>FR989961.1:5033987-7615931 GCA_905404175.1 Anthocharis cardamines
TGGGAATGTGATAGCACCTGGGAGTAAGTACAATCACGTGGGTTATATGCACATACTTATCATTTTATTTTAGGAATATTATTAATTTTATTTGTAGAGGAATAACCACATTCGAATTTGTCATGGAAACTTTATAATAATAATAATGATATAAATAAAGAGTTAAGACGAGAATAGCTGACCGATCCATCACAGCTGAAGCCCCTGGGGTTAGCAAACTTTGAAATACCGTGTATGGAATCACCATTCATAGATGGAAATCCGAAAGGTAAATATTGTATAAAATATATATCAAAGCATAGAATTATATTGTACCGTATAGCATCTATTATAAATACTAATTTTTATTTAAATTTAAGACAAAATTATTGAGGTCATAAATTAAATAGCACAAAATACGAATTTTACAATAAAAACAAAACAAACAGTCTCTAAGAGCGATTCACTTTTATCTTAAGACCTTGTATTAATTAATTATTTAAATATATATTTTTATTTATATACAAAATTAACTTTTTCTTATATTTGAAGTGAACCGAAAGGAATTTCATATTAGATTAGTTTAACTGCATTTTAATTAAAAGCGTAAATCTCAACTAAACATTCCTTTGAGACTATTTAAGACAATTGGATGACAATCAGGTAGCAGCGAAGAGGCACTGTAGCATCATGGCTACAGTACTACGCCGTAGCTGATAGTCGACGCAACTGGACAAAATTATTGTGTTATATTAATAATTTTAATACTACGTTAATGATCTCAAAGAATAAAATTTATGTTTTATTAATAAAAATAATATAATATTCCTTACAGAGAATTAGGTGAACCCCCAATGATTTTATTTAGTTACGTCAACTATCAGCTACGACGTAGGACCGTTACGTAGTATCACGTTACGTGATATTTAAGACAATCATTATTATAGTTTAGTTTGAAACAGTATAAAGCAAAAACGTATACGTAAGTGTCATTATATATAAACTTTTCTTTTAATTTTAAGTAACTTTATACAGGTTTAATTATGATTGGGTTATGTAACTCTAGCTAAGGCAGTAATTATGACCTTCATGCAAACAACAACCGGATAGTAATTATTGGCTTTGCAGTTGATACACTAGGGCCTCGGCAGTATGCGAAATCTATACCCCAAAATGGCTGACCGAAGGTAGTTATCGCAGGTTGGTTTTAGTGGGGATTGCCCACCTGGCTATTTGGCTAGAGTCGGATTTAGATTCTAATTGGAATCTCACGCAATGTGCCTAAATGCATTTTCACCTCGGTAAATGGTTGCTTATATTAAATATACGTAGCACTTACGTTTATACTTCTTCCCGGCTCATTCTCTACTAACTGCAAGGCTATGTCTTTGCAGTCGCGTCTGACTGTAGGAGGAACTCTACTATCATCCTCCCAGTAGCGTGAGGGTGCGTGGGCGTATAACGCTGCCGGTGTCGCGTGAGTAATTCTCGCTGTTGTGACGATTCCACTTGATTTACCTGTATTAAAAGCAAAATTTAATATTAACATTTAAATTTCTATTTTATATGGAAATAGTATTATCAATGTGTGGAATATGTGAAAAAAATAACTATTTATTATTATTATAATTAAAAGGCTATCCTTTCCCCAAATATTACAAATAGTGAACTTTTTAATGTGCTTATGAACATTATGAACATATGAATATTGTCTTTTATTAACGCGAGTATCACACATTTAAATAAAATACTGTATACCGGATTAAAACGCGATTTATTATTTATATTGTTTAAATTATTAATATAAGTATCCGAAACGTCGGGATAAATAATTTAAACAATATAAATAATAAATCGCGTTTTAATCCGGTATACAGTATTTTATTTAAATTCATAAGCCTTCTTTATTTTACAGATTATCAAGATGTTTCTTTGAATTGTTTAGTGAATGAATAAATTATATAAAAAGTACCAGAAAACGATGAGCATGTATGAAAGCGTAGATTAAAGTTGAAAAAGCTAAAGTGGTATAAAAGGATCGGAGCAATATGGAATTTCTCTCTACCCCAATGGGAAAGAGGCCTGAAATATCATGTGTATTTTGTTTGGTTTGAGTAATTAAAAGGATTGTTATTTTTGATACTTGACCAAATAATTTAAAAAATCACCAGCATCATGAGCCCAATCAATTAATGAAGTGACTTTGGAGTTGATTGTTGAAGCGCAATTATTGAATCGCCCGCCCGCATCGAGACCCAGGGTCTCATATCTCGCCTTAACACCACAAAGGAGCGCTGTGGCGCAAGCTGATGATTCTCCTGTTTGCGCGTCCACGTTGTATGTCTAGAATAAGAATAAATTAACAGGGACTGCTAAGTAATCGAAACTGTGCTTCAAATGACCTAATGGTTACAACTCACAATATATATCCGTACTAGGCGTGAATAGGTTGATAAGTCGACTTGCATAATTTTTTTAAACCATAATAGGTAAGGATTGCTTAATTTATAGGGTGAATAAACATTGAACGAGCTTCTAGTAGTATTTCAATAATTATTCTAATTACGATAACGATTTTAAAAAAAATATGCAAGTCGACTTATCAACCTATTCGCGTTTGGTTTTCACGGATATATACCTTATCTAAACACAGAATAGCTCTTGGAAAAGGTGCAGTCAAAACAGCATTTCGCTAGTATACTTGTCTATTCTAATTGGCGAGTATACTAATATAATATACTGCCTTGTGATTTTTCTTAGATATTATATTTAGAATTTAAGCTCTGTACTTACAATTACATATATGTTAATTTTATCTATATAAATAAACAATAAACAAACATATTTCATATTAAATCTTATGAAACAAAAAAATCCGAAACGACATTCTTCATATTGTTAAATCACAGCTTCGATTCCATTAGAATTAGGAAAGAAATTGATACGACAAGGCACAGAAGAACGATATTACTTTATCGCCTTTAAAAAAAGTTAGTTATAATTACATTTTAAAATTAAGAATGTAAAAATATTTAAAAAACAAATTATCTATTTAACTTATCACACATTGAAGTTCGAAATCCTTTAGCGGATTTTCTATATTAAATTTCGTTTAGTCCGTTAAAGGTTTTTTCATTTAAATTCAATGTTCTAAAACCCTTTTACTCAAAAGTTTACCACGATCCAAAGAGTATTTTCATTAACAAGATAAATAGACTATAGGATGAATGGAGAACCGAGGTTTTTTTGATCTAAGAAGGTATAGTGCTAAACCCAATAAGTATGAAATTAAATTTGTAAGTTGAATTCAATTTCAAAAGTTTAGGGACAAAATTACCTAATATACAAAGAATATCACATCAAAAATTTTAATCACGGCGATGTTATTTGTATATTTTAAGTAATTTTCCTCGATATTATGTATAATAAATGTACATAAATCGAATGGTTTCACTTACAAGGAGACTCCCAGACGTGTAGGTCTGGTATTTCTATTGTTTTTGGAGGGGTTGGTAGGGGGGCAATATTTGGTGGGTATAATACCCTTGGGCCCCTCTACCACTTTACCAAAAACTATCGAAATCCCTGACCCAAATACGTCTGAGGGTCTCCTTGTAAGTTAAAACTGTAAGTAGTAAAAGTAAGTATTTAGTTATAAGAAAGAAATATCTGTAATCCTACACTGAAAAAGAAATTATCTACTCAGAGAATTTTATTTGTTTTTATCACCGATAACTTAAAAGTTAAATATGTTTTTTAAGACACAGGGTTCATGTTCAGAAACATAACCTAAAATATTATCGTATAATAACTATACATACACAATACACATACGTTCTAATTCGGTAAGATAATATTTGGGTTACATAAACTTGACTCCATTTCTGTCTTTAACCCAAACCTTTGCTTAAGATAAGACGCAAACATTAATTTTAATTAAAGACATTTATGTAATGCGAGCGCATATAAATTATTTAAATCGTGTAACATATATCTTTATATACGTACAAACGATATATTATACTAAAAATAGCGAATGGGTGTTTATTTTCAGACTGTCAGGTCAAAGCTAAGCAACAGAATAAAATGTTTTTTGTAATTTCTATGTTGATTATAACGTAATATCTACATAAATATTACGTAGATATTTTGAGATCAACATATATTTTTAATCTATTTATTATATATCTATACAAAATAATTGTAATAAAACATAATTGACGTGTATATTTAATATAACTGTAGGCAATTAACAGCAGTTGAGGAAATACGTTTAAAGAAGCTAAATAAAACATTAAAAAATCCATAGTTTGTGCATGTCTGTTTTTACGTTAAAATCCGAAATTACTGAACTGATTTTCATGCAGTTTTATTCAGCTATGTCTAGAGCAATATTTAGGCCTTGTTTCCTTGAAAATTATTTAAAGACCAATCAGTTAAAGATAATTTCTTGCGAAGGATGTGTTATCACCTGGTGTAATCATAATTTTATATTTTTATTTCATATCGTAATTAAGTTTCGATTTACCTTAGCCAAAGCCACAGCAGGAAATGTATCCCAGACTAAGTCAGTGTCCTCTCCACTTTGACCTCGTCTCTGCCCCCGGAGAATCCTCGCAGCAGTAGCGGTGGTCAGGCTCATCCCGTCTCCAACTACTAATATCACGTTCCTGGAGGAAATTTATAATATTTTACACGTGATACTGATATATCCTTAAAATGGTACACTCGTTGTTAGAGTGCTTGTTTTCATTTTTTATTATTTGTGTGTGTGTTGTTAATAAATGATTCTCCTTCTTTTACTTTCTTCTTCAAAATAGCTTTGCAAAACAAAATAGATGTAATGGATGAAGATAGTCTAATAATTGAGGGAAAACGTTTGCTCGACGACGACGAACAAAAGGCCCCAACGACGGACTTGGGCCTTTTGTTCAAATTGGTCGCGAGTTTGAATCAGAATGGGTTTCAAGTGTTCATATTTTTTCTGTAAAAATGTCCTTCCTACGTTTGATCACTTTAGGCACTAAGTGGGGAGAAATATAGAATCTCCAACTGATAACAAACTAATGCCCAAAAAAGGGCAAACCGTATATGTATTTCCGAATGCATGAAGTTTAATATATACAAGTACTCATATGTCGTATATGTAGGTCGAAAGCCATCATTGACTTATAATAATTAATATTATTGGTTTCAAACAATATTTTTGTAATTGATACTCAAGTGCATAATTTCAAATTTTATCATATTTTTCAGAATACATACCAACAAGCTATTTAAAATGAATAAAATCTAATTTAAATATTAGATTATCATATAACCTGCTGAAGTTAAACAGGACAACAATTCATGAATGAAAAAACATAACAACAAACTATACCTACTAACTTTGTAATTGTTTGTTAAGTTTAAATAGGCAATAGAAATAAGCTTAATTTAAATTCTGATATTCAAACAAAGGCTAAGAAACTGTATACTTAACGATGCAAAGACGGAGATCGTGATTTCAGTTCCACACCCTCCTAGAATTATTTACGATGGTCCTGAATTTGAAATTCATTAGGCGAAGCTTTTATGTGTGACATAAATGAGGGCATCTTCTGTGTACATTATACATTAGGCTTTGATTAAAACAGGCACGAATTTTAAAATAAAATGATGTACTAAATAAATCATAGTAGATACTTCGTCTTTTACGACTAATTAATATTGTTTCTCGTTATGCTGTTTTCGATAATTTTTTGAGTATTTTATGTTCGCTTATATATTTTTTCTTTGTTCTTCGAGATTATATTATAATTCCGACCGGGTCACGAATCACCGGTTCCGGTTCATAAATGAAAATAGCGTTTCAAAGAATATTATCTGTTTCGGTTTCAGTCTATCGCGTTTGTTTTTCTTTATTTTCTGTAGCTGAGCTATCACCTACCATCAAGAGTCTCACGCACTTCTGTCAGTATCCCACATACAAAAATTAATATGAGATGCACTCCTAATCTATTTACCCGATTATGATGACACTTAAGTGAGTTGTTCTGTATTTCCCCGCGAAGGTTCTGGCCCAAAAAAAAATATTTTTTTTAACTTTACGTGGCATTACATTACGTACATGATAACAACAGTTTTTTACTTTTCATGGCATTGCACCGCATGCCGGGAACAGCTACATAATAACAACTCTTTTCTTCTTTACGTGACATTGTAACGCATGCCAGGAACAGCTACATAATAACAACACTTTTTTTCTTTACGTGACATTACAAAGCATGCCAGGTACAGGTAGTATCAAATAATACATGAATGTAATCCTTATCTATAAGTAATACGTTGACAGTAACCATTAAACTAAGACCTTTCGAGAGTAATATTGTTTTGGGCTATTAATTTATTTCGCTGGTTACACGACGTAAATTGCTCGTAAGGTCGTTGTTTGATAAATTACAACAGATTTTTTATGGCCCCGAATCTCCGGAGCCTTACAAACAAAAAATGAGATAGTAAAGTTGTTTTCGTTAAAATAAATATACTTTTAGATTAAAAGTAATAAAAAAATGTTCGCTGAAGTGTGAGAGAGGAAATTGCTCTTATTAAGTAAAGTATACTTGTATAATTACTTTCAACACGTTTTAGTAAGTTCATATTTTTTAAGGTTTTACTCTAGGTTTTATTAATTTCATTTGAATAAGTTGGATTAAATAAATTAAAAAGTAAGTAACTATATTTATATTTTTTAGATAGTATTAACATTAATCAGATCGATAGCGTATGATTTATCTATTATAATAGCGAAATTCAACACGATTAATATATTTTAAAAATTCAAAAAATATGTGTACCTAGTAGGGCGAGTATAATTTAAGTAAAAAATATTATATATATTTTCCCAAATTGTCATTTTATTTATCTATATTAGGTTTATTTTAATGTCAAAGTGATAAAATAATAAAACGATATTCATAACCGTAGTTTAATTCTCACTTAGATAATGAAAAAATATATTTAAAAAATAATGACATAAAAAATAGTATTAAAATATCGTAACAATTATTGTCTTTCACTTACTTGGCGATCGGATTTTTCCCATTTGCGTATTGTAGACGTTTTTGTAATGTTTCCTGAGCTTGAGTATACCAGTACTGTCGATCTGTTCAAAGATAAAAACAAATCATTATTTTTAAAGCCTTTTAAATAAGATTATCATTATACCGCATTAGGCCGGCAACGCAGCTGCAAGTCCTCTGGTGTTGCAGATGTCCATGGGCGCCGGTAATTACTTACCATCAGGTGAACCGACTGCCCGTTTGCCCCCTAATCCATTAAAAAAAAAAATAAGCGCATCATCAATTACAATACGTAGTTGATACTACTCTTGAAATTAAGTAGGGTGTCCAGTCCTACTACGGTTGGGATTGGAAAACTAAATAATTATATCTTGTGAGATGAGAAGTGTATATTTGAATAAAGAAGCCATTTACTGTAAATCAGGCTAAAAACGATTAAACCTTCCTCAAAATTCTATTATCTGTAAACTACAAGTAGAGATTATATTACTTTAACTGGCTTAATTAATATTTGGAAGTTTAAAATTTATTACACTCTACCTATTTACAAAATTGTGTCTCATGTAGATTTGTTTGAAACGTTCTAACTACGATACGATATTACGCTAAAAGAGTTTTCAAAATTAGAATAGAACTAATTGGATTATTCATTTTTTAAATACATCTCAAACGTATTTTACGTTATTGGATTTTCATGTTACATTTCAGAAACACATTTTCATCATTTTATACCTCTAAATAATACCTAATATTTTAGAGCTTAACAAATAGCATGTGAATAAGAGTATCCTGCACATTAATGGTTTGCAACAAAGGAAGTAATTTAGTAAACTAAGCAGTGTGATAATAGCTTACTATAAATAATTAATACGTGTGTCCTATATCATATAATAGAGAAAAATATTTTGTTAAATACTTACTATAATATATATATATGTGACATAGTGATATTTTAAATGAGTGAGAAAACCAAAATTCCAAGGGTATGGGTATGGGTAAAATATACATATGCGTGACTTATATAAAATAAATTGACGTGATTTCTATCTAAAGTAACAGATGCCTCGTACTTTCCCTTTTAAACCATATATAGACTAGCATCTTAAAGACAATGCAACATAATATTCTAAATAAAAAATCTTCACATTTTGCGTAGTCTGCCAAAATCTGCTTTGTGATTCAAGCACCTGTTCTGGCCTCGTTGAAGTTACCGTCTACAAAAATGTATTGAAGAAGCTCTTGAAAGCTCACCGTACCCTCGAGGAGGCGTGACGAGTGCCAAACAACTCCGCCAAGCTAGTTATTTGCTCGAGGTCGGAGATTATAGTCTTAAGAGATATATTGATTTAGTTTCTTTAGTGTAGAAACTTTTTCGATTTAGATATTTTGAGTGTAAAAAGATATTTTTAGTTCTAAATTAAATTACTATTACTAAAGCATAGTTCTAGTTTTCAGTAAACAAAATATTTTGCTATAATAATCTGAATGGCATTGTGCCTGAATGAATAAATGTAGTCTATGCCATTTGATGAAATTATAAATGTATACATATTTCGGAGATTCAGGTGGATTTGCATCCACGTGATGGTTTTCGCTGTCATCCATTTTCTTTTTAAAATTATTTTAAAATAATATTTGTACAAAAAAGACAGTGTGAGATCGAGATAAAAACATAATATCATACCAGTCACCATTTTAGATATTTTCTAACCTAAATCACATGAGTAAAACGCCATACAAGTGCGATCGTCTTTTTTGATATTTTGAAGACTTTGGTTGCCAAAAGAAGTATAAAAACGTTTTACCGTATGTTTCTTTCACTTCAGCATTCATAGGTGCTGGCGAAAGCACGCCGGTACTGATCGTGGACACCATGATCGCGACACAGCACCAGGTACTCATGGTTGGAATGCTTCATCGGAGCTGAGGTCGCCTGCACGCACCGAGCAAATACCGACTTGTCGTTTTTGAGTTCATCTGAATCGTATCTGAAAGAACAGTTTTTACATTAATTTTTATTGCTCACAATCTTGAAGCATTCTAGAGTAATTCGTATTTTAATCATTATAATAATAAGCTAAGACAAGGAAAGGTTAAATTTTTAATTTTTTAAATTTAAATAAAAAAATCAGTTCTTTTCAGTTTTAGTTCTTACGTGCAATCTGTAATAAAAAATTATTTAAGTATTTTTATATTTTCCCGAGACACAAACCTAGGCCTTCCGCTTCTTAACGCAACGAAAATACTATTTGGCCACGTGATCGCCCGCCCTAATACTATCTAGTGAATTTGATCGCAGGACTTGCCTTATTTAAAGCTTGCGTTATAAACTAAGCCACCCGTACCATCCTTTTTTTTTTTTTTTTTTTTACGCCAGGAAACCCTTTTTATCAGGCCAGGGCGCCGGGGTGGGTAAGTGACGCGGGGAGTACCATCCTACCGTAACATGAAGACAGAATTCGTTCAAAATTCAAATTTACGCTACACGAGTGACATATTGTGTGCCCTTTATGTAGGATACGAGCTTTTGCAGCTTTTAAATACTTTTATGTTTCGTACTGGACTGAATAAAATTACTCACCACCACTAATATACTTCATATACATATATAAATTATATATGTATATGATATATATATATATTTTTTTATCAGTTAATATAATCATTAATAGGAGAGGTATTTCTGCTTAAACTAAATATAAATACATATATCGGAGATATCATGGCGAATTATTAATTTCGTAAAAATTGAAATCATTTTATATTGGAAAAATTGTAAGCTACTGAATAATATGCTCAGCACTTATTTTTAATAGATTATTATATTTTAACGAAACAGTGATTTTACGATTATCAGAATCTGGAAAATATTTTTATGATAATGTTATATTAATTTGTTCTGATTATCCAGCCGTGGTAATTTTATTAATTATGGGATGATTTTCATTTTATTCTATAAAATATTTGCCAATTTTTTTTATTACAACTCAAACGATTTAAAAGCTAGTACCAACTAAGTATATTGTTTCCGATAAATATCTCAATAGCCGTATCAATCGCATAAACCGACTTAATCCTCTTTTCTGTTATTAGTCTCTACGTCATTACCTTTCATATTTTAATAGTAGCGAACGTATTGTATTATGAACCTTATACACAACGTTGTTAAATATTATTGTAAATTCTATGATTCTAGAATAGCACATTATTTCTGCAGAAAACGTGAGGAATGATTGTTCTTCAGGTTAGATAAAAAAAAAAAAAAAAAATAACCATGCGTTTTTTTTATATTATAGTGCAATGTACTGTATGTTTATGTATGTATGTAGGTTTAAAAGCAAGTTCGTAGTTAATGTAGCTTTCTATTGGTGAAAGAATTTTTAAAATCGGTCCAATAGTTTTTGAGTTCAATTGTAACAAACAATCAAATATTTCCTCTTTATAATAGTTATTAGTATAGATATAGATAGGTGGCAAACGGCTTTTAAAGTGAACGGAGTGCTTGACGACGACTTGACTTGACGATCAATATGAGTGATGATTGACGCCTGGAAGCGGTTGATAACATAAAAATTGGTGGATGTTTGAAGCCTGTGCAGACGGCATATAAGGTCGATAACAAACACGAGTGGAGCCCATAGTTGGCTAAACTTTATGGGTTCGCAAATGCATTCCCTTCTTTTTTAAGGGTTGGGGGGGGGGGCAACAGGGGGGGTACCTTCCTTCATACATTAGTATCAGCAATGGTTTCCAATATATTAGATCTATAGATTAATGTTATATCCTTAGTGCACATGCCACTTATGCCTACTCTGTATATCTTGGTCGGTACTTCTTTGGGAGCTAGCCAAAATGGATAGTGCTTGGATATGATGGTCAAAATAATTTGGGCAGCACATCAAAACGGGCAGCTACAACCAATTTATTATATTATGACCATGACATGACTAGTTTACGCGTTATTTTATGGACTAGGAGTAATAATTTTTAGCACTAGAAATACATGTCTTTCAAATCATATACTGTAAGTATATAGCTGTTTAACGAACTGAAGGGACCAAAACATTATCTGTATATACCTATACTTTTGCTTTTGTTGATTTTCTCAAAAACCAATAAATCAAGTTCGATAAAATTATATCGGACCACCTCTGAAATATGACCTACTAAACAAAAATGGAATCATCAAAATCAATGAATAATTGGCGGAGTTATCGCGTAACAAACATACAAAAAAGAACAACATACAGGCGAATTGAGAACCTCCTCCTTTTTTGAAGTCGGTTAGTAAAATTCATCCGAAAAGGACGAAACTTTGGTAGGTTATGCATACGCCCGCTATGGTTACAGGGGCCGCACGTATAGTTAAAAAAACACATTTTTTACGATACGTAGGCATTTCAACGCATGCAGGGTATAGCAAGTCTATATCTATATTATAATATATAATATTATAAAGAGGAAAGATTTGTATTTTTGTATGTATCGAATAAACTTAAAAACTACATTCAAACAACTAAATTCTTTCACCAATAGAAAGCTACATTATCGCTGAGTAACATTGCCGTGTGGAGCCGGGGCGCATTGCTAGTATAAAATAAATTTAAGTTACGAAGTAAAATTTCTAATAATCATGAGCCTAAACGTAACAGGAATATTAACATAATTGATTGTGACAGATACACGAACCCAAATCGGTTATCGTAAACACTCGGCCACTGTTTGCGATCTATGGATACGCTTCGTGAAATCCGGATCGAAAATTTCATTTTCAGTTAATTTATCACTGACACTTCGGTTTGATTCATTTGCCGTTAAATCATTTGAGCCGTTTGCTGGAAAATTTTCCATATTATAAACGTATTAGTTCGAACGCAATCAACTTAAACTGCATATTATCTAAGAAGATTAACTTAAGGTTGGTAACGTCAAACAGTCTCCTGGTGTTACAGATATCTATGGGCAGATGTAATCACTTACCATGAGTCAAAAATGAGTGATCTTTAAGAGAACAAACAAGCTTATTGATAAGAATAACAATTATTTATTCGTTAAAAACATGGTACAATGGTTGTTGATTTGAAATATATTCTGGTGATCACATGATTTGCCAGTAATAGGCATACAAATGTTATTGATTTTTTTTATGTCAGATATCGACAGACGAGCATGAGGTTCACTTGATGGTAGGTGATACCTCAGCCACAGAACATCAGTCAATGATGCGCTGTCGACCTAATTTTTACTTCGAGCATTCGGAAATCCATAGACTGAAACCGAAACGCGCAATATGCACTTCACGGTTTTTCCATCTATGAACGGTAGTTCGTTACCCGGTCGGAATTTAGATATTCCTCCCATCCGATCAACGCCCGAAGTTACCAGACGTGAGGAAAACATGCTTAAAGAAAATTATCAACATGTGCTCCCACATTCGATTGTGTGATTCGAACCCACGACCCATCGATGCGCACGTCAGGTGTTCTACCGAACGCGCCAACGAGCCCGTCAAATTTTACACACAATACAATAATTACATCACACCGGTATCGTAGTGTGTCTAAAAAACTCTTTCAAATCATAAAAGCTAAATAGAATTAGCCATTTTATTGATAGAAGCAATTACTAGATTAGTTAAATGACAAGAATGTCTATTCCTATCAACAAAATCTATATTGTATTTTTATTTTTGTCTTTTTGTAACTACTGAAACGATTTTAAAAATTCTTTCAGCAATAGAAAGCTACATTATCAGCAAGTAACATAGCCTATTTTTTGTGTATATTGTGTACATCTATGTACATTGCACCCGTGTGAAGCCGGGGCGCGTTGTAAATAATATTTATACGCTTGCTTATTACCAAAAGTTTATTATATCGAGTATAAGAGGAACACTTTCTAATTAACTTCACAGTTTTGAGTACAAAATACGTAACGTACCAAATACGAATTCCTTGTCTTGTGCATCGCTACTCTAAAAGTTTAGTTAAGATGGTACCAACTTCGATAGCTTGGTTCCAAGAATTCCAGGTGAACTTAAAACTTTACCTTTTACGAGATGTTAATGTTTAGACAAACATGTCATTTGTGTTGTACTTACATTCAATGAAGTATGTAGTAGAATCATTGTAATGGCTGGTTTACACTTTGATTAGTCAAGTGCCAAGTGTTTAGTGTTTAGTGTGTAGAGTAATTAGTGTTAAGTGATTAGTAATGTCCTATACTGATTATTAGGCAGTGTTTAGTTCATTTAAAAAATAGACAATATTTTGCCTGTATACACTCTTATAGTAATAATTAACAAAAAAAACCAGTCCATTCCAAATATTAATACTCGCATTCATCCGTCTGTCATACGCTCCAGCCACTTTTTTGTAAATAAATTTTTTGGTATGTAGAGTTTAAAGGTTGGTCGTTGACGGTTTTTGTGTTAACGAAATGGAATATGACTGATTATATAAAATTAAAGGTATAAAAGAAAGGCGAATGTTTTGTATATGTAATACTCATATTATAAGTTCAATGTAAGATTTATAATATTTTTCAGGTTTTCATTTAGTATCTCATAATATGTTATGTTTGTTCATAGTTACTAAAGAAAATGGTCGTAATTTCCATTAATAATAATTGTTCGCTTTATTGGCCAAATTACAAAGTATCATAAAACCTAATTTAAATTATGTATATAAGGAAAGGTTACAGTTTGTATTATTCGACTTACAAGCTGAAGCAAGCTTTTTAAAATAATTTAATATTTAATTTGAACAGAAAACCGTTCAAGAAAATATTGTCAAATAATACTAGAACAAAGAAAAAAGCATGTTTGTAAACACCGTAATCACAGAAATCATTTCCATTGAAAATCCTTTCATGAATATATTTTTTTAAGCAGAAACTAATATGTACTACCGTTACGAGTCACGCAATACTACCAATTTAATACTACCTTGCGAGTTTACAAGCCAGTTAAGAAAATTATTAATCGTGATTTACAAATACAAAGCCTTGCCTTATTTCTGATTAAAACTGACTGAACACGGAAAAATAATATGAAATAGTCAAGAAAGTCACGCTAGTCAACCTTTGTTCCTTGATTTGATTAATTATTATTTCAAAGGCATGTTAATTTGGTTTGGGCATGTAGAGATGGATGTGAGAGGTTGAATCGGGAGGGGTCCACCAACGCAAACGTGGGGTACAATCAGATCAGAGACGTTCTTCAACAAGGCCAGGCCAAAAGTAGGTTCGAAACTGACGAGTGTGTTTGAAAGCATAGGTAAAAGTAGAATTAGCGTAAGTTGTATGCAAGGATCGGAATTCGGATATGGAATCCGTACCTACCGCAATGGGTTAAAGGTGTCACATATATATTACTAGCGACCCGCCCCGGCTTCGCACGGGTCTAGATTTTTTGACAAAAAAGCGTTTAGGGTTGTATGTATTTTTAAATGCCACATTATAAAAAAATAAAAACATTTTTTTTTTTTTTAAATTAAAAAAAAATTAGATAGTAGCCGATTCTCAGACCTACTGAATACGCATATAAAATTTGGTAAGAATCGGTCGAGCCGTTTCGGAGGAGTATGGCAACGAAAACTGTGACACGAGAATTTTATATATTAGATATAAATATGTATTGCAAACATCATATGTACTTTTACACCGCACTTAAAACTTTAATAACCTTTCTATAATCTTCTTCGACTATATAAAAATAAGTCGGGTTTTCCTTCCTGACGCTATAACTCCAGAACGCACGAACCGATTTCCACGGTTTTGCATTCGTTGGAAAGGTCTCGGGCTCCGTGAGGTTTATAGCAAAGAAAATTCTGGAAAAATTTCAACAGAAAAGCTGGAAAATCTTTTTTCACATACAGCGGTGGGCAAATGGGCATATTCCAATATAAGAATAATTGTATAATTTCGAAGCCAATATTTTGGCAGAACAACGTATGGGGGGTCAACTAGTACTCATTATATTTCGACTGGGGCAACGAATAGTATTGAAACTGCAAAGTATTTATATTACTGTTCGCTACGGGGCCGGCGCGGCCGCGGCAGTCGATTTATATCTTTCTAAAATTAAATAACGAATATAGACGTAAAAGCTTCAAGCTTAACTTAATATGACTGACGACTATGAATTCAGGCTTTAGAAATATATAGTTTACTTTTTGTTTTAATCTGGTACTGATATACTAAGAGATTTATATGTATTCGTTATTAATGCATACTTAAACGAAAAAAAATTATTATTAAAATTATTTTTGCTGAAAAACTGGAGTGATTAAGTTTAAACTAAATCTATGTTTATTTCCTTTCAAATAATATTATATACTTATAAATATATATTTACTTTAGAATTAAATTTTGCAAAACATTTGCCTAATATAAATAATTCAATTAAATATAACGGTCCAAAGATTGTGTCTCAGTTTTTCAAGTTGCCAACCGAACTTCCCGAGTTTTTGTGTGTGTTCCATAGATTAAAAATCGATAGTTTTGGATCTCGCCACTGATAGTATGGATACATTCTTATTCAGGTCGCATAATATGTCTTCCATATATTTTTACTGACTTGCTTTCACCAAAAACAATTAATAAATGTTCTTCCAATGTCACAATGTTCACGTCCGGATAATAATAATCAAAATGATGACATCATAATAAATCATAGTAATGGCGTATTTTTATATATTATGGTACTTAAGAGTATTTTAGCCCAAAAATATCGGTGCCAAGGGAAACATTATGAGATGATTTATGGTATTCCATGTAAACAATGAAAATATTATTTTGTTACTGATACAAAATTGCTATTGAAACATAACTGTAATTTAATAATATGGTTTACCAGTTTAATTCCATGAACATGCTTTGTGTGTGGCTTTAAATTATATACTTAAATATTTTAATTAAATATTATGTATTATCGATAGTTATAAAATGTTCACAATACTTTTCTCATATTTCTGACAAATTACTTCAATAATGTCCAATTATATTGATGACTAGCAACGCGCCACGGCGTCACACGGGTGCAATGTAAACGTACTATACAATAAGATATTGGTGAAAGAATTTTTAAAATCGGTCCTGTAGTTTTTGAGATTATTAATTACATACAAAAATACGAATCTTTTCTCTTTATAATATTAGTATATATACAGAGTATAGATATAGATGAATTAAAAAGAACTGAATATTCATTAAAAATAAAGTCAAATTACTATTTTAAAGACTAATTTGATTGCAATGTTAAATCCTAAAACAAATTTTGCCAGTCAGATTAATGAAATAAAGAGAAATATTTTTAGATTTAGCTGAACGTTTTTACGTCAAAATAAACATATTATTCAATGAATCGGTCTGACTGACCTTTGAAAACGAAAGATTGATATTTTTTTCATGAGACAAGACCGAGGCAATCTCCCGTAAAGTCCCTAAAGAAAGGATCAGACTTGGATATATAATAAAACCTATTGTATACTTAAAGGAGACAAAACCTTATTGTCTGATCCACCAACATATATATTAAAGTTACAGTGAGTTATTTGTGTCTTAATAATTTAAGCTAACGCTATCTAAAAATCTTAGATATCGAGACACGAGCATAAGGTTCACTTGATGGTAGGTGATACCCCAGCTACAGAACATCAGTCAATGATACACTGTTGACCAACTTTTTTTCTTGAGCATTCGGAAATCCATAGATTGAAACCAAAACGGTAATGTGCAGTTCACGATTTTTCCATTTCTGACCTGTCCTATCCTTATTTCAATATTTTTATAACGCTATAATAAACTCTGCCACCATACATGGGAAGGAACATACTTCCCAAGACAAGTCTACCCTAGCTCAGGTCAGAGTCGATAGTTTTTTTATACAAAAATTATTAAGTGTATAATAAATATTATAGTGCCTCATATTGGGGTTTAAATGCAGAACTGTTTTAAAATATTGAAAGTGGAACGGTTTTTTATATAACATACATATTATCAACAGATAAGCCTGAGGCTCGCTTGATAGGTATACCACAGCCACAGAACATCAGTCGATGTTGAGCTGTCAACCTATGTTTTACTTCGAGAGTTCGAGCATTTGAAAATCCATAGATTGAAACCGAAGCGCATGACATACATTTCATGGTTTTCAGTCTATCGTTACCTTATATACCTGTTACATTATATACCTGGTTGGATTTTCGACTTTTTCCACTCGTTTCATGCCCAAAGGCAAGAGACGTTGGAAAAATAACAAAAACATTATAAACATGTTATCCCGACGGGATTCAACCCTACGATATACGATACGCAAAGTAGGCATTCCCAATGTGCCAACTAGCCCGTCAAAAATTATTATTTTCATTTAAGACGTTATTCTTTGTTTCAAGTCTGTTTTAGGTCAAAGATTTTTCACCAAACGAACAACTTTTTACTAATAATAAGAATCTGTAGCTTTGTTTGTTAAATATCATGATGAATATAACAAAAAATATAGTTAGCTATTGTATAATTGCCAACCTGAATTCAGTAATTGAAAAAAGGCTTGAGAATCACAAGTTTTAGTTTCTCATAAAGTTTATTATCTCATTTAACGTATCTGTAAGTATTTTAAAAGATGTATGCTTAATATTGTCTTTTATTAACGCGAGTATCACACATTTAAATAAAATACTGTATACCGGATTAATAATTACAGTCTCCCGCGACCACGGTTGCTGAAAAGCATCCGAAACGTCGGGATAAATAATTTAAATAATAAATCGCGTTTTAATCCGGTATACAGTATTTTATTTAAAGATGTATGCTTGTTGTCTACACAAAATAGAATTATATGCTAACCGCATGTGGCTGTTTGTCTGTTTAGTTCTATGATACCGAAAGTACACAAGTCTTCTCTGCATTCCCCGACCACATTAACATGCCTTTGATAAAATAATTAATCAAATCAAGGAACAAAGGTTGACTGTAACTAGCGTGACTTTTTATGTTCAAAAAGTTTTTTTTAACATAAAATAATAAGAAACTATATCAGCTGTCTAATATACATTTAATATTGATGAATTTGCAAACATTTTATATAAAATTTTAATTTTCTATTATGTTTTACTTAAAAGTGAAATATAAGGGCAAAAAAGTTTGGGAAATTAGTATTCTAAATTACGCTACGAATTTTGAGACTATTTTCACTATTGAACATTATTATTTTTTAAATAGAATAGAATTTTAATATATTTTTTTAATTAAGTATAATACATCACTTTTCTCTTAAAAGTGCTATATAATAACTCCTACTATAATTACTAAAAATGACCGTATTACAAAATAATAATGTTTAAAAGGATATCCGAAGAAATAATAATCATTTTATGTAATTTTGTAGCTACTTTATTGCATAATTACTTCACGTACCTATAGCAATAACAATGATTATTAAAGAATAATTATTGCCCAATTATAGAAACAGTCGAACATAAAACTCACAGTTAAGTAATAAAATGTATATCATAATATAGGTAAACTTAATTAAACTTGCTCGTTACGTAAACGAAAAGGAGCGTGCAGTTATTTTTATCTACGATACTTCAAATATACCTCTAATAAAGGTATGTATGGGTGATGGTTGTATGGGTTTAATAACACTATACACATACAACCATCACCCATACATAACATCCTCCACATTAATTTAAAATTAGAACCAATAACAAAAAAAAGTTACGTATATGATGTACCATATAAAAACTCTCCGTGCGAGTCGGACGCGCACACCGAGGGTTCCGTACAAATAGTTAAGTCAAGATTTTCCCAATAAAAAAAATATATAAATTTACGGTTTTCGATTTTGAATTTGCAAGGGATTGCAGACCTGAGTATTTGATATTAATTTCAATTTGATACCTCCAGGGACCACGCGTCCCTGAGAAACGAGTCTTGACACACAGACAGATGGACAACGAAGTTATACTATAAGGGTTATTTTTTTGGTACAGAGTACGGAACCCCAAAAATGGCAAAGTATCAGGTCATACTATGATAATAATCCATAATAATATGATCTAAGAACGTAAGTGAGTAGGATCTAAAGCAATACATAAGATAGAAAAGAAGAAAGCGTTATATGGGAGGACAATATAAAAAGAATAGTAGATTTTATTTGGAGAATTAATGAAACATCCAAGATGGAAAGTATTAAGCGTATGCAGGCCTTCAGGAAACTGATGTTAAATATTATGAATCTATGTTTAAATTCTATACTATGAAAGATTTTTAAATATGGGCTACCATTTTATTTCCCCTATTTTTATTTTCAATCTAAAGCTGAGCGTTAGATGGTTATTTCAAAATGGCTGCTGGAAGATTTGAGACTTTGTACTAATGGAAACAATTTTCGCATTTTTACTGCATTCGGTACACATAAATAAGAGCCTTTTGCTTCGACTGAAATAGAAAATTCAATTTAAAAGGAATTTCAGTTTTATGCTCAGCTCTTGAGAGTAACGTGCTCTTCGACGTATTAATAATACTACCGTGCAAAAAAAAACATTTATAAAGCGTAAACAAAAAGCGTAAGTTATTTTCTAGTAGCTTTTACTTCAGAAACACACCCAGGTGCAATAACTCTGGTGACGATGGCAAATTTTGTATAACGTTAAGAATTTCAGGTTTTTCTTTAAGTGAGACTTATTATTCGAAAACAGGAAGTATTTATTCGATATTTATTTCACAAAAGATACAGTTTAGAAGTTTTTGGTCTTGTCGGCCCTTTTGGCGTTTTGAGGATTAAAAATGAATTCGGCTAATATATATTATCGTTTGTAGATGAGTGAGAAGCAGCAGTAAAAAACTAAAACTAATCTACAATAATAAAACAGTATAGAAATTACGTATTTATATAAAAAAAATTAAAAGCGCTCTACAAACCCTTAATCAAAATGAATGAGTTTCGAATGAGTGACTAATGAATAAGTCTACTTATGAACAGAAAATAATTCACGAACAAAGCGTTAATTTTGTGCCAATAAGTTATTGAGAAATGAAATGTAAAATACATAAATTTTGACTAAAGTGTAGAGTAGAATTTGTAGAGAACTTAAGATTAGGATTCACACAGAACACTATACTCTATGATGAGAGATAGTGTTGGTAAGGCGTGTAGGGCTAAGAGCTTGGCTTTCCATAAGATCTAATAACTTTTTAAGTGCCTACTCATTTTGGTTACTTTACATAAAAATGTTTTTGGTGGAATTTATTTATAATAAAGATTCAATTGAAAAATGTTTATATTTTAAAATTGGATTTTCACGGAAGCGAATTTTATAACATAAAAAAAGATTAAGATTTTGTTTTTATTTGAAATATTTTATAAATGTATCTTGTTGATAGGAATAATTATTGTGATCTTAATATTTCAGTACAGTATTATTGCCTCTGTAATCCGATGAATAAAATTATGTAAATGATTACAATGGACAAAGGCATATCAGACAGGTGCGTAGTATTATAATGGTTCAATTAATTCCGAACGTCTTTTATAATTAAATAAAATACTCTATAAAGGATTAAAACGCGGTTTATTATTTATAGTACGATTCGGATGCTTTTCAGCAACCGTGTTCGTCGGCATAAATAATATAAATAATAAATCGGGATTTGATCCGCTATACCTAAAGTATTTAATTTAAATGTGTGATACTCGCGTTAATAAAATACAATAATATTATGTCTTTAATATTGTCTTTTATTAACTCAACATCTTTGTTGGTCTAAATCTTGTTTGTTATCTTGATTGTTGTTAAGTTATTACAAAAACATATAAATATAATCAAGAGATTTACTTCCGGACCAGGCATAATAAGTAAAAAAACCCGTTCCCGAGCCAACGGAAACAGATTAAAATTAATAATGCCCCTAATGCCTTGAGAGATTAAGCCTGAAGTAGAGGAATATTGTGCAAACATAACTTGTAGCTGTATTAGAAAGAAACCGAAATATTGCTATATATAAATTAATATTAATGGACTAAATAGATTATGTAATTACGTTACGGTACGTTTTTTAAACTGGATTTGGCTTAGGCTTTTAGGATTGTGAAAAGGATCGTAAATAAATTGAAGAAAAACAAAAAATATATTCCTTTGACCTTTTAACCTTTAATAAAAGGATAATTAATGGTACAGACGAGAAATGTTTAAATAAAGCAGAATTAAGAACGTGACACAAATAATTTAAGATAATTGATTGTTTCTTATAGTATAAGTAGTTCCATTAATAAAATAGGTTTTTTTAGTTCTAAAAAAAACTGAATACGAAATGATGTGGTACTGGTCTTCCGAAACTGGAGTCGCCATACTTTAATGAGCACGACACTGATTTTCGATGACCCCATTGTATGTATTTAGGAGTAAAAAATTTACAAACATTGTATTCGTACAAACTAAATCTGAAGATATTTCATCAGACATAATATTGAACGGCGCGACAGGAGGAGCGAAGTCAGTCAGAGCGTTGGAGATATTTTTAATAATTTGAGACTACTGGGTGACTAAAAATATTGTATTTTTTAGAAGCTTTAGTCCGCTTGTCTGAAAGTTAATATTATAACCACAAAGAAATCAATTTATTACAAAATGTGCGACAGCCAAGTCGTTTGCAGAACTCGACTTATTCAGTTCATAAGAACTTTCTCGCTTTTATTTTTTTACTTTAATTTATTCACTTGTTCGGTGAACTTGGTAACTTGGGTGGCATTCAATTAGCACGATTCGTGCCCGTTTGTCATCGACTGTCTCGTTTTTTATTTGAACAACTTCACCGCGACACTTCTTTAGTATTTAAACACGTTAATCTAGGATAGGTTTATGGGATGGAAAAATCTCTTCTAGTTAAATATCGAAATTATGTAAAGTTTATAATTATATTAAAAGAGATTTTGGTTTTTTTTAGATAACAAAATATTTTCCATAAAATCAGTCAGTGTTGAGATTGATTAAAAAGTACTATAGTAAGTAGGTTAACACTTTAGTAAACATACATTATATGAAGGATAGAAACATTTTGAGGAATACTTGAGGATTTTGATAAACGTTTTGGTATACCTACCGTCGTTATTTAAATCATTGTTTGATGACATGAAAGGTACTTTGCAAATTATAGCTTGTGCATTTGCCGACTACCTTGTTTGTTTTTTTAGTACCAGAGGTCTCGGGTTCAAATCCCGGAGAAACAAAATTATAATAGAAATGCCTGATAGAAAATATTTCTATCAGGCAAGGATTGATCACTTGCCTCTTTTAAATAAAATACTGTATACCGGATTAAAACGCGATTTATTATTTATATTGTTTAAATTATTTATACCGACATTTCGGATGCTTTTCAGCAACCGTGGTCGCGGGGAGACAGAAAGATGACAGTTGTCTGATATTTGAATTTGATCCATCTTTTATAGTATTTTATTTAAATGTGTGATACTCGCGTTAATAAAAGACAATATCACTTGCTTGCACTCTTAAGTAAAATGGTGTATCAAACTGCCACATATAACTTGTAGGCTACAATGCAGCTGATTTTGAATCAAACTTATTATAAACATTGTCGTCAGAAGGCGCCAAATTGCTCACAAATGTAGTCGACATTTTCTATTAAGCCTTTAAGCTGGTTTTTATATTCCGAGCCCGAACAGAGGGCGAAATCCATAATGTGTATTTGATGTAACATCAATTTGTTGAAACCGATTTACGTAATATTTATACAAAGATATTTTCAACACTAGAGCTTCATTTATCACTAAGGCAATAAAGACGCACCGCTATATATTCTTGTCGACCAACAACATATCGTACTTAATGCTACTCCAAGCAGTATAAAATATACTTTCACAGAATTATGAAGAAAACAGCATATCATGCTAATGAAAATTGATATTATATAGATTATCTTATTCTCTATACACAGAACAATATATATTAGATGTAAATCTGACCGCCCCCGTGGCTCAGTGGCGAGAGCGATGCGTTTATCACCGGATGCGGTTATAACAAAATTAAAAAAAATTGATTCAGAAAAATATATTAGCTATTATTATTATTATTTTTTTTTTTTATTATTATTTAGCTATTCAGCGAGGAAATGCTGCCAGTGTTCTGGGTACCATGCCCCATATTGGAATTTTGGATGACATATTCTTTTTGTGATATTCATATATATAAATATTCTAGGGTTAATTTTTAATTATAAGTTTTTAGTTTCAATGTTATTTTGTATAATTATTACCTTGTCAATTCAGAAAAATTATCAATGAAATAAACACAGAAATGAGCCTGCCCACTCGGGACTAGGGATTTTTTTTTAAAGCATAGTGTAGCAAATAGATTTTTTTTAGATAAAATTATACTTTCCATCACTCCCACATTAGTGATACATATTGGATTAATGGAGTGTAAAAGAGACCCCTTGCAATTCTTTGTCCTTTTCGCTGTAACAGATTCACACCAGGCCGTTGTGGTATAAAACACTTGTATCTATAGGGAAAAGATAAGATATATTTTTTTCTTAATTGTAATTTAATATCGTACTAACTCCCTATCCCGATAAGGCTCTCTGGAGGAGAGACGTCATGTTCTTGAGGATCCTAATGATCCGATCACTGTAGCCAACGCCCGATTGATCTCCACAGGGGCGGATTCATCTCCTCAGACCCGCGTACAGCGCCTTCACTGGCGAAGGCGAGGACCCTTGATCCGCGTATCCTTCACACGGGTGAGTTACCGTCCAGCCCTTCTGGCTCACTCCCTTCCTTTTTTTTACCGATGGGAAATGCAGTTTATGCACCCGCTGTGTCGGGGTAGTGTAAGGACGCAGCGAGTGTGGGACTCACACTACCAGTCTACCTGATAAAGCTCCCTTCCCTCCTACGGCAGCCCAAGCCGAGATACGTATATAGCAGACGCCCTTAGGCGTATCGTAAAAAACCCCCTTAATTTCAAGACTGAGCCATAGTACTCGCCACTCTTGTCCGCGTTAAGCTGGAAAGCTGTAACAGCGAATTTTCATACAAAAAAAAATAATTAGATTTTAATTGTGTAAGTTATTTTCTACTACTATTCATTACCTGATCATTTAGTATTCAGTGAACAGAAATTAAGCGATTTTTTTACAAATATTGCAGCTAATATTAAATATATGTATATCGTATCTTAAAAGGACACTCTAAACCCTGTATAAATTTAGTGTACAATATAAAAGAATTTTGAATTTGAATTAGAATCTTGATATACATTATACATGCTTTTTACGGGAGAAAACTGAAGTAAACCTTTCAAATGATGAAAAGATTTTTTATATAACTCGAGTGCTATGGCTGAGGATAATGACTCCTTACGCTTAGAGCATCATCTGGATAGATTGCAGGATAACATTATTATATACAAAGAAAATAAAGAGAAAATTTATTAACAAAGAAATTCCAGCTGTCTTCGTTTGAATGAATGAAAGCAATTAACGATTTCTCTTTGAAGTTTTGTGATTTTCATTGAACAGACAAAAAGCAAAGGCTTAAAATTTTGGCTTAACTTAATTTTTCTTATGCGCGTTAATTCCATTTATGTACAGGGTTTGATGTTTTCAAATTATGTAGAAGGATCATTTGAACGAATGCCAGCCAATAGTATGCCAGGGATTAATTCCTACATCTATACTATAATATTATATTAGAGATAATTAGGAATCCCTACTAAACATGAATAATGTAATCCAAGGTGTAGAAAAGGGTTGTAGGGAGTAATCTCTGGATATACTATATTTAATTACTGATTTTAAAAATTATTTAACCAATAGAAATCTACATTATCAGCGAGTTACATAATATGTAGGCTATATTTTGTGTGTGCATCTAAACAATAATTAAAATTAAATGATTGTTAACTTGTAACATATAGTCCATGAGCGGTGATTATTAATATTTACGATCATGTAACTCAACTGCTCGATTATCTGCTCTGTAATATTTAAAAAAAATCGACTACGTTATTAAGAAATTTCGTAATATTACTTCTGTAGTTTACTGTCTTCATTAAAATATTAATATTGAAGTATTAATTACGCTTCACAAATCCACTAAGCCAGCTTCGTAACTGACACTAAAGAGCTTATAATAGGTAACATGATACTTAATGAGTCTCATATTTAAGTCAGGGCTTATAGTAGTACGTTGCATTGTTAATGACACCTACGCCTCTGATTATTTCTTCAGTTTCAGGTCACTATTAAAAGGTTTTAAAGATACCAACACTGTTGAAAGCCTTTCACAATACGTTCTTTATCCACATGTGTGAAGTAGGGCGTGTAAATATTATATACGCCAGTTCTATTGTTTTGTGAGAGGTTTCGCTTACATATGATACAGGATAACTTGGGCGCTGTATTACTTATATATCGTCGCTTAAGTTATCACTTCGGATGTCAAAATACATAACTTTTCAGGAGAGCAAAAATTTTTTTCATTTTGAATTAAACAACTGTTTAGAGTTAAGTTTATTCAATATAAGAATTAAAAAACTGTTTCATTCGCTTAAACTCTCGTGTTTGATTGGTCAAACGATGCGTAATGCGATTCCCTATCAAATGACATGCGTAACGTGTTTTGTTCAAAATGTGAATTGTCGCCGCGGTAAGCGACGATATCCCGTATACTAGAATACCGTTGACTTGGTTTACGAACAGCATCATAAATTATTCTTCTTTTACTAGAATAGGATACAAACAGGCTGGAATTTCACGGGATTCCATAGATATCTGCAACACTGGAGGGATTGTAGGTTATACTTGGGTAGGTATGTAAGTACTTTACTCACAGATTGCTTTTAATTTTATACAGATATGTTTATAGCAGGTAATCTAGAACCACTACTCCATATTTTAACACCAAATTCTACAATTAC
This sequence comes from Anthocharis cardamines, assembly GCA_905404175.1. Taxonomy (NCBI): domain Eukaryota; kingdom Metazoa; phylum Arthropoda; class Insecta; order Lepidoptera; family Pieridae; genus Anthocharis; species Anthocharis cardamines. The sequence continues at coordinate 5,059,972 of FR989961.1, forward strand.
ACAATTTCTTAATAAAGATAATTAATATATTGTTATTAAATTTTCAATGTATTGGATTGGAACATATTGATATATTATACGGTGTGGTAGACATCTATCGACACTTACCAGCAAATGAGCCACAAACCTACTACTATTTTTATAATAATATAAATATATTATGTTTATAGTATCCCAAAATTCTATAAACGTTTAGTTACAAAATAGGAAACCAATCAACGGACTCAGTAATTGAACATCGAATTATATAAGTATAATTATGGATGATGTGCAATTTACACACTGTATTGTTGTTGATTAAACTGTATATTTTCGTATATACTGGCTTACTTCGCAATATCAGGGGGCCTAGCACGAACGACTATCGACATCGAATTCGAATCGTCAAATGTCAATTGTATGAGAAATTTCATACAAATGACAGTCGACGATACGAATACTCTTTCGATACTTGTTCGTGCTCACCCATCAGATATGTCACATTGTCACATGCATTATTTATATCGTACGCGGTACGTTTCTTTAATGGAACACTCGATGGCGGCCTAAGTGCCATCAAGAAATATGATATATTTAACTCAGTAAAATAGTATGCACATGCAATAGATAATAACGTAATATTATTATAATATGTAAGTAGTATGCAATCGCAACTTTGGAAACTTTGCAATAGTTTATATATTCTGTATGGAATAAAACTATATTATACATAATGTTAACGGCCATAAAATACCGTATCTCGGCTAAGTGGTCGCCTCTCTACTTTCAAGCGTGTAAAGGAAATCTGAGACCCACATATGTATGTTACATTGTACATACTCGTATAATAGGATACTTTGAGAGTTTTTCTTAAATATCTAACTCCCGCGAAATAAAGTTAATCCTTAGCGAGCTTATTCTGAAAACTTTCTTATGTTTTATAATTTTTCCGATTTGAAACGAAACGTGTTGAAACGCCGGAGGCGGCGGAAAGACAGAACCCTGATGTCGCCATGGAATGGCATGCAGGGGAAAGCGGGGTCGCGCCCTATCAAAATAGGGCGGTCGTTGAAGTGGGCGCAGAAGATGCGCTCTCGGGCGGTCGCCGGTTCGCTCCGCGGATGAAACGCGAAGCGGCACTGGCGCTGAGAAAAGGACTTTCCGATTTGATTTGCAATTTTCGAAGGAAAATTAATTTCACACAACAATGAACCCAAAATCACTCGAGGTTGGTGTGTCTGTTAGTATTGAGTTTTTAAATATAGCATCAGTTGTTCTACTAAAGTAGCAAATGAAAAGGCGTTACTACTGAAAAAAGTGACCAAAATTTAATTATTAATTATTGATGAACTACTCGATTAAATTATTTTTCAGACATGCTTGGTTCTGAAATTATTTAGTGTTTTACTAAATTTAGTATTAAAAAAGTAGTAAAACACCAATAGTACTATTTGTTGTCAAAATAAATTGCGCGTTTCAGGTTTGGATAATAATTTTACGAATGATCGAAGTAAAATTCAAATGGCTGAAGTATCGTTTACCACCAAGTTATCCATATCCCGGAATCAAGATATTTAATATTTAATTAACAATAACCAATAATAAGTTCAAGACAAATTGTTAAATTAAATTTTGGTTGTTTAATTAGTTTCTTTAATGAGTGAGCCACTCAAATTTCCTTTCAACTGCTTCCCTAAAATAGGTATGTAATATGATTCATTTACGATAATTAATTTAAAATTATTGCTTGTTTTTGAGGTATTGGTATTTTTGGTATATTGTGATAGGTTCGAGAAATAGGTTGGCTCCATATATCAAACAATGAACATACAAACAAGGAAATAACGTACGCAGTACCTACGCAGTAAGTACGATTTTGCTCGAAGTCTGTGGGTGCAACCGCCAGCAGTGAGCACCTTTTTTGGCGTATTGAAAAATGCAGGCGGAATTCTCACAAATGAAAACTCGCCCCTCTTTTCACGCACCTTGCCATTGTAGTTGTATGCTTAGTAAAGCTAGGTTAGTATAATCGAAAGGTATATTTTCAAAAATCTTCCAAATGTTAGGACATTTTTGTTTATTTCACAGAAATCTATACTGTACTCGTAAATGTGGAAATATATTTGTTGGTTCATCCTTCTCTCTAGCTATATAGATAATTGACCCCTAAATTGCTCTTCTGGAGAGTGAGAAAGGCCATTTTTATCCGCGTAGAAAATCCAAGTTTCTTCCGTTTAGCCCACTTAATTTGAGACATAAATAGAAAAAACTGATTGTAATATGAGATTATATAGAGACGTATTTCCATTAGAATTAAGATGTAAATATGTTTTATTCACTAAGTTTCAAGTTAACATACTAGAGGCATATGATATCATCTAAATTTTTTAATATTTAGTTAAAGAATATCTACTCTTTATTGACACACAAAATATACAACACAATTTTTTGTAAAACAATACAACCACAACTGCTTAGAGACCATACAAAGGAATACAAAAAGAAGTTATATTAATTAATTTAAAACATTTTTGAATCCTATAGAGTTCTGATTATAATGTAAAACAATCACCAACTTAAAATTTCAGGCTTTCCTTTGTCTTTTAGATAATTTTCCTTTATATTCATTTTGGTCGTAAACCCTAATGTTTGTATTAGGTTGTTACGAGCTCCTCTAACTGTAAATTGAATACATTAAGGTTAGCAACCATGTCTTTATTGGAGCCAGATCCCGTTTAATTCATGAATGTCACCAGAAATTGCCAGCGAGGTAGCGAAAATCCACGCCGCGGCATAAATTTCGTAGATTTCTTACTCGCACTAAAAAATAAATACATGAGAACAAATTTTATTATATTTGAAAAAAATGATTAAACGCGACATCACTCAATACACAGCGGTCCAAGGTCTCGAGATCTTTTTAAATTAATTCAATTTTTCTTGTTGTCCAGTTGGAAAAAGTTCGCTATGTAAACATGTTAACCATAAAATATTGAAACAATGTTTGCTTGAATTTTTTTTTTAATTTCATTAATAACAGAGTGTAGCGAAATAAAGTATTCTACTAAACCGTCGGAGTCTGTGTAACTATTATTATAAATAAGCATAAAACTCATAAGCAAGCTGAGACGCAAATACGTCTCTGACCTTATAAAACATAATGTTCTTAGGAGATCGAATATTTTATTACTGAAATATAACAGTAGGACAGTTGTGAGACATTCGAAGTAATGACATTACTCAGGGTAATAACCTTTGATTGTGCCAGCATCGTTTCTTTTTATTTCACTGATTACGCCCGCTTCCAAAAGTGTACATTTACAGCTATGGAAAGAAATAATAAATTTCATATTTTTAGAACCTGTTGATGGACTGATTTTTGGGTCGAGGATTCGAATACCGCTCCGACGACATGTTTATAATTTCCAGTAAATATGTTTATCAAAGGTCATATTGGTGTGAGGAATACCGTTTATATAATTAAGAGATTTTATATTACGCTACAAGATTAAAAATGGACAAAATATTAGTAATACGCACGCGGACTTTCATACCTTCATAAAAGAAAAAAACTCTGATGTGCATATTGTGCGTTTAGGTTTTCAAATGATCGTTGTAAAAAATAGGTCAACAGTGATGACTGACTGATGTTCTGAAGCTATAATAGCACAAACTATCAAGTGAGCCGCTCGTCCTTTCATACATACATATGTATGTAGTACAAAAAAGGTCGTCACAGACAAAAGAGGAATTATTCATAATAGCGAATGCCATTTTGCTAACTACCATAATACTGATAAAGTTAGTAGTGGTAAAATATATATTATCCAAAATGACATTTCCATGAAATATATCGATTTTATATTAACAAGAAATTAACTGCGGAGTTTTGAATAAACATATGAATACAATACATATTTTATTTTGTAGTTATAACAAATGAATGTATGAGAGGAATTTACGTAATTGAATTACTTAACACATTCAATCCATATGTATTAGTTGACATCAACTCGACACCATAGTTAAATAGTGGATAACTTCTACAAAATCTATCCTTATAAGCAAACGAAATCGATTTTACTTCTTAATATCTCAACAAAATAAGCCATCAATTTCGCAAAACGACGCAAATATATCTCGGTGAAAATAAAACTTATGGTGATAAGCATCATATTTCTGGAAAGCATCCGCAAAACTTCCCAAAGTTTGACTTTAAAATACATCACGAAAAAGTTGTGAGCATTCGCTTCGAGAAAATTGCTTCTATTTTCAAAAAACCCTTTGATTTAAAAGCGTTTTATACTTTTAAATGTTTTTGCTAACACAGATTTCTGGTATTGATTCACATAACCATTTCGACTCCTTATGAGGATAAGTAGGTACAGGTTGTTGTTAAAGCGTGTCTAAAACAAATTCACTAGACATCTAGACTTCAAAGCAAGGACTGAATACCGTAACCTTTATAATTCACTGGAATAATACCGGTATAAAATACGATATCGAAATATCAACCTTTTTAAATGGTACCTTTATTTAACCCTTTTATATTTCGGTAGCCTAAATGACTAACCTTGAACCTATCGTGGCCCGAGACAAGTTGCGACTTGAATTAGTGAGACAGAGTTTGAACGCGTTTTTATTATCGTTACATCAAGAAAGAGATTTCCCGCGCTTATTTATATACTACTTCGCATGGAACGTTTTAAATTTTAATGTTTATAGATAGTGAGAAACCTAATCATATAGATTTAGGTTTTCTTTGGAATTTCGTTTCGTTTGGAATTTCGCTACCGATATTTAACCTTTTAAACCGTTTTAAATGTATACCGAAATAAAGGTATTGAATTGAATCGGTATCGTTATGACAAATTTCATATGGGTACCGTTTCAAAAAGGTAGCCCATATCAATCGGTTATTCAGTCCTTGCTTCAAAGTATATGGAGTATAACCATTTCATCTATTTATTATTTCAAATCAGACAGCTTCTCACCTTTCAGTCTGCCCGTGACCACTTTAGCAATTTTAAATTTCCACGCTTGAAAAGCATTTGAAACATTGTGAAAAATAATATCTATACTATCTTTATATCTACTTCTATATATACTTATAAAGATGAAAGATTTTTATTTTTGTATGTAAAGAATAAACTCAAAAACTACTGGACCGATTTTAAAAATTATTTCACCAATAGAAAGCTACATTATCAGCGAGTAACATAACATATTTTTGATTATAGTACATCTACACTGCACCCATGTGAGGCCGGGGCGCGTTGCTAGTAAATAACAAATCGCATTTTAATCTAGTAAAAGTTACGTTTCCGTTAATAATCCCATCGTTCTTAAGCAAAGCTCCGCTCGTGGCATCCATTTATTTTTGATATTATTAAACAATATTCCCGCAGATGATTCTTGCCATAAGCACTTCTAAAATCTAGGTCAGTTTCGTGGAACGAGTGTAATCATCCCCGTTTGGCGCTTAAAATGAAATGTCACATCTGCCACTAAACCAATAGCCATTGTATCCAACGATCTCGTGGAGTCCTATGTACGTGAATGTCAGAGAGATTGCATAATGTATGTCGCACGCTTTGGGAATTATCGCGAATTGACTTAAAACAAATGGAAATCACGAGAGTGTGGTACGACAAGTTTGAATCTGGTAGTGCAGTGATTAAGAATGAGAAAACTAGCATATTTGAGTTGGTTGATAGGTATTTGGTTGGTGAGCAAATGGTCCAACATCTACATTAATACATCATTATAAAGACTGAATAACAATTGAAAACACCCTATTATTTTATGTCATACATCGACAGATGAGCATGAGGTTCACTTGATGTTAGGTGATACCCTAGCCACAGAACATCAGTCAATGATGCGCTGTCAACCTATTTTAATTTTTACTTCGAGCATTTCATAGACTTAAACTGAAACGCGCAATATGCACTTCACAGTTTTTCCATCTATGAACGGTGGTTCGTTACCCGGTCGGAATTTTCGATATTCCTCCCATCCGATCAATGCTCGAAGTTACCAGGCGTGGGGAAACATGCTTACAGAAAATTATAAACATGTCATCCCGGTGGGATTCGAACCCATGAACCATCGATGCACACGGCAACAACACGGCGGTGTTCTACCGAACGCGCCAACGAGCCCGTCAGTTTTACTTGTGAAACATTTATTTCTCAAGCGATTTACAATAAATAAAACAAAAGACAACAATTAGCATGGAAGCGAATTAACGGTACATTTGCAAGATTTGTATGACTGTGAGTTTAGAGTTAGTTTAATACTTTGTCATTATGTATATTTTAGGTAAGTAGTTTGACGTAGCTTATGTGATTGAGGATTAATTTCGCGGCTTTAATGTATGTATGGTAAAAACAATTATGTAAAATGATCGTTCATTATAATATATACAAAAAAATACCAAAATAAATATTTATTTTCTGTACTTTTTATAACTAATATCGGTCTGTATAAAATCAACAAAGCCAAAATGCAATGTTGTCTTAAATACACGTATTAATAATAGCCCCTAAGAGTATATTTCCTATCTCAAAGACTAGTTATAAAATGCAATTTACATAACTATATCGATAGTCCAAAGAGAGTAAAGATAACATAATATGACTGCAGTATTCATGTTCAGTAGTATTTGTGTTCATTTGATAATAAAAGTAGTAAGAATGTTCCATAAAAAGTATGCTACACAAGCTAATTAGTACAAAAAAAATTGCGTGCTATATCTGCGGTCATGATTCCAGCTGTAACTGACATTTTTATAATCTATATATATAAAAGAAAGTTGTGTTAGTTACACCACTTATAACTCAAGAACGCCTGCCCCGAGTTTAACGATATCTTATTTGTTGGATTCCTCTATGTCCGGAATAAGATATAAGCGATTAAAATATTGGAAAAAATCAGGAAAAAAATATATGCATAAAATTATTTTAAAATAAATTAGATTCGGAACTCCGCCATCTTGACAGCTCACGTCATGCATTCTTAGCTTTTTTGGAATAACAGATGTCCACTGCAAATCAGTGACATATTAGACAATTATAGTGGGTAAATGGGAATATTCAAATTTAAGAATAATTATATAATTTCGAAGCCAAAATTGTGGCAGAACAACGTCTACGGGGTCCACTAGTTTCCTATAAAGCTGTTCTTTCCTGCACTTCGCCATTTCAGCAAATCAGCAATAAAGCGTCGAAGACACTTCAGAACTCCAAGCAGGTAACAAGCCACTGTACTTAAATTGAAAAGCAGCGAAGTGCAGATTGTGCGTTTGATAATTCAAGTCAAAAAAAATCCAAATACACATGTTAAAATGAGAATAGGTCAAAAAGAAACAATTTTATTTATATTTTTAGTTTATCACTACTGTGTTCGCATGTGTGATTGAGTTTTTTCATTTGTTATAAAAAGGAAAGTAAAAAAAACTGACCCTATCCATTTCTCAATTGGTTTTGTTGTTGATTTTTAAGACTGAAGAAAGTACTGAGTTGAAATCCCGAGCAAATGAGATTTACTCGTAAGATATTTCTGAAGGACACGACTTGAAAGTCTAATCACCTACTTGTTTAGAAATGTGTTTGCCCGATATCCCAAAAAAGAAAACATTAATTTGCTTTCCAATCTTACTAATATCTTACTAATATTATAAATGCGAAAGTTTGTGAGGATGGATGGATGGATGGATGTTTGATACTCTTTCACGCAAAAACTACCGAACGGATTTTGATAAAACTTTACAATAATATAGCTTATATATCAGAATAACAGATAGGCTACAATTTATATAGATTTTTTGTATATTGGCCATAATATTACGATAATTATCAAGTAACTCGGCAAAATTCCTGCCTTCTGAGGGCTATCTTGGCGTGCGCTGCCCTAACCGTTGGAGTTACACAAAGATAATGTATGATTGCATTGTTTATCTTAAATAGTTCTCAATAAAAGTCAGGATATATCTGTGAGATGAGGTTCACTTGATGGTAGGTAATACCTCAGCCACAGAACATCAGTCATTGATGCGCTGTCGACCTACTTTTTACTTCGAGCATTCGGAAATCCATAGACTGAAGCCGAAACGCGCAATGTGCACTCCACGGTTTTTCCATCTAGCTAATTCTTATTAAAATTAATACATTTGTCGCTTTCAGTATTTAATATGGATGAATTTTTTGTTTTTATTTTTTTATAATGTGGCATTAAAAAATACATACAACCCCTGCTTTTTTTGTCAAAAAATCTTGACCCGTGCGAAGCCGGGGCGGGTCGCTAGTAATATATATAACTGAATTTTGTATAAAATACTACATTAGAAGAAGAAATAAAATGTTAAAGAAATATACATTTAATTAGCACAGGCATTCACAAATCTGACTAAAATCTCAAAATAATACTAACATAAACGTTATTTACTAATTATAAAACTAAATTATGTACCTGTTATAAGTTAGGTCGTTGACGTCAGAATACTGTCAAAGGATTGCGGAAGGGCTGAATCCCACCATACTTGTTTTTAGTCAAAACACGTAACTGTTTGTTGCGTAAACAATTACAGTGCCGTATGAAAACACCTCACAATTCTCTTGGGTATTGTTCTTAACAAACAGATTTTAATTGAACAACGTACAAACATTGCTACTGTCAGTGTTTGTATGAAAACCTTTTTAAATCAGAACGTGACAATTGTAAATTCCGCTGTACCAGTTAATTAAAGCATTTTTGTATTGTTTGCTATTGTTATTGCTAGTTTTGTTTTATAGTTTAATTAAAATATTTGTATTGTTTATTTGTTTCTTGTCAAAATGGCTTTGCAGTAGATCATTAAAAACAGCTATTCGTAGTTATAATAAGCCAGTATTTATGAACTTAGTTTGTTTTTTTATTTTTTTAAGGTATTAAAGACAGAACCATTTAAATCTTTGGATAGCACTCTGAATCACCATATTTAAGGTGCTATTGACTACGATAATGAGATCAGGTCCATTGCTTGCGCAATAGAAAACGTGAAGGCTCATTGAATTTCAATCTCTTAAGACTTCTGTGTTGAATGCTCAATCGCTGGAGCTATACCAGAAATACGCCATCTTTATTTTAATAATAAATTCCATTTCACTTGACTCAAATTCTCGTGCACGAATAAACTTTCCAACCACTGCATATTGCGGAGAATATTTTTCACGTTGCGTATAAAATTTGAACTTTTGAATTTTGATATTTATTTTCAAATGTCACTAGTGCTTGTGAGTTGGATACAGAACACTTCTGTGATGAGAGCACGAACAACTTGCGAGAAAGTATTCGTATCGTCAATCTGTCAGTTGTACAGTGGTCTCGAAAAATAAATGCGAAATCGGTAAGATTGCCAAGTAAAATCGATATATTTGGACCAAAAGTCGGTAAATGAATAAAAACACTGGCCATGTACGAGTGAAACTCGAGCACTGAGAATTCCTTACAAACTTTTAGTTAATTAAAGATTTTCCCAACAAATTTACGGATTTTCGTGGTACATAACATTGCTTCATGCCAAATTTTATGTTTCAGTGTCAAAATATTGGACATAAACGAAGCATAAAAGGCCGTATCTTTGGAATGCGTTGACTTAGAAGTTTTTCACTGCTATATGGGATTGCAAACATGATTATTTGATTTAAATAAAATACTGTATACCGGATTAAAACGTTAATAAAAGGCAATATTATGATTATTTGATATTAATTTCAACTTGAAACTTCCAGGCGATCCTGAGAAAAAGGGAATTGACAGACAGACAGACAACGAAATGATCCTATTTTTCGAAGGTTTCCGTTTTGGGTACGGAGTAAGGAACCCTAAAATGATAATAATTAATATATCCATATGTAAACGAAACCCTCCGATTGCAATAGCTCCGACTCTCTCGCTCATGTAGGGTTAATATACCTCTGCAGTTCGCTTGGAATAAGATCAATTGCTATCATAATTATGAGATCTGGGTTAATTATTGTGAAAATCGAGTGAAAGATGAAAAGGCTAGAGGTTATAAAGCTTCAATAGACACCGAGGCTCGTTATGCTGTATACTACATTATAGAAATTAATCTGCAACGTACAACTTCTTTTTAAGTAGGTTTTGTTTACTTTGGAAACATACTTTCGTAATATATTGTATAGGGACACACACATAATATGCCTTCATTCAAACTAATGTAAGTGCATGTTAATGTATGAGTATGTGGTGTATTGTCTTTCGCGATTCCCGACCTTAAGCAAATAACAATTATACACGTGTACTAATTTATATTCATTTATAAATTATGTGTTTCGTGGGTTTACAATAAAAAAATCATTCATTCACCTCCACCTTTATTGACATTTAATATTGCATTGGAGTTCTTTAGTTATCGTGTGTTTGTTATTATATTAGGTATATTTTTATTGATAACTCCGTACTTAAAAATTATAATTACAATTCATGTACTCGTATAGTAAAATATTTTCTAAGTAAAAGAACAACAACACATTTATTAAAAATAATAATAACAAGCAAAATACTGGGTTACATGCGTACATAATATAATGTTAGAAAGGGTACAAGAGTACAATGAACTACTTAAAAAACAGAAATTAAAAGCAAAAACATATTTTTTATTTTTTAATTAAGAAGTGTAATTTGTGTTAAAAATGCAATATCATATTCAAATGAAGTTAAATAATTCTGTACACTGCGCTTTGCAGCAGCATAATGCAACTAGTTAATAAAGTTAAGTCTCAGAAAATGAATGTATATAATACTTTAGAGATTATTATACTATAAAAATCCTTGGGTTGAATCCGAAGCAACTCACCCGTTTGTTATCCGGTAGTTTCAGTATTCCTTCAACCCAATAAGTACTATATTTCTAGCACATAAACATAAATTTATAGAAAACAAGCTTCTAACCGCGACGTCATCCGCACAGACTTCGATTATATTATCTGTTTTTGGGCCTTTTCTACTTTATGGAATACACTCCTATCTCAATATATATTTTCTTTCGTGTAACTCTTACTTTTTATACATACACAATATATTTTTTAATACTTACTTACTTTTTTTACTTAATAATCATCGTAATAATTTCTCAATATTCTTATAAATTAGATCCTATATGTTATTCTGATCTGTAAAAAAATAATTTGATAAAGTTTTGTCGAAATCCGTTCAGAAGTTATTGCCTGAAAGTTTATTAAACATCCATACATCCTAACTCACTTTCACATTTATAATAGAAAATTATAAACTATTTATTATTCGTTAACTTAGTAAATCATATAACAAGTTAGCATCCAAGAGCTCTCGAAGCGTAAAACTGATCATTTTTGCGAAAAGCTTCGTAATATTTTATGTCCTTATGAAAAATAAAAAAGTAGTTTAAATGCTTCTAATTTTACATTTACTGCCAGTTCTCAAATCAAGGTCGTAGATCGGACGAGAAGAACTGCCATATACAGGATCTGGATTTACGTCCCAAAGTGAATAACATATTTATTTTTACTACGACTATACATACTGGAAAAGCCTTTCGTCAGGTAAAACAAACGATTTATTAAAGGTTTTAGGACAGCGAAAAAAATACAAGGATCCAAAGAAAATAGCAAGATGGATTTGATGATTTCCAGCTGATCCTTGTACTCGTACGCGGCCTTTTTTAAGGGTAGTAGGTAATAAAAAAGTGCTTCACGCCGCTATGTTCACGCACGCTGAGCGCCGACGTGGCAAGATAAATGAACATTTAGATCCGATAACAGGATTAGCTATTAAAGGAAACTTCGTGAGGTGGCTCATTTCGCTCCAAATCCCTTACACGCTTTTAGATTTTAATCTTTGCAGAATTCTGTTGTTTAAATTTTCTTTCGGTTCTGCTGAAAACTATCTAAGAGCTGTCTGTATCAAGATTGAGAACATCTTGACATTGAAACTTTTTCGTTATAATATAAGATCTGTACATATTTTAATTATGAATTATTCACGATATCACAATATATTCTTTTGATTCGATATTATTTAAATAGAAATCTATAAATTTGATACGTTTACAGTTTGAAGGAATTCTATGTTTCTTTAATGAGTTCTCGTATTTATCATCCATATAAGTACTATATTTATGTAATTATAAATGCTCACCGCCGCACCTATGAGCTCTTAACTTGCCGCTCTTTAGGCTGCTTTTTCATCAGAGATATGCGAGGCAGCTTAGCGGTTAAGCCAAAGCTTAGCTAAGAAAGTATGTGAGCATTTTCACCAAAGCTATGCGATGTAGTGGAGCGATTACGAATTAAGATGTAGGTACTGTAGAGTTGCGCTACGCGAGGAGGCTATTCGCTGATTACGTAGAACGTTCTACGTCATCTACGCTATATGTAGCTACAAAACTCGTACATAGCTACATATCCTTAGCTACCTGTAACTACTATCCAGGAGTCTGCCCACTACAACGTATTATGACCGAGATAGGAACGTGTCAGTAGGCCTATTACGAAAAACGAACGCAACGAACGGATCGAAACGAAAGAACAAACAACTTCGTATTTTAACTTATTAAGAAAACATTTTTAATTCTATTTACGATTATTCTTACTATCAAAGTAATGTCAAACGAAAGACATAATGTCTTATTGCGAAAGACGTGTCGATCATCGGATTCATAATAGTAAAATTTACGATCCGTCATCCGAAACTTCGTATTTTGTTTTCGTAATAGGCCTCCAGAACGTATTTGACGGGATCGTTGGCGCATTCGGTAGAACACCTGCCATGCGCATCGATGGGTCGTGGGTTCAAATTCCACCTGAACGACATGATTATAACTTTAGCATTGAACGGGTGGGAAGAATATCGAAATTCCGACTGGTTAACGAACCACCGTTCATAGATTAAAAAACCGTGAGTGCATATTGTGCCTTTCGGTTTCAGTCTATGGATTTCCGAATACTTGAAGTAAAAAGCAGGTCGACAGCGCATCATTAACTGATTGCTCATGTTGTGGCTGAAGTATCACCTAAAATCAAGTGAACCTCATGCTCGTCTATCGATATCTAACATAAAAACTAGACCCACAAGACCATTCCGTCACCAACAACGTCGCGTGCAGAGTACGGAGCGTCAACAATGATTGGCAAAAATATTCTGCAGGTACTGATGTTATAGTGGTCCATGCCATGTTCCTTTCGGTGACTGATACGTTTATAGCATGGTCATGGTGGTATGAGACTTCTGTACTCCCATATCTCCATACAAAACAAAGCTTCACGGATTCATTTCCAAAAGCTAATGTTTAAAATCAAGCGATTCTATTGGTAGCTTTGACACATTCGTAGCTTAGCAACGAAGCACATCTCTCGTGGAAATTCAGTAGGCGATAGTACGTGTCTCTTTAAAATTACCAAACAATCGGTTTGTATTATTACCTCAACACACGGTTTATTCCACAATATATATGTACCTAAAAAAATAAAGTTAAGATAATTTGAGTAATTCCATTACTGGAGACCTTTAAGCAAACAATTTCTTGTATTAAATGCCGCGCTTATAATTATACTCGTAGAAGCGGCGTGGGTAACTTTAACTGTGTATATAGTCTGGGAATAATGTACACAATTTGTTATTTACACAGGAATTCAGTTTAAGTTATGAGTTAAGTTTTAATATTATTTGCATAAGTGGCAGTATTGAATACATGCATAAAAGGTATTAGTTAGTTTTTGTTATTTTACGTCAAATATAAACGTAAGGTTCTAATGATGATAGGTGATACCCCAGCCATAGAACTCAGTACATTTATTACAAATATAAACCAGTTATTTATGAATTGTTGACATACGTTTTACTTCAAGCATTCAGAAATATACATTCACGCATTTTTCAGCTGGTAGTTACCTGGTCGGTTGATATTCCTCGTTTGAAACGATCAAATAAAGTTTATTGAATATCGAATTAAAAGCAAATATTTCATTGTAATAAATGTTACCAGTAAAGATTGTAATTATGTTCAATTCTATGCAACTTTGTTTAATTTTATTTAATATACTTTTTAAATTAGATAATACTATTGATCATTTTGTTAGATTTAAGGATTTTAAAACCAAGTTATTATTATTTTAGATAATTTATATTAGTTTCTTTCTCTTTTAGATTATTTTGTACTTTAGAATTAGTAATGAATATAGTATAAGTTAGATATATAAGTAGTCATAAGTATTTATATTATGTTAAGTAGTAAGTAAAATTATGTATCTAGTTGGTAAGTTAAATAAATAATATTGTCTTTTATTAACGCGAGTATCACACATTTAAATAAAATACTGTATACCGGATTAAAACTGGGACTGCTGCAGTCTCCCGCGACCACGGTTGCTGAAAAGCATCCGAAACGTCGGGATAAATAATTTAAATAATAAATCGCGTTTTAATCCGGTATACAGTAATTTATTTAAAAGTTAAATAAATTATCACAAAATACTTCTACTGAAATTCACGTTATTTTCGTGAAAGTTCAGAAAGCTGTTATTTTTTGTTCAATTCCATTACGTTAATAGCCATACCTACCCGCACGATTACGCCCAATTTACTTACTCCATTAAGCCATTATATAACAAAGAGTTATTAAGGTATGCCTCGGTGGATTATTGTGTTCGATAATATTCGAAATTGCTTAAATATATATCGATTTGTCGAAATTAAGGTGGATATTGTAATTATTAACAATTTAGTAGCCCAATTATTGAATTTAAGGTAACAAAGAATACCGCTAAATATTAAAACTATTTTGTATTGGAATGGAAGTATTTTATTTTTTATTTTTATGTCGTGATTCTTTGTAAGAGGCTCGTTGGCACTGAGTAGTTCTTAATCCAGTAAGGATGGGTCGCGGGTTCAAATTCAGTCGGGATGGCATGTTTGAAATAATGGTAAAAAATATCAAGAATACATCACACATTGACGTGTTGTAGTTGAGGTAGCAGTTATGTATCGATACTTAACAAAAAAATAAACTAATGTTACATCAGAATTAATAAAATTGGTATATAATACAACAACTACATGTTTAAAGAACTAGTAATTATGACAATATTGATTAACGGTGTCCTCTTGTTTTATAGTATGTTTGATTTGAGGTTTTAGATTTTTAATTACTGGATCCCATGTGTTGGAAAGTCTCAAACCATCTTCTCTATTGAAGTTAGGGTGTTTTTTAATTTTAATAGCCTCGCGTAATGATCTGGGAAAAATCTACTTTTTCTTACGTACTAGTCTGAGAAAGAATCTAAAACCCCAAATCAACCATACTAAAAACAAGAGTCGTTAGTCAATATTGTCATAATATAGAAAATTATAGTAAATATCAACTCCGTAGGAATAGATGTCATTAATATGACAACTTTGTGATATTTCAAATCAGACAACTGTCATCTTTCAATCTGCCGCGACCACGGTTGCTGAAAAGCATCCGAAACGTCGGGATAAATAACTTAAAGAATATAAATAATAAATCGCGTTTTATCCCGGTATACAGTATTTTATTTATAAATAATATAAATAATAAATCACGTTTTAATCCGTTATAAAGTATTTTATTTAAATAGTAATATCCATGTAATATAGAGGAGTACATAAAGGAATCTCTGTTTGAGAAATTCCATTTTGCGTCTAGGAATAAGCATTATAATGTTACGCAATTTCTCACTCCAAGTTACAACCATTCGCGGACATTTTTATACACCAAAAAGAGTAGCTCTGGAGATTAATATTTACAATTCTCATAAAAGCAATAAGCATTGTCAGCTATAAATGTTGAGGCCTATATCTGCCCAGAGACAAATAAAGAGAACTGTCAGACGTTATGTTACAATCTTATAAAATACGTCCCGCGGCTTGGTTTTGCAATAAGCGCGTCCCAAATTTTAGTTACTCACTTTTACAAGGGTCGTAATAACTTTATAACTGTTCTCTTGTTCGGGGTTTGTTCAGTTTTATTACTGACCATGAGCGATTACTTACGTTTTCATGTATGTTTTAGAATGTTTAGTGTGTTGATTATTCGCTCAACGTTCTGTAATTTTACGAGTGCAATAAGTGTAGTGTAATACGTCTAGCGTTTATTTTTATCCGCTTTTTCACACATATCAAATAACATTATCGGCTTATGTTACAAGTTAAGAAAATTAAATTAGTTCCCCGAGTCCCCTAATGGAGCATGGAGCAGACCCGATTCTGTGATTTTCTTATTGTTGAAATAGGAAAGCGTTTGTTTGCCATCACACCAGATCAAAGTAAGGCGGTAAATCACGCTCGCCTATGAAGAACCTATAACCAATATTCTATGCTTTTACCGTTTCTGTATTTGTTCACCGTGTCCAACCAAAATACTTTTTCTAATCTCTTATACCTGGGATATCTATTAGATATTATGATATCAACAGAAAGACTCAAGCCATGTCGTAGAAAATCTTTCCAAGATCGTTAGCCTTAAACTCGAAATAAAAACGAAAAACAAAAGCGATTCCATTTACAAAATTCATTGATCATGATTCGGGAAGGAGAATATATTATTTAATCAATGTATAATCAAACTTTTTATATTATAAATTCTAGTAAATTCCCAAGTCCCACTGTGGAGCATAAGAAAAACTCATTTTTGTGACTGTTTCGCAGATAATTATTCTTTACCGGCAAATTACCCGTGTAGCGAATTGTCACTACCGCGGCTGGCAACACAGGATCGTGACTTGCACTTTTGTCTCTGCGCGCGAGTGAACCTCCACGCTAATTATTTTACTATTATTTAAATCTACTGGTTTTTTATGAAACTTATACAAATATTATATACTTTTACTACAATACTAATTATTAATCAAATAAACGCTTTTTTAATCTTGTTTCCCTGGGATTCAAACCTGAAACCTCCTTCTTGACGTAAATCGCATACCACTGAAGCGTATGTTAAAACTGATAATATTATACAATTTCTAACTATACACTAATTGGGAATGTTTTTTAAATATTTAAACACCACACCACACCTGACGCTTACCTACTGCGGTTTTATCTATAATGTATGCTTGCGGAAAAGAGTTTATTTAAAAACCCATTTAGGAATCCGCCACATAAAATCCGTATTTCACGTAATCCTTTCGAAATGTGATACCCATTTGAGATAAACGATAGCTTAGTTAAATTTGAAACAAATTCTGTATACATTGGTATCTACGTGTTAGAAAAAACAAATTTGAAACAGTTTCCAGTGCTCTGCAATAATCTTCGTGTAATGAAAAATATGCGAGGGATCTGAAACGACCCCGTTATGGTAATGGTTTTTAGCCAATAAGGTACCTCGTTAACAAAGTGATAAAGACATAAGATTTTCTTATATATAATACAAACGAGATATAATATACCATTGAAATAGGTAATTGAAGGCAAAATGATCAAAAAATGTATAAAAAATAGCTTGGCATTTGTAGGTAGGTACGCTAAATCCCTATTACATACCAGGGTGAATCAAAAAGTTCTTAGAAGTGCATATATATGAAACCTTTTTGGATCAAGTTCGATATTCAATTTAAAGAGTGTCTATCATAGATAGATAGATAGATAGATAGATAGAACATTTATTTTGAAAAACACCACTGAAGCTAATACAAAAAAGAACTTAATACTAAAGTTGAACAACATTATTATAAAAATAAATAATTGAAAAAAATAACTTTAATTTAAATAAAGTGGTGCCCCCAAAAACGGAATACCACTCAGCATACGTTGGGGCTCAGTATAAGCCCCAACACTGATTTTCAGTGGTTCCGGTGGAGGGGCGCGCTGGCACAAGCAACAAAAAATAGAATAAAAGGTTTTAACAAATACAGCTACTTACAATCTATATTCATATAAATTAATACATAACATCCAGGACAATAATTATAAAATAGAACAAATTGTGCATACTTAAAATTATTTCTAATCCTAGTATTACAAGAAGGTACTATGACTATTTTTTTTTATTTGTTATACAATATTTTATACCATTTATATATACGCTATATATATATATTTATATATTTTTATATACGCTGAAAAAAAAAAAAAAAAAAAAAAAAAAATTCTTTCATTACTACATAATTATAATAACATGCACATTCTGACATATTGATTTTTACAAACTTTCCTAAATTATTTTCTAGTGTAAGCAAAGAAAAAAGTAAAAGTAAAAAGTACTTGAAATCATATAAGGTACAGTATCATTCGTATGAAGTACATTATGATATTGCTATAATAGATTAATAGATAGATAATTATTTTACTGTTTTATCAATACTTATTCAACAATTTAATAATGTTACCTACACCAAATAATTCTAAACAATCAAACAGTGCTACAAAAATTATACTATTCTAACTATTATTATTGTTTTATGTGAGAAGTACATTTATATTGTAAGAAGCAAATGATATTTTATTGGGGAGGGTTTCCGAATATTCTACTTATATCCTCAACACTGAGTAATCTGTGCTTTCCAGAGGAGGGGGTTTGGCGAGCAAAAATGTAACCATTGCGAGTCCAAACATATCGCCAACCTTTACGCTTCCCCTCTTGTCGGGCTTGGTGAAATAAATTTCTATTAGAGCGAGTAAGACGTTCGTTGATATAAATCTCTGTGGAATTTGCAACGATATTACCACCAGAAGCGCGTTTACTGCGAGCCGATTGCAGCAAGTCGTTCCGCAACTCCCGTCGAGCTAGACGGATAACCACAGGACGGGGTCGAGGTGGTTGCCCTGCTTCAGAATGTTCTACTCGTCGGCCCTTTCTTTCGGCAAACACAATTTCTCGATCGGCAACAGTTATCCCTAAATTTTGACCCAGCGTAGTCGCCACGTTAGTTAAATCTTCATTATCACTTTCGCTGATACCAGATATAACTAAGTCATTCCGGTAACTATGTTGTTCATAAGCATTTAGTTCAGTGTCTACGTATGTACAGATCGCACCAAAATCGACTCCTAAATCAGACGTCTTTGTTTCAAGCATTTTTAAACGCTCTTCGGTGTTTTTTTCTAAAGTAGAGATTCGATCTTCTACATCATCAAAACGCTTATTTAAATTTGACAATGTATTTGTGAGTTGAGATAACTCCTGCCGAAATAGCGCCATCTCTTGGGATACCTTCAACAACTCAGTGTGAACTAATTTTATGTCTTTTAGTAATACGCCTCTCTCTTGATCTTCCAACGGTTGGTCTACTGGTGAACTTCCACAACTATTAGAGCTCACTGTTGGCAATTTATTTGGTGAGATTTGGTTTGACTTGCAACCCTTACACAGCCAGCGCGCAGGTGCCTTGGAATTTGGTTTAACACAAACAGCACACTGTCGGTGGCAGTTTGAATCACATTTAGTGCACTTGATAGCTTCAGTCGAAACAAATTTACCACAAGTAATACACTTCTTTGACATTTTTAGTAGATTTAATTTCAATGAAGAAGTTTAAGTTTGTTATTCGACGTTAGATGGCGTTTTGTAAAGTCATATAATAGAAATAGTCTGTTTTTTAAATCAAGATAACTTTATTTTTTTTTATGTATATCAATAATAAAATTATTGAATAAATGTTCACCTGATTTTTGTGAAGTCACTAGATAACACTGGTTAAATTTATATTTGAAGGTAGATTTTGGATTATCAATGTCGATACACTGGGAACGTTAACAAGTCACAACAAAATCTTCTTTTTCAGCGTTATTTGCGAGATACTTTTAATAGATAATATTTAAGAAAGTTCTTCGGAAACACTCATTCACTTTTCACTACTTTTTAATTAAATTACACTTGTGGCTGTATTTAAATAAGCAAAAAAATTACTCAGCTTAACTGTCACCTGTGCGAGCAGCGCCGTCTCTATCACACTATATTTATGCAGACTGTCACTTGTTTTTGTCAGTTCGTTCGCATGTAATAAATTTTTTTGTGCAACGAGTTGCTAAAAAGTCAAAATTATGGATAAAAGTGAGTTACGTGCGGTGATAAAATATCTCAGTTTGAAAAAAATGTCTACGAAGGAAATTTTTTTGGACATTCAGCAGACATTAGGGGGTGATGCTGTACCCTATTCTACGGTTGCGTACTGGGTGGCTGAATTTAAAAGAGGTAGATCAAGCTGTAAAGATGACCCGCGTTCTGGGCGGCCTTCAACCTCCGTTACAGAAGAAAATGTCAAAAAGGTTGAGAATCTGGTTTTGGAAGACAGAACAATGACTATAAAACATATAGCTGAGATCCTAAAGATATCTTTTGGTAGCGTTCAATCCATTTTAATTGATTCACTGGGGTACAAAAAAGTGTCTGCAAGATGGGTGCCACGAATGTTAACCGACGAAAACAAAAAGCGACGTTTGGAAATTTCCAAGCGTAATCTCGAAATGTTCCAGCGTGATTCGGATAATTTTTGCCGTCGTCTTGTCACCATGGTTGAAACGTGGGTCCACCATTTTGATCCTGAAACTAAAAGACAAAGCATGTCTTGGAAACGACCATCCTCTCCATCCATCAAGAAATTTCGAGTAGCTCCTACCGCTGGCAAAGTTATGGCCTCTGTGTTCTGGGATAGTGAAGGAATCCTTTTTATTGATTACATGCCAAAAGGCCAGACGATTACTGGACTCTATTATGCAAATTTAATCCCGAAAGTGCGTGAAGCGATTAAAGAAAAACGTCGTGGAAAACTGTCGTTGGGCGTGTTGTTCCTTCAAGATAACGCTCCTGCTCATCGATCGGAAGTTGCGCTCAACGCAATCCGCTGTGCTGGCTTCAATCTCCTTGACCACCCACCATATTCTCCGGACTTAGCCCCAAGTGATTTTCACTTATTTCCAAAATTAAAAGAGGAAATTCGTGGAACAAAATTTCACGATAATGACGCGGTTATAGCTGCCGTAGAGGACTTTTTCGAGAGTCAAGAAAATAATTTTTTTTCACAAGGAATAAGGAAGTTAGAAACGCGTTATTCTAAATGCATTGCATTGGAGGGAGATTATGTAGAAAAATAAAATATTATTATTTAAATCTTTGCATTTTTTAATATTGATTCCAAGAATTTTTTGATTCACCCTCGTAAGGTTCAATATAGATTTGTATAAATACCAAGGCATGAGTTATACATGAGTATGTACATATATGTACATATATGAGTATGTTTACGAAAAACATTTTTTTTTATGTCAGATATTAACACACGAGCATGAGTTTCACTTGATGGTAGGTGATACCTCAGCCACAGAACATCAGTCAATGATGCGCTGTCAACCTAATTGTTTACTTCGAGCGTTCGGAAATCCATAGACTGAAACCGCAACGCGCAATATGCACTTCACGGTTACACAATGCATTTAAATTAATATTTTTGAAATGAGATATTTTATTATTCATTATATACGAATCATTTGAATTACGAGGAATATTTGAATTCGTTAACGCTCAAAAGTACTTAGATGTAAAATTCAGCTACTTCGCCAACAACAAAATGATTTTCATTAAACGTAAACTTAACTTCCGTAACATCAATGTTATTTGTATACAAAAAATATATTTTAATAATGGTAATGACAGTTCATGCATATTTTATTACAACATTCCCATTTTGGATGATGTAATAATGTTCAAGCATCTCAAAATCCTATTGAAATATAATATAAAACATATTTAAATATGGGTATCATTTAAGCTATCACCAATTTAATTAGTATTGTGTTTCTTAAATAATAGGGTTTGTCACCAAAATGTAGTCACCAAACAATGCAAAATCAGTTCCACAATAAATCACCTAAAATCCTAATTTTATTAAGCCAAGTAAAATAAGTAGAATTCGGTTCTGGCACTCATCGGCCGCTGCCGCGGCACCGCTCGCTTCGCTCGCTGGACTCGTGCGCGGTGGTCACCATACCAACATAACCTAACCTAGAACTTCAAAACTAGTCGCTCACTTAGTAATTTAGTCGCACGGCTAGTAAATTCATACCGCTCAAGTTATTAAAACATGATAATTCATACCTGGGAACAATTTTTGTTTATCTGAGAACGAAAATATTTCGTGGCGATAGATCTATTTATTAGGTGATACAACTTGATGACAAATATAAATTTTGGTGATAGAAAATATAGTTCCCTTTAAATATATACTCCAAGGTTCTATTTCCACAAAATACCTACAATATGGTTAAAAAAGGCAATTTCATAAATATTGTATATCTACATGGACCCTCATTCATATGCTTATAGTGAATTTTAATGTTAAAAGTAACATGCCCCAGCTTCATAGATGTACTGTGTACAAAAAAACTACTTATGTTACTCGATGATAACGTAGCTATCTATTGGTGAAAGATTTTTTGAAAAAAGGTCGTGCCGTTTTTGAGTTATATCGTAACAAACAAACAAATCTTTCCTTTATAATATTAATATATATTAGCGATGTGAAGCAGACTTATATTTAGGTAAGAAATTTAGTACCGGTTAATAGCTGCTACGATTTCTCGATTATATTCAGTTTCTTTTGATTACCTTGACTGACTAATACCAAAAAGCGCAATACGGATTAACCATTTATGGTAGAATGGTGGTTCGTTTCCCGGTCGGTATTTCGATATCCCCCCACCCGTTCAATGCCCGAAATATCCAGACGTGTGGAAGACATGTTTACAACAAAAATATAAACATGTCATCTTGGCGGGATTCGAACCCGTGACCCATCGGAGCGGATGATAGGTGTTCTACCAAACGCCCCCACCAGCCCGTCTAAATGTCCACCTTAATAAAAGCAGGATAATACTATATTGTTCTATTTTACGTTCTACCGCAATGAAGCGGTGCAGCACTTTATTTAAACGACCGCTTGTAGTAAGAATTTAATGGAAAATCATTGTCCGATAGAGACAAAAAACTGTTTGAAGATTAAATTTGTTCCTTTGTTAAAAATAATTATAACTCACGTCACATGTGGTGCAGTGCACATGTACTAAAAATGTTTTATTCTGTGTCTGAGATTAATTCTGGAGTTGCTATCAAATATATAAATATATTACTAGAAATCCGCCCCGGCTTCGCACGGGTGCAATGTACATGGATAAATAAAAAATAAGCCTATATTATTCGCCGATTATGGTAGCTTTCTATTAATGAAAGAATTTTTAAAATCGGTCGAGTAGTTTTTGAGGTCGTAACAAACAAACAGATCTTTCCCATTTATAATATTAGTATATATTTAATAATAATATTGTTCCTTTAATATTATTTAGATTAGACCAGGGGTTTACAAACATTTTCTGAACTGAAAAAGTTTGTAAACCCCTGGTCTAATCTAGCGCACTGATAGGTTAAATAGGTATATTGTCTCCGCACCCTAGCTGGTCGATACATGAGTCCTATATAGTACAATGATACTAAGTATACTATAAGCTTATTTTTTATGTTTATTATTGAAGAAAATATTTAATCTACTAGTGATCCGCCCTGGCGTCGAACAAGTGCAATGTAGATGTACTATTTTTTTTTAATGTCAGATATCAACAGACGAGCATGAGGTTCACTTGATAGTAGGTGATACCTCAGCCACAGAACATCAGTCAATGATGCGCTGTCGACCTAATTTTTACTTCGAGCATTCGGAAATCCATTGAATGAAACCGAAACGCGCAATATGCACTTCACGGTTTTTCCATCTATGACTATATACAAAAAATAGTCTATGTTACTCGCTGATAATGTAACGATCTATTTGTGAGAGAATTTTTGAAATCAGTTGAGTAGTTTTTGAGTTCAATCGTAACGAACAAATAAACAAATATTTCCTCTTTATAATATTTGTATAGAAAAAATACAATAGGCCTACGACCTTTACTCTCTACATCGCACCAGGGTGCCACAGCGCACACTTGGGAACCCCTAGATTAGACAGTAGATTTATGATCCAAGAATTTAATTACAATTTACTTTTATATACAAAATATTAACACAAAATTCAAAACACATAATAAAATTGGCTCCCATTAAGTTACCGCCATTGGTGTTACGTCCATGGGCGAAGGTCTTACCATCAGACGAGTTTTGTCCTTTGCCCCTCTAAAAACGACGAAAGCACCTTCTCGATATTTAAAAAATATACGCAGAAAACTAACTTATCTCTTTCTATAGAAGTCAACAATGAATTACATAAGCTTTAATGAAATATTATGTAATTCATTGTCTTTTAGCAAAATCACGAGTTTTGACATTTTGAATTGTTTTGTAGGTTTAATTTAATTCAACAATACACTTCTGTTAATTAGAGCGATAAATATCAACACGTGTGCAGAATTTAAATAATTAGTTAACGGGCTCTAATGAGCAAACAGTGTTGACGATAATTTATAATATAGCCGGAACCTAAATTCAATTACAAATGATATAATACAATTACATAAATGTAGGGAATTGTGTTATTTCATTCTTAAAAACTAAGTAAAATGAGAAATGTTAGATATCGACAGATCAGCGGGAGGCTCTTGATAGACTCCTCAGCCATAGAACACCAGTCAATGATACGCAATCGACCTTTTTGTACTACGAGTATTCGCAAATCCAGATTGCAAATGGTTTTATTTCCTTTTTTGGACTTAAAAAATCTTACTAAAGATTTGATTTGATACAAAATATCGCCAATGAAGATGTCACGTTTTGGGACATTATCTATTATTTCACTATTTTACAATTATAATATTAATTGATGAAGTTTGCTCCACTTTTCTGTATTTAACCGTATTTTCGCTAACATTTTCTTAATTGCTTATCGAGCTTTTGGATCGTTGTTAACAACGATAATATTTATTTATTAATAAAAATCATTTATGCAACCTCTAACAAAGTATAAAAAAATATTTTTTGATTGTTCGAACTTAGCGGCCGGAGGGGAGGTTACTTGTCTAAAAAGTTACAGTATAATAATTAATTTTGTATAGCTTTTGCTGTATTTTACAACAATATGTGATTCAATTTATGGTTTTGGTGGTTGAGGTGGCTTACTGATTTGAGGTTAATTAGTTAGTTATTCTCAGAATAAAGATTTGTTTAATAATGTCTCTCGTTCTACTTCGGCTGATGGAAGTCCAAATATCAGGTCGCTTTCGTTTGCTTACTTGTTTAAAACAAACAGCGGAACACACTTTCATGTTTATTATTTGAAAAAATATGAAGAAGAATTTGTTTACTTAGAAACTCCTTTTCCAGAAAAATAGTACATTCCAACATAAAATCGCTCTTCGATGTTATATTCTAAATAAGCAAGCACAGCATAATATGCACAGTGCATGATTAAGGAAAGATTTACTCTCACATTTTAAGTTGTCTTCTCGTGTCCCACTAGGGAGTCGGACTTCTAACTGAGTCATACTTTTTTTTAAATAAATAGGAAATTAGTCACCATATAAGTAGTTGTATTTTTAAATCTTTTTTTTTATTTTTTTATTGCTTGTGCCAGCGCGCCCCTCCACCGGAACCACTGAAAATCAGTGTTGGGGCTTATACTGAGCTCCAACGTATGCTGAGTGGTATTCCGTTTTTGGCACCAGTCTATTTAAATTAAAGTTATTTTTTCAATTATTTATTTGTATAATAATTTTGATCAATTTTAGTATTAAGTTCTTTTTTGTATTAGCTTTAAGTGGTGTTTTTCAAAATAAATGTCCTATCTATTTATCTATCTATAATGGTATAAGGTTTAAAATAAAATCCCAACCCCTTTTTTTATAACAGAGCGGACAACTGAGCAGATGGGGTATCTGATGGTAAGTAATCACCACATGAACATCCGTGACTTAAAAGTCTCAGATGCGTCATCGGCTTCACTCCAAATAGCACATGAATTTTACAGATTCCATTAAAAGGCACGGACTCATAGATTATACGACGACAAAAGAATTTATTATATTTTTATGACTGCGATATCCGTTAAGTATTTTCTTTTGTATATAAATAAAATATTATAATATAACTATACTCGACTGTACACAGAACATCTCACCAAAGTTTCATCATAAGCGGATGGATAGATTAAGAGCGCCTTTGCACAAAGAAACAAAGCCCAAACATACTTTGATTTTTATTTATATTCATAGATGTGTTTTGTTCTGAAAAAATATTTATCTATTCCGAAGGTGTTTTTACGTATATGTTACAATAGAGTGTATTAATTTATTCTATCGTAATTAATTATGTAAGTGATTGGGTAGTTTGTCACTGTCGTATTTTAACGACACGTTGAATAATAATTATGTATGTAGTATTATAGTTTCTATATAATATACTAGCGATCCACCTCGGCTTTGCACGGGTACAATGTAGATGTATTAAAAAAATACTTTTTTTTAAATCGGACGAGTAGTTTTTGAGTTAAATCGTAGTAAACAAACAAATCTTTCCTCTTTTTAATATTAGAATAGACTTAAAGAAAATCATCAGTAATACATGCAAACAATTCTGCCGCACTCCTACTAGACTAACCACTAGAAAACAAAGTAATTTACAGGTAGTAACTTCGCTATATTGAAATTTAAAAAAATAATAATTTTATAAATTCCTATACATTTGTTAAACGTACCATTGTAACAAACATTTGACAGGGAAGTCTTAAAAGGCTTTTGAAGTTATCTTGCTTCTTGCAAAACAAGGAAAATATTGACTTGAACATAATAATTTCAATTATTTAATATAAATATTATATAAAATTGTTGAGGATTTTCGGTTGGTCGAAACGTATGTAGTGGTCCAAAAACTTCTTAAAGTAACTTCAATTGAGAATATGGTTTGAGACTTTCTAACACCTAGGATCCAGTCATCAAATATCTAAAACCCCAAATCAAAAATACTAAAAAACAAGAGGACACCGTTAGTCAATATTGCCATAATATAGAAAATTCAGTAAATATTAACTCCGTAGGAATAGATGGCGTTAATATGGCAACTTTGTGATATTTCAAATCAGACAGTTGTCACAGGTAGCTATAAAGAATATTATTTAAATATTATGGATTATGGATAATAATAATGAGGATTTTATACTTTTTTGCATGTACTAACGTTGTGGACAAAAATGCCTTTTTTAACTATTGTAATATCATATAATGTATACACTTTCATAGATTATTCACTTCTTAACGCGCCTTTGTGAACTAGGAAAGATCCTTAGTCGTTTTATGGTAATGGTTGAACTTTCTCGTTATGACTGTTTTCGCTTAAGTCGTTGTACAACAACCGAGTGGTTATCTAATATTTATATTCTGCCAAAGCCATGAACGTAAATAAAATAGACGAGTTGTCCTTATTTTTTTCATTATCTGATTGTACAATTACTTCCAGTTGTAAAATTTAAAATTGTCACGTATTCAAACAGCCAATAAATGATTTTCTTATCAGTTTTGTAATGATGGATTCTCAAATTCGAAATTTAAAATATATTTAAAATGTATGTTTCCATTTTTAAATAAAATTGTTATTTAGATATCCGTCAGTTTTATAACCTTTAACTACGGAATTTGAATACGAAAATTTTCAGCTAAAATTAGACTTACTGCGATACAAAATAAAAGGAACATTTCAGCGCAAACTGTATATTTGGCGAATAGAATTCAGCCGGACTCTAAAGTGCTCCTTCAAATATGGCCATTGCCTGAACTGAAGTATTAATTGACCTAAAATTGGACTTGAAATGTCTATAATGGTTAAGTCCTATGCACCTACATACATATATGAAATGAAATGAAATGAAATACATTTATTCGGGACGGCACAGAAGTAAGTAAAAGTACATCATAAATAATACAACTTAAAATATAAACTAACAATTAATAAATAGGAAGAAGTGCCGCCACGAAAAGGGGAGGTACTCAGCATATGTCAGAGCATAAGCTCTGACGCTGATTTTCAGTAGTCCCCAGTGTGGCAGAAGACAGTAGTGGAAGATAGTTAAAAAAAAAAAATACAATATAGTCATAGTAAAAGCTATACATATAAACTAATTGAAATTGAAAGACCTGGATTTTTTTTATATATAGAATACAACACAATACCAAAAATCAAAATATATAACAATAAATAGCAATAAATAACTAATGAAAAACACATGAAGAATAGAATAGGGAACAGTGTGAGGACTAGAAGAGCTGTTCGTCGCTTTAAGGAGTACAAGCTTTTTGTGCATTAATAAGGTGTCGTTTAAGATTTTTTTTAAAACTAAAACTAATAACGTTTAAACAAAAATATATACACATATACTTTTGTTAAAACGCCACGTTAATATTATCATAGGTTTATTTTAATTATCACGTAAAAAATGATATACGATGAATAATATTAAGATGTATTTTTATACTTATTTTCATTATGTGTGATACTATATACTGGAAAGTATGGTTATAACGCACTTACTTATACAGTACTAATGGCCCGGAAGGAACAAATTCTAATATAAAGGTAATATATTATATCAATCCAAAAAAACCAACAATAATATCCCTAAAATCGTGGTTACCAAAACATCAAGTATTCTCTATTATCTGGTTGATTGATCAATATATTATGAAAAGATAATAAATTCGAATATCTTTATATAAATCAATAAATACATTTTTGAAAACAGCATCAACATCCGCTGCGTTTTTCGATTAACTCAGCAGACAATTAACCATACGCGGATAGCGATTTTAGTTCATACTATTTAGAGATAAATAGCCGTGTTATAATTATGCATAAAAAACGACTTATCAATCTTTAAAACGCTCTCCTGTAAAGTAGCCTTTTTGCAAATCCGCCGTTGTTCTACGATCACGACGATATATTATTTATCTGTATATTTACGATTCAAAAACTAATGACCTCTATCTCATTTTATAATAGCGAAGATATTTCCGTTACAAATGTTCTGTAAATGCTGGAGCCAAAAAATATATCACATCTTTTACAAATGTCATTATGAATACACGATACGAGTTCTTAAGATAAGAAGATTGATATATTTGCTAAATACTGAACACATACCTAATATGCAATTTAACCTATTACAAAAATATTTCAAGGTGTAAAGACTCACCTAATTTTTAAGCACTTATAATTTATTAATTCTATTAATAGTCAACAAGAAATCACCACATATTTAAATAAGTTACACTGTAGTGGTATCTTAATTAATCCAGGAAACTTTCAAAAGAACTTCACTTGATCTATAAGTTTATTTTAACTTTGCAACAGTTACTTAAGTAAGTTCCAAATTCAAATGTCCCATTCAGTTTGAGCACACGTGTATATTGTCAAAAAAATTAGGCACACACATGTAAATTGTCAAATAAATCGCGTATGTAAATGAAGGGATTTTCGTAAAGGTAAAAGGAGGATTTTAGAGGTCGGACTGGCTGAGGTCCGACAAGCGACGAGTTTCCGAGTACACTGGTTTGTGGAAAGCATGAATGTACGACGCATGCGCCAAGAATCACGCTAGATGATGATACTAGTGTTACTAAATAAAAACTTATTTTAAATATTTAAAAATTAGCGGACTTTAAAAACATACATATATTCCTGGAAACCTATCGCAATTCCAAAAAACCATAATATAAGCCATATTGCATTCAATAAACCCACTTAATCTCAAAAAAAGGTATGAAGTGTATGTTATGTACTCGTAAGTCATTAAGACTGTTTCTGTATATGTTTTATTTTTAATCTAATTGGCAAACTTCGATAAATATAAAAAAATGTCACAGTCCATTACTATAAAATTTTAATAAAATAACATGGAATCCGACGATTATTTGTCGGTCAATTTATCCACTCTAAATCAAATATTTGAGGGAATAAACGGAGACGAGAGAGAAAAAGCATTTAACAAAGACCAATAAACCAAGCTACTACCACACCATACATTGTTCTACTATACGATACATCCGTACTATTTTTAACTCCCAACGGAATAGTTGTTATAACTTCAAACGCCAAGTCGGGCTCAGTGGAGCCAATACTATACGGTGTCACTAACTGCTATTCTTTCCAAAGTTTTATTAGCTATTCGTTTAATAAAAAAAATCTGGACAAGTGTACTGTTCAGCATCTGAGGTCCCCAGGATCGAATCCTGAAGAGATAAAACATGTTTGTCACATCAGGTATGGAAGTCTGATTATATTATATTTACTTGCCAGTAAAAGAAATAGTCAATGAAAACAATGTTTGCTCCCACAAGGTTGTATACATATTTTTAAAATCGGTCGAGTAGTTTTTGAGTTAAAACATAACAAACATTTTTTTTTTATTGCGTAGATTAAAATTAAAAAGGAAAACATACGCGTATCATGACTATCGTGAGTGATAAGGCAAAACTGTTAAAGCGCCAAAATTATAGGTACTTGTGGGAAATTAGGCTTAAAGTAATTTTTTTTATCATTACTGTTATATTTTTCATCCGATTTGATTTATTTAAAATAATAACGATGTTAAAATTATATTCTATCTGCCTCTGCAAATGAAATATGGTATTTCTACTTTAGCCAAATTAGGCTTTAGAGGTTTTGGATTTCCACTGCCGATATGTATGCGTGTTAATTTTTATGAAAATTATCATATTATAAAGTTACTAGCGACCCGCCCCGGCTTCGCACGGGTCAAGATTTTTTGACAAAAAAAGCAGGGGTTGTATGTATTTTTTAATGCCACATTATAAAAAAATAAAAACAAAAAATTTCGTCCAAAAATTAAAAATAATATTTAGGGGTGGACTACCCCTAACATTTAGGGGGATGAAAAATAGATGTTGGCCGATTCTCATAGATACCGGATAAGCACAAAAAATTTCATCAAAATCGGTCGAGCCGTTTCGGAGGAGTATGGCAACGAAAACTGTGACACGAGAATTTTATATATTAGAAGATAACATGCCCCGACTTCGCACGGGTACAATGTAAATGGAAATGAAGATACACAAAATGTAGCCTATGTTACTTGCTGATAATATGTAGCTTTCTATTGGTGGAGTTTCAGTAGTTTTTGAGTTAAATCGTAGCAAAAAAAGATTTCCTATTTGTCATATTATTAGTATATACCTAGGTACACTATGCACAACACGTAGTAGGGTTGTCACTTCTTTGATGTAAAATTTAGATTTATTATTTACTAGCAACGCGCCCCGGCTTCACACGGGTGCAATGTAGATGTACTAATTTAGGGAATACAATCCCGGGACTATCCCGGGATTAGACTATGTGGTTTCTTATTGGGCTCAAATGAAAAATAATGAATAATTTTTTTAAAAAATAGTTTTTAATATCGTTGCAAACTAATCACAGTAAATGTAGTAAGAAAATAAAATAGACCAAACAATAAAAACTGTCCTTTTGCAAGAAATCAATACGACAACACAAAAAAAAATATTTGGAATTTTAAAATACAATTGAATCAATCATGTATCCAATTTTTGACTGCCTGCCTCGTAGTTGATTCCCGGGTGATTCCCCTGTTGCCCTGTTGGGTAATTACCTAAAGATTATCGTATTGAAGTATTCTGAGATGGGAAGTCCCTTATAAGTTCTACGACAAACACATTATTAGTGCTGTACTTGTGTAGTACGTATGTATCTAAGGGTTATTTTAAGTCGTTATGTAATAAATGCTCTTAATATAATCTAGGCAAGGTTATTGTAAAGGCGCAACCGACTACGTTATGTGAACTAGACCTGTTTGTGGCAATCCCGAAAATCCCGGGATTAGCCAAGTACAGTCCCGGGATTTACGGGACCAGAAATAGTCCGGGATCCCGGGATCCCGAATCCCGGGATCCCTATGTACTATACACAAAACATAGCCTATGTTACTTGATGATATATTAGCTTTCTATTGGTGAAAGAATTTTCAAAATCGGTCCAGTAGTTTTTGAGTTTATTCATAACATACAAAAATACAAATCTTTCCTCTTTATAATTTTCCTCTTTATAATAGACTTAATAATATACTCGTATATTTTTTAACTTACTTAAATAATTTCTCGTATATAATATGACAGCAATTTTTCATATTATCTGTATGAAACTTGAGGTATTTCGGGGCGATTAAAAAAAATTAACATTTCAAAATGGATACAATTACTATAAAATAAACCTCGAGATATAAAATCAGAATCATTAATTTTGAATAAATAACAAAGTTTTGTATGCAATTTGTCATCTGTTCATCTATTGCCGTCTCAATATTATTATTCGATGGCTATATTTTTTATATTAGATACCGACAGATTTCATGTTCGCATGAAGATAGGTGATACCTTATTGTTAGCCATGCAAGTCAATGATTTTTTTTATGGAATATGTTAGATATTCACCTGATGGTAAGTGATTACAGGCACCTATAAACATCTGCAACATAGGAAGACTTGCAGCTGCGTTGCAGGCCTATTTATTTACTTTTCAGAAATCCATAGACAAACGGAAACTGTTTCTCTATGAACCGTTCGTTACCCGATCGGAATTTATTTGTAGGTATAACAACAAGTCTCCACTGTCTGAAAGTCTATGTACATTGCAGCTATGTAAATCCAATGCCTAATATGTATAGTTGTATATAAAGTATTGTGCGTCGAAGCCACCCCAAAAGCTTATCCGATTATAGCTATAGATGCGACACTGTCGGAGCTCGGCCAACCAAAACTTAGTTTAAAATTGGAATTTATTAAATGTCTAATCCTAATAAGAGGTCTATAGAGGTCGAAAGTTTGTTGGGAGCGATGGCAGAAGAGTTTTTAAAATGAAACTTCGGAGCCATACAAGTGTTAATACATGACTGATTTAATTCAAGTTAAATATACAGAGCAAAGAGTCTTATAACTATTGTTACAGTGGTTGCCTTATCTCTAGATGTAATAAGAAACTATGGAATTTTAATGTGTCCGGGTTAGCTGGGTTACAGCTATGTAACTCGAATTTAGAAGATTATTTACCCACTCGAACGTCCTGTAGTTAGATATCCCAGAAAAAATTAAGGTTGTGTATACATTGTTTTAGAATATTTTCATCTTGTAGCAGATAAAAGTTGCCAGAAATGATTTTCGTCCAGCTGTAATGATGTACGTAATGCATTGTTGGGACGCGTGGCGTGTTTTCGCGCCTACTCAGCGGGACGCTTGAGTGGTTACTCAAACCTTTTTTAAAAATAGATTGTTTAATAAAACTTTTTGAGTTTGACCTTTTTTAAGAATATTTAAAGAAAAACTTTAGATAGACAGTAATCTATTCTTGAACAATCAAAACAACCAAACGATACAATATTAATACAGTAGAATCTCACTAATCCGGCACTATTAAAACCTGAGAATGCCGGATTAGGGAAATTTTCGGATTATTGGATTGTATAGAAAAATTCATTATAAATAAAATAAAGCATTTCACATAGGGAATACAGTATATTTATATATTCTACACGTTTTTTTATAACTGGACAATTAACTAATTACATAGTTTTAAAATAATCCTTAATTAGGGTCCTGTTTTTGTGCAACTTATATGGGGTAGACGCGGGCGGAGGGGGATTATTGGACGTGTCGGTCTATCGAAGTACCGGATTAGTGAGATTCTACTGTATTACGACTTGCGATGCAGAAGTCAGAAACTATAAATATATGTTCGATATACTTTAATTTATAACCTATGAAGAATTTTGTCTTGTTTTTTAGACGGACTCTTTGGCGCGTTTGGTAGAACACCTATCTTGCGCTCCGATAGGTCGCGGGTTCAAATCCCCGGCGGGACGATATTTATAATTTTACTAAAAAAACAAAATTATTTTGAAGATTTTAATATTCAATTCTCCATCTTATGTTGTTAATCCATTACAAAACAAGATGGTTTAGTTTATTAGTTTGTCGCTTCTAAATAACGATATTCAACTTAAGTATGACAAAAGTAGATTTCGATAAGCCGATTCTGATTGAATCCTTTGAAGAAGACTATCTCTACATAGTATCATACAAAGTCGCTTCCCGCCATCTGTCCTTCTGTACGGTTAGATCTTTTAAACTATGCAACGGTATTCAAAGTTTTCATCAATAGATAAAGTGATAAGAGGAAGGTTTGTTTGATATTAATTTGTTGAAATATATAGCGATAATTGTTCAATGTCGGAAGAAACCGACTGAGAGCTTTAATTGAAAATGCTGTATTATTCTTTTGAAATATGACAAAATTTGAAAAGACATCCTGTAATGTCTGACACACTCACACATTGACACCACGTTAGTATCTACATAGCACCCGTGCGTAGTAAATTATATAATTATGTTATTAAATGCTAAAAAATAGGTTCCGGCTTCACACGAGTGCATGCACTATACACAAAAATAGCCTATGTCACTCGCTGATAATGCTTTATATTGGTGAAAGAATTTTTAAAATCGGTACCGTGGATCCAGAGATTACCCCTACAACTTCATAAAATTTTCCTCTTTATAATATTAGTATAGATAAAATATACCTACTTATAAGCTATTCTATTCCACATTTTTTAATGTAAAAAGCTTTATAGTAAAATATTTTACGTAAGTCTTTAGAATGCTTGTTATCTCAGATAAATGAAGAGCTTTGCGTTTTAAATGCTTGCATTGCTAATACCGCCTCATTATGAAACACCCGGCCGGCGCTCACGATAATATTTTAAAATTACCTTACTATTTAAACTCTCAAGAAAAATAAAAACCGGTAAAGCTGGTATCGAACCCATTTCATTTTTCATTTTTGTTTTCGAGCATTGATAGAATAATACTTGTTTACAATTTCCCGAAAAATTGCCTGAAACTATTTTGAGATTATTCTCTTGCATTAACAATTGTGTTTTCAGTAATACCTAGTATCAAAACAGAGAGATAGTTATATCCCCCCTTATCCAGCCTAGTTTCAAAATGTCTTAACTTTGAATAAATTATCTACATGATGACATTCTACACCATATACCTACCATACCATAATAATGTGAACCAGTTTATATATTACGTGTTCAATTGTTTTCTGTAGAGAAGTATTTTTCTCCCACAGAAAGAAATTTATTAAGTTCCCGAAGATACTGTATACAATATATTGTGTTTACGTTATTCAGCTTATTTGTATCTACATTACTTTTAATACCAAAGTACAAACAATTTTAACAGTAAAAGAAATAAGAATTACATTATATTACACGACCAGTTTACCTTTTAGTCTACAAGATACATTGATCAGAATTAAATCAAAATAATTAACTATAAACTATTTTATATATAAACCTAAAAAAATATATTATTTTTCAAAACGTTACGGGACTCAGTAGGCCTCGTGCCTCGTGAGTTATAGTTTTAGTACAAGGTCTATAACGCCCCGTACCGCAGGAATGGAAAGTACCGAAAAATCAGTACCGCTGTGAAGGTATTAAACAGTTTAAGAATCTGCTAAACCAGGTTAAAGAAACACAACTCCATAATAAGATATTTATGTATTTGCCACCGTTTTAAATATCGAATAAACTTATGGTCACCCATTCAATATACTTGGAAAAGAAAGAAAAAAATAACAAAAGGAAAGTAATAATGACTTGGAATTTCATAAAAAACCATTTAAAGAAACCTTTAAATTAAAAAAAGGACAAAGAACTAGCCATTTCAATAAAATGGATAAATTGTCCAAGCATTCAACACCTTACAGAGTTAAATAGATTTAAATCTTTCTTTGATCCGAAGCTACTGAAATATAAATAAAATTTATGAATAATATTAGGGATTCCCGCTTTAATTTCCGTTGCGGGGGAATTTTTCAAAGCCGCTTTTGTATAAATGAGTTTTCGATTACGTTTTGTCGTGCATTTAGCTGATTGAACTTATTGAGATTGGTACGGATAATGAACCTGTTTAAAACGCCTATAGTGATAACAATTGAAAAAAAAAGTACTTTCCAGTTTTAATTTTTTTTTCTTTTTTTTTATGTCATGACAGACGAGCATGAGGTTCACTTGATGGTAGGTGAAACCTCAGCCACAGAACATCAGTCAATGATGCGCTGTCGACCTAATTTTTCGGCAATGGAAAAACCGTGAAGGGCATTCACGGTTTTTCCATCTATGAACGGTGGTTCGTTACCCGGTCGTAATTTAGATATTCCTCCCACTCAATCAATGCCCGAAGTTACCAGACGTTGGGAAAACATTCTTACTGAAAATTATAAGCATGTGGTCCCGGTGGGATTCGAGCCCACGACCCATCAATGCGCGCAGCAGGTGTTCTACAGAACGCGCCAACGAGCCCGTAAAAAATTAAAAAAATAAGTTAATTTGCAGAATCGATTAATTATAACAGATACGTGCTTAATAATTGTAAATAACTTCCTCATAATGAGGATATTCTTGAAGAATCATTGAGATTTAACTCCAATGTATTTATTTCTGCTTGTATGTCACATAATATTGTCAAATTTTTTTTATCAAACTTATTTTGTTTATAAAATACAGGATGTAAAAAATTAATGGGCCCTCAAGGAAAATCACTTTAAATCCTTAAGATACATTATTTACTTAAAGGAAACATTCCTTTATTTGTAAAAAGAAACTTAACTACAATCAACGATTTTCTAAAATTCGCTTGCTTCACACAGCAATCGAAACAGCTAAAAATTAAAAAAAAACATATTAAAATAATGTTGTTTATATTTGTATTTGTATTACACAACTATAAAATTTTGATTTAAAAAAAAGTTACTCTCGAGTTCTTACCAGCTCTTCTTGGTAGAAGCAACATTTCAAACCGGTCAGTGGTAGCTTTAAAACTGCAAAAGTTTGCTATAATAAAGTTATATTTGATTTTGATTTATGTCAATTTCAAGTGAAACATTTTCATTATACCTCAAAAGCGAAATATGAACAATGAATATAGAAGATACTTTACAGGTTTTAAATGCCAATTATTCTATCATTATTGTATTCGAAAACAATGTTCTTTGAAAGTTATTCATTATTATTTATATTGTTTGTTATTAAATTAATTATTAGTTAAATTGGCGTGTTATATTAGAAAATATTAATAACCATATAAATTACTTAGTATATAGATAGTAATTATGGCACATACATTTCTATAAATAAATACAAAACCAACCACATACAAATACTGGTGTATACAGTGAAAATATTTTTCATCAGAATATTTTTTCTGACGGCTTTTCTAATTTTCTAATCTCCATCTTCAGAAACCCGATTTTAAGTTGAATTAGTCATTGCCATTTTCTAAAGCTTAATTTGGGTTATTAATTAATTATTTATTAAGTTCTTTCATTTTGTTAGTAGTGAGACGGGTCCAACAAAAGTTAAATGATTTAATGATATTTTTTGAACGGTGACACCATGTTACTGATATATAAATAAAGCACATTTGTAGCTAGTTCTAAATAAACAAGACCGGCTAATTAGAATTTAAATTTTTGAAATTGTTCCAAAAAGAAAATAAATTTCGAACTTTTCTTACAACTAATACTATTTCTTAGAGCATTATCTTACTTTACGAAAGAACTTAACACCTCAATAAATTGTGTACAATAGCTTTTTTCTCATTCTGACATCAAGTGCCTGCAAAAACATTCGTTAGATACTTTCTGCCTCACATAACCCCTTTGTGAAACATGCTTTCACCGGCAGTTTTCCGAATATTATTTGGGAATTATAAAAAAAAATAGTTTATGAAATTGCATACGGTCCCAATCTAGCACACCTCAAATGAATCCGGTGTTAAAGTTCTAGGGATGGCTGAATATGAAGCCTCATAACCATGTGGCCAAAGAATCTTAAGCATTATGTATTCTTGTTTAATGTAAGTTGGTGTTTTTTCAACAGTGGATAAATCTGAGCAGTAGTATACGTATAGTAGAGATAAAAAGAAATGTTTTCATTAGAATTTTATCCCTAAACAATAATTACTGATTATGCAGTGTACTTTTATCGTACATTATGAAGCGGAAGAAAAATAATAGATTCGTCGTAGATCTAAATACTAATACCCTGGTAATTATTCAACCATTTTATGTAGTAGCTAATGGAGATATATGAAAATGGGTCATTTCGAGATGTAAGTAGTCCCGTTTTTATGGCTTTTCATTTCAATGTAGCAAACTTGCTGTCTGTTTTATTAAAACAGTGAAGCATTTCTGAATGGCAGAGTAAATAATGCAAGATCCATTCTCTCGTCTGTTCAACTGTCAGTTATGATCTGCGACGACTTTAACATCTAAGAAATTAATCTTCATACTATGAGCGCTGAGATGAAGCAAATCGCACTATTGTTTAAAATAATTACAGTCGGGTAGACCCAAGACGGCATTGTATAGAGAATAACCGCGACATTGTATTAAGCCAAGTTGGCAATTACAATTCATACCTGAGTTTGTAATTTTCCAAACGTCACGTCTCGTATGAGCGTTGTTTCATAACAGGGCGATTCGAAATGCTTATATTGGTTTAGTAGAAATCCGCAACCTGTCACATAGATCACAAAAATGGAGATTTATGATTTTGAGGCTCGTCTTATCAATGGGTATTACGTTGGTCGACGGACGATACTGGGTGACATTATTCATGGCGTATGTTATTGTGATGTACCTACATGTGAATGTATTGTGATCAATCTCCGTTATATTACGTGACTGCCTTTGTTTTGTTATCTTTTAATCATTTTGGGACAGATTATTTCGACGCTGACATTTTTTTAAACCTTATGTACATATTTGCCACTGCTTATTAATGGAAATACCATCAAGTGAATATTGCGTATAAGTTTCGATTTCCGTCTGTGGATTTCTGAATAGGTACTCGAAGTAAATAACTCGAATAGGTACTTTTGCTTCAGTTATAACCTCCCATCAACTTACTCCTCACGCGCGTCTGTCGATATCTCTACATAGTATAAAGCAAAGCTTGCCGCCGTCTGACCCTATGAACGCTAAGATCTTTAAAACTACGCAATTAATTTTAATGTGGATTTCATAAATTGATAGAGTAATTCAAAAGGAAGGTTTATGCGAATAGTTTAATATTGTTAATTTGTTTTGTAAGATGTTGCAAGATATCAAGCCGAATGAGAGCTTTCATCAAAAATGCTTTTTCTCTTCGTTTGTCTTTATTTTATTATTATTTTCGTGCGAAGCTGGGGCGGTTCTCTAGTGAAACATAAAAAGGCATCATTGATCTACAAAAATGAAATTACATTAATATATAATATCTCAAGAGTACGGAAATATACTTTCTATGGTTTTCCAAGTAAATGACAATCGCGCAAAAACGAAAATCGCTTTAATTCCTTGGGTAAGCTTGTCGCGAATGCCAATTGGAGCGGCAATTAAAATGTACGTGAGACCTAACGCTAAGTTCGTTATCCTTATCAAGTTATCACACTTCAGCCTCATTTCTTTTCCAGCCGCAGCATTTTGTTCTAAAAAAAACACAAAATGTGTTCTATTTTGAATGAAATTATTTTATGAAGACCTCACGATATTTTGTTATACTGCCTAAATAGCCAATCAATATAATTCCTGAGTACCCAAGTAGGTTTTCTGTTTTCTCCTATTTAATCTATATGTTAAGTTTTATAATTTGTATTAACGTATGTAAAACATACATTTACATACATACATATACATCACGCCTCTTTCCCATTGGGGTAGGCAGAGATCACGGAATTCCATATGCTCCGATCCTTACATATCACTTTCGCTTCTTCTACTTTCATCAATGCATTCATACACACTCGACGGTTACGAGTACTTTTGACCTGGCTCTTTTGCAGAACGTCTCCGATCTGATCGAGGTATGTAAAACAGTATCTAAACAAAAAAGTGTTCGACTAAAAATAAGACATGGGTCAGATTTTTCTGCACTGATCATTTTATTCAGTGAATATGTTAACAGTTAGATCAGTGAAATTGGCCCTGTAAATAGTTATTCTGTTTTCACCTGTATCCAAATGCAACTTTTTGATCGAATTTTTCCAGGATACAAACCAAAATTATAGATACAGTGCAAAACTTAGCGCGTAGGCATGCCACTAAACACAGAGGCAAATTTTATATGTATTAATCTTTGATAGGTTCACTTTTGTGACAATTTTTTTTTTTTTTATATTCGTAATTCGTCTTTCAGGCTTGATATACCACCGGGCGACCT
Organism: Anthocharis cardamines; assembly: GCA_905404175.1. Classification (NCBI taxonomy): domain Eukaryota; kingdom Metazoa; phylum Arthropoda; class Insecta; order Lepidoptera; family Pieridae; genus Anthocharis; species Anthocharis cardamines. The sequence goes on from FR989961.1 coordinate 5,100,219, forward strand.
TTTTCAATCAGTCAATTTAACATTACGTCATTGCGGAATTAATATTATCACACATGGTAAATTTAATGTTTCATGAAGTGAAATGTTTGTTTGTTTTAAAGATTATGTAGTACCCGTAATATAACATTATTATAGTTGGATGCTGTTCAGCAAAAAAGTGTCAACACACAAAATTCTACAAGAGTACATTTTCCTTCCTTATGATCATACATATTTCAAAAGATTTTATATAATTTAAACCGTTTTAATAGAAAAAATATTTTCTTAGAATATTTAACAATAACGCACTAAATCCTATAACATTGATTGCTATCAAGAAACACGACACACAATTATTATTGTAATAATATTAATTAAAAAAAAACTATTATTTCTGTTTAAAAGAAACTTAATAAAACAGAGTTGAAATTGTATTGCTTATCAGCCTCCAGTTATACATGAATATTATAGTTTATTATATATTTTTATAATATTTAGTTCACTCTCAGCGATCAGACCGCCATTGCACTTCTATTTTTATATTTATTTTTAATAAAAAAAAAATTGTGCACTAAAGAGTCAAAACCTGTATCAAAATTTAATGGTTTCATTATTTTAAAAGAAATTACTTTTCGACGGGTTTTCTCTTGCGTTTCGAAAGACCGCACGTTTGAATGGCATTGGGTTTGACAATTTTATATTTTTATTCGAAATACCACGGGGTTCGAAGGTCTATAGTCTTTAGGTTTCAATTCATAGATCCATACAAATACATGGTGACTTTATGTTTTGGTTCGATTCCTGGATAATCAATCACCTTGGCTGTATAGAAAATTTAGCAGTAAAACAGATTCAGAAATATATCTGTCCATGCTTCCTTAGGAGACACGGACACACTTTCATAGGGCAAACCTTGAATCAAAATTCACTGCGTTAAATAGGTCCATTAATGCAGCTCTAATCATATTGAAAACACAAAGCATGATTTAGTCACAGCTTAGATAGTTTCTAACCCGTACGGCTAATATCCTGCAGTAAATCTCAGAAAGACATTTCAAGCTGTAAGGATTAAGGAGAAGCTGGAACACAGAGCAGAAAATTACAGCTAGTTCAATCTTTACAAATGGTATATGCGGAAACTATACACATACATAGCTCTGTTAAAAGACAGCCAATGTATTAAAAGATAGCCAAAAGCGAAGTCCCGAGTAGTCAGAGAGTAGGTAACAATATTACTGTGCCCATTTCAATAATCATTTTTCTTTACAGGAGGAATGTCTACTATGCTATGCCCGACCGATTTTTTTTAAACTTGGTGTGTATACCACTTAACACAGAGGCAAATAAAATAATACATATTTGATAGGTTCACTTCTGTGAGATTTTTTTGTATTTTTAAGACCATATAATTCCTCTACCATTTTCTACCGTTTTCGACCGATTTTTTAAAACTCTTTTTTCCCCGGGACCTCCGATACTAAACGCAAGGCATAACACTAAGCCACGGCGGTATTCATGCTGTGTTATTCTCGGAAAGAAGTTACTTTAAATGTTTCTGGGGATTGACATGCAAAAAAACATGCGATTTTTTTGGTATATTTTACCTTTACTTAAAATTCATCAAAATTCAATTGCTCAGCCCTAATAGGCAATTTATACAGTATACCGCTATAACACACGTAGTTATTGCGATAAATAGTCACACAAATGTACTTATACAATATATAAAAAAAAACAAACTAAATAAAATACTGTATACCGGATTAAAACGTGATTTATTATTAATAATTTAAACAATATAAATAATAAATCGCGTTTTAGTCCGGTATACAGTATTTTATTTAAATGTGTGATACTCGCGTTAATAAAAGACTATTTTAAAATTCAAACTAATTAAGTAATAAATTGATTCGCGATATCGGTAGCAATCTGTAATTCATAATATTGTATAAATTTGGGATAAATAATTTAAACAATATAAATAATAAATCGCGTTTTAATCCGGTATACAGTATTTTATTTAAATGTGTAATTCATTTACTTACATCTGCGCCGGCGCCGCCCGTCGTCTTCTTACTAGCTACCTCTTTCATGCCATTCCCTAAGGCCTAAGCAATCTTTAAATACTAATAAATTATTACTTTTTACTATTATTACTTTATTTATCCGCGCTCTCGACAAAAGGCCTCTGCTATAGTGTAATAATATGTATATAAATAAAACAATTTTTTTCTAAGAATTTCCAGAACATAATAACGTAAAACCTTATAGGTGTATGGTGTATTCGATAGGGTGGATAGGGTAGCGGCACCCCGTATAAAATTATGTTGGAAAAGTGAATATACATATTTAACTTTTGCAATGGGAATCTCTTTGTTGGCTGTTTTTTGTCATTTCCCATATTTCTGTGGAAGACTTACTTAGTGAGAAATTCATTTTTATCAGCAAAATGATCTTACTGTTATTACTGAGCTATGTTTGGAGATTGTATGGCACCAACAACAGTGAGTTAGTTATATGAGACAATTTACTTCAAATTAGAGTAATAGTTTCAGAAGATTTAAAAAGTAAATAATAAAAATAAATATTTCCTGTAAAATCTGTTTCTATTTACCTTATCACTTTTTTTGAGAAGTTTATTAGTAATACTAACCACCTACCAAATTGAAACAATTTTTATCAGGGACTGAGGACCGGTTAATTTACTATGAGTTATACCGGTATAATAAAGGTTTTGTGTTAATGTTCTTTAGTTTTTTTTCATATTTACTGAAAAAGATTACTGTGGTAAGTTTAGTGTGTAAAATAAAAAACTAATATCATGGTATCTCAGTCAGACACGTATTTTGGAAAATAAAAATAAACCGGTTTTGGTCCCTGATTCTTATACCTTGTTTCCTAAAATTTCCAATACACAATATATCAGGATACCTGGATATTATAAAGAAACGGAGATGGTCCTAGAAAGATTACCTTATAAAAAACTGGCTAAGTGTTAGTCGGACTTCCGCACCAAGGGTTCTGTACAAAGTTTTAATTAAGTTTAGATTTTCACATTAAAAAAAAACTACAAATTTACTGTTCTCGTTACTGTTTTTTCTTTATTTACAATAATTACTTGAAGTACCCTACTAATAGGTTTTGATTCCAATGTGAGTGTCAAAATATGCGGCATAAAAGGAGCATAAAAGACCGTACTATCTGTTTATTTCGCCGACTTAGAAATTAGATTTTTCACTGCTGCAAGAGATTGTAGATCTGAGTATTTGAAAATAATTTGCTACCTCCACGCGATTCTCAGTTAAGGGGTCTTGACAGATGGACAGCGAAGTGATCCTAAGGGTTTCGTTTTTGGTACAGAGTACGAAACCTTAATAAAAAAGTTTAGAAGGAAATAAATATATATCGTAGAATACGCAAAAGTAACAAAGTTGCTTAAATGCGAAGTACAAGTGGAAACGGTCCGTGTTATCCTTTCCTAAGCTGCTAGTAACAAGAAAGCATTCAATTTACATCTTGTCAACAATTTCAACAATATATAGAGAGAATTTCGTTTAAAATTCAAATGAGTCAGAATATTCTAATCTAATTCCTTTTAATTTCAAACTAAATGCTAGACAAGAACCTAACTACTATCATGAACGAAAAAAGTATTGAATAATAATTATTGTCTATGATTTCGTTTGTGTTGTGTTACTTAAGATCTTATTACGTGATATACGTATATATTTACCGGCATACATACTCATCAATAGCATCGGAATTCCCGGGTCGAATCTCAGGCAATAAGGATACATAAAATTGTTTCGGCACCACAAGGCAGACAAATAGCTAATTTGTAAAGAAAAAATATTAATAAAATAGACACAGAAATTCCCCCCTATAAACACAGGAGTTCACATTCTCTTTGGGAATACTGAGATTCAGCGACAGAGTAAAATACTTATTTTTTCTGATATATGCTGAGTATATTCTCTATTTATGGCCGCAATTGTTATTATTTTTTTTGTTTCTAAATCGATACGTATCGGTGTTTATATTTGTTATACAATCCAGAATAAATATATCATATTTATTTATTTCCATGTATATTTCATTCAAATACTGACGGTTGTCAACATTTTTTATCAATTTATATTTAATATGAAAAACCTGCCTACAAAAATTGTTCTCTCTGAAATTGAAAAAATCAAGCGCTTTTTCATTCAAGTGAGGTAAAATAGTTACTCGTTTTTGAATGATTTACGTATGCTGAAGTGTGAAACGGCAAATCGAATGTGTCACGAAGTGGCTTTTAACGTTTTTAATGAGTTCCACTTGTATCCAACGTTGATTAATTACACAACATTAAAAACTTAAACAGAACGATATCAATGGATAGATAACTAACTAACATAATATGTGGTTGGTTGGTTAACTCTTCTTCTCTATATTAGATTCACATCGAAACTTACGAGTAATTGACTTTAAAATGAGAACAACAAGTAATTTTGATTGTCTTACTCGACACACATTGTCCTGCCAGAATGTTGGCTTCAAAAATAAAAAATAAATTATATACTTGAATATGCTATTCTGTTCTATCAATTATAATTAATATAATGTAATAATTATTACAAATAAGCTATAAGCGTGCGTGACGTGAGCTGTCGTGTGCGAAAGATGGCAGAATTCCGAACCTAATTTATTTTAAAATTAATTTTCTGCATGCATTTTTTTTCTTAAATTTTCAGATATTTTAATAGTTATTCTGTTACTCGGGACGAATCCAACAAATAAAATATCATTAAAATCAGTGCATCCGATCTTGAGTTATAAATGGTGTAAATAACACCACTTTGCGCCAAACGCATCGCGCTTACCTATGGAGGTCATTTTTTTGCTTTAGCCTATACTAAATACATTAAATTTTGTAACAATGCGACTAAGACAATTCAAGACCCATAAACGTTTTGGTAAGGGAAAACTGTACAAGCTAAGTGCTGGTACGTAAGTAATCAAACGCATTTTAGCTAAAGTATGGATAAGTGCACAGATTTATTCGTGTAGGTTAGCATAACCCATATCTGGAGCTTTAGCCTTGTAAAAGATGAAAATGCATGTTGAATAATACGTTAGAGCTCCCAACATAATATTCATTCCTCAACACCGACTCTTACAACGATTTCAATATTAAAATGCTTAACATTATACGGATGAGTTTATAACAATAGAACCAGGTGTAAGGAAACTTAAATAAGTCACAAAGCCTTTGCATCACTGATCTTTAATTTACAGTCACTTATCAAATGCGATACATTCTGTTTATTCCCTTATAAAAAATAGCCTATGTTACTCGCTGATAAGTGATAATGTAGCTTTCTATTGGTGAAACAATTTTTCAAAACGGGTTGGTTAATTTTGGGTTAAATCGGAACAAACAAATAAATGTTTCCTCTTTATAATGTTATATTAAAAAAAAACTAGATGTATTTATATTTTTGAAAATCACCGTAACTGGGGCATTATACAATAAAAAATGAACTATTTCTTTATATCTGTTTTAAAGCTAGGATTCCAATCTTACAATGGAATAAGATATGGATTTCACAATTATATACAGAATATGTTCCGGAAGATTCTTGTATTTGCGGAAGCGGGCGGAGTTATGGATAATGTTCTTTTAAAAAAACATGGTTTTTTTTTACATATTTTGTTATTAATTGTTGTCGCTTGAAACCATAATTGTTTTACCTTCTTTTTGAGCAATGGTGAGAAGATATTGAGCAATTTTTAAATAAAATACTGTATACCAGATTAAAACGCGATTTATTATTTATATTTAATTGAATTAAATATGGCAATTCAATTGAATTTAATTGAATTAAATATGGCAACTTTGTGACATTTCAAATATCAGACAACTGTCATCTTTCTGTCTCCCCGCGACCACGGTTGCTGTAAAGCATCCGAAACGTCGGGATAAATAATTTAAACAATATAAAAAAAAATCGCGTTTTAATCCGGTATACAGTATTTTATTTAAATGTGTGATACTTGAGTAATTTTATAGTTAAACAAAATTATTATACTTGCTATAGGCTTGTAAGCAGTTCCTACAGAATCTAATACTATTTATTGATCACTTTCCTTAAAAATACATGACATATAGATGTACCTATACTTGTTTAGGTTTGCTCTGAAACCGCTGGAACATTTTGGAAATATGCCACGTATATTACCGAAATGTTCAAACGCAAAGCGTAATAATTGATGCAACTTCACGCTCTCGTTAAACGACACTTTCAAGTCTAATTTTGCATTTTCAAATAAATTTCTATCCTAACCGAAAATGTTAATACCCTCGCTAGAGTTATAAGTAATATTATTTTGTAAATGTGAATACGGATTTTTTGCAAAATAGATGCATACTGTATATGGTCCCTGGAGAAAACTCAGACACGTCTTACAGAAGACGATCCCAAATTCCCATAACATTAACCAACGCACGCTTGGATTTCGGTGCAGACTTGTTTTTTTTTTATGTCAGATATCGACAGACGAGCATGAGGTTCACTTGATGGTAGGTGACACGCCAGCCACTGAACATCAGTCTCTGATGCGCTGTCGACCCAATTTTTACTTCGAGCATTCGGAAATCCATAGACTGAAACCGAAACGCGCAATATGCACTTCACGGCTTTTCCATCTATGAACGGTGGTTCGTTACCCGGACGGAATTTTAGATATTACTCCCACCCAATCAATGCCCGAAATTACCAGACGTGGGAAAAACATGCTTACAGAAAATTATTAGCATCTGCTCCCGGTGGGATTCGAACCCACGACCCATCGATGCGCACGGCAGGTGTTCTACCGAACGCGCCAACGAGCCCGTTGAAACGATTGTCCCCATAGATTCACGATCCTAGCTCCTTGCACTTCTCAAGCGGATGAACTATCATCAACCTACTTCACACCTGTCCCTTCTACATCAATCCAAGCTCAGTTATGAATTCAAATTCAAACATAATTTTATTCAAGTAATATCTTACATTTTTTTTGGTATCGTCAATTTTTAGTTACCACTTGTTCGGAATATTGCTTTTAGCGAGAACAGTCTACAAGAAATTCGGTATTTATTATTTAATTTTAATAGGCATTAACATACTAGCAACACGCCCCGACTTCGCACGGGTGCAATGTATGTAGATATACTATATATCTATATATTTACATATAATAAAAGAGTAGGATCGAAATTACGCTTCACTAAATATTTTAAAAAATTTAAGGTGATAAAAGAAGGGTATCAGAATGCATAAATGCAATTTTTAAGATTCTTGTCTGTCTGTCTGTCTGTTTGTTCACGCTAATCTCCGAAGATACTAATTTATACAAATATATTAAGCAAAGTCCAGGGCAACATATAGGCTTTGTTTCATCGAAATCGGTTGTTGGAAAAAAAAGTTATCATCATTTAAATATTATTTTAAAGGCATCATTTCAACAAATTGCAATGAAAACTGACTCGCGTTGAATTTTTTCGAATTGTCAGATGTTAATCACAGTTTGATATATGTAAATAAAATAGTTTGATAATTTCGCCGTTTTTCGATATGTGTTCGTGGCATAGTGGATATACGGTCGTACTACGTAATTTCAGATGCGAGTTCGAATCATCGCTCAGGGAAATATTTTTTGTATTTATTTTTTTATATTTTTAAAAGAACTAATATTGAAAATAGAAAATGTATTATTAAACTATTCTATTATATAAAAATGTATTTCTTATGAGATCGTTTATTTCGCATTTTCATCAATCCTTTCCTTTCCAAGGGAATTAAACAAAAATATCTGAAATTAAAAGTGATCAATTAAATGAAATAAATATAGAGGTGGATATAGTATCTTCCACACTAATTAAATTTATTAAAAATTAAGTATTTGGCCAAAATGGCCATACTATTTTTTTCATTCATTTTACGTTGCATTTCTCCATACCTTCATTTTATTCGTATTTAGACATTTTCTTGGCGTTTTTTCCATGTGTCGCAAGTATTTTCAAACCCCCGTACAATTTTCGTGCATATATTTAAGACGGAAAATGCATTGAATCCAATCTTCGACTGAACTCTGATTAGTGGAGAAAAGACACATATCTGCCTTTTGGTGACGTAAAATTTGATTGATATACATCTCCCTAAAGTTTCTTTAAAGTCAGGTTAATTTTTTCAATTACTATGGTATTTCTTTTGAATTTCAAATCATCATTTGAACCCCAACCTCAACCACCATTAAACATGTCGATAATATGATGCAAAAGCAACCGTCAATGACTACTCTGATAGCTCTTTCCGAAAAGAAATCACCAAGTACAGAGGATGGAGGATATATAATATGAAGAAAGCTTGCTCAAAAGTTCAGCATAAAGTGATCCCCACGCGAACGAAGTCGCGGGCATCAGCTAGTATAAAATATGTTACTCGCTGATAAGGTGAAATTTTTGAAATCGGTAGAGTAGTTTTTAGTCAATTTGTAATAAACAAACAAATATTTCCTCTTTATAATATTAGTATAGACTACGATTGGTTTGTTTTTATACCCATATTTATAAACAGGAAAATTTATAAGATATAAAAAATTTAATGTAACGATAATTAATTACTGAAGGGGGTAAAGTCGAATTCACTATTACTTGTCAAAAGAAAAAATTATGAATGAAATTCATAAAATTATTATAATTATGTCATCATTTTTTAAATTGGGTTAAACTAATTATTTATGAAATAACATCAACATATTAGGGTTCCGTATAGGTCTCTTCTATTTAGGTTGACGCTCTTTCGTGGCTCTAAGTTTTGAAAAAATGAAGTACCCAAATATAATTTTCGCAAAATATGCATTATTATAATGAAAAAAAAAAGGATATGGGGAAGTTCAAAAAAGAAATTTGAAAGGCTCCAAACGGAAATATACAAATAAAAAAATATTTAAATAATCAGCAATAAAAACTTAGACTTATAAAGGTACTGAAGAAAACAATATTTTTTATAAAAATATGGTACGGAACCTTCAGTGATTCCCGACCGAACGCACCAGTCACCGACGTCACAGTTCATTATAAAACTCAGATGCCTAATGAGGCCGTAACAAGTTTTTTTTAATAATATGGATTAACAAAGAAAAAATTTAATTAAGATAATTTTAATGAAAAACATATATTCTTGCATGTGATGATACATATCATTCCAATTAATTAGACTTCAAAAATTTATTCAAAAGCTTGTTAGAGACATGTCCCCATTAAAAAGTTTGAAATGTCACATTTCAAAGTCACTAAAAGAAAAATACGTATTATAGGTATTAGGTAATTTTTTGTGTACATTAATTTGCAAATATAATATAGGGTAGTAAAGGCTGTTTGGTCAATGTGTACACAGTGGTAAGAAATACTTTGATTATTTTCTACCCTCTTCTTGTGTGAGGTGAAAGTTGCGGAGGCTCAACAGCGTATACGATGTGTAATTCGTAACACTAAAACTGTTCTCCTAATATATTTTAAATTATTTACTACTAGCAATGCGCTCCGGCTACACAAAACATAGCCTATGTTACTTGCTGGTAATTTAGCTTTCTATTGGTGAAAGAATTTTCAAAATCGGCCCAGTAGTTTTTAAGTTTATTCATAACATACAAAAATACAAATCTTTCCTCTTTATAATATTAATATAGATAGATATAGATAGTACAGATTTCCTAGTTCGTAACGAATCCTTTTAAGTGGAAGTGTTGTGTTTCGAAACTGAAGGACTGGATCCTAACCAAGAAAGGAATAATTAAGGTTACTGATGCCAATATCTTTGTTCAGCCGTGCTACTCCGATATTTTTTAATATTATAGATTCTTTATTTTTTCACTTTCAATAGTTCAATCAGCGCTAGTTGTTTTATACATCAAAGCCAAGGCACAGTCTATCCTAAGGGTACAAGGTTTGTAATAAATCATGTGTATGAATCTCATTGATTTACGAGTATAACTGTTCAAGTTTGGAATTTATTTTCTACTATTTTCTATATATTTATTTAAAAATGATCTTATTTTGAATTTGATAAGTTTATTTTATTAATTTCTGGATATTTTTTAGATCGAGCATTTATTGTGTGTGATAAAAGTTTAATTTATATTAATTCTTCAAAAGGAATTAGCACCAGCTACTTCTCAAAATTATACGTAATAGAGAAAGTACCAACGACCAAAATGTATGAAACTAATCCCTTGCGAAAATAATAGGCATATTCTACGAGAGTTATGTATATATCATTTTCATATAAAATAACCTGACACATTGTCTTCCGATTTTATATATAAATAATAAATTTTCTAACCCATAACTAAATATTTTGTAACAAGCCAAAGTTATTTAAGAATATTGCAGCTTTCTATTATTGGATGAATTCAATAACCCTTCCGATTTACTAGATTTAAACTTTTATGAGGACTTTGCTTGTTTTACTGCTGTTGGCGTGAACCTCTTTTTTTTTCTTTTCCAGCATAAATCTTGGAGTGACAAATACTAATAAATGAACTCCCTAGCTAGGAAGCCCTGTGGTCTCACTTTATTAACATGTATACTTAAAAGAGATGAAATAAATAAATTATTATTATTATTAAATACATCAATTTCACCAATTACTCTCTACGCATTTTAACTTCAGCCTAGGTATTAGGTATATCCTATAGGCTCAAAGCCGGCTGAGATCTTCAATCATCAAGAAAGCGTCACGCTCATCTCTTAATATCTGAACGAAAAGTTCGCCTGCTTTGGTAGAAAATGTTATCGTGTTTAATTACGACTGTGTAAGACCAAACGAGTATAGTATAGTGACAAAGTAATTCTCAGGTTAATTATTATTAATCTTTGGACCTAAATAAGTTTTAATAAGTATTGTATTCGACTAGACTCTTTGACATTGAGTACGAAGATTTATTGTACGAGCGTGTGCGATCTGCTTGCACCGACATTTTTCACAGGGTAGCAGAAGCAATTTCAAGAATTTCTTTAAACTTCCCGTTCAACAATGAATAATAAATATACAAGGAAATATCTTGCTGAGTCTCATAACCATCTTTCTCGTATTTCCGTTATTTTTAACAAGAAAGGAATTGTTTTGAACTGTAAAATATATTTACTTTTTTTTTAAAAAAATAGGTATAGTTATTATAAGTAAATAGGAAATAGTTTCTATTCCGTTAATTAAATATTTTTATAAAGCTCCTCATTGTATCTTATACAGAACTTTACTGTTATAATTTTGATGCATTTTTCATCATGACATGAACCGCCAATGATCGGTGGTAAGCATGTTGCGTTTAATACCAAAGTTATTGGGTTCGAAGCCTGCTGATAATAGATTTAAATATCGGTCAGGCAAGGCGCAGAAGGCTGATCACATTTACAACAAAAATGATCAGTGCACATAGAATTGTGTCTATCTACCCCTAGTTAGATAGACGCATTACATACGCTAATTTACTTTTTACTATAATCTTACGATAGACGGTACAAAAGCCTGTATCTATTAAAATACAAAATCTGGTACATATGTAAATCTCTGAAACCAAAGCTGGGTTTCTAATTTTTCTATACCACAATTTAAATATATTTTAAAATTAAAACTTTTAAATTCATTAATCACTACTGTCTTTCGTTCGAATCAAATTGATAAAGGAAATTAAACCTGACAAAAGACAACAGACAACAAGCCTGAAAATGCATGTACATATGAATTAGAGTTGTAGACTTATTGGTATCTAATATTATACCTTATATTTGGACAATATAATATTGTAATACGTAAAATAAGTATTATAAATTATAAATATACAATAAAGTGCCATCAAGTGAGTCGTATAGAATCAAAGGCGGCTATCTGACATTTTTGGTCCGGCAATCTAGCAAAATAAAATAAGTTCTTGTCGTTAAAACTGTTATATGTTTTTATATATTTGGTTTTATCTTTAATTGTTAATATTAATAGATACCTTAAACATGCAATTAATGATACCTAATACAAAAATAAAAGAGAAAAACGTTTTCTTTTTTAAATTGCTAACAATCAGCCAGTCAGATAGCCGCCTTTGATTATATACGACTCAAGTTATCTTTTCATATGATAGCACAATTAGCGTAATTGTGGTATGAAAATTACCTATCATTGCTGTAAATTTGTGTTTTTCTGTCTAATTGTAATCCAATTATTTATTACATTTGTATAAATACATGCGAATTTAAAATTATTAATGTTAAATTCGCACGAATTGAAGTGATTAAATTTGACAATGTAGAAAAAATATTTATTCTTAACTAAAAAGAAAAAAAACTGGATATCTGAAAGAAGTTTATATTTTTGAAATACAAAGAGAAATAAATAATATTTTTTCAAAGTTATGCAAAGTTGCAAAATAAACATTCTCGATATAAATCGCTTGTGGACAAAATGTCGGTGGATTATCTTAATCCGTTAGGAATTAAACAAAGGCGGGTAGGCGGTGATTTAATCTTGTGAAATATTGTTATCTTAAGAGGGCCCTTCCCGGTTCGTCTATCGCCAACGCGAGCATGGTTGAAAAGTTTTTTGTTTCATGCAACGCATACCTCTACCGCTAACGAGTGAGTGAGAACGCGATAACATTGAACGAAAAATAGTGTGCGGAAATTTCATAAAACTTGTTCTAGGAAATACGTGTTTTTCAGTAGTCCTTAAAAGTTTGTGAAATATTTTTTTGTAATTTAGAATCTCCATTATATTTGCAAGGTTTCTATCATAAAAAAATATTTACTTTCACAATTTATGAGTACATTATGAACGCCCGAAGTTCAGGTATTTTTTTTTGCAAAAAAGCTGATTTTTGGAGGCTTATACTGAATTTATTTCTGATTTTTTTTTTATTTTGTTTCGATAGAAACCTAGATATAGTGCACGAGATACCTATTAGTTCAAAAGTTTCAAAGAAAAATCGGTTACATCGCCATAATCACGTACGAGCTTTTGTATGGAAAGTAAGACGGGTTGGGCGCTCTTAAGCCAAAATGCTGTATAAACATTGTACAAGGATTGATTTCTCAAGAGCTAAGGTTTTTTTATTATTTATAGATCATCTCTAAAACAAATATTATTATTATGAATTTATTTGTTTTCACCTAAAATCTCGGCTCTAATTATTATTTTAATGATTGTAAACCATAGGCAGGGCTTGTAGGTGCATTGCCGACCATTGTCGACCTTTGTTATAAAGTATATTAGGAACATCTACATCAGCTCAGGTTGGATGAAATGGGGAAAAGTATCTGGAACAACTTGTGATCCACGGATGCCTAAGATAAAAAATGACTATATAAGAGGAAGTTTGAGAGTAGCGTATATGTATTGTTGATCGAAGGTAGCGCCAGTGAATGAACAATTGAAAGGTAATATTTTAGCTTAGTATGGTCATGTTATGAGGAGAGATGAAGGGTATGTGTTATAAAAAGTTTTCAATATGAAAGTGGATGGGTATAAGGGAAGAGGGAGGCGAAAAATAAAGATGGATTGACTGTGTGAAAAATGATATGTGTTTGAGAGGTGTGACTGATGATATGGCGATTGAAAGAAGAGAATGGAGAAAAGTATACTACGCCGACCCCAAATAAAAAAGGGAACAGGGCACGAAGAAGAAGAAGGTACATCTACATTGCACCCGTGCAAAGCCGGGGCGAATCGCTAGTTTAGGTACTTAATTGAAGAGCCACGGTATGTATTGAACAAGCGAACTCGTGACCACCACGAAGGGGGGACCTGATGGTCAAAAGAGGGTTTAGTGGCTATGGGTCACTAAACTCTGATTAGCAGAGTTACCGGTTGATCAGATCCCCACACTCTCCCCGTATTGCACTACCGCGGGGTGGAAGGAAAAGTGACACCTCTAGTGTATAAAGATAGCTTTCCACTGTATAAAAAAGTTACTTCTATTCTAAGATTATAAAGGGAAAGATTTGTATTTTTGTATGTTATGAAAAAACTCAAAAACTACTGGACCGATTTAAAAAATTATTTCGCCAATAGAAAGCTTCATTTTCAGCGAGTATCATACTGTGTATAGTACATCTACATTGCATGTGAAGCCGGGGCGAGTTGCTATAATTGATAATATATATTTTCACCGGTGTATTCATTTGCCGCAGACGGTACGATTAGTTTGAGGCTTAATTAAATTCTGTTCAGTCACGTTCATTCAGTTTACGAATTTAATATGACAGCTTTTTAAAGGGTGATAATATATCATGTAGTTTTGAAAGATCCATTATCTTCATGAATACTACTTACTACTGTAATTGTGTACTTGTATCTACTGCTTATTTAAAATGGTCTTATTGTTTGTAGCTAAAAATATATTGAGTAAATAAACATTTTTACTAACAAAACCCGTAGTTAAAGTTGTTTTGAAGTTGTTAGAATAGAAAAAGTACGATCCTGGTAGTCACTAATTATATTTTCTTGCTTGCATTTTCAACACTTGTACTACTTATTTTTGTTATGACTTTCAGAGATGCTTTAAGTTAATCTTTTCGTGCCGGGAGAGTGAATTGCAACATTTTCAAGTATAATTTAGGAGTTCAGTTAAAACTCACGTACTTCTTCAGTACAAGTATAATGTGATGCTTATTCAGGAATAATTACAAAAATTACCAACCATAATTATGGGGTTGTAGTGAATGAATTATTAGAAATATTTCTTGTTTTAATATACGGTTAAAGACCATTATTTCTCAAAAGATTAACATTAAATATAGATACTTAACGTATGCAGCTTAAGCTGTACGATATGTACACTGCCTTAGTAACTCCATCACTGTTAACTCGTCAACATAATATTGTTAGAGAATATTGAGGCAGAGTAGAAAACAATTTTTTTTTATCTATATCTATACTAATAATATTATAAAGAGGAAAGGTTTGTATATTATTTTTATTGAGAACTGGCAATAAATGTAAAATTAGAAGCATTTAATATGTATTTTTTATTGACGTTCATAAGTGTAAATTATGTTACCTAAATGAATAAATGATTTTGAATTTGAATATGTGGATTTTTTTAAGTTAAGAATAAACTCAAAAACTACTAGACCGACTAGTGCTTCTCACTTTGATTAAAATATCTTAATAAAGTGTATCGCTTAAGATCCCTGGGGGTCAATATAGACCACTTGGGGTATTATAGACCCACGAACTAATAGTGATAACATATATTATTCTGTACTAATAGTAGTAACACATATTTTTCTTTATGTCAGACATCAACAAATAAGCTTGAGGCTCACTTGATAGTACATCAACCAAACGACATCAATCAATATTGGCTTCTACATTTAATTCGAACATTCAGAAACCCACTTTGAAACCGAAAAGGGCATGCATTCGGTCACACTGGTCGGAATTTCGATATTCCTTCCAACCGTTTGATATTCGAAATTACCAGACGTAAAGCAAAGATTTATAGAAAAACTAGCAATTGCCCCCGCAACCCCCCTTGTGGGTGGAATTTCGTAAAATCCGTTCTTAGCTGACCTCTACTCGGCGAAAGGAATATTCCTACCATATTTCAAGTCGATATGCCTTATGGTTCCAGAGATATCGTGATGAGTCAATATATAGGTGGGAATCTCTTTTATATATATAGATATAAACACATTATACCGCCGGGATTCGAAACCACAACGCAAAGAGAGAACGAGCCTGTTCAAATTTTGCTGCTTACGATGACTATACTAGACCATGAACAATAAACCATACTTTAGGTAATAATTGTTAAACAACATTCTCCGAACTCCATAATGATAAATCGTCTCTATCTTCCTTGATCTGAGCTGCAAACATTACAAATTGCTTTTCGTCGAAGATTGTGTAAACTAAGTATGAGAATATTTGCTCAACTATGACCCTGAATGTGAAATTGCTTAAACCAATTTAATTAACAGACATACTCGTAGATAAGTTAACGGAATATACCTAACCTAAGGATCTATATGAAAATAGGATATTTTCACAACAGTCTCAAGGATCACACATAATATGATAAAACATTAATTAGCTACTAATTACTGCACAGAGACTAATATCTAAAATGTCTCATTCAGCATTGAAAGTCTTATTAAATATACGTTAGTCAAGATCTTGTTCCTTACATCAAATAGTTCTTTTACTTTTCGACATAAAACCATTTTATTATTTTATAGTATTAATCTGTAATATTAAGGAATTAAAAAGCATTTTTATTTTTTTTTATTGAGTCAAGATTAAGTCTATAATAAATGCCTTCTTGACCCAATGGTATAAGCGTTGCGTTTACTTGCCTGTAAAGAACTGTTCAGTGTAATAGACCGGAAGACACGGGAATTCACTTTTTTCAAACTGTACCTAACAGACGTTTCAATGCCATGTAAAGTAAAAAAATTAGTTTTGGTGGGTTTTTTTTTGGACCAGTCACGATCGTAGGCAGGCAGAACACCCTCATAGTTTAACAAATAAACTAAATAGTTACGTCTATCCTAAGTAATTACTCTAGGAACTAGAGTCTAATCACAAGATGCTATGCTTGAAAGCCAAATGTTTGTATGATAGAACCTATGTAGACGCCCTTTATCTACTACACACAAGATCAATTGAATAAGAATAAGAATAAGAAACATTTATTCAATGCCACACACAAATTTACATAACATTCTTAATATTTAGGCTACATTCTTAATGATTACATTCTTAATCCTACACTAAATATGCTGTGTGGCGAAAGAAAAGGCCGATGCTCAGCTTATGATGTTAACCAGTACTGGCTACAGCGCTGATTTTCAAAATAACACAAAAGAGAATTTAAAAAGTAAAGAAAAAAAGAATCATTAAAAACTAAATTAAATACTTAATTATATGCTCGTTATCGTAAATATAAAGAAACAATATTGAAGATAAATGTGCATATATACGTGAGATATTATAAAATATAATAAATGTGAAATAATATTAATATATAGTACTGTTCAGTGTATCGACGCCACTAAGGTTGGTTAATGTACTCGGAATATAGAAATTTTTTATAGGAATATTTGAATCCAAATACTGTTTTCGAGCTTTTTATAGGAGGAGGTAATTGAAGCTATGCCTGAGAGTAAGTAATGCCACTGACACTAATATACGTAATAGGATTGTCGACGCTGTTGGTGAGTGGAGCAAAAACAAATATTCATTTAGTTTTTAACTCTTTTGAATTTAAATAAAATACTGTATACTGCTTTTATACAGTATTTAATTTAAATGTGTGATACTCGCGTTAATAAAAGACAATAATAAATCTTTTGAATGCACATTTTTAGCTAAGTATATTATAGTTTCGTATGGCTTTTTTATTTTAAAATGAATAGACCGACGATGAGGTTCACTTGATGGTAAGTGATATCTATGCCACAGGACATTAATCAACGATGCGCTGTCGACTTGATTTTTCTTTAAGCATTCCCAAACGATGGCTCGTTATCTGGTCGCAATGAGGATCCGTAACGTTTTTAGTTGAGAATGTAGATTTAAAGAGCTAAGAAATCCTTAACATACAGTGCAAAAATTTTTGTTCTACGATAATAATTGACGAAGTTATGACCAAATTACTAGCGAAGTTCACTGAGTGGCCGCCGCGGTTGCTATGACGTCACTGTGACGGTCGCCGCATGTAAGCCGTATGGCGCGCAGTATTTTCTTTGGTTAATTGTCACTAAAACATTAAGTTTGTGTCCGATTTTTGTTTAATTCACCTTTAAACTATGTGTAAATATTGTATAGGTCCGAAATGTACAAACACTTCTATTAAAACACCAGAAAAACTTTTTTTAACGTACCGAAAAACCCAAAACTTCGTAAAAATGGTATTCCGTTGTAAGAAGATATGATAAAACTCTACCCTCTGCCCAGGCATTGGTGTGAATATAGTTTCGATTTACGTACCTACATAACTATAACTATTATTTAGTTGATATGTTAATGATAAGTTGATACCTACTATACCGTGTAGTGTACCCAAGTATTATCTTATTTTAAGCCTGCTGTATTAATAAAAACATAACTACTTAGTTTTTCTGAGTTTGTGGATAAACCTACGTTCGTACCTACCTATTACCATTTATATGTAGGTAATATTCCAAAGTGAAAATAAATGACACAGGGACGTACTCGGGTAAAAACCAAAGAGTGAATAACAATATTTTATAAGCATTTATGTATCTGCGTCAGCTTTGCCTTATTGTTAGAAGCAAATAAATTATAATAATTTTTGAGACTTGTCATTCAATCTTCAGTTTAAGCTTCCTTCCAAGCAACCTAAACTTTACGTAATTTTCTATATCTTCTTCCAACTGAAATATCTATTCCTACGGAGTTGATATTTACTATATTATGACAATATTGACTAACGGTGTCCTCTTGTTTTTAGTATGTTTGATTTGAAATATAAGATTTCAAATATAAGACAACTGTCATCTTTCAGTCTCCCGCGACCACGGTTGCTGAAAAGCATCCGAAACGTCGGGATAAATAATTTAAACAATATAAATAATAAACCGCGTTTTAATCCGGTATACAGTATTTTATTTAAGTCTCAAAAAATTAAATTGACAGAAGTGTACACAAAGAACAAAATATTATCTATTTTTTGCTTTATATTGAACCTACCACCTACCTAAATATATACTGAACGAAATATTTGTAAAAATGGCAAAAAAATCATTGCAAACAATATTAAGGTTTCTGTCATAGATCAGCAAGTATAGGGAACCACTAAATAAAGCGCAAGTAGGTTAAAAAGCCATCCACGAAATAATCTACATATGAATGAACGAAAACATCATTCGTTTATCAAGATTCTATAAGCACTTTATTCATAAGTTCTGAATACGTCCCTGTACCTATACACTTACATTCATTATTTCTTACACCTACATACGTCCACTTAGACTTAAATATTACTAATAAGTACCTACGTTCGTAAATAATAAGCAGCACCCTTACCTTTGAGGTTTCAACCACGAACTTCAGCGCTAGTGAACTTAGAAATCATTATAGGTGGTCAAATACCATGGAACAATCCACTTTTGGAAGGTTATCTGATTGAGCTTGCACAAAACCACCGCCTAATTTATTAGTACTCATATTATTTATGCATGTTTTATACTTAAAATATCACAAAATTACATTCTAACAGCTTCGTTAAATCGAGAAGTAAGAGCGCCGGTACTAGGCTGCGCTCCGTTCCGTCACAGTGACGTCACACGCTACCGCGTACATTTACTTTTCGCGGCAGGAACGGCACATGTTTATCACTTAATATATTCGTAAGTAATGGTCCGATTTGGATAATTCAAAAAGATATATCATTCTTAAGTCATAAAGAATAACGTGGATACTAATTTCATTGAATTTGCTATAACTTTACTGATCCTCATTGTATAGTTATGTATATGTATAATTAAGCTATGGAAGAGCCTAACTGCCCATAACACACGGAATCCTAGCGTGGAAGCTAAGCTTCACCAATATTTACTGAGGTATTTGGGATAAAAATATCATTTAAAGCTGTAATTGTAACGCTTAGTAGGTGTACTATACAACCATAGAGCAACACGGGCCACCGGCGAACCGGAGGGGAGTAGCCATACGCAGGCGTTCCCCTCTGTCAAAGTACAAGTCCAAATGGTCCTATGCGTACAATAAAACTAGTTGTAGCCACACTTTTCACTAGACTAAATCCAGATGCACGACTGAATCGACCTCCTAAAAAAATGCCGAATTGTTTGTGTTTCTTGTTGCCAAAAAATATCTGCCACGTCAAATTTACAAAAAGATAGCGTTATCTTTCATATGTAGGTATTTTTTAATCATATTATTACTATTTATTTCTTTAAAACTTAAAAAATTACAATATTATCGGTCGTGTTGTTTCGGATTTTTTTACCAACACAGTCGCTCGACAGATCCGCGTATTGTATAAGCCCTCATACAATACACGGATCTGTCGAGCGACTGATCCGAGTTTATTTCCGAGAAGTCGCTGTCACCGAGCGATAGTGTTGTTGTCGGATTGTTTTAAGTTATCGAAAAAAAATGGCAAAGGAGTCTTCTATACAGAGACAGTTTTGAGATTACATTTTCTGATTCAAATATTATATTGTGATAATATAGTTATATTGTTAAAATATAATATAATACTTACGCGCGTTAGCACATTTATTAAAATCACTTAGTGTAAACTTCAACCATAATGTTTTTTTTATTTCCTAAAAATCCAAAGGATATGGAAAATTGTGTAACCCAAATTTAATAATTGCGATATGATCTAGAAAAATGACATATTTTTAATCTTATAATATAAAAAATCAGCTCAATTCTCAATCTGGGAGAGGAGAAATATGAGAAATATAGTTTTCCTGAGATTCTCGATTAATTGAATCGATTACACAATCACAAAAAAAAACCTTTGGACAAGGTAATTAACTCAAAAGTAATTAAATGTACTTTAAATACAATAAATTGCATATAATTACAGTTATGTTATTAAATAAAATATAGATTATTAATTAAAGAAAATTAATATACATAATTATCGATTTTTTATCGATTAAAATCGATCTTTTATTTTAGTCTGTCGTTGGCATGCCGCATGACAGTTATTTACTCTGTGCTAATTCGTTTCGTGTTTTCTACGTTTTGAGTCTGAGTGCTTTCCCGATTGTCGTCATTTAGGAATTGTTACGATTTGACAACTACTGATTGTATATGTCAATTATTGATTGTAACATAACCTTACTTTTACAGTTTACTACTTAAAACTCTAATAACTCGGCTCTCAGATTGTCAAAACTAATAGAATTTTCAACGAAGAACTGTTAAGTCTCAATCTATTAATTCACACCAATTTCATATTGTTACATTGGGGGACCAAAGTTGTTAGTAATCGTTTCCATCTCCGTTAAGGGATACATGGATTAAACATATTTTGTAATTACGAAGTATTTTTCAAATTATTTCTAAGATTTTATTATACCTATACCAACTCATGGTCCTCTCTCCGTGACCTGCTACGTGCGCATTACCCGACAAGTTCATTTTTATTATTGTAGTACGTAATAAATTAACTCCATCTTTAAAATAAATTAATTAATTCGAACTTATAAACCTAATTTCCCAAACCCAGTTCTTGAAATGATCGATACTGCGTATCGACAGTTGTTGCAACTACGGCTAAAAGGACTTGTCAGTGTAGTTGCGCCATTTAATTATACTGTTATGACACGGAATGTTTAAATGTGTGTGTGAAATTGTTAGTGTATTTTTTATTTTCACGGTGTGAGTTTCGTAGTGACAGACGATTGCTCGTGTGTGCGAACTTGAGTACGCACACATAGCGCAGGTTTCCCCCCGCAAAAAATGACAGATTGTTTGGTATCGGTGACGAACGCTATGGCTACTCCCCTCCGGTTCGCCGGTGGCCCGTGTTGCTCTATGTATACAACAAGTAAATATTTCATTCATTCAAATGCAAAGGGATCACATTCCAGCGTTTGCAATCTACGTTATATTTACACAATTAAAAGGATAAAATTTGCTTGTTTAATTATGTAGTAGTTTTGTAATTGAGAATCTGTTCAATTCGAGCATATCGAAATACTTATTGGGTTACGAAACGTTCATAGATAGAAAAGTTCGTGAAGTGCATATTGCGCGTTACTGTTTAAGTCTATATTTTTTTGGCTGAAGTATCTCCAGTTACCATACCTAGCTACCATCCAGTAAGCACTATGCTCGTCTGTCAATATCTAACATAAAAAAGTACAGAGATTTTTCCAACAACTTAAATTGTTAAAACTAGCAGACAACTTGGCCGCGAGTTGAAATCAAATGAAATTTAACGATCTCCTTAAGATTTAAAGCCACGCGCTTAACGTTCGTCGGAAAGTTAGCTAATATCCGGGAAATGAACTTCTTAAGTAGCAAAGTAAATATGTATAGAGAAGGAAAATGTTAGAATGTTTTTATGTTATATTTAATGTTTGAAAACACTGTGGGTGTAGAAATAAACTCATTCTTAAATAGAAGACTGTAGACAATAGCTTCTTACTACCTTCACGATATTTTCGTATGAATTATTGTGAGTTGGTATATTGCTCGGAAAGTGTCATATTTATTTTTTACTAATTAAGTAACTAACTATAATATAAATACTTTTATCACATCTATTCAAAAAGAGCTAGTTAGATCACTATAAACACGGATCATAATAGCTTTTTAATCCCTAGGGAGTAAAATTGATTACAATTTGGAATGTGGATATTGTTAGTAAATGTTTCAATCAACAAAGAATTCGATCACGTACATTATATGAAAACGTTACGGGCTGTCAAAAAAATAATCCGCGCGCGAACCAAATAAAAAACAAAGTTTCTGTTAAATTAAAAACGTCCGAAAGGTATGTATTCTTTCTTTTATTAATGTTTGTTCAAATTCTGATTTAATATATTTCATAATTATTCAAATTTAATATTAGCATCTAATTATTTATGTGACTTATTGTTCCTAACTGTATGTAATAAATATAAATATAAACGTAATTCTACTTCATGAGTTGCACTTACTTAATTTCTCATAGAGGTGATAAAAAGTAGAGTGTAATATTGTCTTTTATTAACGCGAGTATCACACATTTAAATATAATACTGTATACCGGATTAAAACGCGATTTATTATTTATATTGTTTAATTTATTTTATGATTATCTTATATGTATTTTTAATTAAAAGTCCTGTTACTCGGGTACGAAAAAAATCGCTTATAAATGTTTAAGGCCGCCATATGTCATTTTGAACTTATGTATTTGCATTTCAATAAATTAAATAGTTTATGTTAATTCATGTCTGCTTAATAACTAAAACGATTTAATATGTTAATTAAGCTAACATTTCTTTTGAGAAAAGAATCCTAAGTTTTTACTATTGTTATCGAAAAAAGTACAAAGAACAAGTAAAATGATATCGACCGTGAAAATATTTAAAAGATCGCACTAAAATACATTGGAACAAAGACTGATTTAAAGGCAATTTTACTTAGTTGTCAGACTTTACAGAAGGCTTACAGGCTTTAAAAAGGTTCTAGATATTTTTTAAAGGACAAGGGGTGTCTGATTATAAATGATTCTTAATTAAATATGTGTACTTTTATTTTTTTATTGAATACATACTATTTTATAAAGAGGAAAGACTTTTTTGTTTGGACAAAAACTACTGGACCGATTTTAAAAATTGTTTCACCAATAGAAAGCTACATAATCAGATTCGAAGTTTGAACCCAGGACCTACGGTGCTATACGCAACGCGCTTACCACTGAGTCACGGAGGCACTTTTGTTAAATAAATTAAATACAATATATAGGTAATATATAAAAACGAATATTTAGGTTTTTTGATGTTCCTCAGTTCGCTGGGGTTTGGTCAGCTTTTATCGAATCTAACCCAAATTGTAGCTCAATTCCTGAATATGAAAATTTACTTGTTTCTCAACAACGCTGCGTTTCGAGGTTATTTACTGGACACACTGATTCGATATTTAGACCGTATATACTTCAGCACATCCTAATACTGACTGATTAAGCCTGAACATACAGAATACTACATTTATTTTGAACAATACTTTTGTTTGAATTACATCGGGTCTGGGTTAACTAAAAGTTTGTTGGAAACCCTCGCTGCATCTGACTAGCACTTGGAAAGTTTTTAGGTTTGAGATTCGTTTATTCACTAAAAAAAAGAATACATTCTATTCGTTTGTTAATTACTTATATACCTATACAAAGTCATTAGACAGATTATATAGCTATATTTAATTCAATGGCAGGACCACCATACAAACCCTAAAGCCCGGTTTGCCGACTTTAACGTGATACTTTTTAAGGGCTCGTTGGTGCGTTCGGTAGAACACCTGTCGTGCGCATCGATGGGTCGTGGGTTCGAATCCCACCGGGACGACATGTTTATAATTTTCTGTAAGCATGTTTTCCCCACGTCTGGTAACTTCGGGTATTGATCGGGTGGAAGGAATATCGAAATTCCGACCGAAAAACCGTGAAGTGCACACTGCGCGTTTCGGTTTCAGTCTATGGATTTCCGAAAGCTCGAAGTCAAAAATAGGTCAACAGTGCATCATTGACTTTTCTGTGGCTGAGGTATCACCTACCATCAAGTGAACCTCATGCACGTCTGTCGATATCACACATAAAAAAACATAAAAAAATACGTGTAATAAACTTATATAATTACGTTAAGGGCATTAATATTTTTCTTTTTATGGTTGCAATAATACGGCAAGCCGGGCTTTTGGGCTTAAATTATTTATAAGTGAAAAGACAATATTTTAAAATATCTTTTGTTCGAATATAGGGGAACATAATTCAAAGAGAATCAACAACTAATCATAGAGTATACCTTGAATGCTGAAAAGCTAATCTCATAAAGTTCAAGCGGTAAATAGTATTGTGTCAGATCGTAGGTACAGATACGTAAATATTAACGAACATATACAATTTATTTTTATTATTAATTCTATTAGATTTAGGAGTGCATACCTACGCAACAGAATCAACTATTCATGGAAAAATTAAATGAATTGATTGATGTTATATTAGTATAGAAATACTGAATTTCTGTTTCATCTTTCATCCGTCCCATTCCGTTTCAATAACTTGAACATTTTTCTTCATCTTATAGTTTCCCTATATCTAAAATGCACTTATACGTATCTCTTTACATAAACTATCCTATGAGAAATTATTATGACAGCATTAAAAGCCTAAAAAAATAATGATCCGTACCTATCCAACATACATAGATCAATCGGGTATCAACTAACTCAACTTATGCGGGTATATAAGGATTACTAGCTCATTTCTTTTAAAGCTATAAATGAAAATCATCCACCTCTCGTAAAGTAGAGACTAGGTAGAGACCTATAAATCATTATCTAAACAGCTTAAATATTCGCTATTATTTTATTAAATTAAACTAAAAGTAATTGCTATATATGGTTTGAGCACATCTGTGACTAGTTTCAACCCCAATCAATTCTTGTCTCATGTTAACCTCTGCATCAATCAGAGCCGAATCGAATACGATCACGCCATTACTTTTCAAGATTGTGTCTCAAAAAGGAGGATGCCCCATGCCGTGGATATCACTATATCAGTTTGAAAGGAAAAAGATATAACATTACAGTCCAATTTATTTACCGCCGTAGCAAGAAAGTTGCCATCTGTTCGTACGATGTGAAAAAACGTGATGCGCTTACGAGATCATAAAAATAAATTCTTGATGTTGCAAGTTTTCTATACAGTATTTTTCCATTAGTGTGGCCAATATTTTACAGTGTCGCAGTAAAACTATCGGTGTTGCTATAAAACAACTTTTTTTATGTTAGATATCGACAGACGAGCATGAGGTTCACTTGATGGTAGGTGATACCTTAGCCACAGAACATCAGTCAATGATGCGCTGACGACCGAGTTTTTAATTTAACTTTTGAGACTGTTTCACTAGGACAATATTACACCACATTATACAAATACCTATTCTGTAGTTATAATATTATTTTAGGATACTAGGATTTGATAGAATAATTAACCATTTTAGTTATCAACATAATTCAGTGAGACAAATTATGTTAAATCAGTGAGCAAACACTGGAGATGAGCCCATCTTGAATTGACGAGCGCAGCGCACTTTGCCCAATTGTTGGAAACAATTTCTTCCTTTTAAACTTGTTGCGAAACATGATTTGAAGTAAGAGTGAGTGGAGGTACTTTTATTCTGCGATGTCGTGTTGTCGACGACGACAGGGATCAGGAGAATTTTGCCGCGTCGCAGAATACGTTATTGCAGATCCTGTTATGACCAAAGCCCCCTTGCCCTCGGTTCTGCTGAATACGTGTGGTGGGGGCTGCGTGTACTCATGTGGCAACCCGGAGAGGATGGTATATACGACCGCGTATTGCCGTAGTACGGAGAAAGTGCCGGGAGAGAAGCATTTATTCTCTCCTGAGAAGTGCTAGTGAGCAACCGAGCGTGCGTGGGGGCACCGTGAGAGTTCCTCTTTGGAGAGCCTATTTTATATTAATGGGATTTGATAAATAAATGTATAGGTACAATAAACGTGGGTTTATGCCTTATGGTATTATCTTTTATACTGACAATTCTAGAGGTAGGTATTCGTATTAACTATTAAGTATAGCGGCTTTACAATGTCATATATGTAGGTTATGTTATATTATGTAGTTGATAATATTAATTTTATTAGATTATTAGATTACATTTTTAATATTAATATTTAATTTTATTACTAACCAATGAGCCTAATCAGAGAAGTGCTATTCATATAAAGTTAGCGAAGTAACTTTAATAGTGTGATTCAAAATTCGGGACGTATTCTCCTTAGGACTACTTCTGTTGTTTGATAGTCAATTTTGTAACTAAAACAATACTAATTTGCTTTCTATCCCTGAAGATGGATGTATAGCTGATGGGTATTGTACTATGTGAAAATATCAATATACAATAATTTCTTCTAAGTAAATATAAGCATCCAATAATATCGAGGAAGATCATAAAGTAGGGAAAAAATTCGGGGATATGTTGAGAAAAAAGGAGGTTTTTCTATTACGTGTAACTTGTTGAGGATGTGGATTATGGATATGAATGTTTGGGATATGTTTTTTGCACATGTTCTTGTACTTAGCAGTGTCGCTCAAAACTGTTTCACTGAAATCTTCTCTATAGAAAAACATGTGATACATATTATGTCTATTTTTATACTTTTTTAGTATTTTGCATAACGGCAAAGACTTTTTTAATTTCATTTATTTTAAAGGATATATAATAAATGTCTTTGAGATTGCCCCAAACCAATAAAGTATTCATTTATCATTAATTTTTATTTATTATTAATTTTTAATCCAATAAATTATTCTTAAGTAATGAAATGAATTAGTTTTCGCACATACGTTGTTTTATTCCGAGCACATTCAAGCTACAGCTATCTCTTTTTTACATATCTCAAGTAATCATTTCCATCTCGATCGCTCAAACTTGCCGCTCCCCGCATGCCGATCTAAGCCACGCTTTTTGAAGTAAAATTATTTTTCGACATAGGCACTTAATACATTTTTCTAGTTAACATTATTCGGGTGTTTAGTTTGTTTAGGACTTACCTGTCATAATGTTAATCTCCCCGACTAAATTGCACCACGTTTAGTGTAACAATATTTAGGTAGCCGTAACGTTAATACGCGTGTATAAACATGACAAATACCACAAATTGTTGCTAATTGCTAATAATTTGCCAACAACGGTTCGGCTGCAAATCCACAATTTGTTGGAAAATAATATCAATCATAATTTGTATTAAAGTATACAGATTAATTATCACATCAATGAAACACCAAATTTTCTATAGTTGACAACGCTTATTAATCAGTAGTCAGTCATTTCAAATGAGTTAACAGGTCTATATCGTATTATTATTTTCACTAATTATTATATATACCTAGCACCGTGGCTTTGCACGGGTGCAATGTACATGTACTATACACACTATGTTACTCGCTGATAATGTAGCTTTCTATTGGCAAAATAGTTTTTAAAATCGGTCCAGTAGTTTTTGAGTTTATACCTACATAACATACTAAAATACAAATCATTCCTATTTGTAATATTATTAGTGTAGATGTAGATATAAATGAAAGATAGGAAGGTATTAAGTAAGTCTTGATTGATTATGATTTGCCTTTGAATCAAATGCTACAACTATTATAAAATAAATAATTATTTTATGAAAACAAAACTTTTGGAATTAAAAAATACTGCCGTATTTTATTAGGAGTATGGAACACTGCGTCACTGAGTTTCATCTCATTCCAAGTGAACTCTACGAACTCATAAAAATAAAACTAATTACTTGGTAGCATTACTGCAGTGTTCTATAGAAGCGAATGGCCACACTAAGTACCTACACCTCAGGTTTCTTTCTGCTTCTACTAATGAAGATATTTTTTCGAATTTTATAACGATGTTTGAATTTGACAAATTATACGGGTCAATCAAACTTTCATAGAATCTTTTTCCAGCAGATCTGACATATTTATAGTGTTATCTCTATATACATTATACATATATAAATCGTATGATTTTTGTGATTTTTTTATGTAATTTTTTTAGGTATAACAATAGAAGAAAAGTATATTTCATACCGTTAGGTGATTAGGGAGTCCCTACACAGAATATTTTTATTTTATTTTTGGACATGAAATTGATTTGGGCTCATTTTATTCATAAAAACCGTGCAGCCGTGCGAAGCCGGGTCGAGCAGCTGGTATTATTATAAATATCTATTAACCTATTAAATATTGTATATATCTGTGTATTGTATACTTTGTGTGATAATAAAGAATATTATATCTATGTATCTATAATAAAGTATAGCAATCATGCTCATGACGGGCTATTTCCAGTAGGTATTAAACGACTGGGGAGTGATATCGAAATGTTGAGAAATAAAATCACCGTTTATATAAAAAAGTTGTCATTGAGGAATACATATAATTCAAGTTGTGTTTTTTTTTAAATCTTACCTCAGCCCCTGAACGTATTAGTTCCAAAAGGATTCCTTGGGGCGTATTCAAACTAATGAAATTCTCATTTTGGATACGGAAATTAATCTCTGCCTCACAAATCAATTTGAATACACCCATCTCCATTGTCTTCATTTCTTCAATTATCATGTTCACACGTGACTGATCAACAAAGGAGGCTATCTGTTTGTTATAAACTTTCAGTGAAGACTGTAGCAGATGACCTCTCATCACCTATCATGAGACACTTTGTGCGTACACTCGTCGTTTCGGATCGACTAGTGTACGCATAGACTTTCTCGTGATATTTTGTTCTTTTCAATAAAAAAAAATTATAATAATATTGTACTTGTATACTAACACTAGTTTTCTAAGTCTCTACTAACAAAATGGATTATTTTATCTGATAAATAAATACAAAATAATAATAATATTATTTTCGCATTTATATATGTATATAATTAGCTGACCCGGCAATCGTTGTTTTGCCATGTAAATAATTTCTAAAAAGCAGGGATTGGTGATAAAAAAGTAAAAATTTAGGGTTGTATGTATTTTATAATGCCACATTATAAAAAAATAAAAACAAAATATTTCGTCCAAAAATTAAAAAAAAAATTTAAGGGTGAACAACCCTTATCACTTAGGGGGATGAAAAATAGATGTTGTTCGATTCTCAGACCTACCCAATATGCACACAAAATTTCATGAGAATCGGTCGAGCCGTTTCGGAGGAGTTCGATCAGGTACCCCGTGACACAAGAATTTTATATATTAGATTTACTTTACTAAAAATACAAACTTCTACTAAAAATGAAAATTCATAATAATATTGTCTTTTATTAACGCGAGTATCACACATTTAAATAAAATTCTTTATAACGGATTAAAACGCGATTCGTAATTCAGATCATCGACAGACTGGTATGAGGTTGACTTGATGGTAGGTCACAGAACATGAGTCAATGATGCGCTGTCGACTTAATTTTTACTTCGAGCATTCGGAAATCCATAGACTGAAACAAGCACAATATTCAGGGTAACAGTGGTTCGTTACGGGGTGGAAATTACGATATTACTATCACCCATTCAATGCTCAACGTTACTAGACGTGGGGAAGACATGCTTACAGAAAATGATAAAGAAGAAAGGTCCAGGTCCAGGTCCGTCCAGGTAGAATTCGAATCCACGACCCATCGATGCGCACGGCAGGTGTTCTGCCGAACGCGCGAACGAGCCCGTCAAAACGTTTGTATCTGAGACGAACGTGAATTATTACAAAGTCGTAAAGACTCTTTGCTACAGCATCTCATAAAATATTTTCATGACGTGACTACGACACGTTCAAAGAGGCTTTTTTTTTTCGCTAGTCCTACTCCCTCGGCAACATTGTTACGGGGTCGTGTGAAACTTTTATTCTTGGAGTATTTCTTACATAATTATTCTTAAATCTGTTTTATTATAAATACACACACACATCCATATATACCACACATACATGTTAATTATAAATACAGCACATACAATTTTTGTGATTTGTTTACAGTTTCTTAACTATTATTTATGCTTATAATCAATATTGTTTCTTAATTTAAGGTATTGATATTATGAGATTGATAATAATAATGTATTCATATATATCCATAATATCTAATACCTATATAAAATTCTCGTGTCACAGTTTTCGTTGCCATACTCCTCCGAAACGGCTTGACGGATTTTGATGACATTTTTTGTGCTTATCCGGTATCTATGAGAATCGGCCAACATCTATTTTTCATCTCCCTAAATGTTAAGGGTAATCCAACCCTATTTTTTTTTTTTGGACGAAATTTTTTGTTTTTATTTTTTTATAATGTGGCATTAAAAAATACAAACAACCCTAAATTTTTACTTTGTTATCACCAACCCCTGCTTTTTAGAAATTATTTACATGGCAAAACATATAAAACATGCCTCTTTGAATATAGGTAATATATTGAACAGCTAGTATTCAATATATATTCAAAGAGGCTTCCATTGCTTTCATTGCTCCAGTGACGTGAAGTATTTAGAAAGCTTAAGTAATTAACTGTTTATTATCAGAGAATCGATACTTTTACTAAGATTAATGGATCCCAGAAATATTTCAGCCAATTAATTTAATTTATATAAATTAAAAGGCAATAAAATTAATGTAGTTAGAGAAAAATACACTCAACTATTGTTATTTCATTCGGTATTGTGTATATTTAAATATATAATTATTGTATACGTGTGTGTCTCAGAACTCCTGCAAAACCGCTGCACCGATTTGGAAGATTTTTTTTTATATGTTTGAGTGACGCGACGTTAGGGTTCTAGATTTTTTTTAAAATTAAGCCAATGTTCGAGGATATAAACGTCATCATAAACAAAGAATGTAAATTTGTTAAATAGGTATATATTAAGGGATATACCAGAAACGTGTTTTTGCGAAAGACAAAAAAAAACTTTAAACGGGTACAGAATTAGCCTACGCGCAGACTAGAGCCACTAGTGGCGACCACAGCATAGCCACCGGTGGCCGCCACAAGCTACGGGCGTAATATTTCATACATTTTAGGGCATCCGCGCAAACACGGCGCTCGAGTGGCCGCCACCGAGCTTCTAGCCACCGGTGGCCGCCACAACGCGCGGGCGCGATATTTCATACATTTTACAGTGGCTGAAACGCGGCCACCGGTGGCCGCGTCTAGACGCCGCTTCTAGTGGCGGCCACCGGTGGCTCTAGTCTGCGCGTAGGCTTACCCACCGTCAGTATTTAAGCGTTACATTTGTGTAACTTTAGTTCTAATTAAAATCATACTTACAACAGTTTAACCAAACCTTGGCGTTACATTTTAAAAACAAAGGTTGAATATTTTACTTGCAAACAAACTTTCTTTGCAGTAATAACAGCAGTCAAGGAAGTTTGAAAACTAAGCACTGTTTTCTAACTGCTAACTATGCATAGTTAAAGTAACTGATATCACACTGGTTTTAAATACTAAGAACAGAATTTAATAAAGACAAAGAAACAATTACAAACAGTTTCTTTGTTATGGAACTAGAAAATTACTGCGCAAAATTTAGCGCTATGGGAAATCAATATTTCAGAGAACTTTAAAAAAACCTCGGTGTTTCTCTGTCACATTACACGCATTTATGCTAAATACAAAAATATAAAAAAACTAGCAATTATATAAGCAACGGCTTCACACGGATGATACGAAAATATAAGTAATATACACAAAACAAAAACACAACACAAAATCAAAGCCTATGATACTCGCTGATAATGTAGCTTTCTATTGGTGAATTAAGTTTTTACAATCGATCCAGTAGTTTTTGAGTTGAATCGTAACGAATAAACCAACAAACAAATCATTCCTCTTTATAATATTAGTATAGATAATATAGTGTTACAAATTTTTAGTTTTTCTTTTAAAAAACCTTATAAGACCCTTGTAACCTTTTTAGTTTTTTTTTCTATAGGAGTTCTATTGTTATAATAATTAAATTAGAATAATGAATCGCTGATTAATGCCGAGGCCCAATTAAAATTGCTATTTGCTATATTGCTATTCGCCCTTGTTTTCCTCTAATATCCCAATAATTCCAAGACTTTGATCAGAATACATATGTGTATATGGGAGTTAAAAAACTAATAGCTTTGAATTTTTCCTTTGCTCGGTATTGTACGATTTTTTGTACAAAGAAGCCCCGCAATAAAAATATTATACCTAGTTGATTCAATTCAGTAGTAATTAGTAGGTACATGATAAATTACCTTTAAGTAATGTTACTGTAAATATAGTTTATCTTAATTTATCATATATACTAAAATAATATTTAATAATAATTTATCAAAAAAAAACCTTTTTTTTCGACATGTTTATTTGAACTATTATGCTTGTCTAGCCGATCTACTCGAGCAATCGAAATAAGTTATAGCTTCTAAGGTTATAAAACTCAAACCGGTTTTCTCCAGCCTTGATAAACGTTCAATACGTGTTCAAATTAACAAGGTAATAAAACTGTTATTGTTATAGTACTAAACTTCCATTCAGAAAAGCAATTAGGTAGGTACAACACGTTGTGAGGAGATATACTGCGAAGGAAAATTTATAACTTCATTAACATAAGTATTAAATCGTTATTATCTATCTGTAATTAATCTAATATATAAAATTTCCATGTCACAACGTTAGTTACCGTACTCCTCCGAAACGGCTTTACCGATTTTTACCAAATTTTATATGCGTATTCAGTAGGTCTGAGAATCGGTTACTATCTATTTTTCATACCCCTAAATGATAAGGGTTGTTCACCCTTAAATTTTTTTTTTAATTTTTGGACGAAATTTTTTGTTTTTATTTTTTTATAATGTGGCATTAAAAATACATACAACCCTAAATTTTTACTTTTTTATCACCAACCCATGCTTTTTAGAAATTATTTACATGGCAAATCAACGTTTGCCGGGTCAGCTAGTAATTTATAAAAACATATATAAACGGTCAATCACATAAAGAACATATTTTAATCCGAAACGGATATGCAAGCCCTCTGGTGTTGTGGATGCTCATGAGCGACGAGTTTATGCAAAGAATAAAAATAAATTGACGCATCGAATACTTTCTCGCTAGTCACAAGTTATTCGTGTTTGGGTCTTTGAGCCTATATTGTGTGTAGCAGCTATTACAGCTGCGGCTCCAAGCTTCACTAATATACGCCCCAAGGTCATTAGTAATAGTCCTATAAAAGACGCGTAGTCTTATAGCCTACATAGAAACTGTGAGAACCAATATTGCGTCATTAGATACTTAGGCTAAAATAAGAAGCGATGACTCTACATTGTTAGGCCATGGCATAGTGTTATCGCCTTATCTCGGTTGTCGTTCAAACAAAAGGGGAAACACGGATTGACGTGCTTTCCTTTTTGAGGAAAACTGAGAAAAAAATCAAAATTTCCACTTGACACCACTGAAAAGTTCTAATAAAAATTAAAAACGTATAATATTATTGTATAATACGAGTATAATATATGTTAGTGTTAGAAATAATTAAAAACCTGGAGATTTTATTTCGCATTAAAATATAATATCTTATTCAAAACGATTAAAATTTGATTCAAAGGACTAGATAGGCATGATCAATAAAAAACGCTTGATAAAATGTACTCACGCTTACGTGACCTTTTTTATGAATGCTGCTCGCGTTTTTCGTCGCAGATAAGGGTAGAAGTAAATCAAATTTATTCGCAAGAATAGTCAGGATTTGGCAAAAAGGTAACATAGTTTTTTAAGAGGATTTTAAAAGTGTTTTTTTGCTAACACGACTTTAACTTTAAGAAGTTTAGTACTTTTAATACAAAAGTGTGTATTGAGTTCTAAAAAAAAACTTATTTTTTATATTTTTATCTAACAACTAGCAATTGCCCCCGCAACCCCCCTTGTGGGTTGAATTTCCTAAAATCCGTTCTTAGCTGACCTCTACTCGGCGAAAGGAATATTCCTACCATATTTCAAGTCGCTACGCCTTATGGTTCCAGAGATATCGTGATGAGTGACTATATAGGTGGAAATCTCTTTTATATATATAGATTATGTTTAGTTACGTTAATGTCTTTCTAAAACTTAGTTGACTATCATTCATCATCATAAGCCGCCAAAAGATAGTAGAAAATATAATATTGTATTTCAAAAAGAATCTTCAAAATATTTTCGGAGTGAAAGATTTTTATATCTTAAGCGATTCCTTTCCATTTTGTTTTTGTAATTCCTAATACTTATATAACAAATGGCAGACAGTGGCAGGCCTCGGGCAGAATTATTAATGATTATAAGCTACCATCGAAATATTAATAAGCCATCACATCTGTTTGTAATTACGAAGTGAACACGATTTCCAAGCACTAAAAGTGCATCTGTTGTAATTATTATCATTGAACGAGTTTATTTAAAATATGCAAATGAGATTCCAACGAAATTGCTGCTTGTTTAATTTTTATATCGTATTTTAAATGCTCGTCTTTTTTTTACTGAAGTACTGAAGTTTATACTCTGATACAGTTTTGTCATTGATATTAATATATATTATTCTACATAATTATGAAAACATTTAATATAATAACCAAAAAATATATATATAAACATAAATACAATAAACTTTGATATTGGTCATAATTTCAAGCCTTTTAAAAATAATATTTTAATAGTAATAATGATGAATCAGAAAGAGAGAAAGAAATTGAGTTCTGAAGAAAACCGTCTCAGCAGTAATGAATGAATTGAATATTTATATTGTGTAGGTTAAATGAGGTTTGGAGGCATTTTTATACCAAAGAATAAAGGGAAAAATTTCAAAAGAATGTGCTTGGCAGATAGAAAGTCTTTTCATTATTTTGTGCGATTTCTTTGAACTCGCGGTGTTCTGCGTGATTTCAATAAATATATGAAGGTTATGGTAGTTTATTTATTTATTTATTATAAGGAAACAAAACAAACACATCACAAAAAAAACAGAACATATTAGAAGAGATACAAGATATAAATATAGATGCGTCCTAATACATGTTTCACAGATACAGTAATAATAAAAGAAAACATTAAAGTGGTACACAATCGTAAATGCAAACATTCAAAGAAAAGACTAATTAAATTATACAGATTAATACTACATGATAAATAAGTTAATTAAATTAAATTGGGGGCAACGATAACAATGATTTTAATTTTAATTCTAAAGCGTACTTGAACGCAGCAGGGGAGCACGAAAACATGTCGACGTCAAGAAAACAATTATTATAAGATTTACACATCCTGTGTAATGGCTCGCGAAACCCGATGTTTGTTCTTGGGCACGATAGTTCAAAAGTAATGCACGAGCGGAGAGACCTGGCTGGAACATGAAAGCCTACAAGACTGAGGAGCTCAGAAGAAGTCAGTTCACCAGTACATATCTTTTTTAACGTTACACAATCCGTTATAGTGCGGCGCTGACATAGCTGAAGAAAGTTATATTTAAATAATAAATCGTTATAGTGTGCTCGGTTTCCTTTTACTCGGTAATTTAATATGCGTAAAAACTTTTTTTGAACAGTCTCAACTCGTTTTTCGTGGACCGAATAAAAAGGATTCCATATTGGGCTTGCGTATTCTAGCTGGGGCCGCACAAGTGACTTATATAGATATATGTAGGTACTTTTGTCTTTAAATTGCTTAGATACACGTGTTATGAAACCTAGCATCCGAAGGGAGTTATTTAAAATATGGTCTATATGGGTGACAAGGGTTAATGTACGGTCTAAATGAATACCCAGATCTCTTATGGTGGAAACTGAGGTCAGTTGTTGATTGCCTAGCATAAAGTTAGTCGTGATTACGTTTTTATTTTTGGTGAAGATTATATGTTTACACTTTTTATATGCCAGATATAATTTATTACGTCTGCAGTATGCATCGAGTCTGTTAAGGTCCTCCTGAATGCAGACGGCGTGAGATGGGCTAGTTACTTTTTTATATAACTTTAAATCGTCGGCGTAAAGTAAATATTTACAATGTGTAAAACATTGAGATATATCATTGATAAAAATGGCAAAGAGCAAAGGCCCGAGAATGGAACCCTGCGGGACACCGGATGTTACTAGAACTGGGGTGGAACTATATCCATTAACAACTACCGTCTGAATGCGGTCCCGAAGATAGGCCGCAAACCACCTCAAGAGGTTACCTTTAATGCCGTTGAAAGATAACTTTTGTAAGAGTAATACATGATCAACCTTGTCGAAAGCTTTCTGGAAGTCTGTGTATATAGTATCTATTTGAGTTTTACAATCTAAGCCGGTGAAAATGTAGTTGGTAAATACAAGGAGGTTGGTAAGTGTTGATTTGCCGGCAACAAAACCGTGTTGTTGATCAATAATCACATTTTTTAAGCTGGAGAAGACATGACGATGCAATAATCTTTCCAGTACTTTGGGAATTGTAGAGAGGATAGAAATGGGACGATAGTTCTCAATGTCATTTCTTGCTCCAGACTTAAAGATGGGTGTTATGTAGGCCAATTTCCAGCGACTAGGGAAACACCCTGTTGACAGGCACTTGTTAAAAATAATCTCTAGTGGCACACAAATTGACTTGTGTGTGTGTTTAAGAAATATTGGACTGATATTATCCGGACCAGGGCCTTTATTTTGGTCGAGCTTGTACAGTTCTCTGCTTATTTCAGCCTGAGAAATGGATACGTGACTAATTAGGACATGCGAGTGATTGTCGGTGACCTCATCAACTGCACAAGAATCATTTGCTGGGGACTCGAAAACAGATTGAAAGTATTGAGAAAACATTTCAACAATGGCATTTGGGTCGCCAGACAATGTATTTCCGTACTTCATTATTTGTGGATATCCTGAATTAGATTGCTTTAGCGATGAAGTATATTTCCAAAAGTGTTTAATGTTGTTCTTTAGAGAATCTTCAACACGTTCAATGTACCGATTATGACATAACTTCATAAGCATTTTTACCCGCGCTCTTAACAATGAAAACTCTTGATAATCACGAGGATTTTTATATGTTTTCCAACGAACCCACAGTTTCTGTTTTCGTCTGAGAGTACGTATTAAGCCTCTACTAAACCAAATGGGGTATTTATGTGATTTAGGGTTTATCAACGGCACATATGTATCTATGACATTGTTTATTTCCATATAGAACGCACTAACAGCCTCATCGCATGGAAGTGGTGACAAGAGAGACTTCCAGTCAACCTGTTTGACTTTAGTATTTATAGTGTCATAGTCTGCTTTAAAGAAATTTCTCTTACTAGTACGAACATGGGGCATCGGATTTAATGTCTGTATATGGCAAAGTATTTCCAAGGCTGGGTGATGAGGAACGACCTTCAGCAAAGGATCAATAGAGCATTCGGTCGAATTTTGAATTGTGGACAGGACTAAGTCCAAAATTCTTTCGTTTTCATTAAATATATAGTTAGATTGGCTTAAGTTCATGAAGGACATAGTGTATAGAAGCAGTTTTGACTGTTCTGTAGTAGCAGATTCTAACAGGGCGTCAGGACTAGATGTCCAGTTAAGCTGAGGTAAGTTAAAATCACCGGTGATTATATAGTTATTAAAACGCGCACTGGAATATATATCGTGAAGTCTATAAAAATACGTGTGATATGATGTGGAGGAAGTAGAAGGAGGAAAATAACATGCATTTAACAAAAGACCAGACAAAGAAGGTAGATGAATATATATCTCCTCTAAATCCAGTGCTTCAAATTCAGGTAACCTTATAGCTTTAATAGAGTTCTTGACTAGTACTAAGATCCCACCACCTCCCTTTTTACCAGATGTTAAAAGATTTCTGTCTCGCCGAAATATTAAATAATTGCCCGTGCAGACCAATATATGAAGGTTATGGTAGTTACACTAACTACCATTACCTTCATATATTTATTAATTAGCAATCTATATAATTAGGAATATATTTGACCGCCCCCGTGGCTCAGTGGTAAGCGCGATGCGTTTAGCACCCTCCGGTGCCTGGGTTCGAAGCCCGGGGAAACAAGATTTAAAAAAATTGTTTCGGTTGGACAGGGCACAGAAGGCTGATCACCTACTTGCCTGTAAAGAAAAATGTCATCACCAAAATTAATTATAATAATAATTCTTTAATTCGGACAAACATCCATAAATTGTTTAAAATAAAATAGGTAAATAAGAAATTTCTTACATAATTAAGAAATATTAATACTATGTGTAGCCTAAATACTATTTGCGGTTCCCGCTATTATCTAACGTTAAGAAATATTGTATAAAGGCTATTTTTACTTTCTCTTTTTCTCTATAGATGTAGAGGATTATCAGATATCGACAAATGAACGTGAAGCCCTCTGGATATTTCATGCGTAAGGTTTAATAGATAGTAGAGTAGTTTTTTACTTCGAGCATTCGGAAATCCATAGACTAAATCTGAATCCCCATATTAATACATATTCAGAGTTGTTGTATATGCTAATGCAAACTTATACAATTATACATAATATATGTATGTACTATGTACTAGTGGACCCAACAGACGTCATCCTGCCAGAATGTTAGCTTTAAAAATAAAAATGTCTAGATTTGAATATGCTATTTTCCCACTTCTATTATATAGATCTGCAGTGGTTTATAGGTAATTTTGATGTTAAATCATAAAAAAATAGAACAAAATTTTTTGTCAAAAAACAGAAAAATAATCTGGATTGGTACACCCTTATCACCTAGTGGTATTTAATACACTTACAATTAACGAACTATTCTTATACCTATCAAATATACATAAAAAATCTTAAAAAATCGATCAAGCCGTTTCGGTCCTCCGACCACAAACAACGTGACACGCGATTTTTATATTTGCATATAGAACATGTACATTGCTTCCGTGACAAATAAGTATGCGTCTTCCTGAGAAATGTTGACCGCTAGCTACATTTGGGCTTCCGGGCCGATTCCACAACTTTTCAAAGTTCAGGCCAAGTGGGAGCTTAACGAGAGTCGAGTTTAAATTTATTGACCATAAAATGTTTCAACAAGCTGCGAGGTTAGGACATTTATAGTTGCTGGAGCCTCCGTGTAACAGATGTTCGCTTTGATTGCGTGTCTCTTTGATTTACTGATTGAATTATTTGAGACTAGCAACACGCCCCGGCTTCGCACGGGTGCAATGTACATGTATACGTGTATAGTACCTATGTTACTAGTGAATAATTATCAATGGATAATGTAGCTTTCTATTGGTGGAATAATTTTTAAAATAGGTCCAGTAGTTTTTTTGTGTATGTGGAGGAAGGGAGGTGTGCTCTTCCTCCAACTTAAAGGGAGGATCCTCGACCAGTCGAACCACTGACTGGCCGGCCGGCCCTAAGGCCCCAATGGTTGACCGTGACGAGATGTTGTATATATATATACTCACTATAGCGCGATTCAGGATTAGACGTCTTTGTATTGATTCTTGTAGCAGATTATAAATGTCGCTACATGTATAGTATATTGCACCCAGTCGAAGCCGGGGCGGATCGCTAGTCTAACATAAAAAAACATACACATAAACCTTTTTTTATTTCATTGTTTATTATTATTATGCAGGTTCAGTATAAATAATTCTTTAATTAAAAAACTCGTAACATGATTAACAATTTAAAAGTAAAAGCGGTCAAAGCGACTGGGGGTCAGTAAGGGTACAGGGATAAATAATGTATAAGCAGTGTACACATTACCGCGAGGACTTAATAAACATCATGTATGTACGGGCCTTTACCTTTTTATGAATAATTCCCCACATCATTAACGGTCTTTACGGAATTTTAGGCGAATTATTACAACAATTTTCTGTGAGGTCGTGTTTATAATCATTTTTCTACCTAAAAACCTTATTATATTTTTACCGCTTCCTGAGATTTAGAATTAATAAAATACCTTTACTTGTACTGTTAAATTCTTAAATAATTAAAATTCAACTTTTAGTGAACAAATAACTTTTTGGCTCGTTGGCGCATTTGTTAGAATATCTGCGTATGCTCTGTTGGATCGTGGTCGTGGGTTCGAATCCTACCGGGACGACATGTTTATAATTTTATGTAAGGATGTTTTCCCCACATCTAGTAACTTCGGGAATTAAACGGATGGGAATATCGAAATTCCGGCCGAGTTACGCGTTTCGGTTTTAGTCCATGGATTTCCGAATGCTTGAAGTAGAGGTGGGTCGTTGACGGTTTTGTGTTACCGAAATGAAACTATTAATTACACACTGATAACCTTTTAAAAAAGCAGCTAATTTTATTAGCTGGTTTGCAGTTAGCGACTACGCATTGAATGGTCGTTGAGCTAATCCGAAATGCGTTCGAAAATCATTGAATGAAACAATTAATATATTTAACGGCTTTTTCGGTAAATGAAAAGCAGCTAATTCATTAACATTAAAAAGCGGTTTAAAAAAGCTGCTTGTTAAATAAACGCCCATTCCTAGCTTGAAGTAAAATTGAGGTCGACAGCGTATCATTGACTGAGGTATCACCTACCATCACGTTCGTCTATCGACATATATATATCGACTATAATGGACATCTAAATATAAAAGGTTTTCTGTAACTTAGTTTTATAAAGTATATTAAAAAGCTCCATGAAGCGGACTTCATAAACATTTTCCAAATCCCTAGGACTTAATTAAAAGATAATTCACTTTTCATACGAACAAAGCTAATTATTTTATTATATATTCTAAGCTGCTTTTGATCTTTCATAATATAGAAATAATAAAATGGCTTTTAATTTGAATTAGATATTTGGTATATTATATTATGTATAGAGGTCACAAATTGATACCCAGGTGACTCAAAAGAAGTAGAGGAAGGCAAACGAAATAAAAATGACAACTGGATCTATTGGGAAAGAGTAACAGGAGGTAGAGTTCATTAGATAGAGTAAAAGGAGGCCTTTCCAAAAGCCTAAAGGCCTACGCAGACCGGGACGGCATGGCAAGGGATTTTGCCGTGAGTCAGCGCACACTGGCCGCTTAGATACCGCGGCATTCCAGCACTTTGCCACGGCATGCCACGGCGTGCCGCGGCACGACAAAGCACGCCTCAGCGACTCCTGCTGCCTGATACACTTTTAGTCTTCAGTTGCGTTTGATCGAGTGTTGGTGTGCCTCAGTTTTAAAATGGTAGATTGGGATTTGGTGTTGATATCGATTTAATTAAAAAACTGGTCTCCGAAAAAATCACGTAGCACAGTCGTCAAAGACGCGGGCGCAAATGGATGGTCAATATTGGTGTGCATTCCCCGCTTCTCTACTCCCGCCGCCGCACCCCGCAGTATATCACTACGAGCGCCGGAGTCCGTGGCATGCCGTTGCCTACCGCAGTATGCCACGGCATCCCGCCACGGGAGCCTGTGGCGCGTGTTGCGATAAAATCCCTTTCAATGCCACGGCATCATTTTAAAGCATAGCAATTTATGTCGTATTTCTGTACCAGTACGGTTGAATGTCCATTAGTAAAAATTAAAATCCCTTGCCTTGCCGTCCCGGTCTGCGTAGGCCTTAACTGAGTTGAGGGACATTTTGAATGTTATTCATAAGATTTTTTGTAACTCAGTAATAAAGGATTTTTTATTTTAAAAAAATATAAAGAGTAAAAAAAACTATTCAGATGTATAGATGTCTTTTTTAACGTAGCTCGTTAGCGCCTTAGGTAAAGGACACTTACTTTGCATTCCGAAGAGTCACGGGTTCGAAGCCCGTCGGAATAACATTTATAATTTTCGGACATTAAAGATGTGAATCATCACACACATATCGTATCTTTAACTGGGTAACGAAGCATTCGTAGATGTAAAAAGTGTAAAGTGCATGTTTCGTTTACAGTGTGTGGACTTTCGAATGTGTGTAGTAGTTGAGTGTCATTCAAATAAGATGCTACTTAAAATACCTGTGATAATTTGCCACAGTACTAATTATTATCAGTCGCTCCCATTTGATGCTGGAAGTCTTGGTGCTCAGTAAATAATATAAATAGTTAATTATATGGTGAATATAATATAAGAAAAGAAAAACCTTTAGTGAACACATTACAATAATCAATCATACATATAAACTATGAACATAGATGAACATAGACTTACAAACTAAACATAGGAAGAACAATTTAATATTGAAAAGATTTAACATCTTAGCCAGCGAGGGCTAAGATCCTAGTATTCTGCCAGCATCCTCGAGCAGAATAGGTACGGTACAACAAACAAAAAGGAGAAAATAATAATAGCAATAAGACCGCGTAAGACGAAAGAACTTTAGAATGACAAACTGAATCGAACTGTACTGTTCGCTAAAAATGTCGGTTATAATATATAGGCTGTTACCCTTCGGTATGTATTTTGTCTATTGAAAATATGTTATATATTAATTATTAAAATAGTACGCTATAGCACCTAAGTAAGCTGATGTCACGTATTGTTGTACTGTATTTGTGAATAAACGTTTTATAGGGTAATTTAGCCGGTTTCCCGTCCAGGTCCTGTTTTCGTCCACTAACGCGGATCTTGTAAAACATTTACGTAGAATAACATTATAAAAATAGTCAACTGTGCAAATTTGGTCTCGTTACGGACCCTAAAGTCAAATCTGCATGTCTATAAAATCAAAATATTTATTAACTAGTTGAGACTCGAACAAAAGCTACTTCTATCTGAGGCTTGTTTCCGAGCTACAAACATGTCATCATAAATGTAAAAAAAATAGTGGTACGACTTAACTTTGCAGTCAGTTTTTTTTATAGTTATAGCATGTATTTCTTATGTTTTGGGTATTAATAACTAAGTAAAGACATAAAGAACATTTTAAAATGTGTGTTTCGTATTCATTTAAAGAATTACTTTAAAAATCGAGGCGGACAAAAACTGAAGTACCTATTTCGTAAAATATTCAGTTCTCGTCCGCGTGGACGAAAACACAAAATACAAGTAAAGTTTGATTAGTCGTTTAAAATAAGGAATGCGAAAAAAATCTGTTGAAATCATTATGGATTGATCTTCGATGGTTAGTTAGTCTGATATTTAGTTTCCGTCCACCAATTTAGCAGTATTGCAAGTATAAATATATATTCAAATATTGTGGACGAAAAATAAAAAATACGTTGAAAATTGCTTTAGTTTCCGTCCATGAGTGGACGAAAACTAATACTGGTTAAGTATTTAGTTTCCGTCCATCACAAACAGCGTTATGTTACTTTTCGTTTAGCTTTTTTTCTACATACGTGTAGAATATACGCGATATAACCCACTTATGATGTACGTAATCGCGTATATTGTTTGGACCTATTTTATTATTTTAATTTTTAATAAATCCCATTTTTATAGATGACGTCGTCGTCTAAAAAACTAGAAAAAGGCACCATGATACTCTGAGGATGCCTTAAAAAAGCTCTTGCAGAGATCCGTGATAATTAGAAATGTATGTATAAGAAAATGTGCAATGGATATGCTTTATATACCGTGGACGGAAACTAGCCTACACAAGGTCGAAAACTAACATTTTTGGACGAAAACTAACGAAATCGGTACTTTTCACTAAAACATTTTATATAAAAAAAACGTTAATTATAATTATTTGCTTCTTAATGTAAGCCTAAAATAGACTATATCAGCTTTCAATAAAAAATCGGTTTGTTAGAGTTGGGCCAGTAGAACATATTAGTTTTAAGCCCATAAGCTGGCAAGTCCACTAAGTGGACGAAAACCGGCTAAATCACCCTATATCTATCTATAATATTTCGATACCAATATTTCTCGTCATTGCGTATTATGAATTCTTTGTTTTCGATAAAATCGATTTCAATCTTCTGATACGTGCGTGGAAACGAAGAAATATAACTCACCGATGCATTAAAGAAACCGTCTTTACCGATCCAATAGCGGATAAAAGGGGACCGTTTTAT
The DNA here is from genome assembly GCA_905404175.1 of Anthocharis cardamines. Taxonomy (NCBI): domain Eukaryota; kingdom Metazoa; phylum Arthropoda; class Insecta; order Lepidoptera; family Pieridae; genus Anthocharis; species Anthocharis cardamines. Next base: position 5,144,409 of record FR989961.1, read on the forward strand.
CCGGGTAAATAAAATAATAAGATATATTTTCTGTAGTCAGCCAAGTGCATGCATTTTGTGAGACAATTCCGAAAAATCCCGTTAACAATAGCCGCGGTACGAACTGGATTATATTTCCTGATTTTGTTTGTTGAAATTTTATAGAATTAAATGCATAGTTATTTGAGGAACGGCGGTAGTTTGTGGTAATTAATTTTTCACGGTTCTCAGTTCTAGCTGAATCTGAATGCTGAAATTTTATATAACAAGACAATGTTTTATTTTATTCTTTCTTTTAAATTCTATATTTGAAGAGAGTTATTGAGTAAATTCAAGAAGTAGACAACTATATAAATAGATTTCCTTACCAATTAACATTTCTCTTTTAAAAAGTTTTACTTACCTTTATAAGCCCGGGGTAATAAAATTATACAATTTAGATATTTTAATAAAAATAAAACCAAGGAAATATAAATTAAATTTACAGATAATTTAAATTTTGTTCTGTGATACTCCCTGCTAATAATATCTCTACAAGAATATGTTTGATGGTTTGTTTACATACAATAAAGGCTATAATTTATGGAGTATATGTTTTCCCTATCCCAAAACTATGTTTAGAGCAGAAAAAGGTAACTTAAATCCGGGTAAACATTCCATTCCTTTTTTGCAAACTCTCGTAAATACTTAGGTATAAAATAAAAATACATTCATGTATACTATACTTATACACGGTACACCAATAATATTTTGTTTGAATAGAAAATAAAATGAATTACAGCTGTTATTATTTTAAAGAAGGCCTATCTATATAGGTAGAATGTAGATTTATATCTATGTAGGGGATTTACCTTTTAAATTTCTATAAATTCTTTATATTCTTCTTCAAACAAACTTTAAAGTTAATCCCTAACAAAGTTTATGTAGTATTCGATAATTTTAAAAATTAATAAAATAGTCTGAAATTATCTTAATATTTTACAGATACGGGAAGAAAGTTAGCTTCGCGGCTCTCATTAAAGATCGTCACTGAAGCCTGCGAAAACCACTTCAAAAGTACTCATTTATTTTAATTTGTTTAAAACTTGTTGTAGTGTCACTTGTAAAACAGCTTTTTGCAATCATTAAGAGTATTTAAGTACATAAAATAACTGAGAGACGGATGTTAAGTCACCATAAATTATCAAAGTGATATAAAATTTCTGAACAACTTATGAAGATGCGAGAAAACTTTTACCAATTATTTGGTCACACAATTACATATTTCAAACTATCACTAAATATAGGGGAATTCCCCACAAAGGAGACAGGTAAAAAGTCGATGTTTCCGATTTTAGTAATATTTGATACACGTGTCAAGGACATGTACTCGGGAAAATTGGCTTTTTTTCCTTTCTGCTTCGCGTGGAATGCCCGTATTCCCGTATCCTCTAGTTGGCATGGGGAAGACCCATTTCTGTGTCTGTTTCACTCATATTTTTTCTTAATAGGCAACTGTCAGTTTTCTGTGCTCTGCTGAATCGAATTTTTTTTAACCTTTTTTCCTCGGGATTCAATCCCAGGACCTGAGGTGCTAAACGCATTGCGCTTACCACTGGGCCACGAAAGCGTTCAATTTTACTCATACATTACTTAATATGTAAAGCAGATTTAGATTAACTCTATTTCCTCGTAGATATTTGAATGATTACGACATTATAATTACAGTAGGTACAAGTACGTACATAATATCGCCTATGTATATGTGAAAATCGATTACAATTAATTTAGTATGGTTAAAAAAGAGATTCTTGATTTTTAACATACAAAAAACATAAGAGTATTAACGTGTCTTTAAAACAAAAGGTTATTTTTAAATAAAATTTGTGAAATAAAAAGAAATGATTCAAAATGCAAATCCGACAAGTTTAATAGGAATAGGTGATTATATTGACAATTGTGTACATAGATATTATTTTTGAATATACTAAACCTTTCAAAGTTTCCCTCGCATTATGTTACAAGTAGATTTGAATTGTAGGTATGAATTTTTGCAAATTATTTCCAAGTTTCTCTTCATTAAAAATATAGGAACCATTCAACGGGATAGTGAAAAGTATGGTTCTTTTGAATACCTCTCTGAATATAGAACAAAAAACTTTAAAAACACTGTTGTTATATTTTTTAAACGTAACGTCATTTTAATATTTTTGCTTGACTTGAAACAAAACCTTTAACTTGCACTATAAAGAAATGATGAAAGTAGAAGAAGCGAAAGTGGTATAGAAGGATCGGAGCATATGGAATTCCGTGATCTCTGCCTACCCCAAAGGGAAAGAGGCGTGATGTATATGTATGTATGTATGTATAAAGAAATTTAAAAATAAATAATAAAAATTATATAATATAAAATTTTCGACCGGGTAACCAAACACCGTTCATAGATAGAAAATCCGTGAAGGTGCAATATTGCAAGTATCGATTTCAATCTATTGATTGTCGAATACTCGAAGTAAAAAGTGGTCGCACTACTAATAAGCCTCTCGATATTCTGTTGATGTAAAACATAAAAAAACCTGGTTCGGGAATAAAACAAGTAGTTGAAATGTGATCAAAACATTCCCTAGCTGTACCAAATAGCTTTGCGTAAAGTTTAATGTCGCCGTATGAATAATGTCGCGAAGTGAAAAACACACGTTACTACAATTTTTCTCTCGTTTCCGTATCTCTGAAAACACTGAATTTCCTTTCATTCATACGTATGAGACACAATTTGCATAACAAAACGTTTTTTGTTAAGCTAGAAACGTAAATGCTATACACGCATCGAAGGACCCTCGGAGTTTTTGTATTTAAATAATTCAATCGTCTTTGTTTTTTCTGGGTCACATGTGAATCTCGTATCAATCACGTAAAATTCTGCAATTTTTATTACCTGTTGACGTATAATATTCAATGTAAAGACAGAGGGTTTTTTTTAGTTCCCTCCAGTTTCGTTTAGAAATAAAATAAGTAATTAAAATTTCGAAATAGTTGATATTTTGCAAATGTCTTTGTCTCACTAACGATAGAAAATATAGGTAATCTTAGAGATAATAATGTTTAAGGCAAAACGTATTTAAATGGAATTGATACAGAATTAAATAAGCTATCAATAATCAAAAAATGAAAAAAGTTTTATGATAGCGCTTTTTAGAGGCTTTAGATATAGCTGCATTATTTCTGTGCCTCCTGTGTTACTGCGACACAAGCAAAAAAGCAACACATTTACAGGAGAACATAAAAAACAAATGATAAAAATACTACTCCAAGATGAGATTGTTTTAGTTATCAGCTGCAAACACTGTTTTATTCGATCGCCGCGGCCGCTTATCAGCCCTTATTTTCATAACTTAGCTGAAAGGTTTGCTATAAAATTCAATTGTATTAATATTCATGACGAATATACTGAAAAATAAAATGTGAAAATGTATATTATCGCACCTATAGGTTCTATGAAGCACGAAAAATAATGTGTGCAACAAAGACTTATAGAGGTTACAATTTGAAATAGGTATATAGATATTTTAGCAAAAATCCTGCCAGTTATATATTATATTACTTTGCACAAAATTATCGCAAGTAATCTGATAATTTCTATGTAAAATCACAAAAAGGATACAACTCGATTTAAATAACATATCACTGGAGGCACAGATTTAAAAATTAAATATGTACAATATTAGGGTGGGTCAAATATTTTTTTTCTCGTTTTTCAATAATGCTCAGCATTAAAAAGGTGCCAAATGGTATCGTTAATTGATATATATAAGTTTTATAAGATTATTTTAAGTTTTTTTGCCTCCAGATTGACATAGAACTTTAAAAAAAATTTCGAATTTCGATGTAACTTTACTAATACTTTTCCCAAGTCATTGATACCAGATTTCATGCGTAATAGTTTTTAGCTATGATAAATACAAAATTGTTTGGTTTAGTTCAATGATATAGGAGTTAGGAGGGGTGGGGTGCGGGGAAAATTCTGAAAATTGACGCGTGATTTATTAGTGAAACAATCAGTGTCGCGCGTCATAGTTGCAGTTCTACATACCAGGGTGAATCAAAAAGTTCTTAGAAGTGCATATATATGAAACCTTTTTGGATCAAGTTCGATATTCAAATTAAAGAGTGTCTATCACACTATATTTATGCAGACTGTCACTTGTTTTTGTCAGTTCGTTCGCATGTAATAAATTTTTTTGTGCAACGAGTTGCTAAAAAGTCAAAATTATGGATAAAAGTGAGTTACGTGCGGTGATAAAATATCTCAGTTTGAAAAAAATGTCTACGAAGGAAATTTTTTTGGACATTCAGCAGACATTAGGGGGTGATGCTGTACCCTATTCTACGGTTGCTTACTGGGTGGCTGAATTTAAAAGAGGTAGATCAAGCTGTAAAGATGACCCGCGTTCTGGGCGGCCTTCAACCTCCGTTACAGAAGAAAATGTCAAAAAGGTTGAGAATCTGGTTTTGGAAGACAGAAGAATGACTATAAAACATATAGCTGAGATCCTAAAGATATCTTTTGGTAGCGTTCAATCCATTTTAATTGATTCACTGGGGTTCAAAAAAGTGTCTGAAAGATGGGTGCCACGAATGTTAACCGACGAAAACAAAAAGCGACGTTTGGAAATTTCCAAGCGTAATCTCGAAATGTTCCAGCGTGATTCGGATAATTTTTGCCGTCGTCTTGTCACCATGGATGAAACGTGGGTCCACCATTTTGATCCTGAAACTAAAAGACAAAGCATGTCTTGGAAACGACCATCCTCTCCATCCATCAAGAAATTTCGAGTTGCTCCTACCGCTGGCAAAGTTATGGCCTCTGTGTTCTGGGATAGTGAAGGAATCCTTTTTATTGATTACATGCCAAAAGGCCAGACGATTACTGGACCCTATTATGCAAATTTAATCCCGAAAGTGCGTGAAGCGATTAAAGAAAAACGTCGTGGAAAACTGTCGTTGGGCGTGTTGTTCCTTCAAGATAACGCTCCTGCTCATCGATCGGAAGTTGCGCTCAACGCAATCCGCTGTGCTGGCTTCAATCTCCTTGACCACCCACCATATTCTCCGGACTTAGCCCCAAGTGATTTTCACTTATTTCCAAAATTAAAAGAGGAAATTCGTGGAACAAAATTTCACGATAATGACGCGGTTATAGCTGCCGTAGAGGACTTTTTCGAGAGTCAAGAAAATATTTTTTTTTCACAAGGAATAAGGAAGTTAGAAACGCCTTATTCTAAATGCATTGCATTGGAGGGAGATTATGTAGAAAAATAAAATATTATTATTTAAATCTTTGCATTTTTTAATATTGATTCCAAGAATTTTTTGATTCACCCTCGTACATCGAATTCTCAAGTGATAGACGAAAGCAAGCTTCGCCGAGAACGACAAAAAACCAGGGAAAATATAATTTCACAACAAACTATTTCACAAATACCAGCATTATACTTCGATGGTAGAAAAGATCAAACTTTGATTATGTCTGAAAAATATGGGAGACAGTATAGGCGACGCATACTTGAAGAACATATTTCTTTGATAAAAGAACCTGGTTCGAAGTTTTTATGTTACATTACACCTGCTTCAAGTACTGCAAAATGTATAGAACAAGAAATATTAATCCTTTTCGTTTAGTTTCCGATGTGGTTTTCTTTAAAAACTCACTCTAGCTGTAAATATGGATCGCGACACAATATGTTTAAACTCATCGTGCTAACCAGATATTTACCAATAACTTTAAAAGCCGTCATTGACTCAGTAATTCAAAGGATTTACTATTTCGCACACCCGGAAAACCTATTGCTTGCAATATTGACAGATACTCAGAGTCACGTTCGTGAGCTAATCTGAAATACCAAAAAAGTTTCGTCTGTTTCGGGTACCAATGATAAACCTACATTTAGTACCAAAGATAAAACTTACGAATTGGCAAGAAAATATCACTGAGCCACAGTTATTAAAATCTGTATCTGAAGAAAATCTCCGATTGTTTATTCAAGAAAAAGAAGCAGAAGAATTGGATTTCTTTCACCTTCTGTGTCACACACAAGCAATAGAAAGAGCAGTTAAAGCTGTGCCGAATCTTCAGCTACTTTATGCAATAAAACAATGGCAGAAAGGTTTATCCAAGCCCAGATAGTACCGAGAAAAGCAATGCCGAAATTCGACGGCAAAAAGGATTTTGCTACATATTAAACCCTTCACTTTAATAATAATTATTTATAATTTTTGTTGTAAAAAAATGTAATGCTTTTTAATAAACCTTTAATTACTATTGATTTGAGACATTTATTTATAAATAGTGTTGATTAGTGTAACTTTTTATGCCATGCTGTTAGGCCTCTTTTAATCATATTTGTTGACAATTTCGAAATGAATCCGGAGGCATTAGAATGTTTCCGATTGTAATGAAACTTCATAATATATTTATACTCATAATTTAGCACCGTTTTTTCACTGTGCCCGTATAAATACTAAACTTTTTTTTTTCTCCATAAATAAGTGACCCAGCCTAATGTATATACCTAGTGTTGTATCAGGATTTGCTTCACTCGAATCGACAAACTCTGTCTCTTAATGTATAAGGTGAATGAAAATGAGATAATATTTTTTTCTTATTCAATTACTTCATAACAGTATTAAAAATTCTCCTCGACGACAGAGTGCGACTACTATATCAAGTTCTCAAGACGGGATTAATCCATTTATCATACAAATTAAATTCTCAGATTTGTATAAACTGAGAGGTTAAACGTGAGTGCCTCTCTGGGCACGAAGTACACGCCTGGCACGTAGCCAAGTGTGAGGAGGGATCGTAATTTAGTAGATATTTATTAGCCTTATAAATCCCATAAAAACTTATTCAGACTATGTTTAGTGTAATATGGAATGTGTTTTGTTATTACGAATCTCGGATGAAGCGATAAGATTTGCTTACGAATGTTATGTTATAGAGAAGCAGACCGTCCATACTTAAACTGCAGAGGAATATTATATACTTACGTAATATTAAACTTACCCTCAGCTTCGCGTAGTATATATCGCGGAATCAAAAGTAGCCTTTCCTATATTCAAACTTTCTTAAGGGGTTATGTATACATAGAAAGCCACAAAAGAAACGATTTTTTTTTGAAAACGGTTTTCAATATTTATTGATAAAATTTTGAAGTTGATCATCCGCTATTTTGCAAAAAAAGCAACGATTAACCGAAGAAAAATTTAATTTAATAACAATCTCCACTTGATTTTTTATTACAGATGATCCGGTGATGAGCTACAGTGATCATCACAAAACACCTTTTTTTCGAGTTCTCACTAATGGGCTGTATCTCACTCATATCTCACTATTTTGTTATAAAAAATACGGTAATTTCTTGATTTATGTATTATTAATAAACCAATAAATATTATAACACGTTTTCTAAAAAATATATCAATGAATCGTTAGTTGTTGGCTTTCTAAGTGTACCTAATACCAAATTTCAAAGAGGTTCGATAGCTTTTGAATGATATGAAGAGTTACGTGCGCATTTTAATAATACCGTGGAAATACATATATCGATAGTAATATCAACTTTCATACAATTCTACGACAAAGGATTGATAGTGGAATATAGATAGGTCTATTCCATAAATAATTGATTTGTGAAATCGTCTCTGTATGAGTCTCATAGTGACATTCGAACTTCTCTTAATTCACTATTATGTTCCAATATCGCGCTATTCAGAACATCTGTGCTCGACAAGGGACAATTTCGAACATCTCTATTTCTATTCCTGATTGGAAAATTACTGTATCCAAGATGTATATCGAATATCAAAATGTTTGATCAAACCTTATAATAATAATAATTTATTTATATCAGACCAATGTGGATCCATACATTAAAATAAAAAAAATTGTGTGTGTGTACCAGAGTACACAGGTAAGAAGTGAAACTTCTTTTATCATTGTTCTTAATATTACATTAAATTCTTTACGTCACTATACTAAACTTTGATAAAAAAGCAACATGGCGCGTAACGGAAAAATATGACGCGTAACGAAAAAATGTTACACTATTTTTTTTTCCAACCCCGATAAAGTAGTTTCACTTCAAATATAAATTACAAGATATAAAAAAGATATTAAAAATATACGTAGGTACGTTATACGTATATCTTCTGGGACTCAATATGGGCGGCGAATCTCGCTTTCTATCAGCCGCATACTAAAATAATCCAGAATTTTCATTTTTTTTATATGTTAGATATAGACAGACGAGCATGAGGTTCACTTGATGGTAGTTGATACCTCAGCCACAGAAAATCAATCAACGATGCGCTGTCGACCTACTTTTTACGTCGAGCATTCGGAAAGCCATAGACTGAATGCGCAATATGCACTTAACGGTTTTTCCATCTATGAACCCGTTCAATGCCCGAAGTTACCAGACGTGGGGAAGACATGCTTACAGAAAATTATAAGCATGTCGTCCCGGTGGGATTCGAACCTACGATAGGTAGGTGTTCTACCGAACGCGCCAACGAGCCCGTCAATCACATCGTACATGATAGGAAAGAATCGTGATCCCAATAAGTTTACTTATAAAAATAATTTTTATTCATTGTAGTACTAGCACGTAGTTAAAATTTCATAAATAACCTAAAATTTATTAAATTCATTTGAAATAATCTCAAATAATAAATTGACGGAGCTCTTAAATAATTAGGGATTTAACTACATTAACACAGTAAAATTGCTTCTAAAATATTGTGCCACCACCCGAAATCCGGAGGGACCGTCCAACGATTAAATACCATAAATTTGAGAGGCCAATTTTAATCAAATAAGTTATAAAGTATGATCAGTTATCGCTTTTCACAGTACGGGTTTCCTTGTGAATTTCTTCGCTTACCGATTACTGAAATTTTAACTAAAAACCATAACTTGTATATACTGACTGACATTTATTCTATACAACCCTTATACAATTATAGTAATTATAATAATAATAAAAGGGGCATTTCACGTGAAGCGGACACCAAAAAAAAAGTCAAGTCCTGGATTTTGTTCATAATTTGGTTAACTGTACTTTTGTGGGGTTTGAATGAATGTACGTTTTTTTATTTACTTATTTTTGCTTAGTTACCATTTTAAGCGACTTCGAATAATTGAAAAAAATTGAGGAACAGATTTTTCAAGTTATAATAACACAGTTAATCAAATGAATGGCGCGCTGTACTGAGCCTTCCTTAGTGGAGTCGTCTTACTCGCTACTTATGGCTTATTATTACAACTAATGAATTATGGTTAAATTTCCATCATTAAACAAATTTTAATTAATTTTTTTGACTTAATTTATTATGATATTGTCTTTTATTAACGCGGGTATCACACAGTCAGCTGATGTATGGGACAATGGGATGAGGAAATTAAAACAAAACATTTCAATCAAAAGTGACTTTATTACTGTACAATATAATATAATAACGATAACATTATATAATATAAATTATTCAATAGAAATATTTCACATTACCTACTAATTTTTATAGCGTAGCAGATGACTTATTCGATGGTAAGTAATCAGTCCCACCCTATCTGTAATTCCAGGAGGCAAATTAAAATAATAATATTTTTAAATATAATATACTTTACATATCTTTAATTAATAGCATATTTGACTAGCAAAATAACCACAACAAGCGGTTGCATTGAGGATCTTTAAGGAATGATATGATTATTTTTTGAAGGTCTTTATATTATTACACTAAAAGTAAATTCGAAATCTCGAAAGAAACTCAGATATTCACATTTTAATAGGATTCATTATTGCCATTTTTGATTAAATACTATATTATTACTGTTAAGCACAGGCCAAAGGCAGAATTAATAACATTTGCTATTAGTAAAGTAGGTCAGAGTATTGTTAATATTGTAAATTGATGTCCTCTGGTTGAGGTATCACCTACCATCTCCTATAGTCAGCTCGTCTATCAATGTATGTACATTGTACATGTAGATGATACTTCAGCCACACGACATTAATCAATGATACGCCGTCGACTAATTTACATATTCCTCGAACCCGATTATGCCTGAGCAAGATGTAGGAAAAACATGTTTACAGAGAATTAAACAAATGACATGACATAGTGAGGACAAAATAAAGTTTAGCAGAATAGTGATGTAATAATATCAATATTTAAATTCGCAAATACGAATGCGAATCGATATTAGCGAATGCGAAGGCGAATATTCACTTGTGAAATAAGTAAGACCGTATGTTACAGAAAAGTCTACAAAACATAATCCAGATAACATTTCTGTATTCCATCGTATTTTAGAAAATTTAGGAACTGACAAAAAGAAATAACAGCCTATACCCCGGAAATGTGTAAATCAACCAGTAATGATGATCCAGAACAGATCTTAATTCAAAAAACGTGAAGTTCGACTTCAGAGTTTGATTAATGATATTGGTTAACCTGAGTAATACTGTTTCTGCTGCAATAAGAATTTATAAGAGGGATTAGAATTGTTTTTTTCTTTCATATACCTAATATTGGAACATTTACATTTGCATGAATTTTGCGAATATGAAAACGAATGTCAAAAAATATGCATATTCTCGTGAATTCCAAAATTCGCTACATCACTAATGTAGAGCATACGAATCAGTTTACTATGTAGCTTTAAAAAAACATGTATTCATACGGAAATGAATAGATAAATAAACTACTTACATTCTTCTTTCCAAACCTAAATTATTATGAATCTCGCGTGCAGTTAAAGTAGTACTAAAATGGCCATTAGAGAGATTTAAGCTGCAGCATTAAATTTATGAAACGTGAAAAAACCCGTGACAGTAGGTATTATCTACAACTGTTTTATGGTATTAAAGTATTTCATTTTTAATTCAACTCATTCATGGACTCTATAATAAATTAATAACACGCCACGCTTCCCAAGGGTGCAATATAGATGTACTACTATACAGTATACACAAAATAGCCTATGTTACTCGCTGATAATGTAGCTTTCTATTGGTGAAAGAATTTTTAAAATAGGTCCAGTAGTTTTTGAGTTAAATCGTAAAAAAAACAAACAGGAGATAAAGGAGTAATTGAAATCGTTTTGTTATTTTAGAAATTTAGAGTGACAAACGAGAAACAAATGAAGTTGCGGAGTATATAGGTACATTAGTAATTTATTATTGTAATCGTTTTCCAAACGAAATTTCAAAAATAGCTGCTCCTTATAATAGGTATTGTGCTAGTGTTACCTACTGGTAATAATTAATTTATTATATCTTAAAAGAAGATACTTTTACGACATTTATTTCAACTTAGAATTTCATTAATTAATGACGAGGTCAAGTGGAATTCATTACCTCTATATCTGAAGTAATTTTATGTAGATTTAATTTAAATTAAAATAATTCTTCTTTAGTAAACTGAGATTCATGGAGACAGATATTGATGAGAGTGGAACGTTTTATGAGCTACATTTTATATTGTTTAGAGAAAAAAATGAAGATACCCTTTGTTCGGTTCGGCGGTTCTAGTATCCATATATCACATTTGGATACTAAAAATACTAATTAACATTCATTGCCTTTACTTGAATAAAGAATGAAAGCGGATATAAAAGTGGATGAAGAGAAAGTGCAAATGAAAGACAAAGTGAAGAGCAAGGATCCAAGCATATGGAATTCTGTGATCTCTGCTTACCCTAATAGGAAACACGCGTAATATATATGTATGTATGTATGTATGCCTTTACTTGTATCCATTTTGAATGAATGAATGAATGAATGAACACTTTATTTGACAGAAAAAACAATAGCACAAACAAACAACTTATTAAAATAATTAAAATATAAATACAAAAAGACAATACTAAAAACAAGTTGCAACAATTCTGTCAAAAAGGAGGCCGCTCAGCATACGTTGCGCCGTCGTGGGAAACGGACGCAACACTGATTTTCAGCGACTTCCTCATTTTCTTAACTGTTTTGTTACTGACAAAATACAATAATACAAATACAATAATATTATGTTTCTCAAACAAGATTATACAATATAAATCACTTATACGTAATCAATATCACGTTATACGTAATAATTTAGGTTTTATTTTACTATAGTATAGTATTTCATAAATCCTGGTAGAATATTATCTCAAGGTTTAAATTATTGAACCATTTCAACGATCTCACCTCTGCTGATATAAAGCTTACATAAATAAAGGATATTTAAATGTAGCAAAGATAAGATAAAGGGCGTAGAAATAATATCGTTCCGAGGAAAGATTGAAGATATAGTGGGTAAGAAACCCTTAGGACGAGCTATTTGAGAGCCTCTCAGATACGAGCATGACGTGTCTGGAATGACGATGTATTGTCACAAGCACAATATCTTGAGCCTTAATCGAGCGTACAATGGAACAAATACTTCGTAGACTGCGCAAGTTAAAATCTCATTATAAAGTTGAATATTTTTTTAAATATGTACAAGAACAAAGACCTTGCGAGAAAATGTTCGTATAGTTAATTCGTCAGTTGTATGAGAAATCAGTTTTATTTTTTATGTTAGATATCGACAGGTGAGCATGAGGTTCACTTGATGGTAGATGATACCTCTGCCACCGAACATTAGTCAATAATGAGCTGTGACCTACTTTTTACTTGGAGCATTCGGAAATCTATAGAGTGAGACCGAATCGAGTAAGGAATGAAGAAGAAATTTTTTTTTTCTTCATTCTTCTTTTTTTCGGCCCCAGTCAATCACAAAATATTACAAACACTGAATACAATGAATGAATAAATTAAATTAAATGAGATAAAATAAATGAATATAGTTAATGAAACAGATATTATATATAATAATTAATAAATCAGATTTTTTATAGAGTTTAAAATGCATAAATGTAATAAGTAGTCTACTAAACTCTCCATTTCTTTTTATTGTTTATGGTTGACTGAAAGATATCACTGAAAGCGATAAGGCCGCCTTTTGCACTTTTATATCTATGTTATTTTGAAGTTTTATTGTTTTGTGGATTATATACGCGTGCATTTTAAATAAAAAAAATGCAAAAAGAAGTCTTGAAGACTACATAATTACGTATAGAAAGAAAAAATAATTGGTTTGAAAACTTTTTCATACGGCTGTTCTGTAGACATGACATTGCAAAGTCACAGCAATTACACTTAATTTTTTCGCCTCGACGAAGCCAGTCGGCTGTCATGTTACTTTGAGCTGAGTCGCAAAGGTCTTACTTAGCATTGAATCTTCAATTACTGCAAATTGTGTTAAGCGGAACTTCCAGTGCGAGAAAAGAGAAAGAAAAGAATAATAGTTCCATGAAACGGACTTTGTTTAGCTTAATTACTAGGTATTTTCTGGTTAACATGTGGGAGCGTTTCTATGCACTTTGCTATTGCGTGTTGAAAGGAGTTCGTATGGAGTAAAAGTTATTTTTGCTATTGCAGCAGCTCACCAAACAAAACAAACGTAACATATAATATGTTTTATATAAAATCTCGCATATCTATTAGTTTATATTAATATTTAATTATAATTTATTTTGAGAAATTTAAATATTCCTATAATCCTAATTTTAAATGCCTGTAATAATAATATAAGTGACATATTTTAAAGCTTTGTGGTCTAAAAAGCCTTTCATGATTTTAATAGATTTTTTCTACCAAGACTACCGCCGTAGCTTAGTGATATGCACTTTGCGTTTATAACCTGAGGTGGTTCGAATCCTGAGGAAAGAAGGTTTAAAAATTTGCTTCAATGGAACAGAGCACAGAAGACATATCACCCAATTGCCTGAAAAGAAAAATAATTAATCAGTGAAACAGGCACTACTCGTGGTAACTTTTATGGAATACACGACTCATCTGACGGTAAGTGATCACCACCGAAATATCATTCAAGTGTGCACTTAAATACCAGGGTGAATCAAAAAGTTCTTAGAAGTGCATATATATGAAACCTTTTTGGATCAAGTTCGAAATTCAAATTAAAGAGTGTCTATCACACTATATTTATGCAGACTGTCACTTGTTTTTGTCAGTTCGTTCGCATGTAATAAAAATTTTTGTGCAACGAGTTGCTAAAAAGTCAAAATTATGGATAAAAGTGAGACGTGCGGTGATAAAATATCTCAGTTTGAAAAAAATGTCTACGAAGGAAATTTTTTTGGACATTCAGCAGACATTAGGGGGTGATGCTGTACCCTATTCTACGGTTGCGTACTGGGTGGCTGAATTTAAAAGAGGTAGATCAAGCTGTAAAGATGACCCGCGTTCTGGGCGGCCTTCAACCTCCGTTACAGAAGAAAATGTCAAAAAGGTTGAGAATCTGGTTTTGGAAGACAGAAGAATGACTATAAAACATATAGCTGAGATCCTAAAGATATCTTTTGGTAGCGTTCAATCCATTTTAATTGATTCACTGGGGTTCAAAAAAGTGTCTGCAAGATGGGTGCCACGAATGTTAACCGACGAAAACAAAAAGCGACGTTTGGAAATTTCCAAGCGTAATCTCGAAATGTTCCAGCGTGATTCGGATAATTTTTGCCGTCGTCTTGTCACCATGGATGAAACGTGGGTCCACCATTTTGATCCTGAAACTAAAAGACAAAGCATGTCTTGGAAACGACCATCCTCTCCATCCATCAAGAAATTTCGAGTTGCTCCTACCGCTGGCAAAGTTATGGCCTCTGTGTTCTGGGATAGTGAAGGAATCCTTTTTATTGATTACATGCCAAAAGGCCAGACGATTACTGGACCCTATTATGCAAATTTAATCCCGAAAGTGCGTGAAGCGATTAAAGAAAAACGTCGTGGAAAACTGTCGTTGGGCGTGTTGTTCCTTCAAGATAACGCTCCTGCTCATCGATCGGAAGTTGCGCTCAACGCAATCCGCTGTGCTGGCTTCAATCTCCTTGACCATCCACCATATTCTCCGGACTTAGCCCCAAGTGATTTTCACTTATTTCCAAAATTAAAAGAGGAAATTCGTGGAACAAAATTTCACGATAATGACGCGGTTATAGCTGCCGTAGAGGACTTTTTCGAGAGTCAAGAAAATAATTTTTTTTTTCACAAGGAATAAGGAAGTTAGAAACGCGTTATTCTAAATGCATTGCACTGGAGGGAGATTATGTAGAAAAATAAAATATTATTATTTAAATCTTTGCATTTTTTAATATTGATTCCAAGAATTTTTTGATTCACCCTCGTATTAATGTTGCAAGTGTATGTACATATGTGTACATGTGTGTCACCTTAAGTGTGTAATAAATTCTGTCAGGTGATTATTTTGGGACAGACATTTTTATATATCTAATAACCAAAAAGGTATGGTATTTATTTATAAGTGGATCTTTCATCTATAAATGGTAATACTTTACTCAGAGAGGATATAAGTAGTCCACCTGCCAGCTGTTATAATATTCGACGCGACCGACGCGACGTTGCGAATAAAGATTTATAAATAATAATGATGTAGAGTAATAGTGAAAGAGTAGAATTAAACTCAAAATCCGAAGCAGTCCTTATTTTACTAATGTGTGTGTAACATGTGTGTAACGATAATATTATGTACATCGAACTAATTTATTACATAGTGCTTACATAGTGATATAATATGACTTTTATAAATACGTTAAGGACATTATTATTTTTATAGATACAAATGCTTTTGGGCTTGTATGTTGGTCCTATCACTGCTTCGAACCTACCGACTAAAACTCTATTGTGTCACTATTGTCGTATAGATGCAAAGAACATAAACACCCATCTATATCAATTTATCCAACACTTATACAAATCAACAATAACTCGACTCGACAACAAGTAATTCGACAATCCACTCATACTGAAGTCATTTTATATTTTTGAAAAGCTTCTAGGCAGGTATCTCAGTCGATATTTTTAAATATTTCTGTAACCAATAATGAAAAAAAGACGTTTCTAGCAATTGCTCTTCATTTATTGGTAGCCATTGTAGTATGTCGAAAATAAATCTCAGATTTGCCGATTGAATAGGCTAATAATTTAGAATGCGAATATATCATAAATTTAAAAAAAAGTTTATTTCAAACAATTCACTTGTTTCAAGTTATATCTTACGTGTTGATTAGCACTGTAGCAAAAATCAGTTACAATATGCGAGTAAGCGAAAAATGATTAATGATAATATCCTCAAACTTTATTAGGTGAACTAAGCAAATAGTTGAGTTGATTTCCGTATGTGATTAATTTTCAGTAAAATAAACATGTTTTTTTCGATGAATAGATCGATTCTAAAATAAGTTTGTTTGTTTATTTGCGTGTATATTCCACAACTGAATTTTATGCTGACATAACCACTAATAACTTTGACCTGTTTAAGCATACTGAATAGATGCTATATTCGTGTGTTAATTTGATTAAAAAAATATACTCTTTATTTTCCGTTTCAGACTGCAAAATTTCTAATTATGAATGAGCTTTACATTTTTATGTTTTGTAGAGTTTCATCATTATAGCGTCGATTTTATTTCTTCAATATACTTTTAATTTAATAACTAAAGTATGGTCTTCGATAAAAGACTATTTTATGTTATTATAATAAAGTGCACGGGAACTGACTATTATAAGTAGGGTTGCGCCTCGACCCTACTTATTTATCGCAGAACAATAAATTATTTTATCGTAATTAGCCGATATGGTATTAATGTATCAGGTTGGCAAATCAAAATGCGTGTTAGCTTGGTGTTTTTTTTTTTATGTTAAATATCGACAGACGAGCCTCATGGTTCACTTGATGGTAGGTGTTACCTCAGCCACAGAACATCAATCAATGATGCGCTGTCGACCTAATTTTTACTTCGAGCATTCAGAAATCCATAGACTGAAACCGAAACGAGCAATGTGCACTTCACGGTTTTTCCATCTATGAATGGTGGTTCGTTACCCGGTCGGAATTTCGATATTCCTCCCACCCGATCAATGCCCGAAATTACCAGACGTGGGGAAATCATGCTTACAGAAAATTATAAACATGTGGTCCCGGTGGGATTGGAACCCACGACCCATCGGTGCGCACGGCAGGTGTTCTACCGAACGCGCCAACGAGCCCGTCATCTCGTCGCAATGGGTTACATAGTAATATAATATATTATATCTTACATCCACGTAGCAAGCGTACACATGCGTAGCTATATTGCTACGTGAACTAAAGTGTTACTGGGCCTACGCGCCACAGTATTTATCTTATCTTTTGTTTCGGTAAAGATCAAAAATTAAAATGACTATAATTTTGTTACCTTTTTTATTTGGTTTAATTTTATAAACTTACTATTTTTTTTAAATAAAAAAGGTTGTAAAACGTTACAGTTATAAAAGGAACAGCAGAAATAGTAATAGTGAAGTGCATTATTATTTTTCTTTGTATGAACACATTAATAATGCAAGCCGGGCTTTTGGGCTTGTATGGTCTCACCACTGGTTGTAAGGTTTATTTTATAGACCTTCAACCCAACAGTATCCGTTTATTACTTTCCTATTAATCATTATCTGTGATATAAAATAATCTTTCTCAGTAAATATAAGAATGGCAACCTTATTATACATACGTATAAATTCGGAATACTGTCAGTGAATTCATTCGATGACAATGGAGAACAGAACAAAGGAGAGCTATTTTAAAAATACCCACATTTAACGTTAATATTACCAGTTTACACCATACGTCGACGACTGAAACTGAAGATTGCTCTTATATTTAAAAAGAAAAAAATCAAAAAACGACTTCAAAAAACGCACAAAGAACCATCGTCTTTACTTCCAAAATAATATAGTTTAATTTTTAGTTAACTTTCTAGCATTCTATATGAATATAAAATCTAAATGAATAGCGTTTTCATGCGAGGTATCGAGAGGGCAATGAGAGGGTTACGAGGAGGTACTTTATGGAATCTTCAATTTTCGGTCGAGTCAAACCTCGATTTTCCCACAATGTTTTTAAGCTTAGCGTTAACTTCAACTTTTATTGCTCTAAGTGTAACTCAATTTTATGATTATCTATATCTATACTAATATTATAAAGAGGAAAGATTTGTATTTTTGTATGTTATGAATAAACTCAAAAACTACTGGACTGATTTTGAAAATTCTTTCACCAAGAGAAAGCTACATTATCAGCGAGTAACAGGCTAGTTAGGCTATGTTTTGTATAGTACATCTACATTGCACCCGTGTGAAGCCGGGGCGCGTTGCTAGTTATATTATAAAACAGCAGTAATGCTTAACACGTGTAATACAATAATGTAACTATTTTCTTTATTATTATTTTCTTAGTCATAGTAAGTAATAATTTTTATTTAAACTTAATGTTTATTTGTTTAGATTTATGTTCTTTTATTTTTGTTCAAACTTCACACAGTTATACTCAGCTTTTTACTATTAGATTTGGAGAGGGATCTTAAAATACTCTATATCATTCACAATTTATTTATAGCGTCATTGATTAATTTAAAAATGATGATGATATGGCGAGTGAAAGAAGAGAATGGAAAAAGAGAACATACTGCGCTGACCCCAAATAAAAAAGAAAGGGAACAGGGCAGGAAGATGCATGCCATGCGTCGGGTTGTCTCTCTCCCTAAAATATGGCGAAAACATGTTTAAAAAGAGTAGCGGAGAGTTTATTGCCAGTTCTTCTCTTCTTGATTTGAGATCTGGCAGTAAATGTAAAATTAGAAGGATTTAATATATATTTTTTATTGACGTGCATAGATGTATATTGTGTTACCTAAATTAATAAATGATTTTGAATTTTTGAAGAAAAATATATTGACCTGACGCATTTAATTAGAAATTACGTTATTATTATTGCATTAAACATGTATATGCATATATAAGTATAATATCTTATTGGCAAAATATCAAACGAAAACCTTTCATAGGTACTTGCACTGAACTTATGAAACCATAAGTCAAATTAAAGCGGTTACATTGTAATATCTAAAGCCGCTAGAAGGCATCTGTAATAAAGTAGCCGTAACGTTAGTTAGTTGCTTTATTTATATTCAACAGGATACTAAAAAGTTCTTGTTACAATGTAATACACTGGAATTACGTAATGACTAGAAGTTTTATAGCGTTGGATTCAGTTTCTAATGTTAAGTAGTTGCTGGCTAGACCCATAATAATTCCGAGGTTTTTAAATACAATGGAAGATGTAGATCTAATATATAAAATTCTCGTGTCACAGTTTTCGTTGCCATACTCCTCCGAAACGGCTTGACCGATTTTGATGAAATTTTTTGTGCTTATCCGGTATCTATGAGAATCGGCCAACATCTATTTTTCATCCCCCTAAATGTTAGGGGTAGTCCACCCCTAAATTTTTATTTTTATATTTTAGACAATATTTTTAATTTCTATTTTTTTATGATACAACATACAAAAATACATACAACCCCTTGCTTTTTTTGTCAAAAAATATTGACCCGTGTGAAGCCAGGGCGGGTCGCTAGTTTCTTAATAAAATTGCCTTGAACTTCACAGTAAAATGATTGCATGTTTTAATATACTTAAAATACAGCTTTCGGTCTTTTCTATTGCATTTACCTAACTATGAATTAATAAGGTTTTTTATTCCACTACACAATACTTCTAATTATATTTTAAGAGTTATTAGTGAGGTTAAGATACTAACTACTTCACACAGCTGTATTCAGTTGTTTACTATTAGATTTTGAGATTAATGTATCCTATAAGCTAAAAGAACTACTGTTAGTGATTGTTAGTTATAATTTATGTAAAATGAAAACCCACCAACTATGGTATAATTCTGAAAACCGATGTGTGATTTCAATGTACGATATAGTGCACTATAATACTGTGCACGTCTAAATATAGTTTTTTTAAGTTTATTAGTTTAAAGGCTTTAACTGCAGACATTCTTACAAAGGTTTGTAAATAAAGAAACAGCAAAATTCAGAGTAAGAACGAATGCGGGTCAAACTAATGTTTGTTCAGTGTGGAATTTGAACCCGTAACATACAGCGCGGTAATAAAAGCGAAGTGTAGTTGATTATTTATTTAAAGAATTGAAATGTGAGATGAATCCTACGTGGCAAATAGGTTAGATAATTTTAAAAATGATCAATGTGGAAAATCGTATATATTTAAATAAAATACTGTATACCGAATTAAAACGAGATTTATTATTTATATTGTTTAAATTATTTATCCCGACGTTTCGGATGCTTTTCAGCAACCGTGGCGCGTTTTAATCCGGTATACAGTATTTTATTTAAATGTGTGATACTCGCGTTAATAAAAGACAATATTAAAATCGTATATATTTCTTTTTTATTGCCTAGTCTTGCGGCTGCCTATTATTTATTTTTATGTTAGTTATCGACAGACGAGCATGATGTTCACTTGATGGCAGGTGATACCCCAGCTACAGAACATCAGTCAATGATGCGCTGTCAACGTACTCTTTACTTCGAGCATTCGGAAATTCAAAGACTGAAACCGAAACGCGCAAGATGCACTTCACGGTTTTTTCCATCTATGAACGGTGGTTCGTTACCAAATCGGAATTTCGAAATTCCTCCCTCCCGATCAATGACCGAAACTTGCTTACAGAAAATTATAAACATGTCGTGCCGGTGGGATTCGAACCCAAGACCCATCGATGCGAACGGCAGGTGTTCTACCGAACGTGCCCGTCGAAATAATAAAAAATACAACAATAATTCATAAAAACACAATAAATAATTAAATAGATTGAATGTAAAAAAATATATTTTCAGTTTGTAGCAGGAAAGAGTTACATTCGCATTTATAATACGTTATGTTTTTTTTTTTTTATCTGACGATAGAACAGTTGTTTGACTACTATCCCACCTGATGTTAAGTGGTGATGCAGTCAGGGTGGTAAATCACAACTGTCTAGAAGATACCTATTTACTCTTACTTTGAAGAGACCCATGTTATAATTTTCGGGGAAGACAGACGCAGGGAGAGTGTTCCAGATTTTTTCAGTTCGCATAAGAAAAGATGAGGCGAATCGATTTGTGCGGAGTGTTGGTATGTATTTTAAATACAAATGTAACTCTTTCTCTTGAAGATTATGCAAACAATGTGGCCTACAGTCTTATCCCGGTTTTAGTAAACAGAAACCTGCTGAGCTCTTTAGCTGTAATGATAATTTCAAGACATTTATTTTACATCAAAATAAAAAACATACTAAATTTTACTTCTAGGTATTGATAATTCAATTCGGCCACATGTATCTAACATGAAATATTGATAATAAAGATTGATAATATTATTGGAATATACGAAAATAATAAAAAACTTTATAAATTTTTACCAAATAATTACTCAGCCATACTTTGACTTTGTGAACCAAGATCTGGTATGAAAATACAAAAACAATCAAAGTGTCTTCGTAACTTTTCTTAATGTTTTTTTCTTCTTGTTTCCCGATTATTCTTGCTCAGTAATTACATGTTACGCCAACTAATTTTATAAGCCATTTCAACTTTTCAAATTATTTTTTCGTACCAATTAACTTGTCAGATAAATTCTACAATATTATATAAACACTAGCTGATGCCCGCGACTTCGTTCACGTGGGCTTCATAAATGACGATAACTTTCGACAACCGATTTAGATAAAAAAAAACAAAGCCTAGATGTTGGGAACTCTTTAATTTTCCGGGACGAAAAGTATGACCGGAGATATAAGGTTTATTATTTACTTTAAGGCAAAATTTCATGTTAATCGGTCCACCAGTTTCAGAGATTAGAGAGACAAAAAAAATTAAAAATTCGGGATTTGTTATATTTCTCTTCTTACATCCCCCGGACTCATTTAAGTATTTTTTTCCTATGTACAGACATTTTTGACTCGTTACAGTTTAGTATTATATGTATATAGATTCCTTTCTTCCATTTGCGTAGCGTAGGTAACTACTACCCGGTGCCGATTCCAATTTTGCTGCCCTCTTATTTTCACAATTGATTATAAAAAATGTTATTATTAAGTTATCGAATAACTTTAACCTAAAGATAAACTTTGTCATTACGGTGGAGTAGGTACTAACAACGACAAAAAATTGAAATAAAAACGAATAATATAAAGCAATCAGTATTCAGTTTCTATCAATGTTATCGTTATTGAAAGAAACTGAATATCTAACTGCAATCTTGAGTCAATATCAAGGAAATCGTAGACGTGGAATCGAAGATCATCACTCTCTTGATGAATATAAACAAGGATGTCCAATTACTAGTTAAAAAATCAAGGTTAAGATGAAAATTGTACATTGTACAATACGTTAAATAGTTGGATCGAAAGTGATGAATTGCCAGTTTTTGTGAATTACTATTTTGGAAGGTCTCAATTTATTGGACCGCATGCAAACCTGTATAATTGTATATATGTATAAGAAAAACGATAAATATCAAACATATTGTTGACTTCCAAAAGACGTTAGCAGTTTTTAATAAGATGCGAAATATTTATTATTTAATTTAGTTTTTCATCAATTCATCAGTTCATCAGTTCTGTCAATTCATCCAACGTGAACCGATTTACACTGCTATACAATTACAAATAAATTATAAAAAACCTTAAACATTTTAGGGTATTTTTTAAATTAAATCTAAAAGTGCGGGAATAAATTTATTTTTTTATTTTTTAGACAAATGCATATAGACATAGGCATAATATTTATTATAAACGAAATACCCACAAAATAATAATAATAATTTCAAAAAAGACAATACTTTTTTAGATACTAAATTCCTTAAACATTTTAGTCTATTTTTTAAATTAAATCTAAAAGTGCAGGAATGAAATTTTATTTTTTAGAAAAATGCATATAGACATAGGCATTAACATTTATTAAAAACGAAACACAAAATAATAATAATAATTACAAAAAAGTATATATCAAACAAAATACTTTTTTAAATTACTAAATTTAATAAATCTATGCAATCATTAAGAATAATCCCAACTCATAAACATTGTATTAGCTGTAAGGTCCCTGTGTGGTAAAGCGGAGAATTTGTGCTGATTTATTGAGCAAGTGCGACAAGATAAATTGTTCCAGAATCCGGTGCTGTGTGTCTAAGCTTTTTTGCTCCTCGCCAGTTTATCCATCTCATGGCGCGAATTTAGGATCGAAGCGGATAATTCAACGTTTACTTGGTGTGATGAGTTATTTATCTTACTGCAAATAGTCAAAAAGTCGATGGCTCCCACGTAATTTATGGCTACCAACATAGTGTTTTACTTTTTATTAAAACTATACCGTTTTTAAAGGCCGGCAACGCATCTTTAAGACCCCTGGTGTTGCGGATGTCCATGGGCGGCGGTAGTCACTTACCATCAGGTGAGCCGCCTGCCCGTTTGCCTCCTCTAATATAAAAAAAAATATATTTTCTGTGTTCGCAATAAAAAAATTCAAGTATATTATTTTTAAATATCTACAAGATATATACGGTTGTATAATTTTAAGAACTGGATGAAAATGGACAGTATAGTTTAAATAACTTTGTTGATTACCATTATTTACGTAAGAAGCATCGAATTGTCAGTCACAAAGCAGCGAAAACGATAACGTATAATTATAACTTACATAGAGAATTAAAAATTCGTTTAAACATATAGATTATAGATATTATAATTGTATGCGAATTTTTAAACAATTAACTTTTAATACCTATGGATTTATATTTACAATTATTTATAATCATAATATATATAGTAAGTAGGTAATACAGAACAATTTCAATGACCAAATTAAATATTTATTATAGATTCAATGGCATTTTATACATCCATATAAAAGCAATATTCTTGTAGGTAGTATACGTGAATATAACGTAAACTCAACTGCGTATAGCGTATAGCGTAGCGTAGGGATGTAACGGAAGTTGTTTTACCGGAACCGAATTCGGAATCGGAGGCAGACACAAAAGAGAGATGTGTAATAAAAAAAAATTACAAACCGTATTTTCACCTTCCTGGGTGTGATATATAAAAATAAACTAATTTTCGTAAATTTTACACAGAAGTTAATTAAATCAAATAGCGCTGATCGCGGCCACCCGCGCCGATGTGCTTCGACCTCCGATTTTAGCCTCCGATTCAAATTTATCGGAACCGAAATCGGAATCGGAAGTGCAAAATCAATCGGAAGTTCCGACTTTTCGGAACCGAAATCGAAGCTCCGTAACATCCCTGGCGTAGCGTATGCCGATAAATCCTGCAAACAAAACATTTTCTCCCAACTTAATTTAAAATAATAATATTTTGAACAGAAAGCTTAACGTTTACTGAATAAAATATATGAAATGTTTAGAATTTTCAGGGAATCCTAAATTAACTTCTTAAACATCGTGGATTTATCTAGATTTTGAAATACACAAAGAAAAACACGAATGAACTACTTAGAGAGTTTAGTTAGACCGCTGCGGGCATCGATTTCATCCACCCTCTTTATGTCTCAGCATTATGTATTAAACAGTGGTTGAGTAAACCGCTACCATAGCACACGTAGTCTCAGGCTCCGTATTAATGGAACTCGAACAATGATGAATACACTAGTCAATAAGTTAAAGGTTTAAAAAAAAATCATCTGGCAGTCTCGGAGAAAAACGGTTTTACAGCAAAAAAAAAAGCAAAATTTAGCTCGTTTCAGAAGTGTCTCGTTTTCAAATTAAAATTGAAAAATTGCTCATAATGGTGATTTTTGGCAAAAACGATAAGTCTGAAGTTCAAATAACTACATCTTAGAATATAATTTGACATTCTAAAACATCAAATATACGGTGAATATTGCAATAAGTGTTTTCTGAACATAGTTAAAATAAAAGAAGAAAATCCATTAATTTATTCAAAATCCTCAACAACAAAAGGTACAAAAAAAATATATTAAATTTATACTGATACTAGCAATCCGCCCCGGCCTCGCACGGGTGCAATGTATCAGATCATGATAATAAAATCGGTCGAGTATTTTTATATGGATAATTTTTCCCGTTTTTGCAACATTTTTCACTGATGCTTCGCTCCTATTAGTCGCAACGTAATGTTATATAATCTTAAGCCTTTCTCGATAATTGAACTATCCAACACAAAAATATTTTTTCAATTCGAATCAATAGTTCCTGAGATTAGCGAGTTCAAACAAACAAACTCTTCAGCTTTATAATATTATTTTTATTAATATATTTATAATATATATAATATTATAGTATAGATAATAATATATTCGTATCAATAATTAACATGTTTTTAGCATCAGTCGATAAATTTTATCAATGAACCAGCCTTCAATTCAACACTTTCTTGTTTTCAGTCAAAAACAAAGGCAGTAAAACCGTAGTCCCATGTCGTTATTACAACGAAAAGTGTTACGCTGTGTTTCAGGCTGGGTAAATGAAATTAAGGCCCAAACAAACCTTACACAGCGGCCCAATTAAAGCAGTAATCATAAAACTTCGAGTTTAGCTTATTAGCACGTTTCGACCTAGTATTTTCGACGAGTTCGTTGGCGCGTTGAGTACCTTAAGTTCCGATGGGTCATGGATTCGAGTCCCTCTGGGTTCGTGTTTCCATATTATAAATATCACCTTTAAGTTGTCATATTTGTATCGGGGATATAGTCCATAAACCCAAAAAGTATGAAATTTTAACATTTATCTAATAATAAAATTAATATTTGTGATGATATTTTTTGTATATCTTAGGTATATTTGTACCTAAACTTTTAAAATTGAATAACTTAAAATTAATTTTTAAGTTTTTAATTTCATACTTACTAAGCCTATTCGTAGCATAGAACGTTTTTTATCAACAAAAAAGTTAGTCAGTAAGTCTGAGTTAGTAACTATATTATTACCTACGTACAAAATATTTTTAACCGACTTCAAAAAAGGAGGAGGTTCTCAATTTTTTTCTATGTTTGTTACGCGATAACTCCGCCAATTATGCATGGATTTTGATGATTCTTTTTTTGTTTTGTAGGTCATATTCCCCATATAATAAATCGTACCAGCAAAGTATCATTCATCATTTTAATCCTTCTTGCCTTGCAACAACCTTTCAAACGGTACGAAGCGGCCGCGGTGAGGATTGGCTGGCAACGACTTCAAAAATAACTGTTAATAAATATTAAATAAATATATTATAAGCATCAATAATTTTAGGCTCTTGCTTTGAAGTAATTAAAATATTATTTTTTACTTTTAAGTTGAAGTTTGCACATATAGGTATAGTTTTGAAATCGGTTTAGGTTTTTTTATTCATTTATTATTAAGTGCATACTAAATTGTTCATCAAAAATGACGCAAACGAATTATTCTATTAAATACTGTAATTTCAGATTGATATAAAACAAAATTCGTATCAGACCTTACTACTTATAGATACTAGCTCAACTTCTAATTATTAACAGTAATAAATCAGATAATCGTTCGGTTGGTAAACCGAAATTAAATTCTAAAATATAACCTTTGAGGAGGTCGAAGGAATTGCAATAAAATGTCGACTAAAGCAGTCCTCCGCAGCTCAGACAAATCTTTGCAAATAGGATTAGTGGAATTTTATTAGGTTTTAAATTAACGGTCGTTGCTCTGAGAATTACTAGAAGCTATATATTACAAATGAGCAGTATTCATACTACATATGTACATATTGAGATATTTTTGTATCTTCGAAAAAAATTAGAATATAACGTACAGCTATAATAATACTATTTATATGTTCTCATATGTTCGTATATTATGTAGGTGGTTTTATTAATTACAATAGGTATAATTATTATTTGATTAACACCAAAATATTAATCAATAACAGATTTAGGACCTAAATTATGCTAAACCTGTATCTAGATCTATCATACAGATTAATATAAAACGTATTAACAAAACTTAAAAACAATTAATAGGGTCTCTTTTCTTCGAATTAAGTAGGTACTTAATTTGAAGAAAAGATACCCATGCTCAATGAAATAAATATCAGCGCGTTACGGCGCCCGAATATTAATTGTATTCGCAGGCGCGTTATAATTCATTAAAGCATATATATTAAATTAGTAAATCAAGTATTTCATTTCTTTATATGAAACGGTTTACAATAATTTCAAAGTCGGCAACGCACCTGCAACGCACAACGCATCTGCACCCTTCTGGTGTTGCGGATGTCTATGGGCGGCAGTAATCACTTACCATCACGTGAGCCACCCGCCCGTTTGCCCCCTATACTATATAATAAAACATACTTTAAAAAAGAGCATACTTTTTATTACCTTTAATCATTAGATTTGGAATGTCTTCGGGTTAAAATACTACGAAGTAGGTACGTGCATGATCATTGAACTGTAATATTTTAATTTCCATAGATTGGCCTGAAATCAAATAGAGCGATAATTTTCTTAATCTAAGCAAACCATAGAGTTGGTTAAAATTGCGCTCATTTTTAAAGTACCCATTTAAATTGAACGGAACCAGTACAGGTTTATAAGACTATAGTTAGGAGAGGAAATGAAATAATTGGCATAAGTCTTGCTTATAAAAAATATAATCTACTAGCTACTATTACCAGGTTAGTTGAGGCAATGGCTTACATTGCGTTTCCCTGGATCTAACACACGACCCAAAAGGCCTTAAAGATGCCTTAAAGCACTATTTTCGGACATTTGAAAATTGATGAACTTCCATAGTATATAGTAAAATATTCCATTTCATGATTTACCTTAAGTATTGTTAGTTTGTAAAGTTTAATACATGTATGTTGTTTGGATACCAATAAAT
This sequence comes from Anthocharis cardamines, assembly GCA_905404175.1. Classification (NCBI taxonomy): domain Eukaryota; kingdom Metazoa; phylum Arthropoda; class Insecta; order Lepidoptera; family Pieridae; genus Anthocharis; species Anthocharis cardamines. The sequence continues at coordinate 5,172,248 of FR989961.1, forward strand.
AAATAAATAATGGATATGGATGAATATTGAAAACCTACATTCATTAGAAAAATAACTATAAAAAATAGTGAAATATATCATTGATGAGGTGAACGAAACAAACATTTTCATACGGGTAAAGTAAGTAGTTAATTTTAAATGAAAAATATCAAAGTGCGTTTAGTCTATGTATTTCAGAAGATTCTAAAGTAAATTTAATAAATTTTGCCACACATCGCTTACTGAACAAGATAAATTTACTACTTAGAGTCAAACTGTCTAAATCCGCTAGCATTTTAATGAACTACATACATACCGTAACTCAACCAAATTGTCGACGTGTGTTTGATCTTAGTCATTAGTTAATTACACAGAAGCTTAGCATCTGCTAATAACACACTATCTCATCGCTTTAACTATGGGTGGTTTAGAACTGAGACATGCTTCTAACTGGGCAATAAATGACAATGGCCGTTTGTCCACAGTAGGAACTGTCGTGTGCAAACATTAATCACAAGAGATCGTGTGTGCGGTCTCATGCTGTCTCGGATGTCTTTTAACAGCAGTAGATTACCTTTAAATCAACATTCGGTAATTATATGACTTTTTATATAAAAATAATAAGACTTTATTAACTAAATTTTAGAGTACATTTTTCAATGTGGCTCTGACCTCTTAGCTAGGAGAGCTCCTTCCTTATACAAAGACACAATATATTATCTACATAGTTAATAAGAGTTTTTATTTATATTTATGAGGTTAATGGCCGAATTCTCGAATGCTAATCAACATTGAGGTGTACTTAAAAGTATATCTTTCATTACGAAGGTAAAATGAAAGGCAGAAACATTTTTAGGAACCCTCAAGTTTTGATTATACGTTTCCGTATTCCGCGGTAAGAAAAACAAAGGTAATTCAGTAATTTTAGGTATTTGCCAGCCTGAATAATATGAAATAATCAAGTCATAGATACTATGGATTATTATGTGTATGGGTGTGTGTTTGATGGGTGAATGTTTTTTTAGGATGTGTTATACTATTTTGTATAAGCATAATATGTAGATTGTAGATACCTCACGCGTCACGCATTCAATTTATTTACACACACAAACAACATGTATATCACTCAATCAATATACTTGTATCTATATAAACTGCATGAAAAGTTCAGGAATTTCGGAGATTAGCATAAAGAAGCATACAGACAAAAATGAAATTTATGTAGGTATTCTGTTACCCTTCTTTATCGTTCCCTCTCAATTCTTCCCTCTTTTCTTCTGTGTAAATATATTCAATATACAGAATCATATCCAACAGTTCCATTAGTTTTCACTACTTTTGTATAATGATTAAATGGCTCGAATTATTCTGTCGGCTGATTCTGTGAATGTTAATTGAAATAATTACAAATTGAAATTAACATTTACAGAATTACCTTCCTCATGTTAAATATTTTAAGGAATATATATAGATATCTTCCGAATGCTCGAAGTAAAAACGGTCGACAGCGCATAATTGAATGATGTTCCGTGGCAGTGATCACCGTTCATCAAGTGAATATCATGCTCGTCTGTCGATCTTCTTCTTCTTCTTCTTCCTGCCCTGTTCCCTTTTTTTCATTTGGGGTCGGCGCAGTATGTTCTCTTTTTCCATTCTCTCCTTTCACTCGTCATATCACCAGTCACACCTCTCAAACACATATCATTCTTCACACAGTCAATCCATGTCTTTTTGGCCTCCCTCTTCGCCTATACCCATCCACTTTCATATTTAAAACTCTTTTAGATACATGCCCTTCATCTCTCCTCATTATATGCCCATACCAAGCCAAACGATTACCTTTCAATTTTTCATTCACTGGCGCTACTCTCAAACTTCCTCTTATATAGTTATTTCTTATCTTATCTAATCTTGTCACTCCATACATCCACCTCATCATTCTCATCTCGGCTACATGCAAACGTTTTTCATCCACCAGCTTACTTGCCCAACATTCAGAACCATACATCAAGACGGGTCTTATCACGGTCTTATAGATTTTTCCTCTAGTATATAAAACCTAGGCTGACTTATTCAGTGTAGAGTTCATGGATACGGGTGGTTCAAGCCTGGCTCGGTAATGTAGCTGTATAAAACATATTCATAGCAGAGTGTTAGAAGGCGTTACTAGCGTTATTAATATTTATATGTAACATATAATTCTTCTGAACGTGTGTATGCCACTGAACTTTCTGTTATTTTTTGTGTATTTGTGTGATTTAAATTCACAATTCAACCCTGTAAGTGGCTCTAAGATAGGGTTCCAGGAATATTTATTATTATTTTTAAAGCGAGTAACATTTTTATGTACAGTAGAAGTATAATTCTACGAATAACTGGCAAGCAGAAAATAATACGATCACCAACAGCCGTTTCATAATTACCCTATAATTGAAATTACTTAAATTTACTTAGTAATTAACCATATAGGATAAAGGGAAAGGAAACCGCAGTACCTTCGAGATAGTTTAAATAGATGAACCATAGTTATACTATGTACGGTATTCGTATTGCTATGGAGATGAATCTTATTATATCTTTACACATACATAATTTCCGACAATACATATTTCACATTTAATGAAGAGTATCGATAAGGTTTCATTACCGCCTCAGAAAATCGAAAATAAATATGGCATACAATTTTGTTTTCTCTATATTATATATTATATCGTGAAAATAGACTGTATGTCTGATAAAAAAATATACTTATAAGAAAAAAACTACAATTAATATTACCTATGTGATGCCAAACTTTGGTCTAGCTGTGATTTTCGTTCAAAATAATATATTTTCAGTAACATTTCAACTTTCTTTTTTATTTTATTTTAATGTTCTTACGTTAGCATAAAATTTATTTAAAAATTTCATTGCTTCCCTTCTGGACAATGATTTCATCCTTGTTTAGATTTTTTTTAACATGTTTTTCTCTGGCAAACCACAGACCAATCTGAACGGCCAACCATAGATTAAACCGTAAAATACGTTTCGAAAGTTAAAACCATTAATAAAATAGGCCAACAGCACACAATTAATTACCATCCTGTAGCTGAAGTATCCCTAGTCTGTCGACATCTCACACAAAAAAGATCTTAGACCGGATTCCAAGCTGACTGCCCCCGTTTTCGCTCATCTTTCTCAATCAAGCAGGATGATGACTTAATAGTCCCCAGATAACAGAGATAAAACGAACGAAATAAAATCATAAAAAAACAATACATCAACAATACTTAGAAAGTGGAATTAATATTTAAAATTATTTTAAACAGTAAATATAATAACTCGTTGCTCATGAAACTTGAAAACGTTAATTTAAACAACTTTGTTTGAACATTTGTGACAAACTCGTGTAACTTACGCAGAAATTTCCGTACAATTATTCACTTACTTCAGGCACTTACCTTCGAGCACGTAATAAGTTTTGTGAATAAAGTTTCGCCTCACCGTATATGGCGACTACTCGATGGCGCGGCGTAGCAAATCAAATACAGAAATTATTCAAACTTTAAAATTATTACTTCACCCAAGTAAAAGTCAAATGGATATAAATATTATATGGATAAACAAAATAATAACATTTGCTCTGTTTTCCCGCTACGAAGACTGCTCATATATCAGTTTCTTCTCCTTTTTAGTAGTCCCCCATCGTGATAGATGGCAAAAGGGGAATCAGGATATAAAACAAATAAATAATAAAAAATACGGTAACTTCTCCATATAAATATCTACCTATTTTGCATAAATACAAGTTCTAGTATCCCATATGTTAAAATTGACTCTTAACATTGTTAACTTTATAATATCAAGACTGTTAGTAGCAAAGATAATTCTTTTGAATATATTAAATATTATACTTATCAAATTAATTATTATCATTTATTCATTAAGGTACTATTATGAACGTCAATAAAAAATTAAATGCTTCTAATTTTACATTTACTGCCAGTTCCACTCTTTTTAATCGCCAAGATTTTGTTTCCAAAATGTTTGTAAGGAGCTGCAACCATTACACCACATTGCAAACGATGCGATGGATCCATCGTTGGATTCGTAATAGGAAAATGTACGATCTGTCAGCCGAAACTTCGTATTTTGGTTTGGTAATAGGCCTCCAGGGGCGTAGCTACTGCCGTATCAGCCGTATCAAAGATTCGGGGCCCCCTAGCTACAGGGGCCCCGAACCCGTGTAAGCGAAAATTTCCCTTCCATTTGGGCTTCGCCGCAATTAGGAAAAAACCCCCCCCCCGCCCCCCCCACCAGATTTTGATATAGGGCCCATGAACGCCCCTGTGTAGTTACCAAAACAAAATTGTAAACGACACCCCAATGGTGTGGTGCAGTGGCGACATTAATTAGAGACTCAGTAAACCTTGTCCAAAAGCTTCATATCGGTAAAAGCTGGGGTATGGGATGTTACTGGTTACCTAACATAAAATAAAACTCAGCCATAAACAACTTAACATTTTTAATCAGTTTTTAAGTGGTTCAAATTTAAAAAGATTTAGTAAATCCTGCCAGTATCATCCTTATGTATGACAGCTAGGAAAAACGAAACTATGTACTTCATTTCAATAAACAAGTTTTAACAAATTTAATATTTTCAAAAATCTGTTACAATTTTAAAGGAAAAAATTGTTTCCACTCAGTTAGGTAAAATTCTTTAACATTTCATTTCGATATTGAGACACGTTGGGAACTGAAAATACAAATAATTTATTACATTTACAATAAGTACTCGTATTCGTGCTGATTAGTACTCGCATTCATTACTGTAAATTTAGAGAACCTATGAAGGTGATGATTTTTAACTATTAGTATCTATAACACTAGCCTACCGAAAAAAAAAAACAAAAATATAAAAAATGAATTTATTAGGGACACCCTAATCACCTAGTGGTATTGAATATACTTTACGACTTCTTATATGTATATACTTACAAAATATACATTAAAAAAATTCATAAAAATCGGTCGTGCCGTTTCGGAGCTGTGTGACCACAAACACCTTCATACAAGAATAAAGTACTCAATAGGTACACTACTTACATACTTAGTATTGAAGTAATTAAAACTAAAGCAATCTTACCCAAGTTGATATCTTGTAAAGTGTAACACGGCCGCGGTGGCGAGCATAATTCCAATCTAAAACTATTTAATTCTTCACAAGTTGGCATTTCGTTACGGCATGGAGTGGTCCTCAGTTCGTTAGCCACTAATCGTCCAAATTTAAGCATTGCCTTTAACAAATTAAAGTTACTTATCAGGGCCGGATTTAGACTACAACCACGGGGCCCCCACAATAGAGACTTCGGAAAAACCTTTCAAATTCCGACGAGCAAGCATTAGTAAACAACTTATGCTTTGATATTTTTTTCACTGCTTTACCTTTACCTACTATACATTCTACAAACATGATATCAGTGGCGGGACTACCATACAAGCCTAAAAGCCCGGCTTTAACGTAATACCTACGGAATGAAAAACTGAATCGAACTGTATATTTAACTCATTTTCGCTAAAAATGTCGGTCACGACATATAGGGCCGTTACCCATCGTTATATTATTATTATTAAGTAATAATATAAGTTATATATTTAGGACTTATATAATTACGTTAAGGACATTATTAATTTTCAATTTTAGGGGTGAATTAATAGGGCAAGCAGGTCTTTTGGGCTTGTATGTTGGCCCCGCATCTGGATAATATTGTTCTTAAATATTTAAAAAATGTTCCTTTTATTTGGAGAGTAATTGAGGCCCAGGGGTCCTCCACTCCTTTATTACCCAAGACCTCTTAATTCGGCCCTGATACTTGTGTTCTTTTACCAGTAACACAGCATATAATATTTTATTATCAGATTATAGAAACGTTTGAAAAATGTTTAAATACTTTGAAAGACATACCGATCGGGTAGGCAGAGGTAAGGTTGGTCGTACGTAGACTTGAGGGCAGGCCAGTAATATTGACAAGGGAACGTACATTTTTAGTACACGGAATGGCATAGGTGCCGATACCAGGTCTATAAAATAAACGTTATAAGTAAAAATAATCGTCATAGAAATATAGGTCCTAAACTAGCCGCCCCTTTGGTGTTGCGATGCCCATAAATTATAAACCAATGGGCCGGTTTTTATAAAGGAATAGCGATAGTTTACAAAATTGTAAAAACTGCTTATCGCTTTAACAATAAACATGCTTAGACTAACCACATTCGAACCATTCGTTAGCCGTGACAATGTCATAGAGAGTATAGTAAATTTTAAGTACAGTATAGTGTAGTAAGTTATAAGTTTTATATAGTATATAATTTCAATATAATTTTTAAATGTATTTTAAAAACTAATAATAATATTTCTTCCTCTTAATATTGTAATCTCTCTGTTTAAAATATTTTCTCATTGACATAAGTCTACCTTAATGTAATTATTCTAATAATATTAAGAATAATTACACTAAGCTTTACGTTTTACTAAAAACCTAAATATAATTATGTTTATTTATTAAAATATAGAACATTAAAAAATTACTAATGATTGTCCTTACCGGGGTATAGTCTGGTTGAATAATTAGATGACGAAGAGAATAATGTCTTCATACTTCCATAAAAGATTTCTGCCATTTGCCAGAGTTTCAATATCGGTCCGTGACGACGACCCTCTACGTACAAAATAGCCTTATCGCCTACATCGAGCACAAACCCTGTTAATAAATTATCTCTTTCCGAATTCGCCAATACTTCGTCGTTAATCTCAGTTATTTTTCGGACAATAGTGATAACTGTATTCGAATCGTCGACAAAACAGTACAATCTAGAAAAACTCAGACTTAGTTCCTTTGGCTTACATCCAACGAAGCCCATTGAAACTTCTAATGTCATTTGAGCCCGTAAAATGATGGACGGTTGAATTATTATCTCGGGCTTCAAAGATTTTCTGATTCCATTCATGTCGTTTGTACAAATATCTTCGCGGTCTAGGTTTTTAATAGTTGATTCTGGAGGATATAATGGAAAATCTCCACGAACTAAGGTATTTATTCTTTTTGACAAAACAGACGCGTCTATTTTTACAACAGCTATCAGATAATCCTGTGGGTCATTTGTGTACTGAGACGTAATTTTATTCTCACCAAAGAAACTTGAGTCGTTAATATTTAAGGGTATCTGTATTCCTCGAATCTAAAACATTAAAACTGGAAAATATTTATGAAAAGAAATCTATTATGACATTGGAACTTTTAAATTATACCTCTATTACAAATTGGTTATCTAAAAATGTTGATATTGTATTTGAAGCTGATGAGTTTTCTAACAGTACTGTGTGGTGATCATTAAAGTTCATTTGTTTTTTGTTTTTAATCTGTTGTTTTTCAGACTCGTGTACTTCATTTCCAATTTTCCATCGAGTATATAATTGTGATATCCTAGAACATTCTAAAGACATAAATTAACAACAAACATGAATTCAAAAAGTAACATTCGAGAAGCCTAGACACTTATTAGGCAAAGTCCCTTCTTGCTAGAGCAAACAATAGTAAACTTGGTCTAACAGACACAATCAATTGAGAAAGGTCCATTCGCTATTCACCCTCTTAGAACCGAAATGATTATGATAAATTATATTATCAATCTGATCAAAACTCAAATTATTCCGTTTCATAACACGGTTTTCTTTACTATTCCTATATTTAGCCCAAATAACGGCTACCTAAATTCACTAAACCAACTTCGCGACGCCATAATGGGATGAATACACTTTTTGATGTGTTGCATTTAATTATGCCTAAGTATAGGAAAATTATAATATAGTAATAGTCTAGAATCTCGTTAATAATTACATCAACGCACTTCTAAAGTAAGGATTTATTTTATTTTGAGAAAAATTTGAAATGAATTTAAAATGATTATACACCATCGATACCTCCCACATAAGTAGTGACAACCAACAATATTAGTGTTTTACAATTTCAAAGTCGATTTCGAGTGTTCGCAATAAACACATATTATACAAGGCGTATAAAGTTATCTATACTAATATTATAAAAAGGAAGGATTTGTTTGTTTGTATGTTTGTTACGATTTAACTCAAAAACTACTGGACCGATTTTTTAAATTATTTTACGAATAGAAAGCTACATTATCAGAGAATAACATAGGCTATTTTTGTTTTTTTTTTGTAAAGTACATCTATTCTTCTATTGCATCCCTGCGTAGCCGGGTCGTGTTAAGAAGCTAGATAAAACTGGACGGAATAATTTAAAAATTTAATGTAATGTACTCGTAAAATACTAATTTTGTTGACCAACGTGGAAGTTATCGATTAATAGAAAGTCTGGCTTTCGAGGTCAACTGATAATATAGACAATAAGACATATTTTAAAGCTTCTAGACTTTATAACAATATACTGGAAACGTGGCTACCTAAGTAACTAGTAGGTAGCCCTTCAAAATGACGACGGCGCTAAGCGATAGCTTTGCCACATTAGCTCTCATTCATCTTAATGACAATGCTGGAGGCGTAGCGCTAAATCCTCTTATCTATTAGACGCAATACCTCGTTAACTTACCTTGCTTTTTTAAATATAGCAGTTGGAATATCACTCAAATTCTCTAAGTTTACGAATACTATTGGTAAATCATCATTAGCAGGAAGATTGTTGCTGCTGATTAGAACAATTATCTCCCCTAATTCTGCTGGACGGTCTCCAACTGTTTCAAATTGAGTAATCCTTCCTGCTGCTGTATAGAAATGTGTTAATAGATTAAGGTCCGTATTCAAAGTTGGAATTTAGAGCTGCGACCTTGATTTGTTTAGAATTGCAACATTTCGATTGCTCACAAGAATAAACGATAACAAGGTTTTAAGCCCGCATTCCAATACATAAAATTCAAGTCTAAATCTATTCTCGAGGAAGCTCGAACTTTCAAATTTCTATCTATATATTACTAGCTGACCCGGCAATCGTTGTTTTGCCATGTAAATAATTTCTAAATATCAGGGGTTGATAATAAATGAGTGAAAATTTAGGGTTGTATGTATTTTTTAATGCCACATTATAAAAAAATAAAAACAAAAAATTTCGTCCAAAAATATAAAAAAAAATTTTAGGGGTGGACTACCCCTAACATTTAGGGGGATGAAAAATAGATGTTGGCCGATTCTCATAGATACCGGATAAGCACAAAAAATTTCATCAAAATCGGTCAAGCCGTTTCGGAGGAGTATGGCAACGAAAACTGTGACACGAGAATTTTATATATTAGATATAAAAGAAAGTTGTGTTAGTTACACCGTTTATAACTCAAGAACGGCTGTACCGATTTTAACGATATCTTATTTGTTGGATTCATCTATGTCCCGAATAAAAGAATAGCTATTAAAATATCGGAAAAATTCAAGAAAAAAATATATGCAAAAATTAATTTTAAAATAAATTAGGTTCGGAACTCCGCCATCTTGACAGCTCACGTCATGCATTCTTAGCTTTTTTGGAATAACAGATGTCCACTGCAAATCAGTGAAATATTAGACAATTATATAAAAAAGTGGGCAAATGGGCATATTCAAATTTAAGAATAATTATATAATTTCGAAGCCAAAATTGTGGCAGAACAACGTCTGCGGGGTCCACTAGTATTGTATAAAATATAATCTCAATTTTATATTTTCTCTAGTCTGAAAACAAATCTATTTATGATCACTAATTTATAGTAGTACTGAGATAACCTGTCACTAGTTATGATAACGGTCATATTTTATTAGAAGTTCATCAAATTGCATTCATCTGTGTATTTATTTGCTCGGAATTTTTCATATAATATTTTTATAATCACTTTTTTAATCTCGCCGTAATAATATTAGAAGTGGATACTTACAAAAGTGCCACTTCTGAATGGCCCCGAGACTCATTTACCGAACCAGTCCTTAGAGATGAGTCCCATTTTATCATTTATGAAGTTTTTAATAATATTATGTAAATCAATAATTTTAAGAGTCGAAAGCAAAAATTAATAATAACCAAGATTAAAATATTATTATACGTAATGCTGATGTTGGATTTTGTTGAGTTTTTTTTTATGTCAGATATCGACAGACGAGCATGAGGCTCACTTGATGGTAGGTGACACCCCAGCCACAGAACATCAGTCAATGATGCGCTGTCGACCCAATTTTTTACTTCGAGCATTCGGAAATCCATAGACTGAAACCGAAACGCGCAATATGCACTACACGGCTTTTCCATCTATTAACGGTGGTTCGTTACCCGGTCGGAATTTAGATTTTCCTCTCACCCGATCAATGCCCGAAGTTACCAGATGTGGGGAAAACATGCTTACAGAAAATTATAAGCATGTGCTCCCGGTGGGATTCGAACCCACGACCCATCGATGCGCACGGCAGGTGTTCTACCGAACGCGCCAACGAGCCCTTCAAATGACTGATGGCAACCCAAAATTAATCAGATTTGCTTAGGTAAGATATTTAGCAAATTAATAAACCTGCAAGAATTGAATCGCCAGTGAGTTTTAGTTCGAATTTTAATTTTGGTGCTTCCGCAATTTTCTTTTTCTCCTTTTCTTTTTCCTTAGGAAATTTTGAATCACGCCTGTCCCTCGGTTTGAAAACTTCTTCAGGTTCTATTGCTTCTTCTTCTGGGATAGATCTATACAAAACTGCCTCCTGCACTTTGGAAATGACTGCATCTTGGTGTCTGATATCTAAAATTATAAAAATATCCTAATGCAGATAATAATTGGCCGTATATCCATGAAAATCCATACCCACACCGTTGCTCAAAATAACTTGAGTATACCAAAAAGGCCCTAATGTCGAATACTTTCATATCACAAAAACAGCCTTAGCAAAATGTAAAAGTGTTTTTTTCTGCAGTGGATACCATCCCACTTGCTTGACAGAGTATTGTTTGACGGGATATTTAATAAATAAAACTTGAATATCTAAAAACGAACTATGTGGGTTGGAGCCTTTTTATGTATATACGTCCAAGTATGGATAGGAAATAGGCAGTATTGTTTTGCAAATAGTTAATTTACATCTACAAAGGACAGAATACTGAAACTGTAATCCAATTCAATTTAATATATAATTATGTTGATAAAAGGAACAGCAAATTGCAATACATTTTGATAAAACAATGTTAATTAGCTTTTAACTAACCATACGAATATTAAATGTATTGTTAATACTTATTACTTTATTTCTAATTATTTTATTGCTGGATGAAATATTCGTATAAAGAAAACGCTTTCATTAATTTTTTACAATTTCCAGCTAATATAAAAACCGACTTATATATCTCACCTCCAACCACTTCGGGTGAGTCAAAAGGACCGTCCAGATAGTAAGATGGTATATATTTGATAATTGAACTCCAAATCACGTCTTTTAAGAAAACATCGACACTTTGTTCTGATTCAATAGCACCAGCAAAATATCTTCGTTCTCCAAATCTCAATACTGGCAAGTATACTTCCACGTTCTTGTCGTTTTTAGCGCTAAATAAAGAGATAATGCGTTTAAAATTTCCCAATCATATGGTTAGAAGTTATTTATCAAATCAATGCCGGACATATGTAATTAGATAGATAGATAGATAGGACATTTATTTTGGAATAAAAGTTTATATAAATATGTTGTGAAGGTTTTATTTTAATTTCTCCTCCTATTACAAATATAATGAAGTACGATAAACGACCACCGTTCAAATAAATGAAAAAAGGTTTCATGTCCTTGAACTATTATTTTGGAAGTAGTACTTTTATGTCATATAGATACTTCATATAGTTACTTGAATCAAAATCTTATTAATAGGCCATAGCCCAGCAGCCAGCGTGATAAATTACGCCTTCTGCGATGTATAGAAAGCCAAGTAGAAACTACGCTATTTTTGTCCCCTATTACTGAAGTTTCACATTGATAATAAAAGGTACATATTTCAAACCATGGGGTGGAGTTTTATTAACCCTAGATACATAACGTTCTGTGATACCCCAGACAGCATAACGTGAGGTAAAAATGACTCACACCTGTTTTCTACCCGATTGCGTTGCTGTTATTTGATATAATGATATATTTTATGGACTAATATTTCTACACTAGTCTTAGAAATGAAATAAAAATCACTATTCATTTGTATTATTATTATTTGAGTCAAAAAATACGAAAAGTACAATCCTTTGGAATAATAAAACTTAAAGCGAGTATTTCTTTTTCTTTGTGTAAAAATCACTTATCTAGCAACAAATTAATGTTTTTTTTTATAAACTTAAATACAAATAAAACATAAAAAATCCAAATATTAGCATATCAGTCTCAAAATAAGAAATGCATACAGTCTGAACAAGGTATATGCTATATGCTCTCCACAGACAGGTATTTTTACATTTTTTGCACTCTGCCTGTGTCTTTCTTTTTCCGGGACTAAATTTAACGGCACCGTCCTCATCACATGATGATAGTACATACACCATCTAAGAAGATTCAGGTTTATGAGACAACAAAGTCAACGGGCCATCGAAACTATGGCAATGTAGAAGTTCTACAGCTCTGGACCTCGTATTTATCAACACTTCAGGTATTTCCCAATTATTCGAGCAATTAAAACCTCAAAAAAATTAAACCTACAACAAATGTTCAAAATAAACTAAAATAATAGAAAAAAACATTCAGGTGGTTAAGTCCCAAATGTTACAAATAACATAACGTGGAGTCATTTTGACTCACGATGGTCCTATATCTACGTATATACAACACTTACCTGCGACCCAAGTGCATTGTTTGAGACCTCTGGCCGTGTGCTGAGTTGGTTTCAAAATCCGACGCGATATATAAAATGGTTGCAAAGAAATAAATGAAAACGTCATACGCGTGAGTCGTTTTGACTCACGTTATGTATCTAGGGTTAAAATCCATAATATATGTCTGACCATTACACCTACCCCATTGCGTTCTGAATATATCGTAAGTAATATGAAAACTTATATTATTTTTATTTAAATTAAGGTATACATTACTTTGTACCAAGAGAACCAAAACCAAAAATAGGTGTTATGGTAGCAATATGGGACCGAAAATCCACTACTCTTACAGGAAAAGCATGTCTTATTGAAAAAGCAAACCAACGCCTTTCCAAAAATTGCCATGTTCGTGCCCAGCCATATTGCATCCCACACCAAACCTGAAACATACGTACATATATTCAAAACTTAATTTTACTCAAAGTTAAACTCAAAAATATATTTATTCAATTGAATGTTTTTTTTTAATCCGAACCAATACGCCCTAGAAACTTTCAAGAAACAAGCGTACCTTAAAGCCCTGCAACACAGTCGCAATATCTGATGTTAAGGGTCCTTATTGACGGCAGAGATCACCTAACACCATGACAGGCTTAATTTCCTCTTTATAATATATAAAATACGTATTTTTTTCAAATATTGAAGTCACATGCAGACTAATATTAATAAAATACTACCCTCTTTTGTCATTTGTCTTGTCTTGTTATCAAGAGGTACTTACCTTAACTACATGCGGCCAAATCAGTATATCAACGTCAAAGTATTGACCTGGATACAACTGATATTGTATTTTCATTGCTTGGTAACATGTTCCCAAATCCAACCAGCCTTCATTGCAATCATGCCAAACATCAAGGCCAATTATTTCTACTATAAATGTGAGCGTAAATGTGCTTTTAGAAAAGCCCTCTGTATTTTGTACCACGTTCTTATTAGTAGTTGCTTTATTCATTTTAAGTAATACCTTCTCATACTTTCAATTATTGTACGAAGTTTTATATACGTTTTTCATGTCGATGTTAAATTATTTCTAGGTGCAACGACGCACGTGTTTATATACATAGTTTTGGAATATGACATGACAACCATAAAAAAGTTTTAATATAAGGTTATAATAAGGTTTAATGTATTATTAGTTTGTTATCACTACATATTATAAAACAAAGTCTTCCGCCACGTTTGTCTGTCTGTCTATTCGTGATAAAGTCAAAAACTACTGAACGGATTTGCATGCCTCATATATGTCACTAATATATGAGGAAAGATTATGTATGTAATTTGTCAAGGGTTTGTGTAAATTGGTTGAAATATAACGATCATTTTTGGAAGTGTCGGAAAAAGTAAGGCCGCCAGGGGGTTTCATCAAAAACGCTGCTTAATCCCTTTGAGATATCAAAACAATGCATAGGATATTCCTCTTTTATAGATCTATAAAAAAGTCCGGGATCGCAAAAAAATGGTCACGTATAATAGGATAGTTGGAAGGCTATTTAGACGGATACAGTATTAATCCTTATCCACTTAAATACGTTAGTTACATTATTACAGTCTATTACACCATAATAATAAATGAATATCTTAGGAGTTATCGCAAAAATTAATATTTAAATTCAAGCGCGTTTTTCACACCGATGACGTGACTGGCTTGATGCTATCACCATCAGACAATCACCCTACGACATACAAAACATATGGGCATAATATGCTCTACTACCCGTGCAAAGCCGGGGTGGGTCGCTAGTTAGATATAAATGATGAATGAGCAGGTTCCAAATTCGAAATGTTGTGACTTTTTACTCCCGCTATAACACTTATAATAAGCGGCATATAAGTTGAACAAAAATGGCGGTCACCATCAGACAATCACCCTACGACATACAAAACATATGGGCATAATATGCTCTACTACCCGTGCAAAGCCGGGGTGGGTCGCTAGTTAGATATAAATGATGAATGAGCAGGTTCCAAATTCGAAATGTTGTGACTTTTTACTCCCGCTATAGGTAACACCTCAGATTAGGTAACACTTATATTAATATGCGGCATATAAGTTGAACAAAAATGGCGGTCGACCGCTTAGGTATAATTGTACCGCGCGCCCTCGCCCCGCACTTCGTTTGAGACCCAAAAATATGTTACTGCGCGCTTAACTTATTGTTCAACTTAAGTGCCGCGTATTATAATAATTTTAAAATATTTTGATTGAATATGGCAAATGTAACAATAGATAGATAGAAGAAATTATTTTATAAAATAGATCGCAACAGTACAACAGTAGCCTTATTCTCGTAATTTTAATAAATTCTTATTTTAGATCGGAGATGGACAGTCCATGAAACTAGAACGTCGAAACGTCGGGAAAAATCTCTAAGTTTAAGAAATACTAATTATAATACCTACTCCATTTATAAATTATCAATCATTGAATTGAAGAATTTACAACTAAAAACCTACCTACCGAATAAAAATTATTGACAATGTCTAAAAAACTATAGTGGCATTGACTCCGACATAATCCTAAAGAAGGTATTTTTTTAATGTTAGATATCGACAGACGAGCATGAGGTTCTCTCCACTCATCTTAAAGGCCGGCAACGCGTCCTCAAGACCCCTGGTGTTGCGGATGTCCATGGGCGGCGGTAGTCACTTACCATCAGGTGAGCCGCCTGCCCGTTTGCCTCCTCTAATATAAAAAAAAACAAAAAATCCAGCCATATTGTTGAAAATATATTATATAACTGACATTCAATATGTCCTGTGTATTTTCTATAATATAAAATTTAATTTGATTTAAAAAACTACAATCGTGTCTCCTTTTATCCCTAAAACCCAACACATAGAACATCAGTCAATGACCTAATTTTTACTTCGAGCATTCGGAAATCCATAGACTGAAACCGAAAAATGATCCGAAAATCCAGTCGGAATTTCGATATTCCTCCCACAGTTACTGTGCCGAAGTGCCCGAAGTTACCAGACGTGGGAAAGAGATGCTTATTGAAAATTACAAACATAATATTTCATTATTTATAATCTAATTTTCTCCATTTTATTTTTTTCTAGTGGGGTTGTCATTATCTCGATAACACGCAACATATTGAGTACGAAAATGTAACTTGCTAGAGTTTCTCTAGGCGATTTACATATTTTTCGTGCTATTGCACTACTGAGCCAGTACTTGACAGTCGTCACCCAGCAAATAATAATATTACTTAATTTTGTTAAAAAGTCGCTAGACAAAAAAAAATAAGTTTAATTATGTAATTTTAAGAAATAAAACGTAATTTAAATTGAATTTGACAATTTTGTTTGAAAATTTTAAGTCAACATTAAATAGGTATCAAGAACATAATTAAGCCTTTGATGAGATACAGATCAAATTAAATTAATTCGGTACACAACAGGATAAGTTCAATACAAACTTAATAATCAACATGAAACAAAATTATTGTACAAAAAAAAACATTTTAAAACTGCGAAATTTTGTTAATACAATTCATAAATTAGTCACGCCCTCATATTTTTAGTTAAGATATAAAATACAGTAAATAATAAGTTACAAGTGTAAGTACAAATATAAGTTTAATTATTTACCATGAGAATTCATAGCGATTACATATTTTAGAAAATCCCTTTTGACCTTTATATTCCTAAATCTGGCGACAAAATCGCTAAGGTGGCAACACTTGTGCCCGACATTCACGTCCGCTTAAGCTGTCAAGGCCAACAGCAAGACTCCATAGAATAAAAAACGATCGTATCATATTCTTGCAGTACATACATGTAACTGATCTGTGGGTCAACAGCTGATTACAATTAGTCTGTGGCATCTAACATCTTCCTTCAAAATTTTGTCAACAAATGAAGTGTCTTTAACTTTAATTTATATAATTAAAAACGACAAAAATATATGATTTCTAATTTCTATTAGTACAGATGAACGAAAACATACAAGCTTATAAATGAATTGTTTATTCATCATTATTCTTCATAAACAAGGAGGTATTGTAAAACTAAAATTCATTCTTTTAGATATGTAACTATTATAATTTGAATCTATTTAAAAAATTCTAATAAGTAAAAATAAAAATTAGTCCAAAAGTGTAAATTCGGATTAAAAAGTACTATTCATAATTAATATAGCGATTTTATTGACAAAAATAGTCCTAACTTACATTTTATAACTTAATGTTTGCAATACACATTTGTTTCAAAAAAGGTTTACTAAGATTATTCATATTAAAATCTAATTCGAGTTAACACTGTGTGCTCATTAAATAGTTTATTTCCTAAAAAAATATAATTAAACATTTTGTATAGATACTTCTTTTTAAATCCTAATAACGTAAACAATAATTTGATTTACAATAATTGTTTGCAGCTTGAATCTATAACCATGACATTCAATTTTCTTCGTCCAGTAAGATGTGCTGTTGTAAATGTGTAAGTTATTATTCTTTTTTATTATATATAAATTTTGAATGTATTTGTTTCTAATAATATTGTTTTTTATTAACGCGAGTATCACACATTTAAATAAAATACTGTATACTGGATTAAAATGCGATTTATTATTTATATTGTTTAAACTATTTATACCGACGTTTCGGATGCTTTTCAGCAACCGTGGTCGCAGGGAGACGTCTCCCCGTTTTAATCTGGTATACAGTATTTTATTTAAATATATTTGTTTCTATTATATATTTTAAAATTATTATGAGCACACCTTTGTCATTATATTTAAAACAATTTTCAGTGTAACCAAGTCCCATTAGAGTATTAAATTTGTTTATTATTATTTACACACTATAATCTAATCCTTTCTAATGTTAGTATTCAATAAAAAATAGAATTAACTAATCAGACTCCCTTATAAGAATGAATTTATTTGAGAGTTTCTTCATTTTGAGTTTTTTTTTTAAATAATTTTTTACATGGAGTATTTTTGATGTTTTCAGATTGCTACAGTCTAGTTTAAAGAGAAACTTAACGACTAGCCATTCAGTGTCTACTTCAAATAAACCAAATTCAACCGTTGATGAAGGAGATGTAGAAAGACATAGCAAACACATGAAAGAGTGGTGGAATCCAAAAGGGAAACTAAGAGCTCTTCATTCATTTAATTTAATCAGGTATATGTTACTATATTTTTATGCTCAGAGGTTGTGTTTCTACATAGAACATGCTGGTTAAACCCTGAGCCAACAAAAAAAGAATTGTATTGACAAGACAAGACTGTTATTTGCTTTTAAAGAAAAATAAATCGAGACAGACAGAATGATGGCCCACTAAGGTTTATTAAGAATAAAAAAATATGTGACACATATGATGTACAACTAAAAAGAAAATAAAAAACTAATGCTATTAAATTTTATAACAAATAAACCTCAAAAAAATATATATATTATAATAAATTACATTAATTATCTGGAATGTTACAGTATAATGTGGCCATTGTGGACACAACTCTGATTTTCAGTAGGCCCAAGGTTTAATTAACATTTCCAGAATAATTAAGAATTTATAGATATTACTAGCGACCCGCCCCGGCTTCGCACTGGTCTAGATTTTTTTGACAAAAAAGCAGGGGTTGTATGTATTTTTTAATGCCACATAATAAAAAAATAAAAACAAAAAAATCGTCCAAAAATAAAAAATAAAACTTAAGGGTGAACAACTCTTATCACTTATCGGTATGAAATTCGCCGATTCTCAGACCTACTGAATACGCATATAAAATTTGGTAAGAATCGGTCGAGCCGTTTCGGAGGGGTATGGCAACGAAAACTGTGACACGAGAATTTTATATATTAGATTTTCCATATAATAATAAATATTAATTATTCCATATATAACAAATTTATAAAATAGTAATAGTGAAAACAAAAACATAACTTTATGACTACCTTTTGTAAGTTATGCTTTTATTTTTATTTAAACAAAAAAGGCTGGTAGAAAATTTTCAGTAAAACAGATACAGAAAAATGTCTCTGGAAAGGATTTGTTTTTGATTGTTTTTTTTTACATTCTACACTGACAGCTGACTCTTCCTGCATGAGCAACTGTAAATTTATTTGTACCGCAAATGGTAATGTCAGTCGGATAGTTGTGCTTATAATGATTTCATGTTTCACTATACTTAAAATTATTTCTCATTTTCTCCAGAGTTCCATTTGTGAGAGATGGCCTTGTGACAGAACCAGAGAGAGAGAAAACTCTGACACCTTTGGCCAATAAGAAAATATTGGATGTTGGCTGTGGCGGTGGCATACTGTCAGAGGTATTTTATCATCAAATATTATAACCACTTTCGGTTAAAGCGTTTATCTTTAAAATTACTCGTATTATTTAGATGCGATACCATTAATTAGAATAGGTTTCCGATTAAATTAAGGAATAATTGTATATGTTTGTGCGATGACAGATGATGATGATGTTTGATATTATATTTTAGAAATAGTATAGAAGCGAAAAACCAAGTAGCCTATGTTTGGTTGTCTGTTTAGTTCCTCTAAGCAACACAAAAGATTTTGGTAAATTTCTTCCAAAGGATTCGTGTAAGCCCGTTGCAAATGCGTTGGCACCTATAAACAGCAGTAGAATTTTAAAACCTTTCCATATAAGAGCGTTAAGCTGGAAACAAAGCTTTATGTTAATCAGTAGTATAGCTTTAATCTTAGTATTTTATTCATATTTCATTTCGATTTATTAATTCCAGAGATAGAAATATACTGCGTAATATTGATGAATGTTAACTATAGTATAGAAAATTAAATTTTGAGAAACTACGTCACGGTGGGCACTAACATGACTTAACCACAAGTTTAGAGTTGACGGACTCGTTGGCGCGTTCGATAGAACACCTGCTGTGCGCATCGATGGTTCGTAGGTTCGAATTCCACCGGGACAACATGTTTATAATTTTTTGTCGTCCCCATGTCTGGTAACTTCGGGCATTGAACGGGTGGGAGGAATATCGAAATTCCGACCGGGTTCGTTACCCTGTCGGAATACCGAACGCGCCAACGGACCCGTAATTTTTTTTTAAACGCTTAAAAAAACACAACTTTTTTGACTTTCTATAACATTTCAAAGCAAAAGCCGGTATGTTTTTTTTTTGTACAAATATTTTTTAGGTAACCTAGTCGTGTTTAATAATATTTCAGGGTTTAGCAAGAATAGGTGCTGTGGTCACTGGAGTGGACGCCAGCAAGGAACTTATCGATTGCGCTATAGAACATAGCAAACTGGATCCGAAAATCGCTAATAACAAACCTACCTACTACTGCACAACTATAGAAGTGAGTATATTCATTATATGAGAGGCTTATTAGGATATTTAAATAAAATAACTTTTTACCGGATTAAAACGCGAATTATTATTATTTTTTTCGGATGGTTTCCAGCAACCGTGTTCATGGGAAGTCTTAAAGGTGATAGCTGTCTGATTTGAAATATCACAGTTACCATATTAACGCCATCTTTTCATACGGAGTTGATATTTACTGTAATTTTTATTATGGCAATATCGCTGGCATTCATAATATGTTGTATCATTTTACCGGAATCTTATTGTCCTACCCCAGTGGGACAGAGGCGTGAAATATGTGTGTATGTATGTATATTGTGACTTCATGTTTTAGGAACACGCAGAAAAGTTTCAAAATCATTACGATGCAGTCGTTGCGTCAGAAATAATAGAGCACGTGAATAACAAGGACTTGTTTGTCAAAAGTTGTGTAGACACCCTTAAGCCAGGCGGGAAAATATTCATAACGACTCCAACTAGGTCCCGAATGACACAAATACTGGCGATCTACTTGTCGGAGTATATCCTTGGCATCGTGCCGAAGGGAACGCATCAGTATGAGAAGCTTACCACGCCTACTGAAGTGACGTTTATGTTGGAAAGAAGTAAGTATTGGGTACAGTCAGCTACAAAAGGTTCCAAAGTTTCAGAATAGTTGGACGCTGTTAAGCAGTGTCAACCCACATGGTTGCAATTTTGAGAAAATTGAGTTTGAAGTTTTAATTCGGATTTAGTAAATAACAACAGTAATAGATTTTGTTGTAATTATTATTATTACAAGTCCAGTCTATGCGAATAATAACATGATATTACTAGTATAATTATTGAAAACAAAAAATAGTTTGACTGACCGCCAGTAAAGAAGTATTTTACTTTCGATACTAAGAGAGAGTCGAATTCTGTTGCTGACCATACCACACAGTACTTCGAGATTAGTCCCAGCTATACTTGTAAGGTCAACATACTGCCGTCGTAAGACAATATGCGTAACCACAGAAAGGATTCACATTTTGAAAATATAATATTATAATTTATCTTTTGAAAATATTATCCCACCTGTGATATGATAAATATTTGTTGGAGTTTATTGTTTATATTTAAGGCAATCACGTATTTTGTCTTACTTGACGTGGTACAGAATGGTATATCTATCAGAAATTTTTAATTTTTTAAGACATCTGTGTTATATGTTTGCATAATTTTGGTTTTTTAAAAGAGTATCGAGTTCTTGCCGGCTTGAAACAGCATTCCGCACCGGTGGTAGCTTTAATATTAAAAACAAAGATTCATAAATACTTTTACAACTTTACTTGATTAAAAAAAGAAACACAAAAATATTTATGGCATTTTCATTATTTTTTTCTTTTTTGTGAATTTAACTTATTTCTTTTTTCTTTCAGATTGTTGTCACGTAGAACTAATCCACGGATTTATGTATAATCCCTTTAGCGATAGTTGGTCGTGGGCTAATTCCACTAATCTATTGTTTGGGCTGCAAGCGGTGAAACTGCAACCGACAGAGAAGTAAAACTTTATTTATATGAGTAATATATTATAAGATAATAAAATTGTTTAAGTGATTAAACGTTTTGCTTATTTTTGTCTTTTTTTAACTCTTGTATTGAACAAAATTCATATAACAATGACTGGACTTAAGGTCCTATATCCCCACTAGCAATCCGCCCCGGCTTCGCACAGGTGCAGTGTAGATACACAAAAAGTAATGATGATGATAATGTAGCTTTCTATTGGGGAAAGAAGTTTTAAAATCGGTCGAGTAGTTTTTGAGTTAAATCGTAACAAACAAACAAATATTTCCTCCTTATAATATTAGTATAGAAATGGGGCAGAGAGTATCCAGAGTGTTCGGCCAGACCGCTCTGTCTTGAGCTACTCTCTTCATTTCTCTCTAAGTCTTACCTTCGCCTCTGCAATGACAATCCGTCGCCGAGTCTGTTTAGGACGACCACACTTTCGTTTTCTTTAGGGATTCCAATCAAGGGCTTGCCTCAGGATATGTTGGATCCCTTCGAAATATGTGGAAAATCCATTGCCACTTGCGGCGCATGATCACGCGGTCAATACGGACTTCATTACTGTGTTCGTAGATGTGGTCATTGGAGATTTTGACGGGCCAGAGTATACCGAGTATTTAGCGAAGGCAACGGTTTTTGTTTGATATTATGATTTTAATGTTGAGAAATTATGCTAATAACCGTTTTCATATATGTAAACTCGAGTTAGTTAGTCAGCCGCCACACTGCATATTTACTCTCACAGTATTTTAAATATTGAAATACCCAATTCTTTATTTGAATATATTATCTAGTCACTTTAGATGTTATATTACTGAATGATTTTTAAATCGATTTAGTGCTTCCAGGAATTACCTTCTACAAAAAGCTCAACCATATTAATATACCTACTAAAAGGATAAAGTACCTTTATGTAACTATTAGTGTAGATTTTAATAGTAGTACTTATGTAACCAATAACTATCAAGGGCATATTTACATTGAAAAAAATTTCGCGCGTTTGAGTGACAATTTGTGCCAAGGCTGCGTTGTGGCACGAGTATTTTATCTGTCTCGGGTACTTTAGGACTTTTTTTATTGTTAGATATCGACAGACGAACGTGAGGTTCACTTGATAGTAGGTGATACCTCAGCCACAGAACACCAATCAATGACGCGCTGTCGACCTACTTTTTACTTCGAGCATTCGGAAATCCATAGACTGAAACCAAAACGCGCAATATGCACTTCACGGTTTTTCCATCTATGAACGGTGGTTCGTTACCCGGTCGGAATTTCGATATTCCTCCCACCCGATCAATGCCCGAAGTTACCAAACGTGAGGAAAACATGCTTACAGAAAATTATAAACATGTCGTCCCGGTGAGATTCGAACCCACGATCCATAGATGCGCACGGCAGTGTTCTACCGAACGCGCCAACAAGCCCGTCAAACAATCAGGACTAAAGTATTGTGGATAGTAAAAGTACCAAAATAGCCCGACGATGACTGTCGGGCTATTCTGGTACTCTTACGACAATCGCTTAGACACAAAATTTATCCCGAATTGCGCTGTGGTTTCGTCGTTTTTGTTTAAAAAAAAGGGTCTTTAATATTGTTTCATATCAATGTGAATTTGCGAATCTTTGGTGCTTTAAATGACGAATCTCATAGAGTGGTTTTAGAAATGTAGGTATCTCCAGACCATGTAAACGTAAAATCCCATAAGAATATTTATGTACCTAACATTGGAACGTTGGGCGTAGGTACTGCCGTATCAAAGACACAGGGGCCCCGAACAGTGTAAGCGAAAATTTACCTTCCATTAAGGTTTCGCCGCAGTTAGGAAGAAGGGAACCCACCAAATTTTGATACCCATCAAGGGTAAGCTACGCCACTTGTATTTAGGGCTATTGGGGCCACGGGCCGGGTCGTTTATTTGCAACAACAACTGTTTTATTTACAGTTGATTCATGATTGAATACGTGGATCATAGGTGGGAAGTAACATAAACTTAAAGATGGAGTTTACTATAAAATAAGTTCTAAAATTTTTATAATACCTACACGCTTACTATGACAGCAACAGCTAAGCCATGAAATTAATTCAAAATTATCAGGCGTGACTAAAATTTAATGAAATATAATTTTCTGAAGTATTAATTGACAAACTTAAGAGAGAAACAAGTATGAACAATTTGTGAGAAAGTTCATTTTGTTTATATCAATTTCATCTGAGTTCAACATAATAAAACATCTTTATAATCAGCTAAGGGATTTTGAAATTTACCACTCATTTTCTGGGTCATGCTTCGATAGCTCTAATGATGAAAATATTAAAGATTTTGTCAACCAATCTGTGAACATAACATAAAAATATAGATACTTTTTTCTTTAATGACATCTTTTTTAATCTATTTAAGGTTTTTTAATTTGTGGAGCGGCAAACTTGTGTCTCAATGCGTGATATCATGTATATACGTCACTAGGTTAAAATACCTACTAATCTATATATATAAAAGAGATTCCCACCTATATAGTCACTCATCACGATATCTCTGGAACCATAAGGCGTAGCGACTTGAAATATGGTAGGAATATTCCTTTCGCCGAGTAGAGGTCAGCTAAGAACGGATTTTACGAAATTCAACCCACAAGGGGGGTTGCGGGGGCAATTGCTAGTAATCTATATATATACAGGGTTATTTGTGAAACACCGGCAACCTCGCAGGACTAGATAGCGAACATTGTGGGCAACAACTTTTGTTCTACGACTTTTAAAATAACTCAATATGTTAAACTAAAACGATTATATGCGTATTAAAATTAATTATTAGTAAAACGATTATATAGTATATTTAGGCGTATTTAAAAAGTGCAAACAGCGTATTTACAATAATTAAATAATCGACAACTCAATTATTACCTCAGAGGTTCAAGTCTCGCACATTTCTAACAGTGCATTAAATAAATATTTATTTTTGTATGAAAGTACGAAGTAACGAATTATCCAAAGTCGTAGAACAAAAGTTATTGTTTATAATGTTAGTTATCTGATCCTGCGAGGTTGCTGGTGTTTCACAAATAACCCTGTATATATATATATATATATATATATATATATATACATATAATAAAAGAGTAGGATCGAAATTACGCTTCACTAAATATTTTTACCAGAAATTAAGAGGGGTGATAAAAGAAGGGTAGCAGAATGCATAAATGCAATTTTTAAGATTCTTGTCTGTCTGTCTGTCTGTTTGTTCACGCTAATCTCCGAAGATACTGAAACGATTTTAATGCAATTTACACAAATATATTGAGGAAAGCCCGGGGCAACATACCTATAGGCTTTGTTTCATCGAAATCGGTTATCGGAAAGAAAAGTTATCATAATTTAAATATTATTTTAAAGGCACCATATCACCAAATTTCAATGCAAACTGACTCGCGTTGAACTTTTTCGAATTGTCAGATGTCAATCACAGTCTGATATGTACCTAAATGAAATAGTTTGATTATTTCGCCATTTCCAATATGTATTCGTAGAATAGTGGATATGCAGTCCCATAGCGTAGCTTCTGATGCGAGTTCGAATCTGAAGTTGAAATGAAAGAAATATTTTTTTGTATTTATTTATTTATTTTTTGAAAGAACTATATTATAACAAAAATAGAAAATGTATTATTAAAAATATTATATGAAAAAGTATTTCTAATGAGATCATTTATTTCACCTTTTCATCAATCCTTTCTTTTAAACAGAATTACGATTCTTTCGACATTGCTTTTTTGCTTCCGTATCTTAGAAGTTTCCGCATTTAGCACCGGAAAACCGGGCAGGAATCCCGGGAATTTAACAAAATGTCCGAAAATGAAAATAACCAATTAAATGAACGCACGCATCTCTTTAAGACAGAAAATGTATTGAAACCAATCTTCGATTGAACTCTGATTAGTAGAAAAAAGACACATACATATCTGGATTATGGTCACGTAAAATTTAATTAATATGAATTTCCCTAATGTTTCTTTAAAGTCAGGTTAATTATTTCAACTATTGAATATCAAATCATCCTTCGAACCCCAATCTCAACCACCATTAAACATGTCGATAACATGATGCAAAAGCAACCGTCAATGACTAATTTGATAGCTCTTTCCCAAAAGAAATCACCAAGTACAGAGGGTGGAGGAGGATATGTCATTTGAAGAAAGCTTGCTCAAAAGTTCAGCTTAAAGTGAACCCCACGCGAACGAAGTCGCGGGCATCAGCTAGTATTTAATATAACAAATGCTAATAATTCTTTAACACCTGTACCTACTCATATACTAAGTCAATACGTCGTCAGCCGTGAAGTAATTGTTTTAAACGTTACTACAGATAAATATCGTTTCTGGTTGGTATGTATGTTTTTATTTAATAATATTCTAGCATATATTAAGAACATATTTATTGGACACTATTCTAATTAGCTTAATAAAATTATTTAGAATGATCCAGTTTTGTTTTGTCCAGACACGTTAGGCGTTGATATTGTATCAACGCAGACACGTTAGGCGTTGATATTGTATCAACGAATAACAAAAGCAAAAATAAATATGAGGTAATTTTATACCCAAAAAAAAAACCTATCAATTGCTAATTCAAATCGAATCGAACTTTACATTACCATTATTAACTCGTTTTAATGTTATCACGCTATAGTTAGGCAAATTAAACCGTCGATGACTGAAATAAAACAACTTATTTCATACGCTTGACGTTCTATGCTCAATATTATATCTATGTTTTTTTTTTAAAATAATTAAACAGTCAGGTGGTTCATTTGATGGTGACTCGTCAACACCGCCTGTAGACATCTACAAAACGGACAGCACTCCGCAGGTACGTTGCCGATCTTTAAGAATTTTAATTTCTTGAAGATTCCTAAGTGGTATTACATCATAATTTAATAGATTTTTTATTATGTTTATATGCTTTATGGTTATAGATCAATTAAAAAACTGCGATTATGTCTAAATCAAACATCACTACAGTGGATAATGGGGAAATACAAAGACTTAGTGCATTAACAGATTGGTGGAATCCGCAAGGTAGCACTAAATGTCTCCATAGTCTTAATTACACCAGGTACCTAATTCATACTACCAACTTATATAATCTTACTGGTTATATTTACCTAAAATTCGAATTAGTTATTTGGTAATCTATTCTAGGACGGACTTTATATTAAAGAGTCTTGTAACAGCAGCTGAGATAAATAACACTTCAAAACCTTTGGCTAATAAGAAAATATTGGATGTCGGCTGTGGAGGAGGTCTTCTGTCTGAGGTAAATGAACCTTTTTTCTTTATTAAAGTTAAATGTTTGGAAAATAAAGATTGAAGGTAAAAAGTCGTGACGAAGTCGTTATAATTGTACACGATACATTGTGTTAACCATAAACACGATTATTAATATTGTTTTGTCTTTGAATTCTTGTACCTAAAGATGCCCATATATAGTTGGGGAAACCCAAATGGAATTTTGTACCTACCCTTCCCGAGCGATACAATTCTTATCTTTTTATGATTTTACCTATATTCGATGATGAAAATCCTAAGTATTTATAAATTAAAACGTGTTTTTTCTTATTTAAGACATTAGCCAAATTGGGAGCGCAAGTTACCGGCGTGGACCCCAGTAGTGTATTAATTGATATGGCCAAAGAACATTGCAGCTATGATCCCAAGGTTGCTGCGAACAAACCAGCATATTACTACACAACAATCGAGGTACATTTTTATATTATTTTTTACCTAAACAATATATAATACAAAAATGATTTACAGTCTTTTAACTGAACGAATGGAGAAAATTAGCTTGCATGGTGCTTGCATTTTAAACCATATAATATGCTCTTTATTCGAAAACGAACTAGAAACTTATCTTGGACTTGTAGAACTATTTTGGACATTCCGAGGTCTTTATGATATGTATATAAGTTGATCAACTTCAACAATAGCTCGATTTTTGTTTCGTTTCCGAATCAGCAGTCTTTAGTTCTTGGCATATAAGAGCACTATACCTGGTATATAATAAGAGCTAAGGAACAGTGAAGAGCTATAGTAATGGACATTGGTATGGTATGGTATGGCTATGGTAATACATATAGGCCTAACCACAACATACCAAAATCGTTCAACTTATAATAAAACACAAAGTGATTTGTAAAATAGCACCTCGTACTTTTCAGGAACATTCAGTGAAATTTCGTGATTACTACGATGTTGTTATAGCTTCCGAAGTAATAGACCACGTGGTGAATGTTGAGATATTTCTTCACGCATGCATTGATGCTCTCAAGCCCGGTGGAAAGCTCTTCATAACAGCTCCAAATAGATCGCCACTATCCTACTTTTTCGTAATATTCCTCGCTGAAGATGTTCTTGGATTAATACCGAGAGGAATTCATCACGTGGAAAATTTTGTGAAGCCTACGGAAGTAGCGGCTATGCTTCAAAAAAGTTAGTGATTATGTTCAACTAAATTACTTACCTACACTTGAATATAAAGTATTTAATAAAAACTTTTGAGGATCGTATATATATGTATACACATACATATTACATTAAATAAAATTAAAGTTAGCAAATACTGAAGTTCATTTGTTCCAGTTTGTTTAATATAAGGAAACTATACCGAGTTTCCTTCCATACAAATTATCATAAAAGATGAGATGTATCATCAGTGAAGAGATTTTGATAAGATTTAAGGTCTCAGGATAGGGCAGATATAATTATTATGTATATAATTAATTTTCTTTAAGGGCATGTTGGTATTCAGTATTTATGGCTTGCCCGTCCAAACTACAATACTTTATATTCTGGAAATACTTACAAATGTCTCCCACTATAGTCATTACTATAAACTATTATCAAATTCAACTACCCATATTCGATATTTTATAATGATTCTATGATTTTGACGAGCTCGTTGATGCATTCGGTAGAACACCTTCCGTGTGCTCCGATGGGTCGTGGGCTCGAATCACACCGGGACGAAATGTTTATAATTTTCTATAAGTATGTCTTCCCCACGTCTGGTAACTTTGACGGGCATTGAACGGGTGGGAGGAATATCGATATTCCGACCGGGTAACGGATCATCGTTCATAGACGGAAAAATCGTGAAGTACATATTGCGCGTTTCGGTTTCAGTCTATGGATTTCCGAATGCTCGAAGTAAAAAGTAGGTGCATCATTGACTGATGTTCTGTCCTACCCTCAAGTGAACCTTGTCGGTTGATATCTAACATAAAAAAATATATTTATATTGTGTATATTATAATTTTAATATTCAAAATTACACATTTGTTTCAGAAAAATGTCAAGTGGACAATGTACATGGGTTATTCTATATTCCCGGTCTCAATAAATGGATATGGTCGTATTTCCAAAGCATTTGGTATGCTCTCGTAGCGACCAAACTTGATACTAAGGAAGATTAATATTTATTACAGTCCATAATCGTATTATGTATTAGTTATAATTATTGATAAACAGATCGGTATCTATTTCATTACCTTTGCTAATTTTTGCGCTGTTAAAAAAACAGAAGACGGACAAAGCTTTATAATTATAATAAATATAATACCTTTAATAAAATTATCTTTTCTTATTTTTTACCTTACTTTTTTTTACTTTCAATTCATTTTTTGTAATATAATTAATCTTATTTTGTATGGTTCGCAAATGAGAATAAGAAAAAGATTACAATAAATTACTACATATTTTATAACAATATTTTTTTATAATATTGCGTCTTACTTTTGCACAATTTTTAGTGTCAAGCAGGACAAATGATAATATAATTAGATAGATAGAACATTTCTTCAGGTACGACGCCACTTAAATCTATTAGAATAGAATAGAATAGAAAACATTTATTTCTAAGGGTAAACACAATACAAAAATAACACACGATAAAAATACAATAACAATCAAATATATATGAGATAGTTTTTTTTTATATCTGTATTCACCCTCAGGAAAAGGGTAACTGACTCAGCATTTTGTCGTAGCCGGAGCTGCGACGCTGTTATTCTGTCAGGACCTTGTACTGATTGGTGTGGTGTATTAGGTACAATGTTGTGAGAATATTACTAATTTCATTTAAAAAAAAAGAATATAATAAAAAAAGTAAAAGTATACACAATTTTAAATTAACAGGAGTTGGCACCTCTGAAACAAAACAGTGGTCAGTGTACGTTGCCAATGGCGGATTTACAAATTTTTGGTGTATAGGCTATTAAAATTGCCGCCCTAGCCTCTATAAAGAGTTTCTAATTTTTTTACACAAAAAAGGCACAGACTCCATGGTTAAGCTTTCGTTATATCGATTTTTTGTCTATATCAATACTAATATAAAGAGGAAAGATTTGTTTGTGTGTTACGATTTAACTCAAAAACTACTCGACCGATTTTAAATAAATAAAATTCTTTCACCAATAGAAAGCTACATTATCAGCGAGTAACATCTACATTGCAGTCGTGACTCGTGCTATCTGGGGCGGATCACTATACTCCTCATATTAAATAAGAAATATTTAATCTGAGCTATAATCAATTTAATTATTTCTCGCAATTTAAAAAATCCAACTCCTTAATATATTTTTCCTACCCTGAATCAATATAAAATGTTCAAAAACTAACATGAATATTACGAAGTAAACCAACTCAAATCTAAATATTATATTGTACTAGCGACCCGCCCCGGCTTCGCACGGGTAGTAGAGCACATTATGCCTACATGTTTTGTCTGTCGTAATGTCGCATCAGCTTGATGCGTCAACTATGTGGATTATCGCATCGAGTCTCGTCTGCGTCATCGGTGTGAGAAAAGCGCTGGAATTTATTTTCGCCCGCGTTAATTTTTTGCGATAACTTTTAAAATAATTATTGAAATTATATGGTAAAATTATAATACTGTGTGTGCGCGCAAGGGCGATGCAATGTTAATTGCACCACAGAATGGCGGATGTGCGGGTTTGATGCTCAGCAAGGAACTAAGGACAAAGATAAATGTAAGAAACGACCTACCTTGTATTCCTCCGTTCTCTTCCTCGCATGCGGATGCGGTGTGGACTGTATATTGGAAGCACTGTACACACTTTAAAAAAAAGTTTGTAAAAAAAGGGCGCGGCGGTGCCTTTCGCTAAAGGTTGAACGACGACTTCCCTGTGTCTGTCGTGGTGCGCCGGCGGCAGCCCCTCTCTTGAGAGACGAAAATGGTCGTATATAGGGAAGGGAAGGCATAGAAAAGAGAGGAACAGATATTGATAGGATGGCGGGTTTAGGAAGTGAGGAGTGCCAATATTGTGGCGCGAACACTGCATGCAATGCTTAAGATAACTAACGTATTAAAGTTGATAAAGATTGATACTGTATCCGTCTACATAGCTTTCCAATTACCGCATTGTACGTGACAATTTTTTTAGAAGATAGAATGGGTGTAGTAATACTAACCTAACCTAACCTTAAAAGATGGATACCTATATCTTTTTTGTAGATCTATAATAGAAGAATATCCAACTATACATTGTTTTGTTATATCTCAAAGGGATTAGGCGGCGTTTTTGGTGAATGCCAAAAATGACAGCTTGACTTTTGACCTACAATTATTTTTATATTTTAATCAACCTTATAACTCATAACCAACCACAAAACCTTGACAAATTATATACCTTCCCCAAGAATCACTCTATCTATTGGTGAAACCCGAATGATCCGTTCAGTAGTTTTTGAATTTATCGCGAACAGACAGACAGATGCGGCGGAGGACTTTTTTTATAATATTATGTAGTGATAGTAATTACCAAGCTGTTCAGCTGTTGTGTGCAAATTAAGTTCTACGGTAACTTATTTATATAAGTAACAGCTGAACTAATATATGTACCTAGTATAATGCCGTTTTTTTTAGATAAATACACAATAGGGCGGTCCTTAAATATAAAACCCATGGTTTCACAACCATGTTTTTTTGTGTTTAGGGACAACTCAAAAAAAATAATGATTATCTTAGTCTAAAAATCCCATGTTATTCAAATGGGAAACACAACGAGCTTACAAAAACATGTTCTCATTGGACCAAAGCGCCGAGGTTCCGCATATATTTGTATTTACTTATTTCGAACGTATCTGGGGGCGCACTTGTCGAAATTTGTCAACATCCCTATTAAGAACCGCCCTAATACACAATGACACACTTACCTAGCTATTAAATTTTATTACCTCAATAATTTGATAACACATTATTATTATTATTTTTGTACAGTAGTTTGACCGTGTTTCACCTGGTGGTAACCCTATCTACATAGTATGAAGCACGATTGTTCTTTAATGCAAACAGAGTACAGTTAGCTCGGCCGATAGTATGTAATTACCGGCGCCTATATCATGATATCTAGAGTCAGCAGCTGAGTTGCCGACCTTTAAGGAATGAAGACTTGATACTTAAAGGTAAAATCAAACAATGTATCGACCCCTTTAGAGTACGTGGGGCAGCCCAGCCGGCCTAGCATGACCGCCACGAGATTTGTCGCGGACGAGAGAAGACAAACTAAGATGTAAGATATCTCGATATATTATATTTCGACATCGACAATTTTGATAGAAAAGATATCTCGATCGACAAATATAGGTATCTTTTTGATATTAAAAGTCGAGTTTTAAGTGTAATTGTAATGTTAGACCCGAAAGAAATAGAGCGATAATCGGTTATAACACGAGAAAACGGTCGACAAAATTCTGTCGCGGTTGTCATGTTAGGCCGGCAGAAGATGGATTCTTCATAGGCAATGAGCAATGGCGTAACTATTATAGGGCAAGGTGGTACAGTCAGGCCCCGAAGCTTAGAGAGCGTCTAAGTTTTGAGAAGAAAGCCGCTGGCTCTCGAGACTAGAAGATTTCGAGCCTGTTCACAATAATTTATTGCAAGCAACAATTTTCTGTAATTGTTGAAGAAATTTAGCCGGAGGGATGCGATTCTCTTTGCACTGAAGCCTTGTCTACGTAGCTACGCAAAAGGAGGGCCTTAGATTATTTGACAACTTTAAGTGACCACTTCTCCTCCTACCTACACACCAGGGATGTTACGGAGCTTCGATTTCGGTTCCGAAAAGTCGGAACTTCCGATTGATTTTGCACCTCCGATTCCGATTTCGGTTCCGATAAATTAGAATCGGAGATTTTAATCGGAGGTCGAAGCACATCGGCGTCAGTGGCCGCGGTCAGCGCCATTTGATTTAATTAACTTCTGTTTAAAATTTCAGAAAATTTGTTTATTTTTAGGACTGATATGAATGAAACTGATGAATAATGTTTGTCATTTTATTTTATTACACATCTCTCTTTTGTGTCTGCCTCCGATTCCGATTTCGGTTCCGATTCTGGTTCCGATAAACCAAATTTAAAAACTCCGATTCCGAATTCGGTTCCGGTAAAACCACTTCCGTAACATCCCTACTACACACTTACACCTACTATCAGTACGAAAGATACATAAAATTAATAAAATTGTATTCATCGGAACTATATTATATTTGTTATAACTATAAAAAGACTGAGGCAATGAAAGGGTTATTTATGTTAGTGTCTAGCCACAACGCTGGTATTCTGACGTAACGAAGAAAACTTTTATTCCCATAAACTGCAATTCACTTGCATAATAACCCTCCTACTGACGTAGGACCATTAGTCTTCCGTTGTGACGTAAGCTTTAATCATTTTTTATACAATATGCGGTGGTTTTAAATCGTAAGTAAGTACTTTAACATTTTTTTTACAATATCCGGTGATCTTAAATACAGTGTGATTTTATTCGGCAATATATTCTGTTAGTTTAGTTTGCACGTTTCAGTTGAATTCAAGTGCTACAAAGAACTACACATTCCAAATAATATTTTCATTGAGGAAAGTTGAGCTTTTCTCATCAAAATTTTAATTAAATTAAAATAAAGAATTCAAATTAAATTTAAAACAAATTGTACAATACTTTAAAAAAGTAATGGCACCCTCGAACGATGCATTTACAACGGTAGATCAACAGGAAGTCAAAAGGCAGAGTGAATTAAAGAATTTGTGGTGGGATCCACACGGTTGCAATGTTACTTTACACAGCTTAAACCATCGCAGGTAAATTTATTTGAATTTGTAATTTGGTAACAGCTGAAGTTCTGCTATAGTTTTCTGTGTTGTTTTACGCATTTTCTCTATCTATCATTTAAAGGGATTTCTAATTATTTCTGAAAGAAAAACTCACCTTACATGACATACAAACAAATAATTTAAAAATATCCTTATTTAATTTTAAAAATATGTGTATTCTAAAATCTGATCAAATATAATGTTACTCATCAACAAAGCTGGATAGGCAGATTTCAAATTGAAAAATATATTCATTTGGAACTGATCAAGCAATTTCGGATACCACCTGGGATGAAAACATTTGTTTTTAATTTTATACTCACAAGTTATTTTGCCTAAGAATAAAAAAGTAATCTTCCCGTCATTTTTTTGAGAGCGAAATGTTCTTTACGAATGGCCTATCGAAACCTCTTGTACAATGTTTAGCTTTCATTTTTATTTGTTTATATGATTGGTTTTTGTGTACCTACTATAAAGTACCTATAGTCTATTCTATTCTAAAACGTTTACTGAGATGTCTTTAAATTTACATTTTATTTATAGAATTCCATATATTAGAGACGGCCTTGTATCCAAATTGGAAACCAGAAACTCTTCAGCACCTTTAGCAAACATAAAGATATTAGAAGTAGGCTGTGGAGGAGGAATATTATCTGAGGTATTGTTTTTTTACGTTAACAAATTAAAAAACATGAGGTCGCTATCGGGGTTCAAGTGTTGAAGCACTTACTGGTATGTGATATCGGAGCCCCAAGGCATTATCAATGATAATCCTTATTTCATATCATCCGGAAATTAATAGTCTGTAGTCGAAAAGCGGAAGTCGCATTCGACGGCTTTCTCATCTATAAACGATAGTTCGCTGTTCGCGAAATTGCTTCCTCTGAACGGAACTTCCATAACATGCCTTCCACGCGTTTAATGCTAATAGACAGTTTCTACGTCAACCAACAAGGATATACCTAAAAAACTAGGACGCAAGCTAGGTGTATTAACTATTGCATTGACAAACCCGTGAAGAATATGATTATTATATACTCAGATTAAATAAATTATATATATATGGATGTGTGAAGAAAGGAAGATGTTCTCATCAAGGGAGGATTCATCGCCCACTCACCACTGACTGGCCGGCCATAAGGCCCCAGAGGGCCTAGCACGAACAACTAGCTGTTGACAAAGTATTCGTATCGTCAAACTGTCAGTTGTATGAGAAATAATTTTAAAATTTCATATAAATTACAGTTCGACAGTTTTTTCGATAGTTGTTCGTGCTCACCCCTCAGAGATTGTTATCGAAATATCGAGGTGTTGTATATACTAACTCAGCACTCGGAAACACTTTGATAGGGCGTTGAATTATAGACGTCTTACTATTTAGTAATGTAAGTTTCTTAATCGATAATAAAAGATAAAATAATAAAAAAATTAAAGAAGCGATATAATATGTTAAAACGTAAATCAATCAGTTAAAGGTATATATAATCATTGGCATACATAAAACTACCCATGATAGCCCGGAGCCCACGACTTCGTCCGTTCTTAAGCTGAGCTTCTAAACAATGTAATACTTAAATGACGATAACTTTTCTTCCCAACATCCGATTTCGATGAAACAAAGTTACCAGACAGCAGACTACATCAAATAATTTCCGAAAGTAGCTAATTTCCGAAGATATTGATCACGTGGAAATCAATATATTCGAAAATTAGCGTGTACAAACAGACATACACAAACATAACTCTCGTTACGATTTTTTGTAATCTCATCTTATGGTAAATCAATGTACAGAAAAACAAATTTATATATATTTTTTGTGTCCTAGGGCTTAGCAAAAATAGGAGCAAAAGTAACAGGAATTGACCCAAGTCAAGAACTGATAGATTTAGCGATAGAACATGAAAATATTTATCCTGCGGTAGCAGAAAATAGACCGACTTACTACTGCACCACGATTGAGGTAAGCTCGTGACTTTTTATTTATTGTTTTTTTCATATCAGGAGTCCTTAGTTGAAGCCTAAGGCTTACTTGATATCATTATGTATTCCAGGTCTAACATGGCACTTACACTTAAAACTCAACTTCTAAAGTCAAAAGTAGAGATATTTGTCGATGGCGATATCTTGTCTATCAAAGTTGTCGATGTCGAGACATAATATATCGAAATATCTTATATCTTAGTTTGTCTTCACTCGTCTTCGAGATATCTCTTAATGGTCATGCTAGGCGGGTAGGAGTCGCGAGTGTATTGCCGACATTTTAGGTAGGAATATACACTCGCTTTTTGTACTTTACGGTACTTATTTTATTTTATGTATTAGAGGAGACAAACGGACAGACATGTCACTTGATGGTAAGTGATTACCACCTCCCATGGAAATCCGCAAAATCAGAAGTCTTGAGGATGTGTTGCCGGCCTTTAAAAATGCCTAAAATACAATTTATTTTTTTGCTTATGATTAGACTATTCTTATTTCAAAATACATTCCGATTCTCTGCATAATCCAGTCTTAAATTGGGCTAATTTTATTATGGTCAACTTCAGGTTCATACAAAAAATGTAGGTTTTATTTATATGATAAAAATATAGCCAATTTTGCTGTTTTTCTTTTTAGAACCATGCTCAAGAATTTCGTAACTATTATGACGCCGTCGTTGCTTCCGAAGTGATAGGCCATGTCGTGAACAAGGATCTCTTTCTGAAACAGTGTATAGAGACACTGAAACCCGGTGGAAAAATATTTATAACAGCACCTAACAAAACATTCGCAGCGAAGTTCTTTGGAGTTTTTATGGCGGAAAATGTATTCAAATACTCAGCAAAAGGAGTTCAAGATTACGAGAAATTTGTAACTCCTGAGGATGTAGTGAAGATATTAGATAAAAGTAAGTCATGGTTTAATTTGTACATAGAAACCTCAATTTAAACAAAAGTCTACTTTGTTATCTAAAGTTATTTCTCTTTTCTTTTTTAAGTGTTTATTTATAACAAAAAGAATAGACATTACTGAAGAAGTTCATACTATACTCTTTGAAATTACATTTTTAATAATTTCTAAAGGTGGATAGTAAGTATACTATCTTATAAGAATGTGTAAACTGAATTTCCGAGTCCCCTAGTGGGGCGTGGTTTCTTTGTCTGTTTCACTGACCATTTTTCTTTACACGCAAGTACCCCTACTCATCCTCCTGTGTTCTGCTCGACCGAAACATTTTTTTTTTAAATATTGTTTACCCGGGGTTTGAACCCAGGATCTCCGGTGCAATCGCATCGCGCTTACCACTAAGCCATTGAGGCGATCAGAGTTTACTATCTTATTAGACATCACTAAAAAATGTGCGCAACATTTACACTGTTTCTTAAAAATAATATAAAAATATTAATATTGAAGAGGTTTATCCGACTATAAAAGCCTACATTTCTAATAATCTTCTGCATCCCTTACGATTCTCCATATTGTAAATGAATGATATGAATTAGTATGATATCATATCTCCGAGTCATCTTCAATCCCAAAGTAGGTCTATATTTATGGAAAAATATACTTTTTTTACAGACAACTGCGAAATAAACAACTCCAGCGGATTAATTTACATTCCCTATATAAAATCGTGGCGGTGGGTGTTCTTCAAATCGATGTGGTTTGCAATTGAAGCAACGAAACATGCCTGAACTCACTATAAAAAGACAAATCATAAATTATTTAGACATACCTACTAGTTTTAAATTAATAAAATAAGGGCACCGGTATATTTTTTTCTTAGATAACTATATATTCTTTTATTATATCTATAAAACCCCAAAATAATTTACAACTAAGTTGTAGGTGCTTAAGGTATATAGACTAGTCCCTGCACCAATTATTGTCCAATAGGTCATGAGGCGGAACATTAGTCCTTCAGGGTAGAATGTGATTTTTTACACGTTGAATCGCACTAGGTATGGAGATATCGTAAAGTAAGATGGCAATAATATGTTTCAAAAATCGTAGGCAGTGCCATGCCAGCGCAAGAAGTTATTAAATTTAAAAATAATTAATGTATTCTAACCACAGATTATATATTAAATTATACAATTTCAAAGCCAATTTATTTTTTTATTTACCTTGCACTGCAAATTGCAATACAGTCTAAAAAATATTATAATTGGACATTGTCAAAAAATTATGCATAATTCGTAATGATTTTATAATTTTTTCTTGTTATTCTTAAGCGATATTTTTTGTGAAATCGTTGAAATTAAATATGACATAAATCTAATATGATGATTATTTTTTTTAAATGATATATTAAAGATTTTAATAAATTGTAACCTTGAACTTTCCTAAAGTTTATAAAATTTGGCTTTAGCGATGTCCCTCATCAAACTATTAAAAGCCCCTAGCAAATTATTCAAGAAAGATGTTATTACTTTCATAACTACCTATTCGGCGACACGATTTAGGCGGTAAGTTATGGCTAAACTTATTTAAATTTAACTTCGCTTAATGAACATCTTTAATGAATATAAATTTATGCAATTTTCTTAACTATTTAAACAAAATTAGCAACTAAAGAAACCGTGTATGTTAGTTTTTTTTCTATTTTAGAAGTCTTGACATTTTTTTAGTAAGTATTATTAGGTATTTGTAGTTTGATAGCGTTTGTAGATTTCCTGTGACTAAATGATAGGCAATAACTGTTTCCAACAACAACAAAAATACATGGACATTTTAGAATAATCAATGCGACAAATTTACAACTTCCATTTTTGGGAGCTTTGTTTAATCAACATAGTTATAAAAGCTATTGCAATTTACTTCGAATATTCAATATTTGTTTAAGTGTTAGACAATAAACTTCACTACATAGCCGTGAAGCCATCAGCGTCAATTTCTGTACTAAGACAGAAAGTATGGCATCTCCTAGACCTACCAGATTATTGCGATGAAATCATTAAACTCGAGACGGAGGATGGTAAGGAGTTACCCCTTACCGAGCTGCGTACCGGCAATGATCCACAACATCCATATATTTTAGAAGTGTGGTTACCAAATCCGCCATGTAAGTATTCGCTTTAATAGTTAACACTAGCAGGCTGCAGGTCAGAGCAAAAATATTGCATAGGAGATAATAAAAAAAAACTAAATTTAAAAAAAATATAATAAATATTAATTATCCCAAAATTTTTAATACTTTTTCATAGCTTCTACCACATTTCACAACAATATGATTACAATGGGAGACAGCACAATTCTCGAACGGAATACTAGTTCGAACGATAGTGTTTTTGAAGAGAAGATCAACAATGAAAGTGCAAAGTCAAAGTATGGTTAGTGCCAATAAATACTTACTTTATTATTAGCATTATCGTCAAAAGATTTGTTCATAAATTCAATATGCGTTGGAGATCTCTGTTTACTAGTTAAGGTATGAAATATAGGGTGCATGAGTCGCTGAGTAACACAATAATCAAACACGATATAACAGCATTGGACCTAGTAGTAGTACCCCTAAACAACTCACTGTGGGTTGGATACTTTTCGCAAAACTACGTCCAATTATAAGAAGTCACTGGACAGTGGACATTAACTTAAGTTTTAAGTAAAGTAATATTGTATCTAAATTTTTAAGATAGATATAATTACTCATTAGCCATATAATACGACAGACGAGCATGAAGTTCACTTGTTCCATAGACTGAAACCGAAAGGCGCAATCTGTACTTCAAGGCTTTTTTCATTTATGAAAAACGGAAATTTCGATATTCCTTCCACCCTTTTAATGCCTAATAAATAAAAAAGACGGGATTCGAACCCGTCGGAACCCATCGGAGTGTTCTACTAAACGCGCCAATGATTCTGATTGAGAGCTAGATTGTAATAACATAAAGTTTTTTACAACATGTATTGTATAAATTTATTTAAAACAAAAACCAATGTAGTTTCAGATCCAACACAAGTCAATAAAACCACAGCCGCTAATAAGTCGCAGAGAAATGAAAACCTGCCAAACACACTGCCCTCCGAGTACAAGATGTCCGAAGTGTCTTGTAAAATATCAACGACATCGTTATTCTACAAGATACACGGACGAAAAAGCAGAGACAATTTCGCCAATATTTTGCTCCGAATACAAAACGACCTTGTAGTTCTGAGCAATAAATTATCAAACTTGGAAAATAAAATTCAGCTTTGAAAATTCATGTCATGAAAATTGAATGTATAAAATAAAAAGACAGCGATAAAAATAAATAATTTATTTTCAACAAAACGGTATACAAATTGTCTATTACACTAACATAGCCCTATAAATGTGACGCTTAGATCCGTATGTACAAAATTTATTTTATGTACAAATCGTGAATGCACTAAGGCAAAATTAATCTATAATAATATACCAATTACACTATAAATTTTCACGTTTTTTTAAGAGGTAAGCTGTATTGAGTGTGACTAGCAAGATGTAATACGACTCTCAAGCCACAACCGTGAATAATAAATATCATATTCCTGTGTGACAAATAAAATTATATTTATTACAAAAATAAATAAATATTTCCTGCCTCATTCACCTACTTGTCTATGATTTATATGTATCCAAAAAGTATAGAATTTAATACTTTAAATCATACAAAAATATTAAAATTTCATTGGACATTTTATTAAAAGTTTGTGATTGTTTTCCTTAAATTACTCGTATTTGGTAAACTCACGAAGAATTTAATAAGTGGCACAACAACTATTTTGGTACAATAACATATTCCATTTTTCACGTAAACTTAAATAAATCCCATAAATGTACAGAACAAACAGAGACCACGTATACTTCATGTTGAGTAACTGTCGCTTCACTTTTGATTCTTCATTCTGTAATGAGAAATACAGTTGATATGAGTTTTGAGAATGGATGTGGATGGATATAGGGGTAGTGGTGTAGCTAGGTTTTTCGGTATGAAAAAATATGATACATAGTGAGTATGGGTGAGGTGAAGCTTTGCCTATTATTCGCTTATATATTAGGTCTCCGATCAGAACTGTTAGAGTAACATTATGTAAACAAACTGATCTTAGAGGGCCGTTAATAGTTTTTTAGAAAATAAGTTCGATGATATTCTACGTGGTTCGTCTCGTATAAAATAATATAGTAATAAATTCGGACACGCGAAAATTTTATGGCGATTTTTCTTTCTTAGGGAGATTTTTATTTTTAATAAATAACAATAGAAATCAACCGGGAAATAGGTGTAGCTAATGGGATAGAAAAAAAGGAGGAAATATGTAAATATTGTGACAGTGACGACCCTCTTAAGTGGATAGAAGGGAACAAGATATGGTTATTTTTAAAACACAATAATATAAAATGGCAAGTAATGACGTCAATGTCAAAATATATTTAAATTCAATACAGGTAGCTTCTATGATACTGTTTAAGTATTCATGGTGCTTGGAGTTTGAAGCATAGTCCGGAATAAATATTAGCGCTTCCGTATGGGCAGTCATAAATTTGATATCAATAGAGCCATTATAGCAGAAATACGAGATAATCACATACAAGTATAATTAACCATTTAGTTAACCACCCTAGAGCTAAAAAATCCTTTCAAAATAAAAAAAATATTTTTAAATTAAAAAACTTAAATATTATTAAAATAAAGTAGCCTATGTTATTCAGGGATATTGAAATTATTTTATTATTAATACATAATTATAATATTAATACATCAATGAAAAAAAACGAACGAGTACCCAATAGTTGCAGAAGATATCAACTAAAAACAAATAAGCAAAAGTACATATTTACATAATTCAACTATAGCATAAGATTAAAATAATTATAGTAATAATTATGTATTTCTCATAAATCTTAGCGTCCTTTGAACAAACCATTTGTTATTTACATTACTATCAAGTAATAAAATAATAGAATCTACTACTTTGCACATTGAATGTATTTATTTATCAGAAAGTGAGAGGATACAATATAAGAAGTGTAATAGAATAAATAAAAATCATATATAGTATTTTTGTCAGTCTGATTGTCAACGGTAATCTCCAAAACTACTGAACTGACTTTCATGCAGTTTTCACATCTCAGGCTACTTAAGCTAGGAGCAACATAAAACCTTTGCTTTTTCAAAATACAATATCGAAAAAATTCCTGGATAGCGCAGTTGGAACCAACCAGCTACTATAAAATATTTATAGGTAATGGGATATTTTTTTTATGATTTATGGATGTCATAAATAACTATAATATAACTATATATATGTACTATAACTTACCTTCATCTCAAGGTTGTATATACTTTCAGTGCAGCATTTCGTCATGACCATGAAACCACACATTCGCTCTTGCATGCCCAGAGAATACTCTATGCTTCGTATCAAATCGTTTGTCTTCATAACAAGTAATGCTTGCCTGTCTACGTTTTCCAGACACTGCGTAACGCGGTGTAAGAAATTAGGTAATTCATCTTGGAATGTTTTTTTCTGTAAAGTTATTAAATATTAGAGTTTACGATCATTGAATTGATTTCATCTGTCAGTACTTGATTTGACTTAAATATTGTAAGCAGAAATAAATTATACTATATTAATTAATTACTATTTTATCTAATAATAAAATATTTATTATCACGAATGACTTGCAAGAAAGTATATGTATTGTTGAATGATAGATACAAAGACTTTCTCGTAATTTGCTCGAGCCTCTGTTGATTTTTTTATATTACAAATCAATACGAATTATTATCAATCGTCTAAGCCTTAGACAAGTGAAACTATTTTATTTCAAATCGTGTTTTCCCAGTATTCAAAGCCAAGTGAATAATTTTTATATACACACCTCTGCTAATGAAGGTTTTGTTACATCAATTCCTTTCATAATAACATCCCATGGTCTTCCTGCAATCATACAGGCAAATAACCCATACAGCTCCTCATTAATACCAAGTTTTCCTGCATAGAACTTGATCGCTTCTTTATCTCTACCGATTATAGATAGCCATAACTTGGAATAGTGATAACGGAATTTTTCTGAAAGTTGCTGTAAAAAACCGAATATTATTTCCATATTTAAAAATATTAATGATGCACTATCAGCCTAAAATCTAATAAGAAAACATTACTGCCATCATAAGGAAAAAAAGTCGTATTTTTTCCCGAAACAAACTTATGGCTATATATAAGGAATTAATAAAAAAAATATGCTTCTAACAATATAGATTTTCTGCATATCAATATCTTCATAGAATATTCCTTTTTTCCGATAATGCTATAACAACAGAACTCATACTCAAAACATGATTTAGTGAAAGAT
Source organism: Anthocharis cardamines (assembly GCA_905404175.1). Lineage (NCBI taxonomy): Eukaryota > Metazoa > Arthropoda > Insecta > Lepidoptera > Pieridae > Anthocharis > Anthocharis cardamines. The sequence goes on from FR989961.1 coordinate 5,215,398, forward strand.
TATATAAAACAACTTACTGCATATAAACCATGATCCAACAGGTAGACGGTTACATCTTTATCGCCAGGTTCTTTTTTAATAATAATATTGCCAGGATGAGGGTCGCTGTGCACAAAACCAGTAACGAATATCATATGCGAATATAGGTCACCTAATTTTGTACATAGATCAGCTTTGCTGATATTATGGGTCTAGAAACAAAAGTTACAATATATCAATGCTGGAACTTTTAGGAAGAAATACTTCATAGAGAGGAGACATGATTAGTTAAGATAATTTTGGGTAAAGTCCTCATAAAATGGTGTTTTTTGATTACTTCTTGATGGAGAGGCGTATTGACATGATTGATTAATTATAATAATTTGGGTGTTGTTTCATCACTCTCCTAAGAATGCCATAAATAAACCTCATATTTTATACATACATAATACTGCGAATAATTCTACAATACAGTTTAGGTTTGCCACAAAGAAAACACCTACAGTTAATACAGATACACATTGTGACAAACATTTAATTGATGATAAGCAATGTAAACATGCAATAAGGTACCTAAGTTCTGCATAGATTTGGTACCGCATTGCATGTTTCCCTGAAGAACTAAGTAACTAACTGGCAATAAGGATTATTAATTGCAAATAAGTTAAAATATTTTGTTAGTTAAGGATTGGTAAGTATATACTTACATCAATATATTTAATATCATTAACTTGGCCCCCAGTGACATACTCCATCACAAGAACTCTTTCTGTACTATACTCCCAGAAAATCTTCGGAATTTTCAGCCAGGTGTAATTCTTAAACATTTCAGCAACCTTTTCAGCATTTTTACCTTCCTCTAAGAAATTAAGCTCTTTAGCTATATTTTTCTTTGTTTCATCAATCAACCATTGCATTTGAAAATCAGGGAAAACTTTTGACATTATGTTGATGAGAATCTCCATCCATTTTAGGTCAATGCTGGTGTTCTTTTTCACATAATGATGTTGAACTTTGACAGCCACTTCTCTGCCATCTTTTAATTTTGCTCTATGAACTTGTGCGAGTGATGCAGTTCCGAGAGGTTCTGGGTCAAATTCTTCAAAAATCTCACTAGGCTACAAATGATTTTATTCTTAGAATGTTATTTAAAATATTTTTTTGAGTTATTTAAATACTATATTATAACACTGCAAGATGTTATTTTTATGTTTCTAGTATAAAAATGACTTACAAGACAATTAATTATAAGGTTAACACTATTAAAACAAACATGGAAAATAGCAATAAATAATGAGTAAAAGATATTGCGAACTAACATTTCAAATTTTTAAAAATAAACTTCCTGTTTTTAATCAACCTTAGTAAATGCTTAAAACATTTAAAATTTTTAGTGGGGTTGATTAGGATGATGTAGACTGCTTAACGTTACTGTACATTGGAAGTGTGGGTTTTAAAAATTATCAAAATTGTATAGTAGTTAATATGTATTATTACTTCTTGATTAACCCATTAACTATTATTATTTTTTTACATATATTATATACAAAAATTGTTTATACTAATATTATAAAACGGAAAGATTTGTATCTGACCAGTAGAAATCTACATTATCAGTGAGTAACAGTGTGTATAGTACATCTACATTGCACCTGTGTGATTCCGGGTGCCAGGGCATATTGCTAGTATTATATACTAAGATTGTGTAGCAGTATAATTAATTATCTTTTATCATGAAAATATCTGATATTGTTTAAAAAGTCCCAAATGGTAATCATGGCAGTTAATGGGTCATAGAATAAGACATTCAAGAAGATGTATAAGATTGAATGTAATTTATTATATTATGCAATAATAGTGTACCATACACCATTAAACATTTGAAATAAAATTAATAAATTTTTCTTACATCCCGTTTTAAATCGTCCTTTATGACTTTATACAACTCTTCGACGGTATTCTTTGGTGCGTCCTTATGCAAAACACGCATTGTTGTCACATATTCATTTGGTAACAAATAATCGAGGGCACCTACGTGCTGCCCAACTTTAATGTACACACCTTTATTCGTTTTACATAATTCAAGTAGTTTCTCTGCACCCATTTTATGAGCTTCACTTTTTACTTCCAAGTATTCCTTCGATGTTCTATCCCAGTCTTTACTGTAAAGCATGGACTTATACATCTTGCCGATCTCCAGTGCAGTTCGGGCTGCTCTTGTATGTCTCACAATAGGAAGGGAATCATAATCACCGTCTTGGTAAATTGATGTAACAAAAGCTCCACCACCTATGGCTACACTCCCGTAAAGACCATACTTAACTACTCGTGACACGCTTCTTCTAAACATTATGCAATTTTTTTAATATCACATAGTCAGCCTTAAGTAATATCCTGTAACTTTAAAGTTTAAATAAAAGTTTATTTTAACTTATGCACGATTTCACGATTCTCGACTAATCAAATAGGTAGTAGACTAGTAGAAGCACGACATAATATTCAAATAAATTTGACCTTCAAATTGTCATATGTCAGTTGACAATCTTTTAATTTGTCAGGTGACAAACGATATATAATATGTGACTGAATACAAGGCTATTAAAATACATTTAGATTATTATTATTTTATCCTTATTGTGGAACAAGTTGTCGACAGAAAACCATTTAACTTAAGAGACTGTCAAAAACAGCCTACCCCTACCAGGCCGGCAACGCATCTACAAGTCCTCTGATGTTGCAGATGTTCATTTACGGCGGAGTTCACATAGAGTAAAGTAATAATACTAGGAAGGAGTTCACTTTCCATCAGGCTCGTTTGCCCCCCATAAACTATAAAAAAATGTTTACGAAGTACTAAGCTTTTGATAAAAGAACTCCTTTACTACATTATATTATATCGACACTTTTTTATACCATGGTATGTTCTGTTTTTATTTGGATATAATTTAAAAAAAAAGTGAAATCTTCAAAAAATTGAAATTGGACCGGTTGCCAGTTCACAGTCGATATTGTGATTTACCGAAAACAACTTGTAGAACAAGATCACTCTCCACTTAATCATATAACTGCCAATTGCAATTCACTGTCAAGCTATGTATTGCTTATCACTCACATCACATCTTACCTTATAAAAATTTTCTTTCTTTCTCATAAAGACCAACTCTGGGTCTCTTAGAGATGTATATTGTTGTTCTTGGGACATTTGTTTTACCCCTAATAAATGCTTTAAAATGTATGGTGTGTACTGTGTAGTATCTGCAAATATTTAACTGTATCAAACATTAAATGTTCAGATTTTGTATGATAGTCCTAGTTGCAACATGACGAATATCTATTATAAATTTTCAGTTTTCTTTTACTAAAATGCAATACTGAGAAAAGGGCTTTCTTATTTCTTGCTTGTAAATGGCTTGTAAATTATTTGCCGTTGCAGCCCATTGCATTGCAGGCAAAACTAACAATTTTGTCGAAACTAATTCACAATTTATTTTAAAGACATTTTAATAGTGTTAAAAGCAGTGTGGCAAATATGACAAATCCCTAACACATTCTGTCATAAATGGAAGGACAGAATTAACCTCAGATTAAGTACCTATAGATGTAACACTAAAATATTAAAGCGCGATAGCAAATTACAATGTGTATGTAAAAAAGAAGGACAAAACACAGATGTTTTGTCCCCGTCGGCGTGGCCACTTTTTCTTGTCAATTGTGACAAATTTCTTCGGCGCCATTTCATCATGTGCGATTTTTGGTGTTTGTCTTCGATCAACAATATACTAGATATCGGGTCGACGCAAAAAATCCGTGCCGGTAAATATCGGCTCACTTGAAATGTGAGAGGCTATTTTGTTTAGTTCTCTTCAAGCACGGCCAATGTTAAGACGTTCCACAATGACGCAGTTTGTCTTCAAAAATTGCGAAAATAATTCCCGAAAAAACAATTTGACGGACGGAGTCTTATTTTTGGTTAGTACATATAAAATAAGATATATTTTAAGCTTTCAAACTAACAAATAATTGAAAATTTGAACAAAATTATCTTTTTTAAATGAACGCTACAAATGTTTGGCCAAGGATGGCCAACACAAGCGCAAACTATTGTGTAACAGAATAGTGGATGCATGGAGTAGATTAATACTAAAATAATTCTTACTATCTAAGGATAAGCATCCTTAGTAATATTATAAATGCGAAAGTGATTTTTTTTGTTTGTTACCCTTTCACGCTAAAACGGAAAAGAAAATATTTTGCGGATATTATTATTTAACATACGAATTACTATTTTTATAAAACATTATATTATTGTTTATCAAATATGTTATAGTTTTTGTACCCTACTAGGTACATGATAATTTATACATTGGTGTTTCATAAACTACGCTAATAATACCAAAGTCTTCGAAGTTAGTCAAGTGTGTATGTATAATACATAGATATGTATATATATATATATATATATATTGGTAACTAATAAAATCATATTTCGACTTCACTCTTTTCTTTGTTCCCATTGAGCAGTGACATTTTTTCAAAATTTGACAAGGGGTGTGGCTTAAATAATCGGGATACTTTTTTCGTAAATTTTGTATGCGACCTGAAGTCTATTTAATACTATGTCAATGGTGTTTGTAGTGATTTCAAGTAAATGTTGATTCTTTTTGAGACATATACTCTGTTAATTAAGGTTTCTTAAATGTGATAACAATAGTAGGTTGTTGTGTTAAAGGCTGCAAAAGCCAAAGTGAACGAAATATAAATGGAATAACAATTCATTCGTAAGTATATGATTATCTCTTTAATTTGGCAAAATATTACAATGTAATGGTTTATTATGTTTTTCTATAGTCGTGTTTAATTCTTTTTGGGTAACTTATGCTTATTTTTCAATATTTAAAATAATTTAAGAAAATATAACCTAAATGTTTGACAGATTCTGTGTTGCCAATTTACACTTTTTATTTTCCCAAATTTTCTTAGGTAACTAATTAATTAAATTCAAAATAAAAAAAATAGATAAATAATAATTTCATAGATCTTAAGATTTAAATATCAAGTTAACAAAGATTTTTTACTTTCAGGTGGTTTTCAGTAACATTCAAAATATTACACTACTAGAACAGTCTGAATCTTCCAAAATAATATGTAATGAAACCAATATAAAACATGGGTGAAGAACAAATAAAAGCAGTATTAAATCAGAAAAGATCAAATCGACTCGAAGAATGACAAATATACAATGCGTGAATCTAAACGCATATTATTTAAATAATTTGTTTCTTAAAAATATCATATCAGAGCTGAAGTTAATAATGTAAATAAAATTCTAGAACATTGATTAACAATAAAACACAGAACCGGATAATTCTAGTTTTTTTTAAACATGTCTTAACAAAGAAATCACTTAGAAAGTTTGCATTATATAAGTCTATAGTTTGTGAGGAAGCAATTTGATTCATACTTACCTCATACTAAAAGACTGGAGGTAATATAGAAGTAGAGTACCGAAATAAATATGCACTATGATGAGTATCTATATAGGTGGGAATCTCTTTTATATATATAGACAAGCAATTGCCCCCGCAACCCCCCTTGTGGGTTGAATTTCGTAAAATCCGTTCTTAGCTGACCTCTACTCGGCGAAAGGAATATTCCTACCATATTTCAAGTTGCTACGCCTTATATATATCTATATAGGTGGGAATCTCTTTTATATATATAGATAAAAAAGAGATTCCCACCTATATAGATACTCATCACGATATCTCTGGAACCATAAGGCGTAGCAACTTGAAATATGGTAGGAATATTCCTTTCGCCGAGTAGAGGTCAGCTAAGAACGGATTTTACGAAATTCAACCCACAAGGGGGGTTGCGGGGGCAATTGCTAGTATTATATAAATAAATAAAACACACATCAACTTATCACGCACTTAATTTGTTATTACAAAGTGTTTTGGTGCAATGTTAATTTATTATTAAAAAAATTTCCGCAAATGGATTCATAATAATTATTTAAGCATTACACCAAATCACACGACAATTTTACCCAGATATGGGTAATTCTTTCTTATATGACAACACGGTCTACAACTATGTCTGTCTCATGTGCGGCCACGCCAATGTTCCAGGCTTGGAATTAACTTAATCTGAGGATAGAATGGAACAAGTACAGATTATAATTACTAGTTGAATGCTTACTGCCAAAAAACCAGTTACCTATAGGTACTTTATAAAGAATTAAAGGCCGGCAACGCATATTCAAGACCTCTGGTGTTGCGGATGTCCATGGGCGGTGGTAGTCACTTACCATCAGGTGACTCGTCTGTCCGTTTGCCCCCTCTAATATATAAAAAAAAAAGAATGTAGTCTGAATATTCTGTCGTTTTTGTTAAGGTCTAAAGTTTTTCGTCGGAACTTACTTTTTTTTTATAAATTATTTTTACTTTATTAATGAATGGCCCTTGATAAACAGAGACATAATAATATGTACTATGAATTAGCGATTAGCAATACTTGGTTCTTCGAATCATGAATTTATTTTAGTTTTAAAGAGTTTTGTACTGTATGAAGTACATTCGGCACTTTAGACTAATGGTGGAAAAATACTAATAAAACGCTACGCGATGTGACGTGTTGATACCCGAAGTGAATTATGCCAATATACAACACGCCACACGACCTTACAGCATGCTATGCCAGTGTCAAAATTTTGCGAAAGACGAATGAGTATTGACGTAGGCGTAGCCATGGATTTACTATAAAAATATGAGTTGGATAAAGATTCTGAGGAATATTTGTTGTAGGTTTTAGGGATATATTTAATACAGAAACAGTTGAATAAAAAAAAACTTATACGACGTAGAAGAATCTGGATTCATGAAATAAATCTAAAGATAATTATGTACTTACGGTGAATATCATACCCTTTATAGAAAATTTCTCCAATATAGTCAGATATCAGAGTGAAACTAGAACGGAATTGCCTTTCATTCATCCGAAAATATGAATGATTTCGTATGAATGAAAGGCAATTCCGTTCAAGTTTGACTCTCAGACCAAGAATCTTGATTCTTGGTCCGAGGTTTGACTGCATGTTATCGCGTGGGGGGCGTGTGATCACGTGGCGTGTTTTATATATGTTTCTGAGCGTATTAAATGTGTGGGATTGATTAGTACTGACAGCGTCAGATGCCGACAGGAGGAAATATTCAATATTTTATATTGTACGACTTCAAAATACATGGAAATTCAATGAAGATGCTATGCTCTTTTTAAAGTAAAATTATTTTTTTGGGTATAAGCCTAAGAGTTGGCAACACTTGCTGGTGGTGGACACTGGACGCCATCTTTCTTTTGAATGTGTTCCGTTTCCGTTGACAGTTCTTTTTAGCCAAAATCTCCGAAAATGAAAGCTAAAGGCGAGGTAAGATTTTGTATAAAAACTAATTGTGTACTCAGTAAAATGTTTTTACTATAACCAGAAGCCATCGTTGTATGTATTTTAAGTGTCGCATATTTAATTGAATACAATATGCATAAATGCTGTTTGTTTCTGAAGTGTGGACGATACACGTTGCCGCATTAGTTACTTAGTTGTATTTGTGTAAGTTATAATGAAACTGTGCTGAATAATAATCTATTTAGCCCTTTAAGAAATCATACTTAAACAGATATTTTTTTTATTACATTTTACACAAGTAATTTTATAGTTTGAAAATTTTTAGGTTAGGTACATGTCATGTTGCTAGATGTTTACTATATGGCTAACTTGTTCAAATACAATATAATTTTGCTGAGCATTGTCTTATACCAATATAATATATGTTATAGCTTGTACAAAATATTCAAGATGTCCCTTATTTCAGCTGAAGGAATATGAAGTCATTGGCCGCAAGTTGCCATCGGACAGTGAGCCTAAACCGCCACTGTACAAAATGAGAATCTTCTCGCCAGACCAAATTGTAGCCAAGTCTCGTTTTTGGTACTTTTTGAGGCAGTTGAAGAAGTTTAAGAAGACAACTGGAGAAATTGTCTCAATCAGGGTAAGTTATTATATACCAAATATTATTATTTATATTATAAAATAGTAGTTAAAAAAACTATTGTTAGTCATTCTTCTATTATTGCCTGGTTTTTGTATAAGAATAAGAATGTAGTAATAGAAGGTTCAAAATATTTTCCCATATTATGTCTCATAGTTTGAAACATAGTAAAAATGTTTCTCTAAATGTGAAATTTGTTGTAACAACTCAATAATTTGACACTTGTTAAATTGAAGCTCTCAATAGTTCAAATAAAATATATAAACCCTTAACCACCTAGCATCTATTATTGTCACACTACCACCTAACATACGTCTGTGAGACCCAAAAAATGATTCTCGTTTGTAAAATTTTGTGAGGAAGTTTTAGTTTTTAATTATAGACCAGTTTAGGAGCATATTAACTATTTATTAGAATAATAAAGGCACATTAAAATTAACATTTTTGTTTTAAATCTGAATTAAATAATCCACACTTCCCATTTTAAACTTATAAACTAACATATTTGAAAAATGAAAAGTATTATAATAATCACATAAAGGAAAGACATCTTTGCATTCTTAAAAAAAAATTCAATGAGAGAATCTTCGGGGTCTGTGAGATGAATGCTAGGTGGTTAAGGGTTAATTGGTATCTTAGGTAATTTATAGTTGAGATTAATATCTTGGCTGCTGACATTCAATAATTTGAAAACGGGCTTCCCAATTCTCTTAATTTGAAGTGTTTTTCATACACGGACCTGTCATTTGTATATTATATGTACAAACCTGTCTATTGTTTACATGAATGCGATATGAGTGAGTTGGCGATGATAGATGAAAGTCGCTCACTCAGCAGAAAATCACAGATTTCTTTTCAAAATGAACATTTGTGAATAATTGTACAAATATTCAATTAATAAATAACTCTTGGTTATTTAAACCCTTGTTAATTTGTCATTTTTCTCTGGTTCCTTAAATTTCAAATTATCGAAAGTCACCTATAATAGTCATAAAAAATTCTTATTATTTGCTTGGTGCTTAAAGATAAGAATTATTGTTGATGAGAAAGAAAATTAAAATAACAAGTGTCAAAATAAATGTCACATGGGATGCAATTGTGTATACAATTTCAGTTTTTTTTATTTTTTTGGATATCTCAATTTGGACAAAAAAATGGACATATTTTGCTCTTTGAAGAAGATTATGTATAGCTTGATACACTTCAAAAAATAGTATGTCACATGTAGCAGAATTTCGATTGAGCAGTCCGTTAAAATAATTTTACTAACTGCATTATCTATATAATTCCAGGAAATCCCAGAGAAAAGCCCAGTCAAGATCAAGAACTTTGGCATTTGGCTTCGCTATGAGTCACGGTCAGGAGTACACAACATGTACAGGGAATACCGTGACTTGTCTGTTGGCGGTGCAGTCACACAGTGCTACCGTGACATGGGTGCCAGGCACAGAGCACGGGCTCACTCAATTCATGTATGAAAGTTTTTATGTAAATTTTTGCAACATTCAACAAAATATGTAAAGTTGATTGAACTATTAGTGAAGTTTATAATGTATAGATTAACTGGAAATTGGTTGATTTAACAAAACACAAATATTCTCATGAAATTTATTTAATTAATTATGAGTTTGAAAAATTTACGATCTAAGAATTTAATGTGAGTGGATCAATGCAAAATCGAAAACATTTAAAAATGCAATCAAGTCTTATTCCAAGATTAGTTTGATTCACAACTCAAGTTTTTAGCTTGTTCACAGACTTGTGAAATCTTAAGTCTGTTGAATTTGGCAGGTCTCTAGATTCAATTATAACTTAAAACCATTAGTTTTATATGTTTAAAAAGTGTGTTTTGTAGAGTTGAACATGCCTTGCGCCTTATTTACATGTCTTACCAAATTATTGAAAACATTAACGGTCTTACATATAAACATAGTATAAGCTTGATATAGTTAAAATATGTTTTTATTATTTTGTTCTGTAGTCTTTTTATATTCAATAGAGCGGGACAAAACATATTTTAACTATATCAAGCTTATACTAAATTTATATGTAAGACTGTAAGTATATTATTATTACTACGTTTATAAGTAAGACCATAAGTATATTATTTCTATATATTGCAATTTTAAGAAACATCAAGATTGACTTGTGAATTTTTCAATATAATATTTAACTATAAATCATTATGATTTAGTAATTTTTAGTTAACATTGCCATTATTAATGATTGTTGTTTTGAAAAAATACTCTGGAAAGTTAATTTAAAATATGAAGCTTAAATAATCAATGAAACAGGTACTGAAATGTGTCTATCCCATACTCTACACCCCAGTAGAAGACTGAAATTCGTTTTATATTAAGATTAACCCATTAACTCCTTATTTTTTTGAGATATATGCACAAATATTGTGTAACAATATAATTATAATAGAATCTCACTAATCCGGCAGTTCAATAGACCGACACCCTCCGCCCACGTTTCCCCCATATATAAATTGCACAAATTACAGAACTCAATTAAGGATAATTTTAAAACTATGTATAGTTGCCGAGATGTAACTTGGCAAGAGTCGTTAGATGCGCAGAGTTCATTTTTTAGGTCTCTTTGGTTATGTAGCGGGACGCGGGGAAGAAGCTAGCATCGTTCCGAGCGGCGATTGGTTGCTCAGTCGACACTTGTATCTTGCAGTGTGTCGACGTTCCGTTCGCTCCCCAGTACACTTCCGTGCATTAGAATTCGACCCTTTTGTTTTTTGCGTTTTTGTTTTCATTTTCTATATAGTGAATTTTTTTAAACTTAACTGTATTCATTTTATTTAAAACAAATAATATATTAATCTCCTTTAACTTTCTTCCAAACAGACATATTTAAAAATAAGTTTTGGAAATAATTAAATAAATAAGACCAACTTATTATTCTAAAATATAAGTAAAAATGTATATATCTGATAATAATAAATAAAAATAATAAAATACTATATAATTATTCAACAAGCCTTAAAGGTAACTATTTTTTGGCACGAAGTGTACATGCGCGAACTTACCCCCACTTCGCCAAAACCTTGCCAAGTTACGTCTCGGCAACTATACCTAATTAGTTAATTGTGAGATTACAGTTTAAAAAAAAGTGTAGAACAAGAACACAATTATGTTGTGTCCTTTTTATGAAATACTTTATTTTTTATTATGATTTTTTCTAGACAATCCAGTAATCCGGCACCTGCTTTTAGCCGGATTAGTGAGTCTACTGTATATTCAAATTAAGTTTTGTCTTGAAAATATTTTGTTCTTTTTGAAAAATTTCCAAATGGCAATGGCAGCTAGTGGGTTAATAGCAGCGCTGATAGTGATTATTTCGTTGTACAGTAGAACGCCGATTGTCTGAATTAATTGGGACAGGGGTCGATTCGGATAATCGGACATAGACTAGTAATAAAGAAAAACGAACTGTCACACAGAATAAACCTTATTAAGTTTAACAAATAACAGTTGAAATATATCTCAACTCCAGCTAGTTCCGACTTGTTACAACAAAACAAAAAATACATTACTTACTTTTAATTTTTTATATTACGCTCAGTGGCGGGACCACCATACAACCTAAACGCTTGTTTTTCCTTATTAATGCATTAAAAAGAAATATAATAATGTCATTAGTCATATAATATAACTTATACGATTACGTAATTATATAAGTTATATAAATATATAAACACGTATTATGGTAAAGTCGGCAAGATGGGCTTTTGGGCTTGTATGGTAGTCCCGCCACTGATTACGCTTAGGACCGATTCGGATGATTGGCGATTCGGTTAATCGGCGTTCTACTGTATAGCTAATCTGACTCTGTATTCCAGATCATCAAAGTGGAAGTAATCAAGGCCTCCGCGTGCCGCAGACCGCAAGTGAAGCAGTTCCACAACAGCCACATCAAGTTCCCTCTGCCCAAGCGCGTGCACCACCACAAGCGACTCAACACCTTCGCTTACAAGAGACCAAGCACTTACTTCTTGTAATTTTATCGCTATCTATAATAAAAACCCACATGATGTGGTAAAATTTGTTGTTTTTTATTTAGATCTTTTCCGTATTTCAAGACCTAAGGTCTTAGGCATGTTCATGACATTTGAATGTATGAATTGATTTGGTTGAAATTTAGTATACAAATTACCTTGGTTAACTATCCAGCCGGCCTAGCATGACCGCCACGAGATATGTCGCGGACGAGAGAAGACAAATTAAGTTGTAATCTTGATATATTGTATCTCGACATCGACAATTTTGATAGAAAAGATATCTCGATCGACAAATATCTATTTCTGATATTAAAAGTCGAGTTTTAAGTGTAATTGTCATGTTAGACCCGAAAGAAATAGAGCGATAACCGATTGAAACACGAGAAAACGGTCGACTAAATTTTGTCGCGGTTGTCATGCTAGGCCGGCTGATGTGTCCCTTGGGATAAAACAGATTGTAATAAATATGGTTAAACTTAGTAGGTACTTATCCTTATCGGCGGATTTACCAGCGTAAGTATATATTTTTGATTTGACGATTATTATTTAACATTGACTTTTTAATGCATAAAACGATATAGTCTACTGAAATGTAGACTTATTGATGTGGTGAGTGATCATTACATGGCCTATTTTTCTCGTGACCTTGACAGACCGAGTAAGCTATCGTGGTGAGGTATCAGAAATAAAACACAACATTAAAATAAAATAATAATTTTATTTTTTATAAATACACAATAAACAGTCTTCTATATAAATTTATTTTTCGCATTTTATTGCCTTTATTTGTATGCAGTATTCTGCAAAACTAAAATTAACTTATTTTAAAATTGCCTTTAGTTGCTTATAATGTTGTCATTAGGATAATAGGTAAAATTACTGCTGGGTTATATTTTTGGCAAGTGTTTTTTGAGAAAGGATAATTTTTTATTAATTACTAATGGTTTTGATATGATTTCTTCATGTAACAAAAAAGTTAATAAGATAGGAATTATGAATCGTTATTTGACCATCCAAATATTTCGTTTCATAGATTTTTAATAATTTTTGAGACACCAATGTAGGAAGATATCAGATCTTAGCGACGAGACCGCAGCAATCTCGCATTTTTTTAAAGTAAGTGACAATCATATATAGCAGTGTATGTAAAAATTTAAATATCGACAGAAAAACAATTCTTAAGATTAAAAAAATATATTTCACCTAAATTGGATAAACAACTTCATTAAAGTACTTGCATTTTATAGATGTGTTTGTTTTACCTTTTTTAAATTATACCGTTTGTGTTGTTTTTTTTAAATGTTTTTTAATTTACTTAGGACACGTAAAAAGTTGTATGATTATAAAATATGGTAAAACGGGCAGTATAGTTTAAAAAAACGTAACACAAAGTTATAATTTGTTTATCACAACAGGCTATCTATATAACTAGGTTAAACATAGGAGGCATCAGTATAGACCTCAAGTATCTATTAAAATCTATTACTGAATAAAACATTTATCATACGTATCTAATAATAAAACAACCATAATGGTGACAAAATCAAAATAATCTAATGGAATACCGGATATAAAATATTTTTAGCGGAATTATTATTATTTATCCGGACGTTTCGTGTACCGAAAGGTGACAGGTGTCTTCATAGATTTAAAATTCTTTGTCACCATTATAGTGAAATGTATATAGTTTAAATAAAAAGAAATAGTTTAATTAAATAAAAGTTTTTATATTTATCACTTTGTGTGTTGGCAAATAAATAAATAAAAAATAAATAGTTCAATCGAATCGATAATTACAATATTTCAATTCTTTTAAGGTAAAATAATACAATAAATTGTGACATGAAATAGCTTTTAGGTACACAACGTGATCCTACAGCATTTTGGCGTTCATTAACCCTGTTTAATTCTACCCTAATTTAAATACGTGTGAAAGTTTTACTTTAAAACGCAGAATCTTTTCTCTTTTTAGTTTCTTTGAAGCCTAAAAAGCTCTCTTAATCAGTATTACTGCAGGATTATTAAGAGAATGAGATAGAGCTTAACAAATATATCGCTGTCACGCTCTCTCGTAAAGTAAGACGACAATATTAGTGCTCTTAGATACCCTGGACCCCGAACTCTTTATTTTGTTTTTTTTTTTTATGTTAGATATCGACAGACGAGCATGAGGTTCACTTGAAGGTAGGCGATACCTCAGCCACAGAACATCAGTCAATGATGCGCTGTCGACCTAAATTTACTTCGAGCATTCGGAAATCCACAGAGAGAAACGCGCAATGTGCTTTTTCGATTTTTCCATCTATGAACGGTGGTTTGTTACGCGGTCGGAATTTCGATATTCCTTCCACCCGTTCAATGCCCGAAGTAACCAAACGTGGGGAAGACACGCTTACAGAAAATTATAAACATGTCGTCCCGGTGGGATTCGAACCCACGAGCCAACGACCGTCAAAAGTTTATATGGCGAGGATCTTAATAGCCAGCTTGGCGGCAGCGCGTTTCGCCTGCGACTTGTTGGATCCAACGCCGTAGATCGTGTGCTTTTGGCCTTTCTTCGTGAACGTCACCGGGATCATTACTTTTGGAATTTCTGTCGGTGTCAATTTCGGTTCACTGAAATTAATAATATGGAGAAATATGAAAAGGAAGCATTATCATATTGTAAAATCTAAATTTCCATGGGCATTGCCTGAAATAAACATTTATTATTATTATATCCAAGCCTGGATTGCTAGAATAGAATAGAATGCCATCAAAAACATAAATTGTAAAAAAAGCCAAGTCTTGCAACTCAGTGCTTCTATCGTAAAAAGTTGTGAGATCCATATAATACCAAGTCGGTCAATTTATTCAGTCTCTACTGAAGGATCCTTCTGTCTTAAGTTATTACATAATAAGCTATCCTAACAACATCTTATAGTGATCATATCAATGCCAATATTAAAAATCTTTGATATTTAAAATAAATAGATTGACTCGGCTATCGCATGAAATCACAATGTATCTTTTTTTATTTTATTAAAAACATAATGTATCTCACAAGTAATACATATTATATTAAATCAGATTGTTTAGTGCGATTGCCAAGTAAATCTATTTATGTTAAACATCAAAGATTTTTAATATTGGCATTGATACGATCACTATAAGATATTGTTAGGTTAGCTTATTATGTAATAACTTAAGACAGAAGGATCCTTCAGTAGAGACTGAATAAATTGACCGACTTGGTATTATATGGAACTCACAACTTTTTAGGATAGAAGCACTGAGTTGCAAGACTTGGCTTTTTTTACAATTTATGTTTTTGTTGGCATCTCATTTCTTTTTGTAGATAGCCCTTTTCTTAGTTTATTTGGATAAGAATTAATACAAAGCTATGGATAACAGTCTGATTTTGATCGGCATTTTTATCATTATTATACTGACATAACTACAATAGTTGGACATAAGGTCTCGGGATTTTGATATGTTCTATAATATTGTAGAACGTTTTTTTGTTCTATCATCAATACTTTCCGCAGCACATGCGGTGAAAGACATTTTATGGCTAATTTTTTTACACCTTGGGTTGTTTTTAGTAGGGATTTCTAAGGATCTCTATTTTTTCTAGTAATAAATATATGTTATGTTACTCAGTGATAATGTAGCTTTCTAACGGTAAAATAATTTTTAAAATCGGTCCAGTAGTTTTTAAGTTATTAATTACATACAGAAATACAAAAATAAATTGTATATCTAGAAAACTGGACCGAAATTTCAAAATATTGTAGTTTTTCCTTGATTTATAGACTAAACACTAATTGTATTCTAAATTTCAAGTTTCTATGTCTGCTAGAAGTGCCTTAGAGTTTTGATGATCGGTCAGTCAGTGAGTGAGTGACAAATTATCAAACTTTGACTAGTTATAATTCAAACTACTGGTTCAAACAGAATGATATTTGAAATATACCGAGTTTATACAATGCCTGCTTAGTGACTGAAAATTCAGGATTCTAGTTTTATCCACAACGAAGTTATAGGGGGTCGAAAATGGCCCGAACTACTTCGAGAAAAGTATAGTACGGCCGTGCCGCTTTTTGTTCGACTTGGCGGGGGCACTACCGTGCCCCCCAGATATACTTTATTGTACACAAAAACCAATTATACAAGCAATAAAAACTAAAGCTAAATATTGTACAAGAGGAAGGCCTTATCGCAATATGCGATCTCTTCCAGGCAAACCTCTGGAAGGGAAAAAAAATAACAAAATAGAGTAGAAGGTGCAGCAAGAATGAATATAATATTTTTTTCCGAACATTTTTGTATAAAGGATGGCTCACATGATGTTTAGTGATCACTGCTACCTATAGACAACATGCAACAACTGCAACACCAGAAGGCCCGCAAATAAATTGCCACAAATTGTACTCTGTATTTTTTTTTTATGTAAGATTTGGACAGATGAGCATGAGGCTCACTCGGCCAAACGCACCAACGAGCCCGTCAATTATAACTAAGTTTAATTCTAACTTTTTTGTTGCTCTAGAAATCGAATCCCGAGCCTTTAGTGTAAATCGATTACCACTGAGCCAGTGGGGTGCTATATTGTCGACTTATATTATAATGAAAATTTTCTTTGTGCGTGTCAGAGCTCATTCCCCAAAGACTGAGCACGCGTATATGTTAATTACACCCGTGTATGTGTGTGCGTAAGTGTATACGTATGTGTAAGCGTGCTCACCCAAACACCTGGCACGCGTTTTATGTTAATTACACCCGTATATATGTATGCGCGTGTAAGTCTATGCGTGTGTAAGCGTACTCACCCAAACACTGGGCACGCGTACATATAAATGTTTATAACACCCGTATATATGTGTGTGCATGTAAGTCTATGTGTGTGTGTAAGTGTACTCACCCAAAGACCGGACACGCGTATATATTAATTACACCCGTATATATATGTGTGCATGTAAGTCTATGTGTGTGTAAGTGTACTCACCCAAAGACCGGACACGCGTATATATTTATTACACCCGTATATATGTGTGCGCGTGTAAGTCTATGTGTGTGTAAGCGCACTCACCCGAAGACCGGACACGCGTATATATTAATTACACTCGTATATATGTGTGCGCGTGTAAGTCTTTGCGTGTGTAAGCGCACTCACCCAAATACCGAGCACGCGTATATGTTTATTACACCCGTAAACGTGTATGTATGTGCGAGTGTAAGTCTATGCGTGTGTCAGCACACTCACCCAAACACCGGTCACGCGTATATGTTTAATACACCCGTATATGTGTATATGTGTGCGCGTGTAAGTCTATGTGTCTGTAAGTGTACTCACCCGAACACCGGACACGCGTATATCATCTCGTACAACACGCGCACGGGCTGCTTGGGCACGCGCTGCGCGAAGGAGGCGATCTCGCGCCACATGACGCGGTACACCGCGCGCCACACGGCCGCCAGGTCGCTGCCGCTGTCCAGGTACATCGCGCCCACCAGCGACTCGAATATATCGCTTAGCACCTGACATCGTCGGCTTAATTATAGATACTTCGTATCTCCATTTGGTCAAACTTTAGATAGATAGATAGATAGACATTTATTCACAGCAAACACACGCACACAAAGATAACGACTATGAACAAACATCAAGGACAAAAGGGAAATTTAAAAATAAAATTAACATATAAAGTTTAAGAACTAAATCCTATTTTCTACAATCAAACAATCTATGCGGCAGTGTGCTGCCATGAAATGGAAGGCTCAGTTTAAGTTAGGGATTCCTCTAATTCTTTTTCCTTTCCTCTAACACTGATTTTCAGTAGCTTCCTGGCTGAACGGTGTGTCCTGTCTATTTTACAAGATGTGAAAAGAAAAACAGTAATATTTATAAAATTTATATATACTCGTATACTCGTATAAGTATCAGGAGTTAGTATCTTTACAGGAGGAGGAAAAAACTACAAACAGGTCAAACATTCTGTGGACATACGTAGTTTTATTTTTGTAAATCCCAAAAAACCTAAAATCAATTAGTAGATAAGAGTGATTCCATCATATTCGTTACTGTGTTTTACACAAGATGGCATCAAGAAACAAAAATTGGATTTTTTTTAATTACGAAGTTTGATAATTAGGCCAGCCAATAATAATATTCATTATTCAATACTTTTACGGTCACCGGCATATCTCTCACCGTCTATAAACGTCCTCTGCCCGCCTAGCATTTTTTTTAAATGTTAGATTCGACAGACGAGCATGAGGTACACTTGATGGTAGGTGATAACTAATACCTCAGCCACAGAACATTAATCATTGATGCGCTGTCGACCTATTTTACTATACCTATTTTTTTTTACGGTTTTTCCATCTATGAACGGATAAACCCGGTCGGAATTTCGACATTCCTCCCACCCGATGTTACCCAATGTGGTGAAGACATGCTTACAAATAATTATAAACATGACGTCCCGGTGGGATTCGAACTCACGACCCATCGGTGGGCACGGCAGGTGTACTACCGAACGAGCCCGTCATTATGCTTATTCAATTAAAAACACAAACCTTAGGCACTTCGACGTACGCAGCGATTTGGCATTCCTCTTCATCAATGAGGAAGAGCACATCCTCGGTGATGTCGTGGTCCCGCTGCTCTTGGTGCTCCGCGAAGTTCAGTATCGCGTTCTCCAGTACCGGGTTCAGGTCCGTGCAGAGGAACCTATACAGAACGATATTGACGTAAGGATAAAGGACGAAAATTGGAAACTGAGTTTTTTTTTTTTTAATTTCTAGCCGGTCTAGCATGACAACCACGACAAAATACTGTCTTTTTAGCAACCGTGGTCGCGGGGAGACAGAAAGATGACAGTTGTCTGATTTTTGAAATGTCACAAAGTTGCCATATTAACGCCATCTATTCCTACGGAGTTGATATTTGCTGTAATTTTCTATATTAGAACAATATTTACTTACGGTGTCCTCTTGGTTTTTAGTATGTTTGTATCAATATAAATAATTAATAAATCGCGTTTTAATCCGGTATACAGTATTTTATTTAAAAACCACGACAAAATTTTGTCGACCGTTTTCTCGTGTTTTAATCGATTATCTCTTTATGTCTTCCGGGTGTAACATGCTACACTTAAGACTCGACTTCTTATGTCTAAAGGAGAAATATCTGTCGATCGAGATATCTTGTCTATCAAAGTTGTCGATGTCGAGATATCATATTAATATATCGCGATATCTTATATCTTAGTTTGTCTTCACTCGTCCGTGAGATATCTCTTGATGGTCATGCTAGTCGCGCTGACCACGAGCATTACTTTTGAACTGGCTGCTGTTCATGATGAAATGAGCCATCGCGCAATGTGCACTTCACGGTTTTTCCATTTCCATCTATGAACGATGGTTCGTTACCCGGTCAAAATTTCGATATTCTTCCCCTCGTTAAATACCCGAAGAGACCAGAAGTATAGAAGATTGCAGAAAATTTTAAACATTTTTTTTTTTTATGTCAGATATCGACAGACGAGCATGAGGTTCACTTGATGGTAGGTGATACCTCAGCCACAGAACATCAGTCAATGATGCGCTGTCGACCTAATTTTTACTTCGAGCATTCGGAAATCCATAGACTGAAACCGAAACGCGCAATATGCACTTCACGGCTTTTCCATCTATGAACGGTGGTTCGTTACCCGGTCGGAATTTAGATATTCCTCCCACCCGATCAATGCCCGAAGTTACCAGACGTGGGGAAAACATGCTTACAGAAAATTATAAGCATGTGCTCCCGGTGGGATTCGAACCCACGACCCATTGATGCGCACGGCAGGTGTTCTACCGAACGCGCCAACGAGCCCGTCAAAATCATACATATCATTGGACTGTGATTCGAACGATCCATCGAGACCCAAATAGGTGTTCTACCTAACACGCCAAGTCTGAAACATCAAGGCAGCGTTAACCTTTTAACCGCTTGGCTAAATATATATACCTAATAAGAATACTAATTGATAAAATATCATTAAGCTTTTTTGTAAATTTATAAAACTTAATTTTAAGTAATTGTTGTAAATAATATCACTATTAAATAATCGTTTTAGTTGTACCACGCAGTTCATAAAACTAAAATAGAACAAAAAACATGCATGTATACAGTTCGCAGAAATACAGAACTCTTTAGAAGCTCGAAGTAAAAAGTAGGTCGACAGCGCATCATTGACTGATGTTCTGTGGCTGGGGTATCACCTACCATCATACAATCTCATGCTCATTTGTTGATATCTATACTAATATTATAAAGAGGAAAGATTTGTATTTTTGTATGTTACGAATAAACTCAAAAACTACTGGACGGATTTTAAAAATTCTTTCACCAATAGAAAGTTACATTATCAGCGAGTAACATAGGCTATTTTTATAGTACGTAAACATTTAACCCGTGTGAAGCCGGGGCACATTTCTAGTCTAACATAAAAAAAATACGACATGGGCGGTAAAAAGGTTTAAACTCACTTATGAAGCCCCAACTTGACGACATACGAGGCGAAAGTGACATTATTGACGAGCGCCGATCTCAAATCGGTGAGTTCCCCCGGCTTCAGTTCGCCACAGTTCTCGTAAATGTACGAGGTTATTAGGAAATCCAATATGGCGTCGCCGAGGAATTCGAGGCGTTCGTACGACCGCGTGTAGCGATTGCGGATGTAGGAAGGGTGAGATAAAGCCTGAAAATATATATATTAAACTGTAAATATTTATATGTAAAGATAGTGTCGATACCTCCAGTGGCGTAGTCTTGTGTAGTTCGCGAATGAACTAGTTCATAAGAGCGCTCCCACAGATGAACTACGCGAACTAGTTCCCTCATTTCCCGCTCGTGAGTTCGTGATCGAAAACGCGAGCGGGCGTTAACCGTGGTTCGGTTGTAGTTACGCACGGACGGCACTAATACTGCCGCTCGCGCACTGCGCATGCGCATCTTGTTTAGTTTATCGGTTTAGTCAGCAGAACTATACATATTATACTCTTGAGGTGATTTATTAGTGGCAACAAGTGAAAAAGCCTTGGTCATGCAATAAATTAAAAAAATATTATTAAATAGACATGGGTAACTCAGCGAAATTCCTTTGTTTGGTTTGTTATTGTTGATAATATTCAAAACTTAACTAAAAAATATTAATCATTCAGGGGTTTTTTGCTGTTTTTAGAGTTCAAAAATTATAGGTAAAAGTACACTGTACTGTACATTCCAAAATCATATCGCATGATGAAAACGATAGAACGATTTGCTTTTCCCTGATTCGAGCTGGGAGCTGAGTGTAAACAACACATAATATCCACATGTAATCAGTTGCTTACAATTCTTGGATGCCAATAATTGCATTCAATAACTGCTCTTGTATGTACAAGAAAATGGAATCATGTAAATGGGTATTTATTCTTACCTCTAATAGGAAGGAGGGGTCTTTAAACTTGTAGTCGATAATTTTCTCGACATCTTGTCTCGTGTAGTTCAGCAAGCGATTGATGTCGTCTTCGGTTGCCAACTTATCTGTCACAACGGTCTCTACCGTTTTGTGAATGTATGACATGAAATTATCCTAAAATAAAACGTTTATCAAGACACAAAAGAAAAACTTTGAAAGCTATCATATTTATGTAGATGGAAAAACTGTGAATATACACAAATTAAAAATTATACAACATACATACGATTTATTTAATTAGCATTTCCACTTTTGAAAATGAAAAATGGTACATTTCGACCTCTCTTAACAACCTTTAACGATTTATAACAGCCTTTATAAGTAATAAAAAAAATCTAGATCCCGCAACAGGTTTCACTGTATATGAAAATCCGAATGCTCGAAGTAAAAAGTAGGTCGAAAGCGCATCATTGACTGATGTTCTGTGGCTGAGGTATCACCTACCATCAAGTGAATCTCATGCTCGTCTGTCGATATCTACATACATACATATACATCACGCCTCTTTCCCATTGGGGTAGGCAGAGATCACGGAATTCCATATGCTCTGATCCTTACATACCACTTTCGCTTCTTCTACTTTCATCAATGCTTTCATACACACTCGTCGGTTACGAGTACTTTTGACCTGGCCCTTTTGCAAAACGTCCCCGAACTGATCAAGGTTCGTAAACATAAAAAAAAGACATAATTACCTCTGGAGGCAAAATCTTCATCCATTCCAAGAACACGACAGCGCCCTCAATGCCTCCACTGAGTAGATATGTACCAATAAGCGCCTCCACGCAATCTGCGACGGACTGAAATATATCGAGCTCATGTATCGAAACGTCGTACTATAAAATCAGATATTTCTATATTCCTATAAAATCGAGACAGCTTTGAATGGTACTTTAGATTATACTATTGTAGCGGTGCCTTAACGCGTATTTTGAAATTCAGCATTTTTATATACGACTAGCAACGCGCCCCGGCTTCACACGGCTGTAATGTAGATGTACTATAATGTAGCTTTCTATTGGTGAAAGAATTTTTAAAATCTGTCCAGTAGTTTTTGAGTTTATTCATAATATCCAAAAATACAAATCTTTCCTCTTTATAATATTAGTATAGAAAAGCATATACGAACAGTCAGGAGTGAGTCGGTTACCACACTCCGCTCTGCCAGGTCATATCCATTATAATATATTACATTTAATATATAGTTATATTACCTATATGGTATTGCTAATGTACTTACATAACATAAGTGAAGTTTGAATAAAGACTGTGTGATTGAGTATTTATGATTTAATCCAATCACGTCGGGGTCACCAATTTATAGGGCGCGTTTGTGAGGTATTTAATGAATGTTGTATAGTCATAATATTGAAAGACGTGTTCGGATTAAATCATAAATACTTAATCACACAGTCTTTATTCAAACTCACTTAAGTTACATACACTATTTACGTTAAATTATTTAAATAACTTTTATAAATCCAATATTTAAATGAACAAATACAATACAATATTTATAGATCGCCGTCGGATAATTAACCGTTAATAACTACATTTTATGGGTTATTCTTATTAACCAAAGATTTGGTTAAATAACGGTAGCTTACGGGTTTTTTACAACTATAGTGGCGAGCTAGCAAGATAGCCATGTAAGATAATTTATGTAAGTACCTATTCTAAAATAATTCAGTTGACTCGGTTGTACAATAACTTATATCTAAAGATTTAAATATATTTATAAATATTAAATAGGACAATGATTACATGGTGGCGTATATCTCACGCAAAAAAAACGTTGCAAAAAAACTATTGTGGTCTCTGGCAGAATGACCAGCGCTGTGGAACTCGTCTCCTTCACAGCATTATGTTGAGCCAGGGCCAATTACAACCACGGCACACACACATTTACACATTACACATTACACACTGTACCTTAATTTTATGTTCCAAATTTTTTGTTACTATTTTGTGATTTTGTGTGTGTGTTTCGTTCGTAATAAATATTATGTCTATGTCTAAATCGTATGATGTATTGTAGTAAACATTTAAAGTAACAGTTTTTTTTTATGTTTCCTTAGAACATACCTTATCGGAGACTGCTTGTGCCTGAACATAGCCTTGCATTGCATGTTGAACCTCTCCTTCGGGCTCAGACTCCGCCGGACGGACGTTAGATATCGCGTCAAAGCATCTTCCTTGAACTATACTCAAGCTTTTATCGGACAACTTTCCTTTCAATGCTTCCGAAGTCGTAAATTCTATTCCGATTAAGAATGACGGTCGGATCTGCAAGAAATGTGATTATGAAAGATAGCTAAAATAAACATAAAAGGATTTTTGTGTCATGCTGAGTGACTGTTTCACTAATCATTTGACTTCTTTTTATGTAAGATATCGACAGACAAGCATGATGGTAGGTGATATCCCAGCCACAGAACATGAGACAATGATGCGCTATCGACCTACTTTTTACAGCATTCGGAAATCCATAGACTGGAACCGAAATGCGCAATATGCACTTCACAGCTTTTCCATCTATGAAAGGTGGTTTGAATCCGATCGGAATTTCGATATTCCTCCCACTCGATCAATACCCGAAGTTACTAGACGTGGGTAAGACATGACAAAATGATAAACATGTCGTCCCGTTGGGATTCGAACCAACGACTCATCGGTGCGCACGGTAGGTGTTCTACCGAACGATCAACCCGTCAGACATTTGATTTTTTAAATATTTTGCTTTTGTGGAAATCGAATCCTAAACTATTGGTTATACGCAACGCATATATCATGAAGCTACATATTTATATAAATCTTCGAATTGGGAGTCTTTTTATGATATACCGTAACTTTAATATATTATATATACTTTAACTTTGACCTCACAATAAATACTGGTTTGTGGTATTACAAATCACTTCTCATTATATCTTCAAGGACATATATTTTTATCTTATGATTATTATATTCAACTTAAAATAGAAGCAAAATATCGGTATTTAAGTTGAGTATTTAGGCGATACTTTTCAGTAAACGTCTTTATTATTTTATTTTGATAGCTTTTTATTTTAATCCAGGGTTTCCTAGTTTGGAGCTCATTGTTTATTTATTTTTTTGAGTCATACAATATCATTATTTTTTAATTAATATATATGTATATATACAATTAAGAGTAATTATAACTATTTTAATATAAAATAGATACGTAATATCAATTCCGCAGTGACATAAATCAAACATCCCATAGTTTAATAAATCAAATATCGACCAGCATAAGTTCGGATGGCGGGGAGAAGGTACATTATTATATATCCGTGAGATCGAGGGTAGTTAGGGGTTAAATAAAACAAATTAAAATAGCCAACGATCTTACGAGCACACTCATAGCTGTTATTATTACCTAGTATGTACCATAGAATTACCGGTATCTGCAAGGTCGAGGCCGAATTGTAAAATGTAATTTATGTACACTATAGAAGCTACTCGTGCCGATACGGCAATACGCGCAATCTTCACATTCACACATTTTCGGCGTGGGAAGCCGGCGCAAGCGCACGTGCTGATAGTTACTTTTATATTTTGTGATTGAAGAGCGATATAGTGTTGTCTTAACCCCTAAGCTTTTGTGCAATAATATTTAAGGTATTTAGAACATTTTTTTGGACAATTTTTAAATGGCAACGTATTCCAATTGAGTGAAAGTGTTGACGAGAATATCTGATATTTTTTGACCTCCTTTTATAAACGAAACAATCGGCAAATCCCGTGGTTATCGGCCGTAAAGTACCGCACATCTTGCAAAACAGATTAACCGTATTTTAAACTCACGGTAAAAAGCAACATAAAATCAATCATAGTAATGTACTCGTACTTATAGTAAGAAACTAGAAATATTTTCTCTCTAGAATTACACATGATCTTTGTAAACTTTATTATTAGTACATCCAATCCAATTGTATAAACAAGTTTCGATAAATATTTATGATTGACATAATATCATAATTTATTTACAAAATTTTGTTTTTAACACCTGATATCAGTATTATCGATTTCAATCACTGATTAATAATGTGATAATTTGATAATAACACTAGGTCAGGCGACATAAGTTCCTTTTGCAATAAAATAAATTTATAATTTATTCATGTTACAAAATACATACAATATTTACTCATAGATATAACTTACATAATACATGTCTAAATTAAGTAATTCTGTAGGTAGGGACAATTAAGTAATAAAGGTGGTATAAAATAAAATAAACATTTTAATATTCGCGAGGTGCATCTTAACGAAGGATTAAAACCTAATCCATCCCAATCAAAATTAAAACTGGCGATTAATAATAGAACTATGATTCTGTTAAAACACATTTTATAGCTGTATGTAAATAACAATAAAGTGTTTAAGCTATAACCAAACATAAGGCGATATACAGGGGTGCTGTATCAAAATTTGGTGGAGCCCTTCTTTCTAACTGCGGCGAAGCCTTAATGGAAGATAAATTTTAACTTACACGGGTTGTTTGTTACGGCTGATACGGCAGCAGCTAAGTCCCTGGCGATACATAAGCCTATTAAGTGTTTACACAACAACACTTTGTGAGTAATAAAAATCGCTAAATGGTTCGCAACAACAGGAAGCGATAAAATTAAATTGAAAGATTCTTTGCATGTTCGATTTGTAATTCATAAATACGAAAGTCAGTGTTATATTTTGTTTTCGCGAATTATTATCAAGAATTTGATGCCGGGCTTATGTATTTGTTTCGAAAATGTCCGCGTTTCCATAGCAAGGAAAGCTGAACTAATTTCACCCCTCTAATCAGGCAGTTACTAAATCGTATTAAGATTATTTGAGTAGATATCGGAATTGAAACAATCTTTATTAAAAAAGTGTTAAACTCAAAGGGTGCCTCTTCCTACACAATAATAAATTTAGTGTGTGAATTTAACTACAAAGTTACATTTTTTTTTCCGATGCTGTCTCGTATATACGACTTTCGAACTACATACAACTTTGTATCATATTATTTGCCATTCATTTACGTTAATAATAATTTTCTACTTAACTTTTTTAGATGTTCAAAACGTTTGCATTTTATATTGCAATTGTTGCAATTGGCATGGGCGTCGGTTTAAAATATTACCTCGAAAGTGTACCAGATATGCCCGAAATAGACTTTGAGAGATGGTGGGGCGATGGCCTGAAGCCTGAACAGGAAGACCGTTCAATACGACCGTTCAAAATCACTTTCAATGATACGGTTAGTATTTTTATTTTTAAAAATAAAACTAAAAAAATATATATTCATAGTAATTAGTTAATGCTCACAATTACAATTACAAATAGGTTACATTTATAAAAAAAAACATGTAGAACATGAATATAAATATACTATATTCCCTTTATTTATTACGATTTTTCTATACAATCCAGTTATCCGAACATGCCAATAATCCGGCACCCTCTGGTTTTTAACATTGTCGGATTAGTGAGAGTCTTCTGTAATTATTGTTAATATAATAAAACATAAATATACTTAAATACACACGAATACATTGGCTTAAATAAAAATTACTTAAAAATATTTATGTATGTTTGAAAAGTGACATCAAACCTATTACAATTACACCTATAATTAAAATTTTAATACATTTACTTCTATTATAGATGATAGAGGATTTAAAGAGCCGTTTGAGAAATAGGCGTCAATTTAGGCAGCCGCTACAAGGAATGCAATCACAATACGGCATTAACACTATGTACTTAGAAAAAATAATTAAATATTGGCTCGAAGAATATAAATTTAAGGAGAGAGCTGAGCGATTGAATATATTTCCACATTACAAAACAAGAATACAGGGTCTCGACATTCATTATATTCACGTTAAACCAGAGGCCAAAGGTAAGAAGGTACTACCATTGTTGATGTTACATGGATGGCCCAGTTCTTCAAAGGAGTTCGATATGGTTATACCGTTACTGACTAAAGCCAGAGATGGATTTGATTTTATATTTGAAGTCGTTGCGGCTGATCTACCAGGATTTGGATTTTCTCAGGTAGGAATTTCACAATATTCTTGTATATTTATTTATTTATTTATTAATCGAACTATACTACTAGTTTATAATAAATGATATGTAGTTTCGTTAAAGATTTATTTCTAATATCCCCATTGAATTATTAAATAGGGCTGTACCTATAATATTATTTCTATTATTAATTACTTACAATATATTTTCAGGGAACTAATAAACCTGGTCTAAGTCCTCTACAAATTGGAATTATTATGCGCAATCTGATGCGACGCTTAGGATTCAAAAAGTATTACATTCAAGCCGGTGATTGGGGCTCGCAGACGGCCACTCACATGACAACTTTTGTGCCAGAGGAAATATTAGGGTAAATTGCATCTTTCTCCTTTTCCCGTCCCGGTGTCTGCCTATTTGATAGTTTGACATTCGGCAATGAAATCGGGGCGAAGTGAATTTCTGGGCGTTCTATCTATGAATTGCTTACTTAGCTTTTAGTCAAATGATGATGTATACGTAACTTATGTATAATATTTAATTTGATCGTATTTATTTGTAGCACAATTTTATTTTAATGTAATTTCAGCTTTCATACAAATATGCCCGTGTCCTCAAGACCTATAAGTGACGTGAAACTTTTCCTCGGATCATTGTTTTCAAACCTCATCATGGAAGAAAAGCACGCAAGCAGAATATACCCTCTCAAGAAATTCTTCAATTATATCATAAGAGAAAGTGGATACTTTCACTTGCAAGCTACGAAGCCTGATACAGTCGGTTAGTGTTTTACTTACTATAGTGTATTCATATTGCGTTCCTCCCGTACAATATCCTTGGATTTTTTTTAGAAAGCAGACAACGCACGTTTTTTTAAACACAATGTTGGATGTAACTTTTTCTTTATAGAATAGGGAGTAAACGAGCAAGTTGTTCACCTGATGTTAAGTTAAGCTAATAGACCTATGTATATCATCTGCAACGCCAGGAACCCGTATGTGCGATGCCGGCCTCTAAGGAATGAATAGTATCGGTTCGGAATCCGCTGGCGACAACTGGTTCGAATGGTTGGGCAAGGTAGATGAAAGTGTCTAAGAATTCGTGCAGTTATGGACTTTTACATGATGTCAGATAAGCACAGCTGCTAACATATCATATATAACACGGGGACAGGAAAAAATCTATTTCGACTATGCCGCAAATATTGATGTTTTGATGCAATTAAACTTCAATGTCATCGTAGACATTTTTATTCTCCCATGCAAATAAATTAGATGATATCCCAAGAATTTTACAGAATTCGTTAATAATAATAATATATACAATTTTGTTATTGAGACCCGTAAAAATGATCTGACATGATGACTGACATTTTCATATGTATTATTTTTATGATTATTCACAGGCGTGGCGCTAACAGATTCGCCGGCTGGACTGGCAGGGTATACACTAGAAAAGATAGGTGTATGCAGTAATCGAGATCAGTTGGACACACCCCATGGAGGCTTGGATAATTTGAATTTAGACGATTTGTTGGATACTGTGACTATAGCGTGGACAAACGAATGTATCGTAACGTCCATGAGAATCTACGCTGAAGCCTTCGCAGAGTCAGACGTATTTGTGATGCACAAGTACGTATACTTACATATATACTGCCGCCATAAGCCGAAAACAAGTGATATTTTATCTTCTAATGAGAGTAAAATTCCACCAGTTTACATCAATTTAACTAAGCCAAAAGGTGACCTTGCCTTAATTATCAATAAAATCCCCTCAGAATATAGTTCATATCTCAAAGGTTAGTGAGATAACGCTTTTTGGCTTATGACAGTATAACGAGTATTATTTGGTAATTATTGTTCGAAAACGAATTCTAAGTCACTAATGAGAACTTAACATATTTTCATAGTAGCACTGACGACTTAGTCTTTCTGTTTCTAAATCAATGAATGGCTATATTATCGAGACATGTCATAGATGAAAATAGTCAACAAATAATCAGTAACTTCCATTATTCCAAGTATTCCGTTATTTTTCAGCATCCCCACGCCAGTACCAACGGCTGCTATAAACTTCAAATACGAAGTAGTATATCAACCTGATTGGATACTGCGGGATAAATTCCCGAACCTCGTCAGATCGACTACTCTTGAATTCGGAGGCCACTTCGCCGGTATGCATACTCCTAAGGAACTCGCCAACGATGTATTTGAATCAGTAAAAGAATTCATCAAATTCCACGAGAATAAACAATTGAAATAACTCAAATAAAGAGATATAAGACTTTAGTTTCACAAATAATTATCGTATTTCTTTCATAAGAATGAATACTTAATTATTACGATCGATTCACATTTCTTCTGTGTTCTCAAGCGTGTAGTAAATAGTCATAATATTGATATACTTGTTTTTCAACTGAGAATAAGTAGAAATGTGACTCTATTATTGGTACTATAGAAGATTAACTACCACTTAAAATAATGTTATTATGATAAAGCGTTATTGATTAGTATCGACGTATTTATATTCGTATGTTGACGCAAATTGATCTCTTTTTTTATTAGTCGTATATCTTTTGTTTGTTATTTCATACTTTTATCAATATTATGTAATTTAATTAGCGTTGCGTATTGAAGTAAAATTGATTATTGCTTTAAAATATTTTTAAGTATAAAACGTTTTGTAATCAATGAATGTACAAGAGGTTATATTTGTGTGATGTTTTTGTTAAATTTCCAATTATCACCTCATAATAATAACATCCTTATACTAATGTTAAAACTTTATAAAATATATTCTTAAAATAATGTTGTTATTATTATGTGCGAACAAATATTATTATAATTACCAAAATACCATTGAATTAACTGAACAAATACACGTAAAACATTCCAAAGAACGTATTTGGTTTTATTTAACGTACCTATTGTATTTAAACGGTTCCTTAAAGTACTTGTAGTTCATTCACCTGTGTTTATTTTATTTATGTATGTAAACAGATTACTCCGTGAAATGTGAACCGTTTACGTCATGGGATTAATATATTTTAGTGTTATTGATCTAATAATTTTATTTAGCTTTTATGTGTGTAAAATATTATAAACTTAAATGTAATGTTGTCTATTGGTAATGAAAAAAAAAAGTTGAAAAGACTGCGCGCCCACTTGATGGAATGCATTCGAAACGTAGGGCTATCGAAATTAAGATCACCTAAATATAATTTATTTGATTTGATTAAATATTTATATCAAACTAGTCGCCCCGTGCCCACTTCAAAATTTGGTGTTTTAGGTATTTTTTGAACTGAAATAAAAAGAAATGCAAAATTCTTTGCATTTTTGTTAAAAAATTAGAAAATCTGTATAGGGACACCCTAATCACCCAGCGGTATGAAATATACTTTACGACCTATTTTCATACCTACCAAATATACTTTTTAAATTGTGTCTTTAAATTTAGAAGATGAACAATAATCTCACAAGATGGCGTAGATAGTTGAAATTCATCAGTTTACGTTAAGTGACTGGTTTGATTTTCAAGGTGTGATATACAGTAGACTCTCACTAATTCGGTACTATTAAAAACCAGAGAGTGCGGGTTATTGGAATGTTCGGATTACTGGATTATATAGAAAAAATCATGAAGTAAATATATAATATTACTGTAATATATCTCATAATTAATTAATTACATAATTTTAAAATAATCCTTAATTGAGGTAAATTATATGGCGGAGACCCTGGCGTGCCGGATTATTGGACGTGTCGGTCTAAAGAAGTGTCGGATTAATGAGATCCTACTGTATTAGAAGATTGGACAAATCAAGTGTATACCGGATACTGACCTTTTGTTCTCTGATGAATTTAGTAAGTTCTGGAGGGGCAAAGAATCCAGGTACGACGAAGTCACTCCTTGGACTGAACTGTTCCACTTTCATGCGCCCACCGAGATTAATATTTTTGCCGGCGTAGTACAAATTCCTGACAAAGTAATATTTATTTATATACCATAGTAGAGGACCCAATAGACATTGTCCTGTGATCTTGACTTCAAAAAAAATACTAGATTTGAATATGCTATTTTCCCACTTCTATTTCCGTACAAGGCGAGAATAGGTTGATAAGTCGACTTGCATATATATTTTTTTTAAATTATAACAGACCGCTTAGAATTGCTTAATTTACAGGGTGTATATGTTACAGTCACAGTGATTAAATAGATATTATACATAATGACTGGTCATTATATATAATAACAAAATTGACTAGACATAATAAATAGATCTATCGCCACGAAATATTTTCGTTCTCAGATAAACAAAAATTGTTCCCAGGTATGAATTATCAAATTAATGTTAATATATTATGTGTAAAATAAGAGATCGATAACCAATAAAATTATATTGCATTAAATGAATATAAACTTCGTTCTTATAATAACGACTAGTTTTGAAGTTCTAGGTTAGGTTATGTTGGTATGGTGACCACCGCGCACGAGTCGAGCGAGCGAAGCGAGCGGTGCCGCGGCAGCGGCCGACGAGTGCCAGAACCGAATTCTACTTATTTTACTTGGCTTAATAAAATCATTTATTTGGTACTAGACCTTATATCTCAGGATTTTAGGTGATTTATTGTGGAACTGATTTTGCATTGTTTGGTGACTACATTTTGGTGACAGATCTACTATTTTTTACATTATCCAAGTAAAATAATATTAATATCCAAGTAAATTAATATTTATTATTATTATTTTATTTTTATTACATTATCCAAGGCTTTGAAGTAAATTGCTAGTTAATGTGATTAATTCCGTGTCAATTATCACTTTATCTAAATTGAGTAGACATTATAAATAATGGCTAGATAATATACATAATATCCAGATTAATTACTTTGGCTGTAACATATACACACTGAACTATTAGAACAATGCTAGTACCACAAATTACACTAAATCTCTTGTTTTTACAAATCTATATTTTAAATGTCGAGACAAGTATTTTAGTGACTGTAATCTTGTTATTTAATTACCAATCAGGGGACATCGTCATTAGAATACCGTTATCACGACACCTTGAGATCCGCGTGTCTTAATTTAAGCTACACAAACCTATCAATTATGGGAAGCGTTGAGGAGGATTTTTTTGTTAGATACCGACAGACGAGCATGAGGTTCACTTGATGGTAGGTGATACCTCAGCCACAGAACAGTCAATGATGCGCCATCGACCTTCTTTTTACTTCGAGCATTCGGAAATTCATAGACTGCAACCGAAACGTTCTCAAATGTATAACTACTGGCGTGTTAAAAATTATATTGGCAATTAAATTATCTTTATTAGAATATTTCTACAGGCGCAACGAACAGTATCGAAACTGCAAAAAGCCTACTGCACTAATTGTAAAACTATATAACTTACCTACTATAGGGGAAAATAAAGGTTTTAAAAAAAATCATATTTAATTACCAATTTTTGACTCGAATAACACCGATATAATCTGTATAAACTTATCATTAGAAGTCTAAATATAACTTTAAGCAGCTTTCCTGTAAATTATATATTTTGCAATGTTGATGTTCGTTGCGGCAGTCGATTTGTCCACACTAGAATCACTACCCAGCTTTAAATATTTCTTAGTTTCTTAATAATTACATTTAAGTTAAAATATATTATTTTATAGCAACAAACAAAGTACTTACCTATTTCCAAGCAAGCGGCCTTTGATATTCGTCAACTGTCCTTCATTCAGCTTGGGGAACTTGTGGAAGAGGTACAGAGTGGAGGCGAACTTCAAAAAAGAGTCTCCAAGAGTCTCCACTCGTTCCAAGTTGAAATTGTCGTGGGAATTGATTGTCGTCAGAGCCGCTAAGATATCACGCAGCTCCGGACCACGGCCAGTCGCATAACTTGACAATAGCTTTATTTCTTCAGAGTACCTATACATAAGATAACATGAGGCCACGAGAGCCAGAGCGGCCTAACTAGTTAAAAAAAAGTTTAAGGGAAAAAGAGGACTTCATTTTAACTTTTATGAAAAATAATAATTATTTATTTATTTGCACAAATCTAAGGCCATTTTGGCGCTACGAATTAATCGTTTTCTGTAGTTTTATAAAATAAAATCAGTAATAAACAAAATTATAGTTAGGCCACTCTGGCTCTCGTGGCCTCATATAAGATAGAGAAGTCAGTGTCCATCTTACAACTAGCAACTAGCCCCGGCTGCACACGAGCGCAATGTAGATGTACTATACACAAAAATAGCCTATGTTACTCGCTGATAATGTAGCTTTCCTTTTCATGACAGGCGCTGCCGCATACATTGTTTGTTAATATAAAATATAGGATTAAGTTTATATAATTTAAGTTGTTAATTGTACTAGGTATTTAAATCCTTCTTGTCCTTGATGTTTGGCCATAGCTACTTTTGTATGTGCGTGTGTTTGTTGTGAATAAATATATGTCTATGTCTATATGTCTTTCTATTGGTGAAATAATTTTTAAAATCGATCCAGTAATTTTTGAGTTTATTCGTTACAAACATACAAAAATACAAATCTTTCCTCATTATAATATTAGTGTAGATTTTTTTATATGCGTGGTCACGGGCAGTTTTGATCGACAAGATATCTCGATCGACAAATACAAAAATACAAATCTTTCCTCTTTATAATATTAGTGTAGATTTGCTTGCATTTCGAGCTTTTTATATGCGTGGTCACAGGCAGTTTCGACTTTCGATAGACAAGATATCTCGATTGACATCAGAAGTCGAGTTTCAAATGTAATGTAAGTGTCGTGTAAGACCCGGAAGACATACAGAGCAGGGACTGAAACCAGTTAATTTTTATTTTCCAAAATACGTGTCTGACTGAGATACAATGATATTAGTTTTAAAGAGTAATACACACTAAACTTACCACAGTAATTTTTATTCAGTAAATATGAATAAAAACGAAAGAATATTAAGAGGATATGTTGAGAAAAATGCGGTTTTTCTATTACGTGTAACTTGTTCAAGCTGTGGATTATTGATATGAAATTTTGGAATTTGTTTTTTGACTATACTTTGTAGTATCGCTCAAAAGGAAAACATGTTTCAATGAAATTTTCTCGATAGAAAAAAAATGTGAAGTTATGTCTATTTTTACACTTTTTTGGATGCCAAGGCATAACGGCAAATACTTATTTAATTTAATTTATTTTAAAGGATGTAGAATAAATGTCTTTAAGATTGCTCAAAACCGTTTTTTAATCAAATAAAGTATTGTAAAGTTATGAAATAAATTAGTTTTGGCACATACGTTGTTTTATTCCGAGCGCGTTTAAGCTACAGCTATCTCTTTTTTTTACATGTCTCAAGTAATTATTTCAATCTCGCTCGCTCACATTCAATAGAACGATTTGTCGGCCTGCGAGCCTTTATTATACCGGTATAACTCCCATATAGGGAACACAATCCCGAGCATATTTTTCAATCCCGGGATTACGGAATTTTTGATGCGTAATCCCGGGATCCCGGGGCTATCCCGGGATTAGACTATGTGGTTTCTAATTGGGCGCAAATGAAAAAATGTGTAATTTCTTAAAAAAAAGTAGTAGTAAGAAAATAAAATAGACCAAACAATAAAAACTATACTTTTGTAAGAAATCAAAATGACAAAACAAAAAATCTACCTATTTAGAATTTTAAAATACATAAAATAAAACCGTAGAAATATCAAAGGATCCAATGTTTGACTTCCAAACCTGCTTCATAGTTTATAGATATACAATATTATGATATGAGGTGATCGGGTATGGATTCCCCTGATGGCCCAAAGGGTATCATATTGAAGTATTCCGAGATGGGAAGTCCCTTCTAAGTTCTACGACAAACGCATTATTAGGGCTGTAGGTACCTGTGTAGTACGTACAATGTACATATATATCGTACGGCGTATTTAAGGATTGTTTTTGTCGTTATGCAATAAATGCTATTAACACATACTGGTATAATCTAGGCAAGGTTATTGAGAAAATCTAGGTAAGGAATGCAAAATAAACCTGTTTGTGGCAATCCCGAAAATCCCGGGATTAGCCAAGAACAGTCCCGGGATTTACGGGACCAGAAAACGGCCGGGTTCCCGGGATCCCGGGATTGTGATCCCTACTCCCATAGTAAATTAACCGGTATTCAGTCCTTGATACAGAGATAATCGTTCAACCACGAGAAAACAGTCGACAAAATGTCATACTAGGCCGGTTGAGCGTACAAGTTTGGCGCGATTTATACCTGAGTGGAGGCGGCAGTATGGCGGTTGGCAGAGGCTGACTGTCGGGCGAGCGCACTGTGGTCATGTCTTTGACCTCATTCAATGGCGCCATCACAAAAGTGTCATAGCACTCAACATCCATTAACGTCACCTCCGTTATGTTT
Source organism: Anthocharis cardamines (assembly GCA_905404175.1). Classification (NCBI taxonomy): domain Eukaryota; kingdom Metazoa; phylum Arthropoda; class Insecta; order Lepidoptera; family Pieridae; genus Anthocharis; species Anthocharis cardamines. Next base: position 5,251,384 of record FR989961.1, read on the forward strand.
CGCTCGATATCTATTGGCTCTGATGTTTCCTATAGGTGTGGGCATTCAATACTTAATAGATTTAAATAAAATACTGTATACCGGATTAAAACGCGATTTATTATTTATATTGTTTAAATTATTTCAGAAAGATCACAGTTGTCTGTCTCCCCGCGACCACGGTTGCTGAAAAGCATCCGAAACATCGGGATAAATAATTTAAACAATATAAATAATAAATCGCGTTTTAATCCGGTATACAGTATTTTATTTAAATGTGCGATACTCGCGTTAATAAAAGACAATCTTAATAGATTTTTTTATGACAGATATCGACATGACGAGTATGAGGTTCACTTGGTGGTAGGTGATACCCCAGCCACAGAACATCAGTCAATGTTTCGCTGTCGACCCACTCTTTACTTTGAGCATTCGGAAATCCATAGACTGAAACCGAAACGCGCAATATGCATTACATGAATTTTCCATCTAGCCGGGATTCGAACCCGCGACCCATCGTCGTGCACGTCAAGTGTTCTACCGAACGCGTCAACGAGCTCGTCAAATACATAATTAATTTAACACCAGAAAATCAAGTAAAGACCTGGTAAATTATTATATTATACTAGCGATCCATCCCTATGTTACTCAATGATAATGTAGCTTTTTATTGGTGAAAGAATTTTTAGAATCGGTCGAGTAGTTTTTGAGTTAAATCGTAACAAACAAATCTTTCCTCTTTATAATATTACTATACATATCATTAATATTATAGCATCACCAAGAGTTGATATTGAATATTCAAATATGACTTGAATATTGAATTAATAATAAATTAATTATAATTGCAATTTATTATTATTCATTATTATTGCAATTTTTAAAGTTTCGTTTGACTCCTCCGAAAAGAACAGACAAGAAACTCGGGTTACCCTTCTTAAAAATGAAAATAGTAATCTATAAGTTCGAAGTGGCAGTGAACTACGTTGTAACCATGTATGATGTAACCATTTTGTCTATGTACCTAATATAAGAATCGTAGATTCAAATTAGCACGTTTATATAATAACTTACAATATGCCATAATTCATTTGTTCAAATTATTTTTTCATACTGACAAATCAAATTCAACTATATGTGGTATGACTTACCTCCCATGCGTATTCCTTGCTCATTTTTTTCTTTTGTAGTTCATAGAGGCTTTCTTTCATCGATACTATATGGAGAGGTCGCGGTGCATTTTCATCGATAGGATCATTTATCCTATTTCAAAACAAAGAAACTTAGTTCTACAATGCAACGTAGTAAGACTGTAATTCGTCGTGAGTCGGTTAAATCAATATATGTACGGTATATGTTAATATATTATATCCCACCTTAAAAATAAAAAAGTACACTAAACGATAACTAACGATTTTCAACTATCAACGCCATCTTGTGAGATTATTCTTCGTATTCAAAACGTAAAGACTTAACTTCAAAAAGTCAACTTTATGCCGCTAGATGGCGCAAAAGTCAATTAATTAATAGGAACTAATACACGTTACGATAACTTTAAACGGGATTTCCCAAAAACATATTTTCCGTTAAGTGTCAGTTTGGTTTTCAAGGTGCGATATGAAAAGTCAAATTGGCTTATCTGTAAATTGGTCATTGGCTTTCCCTGCGTTTCGTTCCGACAGGTCGCAGGTTCGAAACGTTTATCTATAAACATATTCCCCTATGTCTGATCGCTTGGAGCATTAAGCAGAACACGGGTGGGAGGAATATCGAAGTTTTGACTGGGTAACTAAATACCGTTCACGTTACGAAGAAAACTGTATATATGGTATAGTATTGTATTCTATAATTAAATGAATTAAATTTTTTACACAAAAAAATACGGTAACACATTAGTAAAAGCGAATACCTGTCTATACTGTTGATAGCCGCCGGCTCTTCCACTTGCGATAACAAACTCTTCATTGCCACGTTCAAGTTTACTTCTATCGGTAACCATTTCTCACCTAAAGTTAATTTTTGCTTAAAACAGCTGTTAATAAAAGATAGATACTAAATGGACTTCGGGTTGACGGTAAAATGTGTCCCAATATATAAGATAAGAGATAATAGAATAAGAATTCTGCAAATGAGTAACAATGTTCTGTCAATCCTTGTTTGGTTGAGAGGTTGAGAACAAATATTTAGAGTCCCTTTGATATTTATAGTTTATGATTATATTACTTATAAAAAAATATTAATTTCAGTTTTTCTCGAGATCCGATAAGGTACTCACTATGGAGAAATTTTAAAACTAAATTACAACAAGGAGAAATATGTAATCTAATATTCGTATTGGACATTTTGAACATACAGAACATTTTGTAGATTATTTAGCATACGAATTACTTTTTATATACAACAATGCATTATTATCAATCAAATATATTATAGTTTAGGTTGGTTTTTCTTGGACAATACTTATAATAGCAGTCTTTAAAGTCGGTCAAGTGTATATGCATACAATATTTTGGTAACTTTTGAAATCATATTTCGACTTCACACTTTGTTCCCATTGCTCACTTTCCAAAACTTGACATGAGGCGTGGCTAAAATAATCGGGACAGTTTTTGGGTGAATTTTGTATGAGACCCGAAGTCCATTTATTACGATGTCAATGAATACTATAGTTTTTTTGTGTATGGTTTTAATGTATGGCCACCATTTTGGTACACGCATTGAATTATCATTAATATTTGTTACAGTGGTAATGTTATCATAGTACAGCGAAGAAAGGCTATGTGTCGTGCAAGTGTAGGTAAAGAACCTTCTATTGCTTCGAATTACCTTTTCGCAAGTGAGGCTGCCCATAGCCAGTGTCCTTCGCAATTTTAGCTCGTAGTTCGTAGGCAACTAAGAGCATTGTTACCCTGTTGAAAAAATACATACATACAAACATCACGCCTCTTTCCCATTGGGGTAGGTAGAGATCAAGGATTTCCTATGCTCCGATATAGCAATTTCACAGAACACACACTTACTGCTTACAAATCCAACGCCAATTGTCAAGTCGTTGACTCGGGACGCTTATCGCTTCTTAGATTGAATAATTTCGCCAAACTTTAAAATTTTGCGACTATTTTTACTTTAATTATTTTGTATGAAAAAATCGGGTTTCTTAGTTATTTAGATATTGACTTTATTTTTATGGGGTCTTGTGTATTTCCACCCATACTATTATGTGTTTGAATAAATGTGATAAGGTACGAAACACGTTGTATATATGTAGTTTTTGAGTTAAATTGTAACAAACAAATATTTCCTCTTTATAATATTACTATAGAAGTATAGATGACGAATAAAAATAGATAATAAATATCTGGAAGATATAAAGGCTATCGAATACTGTTGCTTAGCGGAATACTTCATTATGATTTTAAAAAGAGTAACTACCGAGTTTCCTACCAGATCTTTTCGCTAGAAGTAACAGACCCAATCAGTCGTAGCTTTAAAAGTTGTCGATACTTATAAAAGTTTACTTGTTACATATATATGATTAACAAGAGGACCCCGCAGACGTTGTTCTGCCACAATTTTGGCTTCGAAATTATATAATTATTCTAAAATTTGAATATGCTCATTTGCCCACTTTTTTATATCATTGTCTAATATGTCACTGATTTGCAGTGGACATCTGTTATTCCAAAAAAGCTAAGAATGCATGACGTGAGCTGTTAAGATGTTGGAGTCTAGAAAACGTTTGTATGGCAAATAGAAAAGGGCTATTTTTAGAGTTTTCCCGGAAATTATTCGATTTTTTCTCGCCTTTTAAACCTTCCCTAGACCTCCACGAACATTTCAAGACTAAGATAAGATAAATCCGTTCAGCCGTTCTCGAGTTTTAGTAAGACTAACGAACAGCAATTCATTTTTATATATATAGATAACTAAAATGCTTACCGATGAACAATGCTAGGCAACATTAAGGCCTTGTACCACAGCACACCCGGATAGCTGTATTTGGTACAAAACTCCGGGACAAATATCTCGTTAAAGCTCCTATTCTTGATATCGCCCAGCGCCTGAGCCACCAATCTCTTCTGCTTCTCAGTGAACGCCTTTATAGTCGCGGCGCGCGGCATCAGGCAGTTCATACCGGTGGTTATATTGCACACCTAGAAACAATTGTACTATCTCGACCAGTGATGCCAACTTGGGGGTTTTCACCCATTTAGGGAGAATCAAAATGTCCGGAGGGGCGGGGGGGTATTCAATTATATTATTTTTTTATAAAAAACGTACGATTCTATATTAACACGTTCACTGCGGCATTAGGTCAAATCCACCCGATGCAAGACTTACCGTGGTGCGGCACGAAAAATCTGAGTCCAACCGTTGTTGCGGGATTCTTGCATTGTAATTTGCACGACCCGAACATTTTGATTAACACACGTTACAATAGTCGGATTTTGCTATGAATGTATGTATAAGTATATAATATAAATAATTAAAAGTATGTTTTATTAAGAAAATTTGCATAAATACTTAAAATTGCATCAAAATTATTTTCTGAATACATACATGTATTGAGAATAGAACAGATATTTTCGACCCAACAACGCACTCAAAGATCAACATGCATCAGATCTTAGGCACCTTATATAGCATTTGTTGAAAGTCATCTAAAAATCTTGACGCAGTGAACGTGTTAAGCCTCGTACGTCGAATTTCATTGTTGTTATTATATTATATCATTAATATTATTATGTCATTAATTAATGTATATAAATGTGTAAAATGCATCCACATATTATATCCAACAGCTATTTAATACATATTTGAAATTGCCTCTCAAACCAGGTGTACAACAAATACTTTAGGGGTTTTTAATCGATATTTAGGGGTATTTGAAGTTTGTTCTAGGGGAACATTTCGTAGGAGTTGGTATCACTGCTGGACACCAGAATCTAATACTACGCTAACTTGAAAAAGTATTTTTTACGCCAGAAGATTTCAAAGAAAAATTGTAATAACTTTAAAGTTATTTAAGACTAGCAACGCGCCTCGGCTTCACACGGGTGCAATGTAGATGTACTATACCTACACAAAAAATCTATGTTACTCGCTGATAATATATAGCTTTCTATTGGTGAAATAATTTTTAAAATTGGTCCAGTAGTATTTGAGTTCATTCATAACATACAAAAATACAAATCTTTCCTTTGTAAATAGTATAGTATATAGTATAGAAATATAGATAATTAAAAAGTAATCAATTTTGCTCTCAACTGAAGTTGCGTAAATCTACTTTTTCAAGGTAGCATTGTATTAATTGCTAGTGTCGATCTACTAGCGATCCGAAAAAAAACCAGCCAAGTTACTCGCTGATAATGTGTATAAAATTGGTCGAGTAGTTTTTGAGTTAAATCGTAACAAACAAACAAATCATTCCCTCTTTACAATATTAGTAAAAAAAAAATATATTAGTGTAGAAAAAAAAAATTATGGTGTTAAATGTTACCTCAAGCAACGGCTGGTCCGGAGGCCCCTCTATTTCTAGCTGATATTTATTTTCGTAATAATCCGCATAGGTTTCGAATTCTTCCGAGTCAAATCGAGAATTTGGTGTCATATATTCGAGGACATCGGACACTATGTACCTATAGAAATGTATAAATAAGTATTATCGTTTAAATTATACTAAACCCTTTTCATATTTAATATATTATTAAGTACTTTATTAACAACTAGTAACACGCCCCGGCTTCGCACGGGTGCAATGTAGATTGATATATACAAACAAAGAAAAAAATAGACTATGTTACTAGCTGATAATGTAGTTTTCTATTGGTGAAAGAATTTTTTAAATCGGTCCGTAGTTTAAGTTGTGATGTAATAATAATTTATATATGAAAGAGCAGGACAGTCGGGCACAGGTACATATCCACTTAAAATAATGTCCCAACAACGATATAATTGTACAGATAGCGGCACGAGTCGTGAGCACAGATGAACTGTGGTGGGAATTGAGTCAGCGTTAGTACACTGTCGCGCAAGTATATTTTGGTATATTATTATTTCAATCGGTAATTGAATAAATGATCTTAATTGATTAAATTATAAGTCGCCTTTGCAGTTTGTTTATAAGAACCATCATGTTTTCGTATTACCTAAATAGGTAAATAAATCGACGAGCATCGACTGCCGAACCAATCGCGTGGAGCGTCAGCGTAGTTAATGTCGACCAATAAATAGTGTGCTCACGTCTCGTGCCGGCAACTGTATGTGAAAAACCTATTGCTGATTTAAATAAAATACTGTATACCGGATTAAAACACGATTTATTATTTATATTGTTTAAATTATTTATCCCGACGTTTCGGATGCTTTTCAGCAACCGTGGTCGCGGGGAGACAGTCTCCCCGCGACAGCGTATAGTATTTTATTTAAATGTGTGATAGTCGCGTTAATAAAAGACAATATTATTGTTGATTAATATATTTTTTTTCTTCATTTTATTACATAAAAAAAAACTCACCTATCGGGTATAAGAGTCACTCTATACCACGGAGTGACCACGCTGTTTTGATATGTTTCTCTTGTAACTCTGATTGACCGTCTTTCCTGCCAAAACAATAAAATAATACGATATAACCATATAAAAGTATTCTCACAGAGCATAAAAGAGTAAAACACGGAAATATTACACAAACGTTGTGTATAGGATATTTGAGAAGCAATTTCGTCTTCCATCCATATTACGCGTTTCGGTTTCAGTCTATGGATTTCCCAATGTTCGAAGTAAAAAGTAGGTCGACAGCGCATCATTGACTGATGTTCTGTGGCTGAGGTATCAGTTATCACCTACCATCAAGTGAACCTCATGCTAATCTGTCGATATATAACATAAAAAAAGACAGAAGTATGTTCTCGCCGGTGTAGTATCTTACTTTTTCCGAAGGCACCGAAACCGGCGGAATTTCGCTATAAGTCCGGATCACATTCCAGTCGATTTGAAAGCGGTCCGCCTTGCATATAGGGACGACGTACAGACAGTTCACTGTCCCATCGAATATCACAAACTTCTTCGCTATTGCTAGCACTTGATCGAATATGAAAAAGTGGAATCTGTAATATAATATGGAACATGGTGTAATGGTTGCAGCTCCTTACAAACATTTTGTAAAAAAATTGGCGATTAGAGTGGCGGAGAGTTTATTGACAGTTCTTCTCGTCCGTTCTACGCCCTTGATTTGAGAACTGGCAGTAAATGTAAAATTAGAAGCATTTAATATATATATATTTTTATTAAAGTTCATACCTACGTGTACATTGTGTTACCTAAATTAATAAATTAATTTGAATTTTAAACTTAAAAATAAATAATATAAACTACGCTTGCATATTGTTGCATTGTGTTACCCGTTAAGAAAATAAATAATTATGATCACTGTATTCCTACGTTAGCTGGAAAGCATTCAAATCGTCAAGATAAAAAAGTAAATCGCGTTTTAATTATTTTTAAAAGTTATTAAAAATTTAAATAATATTATGTATTTCCATTTTCAAAATACAAAATAAAATAACTAAAAAGCATATCATTTTTCTAAAATATGAAAAAATATTATAAATACATAGGTATATTTATTTATTTTAAACTCTGTATTGCAAAAATGGTGTACAAAAAGCGAAATAATAATGCTTAAATGCATTTTCTGTAAACTACTCACTGTTTAACTAATTCAAAACGTGCCAAGTCCATTTCGACGACAGCATAGTTCATAACTATGGAGGTCGTCACTTCGCCGATCGACAGAAACATAGGGAAATCGCATATTTCAGGCAACGGCTGCATCGTGAGGAAGCCGTATCCTTCATCCATTTGAAGAAAGTTATAGAGAGCTTTCTCGCGGGATTCTTTAGGTTTCTCAAAAGCCGTATTTGATTTTATTAAATGCAAGTAGAACTTTTTTCCACCGTAACTCCAGGGTGTACCATTTAAGTAGGTGGGGTACTGGAAAAGACATCAATTATCCTAATATTAACTTTTTGTCCAAAAAGTCCAAAAAGGTCACAGTTTAAGTAGTAGTAGGGTTACTGTGAAATGCATTGTGCCAATTTAAATAATATTTCTATCGTTTTTGTGTTTGTATGTCATACTTCATAGTATGAAATGTATATTTCATGGCTTACAACCTTTTACATACGAAAAGGATAAAGAGGTAAGTATTATTACAAAAAATGAGTTTCTCTATATGTACGAGTATGTTACGGGATAATTGAGCCATTAATGCACATAATATTTTTGTACAGAAATTAACGGAGACTTGGGGCGGTACCATGATCTCTTAGAGCATATCATTTATGCCTTAATTTGCGTGCGAACGTGACAGCGCTATAAACGTCCTAACACGCTTTGTCTCGTTCTATTGTTAAGGAGTCCTTCAACAATACTACTCTTAAAGATTGTTCAACGGCAACTCAAAGGAACACAAGCTACATTAATGATGATGGGTCGCGGATTCGAATCTCGGCTAGATGGAAAAAATCATGACATGCATATTGCGTGTGTCGGTCTCAGTCCAAGGATCTACGAATACTCGAAGTAAAAGGTAGGTCAACAACGCATCATTGACTGATGTGCCGTGGCTCACCTACCATCAAGTGAACTTCATGCTCGTCTGTCGATATCTAACACAAACTATATAAAGTAGCCACTCCAACGGAAGAAACCATAGTTAAATGTAGATAAAGTTACTATTTTAATTTTAAGACAATCTTTAGACAAGCGGTTCTTAAGAGGAAAGGTCGCTTACAGTATTAAATTAATTTCGAAAAAAATTACACACCACTTTTTTATGCTTCCTCACTTTCGCCTTAGTACCAGCTTGAGGCGCATTCTTATCTGCGTTATCATCGGGCTTGTCCCAGGGCCAATTAGGAAAACATGCCTTTATATCCTCTTGTTCCAGGTTTATATTACTAAAACGAGAGACAGAGATAATACTCAGTTAATCAAAATTAATAAGATCTAATAATTATTATCAAGGCAGATCAAACATAGATCATCTTCTAAATGAAATTTTGATCTTATTTAGTATAAGTATCCTTCGCGTATAGCCGCGGCAACAACTTGACCTTATTAATTATAACCGTGGTATAATGGAATAGTTAAACTTGTTTTGAAACGTGTTTTGTTTCTTTCATTCTTAAGACATTTAGTATTGGATAGAGCGAGACAAACCATACTTTAACATCTAACGAACGGGTCGAAGCTTTTCTGTCTTTCCTAGTTTCTTACTTGCCGTTTTTACGGTTATAAAATTATTTAAAAATATTTCCTAATTCTGAACTATGCCGTAGGATCAACAGGCAGATAGTGTTATAACTAATAGTATTAAGAAAAAATAATAATGTATAGCGTAATATAGCATACTAAAAATTCAAGCAAAAACGTAAATCTACGGGGCCTGTCTTTTAAGTGTTAACTATTTTTATTAGTTATATGAATAAGACCATGACTATAGAATACTAATTGAGAGCTTCTTAAATTATATTTATTTTTAATTATAAGTATGATGACGAAAGGGACAGCAATACTTTAAATGAGGGGAGAGTGGGGGAATCACGGATGCAGGGTAATCGCGAACACTTTGGTTTGACTATATTAGAAAATAATGGAAGATATTCCGCGGGATGCGAGCGTGAGTCGATTTCGAACGAAGTACCAAGCAAATAATGGTGGAGCGTTCATTGGACAAGGTATATTAACTTTACATTTTTTTCAACAATTTCATGTAATTTTTAAGTAAAATTTAATAGGTGTGTAAGATAGAAATTCAGTTATTTTTGAAGAATTGATGTCTAGTTCAAAAATGTTATTAAATACTTACCATGTGCATCAAGCGATTCCAACCTTAAATAAAACTATAGTTTTGTGTTGTATTTCGTGATTGCGGACGATTTCAGTGGGGTAAACCCGGTCGTACATAATCACTAAATGTTTAATCAGATCATTATTTTTTATTCAGAATTTGCAAATGATACATGTTATCATTTGCAAATTCTGAATGAATTTATATATTTTTTTATTATTTTGTTTTATTTCAGTTTACCCTTAAGAGTTCGTAATTACCCCGATCTCCCCTACAACTCAATGCTGATTAACGTTCGATATTCGGTTATTAGTCCTTAAATGAAACCTACAACTTACCTGTATGACTTGGGCAACATGGTGTCGGGATCTAGTTCCCCGACGCTAAGTAACTTAACACAAGCGTTTAAAGCGGCTGACCGCTTCGCCGTTTTCAAGTTAGAAAACGATTTGCCCTGTTCCAAAAAATATACATTTGACATAAAAAATACTAAAAATATCAGCTCAGTATAAGCTGTGACAATGATTTACACAATGCTAATTTTCAGTGTTGCTGGATAGATAGTTTAATTATAAAATAAATAATAGCTGTTAACATCTAATAATAATTAAATACTACTGGACTGGTAGAAGTATAAGCCAGTACGTTTAATGATTAATGAGGGGGCCGATGTCTGACCATGCGCGTACTCGTGAACGGGTGTTACTTTTGGTGACTGGTCGGAATTCGTGTATGCGGTGATATTAGTTATTTCGACTATGTGTTTATGTTTTATTCCCACGAGAATGTAAGTGCGTGCTCCTATTTCACCATGCCTACTGCTGACAGACAACAGAGGACAAATTTGTTTTTATTTTTTTATTATTATAGCTATTTCAAGGTGTCATTTCGAACATGGTGTAATGTTTACAGCGGCTCCTTACAAACATTTTGTAAAACAAAAAACTTGGCGATTTAAAAGAGTGGCTGAGAATTTATTACCAGTTTTCGTCCGTTCTACGCCCTTGATTTGAGAACTAGCATTAAATGTAAAAAAAAAAATTATTGACGTTCATAAGTTTACATTATGAATAAATGATTTAATATGGTACCTTAATCGGTTCCTTAATGGGGCATGCTATGGGCATTACGATCATGACCTGATTTGCATCGTCATTGTCCTGGACCCACATCGGAGTAATCTGCGTAAACTGATCGTGTGGCAGTATCGAGCAGTAGCGGTATAACAAGTTTATCGCTGACGCCGCGTACAGACGATCTGGTTAAAGAGTCATGAGCTGAAGTTTTGCTTTTTCGGACACATTTAAAAGCGTCGAGTCCGCTTTAAAATGTGTCTGAAATAAAATAGGAACTTGTGAAAACGTTTTAAAACTATTCTAGTAAAGTGAGACGTGAAGATCATATTTTCAGTATTTTTATATTATACAACGCGCCCGGCTTCAAACATAGCCTATGTTACTCGCTGATAATGTAGTTTTCCATTGGTGAAAGAATTTTCAAAATCAGTCCAGTAGTTTTTGAGTTTATTCATAACATACAAAAATCTTTATAATATTAGTATAGAAGTATAGATAAGCATTACTTGATTTAAAAACAGTATTTTATTCAATTAAAAATTAACGGCTTAAATGAATAATAAAACCGTTTAAAAAGTATCAGTAGAATAGTAAGTAAATCAAGTTTCAACTAATATTTTTGGCTTATTTCCTGGTATGGAAAAAAATGTTCTTAGTGTTGTTATAGTAACGTACATGTTTTAACTTTCCCCTTTTCATTCCTATTTTTTTATCTGGTATATCTTAAGGGCACCCTTCCTTTACTTACAATTTAATACAGATAGACACATCACAAAGTCGTAAAAAATTACCGAATATTTGAAAGGTATTTTGCATAACTTATCGTTATAAGAAAGTATGTATGGACGGCTACCGATACACCTTTTGCGATACAATAACATTAAAATATCATAAATAACTTACTGCCATTGCTATTAACGAAGGGCGGTATTTCGTCTTGGTCGTAAAGAGCTTGAATGTCATCCTCGGTAGGCGCAGCGCGCACTACACTATTGTTTAAAATTAACTGTAAATAAAAAAAAACAATGAAATTAAATTGAGTTAGGATCGTATATTTTACCTATTACTAATTTATTATGTAACATAGGAACACGTAATCAGCAATAACTTCGTTTCTCAACTTGTAATATTTTAAAATGAAAAGTACTATGATTATACGTTGACACAGATTATATTGGCGAATGAAAGATATATTTTTTTTTTGTTAATTATAAAGATTATTTCAACCCGAAATAATATGAATCTTACTGATTGAATATCACTGAAGCGACCTAGTATATAAAATAAATATAATAAATAGAATTAGCTGAGGGCACGGGAGTGCCCCCGCCAAGTCGAGCACGGCCGGCACTTTTCTGGAAGCCATTCCGGCTATTTTCAACCTCCTGTAACTTCGTTGTGGAAAAACCAAGAAGGCTAAATTCAGAGACCAAGAGGGCATTACATAGTTAGATATATTTTCAAATAACATTAAATTTGAGCCAGTAGTTTGGAACACAGTTGTAAAGTTACACAGTATCTATCATCTTCGTCATAAATTGATACCTTGTTAGTTAGCTAACAACACTGTTTAGTAACAATGTTATTATTATATTTTATTTATTTAATAAATACAGTCACTGTGTATGTTTTTGATGAGTAAGTTTTATAAAACGATAAACTACAATACTAAACAGATCATTTTACAGCAAAAAATTGAAAAATACTACTAATAATGAAAAAAAACAAGAGAAAACCAACCTGATGTAACCGCCCCTCTAAATTCTGAAAACCTTGGTACTTTTTCTTGTAGTTTATGCTCTCAGCTTCATCGATCATCAGAATGAAATGTGATTCCTTGTTTCTTGCACGACCTATAAATATATAATACACAGTGAGAGATTGGTGTTCACGCTTGATTCTTAGACATTAGCCGCGTACTGATTGAGCGAGCAGCCTCGCGAGGCTGCCTGCGCTCGGGCGAGGCAAACGCACGCGCTGCCTCGCCCGAGCGTGCCGCGGTCCGAGCCGAGCGTTGTCGGTTTTTGTCGATGCTCAAAGGCGCCTCAGTACGTTTGCCGCACTCACTCAAAACGGTAGTGTTTTGCCTCGCTTATTCGTTGCACAGTCTTTATTCGACTTAAGCTGAGCGTCGATGCTCACGGTGGCTCGGCCTTGCCGCGCGAGGCAGCCTCGGATTAGAAAACTTACAGACCGAGGCCGTCTCGCGTGGCATGCGTACTGCTGCAAATGTCCGAGGCTGCCTCGCGAATCCGCTCGCTTAGTCAGTACGCGGCTATTAGCATTGATGTACTATTAAATTTCATATTTCATCATCAATCAGCATCAAAGCTGATATAATAATCATCAGCCAATATAATATGTATATAGCTAACTATATAACTATATAGGTAACGGCCGAATTCTCGAACGCTAATCAACATTGAGGTGTACTTAAAAGTATCTCTAACCCTTTCATTACGAAGGTAAAATGAAAGACAGAAACATTTTATGAAGCCCTCAAGTTTTGATTATCGTTTCAGTATTCCGCGGTAAGCAAACTAATTTTTCTTATATATATATATAATGATATTATATTATTCCTTTTGTTTGTTATGTAATAAATTTATTATTATTCTAAAATTGGACTTCGGGTCCGCGTTTAAATGTGTCCCAACCAAAAGAATAACAATTCTGCTAATAAGTCCTTCAGTCTTTGTTCAAATATTATTTTCATGGCAATGAGAACATTTATACAGGGTGTCCCAAGAAGTAGTGTCAAGCGGTAGTCCCGAGATAGAACACCCCTTGGAGCATCCGAAACACCCCCATGTATGTTCCGCGATTTTTTATAGTTTTCGAGTTATGAATTTTTTACTAAATTTTTGAGAATTGTTGACCTAAATAACTTAAAAATTAATTTAAAAAAATGGATAAGATTTTTTCGAGATATTTTTTTTGCAACTCAATTTGCACGAATTGTACTTTTATAATTAAAACATTTGTCTTCGTAACTTTGATGGAAGTTAAAAAAATGATGGCACAAAGTGAAAAAATTACGGTCAGTGAATAATGTCTTAAAATTTTAACTTTAAATTTAAAATATTAATAGGTAGTTTCATGGCTCTTAAGTAAGTTTAAAAACTGCGCCGGTCTCTCAGCTTTTATAATTATTAAAAAAAAATGTACTTAAGGGGCTACTTTTGCTAAAATCAGACTTCAAAGACAGAAGGATGAAAAAAATCTTCAAATTAGCCATGTGGCATTGAAGTTTTATTTTGGCATTTTATCATTCCTAAAGTTAATTAGATTGTTAATTAACTAAAATTTACTGCGGGAACGCTAGGAACGCTCCTCATTTGTAATAGCTTGACGAACTTTGCTTTCTTTACGGACTTTGTATTTGAATGTGATATGGGTGAAAACCCTCTTGCTGCAGTATTCGATGTGCCTGTGACTTTGAGTTTCCAATTCGACGTTCTAGGGTTCTAACACTAACTGATGGATCTGCCGCCACTTCTTCGAGGACTGATTCGACGGTATCGGGGTCTTGGAATTCACGTGCACGTCCGGATCTTGTGCCTAGTAGACGCCCTTCTATGTAAGAGTTATGGACTCTTAAAATCATTCGATGATCAGGCCAATTTTCAGGCTGTGGTCCACCTCCTCTTGCAAAGCCGTAATGGTAATGCATGAGAGCATAATCTCTTGATGTAAAAGGCATGGCTCACTAAATTAATGAGCTCGAAAAGTCCATTGAGAAAGCCAAAGTCGTCAAATCCCGTATCAAAAGTCCGTAAAGAAAGCAAAGTTTGTCAAGCGATTACAAATGAGGAGCGTACACAGCGAGCGTATCGTAAGGCGCAAAGGCAGGCAAACGACTGGACGGAAGTAGGCATTGCATTTTTTTAAATAACAATAGGACATCCAAATGTTAACATTTAGCGTTCCCGCAGTAAATTTTAGTTAATTAACAATCTAATTAACTTTAGGAATGATAAAATGCCAAAATAAAACTTCAATGCCACATGGCTAATTTGAAGATTTTTTTCATCCTTCTGTCTTTGAAGTCTGATTTTAGCAAAAGTAGCCCCTTAAGTACATTTTTTTTTTAATAATTATAAAAGCTGAGAGACCGGCGCAGTTTTTAAACTTACTTAAGAGCCATGAAAGTACCTATTAATATTTTAAATTTAAAGTTAAAATTTTAAGACATAATTCACTGACCGTAATTTTTTCACTTTGTGCCATCATTTTTTTAACTTCCATCAAAGTTACGAAGACAAATGTTTTAATTATAAAAGAACAATTCGTGCAAATTGAGTTGCAAAAAAAATATCTCGAAAAAGTCTTATCCATTTTTTTAAATTAATTTTTAAGTTATTTAGGTCAACAATTCTCAAAATTTTAGTAAAAAATTCATAACTCGAAAACTATAAAAAATCGCGGAACATACATGGGGGTGTTTCGGATGCTCCAAGGGGTGTTCTATCTCGGGACTACCGCTTGACACTACTTCTTGGGACACCCTGTATATCCCTTCCATATTTATATTTTAAAATCATTTTACTAATAATAATTTCATTTTTCCTAGATATCCTATTAAGAGAAAGCTATAAGCCAAATAACGACACGGAGAGAATTTTAATCGTAAAGTTTCCAATCTAGTTATTTTTGGAACATTTTGCGAATATTATTATTTAGCACACGAATAACTTTTAATATACAACAATATATTGTTGTTTAATAACTATAATATTATAGATTACCTTAGTTACGTGTTGATATTTTATTCTGTACCCTATCAGATAAATTGTCCACCACCTTTTACCCTTTTTTTAAGCTCAGATTAATTGAAAATGGGTGACAAATCTAGAAATGGAATCCAACGAAAAAGTTTTCAATAATATAAGGAATCACAAAAAAATATCACATCCTATGAGAA
Organism: Anthocharis cardamines; assembly: GCA_905404175.1. Classification (NCBI taxonomy): domain Eukaryota; kingdom Metazoa; phylum Arthropoda; class Insecta; order Lepidoptera; family Pieridae; genus Anthocharis; species Anthocharis cardamines. Next base: position 5,267,217 of record FR989961.1, read on the forward strand.
AGTTTTGCAGGAGTGAAAAATTATTGGAGGCTGCAGACACTTTTGTTAAAAATGAAGTCTTTTATTCTATGGTTAGCGATTTTATGTTATCAAAGATTTTATTTAACTTTTTTTTTCTAAAATATTATTTTTTCGTTTACGGTCCCAACTAAGAATAATTTGTATATATGTACATATTTATTATTATTTGCCCCGACCTACGCGGCTATCACTTAATTCCATCTACGTGAGACACTCCGAAAGTTTTAAGAAACATGAAAACGAACTTTTAAGCATTAGAAATTGTTATTAAATCTTTTCATAGAACTCCCCACCAGCCTCTATGAAAAATTTGAACCAATTTTCGAAGTACTTTTTGCAGTCCGCCGCAGACACCTCTTCTACGGCCTTTTCAAACGCTATTAGCACATCTTCCGTACAAAACTATCCCTTTCAGATGGTTGCTTTATGCAATGCTGTTTGAAGTCGATCAAATGATTCGTCCAGATTTAAGCCACATTTGAAATCGTAAAAAATCATCGCACGAAAATGTTCCCGACTCAGATCCATTTGTCAATGAGACACGATAATTCAATTTAGCTCTCGAAAAAATGTGAAGGTAAATTCGACCAGCCGGCCTAGCATGACAACCACGACAAAATTTTGTCGACCGTTTTCTCGTGTTTTAATCGATTATCTCTTTATTTCTTCCGGGTCTAACATGACAATTACCCTTAAAACTCGACTTTTAATATCAAAAATAGATATATTTGTAGATCGAGAAATCTTTTCTATCAAAATTTTTGATGTCGAGATATAATATATAGAGATATCTTACATCTTAGTTTGTCTTCTCTCGTGCGCGACATATCTCGTGGCGGTCATGCTAGGCCGGCAGGGCCTCATACATAAAAACAATTCACAAAACTTTCTGAGTGGCCTGAGTGTTCTTTCTAAAATCTGTGTTTTATGGATAAAAGGAGACACGATTGTAGTTCGGTAAATCAAAATAAATTTTATATTGTAGAAAATACACAGGACATATTGACTGTCAGTAAAAGAAAAATAAAACAGCAGCGTGTAAAAAACAATAGAACATACTATTTGTGTTATACCTACTTATAAAAATATTATTCTGAGTTTATATAAATATTTTCAACAAAGTCGGGGTATTACTGTAGTGTGGTCAGTTGAAGAGTTTATTGTGTGAGCTTGACAAACCTTTGCTCTGTATGTAGGACCTGTAGTCTAGCGGCACGTCATAGCGCACGACCAGTAAGCACTGCGGAACATCCACCCCCTCTTCTATGACACGCGTCGATATTATACAATTTAAATCCCTGCAAAATCACTGGGTTACAACTATATTAATAGTCCTATTATTTATAATTTTAATCAGGGCCGGATTTAGAGGAGTGGAGGCCTTGGAGCAACAAATGAGTGGAGGCCCCTTGCCCCAAAATTATTTCCCTGTTAACAATAATATAATCATGTTTATACAAAGTACAGTAGGTAAAGGTAAAACAGCGATGAAAATATCAATGAAATAGTAGATTGTTTGCCAAGGGAGCAAACCACTATTTTTAAGGCGAGAGATTCTTAAATAGAATCCTGAGCGCAACGAGGGATTTAAAGTATGTCACTCGAGTTTAAAATAGTGTTTTCCGGAGGTGAACACTCTACTTTTTATCACTTCTATGAGAAAATAAGTAAGTGCAAGTCATGAAGTAGAATTACGTTTACTTACTGACATACAGTAAGGAACAATAAGAAACAGAAATAATTAGATGCTAATGTTTATATATGAACAAGTATGAAACATATTAAATCCGACTTTGAACAAACAATAACAAAAGAAATAATGCGTCTCTCACGTTAACACTTTTACAGAAACCTTTTTTTTTTTAAATTGGTCCGCGCGAGGATTTTTTTGACATCCAGTAACATTTTCATACAATGTTAGTGATCAATCTCTTTGGTGATTGAAACATATTTTACTAACAATATCCACATTCCAGATTCAAATCACTTTTACTCTCCCTGTTTGCTGAGAACCAACTAGCTCTTTTTGAATAAATGTGATAAAAAAGTTGTTTACTAGTGTTTTCTCGTTGGAATTTGAAATTTTTTTTTCCGAATTCTCTATTGTGGAGGCCCCTCTTTTGTGGAGGCTCTGGGGCAGTTGCCGGATGCCCTCCCCTAAATCGGGCCCTGATTGTTATGTACTATTTTTGAAAATATTATATAGGTTTATGAAAGAGATATGAATAGTGTGAGTGGAAATTTCGAGAGTGATTGAGCTAGGCGAACGTACCTATCTTATACACGATATTTTATATCTCAGTGGAAAAGGGTCGTAAGCGAATTTAATACACACCGTTTTGAAGAGGACAGATTTAGCTTTACTTTGCCTCTTTGGATAATTTAAAAAAAAACAAAGATTTTTTGGCCTTTGGAAATCAGTTGGCCGTCTATTTTCTTCATAATTTCGGATGGGAAATCAAATGATTCATTTTCATTTTTGAAAAAGTACCGTGCGATTTTCGCAAAAATATTCTAATTTTTGACGATAATTAAGTTTTACTAAATGCGGCGTATCTCGAAAACAGCGGGGGTTCGGAGAAAATATCAAGATGGTGAAAAGTTGCATAAGATCATGATGGACGTGCTATAATTATTTCAACCTGCTATATTGTTTCCTACTTTTCCAGTAGGTAAAAATATTCATACATAGTATTAATAGTGTTGAAGATATGATTGGTAGTGTTACTGATATTCACTCCATGCAGTTGCTTGAAAGATATCTAAACCACAAATTTTCATTTTATTTTATTTTTATTATATCTGTATTAGGTGTTCAAATACATTTTTAAGACTTACCCGTTTTTGAATTTGAGCAATGCCTGATGACTAAGTTTCTTACTATAATGCTGTTCTCTTGTATTATTGTAGGGATTCACATTGAATCCAACTATAAAGTCATGTTCAAGAAACCCAAAGTCTTCGGGATTCGCTTTTTTAACGGATTTCAATAGATTATACAAAATCTTTGAGGTAAATCTCTGTTGTGTGAAAATAATCGCCGACAAAGGTTTCTCTGCAATTTATTAGAAAAAATAAATAAATTAGGAGTGCACAAGATAAATAATATATTGATTATATTTATATTGTCTTTTATTAACGCGAGTATCACACATTTAAATAAAATACTGTATACCGGATTAAAACGCGATTTATTATTTATATTGTTTAAATTATTAAATCATTTAAACAATATAAATAATAAATCGCGTTTTAATCCGGTATACAGTATTTTATTTAAATATATTGATTTTTATTTTAAATAGATTAAACATAATACTTTGAACCAGGGACTGAAACCGCTTAATTTTTATTTTCCAAAATACGTATCTGACTAAACACGTGAGATACCATGATATTAGTTTTAAAGAGTAATACACACTAAACTTACCACAGTAATTTTTTCAGTAAATATGAATAAAAACGAAAGAATATTAACAAAAACCTTTATTATACCGGTATAACTCTCATAGTAAATTAACCGGTATTCACTCCCTGCTTTGAACACATCGAGACTGCTATTATTTTTAAAACGCAATAAACCTGCACCATTATAGGTATAAAAAAAAAAACCAAGTTTTCTTTTCGACAACCGATTTCGATGAAACAAAGCCTACATATTGAGAACTCTTTATTTTCCGAGATGAAAACTATCTATGATGTTGTCCGGGTATATAAGGTACCACCATGCAATGCATGCAATATAAATTTTATGTAAATTGTTTCACCAGTTTCGGAGATTAGCCCGTACAAACAGACAGAGAAACAAAAAAATTGAAAAAAATCGGGATTTGTTCTATTGATCTTCTTACATCGCCCTGACACGGTTTTAAGAATTTTTTTTATGTACAGACATTCAACCTCTACAGTTTTATTATATGTATCGACTTCGGGATTGCCTACAGAACTTGGCATCTTCTTGGAACTTGACGGTGAAGTCGACAACCACACCACATCATATCATATTGAACTTGACTCACATTTGCACATTTATATTTTAGTGAGATTAACTTGGCTCTAAATTGATTATTATTTTTATGTCAAATATCCAACATATTATAAATTTACTTCTATTGAAAAGGAGACTCATGATTGTATAATTCAAATAAATAATCCATAATTAGCTAGAAATAATAAATATAAACAAACATAAAAGAGTACGATTTACCATCTATATTATGTTGCAAAACTGGTTTATATTTTTTCAAAATGTTCAACAAAAGATTTATTTTAGGTGACGAGTGCTTGACGATTTTTTCATAACCGCTGTCTCCACGCATATGATCTAGTAATACCATTTTTGCCCTGTGAATAAGCAACGTGGCTGTTTAATATATTATGCAGTAATAGTATCCCTACTATTACTGCTGGATTTAAATATAACTATAATTACTCGAAGCCCAAAACTAATACATATAGAAATAACAATAATACAAATAGATTTTTTTATGTTAGATATCCACAGACGAGCATGAGGTTCACTTGATGGTAGGTGATACCTCAGCCACAGAACATCAGTCAATGCGCCGTCGACCTACTTTTTACTTCGAGTATTCGGAAATCCATAGACTGAAACCGAAACGCGCAAAATACACTTCACGGTTTTACCATCTATGAACGGTGGTTCCCGGTCGGAATTTCGATATTCCTCCCACCCGTTCAATGTCCGAAGTTATCAGACGTAAGGAAGACATGCATACAGAAAATGTATTAAATGTATTTAAAGGCCAAACTAATATAATGTAAAAATATAGCCTGTATTCAGATCAACTTAGTCTAATAACATTACTCTTTAACAAACATGATACTTAAAAAAATAACATAACTTATTCTAGTAATTGCAATTTATTAACTTTTTTTAGATATGTTCGGCAAAGGCCTCCAACCGTTTCCATTCTCGTCTTTCTTGAGCCACTCAGCCGGCCTAGCATGACCGCCACGAGATATGTCGCGGACGAGAAGACAAACTAAGATGTAAGATATCTTGATATAATATATCTCGACATCAACAATTTTGATAGAAAATATATCTCGATCGACAAATATATCTATTTTTGATATTTAAGTGTAATGGTCATGTAAGACCCGGAAGAAATAAGGAGATAATAGATTAAAACATGAGAAAACGGTCGACAAAATTTTGTCGCGGTTGTCATGCTAGGCCGGCAGGGATGTTACGGAGCTTCGGTTCCGGTTCGGAACTTTGGATTTATTTTATTACATATCTCTCTTTTGCTTCTGTCTCCGATCTGGTTCCGACAAACCAAATTTCAAAACTCCGATTCCGAATTCGGTTCCGATCCCTAATGTACATCAGCCGGCCTAGCATGACAACCGCGACAAAATTTTGTCGACCGTTTTCTCGTGTTTTAATCGATTATCTCTTTATTTTTTCCGGGTCTTTAATTACACTTAAAACTCGACATTTAATATAAAAAATAGATTTATTTGCCGATCGAGATATCTTTTCTATCAAAATTATCGATGTCGAGATATAATATATCTCCATATCTTACATCTTAGTTTGTCTTCTCTCGTCCGCGAGATATCTCGTGGCGGTCATGCTAGGCCGGCAGATGTATTCGAATCCTACTTACTCTGTGCAATGCGAAATGGTGAAGGAATATAAATTCTCTTCCTGTTCGGAGCTCGCACGCCGTTTGAGTCGCTCCAGCAATATGGTATAGGCGATAATGCAGAGCGTTCCGCCGTACGCACCCATCTCACTCAAATGATTTGACATCGAGGTTACCATGTTAGCTACTTCTTTCTGAATCTATTAATACCAAAATATTAATAAAATTCAATAAATTTGTCTTTTAATATACATATTTTTTTTTTTACGGAATAGGGGGCAAACGGGCAGTCGGTTCACCTGATGGTAAGTGATTACCGGCGCCCATGGACATCTGCAACACCAGAGGACTTGCAGCTGCGTTGCCGGCCTTTAATATAATTATCTTCTTTATTGAAGTTAGGGTGATTTTTAGTGGTTTGGCTTGTCTAAAGTGTGTTGTGAACACACTAGACAAGCCAAACCACTACAAACGTTTCGACCAACCGAAAATCCTTTGAAGAGTAAGTAGATTCTTTCCCAGACTGGTCGCGAGGCTATTGAAATTAAAAAACACCCTAACTTCAATAGAGAAGATGAACTTTAATGGGCTAGATCTTTAATTTATACTAGACAGACGAGCGGTGATCACCTACTATTGGTTGAGATATATCTCAGACACAGAACATCAGTCAATAATATGCTGTCGACCTATTTCTTAGGTTTATAGATACTTTAACTACTACTACTACTTTTTACTAATCTATATTATAATTTTTATACTAATAAACAATTACAGTTACATGAGTTTTCTTTTTCAAATAAGTACATGTACGGCTACTTGAATAAGTACATTCAAGCTCATAAAACTATGCATATACAAAAACATAATCACAAATTAAAAATGTTTATAGTTTTCTGTAGGCATGCTTTCCCCACGTCTGATAACTTCGGGCATTGATTGGGTGGAAGGAATATCGAAATTCCGACCGGGTAACGAACCACCGTTCATAGATGGAAAAATCGTGTTTCGGTTTCAGTCTATGGATTTCCGAATGTTCGAAGTAAAAAGAAGGTCGACAGCGCATCATTGACTGATGTTCTGTGGCTGAGGTATCACCTACCATCAAGTGGACCTCATGCTCGTCTGTCGATATCTAATATGAAAAACAAAACAAGTTTGTTTTATTCAACAATAAAAAAGTAAGTACAGTTACCTTTTTAGGATCATTTAATATAGTTTGTTTCCCATTTTCCAATTCAAAACAAATATCCGGGTCTGTATTTGGCAATCTCACTTTATGAATCATATTTATTAAAACAAGTAACAAATCCCTAGCCTCTTGCACTGCTTTATTCAGTGGGGGCAAACGATAACTACACAATATTTCTTGAGGATTTGTTGAAAATCTAAAAAAATAAATGAGTATTTATTTCAATATTTACTTAAAAGCCAGAAAAGAACATTTAAGAATTGGGAAATCTATGTATATCTATACATCGCCTTAAATGTTATTTCAGAACAACTGATACAAATTAGTATTTTATTTTTCCGTATGAGCAGTGGCGGATTAACATATTCCCAAGGTATAGGCTGTTAAAATTTGCCGCCTTAGCCAGTTCCTAACATTTCTAAAATAAAAAGGATGGGAAGAGGGAAAGGTCTTGGAAAAGTTGTCTCGTAGACTCTGTAGACATCAGAAAACCGTATTTTTAGCGAAAATCGGTCTCCAAATATGCCGCTCTGGTCTCAAGCTTACTCAGCCTGCTGGTACATCCGCCACTGTGTGCTTTAGTTGTCAAATGGGCTTCTAAAGATAAGGATAATATGATAAAAGAACATTTTAGAATCTGTTTTTCGACTTAAGCAAAATTGCAATCAAATATTAAGTGAAGTAACTCGAGACCGCGAACTACTGAAAGAAGCATTCAAAGATTTCGAGATCTTCACAAATGTTAGTATCTGTCATTTTACGTATTTTAAGTACACCTCAATGTTGATTAGTGTTTTCCGCTAATTATGCTCGGTTTACATTATTCCAGTCCAGTAGCGCTGGACTGGAATGGACCGGACTAGCGATATCGTCTACATGATTCCAGTCATTTAAAAGCGATCGAATCATCAATGCTACAAAGACAATGAGTTTGAGAAAATGGAGAAAGATTTTTTAAAACATACACAAAAGTTAGTTTTACAAGAAGTTATTGATGAGGTTGATATGGATCTAAAGAAATTGGATCAGCGAAAGATATCAAAAACGAGGATCGGCAATGGTTTTGCAACAACTGAAGGCAAAAGACCCTTCTGAATATAGATTGGCAATGAGAATGACAGCAGAAAACTTTGAGAAACTGACATCATTAGTTTCAAATAATATTTAACGTAACAATACCTTGTTCAGAGATGCTATACCTGCGAAAATAAAACTAGAAGTCACTCTTTCTTTTTTAACTACCGGAGACAGAAGCCTCAGTCGTATGTTTCGATTGCCAAAAACAACTATTTCAAAAATATAAAAATCCGAAAAAACAAGTAAATGGCATTGGATTGGCCGTCTGACCGATTCCAGTTGTGTTGGAATGGTCGTACTGGATTCAAAAGTAGACCGCCAGTCCAGTTTCTGCACTGGATTACTCACTGGATCCAGTGCATTCCAGTGTCTGTTTACATTGTTCCAGTTGCAATCCAGCTGGATTCGATCACTGGACTGGAATAATGTAAACTGGGCATTAGCCCTCTATTTTTTTTCCAATTTTCTTACTTTTGTAAAATCATAATTGTAGTAAACAAGTATATTTATTACGAGTTGCAGCGTGTATTTAAATTTATATATTACTCATAAGCCATAGCTTATATCATAATTTAATCATATCATAATTATTTAGCATTACTTTTCTTACCTGAAAACCTCTTCAACATTATTAATGGCCGTTGCGATAGTAGCGTGAAATGTTCTTTCAAGGTCTCGTAGCGTATCATCCACTTTAGTCAATTTCACATTCGAATTCAACAGTGTTGCAGTTAAGCCTAAGGTTTTATAAAAAAAGTATAAATCAACTAAACACGGTTAATAACCAAAAGCAGTGGCGAAGCATTTGTAAAAGTATGGCTATAGCAACAACATCAGGACTTTCTGTTATTCTGATAAGCATGTTTAATTTACCTATTACTCTGGGTTGTTTGCCGGGTGGACACTCTTCAAAATGTTTCATAATGAGGCGCATGGGATGATCGTCTACCGCGTGATGGCATTCGTCAAAAATAATCAAATTAATTTCTTCAATTTTAATGTAATTATGTGTCAACATATCTTGCAGGATCTGGCTCGTCATTACAATGACCTGAAATATTTTTTTTATTTACTTATTAGGGTCTTTCATACGTATTATATGCGGTGGCCGGTGACATATGTTTCGTTGCAAATTATCGCAATTGACACTTTATTAAAATGATTCCTGTTACGGATAAGGTTTTCACATAATATTCTAAAGCTGTCCTAAATTTAAGAACATGACATCCATAAACAGAAGCATATTTTCTCAAGGTTTTTCGCTCTGTAATTTAAAACATAGCCGAATATAGAGGCGGCGGTAAACAAAAGAGTGGGGGCCTTCTGGCCACAAATTATTTTCCAGTTTTGAAAAATGATTAAATATTAAGAACAATATAATCATATTTGTACAAAGTTCAGTAGGTAAAGGTAAACAGTGAAAAAAAATATCAAAGGAAAAGTTGTTTACTAGTGTTTACCTACCTACTCGTCGATTATTTTTTTACGAAGTCCCTATTGTGAAGGTCCCGGGTGTCATGCCCTATTTAAAAAAGTGACACAACAATACACAACATACACAACGATTAAAACAACATTTAATATCACAAAGTTGGCAAATCTTTAAAAGACCTAAATAAAACCGTTTCAAGTCAGATAAAGCATAAACCTTTTCACCTTGTTTTCAGTGATGTTTGTTTTTAAAAATGTGTTCATTCTTACTTCTATCTTCTTCCCTTTTCGTGATTTATGTATTCTAATTTTATATTTATCATTTTATGGATATTGCTTTAAAGATAATTTGTTGATATTAAAATCAAATCCTTTCTTTTACAATAACTTTTTAAAACAACAATAATTGTGAGTTCTCATGTTTTTTTAAGGATTAGGTAAAATCTCTACCAAAAGAATAATTAGTTCAAACCATTTATGCTTTTAACCCTCTCAGACCGAGACCAATTTCCCGTTGAATGAAAATTATTTCCTTTTTTGAATGTTGCGTGTGTGCAACAACCAGGCACTTGGGGAGTAAAATCAGGAAATTTTCAAATTAATAATAGATATCTGTACTGTAATACATGGGAAATATGATTTATCGACTCAAAACCTAAAAAAGTGACTCATCGCTGGTATGTCGTGAAACAATATTTATTGTTGTTGCAGCACAAAGTAACTTCACATTTCTTGCATTTAGAAATAACGATTTGCTTCGTGAACACGTATTTACAATACAAAATATGGCCAGTGACCTACAACGCCATATCTAACTTCGATAATCGGAGCAGTACTTTGCTCTTTATGTGGGGTCATTGAGGTACTAGTTCTAGCCTCTAGGTTGGCCCCGTTTTTTCTTTCCGCATTGAATAGTCTTAATCCAATATAGGTCCGAAATTCTTTTAAACTGAGCGTTCTGCCGATGGTATCTCTCATAATACTCGAATTGAGCACGTGTCACGCACAATTCGAGTATGTAGTACAAGAGAGGCAAGTTCTTTTTGCACTACCCATTTCTTCTCTGTTTCACTTGTACTATGGTACTATATTTAGTTATGATGTAACTATATGTTTGGAATAAATAGCTGTTTAGCTGTAAGGCCGCCAGTTGTAGTTCTCCTTTATGTGTGTTTCCATGTTTGTATTATAGTGCAATTACGTTTTAAATAAATAAATAAGTACCAACGCCCACTTCGACAAATAATCCTATATAGGGATACTATACAATTTTTATTAAATATGAAAATATATAAAATCGACGGGTCCTAAGAACAAAATTGTATCTGCAAATAAACGACTTCTCAGATACGATTTTGTTCTTGGGACCCGTCGAAATGTAGTTGTAGTAGATTTTCTCGTTTTATAACCCACCAAGGCAAGTATAAGCATGCATGGCAAACTATCATTTTTTTATTAAATCTTACAACTATTACCGTAAATACATCATATCAGCTTAAAATTTAAAGGGTACCTAATACATTTGGAATATGAAAAACAAATATATATCTTTTTTTGGCGATAATTAAAACACAACGTGCAAACATTCCAACTCGTCACGAGACTCTCGCCACATTGAAATATCGATGGGTAAAAGCAGTTTACCTCAGGGATTATCCTTCATCTTAATGCCATTTGACCTTGCTCCATGGAATTATGTAGTTAGAATCCTGACTTTTTTATGGGGCCACGAAGTGCGTGTTGTGCTGAAGCAACATATGGTACGAAATAGTTTAGTTATTGCAAACTGTGACTTACTTGATATTTTGTGAGCTCACTATCCCATTTTCTTTTATTCCAGTAATCAACTCTATCTTCTCCACTGTAGGCACCCACTTCCACAGGACACATTCTTTCAATTACTATTTTCTAGAAAAATGAAATAATTAATAAAATTGACAGCATTAAGTACTCTTTCTGAAATTTCTATTTAATTAAACATAAGACACATTATAAAATAAAATTTAATTATTTCGTATCATTTTTTATCCAAATATTCTACCTTTATTTCTTAAAAAAAACAACTGTAATACAATATTATAGGTACCTACTATACAATAATATCTTCAAAAATTATCAAAGTTCTAAATAAATCTATAATATACTAGCAACGCGCCCCGGCTTCACACGGGTGCAATGTAGATGTATTAAATCCTATGTTACTCGCTGATAATATAGCTTTCTATTGGTGAAAGAATTTTTAAAATCGGTCCAGTAGTTTTTGAGTTTATTCATAGCATACAAAAATACAAATCTTTCCTCTTTATAATATTAGTATAGAAGTATAGATAAATAAAAATCAATTTAACTGTTTTTGTCCTTTATAAAAGAAATGGATATAGACATGTATTGTGGGTTTATCAAAATCAAACGAGTCAATGTTTACAAATGACTCATGCACAAACACAATGAACAGTGTATTCCCAGAACTGTATACAGACTTGTTGATACTTGTATGTTTTTGAAATTTCATATAACAAGAATAAATCAACTCAAGTAACAAGAATCTCACTTAATATATACAATGATAAGGTTGATATTCTGCACATCTCAATTTAACGAATGTCATAAAAGTAGCAACTTATAATCATTATTTTGCTAGCAATTTACAGTAAAATGGGCAGCCAATGCGGTTGCATGGGGCCCGCTGATTTCAGGGACCCCGCCGGACCTTTATTTCAAAATTGCTGAAAAGTATCCGAAACGTTGGAATAAATAATTTAAACAATATAAATAATAAATCGCGTTTTAATCCGGTATACAGTATTTTATTTAAATGTGTGATACTTGTGTTAATGAAAGACAATATCAGAATACTTTTTCAAAGAGGGCACTCATAAGTACAAATATTACCACAGGACCTATATTGTCATTGTGTTGTGTGTAACTACAACTTGAAAATAAAAATCAATTGCAATTTCAGTTTGTACTCACTTATTATATAACCCAGCATTCAAATGTCTACTGCCAGGTAACCAACATTTTTAAATAAAATACTGTATACCGGATTAAAACGCGATTTATTATTTAAATTATTTATCCCGACGTTTCGGATGCTTTTCAGCAACCGTGGTCGCGGGAGACTGAAAGATGACAGTTGTCTTATATTTGAAATGTCACAAAGTTGCCATATTTAATTCAATTAAATTAAAAAATAATCTATTAATTTAGGTAACACAATGTACATCTATGAACGTCATTAAAAAAAAAATAATACATATTTAATTACTAATATTACTAATATTAAATGCTTCTATTTTTACATTTACTACCAGTTCACAAATCAAGGGCGTAGAGCGTGTTTTATTTAAATGTGTGATACTCGCGTTAATAAAAGACAATATTATATAACCAACATTTTTATCTAACACTTGACGGTGCACATTCGTTTTCATAATAGAATAGAATAGAATAATATTGTCTTTTATTAACGCGAGTATCACACATTTAAATAAAATACTGTATACCGGATTAAAACGCGATTTATTATTTTCTTTTCAGCAACAAATTTTCAGCATGAAAGATCTTTCAGTCTTCCGCGACCACGGTTGCTGAAAAGCATCCGAAACATCGGGATAAATAATTTAAACAATATAAATAATAAATCGCGTTTTAATCCGGTATACAGTATTTTATTTAAATAGAATAGAATAGAAATATTTTATTCAATAAGTCACCAAAATACAATATCAAATCAATAACAATTTCAAAAATACAACAAAACATTTTATACTGTAATAATTGGTGACCTCCGAAATGGAAGACCACTCAGCATACGTTGGGGCCGGATGCGACCCCAACACTGATTTTCAGTGGCTCCCAAGGTGAGGTGATGCGCTGGCACAAGCGATGTTTTTGAAATACATTAAATAATATAAATTTATAAATGATGAATACGACCATATTAAAAGTAAGAAAAATAGACTAATTATATGACTATATAGTAATAAGTATATAATATTATCTATTTATAACATGAATTACAAAAATATGTTGTATTAGTTGTAATAGGCAAAGGGGGGATTTTTGCATTGGGGACCAAAAACGCTAGTTACACCACTGGCTATTTTCTAAACAGAACATTTAATATCTTACCTGCTGAAGTACTAAAGGAACTGTATTGACTAGGAAAAATGTCCGTTTGCCACCTTCACCCCATGGCTTTTTAAGTGAATACATAAACCTTTTAATAAGACCTCCAGCAATGAAAGTTTTTCCTGATCCTACAATAAGATATAAAAAAATGATAACCAAAGAACTTTTAAGTTAAAGTTAATTTCAGAATATTTTTTACTTGCCTGTTGGTAAATGAATAATAGTATTTTTTCGAACAGCTATTTCTTCCAGTTGGGCTTGATATAGCCTAGGTTTGAAATGCATTACATCTGAATCCATTTTAATAGCAACTTTCGTAACTTGAATCTTATAAGAATCTGGGAACATAATTTGTATTTTTTGATAGCAATAACTATTATTATCCTTCAATGTTACTATATTTTAACTAACATTTCATCAGATAATCTAGTTCACATTTACAAAGAAATGAAAAGAGAAATGTTTTCAAATTCAAATAAGTGCATTTATGCATGCTTATTTTTTTTATTTTCCATTAAGATTTTCCGGGCACCATTAGTAATATAAAAATAAAATCTTACAGTATTAGAGTCCAATACCATGTAAATAAATTATTCCTTGCATCGACTTTTCTTATATAAATCAAATATTTAAGCGTTAAATTGCTACCAAAATAAATTGTATTTGCAAAATCACCGGAAGTAGTAAGTGTCAAAATTCAAAAGCCAAAACAAACCACTAGGTATACTATGCACAGTACCTACACTATACACTACACTCTCAGATTAAGTACTACACTAGACAATAATCACTAAACTTATCAGTATTATCTTGGTATAAAACAAGATTTCTATATAACACAAGAGCTTTGTCATTTATTATTATTGACTGTCAGCAGAATATTTTTTCATTTAACACAACCAAAATAAAATTTGTAGAAGCAAAACATATTTAAAGTTAAAATAATTTTATGATGTTCGCGTTAAAGTATTAAAGGGATAATAATTAAGTAAATTATATAGTTCTTTATTCAGGTTTGTAATAATTACATCAATATCAAGCGTTTTTTAGCATCAACCATTCTATAATTATGACAAAAGTAGCGTAGAATGGAATTATTCCATTTTATGATTTGGTTTTAGAATTGTAGTCTATGGACGGGTATAACCCCACGTCTTCAGTAAAACTGCTTACGTGTTGCATTTTCAATGGACCACCCAATCAACCAACAATCCACATCCTATAGAAAATCTATGACTAAGCTTTTAGCAACACGATTACTCCTATCGGTATAGTACGGTCTTGACTCTTGATTCTCAAAAATGCCAAAATCTCGTCTTGAAATTTTCAAGACCAAGATTTCCATGAAAATATAATATTTAACATTTGGCCGAGCCGGTCATTCGCCTGAGTGGAAACAAGGCTTTAATGTTGTAATAATATTTTTAATTTTAACAAAATATTTAATATTTATTAGTGTTATTTCGTTAAATATTAAATTGAAATTCTTGAGAAATATTCGATTTCCTTAATATTATCTAATAATCAATATTAAATGGATTACAAAACATTTTTGTCTGTGCTTTATATGACAATTGACATTAGTTCATGTCATCAATTGTCATTGTGACTGATTAATATTTAACAATAATTAGGCGGGAAAGTCATCAATAAGTAAAGGCGCGCTCTTTTTAAAATTAATTTTTAAAAATATTTTCTCTACTTTTGTTCTATTTCAAATACGTTACTAAGGTTCTACTAATAAAGGTTTAGTCCAAAATAAATAAAATGACCAAAAAGAGACGGTGGAAAGAAAATCCACCAGACCCACGGATCGGGTACTCTTCGGACTCAGACTCTGGAGAATTGGATAATGCGGACAAGTACTTAACTTATAAAGTTAAAGGATATGTCCGCAAGTATCCCGAAGATATTCCGCAAAAGGACTTGGTTGTGTTCTTAGCACATAAGGAGGAAGGCAAAGTATTCAACGACAGGGATCGTATGGCCTTGTCTAAGGGCATTCGGGAACATGGTGTGTCTGGAGTTATGCATTTGCGCTCCATCAACAAATATAAAGTCGGTATAACTTTTGATTTACCAAATAATGCTAATATGTTTATTCAAAATAAGAAATTATTAGATCATCTTACATTAATAGCCACAATACCAGCTGGAGGTACCGAAGTTACTGGAGTTCTCACTTCAGTGCCAAGCGATATGTCTAATAAGGAAATTTTTGGTCTGATAGGCAGCTCGAAAAATGTGGTACAAGTAAGGCGTTTCATGCGCAGAGTCAGGGGTGACAACGGAGCAATAACCTATGCTCCTACACAAACAGTTGCAGTTACCTTTGCCTCCCCCATCCTTCCAGAATATGTTTATTTAGATTCTTGGCGTCACGAGGTTAAAAAGTATATCCCTCCAGTTAAGCAATGCCTCAAATGTATGAAATATGGACACATAGCTAAGTTTTGTCGCAACTCTGAGGTTTGCTCAATATGCACATTAAACCATAACTTTAAGAACTGCCTAACCGATTCACAAAATGCAAAATGTGTCAATTGTAACGGTAACCATATCGCCATCTCCATTCAGTGTCCTTTGAAAAAACAAAAAATTGAAGAAAACAAAATTAAAACAAAGAGTGTAAACTATTCTGAATTATTTAATCCAAATGCTTTTCCAGCTCTTTCTGCTCGAACCTTAGAAGTACAAATAAACAATTTAATGAAATCTAACACATTTATCAACACTTTAGTTGAAACAATTATTAAAATAGTCAGTAATAAAGATATACCAGTAAATACAACATCAATTAAAGAAGTATTAAAATCTACCTTAAGTAACAAGTTCCCATCTGCCTCATAATGGATTTGTCATATTTAAATATCATTCAGTGGAATGCTCAAAGCCTCAACAGTAATAAACATATATTTAGTAATTTCCTCTATACACATAATATTGATATAGCTATAATTAGTGAAACATGGCTTAGGCCTGAACAAACTTTTAAAATAAGTAATTACAACATAGAAAGGAATGATTGCGGTAACATACATAATGGAGTTGCAATTATAATTCATAAAAACATAAATTATACAAAAATTGACACATATTTTGATAATTCATTACAAAATATATGCATTAAAATAGCAGTTAACAACAAATACTTATATATAGTAAGTTTTTATAGTCCCTTAAACTCAGTTCCTGTCTTCAATAAAGATAAATTTGAGCAATTATTGAGGTCTATTCCTCAACCTTTCATATTTGCTGGTGATTTTAATGCACATCATACTTCTTGGGGATGTAACTATGACTCTCCACGAGGACGTAAACTTTTAGATGTCTTCGATGAAAACAACTTAGTTTTGCTCAATAGTGGTCAACCAACAACTGTAGGTTCTACAACATGGCGTCCCAATGCTCTTGACCTGACATTGGTCTCTTCATCTCTTGCATGTAATTGTGAATGGAGTGTAAACGATAGTCCTCTTGGTAGTAGTTATCATATTCCTGTTTTAATAAAAGTAGTAATTAGTGAAAATCATAACAATAATTTGAATGGGGGAAATTGTTCTAATGCTATGCATTTGCCTCTCTATCCCAACTATAAGTTAGTTAATTGGCAGAAATATAGCAACCAGGTTGATGATTTGTTAGTTGATCTAAAAATAGATAGATTAAATCCTCTTGATTCATATTTACATTTTTGTACAATTTTACGCAAAGCTGCTTCTAATTCTATTGCAAATCGTTCAAACCGCAAACCTACCAGTAATACCATTGATTGTTCTCTTTTTAAGAATAAAGGTAAAAAGTCCCCTCTCCCTTGGTGGAATCAAAAGTGTACTGAAGCTGTATTAAACTTCAAAACTGCATATTTAAATTTTAAAAATGATCCAAAAGAAGAAAACTATATCCATTTTAAAAGACTTAGAGCTGTAAAAAAGCTTGTCATAAAATCAGAAAGACAAAAAAGTTGGTTTTCTCTATGTGAAACTTTTAATAGGAATACGCCAATATCTGTCATATGGAAATTCATGCGTAAATACAACAAAACATATATTTCCAATAATTGTGACAATGATACATGGATATTAGATTTTTTGCAGAAGTACACACCAGACTATGTATCAAACACTATGTCAAATCACAATAATAACAACATTAACTCCAGTAATAGGTTTCTTGTCAGTCCTTTCACAATTAATGAATTAATATCAGCCATAACCTCAAGAAGAGATACTGCTTATGGTCTTGATGGAATACCCTATATTCTACTTAAAAAAATTAGCATTGCCAGTTTAGAATCATTTCTAAATATATTGAATTTAATGTGGGATAAAAACATTATACCAGAAGAATGGAAAAAGGATTGTCTTATACCAATTTTAAAACCAGACAAGCCTAAGTTTTGTCCCGATTCTTATCGGCCCATAGCACTTACTTCCTGTGTTGGTAAATTATTTGAACAATTGTTAAAACAACGATTAGAGTTTTACGTAGAAAATAACAACATATTACCTTCCAATCAATTTGGTTTTCGTAGAAAATTTTCTGCCAGGGAAAGTATTTGTCAACTACAGCTTGATGTTCGTAACTCTTTGTCGGATCGTAAAAATCTGGTAGCTGTATTTTTTGATGTAGCAGGTGCATTTAACAGTGTTAATATAGATATTCTTTGTCATGAATTATTATTGTTGGGAATTCCTGCACAATTTACAAATTGGGTAAAAAAATTCTTAACCAATAGGGAAGTATTTGTTAAATTAAATAGACATCTTTATGGTCCTAGACTTTCATTCAAAGGAGTATGTCAAGGAGGGATACTATCCCCACTTTTATTTATATTGTACATTCATAGATTAAATATAATACTAGGATCTCAAGTTAAAAATCTTCAGTTTGCAGATGATTTAGTTATATACACATCAGGGAAAAATCAGTCGGAAGTAGTTCAAATTATTAACAATGCTTTAACAAATCTGTACAAATATTTTACTTACCTTGATCTTAATGTGAATCCATCTAAGTCTAAAGTCATTGTATTTGGCAAGCAATCGCGTGACACGCCTACCATACTATACAATTATTATTCTTTGCCGGTCTCGCTTGAAGTAAAATTTTTGGGAGTTATTTTTACTCATAAGTTAACTTGGAATAGTTACGCTAAGCACATAATAACTAAAGCAAATAAAGCCTATAACATCTTAAAATCTCTTTCAGGTTCATACTGGGGCGCTGATCCTAAAATTCTGTTGTTGTTGTACAAATCATTAGTTCGTAGTCATTTTGAGTATGGTTTTTATTGTTTCGCTGCAGATACTAGTGTTGTAAATAGTTTAGATCTTTTGCAAAACAAATGTTTACGTCTAATAACAGGAGCTTTCAGAAGTACTCCTATTAACGCATTGCAGATTGAATGTAATATCCCACCGTTAGCCATTCGATTCAACTATTTAAAAGAAAAATTCTTACTTAAACTTTATAGTGTATGTGGTAATCCATTTTTGATCAATTTGTTACACTCTGCATCTCATTCAAATGTTAAATCATTTTATATGCTGCAAGGTCTTCAAAATTTCACTGATTTTATAGAAAATACAAACATTCATCAATCTAAGCATGTCTTGCCATGTTACGAGGGTTCTTATAGTGGTAAATTTCCAGCAATTAATATAGTTATAAAGAATAAAGAAGATTTATTTTCAAAAGAAGAAGTAAATGCAATGCTATCAGAATGGTCAGATCATAAATTTATTTATACTGATGGATCCAAAAACAGTGAATCCGTGTCTTTTGCTATTTATGAGCCTTCCTCAAAAGTAGGCATAGGTCAGAAAATCAATAAAGATGCAAGTATATTCACAGCGGAAGCTGTCGCTATCTTAAGTGCTTTGAAACATATCGAGTATTGCTATATGGAGCACACAAAATGGGTTGTTGTAAGTGATAGTATGAGTGTTCTACAAAATTTAGCAAATAATAATTTAAATGCTCATACTAATTATGTTATAATCTTAATAAAACAGTTATGGGTTGAACTAACTCATTTAAATGTGGTAATTAATTTTGTGTGGGTGCCTTCGCACATTGGTGTTCAAGGTAACGAACATGTTGATTACTTGGCTAAACAAATTGTAAAGTCAGGAGATTCTCCTATTAATATGAGTATTCGTATTCCTTATACAGATGCAATTAGTTTAATCAAACAGCGGATGTGCCAAGCATGGGGAAAACATTCATATTATTGCACAAACATTCAAAACAAAGGAACTTGGTTCGCCGGTCTCGATGTCCAAATAAATTCTACACCTTGGTTTTGCAAGCACAAAATATTCACAAACAAGAAATTTTATACAACTATTTCTCGAATGCGTTTTGGTCATTGTCGTTTAAATTACCATCTTCATCGTATTAAAATGGTTGATTCTCCATATTGTGTCTATTGTCAATCATCAAAAGTACAATCACTACATCATATCTTCTTTGAGTGTTCGTCTTTCAAC
This sequence comes from Anthocharis cardamines, assembly GCA_905404175.1. NCBI lineage: Eukaryota > Metazoa > Arthropoda > Insecta > Lepidoptera > Pieridae > Anthocharis > Anthocharis cardamines. The sequence goes on from FR989961.1 coordinate 5,287,181, forward strand.
ATTCAGCGCCTTGTGTTGTCTGATGGGCTTTTAAAAATTTACAATAAAGTTGAAAGTATCCCGCATTGCATTCAGGAGTTACTTAAAAATGCCTCAACTTTTATATTTTTGTACAGATTTGTTATTGAAACTGTTAACGATATTTAAAATTATATTTATGTACTCTTTGTTACAGTAGTAAAATAATAGGTTAATAAGTTAATTATAATATTAAAGCTGTAAATATATTTTTTCTAGTAAATAAGTTTTTTCAGAATTTTTAGATTAGATTCTCCGTCACCACTCTTCGGGAGTCCTGACGGACAAGATAACGGGATTTGTAAATGGAAATGTGCCTTTTCTACTCTTTGTTGGGTAGTAATAAATAAAGAATTGTACGTACGATACGTATGTAAAATCGGATTGAACAAAATGAATTTAACTGAGATTTTAAAATTAAATGACATACGTCAGACTTACGGCCGCGAAATAAAGACATGATAATAACTATTATATTACGAAAAATACTGGATATGGGAAGATTCCGTCTTTGACGGGGGTCGTCATTAACTAAAAGAAGTAGTACTATATTACGATACATAATATAAAGGATAAGAAACGTAAGACATAAATAAGGAGAGATAAAAGGGAAAAGATAACATAAGACAAGGCGGTATGGTCGAAAGACTTTAGCCTGCCCTATGGGCAAAAAAAAAAAAAAAAAATTAACAATAATTATTAATTACATATAAATATAATATATTAATCAATATACACTAAAGTTTAAACAAAATAATAAAAAAAACAATTAATGGAATCGTATTCAAATATTAAGAGACATAATTCTTGTTAAACACTATTATTACTATTATTGTATTTATTATTGACGGCTCTGTATGCGCATAATAATATAACCTTTACTAATTTGGGGTTATATTTGTTTGTTTTCGAGATGTACATATGATTGCATTTAATTGTATTGGGAAATTAGGTGTTTTAGTGTTGTGGTGTTGTCTAAGAAATGTCTTTTATGAAAAGATTATTTGTCATCCTATATGAATCCTAATTCAAATACGTTTTTTAACAATGTTTTTAATGAGAACTACAAAACTAACCATTTTTTTAATATCTACTGTAGTTTTATTATTATGCACGAAAGAAGTTTTGCCTGGAGGTAAGCTGCATTTTAAATTTATATCTTCAAAAAAGGTGGAACAACATGGTAAACAATGCCTTTTTTGCAGCAAATGATTTGCATTTTCACGACGGGTCTACATCAGCTGATGTTATCGCTGGCGATGTATTTTTTGAGATTCTGGAGCCTCCAGAATTGAGATACTCGTATAGAATCAGACCGGCTAAAGATTTTGGTGCCACTTTTGTAAGTTTATTATCACAGCCTCCATATCATCATCCAACAGACATTAAGATTATGAAGTATGCTGAAATGACCCCTGACATATAAAATCATAAATATTTTTTTAATTACTGTAATTGGTGTTGTAACAATTTTAATTCAATAAAGAAACAGTTTTGTAGGTCATCAATATTAGTTGTATATAATATATGTAGGGTATGTTTTTAATTTTAAATAACTGGGTTTATATTTCAAAGTGGGTGTTTAATATATTTAAAAAAGTTTGAATACTCTTGTCAGCTTCAACACAAATATAATTTACACTTCATTTGGAATAGCATCCCACCATTCAAATGGTTTAAAAGCTCTAAAAATGTAATTGTTTTTTATTTTGCTAATGCTAACTAATAGCTGTCATTATCAGCCGGCCTAGAATGACCACCACGAGATATGTCGCGGACGAGAGAAGACAAACTAAGATGTAAGATATCTTGATATATTATATCTCAACATCGACAATTTTGATAGAAAAGATATTCCGATTGACAAATATATCATTTTTTTATATTAAAAGTCGAGTTTTAAATGTAATTATCATGTTAGACCCAAAAGAAATAGAGCGATAATCAATTAAAACACGTAAAAACGGTCGACAAAATTTTCTCGCTTTTGTCATGCTAGGCCGGCAGTTGGTTGGATATCTGATATAAAAATCTATTTGTTACTGTAACCGAATCCTCTATAAGAGTTATTAGTGATCACTTGCAATGACTTGAGCTACCGTCACGTTAGCCTCCTATTCTTTAAAAAAAACTACCTCTGACTCGATCTATAATACTAAGAGATTTTGGTTTTGATATTGTTCTTAACAAATATCAATATCTGATCTGATTATATCAATATCAGGGATATTGTAATTTTGCATCTGTTGAGATTTTCGGATTGACTGGATAGAGCTCTATAATGTTATATAGTTATAAAATACTAGCAACACGCCCTGGCTTCGCGCGGCTGAAATGTAGATGTATTATACTCAAAAATATAATAGAGATATAGCCTATGTTATTTGTTGAAAGAAAATTTTTAAAATTGGTCAAATAGTTTTTGAGTTAAATTGTAACAAACAAAAAAATCTATCCTCTTTACACATAATATTAGTTTAGATTTGCCCAAATTAAATTTATCATGAAACTCAAAATCATTAAGAGTATGAGAGTAGTATTAACAATTTATAATTTATATTTTTTTCTTAATAGAATCATCAAATATTTTCAGAATGGAAGCTTCCATATGGAGAATGCTAAACTTGTGCCAACAGTACCTATCAACAGTTGCTCTGATCTCTTGAATCATGAAGATCTTTCTGGAAATATTGCCTTGGCAGAGAGGGGGTAGGTGTTAAAAATAAAATTAAGATGGTTCATTTAATATGAGAGGCATAATTAATCCTATTTTTTGTTTTATTATATTTCAATTGGACAACTAAATTTTATCAAAACTAATAATCGCGTAATCATATTAACTATTTTGTCTTTTTGTTATGGCTAATTAATCTGAGAAAGTTTAGTTTTCTGTAATAGAAATTTTAATATAATTTCATGAAATGTTATAAAGCTTAAGCAACAAAAATCAAAGGCGTATTGCAAGGCTAGTACTATTTATTTATTTATTTCTTTTGTTTAATGTATAATTAGAGAAATCAAGTGTTTTTAATAAAATAACTTACCCACTTTTCTTTCTTTTCAGGGATTGCTCTTTTGTTTATAAAACTGCAAAGGCTCAACTTGCAGGCGCTAGGGCTATAATAATAACAGAATCAGTTAACGATTGGGATGACTCTTTGGATCATCTCATAGAAATGGTGGATGATAAGTAAGTACTTTTTTAAATTTTTACTATTAAACTTGATGTTAGAAGAAATACTTATAATAATCAAAGAAATAAGTATCCAATTCAATTTGTTCATTTTGTTCCTTAAGTTAAAGTCAGGTGCAAGCATATCTGGACACTGTTAAGCAATACAGTGTCATCCCACAAAATGAAAAAAAAAAAAGAAATTGATACCAATTGCTTCTTTATGAGCTGGAGTATATATTTCAAAAGAGATATATATCATTTAAATCATTTTAATAGCAAAAATATTGAAAAAACTAGTGGGCACAAAACCCTAACATGCTTAGAATTTCTGTTGTTGCATAAATAAGGCTATTGTACTTTTTCATTGTAACTAATTTTATTTATATTTACTGTGTTAATTAATATAATACCTAATTTATTAGCTAGATTATAATGCTATAACCTTACACATATTGTAAAAATTTATCATACAAAAAGAAATATAAATAGCTTGCTTGATGACAAATCTGTTTTGTGTGCCCTAACATACAATTTTTTCTAACTTCAATAACAATCTGACTTAACCGTCACCTCCTCTAGATCTAAAGGCGTTAAGTTTCAAATACAAATGGTATTTTGTGAGTGTTAACCCAGCTACATATTATTTTTTCAGAATGGACTTAGATGTGAATATACCAGCGGCTTTCTTACTTGGACGTAATGGCGCCACGATTTTTAGAACCCTTAAGAAGTTACACATGAGCTATGCTTTAGTGAATTTACCAGTCAACATGACTTATGTACCGATAAGCAAAATGAATCAACCGCCGTGGATTACATGGTGAAAAAATTATTGTTGTTATTTATTAATTAGAATCTCGATTTTGTTACATGTGTGTGTTGAAACATTATGTTGTTTATGTATATATTGCATCGTAGCTTCATATATGAGCTATTCTTTGCACAAATCGATTAACTCCATAAAGAAAGGTAATAAATACAATGTTTTAAATGACAATGAAAAGACGAATACATCACTCAAGCTTACAGCATATGCAAGGCTTGGGAGTTGGGTAGAAATAAAAGTACCCAAAGTGCAAACTAGATGGCCAAACGTTTAGAAAATAGAATCACCGTATAAGCCATTTATGTTAGCATGTTTGGCAATCAGTGGTTGGCAGTGGTAAGAGCTCGTAATGGCGATGACAGTTTATTTTTAATAAATAAAATAATTTATTTATCACTTCACGTAATTGCGGCACGTTATTAAAAATATGTAATCACATATGTAGTATTTTCATCTTAATCGACTTGTGTATTTTTATTTTTCACAAACGGTTATGTAACCCATATGTTGTTCAAATTGGTATCGAAAACCGTTTTCAAATATCGATATCGGTAGTACAGTTTGCAAACGCCAGTAACCGTTCAAACGGTTTGGCCAAAGTTACCATATTCGCTCCATCTCTTTTTATAAATGAATTATAAATTAAAATATTATTTTGTAAAAGAATATATTATTATATATAATTAGAGGTAGAGGCAGCGAATATCAATTAGATGTTCCATATCGTTTGCAAAGTTTGCGTTTTGTTCTCAGGTACTAGTTGGGGTTTTGACTCGATAAAGTTTTTGTTATGTGTATCTGTTTTGTTGTATAAACATACCGATATGGTATGATATGTAACACATATCCGTTATAAGTTACGTTTAGATATATCAAACTCATGACTAAATAATATTCATGAACTGTGTGTTGTATAGAATCATATAGATACAAAAGCGTCTAACATACTTCGCTTTCTACTGAGCTAGTTTCATAAAATATGTTAAATGATACTAAGCTACACCAATATAGTATCGTTGTCGCAGATAATCATCCATGTGCACTAGAAATAAAAGGCCGTGAGAACAATAATTAATACTTAATGTCTGGCCGAATTTGCGCCTTATAAAGTTGCAGGTGATGGTCCGGCTTGAAATATTGTTTCGCCTTACTGAGCACACCAAGCTCTTAACACATTAGCTGTGATATATCCCCATTTGAGACTTTTTCAAAAGTATCAAATATTTTGAAGACAAAAAATAATTTTAATATAATTATACTGCAACACAATCTTTGTGCATATATCAATATCTCATGCATATATCTCAAAAAACTAATTGCAGTCAATGGGTTAAGGCCAAATTGGCCTTTCCTTTCAAATGTCCACGAAATTGAAAGTGTACCGGCAAGTGTATGCGGCAGTTAGAGGGGTGCTCTCGAAATGAGGAGGTACGATGAATTTTTAGCACTAACCGCGCAGACCTGTCTTCTTGGGGTAAAATTGAACTAATTTTATTAAACTACTACTACGGGCATAATTTTTAATCTTGTTTATTGCTACGGTTATAAAACAATTAAATACTCTAAAATCTCAGTGAACTTTTTTGGGTGATCGAGGATAAAATATAGATTTTTATTTTGTCTTCCATATTGTAGTCCACTTGTCAAACTCATACTGCTAAATTGCAATTTTTTTTTTTTATATTAGAGGAGGCAAACGGGCATGTGCCTCACCTGATGGTAAGTGACTACCGACGCCCATAGACATCCGCAACACCAGGGGTCTTGAGGATGCGTTGCCGGCCTTTGAGATGAATATATGCTCGTTTCTTGAAGGTTACCAATCGGTTCGGAAAAACCGCCGGCGAGAGCTGGTTCCACAAAGTGGTAGTGCGTGGCAAAAAGTGCCTAAGGAAACGCGCAGTTGTGGATCGCCAGACATCGAGGTGGTGAGGATGGAATTTCGTGTTTTGTCGCGATATCCGATGTTGAAATTCAGCAGCCGGGATTAATCTTTCCTCGGAACACTCCCCATGATATATGCGATAGAAGATGCAGAGTGATCCAACATCTTTACGCAGCGCCAAAGGAGCAAGCCGTTTGGATAGAGTCTCATCGTCGACGATTCGAGCCGCTGTACGTTGAATGCGGTCAAATGGAAGGAGCTGGTACTGGGGAGCCCCCGCCCAAAGATGAGAACAATACTCCATGTTAGGCCGAATTTGCGCCTTATAAAGTTGTAGGCGATGGGCCGGCATGAAGTATTGTTTCGCCGTATTGAGCACACCAAGCTTTTTTGAGGCTAATTTAGCCTTCCCTTCCAGATGACCACGAAACTGAACGTCGCTCGATATTTCGACGCCGAGTATCCCGATATTGGCTGCGGCCGATAGTGAAGTGTTCTCAAAACGAGGAGATACGACAAATGGTGATTTCTTAGCAGTAAACGCGCAAACTTGTGTCTTCTGGGGGTTGAATTGGACGAACTGCAATATGCGAGTATTTAAATAAAATATTGTTTACCAGATTTAAACGCGATTTAATATTTATATTGTTTAAATTATTTATCCCGACGTTTAAACAATAAAAATTCATAATACTTTCTTCTAAGCTCGAGCGCTTTTAGGACATGTATAGAACAAAACGATTACTTTTAAAAATCGAAAGCTCTCGTAACTCGTACTAATCGCTTCTCTAAAATTATAGCGCTCTTGAACCAAGAGGCGATTGGTGTTTGTGTCAAATATCCTTTACGCCATTATCTGAGGGCACGGCAGTGCCCCCGCCAAGTCGAGCAAAAAGCGGCACGGCCGTACTATCCTTTTCTCGAAGTAGTTCGGGCCATTTTCGACTCTCTATAACTTCGTTGTGGATAAAACTAGAAGCTTGAATTTTCAGTAACCAAGCAGGCATTGTATAAACTCGGTATATTTAATAATTTCAATAAATTTAAACCAGTAGTTTAAGAATTATAACTAGTCAAAAATTGTTAATTTGTCACTCACTCACTCACTGACTGACCGATCATCAAAACTCTAAGGCACTTCTAGCAGACATAGAAACTTCAAATTTAGAATACAATTAGTGTTGCAACTTTAATGCAACTGAGTTGCAAGACTTGGCTTTTTTTACAATTTATGTTTTTGATGGCATAAAATATACTATAGCCTAATGTATCTATTATGATTGTTATAATGCCGTTGCAGATGTTTTTATTTATTATATACCATACTAGCGATCCACCCGGCTTCAAACGGATGAAATTTAGATGTACTAAAAAAAATATTGAAAGAATTTTCAAAATCAGTCAAGTATTTTTTGAGTTAAATAGTAATGGGTAACGGCCTATATGTCGTAACCGACAATGAGTTTGTTTCAGAATGAAAAACTGAATCGAACTGTATATTTAACTAATTTTAGCTAAAAATATCGGTTACGACATATAGGCCGCTACCCATCGGTATAGATTTTGTGTGATCCTTAAATTTAATATACTTAACACAGCACCTTTAATTTTTGTAAATTAATTTTGTAGCAGCTACTTACATTAGAAGAACATTTAGTTTGAAATTGACTCCTATTAGGAGCGAGTCTGGGATTGGGTCTCCCAGAAAGGCTAGTCCTCTTCATGTTAACGATATTTATAATTTAGGATTAAAGAACATTGTTCATGTGAACTATATTACAATGTCATAAATTGTTATTACTATTTCAGGTTTTCTTATTCCAAATGTAGATAATGTGTGAATAAATGAAATATATTGTTTGAAATTCGATTTTTATTTACTACTAGCAATTGCCCCCGCAACCCCCCTTGTGGGTTGAATTTCGTAAAATCCGTTCTTAGCTTTCTACTCGGCGAAAGGAATTTTCCTACCATATTTCAAGTTGCTATGCCTTATGGTTCCAGAGATATCGTGATGAGTATCTATATAGGTGGGAATCTCTTTTATATATATAGATAAATATTTCAAATCTCTTAAAAGTGATAAGGCCTACAACCGACGTACACGTAAAATTAAATCTTGTCTAGTTTTACGGACTTTGAGATTGCACCCTGAAATATTTGATAATAAATAATCTTTATGGACATATTAGTCCAGATTTTTTTACAAATTTACTTCTCATCAGGCTTATCTGTTAATAAGTTATTACCGCCACCCATAGATATCTGTAACACCCGGGTCTGAAGTTTCCCAAAATGTATCGGTTCGTAAAAATCGCCGGCAGCCGGTTCCATGTGGTGATTGTGGAACCAGTGTCCAGAAACAGTTACCTATTGTGGTTTTTCTCTAATCACTGTCAATTCTACTACTCTACTGGTCGTAGGATTCTCGTTTACTACTAACGCCCAACGGCCCACAATTTTGGAAATATTGTAGACAGGTTAATAATATATATTACATGAACTGTCTGCATTTAGTGGTAAAACATCGCTCGCTATACACCGTTATTTTTTTAAGTTAGACATAAAAGAGACTAACATGAGATTCACTGGATGTTAGTCAATGATGCGCTGTTGACCTTCCTTTTACTACGAGCATTCGGAAATCCATAGACTGAAACCGAAACGCGCATATGCACTTCACGGTTTTTCATCTTCTTCATCTATGAACGGTGGTTCGTTACCCGGTCGGAATTTCGATATTCCTCCCACCCGATCAATACCCGAAGTTACCGGATATGGGGAAGACAAGAAAATTATAAACATGTCATCCCGGTGGGATTCGAACACACGACCCATCGGTGCGCAGGCCACGTGTTCTACTGAACGCGTCAACTAGCCCGCAACCTTCTCATTTTATCGATCTTTATATTTTAAAGTGGTAGATTAGCATAATGCAGGTATTTTCATCAACCTGAAATTCACTGACACCTTATTTCATTCAATGTGTCTGTGTAATTAAGTGTTTGAATATTGATACATACATTTCACACATAATATATTGTCAGTTAATTCGTATCTGTGTAAATAAAAAGGTATTTTTAGAAATAATCAATACTGAAATGGCACATTTGCGTGTGTTTGTTCAACATCATGCGATTGTGCTATTACATGTTTCCTAGAATGCAGCTCACATTGCTTGCTATTCCATTAGAGTTTTAATTGTATTCCATAATTTTAGGTTAACATAAAACAATTACTGAACATTATCTTAGGTAGGTATTAGGTATATATGTCACGGTAAGAGTGAATAATTGAAGATTATTAATAATTATCTATTATTATTAATAATTACCGAAAGTCGAGGTTAAAGTGATAAATTAATCACATTTGTCGGTCAGAAGGTTAAGATTCATACAGTTTATGAAAAACAAAGCTTTCCATTCAGGAATAAATACGAGTCCTTATGAATCATAAAGGACGCCATAAAACTCCATAGAAAAAAAAATGCACGCAAACTCAAACAAAAGGATATAGGGTGGTGGCGCGGTGGTCACTAAAAGGTTTTGAAGTTCTAGGTTAGGTTATGTTGGTATGGTGACCACCGCGCACGAGTCGAGCGAGCGAAGCGAGCGGTGCCGCGGCAGCGGCCGACGAGTGCCAGAAACGAATCCTACTTATTTTACTTGGCTTCATAAAATTGTTTTAAAGTAAAATATAAATAAATACCTGCTGGTTAAAAAACATTGGGTTTTTATTTATTTTATAACTTTTACCAATATGTGTCGTGAATTATTAATAATTACTAGGTACTAAAATTAATAAATTTCGATCGTTTATTCACATTTACCAAAACATGTGTTTATTATTAATAATTTTGTAAAAATATTAATAATTTTCAATTAATCAGATTTACCGTAACATATACATTTTAATTACGACAAAATACTCACATTTAATAAAGTTTGAATTTTGAAACGCTACTGAATGTCTATGCATTTTAAGGAGATAAAAAACCATATTATGATAGGAGAAAAAGTTTACCCCCGTTTCTATAAAGAAAGGAAGTAATTTAAAGAGTTTAACAACTTTTCATTTTAGTGTAGAATTTGATTAAAGGTATGTAAATTAAAGTGGAAAAGCTTAAAGTGAATTAGGCGTGCGTAGGTATATAATACTACCTATATTGTGTGTGAATGTGTTTCTGAAGTCAGATTACAAGTTATTTCTCTAGTAGATTCTTATAATTAATGTACACTAGGGATGTTACGGAGGTGCTTTTATCGGAACCGAACTCGGAATCGGAGTTTTTAATTTGGTTTGTCGGAACCGGAATCGGAACCGGAATCGGAGGCAGAGGCAAAAGAGAGATGTGTAATAAAATAAAATTACAAACATTAACCATCAGTTTCATTCATATCAGTTCAAAAAATAAAATACATTCTTGGGTGTTGAAAATAAACGAATTTTCTAACTAAACGGTGATATACCTACTGACAAAAAAAAATAAAAAAAGAACGTTAAAGGAAGTCATTTTTGTACCGTTACCTGTGAAATGCCGCCCCCGCCAAAGTGCCGCCCGGACCGCACCCTCCGCCCCCCCATGCTACGTCACTGGTAGTTCCCCAGTGTGCCATCACCTTAACCACTATCAAGAGTGCCCGACTAAGAAGAGGAACTTATAGAAGACAATGTTAATATGAAAATGTTCAATTTGTTATCTTCCCATGAAACGTAGCGTGAATAGGTACATCAGAGGGGTGAGCACGAACAAGTATCGAAAGAGTATTCGTATCGTCGACTGTCATTTGTATGAAATTTCTCATACAATTGACATTTGACGATTCGAATTCGATGTCGATAGTCGTTCGTGCTAGGCCCCCAGTATGCAATGTCGTAGCGACGTCACGGCGCCGGCCAACTGCATAAAAAATTCAGTACTCCGCATTTCGACTTTACGTACATTTTCCCACGTTATTACTACTTGTACTACCTGTAATGTGAAGCTGCTATTTGTAGAATATTCTAGTTTGATGGTTGTATGGCCGAAGATATTGCGTATCTGATCAACCTAACTCGTTAATATCGTATAATAATAATAGGTTATCCCGTACCCGTCTCACCTAAGTGTTGTTATCTTGCAATAAACTTAAAGCACCTCTTAATAAATAATCAGTTAAGAAATATTATTTAATCTAGTTCTAAGTAAGTCGAGACTGTCTTTAGTTCTAGGAGACTTCTAATTTTGATATACCTAGTACCTAATTAAAATATGCGTTAGGTTTAGGTTACGTTTATTTTCATAATACAATAAGGAAAATAAACGTAACCTAATATAAAATATCTCTGTTTAACCGGTCATTTTTTTTACAGGGAAGTAGGTGAACAGTTTTCTGTGTGTTATTAACAACTAGCTATTTAACTACTTTGTAATATTATCTATTATTAAACGATATCGACTGCAATTATTATGAAAGTGATATCGTTTTCATGATAATTGAATAATACGCTCTAGATGTATATACATACATACGTATTTTACCGTTCTGAAACAGTGACATCAGGTTACATTTTAGATTGTATTGTAAGAAACAAATTCCAAATTCCAACATAAAAAATCATGTCTATTACATACGCCTTCTAACCACTTTCGTAGACGTTTTGGTGCTTTCCACGGATTAGATGCCTTGTTTATCGATTCCGTGGTGCTTTCCATACATATAATAATATAATAGAATATATTAAATCTATACTAATATTATAAAGAGGAAATATTTGTATTTAGGTATTTTTGAATTTTTGTATGTTATGAATAAACTCAAAAACTACTGGATCGATTTTGAAAATTTTTTCACCAATAGAAAGCTACATTATCAGCGAGTAACATAGGCTAATAGTTTTGTGTATAGTACATCTACATTGCACCCGTGTGAAGCCGGGGCGCGTTGCTAGTAATATTATAAAGAAGTAACGTTTGTGAGTTTGTGAGGTTGTAGGTGGTAATCTCTGGATCTACTGAACCAAATAAATGTTTTACCAATATAAAGCCACATTATCAGTTAGTAACTTATTTTTATTTTGTGTATAGTACATATACATTGCACCCGTGTGAAGCCGGGTGTGTTGCTAGTATTATATATGTATGGAAGCAAGCTATAGCAAACGTAACTAAACAGCGACGAGGATGCATAAAACTAACTAGGCTTAAAATGTCAACGTGGAATTTCGATGTCGTTTTAGTATCCACATAATATACAAAACTACCATCAGCGTAGGCAGGTACTTATTTATTCTTTAAAGCGGGCTTACGGCCGGCTGTATTCTGGCTGATCACTGCTGTTCATATGTAGCACAGTACATACACATGAAGCGCATGTAGGTATATTAAAGTTTTCAATAAATGTAAAGACACAATAAGTTGTTAATCTGCCTTGCGTTTTCACAGGTCATGGGTATGATGACACATTTATTATAATTCTATATTTTCCCCAACGCCTGATTACTTGAAGCGTTCAATAGATGGGAGTTATATGTAGATATAGATTACGTTTTTCAGCTTCAGAACAGATGCGTAGCTTACCCTTGATGGACACTGTATCAGTATGGGGGCCCTTCTTCCTAATTGCGACGAAGCCCTAATGGAAGGTAAATTTTCTCTTACACGGGTTTGGGGCCCCTGCCTCCTGTAGCTAGGGGCCCCGTATCTTTAATACGGCAGTGGCTGCGCCCCTGCTTCATATAGAATTTCGAATAACTTTCAAGTAAAGATAAAATAAATATTAATTTGTCTCTCCATAAATATTAACTTTACTTACCTTTTCTAAAAACTTACAAAATAAAAGAAAGAAAAACGTCTTATCTCTATGGGGAAATTGGCAGCAGGGTAATTTATATGCTGCAGTGTACTGCAGCATTGATTTTCAGCCTATCCCTTAGTATTATCTATGCAAAACTTTAATTAATAACTAATTAATGTGTCAAAATAAGATAAACGACAAAAAATGTACTAAATGTACGATAAAATAATTAATGGCACACTAAACTTCCAAACGTACAGAAAACTTCAAAGAAACATCACGATCATTACATCGAAAGCATCTGTTTACTTAATAGGAAATTCTTCGTACCCTCTTCAAATAGGTGCCGTCATTTTGGCTCTCTTGAAGGTGGATGCAGATAATTTCATAGCTTGCTTTAGTCTTCTAAATTGAACCCTTAAACTCTTCGAGTTGACACTTTCTTGTGAATCTCACTTCTGCGTTTCTCTTACCATTCACCGATTGAACCTTATTGCGAAAGTATAACGGTTCCCCGATGGACAGATTTTGATATATATGTATATGAGACTCCTTATTCGAATGAGGAAGGGTGGAACTTACGACAATAAAAAGGTTGTAATATTTGGATAATATTATCTATGATAGTTAAGGGGTAACTACCATACACTGACTCCACTCGTTTATTTGATAGAGACAAAAAAAGAAAAGTAAAAGTATTTGATAATTTACATATAACCTGATTGGCAGGTTTATTGCGATAATGACATAATACTGTTAAGTTCAGGGGTGTAGCTACTGCCGTATCAGCCGTATCAAAGATACGAGGCCCCCTAGCTACAGGGAGGGAGCCCGAATCCGTGTAAGGCCCCTTTTTAAATTACAAAAAACTTGTAAGGCCTCGGGGAGTATTGTACTGTTTACCGACAAAATCAATTATGCGTAAGCCATAACGATCGATAATTAACGAAAAACATGCGGGTTCATTGCGTATGCGCATAGATAGATGTAATTTGAATAGTATTCTGCACCTTAAACGAGTAATGCTTTTTAATTAAGAATTGAAGAAATGTTAAAGCGGAAATGTACAATAAAAATAAAAGCGATAATGAGCTACAATATTTTTTATTTAGTACTGTAAACTCTATTCATAGATGATAATGTTTTTTTTAAATATCAGATATTATAACGAGCGTGAGGAAATAGCTGGTAAATGCCAGACGGTACTTCTGTCAGTGTACATAAATGGCTTGACTTATCATATTTCATACTGTAGGCCTCTTTGGTTGGTTGGTTGATGGTTTTAATTTGAGCTATATATATTTTATCTGAAACCTCAGTCTGTAACTTCACTGTTTGGTTTTTCTAGACGAAAATTCGATATCCCTACTAACCCGTATATCTCTTAGGATTTCATATAAAGGGAACAATGTTACCGGATTCGGATCCATGACCTATCAAAACGCAAAATTACGCCAATAGCGCCATCGAGATTCGAATGGATATGCTTAGTATCCCGAGTCTAGGGCAAAGTATTTAAAGTAGATTTATATCATAAACAAAACGTTTTACCGTTGACCGTTTATTTGGTAAGCGCAGTAGAATATTGATTAATTTTAACTGTAAGTACTTAACTATCAATTCTATTTTCTACTAGTGGACCCCGCAGACGTTGTTCTGACACAATTTTGGCTTCGAAATTATATAATTATTCTTAAAGAAAAAAGATTTTCCCGCTTTTCTGTTGAAATTTTTCCTGAATCACGGAGCCCGAGACCTTTCCAACGAATGCAAAACCGTGGAAATCGGTTCGTGCGTTCTGGAGTTATAGCGTCAGGAAGGAAAACCCGACTTATTTTTATATAGTAGAATAACAATTTTTTAACTGAACATTTTGAGTTTTTACGTTTATCTGTAATATTCATTGTATTATGCTGTATGTCGGACCTATCAGATCTGTGCTATACATATGTTATATGTATTATTCACAATAAACTCCATTATATTTAACTGCATCACGCTCTAATATCCTCGGCATTTAAACGGCGCACAATGGCCAGTTACGCCCGTCGATTTCTCTACTGCGAACAATGTTTATGTAGAAAAAAACGGTTCGCGCTTGGCCGGCTAAGCGTGACGGACACGGCGTGTGCGCTGTGCTCTATGCACGCTAGCTCGGATGCGCGGATTGGGTTGCGCATGCGCGAACATTTATCCTCTTTTTCTTGACCGCGATAAATTATTCAGGAGACATGAGCGTGGGCAGACACATTTCTATCTATATACGTATATTTCACAGATAAAATTTTCATTTTGTTTCTTCACGATTTGAACCCAGAACCAGTGCTAAACCACTAAGCCTCAAGGCGGTCTGACTAGATTTTGACCAAACTATGGTTTTACCACATTGCTATAGTAATTTATTCACTTTGACCCAATTACTACTCGAAAATATGCATCATCTAGGTCATAATTTTATCACTGCCTATATTATACATAATTTAGAATAACGGACATAAGAACTTTCAGGAGAAGAGCCGGTCTCACTCCGAGTTAAAAGTGTTCATGGGCGGTGGATTTGGATTTCCATCAGTTGAGCCGCAAGCTCGTTTGCCCCATCTACTTAAAAAAAAAGTAACAATGTTACCTGTAAGAAAAACTAAATATTGGAAGAAATTTTATTTTAATTTTAATTTACACGCCTCCTCTTCGCACGGAGCCATTGGAGCCCAAACTAAGCAAAGCTTTTACAACAAAACACAAAAAAAGCAACATACATTCGAATTGAGAACCTCCTCCTTTTTTGAAGTCTGTTAAAAAAAAACTAATACATAAGTGGGACAGCATACCCTCCATTTACCAATATATAATTATTTATTTTAAAGTATTACTGAAGTATTTTAATAAATATTGTAGTATTTATATAGTACTATAGGATAATACCTAGTGAATACTTAAACACCTGTATGATAATATCATAGAGCAACACGGGCCACCGGCGAACCGGAGGGGAGTAGCCATACGCAGGCGTTCCCCTCTGTCAAAGTACAAGTCCAAATGGTCCTATGCATATAATAAAACTAGTTGTAGCCGCACATTTCACTAGACTAAATCCAGATGCGCGACTGAATCGACCTCCTAAAAAAATGCCGAATTGTTTGTGTTTCTTGTTGCCAAAAAATATCTGCCACGTCAAATTTACAAAAAGATAGCGTTACCTTTCATATGTAGGTATTTTTTAATCATATTATTACTATTTACTTCTTTAAAACTTAAAAAATTACAATATTATCGGTCGTGTTGTTTCGGATTTTTTTACCAACACAGTCGCTCGACAGATCCGCGTATTGTATGAGCCCTCATACAATACACGGATCTGTCGAGCGACTGATCCGAGTTTATTTCCGAGAAGTCGCTGTCACCGAGCGATAGTGTTGTTGTCGGATTGTTTTAAGTTATCGAAAAAAATGGCAAAGGAGTCTTCTATACAGAGACAGTTTTGAGATTAAATTTTCTGATTCAAATATTATATTGTGATAATATAGTTATATTGTTAAAATATAATATAATACTTACGCGCGTTAGCACATTTATTAAAATCACTTAGTGTAAACTTCAACCATAATGTTTTTTTTATTTCCTAAAAATCCAAAGGATATGGAAAATTGTGTAACCCAAATTTAATAATTGCGATATGATCTAGAAAAATTACATATTTTTAATCTTATAATATAAAAAATCAGCTCAATTCTCAATCTGGGAGAGGGGAAATATGAGAAATATAGTTTTCCTGAGATTCTCGATTAATTGAATCGATTACACAATCACAAAAAAAAACCTTTGGACAAGGTAATTAACTCAAAAGTAATTAAATGCACTTTAAATACAATATATTGCATATAATTACTGTTATGTTATTAAATAAAATATAAATTATTAATTAAAGAAAATTAATATACATAATTATCGATTTTTTATCGATTAAAATCGATCTTTTATTTTAGTCTGTCGTTGGCATGCCGCATGACAGTTGTTTACTCTGTGCTAATTCGTTTCGTGTTTTCTACGTTTTGAGTCTGAGTGCTTTCCCGATTGTCGTCATTTAGGAATTGTTACGATTTGACAACTACAAATATCATTGATCACAGATTTATGATATATATGTCAATTATTGATTGTAACATAACCTTACTTTTACAGTTTACTACTTAAAACTCTAATAACTCGGCTCTCAGATTGTCAAAACTAATAGAATTTTCAACGAAGGACTGTTAAGTCTCAATCTATTAATTCACACCAATTTCATATTGTAACATTGGGGGCCCAAAGTTGTTTGTAATCGTTAAGGGATACATGGAATAAACATATTTTGTAATTACGAATAATTTTTCAAATTATTTCTAAGATTTTATTATACCTATACCAACTCATGGTCCACTCTCCGTGACCTGCTACGTGCGCATTACCCGACAAGTTCATTTGTATTATTGTAGTACGTAATAAATTAACTCCATCTTTAAAATAAATAAATTAAGTCGAACTTATAAACCTAATTTCCCTAACCCAGTTCTTGAAATTATCGATACTGCGTATCGACAGTTGTTGCAACTACGGCTAAAAGGACTTGTCAGTGTAGTTGCGCCATTTAATTATACTGTTATGACACGGAATGTTTAAATGTGTGTGTGAAATTGTTAGTGTATTTTTTAATTGTCACGGTGTGAGTTTCGTAGTGACAGACAATTGCTTGTGTGTGCGAACTTGAGTACGCACACATAGCGCAGGTTTCCCCCCGCAAAAAATGACAGATTGTTTGGTATCGGTAACGAACGCTATGGCTACTCCCCTCCGGTTCGCCGGTGGCCCGTGTTGCTCTATGGATAAT
This sequence comes from Anthocharis cardamines, assembly GCA_905404175.1. Taxonomy (NCBI): domain Eukaryota; kingdom Metazoa; phylum Arthropoda; class Insecta; order Lepidoptera; family Pieridae; genus Anthocharis; species Anthocharis cardamines. The sequence goes on from FR989961.1 coordinate 5,304,725, forward strand.
ATCGGTAACACTAACATAACCTAGATGAAGATGGTACTAATTAGTGCCAGTAAGATGCTAAGCTGTTTGAATAGGATTTCTAATTGTAGCTCTAAGTGGTTACTGTCTTTACCTGAACAATATTGTTTAAAATATTAAAGTGGAGTTAGGAAAATGTACCTATGTATGAGATTTTGTGGCATTACCTTTTGCGAGCGTTCAATGTTTTAAGATATTAAAATATAGGTGTATGTTTATTGGGATTTCCTTGGATTATTTATATCTAAGGGGATTTCTTATATGTTATATTTATATATTTTACTCTAATTATACCTTAAAGGTGTTCAATACTGGTTAACCAACCTGAATCTAATGTAAACGTGCTCATTTACAAACATTATATAAGGAAATTTCTTTTGAAAATATCTATTTGAGTTATATGTCGTCAAAACTTTATCAAAAAGTCATTGGGAGGCTTCAAGGGCTTTCTACATGATTTAAGCTGAGTACCATAACCTGTACATCAAAGAAAAACCTACAGAATAAAAATCTACAAATGTCTGCGATAATATAGTTTCTAAAAATAACCCCAATTACATTACAATTATAATTTTTATAAAGATTCCTTTCCATGACAAATGGATATGGGACAAATTTTAAGTTATATCAACTTTTGCAATCATCCAAATTGGACAAAAAATCTTGGGTAATAAATGCACATACGAAGTATGATCTTAGGTAGTTTCTTACTGCTAAGTGCTGACTTATGTTTTATTCTCTATCTAAGATTCACAGTATTAAATTTTCTCTATACACATATTTCGTAGCCGAACGTAACTCAGCAATCTTTCAAACAAATCGGCATAATATACACATAAAATATGTGCGACATTTTGAGAACGTCCTGTTAGAAGTCATTTGAAAATAGAATATGATGCATTTCATCTTAGATTATTTAGACATATAAATAATCAAAGCATTTCATATGTTTAATAGTACTAATTCTGAATTACGTAATCATCAGTCTTGAAGAAACTATAAAATACCAAGCCGCTTAGGCTTACTTTTAATATACGTTAATAATTTATTGATTTGATAAAAGTTGTCATGGTTACCGATTGAAAACATTGCTAAGGCCCCGCCAATACAATTTTAATGGCAGCGACATCAATTTGTTGAAGGCGAAGTACAGACAAGATAAAATTTACTTAATATTTATATAAAATGAAATTTTCTCCGGGCGTAGGATCGTGTTTGTTAATAAATTATGTAGGGCCTGTTTTTACAACAATATGATATTTGTGATCCCTTGAGAGTTCGTGGATAAATTTTTGTTGTTAAAAATATTTGTTTGAAGCTTAATGTTTGAAGCGTGAATAGCACCACCCCTTGTAGGTAGAAATAATAGGTTTATAATTTCTTATCTAAGTAGGTAACAGCGCATAAGCATAGACTATTACATACTTCTTATACTGTTTAATATCGCTGTTATATTCCTTTATTGCGGAAGCCTCTTGTACAATGTACATACCTATGTATTTTTACATCGTATCAATCTTTGTTATCTGGTATTTATAATAGAGTACAATAGTTCCAGATCATTGATGCTACACAAAGAACAATAAACCATTAATCGAAACTTTATTGGTCCAACGTAACAACACATTTGACTAACATATTGTTGGTGCTACGAAAATTATTGTAGCACCCAACTATATTGGTACTCATCCAGTCATGCAGAATTAAAAGAAATAATACGGTAACAATTGTACGCAATAGGGATTTCGTTGCATGTTTTCAATCTCTTGTTCGAAATCGTGAATTTGTCATTTAGTGCCAGCTAGAGAAGGAAACGACGAACGAAACCACTGTATAATTTAACTGAAGTTAAATTATACGCTGAACAGCGTTTATTTTTATCATTATATTATTTACTAGTAACACTCCTCGTCTTCGCGCGGGTACAATGTAGATGTACTGTACACAAAAACACCTGTGTTACTCGCTCATGTAACTAGAAATAATATAGCTTTCTATTGGTGAAATAATTTTTAAAATCGGTCGAGTAGCTTTTGATTTTATTCATATCATACACAAATACAAATCTTTCCTCTTTATAATATTATTATAAGTATAGAAGTATAGATATAGATGATACTTTTTTTCGCCATATTAAAGAAAAGATTCTTGACTAATCCGGTATGCATAGCATGTCGACCGTGAAAATCAAAATTTCTCGTGTTTTAATCGATTATCTCTTTATGGCTTCCGGGTCTAACATGACACCTAAAAATCGACTTTCAATGTCAAAAGTAGAGATACTACAAGGATTCCCAAGGATTTGCTTTTCTCTGAGAAGTTTAGTTTATTTTAAGGTGTTGAAGAAATACTATACCGTGATTTATATTTAGTTTATGAACCTTAGGTATGTACCTATAGCTACAAATGTATAAATGAAAGTTGATATTTCTGTGTCTGTTTAAATGTCTGATCTAAACTACAGAATGCATTTTAATTTTCCATCGATAAAGGGACTACTTCCGGAAGGTTTGTTGAAGGTTTACTAGGAAGGTAGTTTAGGTCAGTATTTAATTAATATCACCCGATTCCGAGGCTAGTTTTTTAAGCAAAAAAATACATTTTTTAATTACACATACTATATGTGTCATAATTAACAATTTCTACTATAGGAGTTCTTAAGTTAACTTCAGGATGAGGTAATAATTCAGACGAAGGTACTACGGAAATTAGGTTGCCTACTTTTCAATCGAGTTAATAAGTAAAACTAGGGCTATTGCTGTATCGACTTTACCGCCGTACTTGTCAAAACACCTTCATCGCGCATGCGTTCCGTTTGACAACACAGCACGCCTTGGACATAACCGCACCACGTATATTATTATCATGTAAAATAATAATAATTCACACAGTTATCATAATATTATTGCTACCTAGTGTTTATTAAACAGTAATATTTAAGTTTTTTACCTAAAAGTGATCAAAAACATTATTTTGAACTCAATATTTCATATAACACCGTATAGCGTTTTTAATTATTTATTGTGGTTATTATTCTTAAATATTATCATGGACAGGAATGAACTGAACGTGTACATAATTATCGGTGTATTTTTTACGTTTTAAACCCAAGTGTGCAATGAACGTGATTTAAGAACAGTTAATCTATAAAACAAACATTTAGTCGTTAGTAAATCAACAAAATACATATCATTACTGTGCCTATAGCTATTTTTCCCTATACATTTTATATCTTTACATTATTTAGTGATACTAAAACCATTTTGTAACTATTTTATCAACTTTCAAATGTTCTATTTCTAATCAAATATACAAGGAGCGTTCGAGGAGAAGTTAATTTGGTAAGTGAATTTATGTTATTATAATATAGGTATTATGATTATTAAATACGCTATAGCTCTATCTAGCTGATTTTTCTACTCAAAGCATTTCCCTAATAAAAAAAAGTAAAAAGATTTTTTTTTAATTATAATAATACATAAGTTATTGATTATACAATACATCACGTGTAATACAATATAATATTATTAAGCCTTTTCTTCTTCATACATAGATATAAAATATGTAGAGCATCTACACACCAAGTAGAGAAGGATCGTAGATTGTGAAGTTTGTATTGTTTGTTCATAGATGGCATTATTTTCAATACTTATATTTTACTGCCATGTGCAAGTTTTCAACATTCAAATTCTGTAATCAGATTTGTTTATTAAAGCACTTATGGCTGGTATACACTTTGATTAGTCAAGTGCCAAGTGTTTAGTGTTTAGTGTGTAGAGTGATTAGTGTTAAGTGATTAGTAATGTCCTATACTGTTTATTAGGCAGTGTTTAGTTCATTTAAAAAATAGACAACATTTTGCCTGTATACACTCTGATAGTAATAATTAACAAAAATAAACAAGTGAATATGTATGATCCCATTCGCAATGTAGATATTGAAATAGTGAATGTGCTTGCGTTACACATTCGAGAAGAAATTGAGGAGACTACCTCGATTATGGATAGCTAGGAGAGAAGGTGTAAGCCTCCTTCGCCCCAAAATTTTCTAAATGCATTTCAGTAGCTATGGTTTGCAGAGCTGCTTGTCTTGCTTGTTTATTTAAACATTTACATTATATAAACACGCATGTTGAACATATAACCCCACAAAGTGGGTTACGGATTCGATCCACCTAGTATTTCATTCATAACAACAGAAGAAACGAACACGACACTGTTGACTTAACAGTTACGCACGTCCCGACGTGTTAAGTTCGTGTTTAGAGCAAGCGAGGAGTGAAGGCGGGACGCGCGGGAGGAGCTACTCGCAGAAAAAATAGAACACACTTGTAAATACTATACTTCGCACTATACACTTAACACTTAACAGAAACTGTCCGAACGTGTTTTTTGCTAAACACTTAACACTAAACAAGCCACTCGCACTAATCACTAATCAAAGTGTATACCAGCCATTAGAGAAAATAATCTGAAATGTAATACGTCACAAAATAATTTTCTAATTTATATTAAATCCAATTATGTTTAGTTAAAGATAGTACATAGGTAAATATCTAATCTCATTAAGTAATTTTGTCTTTATGTCATTGTAGTGCAATATTTTAAGAATTGTATTTTGTGGTTTGTGAATAAAGTATTTTTTTGTTACAAAACGCATATTATCGAAACAACGAATAATGATTATTTGTAGCAGACAGGTAATAAAAAACGCATTAACATATATTTGCCTACAAATTTCCTCGACAAAGTGATAACTTGTGCAAACCGACAGGAAGCCAAATAAAGGTGTGTTAAGTCAAGCTAAAATTACATTTTTCCGTGACTCTGCATTAGTACACTTTGTAGAGTTTATGAGAAAAAATGGACGTAACCCTTGCCCTTTTTAATGAAAGAGTTTAGCTTTCGTGTTTTGTTTTAAGGTCAGCGATAATAAAATTAATAACTGCGTAAATTTATATACATTTTATTTATATTATCATGAAACTAAAACGTAATCTACATAATGAAAACGCGTATTTAGCGAATTTTTCGATGGCTATTAGTTATGTTTCCTTTTAATAATAAATGCTAGTCCATTTCAATGATTTGGATATTTTCTACAAAGCATAAAGTGCAGCACTAACATTTCATCATTTATGTTACACCAAAACATGAATTATAAGGCTTATGCGTCGAGTCCTATGATAAGTAATTATATATTTAAAAGCTATAGCAGTATTACTAAGAAAAAATGTTTTTTTTTATAGATCCAGTATTGTAGGTCTCCGGTCTCTTCTAGAGTATTCTTCAGTACATATTGTACATTATAACTTTGCTATGATGGCATAGTGTTAGTGTGACGTATTCAAAACAACGGTACATAGATAATGTGTAGTAATAGCGGATGCGCGTAGCGAGCCATAACGCATCGACCTAACACAAGCGTTGCGCTTACAAATCCGCTTTGTGCGCACTACCGTGACTACATTTGTATATTTGTATATATATATTGTTTAAATAAAATACTGTATACCGGACTAAAACGCGATTTATTATTTATATTGTTTAAATTATTTAAACCGTCGTCGCGGGAAGACAGTTGTCTTCCCGCGTTGCTGTAAAACATCCGAAACGTCGGGATAAATAATTTAAACAATATAAATAATAAATCGCGTTTTAATCCGGTATACAGTATTTTATTTAAATGTGTGATACTCGCGTTAATAAAAGACAATATTATATATATTGTATTGTCCTTATGAAATTTAAAATGATTCTAAATATATACAAACCCAAGAAAGCCTGTTTACTAACATTGTGTACGGTACGATATGTTTGTGTACGATTCTTCTCAAAGGTACAAGATTTTATTTTCAAGAATATTGCAATATTTCATTTTAAGTCATGTTCATAAACGTCTATTGATAATTTGCTGTTCACTTAGTTCATGATAGTCAACTGTTGTTCAGTAACAATTAAGATTTGACACCAAAAATAAATAACAATTCAAGTAAAAATATTGTAATTACGTAGGTATTAGTACTTAGTAAAAAATAATGCAAGTATGTAATTATTGACACGTAATACAATAATACAGGAAAATTATCGTTTAAATCGAACAATTGGAATAAAAATAACGCAATTCAATAAGCCTTTACACAATAGATCAATGTGTCGGACGCGATTTCATATCCTGTGCGCGGGCGCCGACCCATGAGCCAATTTCCGCTGATGTTACAGCGCCAATCATTGTTGCCTATTAGAGAGAGATTTTTCTATTTGTCAAGGATAACATTTTAAATAATCAATTTTTTTAAAATGCTAGATATCGACAGACGAGCATGAGGTTTACTTGATGTTAAGTGATTCCCCCAGCCACAGAACATAAGTCAATGATGCACTGTGGATCGAGCATTCGGAAATCCATAGATTGAAACCGAAACGCACAATATGCACTTTACGGTTTTTCCATCTATGAACGGTGGTGCGTTACCCGGTCGGAATTTCGTTATTCCTCCTTCCTATTTCATGATCTATAATAACAGATGCATGCTGAGTAATAAACACTTTATACCCAGATATCGAACCCACGTCCGATCGTTAAAAAAAGCAAATGTTGATGTAGAGCACGTAAAATATGATATTGCTTTCTGCTATTTGAATCCTTTCAAAACGTTATACTGATTTTGCTATGGCTCTATTCGGTATCAGAATATCTATTATTAATTTGACAACAATTTCAATATAATTTAACGGTCTAACTTATAAATGTTTTTATTCTTTTGTTCTATAGTCTTTTTATATTCAATAGAGCGGGACAAAACATATTTTAACTATATCAAGCTTATACTACGTTTATGAGTAGGACTGTAAGAGTTGAATCATCGAATCTTCTCGTAAACTCGTAACACGCCGCGGGTTCGCAAGGATGCAATGTAGATGAACACAAAAGCCTATACTCGCTGATAATGTAAAGCTTCTGTGAGAGAATTTTCAAAATCAGATCAATAGTTTCCCCCTACAACCTCACAAACATTACTTTTTATAATATTAGTACCTAACGTATTTTTTATATTATTGCTCTACCTTTAAAAAGAATATTTTCTATTCAGTGTTAGGTGGGAACTAGGAGTGTCACGAAAGACTAATAAACACTACGTACGTGTTTCCTCTGAAATACGATATTTATAAAATATAGTGGATTATAATTTTTCTAGCGGGTGACATAATCTAAAAAATTGTACAAGTACAATGCGTGACACACGCATTTCTTTTACTTTTGTGTTTGTGTAACACGAAAGTAAAACAACTCTCAAAACTCGTGTTAAGAATTAAGTTCGTCAATTAAAAACCTTTCCTTCCAGTTTATTCAAAATGGTAGATAGATGATCGATAGATAGAGATATGATAGAGTTTAAGATCGACATCCATTAGACACGAAGCAAATACTAAGTAGTAGGCTAATTAGTGGAATGCCCATTATGATTACTATTATAATAATGTGGCATAAACATATAATAAAATTATTTTTGACGTGCTCGTTGATGCGTTTGGTAGAACACTTGCCGTGCGCTCCAATGGGTCCTGAGTTCGAATCCCACCGGCGACGACATGTTTATAATTTTCTGCAAGCATGTTTTCCCCACGTTTGGTAACTTCGGGCATTGAACGGGTGGGAGGAATATCGAATTCCGACCGGGTAACGAACCACCGTTCATAGATGAAAATATCGTGAAGCTTACATTGCGCATTTCGATCTGACTTATTTTCTGGGGCATCACCTACCATCAAGTGAAACTCATGCTTGTCTGTCGTATCTAACATAAGAAAAAAATTAGCTATGAATACTACAGATCTGCTAATTTCTTTTTTTTATAAATTATGGTTTTTTATAAATGGGAAAGTCGCATGTGTTTGAAAGGGGAATCTGTATATAACCCAGATTTTAAAAAGGAGGCTTTCATAGTTCTCTGTTTGCGTTAAGTACCTGTTTTCAGTGCATTTCTTATGTACGTTTCTTTAAAGTCGTGTCAGGAATGCTTACGCGAGGGCTCTTCACTCTTTGTTTCCATTCTTTGTTAGTTACTTTTAAATAAGGATAACTATTGTGCAACAAAAGGACGGTATGATACGTAAAATATTTATATATTATTTTCTGAGGATATACAATAGCTTTTCTAGACGTCCATCTGCCTCTATACATTTTTTTTGCGATCGATGCTTCGTTTTTTTGTGAACGAATAAATTCATAAACTAATAAATGAACTTGAATATAATATATAAAAATAAGTGTAAAATCGTAACAAAAAATATTTTGAAATCAGCAGCTTTACGCATGTAATACACAACCCCGAGCTACGCGTCTTACTAAATATTTAAATGCGACGTGTAACATGAGAGTACTGTAAGCATCCCCGCATGTTGCAGTCCAAGTTAAAACCAACAAACTCATAAAACATACATACATATAGAGTACATATAGCACGGCGCCGTGCCGGCGTGTTGTAGGGCGCGTTGTCATGGTAACCACCCCTCTGCCCTCGCTCTCAGCTGACCCGACGACCTCTAGCGAGGAGTTACATTGACAGTGTTATAGGGATTGCATGGTCTTAACACTTTTTTATTTTTATGAAAACACGCTAGTCGTCTGAATTATTATGGTTATCGACTGAAAAAATAATGGCTACCTTGTTAAATTAATGGTCAAAAAGATCAATATCTCGTCATAGTTTTTTTTAAACTTATAAATAATTTTATAACAATTTGTTCTCACAAAGTATTAAGTGAAGTATGAAAATATTTTAATTATAAATTTAAATCTCGAAATAATAATGTATTAAAATATTGCTTCATAAAAGAGCTAAAATATAAGTCTTTGTTTGAATCGAAGATTAAAAACATGAAGAAAACTCATTAGTGGATAGTATTGTTTCCTTCGACCTTATAACACAAAAGGCTAATTACTTTTTAACAACAGTTGATAGGGGATATGCGTCTGAATGTCACCCCCTGCGATTAAGATTGTCCTTTATATCGTGTAGCCACTTTGCAACGGGAACAAATTAAATCTTCCATCCATTACCTTTGTTGAAAATCTATATTTTCTATACTAATATTATAAAGATACCTATTTATAAGTTTTTGACGTTGTAGGGGGTAATCTCTGGATCTACATAACCGATTTTAAAAATTCTTTCACCAATAGTAAGCTACATTTTTTTGTGTATTGTACATCTACATCGTACCCGTGCGAAGCCGGGGCGTGTAGCTAGTAATGTATAAGTTACTTAAATAATCATTTCACCTAAAAAGCGCAAAAATTAAAAGATTAGTTTTGATAAAAATTGAGATTTGTTTATATATTTTGTTGTAAATTGGGGTTCGCGTATTTGCGGTACTGAGCCTGAAATTCTGCGAAGGACACGGAATTTGTAAGGCTTTACTTATAACTTAACATCTAGAAGAGTCTGAAATCTCGGAACCCTCTCCTCGTATTCGGACTCGCATTTGACTGTTTTTTATCCAAAGTGAAGAAATAGTAATGGTAACTCAACAACAAACAACATCCCAGATTTCATATATTATACATACGTACCTATACCTACGTATTCCAAGGAATAAAAGGAAATCTTATACGATAATAATGGTTTCGTATGTCTGTTTTTCACCCCTGAAAATGTCCAAAAAAATATTAGTTTTCTGCATAATTTATTCGATAATTCACGATCGGTCGTTTAGTGTAGATAAACGAATATTGATTTTATTCAGTCAATTTTGGGGGCAAATAATTTTTTTAATTTTATTGAATGTAGATTTATTTTGGCTAAGTCGAATAATATTTGACTTTGAATAACAACATTTTTAATGTATGAAAATTTACTCCTACTTATCTAAAGTTTTAAATTTGAATATAGAATGCGAAGAAAACCTTACCATATTTTACAAGAAATATAAAAGAAAATAATACTCCTTAAATTTTCACGAAAATCTGAAAATCGGTGCTGCACCCTTTCTACTGCAGTGTAGCACAAGCTGAGTGGTCTCCTTCAATTAAAGTAACCAGTTTTAAGTTGTATATGTTTTAAATGTTTACTTTTATGCAAGAAATAAGTTTGAGTTTGAAAATATCGGTACGGTACGGAACCCTTAACCCATAGATTAATAATAATTGGTCTCCGCGCGCTACGACTAGATACCGCGCTATAAAGATAAAGCATGTTCCTGAATGCGGCAAGTCAATATTGTAGTGTGTGTAAAACACTGATATTTGTTATATTATTTTACTGTGTAATTTATGATGATCTTTCTTGTTTCTTGTAGTATTATTTTTATAGTTTGACTATGCAAACCGGGATTTTGCTCCGGCGGTACGCCGAATTCGGCGTAGTATTTGTTGCCGCATTTTCAAGCCGCCAACGGTATCTAGTCGTAGCACGCGGAGACCAATTATAATTGGTAATTATTAATAATTATTAATCTATCCTTATCCTTAACCCTTAGCCAACGCAATTCCGACTCAAATTCGACCGTTTCTTTGTCATTTATTTTCAATATCAGGACATTGCATAAGCCTTACGCTCTTGGTCACTCTTATCACACAATATTAAGATACTTATTTTGTCTTTGAACTATATAAAAAAATCCTGTAATCAGCATCAAAGTCCTATTAGTTTTCAAGGCCAAAAACTGTCCTTTAGTTTTGAAAACAATTTAATAAACATTATATGTATATAACGACCTTAACCTTACGAGGATTAAGAAATAATTACTTTTTATTTTATTAGAGTTTTTTAGTATTTATAAGCATTAATATAGCGAACAATTATAACAATAATTGTATTGTTAAAACATACGATTAGCTTTAAAAAATAGCGTGCTACACGCATAACACTATTTATTTATTTATATACTAGTTTTATCGCAATTAATGCATAAACGACATCGTAAAGTGTTTTATCGTTTGAAGAAATATAAAATAAGGGGCCATAAATTTCCACGCAGTGGAGGTAGGTACTAACATAATCACTTTTCATAATTTGCAGCAGCAAATCTCACATGTTGGAGATCAAAGGCATAATTATAAGGCGAGTAACTCGTTTTTATGCAAATTATACTTCGATGTTGAGTTCGCATATCTAACAAGCCTTCATGTTCCAAGAGGATAGCGGCTTTAATATAATAGAATGTTTAATCATATACTTTTAAAAATTATTTATTTATTATTTCGCTCTTTATTTCACAATACTTTTAAACATAAAGATACAGAAACAAACAACAAAGTAGAGTGAAAATAGCGTCCTTCTTACTTAGCAGTGATTTCTTCTATGCAACCAATTGCGTGAAAGAAAAAATGCACAAATTAAAGAAGTACCTAGAATAAAACATCAAAACCATCAAAAATAAAATTAAATAATAAGGACCTTAATCTACTAAATTATTATACAAAATACTGCGTGATGACAATATAAATTACTCTATCAAGTGGTATATGATTGTAATATTGGGTGTTGATTGATTCAATCCTTACTTTACTATTTTAACGTTAGATAAGACAAATCTATACGATCGAAATTGCGGCCACTATAATTGTAAGACGTACTAAATTAAAATTAATTAACACTTAAAATATCCCTCTTAGTAAACCAAGTTAAGTAATTAATTGGTTAATTTAAGCGTTACAACAGTCTTGATAGAAATACATTTAGTATTTTATGGAGATTGAGATTTAAAGATATTTCCCACGCGAACCACCTACGTATTCACTAAAATAACCAAAAAGAAGATAAATATAATAATAATAACAGTCGTATATTAGGTTCGAAGTGTGAAACAAATTGTTAACATTATCCTGCAATGCGCCTGTTTTTTGACATTTATCATCACGCGGACGGACGGCTTAATAGGCTTTCTGGAACATTACCAAGTTACCTATATTGTGAGCAGTACGGACATTCAGTCCGCAAGAAAATATATAATAAAACTACGCTAAAGAATCCTTTCTTAAACATATATAGATATAGATGGAAAACCGTGAAGTGGACATTGCGCGTTTCGGTTTCAGTCTATGGATTTCCGAATGCTCGAAGTAAAAACGTAGGTCGACAGCGCATCATTGACTGTTCTGTGGCTGGGGTATCACATACCATCAAGTGAACCTCATGCTCGTCTGTCGATATCTAACATAAAAAATATGTTTGTATCCTACTATGATATATATGATATGTCAAACATTCACATTTATATGATATTATAAATTATAAATGTGAATGATTGTGGGAATGTATGGATGGATTTTTGTTACTCTTTCATGCAAAAACTACTTAACGGATTTTCATGAAACTTTAAAGTATTATTGTTTATACATTATAATAATATTATATAGGCTTTAAAGATTTTGAGTTAACTGACCAAATTATAACGATGTGAATCAAGGAAGTCGGAAAAAATCTAAGAGCTATTTTGGCGTGCGGTGCATAAACTGTTAGAGTTACACGAAAATATATGGTGGGATCACCTACCCCTAAGCAATTTAGTAAGTAGAAAAGGCCCAAAAACTAAACTACTTAAACTTAGTATGGAAAATTAATTTCTCAATTAAAATGGTATCAAAGGTATCTACGCCGTAATGGTATCCGCCAGAAATTTACGACACACAGTCTGCGTAGTAAAAATACCTCCCCTTTAGCCGTCTACGAAACCCGAGTTTCGGAAATGGTTTCGATGCAATAATAATTCAACTTAAATTACCTCTTAATATTTGAATGCGCTATTATTATTTATATGTATAACATTTTACCTATTATTATAGGTATATTACCATTATACCTATTTCTACCTTTTTAGTAAAATGCCATACCTACTATATAAACAATAAAAATATTGCGTAATATTAGGGTTAGATATTGCCGTACTCAATATTATATTGAGTAAAATTTTGTTACTGACAGAATTCCATTAGTGTGTTTATTCGTAGTACAAACCACAATTGTTTTACCTACTAACAATCCTGTTGTCGTAACTCTCACGATTATTATAATTATGGATGTGAAACTCTTTTATTAACAGTTTTGAATAACAATAAAAAAATAGTAAACTAGATAAGGAACAGAGAATTACTTGCGAGGCCGGATGAATAATACCACTTCAATAAATATATTTCCATTTACACAATGTAATAATGTATATTTAAAGTATGGTAATGTAAAATAAACGATGAAACATTAATAAAATTCTTTAGCGAGAAGCGGGAAACTTATTTTTTGTACTTTCTTGAAACGCTAGTCGTGTATTGTTTCTCTTTTCCCAGAATACGAAAGAATTTAATAAAAGCATTGTTTTTGGAATGCCTTAGAGTTTCACAGGATGAACAGATAGATGCCTCTCTTAACTCAAATTATTAGATTTTATTAAATAAAATATTAATCATGTAAGCTATAAAAAAAAATCGGCTTGGAAACTATTTTTTATCAAAATATAACGGCCTATGTAGAATTATTTTTTGATGTCTGTAAATTAAAACTTTCAGAGCCTCTCTTGTAAAGTTTTGATTTTGCATTTTGACCCTTATAGGAGCCATCGATATATAACCGCATTACTTGGTGTGCTTAAATAAACTAACAATTATATGTAGGTACTAGCCGTCCCCGCCCGCCCGCCTCGCTGGGCGAATTGTAAAGGAAAGACGAATATGAACTATCCACATAAATTTGAAAAAAAATGGTAAAGGGTTGATGGAATTCAAACAATGAATAGCCTAAAACCTTCTACAATTAATTCCGCGTCGAATGGTCATGGTATCATGCCGATCGGTCCAGTAGTTTTCAAGTTTATCGATAACAAAGAAAAAAAAAGTTGCTTATATAATATATATATATAGATAGATAAACAAGACAACGGATTTTTTTATCGGAACGGAATAGAACTTACATTAAGTACTTTAAGCTTTTCTTAAAAGAACATTTATTATTTAAATAATTTATTCTTGTTATAGTTTTACGCGTATAATATTTATAGCCATGAATATCTGAAATGTTAACTCTATAAATGTCGTCCATCGCCTCACGTAAGAATAAATAATGAAACTACAATATTTTCTATTTAAGGTAGGTACCTAATTTTTTGTACAAAAGATATGCAAATGAACCTGCAGGTCACTGGATGCTAAATGATCACCGCCATTTATAAACACCCGCATTATCTTTTGATGTGTGTTTCTATGGAGGATAATATAGAGTCCTTCGGTTTTTTAATGTTACCAGATAACACTCGGAAAATCCACTATCAAACCGCTAAAATCAAGATATGAGACCAAAAACAGTGCTAGTAGTACAACTCTAATTTTCCTACATAATTTGTTCGGTTCAGTTTTATTGAGGCTATCCGAACTGAACAGTGAAATTAGACCAACCAAATTGTATACATAATTTAAATAATAGATAATTTATTTTTGTGTCACTTCAATTTTCATCCCACGCCCGTCAGGAATTCAACGCAGGACCTTCAGATGTCTAACTACTGATATAACATTGATCCAACATTACTGTAAGCTCTTGTAGCGACTAAGATATAAGATATCTCGATATATTATGTCTCGACATCGACAAATTTGATAAACAAGATATCTCGCTCGACTAATATGTCTACTTTTGACTTTAGAAGTCTTGTTAAACCCGGAAGATAAAGATATAATTGATTAAAACACGAGACAAAATTTTGTCGTGGTTGTCATGCTAGGCTGGCTGAATCGCTCTTTCAAAGTTTCTCGGAGGAGGATATATACAATACCTCTTCATCAACCTCTGGGGCAATACGGCCAGCCGTGATCAGTGGTTGGACTGGTCGAGAAACCTTTCTTTAGGCTCTTCCTCTAGCTTAAAGAAACACCTTCTTTGCTAAACACTATAAGAAGTAGTTATAATACCTAATTCAAATATTGGCTATTTGACAAACATTAAATGAAATGAAATACATTTTTTTTGGCAGGCACAACAAAATTAAAATATTAATACTAAAATAAATGAAATGAAAATGAAAGATGTATAAAAACAGGTAGGTAAAAATATAGAAACAAGTGTTGCCATGAAAAGGAGAGATATAGATTTTTTGTATAGTATATCTACATTGCACCCGTGCGAAGCCGGCGCGGATCGTTAATTTAAAATAAAATAACAAAACAAAAATCCAAAGCACAGTAAATAAATAATTAAGGAGAAACTTGTGATATACAAGAAGAAAAAAATAAATATTGAGAGGACTAGAAATAGCCGATTGTTAACATTAACATTTCATATTGCTCAATTTAATTAATTAAACTAATGTCACAGTCCAAACTTGAAATCTTTGAATCACAACGAACCAAATCACGGACTACTAACGAATATTTCACCCTTTTGACAACATTATGTACATTTCCAGCGCGTAACGACACGGGCACGGCACAATTTCCATTAACCCGAACCGAAATAGGAAGGGCCGAAAACTACCTACTGATAACTCGACTTCGACTTTAGTCTGTCGTGCTTTAAGAGTTAAAATTACGAATAGTAATATTCGCTTGCGTCGGAAAGCATTAGTATCGTGCCGCACCCCGTTACACATATCGTATTAGCAAAGGAAGGTATCTTACTGCAATTAGCTACAGCTTTTTAGGAGTGCCGGGTATAGGACCTGTTTCAATGAGAACAAAACGGCGCCGTAAATGAATGAAAATCTCGTTCATTTTTATGAAAATTTTAAAGTCGTATTTTAAATTAAATCCTCGCATTGCAGTTCTCATCTGCTGCGTCAAAACCATACAAAGT
The DNA here is from genome assembly GCA_905404175.1 of Anthocharis cardamines. NCBI lineage: Eukaryota > Metazoa > Arthropoda > Insecta > Lepidoptera > Pieridae > Anthocharis > Anthocharis cardamines. The sequence continues at coordinate 5,320,524 of FR989961.1, forward strand.
AACAACAACGTAGCTAAGTAATATTTCATATGTGAAGTTTCAAACATATTTTTCCATAATATTGTCTTTTGTTATCGCGAGTATTTAAATAAAAAAAAACTTTTAACGGATTAAACGAGATTTATTTGTTACTAGCGATCCGCCCCGGCTTCGCACGAGCGCAATGTAGATGTACTAAAAAAATACCTATGTTACTCGCTACTAATATAGCTTTTTGTTGGTAAAAGAATTTTGAAACCATCAAACAAATCTTTCTTCCTTGTAATATTAGTATAGACTAGGTTCTACCCACGAGTTTGTCTATTGTCGCGCAGACTTTGATTATGATCTCTTTTTGGCATTTTTCACATATAAGTAACTCTCAGATTTTTTCCGACTCACTTGACAATAGGGACATTTCACGTGAAGCGGACAGGGAAAAAAAAGTGAGGTTCTGAAAATCGACCACATTCGGCCCATTTGTACTTCTAGTAGGTATGAATGTGTACGCAAAATATTTTTTTTGTATAGTGTATATTTACCAAGTTATAGGTTTCAAAAGAATTGTCGTTGATTGGTACTACAATTTTTCGAAAGTAATTTTTCGAATATAACAAATCTACTATAAAATATTTTACATAGCGATACATATTAAAAATATACTGTTCTTTTTGACAGTAAAAAAAAATAAAAAAATAAAAAAAAAATTAATGGCCAAAACCGGAAGTAAACTTTTCAAACCAGAATTACAGTCACTTCGACCATTTTTTTTTTCTTTTTTTTTCTTTCAAAATATAGCTTAAATGATAATGAAAGTACACTAGAAAATTTAAAATGGGATCTCTATTAGTTTAGGAGATACGTTGAATAATATACACCCGCGTCGCAAGGGGCGTCATATGTAGCGCTTGCAAGGTTGAGCAGTTTGCGCGATATTGCAACTTTATTAATATTTTATATCGTTTTAGCGTATATTTAACCTCATTTAATGATATGAAATAAGTTTTATTAATATAATATAATATAAATATAACTACATTATACAAATATAAGTTAATAATATATTATAAAGAAAAAACGTTTTTGGAGCAGTAGAAAAGTTTTATTATTATTTGCGAAACGTGACTAATAGCGCCATCTGTTAGTAACATGTAGTACTTTTTTTGTCTCAGATAGAGTCAAACGGTCAAAAACCTATCTACAAGAAAGAGATAGAAATATGACGCCTAGCGGTTTCGGAACTTAAACTTTAGTGTTGCTTTAACCGCTCAGCGACTTGTGCACGTTTTAATCTGTGACAGTTGTTATTATCAATGGCGCCGTACGGTGATCGATGTTTTAACCCATTTCACTTGGTACTTCATCGAAAATTTAAAAATTTAAGGAAAATATCTAAATGTTTAGCTCAAAAGTAGAGTTTTTCACAAGATCTTTACGTATGTGCCTCCTGCAGGAAACGACTTTTGACCGAATCTCCTCCAGTAGCTAATGAAGACATTGTGCAATGCAGTCAAACATCTAGTGAACCTTCGCAAAACAACTAATAAAAACTTGCACAAGATTAAAACGTGCACAAGTCGCTGAGCGGTTAAAGCAACACTAAAGTTTAAGTTACGAAACCGCTAGGCGTCATATTTCAATCTCTTTCTTGTAGATAGGTTTTTGACCGTTTGACTCTATCTGAGACAAAAAAGTACTACATGTTACTAACAGATGGCGCTATTAGTCACGTTTCGCAAATAATAATAAAACTTTTCTACTGCTCCAAAAACGTTTTTTCTTTATAATATATTATTAACTTATATTTGTATTATGTAGTTATATTTATATTATATTATATTAATAAAACTTATTTCATATCATTAAATGAGGTTAAATATACGCTAAAACGATATAAAATATTAATAAAGTTGCAATATCGCGCAAACTGCTCAACCTTGCAAGCGCTACATATGACGCCACTTGCGACGCGGGTGTATATTATTCAACGTATCTCCTAAACTAATAGAGATCCCATTTTAAATTTTCTAGTGTACTTTCATTATCATTTAAGCTATATTTTGAAAGAAAAAAAAATAAAAAAAAAATGGTCGAAGTGACTGTAATTCTGGTTTGAAAAGTTTACTTCCGGTTTTGGCCATTAATTTTTTTTTAATTTTTTAATTTTTTTTTACTGTCAAAAAGAACAGTATATTTTTAATATGTATCGCTATGTAAAATATTTTATAGTAGATTTGTTATATTCGAAAAATTACTTTCGAAAAATTGTAGTACCAATCAACGACAATTCTTTTGAAACCTATAACATGGTAAATATACACTTTACAAAAAAAATATTTTGCGTACACATTCATACCTACTAGAAGTACAAATGGGCCGAATGTGGTCGATTTTCAGAACCTCACTTTTTTTTCCCTGTCCGCTTCACGTGAAATGTCCCAATAATTGTTATAATTTGGCAAATTAACTCGATATCATAATAAATTATAGCTTATATGTTATTCTGACGTACCATGTTACATCAAATTACTTTCAGTAGTTTTTGCGTGAAAGAGTTACAAACATAAACTTTCACATTCCTAATATTATAGTAGGATTATATGTATCCCTATATTGCGTTCCATTTCATTCAACAAACATAACTGTTTTAACTTAACATAATAATTTCATAAATTAATTATTGTTGTCGTAGCATACGTATAATATTGTAATTTCATCTAAGTAAGCGCGACAATTTAAGTAGGTATGTGGCTTGAGTCAAATTAGGGCTTGTCTGCTTATCCCGGGCGAGCAGTGGGTCGGATAATTATTTATTAAAATTGTTACCATAGCAGCTGCTACAATTTCACATGTTATTAGCTACTGTGATATTCTCTCTACATTATACATTTGCAATTCTGAAGTAAGGATTTATGGTCGGTTCGCGTGATACCTACCTATGATTTTGGTTTCGGTTTATCAGCTATATTACGACTTAAGATATAACGTTAATTGAATTAAAATTATAATCCTATCGTTTTTCTCATCTAATAAAGTATTGTAGATATAATATCTTCGCTACAGCTCTAGCATGAACAATACAGGATTATCTTTTGCAGTTGAATCTTTTCTATGTCATAAAACTCGCCGATAACGTAGTGTGAAAAGACCGTCTTAAATTTAATCTCTTAGCAGCGCACATCACGTAAACTGAAAGAAAAGTAAAAGCCCTTAAATAAGAGAATGAAAAACGAGCGTACAACTCGTACAACTCACATGATAAGCGTTTTAATCTGTTAAAGTGTTCCCGGAGTTTTGGCTGGGTTACACGTTGCAAAGAATTCTCTATTCACATTGCTTTTAGAGCTTAAACATTAATATAAAATAAATTTATAGCATAACCACTGCGAACTGTGTGCTTGCAGGATGCTGCAAGATACTCATAATCGTTTTAATGCACTTAAATCTTTGTAAAAACCAAATAAGCACAGTATTTAATTATTTTTTCGTGCTTTTAAAAACAACCTTTGTTCAAAAAATCATTATTTCCAAATTAATACACTAGTCAAATTATTATTTATTTTAACAAACATAAACTTATTTGTTTTTTAACAGTTTTGTTTAGTTGTTTGTATCCAATAAATGGTTAGCTTTCCATGTTTTTAAGGTCCCCTTGGTACTGTGTAATTTTATTTCAGCAAATATTACTGTGAACCTTATAGTTTCGAAGATATCTAAGGTGCTATTAGTAATACCATGTATATGCATGACTTACCGCTAGTATAGATTTCTGATTATATGATTAAGCAGAGGGTCTAGCACGAATGACTATGGAAAAAATATTCGAATCGTCAAATTGTCAGAGGGGTTAGCACGAACAACTATCGAAAAAGTATTCGTTAAGTCGAACTGTCATTTGTATGAAATTTCAAATCATTTCTCATACAACTGACCGATGGACGATTCGAATACTTTTACGATAAGTGTTCGTTCTAGACTCTTAGGAAGGAAGGTCATGTAGATTATAATTAATTATGTATAATAATGCTCAGGTTCGCTTCAAAAAAAAATGCCTGATTTTGTATATACAGGCCTGCCGAGGTGATGTAATTATTGACGCGGCGTATTACATAGCAGGTAACACGTGGACATAACGTATGCATCAGAAATTCAATTATAAAATTTGCCATACCCTGGTTGCGCTGTTTAAAATTAACTGAGTGCCAACAATTTGGCTACGTAACCTAGGTGCATTACATTAATTTCTAGCTGAAAGCTCGGGCATTAATTTGCGCCTGGCTCTAGGGAAAACCACAAAATACTAGTTCCGTTGCTATTCATAATAAAACCGTTGCAAGCCGCTAAGTGCTTCAACATCTGGGTATAACCGAATTGTGTTATAGTGACGAAGAGTCGTGAAAGATCTCATGTATTTACTGAAATTTATATGCCAAGACTTAAAAGATAGCGATTAGCTTTTGAAACTAAAGAAAAATTAGTTGGTGACCTATATGGTGTCACATTAAAAAAAATCAAATAGCCTTTTAAAGGGAGCAGTATAATATAAAAGTAAAATAGCGACCTATTTTCAAATAAATATTTCACTAGTAGTTCCCTTTTAATTAACTCGTGCTAGTTACGAGTAAATCTAAAGAAGAAAGACAAACCAGCAAAGAATGCTTCGTATTATTATATAAAAATAGAGTTAAAAAAAACGTTATTAATATTGTCTTTTATTAACGCGTGTATCTTTTATTACCGTGACGTTGTCTCCCCGTGACCACGGTTGCTGATAAGCATCCGAAACATCGGGATAAATAATTTAAGCAATATAAATAATAAATCGCGTTTTAATCCGGTATACGGTATTTTATTTGAAAGAACGTTATTATGTAACGGTTTAAGATTTTTTTTTAAGTAGGTATATTAAAGAGTTCCCTTTTATATATGTAGTTCCATGACCACCTGATAAATAAGAGACAGCTGGAAATACAAATTATGATGGAATGCTGTGTAAATGTAAAGTCACAATGAGAAAGTATTTGCCCTTCTTCGATTGAATTATTCCGTCCCACATCTTAATAAGTCAAGTTTCCCAGAACAATCAGGATGTCCTTGTTATGCTAAGCGTGTATCTCACCTACCGAGAAATCGATTCTTTGATGAGATTTTCACGGATCTCGACTTGTTGGGTTAATGCTAGTTCAACTGACTTAATTAATTGTTTGTTGATTCTAAGTGTTTTTATTTACGCAACGATAATATACAGAGTCGTTTCAAATGAAATGATTTTTTTTATTGCACACCATTTAATTTAAAATATAACAGAAATAGGAACATTCATAAAAACTAAATGTTGTAAAGAGCGATATCTTCCAGGCTTGTCAATTGCTGTTTGAACCTGATTTATTTATATTATCATCAGTCATTTTGACGGGCTCGTTGGCGCGTTCAGTAGAACACCTGCCGTACGCATCGATGGGTCGTGGGTTCGAATCCCACCGGGACGACATGTTTATAATTTTCTGTAAGCATGTTTTCCCTACGTCTGGTAACTTCAGGTATTGATCGGGTGGGAGGAATATCGAAATTCCGACCAGGTAACGAACCACCGTTCATAGATGGAAAAACCGTGAAGTGTACATTACGCGTTTCGGTTTCAGTCTATGGATTTCCGAATGCTCGAAGTAAAAAGTAAGTCGACATCGCATAATTGACTGATGTTCTGTGGCTGAGGCATCATGTGAACCTCATGATCGTCTGTCGATATCTAACGTCAGATATCGGTAAACGTGTTCCTAGAAGATGATCAATAATACGAAGTGGACTACTTTATTTCAGCATTCGGAATTTCATAGAATACAAACGAAACTATCGTAATTTCGATATTTCTTCCGTTTAAAACCTATTTAACAAGCCCAACGTAAACATTCGTAAGGAACAATATATTTAGAGAAAAATTTAAATTTAGTGGGAACACAACACTCTCACAAATCTGTCAAAAATTATTACGTCGTATCCTAATGGCTTCGATCAACATGCCTAATGTGCTTAAAGTTCAAATAAATGTTCGATTTTCGAATTAATTAAACATAATGACACATGATATAAACTTTACCGAATAATAATAATAGTGAAATCCTGTATACAAAGTTGGTAAAATAAACAACTAACTGCGATGCTGGCGGTCTTCACAAAAGTACACTGTGAAATTTCCTTAATAAATGAATAACTAGTTGTCTGGATAACTAATTTATTAAGCAAAAACAAACAGTTATTTTGATCCAAATACAGTAAATGGTACATACTTAATTTTAAGTTGGGTTCTCAAAATTGGTACAACTTACTATTTACTCTATGTTTTTTTTTAATTCAACATTGGGATTTTTTGAACACATATAGACACACAGAATAACTATTAGATGAACCAGAAGAGGGTGTTATATGGACGGCGGTGTTTTTATCCTGTGTCATTCATGATAAATTATTAAATAAATACTCAATATATACTTGTGGAAGATAAATAATATTAAAAATATTCATTAAATATATACAAATAATTATGTTTAGGGTTTTAAAGATATGTGTAAGTTTTATTTTTCAGTGTGTTTAAAAGAATTAAAAAAGGAACATACATAAATTAACTTTCATTATCATTTATAACACATTATATATATTTTTTCTTATATACATATTATATATAGAGTGAATTCGCACTAAAAATGCGTACATTATATACTCGTATATTTCACGGTGATTTCATCTATAAACTTTATCCTATTGCTCCTACTCGTTGAAGGATCCAAATACCCAGATATAGGGAAAATCATGTTATAGACCCGTTGGGAATTGAACCTATCATCTAAATTATTTATAGTACAACGAACTTACATTAAACATGCGAATATCTGAATTTCAATATAAAAAAATTTTAGCTTTTAATAATTGGAGTTTGTTTTAACTTAAGTAAGTACCTATCTGATTGTTAGGACTTATTAAGACATAATATTATTTTTAATTGTTTTTGATGTTATTGTCTCTTTTAATTAACAGTATTGTTTACTATAAACCTAGCTGCTATATTTTTTGTCGAAAAATTTTGAGTACACCATCGAAATATTCATACTATGTCATTGGAATTGTAGTTTTTGTTATACCTTCAGTACAATATTTTTATTATATACTTAATTAATAAAATATTTATGGTACTTACCGCGGAATACTGAAACGATAATCAAAATTTGAGGGCAACTTAATATGTTTCTGTCATTCATTTTACCTTCGTAATGAAAGGGTTAGAGATACTTTTAGGTACACTTAAAAGTTGATTAGCGTACGAGAATTCGGCCATTAAAGTAATATAAAAATTATACTGACGACCTAAAGAAATTATAAACAAAGATCCTGTGAGTGCTATAATATCCGCTAATAAATAATAGAGAGTTTTTTAAAGAGTGTACCTTTCTTTTTTAGTTTCACTCTCCTTTTATACCCATTTTACTCTCGTTGTAATTACTTAAATTCGTCCAAACCTGCACTACAGAGGTTATAATAATTTGTTTTATATTTTGTGTTCCCTCTGTCCCGGTTCGCAGATTAGTCCTCTACTGTAAAGCTCTTTACATTTCATTTCAAATTAAGTTTATGAAAAGCGATGGAAACGTTATTTTAAAATATATTCATTGCATACGCTTCTGGTAAAAGCAATTAATTAAGCGGTACTGAATTGCGATTCTACAAAAAAAATAGAGTTATTACTTATAAACATTATGATAATTTAATGTCCTTTCTCGTTGGTATTGATTTTGTGTTTACTCTTTCAAGTTATAAAAGAGGTTATAATAGTGACGTTAATATAATATGTAGAGTCGTAGTTGATGTTTTATCGTTTACAAGTAACATCGCACGTTTTAGTTTAAGTTATCGCGCGCTATACACTAGGGTCAAACTTTCCTGGCGATCGATACTCAGGTTTACTTATCCATGGACGCATGGGGCCGGACACATCGCGTGCTACCTTTAATACAAAAATATCGATTTTTCTACAAACCCGCGTCACCGCAATCAATATGCCTTTCCGCCCCATGCCTAATTACGCCCACCTACATCAGTCAAACATTCGTTAAAAGCTCCGTAATCACCCCGCCGATGAAATACCGCTGAATGTCTGCCCTGTAGAATAGCGCATACTGAATCATTCAAAGTGCACAGGAAAACGCTTCATTGTAAACGTTTTATTTAATTTTCCCTCCATTTACTTTTTTATAATTTCTGCCGGGCATAAAAAACGATCCACCGCCGCAGGAAGCGTACACACATACAACAGTTGTTATGTCTGGATACAAACATGGATAGAAACACCTGTCTCGGGAGCGAAAGGTGTGCTCGAGTGTGTGAGGAAGAGACGACTATATGTGAAATTGCGTTGCGGGAAAAAGAGACATAGATGCGCGCGCAGAGACTTGGCACGCCCGCCGCGCGTCCCGCTCGCTCGTGAGCCCGCCTGAGAACTAGGGCTACCAACTTAGCTCTTTTAGTGCTAGATCTAAACAACATTTCATAATACAGCGTATATTATCGCTAAAAAGTATTTTATGATGTGTATTTGAGAAATCCTTAAAAATTAAAATAAATGTAATGCAAACTGACTGTCCAGCATAATTTTTGGTATAAAGCAACATATGTATATGTAAGGAATTTTATTTTGATTCATATATATTTCATACAATTACTTATTTATACTCTCAAAATACATACCGAAAAATATATATTTTGACTTGTGTATATAAATATACAAATTTAGTGTCTGTGAAATATTATCTAGCGCTTTAAGCAGTTAAGTAAATGGATTGACAGCGCATTTTCCCCTCAGAGAGTCGGTAGCTAGGCTCGAGAACCGTCAGTCAGTCTATCGCGTGCAAAGGTTGTGGTTGTATGTGCCTCCCTTTGCTCTACCGCGACCGACACAGTGCCCGTAACTGTTATTCGGAAAATTGTGTATGTGCGTTTTCCGATGAAACCAGTGTGTGTGCTTGTGATATGTGCTATTGTTTTCTAGGTAACGGAGGTTGTTGGCAAAAAAAGGCAGCTCGATGTTTTATTCGCTATTTGATAGAGATCTAAGTTATTGTTTTACTTGTTTCGCTTGGTAAATATAAAAAAGTTGTTTTTTTGTTTGTGAATTTACTTCCACGAATAAATATCTATAAAACAAATATGCGTTGGTATAAAAGTCCGCCGTTCTTTAACTGGATACCTAAAAATTTACGATCCGTTAATTGTTCGCGCCGCGCTTAGATAAGCATAACAAACTGCGCTCTATAACTAGTCTGTACTCTATCAAGAATGTTTGAAATTACTTTATACGCAACAGACTTAATACAATGTAATATAAAACAAATGGGAATTATTGTATATAGATTAAAAGTGAGAATAACTGCAAAAAATGTAAATTATAATAAATTACACTACATTAAAGATTGTAGAGTCGACTCTACATTATTTTTGCGGAGGATTGTAATTGTATTACTTGTATTTTATTTATTTATTTTAATATTAGCAAATCTAAAAGTAAACACAATACCACAAAATATGAATGCATTAAATTAGTTTTTACTAATGATGTGATGTAATAAGTATGTTTCTGGTTGAATCAACAATGTAAGCATCTACCTCAGTAGTGTATCGGTTTCACATAATATTGTGAAAGCCGGTAATTGTATTACATTCTTTAATACCAGAACAGTTAATAAGCATTGCATGTTAGAAAATTGAAATACTTATTACTGTACGGTCTAATAAATTAAATGTATCACATATCAAATATTTATAATTTGTATCTATGTAAATATAAATTATATGGGCATCGTTGTATTGTATATGTATAATTTGATAATCTTCATAAATATTTTCTATTTTATATACTATATTTATATCATTATTGATTCGACAACTTCGATTAACTAATTAGAACTACAATGATATTATTTGTACGTATAGATTTCAAACAAATTTTATTAAAATACATATAAGTCTTATTGGCATCTTCTATCTAATGTCAGCTTACAACAATAGTTACTCAATAAAAAATAATAAAACTCCATATTGAAAGAGCAGCTGATGTATAGGCTAATTGAAGTTAATGGACAAGAATGACCTAAAGAATGCCGGTGTGATTATTAAATTTAACTGCTCATGTTAAGAGGTTAATCGAATTAGATTCAGATGGGTTTGAAATTGGACAAGGGCATACATAAAAGATGATTCGATACTTGACAATTACTCATATTGTCTTTTCCTAACACTATTTCTTGTTAATTATCAATATTTACATTATTACTTATTTATTTATTTATTTATTTATTTAAAACTTTATTGCACACAAAAGTAATACAATTAAGAAAATAATACAAAAATAAAAGGTACAATAGGTGGTCTTATTGCTAGAGTAGCAATCTCTTCCAGACTACCTTTGGGTGACAGAAATAAATTAAAGGAAATGGGGATGGTGCAAGAAATACATGAAAATTATTTATTTCATGCTTTTGTGCTGGCACATACGATAAAGTCTATAGAAAACGAATAAACGATACATTACGTAGCGTGGCATGCACTTATTGCGAATAAGACTATGCTATTGAAAACAAAAGAATACCATTGTTCTTTTCAATCAAGTGAGTATGTACTTTTCGCTTTATATACTTACGTAGGTTTTTTATTGCACTATGAACGAAAGGGTTTACCAGTTACAAGTACTTAATGAACAATTATCATGATAATCATATAAACGGGGAAAAAGAAAAATGTAGGAGCTACACGCTTTACGATATTGTTCTTGATTTTGAATCTACCTAAGATTATTTTATTTTTCAAACTACTCGAATAAACATTATTGGAATTTCTTGGCGGCTAAGATAACCACAGTACAGTAAATCAATTTTTTGTAGCGTCTCGGCGCTCATTCTTTCCGTTCCACATCTATGTCTATTATTACAGTTTTTGTTGTCAATCCGTTCTTGTATACTTCGTTGTCGTAATTACCGAGGCGAGTCCGCTCCGAATAGTCACTTGTAGCAAGGCCCGCTATTGTGTCGGTTTCATTGCGTCACTAGAACGCGAGACCCACAAGAGGTACTAATAGCTGCTTGTTAAATTAATTGCGCCGTGTATTTTGATCTAGATAAATGGCTAGGTATATTTTTAGAATTTCATCTGCATGATGTATGAATTCTCACCAAAGAAAGTTAGTATATTGTTTACACATTGTAGTACTAAAAAAAATGTATTAAAGATTTGTATAAACATTTTGATTCATTTTATATTATCTGTTACCTAGTTTTCAATATTCCTTTAAGTGAATCCGAAATTAAACCTTGCCTGCAAGAAATTGCAAATAAATAATCAGGCCGCTTGAATGATGTAAGAAGGTTTAAAATAAATACCTCGGCCCGATAAATAAATATTTGTGTTAGCAATATAAGATCTTATTGGTATTAATCGTATTGGAATAGTTACACATTTTTTTTATTTAGTCGCACAAAAATAATTGGAAAATAAGGTAAGTTAGTAATGTAAATGTCAGTTATCATTTTTAAAATATTGTTTCTCCTGATTCGCTTCTTACTATAAAATCTAAATCTATAAAAATAAAATGTATGTCCGTATGTAAAAAAAAATCCTAAATTCAATACAGTATTCATAAATAAAACGATTTATGTTTGTAAAATATAGCATGTCACATTGTTTGCACATTCAAAGATATGGATTGCCTGTGATGGGATTCCAGTCGACTATCGTTCCGTTTTGGTCTATTTTGCGAAACGCTCGGATTGATTTGCAACAAAAAATAACTTTGTCACGCTTTCTTTGACCCGATGGTTTCACAATTGGTTGTGAACGTTGAAGAAACTGTAATAGATAATTGAAAATTTACTAATGAAGAATGGCCTTCCAGTAAGGCTTGTCACTTGTACTGCAACTTCAGGCTTTTTCCATTTTTTTTTTGTTTTGATAATAAATTATAATTTCTAAATATCAACTTATGTTTGACTTTGGAATCAATTTATAATGAACGATTATACTGTAAACTTTCTTTTCTATATAGAATTGACTTTATGTATTCAAAGATTTATTTATAATGGTTAACTACTTAAAATAGATGCCTGTAAATACGGGACTATAATAGATATTTTAAAACTGAAATATTCATGAACTTTCATACTTTCAATAACGAATATCGACATGTTTGATTATGAAATCGAATTGCAATAAATGTTTTTACTGTACACTTGTTTATCTATAGAATTGTCATAACATATTCACATAATTATTTTTATATCAACTTAAATAGGTAAAGTAGAAAGCAATGTTATCAGATTATACTTTGTGGTTGGAAACTAGAACATTAGTTCCTCTACGATGACTTTGATTTCCGGCGAATCTAAATATTTGCGGTAATAAAAATCTGTTTAAAACTAATTTGTTAAAATAGACCATGACTTGTTTTTCTTGTGTAACATGTTATATGCAATATATTTTAAAGTATAAACTCGTTTTTGGTTTAAATGCATTTTTCTAAATCAAAACTAGTTTTTATTTAATTCCGTTCTAACGTATTTTCTGGAATACTCAGAAACTAGCATTTTCATTAAACTCTTCTTGCTCATTTCAAGTTCGTTACTAATCAACAATAAATCTAATAAAAGATTAATAAGAAGAATATAAGATTTATAATATTAGGGTAATTAGTAATCTTTAAAGTTACAAAAGTTAAGGATAAGGCTTTTATCATGAGACAAATTAGCTGACGGTTTAGGAGAATGGCTAACGTCAAAGGAAACAATATGGAGGAGTAAACAACAGCTGATGTCACTGTTGTCGTGAAAACTTTACAAACAGGTGGTCGTGGGTGTTATCATCCCGAATGCTTAAATAGGCGCAATTTAGAATACAAGGCCCGTCGGTTGGCCTGATTCAACACTTCATTGTGGCAATTAGATTCAATTTGCGGCGTACTGTATAAACGTGGACCTAGAACAAAAGTTCATTTCATTCGGAATTAGGAGTACAGTGCCGAAAAGGTGTGTTAAGTGGGGTTTCATAATTATTTACCAAAGAAAGTTGTTTTCTTTAAATATTCACTCTAGTTTATGAGTGTTCTTATTTCTATCGATGACTTAAGTATTCCTTAATTTAACTTAAAGTTTACTGAATCTTGATATCCATTGAAAAATTTAAGAAATATTCAGTAGCCTATATTGTAACGCAAGACAAAATGGTCGATCCTATGACTTTCAAGATTCATCGACATTTGGTAGGAAACAGACACTGATTATTCATGTATCATGCTATTGAAATAGAAATTGACAAAGTTGCTAAATGGTTAAAAATAAGTAGAATGATAAAACATTATTTGCAGCTGTTCTAGTTTCAGTTTGGATTCACTCTCATATTATTTCACTCAAGTGATTTTATGGACGGCATTTTCAAAAATATTAATTGGCTGTATAAGCTATTTGAAATTTGGAGCAAGGGAAGCTCAATAATGTGTGTAGGTATGATACAATCATGTTGCCTGGTACAATCGAGTTTATTTCAGTTGAATTTCATTACGTGAATGGTTCTATTGGTTGTCAGGCCGGCTTTGTTAATTAAACGGCTTTGTTTGTTAGCCACATTTATGGAATAACAGTTCAGACTGAGTCCTGTGTTTTAGTATTTTGTGATAGCATAGACATACGTTGTAAATACATACTTCAATAATACCAATTCAATCATCGATTTTATTACAAGGTTGTTCATTGAAACATGTCAGGCCAGAATTTTGAATATGGAATATCCGTGATAGGTATGCATAACACATAAGACAATCAAACGATGTGCTGTCGATCTTTTTTTATTCAGTTTGTAGTAAGTTGATTATAATTTTCGCGGGATGTTATGAAAGTTTGAAACATATGAAGTACTCAAATAGCCTCTTTGTCTATCTATCTTCAGATTAACCCGTGAAACTATTTCTTTGTACCCGACCGCATAGTTTTCGAATTAAACTTGTTGGTTTAGGATGCGATCCTCATACTTTGAGTTTGTTTCACAGAAGAGGTATCGTTACTCAGGATTGCATTATAGTTATAACTTTCTCCCGATTTCTGTCCGTAGACTACTGTTTAGGAATACATTTTTTTTATAAAAGTAATTAGATTCTCGGTTAATCTAAAAAGTGAAGAATTTTGTAACGAAATAAGGTTATAATTTAGTTAAATGATGTACACACCAGTTTTCGATAAGATACAAAAATCTTAATTCCAATAAGTTAACGTTAATTAATCTTCTATTATTACCATATGATCTTCGTCAATAATTAATATATTCGAACCACGCTTATGCGTCAGGTATAGTACCTACAACATAACATGACAAGAAAAGCTATTATTATTAGAGCTTTATTTTTTAAAAGTGATAATAACATACATACAAGGTAAGGTAGGAGATATATAGTGTAGGACTTTATAATTAGCCATTTGATGATGATATAAACTATCTAAGCAATGAGTCATAGACTGAATATTTAGTATTTACTACAGCAGACTTCATAAAACTGTATTTAACATGTGCGATACTCTTCAGATTTTGTTAAATGGTTAATTTATATATAATTATGTGGGCGTCTTGCCTTGCGTCTTTTGGGCTAGTATGGTGGTTCCGCCACTGCTAGTAATAAACACTACTGTTCATAACACTAAGTCATGGTAGTAGTCAGTTCCAATTATTACAGTCGAGATAAATATTCATCGAGAGTTGATTCCACTAAATTATAATTCGTAGTATGAGTGAATGTCAACCACTAAAAACGATATAAAAGCGACTCGTTAAGGAGATTCGAATTTGAAGAGCATGAGTAAATAAATCGAAAAATAGAAGTGTTGTAAAGTAAATTGATGATATATTGGAAGAGTTATAAGACTCAATAAATCAAAGCGTCGTCGAAGCTCCGATCCAGGGGACTTATAATAGATGAAACGCAGGCTCCGTACTTCCGTAGCCTGCAGCTTATTTACAAATCACCTCGGTATAAAACGCAAAGAGACTTTAAAATGGATTGAAAATAAAATATACTTTTGTAGAATTTTCTTGAACAAATAAATGGCGCTCTTGTTTATGTAAAGACTTTTTTTTATAAATAAGTATAATTGCGTATTAATGTTATCTTTTGTACTATACCCAATAATATACAATGTTTGAGTCGTACATTATTTTGATGACCTCGTTGGCGTTTCCGTAAAAGATGGTTCCGGGACGAAACTGCACTTCTGTAAACACGTCTTCCCTACGTCTAGGGATATACAAATTCCAATCGGATAATGAACCACCATTCATAGATGGAAAACCCTGAAGTGCATATTGCGCGTTTCGCATTTCTTAATGCTCTAATTAAAATGTAGATCGGTTGCGCATTATTGACTGATGTTATAGGTATGTCTGAGGTATCAACTATCACCAAGTGAACCTCGTGCTCATCTATATTAATATCTGACATAAACATTCTAAAGATTGTTCCCGAATTTGTGCTTATTTTTAGTACTAATACTAACAATTTTTAAATCTACTGTAGTGTAAGGTATTGTCTATAACTCGTACCTATATATGTTATTTAACATATTGTCAGTTTAGTAATTATTATTTTCTTATCAAGTTACGTTAATTCAGTAATGTAGGTACAACAGAAGGAACTGAGTGACGTCAGAGCTCGTTTACTGATGCTATTAAAATGATAGGGAAACGTGTTTGTAATTAATTGTTGTAGGTAGTAATTACCACGTTTATATACAGTCATGAAATAATTATTTGTAAATATAAATTTTATTATATTATTTTCAATCGAGATTCGAGAGTTACAAGTGAAAATATTACTCGTATATACTGGGTTCTGAATTATGAAATCTACATACATAATGTTAAAAACTGTATAGGAAAAAGGTACCTAAACAAAATCGTAGCATTAATATGCATTAATTTTAAGATTATAAGACGGTTCTTGAAATTACTTATAATAGAATTGTTAATTAAATAAAAAAAAGCTTTTTATTTTTATAATAGATTGGATTCTATGCTTTTATTTCTTGTATATATGATTTCTTTCTTTCTTATAATAATAATAATAATAAAAAAGGCAAAAAACTCATACAACATTTCAAATACCTACAAAGAATACAAAAATAACAACAATTTTTTTTAAATCGATCGTGTAATTTTTGAGTAAAATCGTAACAAATCAACAAACAAATCTTTCGTCTTTATAATATTAGTATAGATTAAGTGAAAGCGTAGTCACGATCAGACCGAAACGTCAGGTAAATAATGAGTACAATTCGGGTTGTATTCTTGAGTACTGAAACTTGAAAGAACAATTTACGAACGTAGATCATACAATCCGGAGTATACACTATACGAGACTCGATCGCAGTTTTGAAATGAATTTATTACTTAGAAAAAAATAAACGATACTTAGTCATGCCAAGCTGCAAAAAAATCGTGGCCTTGAATTGAGTATCTCATTTGAATCGAGTGATTGTTACATATTAAGACTGAATGCTGATGCCATATCAGGTGTTACTAAGTAAGAGCTTATACCAACGCATTCGTGTTTTTTAAGGATATGAGTTTAAATATGATTTGGTACAGACTTTGGTCGATTAAGAACGTTTTTAGATTGATTTAGAGTATTCTTATTTTAAACTAATTTAGGAGGTATAGATTCGACTGGCGCGATTGGTAGAACACCTGCCGTGCGCTCAGATGGGTCGTGGGTTCGAATTCTACCGGAAATGTTTATAATTTTCTGTATGCATGGCTTCCCTTGCTTTGTAACTACAGGCATTAAACTGGTGGGAGGAATATCGACATTCCGACCGGGTAACGAACCACCGTTCATAGATGGAAAAACCGTGAAGTGCATATTGCGCGTTTCGGTCTCAGTCTATGGATTTCCGAACGCTCGAAGAAAAGTAGGTCGACAGCGCATCATTGACGGATGTTCTGTGGCTGAGGTATCACCCACCATCAAGTGAACCTCATGCTCGTCTGTCAACTATCATAAAAATATATATTTGTCAGAATTAATAATACCGAAGTAATTAATACCTTTTCATTTGCTATTCATATCTGGCCTAGTTGCCTTGCGTAATTATTTAGTTTGTAGCGTCATTCTGCACTTTTCTGAAGGTCATCGCCCTATAAAGTTATATAGGATACTCCAATAAGTCTCGCTGTTTTAATTGTACTGCCACAATGATAGCTTTAGGGATATTTTCCATTTTTTTTTCGTCATCGTTACTTTCCATATTATCAGAGTCCTTGCTTAGTGAATGAAGCTTTACCTAGTATATTGTGAGCTTTAAGCAGGTTTGGCGATCACTCATATGAAGCAAAAATGATTTAATAACTTTTAAATAGCATGACATTATTAACAATACTAATACCAATACTAGAATAGTACTGATATCATCAATTTTATACCGTTTTTATCTTATGCCTTTAACCTAGTAAAATAATTACAAAGTAGCAGTCTGCAGTAGTTAATCCAGTGACGTCATCGTTTTGCTCTTTAATTTAGATAATTCTAGGTGTTTATTGCGATGACTAACTCAGTAAATGGCTGTTTGACACCCACATGCGTGCATTCGGCTCTTTGTGACATCTTAAAAATAGCGTTTATTTAGTTATTCTTATAGATTTTACGTTGACTTTAATTGCATATATTATATTAGATGTGAGACTAGAAAGTTCCCTGTATAATTTTAATACCAGATATTGATTTTGCTTTTTAAATAAGTACGGCGGTACAGTTATGTCGTGGAAAGATTAAACCGATTTCATTAAGTTTGGAATACAAGTACAATCAGTTACAAAGGACTTAAGATATACATATTCTTATTTTTATTTATAATTAAAAGTTATATTGGTAATATACTCATTATATTAAACTTTGAGCTGCCTTTGTTTAACATGACAAAATTAATTGAATATTATACTTAATTTATTACTCAGTTATATTACGCCATATTTAACATGTTGTTTTCTTTTCAGGATCGCTTCATAAGTGGAATATTGGAACGAATGAGATAAAAAGTTCTGAAGAGCTAAAATAACCCAGAAGCAGTCGTAGGCGCGCCATAATTATAAGAATATCGATAAATCAGTCGGATTCGGTAACGCGACGTGCGTGTGTCGCGCCGTTGCCAGACGGTCGTGGTGAGCGCGGGAGAATCGCGTGTCTAACCCTCTGTCGCCGCCACGGTCTGTGCTCGCCGGAGTCGCGCGACTCGGCCGGCACGCCCAGCCACAGCCGTGGATAACCTCGGCCAGAGCCCCCTCCCGGTGAAGAGGCTGCACGAAGCGCTTCAGAGTGCGCAAGTGAAGCGTCAGCGTCTCTCCCCTCCGTACCCCTCTGCACCCCCCGCGATTCACCCGATACATCAGCTCGCTGTGCATCAGCACATCAAAGTGCAGCAAAGCATAGTGCAACAGAGCATCGTGCAACAGCACCAGTTGAACCTGGCCCACCAGTCGCTGCAGAATCTGCAAGCGCATAGCCTTCAGGCGGCGCAACAGAGTCTACAAGCAGCTCAAGGGTTGCAAGCGGCACATAGTCCTGTGGGATCGGGTGGCGCAGGCCCCCAGCAGACGGCAGGAACGACGCAAGGCGCGCTGTTATCGCCGCAGCAACCTTCGCCGAGGGCGCCCTCACCACAACACAAGAACATGGAACTCGCTTTGTGTCAGAGCATGGACTCCGTGAACACTGCCACCACAGAGGAAGAGGTAAGTCTTAATTTTCAAAGCTCTTCTTGCAATTGCAATTCTTGAATTCTTGCATCTTACAAAAATTTATTTATTTGCGCTGGAACTCAGTGATCGCCGATCGAACGGTCGCTATGAATTAACAATAGAAACTACGGTACTGAAGTTCGTCGGAGAGAACTTAATGTATCGCTTTAGCAATTTGTCATCGAACAATTGCTAAGTAATAGCGTAGAGGCGCGGCGCCGTCGTACCTACCCGTTTCAATGGGAAAACGTTCGGATATACAATAAGCATTCACTAACACAATAAAAGGAAACTGGCTGCTACTGGAAAGCGTAACATTATTCACAGTCACAGCTATTATATATTAGTACTCATTCCTACAAAATCACGTTTAATCGACCGTTCTGTTTATCGATATTATCAGAAAACGATTCTGTTATGATTAATATTTAGTATTTAAAAAAAAAACTGTCGCTTAAGTTGTAGTAATGATTTTTAAGAAGACTAACTATGGTATACATATGTAACACGTCTGAAGTAATGCAGCACCTCTTTGATGTGAATTCATGCACTAAGCGAAGGGGTGAGATTATGGGCAAGACCCTTTGCTAACATAGCGAGGATGCAATCATTCAAGCGACTGACTATATTGCTGGGTGTACTAATAGTAGGAGAGCCCGTGGGAGATCGTCCTTCACCGATCTGATAACCAGATGAGACGTATTTTTTATTAAATATTTTTTATAAACAAATATGCCTATAATTGCTTGCCTATCGAAAAGTGGTCATGGCTATTTTTAATTAAATTAACTTTTATCGAATTTTTTTTCATCACCTTCATACTTTTGATAACCAAATGAAATTTATTTGACTGATAGTTTTTGATACAAAGAATATGCCTAGGTATGCTTGCCTACTCATTTCAGTGTATAACTACCTCGCAAGCAGGTGTAACCAGGTAAGTCAAAATTATTAAAAAAAAATTAAATAAATAAAATTAAAAATTAAAAAAAATAAAAATTCAAATAAAAAATTAAAAATTAAATTAAATTTAAAAAAAAATTAATTATTTTTTTTTTATTTTTTTTATTAAAAATAGCCAGTACCACTTTTCGATAGGCAAGCAATTATAGGCATATTTGTTTATAAAAAATATTTAATAAAAAATACGTCTCATCTGGTTATCAGATCGGTGAAGGACGATCTCCCACGGGCTCTTAGACCATAAGTTGAGCCACGCGGGAGTAATCCTTTATTCATATTAGGTTATATTAGCCCTCCACGTTTCCATCTCTAAGACCGTGTACAAAGTTTGTGCATGCCACAGTAGCAAATTCAATGAATACTTGACTTTATGACTTACTGAATTTGTAATATTACAATTTCACAAGTTTGTCACAAGATTTCATCAGGTTATTTCATATAACTTGAATAGACATTATATTTCAATCGTTGTTTTAGTTGTCTTTACGATACTAAGGAATTCGGTTTCAGTCTATGTTTATTTGTAATAAGTGCATAATTACCTGTTCTTTTCACCTTATTTCTAAGTTTTCCACATAGATCAAACGAAAATTTACAGTTGTGCAGTTTGTTTACCTACTTATGAAATTGTAGAGTGTATACTGATCCACTCTAAATTTCGTAACTTATAAAAATATTATAGACAAACTTTTTAAAACTTTATTGTGCTTTATTAATTATATTATTTATCTAGATTTTCAAGTCCTTTACATAAAGTATAGTCCGAGCAGAAGGGCATAGAGAGAACCTGCTGATTAATTACGATTGCATCTTTTAAATATTTTCTCATTTAAATGTAAAAGGTATTTTTTTATGAAGTGAATGGTTTGAATGAGCAGGTGGTATACCTGATGGTAAGTGGACACCACCGCCCATATAGTTACTAGTACATCTGCAATATCAGAAGACTTGCAGGTGTCTTGTTATCATTAAATAATGAATAGGCTAGTTTCTAGCAGTTGTATCGGCATAGAATATCAAATCGTTTGTTACTTACGAACTATTTTATATTATTTATTCGTGTGTGAACAATAGTGGGAGCCAAAACCCCGCTTCAAGCGACGGACATAAATTATACATATTTAAAGTCTAGACTAAACATATGCGAGTACAGTTTGAATAACAAAGTATGTGGCATATTATTAATGTTTCATACCTGTCATACTTCTAAGCAGCATATTATAACTTAATTGTGATGCAATTGAAATACCACGGTGATTTAACTTACACCCAGTTGCAATTAGATTATATGAAGCTGCATACTTATTCAAAACTATCATTCAATTCAAACCTAAAATATAAAGATTTGATTTTGTTAATGAGGTTTTAGTAATTTAAGACTAAAGAACCGAACGCATCATATTGTATACAACACTAATATTTGAAGATTAAATGCGATGTGTGTATGTTTACGAATATTTGTGATAGTTTACGAATTTTTCTTTCCTAGTCTAATTTATTTGGGATCAGCGTAGCATGTGCGTTTCTGCCATTCTTCTTTCTTTCGTGTGACCCTGTGTGACACCTCGAAAATTTTATACTTCACCTGTCGAATCATATGATTATTGATTACTCCTACTATTACTAAGTACATCGTCTTTTATTCTCCACAACGCTCTCGAATTTCGTTAGTCAAACGAGTAACATCGCTGTAATGTCTGCTTTAAAAAAATTACTGTTATTTTACTGCAAAATGCATTGTGTAACCATAAATTATTCTAAAAAATTGAAATGCCTATCCAAACGATTTTATTTCGTGTCATTTTGAAGTTTCAAAGCTAAATTGGTTTTCGATTTCAACAAATTGCCTTGGTTAATTGAAAAGTACGTAAACCAAATTAAATTTTAGTTTGCGGAGGAAAAATACGAAGTGATATTTGAAAATGAGATTTATAACTAACTACCTTAATTTATTTTTAATTAAATTTCTGAATTGTTTGAAATTAGAATGGAATATTTTGAGAACAGGAAAATAATATTTGAAAAACTAGACTGGATTTTCTCGAATTCAAGTGGTATTTTCTAGTCTCGTAAAAGAACTTTTATCAATCAATTTATATAACTATTTTTATCAGGTGGAGTATGATTACGATGATAAATTAGCGTATTAAGTCTGTAGACTAGTTTTAGACATCTAATCGTTGTAAGATCTCAAGCTTGTAGGTAAATAATTTCAATCTTTTCGTTTATTATTTCTTACGGACATTAAGTACTTAATAAATAAGAAAGTGATGTCCCAATTGGGGCAAGTGACAGACACATTTCTGTATTTGTTGTAGATACCATTTTTCTTTACATGCATCAATTTTATGTACACCGATTGAAACATTTTTTAATTTGTTTACTCGGGTCTCGAACTCGGACCTCCAGTGCTAAGCGAACACGCTCACCACTAAGCGGCGGAGGTGGTCAAGTAACAGATAAAGCTCATAACAAATAATCTACACTAAAATTAAATTACTAAAGATTTGTATGTTTGTAACGAATAAATTCAAAAACTAATAGACTGATTTCAAAACTTACATATAATAAACCAATAGAAAACTACATTATCAGCGAGTAACATATGCTATTTTCTGTGTATAGTACATTTACATTGCACCCGTGAGAAGCCGGGGCATGTTGCTAGTCTATACTTAATATTATAAACAGGAAAGATGTGTTTGTTTGTTACGATTTAACTCAAAAACTACTATTTTACCAATAGAAAGCTACATTATCCACGAGTATCATAGGCATAGGTTTTTTTTCTTTTTTGTGTAACTATAGTTCATCAACATTACACCCGTGCGAAGCCGGGACGGATCGCTAGTATTATATAAAGACATTTCACTTCTCTGCCTGTCAAGTAAAAAGCGGTGAAATAATCTATGCTTAACTTTTCCGTATGAAAGTTTATTGGGACTGAAGAGGACTCGCTATTCGTCGGGCGACAGGGTAGATGGCGTCTGCTAGTCTGGCGCCGGCCCTGACTGTCTGTTTCACTTACACCGTCTATATTCCTTACAGCTTTTATATTTTTTAGCTCTTTGTGTGAGAGATATTTCAGCGCTATTTTTACGACTGAATAGGTTCCTCGACTGAAAAGCCTTCAACGTTGTCATCGCAAAATGTAGAATGGTAATTTAAGCGTATCTGATGTTATGATTTCAAATCTAGGGAAGTGAAAATGTTTTATTTTTTATTGATCTAGTGTAATTTGTGTGATATTTCCGCATATGTGCAGCCTAGAATATCAACTTACCTAGATAACTTGTTTGTGAGCGCGGGATTCCGTAAATAAGCAGGTAACTTGACTGATACATAATAATATATCTATTGCAAAACCTGAGTAACTTGTAATACCAGTCCAGTTTTTATAAAATTCTTCAGTGAAAGGGAAAATTGTTTTCTAATATCTTGTAAAAAGTAAAAGCTTTATTTTTTAATAGCATTATTAACAGGATCGAAGCGTAATATTTTTTGTAGTTGTTGGTTTTATTATCTACAATATTATAAAGATGAAAGATTTCTATTTTCGTGTGTTTGTAACTCAAAAACTACTGGACCGAAAAAAATATTTCACCAATAAAAAGCTAAGTACATTATCATCGAGTGACATAGGCTATTTTTTAAATATAGTCCGTAGCATCCGTGCGAAGCCGGGGCTAGTTAGTGTTGCTAGTTTTGTATATAGTGCTCAATTTTAATTTTCCTGTATTAACATTAAACATAAAAACAGACTCGTCGGTCGACCAGTCGGCAGATTTGTATCGGCTAACCCTCGGCTCGCGTAGACATCACTTATATGAGTTCCTGAAACCTTTTACTAATGACGGCGCATTGACGTTTATGGTAAGCTTATAGCTATGAATGTTTTTAAATTGAATAGTTTCAGTCAATCCCTCGATTTACATAAAAAATAAAAATATTATGTTGCAGTATCGTTTCTAAAATACCTACATTATTTGTTCTTTGTTTCTGTGTTTAGTACGTAGGATTAGAAATGAGCATCTAATCTTATTTATTTATTTATTTATTTATTCAATTAAAACGGACATAAGTCCAATTACATTAATTAAAAATTTATAAAATTACAATTTATATACAATTACACTAGAACATATTAAAAGTTAAATAATTAAAAATACAAAAGTTTATTTTAAATCAGATTCATACATCACATTCACACAGTCTCAGACATTTTGACATAATTGCCGAGCATCCATCCACAAACATATCGCATTCTGGGTATACCTGCAGGAGAGCATTGAGAGCGGTCAGCATACGCGGGAGAGGGGAGAGGGCTCTGGCCGCGGTGCGCGCCGCTGGTACAGCGAAAAGTTTGTGCTGACGGCCGCGGCAATAGTTGTCCGGAACAAACAACCGACACAGTTCACCACACAGTTCTTGAGCATCAATTTTGCCGTGCAATATCTTACAGGCGCATGCCATCTGATAATACGCTCTACGCGTTTCCAGTGAGTTGAAGCCAAGATGGCCTAAAAGAAACTTGGTGGGATACATGAGGGGATAGTACCCGTAGAGATGCTTATATAGGAAGCGTAGAAAAGCCTTCTGGATCTTTTCAAGCATTAAGGCATACTTATCCTCGTGAGGATTCCACACACAAGAAGACGTCTCCAACTTACTTCGAACAAGAGCGTTGTAAATTATTCTGAACACGGGACCACTTTCAAAGTCTCGGGCATTGCGAAGAACAAAGCCCAGTCGTCTGAAGGAATCTTTCGTCAGTGCAGTCACGTGATCGTGAAATGTGAGGCCGCGATCGAATGTAACACCCAAATCTTTGATAGTGGATTTTCGTGTCATCTTTACGTCACCAAGTTTATACTCAAAGGTCACTGGGTGTCGCATGCGACCAAAGGTCATCACGAGACACTTAGCTGCATTAAACTCTAGTTCATTACAAATGCTCCACTGAAGAATCGCGTTGATATCACTCTGCAGGGATAAGCTGTCTGCTTCAGACTTAATCTCAGTAAAGAGCTTTAAGTCATCTGCATAAAGCAAACACCTAGCATGTGACACAACCTCTGGGAGATCATTAACCATGATTAGGAATAATAAGGGACCGAGAATTGACCCCTGATTCACTCCAGAACGCGTGTGGTAGGGCCTTGACTCATATAGACCAAGCCTGACAAACTGTTGGCGATCACGGAGGTAATCAGCGAGGAGCCGCAGGAGACTCGGGGCAAATCCCAACGCAGAAAGTTTCATAAGTAAGATATCATTATTGACCCTATCAAACGCTTTCTGGAAGTCAAAGTATAAGACGTCAACTTGTTGTCCTCGATCTAGGCGAATAGATATATAGTCGACAAGTGTCAGTAAGTTTGTGTCCACAGATCTCTTGCTTCTAAAGCCGTGCTGCTCATTACACAAGTACTTACTGACTTGAGCATATATATACCTATGCAGGATTCTTTCAAAAACTTTGGCGGGCGAGGACAAAATTGCAATAGGACGGTAATCTTCTACCACCGATTTATTGGAGCCTTTTGGTATTGGGGTCACTCTTGATATTTTCCATTGCGAAGGGTAGACTCCTGTCTTCAGACCAAGATTGAAAATATGGCAGAGTGGTTCACAAAATGCATCTCGGGCCCCTTTGAAAATAGCAGGGGGCAGATTATCGGGACCCATAGAGCCGCTTGGCTTCAATCCACTTATACCAAAAATAACGTCATCGTCTTATAGGCGATATACTAATTAATATGAGCTTAAATTAAGTATATACGAGTACTAAGTTATGTAGTTACTTCTCATGTTTCCAATATCTGATTACTAGCGGTTATATTGGTATATATGTAACATAAAAAAATCCTTTACAGACATCTGATCCGATATTATTACAATATGTTAATAGATTATAGGAAACATGACATTTTAACTAGGTATTAGTATTAATAATGTAGTCAAACGTAATCGCAGAAAGACCATCTATTATTCATACTTGTTCAGAAACTTGAACCTGAAATTATCTATCCATTCTGAATTTCATTGTTGACTTTGCAATTTAAATAATACGTGGAGCAAATGTTAGTTTCTATTGAGAGTGAAGTGAAAATTATTAGCTCACAAGGGACGGGCAGTAAAGCGTTTTTAAGAGAATTCACGTCGAGTGGAATATAGACACCTCGACCGCTTGAACAGTTTGTCCACCTAATTTGTTCGTCGGCGCTCGACTGTAAAAACAAATAGCTCTCGCATTTCCTCTTCCCGTGTGACAGAGACAGACTCATTCCCGATAAAAGCAGAAAAAGGAAAGATAGTTTTGCAGCCTTCAGCTTTACAAGTCGCATGAATGAACGATTGCCGTTTACGTTCTGGCTTTTGTCTAGTTGGATTCTTGTTTGTCTGACGTTGTAAAGAGGTTCCTTTGTAATAATTAATCGAGCTCCATCTAACGTTCGTCGGTTTGGGTTACTCGTGAAGAAGTTTTAATTGAATTTGTTGGTTGATTTTGGCTTTTTGACGAGAGCGCGTTGTGGCTTTGAAACAATTTTTAGGTAGCACTTGACTGATGTTTCGTTTATGATATTCACCTGTCGAAGTTAGCTCATACCTGCGAATTTCTTTGCTGAATTTAACAATTTACATACATTACATATATATAACAATTTATCTTGCATATTATAAAATAGTTCAATGTGGTTTTCATTAAAATCAACCGAGTATTAAAAGTCATATTCCCACGGAAAGCTGCGGACGCAAATTATTGAAATTAATGTAGTCGTGATTTAAATTCAACTGTCATTACTGAAGTTACGACCGTCAAAATATTACTCATTAATTAATAAAATATGTACTGCTTGAAATTTAAAATTGTTTCATAAATTATGACAACTGAATTCTGGTGGTGGCTGACCATAAAGCAATGATGAGAAACGGAGTCAAACTCTAGTTAGGAAACTACACATGTTTATAATTGTTTTCAGGTCATATTTTCCTTTAGAATATAATATACCAGTGTTAAGAATACAGCACACGTCTATTCTATGGCACTATACACTTACAAACTAGCGGTATTGCGAGATAATTGCATTTCTTCCATAAAGTATAATTTCTTAATAATGACTTATGAAGAAAGAAAAAAAAACATGTATCTAAAAAGTTTTCAATATGAAAGTGGATGGGTTAGGGTAAGTGGGAGGCCAAAAAGAACATGGATTGACTGCGTGAAGAATGTTATGTGTTTGAGATAAATGACTGATGATGATAGCGAGTGAAAGAAGAGAATGGAAAAAGAGAACATACTGCGCCAATCCCAAATAAAAAAGAAGAGAACAGGTCAGTAAGAAGAAGACTTATGAAGAATCATTATATATCATCATAATTAGGACAATATTTATTCCAACCTTAGTACTGATTTTGTTCTCTGAAATACTGGACAAAATTATAATGATTACCATAAAATTGTCTTGTCTTGAGTAAAGTGAAGTGAAAGTTTCAATTTAAGAATTCCGCTCTTGAGCGTTTAAATCAATAATTTTCCATTTACACACTAGAACATATTTTGTGAACTATTTACGGCCAATAAAACCGCATCAAAATATGGCCACAGAAATTATATTTATACAGAAATGACGAGAAGATATTACGTTTAGAATTTGTTTGCAAACTATCTATGACAATGATTGATAATTTCCCGTAAGTTGTATATTTTATATTCCAATGTACTTAAATTGTGCAATCAAACTAATTTCTAAATATACAGAAACCAACTTGTGTATTTAAGTCTGAAAACAAAAAAAGCGTTAATGTCTTTCCGTAAAATCATCGTGTATTGCAATGAAGATATTTATATACGGGATCTTTGTTGAACCTGAATAAATTTTACAAGAGAATAGAGAACAAAGTTGTAAATTGACGCACCGTTTAACTAAGTGCGTTAGAATGTGCTAGAATGTTCGTAATGTGACTGAAGTAATTAAGAATAGCCGTAGAAGTAGGTATTTATTGTGCATTGTGCAAGCAACTTGGCCTGACGCCAAAGTGGTTATAAAGCTTTATGAATTCGAACAATGTCATAATTCACTGATATTTGTCATAAGATACGCGTAAAAATTTGTTAATCTTGATATATAGCGATTCGCGGATAAAGATAGTTTTACTAGCTTAGCGGAGGAACAATGTGGATTGAGACCGAATGAGCCGCGGAACTATAATGCGGAATGCAATACGAAAAACGAAGCCCGCATTGTAAGTGGAAAATCGAACTCGAATGTCGCGAGACGAAAGGCTCTTTGTGCACAATCAATGGCCCCTCGATTGCTGATAAGTTTCTTTGCAGTCTAGGAGTTTAACTTGGAAACTGCTCAGAGGATTCATTTTGCGATCCCTTCGTATCCGTAGTTTCTCTTGAGAAATCAGATATAGCAATAACTCGCTAGACCGTACTTCACAGAACGGAATTAGCTCTATTGTTGGCATAATTAGAATCGTAAAACGGGATAATTTGTAATGCTTGTCACGCGAAGTATTGTTCGAGGACAATTATTAATCCTGCGATTTTAATTAAACAAACTTTGAAAGAAACTTGTCACAATTATTTGTTGGAAGTAAAATTCAATACAATTAATCAGAAGTGTACAAATTGTTGTCATTCTCATTACTTTTTAATCTAAGAAATATATCTAACGAAATTCATGCCTATTTATTTAATTAAATCCGTATTAATTAATTTTAATGAGCTTAGCATTCATTACGTTTTGTCTGTTTACTCACATGAAATAAATACCTATATATTTCATAGAGACGAGCGAATTATATTATGTTTATTCCTAGCTTCTCTGTCAAGGCTTATCTCGTTGACGTCACATTGACACCGGAATTAACAAGGATCATAACTCGCAATCTCAGTTAGTGCAGAAATTAAGATGGTGGCAGCGGTCACGTACGGGGTCGTCTTGTTTGAAATACGAAGGAACTCATCGGTAGAGCTCGTTAAGCGTCGAAGCGTGCTTTTATTACAGCAAGCGTGCGCCTCGGACGGGCGACACTTGAATATTAAACTGGCAGCATTGGGTCATGCATATTGTGCCGAGTGCCGTATCCTTTGACTGTAATCGAGCGCACTGGTGTACGCTACGCACGATCCGATTTTCGCTCGGTCAAT
Organism: Anthocharis cardamines; assembly: GCA_905404175.1. Lineage (NCBI taxonomy): Eukaryota > Metazoa > Arthropoda > Insecta > Lepidoptera > Pieridae > Anthocharis > Anthocharis cardamines. The sequence goes on from FR989961.1 coordinate 5,349,433, forward strand.
TCCGGTATGTCAGGATGAGTTATTTGCTCGTATTATTTTTTATTAATTAATACAATACAGTTAAATAATTTGAAGACCGTATTATGAAATCATCTGGTTTCAAAAGTTTTACTACTTAGATCTCTTTTTCCTGAACTGTCTACGTAAATCCACTAACTAATACAACTCAAATTTGTCCCATTTCGTCTTAACATATTTCAATAAGATTCAATGTCGTTATGTTAATCACCTCAGTATGACATAAAGAACTTTAAAAGCTGTCTCCTTGGTTAATTCATTTATAATATTCTAAGACTAATGAGCAAATGGTTTTAGGCATCAAAAGTGATTCAGAGCGGAACGTCGTTAGATTAAAAGTAATACGCAATCTAAATCCGAGAGACGGGACTTTACTAACATTGATGTGCAAGAATTCAGAACAGCTGTTCTTACATGTTCCCTTCAATCTTTATTGGTGTTACGACGATAATTAGTTACGATGTGATTACGAAGTGTGCCAATGCAATACCTGGGTGCATTGTTGACTGCATATTTGATGCGTGCGGTCAATTTGGTAGGCGTTATGCGAGAGACCTACATTCGCAAGGTTGGATGTATATGTGTATTGATTACGCTCGAATTATGCTGATTGGCAGTGCGATTGCTTGGTGTTGAATATCAATTATTTGTGTTACGAGTTACCTGAGTAAAGAACTTTGAGTAATTAACATTATGTAATTTAATAATGTTGTAGATAGAATATTTTGATGTCTCCCACGTAACTTGTGGTAACCAACCGTTTTACGTTTTATACCTTCTGTTTTCATGTATTTTCCGTGTAAGCATTAAAAAAACATAGTATTTATTTATGTCCTTACAATAGATTGATGAAAACAAAACAAAAAAGGTTAAAATAATGTAAGGTATAACACTTTTTTTACCACAACTTACATGGGAGACGTCGATTTCGCTTATAAAATTTGATATTTTTTGAGAAACTATCAACGATTGAATAGTCGAATCGAGTCTAAATATTACAAAGAGTAAAGGGGGATAAATTCTTTGATCCTTTATCCGCTATAAGCGCTGTACCTCACGTATCAACAAGAATCATGTTGTATGATATATTGATTATAATTTGGGGTAGGACGGTATTGATCCAACTGTATTAAATTTAATCGTGTTTATTCGTTTGTGACGGAGTCTTATCATTTTTATTTTTTGTCCGAATGGATGTAAACCTTATGAGGTCTAAAAAAAGAACAAAATCGTGTATATCCATGTAAGTCAACACAAATATAGTTATTATGACCAAAAGTTATTTTAAATGATGAAAGCATAAAAATAAGTAGCTTAAAAGCCCATTTATACGATGCAAATTTCTTGCCTGTTGCATACAATTAAATTGATATGATAAATTACTTGCATGCAACAACACGTAACATTCTTGATTTCTTATACAAGTTTTGTTTCAATATTTTTCTAGGTGTAAACAGCACATAATATCCGCGTGAAAATAGTTGCTTTCAATTCTTGGATGTGTCAATTATTGTTCTTGTATGTACAACTAAATGGCATTAGGTAAATGGGCCTTAAGCGTACAATTGAAAAGTAAATATAATATACAATAAATTAAATCGGCGCGGCGTTGCGCCGGTAGAGATCATCCGGTAGCGGACGTCAGCGCGCCACAAAAGGTGATGTGATTTACAGCGCTAGTGGACTCTTCACACTGACTGGAAGTCATAATAATAACAGCGTCAATTTGTATTTAATTAAAACCTCCAAAATTGGATACAAATATCTTATAATTAATAAAATTTAAGACTGTGCTCCTTAATTATAGGAGATTACGGCGATGCAAAATAGTAATTTTACGTACTCGTAATAAAGATAATGCATTGGTCTAATGGAACTAGCTAGCTTACTAATGAAACATCAAGAGTATCCTATTCAATTTTTAATTAAAAATATTTCAATTATAAATTGAAAAGGAGTTTCGCCAAAGAACAAGATTTTTTTTATTATATAAAACAGTTATCTCACAATTTGACTCTAGTGGCTCAAACCAGATGCTACTTAGCTTTTAAACCACGAGTTAATTTTTTCCCCTAGAGTCTACAATTTATGTGAAATGTCCTCAATACCTTAAAAAGTGTGTGGTATCGCCTCTGAGGAGTTGATAATTAATATTCACAATACGTATGGCTTGTGCAGGTGACTCCTACCTATCCTATGAACAATAGCTAGTTACGAAACTAATATTAAATTCTGTGACCGACTTATACGGGTGTAATGTGAGCCTTCCATTACTTATGATTGATTTGATTTATTGTTATTTCATCGTCAGAGGTCCTAGAATGAACAACTTGCTTGGGCGTGCTTGAGCGTCAGGGCTCAGATGTACTGTAACATCAAACAATCTCTTCTTACTTCAAAGTTCGAATCTTTGCAAGTCCGTAAATTGAAGCTGAATTGAGAAATGTACAAGGCTTTTCCATCCATGAATTTTATTAATTCGCTAACAGCCTAACATGACAACCACGACAAAATTTTGTCGACATGTTTTCTCGTGTTTTAATCGATTAATTATCTAGTACATGACTTCTAATCTGAAAAGTAGAGATATTTGTCGATCAAGGTATCTTGTCTTTCAAAATTGTCGATGTCGAGATATAATATATCGAGATATCTTATATCTTAGTTTGAAGACTCGACCGCGAGATATCTCTTAATGATCATGCTAGGCGGATTGGAATTACTTTTCTTTATAACTATCATGCAAATTTGGGTATAATAGCTAATAAATGATTCTGAAGAATTATGTATAAGGTACCTCAACCAATATATGTGAGTGTATTTATATACTTTGAAAACTAGATGTTTGCTGGCATAGATCGTAATAAATATACAAGTAAATACGAAACTCAGTGTGCGGAAGATTAATCTCTAACAAGGAGGTTAAACGCGTCGCTAACTACGACGGCTATTTCACAAATTATTTTGAGCTTCTAATTAAGCAGCGGCTATTTTTACTGAGTATGGGAAATGCCAATTAACTGTAATTGGTGGCGCTGTGCAAATAAAATAAACCGACCAGTTCGATTAATTAAGCTCTATGTACACAGCTCTCTTATTTTATTTTACTGCTATTTATTTATGTTCATATATTTATAACTAAATGTACAGCAATGTAATTTACAATGTACGATACTCAGGAACACCGCAAACACGATAAGTTTAATATCGATAAATAATTATAAATTAGCGATATAGCTTTTCTTTTTTCAAAATTAAAGAACAAAGCTCTTGCGAATTAGACAAGACAATTATGATGACTTGGAGATTTTTTAATTTTGTGTCAAATTTGTTTGAATTTTCTAAAATCTATTAAAAATATCCAAAATATTTAAAAAAAGAACAATTTGTAAGGCAGTATTTTTTTGTTACAAAAATGTGAAAATTCATAAAAAAACCTTGTGATGACGATCATTGTGTTAGATTTTTAGCACTAAATTTCCACATTTGTCAAATATAATATAAATGTTTACACAATTTATGTAATTAATACGCTCGCTGACTAATAAAGTCATAATTATAGTTGACGTAAACAGATATCTACTCGTTCCTATGTGAGTAATCGATATCTAGTACGTGATCGGATTCCAATCCTTGAATTTGATCTTAGGTATTCAGGCAAAATAGATCATGTTATTTTATAATCTTAGTAAAATCAAGTAATTTTAACACTAAGAATTTATTTTACATTATATCAAAATTGATCTATTTAATTATTGCAAAGCCGTGTGATGTCGATGAAAGTCGTCGGCGAAGAAATATTTTCTCTCGCACGCGAATTATTATTATAGACTCGCTCATGTCAACGTTAACTCTATTTTGCATTTTGACAGCGCCATACAAATTAACATCGTAAGCTATACAATGAGAGCAATGGCAAGTGGCAACTATTCGTGTGTTAAAACGCAGTTGTTTTAAAATGGCGGTGTATTTAGCGTTCGTAATACAAAAAATATACTTTAAAGTTTGAAGTTAAACGTTACTTATTTAAATTAATGAATGAGATATAATGATTATTAAGTATAATTTATTTTCAGACATCTATCCATAAATATTTAAAAAAAATTAAAGTTAAATAGGTAAATATGCAATTGTTAGGTAAGGTATCTAAATTAAAACTATGTGTAGACTAAACACTATTTGGGGTTTCCGCTGCGGTGAACACGTGTCCAGTGTTAGACAAATGGACATTAGATAGGCCAAGCATTTGGGTGCTAAGAATTTCGTTTTTAGATGAGTGAATTCGCGACAAGAATGTACATATATATAATTTAACTAGCAACATGTCTCGAATTCACACGGGTGCAATGACGATGTACTGTACACAAAACATAAATAGCCTATGTAACTCGCTGACAATGTAGCTTTCTATTGGTGAAATAATTTTTAAAATCTGTCGAGTAGTTTTTGAGCTAAATCGTAACAATTTTTTTTTTCCTATTTCTAATATTTGTATAGATTTTGTTCAGTTCTGGATGTCAATTAAAATAAGTGGCACAATCGCTGAATGACGGGATAGAGACTTAGGGAGTGTAGAAGTTGCTTTATCGTTATCATCATAGCAGGCACCTATGCGCGCGACACTTGGCTCGCGACCAATGCTGTGTCGCCCGATGCCGACTGACCATTTCATTTTATTTTATGCTCTCATCAGGACCTTTGCTGGAACTTGCTACTAAATCTCGGAAGAGAGATAAAAACGTCGCAAACATTTGCGCGATACAAGGCATTGAACATTTGATATCACGCGTTAATATTGTTTCAAATATTTTTTACAAAAATTTAAATTTTTCATTATTATAATGAAAGCTTTACGAATGAATTTACCTTAATATGTAATATTGCTTATTAATTTACTTTTATATGTATAAAGTTCGTTCAAATATATAAATTGCAACCTCTTTATTTAATACAATGTAATTTTTTATTACTTTAAAAAAATGACTGTAAATACGAGGAAAATCTCTTAATATTTAAATTAAACGTGTTTCAAAGCCGTTACGCTCCCATAAGTTTTGGCCCAGAGGTTACTGAATTGCACATCGGTAAAACTTTACAGTGCATTATACTTTGCAACATCTTCAAGGTTGTACCTAAGCTGGCCTGACCATGGTTTAAAACCCGGCCATAGCAACATTAGAAACTGATTTTAAAGTTAAGTATTGTAAGAGAAAGACGAAATTATTGAATTCTCGAGTCCAGCAGACATAGATTAGATACATTTCTGGGTTTGTTGCACTGATAATTTTGATTCACAGGCAAGTAGGTGTCTTCTGTGCCCTGTAAAATTGAAACAATATTTTTTTACAAATATTTTGTTTCCCCAGGAATCCAAACGTCACGAGGCTGTGTCTATAAAGCTAATACTTTATTCAATGTTCAGGAAATCGACACAATACATAATATGTTGAGTATCGAATTTTCATTGCACACAACTTCAAACTGTTGGTCACACATATCCGAAAAAGACATACAGAAAAGCCAAACAAAAGTAAAGCGTAGAAATCGACGAGTTCATAAAAAAAGTAAATTTGGGTAAGGCTTTGTTTTACAGATCACATCGTAGAGATTCAGGGCATACCCGCAGTAAATCCGATTATCTTTGTATCTGTTGACACACAAACTGCGCGATGAATATTAATATGACGTGTGTTATCAATGTGTTTGATTCAGCCTGGGAACATAATTTTGTGGTGGATTGAATAGGGAAAATAACGAAAATTTTAATATCGTGCGACTCGAACGAGCCGGCCTTATTATGTAAATACGAAGAAATCGGATGTGCGTTGGTAAATTGTGAAAACGTTTAATATGGAAGAGTTTTTTTTTGCCCTGGTGAATTATTGTGATTAGGTAAACCTCAGCTCAGCTATTACAAAAAAGGTGAAATAAAAACGTATATATGTTTTTTGATATCATAAATTGAATTAAAAGTATAAAGATCTTTAATCTCTACCCGCTGATTTACACGCATTATAAGACTTAGTTAAATCTCTTTAATTCTTTCTACGACATTCAAACTATTTTTAAATAGCGCTTGAGCTTTGATGAAAATATATTTTATTTAACTCATATTTCTAGAGATTAGTGATAAACCCATTTACAAATACTTCTTATAAATCTGTAGCTGTTTTAATATCTTATATTTTATACCTAGTTTTTATCAAAATTACTATATTCTTTTTACTTCAATAACTTTTTTTTAGTTTTTTAAACCCACTCAAAACTAGGCTTATATGATGGTCCCACCACTGCCTAAACATTCTTATTTTTATGTATTTTTTTTAAAACTCCGATAAACAATATCACATAAAATTTAACCACATTACCTTAAATTTCTGCCATTTGTTCGGGGCATGACGTGTTTCAATATAATTAACATACCGCGAGCACTCGACCGTTGCACTGGTACCCGGGGTTCGTATGAAATTTCCCACATCGTACGTAATCGAGCCCCAATGTGAGCGCATAATTGCTTATTTGCCTCGTTTGATATGCATTCGCGATCGCTGTCCGCCTCTCGGTTTATACCTATCCGCTTCGTAAAGCATATTCACTTGTTGGACTGATTATTTTATGCACAAAGACGTAGTTTCTGGCTTAGCGAACCCGGTGACGGGATCACAGCTAATTTATTGAAGCGATAGTGGTAACACTAAGTACTTACAATATAGATGTTATGTGGTTAGAAATAATTTTACAAGGTCCTTTCATCTTGCAGCGAATATTTTAATTGATGGAAAAGTGTAGAGGTTTAGCGTTATAGTGTATATCTAAAACGCAGATTCAATATAAAATACATAGTACTACATAATATTGTAAAAATCTGAACAGTTTTTTGAAGAATGGGGCGCAAAATTTATTATGGAAATCAGTGTTTTCAAAATACCCGTGCGGTCGTTAGATCACCGGAATTGCACTGCTATAATTGTTTTTTTTTAAACTAATATGCCAAATATCCATGTTTAGAAGTTGTCTTAAAATAGCGGGTATGCTAGTTACCATTGCAAAAAAAATATTTCTTTAGGTACCTACGATACGACCTCTCAAAATTGTTACATTGTTTTAAGATTGTAATAGATCAGTTTCTGATTATAATTAATTATATATTTCTATTTTCAGGTAAGATCCACTTCATCAAAGATTAAATGTAATGGTAAGATATACACAGAACATTGATCAATGAGTAAATAAGTTTTTTGTGAGAAGTTTTTAACATCAACAGTGGGTCATAATCAGTTTTGTAACAAGGTGCCTACAGCCTGAATCCAAAGTTTTTGGGACTCACTCTACCGTTTAATTCTGAGTACTGTAACTATTGTGTATTTTACGATCCTATATACGTATCTATACATACATATATACCTAAATAATTAAAAAAATATTATTAAAAAAGCTTTAATCTTGGTATAGATAAGACTTTTATGAGGACATGACAATTGCCGTGGGAGCGGTACTTGTGCAGACCAGTTAGTATATTACTTAATGTATAAAAACGTCTTATTTAGTAGTTTATGAAATCTACTCGTATTTGTCTGTGGTTTGCCGTAATGTTTTTTATGCGGGTATACTCATAAAATCATTCGTACATGGAACATGCGCTGTTTGTCCGTTTCAGTTGCTTGGCGATTTTATAAAATACACACAGTTTTCGTTCAAGTATATTTGCTATCCCATACTAACGAGGCGTGTTCCTGCATTAAAATTATTACCAAGTAGGGAAGTTAAATAATTCAAAAGTTGTGGTTATTTTTTGTTGAGAGGAAATAGGATTTTCTATTAGCGAAATTAAACAAGTTCTAACCTATTAACCTAGTTGCTTAAGTAATTTCTAAGTAATTTAGTTGCAACAGATATTTAAAGTGCAGTACAGTTAGGCAACAGCTACGGGAGGCAGTGTCATTATTATGGATGAACTGTCCGTGACTTTGTTCGCAAATTCATCTTTAAATGATGACTTTTTTGACTTTTAATTTCAATAAGAAAAAGTCTATAGTCTATAGACTATGTATAATGTAAATTGCATTAAAATCCTATGTCGGAGATTAGTGTGGGTTAACATATTGTTAAAAATTCTGTTACCCTTTTTTCTTCTTCTTCTTCCTGCCTTGTTCCCTTTTTTTATTTGGGGTCGGCGCAGTATATTCTCTTTTTTCTCTTCTTTCACTCGCCATATCATTCACACCTCTCAAACACATATCATTCTTTACACAGTCAATCCATGTTTTTTTCGGCCTCCCTCTTCTCCTATACTCCACTTTCATATTCAAATTTTTTTCTAGATACATATTTTTCATATTATTATCTTCTCATAACATGCCCATACCAAGCTGAACGATTACCTTTAAATTTTTCATTCACTGGGGCTACTCTCAAACTTCCTCTTATATAGTCATTTCTTATCTTATCTAATCTTGTCACTCCACACATCCACCTTAGCATTCTTATTATTGTTATCCTTTTTTATAGATCCTTTTAATTTTAATATTAATATATAATAGTTAATTTAGATAAACTCATGCATAAATATAGATGATCGATAACTTAAAATACATTTCATTCAAGTTTTACGAGCTAAATAATATTATCATAAGTTTAATTCGAAAACGCAATTAGCATATTCATCGAATGTTTGGAAAGATGAGACAGCAGGGAATTCGATGAAAACATCAATAATTGCCAGTTGAAATTCCGCAAGAGAATAACAATGCAAAATGACAAACACACGGTCAAACGGACATGCTTACGCGATCGTTTCGCAACGTGCGACTTCAGCCCTATTGCACAAGGGAAGAACATTGTACTTGCAACAGTGCACTTGGAAGACCCTCGTGAATGATTACTGTTCTGTTTGAAGCCACTGTTTACCTTTTTATGTATTTTTTTTAAATGGTATAGGAAGCAAACGGGTAGTCGGATGATGGTAAGTGTTCACCGGGCCCATAGACAACTGCAACACCATAGAACTTGCAAGTGTCTCCCTTTACTTTGCTTATTCACCTCAGCCATTACACGAAACAAAGGCATTGTACTTGTAATAATGCACTTGTGAGACTCCCGTGAATGATTGCAGTTCACCGAGAGCTTACTTTTTTGGGTACACAAAGTTGACTCACATATTGGTAAGCCATCATCGGCGTACACATTCCATACCCTTAGACATCTCCAATACCAAAGGACATGAAGTTACGTTGCCGGTAATACTACGAGTACTTTACCTGCTACTAGCAGTTATTCAACTAAAAAATAATAGATTTGATTAGGGTCCTAAGACTAACTCAAGAAATCGCATGTATTTTTCAGCGATGATGACTTAATTTAACCATTACTGATAAAAATAGGCTTCTGCTTCTTCACAGGTCAGAGGCTAGCAGAAACAATCTTGCGCAATAAACCCTTCTCTAATATATATTACGTCTAAGTGCAGATGTATTTTATAGAACTATGAGATTTAATATAAAAAAAATATATGAGGCAAGCAGAAAAATAATTTGTCAAAATACAGAGCATTCAGACAACTCCAACTCATTATAACGATATAATCCTTTGCTTTATTAATATGTATCATATTCTTTATTATTATGATAATAACAAATTTTTATTAATTACAATAAGATTCTCTCTACTAAGTAGGTCATAGTTTGGAGTTGAAGTTGTTTTATACAAAAAATATTTTGTATAATTGGAACATTTGTGAATATATACAAAGCTATTCCTTTAATTATGGCAAAAATAACGTTACGTCAATTATTTATGTTCGAATACTTTTATGAATAACGATATCTATACTTATATTATAAAGAGGAAAGATTTCTTTGTATTTTTTGTTTGTTAAAATTTAACTCAAAAGCTACTGGCCGATTTTAAAAATTCCAACCAATATAAAGCTACATTATCAGCGTGTAATACAGGCTATTTTTTGTGTACAGTACATATATATTATATATATATATCTACATTGCACCCGTGCGAAGCCGGGCGTGTAACTCGTTATATTATAAAAAGCAAAATAAGTAAGTATAAATAAAACTAAAAACAATAATGAGAAACAAAGCGATTCAAGTTGATGAGTTGGTTAGCTAGTTTTACAAAAAGCTACGTACAAATACCTCGACAAATATTTTAGTTTGATCTTATATATTTTAGTTTCTGTTCTTATATTGCTTAGATATAATAGAAGTAATAAGACTGAAGCTTACCAACAATACAAACAAAGATCTAACATTTTCACAGTCGGAGTAAGGAAGTTGGCGTCCATCATTTTCAAAACCCTTCAATCCAACGTGTTAATTAATAATTAAGTTCAAAAGTAAAACGTATCCAGATTGTGTAATAATTAATTATTAAGATAAAACATAAAAAAAATTACATCAAGTTCATTCAAACTTGGTAATACACAAATTTTTCAAAAGGAAGTGATAATCACTTGCTATCCGGTTTGACATTGACATTTAGACTGATTGTGGGCAAATTAGACGGTACTTTGTAATTTAAAAACGATTTATGTCCCGATAGTAAAAACCTGTATTGACAGTAGTACTGGGTAGAATTCGGAGTTTTTTAAAATGTAGTATCATTCTACAAAGTTTGTTATTATTAGAATTAATTTGCCTAAATATTTTTGTCATTTAATTGGATGCAAAATAAAATACATTTCATTTCAAAATTATTATAATATTATGTAAACATCCAGGAAGATATAAAATGTATGATAAATATAAATATTTGCGTCATATAACATACGAGTAATTATATAGGACAAGTTTCATTAAAGGTTAGACGATATCTCATTAATGTTTGGAATTCAGCGTATATTTTATTTAATTAAATTAACACGCAACCTTATTAGTTCCAGACTAAAATAATTATTAGCGCGTGCTCATAACGTAAAGGTGTGGTCATACACCAGGACGCGACGTAAGGGCGCGCCTACACGCAAGCACCCCATTAGGAACCATATTATTTCATACACGCTCATAAAATATGCAAGTGACATGTTCGCCTTTATGACAGTTTGTTTGGTGACATGGAAAAATATTATTCCATTGAGACATTTCGGGACACGCGAGGGAAAATATTTTAAGTTTTCAATTGGGACTGTCTCACACGTTGGCATGGTTTCATATTTGTAATATTTGGCTGTATATATTTTATAAATATTAGAGGAATTTTATGACGGCCACGTTGATGAGTTGGATAGTACTGAGGGTCTAGCACGAACGACTATCGACAAAGTATTCGAATCGTCAAACTGTCACTTGTATGAGAAATCAGTTGAACTTTCATACAAATGACAGTTCGACGACACGAATACTTTTTCGATAGTTGTTCGTGCTAGCCCCTCTGTAGTTTTTGACGGTTCTCGTGTTCCTATCACTCCGGGTTCACATATTCTTATAATTGTTTGTCAGATACATGAGGATTATAATACACACATATTATATTGATTCATTGAAATAGTGAAGCTACAGAACTTTAAGAAAATAATTTTTAAAAAGTCCGTTATAGTTGTCCCTATGTTTTTTTAATTACAGTGTCATAAGCATCTTTTCAATATTACTAAAACAACTGTAAGAAAAAGCCTTACACGAAAAAATACGTAGAACTTTGTATAGCATCATAATAATTAATAAGCAACCCACGTATTTTATTCTCGCGTTACGAAGTATTCTCTTTTATTGATCGGTTGGTTATCGTCTATATTTATCGGGAAAGGTTTTGTTGCGGTGAAATGAAGTATCATTTGTTTTAGATATGCCTACATTATCGAAGCAAATATTACCAATATGCGATTATAGAGGATTATTGCTTTTGGTAGTGTTTGCTTTTCATACGACTAAAAGGAATATTTGTACGAATAATTTTCACGGAATCTTTATTCGGAATTTTATGAAGTTCTAATATTATCGAAATTTAATTATTGTGATGCTCTTTTCGGCCAGTGAGTGTAAATTGGGTGTGCCCATTACTGTCTAGTAGACAATGTAGATATGCGCAAATCATTGAACATGGCATAGTTCCTTGTAATACTGGAACTAGTTCCAGGAACCACGTTCATGGAACTGTCTAGTCCGCTAGGTTCTTAAGGGCCTTTTTTTGTGTGCGAGCAAAACAATCAAATGTATACTTAGTATAAACCGGTTCTTACAGTTCCAAAATTTGTTTTATTTATCGATTGATGCAATACTAAACTAGTGAGAAAGTATTTAAAACTATACATTTTTAACTATTTTTTTAGGAGTCGGGGTCAAGATTTCTAAGTCAAAGCGAAAAAAAATATATATTCCTCCCTGATACCAATATCCTAAAATACAAATATCGAAGACACCTGCACTTCACCACTTTGTTCTTTGGCGTCATTAGCTTAGGGTTTCAGCATATACATACATATTGTACGCAAACTAAAATGATGCCTGAGCCACTGCAAAAGAGCAGCAAACACGCTTCTGGAGATCACATCGTACGACAACCATTAGGAGCCTTATCATTAGTACTAATCTACTAGCTAGTACTAATATTTACTTCCCGAATAAATGTATTTCATTTCATGAAGAGTTTGCGTTGAACAAGTTAGTTGTTAACGTATTCATAGTTGCCTAAACTAAAATAGGTTTACCTTTGAAATCCGTCTTAGTGACTGCAAGTTCAGCCCAATTTTTAATTAATTAGAATAAAAACTGCCAACTACCTACGTCTAGTTATCGCAAATATTACGTTCAGAACAAATGAGAACTCCGACGTGAAACTGGAACGAAGCAAAACGACAATGGAGGCGACTAACTCAAAAGCCAATTTTTTGAAATGCATGACAGAAACGGATGAAAAGTCAAATAACACTACTGTATAACTCTGATGCATATCTACAGCGAAAAAAGTAATATCGCATAAAAAACAATACGCTTCTGCAAGACTGGGACAATGATGTGATAGTGTGTGGGTGTGAGCGAGACAAAGGGATTGTTTTCATGCACCTGCCATCCCTCACCTGGTGCGGGTTCGTTCATATTTGATTAAGCTCCGACGGGGTCGTCAGTAGTAACTAGGACTGTTTCCTCACTTAAATTAAAAGTGTAATACTTAGTATGTTTTACCGTTGACGTCAACCTTAACTAACATAGGACGCTTGTTATAACTAATGATAATGAGTAGGTAGGGTATATTCTTTGCTGTGCTATATTACAATATTATGCGTTACGATATTTGCACTATTCTATTGAGAAATAAGATAAGATATTGTGTTCTATGCATGTATGAAATATTAAATACAATCGAAGCTTGATTTTATAACTATTTGTGTGCAATGTAGAACAGTACATAAATAAAAAATATAAACAAAATAGCCTATGAAAATGGTAGCTTTCTATTGGTGAAATAATTTATAAAATCGGTCAAGTAGTTTTTGAGTTTAATCAAACAAACAAACAAATCTTTCATCTTTATAATATTATTAGTATAGATATACATAGGATAGACAATAAAATGAGGTTTTTAGTTTGTCAATTCAAATGAAACATAATTATGTACATTTAATTTAATTTTTTTGACGTGTAGATTGAAATAAGACTTCGACTGGTTTCTTATTTGAAATTTAAAACATAATCTACATTAACGCCATCTAACTACAGTATTTGCTTCAATTTCTAGATTATAGCAACACTGGCCTACCATTTGTTTTTAGGCAATATTTATTTAATTAAAAGGACAATTTATGTGTGGGAGCAGTATTTTATTAAAATAAACTTACTTCCTAATTCCAAAATCAATAGCTATACACTACGGGTTCAACGGTTTTTGACGTTGAGTCAATTGACGAGATGTCTATACCCTGTAGCCGATTTCAATAATCGAATATCGACTAATCTAAATCCCCTGAGGTCAGATGATCGGCGTCCGCCAGTCTGACCGCAAAAGTGGACTCCCACGGAACCCTGTAACCACATCGTCAACTCGGGAACTTGATTACTAACGATAAAAATCAAACTTTAACAATCTATCACATAGAGTTGATATGTTCGATGATACGAGTGTTGCCACGCTACAAATGGTAGCACAAAAATTTATTGTAACTAGTTGACCCGTGCCCACTTTACTGGACTACTCAGTGAAAATTTGGGGTGTAATAGGTATTTTTTGACGCAGCTTCTTAGTGTCATATTAGGATTAATTATACATAGGTTTGGGTATCTAAGGATAATTTGCCAGCCTACCATAAATAGAAAGAAATCATATATCACAGTATATAGTACGAAGAATTTTAAAAGCCTATGATAATCATTATTATTTATTGCATATGCTAAAGTGGTTTTGCCTTTTTATTATACGAAGGGTTCTTATCTATTGTTTTTTTCCGATCGTATCTGACGATATAAAAGCTTTTTAACAGATGGTGGTTTAATTAAAAAATGCAAAACAACCATGGGTATAGATAGTACATTAAAAATACTGTAATAATTTTATATTATTTAAAAAAATATTCTTCATTTTACAAAAAAAAAAACTCTATGAAGAGATGCTAAAATGACCAAACAAATTTAATTTTCAATTTCTCTTTTCTGTATTTACTTTAATATTTAATAACTTTTACTCCCGAATAACACTGATATAAACGGGGAAATTCGTAAAATATTAACATTCTAAGTTAAAAGTTTCGATGAGAGACCGGATGCGGGGCTTTTGACCGGGTTTTCCACCCCGAAAACGAAGGGCGATGTGTTCAACCTTCGGGGCTTTGGCTGTTATTAATTAATACCTAAAGGCATATTTTTGTGGCGTTGTTTACTTTAATAATAATTATCAGCAGGGCCAGATTAAGAGGTATGACCGTAGATAGGCCTAACAATATAATCATGTTTGTACACAGTACATTAGGTAAAAGGTAAAACAGCGACAAAATATTAAAGTAAAAGTTGTTTACCAGTATTTACTCGTCGGAATTTGAAAGATTTTTTTCTGAATTCTCTATTGTGGAGGCCTCTCTCTTGTGGACACACCGGGGCAGTAGCCCTTCCCTAAATCCGGTCCTGACTATCAGAGACAATTATTAATGTAATGTTAACTGACTATAGAAAAAGGTGGAGGTTCCCAATTCGTCTCTTATATTTTATTTTCATAAAAATAGCCAAAATCTTCTTTAGAATAATCTTATTTAATACATCAAGCGATTTACTGCTATTTTAGGATAAAATATATTTTAAACTTTAAGTACCTTCTCTGTTACCGGTGCTAAGTAAATACTACGAGCCGCTAATCCAGGCCACCTATTTATAAATAGAAGAATAAGCACAAACTTCACAATGCATTGTGATAAATAAGCATTTTAATGAAATACAATATCTAGCGCAATCTCAAAGCGCTCTACATAAGCAATGTAGAGATAATTACGCACATAATATGTGCCCGTCATAGAGCCGTGATGTTGACAAACATTCTGTGTTCTGTATGTAGCTGTACGACTTAGCGAGTGTTAATTTGACGCTAACTGATGGAAAACATACACTGTTAATATACACAAACATAAGATTGAAACTGGGAAGGAAGCTCATGCATCCGGCTTGTGTCAATATTTTTTGTTACGAATCAAACTATCTCGTATCCACAATATGCATCAAAGGAATATCGCCGCGAGAATGATAGTTTTTTTTATATAATTTGTATTGTAAAAAAAATAATTCATTTAATAAGACCTTATTTTTTATACACGGAGAACAGAGAATACTTACTTAGACTTTTTGGTAAACGCTTAAAATATTATAATCTCAGTTTTTGACGATTCCAAATATTTCGATTATATTAAAATGAATGTTTATGTAAGGATATTTTATTAATGGTTCGAGAGTGTTTTGAATTTGAAATTGAAAAAAAAGTGCCTTATTTTTTGATAGATTATATAATTTCGTCAAAAGCATTTCCGAAAGTATTTAAGTTAATTGTATATATTACCAAATCTTTGCAATACATTATAAGATTATCTATAGGTACTTTATTTTTGCATTTACATTGTACCTACTCGTGCGAAGAACCTACTGTTGCTAGTCAGATATATTTTTAGAAAAGTGTAGATATTGTATTGTACAAAAAAGAATTCAATTCATTCATATGACCTAAAATAATGTTGGCAAGAAGACACATTTTATAAACGGTAGAACTTCTTGTATAATAAACCAGACGTATTTTGAGTCTTTCCCTCTCAGACTAGTTTGCATTTTAAGAGCCCACTCGTATTTTCTAGTCGATTTATCCCCTGATTAGACTTAGGGCGTGGGGAAAATACTTATAGACAAAAGGATTCTACCCTAAGTCCTCCCTAGATTTTTTTGTGTATGTGATCACACATCCATGAATACTGCGTTGTTTGCAATACGATGAGCAATATTATTTTAAGTCGTTACTGAACAAATATTTCCTTTAAAATTACTTTCAAGATTTGTTATTTTTTTATTAGATATATTACAGAAGAATGTTAGCAATATTTTTCCTTTCCTGAAAGCTTCTGTTACAAAATAATTTGTTCCTGATAGTTGACTTTAAACTCTGTAACTTATTAAATGTAAGTTAAATCTATCTGTGTATATATGAGATCTTAGCAATATTTAACGACTATTTACTAAATTAATATTAACTTTTGTCCCCTTTTTTGTTCTTCGTAATACCAATTTAAATTCCAATGTTACTCTTTAACTTATTTTTTATAATGGTTCGTTTTCGAATATTTTTTAATTTTATGTTGGAGGAGTCTAAGTTTAGTCGTCTAAGCATTCAAGATATTTCAAAAAATATAACACTGGTGTATAAAATAATAAACGATAGTATCTGAAGTACGTTATTCCTTCAGCTGTTATAACAGTAGCAATAAATATCGTATAATATTTTATATCTCGGGGGTCGTTGGCATTTAAACGGGGCATATGTGTAGTCACCTGTCAATCCCCTTCCTACTATAACCCCCGACACGTGGAAAATATTAAATGTTACTTGTTTGGTGCACCCGCTATGTGGGCGAGGGCTCTAGATATTATTACTCGGTGTCAACCTTCAGCGTTATCTCCCGTAAATTGAAATGAAATAGCGTTTTAACCTCATTTAACATATTGCTGCCGCGAAATAAGGCGTATATTTCGAAAGCTAGATTATTAACATACAGAGTTTGTAAATTATTATCTCCGCTTTCACCGATATCTATATATTTATCTCGTCGATACTGCTGTTTTATCAAATGTATGTATTGAAAACCGTAGAGTAAGCATTTGAGAGGGGACGATAAAAGAAGAATGATAGATAGTTTTGACGAACGTATTATAACAAATCCAGCTCATGTGCTATTATTTGAATCAGGCCCATTTTTTTATATGTGGTGTAAATATGTTGACACATCCCCGACGCTGAGAGGATCAGAGGCGCGGGAAGTGTGGAGTTCCGTTGCGTCTGCTCCGAGGTTTTGAGCCAGATGGCTCAACTCCGTCGAAAACAAGATCGGTTTTCGGCTAGTCACTAAAAACATCACGGCTCACTTTCCGCCTTTACGGGATTCGTGGGTAACATATCTCCAGGGGTATTTGAATTAGGCCCAAGCGCAGCTCAATCATTACAAAATTTAGTTTGGTAAACGCAAATGTTTGTTATCCAAATGTGAAAAGGTTCATGGCCGCAAAGGGAGTGATGAGTGATACAAAAATTGACACAGTTTAAGGTATTCTGTTCTCCAATTAATTCGTCATGAAGTCCATTAAAACGTCAATTCCGACCTATTTTGTTTACCGTATCGGCAAGGTTTACGTAAAGTATTTTCACACCTAACGAATCGTTCGGATTTATTTGATATAAATAAAATTGGATGAAATCCATTGAAACTTACTTGCATATATTTAGCAATTGTAAATAAGTAGATCAACGAGGCTGGAGCGCAATAAATATAGATATAAATAAATAGTTTGAACAAATATTAACTGTTACAATAAACAAATGACGGTTATTATAACAAAAACGGGTTAAAATAGCAAAAGTATGGTACCTACATAAAGCAATAATTGAGTGCTTCGTCATTTTAGATATTATAAAGTGATACAGCGACTCTCAAAGCTTCTACGCAAAAAAAACTCGTCTCTAAACATGAATTTTCAATAATATTATGTCTTTTAGAGAATATTCAAACGCTCTCGTTTGGATTAAAACGCGATTTATTGAAAATTTTAATAAAGGCAATACTTTTAACTAAGCCTATATTTTGAAGGTGTTATGCGATAAAATATGCTCCTGATGAATAATATTATTGCAAATTATGTTGTTTTTCAGTTTATAACAAACATCGCTGGAAAATTTGGCGCCATTTACCACATAAATAATTTGTTATAGTTTATTAATAAATGTGTCCTCAAAATCCGTGAATGTAAAATGCGAACTTAGAAAATTTAAAACTAAACGATTCATGATATGACAACTATGTTAAACGCCTATCTGATTGAATCAAAGTTTTTGAACTAAAAAATGTAAATGTAATACTAAAACATCTTTAAATGATACAGTATATACGTAGTTAAATAAAAACATTGGAATACCAGATAACCATTGAAAGAAACAATACAAGGCTTTGGTACCACGGATTTGGTATCTGAAAATATATTGTAATAATTCAATCAAAGCTTTCGTAGGAGGGTTTTAGCCATTACAATAATATCGACAGTATAGTACTAAAACAAAAATATTTATTAATATTTGTGACGTGATAAATTAGGTAATTTTGTCCCTAAACTTTTAAAATTAAATTTAACTGATAAATATTTCTTTTATTTTCTATTGTCAAAATATACCTAGTTCTTTGAATCATCTTTGAAAGAATATGAAAATATACGGAGCAGAAATATTTATTTAACTGTTTACTTTTAATTTCATACTTATTTAGTTTTAGCAATATACCCTCAATTTCAATTATCTTACAAGTCAAAAATCGATGAGGATTGCTGATATTTTGGCTAAAAACGTAACTAATTTATTTACGTGAAATATTATTTAAACGAATATAAACGTGGAGCGAGTGACGATTTTTAAACAAGCACCGGTAAATCCAATTATCTGTATCGACAGCTTCGATGTTACTGATCATTAACGGTGTGAAAACAATCAAATTGACTTTAACAATCAAACATTTTCACCAAACATCTCACTCACTGCACGAGTATATATGGATGAAATAACGTTTATGTAAATCGAAGTCACGATTCAAAGCTTGAATCATGAAAATATTTAATTATATTCGATATATTTTAGTCTAAATATAGGTACTAAAACATCTGAGTAATATAACATCGCGGTTTTGTATAACTGTTATTAGTTTTGCGCCATCCATTTCGCTCTCTCAACCAAATTTTCTTGTATTTCGCAACCAGTCCACGAATTTACCTCGCTCAAAACGAAATCATGAAACTTTTAGATCGATAAACTGATTGCGTAGTTGGTAAACAACCGGCCCTAACTTTGGGCCTGGGGCAATAAAAATCACGTTCACTCTGATTTACGCACTATCGTGTTATTTTGTTGCTTTATTTATCTCGTCCGGGTAAGGGTCTTGCTAAATTAGAGTATTAACAATTACGAACACTTTTATGTGCGGGATTTTATGTAAAGGGGACTTTTGATAGTTTTAATTGGAGCAATCTACCTAAGGTATCCTTTTACGTTTTGGAAATAACATTTTCTATCTCTGATGCAGTATAGAAATATATAGTTCCCAAAAACAAAATCGTATCTGTGAAATAGTTTATTTGCAGATACGATTTTGTTCTTAGGACCCGTCGAGTTAATCTTTAAAAAAACAAAACCTTGGGGCAAACGGACTGACAGATCACCTAATGTCGGGTCACATTAAGCAGTTACCAGTTTCGGGAACATAATACAAGCCCAAAAGCCCGGCTTGTCCTATTAATTCAACCATAAAAAGAAAAATAATGCCCTTAACGTAATATGACCGCCTCCGTGGCTCCATGGTAAGCGGCACGCGTTTAACACCGGAGGTTCGAATCCCGGAGAAACAAGATAAAAAAAATGTTTTACAGGTACATAATGCTGATAACCGCCTTGCCTGTAAAGATAAATTATCAGAGAACCAGACACAGAAATGGGTCTGCCACATGCCCCTCTAGGGGACACGGGAATTCACTTTAACGTAATATAATAACAAAAACACGTATTATTAGTCGGCAAGCCGGGCTTTTGGGCTTGTATGGTGGTCCTGTTACTAGCAGTTACGAATATCTTTGAACTTCCTTAATATTAGAGGTTTTGAACATGCGTTGCCTACAGCAACTAAGAAGTAACCATATAAAAATAGATGTTATTGTTACAAGACTCTCCTGATAGCTGTGCAGTAAATGTAAAACTAGAAGCATTTAATATGTATTTTTTATTGACGTTCATAAGTGTACATTGTGTTACCTAAATGAATAAATGATTTTTGAATTTTGAATTTTGTACAAATTGTAATGACATAAGCTAATTAAGCTTTGACCCTTTTAATAACGAGCGGTTTAGTTATGTACTGAATAATATTAATGAAGCCTTCGTGCACAAAAACCTCAATTAAGCTGTAACCCCAGTTCTAGGGTAGTGAAATTAAAGCGCAATGTTTAAAAGAAGCGGCCAAATGGGTCCGATAAAGAGACGTTATTACGTGAGTTATGATGCAAAATGACCGCAACAAATTAGTTTACTTCCGCCATATATCGTATTAGGAGTTATTTCGTTATTAGAAGCTGAAATATTTTATTGCGTATTGTGAAAATGGTGATGTATTCAGTTTTAACGATGTGAGTGAGAATTCACTGGTAGAGATTTCAACATATGTATCACAGACTAAAGTTGAGTATTAGAAGTCATTGTTATCATCTCCAGTAAGTGCTCATAATACACTACAGTAAAATAAATAAATAATAATAATTTATAACAAGTTAAGAATTTTGATAGTACCTATAATATCACTCTCATGTAAAATTAGGTTAGCGGTCGGTAAGGAGTCACTAAACCGCACTATACAAGGCACGAATCAGGTTAGCAGTCGGTAAGGAGTCACTATAAGGCACGAAAAGTAACACGGCATGGCAAAATATTCTTGTCGACAATTGTTAACGCTTGTGCATATCAATACAAATAATACTGTTTTTCCTGATACGTTGCTAGCAGCGTGATGGTGTAGTGGACAGTAATCAGATCAAGGCGACATAGACACCAAACAAATAAATATTTTCTTTCAACTACATTAAAAATACTTGGTATATAGATAAGGGGCATAATATACCTACCCCTAAAGAAAGAATAGGCAAAAAAGTATAAAAACACATAAATTCACATTTTTTTCCTATCGAGAAAATTTCACTGAAACATGTTTTCCTTTTAAGCGACACTGCAAAATATAGTCATAAAACAAATCCCAAACATTCATATCCATAATCCACATCCGCAACAAATTACACGTAATAGAAAAACTGCAATTTTTCTCAACATATCCCCTTAAAGTGTGACGTAATTAATTATGGTTGGCCCCTAAGGAAAGCCGTTGAGATATTACTAAGGTAACTAAAAACAAACGTTAATAAAATACTGACATTAATTGGAATTATACGTATAGCTGAGGTATCATCTATCATCAAGTTAGACTCACGCTCGTCTTTCGATATCTACCATAATAAAAGTCAAACGTGCGAGTCCATTAATCTAAAGTTGTTAATATCTGCAATTTACGACAGTAATGGTTAAAAAGCATTATTTGCAATAACGAAGTAGGTATCTTGTAGCATGAGCCACGTCCGCTTTTGATAAGCTAATGTTTCACGTTGCAAGTAAAACGATTAAGAGCGCTGTATATACTAGATATACCATTCAAAACTAACGGAAAGGAATTTGCAAACCGTTTTAAAGTACTGAGATAAATTATAAAATAACTAAAACTTTTGCCAAGTACCGATTAGTAGCATATCAAGTGGAGTATAATGAGCATTCAAATTTGATAATTCCAATTTCATTTAGCTCCAAATCTACTGTTGTAAAATAAAAATAAAAGTAAGAATTATAGTCAATACTCAGTATAAACAGGATATTTAAAAAATATTTTTAATAGCAAAATAAACATTGATAACATTTTTAAAACTTCACGCAAGTCCCATTTGGATTTTACTAGTTTTTCTGATTTAGATTTGATTACTAAATAGAATTTAAGAGTGAGGCCTATTGAATTAAATGTTCTGCATTGTTAAGATCTAACATATATTTCAATAAATTGAGGTAGGTGAAATTAAACGGAACGTACAATGCCAAGTAACAAACTAGTACAACGATCTGTTTACATATATTTAGCGTTGCGCGTTGACATTTTTACGAGCCAACGAAATTCCTCACGAGACGCTGCTTCCTCCCCTTGCTATCTCGTCAATTGTTTTGTGTTTGTTTGTGTTTATTCTTGGTGCCTTGTTTTCATAACACACTGTCTGTCTTTGATGACGGTCTGTTTGCCTAGCGGTCGCCTCTGGATACTGAATAATGTTCTTGCTTTTTTCAACTCACATTTTCTCTTTTATCGCAGCCTAGTTGTCGGAAAAATATATGGTTTCTTTTACTGAACAAGGATCATTTCTCAAATGAGTTAATATAATACGTTTTTGGCTTCTTTCAAATACGATGACATAACAATGTTGGATTGTGAAAGGATGAATAAAATGATGTAATAAATTAACCGCAAGAAGATCGATGCTACTGCAAAGTAATTTATTATAATAAATTAATTGTGAGTAATATATACCAGCAAACAATCTGCTCACCAAATTGCTAATCCCAGGGTGGGCCTGATACGCATTATTCGCTCGACTGACTTTTGGCCGGCGTCCACTACATGCATCTTAGCGGCTCATGCCCCTAGTATTGTTAATCCATTGTTATTTATAGTTAGCGAAATGCATAATTATTATCTCGGTGCCGCTATGTTAATTACAGCCAGCACTGTTAGACGGGTATGCTTGGCGCACACGAGAGTTCGCCGCGGCACGTCTACTGCAGAATCATGTTAAATACAAACGGATGTACGTAGTCTATTCAGCGTTACGTAATAACTTATCTATCTCCAATTATTTATCAAGGGATTCGAGCACGTCTGAAAGCCTTGTATAACCGGCTATTTCGAATTCAATTTGACGGTACCGCTGTAAAAACTGAGTCGCGTCTGTGATGTCAAACCAACAGCTTCCGTGACGAGGCAAAAAAGGAATGGAAGAGTGGTAATTTGTTTCGGTTTATCAGTATTAAAGCAAATCGTGAGCGTTGTGATTGGTCTTTGGATCGAGTGGTGGTCATCGACTTGCCGGTCAGCATCGACTGTTTTGTAAATGTTTGTTCTACCACATCCATTTATTCAGTTACGTAATAATGAAAGATAATTTCTTAAACCATTTCCAGACTATAAAGAAAATTGCCAAGTAAAATATTGCAAGGTTGTTGTAACACGGTCGCAAGTTAAATATTGATAAATCCATAAAGGAGAGAGTTTTGTATTATTCCTTTTAGAGTGCACTTTTCTGGAATTTAACATTGTCTACAGGGCGGAATCCATCAAAGGATTAGGGTGGCGTCTCGGGAACGGTTGATCGGCATTTTCTGGGTGTGGAATAAATTATCCACCACTTAGACGATATCTCGCAGATTTTACGTTTTCAATGTTTTACAAAAAAAGAACTTCTATTAAACGCATTGATGTAGCCATTATATACGGAGCCAATTAGTGAATTTTATTGATATGTATATGTAAGAAAAGGAAAAATGAGCAATTCAATTACAAACAGATGAGAATTAAAAAAAGCGAGCAATTAATTACATTATACGATATCATATTATAGAAGTGAATTCCCAAAATACTTTACATTATTACAATATTTAATACTAGTAACACTCCCCGGCTTCGCATGGGTGCAATTTAGATAACTCGCTGATAATGTAGCTTTCTATTGGTGAAAGATTTTTTAAATCGGTCCAGTAGTTCTTTAACAAACGAACAAACAAATGTAATAGTATAGATAAATAAACAATGCTCCTGAAACGCTAAGATGTTGTGTGAACTGAGGAGATATCTAAAATGCGTACTAAGCTCAAATCGGTGGGTTTCAATCAGCACAGATTGTGGCCGGAGCGCGCCGTTGCAGCGGGATTATAGACTGCATGACGCTGCACATTACTTGGAACGTCAGTTCATTTCATTTTGAATGGAAATTGGACGTTGTTAGACTGTTTTCCTGTAGTTTTTAGTTTTAAAATATTGGGTTTGGTCGCTTATTTTTGAAGTATTTTTCGATGCGTTACATCAAAATTGCTTAAACTGATCTTTTTTTTCGTTTGCGGACAGGCGTTTCATCTTATGGTCTTGAGGATGCATTGGCGACCTTTAATTAATAAAGATATATTTAGGTAAATTTAATACATGGCCTCCTCCATAATTTAACATCGGAGATCCTGGTTTTGAATCCCTTGGAAACCAGAAATGTTTTGATCGGGAACGGGACATAGTTTAGTTAAATTTTAATACATCGCTGTAATAGAAAGTTAATAGGCACTTTTTATTGTAGTAAATGCGTCGGCATTTTTCAAGAAAGACTACCTACTTATAAAGGAATCCTCGTGAATTCATTGTAAATAACATAAACTTACCCGGTATTTTGTTAATGGAACAATGAATTCCTCTATTTAAGGATACACAATACTTGATAAGTATTTAATTACTCCTGTTCCATAATAATTCAAATTACAAAGGGAGTGATAAACGTTACCGTCACGTTATGAACTCTGTTTTAATTAATTTGAAGATCGGTATGCCAGTGTTGGTACCTTTTAGATTAGTACCGTGTTAATAGGAGAGATTGGTTTGTTTGTTTGTTACGATTTAACCCAAAAACTACTGGACTGACTGGCCCTACTAGGGGACTAGAGAATCCACTTAATATTTATATGATAATACGTTCTTACAAGCTGTGGCGGGACCACCATACAGGTCCAAAGCCTGGCTTGCTTTATTAATGGAAACATAAAAAGATTAATAATAATACCCATAACGTAGTTATATAAGTCATATAATATGTATATAACTTACAGAATTATTACAACAACAACTATTACATTATAGTCGGCAAGCCGGGCTTTTGGGCTTGTATCGAAGACCCGCCAATGCTTACAAGTTTTTATACATAGGTAATAGCTTCAGTTATCATAAAATCAACTCTATTATAAGCGACTATTGATATATTTGTTACATGGATGAGACTTAATATTGATATTTCTATATTACATTATATAATATATTAAATTTAAAAAGGTCATAATATATGAGGTAGAAACTAAAGTATAATGAAGTCAATGCAATTTGAAGTGCGCCAGCGCAAGAAAGTGACTACATACTTTTGAATATGGAAGACGAGAAAGTAAATTATTTAGGGTTGCAAACATAAGTGCAGCAATTCTCTACAATAAGAGAAAATAACTAAATATTATTTTAACTGGGATCTACCGGTATGAAAATATGTTGATCGTAGCATGCTTTAACATTTACTTTTCGTTCGGCAACAATGAACTAAGAGATTCCTATTATAATTATATTTAAATGAAGTTAAAGTTTTAGGTATTGTAGAAACTTTGGCATCAACGAAAAATGTATGCATAGCATATACCAACACCAAGTTTTTGTTCGTTTTAAAGTTTGTTTCAATTTTCTCAATATCATTGAAAGATTTTACACATACCACATCCAACTTGACAACCCTAAGTTTACGCACGCTAGACACGTCGCAAACGCATTCTCTCCACATGTCCATAGTATTGCACTGAGAATGCGCACTAAGCGGTTACCCAATACTATATTTAGTTTAGTACGTTCTATATAAATAGACGATTAAATTAAATATGTGAGGTCATATTCATATAAGTATGTAGCCTTTTAATAGTAATAGGCACATTATATTGCGTTTTCGATCCGAATTAGGCAATGTATGGAAAAATATAGATGGGTGGCTCGGAAAATTAAAATTAAATATTACAGACTTTGTATAATGAGCCTCCATAACTCAGTAGAATGTGTATGGATTAAGCACCAGAGATCATGGTAGCAAATCCCGGAGAAAAGAATTAAAAAACACATTCCTCAAAGGTCGGCAACGCACCTGCAACCCCTCTGATGTAGCGGATGTGTATCGGCGGCGGTGATCATGAGCCACCTGCTTGTTTGTCTCCTATTCTTTTAAAAAAGAAAAAAAATCGTTTACAGAAGTCTCCTACTTATCTATAAAAAACGAATGATCAGGGAAACGGACAAAAATGCTTCATGCTCCACCGGTTCACTTGATGAAAATACACATCTGATAAAAAATTGTAATGAATTTGATAGATTTTATAAAAGTATTGATATCAGTAAATGTATGAGTGCTATTAAGGTAATTCCTTCCCTTGTGTTTCATGTAACCAACCAGTTTGCTCTCACTTGATGGAATGTGGAAATTCGTTCTGGGATTGTGAGCACGTGTACGTTAAGATTTATTATTCTCACTTCTCAGTGGGAATTAAAATGCTTTCGTAAAGAATTTGCAACCTGTAGATAATCGCTTCGTGATAAGATAATACATATAAATACTGAACAAGCTTTATTTAATTAGTAAGATAGATAATATTGTCTTTTATTAACGCGAGTATCACACATTTAAATAAAATACTGTATACCGGATTAAAACGCCCAGTCTCCCGCGACCACGGTTGCTGAAAAGCATCCGAAACGTCGGGATAAATAATTTAAACAATAAATCGCGTTTTAATCCGGTATACAGTATTTTATTTAAATAGTAAGATAGATTATTCAAATGAACCGTCCGTCGCTTCAACGTTTGTAAATTATTTCGTTGAAATTGTAAGTCCTTTTCTTTGATAATATATCGAATATTGTACACCTTTAAATAAAAAAAAACTTTCACATTTTCACATGTCTGCCCATATACATAAATAAATAATAAATCGCGTTTTATGTAATAATTCGATAAAAAATATTTGCTTAAATGTGTGATACTAGCGTTAATAAAATACAATACTATTGTACTTCCTGATTCTACTAGTGGGGCTTAGGGCAGACACAATTCTGTTTGTTTCACTTATTATTTTTATAGGTAGTCTGAGTGTATGCATGCCCGGGCGATTTTTTTTTGTTATTTCTTCCCTGGGACCTCTAGTGCTGAATGCAATGCACTTTACTCCACTTTAAAACTATTTTTTTTTCTATTTACACTAATTTTATAAAGAGGAAATTTTGAATGTTTGTAACAAATAAACTTAAAAATAACGGGACCGATTTTAATAATTATTTCACCAATAGAAAGCTACAATATCAGCGAGTAACATAGGCATATTTTTGGCTTATAGCAGGTACACAGGTACATTGCACCCGAGTTGCTAGTTGAATTTTTGAAATACATACTGTATATTGTCAAAGTACATGATTATTGCACATCCAACCTAAGTACTTAGCAATGTTTATAAACCGAATAAAACACTTTTTTAAATAAGATAATCGCAATTTATTTTCTAACTGATTCAATATCGCTCGGTTATTTATTAGCTGACATCAAAGGGGCAACTTTGCTATTAAGTATTTAATGAAAATTTCAAGAATCGTTACCGAAACATATAAGAAATTAGTTGTTGAAGTTACCAACAATCTGACAACTCTGAAACCTGTCATACACAAAATGGCTTGCTGTCCGTGATTTTGAAACTTATCAAAGGGTTTTTCAATTCTCAAGTCATGAATTTTTCGACTTTGATTTTATTTCTTTAACATTTTTTATCAAACTTACTCCATCTTTGTTTCTTTAAAAAAAGAACAAATAAAAGTTATGATAAAAACGATAGAATGAAAGGTAGAAAAGTAAAGTAAAAAATAAGGTAAATTAATAAAAGCTTTGAAATCTAAATTTCTAAGGTTTAGTTCTTTTTTGAGTACTCTACAGTGACTGTAAAAGGCTATTTTAAAGTAATGGCGATGGCTGAGGATTGCGTGTGTCTCTTTCAGGGCATTTTGTTCAGTAATCCAATAGTAGGGAAAGATAAAAGCGCAAAGATAAAAGGGGTGCTTAATGGAATTAAACAACAGCGGGAGGGGAGGACGGTACTGTAAGCCGGACTTGCGGAATGTCTTTGTTGCGAATCGTATAATACCTACCTGGCCCCAAAATAGGCGTTTTATTATTATTAGGGCCGTGTGTTTAACTGTTATTGTGTTGTTTCTTTTCGAGATAAAGGTCGGTCGATTAATGCCTCGATTAGCACGCGGCAATAAGTGAACGTCCTGCCAACACCTCGCATGCCGCGCCGCATGCCGTCAGGGTTGTCATATTTTTATTACCCATAAATCAAATGCAATATTTTTAAAATTACCAGTCACGTTGACGTAACCGCGAAAATTAAACAGAATTATGAGAACAGCGTAGGCGTCGCGAGGAATCCAAGTGTGAGAATCGATAAATGAGTAAATAATAAATATAGTATAAAGCTGTTTTGTAGGTCGACAGTATCACCTATCATAAAGTGAACCTCATGCTCGATCGTCGATGCCTAACATAAAAAATAATAAGCTCGTTATTGTAGATAGAACGCCATTTGTCCAAATTGCTACAAAACTATAGCGATTACCAATAATTACTCGGTTTACCAAATTGTTGGATCTGTGAACGTTAGTCTACGAAATACAATTAGAAGTTTAAACACTCATCATTGTTAATATCAACTTAATGAATTCAGTGATCACAATTAACAACTCCAATTTTGTTGATTTGTTAAATGTATAATAATTTTGCGATTGATTATTATCATCAATAATACAAGATGTATTACTTTAAAGTTTTACATAAAAAATGTTGTTAAAGCAATCACAATTAACAGGATCTTTTTTTTAATTTTATAAATACGTATGTTGACTTTTTTTTTAAATCGATAAATTGTGCCTGAAAATAATAATATTTACATAAAGTGACCGCAATATGGTGCCACCTTGTGCCAGCCCTAACTCCGGCACCTGTCGTGATCGCTCAGCGCCGCTGCGCCAACATCTGCCGGGGCATGCACTCTTTTGTTTTTTCCTTCCTAATTGCATGGCAACAGCCGGCCATAGGACATTTCGAGAACTCTATTACACATTATTAGAAATTCGGAACATTTTTAATAGACGAGACATACAGAGTTATGTGTATTAATCAAATATCTATATTTGTTTTAGATTTAAGTGTTTATTTTATTGTTAGATAATTTTATAATAAAAATTTTAATTCAATCAAGTCCAGTACTTAATCATTTGATTCGCATATTTACCCCAACGGTTCTGCTTTGTTAGATATATAAGTAATCTACATACTATATTTTTAAGGTTTCCGTGTTTATCTACATTGTTATAATATTTTTACTGTAAGATAGCGTTGTAATAAAATTCTACATTGATTCCATTAGTTAATAAGTAGGTTCTTACTATATAATAATTTTATTCGCATATGTACCGGTTGTGGTACAGATATTTTATGCTCTAAATAAAAGCAATACAAAATCATGAGAGCGCATCGCGCAGCCACAAAAAGTAAGAGTGGTTGAGAGCAGGAACGGTTCTTTAATTATTTTTATGTTTCGCTATAGATTATAACTTTAATTATCATATTTAAAATGGCAACGATAATTTTCGTTATTCCCTTACAAGTCACCCGCCTTTTAGTCACTTTATAGTACATATTATTATAAAACAAAGTCCTTTTCCGCTGTATATCGCTATGAAACTACGCAACAGATTTTTAGATTTTCATCAATATAGTGATTAAAGAGGAAACTTTATACGTCTAGTTTTATATTGTTTTGTATTATCATAAGAAATAAAGCCGACTGAGAGCTTTCATCGAAAATGCTATTTATTTTCGTTTGCCTTTATATTTTCGTTGTCCTTCGTGCGAAGCCGGGGCAGGTTGCTAGTCTATAATAGGTATATTACACTGACACTAAGCAATCTGTGAAGCACCGCAGAGCCGTACATATGTTCTCGTGTAGTTTCAAAAAATATTCAATTCTGTTGATGTGTATGTGGGGACGTTAAAACGGAGGAAAATACTATTACATAGTAGGTAGAAGTACACTTCTTTTTACTGATTAAATATCTCAATTTTGAAAAAAAATGTTAGATACAATTTTTTTAATTATGACAGCAGTATAATTCTTATTAAATGTCTTCAAAATGATTCCACCTTCCACCGATACAGTATCCATAAGTCAGAAGAGTAATATTACTTTTGCAAGTTGACAGCCAGTAGATAAGTTGCTTATCAATCATCAGGGACAGGGCTTACGCTCTAGATCATTAGGCCGTTTGACAGATAATGTAATTAATCACGTTTATTGTATATCTCAGCGCTAAGTGATCAACAGGTTTAAGTTTCCTAATTGCTATCTACTTAATAAAATCTAAGGTGTAATTGTATCTTAATACATATTTTTGTTCGATGGCGCGTTTTGTATAACACCTTGCGCGCCGATGGGTCACGGGTTCGAATCCCGCCGGATTGACCAGACATGGGGAAGACATGTTTATAATGTTTCTATAAATGTCTTCCCCATGTCTGGTCCCTTCGGAAACTAAACGGGTGGAAGGAATATCGAAATTCCCACCACAAAAATCGTTACATACGTTAAATAAATATTGACTATAGAAAATTACGCAAACTTTTCTAAAACCTTCTATTTATACATATATTTTGGGTTCATAACTTCACAAACCGACGTTCCCTTGTTTACCCTTTCTGTACTTTTGGGATACTAATTTATTTCTTCTAATTGGATAATTCGAGTTAAATCCTTTCCTTAATACAATTTACGCTAAAAATCCATTGCCTTTGAATACAAAAATAATACTGCTAATAATCTCTTTACAAATCCCTCGCCCGTGTTTTCATTATGAAAATAAAGTTTAAAAATGGAATTAGAATTTTAATGTTTCAACGTTATACCAATTGGCAATATCGGAAATTGAATAAAGAACAAAGTGCCGTGCCATTCGGAAATTAGCTCGAAGTGTTCAAATTTGGAACGGAGAACTCGTGATCATGACCGGAATTGCGTCAGACGGCAGAGTTTCTCTGAAGTTGATGTAAACTGCTGCCGTATTTCGGTTTAATCTTAGCTTTGTCCGCAGGTGCTCAGTTGCATCGATGCATCGGCCTTGGTGTGATTAATACGGGGAATATTAATAAAGTCAAATATTTAATTCATCAGATACGTTCAACATGCAGTAGTCATATTAAAAAAGAAACTCTTTTTATTGTAGCAGAATAACGAGCTATCTGCTTTTTGACTTGTATGATAGAGCCTTATTGTGATATTGTATTGAGGCACGTAACTATTATAGAAGCGGTGTGGTGTATAGACGATGTAGCTATAGCTACTTACCGTGAGGTGATATACTTACCCGTTTACCACCTATTCGTAAAAGCTGTCTCCATTTTCCACCTTCTTATGACGCATTTATTGCTCTCTGTGAAGGGCGCTTCTGCAGATTTAAAGCCAGTATTAATATGATGTTGATGAAACGATCCGCAGCGGTCCGAAAATGATCCAATGTAAACTAAAGATTGTTTATTTATTGTTTATGTTTATGCTACGAAGTTTAGACGCATACGGTAAGGCCGTATGCGTCTAAACTTGCGTAAAGGTGGAGTTATCTAGGTGTATTATATTTAATACATTATTTTTGGCTTCAGTACCTGTCTATCATAAGTCATAATGTATTAATCAGTATATTTTTGTTAAGGTTATGTTTTCTTGCAAAAGGCAAACCACATTTTATGTAAACTGTAATGCATTGGTAGTATTACGAAGTCATATATGTATATAAACGATTTATTAAAATATTGCTTTAAAATCGTTCATCAAAAATTAACCATTTTTAATTAGACAGAACTAGGAACAGGATTTTAGTAGACAGCTATACTCTTATTTTTATATACATAAATAATAATATAATAATAAATATATTTATTCTCTCTTCACAAAGGTTCCCTTAGAACTAAACATAACCATAGTGAATTAAGCAATTAATTACGCTAACGAGATCTAAAAACAATCTATTTTTGTCGCACGACATTTCACTAAAGCAGCGCTCTTGCTTGTAAATAAGTTTTATAATTAGTCAGACACATTTTTGTGTCTATTTCAGTAACCAACTTTACAAGTAAGTGTTTAGTAAGTAAGTGATTAGTCATGTGTCCTGCCCGGTATCGGTATACCATTTTTTTATACTTTTTTCCATTCCAGTCGGAGCACATTTCAGGTCAGATATAGTATTGTAATAGTATTCTGACAAATAGAGGGATAAGATATAGTGTAAGTATTGCGGGTACGATCGTTTTTCGTACGCCATATGATCCGGATTACCCTCCATAACGTCTTGATGTCGGCATCTGCCGCGTTTCCAAACGACTGAGGGCAGATGTTCTTTATATTTTTTACCGTATACACGATCGTCTGATATGCGAATTACGGTTTCGAAATAGCGTTCATGCGGTGAACTTGAAATATTGTTTACTTTAGTGGAAAATTCTTGTGATATTGTTAAAGCGATTTAGTTATCCACAGCCTGTATGGGTTTCTTCAATGTTTGTTTCTGGGTAACAGTAAAATTTGAAAATGATATTACATCCTTACATATTTAAAAGAATATAGTTTTTTAACATTTCTGTTTATACCAGATTTTCTAAGCGTAACGTAAAAACGTTCTCTTCGTCTTTCTTAATGCGAACAAGTAAGGATTGGAACTCTCTTCCGGCCTCTGTCTTCCCTACAAGATATAATCTGAATATATTCAAGAGGAATATGAATAGGCTCTTTTTAGATCAGCGTGCTCCATCGTAGACCACGTTGTCACTTAAGATCAGGTGAAACAGTGGTCAAACGCTGATCTAATTCTTAAGTTAAAAAAAATTCTCTCAACCCTTCCTTAAATCTTTTTGACATACGTACGTATGTACGTATGGCAAAAAGATACCGCTTCAATTTCAGTTTGGCTTAGTTACGTGGTAACCAGTAAGACGGGTTAGACAGTTTATCTCAAGAAACGGATCGCCAACGACATAGAAAATCGTAAGTGCTGTCGTACGCGTACTTAACATAATTGCTCCGGATGATTTATCGAACGGTTTTATAATAAGAAAGTAGCGTAATGTCTGGTAATGCAGTCTGAATTCCGCATACGACATTAGATGCAGTCGACATGGGGTCAACGAGACGGTTTGAAAATAGACCACTTTATACACGTCATGAATAAAACGTGAGTGAAATTTTGTGTTCAGTTTATGTCATATTAAATAACTTTGGGGAATTTAAACGTCTTACAAAATTTTGTTATCATAATATTGTCTTGTATTGTCGCATTAATGCGATTATCACATATTTAAATAAAATATATTTTACCGGATTAAAAAGCGATTTATTATTTATACAGGCAGACAGTTGGCTGGAAAGCATTCGAAATTCGTTCTAATTCGACAAAAGAAATTTTATTTAAATTTAGTTATCGTTTTGTTTATTTTATGTTACAAGAATTTTCATTTCGTTAGCAAGATTTGTTGGTATGTTTAAGTAAAAAAAATAGTTACCACACCACCCGTCACGTAGTTAGTAGGATATATTTCTATAAACTAAATAAATAATCACAAATTCACTAAATATTGAAACATTTCTTTAGGTTAAAAAATATTCATCATAAAAAAGCATGCAGCATGAAAACGAAAATAAAACGAATAACTCCAATCGTCCCAAAAATATTTATGTCCCATGTCGCACGTGTTTTGTTTGTATGTACTAAGTTTGTGTGTATGGATGGCACTTATTTTCATCCGGACACATTTCGCCGACATGATAGCGACAAGTTTTATGACGAAAATCATAAAATCGTGTCGCACTCCAGCTACTTTATAATATTTTAACTTTATATTCTCACAGTTATTTTTACTGTTATTTATAAAGTTACCGTTGAACTAAACTCTCTATTAAATTCACAAATGAATAGCAAGCTTTGAAAATTTAAATGACAGGGTACGAGTAGGGTAGACTGGGTACGGTTGTGACAATTTTCAATGGATCGCCGATAATTTTGTCAGTATGCCACTTAACTAGAAGAAAGATGTCTTTTATATTAAAGTATACATTTATCTACGTAAAAATACAAAAATTTTGCACTTATGTACAATGGTTACCTTACACGAGCAAATCAGGAAAAAAAGGAATAATGTCACAACCGGCCACACCCCAGGGGCGGTTGTGACAGTGCTTGGGGTCGGTAGTGACAGGTTCAAAAATACACAAAAACAGTTCATAAATCACTTTTATTGCAAATAATATCTTACATAAGGCAACATAAATCTTCTTCTGGATAAATTGTACATTAACGTAACAAAAGAAATAAAGTCTAGAAACACTTTTATGGATTAAAACAACTAAATAAAAAAAATGTTACTGTAGAGTCTACAGTTACGAGTACTATATAACAGTCTTTAATTATAATCTAATCGGTATAACTACAATCGGTGTTATATCACACTGCCCTCTTTCGGTCTTCCTCAAACGTTTCCTGGGCATCTAAAAGCAAAAATATTTTTTTTACATTTGTCACAACCGTACCCTGAAAATATGTCACAACCGTACCCAATGCACTTCTTCGAGAAAAAACAATTTCCATGACAATACAACATAACATTTGTACAAAGTAATTATAGCTATATAATTACAAATGTTTCAGTTTTCACGAAGAAAAACACTCATTACTATATCTGTACACATATAACAATAATTATTAAAATATATCGAATAAAAATACTTACTTTTGACTGTTAAAAAGTAATATGGGCTTCTGCTAGCGTTAGTGTCGCGCAATGGCTGACGCAATACTGTGAAACACATTTAGACGGGCACACTGCCCCTCTCTCCCCTTGCAACCTTCCCGGTATTCCTTACAGATTCGCTAATATGACGACTGTCACAACTGTACCCTGGCACAACCGTACCCAGTCTACCCTACTTATGTTTTAAATACTAAACGAAGTAGATAGGTACCTACAGCCGCTCGTTAAATGATTTTTTTAAATAAAAAGCCCGAGATAAATTTATGTTTTACATTAATAAATTCTTAATTGAATTATCTAAAATATTTTCACAGATGCTATGACAACGAATCACAAAATGAAACTAGTTAAATAGTCTCAGTAGTTTTTGGACATTTTCCAACTGGAACTGACTCAGGTGTGAACTAAATGACGGTATTTATTAGATGTATCAAAATAAGAAAATGAAAATTGAAAAAATGGTTATAATACGAAACAGCCAATTACATACCACATTATTTTTTATATAATTATAGCAATATATTATATATGTCTCATTATAAAAGTTTATTATATCCATTCATGTTTTGAAGACTCTAGTAAATAGTAGTTAAACCTATCATCACACGTAGAAATATTATTCCAGAAAATGTCAGTTAACGTTAATAATAAAAATCAATTTCTGTCTCACGCTTCACATGTTATTTAGATTCCAAAAATATCTGGATGAAAATAACAGATATTTAATTGTGGAACAAGGACGTTAGAACTATTTCAACTATATTATATTTTCTTATAAAATGTCGGGTGAATGGTCCGTCTTGTATCCACCAATTGATAGCTAGTTAGTTACGAGACGCAAAGATTCAATTAAGAGTCTCAAATGCATTTGATTTCTCCATGATTATGCTATGCGTACTATTCTGCCGAACTAGAATATAGGATGCTCTCGTTGAGTCGGCAACGCATCCTCAAGACCTCTGGTGTTGCGGATGTCTATGGGCGGCGGTAGTCGCTTACTTACGTGACACGCCTGTCCCTTTGCCTCCTCTAACATAAAAAAATACGATCTTGCAAAAAAGACATCATTCCAATTTCAAAGTCAAAGATAACTTTTTTCAAACACTTTTGATCGTCAATGTTTTAAGCTACTATTACTTTTGAAGTTTGAAATTACCGAAAAGAACCCGTAAAAAACTACCGAACTTTTATAATGGTATCGTTTTTGTTACTAGTAGGCTATCATATTATAAATTTGAAAGTGTTTGAAAACGAATCACGAATAAGTAGTACCAATAATAAATTAATGCATTTTTTTAAAAAAAGTCGAATAGTTTTAAACACAAATTAAGAACATTTTTTTCAACAATAAATAAAAAAGGAACAATATATGCCGCTTGATACTTATGATATTGAATTTTGTAAATAATCAACAGCTCATTAGACTGAACGATCGTATTCCAATCCCCTCGGGTTTATAAAGTTATACGTATATTGCAAAACATTGTATTAAATACGTCAAATATATAATTCAAATATTTTACAACTATTTGCGGAACGCTACCGCGCAAAATAGCTACCTATCACAAATCACTCTATATTGCTGAATTGGAAAATTTCAAACGTTTACACATTAGTATTGCTGTCACTTTTTTATGAGAGAAAGGAACATTTTAAGTATCCCCCAACTTCGATTACCATTTCAGTTTTACTCCGTAATTATGTCAGTGTATTAACGAGATATTTTGCTAATATTTGTATTTGCCATTTTACGTATGATAATGAAGGGTATATATAGGATCAGCAATATTTCTAAATACAAATAATGTTAATTAGCATTTGGGTATTCGACCATTAGAGTTACAAACTAGTGTACGTATTCGAGTACGCTGATCATTCAAATGTTTATCTATTATGAACGAAAATACAAATATTGGTAAAGGTTTAGCGTTAAACAGATGCATCAACATCATGTATGCGATTTACACTCATTATAAATGCAAAGCGGCTTACAAACATGTACATAATCAATCTGATGCTTGAATAGCATAATTATGATTAATGAAAACATAATATATTATAACAATATGAGATTTCCGCCTAACTGTTTTCAATTTTTGTTAAAGATACAGTTTTTTATGTTTATTATATTTATCTTAATATATTTTAAATAATAAGCAATATGAAATTAAATACATTTAAGTAAGTAAAAGTAAATATAAATTTAAAAAAAAACATGTAAATTAAATTGATTGATTGCAAACACTTGATTATTTGTTTTGAAAGAATTAAAAAAAACCTCTATGTTAATAAAGAGGAGATAAATTAATTCTGACTTTGCATGTTATACCTATTACCTATTAGTGATGTTAGGATCATTAAAAATATATATTCGGGTACGGATTCGAATATATACGAGGGTTCTCAAAAGTCAAAATGTGTCAGAGCAATACTCTAACTCTGACTTTCAGTAGTCACCCAATGCTACCTATATATTATATGCAATATAATATATGAATAATAGCAATATATTGCTTAAGGTTTTTTCGAATTACTGCAAGAATTATTAAGACATCAAATAAGTTACATACTACGATCACAGGAGCCATTGTTGGTAGCACAATGTGTTTCCGGTAATAAATGGACATGGCTAGATCGTTGTTCTCACGTGTGTCTAAATTAAAAGTTGTATTCATAAAGTACGATGTACCTACATATGTGTGTATTCATTCGTTCATGCCTCTGTTTGTAAACGTTGCTTTGCAATCATGTTAGGGATTTGCCTCTGTCGATATTTTTATATCGATAGTGGAATAAAAATCATTTTGATTTAATGAGATTAAGAGTATGAATTTTATAAATGTACCTACTTATCATATAAAGTTTAATTTTTGGCACCTAGAGTATATTATTTAAAGCGACTACTGATTATATTATAACTTGCCGTGAGATAATGGAGCTATTGCTATTGCTTAATGACTGTTTCATTGGAAGTAATGACTCACAACAGACAACCTTGTAAAATGATACAACGTTATTTGAAAATTTATCGAAATTAATTAACACATTGACTGCCACTGTACCTGGGTATAAGTGCATCACGGGAGCCGATTTGTAAGTCCATAAGTTCCAAAGTTCACAAAGACCACGCTCCGAGGCGTGGCTGGCCTCCCGTAGCGGTCCCCGCAACCTGCCTCAATGGCAGTCAATGTGTTAAACATGCCTTAACAAAAGGATGTTTTTGAGAAAAAATAATATGAACTGGGCCTTATACTAATGACATAATTATGCTAATAACATCTACAGTGACATGGAAAGGTTGACAGTACCTACTACATCTATATATATATAAAAGAGATTCCCACCTATATATTGACTCATCGCGATCGCTCTGGAACCATAAGGCGTAGCGACTTGAAATATGGTAGGAATATTCCTTTCGCCGAGTAGAGGTAAGAACGGATTTTACAAAATTTCACCCACAATTTTTTGCTTTGCCAATTGCTAGTTTATCCATAAACGATAATTTTACGTTTAGACGTGGCCTGCGTACATCACTAGACAGCTGTAACTTCTCACGGCCCGTTTCTAATGAGCTGTGTTGTGTTGGGTAATGGAGCAAAAGCCTTAAAAAATACTCCATTCACAGCACTGTATAGACAAGTCTTTATTTTCATTACTCAAACAGAAACTATATGAGCTGCGTGGGTATTCACTATGTGTTAAGCTTGGTACTGTATTATTAAGCATTCTTTATAAAATCCACCAAAGCTCTTCACAGTGAAGTTGATGTGATCATAAAACGTTTATTTTAGTGCAAAAACTGTTTAAATAATGTATCTTAGTAAGTTGAAATTCAAATGATTAGAACAGGGACTTCCTTTTTTACTCTAATTCTAAATACTAAAAACAGCTATTTCGTTAAAAACTACCTAATTATAAATAAAAGCTTTTAGATAGAAGTATTGATAATGAAGATTTCGACTGTTAATTGAAACCATTTGTAAAAAAAACACTTTCTCAAACGAGTTTCAACGTTTGTACCTAAAACTCGTCTTGATATAAATTAAATAAACTATAAAATTATGTATTTTAGGTATTAATAAATAAATCGCCGTGGAGCACGAGAATTATATTAGAAACAATACAAGGTTCAATTCCGAGAGAGACAAAAAGAAAAACAATAATTTACACTAATATAATATGATATTATACTAAATCGTTCATAAATTGATATGATAATGAATAGCTGCAATGCTGCATGTCTTGTTTCCCGTTAAAAAGGGTTTTTAGATATACAATGGTTTCGGTTTAAACATATTTACTTACATTTCTAATAAGGAATGTAAGCGGAACCGGAGACGCGACCATAGCAAATATTCCCATTGCGAAATAAAGCAAAACAGCGCCTCCTTTGTTTGTGGCCGCGTGTTGACTGTTCCTTATCCACTATCTCCTGAACTAGAACTCTGCAGTGCATTGACCTTTGTCCCTACTATGGTTTCCACTCTTCCGTAAAAAATGTTTACATATTTTGTTTTCTCTGCTAACTTGATATAGGTTTCTATTTACATCATTGGGAAATAATAAGGTGTTATATTTAGAATTAAATACTTTATAATTTTGCATATTCACATTTTTTTCGGAATTTGTCCACGCAACTTGCTAAGATTTGTGTTTTTTTTATTTTTATTTAAGAACAATTAATATGGATAATACCTAGTTATAAGAGACAGAGACGTGGTTTAGGGGCACGTGTTGGTAAGGGTGTTGATCAAAAGCCATTTTTTGTGTATATACTATATACTAATATTATAAAGAGGAAAGATTTGTTTGTTTATTTATTTTTAAGATTTAACTCAAAAACAACTCGACCGATATCACCAATAGAAAACTACTTTATCCGCGAGTTACATAGACAATTTTTTTTGTAAAGTACATCTACATTGTACCCGTGTGAAGCCGGAGTATATTACCAGTATTATATATTGATACATTTATACATTTTCTCAGTAGTTTTGAGTAAATAATTCATTAGCGTAACCTTCGCAAATGATAGTGATAATGACTGGCTGTTACAGTGTTTATAGTTATATCTATTATATGCAATTAGCGGAATTTTTCCACGATCTATAAAAAATAATGATGGTTTATAATACATTATCAAATCTGACTTATATATATATGTTTTTCTATGACTAGCAGAATATTACAAGGACTACTGACAAAGATCTTTGATAAATATTGTTGAAAATTTGAGTGTTGGGCTAAAAGTCACTCGGGATTCGAATATAGATATGAAGTATCTTCGTAGTAGGCGCTAACACTTTCTTGTGTATTGTCTCGGCGTTTGAAGAATGCACTTCTGTAATAATGACTAGCATATATTTTATTATTATTGTATTTATATTAACATAATAATATATTTGGGTTTTTGGCTCAAACTTATTTACATATTATTAAAATAGAAAATTATCTATTTATTTATTTATTTATTTATTTGGCTATCGCTACAGAAGACAATACAATATAAGTCATAGATACAGAATACGAGTGCGGAGTCTTACTGTCCTCCTTTATTACGACTGCACTGCGTGTTTACATACATTTTAATTATGGCTCTCACTAATTAAACATTAAATAATTTATATGATATATAAAATAATTTATAATTTATATCGTCATAATATTTAAAAAAAACAAAGAAAAATTAATAAATAATGATAATTAAAATTAAATATAACATTACGTAGAGGATTGCGCACAAGACGGCGCAGGAGACTTGAGTGCATTTTTAATTAAATATTTAAATTTAAGTTTATTAGACTCAAAAATATTAAAATCAAATTTATTTTTTCTAGAGGTAAGCTCGTTAAAAAGGCGACACATACGAACCATAGGATTGTAGTAGGAAGTGTTATTCTTGTATATATTGATGCGAAAGAGAAGTGGGTTTCTGGGATTGGGTTTGATATTAAAATTAAGGCAGGAGATCAGAGTCAGGGAATCAATGTGGGAATTAATTAATTTATGTAAAAACATCAGGTCTTGCTGTTCTCGGCGAGTACTTAGCTTTGTTACATTGTAAATGTCTAATCTTTCTTCGTAGGAGGGAATATGACCATTGTTATACCTGTAACTAAGTATTCGGAGTGCCTTTCTCTGGACTCCTTCAATTCTATCGCTGTGAACATGATAATAAGGAGACCAGACAATGGAACCATACTCTAGGATACTTCGGACAAGAGTGTTATACAGGTAGATAAATGTTGCTGGTTGAGTGAATTCTTTAGAAAATCTAGTAATAAATCCCAACAGGCGAAGAGCCCTACTAGTGATTTGGTCAAAATGATCTCGGAAGGAAAGTTTTTGGTCAAAAATGATACCTAGATCCTTTGCAACTAGTTTACGCTGAAGAAGCTGCTCATTCAGCTTGTATTGAAAATCAATTACATTCCGTCGATTAGTAAAAGATATGTAAAAACATTTCTTGATATTTAAGAACATCTTGTTTTTTATACACCATTCAAGGATTGTGTAAAGGTCTCTCTGGAGCTTTAGGCAATCATTTTTTGATACAATAGTATTATACACCTTTAAGTCATCCGCATATAATAAACAGGGACACTTCAGTTCCTGGGCAAGGTCATTAATGAACATGACAAAAAACAAGGGGCCTAAATGAGACCCTTGCGGTACACCAGAATGAACTGGGATGGGAGAAGATTTATTACCACCAATGGTCACGAGTTGACTACGTCTGACTAGATAGGATTTAATCCACCGAAGAAGGCTTCCATGTATACCGTATGATGCTATTTTTTTACATAGTATTTGGTGATTGACTTTGTCAAATGCCTTTTTGAAGTCTGTATAGATTGTATCCACTTGTCCACGCTGTGCAAAAGCAGAGCAGATATAATTTTTATACGAAACCAGGTTAGTGACTGTTGATCTACCTTTAACAAATCCGTGTTGATGTTCCGATAACGAAGTTTTTACTTGATTGTAAATAGAATCGTAGACCAATGATTCAAATACCTTAGCTGTTGTTGAGAGGATACTAATTGGTCTATAGTTTTCACAATCAGTGGGATCACCTGACTTGTGTATTGGAACAATATGGGCAATTTTCCAGTAATCCGGAAAGGTGCCCTCTCTCAAGGACTTATTATATATTATTGCTAAAGGTCGGCAAAGATCATCTGAGCAAGCTTTGAGAAATCTGGCAGGTATACCGTCTGGGCCAATGCTTTTGTTAGGATCTAGCCTTTCTAACTTGCTGCGAACTTCATGATCACATATTGTTAATTGTGGCAGACAATCCATACATTCTGAAGCATTAAGTTCCATCGCATCTGTATCTCCGGAGGCTTCATAAACAGAGCAGAAGTATTGGGCTAAGAGTTCACATATTGCCTGGCTACCAGTGACATTGGAATTCCGAAATTTCATGGTGTTTGGGTAAGGAGTGGCACCCTTTTTGGAATTAACAAATCTCCAAAATGCCTTGATATTTCCGCTAATATCTCTTTCTGTCGAGTCAACGAAGGATGTATAGCAAGATTTCATTAATAGCTTGGCCCTAGTCCGTAACAAGGCAAATGTGTCGTAGTCACGTTGGTTACCATACACTTTGAATCGTTTGTGATATTTGTTCTTTTCTTTGAGGCATGCCTTAAGAGAAGGTGTAAACCAAATAGGGTAATCAGCATTGCAGTTGTTTGATACAGGTGTATATTTAGTAATAATCTCTCGTAAAATCGTATAATATTTGCTTACTACATTATCAATGGTATCTGCCATGTTCAATTCCTTGGTCCAATCTACCCTGTGAAGATCATTTTTAATTTTTTCATAATCGCATCGGTTGTAGTTTAAGTGTTTAACTTTCTTGGGCTTTACTTTTTTAAAGGATTGTAGTTTGGGGTTCAGCGTAATGCACAAAGGTGGATGGTAGGTATCGAGCTTTGATAAAGGAATAGATTCATTAACGTATACTAGATCTGCAGCAGTACCCAGAACTAAGTCTAATATTTTACTAGTTTTATTATAGATATGATTAAATTGGTAGAGGTTACAAAGTGCTAAATTTTCCATCAATAATTTGCTCTTTAAATCATTGGGTGTGCATGGTGTATAGGCATGTGGTGAGATTGATGATTGTGACCAGGATATATTAGGAGTATTAAAGTCGCCTATAATTAGTACATTTTGATTTTGTGTTTTGTTGTGAATAGTGCATTGAACATGATCATAAAATGTACTCAAGTTTTCAGCACTAAGGTGTGGGGGAAGGTAACAAACACATAGGTAAAATATTGATGAGGGTGATATATGAATCCTAAACCAAATGTCCTCAAATGAGGTTTCCCACGAATCGAGTCTTATACTGTTAATTTGTTTTTTTACTGCTACGAGCACACCTCCCCCATCCCTTTTGCCAGAACCAGTCGACTGGCGATCCCTACGATAAACATTGTAACGACCATCGATTAGTTCACGATCAAAAATACTTTCATTCAAATTAGTTTCGGTTAAACATATTATGTCAAAATTACAATTTAGTATATTAATATTTGTTTCAGAAATTTTAGAGCGGATTCTATTAACATTTTGATAAAATATATCCATATTGATTGAAATACATATGACTAAGAGCAAGTGTACAAGTTTTAATAATAATAATTAAGATTGTGAATTATGTAAAAGTTTAGCAAAACTACTAGAATCCTTTATATAGATAGCTGAATTATTGTCATCCTTTCTCAGATATACTCTGTCATTGCGTACCCAAACATATTTGTACTTATTTTCCCTTGAGAACTTCCTTGCCTCGGAATGGAGCCTCTTGCAAGTAGGTGAAGAGTGCTCCGATAGGTAAATACGGCATTTGTCACCCGGGATCATCAAATGGCTTGAGTTCAGAGTGTCAGATAAGTTCTGTTTCTTATTAAACCTTTTAAAGGATGACAGCAAATTATCGCGGTCACGTTCGCTGGGTAATGTTATTATAATACTCCGAGGACGGGGTGAAGCAGGATTTAACTTAGCAACCCTTTTCACTGAGTACACACTATTTTCTTGAATCGGAAAACCGATGGTATCACATAATTTTTTGACCAGGAAGGGCAGGTTTTCGTCTCTTTTTTGCGGAACGCATTGTATTTCTACATTTCGACTCCTCGATGCCTTGTCTAATGTGTCCAATCTCCGTTCGATTTCACGTATGTTAGTCACGAGAGCATCTTTATCGCTTTCCAACTCTTTTATTCTTTCGTTGGCAGATGATAATTCAAGCTTCATAGCATTATGTTCATCGGCTAGGAATTCGATAGATTTCGTGAGGTCATTTTTTAACGAATCAAGAGCCTTACTAAACTCCTTCTTCACCTGGGCAACGATATCACGCATGAGTGACGACTTTAGGCTTTCAATTTTTGAGTCAAGTAGGACACTAAATTTGTCGTAAGAGATAGAGTCGAGGCACGATCTGCCACTTTGTGACCCCTCACTATCAGATACCGTAGACTGTTCACAAGTCAATTTCGAAAGCTCCTGTGTCTGCTTAACGGGTGAGGCGTTGGTACTGGATTTTTCTACTCTACGTCTTTTGCGATTACCCTTGTTTTTCGATGCAGGAGGTGACGAAGATTGGCTTTCATTAATAGGAGTCGAGTCATCCTTCCGCCGAGTACGGTTCTCACAAGTGCATAATGGACATTTCCAACTTTTTTTTGTATTGGCATAAAATTCTTAGATAGATATTATTTGAGACCTCAGATTAAATAAAAAAAGTATTTAATCTGAGTTTGAGACATAGTTCTCTTATAAATACGTAAACTTTATGAAGTAAAATGAACGTATATTCTGAAGAAACTCTATTCTACCATACCCGCAAATTCATATTATACCTAATATATTTTTTCATTTTAATTTAGCATCTAAT
Organism: Anthocharis cardamines; assembly: GCA_905404175.1. Lineage (NCBI taxonomy): Eukaryota > Metazoa > Arthropoda > Insecta > Lepidoptera > Pieridae > Anthocharis > Anthocharis cardamines. The sequence continues at coordinate 5,394,337 of FR989961.1, forward strand.
CGCCAAGAAACTAATAAAATTTTAACTCTTACCCAATATAAATGAATAGCTACTGAAAATGAGAATATTACTAAAATGATTTCATAAATACAATTTTCAGTTTATTATTATGATCATTGTAAATTCAAACGGCCCGGGTCTAAAGTACCGTGAAGTTGTTACAAGAACAAAGAATAAGAACCGTCAGTTATGATTTTAGAAAGTAATTCGACAACCAGTGTGACTCGTTTTTGACAATTTGCTTTGTTATTACACTGACGAAGAAGGTTTTATATTTTTGATATTTCTTTATTTGACGCTTTGCAACCTCATTTGTTTACCCCAATGGCGCAGCTAGGTAGATAAGTGAGTGCCCCGGTGCAAAAAAAATCGCATTCCCACAACCTCTAAATTTCTTCAGCAACTGCACAAAATTAATTACTTGCAAATTTTTACTAATCAAGGACGCTCGGGCTGAGCGTCTATTCCATTGTTATAAGTGCTCAATAAAATTTAGAAAAAATAAAACTCTTGGGAGCAGACTCAAATTTTTCTAGCTTCAAGAACTGCCTCCCCCTCTTTCCAAAACCCAAATTGCCCGATGATAGCTACGGCACTGGTTTACCCCGACCGCGACACATCAAAATGTCACAATGCACTTCTATAACAATGAGGATTGAAACTGAAATACTAATAAATTATTCTACATATTTTATGAATCTTTAGTTTGCATATAATAGGACACTTATAATTATAGACCGTATTATATAGATTACCTATAATTAATCACCGCAATAATCTTTGGAATGTAAAAGCGTAATATCGTATTAACATATTACACACACACGCAAGCTATGAATGTTGAATATTAATAAAAACCTAACAACGCAGTCTAATTCTAAATAATTAAATTTAAAATAACATAAGTATTCACTTGAATGTGTTTTTGTTTACTTTAATTGTATCGTATTGTTAACTACAACTAAACTAACTAATGATAAACATTCAAAATATTTATTAGAGCTAGCATAGGTCATTCAGTGCCTCATCTTAGTCTGGTTTCTTATTCACCTAGTAATTAATCATAGAATTCAGTTGCACGAAGCCCACACCTGCTTTAAGAGAACGTTTCTTCCACATAGAAGAGTTGTATGGAACCAGCTATCAGCGCTGGTATTTCCGAACCGTGGTATTCACTTGAATGTGTTTAATTCAAAGTATTCACTTGAATGTGTTTTTGTTTACTTTAATTGTATCGTATTGTTAACTACAACTAAACTAACTAATGATAAACATTCAAAATATTTATTAGAGCTAGCATAGGTCATTCAGTGCCTCATCTTAATCTGGTTTCTTATTCACCTAGTAATTAATCATAGAATTCAGTCGCACGAAGCCCACACCTGCTTTAAGAGAACGTTTCTTCCACATAGAAGAGTTGTATGGAACCAGCTACCAGCGCTGGTATTTCCGAACCGTATCAGTGACATTCAGGAAGCAAGCGTGAGCCTAAATACCGACAACGCACACGCGACTCTTGAGGTTGCGGGTGCTTATGAGCGACGGTGATCAGCTAACGCCATCCTGCCTAGCATGACCATGAAGAGATATCTCGCGGACGAGTAGACAAACTAAGATATAAGATGTCGAGATACAATTATATCTCGACATCGACAACTTTGATAGACAAGATATATCGATTGATCTCTACTTTTAACATTAGAAGTCGATTTTTAAGTGTAAGAATTATGTTAGACCTGGAAGACATTAACAGATAATAGATTAAAACACGAAAAAATGGTCGTCAAATTTTGTCGTGGTTATCATGTTAGTCCGGCAGGTGACCAGCAGGTTCGGCAGGATACTATTTTAGGTTGATATTTCTATGTAAAATGTTTATGACCACATTTAACTCTGTACAAAAAATATATCTTCTTAAAAGCGTAGGCTCAGTTGAAGGCCATAAGCAATTACTTGAGCCAGCCATCTCGTCATGAAGATCTCTCGGAACATAACGGTACACCGCTTGCCCCGCGTCAGCAATGCTCCTATTAAAGTCATTTGCTCTAATGCTCTTCCCAATCTTCATACAAAATCCCGCAACCAATTCTAATCCTTCGATCAATGGCATCAAAGTCGACAATTGGGTGTGCCATTTTCGTTAATGCTACTTAATTTATGCGGTCGATAGTACTTGGATAGCTATAAGTCAAATCAGAGACTGAATGATGAGGTTTTAGTTGAACTGTGCTTGAGAAGCGAGATTCAGCAAACTATAATTTCAATTTATACTTTGCTCTCTGCTTCGACTATAAAATATGTATAACATTTCCAGCATAGTGAATTCTCGAGTCTCCTAGTGGGGCATAAGGTAGACACATTGCTATGTCACTGACATTTTTCTTTATAGACAAGTAGGTGATCAGCCTTGTGTGCGCGGCCCGACTTAAACTTTTTTAAAATATCGTTCCCCGGGATTTGAACCCAGGACCTCCGATGCTAATGCATCGCTTACTACTGAGCTACGGAGGCGGCAAGCATATCATGAATACACTATAATAATATATGTAGGTAATATTAATGTATGCTCTACTATGTATGTTGGTACTATGGCGCAGTAGTGTGCGGAATCTACTGCAGACATCCTTTGCCTAAGAAACTGACGACTATAACATATTAGGGTACAATTAATTAAAAACAAGTTAATAAATGAACCTTATACCTTAAAGCACAAAATATAAAACACAATAATTAATATCTATTACAATGACTTTGGAAACATTTTGTATACAGCATAGTAAAGGGCTTTCAGCTAGGTCCCTAGTTAAATTCCGCTAACGACGATGACTCGCCACTCCATTGTTCTCGCTCTGATAATGACTGATGACTTTCTTGTGATCTCTTTGTTTGCTGGTGACACTGACGGAAAATTTAATCGAGGCGACGCTGTATTTGAGGGCTTGCTGGAAATGTATTAACTTATTGATTCTTGCTGAAGGGTAATGCTGAAGGGTAAATAATCTATTAAAAGGTATAATACGACTTCAGGTAATGGGTACTTCAATATCGTTTATTACACCAAAAAGTTTTATAGACAATTAGCTAGTATAAAGTAATATATTTGCAGTAGTTACGTCTATCTTTAATTTATGTTTTTAATGCGCGTCACAACTCATATAATGTCTTGGATCAAACTTGGGAATTGTATCCAAGTATCAAGGCTATATTTTCAAAGAAGGTTCATACTATACGATACTTTTTGGTAATATTAATGTCTTTGAACGATAGTACATATAATATATTAAGTCTATTATAAACATTGTGGGATTTTATATTTGCGGGAATAAAACTCCCAAATTATGTGTAACATACAAATTTATATAGAAGACTAGAGATCCGCTCCGGTTTCGCACGGGTCCAATGTAGATGTACTATACACACAAAAAAATTGTCGAGTAGTTTTTGAGTTATATCATAACAAACAAACAAACAAATCTTTCCTCTTTATAATATTATAAAGAGGTAGCATTGATAGAATTTATGTTAGCATCCCAGAAGAAATGTTGAGTATAATATGATGATCTGGTAAACAAAGTGGTATTATTACGAAATTAATTTTTTATAACCTCGTTAGTTCTGTGTATTTTTAACAGGTGTATTTTAAAAGTATTTTTTTAATTTAAATTACAATACAATACAATTTAAATTACTTCAGTCCCAGATTAAAGTTTCAGTGTCAGCTAGTTTAGACGTAACACTTGTTTGTATGTTCTATATATATAGCCAATCCTATATTATGAAGGTAAAGATTAACAATATTTTCAAACACTAAATTTAGCACCACAGGTGCGTATAAAAATAAATCTAAATATTCAACTGTAAGTTATAAAATACTAGTAGTATGAGAAGTTAGTAGTGCCTACTACTAAAATTATGATAGAGTCGATCTAGCCATATTAGCGTTCAAGCGTCTCTCGCTACACGCTTGCCTACGCGCAACCGTCACGGTGATTTCACTTTCCGCTCTGGGACCAGAGCAGATTACGAAAAAAATGTATGTCTGAAATTCTTGTAAAATATGAATGATGTATAATTTTTATAAGCTTAGTTATGCTTACACTTCAACTAGCATTTCGTCGGAACGGCTAAACTGTCATTAATAGTACTATAACAGAATAAGAAGAATATGCTTCTAGTATTTCCTTACTTTTAACTTTTCAATGTTTATTCAATAAAATACGTCTTTAATGAGATGTAATATCCATAATTCGTTTAAATGTATTCAAACATTATGTACTTTGTTAGCCAACACAAACGTTAGCTTTCAGAATATTTAAACAAAATATAACTAGAACACACAACGCGTAATGGTACTGTATAATTTTGAAATGATGTATTATGCTATAAAACTTATACATTTATCTCTTATTTACACGGCTCTTTAATAACACCGTTAAGTGTACTTTGAACATCCCTTTGATATTCGTAGAGCAGCCGGCTTATGATTTATTATTCAACAACTCGACGAAATGTTCAATTTCTATCCTCGAAAGCTTTGTTTTCGCGATTCCAACGAGTTAGCCTAACTGGTACTACTGAAACATTCATTTACGTCTTCGAAAAGGTATAAGATCATCGCATTTTAACGTTGACTTCATTCTTCAATAGGTTGACCTACATTTTTTCAATAACGTGTAACAAAGGCTGTGACGACGGGAACGACTACGTCTGTAAAGAGATTAGTTGGAGTAACGGAATAGTGAGCTGACAAAAACAGCATCAATTAACTTTTTTAGTTGTGAAGTAGAAGCGAGTATTTCCAATTGCTTGGAGCGTCGGCATCATCGCGTCCCGTTGGAGAAAACGTCTTTAGTCGTGCGATTTGCTCCCGATACGATTGAGATCGATTTTCTTTGCTCGTTTTGTAGCGATTTAAATTGTATCCACGCTGCAGGCGATTAAGGCTTCCGCTGTTGTTGTCGGACTGTGAAAGAACAAATTGGAAACTGATCGACAATTATTTGATTACATATCTTCTTACTGTACAGCAGTAAATGAATAATCCTATAAATAAGAAATATATAACACATTAGAAATGGGATTAGTTAAAAATAATCATAGACTCATAAACATGAATGTGGATTATTGAAATTTAATTCTGTATTTCATAGAGAAATACAAACGTAATATTTGTTTAAACAATTACACATAGATAAACTCATGATTGTAGAGTTAATATTTTTTTGCTTAATATTCTAGTATAGATTTTATTTTAATGAAAAATAATCAGCTCCCATAGAGTCATAACTGTAGGCGCACCGGAAGTATTTAAGATTGTATAAATCTTGTAAACATGTCATCCTCGGCTGACGACAGACTTTTTTAACCACATTTCAATTAACACCAAATAGAGCAGTTAAACTAAGAAGCTTTCGACAATTCTGTCAAAAAACTATGAGTGTTAAAATGACGCTTGATATTTTATTCTCACTGGAAAGTACCTGAATTATAGTAATGTATAGAAAAGGTCTTTATATGTAAACTTAGGATATGTTATTACCCAAAAGTACTAAATTTTGAACAAACTTGTAAGTTAGTATCTATTTCTCCAACTAACATTTTAGACCGCTATAAAATATAAGGTTTACTTTATTATCAAATAAAACAGATATCTCCTAGGAACATTAGGGTTATATTTAACACGAAAATTAATATTAATATCTATAATTTTAATAACATAATATTAATAACGTTATATCTTAAATATGTATATTTATACGCTTTAAAGTTTTTTTATATATACAATACTTTTTTGTTTATATACAAAATTGTTAAAATTAAAAATTTTAGAAAAATTGAGGAATGAGGCAGACCCATTTTTGTGTCATGTTTTCTTTACTGTTCTGTGTTATGTCCGTCTAACTTTTTTTAAATCTTGTTTCCCCGAAATTCAAACTCAGGACCTCCGGTACTAAATGCACTGCGCTTACCACTGAAGCGGTTAAATATGCTATATAAAAAGCGTCATTTTAGTACTGAAATCGTGAACAATGTAGTTTACAGTTTCCGAAGCAGATGTTTAAAAAGAATCAACAGTTAACAGCTTCGTAAAAACGGGTGAATGTAAACAGCCACCGTTGAAGTCTTACACTCACTTCACTTTTTTTCCTTGTCTTCAAATAAATTGACTGTAAAATTCTCCTATTTTTTACTTAGGGCGGATAAAACATCTATATTTAAGTAACTATAAAGGTTTCATGTAGGGTAAATGATATCACGGTCTACAACTAGTGTTTAAGAAAACTATTTCTGTATTATTTTGTAAATATTATATTGAAAATTACATTATTATTATTATAAGAACATAACTTTGGAAGCTTTTACGCAATTACATATCCTTGGTATGCAATAGTATTTGTGTCACGAAACAATATTAGAATATATGAAACGAATTGGTGATATTTTCATAATAAAACGACCTTCATAAGATATTATCTTTATCGCACCTAATAACTTCACTGGAATTATTACAAAATACGAAATCTTAAAATTTTGTGTTGATATTTTAGTATTGTATTAGACATACCATACCTACGCAAAATGCATATATGCAAATTATATTACATTATGACGAGCTCGTTGGCGTGTTTGGTGGAAAACCTAACGTACCATGCGCACCGATGGGTCGCGGGTTTGAATCCCGCAGAGTCGACATAGGTAACTGAAATATATATAAAATTTATTAGATTTAATATGAAGAAAAATACTTTAAAACATCAAAACAGATATACATACATAGGTATAATATGTATAATAATATAAAATGTGAACATTATTGTACCTACTTTAAAAACTGTATGTCGCTAGCGCTTACGTTTTCACAGCTTAATCGAGTTTGATAAAAAAATCATAATTTATTTTAAACTGATCGAACATTAACGATACTCTAAACAATTCAAGTCCATAAAATCTTTCGCTATATTAAATTTGTACGAGAAATTATTAACTCTCCATCGTAACCACTTCGATGGCAACACAAACATATCGGTTTGATTGATTATGGTGAAAGTATTTCATTTGCGGTTCAGACTCGGAGTGCGCCACTCGTCGTCCCTTTCATCTCGATAAGTGGAAGAAAGTTTCAAGGAGACTCCGAATTATATCATACTCATTGATATAAATGTTCATATAGGATTGATAACGTTACACGTATAGTACGACGCGTCGTCTACATGGTTCACGGAAATTCAACAGAACTTTCAAAGTCCTTAGTTTGTGCTTGTAAATGTATTTGAGTTTCGAACACGGTTTAAGCTGTTCGATAGATCAAATAGTCAGTTCGTCGATCAGTATCTCTAATCATCAATCATTGATGCGCTATCTTTTATTTACTAAACATTTCTATAATTCATAGAACGAACGTTGGCCGTAAGACGTCAATCCTGAATCGCGCTGTCAAAGTTTCTCCGAGTGCTGAGAATCAATAGCGGCTAACGACTGGCCAGTCAGTGGTTAGACTTGTCGAGGATCCTCCCTTTAGTTTGAAGGATGTGCACACCTTCCTTCCTCCACAATTATGTATGTCGGTCGGCCGTGGCACAGAAAACTAAAATAAAAATGTTCATTGTAACAGACACAGAAATAATTCTGTCCCGTGCCTCAGAATCCGAAAATACACTAACATTTACAATACACTAACAATACAATAAACATTTTTCGAAATCCCATCCTTCAATATTTCACCCACCTGTTAAATTTTCGAAGTACCCAGATGAAGTGAAAGACATGTTTGTATAAATAAATGCCATGCCAGACCCGGCAAAAATCAAACCCGCGACTGTGTACATCATAGATTGAAGTACAAAGTACTGATAGCAAACTTCGTCATTTCACATCCAAAGAAAAGAATAACTTACTCCGAGTTGTGTTCGGATCATTACGGGCTTGTGTAAAATGTAAGAAAGATAGTACATCTGGCTGACTAAATAAAATAAGTCAAAAAGTGATACTTTTCAGGAACAACTCAAAAAACTAAATTAAAAAGAAACGAATAATATTGCTGGTATATTAAAAAATTAATGTATTTTTTTGACTTTTGTAATTTTTTGCCGACCCTAGAAAATTATGAGTAGTAGTCGTGATGTTGACGAGACCTATTAAATCGATTGATTTACAATAAACCACACGAGCCAGCCCACTCTAGATATAGATCTAACAATAGCAGTATGATTCGTGTGTAATTTGTTGATGTGCGCGGGAATTCAGCCAATTGGTTCCCGTCAAAAGGTATTTCATAATAACACATGTAAGCTGTGTACGATTTTACTATTAAATTAATAACAGATTGCACCTGAGCGTACATCTAAGACAAATGATATCAAGGTTGAATTGGTACAGTCATTCTATTTACTATGTGTATTTGTATATAGATGTGTATTTCGCTTTGTTGCGAAATTGAAATATATGTATTAATTATTTACGTTTATAATTTTTACTCATACAATTTTTTATGTTTTTGTTGCAGGTAAAGACGAGTTTCATAGTATATTTTCGATACTCATGTAAGTTATGTGTCATTAATATGACAATCTACTATTTTCCTTCCTGACGCTATAACTCCAGAACGCACGAACCGATTTCCACGGTTTTGCATTCGTTGGAAAGGTCTCGGGCTCCGTGAGCAAAAGTTTATAGCAAAGAAAATTCAGGAAAAATTTCAACAGAAAAGCGGGAAAATCTTTTTTCTTTAAGAATAATTATATAATTTCGAAGCCAAAATTGTGGCAGAACAACGTCTGCGGGGTCCACTAGTATTATATATATTTCGTACAGAAAATTGTATTTCACGCATTCGTTGGCTTTTTGGGTAGTACCGTGCGTTCCAGTTTGCAGTTTCGAATCCCGCTAAGACCACATTTTTATAATTTTCTGTACAAATGCCAAAATTTCAACCAGGTAACGAATTACTGGTCATAAATAAAAAAAACCTCCAAGTGAATATTTCGCGATTCAGCGATTAGTACTTTGTATATCTGTAGCTAATTTTCAACTTCCAAATTACGTTCATCTGTCGATATCTAAAATAAAAAATAAATATGATATAATTTAACATAGTGATCAAACAAAAAAAACAAATTGATCTTAATTTTTATACTCTGTGGTTTTATTAATTATAGCAACGCGCCCCGGCTTCACACGGGTGCAATGTAGATGTACTATACACAAAAATAGCCTATGTCGCTGATAATGTAGCTTTCTATTGGTGAAAGACTTTTTAAATTCAATCCAATCGTGTTTGAGTTTATTCATAACATACAAAAAATCCAAAACATTCTACTTTTCTCTTTATACTATTAGTATAGATCTATATCTATACTATAACTATCTATTTAGACCGGACGAAAAAAACAATTGATATTAATAGCGCTGTATTTTCATCCATCGTTCTGTAGTTAGATATCGTTGCAAACGTTATATCATTTTTGTATGACTCCCTCGAGGGTGAGTAACATCGTACGGCCCTCTTTTCATTCGCCAACGGCACTTTGCTATGTATTTTTTATTAGGATTTCGTAACTCTCTTAGAAGTTATCTAGATATATCCATATAAACCCCTCACTTCTTCACCACTAGAGACCCTATTAAAAAAGGAAATTTAAATTTTGCAAATACGGGAATAACATTAATGACGGAATATTATTGTTATGTCGTATTTATTTCGCAATCTGTTTTTACTTCTGTTCTCTTTTTAAAAATACTTTCTGTATTTAATCATTTATGTGTTGGTCTGTTACCATAGCAACGCTGATACATTAAACAAGCCATGGTTTATTTTGAAACAAACGAGAGAGACTCTTTCAAGATCTTAGATTTTCGTACTCTACTACTTTTAGGGTATAGTGCTAAAACCCAATAAGTATGATATTTTAAGATATAAAATTTTAAAAGGTTAGGAACAAAATTACCTCAGACATACAAAGAATATATTATATTACAAATATTAATTATGGCAATATGTATTTTGGACAATGGAATCTAATTACATTGTCTAGAAAGGTTCAATGTTCTATCAATCATTAGACGAATAATTGATGATGCAATTATAAGACACATAATGCTGAGCTCCACAAACGATGTTGTCAGAGACGTTGTCATACACTGAATAAAGCATTTGACGACTAAATGGATTGTTATTAGCTAAGGGGTTGGAATAATAGATAGACGGACGTGCACAACCGCAACAGGCCATAGTCCACGGTACCTTATGGTCGGACATCGGATATCTAACATGTTGTGGACGGAAGTCGCGTTGGATTCGGTTTCACTTACAGTAACTATGGAGTGAGGTCTCGATTTCACCGCGCTAGGTATTGGATTGCGACGTGTCGGTTTTGTAAGCCCGCTGATTGGGTTTCGAATTGAAATCCTTACCAATGTACCGTGTATACTGTGCTGAAACCACGATCAAAGCGCCAGATATACAGTGCACGTGAAGTGAAAATAATTCAGATTTTTAAGCCTCAGCTTTGTACAAACCGTGTAAAAAATAAAAGAGTTATAGTAGGTATATTATGTAAATAAGGCAGGCTTTTTAAAGGACTAAAAAGTATTAATAATGACCCTTTACCACTTTCAAAGGATTTATCTCATATTTTGGATAGTTGTAACATATTTTGCTTAAAAGATAAATAAAAATAAACGTAGCGGTAAATTATTATACAATAATTTACTAGCAAGAGGTTGTCAATGATTTCTGTTAAGATTAATTGTGAACTATTTCATATTTTTACGCAACTCTGCTGTAGTTCCCACGACATTGAATAAAATTACTGTTATTTTGACATCCATTATAAGGAGACCTATATAATGCATACTGTGTAAACATTACTTGCGTGATATGAACATGATTCACGTTTTTGCTATTTTAAAACACTTAGATACGAAATTTTAGGAATAAGATAATAATTATAAAAAAAATATATAATATTAAAAAATTAAAAAATTGAGAAACTAACTTCTGGCATTAGCCCTTAACATGTAGGTAAAAGACTCTTTTTTCCTCACTTATAGGTACCATTTCTTATACCATGGCCGTAAGAGCATCTCTCGATTCTCTTTGATATTGATGACTATATTCATCAACTTGATTGCTATTAAAGTATTCATGATTCATGGATATTCGTAATATCCGTCAGAAACCCTGTTCGATATATTTAAAAAGTGCTATTTTTTAATTTATAATTTTTGCCGAAAAATATATTATTTTATGCTATCGACCGTGATTTATTCACCAAACTCTGCATATGCACCAAAAGCCCTACATTTTTCCGGGAAAGGCAGTGATGGATTGACAGGTCACAAGGGTTTCATTGTATCATCGCATATACCCTAAAATAGAGCTAACAGACTTTCATTTCGAGCCGGGTTATTAGACGCAAAACAATCGCTAGTAATCTCGTACAACTGGGGCGGAACAATTAAACGTCCGACTTGATTTTCATGAAACAACTTAATCTAAATTTTCAAGTTTTATTTTGACGTTCGGACGTTGCATTGTACTCAGTCCGCCCCGCTGATTACACCGCCCAAGGCCGGCTATTGTTCTAACGTTGGATGCTTGCACGCAATCCCATGTCGTCGGGCTTTTTGCGGCTCAAGATTTATCTCGGTCAAAGTATTTAATTCTAGACTCTTTTCTATTGAAATAAAATCAACCGATGAGATGTGGTAAAAATAAAAAAGTAAACAATGTTTGTAGATAGTGTATTAGATCAATACTGATCATCATACATAATAATATGTAACCTTAAGATTGAATCTTTTCTTATATAATGGTAACCTAGTAGAACTGTCAAGATACTGTATTTATTTAACATGGATAATAGAGCTGATGATACAGTGGATATAATATCCCATCCATGAACTTCCGCTATACCTCGGCAACTAACATCATAGAAATCTATGTTCGCTGAAGTTAAGGAACCATTATATAGGTTTAGTAATAAAACTGCTTTGTTTATACCAACATAGCTGACAATATTTCCAGCATGACACATATTCCATTAGATATCAAACATTCATCTTCTTACGGTTTCACTTAAACTTGTAAGAACTTAGCATTTTTTTTATAAAATAAATCTTTATGGTAACTTTTATTATATTTTTCGGCACTGTCTATGGTTTGTAGAATTATAAACAGAACTCGTTTATATCTGACTCATATGATTTGTTTATTTTTTGTGATGTTTTTGCTCTCAATTGTCAACAGAATGAATTGCATATTGTAGCATACATTATAAGTCCGCAACAGGTTATATAATGGTCGCTACGTGATTGATTGTTGTTCGGTACCTATTTTGCATTGACCTTCATAGTCATACATACTTTAAGATAGATTACCTTGAATATAATCTGTAGGCCCATAAAGAGTATGAAAGGATTCAAGTCTTCAATCGCATACAATATAAAGGCTCTTTGTATCATTATTAGAAACTGTAATATAGCTGATAAAATGCCTTCATTTTTTGCATAAACTATGAAAGTCTGTTGAATATTTTTTTTAATAACTTCATAATCAAAAATCTAAAGTTTTTTATTTTAAATAGGCCTTTGCAGGCTCTTATGAAACGTCTAGTTGCATATACGTTATTTATATATATACGTTAGTTCATTATACAGACAATGTATAATGACCCATTGAGTCTGTATTTCTAAAATTTGACTGTGACTCGACAGTTTCGTGGGATACTTTAAAAGTTCTATTAGGCCCAATATGGAATAATTTTAAAAAAAAGTGGTTTATTTTCCCGCGATTAAAAGATAGATAGTGTTTCATGCCTGTTATTACAAACATTTTAAAAAAATAAGTAAACATGAGCTAATTTTTATCACTAGGCGCTCTGTGCAAAATGAATGTACATAGCGGTGAAAATAAGAAATGTAATTAAAATGATCCGTATAATAAGTACTTGTGTAATAATTATATTATTCAGGCGGTCAGAGAGGTAATTTTGACAGAGGCTTATTATAATATATCATTACAGATTGTAATATTGCCTCAGGTTTCTGTAATATAGTTGTAATGTGACTGTATATCACCTATGAAAATGTGTATTGTATTATTATTTACTACAATAATTGCCCTAATTATACGACCACCCGTGTCTACGTTCGCATTACGTTGTAGGTACCATATTTGAAATAGACCGGATGAATAAGCCAACTGAGCGATAATAGGGAATAAAAATTCATTACGCCCGCGAGTAACGGTGGATTTGTACGGATGTAGATAAGTTAGTCACCTCTTCCTGATCGAAAATAACCTACCTACGATACTAATAACACAAATCGAACAGTATTAATTAAAGTATATTAAACAATAACTCTCTGTAAGAAATTTATAGAATCTTGAGAGAAGTTAATTTATTAAAACCGTGAACACCGTAATACAAAGAATGTTGATGCATTGCAGAGAGTTTAGACGTTTTCAATATGTAATACATAGTATACAGAGAAACAAAACACAAAATAACTGAACGCACCATCTGATTGAAAGCTGTGCCCAGTACAGCTTTCGAAAAGTTTACAGTCTTAAATTTCATTTCTGTGAATTTCTCGCCATTACAAAATAAATATCATGAGACGAGGTGACAATATACGTAAATAAATTCTTAATCAGGTCCCGCTAGGTCGTCTGCCGTAAATATTTGCAATTCAAACGCATGAGTGACTGATTTGATATTCTATATACTGTGCTTTCATTCACCTGTCGGCGCACGCGCCGCGGTCACTCGATTATTATTTGCATTCAGCGGCGCGCGACCGCAGGAAGTGGGGTCCGTACAAACTGCGCACTTCCGGAGACACCTTTAGGCTTTATTATACAGCCACTGTTAAATTTTAGTATCAGAACCATTATATTTTAGAAGTGTTTGGAATTGTTTCCTCACCCTTTTGGGACTCAGCACAATAATATAACAAAACAGTTCCGAATTATATTTTTTAATTTTTTATAGAAAAAATAGTGCTTTATTGTTGACCACCACCTTGTATGACTGCCTCGCTAAATCAGTGTACGCATGGTTAGCATCTGAAGTCCTGGCTTCAAATCCCAGGAAAATCAAACAAATTGTTTCGGTCAGGCAAAGCCGGAATAATTTTATCAGATGATCAAGTACTTGATATTTGCTTGAAAGAAAATTATTAGTGAAACAGACACAATAATATGTCTGCCCCCTGCACCACCAGGTTCTCAATAATCTAGACAGTGTATAGGTATGTGAACTTATTTCTCACCGATACGATATAATTACAATACAACAAATATGTTTGTATAACTTCAACAGAAACTGTAGTCGAAGTCCTTCCCGTCCGTCAGTCCTTCCTGTCCGAACCTTGTTATTTTATTAACTGTTATAAAATATCTCGCACCTCTTAATAAAGTATTATATTGACGATTTTATTTAGTCAGAATTATCCTCGCACATCAGAGCACTGAGCAGTACATGTATAATCCGGAAAGTGGACAATATCTCTGTATAATTTAATTTCCATTCGTGTTCGTTGATCCGCTTAAGCGGCAAATGACAAATGAGCAGATTTTCAGATTAATTTTGGTATAATAAAGTTTCCCTTCAGATATTCCGTATGGTTTACATGGCAGGGAATGTTATAACTTTGTGGCCTGTTTACGCTCTCGGCGAGACGACGAAAAGCCTCCAAAACAGTGGAGGTTGTCTATTAGATCGGAAGGAAAATACAAAATACATGGGAACAGCTGATTGATCATTGCCATTGGAAGAAGTTTTTACCATCAATAGCTTTGTCCCAAAGTTTCATTTCTAGACTTTTTGACTCAAGAATTGTTTGATATTTATTTAGACTAGGACAAAATATAAGATATAACGCAAGACATAATATTTCTTGATAAAAGTACAATGAGAAGTTCAGATTTTGTATTAAGTATCTTTCTTATTCACCACATAAGTAATTTTACTCATATCGCACAGAATTATACGATGTAACAAAAATATTTAGTTTGGATCTCGACAAAATGCCTCCTTTGTTCTTCACAGCTGTTCTAACAAGTGATTTCGAAATTCAAAAGACGTATGTATGAAACATAGGTAGGAAAGTGTAAGTAGAACATAAACTAGTCCTCGGATAAGCCTCGTATACAATCGCTGCGGTCGCCTGTTGCGTAAGATGACATTCGAGCCACAGATTAGCATGACGCTAGTGATGTGCACACTCACCAAGCGAATATCGAATTTATTTTATACTTACTATCCCATCCAATGTAATTTATGGTAAATAAATTTTAAATATATCATTCCAGATTTAGATATAGTTCTAAATTACGTATTACGAGTACGACATTACCTTTTCTTCCCACTTTGATTAAAAATATTAGAACTAAAACTAATATTTATCAAGAAGAGAAAGTGTTTGTCAGCGTTAATATAGCTTTCTATTAGTAATTTTTAATTGGTTTAGTAGTCCCGCTTTTACCTTTTACGCTCTACAAAAGAAACATTTTTTATTGTGTTGATTGATTTTCAAGATTGAATAATGCAACGTTGTGAAATTTCAATCAGACAGCTGTCATATTTCAGTCTGCGCGTGACCACGCTATCTGTATATAGCACGCTAAATGTCGGGATAAATAAAATAATGATTAAATCGTGTTTTAATCTACCAAAGTTAATTTCATTTTAATATGTGAAACTCGAGTTAACAAAAGATTTACTTTTAAAGCTAAAGATTTCGAATAACCGGTAATTCCAAGTACTAAACACAAATCAAAATCTTTGTTCTAAATCCTTTTTTTTTCAAATTACGTTTGTTATATTGGCACATGACTAACATATACTGGGTTGAGACGCGACATGACAGTAGTGATTCACTGGTGTGTCATTGTTGAGATACAATGCAGCTTATGGGAATATTTACATTACTTTACAGAAAGGCTAGAAGTATGCGGTAAAGTTAAAATGTTGACCATTTTTATTAAAATATTTTGACGAAATATCACTATGAGCGATCTCTTCTCAAACGGAATTTCACTATTCCTGCAACAACCCGTTTACAAAATAGCTTTCATAAATAAAACTTTTGTAAGTCGGAATATTTATTTATTGACAAGTTTTTAACCTTTATCCTCTATTGAATCGCAACTTTTCAAGTATCGCATCTATCGTAACGAAATCCATCATACATATTTTTAGAAATTTCTGTTTAAA
Source organism: Anthocharis cardamines (assembly GCA_905404175.1). Lineage (NCBI taxonomy): Eukaryota > Metazoa > Arthropoda > Insecta > Lepidoptera > Pieridae > Anthocharis > Anthocharis cardamines. Next base: position 5,410,557 of record FR989961.1, read on the forward strand.
TTTTGATGGTTTTGTGTTAAATTCGGTTTTGCTCGACTCGGGCGACACGGGAAGTCATAAATGCTATGCGTGTGCGACCATCTGAATTATAGCACATCCATAAATGTTGTCCTCATTAAATTATTTAGAATCAATATCAGTTTAATCTACTAACTGTACCCGGAATGCGAGTCTTCTTGGCATATATCGAGTTTTTACCTTGCGCTCCGATGGAAAGGGGGTTTGAACCCCGCCGCGGCCGGGACGTAATGTTTGTAATTTTCTATAAACATGTCTTCCCTATGTCTGGTCACTTTGGGCATTAAACGGGTAGAAGGAATATCGAAATTCCTTCCACCCGTTTATAGATGGAAAAACTGTGAAATGCACATTGCGCATCTTAGTTTGGATTTCCAAATGCTCATAGTAAATAGTGAGTCAACAGCACATCACTGACTGATGTTCTATGGCTCGTGTATTACCTAAAATAAAAAACAACTCAACAAAGTTTCATCGTAATCGGATGTATAGCTTAGGAATGTATAGAGGACAAACATACTTACATTGATTTTTATTAATATATAAAAGATTTAATTTTTGTTCTTTGAAGTAATGGTATTGTATAGATATAGTTAAAGTTGTGGAAATTGCTAGAGCATGACGGTCGAATCTAATTGTGTCTCGCTTGACAGAAATACATTGATGATTATTATAAACTAGTTTCCACTGCAAGTCAGACTATAAAACAAAAACTTTATTTTAGGGAATTTGACGTAATCTTATTGATATTCTGGCAGGTATTCAGATATAACGTTGTATCGTTGACAATCCACGGTTAGTATAGCATTATAAAATTGTCTAAATATCAAGAGATGCGAGCCAGAGATTTTGTTTGACCTGAATAATCTTTAGAATGAAAATGTAGGTAATTTTATTGACAGCGGGGAAAATTATGTTATTCTATATGTATTTAAGTCGCGATGGTAAATTGGATTAACTGTTATAGCGAAAATGCTTATGTAATAATTACGGACTGTTAACTCTGCATCTTACTGATTACCGAGAAATTATGATATTCCTGACCACGCGCATATATTCTAAGGTTTCTTTTTAATGGCTTGGCAAATATTATTAATGAGTAAAATATTGACAAGATATAATTTCAGACATAAGTACTTAACATCTCTATTATAATGTGCTGGACCGCACTGTAATCCTCCTAAAGCGCTGAACCGATTTTGATGAAATATTTTTGTGTGTCATTTACCTGAACCGACAGACAATGTCCAGCCCGAACTTTAGCTTAATAAAAATAAACATACCTGGAACCCTATCACAGTTTCACCTACTGAGTCCAATAATTGTGAACCTAAACCATCCGAGTCAATCAAATAAATTATCATCTATAATTATAAATAAATAAACTAAAAAATATTATGATCGCCTTTAAAATATCCAATAGATACGATTTTCATAATCATTTAAACTTCTTTCAATGTTAGCCGTAACGAGACGCTACAAAAAAAAATTACCGCACGAATTTGTTTTTAATACTTTAAATATGTATCTTGATTCTTGTCTAATCTAGGTTATTTATATTTTATATTATTATAGGATATGAGAGCGTCACTTTTCAATCCACGAACTTTATAAAATAAATAATGTACAAGTTTTGAATTACATATGTACGTAAATTGATTTATTTAATTAATTAATTTAACAACGATTCAGTTTGCATGCTAGAGTGTACACTGTACATACATACATACATACCTATACATCACGCCGCTTTCCCATTGCGGTAGGCAGAGATCACGGATTCATATGCTAGAGTGGATGCAATAAAATATCTATATATTGGTACTGGTTTTCAATATGTGCAAGTATTTATGCAGGTGGTCGTATTTCATTCATATACGGGCGCGTGCTAGCAGGTTATTGATCTTTGTTTTATTTTATAATTATCGCGAAATGAGCATTTTTGTTTCCATAAATTGCAGTATGCATATATCTTTTTCATTAAATACTTCGTTATAATGAGCTTTATTTGAATGAAAATGAAAATGTATGTAGAGTCGTAAATTTTATACATATTTGAAGTCATCTTTGAATTAATATAAATTTGTTACGACATTCGATTTCAATTAAATAAAACTTATATGTAATACTAGCGACCCGCCCAGGCTTCGCACCGGTGCAATGCTGATACTAAATACACTACAGAAAAACTGTTATTATTATACATATAAACCTTCCTCTTGAATCAATCTACCTATTAAAAAAAACCGCATCAAAATCCGTTGCGTAGTTTCAAAGATTTAAGCATACAAAGGGACAGAGAAAGCGAATTTGTTTTATACTATGTAGTGATGTTAATCCAAAACTGCATGAACCTCAGTTAACAAGTTTCGGAGATTAGCGGGAACATACAGTATACAACATACATTTTTATCCCTATTCCTTCACAATTTTAATATGCATGTTACATTAAATAAACATATTTGATAAATAAACCTATCCATGAGAATAGGATAAAAGAGGTCAGCGTGTTTTAATCAGAGGTGAGGATCGGAATAAACCTAGGTTAACAATCCCGGCGTTCCGTACAAAACCTTTGTTGAAGAGCACGCACGGATTACGTTATTTGTATGTATGTATCGTGATCCCGTTAGTGGTGTAAAGTTTAGCTTGGGAACGCTTCGTATAAAGCACTTTATCTACATTATGCTCTTAGCTTTATGATAGAGGCACGGATTTGTTTTAAACAGTGTTTTACTCTGCCTTAGCTTGTTTTCATATTTAGTAAATTCTATTCTGATTTAACAGTAAATAGATTTTCTTTCATGGCTTTTTACTGTCTATTTAGTTGTTCTTTGCCACCGACGAAACTTACTAAAGTTTTAATTATTTTAAAGGAAATTATGTATAACAACATAATGTATATAAATTTAAAGTTTCTGTAAACAGCTGATAGTTTAGGCTTATTAGTCAGTAACTGACTATATATTTGGTAGGTACTTGGGATAGAAATCTCAAAAATTTCTTAAGCATAAGTAACCTTTTTAATTCATATTTTGTACGAGTATTATAATAATTTAAAATTGATTTTAAATTAATTATAAGAATTTAAAACATCGGCGTTAAAGAGTATCTAACAATCGAGTTTCTTCTCTCAGTAGAAGCACCATTCTTCAATACGATCCAGTAAATTAGAAAAAGCAGTTCAAAAGTACTTTAAAAGTTAAAGTTTAGTTTTAGGTAAAAGTTTACTTTGATATACATAATACTTGACTAAATATAGTTTTTAGTTCAATTTTAATTAACCATTATTCGAAATGTTATAACGATTCTACTAGTATGGGTTGATAGGTTTTGGCTTCGTAATCACCCTTACCCTCCGTAAATGGCTATTGTGGGCATGTCATTGGTCTACGATATGCCGATGACATGTTTTCGAGAGAATTCGCTCGCGTTGCAGTTTTGTGCGATGCTCACTGATTTATTTGTCTATTTTTCCCAACAAATGAAAAATGCTTTGAAATGCCCTTTGTAAATTTTATAATTTATTTATTTTTAAGGGCTTAATCACTAAGTACACAATATAGTGGATAAGTGACCCATATGCTAGGCTGGGCTAAACCTGACTGTATGTACAATGTATATTGTACAGGTTTTTAACCTTTTTCTTTCTTAATCTAAAACTACTGTAATCTAGCCAACAGAGGGTAATAAATAGTTATATTTTAACTTAATCTTCTAGGGTAATTTCCTTAATTTAAAGTTCACCCACCAGTGTCCTTAAAAACGTTGTCTTATTACACTAATACTAATTGTCACTGTGTTCACTTATTTTTTATACCAATTCTTGTATAATAAGTAATAAAAATACATAAATATTATGTATCTTTATGAAATATATGACATAAATATTAAAATACTCATTTATTATACTCCACAATACTTAAAAGATATTTCCATATTAAAAAAAAACTAAATTGGTTGTGAATTTTCTCTACATAATATAAATATTAACAGTATTGTTGACCATGCGGTTGGTTGATTAGATTGGCGAATGTGCGTTCAATCACAAAATGAAATAAGAATTAAATTGAATAGGGTTGGAATAAATCAGTCATAGAAAATTCAATACTGATGTGAGTAGAAGGCGAGGACGTCCCCACATTGATTAATATATCACTCGCGAGTCGGTTCCACCCCGTTTTTGCGTATCACCACTAAAGTAAAAAGGGCACGATTTCAATAGAAAACCAGACCGGAACATTTATCATGACAGTAATGAATTATCGGAAAATTCCCAATAAGCTCGTAGCTGTGTCGGTTCTTCCATGTCACGAATATTTTATGTATTTGTACAACAGCAACACAGATTACTCTGTGAATAGCAATGATATGAGTAAATTTTTGACATAACATACTAGGTACATGTCGATTTTATATTCATTAACTCGAAATTCCTACGTTTGAAGAATGCAATCGTGATTTTTTTGTATTAAGAATGCTTTCTATCACAAAATGTTTCTCAAGTATTGGCAAATGGCGTATTGTAAGCGTTATATTCGATATACCTATCAATATATTAAGAATAAGACACATATTAAAGTTAAGAAATGAGAACAGAGATTCATTCCATGGATATTATATTTTATCATATAAAAAATATCACTTTATAGTAACTGAAGACGTCATTGGCACGAGCCTCTTGTAATTTTGAGCACACTGTGAAGTGTTGTTGAAGAAATTCAAAGGTTTTCGATAAAAACGTAAATCTTCACCTTCGTATGAGCCACAGAGCGACTCGAAGAAATTACTTATCTTCCAAAGTGGGAGGCCTAATGAGGGAACGAAAACTTTTGACCTTCCTATATTTGCGTGGGCTTTGTGCGGAGTAATGAGTGGTTACAAACATTTGCAACCACTGTCATTTATTACGATGTGTGATAAATTTGAGGTCCCTTTTGTACACGGGTTATATTATTGTTGCAAATTATAATTGATTTTCTGGGTGCGTACTGAATAAATATAAATATGCATTATATAAAGCGGTCAATTCAAAAAGTAAGAATTAATTATAAGTCTATTATTTCTATTTTATATCTATTCCGTTTACAAACTATTCACACATAATAAGAATATCTGATATTTTACCCTATTCTTCATAGAAAAAAACAGCCAGCTGTGAAGAAACAGGCTGCCTACAGTATAACATTAAGTTTTTTTTTTATTTATTTATCGATATAAAAGACAATTACAAAATTTAATTTAAATAGCAAATTTGAAACCATAGAGGTTTATATCTTATGCTATCATAGGTAGACCGTCAGCTCTATAAATTCATTTCCAATCTAAGAAAATAAAAGCATATTGTTTAAAAAGTAATACTTCAGTTTAAATTAAGTTGACGTAACACATTGAATAAACTCAGGCGGTAAGTCATTAATAATGCGAGGAATTATGTAGGCGGTCGTTCTTTCGCCATACAAGTACTAGATACAAGGCTGTCGAATGCCTGTCCTTTCCTGTCCTGTCCTGGAATAAAAGACATACCTACTCTCTTCGATCACTAAGCTATTCCTATACAAGACGTAGCTCCATTTTGCATGAAATATGGAAAAATCAACAAAAACACTTTTGAATAATATTACTAGGATTTTATTACATATTTACATTACAGAATAGAAATAAGAACAATTTTAACCTACTTCGAACATTTTAATATTAAAAGATCGTCGACATTATATCTGAACAACGCTCAAGAAGAAAGGCTCTTAACTACATAAGAATTTCGTCAAAGGTGAGAATATATTAAGAATCTCTTTCACATCTACATTCTAACGAACGCTTTTGCAAGGGGTTGTTGTATAAAAACGTATATTATGTTTATATCGTGGTGTCATCTCATCCGTCCTTACAAAGCGTGGCAGGTCAAAGGTGGGACGCAGGGTGAGGGCATATACATTGTTAACACGCGACCCGAACTCAAGAACCTCTAATGATATGTCAAAGAAGGCAAGATATTAAAAGTTTCAACAGGTACAGTCATCAAGACATCTTTGAATGTGTTTTTTTATTCTTTTCTACAGGAATATATCAACGACTAATAGAACAACTTTTTAAATGTAATATTTTAGGAGCACAAGTTTCTCAAAGGGACAAAGACGTTTTTCAAAAACCCTTATTTAAGGCTTCGCGAAGGCAAAGTAAGTTACTTTGAGGACAACCTATTTTTCACTTTATCAAAGGAAGTCGCCCTTCCTTCCGACCCGAATAAATGTTGAAAAATACACACCATAAAATACGGCATCAATGAGCGTTTGATTTTAAAATACATTCAAATCTAGTTAGCGATAATGAGAAATAGAACGACGATAGTTATATACGTGGAGTTCTGTATTAATTATCAAATGAACATTTCTGAGCCGCAAACGCCTCGTCAAGTGTATCCTTTCTCGAGTCTAGTTTCAATTCAAACTTGGTCGGAGACGGTGCTAAAGTAGTGTTCTTACGAAGGCTCAACTCCTGAAAGCGGAGACGGATCTTGACTCGCTGAAATTAATCCATCGTCGCTCTCAATAGAAACGGAAATGTATTAAGGTTGTCCTTAAAACGTGCGGTGTACTTCCTCACTTTGATGAAGCTATAGTCTGAGCTCGTTTGACGCTGAAATATGTGACACTTAGAAGGAAACAGCGCAATTTGTTCTATCGGTTACGTATATTGTTTCAATGTTTTGACTATCTACGACGTAATTGTTTTGTGTTTATACTCAATTATTCTATATTATTTTGAGCGTCATCGTTATTTCTTTTTCAGATATTGAAAAATATACGTCTTGATTTATGACACATTAATCAGGAGTTTGTTATGTATACTAATAGTTTTATTATTTTGACGAAAAGCGTATTGGCTCTCTTGATCTAAGAAACTAAAATTAAGAATTGATAATTACCTTAATAATTAAATATGTTGTTTCGTGTCTTGTTATGATCTACCAAACGTCCGCTGGTTGGTAACTCTTGAAGATCCCAAATAGTTTAAAAAAGTTTCATCTCAAAAGATATTATAACAGTTGAAGAACCAACATAATAATTTTAAGATAAGTAAATCTATTAAATTCTCGAAACCACAGTATCTAGTTGCGAAGTTGCTCCAATAACTTTGAAAGGATTTCGAGATGGCACAAACAGTCAAATAAGTTTCTTGATTGAAATTTAGCGCAGTGCTTTGTGGGTTGGCTGGTTTGCTAACCGGGTATTATTTGTTATTAAATCCATTTAATGTTGAAATATAATTCAACGTATTTTAACTATGTCATATTTTTTTAAATATAGAAGTATGTACCGATATTTAAACAATTAAACCCAATCAAATAGCAGCATCTCTCTAATCTGATATTGAATCTTTTGTATAGGAGACAAAACTATTGATTAGTGCATATAACTTTTACTTCGCACTTACAAATTTTTCAAGAGCTAAAATTATATCTCTTGTTCGAATGGCTAAGAAGTTCCTTCTCAGGGTTGTAAGCTGTCTAATGACACTTGCGCTAAGCTCAACTCAGACTCATTGGCGCCTTAAAGGGCAACAACCTGTAGTCATTGAGCTGAGAGGTGAAAGTATCCCCTTACGGAGATGTATTGATATTTTTTAGACGAAAAAGTTGTATAAGTACATACATATTATATTATGCATAAACTTTTTACTTAAGTATTTTCAATTAGTTTAGAGTTAGTTACGCATATATATTTACATTGTAAACACTAGCTCAAAAAGAGTAAGGTGTATCGACATTACTTTAATTTATTAGCACGTAACTATAGGGTTTTGAATGATTAAGCATTATTTTTAATGTTTATATTTAAGCTGGGTCTACAAATAATACTATGTGTACTATGTTATTGTGCATGTGCACAATTGCTCTAAATATTTCAGTAGGCGTAAGTAACTACTAAACTATAACTCACACTTTTTATTTTACCTCTAGTAGGTTAAAAATTAACTATAGACCGTAAAAAGCTTTTAGTACTACATGTGTTTACTTTCACGTCGTTAATCTAAACTTTGTTTAACAACAAATTGCGGTTTATGACTGTGAGGCAAATATTTATAACATCGCTTGCGAGCGAAACAGTGTCATCAAGTATTTAAGTAATTTTCCGCGTTTCCACTCCTGTAATCAGCTAGTGCTGTGAAATTGGGTGCTTTCCCTAATTTTCGCGACACCCTATTAACCAGGAACGAGTTATTGCTCATTCTCGGGGGATCACGGACGATGTTGCCATGGCAACGGATACATGTGTGCGTAGCTATTTCCTTTTGCCTGTTTTATACGGAAAAGATGTGGTCACCACATTATTCTTGTGGTGTCTCTTGTGTCGTTTCGACGTAAATAAATTAGGGAACAAATAAGTTACATGTTTTTTTTTCAAATTATAATTATTATCAACATTCTAATAAATTCTCATTTCAGTAAGTTTTATAAGCACTAATGAGGCAAGTAGGAACAAGTTGTAATTTCAAAAGTATCGATAATAAATTAAAAGAGTGTGACTAAAAAGTAGGCCCCTAAATTGTCTAAAACATCAAAATAATAATATACACATTATATTCGGAAATATTGAAAACGACTTCCTATTTCTAACATTTTCCTATCGTATTCCCCTAAGTATCAAGACTGTATCATCCGGTATAGAATTACGAAAGAGTCACCCTCGAGAACGCGAGTGTATTGTGTTGCGACGAGTTTGCTTAGCGTGTTCGTATTGTACCGCTGACTCCGCCCGTCACGGTTCTGAACTTGTCATTTCATATCATAGAGCAACACGGGCCACCGGCGAACCGGAGGGGAGTAGCCATACGCAGGCGTTCCCCTCTGTCAAAGTACAAGTCCAAATGGTCCTATGCGTACAATAAAACTAGTTGTAGCCGCACTTTTCACTAGACTAAATCCAGATGCGCGACTGAATCGACCTCCTAAAAAAATGCCGAATTGTTTGTGTTTCTTGTTGCCAAAAAATATCTGCCACGTCAAATTTACAAAAAGATAGCGTTATCTTTCATATGTAGGTATTTTTTAATCATATTATTACTATTTACTTCTTTAAAACTTAAAAAATTACAATATTATCGGTCGTGTTGTTTCGGATTTTTTTACCAACACAGTCGCTCGACAGATCCGCGTATTGTATAAGCCCTCATACAATACACGGATTTGTCGAGCGACTGATCCGAGTTTATTTCCGAGAAGTCGCTGTCACCGAGCGATAGTGTTGTTGTCGGATTGTTTTAAGTTATCGAAAAAAAATGGCAAAGGAGTCTTCTATACAGAGACAGTTTTGAGATTAAATTTTCTGATTCAAATATTATATTGTGATAATATAGTTATATTGTTAAAATATAATATAATACTTACGCGCGTTAGCACATTTATTAAAATCACTTAGTGTAAACTTCAACCATAATGTTTTTTTTATTTCCTAAAAATCCAAAGGATATGGAAAATTGTGTAACCCAAATTTAATAATTGCGATATGATCTAGAAAAATGACATATTTTTAATCTTATAATATAAAAAGTCAGCTCAATTTTCAATCTGGGAGAGGAGAAATATGAGAAATATAGTTTTCCTGAGATTCTCGATTAATTGAATCGATTACACAATCACAAAAAAAAACCTTTGGACAAGGTAATTAACTCAAAAGTAATTAAATGTACTTTAAATACAATATATTGCATATAATTACAGTTATGTTATTAAATAAAATATAAATTATTAATTAAAGAAAATTAATATACATAATTATCGATTTTTTATCGATTAAAATCGATCTTTTATTTTAGTCTGTCGTTGGCATGCCGCATGACAGTTGTTTACTCTGTGCTAATTCGTTTCGTGTTTTCTACGTTTTGAGTCTGAGTGCTTTCCCGATTGTCGTCATTTAGGAATTGTTACGATTTGACAACTACAAATATCATTGATCACAGATTTATGATATATAATATGTCAATTATTGATTGTAACATAACCTTACTTTTACAGTTTACTACTTAAAACTCTAATAACTCGGCTCTCAGATTTAGAGGTGTAAAAGTAACGAAAAAAAAACGTACCCGTATGTATTCGTTACTATACATTCAGTACTCGTTACTACCGTATCGTTACTCCTAATACCTCGTAACATGCTATGTTATGCTAGAGAAACAAATTTACAGAACTAGTTTAAGTTGCGCGCGGGCGTGCGATTTAATTAATTGTTTGAAAATTAAGTTATAGTGAAATAATTTTAGAATTTCACTTTCGTCAATTTCATACTATTACATACAATTTATGAAATTTTAGTGGCAAAATTTTATGAAAACACTTTTTCACAAGTATATACTTTTTTTTTTACTGCATACTCTGTTAAAGAAAACTTTGTTTTGAATATTTGAAGTTACATTGCGTCATTGAAACAGCGTTTGCAACCATGATACGAAACATGCGAGTAACGAAATGTATTCGTGAGTAACGTTTCGTTACTCGGTACTAGATGGCGTACCCGTTACTCAGTAACGAATACATACGGTTTGTTACAGCTCTACTCAGATTGTCAAAACTAATAGAATTTTCAACGAAGGACTGTTAAGTCTCAATCTATTAATTCACACCAATTTCATATTGTTACATTGGGGGCCCAAAGTTGTTAGTAATCGTTTCCATCTCCGTTAAGGGATACATGGAATAAACATATTTTGTAATTACGAAGTATTTTTCAAATTATTTCTAAGATTTTATTATACCTATACCAACTCATGGTCCACTCTCCGTGACCTGCTACGTGCGCATTACCCGACAAGTTCATTTTTATTATTGTAGTACGTAATAAATTAACTCCATCTTTAAAATAAATAAATTAATTCGAACTTATAAACCTAATTTCCCAAACCCAGTTCTTGAAATTATCGATACTGCGTATCGACAGTTGTTGCAACTACGGCTAAAAGGACTTGTCAGTGTAGTTGCGCCATTTAATTATACTGTTATGACACGGAATGTTTAAATGTGTGTGTGAAATTGTTAGTGTATTTTTTAATTGTCACGGTGTGAGTTTCGTAGTGACAGACGATTGCTCGTGTGTGCGAACTTGAGTACGCACACATAGCGCAGGTTTCCCCCCGCAAAAAATGACAGATTGTTTGGTATCGGTAACGAACGCTATGGCTACTCCCCTCCGGTTCGCCGGGGGCCCGTGTTGCTCTATGTTTCATATTGACTCTTATCTGCTGACGTAAGCAACCATCTGATTTCAATGCATTACATTGATTTGACATTTATTACCTTTTATATCTTCAACGAACGGAAGTGCAACGGACTTGCAAGTGACAATCTCTTCAATCTTCAGAAGTATGAAAACATTGTTGAAATTGTATACTAACTACAGATTGACTTTTTTGTCAGACATGTGAGGTTTTAATTAAACATACTTATTGATAACATGAGATAATCTATCAATCAAGAATAAGGTCTCTCCTCAATATAATATCGAAAATTTTGCTGCCAAATATGTATTCCGGTGTCCATTAAAACAACAGTCCTAAGCAAACAACACGCGCGTGTGGTCACACCGATAAGTGTTGCTAGCCAACGATATATTCCAATTAGGCGCTCAGAAGAGTGTTCGGAATAAATTATTGCGTATTTCCTAGTGAAAAAACATGTGAATTGCTAATTGTTTGGGAAATGGAACACGGAGAGTTAGGTGAATTAGCGTTTTATAAAATATGCATATAAACCGTTTCCTATATACTATTTTAGATAATATGTATATATTTAACTTCAGATCTTCCAGGTGTAGCTTTCTATAGTACCGCGTTAGAAGGCAGGGGTTTTTTTTATTTTTCTTATTGTTTTGGTTCTAATGAATCGTACATAGGCCAGAATATAAGTTATTCAAATCATATTTTACGGTTCTTACTATATGAAAACTCAACAAAATTTATCCTATACCACTAAAGTACTAATACAAAACCCACTATAATATACTAATACATACGTAATATGGATTCAAACACAACAGAATAAGCATATAAAATCATATTCATATATTTCAATAACAGCAAACGAGTGTGATATGGAAAGGAAATTGTGACCTTTCCAATAAAATTCCACGATGTATGAAATTCACTGGAATCGTTTATAAAGTAAGCTTCATTACTTCCGAGAAGGCGAGGCGTATATTTTTGAATATTCCACGTGGAAATATGAGGTGGCGGGGCGGTCGACGCTTTTCACGTGAGTCAAAGTCAAAGGGCCGTGTCATATAGCTTTAGGTTAGGAAGTAACTACTATACTATCATGAGCCTTTGATAAAACTTCAAATAACTAGACTATAGATTACTTCTAATTTAAAAAATACATTTATATAATATATACAGGCTTCGCACGGATGCAATGTTGATGTACAATTTGATAGGTGCACATTTTTTTAAAAAATCGGTCAAGTAGTTCTTGAGTAAAATCGTTACAGACAAACAAATCTTTCCTTTTTATAATATTAGTATAGATGCATATTAAACTCAATTTTTATTTTGTAAAAGACATAGTTTTATTAGATCACCATGCTTTGAAAAATAATATAGTGTCACTTTCAATAAAAATTCATACAGAGGGCCTAACACGAACGACTTGCTTGAAAGACTTTGTATCGTCGATCTGTTACTTTTTATATGTTAGACATCGACAGACGAGCATGAGGTTCACTTGATGGTAGGTGATACTTCAGCCACAGAACATCAGTCAACTTTATACTATGAGCATTCATCATAAATCATAAATCCATTGACTGAAACCGAATCGCGCAATGTGCACTTCACGGGTTTTCCATCTATGAATGGTGGACTATTCTGTCGGAATTTCGATATTCCTTCTTCAATGCCCGAAGTTACCAGTTAACAATGCCAGTTGTATGCAATGTCAAATAACTTCTCATACAGCTCTGAGAAATTGACAATACGAATAGGCAACTTTAGGGCAACTGCTTCATGCTAGGACCTCCGATGACGGAACAAAACTCCATTAGGGCGTTGCATTAAAACAAGTCTCACGCCTCTACTATAATACATAACAGTGGAAGGATATTGGTCACCCTCAACCCTGCGCCGCTCGAGTCGTCTGAAGGCATTTACAAAATGCGCATGTTTACGTTGACTCAGCAAATATTTCCCCAAACATCCACGCAGGAAACACGGCCGAATGAAATATGGACGCCCTAGTATTGCCGTCTCGTAAAATGAATCTTGATTTATGATGCACGCTTTTGATACATGTCGTCGAGTGATTTGAGTCGCAGGCGACATCCGGAAGTTTTTGTATCATGGAAACGAAGTGTAACGAACCTAAACTTCAATGAACATGGAATATTTTCGATATTCGAGTCATTTTATTACATGAAATGGGTTGAATGAATAAAAAATACTTTAATATACATCAAATATTTTAAAGCAAAAAATCCGAACGCTCGAAGTAAAACTTAGGCCGACAGCGCATCATTGACTGATATTCTATAGCTGAGGTATCACCTACCATCAAGGGAACCTCATACTCGTCTGTCGATATCTAACCTAAAAAAAAAGGCAAACACGGAGCACCGTATTTAACCGTAAACCGTAGTTATAAAAAAGACTCGATTCTTACAAACATTTAAAATAATAACACTTTCTTTGAAGACAATTCAAAATGTCAGAAATGTGCAGCAACAGAAATCTGTGGTTTCATAGAATAAATTCCAAATTATTATCCTCCGCTTACTCAAGTTCACGCTTCATAAAATTCGATTCGGAACACTGAGACAATAAGTGTGAAAACAACGGGAAAATTTAACTTTCCCCCAAAGACTGAAATAGAATGGACCGAGTTATAATGAAACAGATCTAGTTTGTCGTCCCAACGTCCCACCGAAATCTGCTAAGATTGTTTTGTTTCTACATTTTTCGTTCATTCATTTTGTATGACGTCGCTTTACATACGTATTGTTCTGATGTTTTATTCATTGTTGTTTAAATGTTTCAGCGTCGTGTTCTCGGGGCGAAGTCTCCTTGCTTCTTTTTCAGCAGGCAGGCAAATCATAAAGAAAATTGTTAACATATTTCAAAGGAATTGTTGAGATATATGATGCTACAATATTTTATTCATATACGAAAGAAAATCTTTTGATAAAATTTCATATGTCATGTATACGAATCAAGGAAACATCGAATCGAGTCAATATTATGCATTATTCATTTTTGTAATCATCTTCAATTGTTTTAATACAATTACATATCTATATCTATACTAATATTATAAAGAGGAAATATATGTTTGTTTGTTACGATTTAACTAAAAAAGAAGTATTTATTAATTTTACCGATTTTAAAAATTATTTCACCAATAGAAAGCTACAAGCTAAGCTATTAGCGAGTACTATATGCTATTTTTTTTTGTATAGTACCCGTGCATCTATATTTCTTTTTAATGGAATAGGGGGCAATTACGGGCAGTCGGGGCGGAACGCTAGTAAATTATAAAGAGGCAAACAAGTGTAAAAATAGGTTCTAATTTTTGGTCAGTAAACTGCGAAGATAGTTCCAGTAATAACATTTGTGGGTTCATCGAAGGATGGGCGAGGGGTCTGGCTGGCGGAGGGGGAAATCAATCCACTCACGTCAGAGACTGAGCCGTTGTCACATGTCCAATCAACTGACACACTGTTCACTAGGGATCGCTGTCTGAGTAGAGTACGTAACTATCGCACGCTTTCTTTATTTAAAAAAAGTTATTTCACGGCATTTAATTTTTGGCTGGTTAATACGAAGCTTTTGCTTCAGAATCCAATTTGAATTCAGAATACTATTTGTAAAGAAGTTACCGTTCTAAATATGGCTATTATTTTGCAAAAATGTATTCATTAACTTGAGCAAAAAGTTATGTATCTACACAGTATGTATCTTTAACACTTTGTTGTCAATACTTTATGAAATGTATGTATGTACACTTATGAAATAGTACTAGAAAACCGTTAATCTTGATATTTGTTAGTCTAAACAATAGGATCATTAGTTTGAAAAAGTTTATATCGTTTTATGCAAACCGACAAAATAAATCGTAAAAAATAAATATAGTATCATGAAAGACACGATTCATGTTTTTCAAATATCTTTCGATGTTAAAAAGACATAATTATAATAAATGTAGGTATATCAACCTCAATGAAAATGCTTTCAACGGATTAAAACAAGATTTTTTATCCCGGCTTTCCGAATGCTTAACATAAAGCGTGGACGCTGCGTCAGTTTTTCATTTAAAAATGAATAAGTCGCTATTTAGTGTTGTATTTTGATAGTTGCGTTAATAAATCATAGCGACTTACTCAACCTCAAACAGTGGATTCAAACTATAATATTATTATAAATAAACACGAGACTTACATTAATCAAACTAACGAACAAAATATAAAATTATTAAGGACCGCTCCGAAAGTATTCCAATAATAGATAGTCTAAACATAGTTTATTGACCATTGATGTATACTTCACACAAAAGAAATATCTGCTTCTGAGACAAAAATATTTAGGTATAGATTTGAATAATATGCTTTTTTACTACTTCTATTCTATTATGTCTAGCATGTCACTGATTTGCAGTGGAATTGAATTATTACAAATACGCATGCATGTCGTGAGCTTTGAATTGCGGATGATGGCGGAGTTGAAAACCTAATTTATATAATATAAATTTTCTGCATATTTTTTTAAATATCATTAAAATCGGTGCAGCCGATCTAGAGTTATAAATGATGTAAATAAAGGACTTTATATAGATAATTTTATTATAGTAATGAGGGCCTATCATGATCGACTTGACTTGAAGTATTCGTATCATCAATCTGTCATTTGTATTAGTTGCCTTTTGATTTTTACAAAGCTTCAAATCAATGAGAGACAGCACCGACTAAAGGTACTCAGAGTTAATAAAATTGGCAGTCACCGTTAACGCAACAGCCACGTAAGCTGTTTTAAAATAATTTCTAAATAGATGTGTGGCCAAAAGAAACAATAATTGCCGCCGTTTTAATTGGTCGAGGCATCACCTAACTTCATCTCTACGCTCGTCTTTCTAAATTTTACTAAAATAATATCCGGAAAAATAAATATATGATACATCTCTATTAACTATCGTATCATTTATGTTTGAAAAGTACAAGAATATTATTATTTCCATGCATTTTCTAGTTGTTTACTCGAGTACATTGAATGTAGTGTCCCAACGCGCTTGGCTGACCCCGCAAACAATTAACTGGCCTGGCTTACGTAGTCTAGATACAGCGTTGTGTAACTTTCCATTTTGGTTTTAAAAATTCATGAACGTTTTTTGTGCTTTATACCTCATTATTATATGTTTTTGTTTATTAAGCAAAGGTCTTCGTAGCCTGCTGTTCATATATCATTACCATTCCTTAGCTTTTGCGATGCAAATGTGGTGTTGCGAATACAAAGAATAATGAAAATCAAATTACTAAAAAGAATATATTTAATGTGTTCATTCTACAGGTAATAAAACATAGGAAAATATTTTATTTCCAATTACTTTGAACCGTAACCTAGGAAACTAGAATACCTTGATCCTCTATTGAAAACTACACTAAAGTAACCTTTTTTATTAAAAACACACAACGACGATTGAAAACTCGTGTTATAGATCTGTATTCAATCCTCGTAGAGGGAAAACGGAAAAACCAATCCATCCAATTTCTCGTTTACTTCGCTTTTGTTTAATTTTGACGCGACCCTTGGTTTCGGTACTTTGTAGGATTCTGAACAAAGATAATATCTTGTCTAACGTAAATACTTGCCATGGTTTATACGGCTTACGTCTTTTTGCATAAAAAAATATTTACCGTACTTTTTCTCACCACGATACAACTCTGCTTTGATATGTAGCCGGCGTATCTCGAGCGTTAACAAAAAATGCACTTTTATAAAAATAAACCTGTCTAAGGCCTTGTTTGAGAAAACCTTTTTAACGGAACGTTTTTTCTTTTAGGTATTTCTTGGTTATTATTTAGTCTTTTTTTAGTCGTAATTACTTAGTATTGAGAAGGTAAGAAAGCGTTACATTTAGGTGCAATAAAAAATATAATTTTAATTAAGAAAATGAACAGTGTTTAAATTGCAGATTTTCTATTAAGTTTATAATGGAAAATACACCTCGGCAACCCTTAGCAGGCGAATGACAGGTCATATCCGGGAGACAGCGGTCAACTGCTTTACACATTCTATTACAAGCCGACATATTGGGGGCGGACCTTGCAACCCGATGAATAACGGCCATTTGGCTAGATTGTTTCATACATTTTTTACGTTAAACGAACTGGGGGAAGGAAAAGGTTTCTGTGTGTCAAGCTTCATCGTGTCAATCTAATTTTATCCAAACCTAAAGTAATTCTGCTTCATAGTTGTCACAAAAACGTCTTTATTTTTGTGAAATTGTATCAATTCTTGTCAAAAAATAATAGCTGATATTGTTTGAGGAAAATGAAAGACGATCCATAGTCGGAGAAAGATAGAGTAAGATCGTCTATGCTTATTTAATTATGTGTCTCCTATAGATTGGAATGATCCTACGTTAATGTATTGAGAACGGAGCGTCAGTCCCATTGAAGCAATCTGAATATC
The DNA here is from genome assembly GCA_905404175.1 of Anthocharis cardamines. Lineage (NCBI taxonomy): Eukaryota > Metazoa > Arthropoda > Insecta > Lepidoptera > Pieridae > Anthocharis > Anthocharis cardamines. The sequence continues at coordinate 5,428,245 of FR989961.1, forward strand.
TCCCTATTAACACGTATTGAAAGCACTATTCGATGACCGGAGTGGATTGGATTTCATATTACAATAGCGGTGTGTTATACGTCCTTGATAGTTACATAGATTCTCTCGTGTTGTTAATTCATTTCAAATGTGAATAGACATTTTAATTGAGTCTAAAAAGATTTTCATTGTTTGCGAGTCTAAGCTTATTTATTTATTTTATAAGGGAAATAAAATATAAGCAAATGATTTCTCGCCTTGAAGATTTTGGTACCATGCTTAATTGAAAAATTACCAGAAAGACGGAGACTTTTGCAAGGAATATTGAAATGTAAAAAAGGTGATTTCCGGAGTCCCCTAGGGCATGGTACAAACATATTTCTGTTTTCATTAGTGAATCGATTCATTTGTAAGTCAGTCTTCTGCGTCCTATCCGACCTTAAGTAATATTTTGCATTTTATTTCCCGGGATTCAAACCAGGGACCTACGGGGCTAAACGCATAGCATATTATATTACTGAGCAAATTCAAATTAAAATTCAAAATCATTTATTCATTTAGGTAACATAATGTACACTTATGAACGTCAATAAAAAATACATATTAAATGCTTCTAATTTTACATTTACTGCCAGTTCTCAAATCAAGGGCGTAGAACGGACGAGAATAAAATATTGTGTTCTTGTTATGACCATGCCGCAACGTCATTTGATAAGATTCTTAACTTGCTGCATACAAATTAACAAGACTCACGATAAATTGCACCTCAGACCGGATCTGTCGCTTGCTTTTGATAAGAAAAATAACGAGACTATTTTTCAATTAAACACTACGGTTTTATAACTTTTTTTATAATTATACTATTAATACGATTCAGAGTTTACGCTCCCGTATATATTTGGTAGTATAATAAATGTATTAAATCTATAAATAATAAAATATACATAATTGAAGTAAAATATGTGAATATTTCTTTTTAAATAAATTGACATTAATTAACAACCAGTGATTCTCAACCGGTGGTCCGTGGACGACACGTCCTAGAAAGCACACTTAGTAGGTTATGAGGACTATTATTAAACAAGCAATAGAATATACTTTCACATTCAATTTACCTTATTATAATCTATACTAATTTTTGTATGTTATGAATAAACTCCAAAACTACTGGACCGATTTATTATTATTTCACCAATAGAAAGCTACATTATCAGTGAGTAATATAGGCTAACATTTTTTGTGTATAGTACATCTACATTGCACCCGTGTGAAGCCGGGGCGCGTTGCTAGTAATTTATATTACTGCTAAACAGTTAGTTCATAGATGGAAAAACCGTGAGGTTCACATTGTGCATTTCGGTTTCAGTCTATGGATTTCCGAAGTAAAAAGAAGGTCGACAGTGCATCTTTGACTGAGATTTCACCAACCATCAAGTGAACTTAATGCTCGTATGTCGATATGTAACGTTAAAAAAAGTTACTGGTTCATGGCAAGAGAAAAATTTAGTGAAATGGTCCTTAATCAATAAATTGTTTAGAAACAGTGGTTATAATACACAACAGCCTTTAACTGGAATGAAACGTAAAATATTAGAATTGCATTGAAATCTAAATTAGCAGGAAATTCAATCCGAATTTCAATACCAGTTCTGAGAAATTCGTCGCCTTAGCGATAAATGATGACGCCGCTGAATAACATTGCCGTAATAGCTTGATCTAACTCCCAGTAGGTATAGTACTCGTATATACATACATAATATATATCCTACAAAGGAGATAATACAATACTAGAAATTCATAATAGCCAATGAGCTTTAATTAATCGTTGCCGTAATATTTTTCTAAGGTTTCACTAGTTGTTGTTGCCTAGCATATTAGCTGCTTGCGAAGATATTTAGATTGATCTTTGCAGTATATTTTTCTTTATAATAATTATGTGCGTTCTTGATTTGTAGCATTTAGAATTAATCATATGGAATTTTTTACTTTATGGCACTGTATTTATTATTTAGTATCAGATTAGGTTAGGTTGGACAAAAATCCATTTGTCTTGCTCACGGCACGGCCGGCGTTAGGAAATTTTAGATGTTAAATATTACTTTCCGTTCACAACAAACTCAGTTATACGTTTGTTAGGTCCGTCGTCGACAAATAGTTCCAAACAAGCTTATAAAAAGCAATGTAAATCGCATGAAACCTCGTTTGTATGAAAAAACATCTCGTAGCACCTTTTCCGACGCCCGTCAAAAAGAGACAGACACACTTCTAATCGAATGCGAGTGACAGAGAGATTAATATGAGTCAACGAACGCAATTGATCAAGCTAATTCTCGAAGTTTTGTGTGGGAAAAAATGTCGCAATTTGTCACGTCATAACGACAAGATATCCCAGTCCCCGTGACGCGAGGTCGTCAGGGAACGGTAATGAAGCGATATTTTATCATAAGTTTGAATTATTTTGGTGCCCAAACTGAATACTTTATTTCCATAACAAACTTCAGAATAATATGGTAGTTATCTAATCTACGTATCTGTCAGTCTATCTTAATTTCTATCGCTTTAATTGTATATGCTTATATTATTAAAGTTTAACCATGCAAATCATAAACGTAGAGCTTTTGTAGACATTTCGTAGCGTAGGTGTAGCATGCATCAAAAGCATATTAAGTTTATAGTTTTTCAAATGAAATAAATTAAAAAAATGTAATGTATCTCTTAGTATATTTTGTTGTAAAATATAGTTCTACATAATATATCTGTCCCCGATAATTTTCCCCGTGTACTTTTATCGAACGAAAAAATGTGTTAAAATCCGCTAACCAATACATTTAGTACATTCGCGATCATAAAGTATGCTTTGCCGAGATATACGAAAAATAAAGAAATCTGTAGTAAGAAACCAAATAGAATTAAAATTGAGGCTCATAGGTACAGACAATATAAATCTCTTTTATATTATGGCAAAGGTATAACTGCAGACTGAAGCAAATTCTTATTTAGGTAATTGCAATACGTGCTTCCGTGCTAGCCTAATCGATTTATACCTACTGAATAATCCACTCAGTTAACCTCTCTGAACCAAATCTCACACAAGCAAAATTTCGAGTATTAACACACAGTTATGTAGGTACTATTCAGTGAAATGCGAATACGAACCATATTGTAGAGTTATAAGAATGGTTTAAGATAATCTTTAGGATGAAGGTTAGGTGCGTTTAGGTGGATGAAATATGAGGGCACAAAGGATTCCATTCTGTTCGTGCCTGAAGCTATGCTCTAGGAACGAGAAGCATGCACTCCTTCAACGAAATTGGTCTCGTTAAATTATTTTATATTATCTGAAAGATAGTTAATCTTGTTACTGTAGCGTTCATGATTAAGTAACTACTAATTTCAAACACAACGTGAATGAAAAACTCATACCAATATATAAATTATGAAATATATATAGTATTTTTTAATGACAAAAAGTTCATTCATTTACTCTGACCAAAATATATGATTTTTGGATAGAGATCGTTAAATAAATAATGAAAACGAAATTTTACAACAAGTGAATTTTATACCTCCTACCAGGTTTATTACTGTAAAGCAGAGTCGTTTTTCATTGTTACGAATAACAGAAAACCAGAAAAGAAGCGAGGTCTCTTTACGACTGGCCCAATAAAGAAACAAAGGAAAGTAGTAGTGAATCGTAAAAACAACACTAATCCCAATGTGTCCCAAAAAATCCCGTTCTGAAAGTGCTGGCCTCGCGCTTCACCGAAAATATCGTCCATGTTTTGATTTATGGGCCTTAAAAGCGGCCCCTGTTCTACGCCTCCTGTTATTGTTTTTCCTCTTATAAAAACTGCGGTTTTTTCTCATTTACGGCTCACTGTATCAAAAGTTTTTAGCGATTCACGTCTAGGTTATTTTAATTCAAATAAATATTAACTGATTCTCTTTAAGAAATTTTTCCCCTTCATGATGACCTACATATTTCAGAATACATTATTTTCTTTCATGTATTCATATGACAAAGGAGTATTTAACATGAATACTACATTTCTAACAAATTTAATAGCTCTAATCCAACCTATGTAAAACCTGTAATTACTTTAATAAGACATTTGCTCGTCATTCTATGGGACAGTGTACACCTGTCGTTGTATCCTAGCAACGGAATACAAAACAGAGGCGGCACGCGTCTAACTGAAAATGAGTCTATACTTATGCAAAGAATAATAAATCATTCTGTATTACTTTCGACTTGTATCTAGAACTTTTATGATTACATGAATTGATAATAGCTTATCAATAATTTTCTTTTACTGTTGTCTCAGTGAAAGATTATAACACAGAAATATTAGTATATTATTATTTATAGTTTGAAACTGTATTGTTAATGTTTTACTTTGTTACTATAGAATTAACAAAACAGCAAATAATGCCTAAATTTTGATACTATTTATTATCTCTATAATTTTAAAGTAAATTATAAAGAGTTATATAAATAAAAAAAAATAAGAGTTCCATTTTTAAAATAAAATGTTTTCGACAGAAAAATATTAACGAATAAGAAAATAAATAAACCAACCCATAAATCCGAAAAGTACACAGTACAACAAGACTCAATTAACGAAATATTTATCAGCAAAACGCAAAATGTCGGGAGTACGTCATTACACTATAAAATGTTTTTCGTAAAATATTTTACCTTTACGATATTTTCGTGAAGTATTTCTGAATAGTTTCGCCGGATTGTAATTAAGTGTAACTATTTCCTTTTTTATTGAAGGTAATGCTATAACAGAACCGGTATTTGTATCACGCAATGTGTCGTGCTGCAAAGTACCTTCTATATCAAAGAGAATTTTCTTTCAATGTGCTCGCTTATCGACGAAATGCTTTCTGCTAAGACGGCTGACGTAAATTATTTGTTCAGATTATCGTTTCGAATAACGAAATATATAGCGCTTATAGGAAAGAAAATTGTAATGATTTAAATATCATCCTAATAGGGCTAGTTAATATTGTCAAATGAAGACACAGAATTATTTTTGAGTGTATTTTATTCACGAGCCATCGAGTATAACTTTTTGCTGTTCTGTTAAAAATCTTTTCGCGATTTTAGACCAAAAAGTTACCTCACGAATGTTTAAGTTGTTGAACTGTAAAAATTGTTAATATTATATGGTGTTTTTTTTATCTTAATATAATATAAGTGTAGTCACTTTTATCGTCATCCCACACGGTAAAAGTATATCACAACTATCAAAAAGGTGCTTGTTTACCTTGAATACTTCCAAGTTATATTTTTTTATAGAACGTAGACAGAGGGATAGAGTTCCAATCCTTGGAGGTTCACTATATGTATGTAAGTAATAAAACTCGTGCTTGGAATACATGTTGTTTTCAAATTAACATGTAATAGATTTTTTTGAGTGCACAAGATACTATAAGGAATATATAATTTTGTAATTATAGTATATATATCTAATATATATCTTACAAATAATAGATGTTTATAAACTAAGGTTTTCAAATGTCAAAGGTTCACGTTACCAACTATAACTTCAATAGTTCTGCGTCTAGGGATAGTAAATTAAGATTTCTGTTAAACGTTAAGGTGTTTCGTAATGAACAAGATAAGTAGATTGTTCATAAACTCTATCAAATCAGCTTGCTTTATGGTTAATAGAAACTGAGGTAAATCAAAGCCGAAAAAGGTAGGCTTAAGGGTCGTAACCGCAAAAGGCAATTATTATTTGCGTAAACTGAAAAGGGGTTTTGTAACCTTGCTGCCAGTTTCTGCTTCTGAGAGTAAATAATAATATATTGTTTTACTACGTCCGTAGAAAATAAAACAAAAGACATTGAATTGTGACATGAAACTGTATTCTTGATACATCTGAAGAAATATTATTTTAAAACCTTTAAAAAAGACTTATTTAAATAATGGATGTAGGAATTTTAAAAACAGACAATTCTGTTGCTTCTTGCTATGGTATATGTGGTGTCTTGATTGGATGCCAGGTTATTCAATAAAATCCACAGAGCGGTTTCAGCAAGAGCCGTGAATGCGTCCACACCGTCCGACAGTCGGGCGCATAATGCATATGCACCGCCACACCCGCCTTGTGCATATGCACACGTCACTTACAATTAATAAAATATAACTTTTAAACCTTAAAAAAAAACCTTACCTTTTTTCCTTTAACCTTTTAATAATATATTTTAGTTTTTATACTATATTTTTTAAGGTTTTTAGGCTCTTTGTTATTAGTTACGTATATAATATGTTAGTGTGTTAGAGCGTTACCGCGCCATGTATTGGTTGATTGAATATAGAGATTTATTATTTATTAATAAGTAAAACGTCACAGAATAAAAGATTTTATCAGAACTTTTTTCTTAAAACATTCTCGAGTATAGTTACACTGATCATTTCTCTTTACGGCCTTCTCTGTGTTCGGCCTGATATATTATTTTATCTTGTTTTACGAGATTCGAATCCAGGACCTCCGGACTCCGGTGCTAATGGAACGCGCATACTACTAACCTTCGGAGGCGATAACACTCCAGACTGCTTGCTGCTTATTTTGTATCCATATAAACCGGAAGGAAGTTCGCTGATAGGCGCGTGTCGATTTATTCATTGTTATTATCTGTGGGGTTCAGAGTGGTACTCGGGAATTGTAAGGGAAGAAAAATATCTATTTATAAAATCAGTAGGGTAAGTTATCATTAATCTTATCTAATATCTGGTCCGGCGACTTCGTTTGCTCGCAATTACCGTAAAATTACTAAATCTGAGCGACATCCGATTTTCATGAAAGTTAGCTCATATGCTTCTCCAGATTAAGCTTAATCTACCTGATACTATACATAGTATTCTAAAATTATTTGAGTAGTTTTAGAGTATTAACAAACAGACAAAAAAATATATTTTTGTAATCAATTTCTAATAATACTTAACTCAATTTATAGAGTGCTTTTTAGAACAGATGTATCCGACGTTACTTTTATTGTTTCGTCATCTAATATATAAAATTCTCGTGTCACGGTGTGCGGGACCGAACTCCTCCGAAACGGCTCGACCGATTTTCGTGATCCTTAGCGTGCATATCGGCCAGGGTGGATATTCGATCAACATCTATTTTTCATCCCCCTAAATTTTAAGGGTAATCCACCCCTTAATTTTATTTTTTAATTTTTGGACGAAATTTTTGTTTCAATTTTTTTATAATGTGGTATTAAAAAATACATACAACCCTAAATTTTTACTTTTTTATCACCAACCCCTGATTTTTAGAAATTATTTACATGGTAAAACAACGATTGCCGGGTCAGCTAGTTATCTATATAAATGTATGTATACATATAAGATTTTTGCTATTGTATGAATGTTTTCGCTGGAAGTCGTAAAATACAGTGAGTAGTCTCAGAGCGTGCGATCGAGCATTAGTTTCGTCCGTGCTGGCTAAGCCGGCTAAGTAGAGATGGCATGTAACGGCCCATAGCTTTTGGATTTTGTCTGAATAATCATTTCATAGTCGACTATTTTATTATACACTATACAGTTACTATGACCATAAAATCACTATTGCGGTTGGTTGTGTTAATCCATAGCCAGTACAATATTTACAGTTTTCATGTTATATTGTAGATAATTATATTATTATTATTATTTTTTTTTGCACATAAATCTATCAATATAATATACATATATATTACAAGTGATTAAAGAACCTAAAACTAAAAACCTTAAAATATATACTATAAAACCTTAAATATATTAATAAAAGGGGTCCCTTTAGGCAAGGTTCCGAAGATACTGGCAGCGTTCCCCCTTTGAATGGCAAGACTAATTCTTTGTCCGAGGTAGCTGCCAGCTCTTCGGTCTCCTGTGATGTCGACTAACCTTTTTGCTATTTCCTTAAAAAGCTTTATTATTAAATTATATAATGTTATCTAAACTTTGCAAGCAGTCTTTCAATGATAATAATATTCGAATTCGATGAACCAAAGCCTGTATTACTAGACTTAGTTTTACCTGTGATAATTACCTAAAAATCCTTAAAGTATTATTGGAGATTAGCGTGAACAAGTTAACAGACTTATCACCTCTTTTCAATTTCTGGTTCAGTCTTCTAACTCGATTTTACTGTTTATATAAAACTATACTGTTGATATAAAACTTATAAATAACGGTAGTAATCTTTAACTTACATTGTACAAAAATAATTCCATTTTTTGCAAAAATATGAGAAAGTATTTCGGATAATAGACATAAAAAGATCAAATACAAACGGTACGTAGAAAATCCTCTAATAGATATTTTTTATTTATATTGCGACAGTCATCGGTCATGTAATATGGGATTAGGGATTTTCGGACCGCGCCCATTCTACCTATATTTACAAAAGGAATGCTTATTATACGAGATGAATTAAAAAACGCCCAAGACTTCAGGATTGTTTTATGTACCTATAAACGAATAAAGCTGTATAAGTAATTTTCTTTGTACAATTTTCATTAAGCAAATATATTCTTAATTACCTAATATCCTTAAAATTTAATATATTCTGTGTACTTTATAAAATAATAATCATAAGACTTATTTATTTAATTAAAATTAATATGAGGCTTTTTTGCAATTTCTACAAATGTCAATTTTAAAGCCGTATAACATGTCTGTGGTGCCTGTTTAATGCTAAATGTTAAAGGTTGAAAAATAAGAAGTGAAACCTTCCAAGTTTAATTTTTGCGAAACGGTAATGCCCGTGGTCGTAATTACGTTCGTCGATACGTAGCTATTATATAATGTCATATATGAAGGTTCAGCGTAGTCCTACCAAAAATTTTAATTTTTCTTTTTAAGGGAAGCTAATCCCTTCGCTAATCGATCCGTGTTTCAAAGCGTGACCCTGGTTCAAATCTAGTTTTAGCACTTGCATATATATCAAGGGTAAGTGTTCCGAGGGATTGTTCAGATTAATTCCTGCCGCTGAATTCGTCATCGGACATCATGACTTAACTCTCCCACACCTGGGATTCAAAAAATATAGAACCCCAAGTCAAACATACTAAAAAACAAGAGAAAACAATTAGTCAATATTGCCATACTATAGAAAATTATAGCAAATATCAACTCCGTAGGAATAGATGGATGACATTTCAAATCAGACAACTGTCATCTTTCAGTCTGCCCGTGACCACGTTAGCTTAAAAGCACTCGAAAGGTCCGCATCGAGATAAATAATACATCGCGTTTTAATCCGTTATTAAGTGTTTTACATGAATTCAGTTTTAAAAAATATATTTTGGCTTGAATAACGTCTTGAAATACGATGGATGTCGAAATCTCAAACCAATTAGCAATAAATGTTAGTAAAGATATAAGTAGTTTTAAATATGCCAAACTAGTTATAACATTAACTGAGATGTTAAGTGGAGTAATTACTTACAATTTAGGATACTCAGAGTGGCCGTAATACTGTTATTTAACTTGATGCTCCTTTGATAGTGTTAAGTAACGATATCATCTTCAGAAAGCGCTTGCGAGAACAAATAGGGGTGGAATTATGGTTATCAATATTTCATTTACAAATGAATGTATTTAAACTGTAACTTCGAAATTTGAAGAAACTTAAATTCTTTGTAATAATGTTGTTTCTCATAATTCAATATATACGTACTTAGAGGTATCGGTGAGTTGATGATATACTGTATGTTGTACAAAAATAGTAATTCGCTCCGAAATTAATAAACTATTGATATATAGGTTTATTTTATGTATACTTAAGAATTATATATATTTTATGTATACCGGTTAAATCACAATTTAATCAAAACTAAATTTTAGTTTAAAGATTCCTATTTATTTCACAATATAAAGTATGAGAACATATTTTGTATGATTTCATAATATTTTGTGAATCGGGTGCAAATATTTCTAAAAAAAACAAAATATCATGAGAGGTGACGTTACTATGTGGGGATCCAGAATTTAAGCAGCATATTTTATACGAGAAAATTATTTGTCAAATAAATTGACTTGTTTCAAATATTAGGCAAATTATTAGTATAATTTTTACTCGAACATCCAGCGAATATTCCGCCGCGGCATTGTTTCAGCGGATTCATTGTAGCCGAACCGTATTGTGAAAAGTTGTTCCCAAGTCGGCCGATTGGGCCAAGTTTCACTGAAATCAGACAAGTTACATGGTATTCCTGGCGGCTTTCACTTGGAAGTTAGCTGTTGCGTGACGCTGATTCGACCCCAAACTTTGCTGAGTTTAATTATGAGCTTGAGATTAAAATTTACACAAACAATAGGCATATGTTTATAAATATTAAATTGGGGTTAATGTGTACGTTAACGTGACCTTATATTTGTTTAATATAATTTTTCAACAAATGAATAGTTAAGTGCTGATAATTGTACTGTATTGTATACTGTGAAAAATGAGGTTTAATAAATGAATGTGTATTATGCAAGTCTATTGTTGTTGTATTTTTATTTTCGAGTGCAATAAAGAGTTCTAAGTAAAATAAATAATTTGTATAATACAGCTGATATTTCGAGTGGGGCACAGAAATATGTCTACCCAATGCCTTGCATTATGGGAGAAGAGATTTTTTTAAGTGAAAGTACCTATTGTTTATGTTTTGGACAGTAAATAAATAATTTCTCTCTCAATAAACATCTGTCTAAGCGCATCAATGTCAAATTCATACTATGAAATGACAACATGACAAGGGTAAGTAGATAATGAGTGACGAGCTATTTCAATATAGATTTCCGATGAACCATCGAACGTCACTACAGAGCCTGACAATAAATAAAGACCAGCCGTCCACTAAATTATTTTAGCCCATTAGCGCGACGAGCCCGACACAAATTAATCACGGGAATGACACTAAAGGCGTTAAAGTTCCCTGGTGACTGGCGAAAATGTACCGTCAGTAATACCTGCTATTCCGATTCCTGATTTTTCTTTTTTCACCAAAGAAGCTTTGACGGGCTCGTTGGCTCGTTGTGCTATTATACACCTTGCATTCCGATCGATCGTAGATTGTAATTCCGCCCAGATGAGATGTTTCTAATTTTCTGGTGACATTTTTCCCTACATCGAGTCACTTCGGGAATTAATCGGGTGGGAGGAACATCAAAATTTCGACTGGAACGAACCACCGTTCATAGATGGAAATACCATAGATCCATGGTATTGAACGTATAGTTAGATCACGCACAAATGAGAGTTTCTGTAAAGTATTCCAAAGCGCAAATATGCACCATTCCAGCGATTCTAGAATGAAATTTCAGGTGGAAGTTCTACAACGAGTTGAAGACAAATTACTGGGACGATACGGCTCTAAACATCATCCGTCACCATCGTAAGTGTCAAAGTGTTGTAAATCGATCAAACAAGAACTAATATCGAAGTTGCGACAAGTTGCCCGATCAATAAGTCGACTCATCGAGCTAAAGTTTTTAGGTGCAACTGATGAATAGCATACAACGTTTTATTAGATGTTTCCTACAAAGTTTCTCCGCTGTACGACATCAGTGTTTGAACTGTTTCTCAAGTGCCACTTTTGCAAAATACTTGAAATCAAACTTACTGGCATATGTTAACTGTTAAGGGCCGTATCGCTTATTCTATTTTACAATATTGTGGAATATGTCGCTTTGAATCAGTAGTAGTTGCGTTGAGTTTCGCACAAGAGCACTAGTTGGGCGTCTTAATAATTAGCTGAAAAGAAAAATAACACTGCGTTACAAATTTTAAAAAAAATTAAGTACCCACTTCAATTTTTCCTGTTTCTTTATCCATACACATCCCTTAATAAGGATACATACCTACTTTTTTTCTATCACGTCCTGTTTTTTAGGTATATATACTAACAATTATTCATGAAAAAATTATAAAGTAATCGTCGAGGATACACATTTCTTTCTTTAGTTATCAATTATTCGAATAAAATCGACGAAAAAATTTAACATTAATGTATTTGCCCACATATAAATATAAAATATTGAATACAAATTATGAAAAAAGAAAATTATTTAACTTTTCCTTTAATGTTGGGAAGTATCTTCTTGCTTTAAATACCAGCAGTAGTCTCCTAACATACCTGCATCCCAAAGACCTTTAAGCATTTCTTCCAGCCTTTTAACACCTTGGTGAAACTGCTCTTTTCATTCATCACTCACAGCTCCAAGATTTGAAGGAAAAAATGAGAAATGGGAATGAAGAAAATGAATTTTCAATGACATTCGGCAACCCATCTTTTTATACATTCACCAATTTTTTTACCAGAAATTCTGCTTTGTAATACCTCAAAAATCTTTAATTATAACGATGTCCATGCGCATAATTCTTTGTCATTTAGTTTTTGATCGAAATTTTGGTTTTTCATTAATAGGCGTACCTATTTCTGGACCGATAAAATCCCTTCTTCGAACTTTGTTTCACTCAATTTTGGAAAAATATACTTTAAATATAAAAACCCTTCGCCATTTTTAACCATTGCCTTCAAAAAAGTAGCAATCGTTGTAGTGATTACTAGGTTCACGCCACAGAATCGGTATTGTAAATGGTACCTATACATGTTTTGTTTCCATTCACCCAAGACAGGAGAGTAGCATAACATGATATACAAAATAGTTGCGGAATCCACGGCCTATCTTGATACAAAATATGCCTAAAATATAGAAAATACGCATTACGTACTTTTTAAGATACATTTTTCCTCGAGACGGAAGAATGTACTGTCCACACACGTAACAAAATTTGGTTGGTAATTTTTTACACTGGCGCGGGTGGTGACTAGTTTTTTATTATTCATCATGGAAAACATATGATTACACTCACAAACAGTCAACTACAAAGATACCAACTTGAAATTAATCAAAGTTATCAACGATAACATTTACTAATATGGGCATAACGAGGGTCGTTTAGAAACAAAAGTTACCGCTGCGTACCTCAAAAACAAGACGTGATAGAAACAAAAAACATACACTACCAATATGTTGTAACTAATAGAAAACTATAGTAGCGATCAGTTTTTCGGGTACCGAAATCGTGTCACACAGTGTAATCACAGAAATAGACGTAGAAATGAATCCAGTAAGTCACGCAAGGGAAACGGAAAAAATATTTTATGTGATGAAAAAAGATAAAGCCAGCATACTAAAAGAATAACGCGACAACGATCCATATCTTACAGGAATGCCGAAGCAATATTGAGCAATAACAATCTAGCGGCAGACAATAACACTGCGCGAATGAGGGCGGGGGTAAAAATATTTATATTTTCATCCTCCACGAAGCCCTTGTGTAAAGGTCTAGTGAATCTCGGGTTTCGGCGATGTTTGCCGAAGAACACGTCGGGACAAACGAGGATCGCCGATCCCTAGATCAGGGCTCGCACACAACAATAGCCCAATGCCCTGATGTCTCGAACATTATCTCGGTGACACCACATCATGTACGTCGTTTTTGTTACCAATTTTCTCATTGTTGTAGTGAAATAACTTTAGGCCCGAGAATTTTCACCGCTTTTGTCCGCGTAACAGAAAACTCAGAATGAAACATTAATAAAAGTAATGCCCATATTACGTAGGGAAGGAAAATAATTGTGTCATTTTTCCCGGTCTCACAAAATGTGTCATAATGTCGTATATTTTGTTTTATTATAAAAGAACATTAGTCGTTTCTTTTTAATATTGTGATATCTTGATATATGAATTTTTCTAATACTTTTAAGTTGAACGTAATTGCTTTCTTGCTCAATTAAATAACGATATTTAAATGAAATACTTTAACTTTAATACCGAGTTTAATTGCGATTTATTATTTATATAATTTATCCCGACATTTCGGATGCTTTTCAGCTTTTTAACACTGTATAAAGTATATATTTATACTATATTTAATTCAAACGGTGTTGCTTTGTACTTATATCAAAATCAAATACACATGTATTTTTGATTTATGGACATGCCGTGATAACGCACATGCATGCTCCCCTGACTAAGATTATCGCCATTGCGTATATTTCAATAAGTATTTTTTTTTTGCTGACGATGAATTCTTACGTAATCCTCACAAAACAAAGTGGGTTCATTATCATCAATTTGTAGATATCTCAGGTTCCCGACACGGCGAAGACCGCAGACAATTAAGACACTTGACCCGATCAAGGGGTGATCTAATATACGCCGGGGTCAATCAAGCACGGCAGGTCAAAAGGCGCGACACTTCTACCTCCTCAGATGCTTCTTCAAAACTCCACTAGTTTCAAAGTTTACTTGACTATAAAGTTTAAATAAAGTGTTCAATATTCAGTTTTGAGAACGGAGGAGCGAGTGTTTTAAAACACAAATTTACTATTTTATAGTCTTAAGATCTAACTATAAATAAACGTACCATTCTTTGATGGGAACATAATATTATCTTTTTTTATCAAATATTATACAAAATGAACTGGAATGAAGGTGTGTTTGGATATTCGTTGCGTTGATATGAACATATTTTGTTTTTCTATATTTTTGTTTATGATATTAGGTAAAAGAAAAGTTTACCACTGAAAAAAACATATTTACACAATAATTAATAATAAGTTTCCTTGATATATAATTAATAGTAATAGTGTAGATGTTATATTCTATATATTCAATTAAACGGCATCACCATTAGGATTAGGATGTCATAATTCTCATAATACCTAATAATAATACAAAATATCTTATAAAAATACATAAAAATATTTAATTTAGTATTTTCCGTAGTACCTATTCACAATTTTATTATATACGTACACTTTACCAGTATATATTGTATCATTTAATCTTATGTATTGTAGTTATATTAAAATTTGGTACAAAGGTGGAACATTCCACATAAAACGCAGAATATTTTTCTTTCAAGCATGTTGTTAAGTCACCTTGATTCTCTCATGACGCACACGCGGCTAAAACTTGTCCTATGCAAAAACAATACTTTACAAAAGTAAGGTTATGCAAAGTGCGTTATTTATTTTCTAGATCATTCATTGTAATCTTCGATCAACAATATACTAGATATCAGGTCGACGCAAAAAATCCGTGCCGGTAAATATCGGCTCACTTGAAATGTGAGAGTCTATTTTGTTTAGTTCTCTTCAAGCACGGCCAATATTAAGACGTTTCACAATGACGCAGTTTGTCTTCAAAAATTGCGAAAATAATTCCCGAAAAAACTATTTTACGGACGGAGTCTTATTTTTGGTTAGTACATATAAAATAAGATATATTTTAAGCTTTTAAACTAACGAATAATTCAAAATTTGAACAAAATTATCTGTTTTAAATCAACGCTACAAATGTTTGGCCAAGGTTGGCCAACACATGCGCAAACTATTGTGTAACAGAATAGTGGATGCATGGAGTAGATTTGTACTGAAATAATCCTAAATAATCTTAGGATAAGCATCCTTAGTAATATTATAAATGCGAAAGTGATATTTTTGTTTGTTACGCTTTAACGCTAAAACGGAAAAGAAAACATTCCAATCTGTATGTTCATGTTGCGGATATTATTATTTAACATACTGTTACGGAGACAGGCTGAAGAAAGTTCGAGAAACATTTCTGGTATATTTCAGTCACTTAGAGACGTTTTCAGCAAGCTGACATACGATTTCAGGCCGTTTTAAGGCAGTATCTATCAAATAGCAAAATTTCGGAAAGCGATACCAAGCGATCAACTTCTGCGATTTACGAGAGATCCGAGTGCGATAGTTCAAGAGCCAGAAGAGTATAAGAGTCAGTGTTTTGTGCGCAGTGTAATTGTAGTTTTTTGTTTTAGTTTCGTTTTTCTCTAATTGTAGTAGTGTAATTTTTAATTAATTCATTATTTTATTTATTTTCTTTTGTGTTGTTTTTATAAATAAATCCTCAGTGTATAAGAGCGGCGTTTATTAATCCCGAACCATTATAGCTCGTAACAATACGAATTACAATTTATATAAAACATTATATTATTGTTTATCAAATATATTATAGTTTACGTTTCATGTTGATATATTATTTTGTACCCTATTAGATACATGATAATTTACACATTGGTGTTTCATAACTAATAATACCAAAGTCTTCGAAGTTAGTCAAGTGTGTATGTATAATACTATATATGTATATATATTTTGGTAACAAATAAAATCATATTTCGACTTCACTCTTTTCTTTGTTCCCATTGAGCAGTGTCATTTTTTCAAAATTTGACAAGGGGCGTGGTTTAAATAACAGGTTACTTTTTTCGTGAATTTTGTATGCGACCTGAAGTCTATTTAATACTATGTCAATGATTGTAATGTATATTATTCAAAAAATATTCAACGAAATATTAATATTGAGATATTAAATCACAGTTTGTTTTTGTTTCAGGTATGTATTTGAAGTTCTTTTTAACTTCAAAGAGCTATGAGCCCCAAGGGTAAGCATACGTTATAGAAATATGTACTCCATTCCATTACGCAGGGTTGGCATTTACCGAATATCAACGCGAAGGTCTATTTCCAAAGGTAATAATAATTCTGTTTTCGTCTAATGATCGATTGTATTTAGTTTTGGGTGTTTTAAAGCGTTCGCCGTCAGTAGTGAAATGGCGTTTAAATCCAATAAACGTTTTATTTTCATATGAACACAAAATGTCAGTATCTTTATCCGTATCAAAATAACAGTGACTGCCAGTTCAACCAAGGTTGAACAGGTCCAGAAACAACGTTGCCAAAGGTTTGAGTATTATTGTCAGATTTATTAAGTTACGGGCGAATGAAGAGGGATCCACGTATATTAATACCGAGAGTATTTCGTATGTAGTACATCAAAACAGTAGCCTGTTCCCTCGAGTCGAGAAAAAATATTAAAATATCTGTCTATTGGGAACGAAAATACAAGATGTAAGAAAAGATGAGGCAAGCACAATTTCGTCGATTCGATGTCCCCAATTCGTTTGCTGAATTCTTAATGGTGCCTAGGGGTCGGCTTCGCTTCGTAATCGCGACGTTTTTGTATTTAATCCTCGTTCGCCGCCCGTATTCGAGGATATCACATACCGCAGTACGTCCTAATAAGAATTTAATTGATACACAGGGAATTCGAGAAATTTTATTTCTGTAGCGCTGTGTAAGTGTTCTTATTAATTTTGTTAGGTTGAATTAATAATTTTCTTCTATAAAATTTATCTCTTAGTGAAACATCTCTGGATAGCAATTACTAACATTTTGTATGGTTTAAATTGTAATATAACTTAATATCTTTAATATACGATACTGTTGTAAGTTCAGCACTAAAGTTTTGTAATTGAAAGCCCACAAAAGTATCCGCCAACAATAATAACTAAGGCAAACTTTCGGTAGGGAAAAGTTTTCTAACTTCAACCTTGTGTCATTCGAATATCCTCTCTGCTGACAATTTTCGCTATAGTCGATTTCTAGGTAAATTTATGTCATGAGAATCAAATACAATGAATGAGTATCATATTGCCTCGTTAAACATGTCGGTAGTAAGCATTAAAACGGTACATTAGGGATAATCCAACCATAATTACAAATCCATGCTATCGTCGATAAACCTTTCTAACAAGGAGCCTAACAGAACTCCGGGGAATAAAAATGTTACTAATAAATAATGTTATGTAGTTACAATTATTTAGTAAGGTATATTTAAGTGAAAATATTTATTTGATAACCTTATTAATTATTCCTTATTATATTGAACAATAATGATATCTATTAATTACAACATTTTGATATAAAAATATGATTTATTGAATATTTACGACTAAAATAATACAATTATTATAATCTACAAAATTTAAAATTAGTCGTCATCCAAAAAAAATGCTAATACTTGTAATAATAAATGGTACAAACCATTTAGTCCTTAAAATCAATCCAGATGTGGGGATTTGTTTAATGCAACACAATACACAGATAGCCGGAACAACCGGATCCTCGTAAATCTCCACCAATTTGATGGTTTACCCAGACCCAAGACCCTCTAATTGAACTAAGTCGTGTATGAGATTACTTTATTTCTTTTTTTATTCTTATCATTATTTCATCTCTTCATCTATTTTCACTAATTTGTTATATTGTGCGTTATGTGAACCTATTGTGTGTATGTATGTTCTTATTATTAAAAAATAATAAGAAATCTTTAATCGTCAGATAAAACACCTGAAACCGATTTTAGAACTTTGTTTAAACATTGTTATCATTTGTATCGACAGCAATATTAATTACAACACTGCGTAATTTTCCCAACGATATCAGAAATAATTAATACACAGAGTATCAAACTCGACGTCATCAGTAGTAATATCCGTTCATTTTCTCCGCGTTGTATACAAATTGTAGTATATGTTCAATTACATTATACAATATGCATTATAATTTCTTGGAAAAAACGGGCTTAATCGTATCGTTCTTTACACATATCGAGATTTTCGTAGACACACTGAGTAATTTACTTATTTTCGATACAGTAAAGTCGATTATTCCATCTTATAACTAGAACGTGTGCTTCTATCAATTTGTAACTAGTATGATAAGAGCAAGGGTGTCCATATATGTAATATCATAAAGATTAAAGTGATCCTGTCACTCCTAACCCTTTTTTTTATAGAGATGCATTTGCGCACAGGGTACCACCAGGCGAGATTTTATGCGTGGGGAGTGTGGGACTCAAGCTCACCCGATGATACTCTGCTAGTCAGAAAGCCGGGCGAGTAATACCCACTAAACCCCTCTTGACCCTCAGGTCCGCCGATATGAGGTTTCTGGGAGTCACTCCTAACCCTAAACTATTTCAATGTACATATAATCAATTCATTCTTCAATTGTTGCATAAAAATCAACCCTTTTTTGACACAAGACGGTGAAGGGAAGAATGAAATCAAGGACACACTTTTGCATTTATAAAATTCATGTATATTATTCAGAAGAGATAATACATAGCGTAACATGTAATTGTACAACTGATATTTTGTCAATACTAGGATTGGTCACAATATGGAAAAATACTCGCGGGAAATCACAACAACCCGCGTCGATATTGTACGAACCGTTTCTGTCAGTCAGCTACAGTTCATTTGCGGTCAATTCTTATGCCAAATCTAATACATATTTAATTATTAATATATATTATAGTAGTAGTAGGTATTTATTTAAATGTCTATGAAATTTTATGAAGAAGCAATGTTTGTCACAAACATTTATTCTAAAATATTTTTTTTGTCAAAACTCAAGAAATATAGCCGTATGCCATAAGGTCTTTTTTATGTCAGATATCGACAAACCAGCATGAGGTTTACTTGATGGTAGGTGATACCTCAGCCACAGAACATCTGTCAATGATGCACTGTCGACCTAATTTTTACTTCGAGCATTCGGAAATCCATAGACTGAAACCGAAACGCGCAATATGCACTTCACGGTTTTTCCATCTATGATAAGGTATATGAGGTCTTGTCATATACCTACAGTATTTCTCAATATTGTTAATATTTTTCTACAAAGAGGTCTTTGTATAAAAATAAAACAACCTTTTAAGTACCCGCCCTTTTCCACGTGGCAGTTGTCAGTGTAATTGATCGTCTCTGCCGTAGCGAGATAATTCCGCCCTGACGTGATCCGCATTGCCGCGACGGTTTTATTACGCCCTCACCGAACTCGAGGTGAACGGGAAATGCAAAGCAAACTCACGTTAATTGGAATGGATCGCTCAATTTCGCAAAACAAAAACATTAGCGAATAATATCAATATCGAGGAAGGTGTCGTTATTTAATGAGCATTTCGAAGTATTCAAATATCCTTAATACTTTCACATTTGCGTAATTGCAAAACATATTTGATTATGTTTTTTTTTATAAACCTGCTATACTAATATTAATATATAAGTAATCTTAGGTTGTAAATTCTCTATGGAAATGTCAACATCCACTCAAAATATGTTTGGTATATAAGACTTAACCTGTATTTTTTTAAGTTACTTGAGAAAATCAATAAGGATTAGTTACTGTAGCTACACAGTACATAAAGCTAGAACGTATTACTCACAGGTTAAGTACATAAGTGCAAGTGTTGAGAAAAGAGGTTTGTTTATGAATTCCAGGTGGAGAGGCGCATATTTAACGTAGTTTCATGTGAGTTCAGATTGAGCCGAGTTTTGGATAGTTTGCGCACCTGCGAACAGCTTCACGTTTATAAATTAATGGGAATATCGACAAATTATCACGGTACTATACGAGTTATAGGTATGTAATAGTTTAAAGTTTAGATCTATCCCTATCTATATCGTTAAAGTAATGTGGACAAAGTGAAAAAAATTATGAGATCAAATATTTGTCTTGTCAGAATTTCTATGATAGACGAGCATGCGGCTAGTCAATGATGTGTCGTCAATATATTTTTTGTATTTTACGGCTTTTCCGTCTATCAAAGGGGAGGTTACGGGAGTTTCGATATTACACCTACACATTTTATGGTTAAATAACAATTTTATATTGAATGCGTTTTTGATTCTTTATTGAGATCGATTTTATTACGTTTATCATTCGATTAAACCTTTTACAACCTTTGTGTGATTGTCGATTCAAAGGTAAAAATTACTAACAATAAGTTTAATTTTAAATAAAAATAAATTTACTACTATTGATCATTTATAGCGTATATCTTCGATAGGCAAAAATTACTAAGTGGGTATTGCGCTTCATAGATTAGTTATGGACTAGAATACGCAATAAGTACTTCGTTCTAACAGTAAGTTTACTCATAAAATAAGCAATAGTAGCAAAAATTACACCTTTGAATCGGCGAAATATTAAATTAATCTTTGACATCTTTAAATTAAAATTTGATTAATCCCTGTTTTCACAGATTTTCCATTGAAATACCAATGTGTATTCAGTGGTTATATCAATTGTTCGACTGTAAGACGCTTTGTTTTAATTAACCCCATTTATGATTCATATCTTCATTCTACCCCTTTGCGGTTTACTCCATTTTGGTTGTGAATAGAAACAATCGTCTTTGAAGGCAATGTAAAGTTGTGTCGATAGAATTAATTCTGTGCCTTGTTCAGTCGTTGCTTGTAAATATAAAGTTTAAAATTCTACCCACAGATTTACGAGAAATTTATAAGCTTGGGGTTTGATGACCCTTACTGAGTACCTTTATGCTCGGTTCCTGTTTTATTTCTGGACAAATTCGTGACAACCTCCGGAGTTACATAGAATTTAATTAGATAAGTCATTTTATCTTGTTTTTGAACTCGTGATCTATTCATATCGTTTCGTCAATCTAATCGAATCGGGTTATTAACTATTATATTCTATACTAATATTATAAAGAGTTTTTTTGGTCCGATTTAACTCAAAATCTCGGGGAAAAAAAAAAAAAAAATTTCGGTCGGCAGGCTCACCTACTTGCCTGTAAAAATATGAACAGTGAAACAGACACAGAAATGAGTCTGATAACTCAGAAATTATTATTTTAAAAATTATTTTACCCATAGAAAGCTACATTATCAGCTATTATATAGTTATTATGCTATGATAATGTACATCTACATTCAAATTCAAAACCCACCCGTGCAAAGCCGAGGCGTTTTGCTAATATATTATAATACAATAATTTGTAACGTAGACCTTCTCCGTGATATTATGAAATAAATATATAAGTAATGAATTCCATACCGCAATATGGATTATTATCATCGCAATAATATCAACAATTTTCCATGTTACATTTACGAGTAATTGGTACGCAAGCAATACATTGCATCCCGTGGCTTTGAGGCCATTTTCCATGAAAAGTTACAATTTGGCGAGTTGAAATCATATCCACCAAATACCCGGCCATATTACATTCACAAAATTACCGATAATTGTGAAACCAGAGCCGTTGTTATCTCGATTATCCCACAATCGTGACGCCAAATATTGATATTGATTTGCACTTCTCTCCTCCCCGTATATTGAAATCATTTATTTCGAGAGAAAGAAAAATAAACGTTATTTTGTGAGAAAACTTTACGGGTTTACATTTTTGCTTCATGCACTTTCGACACCCTCGAGTGTGACGTATGTTTTCATTGCCGTTCATTGACGTTGCAGTCTCCCGCGACCACGGTTGCTGTAAAGCATCCGAAACGTCGGGATAAATAATTTAAACAATATAAATAATAAATCGCGTTTTAATCCGGTATACAGTATTTTATTTAAATGTGTGATACTCGCGTTAATAAAAGACAAATTATTATTGTATACTTTTTCTTGTGGCTTCACCCGTGTAGATTTATTCGGGATTATAAATGGTAATCCAGGGTATATGTAAATATTACATTCAAATTCATTGGTAGTAGGACATGGCTAGATGACACTGTTATTAAAAATCACTATCTTGAACACTGACATAGTCAACGATCTAGATTTAATTAATCAATTACAGAAAAAAATAATTATTTTCTTTTATTAACACGAGTATTTAAATTTAAATAAAATACTTATTTCAATTACAGTTGCTTATTTGCACAGTCTTTTTTTGTATAATTATTGCTGTATTAATGTTAGTAGTAGTAGTAAGTAGTGTTAAATCTCTTCTTTTATTTATGTTTAATTGAAAAACTGGAAATATAAGGCTTTTTTATTTTTATTTATTTATTTATATGCACAGTAGGTACATACATGCAGTATTTCAATAGAGAGCTCAAAGCGAATCCTTAATAACTGACGTTTTATTTTTCAGGAAACGAATTCAGCTATAAAATGAAGCCCTTTCATATGAAATAACAAACCGATTTTAAACGACGCCCTAGACAATCTCATACACACGCTTACTTATTGAAATTTTTCTTATTAAGAATTCTATTTTTACCTTAGCTGTTTATTAAATAAACACTTCTCAAATTGACGTATCTATAGCATTCGTTAAATCGCAGTAGAACAAAGTTCCACCCCACATAGACGCGTAACGCGTTGGCAGTGGCGGATACACCAGCAGGCTGAGAAGGCTTCAGCCTAGGGCGGCAGATTTTAGGGGCGACAAAGAGGATACTTTTAGCTATCTTATAGAAATCAAGTCTTACTTTTCTTACTTTTGAGACAATCTTCTGTACCTTACACAGTATTGTCTAAAAGTAAGACTTACCGAGAAGTGTACTTACAAGACAATTCCTATCATTGTATTTAAGAAAAATTAGGAACTTACATTTATAGAGGCTAGGGCGGCAAAATTTTGATAGCCTATGCGCCGAAAATGTGTAAATCCGCCGCTGCGCGTTGGTATACTTTTAACGTGTACTAAGCACTTCTCAATTCACATATCGGTGTCGAATTAACTGCCTCAAACTTTGTAACTACTAAGCAATTATTATAATTGCTGGCAAATACTAAGTTGGGAGGAAGTTTATTCGAGTGTCTTTGTATATAAATATGTATTACGTCGACGTCCTGCTAACCTATATTACGCTATTTACGTATTTATTAAGGATAGTGAACAGCAATTTTTATACATATGTATAAAGAAATTACGATACATACATAAGCCAAATCAGTTTTCACAATTAGATAAATATAAATTACTAGTAAAAATAGGTACAAATATTACATTAACTACTTAATACAGTTGGTCTAACTTTACATACTAAAAAAACAAAAGAAAACCAAAAATGTCGATCACAAAATGAAATAAACGGAGTAAAAGTTATTTAGTTTTCGCTTTCCACCATTTTAACAATAACCATGTACTTACTAATTTTATTATTAAATGTATCATAATCTTCGTAAAAACTGGCTATATTTACTTATAACTAACAGGAATAATTAGTACCTAACAAAAATCAGCTTCTTTGTTCATACTGTCTACATACACTAACATACGAGGATGTATATGAATTTGTGCATAGAATCCATTAGAATACAATATACGATAATCAAATTGACAAGAAATATTGATTTATTTATCACTTCGTTGTTGATATGGGTCATTAGGATTTAGACCGCTGATATACTACTTACTTACTTACTTGACCATGGCTATATCTATACAAAGGAAATATAGTATGTAAAATATGGTACGCGCTAAGCGAGTATAATTTTATAAGTTTACCAACTACAATAACAAAGTTTGATAGTTTCCCGAGACGCGTGGATTAGTTGAACAAAATTGCAAAATTGAACGTTCAATTTCGAAGAAGTTTCTAATGTTGGTAACACCTGTGACGCTACGTGGGGTGTTTGTTGAAAAGTCTCTCTTATGACCGGCAGGTATGCTTAGTACCCGGGGTAATGGTGGAGAATAAGTCGACATTTCTCGCGCCTAATTTGGCAACCCGACGCGCGGAATTTATAGGGGTGGGGTTTACAGCTTGAAATATTCGGATCCACTCGACCGTGAGTTATGAATGAAACCCGTAACAGAACCAGGAAAAATTTTAACGTCACGCAAATCTAAACACGATTTCACGTGCGATGACTCAAACGAACAAAATTGAATTTAGAATTAATCCGTATAAATATGTTTTAGGTTAGAAATATGATACTAACGACATCTATATTTCTTACATGGAAACTTAGCTGCTTTATACTTGCCCTACTCTTTCAAAGTCCATAAAAATATCGCAAAATAATGGGCACTACGTACGTAAAAGAAACGACCGTCGGTCCGCATTCAAATCTGTTTGATTTATGCGAAGCAATCGCTAGGTGCTGCCCTCGCTTATACCTCCTCACCCTCCCGACGAGGAGTGCCAAGAAATATCGCATTTATTTATAATGACTCGCAGTTTTGTAATGTTTAATCGATAAAAAATATAAAGCGAAATAAGACGCCACATTAATAAATTTCAGCGAGAGGCTAATGCAAGTAATAAAACCCACCATAATACCTTCAGGGCGAAAACTACAAATTGAATTTTCAGTCGCGTGAATATTTTAGAGGTCGCTGTTGACTTTACACGCGGTTTCCTGGCCGCGTGCGGTTGTGCAGTATTTTATTTAAAGTTTTCAACAAATGTATCAATTTTGCTCTCTCATGTTTTGGAAAATATGTTTATAGCCTACATACACTACACAATATGTGGTAAAATAGCTCTTTTATTGACATTTAAATTTATTTAACTGCATAAAAATCATTATATTACAATTTTAGTTCAAAACATAGTATTACTGAATTTATCCTGCATAATATACTCGTACATAAATAAAATGCGAAAGTATAATTATTATTAGTTTGTCGTTATTTAAGATAAAACAGAGCAACATTTTTTTTTTCTTGCTAGGGACGACAAGAAAATCGCGGGCAAATTATAATACTTTCTATTTATTAAAAAATTCACTGTAAAGTTTGTATAGCTATGTCATTTACCCTATATATAATACCTACGTACTAAACTAAAATATTAAAAAAATACAAGCTTTTATTTGTCGCCCTGTGACTCTTTGCCTCAACAAATCAAACGAAACCATCATGATTTACTTATTTTATTACTAAGTTCCATTGGCCAACTCCTAGATCAGATTAATAACAATATAAATTGTATTGTCTTCTGCTTTATACTATTTCACCTTAATTGAACATCGGAGATGTGTATTAAAATTTGATCACTGAAAACGGGACAAGTTAAAGCATTATATGTAATTATTTGAATACAAATCTATTAAGATACTTTTAGCATACTGATGACTCCGATCCAAGTGTCTCAAACAGACAGTACAAATAACTTATAGAGGTGAAACTCTAACACTGCAGTGCTAACACTTACCGTTACTACGGCTAATGTCGTTACATACTATACCTTTTATTTTTCACAACTGTAAATAGAAAGTAAACTGTACGTAGTAAGGAATCTAGTCACGTGCGAGTTCGCTTGCACAGCAATACTGCTATTGGATCTAGATGTATAGACGAGATATAATCCAATGGGAGTATGGAATTGCCTTATGCGAATGGTTTTGTTGTTAGAAAATTGCTTTAGAGTAACGGAATATAAAACTGAAACAATTATTCTTATTCGTGCCTTTTTGAACAAATCTGCTTATCATGCTCATTTAAAAAAAATAACTATTATCGAATTAAAACGCGATTTATTATTTACGATTATATTATATCCCGACGCGGACGTTTTGAATAAATGCAAAAAACTATGTTAAAAGTAATGAAGTATTGATCGATTATAGACATGTTATACTGCCGAAAAAATATACAAAGGAATACAATTATAATATGTTTTGTAAACATATAAATTAATACTTAACACAGTCATTTTATAGATTTGCTACGTTCCGTATGTATACAAACCAGCACACCACACAGGGTCGCCGCCCGCCCGCTAATTTTCATACTAAACGAGCTAGTACATTATTAAAATGTTCCCCAACGTGACAACCCTCGCTTGACAGCGGGTATTTAAACTTGGCGACTGCACGCCGCCTTTAATATGAAAGTGGCTTGTAAAATACGACAATTTCCTTAATAGAATTTTATGTCCTCTTTCAACATTTACGAGCAGTAAATAAACATATACAATATTAAAAATTGCTTTTTGATAGAGAAATATAAATTGCATAATTTATTATCCAACCATTTCTATCTTTAAAGTATTAAATATTTTCATTTCATTTTTCACATCAGTCTATTCATGCGTACTTTGTATACAAAACTTCAAGTGACCATTTGCAGAATAAAACTAGAGAATGAAATCCTTCAGAATGCATCTCACAGCGCAGGCCAACTTTAAAATAACTGGTATTCTTGACATGTTTGTGCAATCTATCTAGTAGTATTTTCTCTGTGCTGAGAGCAGGTGTCAAAACTTAGAGATGTTAGGCTAATGTATGCAGATTGCATCTTTCGCTACTCCGAGCACAGAGTACCTACCCCTGTTGCGTTGAGTATACACATCACTCCATTTACTTTTACATCGTAAATGTTGAAGCATGCTGCACGCTTTTCTCTTTTTAATGCAACAAAGTAATTTCATGCTCTAAAATACGATCTAATAATACTTAAAGTAAGTCGAATTTTAGTTCAAAGTAAGAATACTTAAGGTGATGGTGAAGTTCGCAACAAAAGAGCCGTAATGAAATTGAATTCTCAGCTGTTTGCCTCACGAGAGGCGACTCAAGTTCAAGAAGCAATACTAATAAGATTCAATTTTTTAAATTCAGTTGCGAGTCGACTGACTCGAGGAAATACAATCTTTAGCTTTAGTTACCTCATTTTCAAAGCTATTTGTGACTACTAAAGTATATGGAATCATATCTGGAATCGGTAGTAGCACCAATAGCGGACCCCACTAGTCTTTTTACTTCCAATATATTATTATTGGAGCCCTTGGGTTTTTTTTTTATGTGAGATATCGACAAACGAGCATGAGGTTCACTTGATGGTAGGTGATACCTCAGCCACAGAATTCAGTCAATGATGCGCTGTCGACTTACTTTTTACTTCGAGCATTCCGAAATTCATAGACTGAAACCAAAACGCGCAATATGCGGTTTTTCCATCTATGAACAGTGGTTCGTTAGGCGGTCGGAATTTCGATATTCCTCCCACCCGATCAATGCCCGAAGTTACCAGTCGTAGAGAAGACATGCTTACAGAAAATTATAATCATGTCGTCCCAGTGGGATTCAAACCCACGACCCGTCGATGCGCACGGCAGGTGTTCTACCGAACGAGCCAACGAACCCTTCAAATTAATCAAAGTGTGCTACACATAAATGTAAATAAGTTACACACGCAATGATGGAATATATTCATAAAAAGTAAAAACGTTTTCAATAGTTATAATTTCGCTCGAATTTAATTAACCGATTTACCTGACACGGTTATCTTTATAGTTTTATTTCAGAATAATAATTACCCCGAGTGAGCGTAATTGGGTTCAACAAATGACATCCATTGATGATGATGTTATCATTATTGGATGTAATGTAACTAATTAAAACTTTTCAATAATAACAATATTACTTTTACACGAAAGAGTCAGTAAATGAATTTTAATATTTTAAAATAGTTTAGTGCACTAAGAATTTAAAATAAACTTAGTTAATTAGTTTTACTTTTAAATATTCAACAAAAGCTACGACACTTTTAGATACTTGTAAATATAAATTTCACTATAAACTTATGACTAAAAAAAAACGAAAAACATTTATTGAAATAAACCTACATTTATTTAATTGAAGAATTGCGTCGTCGGAAATTTATCACGGAACAAATCCGATGTCTTCCAAAGACACCTGTCAAATGGCGAGACAGGTCCTACTCCGAAACGCCACGGTATAAGCTCCGGGCAAATTAGATTATTCCTAACATAAATAAAACGATAATGAACTAAACAATCCCTGTCGAAGATTACACAATTTGTAGTGTCACAACTTAGGACTGTTTGTTAATTGAATAATTAAGATATAAAACTACGCAACTTTCACTGAAGTTAATTACGAAAAGGTACTCGAAGTTTGTTTGTAACTTTATTCGAAAGTTTCTACTTTAAAATTACATGAGATCTCCATTTAGGAAGTTTTCGAACTGTATTTTATAATTTAAAAAAATATAAATTACACGTAATTTTTTTAACTTACTAGCCGAAATGATATTCTCCTTGTTTCCCATCTAAAAAATAATTTAATTATTGGTTCAAAATAAATATTTCTGTAAGTATTCATTCAGCAATAACTAAATTTTACTATTTTACTTGAATTATTTCTCCCAAAATACAAATTGTTATCTCAAATTAAAACAATATTATGCTCAGAATGAACGTATATACATAAATATATTGCACTAAGGTTTTTTGTACCGTGTACTTGCTGCCTCAATTTGTCTAAAAGATAAATCCGACCTCAGACAGCTGATGCTTGCAACACTGGATACAGATACTAACAAATATTTACTGCACTGGATGTTTCTCTTAACTTTCAAGAGTATATACTCGTACATTTAATACTTAAGTTTTGTGTAAAAGGAAAATATTATTTTTCTTGTATGTTGCCCACATTGTACTTTTGAAGGGTTCAAGCAACGTATGTTATATATTAGTTTGAATCCCTTAATCATTGTTAATGATAGACAATAATCGTGTTATGTAACTAAAAGAAATACTTTTTAATTCCTCATCAAACGAACCAGTCTGCGATAAACCATGTTTTATTGAATACACATTGGCGTAGTCGTGTGAATTGAAATGTTGCGGTATTGGTGGTTTAATATTATATTATTTCACGGGTATCAAACCCTTACAGATTATATAACTAACTTTATTCTATCAATTCTGGATCGACTGTGCAATACCTCACAGAACGCCGCTATTAGTCATACTCACAGCACAGCTAATTTTAACATGGTATTAATATAATTTCAGGTAATAACTTATTGACGATTGACACGATTCCACGGTATGTTATTAGCTGAAACATCCACTCATCACTATCGCAGAACCACGAAAATATCGCTTATTATTTGCACTTCAAAGGAGATCGTTAAATGTCAAGGGAGGCAGATGTATGTTAGTGGCTTCAAGGCGCGAACACCACCTGGCAAATGTCAACATACACTGCCAATTTGAATTTGGAATTTGTATTTGTTTCAATCTTGAAACGAATTTATTTTTGAACAGTACAAATTAGAATTACGATGCAATAATGTAAAGGACATTACTCAACATCGTACTCAACTGCTTTTTTAAAATTTGTATTTTTTTTTTCTGTGAACGTAATTCAATTTCAGCTTCAAGCTTGAAATAATATAAGGGTTGGAAATCAATTTTTATAGAATGATATCATCAAAGTCAATGAAACTCTATCTTATTGGTACGTGGCATTTCGCCGAGGGCCGCGGCCCAGGTAACCTTTTCAATACGACGATCGTAAAACGGGGAATATATTCTCCAAGCCATGAATACCTTAGGCTGGTCCATTTTAATAGTTAAATAGCTGAATGAATGGAGCTGCCCAACCTTCCATCCCGTTGCATAGGAATTTATTCAAAACTTTGAACATATTGAATACTAACTTTCCTCCAAGAATTTCGGATCATGTTTTCTCGAGCGAATTTCAGGAACCAGACACTAATTTCAGATAATACATATAAAATTTGTGATTCGATGTACCTATAATAAAAAAATATATACATATTAAACCAAACAGTCACTGGTCCCCACAATAGGATACCCTGTGTTGTTTGTGGCCAAACTCTATAACTAATTTGATTTATTAATAATAATGTTCCTAAAAGGTAAGAATTCTGATATTGAAAGTATTTGAAGTGTTATAAAGTGTGGAAGTGCGTATTTCATATAAATCTTAAACCGTTCTGTAATTGCAGAATATTTGTAGAAGCTAGCAGATATAATATCTTTGATAAGACCTCCGATATACAGCATCAATATTCTATTTGCGAAGGGCAAGATTACCCCAAGGCTAACATATGGCGTTAAGTCCTTGAATGTTATTTATGTTATCTGAAAGTGTTGCTTTTTTTGTAAAATACAAGCGAATAGATTCATAAAGTTACTAAAATAATAGAATAAATTGAGATAAGCATTAAATAAGGAGTTTTTATTTGTAAAATAACAGATTACGACTGTTGATGCAGCTCGTAGTTCAAACGAATATTTACTTCTTGATTTTCCTCGAGTTTAGAATATTCCGTATTATCCGATTCATTTCAAAAGTCACTTAAGCTTGGTTAAAGTACGTAAATGAGTACTCAAGGGTGGAGTGAAGCTAAGAACAAGAACGACGACGCAAACATTAAAACTTTTGACCTTAATTTTGTTACTTAAAAGTATAAAATATTTTTTTACTTAAAGAACTCGATATTTCGTATATAATTAAAAAAAAACATTAATATATATCATTCCAAATATATATTTAATTTCCGAATTTTTTTTTGAAAATTTTAGTATGACTGTGTAAGCAATATACAAAATTACATCAAATATCAACTCCGTAGTCAAATGGCGTTTGTATGGCAACATTGTGAAAATTCAAATCAGACCCTTCACCTTCAGTCTGCCCGCTTGCTGATAAGCATTCAAAATGTCGGGAAATAATATAATTAACAACAAATATAAATAACATTTTAATCTACTTAATTATTTTATTTCAATGTGTTATACTCGCGTTAATAAAAGACAATATAATCATCATTACTGTACTTCCATAATCCTTTTTATAGTAATATTTTTAAAAGGCAGAGTATTTGAAACGTATAAAAACTCCTTTTTTAACTAACACATTCACATAAAGTGGCGACGAAAGCGAGTTCATATTTATATCGCTTCTACAATTTAAAAATATAAACAGTATTTCAAAGCGGTCTGCACGTATTGCCTCTACGGTTTATATTAAAGCCAGAAAAGACTTTTCCTTATAAAGGGTTTTGCTTATTATGTATGAGCGTTCTGCAGTCTCATAGAGCCGTGTATGACACATACACGTTTCATAATGTTTTATACAGCCACTATTGCTGTGGTAGCAACAATTTCTGCTGATTATTTTTTATACCTTTATTTTATTTCTGCAAAAGTTTTCCTTACAATCATCCATTAATATTTATGTTTAGGTTATAGTCAACAAAAACACGTTTTTCAATTTGGATTTCGTTGTGTGTGTGATTTTTATGGTTTTTATACATTCCTTGTATTCTAAAAAAATATTTTTTATAATCTGAGTACTGTCTCTAGCCACACCTTGCAATTAACATTTCCGTGATTTCCGTTAGATGATGATCGTATTAAACATGATATGCTAAATTTATGGTGTAGTGGCTTGAAGATTTGATCGGCGGCTAAGATGAACTGCATTTAGAGATATTATCATTATTAGCGGCACAAATGTTGGAATAACTTGCTATGCATTTGCGGCCTTAGATAACATAATAACATACAGATTCTATCATTTTCATTATCTATTTGCAATAAGTTGAATATATATAGTTTCATTTATTGCGAATATTATATTCATATTTTATAATTATATTAAAGCACTAAACAGTTCTCTTAAGTTTTAATCAATTAAATTATAACTCATTTCAGGTGGTTACTATAAATATATTCCCTTTCTCTTTTATAGTACTGTTTTTAACTTAAACAGATTGATTAGTGTTAGTATGTTTATCTCATCTAAAGTATTTAAGTACCACTTACTTAACCTACTTATTAAACAAGATATCAAGATCCTTTGTAAAGTCAGTTGTTGAAGCGAATGGGTAATAAGCGTGCTAAATTCGTAAAACATGCATATATTTCAAATAAATAAAAAAAACCGTTGCAATTCAAATTTCGAATCATTCCATTTTCAAAATCTGATCGGCCGTTGGTATGCCAAGATTAGCGTGTATTCATAAAAAACAATATAATTTCAATGTTCTACGACGTTGTTCTAGAACTGCGTAGATTTCAAATTAATTGGATGTATGCATAGCATAAAATACCAGCAATCACATTGTATGAACCCATTTACTAATTGAGCTGTCCTCGGTGACCACAACGCTACAGCCCACACTCATATCCAAATATAACTCGGTGTCTGTACATACATTATACATGTGTCCACAAACACACCAGGAATATGTTAGGGTATATATTTCAAAATTGTTAAAGCATACATTTGTAATAAAGTTTCGTAATTAACTTAAGCATTTACTTAATGTTGATATGACATAAGAGACGAACGTGAGATCCACTAGATAGAAGGTGATCAGCCACAGAACATTCGTCAGCAATCGACCTACATATTTTTACTTCGAGTATTTCGAAATCTATAGTACTGGCATAGAGTGAACGCACAATATGCACTTCACGTTTTTTCCATCTATAAACGGATGGGAGGGTTGGCGTAATTCCGACTACCGAATAGAACATTCCTCCCATCCGTTAAATACGGATGCGAGGAAGTAGTCAGTAGTAGGAACATCCATCCTACGTTAGTCACTAACGTAGGATGTATGTTTACAGAAAATTACAAATATATCGTCCCAGCGGGATTCGAATTCGTGACCCTTCGGAATTATAATATAAGCATAGCAGATAAAGTTAACAGTTTTTATATGATTTCGTCTCATATCAGGTTAACGTTATGATATTATGTATAAAATTCTTACTCAATATGTCAATTTTTGCTCAATTTAATTTATTAACTTAAAGCAGCCAATTCACAAATTATTGAATTAATTATTATAATTTGCGTACTCAAAAAATATTTGATTTTTTGCAAAAACTGAATTATTAATTATGCATAATTCATAAAACCACTCTGGGTTGAGATATTAAATTGCTCACGATTCACGGAGCTTCAATAAGAATTTCCCGACTTCCCCAAGGTATAAGATGCCCTAGAAATTACTACAAGCAGGAAATTTTAACGCTTTCCCTTCATTTGTATACAAGATTGTCTGCGGTTAATTTTATTTTTTCCGTGCCTAAAGGAATACGTATTTATGCTAGCATAATTCTGTTATTATACTTATTCAGTTTACAGCTGTGTTGCCAACATCATGTCTAACAAATGTTTAGCAATATCTTACTTAAAATTTTAAATTTTAAACTTATTTAGAACAATATTTAGAATTTACTTATTGTAGTGAAGTAATAAAAGTTATTTAAAAAAATAAACCTGATAATATGTTAGACTTGTTTGAGTATTGTTCATCCAAACAATCTAACCTTTTGAAAACAAAACTAAATGATGAATGAAAGAAACTCAACGTGTCCCCTTACACAGTTACCCTGAAAATTTCTATGAATTAATAACAAGCAAATAACCAACACCATAATACATGCATAAGTAGAATACCGGAGCCCATCTCACGTGAATGATGCCGAGTGTTCCAAGCTATGTTGTTAAAACTCAAGCCGCGTTGAGTCGCGCGCGCTAATTGTGCTCCAGCGTCGAGTATAGCCCCCTCCTCTCAGCCCCTCTACCTTCCCTACCTAGTGCTCTACACTCCTTGTTTCGGCGGCTCATTGTACCTGAAAAAAACTTATAACTGTTGAGTTGTTGACATTGAGCCCGTACACTGTGCCTCACGGTTAAAAAGAGAACTGTGTCTTTTTAATTCTGTTTTCTTGTTTTGTTGTCACCTCGTTAGCTATGTTTATGCGGACGTACGGAGTAACTCCTCTCATGATGTAATGTATGCCTCGTGAAAGGCGTCCTATTCTTTATTCCGTTGCTTACTAAGGCTACATTTTTTATAATTTTAATGTGTGGATGATTTTTTCATAGAGACATAAAGGTTGTTTTTTAATACTACGAACTATGAATAAGTTCTTTTAAATTCACTACGTTCAGATTTTCCAATTACATTAACACAATTGCGAGTCCAATAAAAAGTTGAGAGAAACTAATAAACGTCGGGCGAGTATTGGTAGTTTAATCGCAGCTGCACAAAACGGCGACAAAACCAAGCCAGGATCCGAACCGCAACAACGGTGCCGAAGTTTAATTCAATCGCTGTGCCTCACCGAGTGTTGTGCTGGGTTGGATAACATGGGAGGGTGCGTCTCTAGGGCTGACACTTCAAAAATCTGCACTAACTTGCTATTGAGCTCTATAAAGAACCAATTTAAGTTTAGCATTTTTTTATTGTGCATGTATTTTAGGATAAGATAAGCACTACTCTATCACCAAAATGACAAACACATTATGATGTAATGTGAGTTTTGTACATTTGTTTCCTGGTGTTACTGAATTATTAAATTAAACAATGTATCATGTCTGCGTCAACCCTAAGCTAGGCGGTGTTAATTACTACTCGTGCGGCAGACCACACATCGCGAACTTTGGCGACCGACGCGACACAGGCTTCCCCACATATTTATCTTAAAATACTCACACATAGAAGGCAAAATAAGACTGCTGTTGTAATAAAAATAATGTTTAGTTCCGTATTTGATAATTATAAGACTTCGTAGCGATCGTAGAAGGTTTCGTAG
The DNA here is from genome assembly GCA_905404175.1 of Anthocharis cardamines. Lineage (NCBI taxonomy): Eukaryota > Metazoa > Arthropoda > Insecta > Lepidoptera > Pieridae > Anthocharis > Anthocharis cardamines. Next base: position 5,463,212 of record FR989961.1, read on the forward strand.
CACGCTCTACGATGATAATATTATATTTTTATTTTATTTTACAAATATTAGGAAAATTTGCAGCTAAACAAAAAAGGAGTTAAACAGTTTTATATATACTTCTGCTGTAGTTACTTAATAAAGTAATAAAATACACATACGTATATGTAATAGATATTATTACATATAGTTAATCGTATTTATTTGGTTATATTTAAATATTTTATATGAATTTACATTTATTGAAAATTTAAACTTAATTTGTAATATTATTGAGATATTTTCTCTTAAAATTATACCTTGGCAAGTTTATAATACCCTTCCTTTAAAACAGACTTATGTTCGCATCTAATCAAAGTGTAATAACGTGAATTCTTACTCTAATTCAATATAACTTAGACGTGTTCGCGATTTCAATTTAAATGTTCAGTCGTATTCTACATGCCTGCGTCAGATACCTCAAACATTCCAACTCCTTGTAAGAAGACACGGAACCCCTAGCGATTCAAGTCCCGATTATCGCATGTTTTCGAAGATTTCCTTTAGAAACTTGATCTATTAACTTAAATAACATGGAATTAAAAATTGACCTGTTATTTCTTAATTATATTATTCTAGAACCGACAGACGTTGTCTTGCCAGAATGTTGACTTCAAAAATAAAAATTATATATTATATATTATTTTCGCCAATTCTATTATATAGATTTGCAGTGGACATCAATTATTACAAAAAAACTATAAGCATGCATGATGTAAGCTGTCAATTACGGAAGATGGCGATGTTCCGAACCTAAGTTATTATTTTTTGTATATATCATTTTTTTCATAATTTTCCGATATTTTTATAACTATTTAGTTATTCGATACACAGACGAATCCAACAAATAAGATATCAATAAAATCGGTACAGCCGTTATTGAGTTATAAATGGTGTAACTAACGCGACTTTTAAATAAAATACTGTATACCGGATTAAAACGCGATTTATTATTTAAATTATTTATCCCGACGTTTCGGATGCTTTTCAGCAACCGTGGTCGCGGGAGACAGTCAGTAAATGTGTGATACTCGCGTTAATAAAAGACAATATTAACGCGACTTTGTTTATATAATATATATAGATGTATAATGTATATAGATGTACAATTTTTAAAACATGCTATTTTTTTCTTAAATATCTTTAGACTTTAAAAGAAATAAATCAAACTTCCCACTCAGTCATATTTACGCTGTTTCCTTTGAGTATCTTTTACCGCATCGAATATTACTTTACTCGAACAGTTTTAAAAAATTGGATGGCACTTTATAAAATAAGCTGTTATGGAATCGATATCTGTGGGGCGGCGTGGTCCCATCGACATAAATTCGCATTAGTGCCAGCTCTGGTCGACTTTACGGCATTTTCGACTCCGTATTGCTCGTTACACGGTCAAAATGTTTGTTCCACATCTTAAATATTTATATTTTTTATATTACCAGCCATTAAGTTGAAGTCACTATATAAATTGATATTAGTTACTCCATTGATATAAGATTATAAAGATATTCGTAAATTAAATAGTAAATCTAATAATTTCTGTTTTTAATAATCTTTTAGAGCACAATAGATATTAATAAAATTTTACGCGTGTAATAAGTCGAAATTGGAAAATATACTCTACCAAGATAAAATTATGAAAGAAGGGAGAAAGTATTTAAGTTAATTTTGCCTTCAAGGCGATTTCTAAGTGGAGACGACATCCTTAAAGGTGCCGTAAAGTTTCTACGAAATTCGTCGGGAATTGTCACATTGTCTAAATATTTGAGGTTAGATAATTCAATTGTGGATTTAATTGTAATGGATTTGATCTTTATTCTAATGGGAATCATAACTTTTGATTTACTTACTTTATTAAAATAATTTTTATTAATGTATAAGTCATTTCACCAATTGATTTTTTTTTTATTATATTATTTACAGGCCGCGTGAGCTTATTCTTACTGAACTATTCGAGTCATGAGGGTCACCCGTGAGCCTTCTTCTGTGTATCCTATACTAGACTATAACAGTTGCATTTTTTTATTTTTTATGCAAAATATCGAATTTTATGAATTCTGGAATGAAAATCTCAAGTTCATAAAAATAACCGACTTCCTGATGTTGGTTTAGCCTGAATGGAATACGACACGAGGCCCACGGGTTGGTCATTGTTTTAATAAATATGACCGTAGAATCGAATATCATTTCAATGATAAATAACGAATATTAGATATTATTTAATAAACATAAGTGGTAATAATTTGGGACGTCTGTCAAATTAAGTGAGTTTGTTGAGTGTAAACAGGGATAATCCTTGGCTTGGCTATGATTAGCATATCGCGGCGGTCGTGGGGCATCTGCAATTTAAATCAGGGACTTGTTCGGAACGGGCCCGCAGCCCGCTCCTCGTTCTCGGAATTTCAGATTTACCACGGTTAGATGATTTCGACTTCGATTTTCCGCTTGTTTGGATTGATTTTATTTTATAAGGAAATTCTCGTGTCAATATCAAGTTTTAAATTATATTTTACTAGCGACCCTCCCCGGATTCGGACGTGTAGTACAGCGTATAAAGCGTTAAATTTTTGTGATAACTCCTAATATATTCATTTATTTGTGTAAAAGATTATAATAATTTGCATAAAATGCTTTAGCTAACTAACGTATTTAAGTTGATAAGGATTAATACTGCACAAATCTTAACAAACTATACACCTGAAAAGTGAATGAAAATCAGTTTAGTAGTTTTTGAGTTTATCGCGAACAGACGGACGCGACAGAAGATTTTGTTTATATATATAAATATTACAACTTGAAGTCAATCAAAGGAAATTTCATTTTTATACGATAGTGTTTTGTTTCATAAGACGCATCTAGTGTCTATAATCGCGATGAGCTAGACTGGAATGTCTACAAATATGTACATAAGTATAACATACAACAAATAGGTGCTAGTGAAAAATAGCCGCAGATGTAGACATCTAGTGAGGAAGGAATTCCTCTTTTGCTCGAGAATAAAGAATTTAATCAACCCCGTGGGAACGCTACACTATGGCTATTTTTCTTTCCTCTCCGCTAATTATTTATATATTAACAGATAGTTTACCTTGCATTATCATGCAATAAAATATCTAAGCTAAACTAAAAATAAATAATATTCATGTGAAACTTTGGCGGAATATTTGTGAAATAAAGGTTTTAGTGGGAACAAAGTGCCCTGCATTTACAGCCCGCACGCGACAGTATTGATTTCCACAAACAAAACCGATGCCTTGATATTTGCTTACTTTCAATTGTTTTCTTCGTTCAACGTTTAACCATTTTACCGGTTTATTGGGTTCTCTCAGAGAGCTCATTCAGTTGTATTTTGCTTTTCAATATTTCTTTCTTTATTTGAGAAGTTTGTATCGTTTTATTGTATTTATTTGTAACCCATTCGTTGTTTAGTAACAATTTGTAATGTCTATTCAATGATCAAGACTTACAATAACCGAAAATTAACTACAAATTAACAACAGATAGATCTGGGTCTTTTAAATGATATTTTTATTTTTACAATTGTCATTGTGTGTTAGTAGTAAGACCATAAGATAAAAATCACTTTTTAACGCATACGTATATTTAATTGTGGGTCATTACTGTCCCTGAACTTTTAAAATTTAATTTAACTTACAACTTTTAATTTCATACTTATTCAAACCTCGATATTTATTATTTATACAATACTAGCTGACCCGGCAATCGTTGTTTTGCCATGTAAATAATTTCTAAAAAGCAGGGGTTGGTGATTAAAAAGTAAAAATTTATGGTTGTATGTATTTTTTAATGCCACATTATAAAAAAATAAAAACAAAAAAATTCGTCTAAAAATTAAAAAAAAAAATTTAGGGGTGGATTACCCTTAACATTTAGGGGGATGAAAAATAGATGTTAGCCGATTCTCAGACCTACCCAATATGCTTACCAAATTTCAGAGGAATCGGTCAAGCCGTTTCGGAGGAGTATGCAGACTAACATTGTGACACGAGAATTTTATATATAAGAGATAATATTTAATAAAGCTCTACAGAGTTGTAGTGTAGATGCCGGCGGAGAATTCAATTGAGGTTGGTGAATCTAAACCGTACAGGAAGTTGGCCCAATCGTACTCACCTGCAGTTACATTTGAATTTCAAATAAGACGCGACAAATCTGCTTCGTCGCTACCCCAATGTTTATCGCCCAATAGTTTTCTCGAGCACTTCTTCACCTAACTCGTGTTGCAATTTTAGTAAAAGGTTTCCTTGATAGCGTGAGAAAAAACGTAGAATATTTGCAAAGACAGCAATTACCGTATATTAAACACTACTGCTGAAAAATGGCTTTATTTAACTGTAAATAAAATCAAAATATTATTTTACAATTTTGCTTAAACACAACACGTAGGCACAAATTGTGCATGTTTCGCTGATCATTTTACTTAACAGTCAAGTAAGTGATCAGTATTATATGCCCTGCCGATCGAAACAATTTTTTTAAATCTCGTTTTCCCGAAATAAATCCTCTGATGTGAAATGCAAAACGCTGTGTGCTCTGGAGGCGGTCAGTAATAAATTAAACTAGTCGAAAATACGAGCTTGAGTCCATTATTAGCAAAATTTAAATAAAATACTTTATAACGGAATAAAACGCGATCTATTATTTATAGTATTTATGCCGACGCGGACGTTTCCGATGCTTTTCAGCAACCGTGATCACGGGGTAGACTGAAAGGTAACAACTGTCTGATTTGAAATATCATGTCATATTAACGCCATCTATTCCTACGAAATTTGATATTTACTGTGATTTTGTTTTTTAGTATGATTGAATTGGGGTTGTAGACATTTTAATTATTATATTACAAATCAGACAGCTATCACCTTTCTGTCCGTGACCACGGTTACTGAAAAGGATCCGAGACGTCGGCATAAATAATAAATCCCGTTTAATCGGTTATAAAGTATTTTATTTAAATGAGTTATATTCGCGTTAATAAAAGACAATATCATTAGCAAAATTTCTAAACATTTAGGTAATTTTAGCTTAAGATTACTGATGAGTACCCGAATATTTGGACTTATCAGCGTTATTGATTTCATACCAATCACTTTGATAATAGCTGCCATTGTTATTGTAGAGAACAAGAACGATTAATTATCCATTGAACATAATTTGGGTGGATCGCAGCCCCTGTTATCTGCCCATCTCGTATTGATAATGAATTATACTGCGAAATACCTTTATAGTAGATTGTTCCTGAATATTAAAATTATATACTGTTGAAGTTGCTGTATAGTTATAAATACAATGATATACATCGTTAAGTATGTTAGTTAGCGGGGCCGGCAGTCACCTGTTAGCCGCACCATGTATTTGTTGCGTAATTAAAATTAATTAAATAAAAAAGCGTTTATAATTTGACGAACTCGCTATGAAATCTTTTCGGTTAATTTAATACTACGTTTTAATCCTTAACTCCCCTATTTATAGCATCAGTTTAACAATCTTACAAATATTAAAATCAATTTAGATCAAAGATTATTCAGGAAATAGCTATGTCGCTCAGTGCTCATTGCTAAGTAACAGGTTCCATATTCAAATACCGTGGAAACAATTTCGATTGGGCAGAGAACAGGGACTATGTAAGGGACTCCGGAATACACACTTTTAATAAAAATATCTTTTAATCTTATATGTATTTGTATAGTAGGTAACTGTTTAAATATTTCTTAAATATGATAATGATTCTATTATGGTAAAATGATGCGAAAAACAAAACAAACTTGAAGATTAATTGTTTTTCCCGGATTTCCCAAGTTTGAAGTTAAGAAGCTCATGCGGTGTTTCGCTGAGATAAAGATGCAAGGACTTGTTATCTTCGAAACTTTTCTTTCGCAAAAGAAAGTCCAGAACCCCTCTTAATAGAAAATAAATTGTTCAGTAGCTTTTTAAGTTATTTTTGCCTACATTATGCCAGCTCCTGTGTAATCAGCAATTATTAAACTTGACATAAACGTCTATTATTTTTTTCTTAACAGAATAGGATGGAAAGGAGCCTGTGGTTAACTTGGTGTTACATATTCACTTCCCAGTAGTCGCAAGTATGTTGCCAGCCTTTTAGGTAGACGCTCGCTTTTTGAAAGTTGTCATGTTGTATCGGTTCAGAAAAATCACTGCCAGTAGCTGATACTATATGACGCTTATACGAAGTTTAGTATAATACATTTTATTACATACTGTGGACCTGCTTAGTAAAAATTTTAGTTCTGACAATAAACAATCCCGTGACAAAAAGGTACATGTTTTTTAGTTGAACGTAACAATGAAGGGTCCTTAGAAAGCTAAGTTTGTTTACAAGCACGTTACTGAACGATCTACGACTTGCAATTTTATTGGCAACGCTACAAATTGAACCAAAACACAGAGCACGTACCGCTAATTCCAACAATGTGACTTTTCCTACTTTTTACCCCTCTAACTTGCTTTTAGAGATATTTATAGTCAGCGAGTTCCCTGAACACTGTTGGCGACGAAATATCCCTTTAATGGCCGTCGGAGTGTCGGGTCTTCTGCAATTTAGATTAGTCCTTTAATTAAATTAACATTATGATCCCTATCTTTGCGGAGCAGGTGGGCGACAATATTGCCCTGTTAGAACTCTTTCCACCCTTTGCTTTCAAGATTTTAAATGTATAGGACATTTATATTCTTAAACGACATTCTTGAGAATTATGTTTGTAATTCCATCACGTTTTCACAACAAAGAAATCTAATCGTTTTCATTATGGTGACTACGTACAATATAACTCCTGTCAAATTTTGTATTCATAGAGTTTATATTAAAATTAATTTATTTTATATTTTTTTCTTTAGTAAGACCCTTTATGAAAAGATAAACTCATTACTCGACACCTAATATGAACAAGTCGTTATTCAAGAATTTAAAATTGAGCTGTTTAAAGTTTAATGAATGCGAAGAAAAGCAGAGCAATCGACTTTGATTAATGATCGGATACTTTCTATAAGGACCAGTGGTTTCAATTAGCACCAACACTGCGGTAACTCTTCGGACAAATTTAACCCTCGTTTCTTTTCCAATCTATTTGCACTCGGTTTGGTCTATTTTTTACGAGCTACGAGTACTGTAGCGCAGGTCGAGCGAAAAATTAGAAATATCTCTATCGGAGCCGATCGCGTTCGACAGCTTCCAATGATTGTTCAACAAACGTAAATCCTTGGGTCTCATTGAAAAATGATACCTCATCGGGTCGATTTATTCTAAAGAAAAGAGGAAATATAGTATTAACACTAAAATATACATATAAATAACAATCAATACAACAGTGATAGAATTTACCCGCCATATAGGGTAATACATTACAACGTATTAACATAACATATTGTTCTACTAATGTTTATTAAATTATACTCTCATTGTATTCTAACTAAATGCTGTTTTTATTCTAGGATAAAGTAATGCAAGTTGATAGTTGCAAAGAATAATATTAGTTGAAGATTAAATCTAATAAACACGTACGTTTTCTTTTTATTGCTGTGTTGGTATATATTATAACATAACAGAAAACATATCAATACGAAGGCCAGTCGAATGTTTTCATCGATCCTCAGAAACAGATAACTTCATCTCCGACGATATTTGTGAAGCGACTATTTCTGATACTCGTATTATTGCTTTTGACATTGGTACTCAAAGAAAAATTGCCTTCCTAAAATTTCATCTCTTATGATTATTATCGTTATATTATAAACATATGACGACAGTTATCCATCTTCTTGCCTTCATTTTGATAGATGAGCCATTTGTCTATTATTCCTCGTTTAAATAAAATACTTTATAACGGATTAAAACGCGATTTATTATTTATGCCGTAGTTTCGGATGCTTAGTTTCGTCTCGTTTAATCCGTTATAAAGTATTTTATTTAAATGTGTGATACTCGCGTTAATAAAAGACAATATAATTACTTATTTCCCTTAATAAAATATCATTTCATTCAATAAGAAATTGATTTAAAATAATAAAGCCATAAACAGCGCGGTATGAATCCAGTTCAGTTCATAACCTTAATAAAAAATGTAATATAGTACAAATTGTACAAATATACGTAATAAGTAGCAAATTGTACTATTTGTAATTCATCTAATATTTTCATTATTGCTACCTGAATTCGATAGCTTTCATTAGCGTCCTTTTGCACGTGGAAATAATATCCGACAAACAATACGGTCACGACTCGCGACAAGGCCGGCTCGATTTGATTAACTTTCTGTGTACTTCGCGAATGCTGTTTTCAATTATTTGTATTTTCCAAATACTGTGGTTATTTTGTAAAGCGAAATGTAAATATTGAACGGAAATGTGTACTAGAATTTATTGCAAATGATAATTATTTTTCTTCAGCCCATCATTTATAGCTTAGTCATATAAATAGTTATGCAAAGCAGGTATCAAATCTTTTATCATCTCGATTCGACCGAAAGTATTTTTTTTTACTTCCGATAATATACGCAGGAACAGGCGATGTCTTTAATAAAATGAATATTCATAGTGTCTATTTTCTATAAAATGTTTTCAAAGAATGAAAATAGACTTACTCAATCAATTAGCTGCGCAATTAGCATGTCTGTTAAGCACATAACATTTGCACTGAACACATAGACGTATGATAAATTCGATGTGCAGAGCCCCGGGCGTTTCCGCTCCACTCGTTCGGTGCAGACCGGCGCGATCGATCGTATGAGCACACCTTTATTCCTTTTTTGTTTATTTACATTTATTTTCAACGCGTTATTGAATGTCGCCAGATAATAAAAATAGAAAATGTTTATTCAACAGAATGAAAATGAAAATATGAACTGATGTTGTATTCACTGTTTTATTTTCAATAGCTATTCACAATATTTTCGCTATTTTGCGGCTACTGAAAAGTGGCTATCAAAAGGCACTTCTTGCCTTATTAATGTCAAGCTAAGATGTTATCTATTCCCTGTCGGCTTAAACGTACGTTTCTTTCATTCAAACTCAGTTTACCGTCAAATTGAGATAAACGCGAATAAAATCTTATAAATAAAACAAATTCAACCTTTATATAATTTCTATTTTAGAAGTTCAAAAGAAATAAAGAAAACACGAAATATTATATTGTAATAGATCATTTAGTAAATATGGATCCTATTTATAATATTCCTTTCTCAACACGTTTTGCCTCTCATTTAATTAAACCCAATTTTTAGACGTATTCGGACTTCTATATTTCAATAACGGTTGATGCTTTCTAATAAGGTTGTTAGTTTAATATTATCTGAAGAGCATGGAATTACTTTAGATAATTTTTAATGAAATATAAAGAAGTTGAAAGAATCTTAAAGAAGTTTAACCACGTAGATTCACGAGCTCATAATTAACAAATAGAAACTAAATTAAAAGGTTGTACTTAAGATAGCATAAGGGATTAAAATCTATTATATCTATATAAAAAGCTATTTATTTCACGCCAAATGCGAAAATATTGCTAGCACAACACTAAACGCACACGTGAAGTATTAATTGTTAAAATGTTAACATCTGCTTTGATATTACAATCTGACTACAGTTTCTCTGAGCCAATGTGTCGAGGAACATAAAATATCATTTAAACAAAACATAATAAATGGTTTAACGACCGACAAAGTTGGACGTATGTACATTATTCAGTTAAATTGTTGAATTTCATGAGCTAGAAACATTGCGCAACATGATAATAAGTTCTCACAGAGAAAACCCTAGTGTTGGTTCTGGAAATTTTCCTCCTTTCTCTCAACGAGTATGAAACATAACTCAATAGTGAGGGGATTCGAGCGCAACCGAGTGTAAAACGGTCGACGTGGAGGGCGCATTTTCAAACTGACCGGCCACCGGCGCCTTGTCTGTGATTTATATTACTATATAGCAGTACTTTAGATAGTCATACATTAGCTTTACTACCATGAACTTACCTTTTGGTCAGTTAGATCCGGAAAAACTGGCGTAATTTTTGTCGAGGATTCAATAATGTTGAGTCGAATGTATCGTTTCATTCTTTATTCTACAAGGCTTTGAGTAGGTATATGAACCGTCAATTACCGTTATGATGTTCAAACTTGTTATTTTTTAATAGCATAATGGAATTAAATTTTAGCATAATGGAAATATATTTTATTAGACTCAACATCACATTAAAACATCGCAGTATGTACCTATCAGATTTACGTAACATACATATTCAAAATTATTGCAGCCTCGAAAGGAATATAAGGGGTAATATTAAAAATTGGCGAAGCAAAAATATCACATATCCTTGATACGGGGATGCCCGTTCAGCCGAGTGGAAAATAGCCGACATAAAGGTCCACATTCTGGTGCTGACCGGACACGGAAGCTATAAAATATATACGAGAGGTGCCCTTCACGTTAAGTGTCATAACCTCAACAAAATATGTTTAAAACGCCTCTTGAAGATATTTTATTGTATCGGGATTTTGTTTGTTATTATTTTGTATTTTACAGTTTACTTTTAAAATTGCTTCTTTTCTAATTTCTTCACTCAAAGATATGATATGATTATAAAATAACAATGTAGTTTTTATTTCAATAAAAATAATAAATAAAAAGCATCCTTTGATACAATTTATTTGTAAATATACTTTGACACTCATTATAATATTATCATACAAACAAGATCACTTTGTATTGGACCACATAATATTACTTAACAAAATAAAAAAGGCATTTATTCTGTAAACATTTTATTCAAAGACCTGTTCAATAATAGATCTGGATCTAGTCTGGATCGAAATTTAAATATAAAAGCGAAACTAGACACATAAATATGGTGAACAACAAGATGGCTGCTACCCGCGGCCGCCGGCCGGTGTTACCAGTAATTAATCTCCATTTCCCGCACGCGCCAAATCGCGTCGCCATTACGAGCGCTGTTTTATTTCATTAAATGGACCCGCCAAATTAATGCATTGAAACGCTTACTAAGAGAGAGAAAAGAAAATCCGGTAACAGTTTGCAGTTTGTTTTTAAACCAAGCTAATACTTTTAGATGAACAGACTAATAAATACAAACTATTATATAGAACTTCTCAAAATATGCGATTTTATAAAAGAGCTACCCTGAATGTTGCCGTCGCTTTATTTCTACACTTGTGCATTTGAACTATTATTTTTTTTTATTCAAAAATGTTTTGTCAATGCTAAAAAAACATCTAGTTTCAAATTAAAAAAATCGAGTTATTTCCTTTAAAAATAATATACGATCATTTTTCGATAGCCTCATAATTGGAACAGTTAATTGTATCGTTTTTAAAACTTTCATAATCTACAAAGGAAGTCAAAGATAAATGGTTTGTTGCAGGTGCGCACATTGTTCGTGAGCGGACTACCCATGGACGCAAAGCCTCGGGAACTCTATCTACTGTTTCGGGCATATGAAGTAAGTTTTGACGCCAACTTTACCTCAAAGGATGGAGTTGAATAAATCACACTAGCACTATACCTAGATACATCGTATTTGCAGATGAAGATAAATAACCGACCTCAAATAGCTTATTATATTAACATAAACGTTGTTTTATCTGAGTAAATTTTATAAACATTCAGTTTGTGAAAACGTTTAACATTACTTCACTGAACGTTTTATGATACACAGTTTAAAATTTTATAAGACAAGAGATCATTAATTTCATATAATACGACTCACTCTCAATATTATTTTGTATCCTCGGGATCCAAATTTTGTTTATTATCAATGACATATTTCACGGTTTATGAAATAAGTTCATGTTAAGGAGAGCGGCTGCGTCACGCAAGCTTGGAGGGCTCGATTTGGAATACGGCGTCGTAAATATCAAATGTCATCCCCCGATACGTAATATTGGGATTGAATCGATTCAGTCTATCAATAATGGGGATTACTCAGTTCACGGCTGGCACGGATAGCACCGTAGCCATCGTACTTCCTAAACTTAAACGAGGGAGAGAATATCGCGTGTTCATAAAGGTGCCTGGTACGAAAAGGAACCATTTTTGATAGGCTAAATGTATTTCGTTGAAAACCTGTCGTCGTTGTTTCTTTACTTATATCGAAACTGTATATGATTTACAGTTTTGTAGAAAGAGGATTATTTTACAAATTGTTTCATTGTTTACAGGGATACGAGGGTTCCTTGTTAAAAGTTACAAGTAAAAATGGCAAGACAGCATCGGTGAGTATAAAAGGAATTAAATACCTTTCTCATTAAAGAAGCTATTGGATAATTAAATCGTTTATTTTTTTTAATTTGTTAGTAATTAAAAACATTTTTTTCAGCCTGTTGGTTTCGTGACCTTCCATACTCGCGCAGGGGCAGAAGCCGCTAAACAAGATCTTCAGGTAGGTTCTAAGATATTTTTTATTTTATGCATAATATATTAAATAAAACTAGCCAAATAAAAGATATAAATATACAGTTGAATAAAATAAAAAAAAACATGATATACTAAAATGTAGAGAAATAGAATATATTAACAAACTATACCAACATTCATTATAAACTCTAATTCGTATAACGTCCACACTATAAAGTTGTCTAAAACAATTCGCTTAAAACACAAACAAAATTTACGACAAAATCTCTCTATAAATCGAGATAGCTGAAACACCAGAGCGGATACGCTACTTGTAAATACTAAAACGATAGCACGGTGTTACTAAAACCTCTTCTCACTACATGCCTCAACACAGCCAATACGCACTATAGTTAATATTCTCATCGTAGACTTGAAATAACATTTCCCCGTCTTCGAGTAACCGCATCGTAAGTTTATGCTAAATCCATGCACATGTCGAGTTGCCAACGTGAGTCCTATAGGTCAGAGCAACTAAGCCTGATCCCAGTGTGATCAATAAACTAACGGTGTAAATACGCAACTGCATGTCACTGTTTGACAAGTTTTGATGTCACATCCCGAGCACTGTGTGGCACAATAGCAGGCGCAGGCGCGAATTTCTAAACCAGTAAAATAAAGTCAGTTGCATAAGATTAAACCGTTCCAGATTCAAATTATAACTGATCCCCTATGTCTTACACATTATTGGATTATGTAGAAGTTGTTCCTTTCCTAACACGCGATTATCACTGCCACCCCTGTGGATAACGTCCATTCGAGGGAAACCGGCAAATGACCTTTCCATCGTCATTATATCGGAGCGCCGCACCGCTCGCGGCTGTTCACAGCAGGGTGTCCGGTTCGACCCCGACATGCCGCAAACGATTCGGCTGGAGTTCGCTAAAAGCAACACGAAGGTCAGCAAGCCGAAGCCGGCCGTTGCCACAGCCGCGCCAGCTGCACACCCCGCATTGATGCACCCACTCACTGGACGTAAGTACCGCCGTATGCACACACCGCCCCGCGTTCGCTCGATTGACTTCTAGTAAAGTAGTATCTTAGTCATTATTGCTCAATATGGGATCTGTTAAGACACGTTTTATTTACATACCAATGAAACACGCGGTTGCCAACTGTTTCGGGTTAAATTTAATTTAAATAAAGGCAATAGTGTAGTTATTTTTAAATAATAATTTATAACCTACTGATTAGGTTTTGAATATAATACAGAGTTTGAGGTATACCTCAATTCCATTAACAATGGACTCGCCAATAATAATATGTTTAAGAGCAGCCTTAGCATATCATTATTTAAACATGCAGTAAAAGGGCTAGATCTAACCTGGAAGTTGCTTAAATGGCATCACTTATCACATCACTGATACTTGATTGATGTTCTTGATGTTCAGAACTCTAAGTGAAAACGTGTCTTGATGTAAATTGATCTCAACATATCCATAAAATCTTATAATCGATTAGCTTGCCTTGTGAATTAAGATATTTTTTGCTTGTTTATGATACTACTTTACTAAGCGTAGGAAATGGATCAACGAAAACTGCCTTTCGTCCTTCACTGTCACTTGTTCCTTAACATTTCATGCACAAAACATACCTACTTCTGGTTGAAATCCTCCTCTTATTAAGGTTGTCCGTTAAAGAAATGTAATACTTTAATTAAATATACGAACATGGTTATTGATTATCTTCAGCTTATCGAGCGAACGCAAATTTTGGGCAAGTATCTGTATTCGCTTACACGTACCACGCAAAGCCTGGCTCCGCGAAGCTATTACCTATCAGTTGATCTGTCGGGTTCTTAACAGCTATTCCTTGAGTTTTTATGACAAGTCGCGTTCACGTGGTATCAATTTATTAATGTAGGAATATTTATCTAAACAATATTGTATGAAAACTGTTAAAGATGTAAATATAATCTAAAGCCCAATGATCTGTTGTACTTGTGTGCTAACTTCTTAATGTGTGTGCAGACTTAGCCAGTCCATTCTTTCCTGGAGGCGGTGCTGAGCTGTGGCATCATCCACTAGCGTACGGAGGGGAGCTGCAAACTCTATCGCATGGGCTGGTCCACCCTGCCATCCACCCTCAGATGGCACCCGTGCGTTCTTATCTCTGACTAGCTGCCGATAGGCCACACCACGTAAGTGATTGCTATAACTAAAAGTATTTAGTAACATAATTAAGAATAGGTACAATTGGCCGTATATGCATGAAAAGGATCCAACCCACAACTTTGCTCAAAATAACTTAAGTATACCAAAAAGGCCCTATCACATACTTTCACATACGAATACAGCCTTAGCAAAATGTAGAAGCCAAATGTTTTTTCTGCATTTTGTACCATAGCTTTGCTTGCTTGACAGAGTATTGTTTGGCGGGATATTTAATTTATAAAACTTGAATATCTAAAAACTAATATATGTCAAATTCACAACTGTTGGAAGTGTAAATGAATATTTGGTGGTACCTGAACATTCCATTAGAATTTAAAATTGAAAATATCAAACGATGCGCACGGCAGATGTTCTACCAAACGCGCTTATGAGCCCGTCGACATTCTATAATATCACCACAAATACAATTTCTATATTATATTATCTTAACTGGCCAGAGGGACAATGTTTTAAACCTTGTCACAGTAGGATCAACTCGTGGAATAATACTGTCTATCAACGTTTTAACCAGTAAGATCCTGAAAATTGTTTCACTTTCTACCGTTCCCGAGTGACATATTTATGACTAATTTAGTCCTAGAATTTTTTCTTACGAAAGCTCCACGTTGGTTAAAGTCTAATATACTAAAAATAAATAATGTTTATGCTAGGAAAAATAAACGGTATTTAAGTAACTTGATAGTAAGAAACATTGTTGCCTGGGGAGTTTGCAAATTATATAGGAAAAGCTTTTACTTCACATCGATATTAAATCAGTGTTATCGATCATATGCTTATTATTCTTCCCAAGTATTGTTTTTACGCTATTTAGTATGATGATGGTAAGCAACGTTGGCGTTTTAATCATGTTAATAAATAAAATGTTATTTGATAGTACATAGTACCTAGTATATCCC
Source organism: Anthocharis cardamines (assembly GCA_905404175.1). Classification (NCBI taxonomy): domain Eukaryota; kingdom Metazoa; phylum Arthropoda; class Insecta; order Lepidoptera; family Pieridae; genus Anthocharis; species Anthocharis cardamines. Next base: position 5,478,735 of record FR989961.1, read on the forward strand.
ATGGGCATGCTCGCCCATTCGACTTAAACCATAGAATATAACACAACCATAAAAATAGATTTTAATATGTAAAAACTTATGAAGGCCCCGTTGGCATAACCAATCTATACTTCTATATATACTATACAAATATTAATATTATAAAGAGGATACATATTTTGTATTTTTGTATGTTATAAATAATCACAAAAACTACTGGACCGATTTTAAAAATTCTTTCACAAATAGAAGCTACATTATCAGCGAATAACATAGACTATTTTTTGTGTATAGTACATCTACATTGCACCCGTGTGAAGCCGGGGCGCATTGCTAGTAAAAAGTAATTATAATTTTTTGTTGTATGATGTAGACCCCACTGACGTTGGGCGCGTGCGTGTTGCCTGCGCCCGCGCTAGGCTCGCCCGGCGCCGCAGTAGGTGCGCACGCGCCGCCCCCTGCGCACCCCGCGCACCCCGCGCACGCGCACACTCCGCACCCGCCATGCTCCACGCTCTTTGTAGCTAACCTGGGACAATTCGTATCCGAACATGAACTTAAGGAAATATTCAGCAGGTACGTGTAGTTAGTTCAGTGTAATATTATTTAATGTTGTTTGATGATATAACTGGATATTACAAAAAAAATGGCTGAAAAGTCCCTTTTTATAGTTTTCGATTATTACTTAAATTTTATTTGAAATTCAGAACGATTAAATTATCAGATCTTGCGTAACTTTAACATATTATGCAATGTAAGATTGGATGTCTATTTTCATTTGAAAAGTTGAAAAAAATCCAGTTAATACTTTACACAACATCTGCATGAACACATAGTGTAAAAATGCTAACATTACGTACCTCTGAGAGAGTATATATTATTTAAAAAAGTAAAATAAATGTGTCTCACAGTGCATGTTGCACCATATATCCAATATTGGACTCTAATAATTTTTTTATCTCACGCAAATATGAAGAATCTCCTTTTTCTTAGTTTGCGTGAGATAAAAGCCTGCACCCGTATCACCTCGAGCATGACATCGACATTATATCTACACATCACATAGCGTATGTCAGCACCAATTATAATCACGTCTATACTGACCGCATTGCACCTTTACAAAATCCAACTAAACAACTATTCAAAATTTATTACATTTTTTTTTAATTCGCCTCTGATATGTTTAAACATATTTTGCAATTTTAAAGCGCGATGAATCTCGTTAAAGACTTAAGATAAATGGTGTATCAAATGCCTGAATATATGACGATAGTACAGTACTATTAAGGACGTACCTTACCTTATTTCTTAAATGATCATACTCGACTCAACATACACATGAGGTCAGAGGGAATACGAGTGTGGACACATGTATAATCATGACAGCTGTCCGGGGTTCTCGCGTTTGCGGCTTTTGACTGGAGGCGGTGGTTCAGGACCAGTAGCCTTCGTAGACTTCGTTAGCGCAAGCGAAGCGGCGGCGGCCATGGCCAGAATGCAGGGCGCCTTGCTCCTCAGCTCAGAGGGGCCTATACATGTCGAATATGCAAGGCATAAGTTGGCACACAACGGCTGGATACTCGCACATGAAGTATGCACGCGCACTGTTTGTTATTACAATACTACACCGTTTCTTTTTCTTAAACTCCATTTACTAATGTTTTATTCAATACTAAAATCAATTCCATATAATATTTCTGAAACTGTGTAGCATAAAATACTTTGGATTCCATTTTTTTATTTTCCTAAATGTAAGTGCTTTTAATTAATTTTGAGGTATCCAAATATTTTGATTATTGCATATCTGATATCACTTGCACTGTGCACATAGTTACTATCCGCTTAAAAGTAATGTGAAATGCATTGAAAGATTCGTCAATAATAAGATTTGTGTGATTAACGTTTACTATTATCTGCAGGGAGTCAAAGGGGGAGAAGAGAGCGAACAGCATTAGTCCGTTCGTGACTCTCGGCACTTGACAACCAGCTAACTGAGGGACGCGCAATATTTATCCCCTGAACCATATCCAAAATAGAATTTCTGCAGTGGAAGATGGAGCTCTCATAACCCAAAACACATATCCAACTTACTATTATCAATAGAAGACCAAGCATATTAAGGTCAAAATAGTTGAGGAATTTTCGTATGTATTTTTTTATTTGAATTTAACTTCAGAAAGTTTGACTTTGAAATGTTAGGTCTATAGTTCGTAATATGATGTATACTAAGAGCTCTCATCTTCTCTAAATAATTTATGTTATTCTTGTAGGAACAACGTCAGAGGTGTGGTGTATTATGTTGATACCAAATTTAGCGTAAATGATTTATTTTAAGATTAACATTCCACTTTTATTGTTTACCGTTTGCAAATATTTTAATATATAAAATTAATTCTTTTCGATGGAATATGTTTATTGTATAATGTTCTTTTTATGTAATATTAGATTTATTTACAACTAACTATTTGTATATTCGTTTCTAGGCCGACGTATTCAACTGAGATTTGTTATGACTGAACAGTAAAGCAGGGTTTAGACTTTATACCATCAAAAATCTCGCTTCAATCGAATCTTGTTAGTTTGTATTGCCATTTAAGCCTCTCTCGAAAATCTCTTGTATCAATCTCAATGTAGTAAAGATGATTAACAATACAATCTGCTAAAGTCAAACAATACAGTCTAAACCCCGCTTAACATCAGTAATTAAACATTTAAGAATATATCTCAATCGTATAAGCTAAAAACCAAAGGTGCCCTTCATAGAAAGATTACGTTTTGTTAAATAAATATTTCAAGTTAAATGATTTTTAATAAAAGTTGTATTGTAATATATGACGATACCTTTGTTTTAGTCTCGATAATATTAATATATTTAAATGAATTTCATGACTATTTCAAATTATATTTACCTAATGCTTTTCTTAGTAATTTTATAATGTTTGAACACTCGTTAAAGCGCTGGCACTTTAGTGTTGGTCTTACGCTCTGTTTAAGTGTAAAAGGATAATTGCAATAAATTAAAGGTAATAATATAGTGACGCCCCTTGGTGCCGCTTACTGTGAAGTGCAATACGTTACTGAACACTCGAGTCCCAACTTTGGCACCACCAGCATCGTATATTTATTCATTTATAGTTTTAGAACTAGTGAAAACCTTTTCCCATTGAAATCTATGAAAATCATCCAAAACTTACACGATGTATTCTTTGAGACAATACATCAATATTCACTAGCTCTGAAACAACTCTCTTATTTTATATACTTATGTCTTGTGCCTTGCGAAATCTATTTCAACAATTATTTTTAATGAACTTTTTTCTCGATAATTACACCTGTTTGTTTGTTACCACTCATATACGATGCGGTGGTATCGAGATCAGTTCACTGTTGCGAGAATTTAGCCTTGGCCTTATAAGATAAATAAAGTAATGTAATCGTAATATTAAATAAAATTAGTTCTAATTGGCGACTCGCCATGCTGAATAGTGAAATGATTATTCTACTTGCATGCTTCGACGAGCTTCTTGGTTATAATCTTATTAAACAAATAGTAGATACTTTTACTGTGTAACCTTTAGGTCAATATGATATAAATTAGGTAAGGGTATTTATTGTAGACGATCAGCATAGTTGCATTAATATTTAATAAAGTTATTCGTACATAATGATTAAACAATGTAATGAAATTAAATTTTGTGTGTTAGATTTAATTGAAATGAAGATTAATATATTTTTATTTTTAGCTAGTTAACTATCGCAGACAGAATGGACTTAGTTACCTAAATGTCTAACGTGGTAGCGATTGAGTACATTTCGTTGCGACATAGCAATAAACCAAAAAATGAAAACATTAATGTATAAATTATAGTTGCCTAGAAACGTATTCTGCTGTAATATGTAAAAATTATATGAAAAAAAGTAAAAAAAAAAATATATCCTTGCATAAGCTAATAATAAGGTTTCGGAAGTTTTGACAAAATTGACGCGACAACCCGCTGATTACCCACACGTCGTGTTAAAATTCTGTAAGTGAATTCTTATGAAAAATATCTTAGTCAATATATGATAGAAATATCGTCAATTTTTAACAAACTTAGCTAAATTTTATACGTTGTTTATAGTGATCGATAAATGTGAAACATAGCGAGCGTCATGGCGTATACACCAAAGATAAGCGAATAATACTAACCTCGGACCGTACCAAACATTATTTGTAGGCGCGCGTACTGGCGGGAATGTGAGATATCAAATATACCTACCAATCTAATACATACAGGAGACCTGGGCCAAGTGTGTACTTTATAACAAAAATCCCTTTTGAATGTCGATTTGAGATCTACCTTTTTCTCTATTAATATATCGATAATTTTAAAAGATCTTGATTGAACAGTGTTATAGATAATACTTAGCCCAGAACCACTTGTAAGAGAAAAGTAATATTCGACTCGTGAAAATCGCAAAATCGCTGTCATTTCTAATATACCTAAACTAAGTCAATGTTTACTTATTTATTTCGATATATTATGCTAATTCGTATATAAGTGATTGTGTAATAGTGTAGTAGAGATCTCCCATACCTCTGGCGCGCGGTGACCTCTACGCAAATGAAAATACAACGAAAGATCTATTATACCTCTTATCAAACCTTTATATTGAAGCTTTTTAATTATCTTATAATTGTGACGTATTTATTGGACACTGGGTATTGCAGCTATGCGATAAAATGCCCCAAAGCTTACCATCAAGCAATGTTCTATAATATGCATAACTATCATTTCCCCACACTTCTTAATCGATTTGTTTGAATTGTCACTTGGCATTATTTTAATATTGTACGTGTGTTCATATAAGATTGCTAGAGGTCTCCGGCGCCGCCAAGATTCCGTCCAACACACTAGATAGCGTAAGAGACGTCCAGTGGCTACAGACACGGCTACGTCACCTATTACGGGACTACTCGATACATATCATCGTGTTATATTAATGTAATTAGAAATAAACAAACGGTTTCATAGAGACGTTTATTCTGTATCCTTGTCTACTTCTTGTAATGCAATCGGCTATATGTCACGCTAACACAGTATCGATTTTACGTTATCAGAATTCTCGCTTGGCAGCTAAATTTCACCTTGAATATTTCAGCTTGTACGTCACAGAATTATTTACTGAAGATCAAATTAGTTTTTGAACAAACGGGTGGATACGATGCGATAAATAATCGATGATGTTAACAATATCGAGTAGAAGGTAGAAGGAAGAGCGTATCGACTGATCCGCGTGACATTGCGCCGTATGTGATAGGGTAGAATTAGGGGTGTAGCATCGCCTTGCAAGTTAGGTTAAGTGACGCGGTATCACACAAACACCGTGCATCGGAAACATATCAATTCTGTGCCCCTTAATAAAAGTTAGCTTACTATAACTACTTTAAGAAATACATATAAATAGCATAAACAAACAAAATAATCGTTCGGAGTATCAAATACAAACAGTATATTAAGTGTTTTTTTCGCACGTCGAGAGGGTAACGCGATTTAGATGTTCTCGATATATGATTGACGCATAGTACCCGAGTAGTCTCGCGCAATTATTTTTATTAATTTTAACTTATCGCTAATAGTCGTAATGTTATTTTTATTGTTATTTATAGGCTTATATGGCTTAATTACTAAAATAATTTTTAAACGTTCGCTTTCGTATTCAGTATTAATGAACTTGTTTTTTTAAATTTAGGTAACAAGAGTTGCTGAAAACTTATTTGTATATCGAGCAAATTATACCATACAAAGTATATAAATTAGTGGTTAATTGTTAGATCTGTGTGAGTTGGATTATTTAAAGCTTCTAGAGCTATGGTAAAGTGTTATTGTGGTTAAAGAGAAACACATAATGACATTGTAAAAATAGTGATAATATTAGCTTAATTATATAATTATTATGACTTTTATAGATGTTCATTGATTTTCTTTTCTTACTTCATTGACTACTGTGGCATTGGAGACGTCATTGTTAATTCAAATAAATTTGAGCCCATCCTCAATCGAAGTTTTTATTCCGACATCCCTTCGATATCGGCATCCGTGAGTCTCCAAACTGAAATTAGTTGATAAATATTTGATGATTGTACAAATTTTCATTATCTCTCTCAATCTGAGTACAATCAAAGAGACTACACAATACAATATTATATTTAGATCTGTTATTTATTAGAGAACTTACTTGTTCGTTATTTTGTCAACTTCTATGTAATATTGAAAACCTAGATATTAATCTATGTGTCTAGCTTAGGATAACCGAGAATAGGATAATTTTTGATGGTTGAGCTTTGACTTTTGCTTTGTAGATGCTTCGATACGTCCTCTTGTAAAACGAGTTTGATTATATTATATTAAGGTCGAGGTTTAATGAATTGGTTTTACATAGATGACGTAGACAATTGCGGGTAAATCGCTATGAATTCTTACTTTCGGTGATAACTTATTTATGGCAGTGTTGTATTTATGTTATGATTAGTTTTTAAAGCATTATAGGGTCCAAAGATTGGGAATAAATATTATGTGAGAAATTATTATTCTTGTTTCCTTCTGTTAGTTCAATTGATCCTTTACGCTGGAATAGAATACCTTTCTAATGACTCCATGAATATTTGAGTCCCCTCGCATTTAAACATAGAACAGTAGATGTCTAGAAGAGGGGAGACCTCGATAACAATAACTTGCCCCACAGGCATCTCGTTATGAAGGAAAACTCGAGCACCATGTTGAAAATCCTAATATAAGAAAACAATGGCGTAGATATACATCAATATTATGGTAAGTATGAATTATTGCTAGATTTTAAACTATAAACTCTAGACTTGGCTTTCAAACACTAAAACACACCTTTAATTAACTCTATATATTTTTTGTAATTCGTAATAAGGACAACGCAATTTTTGCCCAGTAATCAATTAACGATGTAGAATTGTTTGTTAAATCATAGCAACAAGTTGGGAGAAATGCAATCTCACCAAAATATAAATCTGAAAATGGGAGCTAATTTCAATATTATGATATGGCGAGCTTGTCAACTTCATCGAGTCTTTTGCCAATGAAGTTGAGCCAAGTCATTGTTGAGGTTCGATCGATCATACGACACACATACATTCTTATAAATAAATTTCGGGATTGTCTACAGATCTTTGATTTAGATTTGATTGACGGGCTCGTTCGGTAGAACACCTGCCATGCGCATCGATGGGTCGTGGGTTCGAATCCCACCAGGACGAAATGTTTATATTTTTTTGTAAGCATGTCTTCCCCACGTCTGGTAACTTCGAGCATTAATCGGGTGGCAGGAATATAGAAAATTCCAACCGGGTAACGAACCACCTTTCATAGATGGAAAAACCGTGAAGTTCATATTGCGCGTTTCGGTTTCAGTCTATGAATTTCCGAATGCTCAAAGTAAGAATTAGATCGACGGAGCTTCATTCACTGATGTTCTGTGGCTGAGGTATCAAAAAAAAGATAATAAAAAATATATAAACATTTGGTGTGTTTATGTTAAATAAATTTTAAGTTATGAAAGCGTCAAAAGTGTCTCCAAATGGTTCCTGTCATATAACACACACTGCTGCTTACCAATTTCTTGAACTTGGCTTGAAACGCAACCACGTGTCTAGATATGAGAAGTATATCTAATCTGCATATTATAAGAGGTGCTAAAACAGTTCCGTAGTATTCAAGTCACAGGGGGCTCAGACAATTTGGACTTACTACGACCTCATTCCGAGACCTCGTGCAAATTAGTGGAAAGTAGTATTAATATAACATTACCCTCAAACTTGTACTCAACTAACGTGATATTACGTAGTTAGGCAACGTTCTAATTAATTCGCTCTGAATTTTCTTAATGACTTCAACGTCGACGCGGCCTTGGTGCATTGGTGCGGAGCTGGGTACGGCGATACATCGCTGATGAAGTTCGGTGTAATGTATGTACCATATGTTTTCTATCAATATTGACTTAATTACATCATTATAAAGGTAAGGAGCTGCGAACACTTCGATCGCCGGTAAGGAGATTTTAGCTTTTTAAAAAAAGAATACTCTATGAATTCCCTAGTATTCTAGTGGGGTATGAGGCAAACCCATGTCTGTATCTAATAATATTTATTATTACCGATGAGTAGATGATCAGTCTTTTGTGCCCGCCCGACCGAAACATTTTTTTTTCTCAAGGATTCGTACTCGGACCTTCGGTGTTGAACGCATCGCGTTTACTATTGAGACGACCAAGAAGAAGTAAAAAAGTTTCAGTCTGACCAGAATAGAAATAAGTGAATTGAATTATGAAATCTCTGATAAAAAAAAATATATGTTATAATTTGTTTTATAACAGAATAAATGTAAATCAGAAGCTTAAATATTTATCATTGGAATGGTGTCTATGAAATTATCGATTTCATAAGATTTTTAAAATAAATTATTATTATTATATAATTTATTTTTGAGTATTCTCGACAGTATAATAATATATAATCATTGGGTTGAATACATAACAATCAACTAAAGCACTTATTTAAAAAAAAATCCAATATAGGTAATATCGTGAAAAAAAACACTATTTTATGTTAGATATCGACAGACGAGCATGAGGTTCACTTGATGGTAGGTGATACGTCAGCCACAGAACATCAGTCAATGATATGCTGCCGACCTACTCTTTACTTCGAGCATTCGGAAAAAACTTCTACTCGCACTTCTACAGAAATTAATTTTATAATTAATAAAATAAAATATAATTTTTCAAATATACCTAGAAAAGTTCGTTGCATCGCTATATTTCTTGACAAGGTTTCCTGTAATGTAAACTAATACTAACAACTTCCGAGAGAAATTTTCTTTTAAACCTACTACATTTATTAAGTTGTATAAGAACAAAATTGTAAAATCAACACTTAAGGAAGTGGAACAAAGTATGCTCTCGGTATAAATTAAAGAAATAGACATGGTTATATTGTTGCTGCATTATTTTTACCGCATACAATGAACAGAATAGCTTAACTAACAATAAGAAGAACCCACGTACATTGCGGAGACTGCAGCAATGTTCCCCACGAGAGAAAACTTCTAAAGGACTTTGTATACTTCACAAATTGCCTATTCCTTGTACCGTGTTCGTTAAAACAGTCTGTGATGCGTATATTTTATTTTAATTAAGGTAAATTCAAACCAATAGTTAAACACTGTATGCAAACTGAATGTTATGCGCAAATAATCACAGATATTTGATCTAATTCCACCCTGCAGCACAAACTACGTCAATATTCAAACATTTGAATAGAATTGATCGAAATTTTAATGAGTATTAGATTAATATGCGTAATGTAACACTAATATTTCCTTTCATTAAAATCAAATACAATCAAGAAAATCGTAATTATATGATTGGATATTATTATATATTGAATATTGAAATATCGAATAAGTCCAAGAAAATATTGATAAATATTTTTATTCTAACAGGTACTTTTAAATAACCCTTTTCAACAGAAAAATAATGAAACGACAACAGTAGAATAAGTAAGACGCAAACAGACAGAACGACAGGCTTTGAAAAATACATAGACTTTTAATTTTTCATTACAACACAAAAGCTTTTGTACTTGCTTCGCCCGCTTGCATATTTTATACAAACTTTATAAATACACTGGGTCTCTACTACAGTTCCCATGTATTTATCATTTGCTATAGATGATATTGAATTACATTTAAAAGTTACAAATTGTTTTTAATCTTCCGCCTCTTATTTCACCTCACATAGCTTGGAAGATTTTTAATAGATACCGTACAGGTACGGTTACGGTTATAAAAATGAAAGTGGATGGATACAAGGGAAAAAAAAGTTCAAGTGGATTGATTGAGTGAAGAATTATATGGGTTTGATAGATGTGACTGATAATATAATAAGTGAAAGAAGAAAATGAAAAAGAAAACATACTGCGCCGACACCAAATATAAATATGGGAACAGGTCAGGACGAAGAAGAATTGTAAAGTACAAATTTTACCGATTTTTTTACCTGAGCGTTTTACTTTCTGTTATTAGAAAATAATATATTGAAAATTGAGCGGCTATGCCCAGAGGATTCTGTGTGATAAAAGAGATGTCATTTAGGTTTCATTCGTAGATTCTTACAATAATGATGTGCCAGGTTAATTCACTAATATCACTGTCTGGCTGACTGTGGTATAAACGCAAAACCGAAATCGCTTTATACATATTCACATATCCCACCTTGCTTACGCGATTGCGGCCTAAATGAAGCGAATTATAGGAACATACATTTGTATTATCACGTATGTACGTAACTAAAAAGGCCTAAAAATATAAAACCACGAAGAAAATACCAAAGTTCTCATATATAAATATATTTTAGTACGAAAATCTGTCGTGTTAATACCACCGACTAGTTTTTGATAAAACTTTGAAGGATGTTAATTGTTAAGGGTTACGTTTATGTTAATGATCATCCATGATATATATGCTATCAAAAAATGTTTACCTTTCGAATTCTAAAATTCTATACTACATTCATATAACGTTCTGTCTCTACCATAGAACAGAAGAAGTAAGGTATCTACAGTATCTACAATACAATCTGCAATCTCTGTCTCTTACAGATGAATGTAAGTGCCGTCTTCTAACGACTTGATTACAAATCGGAACATCTGTATTAATTATTTATAAATAAATGTATTAGAGACTATTTGATATTTTTAAGAAAAGTTCCTCTTCTAACGTATATTTTAAGTTTATGCAGACTTTATAGTGTCAGAAGTAAAGAAATACATATACCAGATGTTTCTTAAAGTGTGCTCACATCAAAGTGGACGACTGAATACTCCAATATCATTCTTCGAAAACATATTGCCGCCAAATTTTCTGTAAACAAACTTTATTAGATTTACTATATAAACATTATAGTGTTGAATAGTTATTCTTAGAGATACACACCTTTTAACACAAAAATAAAATATTTATAATTATGTTATTGAATTTACCTATAACAGCATATCTTTTTATACGACTCAGCAGAGTCGTTAGTTTAAAAATTATATTGTAAATATTATCCATATTACGTCTGAAATAAAGGCTTTTATTATTATTATTATTACTACTATACTTAGTAACACACTTCGTTTAAAAAGTAAAAGTATCAATATAATTTAATATGATTCACATATAATTGCGTCAAAATTGTGAAAATAAGTTAAGTGTACATTAGCTCTAAAGTGAAACGAACTCCGTAATTTCAACAAAACCACAATTCAGTAGATAGGGTAGCGGTCACGAAAGTGCAGCACAATGCATTTCCAATACCATCGAGAGTTTCAACCGTGATAATAACAGAACCTAGCTGCTATTTAGATATCGCTACAACCTAAGCAGAAATTTAACCGACTAGCGTTTTCTCTTTGACTCTACAACGATTTTAAATGGCTTCATTTCCTATTATTTAACCCAATTTGGGTTAATATTTTCAGCACGAAATATTTAAAGAGTTTATAGACTAGAATATTTATTGCAACAAGAAATTACTCTTTATTGTACTTTTTGCTAATTATATTTTAAATACACCCTATTCATTCTATAACCTGTTACTTTTTAATATCTTGATTACCAGGGAGAAATTGTCATAAGGCAATAAGGTTGCCCCTTGTACATAAAATTATATTAATACATATTTTACTTTTGCTGTTAATTACAACGTATATGAGAAAAGAACCTAAAACTAAAAACCTTAAAATATATACTATAAAAACTAAAATATATTAATAAAAGGGGTCCCTTTAGGCAAGGTTCCGAAGATACTGGCAGCGTTCCCCCTTTGAATGGCAAGACTAATTCTTTGTCCGAGGTAGCTGCCAGCTCTTCGGTCTCCTGTGATGCCGACTAACCTTTTTGCTATTTCCTTAAAAAGCTTTATGGCGCTAGGACCCCACGGACCAAGGGTCTCGACACCGAATGGGACATGATACATAATAAATAATAATAATACATGATACATACATAATTTATGTTACATTATAACATAAATTATATTTATGTTATAATGTAAGTTATTTGTATTTCTTTGTTCTTTTTTTCTGTTATGTACAATAAATTTTATATTATGATTATTATTATTACTTTTTAATTTAAGTCACATGATTTTAAATATGATGATACGTAATACCTATGATGTAGATGATAGATGGATAGATATTATGATTACAGAAAAAAAGCAATAGGCGCTTTTTTTTAATTTTTGTGAAATCCAAGCATAGATTGTAACATGTTAACCTCTACATTTTTTGTGCTTTAAAAATCTCTTTAAAATGAAATAATTTTACGAAATACGACAGTAAATTATCTCTGATTAATACAGACATGAATTAAATATAGGATCGACCGCAACAAACGAAACACAAACTTTGTGACGAGTTCAAGCGTATTCTAAAAGTTTACAAAATAACATAAACTTCCGCTATATAGAATAAATTTTGCAATACGTGTTTATAATCAGCTATAGGTATATATATCGTCTATGTTGTTACTTTTTTTAAGAATAATGAGTATTCTCCAAAACACATGAAAAAGAATGTACCTCTCGATATTTGAACAGGACTTGAATCGTCAAATCTGAAACTGTAAATAGCAAGATATAAGCTTAAATTTTTTTGGATAAAAAAAAATATGTTTAATATCCTATTATCCCTAAAATCTATATTTAGATTCCTTATTCAGACATAATGATGATATTATAGAAAAAAATAAACTTCTACACTTTTAGTACACTTAAAAACTATTTTTATATCTATACACTGCAGCGGACATTTTGAATTTATTTGGCATATCAAAATTCATCTATACTAATATTATAAAGAGATAAAGTTTATGAGGTTGTAGGGGTAATCTCTGGGTCTACTGAAATGATTTTTAAAAGGTTTACCAATAGAATCAGAAATCATTATCAGTGATTTTCTGTGTATAGTACATCTACCTTATACCCGTGCGAAGCCGGTGCATGTTGCTAGGGTTTTATATACAACTTAAACTAAAATTGAATTCCCAATTTTCCACTTTCAACATAGTAAATAAATTATCGCAACCAATGCAAAATACCTTTGTCTAAATTGGTTATTGGAAATGGACTTAACGTATTGTTCATGCCTACTCCATGTCCATGAATTTATTTTAATTAATTCACTATAGAATCGTGACATTCCACTAATATCAATTTCAAAACTCAAATAACAGTTATACTGCATTATATTATAATTGTAACAAAAGTGCCAACGTAGCCTTTTATGTTTTAAAACAAAATAAACAGAACGTACCATTCATCACATTTTAGCTCTATTCAAAAACTGCGAGTTCTGTTCCACGAAGTCCAAACTGAGAAATGAAAAAAACGAAGTACGCTCAGTGAAAAGCGAAGTTAACTGGAAAGCTTTGTTTACATGTTTCGGTTTTGAAATTGTGGACTGCTACGGACCGCACCCGGTTGTTTTAATTAAATTCGTATTGAATAACACTTAGTGCACATTGGAATTTCCAAATGAATAGACCTCGTTGATGTAGCAAATAAAAGCGGCCTGATTAAACGAGATTCCTTTTTATTGCAAGGTATTGAGGACCAATGCGATGTAAGCGGAAATGGAATTGATGGCTGAATGAAAAAACATTAATATGTACCTATGCACAGTTATATGTAAGAGCAAACGGACGATTAATTAGTCGATTCCGTTTCCAATAACATGTTTGCTGCATGTTAAATGAGGAACTTTTATGACATAATGCTGTTTAACGCACAAGTACTAACGTAGGCAACTGCATTGTAACCGATTAGTAATCTCTAACTGCAAATTGTGGCATATACCAGGAGCTGATATTGTGTTGTTTGATCCTAATGTTTGTGTTGAAACTTTTAAAAACACCTGCCGAGGGCATTGATGGGATGTGGGTTCAAATTACACCGGGACGACATGATTATAATTTTCTGTAAGCGTCTGGTAACTTCGGGCATTGAACGGGTGGGAGGAATATCGAAATTCCGACCGGGTAATAAACCACCGTTCATAAAAGGAAAAAACCGTGAAATGCATATTGCGCGTTTCGATCTATGGATCTCCAAATGCTCGAAGTAAAAAGTAGGTCGACAGCGCATCATTGACTGATGTTCTCCTCCTCACCTCAGCCACAGAACATCAGTCAATACCATCAAGTGAACCTCATGCTTGTCTGTCGATAACTAACATAAAAAAGATAAGTTTTCTAATAGTGAAACTTCAGATTCAACATCAATGTGTATTTATGAAAATTACTACATTTAGGAGTTATATTTTCATTTTTGAGATATTAAATATATTAAATTTTAGTTACATAATTCATGATTGAGTGATCTGATATCCACCGTTAAGAATACTGTCATGCCGCTTCACACCTTTGTTTATTTTCGTTGTTTATTAGTATTTGAGAAAATTCAAATATTAAAGAAGTTGTTGTAGCAAACTTAAACATCATTCTTAAGTAGAATGTTCAACACCAGTGCTAAAACAGACTTAAAATGTGAAAGAGCCAGGGTAAGCGTACGTGAAGCACAAAGTTCGGGGTCCTCACGGCGTCTGGGTGAAATGTGGTGTTGTGTACACGAATATCAAGTAGCTAGTACTCAGTAGTGTAGCGCACCGGCACACGGGACGTGACGTCACGTAGCCCGCGCCCAACGCCGCGCCCCTATCGTGAATACACCGATATTGCAACTGAAACGTTTTAACTAATGAGGATTTTTATTCGAAATGCCAATTCACATTCGATTTGAATCGTTCAATATTTATTCACGAAAAATTGCGTCAATAGCTTTTAAAGATTGCTCGCGTGAATAAGCTATTTACGTATTACAATACGTAGGTAAAAATGAAGTAAATTTTATTCATAGCCAGCCAGTTTTTTTATAGAAGGGGTGCAAACGGGCAGTTGGGTTAACGCGGGTAAATGAGCACCTCTTTTCATAGACGGAGAGCTCGCAAATGCGTTGTTGACCTTTAAAAATTAATTAAATCTAAGTTATGTATATTTCATTTAATATAAGTAAATGAACCCTTATACACCCTAGGGCCTAGACTACCGAGCTGTATTTTTGCCGTTAATAGATATTTAATTATTTAATTACATAAAGATTTTTTTTGCAAAAGTGTTAGAAAAGTGAAATGCCCAATTTTTCACGAAAAGCCGCGGGTAAATACTAGTAAATATAATAAACACTTATCTTTAGAGGTATTACAATTCAATTTTGTTAAGGCTTGGGTGCGAATTACAGCATTCTGTATACACAATTTTTTTACGTCGAATATGATGAATAATGAAAATGATGCTGGGTGATACCTCAATCAATGATGCGCTGTCGACCCTTTTTTACTGCGAGCATTCCGAAATCCATAGACTGAAACCGAACGCAAAAATCTGTGGATATATCGTAAATGCAGTAACATAACATTGGCTTTGCTCACTGAAAATTGGCAACCAAATATTTCATTTGTATGCACCCGTTCAAAACGATGTTTATTTCTCGTTTAATAACTATGGTTTCTGCAGTTTTAGCAATATCAATAGTTTTATGTTCGTTTTTATTTGTTACTATTTTAACGATGTACTAGAAGCCCTTTGCTTCATGCTTTGTATTATTAATAAACAAAATTTGTCGCAATGTTTAATTTCATATATCATTTTCTCCCAACAGGTAAAGCAGGTGGCTATTATTCTTAGAAAATGATTTTAATACTTTTAATATAAAACGATAAGTTTCATTATTTTTTTTATTTTATTTTATCTTATTTTAGTTTTGATTGTTAATGTATAAGTATGTTGATTTGTTCTATGAAACATCGTATACTTACATCTGTAAATGGGGGTGACGCTCGGCGTGTATTTATGTTTCTTTAGTTTTTTATGTTTGTTTAGTTTAAAATAAATAAATAAATTGCTTATCACTTTTAATATACTTACACTTTAAACGTAAATTAAAATTAATGTATTCTGTAATAGTTTTGATATTTCTTTAAAAATTCTAACAACTTATGTTAAATCTCATTCCATTCTTCTAAATAAAATTATTTTAATATTTAAATTCTCAAAACGCCAGACGGATATAGAAAGATGTAAATGGAAGCCTCCTCAAAACATTTGTTTAATGAAATTCCCCGAGCGCGAATCCTTCAATTATTCAAATATTGTTTAAATTTCCATTTAAAGAATATCCAATCGCAACCAAAAAGTTTTATTATAAATAGTATTGCTTTGGATTCCAGTATCAAGTATTACTGGGAATTTTTGCTCATCTTTGGAACTCGTAACTATATTGCTTGTGTACAAAATTTTAAAATTGAATTGGTACCCTATATTCAAGGAGTAAAGTCGACGTTTTAGAAGGACTAAACACTTAGAGAGAGTAAAGTGGCTTCTGACGCCTTCTGGCTAATTACAATTCGCATGTGCTTTTAAATGTTATTGTATCACAAAAGATATATCGGCGGCCGTCAATAACTAGGTACATTGATAATGCAAAATACTAGCTAGATACATACTTTTCAAATGTCGGTGAATTTTGCGTATTTTTGATATTATGTCCGTCTGTATTAAATGTTAGTTTAATAAGGGAGGGCGCCCTTAAGACGATGATTATAATTATATCAGATAGAATAAAAATAAGAAAGTTAAAATAGGTACAACACAACAGCTCTCAGAACATTCTTCTCAATATCAGTCCATGGACCATGACACCCACAATCACACGAAATTTTATAACAATACGAAAAACTTGTATCGCGGTCGTGTAGATTTAAGATGAAGCGACCGTATCTTCAATATGAAGCGCTATCCGCGATTATCTGAATACGACAACAAGCGTATAAAAGAAACTAGGTTAATATTTTAAACGTCAAAATCTCGGCTAGATTGACAAAAATATATCGCATCATGGGATATAGTCCTCATGATTAAACTTTTTTTAATGTTCCAAACAGTCAATTACATATTATATTACTTCATAATTGTTCAATGGCCGCTACATTTCTGAAATGCGAGTGGAGCCCTAGTGATTTATAAAGTATTGAATTATTCTGTAAACTAAGTGATGCATTTAAAAATTAAAATGTCCTCAAAGCTGTGACAAAAAGAAATTGTGAACAGAAGCAGGAAGCCTAAATTAATACGTACTACCCTTTAACATTCCAGTCGTTCACAAAATCCTTTACTGTCTATTCAAAGAGGCGTATCTCAATTAATTACACTTCCATTACTTTTTAACTCTACCACAGCACACCCTTGGAAAATATTTTATCTTGAATCCCAACAACTTTGAAAAGCTAATAGAGTTGATATGAAATTATTGCCTCTGTTATCCCTTGAAAAGATTATGTTAAATTTAAAAATAAGTTACAGTTGTATGATGTACTTGAATTCTCCTTCACAAAGAAAGATCGAAAATATATTTATATGCATATTCGGACAAGCATTTATTCAGTGTTCACATATTTACAGTTATTTACATTGTTTACATTATTTATCCCGACGTCTCGGATGCTTTTCAGCAACCGTGGTCACGGGCAGACAGAAAGATGACAATTGTCTGATATTTGAAATGTTACAAAGTTGCCGGTATACGGTATTTTATTTAAATGTGTGATACTCACGTTAATAAAAGACAATATTAATATATCATCTTTTATATATTAGATATCGACAGAACACTCAGTGATGCGATATCGACTAATTTTTTCCATCGAGATTTCGATCTTCATCTTTCATAACTGAGAGTAGTTGCTACACTGTGGCTTCCCAAGGCCGGAAGCGTGGTGCGCAATCGGCTCCCTAATTACTGGCAGTAAAAACTAATTGCGAATAGCTGAGGACCGCATCGACCGTCCACGCCTCGTATTATGAACACTTAAATGAGACTAATCTACTGTTCAAAGTATGTTCATGTGTGTGTGAGTGTAAAGAATTTGTATTTTACTGAAATGAAAAACATAACTGTTATTCAGTTCAGGGACTGAAACCGATTAATTTTTATTTTCCAAAATACGTGTCTGACTGAGATATTAGTTTTAAAGAGTAATTCACACTAAACTTACCACTTTTGGTAAGTAAAATAAAAACGAAAGAATATTAACAAAAACCTTTATTATACCGGTATAACTCCCATAGTAAATTAACCGGTATTCAGTCCCCGATTTAGTTTAATATCATTTTGTTTTTTAATTAATACAACTCACATATTTGAGCAATATCTTATATCCTAAAGGAGCACGGACGAACGAGGAGGATAACGTTATGCAGATACATTATGCATATATATAGAATTAAATAGCAAATAAATGATGGTTAGTTTTACATTTTGTACACAAGTACTTCAAAATAAGCAATTTTATTTCCTCTTCTTATCATTCATTCATATAATAGATTGACACTGATGTAGTTTCAATTTATATATTTAAAGACTCAATTACATTACCAGTGTAATGCAAATTAAGTGTAAATAACTACTTTTTATTATATAATATCAAGGATAGCCTAAAAACGCATGCAAATGATCACGGTTTTCTTTATTTTGTAACCTTTATTCCAGCTATTAATTTTTTCTTTAAGTTTTATTGACACCAATTTTATACGCCATAGTCGTATTCTTATGAAATATATCCGTATTCAAAACAATCACTTAATAAATAATGAATTTAAAACTATAATTTGATAAATAAGATACAGTTAAAGAAATATACCAGTCTTAATAAATAATGGTTATTATGGCCTATGGGTTTTTATCTACGCCCTACGTAGCGTAGTCGACCTTTGTAGATACGCTACATACGTAGCACTAGTAATACGTATTGCTACGCGGCCTACGCCATACAATAATTTAAAATAATATTTAAAAGGAAATTGTATTATTTAAATGCCTAAAGTAATAAATATCTAACGTTCTACAATTAACCTAATTTCGTAACGAAGTACCCAATTATAAAATATGTTTTAATAACAAAGGAGTGACTTTGTAATAAATATTCGTACTTTCAATTTGTAATAAGCTGAATAAATTACGTAATTTTGGGTAAGCCACCTAAGGTTTAACCTAATTCTAAGACAAACAAAATTAATATTACCTGTATGAATTAGTCGTGTAACAAACATCGCTTTAATTCAAAGATTAAAGTAATAATACCTGGAAACAAACGTGTAAATAAAATATTTTGCAAAGTCCTCAAAACAGCATGTAGCCTTGTAATATCATAGTCCAAAGCTAGTTGTTTAAAATCACTTGTCTTAAAATAGACTTTTTATACTTCACTTTTTTTAAGGTCGCTGTGTTGTCGAAATAAAAAATACGTTAAAAGTTCTTACGCTTATCTGTGCGTGTAGTATATTATATATGATATATCTATCTATATATATAAAAGAAAGTTGTGTTAGTTACACCGTTTATAACTCAAGAACGGCTGTACCGATTTTAACCATATCTTATTTGTTGGATTCCTCTATGTCCGGAATAAGATATAAGCTATTAAAATATTGGAAAAAATCAGGAAAAAAAATATATGCATAAAATTAATTATAAAATAAATTAGATTCGGAACTCCGCCATCTTGACAGCTCACGTCATGCATTCTTAGCTTTTTTGGAATAACAGATGTCCACTGCAAATCAGTGACATATTAGACAATTATATAAAAAAGTGGGCAAATGGTCTTATTCAAATTTAAGAATAATTAAATAATTTCGAAGCCAAAATTCTGGCAGAACAACGTCTGCGGGGTCCACTAGTTTCTTATAAAAGTGACGTACATTACGATACATAAATTATTATCTCGTAATAATTAATCAAATATTCTCATTCTATTTAGAAATAGCTTGCCTACTTCATTCTATTTATAATATAAATAATGTGAGTACCTAACATTTCACCCGACTTATTTATAACAGAATATATAAACAGTGTGTTAAACCTCTCAACACAATTTACACCTTTACTTAGGAAATTTCGCTGAACAATATGAGCTTAAACTACACTCAAAATATTTATTGTGGGCTAGAGTTTTCTAGCAACGGCCTATGTTTATAAGATATCAAAGTTGAAGGGGTAATTCTTGAAAATAACAATTTAGAATATTTAATTTTTTTTTATGTTAGATATCGACAAACAAGCATGAGGTCACTTGATGGTAGTTGATACACCAGCCACAGTACATCAGTGTCGGATGCGTTAACGACCTACTTTTTACACCAAGCATTCGGAAAGCCATAGATTAAGACCGAAACGTGCAATGTGCGCTTCACGGTTTTTTCATATAAAATGTACGGTGGTACGTTACCCGGATGGAATTTCGAAATTGCTTCCACCCGTTTAATGCCCAGAGAGACCAGACATGGGGAAAACGTGCTTATAGAAAATTATAAATTTAAAAAAATATGTCGTTCCGGCGGGATTCGAACCCGCGACCCATCGTTGCGCAAGTTAAGTGTTCTACTAAAGGCGCCCGTAAAATTTTTAATTTTAATTAATCACTCCTGGCATAGAACCTGAAATATATAATATAAGATAATAAATACCTAACCATTGAACAAAATTAAGGCAAAAGTCTAACGATACGCTGTGTGAGCATTTTAAATTAAAAAGTTGTTAACAATTTTTATTCATGGAAACAGGTTCTCGCGGTTAAATCACGAAAGTTAAACGAAGCTTAAAAAACTTACGTACCAAACTAAAACCTCTTGAAATACCTGCGTAATTCATCTTTTTTTAATTAAAAAGTGAAGGAATATTTAGCTCTAATAGTCTCCTTTCATTTTCTATGCACGTCGCGACTTTTATGCAAAGTAACATTTATTAACTCGGCAAAAAAACTCGGTTTAAACAGGCCGGCAACGCACCTGCAAGCCCTCTGGTGTAACGGATGTCTATGGTGGGCGGTGATCACTTACCATCACGTAAGCCTCTTACCCAATTACCAATTCAATTATTTACCCCCAATTCAATAAAAATAATAATAACTCATTTTAACCGTTAACGTGCAATCGACTGCAGTTAGCTGATATTTCCAAATTTAAAAAATTAAGAAAAAAAATACTTGAATTGGCATTCGATTCCATAATATATGATTTACAAGTTTACAAATGTGTATAGTAAAAATAAAATAATTTTAAAATTAAAATAATAAATCCGAAAAAGACGTTTATACTAATTGTAAGTAAGTAGTTGTAAAACACTATAGTACAGTATCACATACAACGTTGTAAAACATAACAAGCTTTCCATAAAAGTAACAAACATAAAACATTGAATGTGAAAAATACTTGCTAGCAAAAGCTACATTAAAACTTGACTTTCGTAGAAAATAGGTACACCTATTTGAGATTTCTCAGGATATAAAAATAGTCCAGCATAATTTGAGGTGTCGGACACAAGACCACATCTTATGCCGTAAAAAGTAAATAATACGTTAATTTTATAGCAACCGTGACAATACGGGTCGGAACATAAAATAAAAATGGATGGATTTTTATAACATATTGTCCGGATATAAATCCAGCCACCTGGTTATGAGTTACGGCGTGGCGGTCCGTCCAGTAGCGGTGGGTCATTGACATTTTACCGAGCAATGTAATGTAACAGCTTTTTTCATTAGTTAACAGGTTTAAAAACTGTTATTTTTTTAACTGGTTTCAAAACATTTAATACAACGTGATTCCATTTAAATTTCGTCGAAATCACGTTGTATTAAATAGGGATTTTTTTTCGAAAAAACCATTCGTTCGTCAAGCTGTTTTATAAAGAATCGAAAAGCTGGTTCTTCGTTCTGACAAAAACTTGTTATAATAGCTGTTCCTTCATTCAGTGCCCACCACTACGGTCCAACAATATTCGGACGAATTAAATTACCTGCCCGTAATAGAAGCCGATATATAACTCAGAAGATAACACCCTTAATGAACGTATTTGTCTGCTAGTATTTACAAAGAATAATTATGATATATTCCAGTCTAATCTCATATATTTTCATATAAATAACAACTTTATGACGTTTTATATTCAATGAATGTATAGTTCTAGCTATAAAAATTATATGATATAAGCGGACTTACTAGCTATAATCAAAATCTCTTTCCTCATTTCTCTCTATGCATGACTTAAGCTTTTAAAACATTTTATAAAAAAAATTAGTATGTATTGTATATAAATATAAGGACTGTTAGTAACTACACTTGTACAAAATATATTTATCATGATTTCCAAGTAATAATGGACTTATGGCTCATATATATATATTTAGTAGGTCTACAATAAATTATAATGTACAGAATTATTATTAAAAATATTTTTTTTATGTTAGATATCGACAGCCGAGCATGAGGTTCACTTGATGGTAGGTGATACCTCAGCCACAGAACATTGGTCAATGATGCGCTCACTAATGTCACTAACTAATATATTTAGTTACTATATCCTTTTATTTTATACCAACAACGACTTCGCACGGGCACAATGTAGATATACTATACACAAATCATATGCCTATGTTTCACTGATAATGTAGCTTTCTATTGGTGAAAAAAAATTTAATTCGGTTCAGTAAATCCAGAGATTGGGGCTACCCCTACAACCTCACAAACTTACAAACTTTACCTCTTTGTAATAATATATATGTATATGCAACTTCATTAGTAAAGGATCCACAGGTCGAATTTACAAGTATTAAAAGCCTTAAATCAATAGTAGAGTAATAAATTAGACCTCGCACTTATCCCGGTTATCCAATTCAAAGCCGTAGCATAAATTACTGCTTACTTATCCATTCAATTACCATTCCACTAATTAATGTCATGGTTTTATTCCACATTCACGTTATTTTGATTAGTAGGTGGATTTAGTTTTTTTTTAATTGTAGTATTGAATTGTAGGTCCGTTTTTAATGTAAGATTCTAAGCTTTCTTTCAAAATGTAATAAGGGAAATCCCGAGTCCCCTAATGAGGCATGAGGCAGACCCATTGTTGTATCTATTTTACTGATCATTATTATTTACAGGCAAGTAGGTCTTCTCTGTCCTGCCCGACAGAAACAAATATTTTTTAAATTTGTTTCCCCGGGATTTGAACCCAGGACTTCCAGCGCCAAACTCATCGCGCTTACCACTGAACCACGGAGGAGGTCATTTCAAAATGTAGAGACTCCAATTTTCGTATATTTAAATTTCGAATTTCATTTGGACAAATTTTTCATCTTCTGTGGTGCATTTAATAAGAATTTGTTAATTCAAATCAATTATTGGATTACTGGACTCAATATACGTTCCAAATTAAGTTATCTAGATTAGAAGAAAACGGTCTATGCCGTTGCAATGCAAACAAACTGATACGCGAGTAATTTTGAGAAGCATAAGTTCTTATTGAAATGTGACATCGGTCCTTTTACTGATATTTAACTCTAAATTATACATATGTATGTATGTACGTGTTTTAGTAGTATGTTGTATACCAATAATGGTATTGGTACACTTACCTACTTACCAAATATTTTTTTATTATGCATAATTAAATTATATTACAAAGAAAAGGAAAAATCACCATTTCACTTTAAAAATATAATGAAAAAGTACGCAATCAGTGGCGTAATACAAAGGACATAAAATAAAAGCACCTCTCCTAAGATAAATGTTAAGCCAGCAATCTTCTTGTTACTGTCGGGTGTCGGCGTTTGCGGAGATAAAAACCCCATTTTAGTATTTTAATTACCCTGCATTTTCCGACCAGAAGTCTCATACCGAATTGTTTAAGTATAACAAATGATGTGGTTGAGTGTGCTTTAAACACTTGGGGTGACAACAAAATATATTTAGGATATTTTTATGACCATCTTTAAATAAAAAATACATTAAACTATCTACTACGAAGCTCTCACGTAAAGATGAGACGTATTTACGTTACCAGGTTTAAAATGCAGAGTTTCGCTTAGAAGTCGGGCGTCCCGATACGAGCGGGAAAAACTTGCAAGTATGAAAGTATTAGCTATTCGGACGCGTGCAGTGTTGAAAATGAAAATACTTGCATAGGAATCGATCCGTATTGCCTTTATGATAAGGATAACAATCGTACCTATTTGAAAGTGTTATAAAACCTGGTTTTCGACACTGGTATTTTACGGGACTGGTATTTGGAAGCCCTGGTATTGAATTTGGCAAGTATATATCTCATCGCTAGTAGCGATTCGCTACGAGACATTACTCTAGGATGTAGCGTCTGATTTGCTTAATGCTTTAGTACCTAGGCGCTACAACACCTTTCAAACCTCAGTACTCAATTGTGTACTGCTTCTTGTAGAAAAAGTACAACACTGTTACGTAAGACGGTACGAGCTACATATCTGGTTTATTCTTTTTGTATATAAAATGTATAAAATAAAAAATTCCTTTAAAAGTATTTAAAGTCCGTTAAGTCCTATTTTATTGTTGCTTATTTTTGGCAATAATTATTTATATACTTGTGAGGGATATCATATATGTTTATAAAGATTTATATTGTAAATGATAAAAGATTTCTAGAAACATTAAACCAACTTCATATGCTTAATTATATTAATTTTATAGTATTTGTTTGAGCATTATATGATTTTAATACATACGTACATCATCTTCGTTCCCATTGGGGTAGGCGATAACGCAATTCCATATGCTCATATGCCCAGCACTTTCATCAATACTTTCATACACGCTTGTCGGTTTCGAATACTTTTGACTTGATCCCCGATCTAATCATTGTACGTTTGCTTAGATCAATCAATGCCCACCATAACTAAAATATATTTTATAATTTAAATGTATGTTATGCCACTTACACTCAGTCGCTTGCTGGGGTTTTGGTTGCCTTTAAATACATTGCTTTATATCACACTAACTATAGAAGTAAAGAAAATAAATTGTAACATTTGAGCAATATATAACGGCTATATTTTACCCGGTAAACATTTGTTTCGTTATAAAAAAGCTCGTTCTCGTAATATTCCAGTCCACGCGGCATCAAATATTTTTTTGTGAGTCACAACATCTATAGTATGGAAGCTTAATTAAATTTAATAAAAATATTTGTATACATAACTGGCAGTTAATTAAAACGATGATAATTTATTTGATATTTTTGTATCATTCAGTATTGCTTCGTGACTTTGTCTGATTTCGCCTAAGCGCCGTCTGCTGTCTCTCGTCATATTGGGTAGATAATGTTTCTCGCAAGACGAATAATTACTATTAACTAAACTTAAATATTTTATTATTGACTAGAATATTATGTATTTCATTAAAACAAGTTGATCGGAATTAGCACGTATAACATTACGTTTATGTTTATGGCTTGTTTTTAGTTAGCTTGTAGATGATACCATAGCCACAGTATATCAGTCAATGATTCACTATCGAATAATATTTAATCTATTTTTAACTTCGATAATTCTGAAATGATCAATCATTCATCATATCAGTTTAGCGCTTAAAGTAGCCAGACGTAAGGAAACCATGTTTATAGATAATATTAAACATGTCGTCCCAACGGAATTCGAATCCTCTCATCGGAGCACAAGGCGTCCCACTAGCAAAGGCACGAAACATACCAATATACCAACCTTTACGAGTTTGTTGCAAAGTATATTTAAAAAAGAATATGAGCAAGGATGAATAACATGTCTTAAATCTATTAAAACTTTTTCATTTGAACACATTGACATATTTAATACTACGTCAATGTTTGAACATTATAAATTAGCCGTGATAAACTCGTATGTCAGAAGTATAATACGAAAACCAGTGACGTATTTAAATACTTCGAGCGAACTGCGTAAAGCCATAGCAAAAACTTTCCACGTAATAACTCTACACCCCTCGGCGCTGAGATACAAAACTTAGCGGGTTTAATTTCCTGCTTAAACCAAAGAATATTAACGTATTTAAACTGCCATCTGAGCTTTACTTCATGATATATTATTTCATTATAAATAATTGAAAAACATTACTTAAAACCATGCCCAGATTTCGTTAAGTATTGTTGACTACATAATACATATGTAGTATATAATTTGGTTTTAAGTATATCTAGCACTTTGTATACTTGTTTGTTTTATCTCTACAGAGTACTAGCAACACGCCCCGGCTGCACACGGGTACGTATGTAGATGTACTTTACACAAAAAATAGCCTATGTTACTCGTTGATAATGTAGCTTTCTATTGGTGAAAGAATTTTTAAAGTCGGACCAGTAGTAGTTTATTCAAGACAAACATACAATATCCTAAAATACAAATCTTACCTCTTTATAATATAAGTATAATATTAGCTATTATTATTATTAGTTATATAATATTAGCGATCAGTGCCCACTGATATCAGAGGTAACATTGCGCATGTTGCATGTGTGTTTGTTCTATTATGTATGTATAGTGTTAATCTCAAGTTGTGGACCAAATAAATTAAAAAAATAAAAAAAGTATAGAAAACAAAGTAGCTTTCCACCGACTGTCCCTCTGTAAGCTTAGATCTTTTAAACTACGCAACGGATTTTGATGCGGTTTGCGGTTTAGAGCGGTCAATAGATAGAGTGATTCAAGAGGAAGGTTTATACGTATAGTTATTGTTTTGTGTTTATTGAAATATTCTGATGATAATTCGTCAAGATGTTAATCAATCAAGCCGACTTAATCACTCCACTCCACATTGCAGCCGTGTGAAGTTTGAGGACTTTATTTGCTGTATTGAGTTTTTTTATACCATCTTAATATTACCCTAAATTATAATAGTTCAATTAAATCGATTTTAAGTCGATATATATCTAAATTTGAAGTATAAAATAATATTAGTAATTATTAAGTTCTAGTAGATAAAATACTGTATACCGGATTAAAACGCGATTTATTATTTATGTTGTTTAAATTATTTATCCCGACGTTTCGTCATCTTTCTGTCTCCCCGCGACCACGGTTGCTGTAAAGCATCCGAAACGTCGGGATAAATAATTTAAATAATAAATCGCGTTTTAATCCGGTATACAGTATTTTATTTAAATGTGTGATACTCGCGTTAATAAAAGACAATATAAAGTTCTAGTAGCTTTTAAAAACATGACATTTAAAAAAGTTTATAAATAATTATTTCAATAAAGTTATTATTATATTAACTGATACGTAATGCCATTTTCCCCCTTTTTATGCTAATAGTACTTTGTATTAGGTTTTGTTAATTCTTGTCGCTGGTCTAGAATCGATATTACATAGTTTCCGAATTCTTAGCAAATTCAATGCTCAAAACCCATACTAGACTAACAACCTGGTATTTTATATTTTATTTTATTATGGTTGCGAATAAATTTAATATTTTTAATTTGCATAAACATAGCATAGAATTAATATTTTGTGTCAGGAAGGCTCCATAAACAGCTTCTTAAACTGCATAGTTAGTTAAAACGAAAACCTCAACATTTACCGACAGTACGCACACAGCACGGCGCAGTTGCTGAATTTTATAAAGCAAATATTGCCAGAACGTGACTCTTGCACGCTTTTCAACCTGAAATATATATATGTGCACTGTAAGCCTAGCAGTATTCCAAGCAAGATTTTAGGGAAACAAATGGGAGCCACGTGATAGCTCTGCTTCTGAATACTATGAATTCAGAAATTTGCAATGTAGACTTGAATTTCTCTGTTAGGTGTTGTAGAGCGAGGGATAATCGTCTAAACTTCTTAGCTGCTAGCTTGTTGTCATCATTTACTAAACTTTAGCTAATATTAACCGAAAATTTATATACTAGTCGGTATCCATGACTTGTAATAGTATCCTTGCTTGGACGTACTAGCGAACCTACCCTAACGTACATATACGCAGTAGCGAGCGTTTAGTTACGTTAGGGGGCGTATAAGCGGTAAGTCTTAAGGGCATTAGAAAGTTAGGTTTTTGGGCTTGTATGGTGGTCTCACCACTGCCTATTCGTGATAAATAATAAGATTGAGGATTATTATACATAATAATATAAAAGTATGGCGATAAACAGACTTACATTTAATGATGTTTTTTAAATAAAATATCAACAGACAAACTACGAATATATATTAGTTCAGACAAATTATACATAGACTGAAATTGAAACGCGCACTTTAACCTTAATGGCTTTCCATCTGTGAAAGGTGGTTCGTTACCCGGATGGAATTTCAATATTTCTCATCCCCATTTAAATGCTCTGCTCGAAGTAGGGAATAACATGTCTGACCTGGATTCGAACGTGCCACCCATGAATATAAGGAAAATGAATAAAACGTTAATACCAGGCGGTAATCAAATTTACTTTATCTGTGTGTACCTATGTGTATTATACACCTTATTATATTAACCCTGGGTGTATTATATGAATACGACACACATGAAAATTTCTCCCAGACATATTCAGAGACAATGAAGGAATTTCAAAAATTAATCCATCTGTTTCTATTAGGTTCCACGGGGAAGTATTAAAAAGAGTTCGGACGGGAAACCGGCACAGCGGAAGGCTTGCGTAAATATTTGAACATATTTCCGACATTGTGACGACAGTACAAAGGTTCCTACAAGGCACAAGGTAGTGCGGGAAAGTTTTTTATTCATGAAACCTGGTCACCAGGATCGCTTTACGATGCTGACTTCACACCGGTTCGATTCCCGATGCAAATTTCCACTTTACTGCCAAACAATAAAACGACAGCTTTCATAAAGTATTCTGTTATTGCTTTCCGACCACAAGTTATATTACTTTTGTATTTTCCCAGCTCGATATGGTAAAGGTATATTTATTATGCAGTCAATAAAATGTCACGGATGTTACATCTGCTGATAAAGACTTAATGGGTGTCTATAAAAATTGGCAAATGCTTCTTCGTTGTCGTTCACCATTTGATTTAAATTTCGTTTATGCAATATATATTTTTTAACATTAAAATTATAGTTTTTTATTGACAAAGGTCAGGTATGTTAAAGACAAACGGTAAGAGATTAATATTTTCAAGTTCTAGAGCTAAGTTCTAATTCTAATTAATTTTAATTCTAGAGTTAATAGAGTAAGTTGTGAATGTTTGTAAAATTTGAATAACGACACAAAAGACGCAATAAGTGCTAATGGAATAATCAGAAGAATTTCGAAAATATAGAATAGTATAATATAAATTATGCAGCTAAATATTTTCAATTTCTCACAAACATATTTATTATTTAAACGGTAAATGTATAGTGACCGCATATGGCGCAACTACGTTAATGCAGTCGGGACGGCAATATTTTAAACAATATAACACCCCCCGCTGAGAGCTATTCCTCATATTTACGGTATCTCTTGTACTTTATGAAAAAATATTCAACATGTTCCTATCCTACTTTTCATGACTTGCAAATACTGATTTATTTAAGGTCAACATTACTTTAAAACTTACCAAAATTTACTTACCGAATTTAAAAATAATTTCAAAAAAATAAGTTATTTACCGTTACCATATTTTTCAAGGTATATTTTTTACTAAAAAGTATAATTAAATGAATTGTATGTGATAAGTGATTATAAAACATCATTAATAATAATGAAGGCGATTTTATTACAAGAAATAGGACCTAAAGCTATAGAGCAATACGAAACTACTATTAATAATTATTATAAGTGCTTAGTAGTTTTTCTTAGAATCAAAAATTATCTAAATGGTAAAAAATTGTATTACTCGTAGATATGGTGTGTTTTAATAATTAAACTATATCATCAGTCGCAAATAAAGTGAAAAAATGTAACATGGCAGGAAGAAGAAGAAGTCACAAATAGAGTGAAGTAGTTCACGTTCATCTTTTAATAGCAAAAATTGTTTGTTTAATTTTAGAAATTAGCTGCAATTTCATTCAATTAAAATTTAAAACATTATTTCATCAAAAAACATTTACTTTAAGAATTATTTTAAAGTTTTAAGCTCTCTTCAAGAAAACACGCTATGGCTACCTCATGGGCTCGCAAGATGGAAACCACTGTATGAAAACTTTCTTTTGTTTTATACAAATAATAGCTGCAGCCTGAATAATAAATAAACGCTCTTCGGAATATTTTAGTTATTGTAGAATAATGCACTGAAATAAAAGCGGGAAGTAGCTTGTATTTTATTCACGAGCCGCCGTAAACCTATCAGACATGTCCAAACTTTGCTGAGTGCAGTTCGCTTTATTTCCGTTTGACCTGTCTCGATCGACGCTGTTCCAGGAATACCAGAGACCAGACATGTTCATGTTCAATTTGCCGACAGCCCAAATGCAACTCTTGACAGGTCACAGTAAACATAACCAAACCAGTAGCCCGAGTCTCTAGATGTGCGATTCGCCGCACACAATGAAATTTTCACAATGAAGCATTGCCTTTAATGAATCTGTGTGTGTGTTCATTTGAAGAAGAGATACTCAATGAATATTTGTACTGTGGCTCCGTCTACCTCATCGTTGCAGCGACACGGTTCTGCACTTTCATATTTGAATATTTAATTGCGATTATTTTGGCACACGATTTATTAATAAAACAAACTGACACGCCTATTTAAGCAGGAACGGCTAATGGGCTAGCTAGTTAATAGTATTTCCACAGAACTCGAATGGAAATCGAATTTAAAATTCTAATGTGTGCATCAGTTTATGGAAGGGTATTTTACGATTGCAGCTAGAGTTTTGTATTCTTTGTTTGGTGTTTTATTTCATGCATTTCTAAGGCTGGTACGTGATACGAGCTAGCTACGACTTACGAGTCGCTTATATCTTTTCATGAAATATTTTCTACTTGACATTGTACCCTTTCTATTCAATATTTATTGCGCAGAGTTTGTTACTTCACCTCCTTGTGAAAAGTGAAGAGAGCATTTCTGGTTTCAACATTCATAACTTCATTACCTTTTATTATAACCTACCAATTGCAATGTGTGACGTATTTTATAGAATTTTCATCTTTATCTACAATACTTAATAATTTCTCTAGCTCCTTTCTTTTTATGAACAACAATTTGATTACCCTACTATCTAAACAGAAATACCTATTCTATGTGGAGAATTTATCACCAGGCTTAGTAGGCTTGAGCCTAAGGCGGCAGATTTGGGGAACGGTTTTTTTCTTTTAGCTGTTTTATTTTTTTGAGATCAAAATAATACTATATATAGAGTTTCTGGTGTCTTCAAAGAAAAGATAACTTTTACTGCTTCCCTTTCAATTAAAAAAATCTATTCTATAGTAAGTACGCCGCCCCTAAATAGCTGTCGCCTTTTATATATAATTTAGAAAATGACAAATGTAAGCAAGGCAAAAATTTACCCGCATGGGAATGTAAATCCGCCACAGCCTGAAAAAGAGGTATATTAATTAAATATTAACAAGAAGCGTCCGTCAGGTAATAGTAAGGTTCAAAATGGACTCACCAATGTGCCACAGGAGAGACATGTAGCCTTCGCAGTCGGCACTAACTTAAACCTAACTTAGAAGTAGCCGCCTCCAAACTCTCGTATATACCCGAATCAGCGAAGTAATAATTTAGGAATAAAAGTTTGGTGCATAAATAATATTTAACTGATCTAAATATTGAAAAATACAATGAATGAATGAAATACATTCCCACACATGAATTCAATTTTCATACAAATCCTGTAGCTCTCATGAAAATGATGTAATTTAATTTGAATAAAAAAAAAACTTTTTTAATTCCTATTTTTTTTAAAGGGCAATCAAATAAATACTTAGAAAATATTAAATCTATAAAACAAATACTTTATTTATTTAATTTAATATTATAAATTTATTTAATATTATAAAAAACTAACATTTAGAAAATCTTCTAAGATTATAAGAGCAACTGAAAATCAGTATTGGGGCTAGGTCGCAACGTATACTGAGTGCTTTTTAGGGTTCCGTACTCCGTACCAAAAGGGTTCTGCCCATAAGGGCAGATCCTTTAAAGGATCATTCTTTGTCCGTCTGTCGTCTGTCGTCTGTCTGTCTGTCCGTATGTCCGTCCATCTGTCAAGACCCTTTTTCTCAGGAACACCTATAGGTTTCAAGTTGGTCTACAATCCCTTGCAGCAGTGAAAAAATCAAACTTCTCAGATGACACAATCAAAAGACACTCGCAAGGGAATCAAAATCTATATATAGTACCCGTTGACCAGTAAATGAAAAAAATCCGAAAACCATACATTTATAGTTTGTTTTTTATTGAGAAATACCTTAACTAAAAGTTTGTACGGAACCCTCGGTGAACGAGTCCGACTTGCACTTGGCCAGTTTTTCATTCTAGAATTTACTATGATTATTATATGATAGGGGTCATGATATTTATTTTTAATCTTATAATCTATTTTATTATGTAATTTTTTGAATGAATATTTTTTACTCTGCTCTATATTATATTCTAAAAATATTCAGTTAATATCATTTCCCGAACAAGCTGGCACCGAGTCGTGACCTACGCAATAGTAAATTCTAATATACAAAACCGCACTCCATTCATCGATGACCAGTGTTGCGTAAAAAAGAGCCGAATGTAGGTACCGTCCGCTCGAATAACCACTCCCAATGAAAAACTCCCGATTGAAATGTTTATTCAAACACAATGGGTTATGTGGATTAAACCTCCCCTACAAAAATATACCAATCTCACTAAAATTCCTCACAACATATAATTGAGTGCGAGTTGAACTACACAGCATTAAAATATTGAATAATAAATTCTGTACTTCTATACCATACGTACCTATCTACTATTACTTATTATTTTACTAATATTATAAAGAGGAAAGATTTGAATTTTTGGATATTTGTATGTTATGAATAAACTCAAAAACTACTGGACCGATATTAAAAATGATTTCACCAATAGAAAGCTACAGCGAGTAACATAGGATTTTAGTGTATAGAAAATCTACATTGCATATGAAGCCGGGGCGCGTTTCCACTAATTAATATTAATGACGTACTTTAAAGTTAACATACAAATTGGTAATGTCAATAATTTAAGCACAAAAATAGTCTAGCATTTTAACTCATAAATAAAGTTAAAAAAACAACGGAAAAGAATAGTTGGTAATTATTAAGGTTTTCCGGTCTATAAAATGTAGGTACAGTTAAAGACTGAATGAATGAAGTACGAGACTTAACTCACTTAATTTTTTGACTTTCTATTTTGCCGCTAATTAGTTGGCTTGTAAATTTGAAGCTGCTACAGATAAAATATCTTGGACATAAAATGATGCTGTTTTATTTTTTGAATTAATAAAACGTTTTCTCAATAACATCAAGA
Source organism: Anthocharis cardamines (assembly GCA_905404175.1). Lineage (NCBI taxonomy): Eukaryota > Metazoa > Arthropoda > Insecta > Lepidoptera > Pieridae > Anthocharis > Anthocharis cardamines. The sequence goes on from FR989961.1 coordinate 5,512,096, forward strand.
TAACTTCAAGTAACCAGTTTATAATAATTCTTCGTATTTCGAATTAGATGGTTGACTTCAGTCAGTATTTTTAACGTTAAATATGAATATTTAAATATTTTTTTATGTTAGAATTTGACAAACTAGCTAAAAATAGATGGATTGATTGTGTGAAGAATGTTGTGTTTGAGATGTGTGACTGATGATATGGCGAACGAAAGAAGAGAATGGAGAAAGAGAAATTAAAAAACATACTGCGCCGACCCCAAATAAAAAAAATTGAACAGGGTAAGAAGAAGAAGAATGATGGGGTGATACACAGAACATGTTTCTTGACACCTTTTCGACCTATTGTTTTACTTCGAGTAACCGGAAATCCATAGACAAACCAAAACGCGTAATTTAAAGTTTTCTTCCCATCTGCATAAACGGAAACTTCTTGAGAAACTTCGAAATAACAGTTTGTAAAGACATTACTAAATAGCTACAAGATCTACTTTTTAAATTCTAAACATAATATTAAATTTTAAGAATGTTTAATGGTTTATTTAACCGAGGAAGAAAGTATTTGATCGTCCTCGACATTTAAGAACAAAAGAAAAAAGTGTCAACAAAACCGCCATTACAAATAACCTTTTTATAAATCGATTGGGAATTCTCGTCTCCCCAACAGGAAAATTCCATTTTGCAAACACAAAACTGGGAACAGACGACACAGACCTAAATACCTTGTAAGTAAACGAAGCGCAATAAGTAAATAGCGTCTCCTTTGAGAAAATTTTACAATAAACAGCCGCTGGAAACTTTATACAATTTCTAATAGATACTTGATGCTACGTTTCGGATGTTTCCAAAAGCTTAAATTAAGAATACTCTTCACCTATAAACTTTCATTGTTAATTCCAATTTAAGAGTTCAAACCGTGCCTCATAAAAAAAAGGTTCGAGATATCTTTATTTCTCAAAAGAATAACAATTCACTTATATGAGAAATATTAAAATTAACTTTCAAAATGCCTCATAAAAGATAATACAATACTAATTGTTTAATAGTTTAAATATGAAAGCATATATATACAATAATAAAATAATACAAGCGCTCGTGTGTTCAGATATAATCAGTTCATTAGTGTTCGTGTGTATGCCAGATATTGGAAAAGTATCTATTTGGCAAGCGATAATATAAAATTGAATATATTAAGTAATACAAATATTAGAAATAATTAGAACCAACGAATATTTTTTCAAATATTTGATAGTTTTAATCAGATTTATAGTATGAATTTGTAAACTGTATAAATATTTTTATAAAGAATTTCATAACAAATAGAATGTCTGGAATTATTCAAATAAAAACTTGAAGTGGCTTTATAGACTGCTGATAATAAACCTCTTAGGTATTTATATCTTTCACACTGTATTTCATAATTTTACAATTGAATTATAATCTATAGAAATATGTACAAAATGGTCAATATTATATGTAATAATAATAATAGTAAATGTGTCGCTTCTTCAAACGAAGGTAAATTCACCAATAATAATTTTGAGTTATTTGACAAAAAGTGATTCTGATTAAAATATACAACCTATAGGTATACCTATCTCATAATCTAAACAAAGGGGTCAGTAATTACAGTCATAGTCATAATTAAAAATTCGTTCACTAATAGAAAGCTACAATATCAGCAAGTAACACAGACTATTTTTTTTGTATAGTACATCTACATTACCCCTGTATGAAGCCGGGGCACGTTGCTAGTTTTTGATATTTTGGCATATGGCATAAGTAATAAGTATAAGTATAAGTAGGTATAGATTATATCTATTATTATTATTTACCTTCGAGGGAATACAAATACCAGCACTACCAGAAGTATGTTGCATTATGTGAATAAACCATTAATAAATAACAATATCATTATCTTACAACATAAAATAAAAAACCCACTCATGACGCATTAATTTCAAAGAATTGATAACCCGATATCGATAATAACCGATAAAATCAAATGAAACTACAAATTGTTGCCAGACAATCATTATCGCTACAAGTTGTGGAACAGAATTCGTGAATAAGTGTTATTTATTGTGAAATCTATAAAAAATATAATACAGTTAGTATTGTCCTATTCATTAATATATGTTTGACTTTAAGGTATCATTTTTTCAATTAAATCTATACTAATATTATAAAGAGGAAAGATTTGTATTGTTGTAAATTATGAATAAACTCAAAAACTACTGAACCGATTCTAAAAATTATTTCACCAATAGAAAGCTACAATATCAGCGAGTAACATGTATAGTACATCTACATTGCACCTGTATAAAGCCGGTGCGTGTTGCTAGTAAATAGTTATAATGCAAGTACGTAACATATTCAACCCATTAAACCTAATCAACTAGTCCAACCGTATCGTACGAGTAGATATTACAATGATCCCGTACATTTCGTTAGTTTGAATTAAATATTTAATATCTATAATAATATTAACTGCGTAGGTATCTGTTGCGATTCTTTTATTGCAATTTTTGATAAACATTAAAAACAAAGCAAAATTGTTACATGTTGAAATCTTGCTAATTTGTTCGCAATGTAAGAACTAAGAGTGAATAACATTTAATTTCTGTACAAGATAATGCAATTTTGCATTTTTGTTTTTCACGAAATCAGTAAAAAACTATTTAAACATTTGCATTATTTAAGATTAGGATTGATATTATAAAGGGTATTTATCCTGATCACTTAATGTCATATTATTATAAAATAATAGAATTTTATAAGCTTCAATTTTTATAATAACTTTAATCCCGATCGGACCAACGATTACCGAGATATGATGGAAAAGCTAGATTAGAGCACCTTATTTTCAAGATGGCGGAGCGAGCCTTGGAGGTAGCGGTTTGGAGTACCTTCGAAAGTATTCTAAAATAAAGGCACCAACAATTTATACCAGTTACCACCCTTTTACCAGTTCTTTTTTCTATTACTAGTATACTTTTACCAGTTCTTTTTTCTATTACTAGCATTACAAATTCACATATTTTCAGAAATGCCGCCACCGCACTCTCTTCCATGCGGGCCAAACTGCAGAAGCGGTTACTGCGCACCACATTGCTACTTCAGAAACCAACCACCACTTCCACCACACGAGCAGACTTACCAGCCTCCCCCCTACAGCACACCGCCACATATGAACCACCCGCCCCACTACCCACAACCACCATACAACCCCCCACAATATCCATACTATCCACCAAACAATCCCAACCAAAACCCTCCTCATCATCCGCCCCACTATCCTCCTCACTATCCCCCACGTGCACATCCTCCCCATAATTATGTACCTGATGATTTTCGACGATGACAATATTGATAAATATAAGGACTTGAAATGATTTCGGTGTATTCATATTTTTGTAAACAGTTTTTTAAAATCTCAATCAGCTCAATTCCATTCAATTTATGCAATGCAATCAAATTAAATATATGTATATATACTAGTAACGCACCCAGGCTTCGCACGGCAGCAGTATAGAATGATACTCGCTGATAATGTAGCTTTCTATTGGTGAAATAATTTTTAAATCGGTCTAGTAGTTTTTGAGTTAAATCTTAACAAACAAACAAATTTTTCCTCTTTATAATATAAGTATAGAATAGAGATAATAAAGAAAAACATACGTATATTTCATAATGCTAACAATTTCAAAAATGTTTTTCATGCTACAGTAAAATAAATATAAAATATTATTGTTTATTATTTTATTCCAAAGTATATCAGTATTACATTGTTCCTACCTACCTACTTCTTAGGATACTTGGTCAAGTATTCCAAGACGTGGAAAAAGATTTAAGAATTGACTAACCATTCTTTATATAAATTTGATTCAATAGTAGATTTCAACTTGAGTACCTACCTTACTTCTTCTGTTCTGTGGTACCTACCGTCTTGAAAAACGGTCCTTAAATTTCTGTCAACTGTTGTTTTACATAATACGAGTTAAATAATAATTAAGAATCGACATGAGGTATAAGTGGTCACTCATTTGGGCCAATAGAACCGTAGAACATGAGTAATTATTACGTTGCTCTCTTGAGACAGCATTGGATGATCAAATCCAGCAGCGTTCTTATTAAGAAAGTTTTTTCTCATAACAAGATTACGTACACCAGATGTGTTTGATCGCATTGGGCACAAGTATCATGAGAGAAGCGGTCTACACGATTCGTATACTAAGTATTTGATCGATATCTCTTCTTATAGTATTACAAACAGCCCCAACCGGGTTTCCTTAGTGACGTACATATATGAGGTTGTATTTAAGCATAATTTTCAGTTTTTAATGTAATAAGTGTATACAAAAGAATGGGCTTTTTAAGAAATTTGTTACAAATTCCTTTTGGTTACTGTATAGGACAACATTTATTTTTCAAGTAATGAATATAATATAATACTTATACAAAGTATGAATACAGTAACCACCATATTAGCTTCACTTAACAAAGAACAATAACTCTTCAACAACATCACAATAACTCAAACTATGAAAAACAATTTCCTATAAGGTCTTTAATTCTGTAATAGCTTCATCGAATGATTAAGTCAATCTAAGCCATGTTAACCCTCGAAAAGTGTAATCTATATTATTTTTAAAGTAAATGTTTAATAAATCCTTCTTCTTACTTTACCTTCTCAATATTTTATAACTCAATTTTCGAATCCTAAACCCCAATTTAAGATTGATAAGAAAAAGATAAGATATAAAATTAACGATTATACGATTCATGATAACGAGCGATTGTTTCGTACAAATATAATAATTATTGTGCGATATTCATAAATACATTTTATCGGTGTGAATTCGTGTAACTATGAATTTTATTATATCATCTTCGAATAATTTTCTATAAACGATTATATCAAACATCTTATTTATTAAAATAAAACAGAAAAATAGGTATTGCTAATCAGGTAAGGCTTCAAGGAAATTTTCTTTCTTCAATCAAGAAATAGTGTTAATATATAGACTTGTATATTTTCTATGAGCCACGCCGTGCCTTCATTTAGACACCCTTATATATACAAGGATTATAAATAATTCGTATTAAGCTTTAAATAACCCTTCGAGTTAAAGGTTTAAATTTACATAACGGCGCAACCGAGCACCTACTTTACGAATTATGTAGGTAAATAATATATTTCAACTACATTGAGACCCTATCAATCTACCAGGCTCACATAACATATGGAGATACGGAGCGGTAAGCAGTTTAGCGCTTCAAGTGAGTTAGTATTACATCGGTCAAGGGATACATCCGGTCTGGTTTTCCGCCGCCCTCCAATATCCGGCTTCACATGTTTTTTTAACCCTTCCGACCCCAAAACGCAATGATGCTGTCTATTTTTAGATTCTTCATTAGGTTGTTACGCGACCTATATAATGTTTTACTGATACCTTCTGTATAAGTATATTTACAAGATTATTTCAGATATATAAACCAAACCGAAGTAACTACTGAAAAAAATGGAAACCGTTTTGTTCACCGTAAACAATACATTTTTGTGCTATATAAGAAAGTTTGCCTTGTATTTTGTCGATGCTTGAAGTTACAACAGATGGCAAACAAAGCCCTAGAAAACGGTAGGTACACAAACGACCTATCTAGTATCATGCGCGAAGATAATAACGCGTGTTTCACTACAAACAACATAAATTAGGGACTCGACCTACATATTTTTTATTCGACATTCGTGACTGTAGGCACCAACGTACTATACTTTTATAATTTGCTGCTACAATTCTGTTTTATGAAACCTCTTTTCATAAGGTTCCTATAGTTATGTGACATTTTACATTGTCTACTATGACTATCATGGGTGTAGCGAGGTACGGGAAAGGGGGGGGGGGGGGTAGCTGCCCCCCCGAAAGTTGTCGTTGGTATCCTGGCTACACCTATGACGATTAGTATTATTAACAGATATTTTCTATTTTTATATTAGCTATATAGTTTAAAGTTTAAATAAAATAACTTTATAACGGATTAACACGCGATTAATAATATTATTTATTGTATTTATGCCGACGCGCGTTTCGGATGCTTTTCAGCAACCGCGGACAAGGGCAGACGGACGTTTTAATCCGTTATAAAGTATTGTGTGATACTCGCGATTAGGTTAAAGATGCAAAGCTGATGTAAATAGGTATCATTGTCTCAGAAAAGTGTGCGTACTGCGTTCTTGCAACACGTTACTTGCTTAAAGATTATGTTACTAAAAATTATAAAAGATACATTGTATGTCACAACAGGTCAGAGTTAAATAAATTCACTTCACTGCACTAGAATCTAGCATATCAAACTCTTGGTTATACCTACTGCAAATTATCGTGGATGACGATCTCATCAATGCTTTTTTGCTAACTAAAAAATATTCTTTTTTATAATCTGTATATAAAAATATATTTTTTTATGTTAGATATCGACAGACGAGCATGAGGTTGATGGTAAGTGATACCTCAGCCACAGCGCTGTCGACCTACTTTATACTTCGAGCATTCGGAAATCCATAGACTGAAACCGATACGCGGAATTTGCACTTCATGGTATTTCCATCTATGAACGGTGGTTCGTTACCCGGTCGGAATTTTGAAATTCATCCCACCCATTCAGTCCCCTAAGTTACCGGACGTGGGGAAAACATGCTTACAGAAAATTGGGATTCGAACCCACGACCCATCGATGCGCTCGGAAGCTGTTCTACCTAACGTCAAAACTTTACGTGGCTTTGCGTGTGCCGGGTACAGCTAGTATGTACATATCTTTACTGCAATATAACAAACAAAAAGCTGTAGCGTGCCATAAATCAAAAATCTAATGTTTGCTACGTCAATTAGGCATATCTCAGGTCACGGCTATGGCCCCAATCCTGCGCCAAACTCATCTAGGTTACACCCGCAATCCAGTTAAACTGTTGGCTTTTTCACTACAAGTGCTAATTGGAGCGGTTGTTAGAACATCGTTCGGATTGTAAGGCTTTACTTTGATTAGCTAAGCTAGCTAGTTTGATCGTTCTTAGTCTTAATTGCGGAGACCAAATCATAGGGCCAGACTCAGTGTAAATATTCTTTAGAATTCTTTATTAAGCACTAATCTTCAAGTAAGTCGCACGACTGCCAATATCTGGATATAAAGTGTGGATGAAAGAAAGAACATAAAATACTATTTAACACAAACAATACGATTTATTGTTAACTACATAATTTACTTTCCATTCAACACATAAAAAAAATAAAGCAATGAAAAAATTATTCATTTTCTCTGCTAATTTTAAAAAACCTTGCAATAACAGTGAATTCGCCCCTAGTACTGAATGGGGCGAATTCATTATTATATGTTACACCTATATTTGTTAAAGGCAAGTAGACTATCCGTCTGCTTTGCCCTACCAGACCGCAATTATTTTTCATCTTGTTTCTCCGGGAATCGAACCCAATGCCGTGCATAGCGCTGACCTACGGTCACAATTTAGAAGAGCCAATTCAAAAGTAGAGTCATTGTCTTCACAGACAACCCAAGACAATCTCACTATGCAATAAACACGTGTAGGTGCAGCTGTAAAGCAAGGAAACTAGCCACTTTCACAATAAACGAGCTCAGCAAAGCGACTCCCCTGCACTTAATTAAAAAATTTCACAACAGGTTGCTTGCTGCCGCGTTCTAGAAAATGAGCAATACAATTTTTTGTTAGCAGGTGCACAAAGACTCCACAGACAATAATGAAATCAAAGATTTCTCTCAGCCATTATTGCCACAGACTGCACTAACAATTTGTAGTTTTATTGTTTTGTATATAATAATTAACATAACGTTAACATCATATCCACGATTAAAACAATCAGCAGTTTTAAGCAAGTGTATCATAGGAAAAGATTTATTTTTGATACTGGTAACTGGTACTGCATCTGAAAAGGTACCTATAATCGTAACTCGCCTATTATAACTCGCGTATAAAAAAAACATCAATTTTCTAAACAATTATTTCGATATTTTTCATAAAAATTCGGAGCTAATTAAATCTTTAGCTAAAATAATCTCTATTAATCCCGTTGTAATAAAGTACCTTTAATCTTGTTTCGCGTTATTATTTTGTGAAGGCTGGATATTAAAAATGAAAAATATCTTTATGCGACCTTAAAGGTTCATTTTCTTTTTTTTATTTTGATACACAAATAACAATGCCTATGGATATGTATAATATATATTATGAAATCCTTTAAGCACCAACAGTTCAAAGTTCTTTTAAGCATCAACACTTTCCAATATGAAGCGCCTAAACTTGATTTGTATATTAAAACAATTATTGATAAAATATAGGTTTATCTAATATATAAAATTCTCGTGTCACAATGTTCGTTCCCATACTCCTGCGAAACGGCTAGATCGAATCTTATGAATTTTTTTATGCATATTCACTAAGTCTGAGAATCGACTACTATCTATTTTTCATACCCTTAAATGATAAGGGTTGTTCACCCTTAAATTTTTTTTTTAATTTTTGGACGAAATTTTTTGTTTTTATTTTTTTATAATGTGGCATTAAAAATACATACAACCCAAAATTTTTACTTTTTTACCACCAACCCCTGCTTTTTAAAAATTATTTACATGGCAAATCAACGTTTGCCGGGTCAGCTAGTATAGTATAAAGAAGTGAACGAGAGATCGATAATATAACTAAATAGAACTTCTGGATTATAAATAAAAAAAAACCAAACGCCATGACGATGTTAGTAAGCTTCCTCCGATACGTCTTGTTAGTCACTTAAATATAAGTTTCATACTGACTTTATTTTAACTACATATAACATGTCAAAATAAAAGCTATATAAAAAAAAATCCTAAGTACCTATATTTCATTTATTTATTTTACAATTTACGTCTCCACTCGACCAAACTTTGATTCCGTGCCGAGAGTACCAAAGACATTTCAACTTACAATAAATAACATTTTATTAAAATACAGATATAGGAAATAGCACTATTATTTAAGGTTTCGAAATCCAGTAATATACAGAGAATTCAATACGATATTGCGGCTCGTTCCAATGCAAATGGCGCATCGTTGAAATATGCGACGCTAAATGAAATCATAAATTCCGGTAAATAGGGACCAAGAGGCAAGAGGTACATGCGCTTTACGTCTTTTTCCGAGATTGCGTCGGACTTATAAAATATTTTGAAATAATATTTGTATGGAGTTTCCCTAAAAATACTCGTCTTCTATCTTGCAACTACTCATGAGTCACCTACTAACTAAACTCAACTACTAAGAGTCGAATCTAACATTTATTATATCTTATATTTATAGTCAAACTGTTCGGTAAACCACAACATATTGGTCGTCTTGTTAACCAAATTGCTGCGTAGCGTAAGTAATGACATAATATTATACTGTTAATATAATTAGGTCAAGCATCGATACAATTACTCAGTTATTGACATTCTTTCAATGCAAGTACGTTTTAATGTACAAGAAAACCTATTTGAGCTAAAGAAATTGTATTTATGCTCAAGTAAACACACACCTTCATAGTTTTACGAGTTTCACTTTATGTTTGCTTCTAATAATGTATTCAGAATATTGTCGGGAGCGCGAGGCGTGAAATTATTTTATTAAACCTTCAATGGAATCCACGGTAGCTCATAAAAGAAAATCTTAAAATCCTTATTAAATTTCTCAAAAACTCTATCAAAATACTTATCCTATTATTATTTATAGACCATATTGCATATTTAAAAGTATTTTTTTTTCACAAACTGCGCGGCAAACTAGTATGAGACCCACTCGGTTACCTATCAGATACCGTGACCATACGTATACCTACATATCTGTAAACTACACAGTGGTATCATTTTAATCGGCTCACGAAACGATCTAACGATCACTAAAATTTTATTTATTATTATTTTTTCCGTTCAAATCTGGGACCTCGCATCGTTAGCACTAACCTCAAAATTATTTAATAAAAAGGGGAATATTAACATCCCGGAAAAAGAGGAATAAACGAATAGCTAAGAAATTCTGCTAGGATAAGAGCCCTGCGATGAGTATCATCCGGGTAAGTCACCAGTCAGGTACAAATGTGAATCTAATGCTCCTCCTCCTTCCCTTGCACCCTCCACTTGAAGTAACGTGCGAATTAGTATCGATTAGTAACAGGAATACGTGGAGGCCATTTCGTTTTATTAGTTAGCTGGGACAAAATTTATTAGATGGTTTCCGATATTTTATTAGTTTTTGTCTTCTTTACTTTGGAAATTTATTAAAATTAAATGTGATGCAAGTTTATACTCTAAACTTATTTCATTTTGTACATATAACCATATAAACACAGTATATCTAGCCAATTGGTAATATTTGATGGTGCCCGCGACTTCATTAGCAAGCAATTATCTATAAATTACCTATCATATTTTTCCCCGACATCCGATATCGAAGAAACAAAGCTTATAATGTGATGCTCTAGACTGAGCTTAATCTACCTTTGAAAACTGCATGAAAATCAGTACAGTAGGTATATTACCGTGAACGAGACAGACGGACAAAAAATATTTTTATGTATTCTGTTATTTGATTTTTATTATCCCCTCTCAGTTTTTGGTAAATACCTACTCATATATTACAAAGTCGTCAATTCTACTGTTTTATTATGTATACAGATATTGTCATATAAGATGGGATATGCATTATGATAAATTGGATTTAAATCACCGCCACACTACGTTTGGATTTTATGAAAATAAGTGACGAACGTTTTAAAATACATTTCAAGAAACAAATTTATAGAGAGATACAATGTAAGATATTTATTTCAAAGGTCCGCATCGCAGTCGGCATACATTACTCACGGGCTGCGCTCTCAGCGAAATTAAATTTTGATGGCTACTTGGATAACGTGAGGAAAAGAGATTTTTTTATAAAGTAATTTATGAAATTTCATTATACGCTGTACATATTCTCCGAAACTGTAAGTTACTTTGAAACAATAATAATTTCATTTCAAATTTGGTTATTCATAGGTACAAGAATACACATCATGATAATGTGTTGCTGCAAATGAACGATTTTTTTTTTATTTATAGCTTAAAATATTACAATTTCTACAAGCGTTTTAATAAATAAAACTGTGCCACACAATTCACGACTTTGATCTCGCACTTTAAAACGCATACTAATTTGCCTATCTTATTAAATAAAAAACAAAAAATCAAAATAATATTAAGTCTAACATTCAATACATCAACCATGCATTCAAAGGTTTCATATTCGAAATCTATAAACATGTCCTTCCCTGCGTCTGGCCTCTTCTCTACATAGGTCGGAAGAATTTAAAAATTCAATCCAACTAGCAAACCACCATTTACAGATAGGAAAGCCGTAAGTTGCACATTGCATGTTTCGGCCGTAAATATAGTCCGACAACGCATCACTGATTCATGTGTCGTCAATATGTTATCACCAACCATCGAGTCAGCCACACTGTCTAGTTTGTCAACGATAGCAGCATTCTTTGGAAAGTTATTTTTAATATCCTTTTCAAAAATATATAGCGTTGCCAAAAGTTAATTCTTCGAGCCGAATCTAAAGACTTTTGTTTATGTTTTGTCGAACAATGAAGAACATAGTCCATACAAAGGGTAAGGTTAACAATATGCGAGCATATAACAAGTTTCTGAAGATTAATGACGTTATCGCATGACTAGGATTAATAGTTTTAATTGGTTACAACAAAATTCGTGCTCAGATCAGATATAGCACCTACCTTGAAGCACGAAAATTTTACTTCGTTTAATATTTAAAAAAATCAATAATAAGCTTTATGTCCCAAAAATTGTAAATATTACACTTTATTATATATTAGTAACACTCCGCCCCGGCTTCGCACGCATGTAATGTAGATGTACTAAACAAAAAAAGTTACTCGCTGATAATTTAGCTTTCTTATAGTAAAATTTTTTTTAAAATCAGTCGCGTAGTTTTTGATATAAATTGCAAAAAAAAAAAGTCTTTTCTCTTTATAATATTTGTTCTGAATAGAAATATAATAGATTGAATTCAATATTTATAGAACAATACTAATTTATTTATATTTTGTGTATGTACTATACACATCTTCCTTGCACCGGTGTGAAGCCGGGGCGAATCGTTAGTAATTTTTAAATGCATAATCACAATACTGATGACTAAATATCATGCGCCTTTGTCTAAAAAACAAATATATATATGTCAAATACAGGTTTTTTTTAAATCACTTTTTAGAGTTGCAAGTGCTTTAATGTTCTCCAAGGATTCCTATTAGTGATTATGGCTCTTTAAAATCCCATTTGCAATAAGGTAATTAATATCACGAGGGGGGCATTACATTTCCAAAAAGTTGAACTTGTTTATAAATTGTAAGGCTAATGAGAGTTCTTTAGTTTATTGTGTAACTGAGCGAGAGAATACTCAAAACTTCTGAACTTATTCGAAGTAAATCACGTTGAAATTTACACCCTCATTTATTTATAATGAAAATGTGCTGAGCTTCAGGCATGGCGCATTTTCATAGCACAGTTTAAAACGAGAATGTGAAGTTAATTACCTACTGTTTGCTTCTACCGAATTCCATTCGAACACAACACTTTTTGAGGAGAATTTTATTAGTTGTAAATAAAAATAAGTATCGCAAATATTTTCAAAGCGATCCTCGTGGGTAAGCTGTTGTTACCGACTAAATAAATTGCTGGATTTTTTAAAGGCTTTACGCGTTACTGTGATCAATGGGGGAGCTTTGTAGGTTGTAATGGAGGATTTTCTTCGTCCTTCTCTTCAACTTAAACTTTAGATATTGCCATCTCAGTCTGGACTTTCCGCGTTATTTTCAAGGCAGGCATCGTAGGCAGTCAGTTGTCGATTCTTATTAGCGAAGGTTTTGGTCGTTATAAATTTGTTACACCCCATGGTAATTTCATTGGTCCTGGTTGAGGTAAAATTATTTAAGTACCATAAGAATATAATAAATAATATCCTCACGCGATATTTTTCGTGACCATATTAAAATATTTTTAGTGACTTCATTAAAAAAGATGGATATGTAGCACGTATTGTATTATTTTCACCTGACCTGAATCGTGTTAACTGTCTAGCATTAATAATTATTAGGTAATAATATTAAAAAGTAGGAGACTAGACTGCAAGAGAGGATCCTACAACCTTATTTTTCCCTGTTCTGTACCTACAACCCTAATAGACTTGTGACGTCACACTGTCACGGTCTATTGAGATCGATAGGCAAGTAAAAATAAAAAACTATAAATCATGCGTGATTCGAAACGTATCAAATAACCTATAGTTTGACAGAATACTTGTTTCATATTTCTGATGTCCTGGTACTTTTTAGAATTGACCTTTTTTCGGGTGGCTGTGACCACAACATTTTTTGAGGGCTGGATACTTTCGTAGCAACGTCAAGGAATATACGTATATAATATGGTGTAGTGGGCCGACTCCTTTAGTCAATGCATGCCGATAAAGTTGTCACACAATGTTTATCTTCGATTTCAAAATTGTTTATATAATCTGATACTGAAAAGCAAATATTATCGTAATAAAATATTCCTATTAATCATAGATAATATTGAACAGTATTTTTATAATTGACTTAGTAGGTACCAGTTCATCAAATAACACCAACAATCAACATCTTTATAACATTTTTGTTGTTCATATAATGTTAAAATTTTGTAGCTTTTACCGAGTTACGTAAATTGCTTGTTTTATTTTACCCCTAATTGCTCATTTAACAGTAAATCTATAATATTTCATTATTAATTTAACCTACGCAAAAGTCTAAATATACTAATTGCTATAAAATTACTAATAAATACTGAAAAAGTTTTAACATAGTATGATAATAATCATATAATGCTATAGAAGTGTTCAACAATACACACTTTGTAATATAAGCTATGGGTAAGAATATCGTATATCAGTAGAACACTGCCTAAATCACGATATCTCTGGAACCATAAGGCGTAGCAACTTGAAATATGGTAGGAATATTCCTTTCGCCGAGTAGAGGTCAGCTAAGAACGGATTTTACGAAATTCAACCCACAAGGGGGGTTGCGGGGGCAATTGCTAGTGTTTAAATAAAATAATTAATTATCTGTTAAAATGTTGCACTAAATTGGTTGATACTTATATACATACTCTCAACCCTAGTTATATATGCCAACTTCCCAGCCGTCTGAACTTTTCAGTATTAAAAAGGGCTACGTCATCAATTTACGTCGCTTTGCCACAAAGATGAATAGCTCAAGCTCATTCTTTTCAACTAGGCTTTTGAAGAGCGTTATACACAACATAGCTAAGTGTAGATAATATAAAGGTGCTAGTGATGACCTTTAATTAAAATTGTTTGGTCGATTGACGATTTCATCGTGACTTTACAGTTAGTCTTATAGTTAATTTTATTAAAAAAAACACATATTTTTATACTCTTTAAATCCGCCATATTGTATTTTCTGTTTTACATTAGGTATTAGCTAAATTTTCTAACAGAGCACAACAATTTTTTTAATAAAAATAATTATAGGTTTTTAATTAGTTTCCAATTAAAACAAATGTTGTCGAAATGCTTCCGTTTGAAATTAATTCTTCGATTGGGTGAAGCATAGTCAAATGTGCACTTTTAAGCGCACTGCTGAGGCGCAACTGCAGTACGACCTCTTTAAAAATTACGCTAGGAAGAATAATTAAGTCAGTAGAAACAAAATCAGCGTTGAAATATTGAAAATGGGGTATTTTATGAAACAGTAGTCTGAATAGAGTTTTAATTACTTAGAATCAAAGTCGTTTCATTCCGATAGACGTAAATAAAACCCTGCAATAGTCAGCGATAGCCCGTTTGCGGGATGAACAGAAAACGTAACTGAGCAATTCATAAACTAGAATAACAAAACTGTTTGCTTTCCATATTTTGATTTAAAGCAAACGCTGAACATTTTGCGCAATTGAGTTACTTATAGGGTAATATAAATAAAATAAAAGTTACGTCAAACGAAGATGTTCGTTGGATACGAACGAATCAAATGTATATTGTTGGCACTATGGAAACTTTTCATTTACCTTCTACATAGGTACTTACTCTTTAAACTACTCGTAAATCTTTTTCCGTACGACTGTAAGATTTAAAAAATAAAATAGTTTGTGACTATCGCGAGTATCACATTTCCCTTATTCGAATAAAATATTTCAACTATCGAATGATGATCCTTGAGAAGATGACCCTTCTGGATAATTCGTAATAAAAACAAATTATTATCCTACATATTGTACGTTAATCATTACGTACGTATTCAATATTGAATATATAACTCGCACGCTTTATCTAGCTTCGCAGACGCTGTTAAGCTAATTAGACTTCTCGCCGAAATAACCGGGCCTATTAAAAATTCAGTTTGTTAAGTGCAGATCGGTGTCGCTGCATTTAGAACGACTGGGCTGCAGTGCAGTGCCTGCCCTGTCAGCCTGTAGCTCCTCAAATAGACCTTTGAATATAGGCTAAGAGTTAAGGTATTATATTTTATAATTAATAATAAATAAAAAATGTTAGATATCGACAGACGAGCGTGAGGCTCACTTGATGATAGGTGAAGATTGAATGGTGCATTGTCGACCTAGAATATTGAAAATAATATTTAAATATAATATTTAATCTATTTATTTAATTTGTGCCAGATTAAAAACTTATTATTATACATTACATAAGTGGATACAATGGATCCTATGCGGCTGAGCTTGATTTATATACAGGTGCCAGTAGTAATACACGGTTTTTCCAACTGACAAACGTAATTCGATAGTCCCGGAATTCACGTGTCATTCCGCGCAAGTGGCCAATTTTAGGGAAAAACTTGTGTATAGAAAATTTTACAAACATGTAAAATCAAAATAAAATAGAAAGCGCAATCCACCAAAGTACTCGTACGTGCACTATTCAAATCGATTTCAATGTCATTTTTTGCCCATTTGGCCCGTTTGGCAGTTTGATTAAAATAAAAATAACTTTTCGTGTAGTCATTTTTATCGGGAGAAACATGAATTCATCTAAACGAACGAATGAAATAGAAAATCTCTTAAGTTTACAAAATACTATGTAATATTAATAAACATAAATAGTAGTAATAAAGTAGTATATGTATACACTTTTCTCTTCCTCTTCATAAAGCAGAATAATCCAAGTAAAAACACGACACCTTATATAAAAAGCTCGATGGAAAATCTAGAACACTGAAGCGATTCTATCGTAAGTTCCACCGGCTTAAGCGTGATTGCGATAAAAAATAAATTCAACTTTAGCCGGTACGGCCAGCGAAATCGGCTGGTCTAATCAAAGGATTTTATTTTAAAAAACACATCATGACCAATTTTATTTACATTTTTTTCATACGAATTTCAGGTTTTTTTAAACGAACATAGAGTTTTTTAATTAAATTTAAAGTTAATTAAGAGTTAAGAATTTAAAAAGTGAACGAATCGCCTCATGGGGCAAGTACATCTGAAAGCCTAGCACGAACAACTTGGGAAAAAGTATTCGTATCGTCGATCTGTCATTTGTATGAAATTTTAAATGATTTCTCATACAACTGACAGATGGACGATTCGAATACTTTTTCGGTAGACGTCCGTTTCATCTACCCCTGTTCAATATTTTATGCCCGTCGAAACATTTTTTTTAAATATAATTATTTGCCTCGAAATCGAACCTGGAATCTCTCATGTTCTCAACGCGCATAAGAAGTAAAATAATTTAAATTATATTGCTTGTCTCTTAGTGTATGAAAGATAGCTAGACTTCTGAAAATAACTGTCTGTAAATGTGAAAATTGATTTTGACACCGCGCTCTATCTGAACCCGTGTATTGTAAAAGCTTTTGTTAATGCAAGATCCATTCCGGGACTCGACCCGTCATTCGCAACACTTCTCAAAATAATATGACATTTGAAAAATTACTTTCTGTCTTTGTAAAGAAAGCTTTTGTAAGATGTGTTTTGACGGTGACTTTTGTATACATAATTAACGCTAGATAAAACTTCTTTGATTTTTAAAGTCGTGAAAGCTTATTTAGCCTTTTCTCATGAAAATTGAAAACGGAGGATTCTTAGGTTTTTCTAAATATTATTATCAATTTCTCTTTTACAATTATATGTACATCAATCATCAGTGTTATTTTTTGTTTTTTTATGTTAAATATCAACAGACGTGATACCTCATCCACTCACAGACCATCAGTCAATGATGCGGTGTCGACCTACTTTTTACTTCAAGCATTTGGAAATATACACAGACTGAAACCGAAACGCGCAATGTGCACTTCACGGTTTTTCCATCTATGAACGGTGGTTCGTTACCCGGTCGGAATTTCGATATTCCTCCCACCCGATCAATGCCCAAAGTTACCAGACGTGCCAACAAGCCCGTCAAGAGCCCGTGTAGTGTGCATGTGTGTGTGTGGGTCAGCTGGTGGAAACCCTCGCGCTTTCCTCAATTTCGTTTCTCCATAATTTCATAGAAAATCAGGTCCGTATTGTGGTTAACTTTATAATGAATGTGATCGTGTTTTAAAGACAGTGGTATCAAAAAGAAATATTTAATTACAATATTGTTATTTTCTAAAATGTAAAGTTGACGTGTTCAGAAAACTTGCTAATACAATTTAGGTTTTTTTAATCAACACAAAATATAACAATTATGTTATATTTTGTGTTGAGTAAATATATGAGAAAAAATATTGTAAGTATTAACTTACAATATTTTTTCTCATATATTTACTTCTTACAATTTCTCTTAGTAAAATAGACGCCAAACAAAGTACTAGGAATGCTACGAACTTACCCCTAAAGAAGTTCTAACAAGTCTTACGTCTTGCGAGTATTACGACGTTACCTAGTAAGTTCCCTTTAGACAGGAAATATAACTTAACTACAGTTATTCAATTTAATGAGAGCTAGTGAAACAAGCTTATTTGATTTAGAAAATTGTTTTAAACTAGATATGACGGATATATTATTAATGTTTGTTATATTCAAGTATTACGCTTGATGTAGACAAGGAAAATATCTCTCGTAGCATATTTTTAATAAAAACTAATTAAATGTAGCAACGGGTTTTTTTATAGAATAGGGGGCAAACGGGCATCCTCAACACCAGAGGGGTTGCAGGTGCGTTGCTGACCTTTAAGGAAAATGTAGACTCTGTTCGGAAAAACCACGGGCGACAGCTGGCTCCACATATTTAATTATTGTATTATTTTTATTTAACATTTTTACATCATAAAACTTAACTTATGAAATATATCTAAGTAAATAAACAAACAGGAATAAAAAGAAATTACAGTAAGGTGGAGAGAAAGGATTGGATTGATTGATGATAAAAATCAGTGTGATGCGCGGGAATACTTCAAGTTAAATTATAAGAATAACGAACATGGTACATGTGCGAGGCAGGAAGTTGAATGAAAATATTTTGCCGATATGATAAAAAAATTTACTTATAATGTTTAAAATATAGAATAATATAAATGGGTTTATATCTCTTTTTCCTTCAACCTCTGTCACAAAATAACAAACGATGATATTTAATAGCAATCAGTAATCACAAAAAATATTGTATTTTTGTACTGTGTGTAGTGGTTTCTTCATAGATTATAAAATAATTGTCTCAATTTCTTTTAAAAAATTTAAAAAGCTCAGAAACTTTTCATTCTCGATTCTATGCTCGATAGATATCGAGACCGCCTCTCTTATTGGGATATATTGTGCTGTTTTTTCTCTTCAACCTCTGTCACAAAATAATAAACGATGGAGTATTTAAAGGACCACCGAAACTTTTTGTTTTCTTTGTTTTGTAAAAGCTCTGTACAACTTTTCACGAAGTTTTGACCGAGCGATATTTATTTAATGACCTTACTTTCTCAACGCCTTTATTCTTCGAACTCGAATTTTAGAAGTCATGCAAAGTTGGTAATGAGAAGTAATGGCGTCACGCTATGTAATTTACCATAGCCTATTATAAAATCTTAAATTTTCACTCTACTATAAACTGAAATAATTCATATTTTACCTCGATTTCATTCGCATAATCTCACAATTCACTTGTCACAATCTCACAATACCGCATTCATTTTTATTAATATGAATCGTTGTTAATTACGATATATCTAAGTCTCGTATTGGAAATCGTTATATTTATATAACTTAAGAGTTTGAAATAAAATAAATATAATTTCATAACAAGATCCGCTGAGGAAAATATTTTATAAGGAATACCGCAATTTACAATTTTCTAAGTAGTTGCTAAACGAGCGTTACAAGTGCTAAAGAAAACTTTGCGGAATACATCGAGAAAATGTCTTGAACGAGAACAACCAGCCACATGCGGGAATCATTGAATGCTTCCTAGTTTTACGAGTTCAGCCACAAACCGGCGAGCCAGACTTGTTTTCATTGGTTTGTTGTATTTCAACACAGACGTGCCTTAAAGTTACCTCTTTCAACTGAATTCTTTCATACGTATTCGTGTCTTCGTTATTTTATTGAAACACTAACTGAACTCCGCTAAGTGTTTGATGTTCTTTTTAACCACAGCTTGAAGTAATTTGAGAAAAAGTTAATGGAGGGAAAATATTGCACAGTTTTCGGGCCGTTTCTCGTTTTTATCGGATAGGAGTAGGTAGGTACATCAATAATAATGCACTACCAACCTAATCTTTAGTCTCATTCAGAAATCCATAGCCTCAAGATACTCAACTTCGCGACTCTTATATCTATGAAAGAGAATACATTACCGCGACAGAATTTCGATATTCTTCTCACTCTTTCAACGTATATAGGGGCCAGATGAAAATCTTATAAATTTATTGATATAAAAACTTTAAGGAAATGTAAACAGATCATTGATCAAACCTGCAATACATAGATACCAAATAGGTATATCGTATATTTGGCCACGTTAATAAAGTTAGTTATTTATATACATTTTACATGGAAGGATCATATTTTTAACTAACAATAAGGCAATGGCCATACTACCGTATTACCAGTATGTAAACGAAAAAAAGATTCATATTATACATCTTAGCTGAATCATTAGCTGTCAATACTTAAACTATTTAAATTATTATTTTGACCTTATTATGCAATATATTAATGACAATTCAATTGTTGTTAATATATTCGAACCCGAAATACTTAATATGAATTTATGTTCCGTAATAAATTAAAATATAGCGTCTGCTTAAATACCAGCAATAGTCCTTATAGGTAATTCTGAAACATATTACGCAGATTCAATGGGGCATGTATTAGAAGCGTTTGGTTACGACGCTCTAGGGCGATATAACGACCCGTCTAACGTACGAGATATAATTAATTATCTCTCAGTAGATATGTGCATTCAGTTCATGTGTGATATTCTCGAAATCAATTATTGTTGAATGGATCAATAGGAAGAAAAATAAATTTGTCCTAATCTATATCTATTAATCTATAATGCTAAACTTTATTGAAATATTACATATTGAATTGAATAGTACTATTGTGTTGCCATGCCCTTAGAAGGCTTTTTTTGACCTAAATAAATAAATCAAAGGTAAAGAAGATAATAATGTTACTCATATCAACTGCCCTGTAAGAAATGAAATAAAATACTTTTTTAGGTTTGAAAGCTTTGTTATTCTTTGAACATTGCAATTATATCACTTATTTAAAATATATAAATGATTTCAAAATTAGTATTGACAAACAAAACGGGTAATAGGAAATCAAACTTTTTGTCGCTGTTGAATGAAGTTTATACGAATATTGTATGAAAGTATCACGAATATTGTTTAAATAGTGATTGTATGGAAAGGTATGCTATTGTGATGAGTTACGAGTCGCGCAGTGGCGTAGCATAGGTCACTGGCACCCGGTGCAAACCCCCCCTTATTTTTACAACTGAATAGTGAATATATAAAATTTGGGACATGGTGAAATTGGTACTCTTATTGAATAACAGTAACCTAAAGAGAAACTGATATTACGATTTACGGTGAAGAACAAACAACAACAATACATTTAAGAAAAAACGTTGAAGGAAGTCAATTTTTTTACTGTTACCTGTGAAATGCCGCCCCCGACAAAGTGCCGCCCGGGGCGGACCGCCCCCTCCGCGCCCCCCATCCCCCCCCATGCTACGCCACTGGAGTCGCGGACAACTTATTTTATTTATTTCCGCCTATCCACACGAAATTTCGCTTATACCTACACACTCTTAAAAAAATATTTCTTACTATAGGTTATACATGACTTAAATAATTTTTACACACTTATTGGAAAAATGAAGTAAATTCCATCAATCAATATGAAATATGGCAGCGGTAGACTGATAGCTCGCAGGTTCAATCACTTGAGGAAAACTTCAATGGAGCAAACTTTTATAACATTCATAATCTTAGCGAAAAAAAATATTTTCATTCATTTTATTTCTTATAGTATTATTATAATATGAAATCGATGAATGATTAATGAAAATGATTAAAATCCGGTTTTCTATAAATTTGGCACCGGATTCTCTTTTTTATTAAAGCAAATTTTGGTTTATTTTAAGATAAAAATTCACTTGCCCGTGTACGTTCAAACAGAAATTATAAAGGCGACAAAGGAAGCCAGAGCAAATAGCGACGTGTTCTATCTACATCGTAAGGAAATTAACTGGATACCTATCCCCTGTAGCCCGGAGGTACTTAGCAATATAAGCGTTCTTATTACGGTAAATTCTCATATTTTTTTAACTATTTCACAAAGACTGGGTAGTAAGTTCGCGAGTTGAGGAAGAAATGTAATTTAAATAAACTTACATTTTGATTTCAGAAAATATAGCTAGTTACTACATTCTTTGAGTGTTTAAATACATGTATTTATTTAACCCTATATCATGATTTTTGTTTTCGAATTACATCTGGTCACTTCTGATAGAGTGTTTCATAGATGAAAACACGGTGAAGTGCATATTGCACGTTTTGGTTCCAGTCTATGGGTTTCCGAATGCTAGAATTAAAAATAGATCAAGAACTCAACAGTGCCTGATGTACGATGGCTGAGGTACCTAAGCGAGTCCTGCTCGTCTGTCAATATCTAACATATTGTTGTCATTTTCATTCAAATAAAATTATTGTGTACCTATTAGACTATTATTTTTTGCAAGACCTTAAATTATATAAATGTAATAACATGTGTCAAATCAGTTAGAATTTTGAAAGTAGAGGAAAGGTCGGTAAGTAAATTAAAATATTTCATCAAGATAGCTCAATAAAAAACCTTCTTAAAAATATCACATCTTTACATATAGGTACGTATATCTAAGTTAATACATAACATCTGAAATCATGACCACAACAGACTCTCATACCTACTCAATGAGAGTTGGTGAATATCACACATCTTCTGTTTACTCTTGAAAATGCTAGTTTCACTCTTTTCAAATATTTTTCTATGCCATTTTATTTTTAAACACTAAGTAACGGAGTAGGTACTAGATACTATTGCGGTGTTTTCCCTGAGCAATTACTCTAATAGCATTTGGAATATGATACATTATACCGCTTTTATAGTATCCAGAACGTGACACCTTAAAATAATATTATAACATGACGAAAATAAAGCGAAATAAGTGTACTATAGCAACAACAGAAAGAGAAATTGCAGCTACTTTAAAAGATTTCCCATCAATTACTCCGGCATCGGCAATGTTTTCCCAACTGCGTCTACTTTCAAATATTGTAAGATGAATTACGACAATAACTTTTCTTCATTACCTTCCAATTCTTTAAAGGTTTTGAAGTTTAATATTATTTCGTATATAATGTGTTTAAATTAGGAGTGGGCGTTAATTCAACAAGCAGCTTTTTTTAGCCGCTTTTCTAATGTTAACGAATTAGCTGCTTTTCGTTTACCACAAAAGCCGCTAAATTTATTATTTGTTTCATCAACGATTTTCGAACGCAACGCGCGGATTAGCTCAACGAACATTCAATGCGTAGTCGCTAATTGCAAACCAGCTAATAAAATTAGCTGCTTTTTTAAGAGGTTATCAATTTGTAATTAACAGTTTCATTTCGTTAACACAAAAACCGTCAACGACCCACCTCTAGTTTAAATAGTACCTCCTTGTTATATAACTATAGAGGTTGCCAAATCCGATAGACACTAAAGGCCTTACAGCCCTAACATAACCATCAAAAGATATCTCGCGGACAAGTGAAGACAAACTAAGATATAAGATATTTCGATATAATAAATTATATGTCGACATCGAAAATGTTGATAGACAAGATATCTCGATAGACAAATATTTCTACTTTTGACATTAGAAGTCGAGTTTTAAGTGTAAGTAACATGTTAGAAGACATAAAGAGATAATCGATTAAAACACGAGAAAACGGTCGACAAAATTTTGTCGTGGTTGTCAAACTAGGCCGGCTGGTGCGTTAGGTACTATATATAGAGAACAAAACGAGGATTTTGAGGAGAAACCACCTTGAACCATGCGTCGGGTGCCTCTCTCCCTAAAACATGGCGAGGGGCCGATGGCTGGCCATGCATCATACTCGTGAACTAGTATGTACCTACTTCATATACGAATACTTTCAAGTAAAAAAAACCACCTATTCTAAAAATAACTAAGGAAAAGAGATGTTCAAGTTCAATTCGTGAAACAAACTTTGTATTCTGTGAGCCAATTATGGCGACGATGACCATACTTTCGTCGCTTGATTTATACATGACATTGTGATTTACGATAACTGAGTACCTACCGGAAAATCAAAGGGTTAAAAATTCAAGCAAACTTTTGCAGCATATCAGCAGATCTCAGTCATATCAATGTTTCTATTTAACGTAACTCACTGCTATTACAAGTTAGCTTCAAATAAAATAAACTCCTAAAATTCTAAATCGAATATTCATTTTTATTCTATTCATTTTCGATAAAAATGTCGGTTACGACATATAGGCTGTGACCTACCTACATGTTAGGTTATCATTCTGTATCGAACTGTAGGTATATTTAACTCATTTTCGCTAAAAATGTCGGTTATGACAAATAGGCCGTTACTCATGGAAATATTTCTTATGAAGCAAGTTAAACTTGAAATTGTATTCAAAATATGAAATTCAATGGTCTTTGTGTGCATTAGAAATCTATATTATTCATATATTTATTACATACCTATATAGCAATAGATTCAAATTTAATAAATGTATTAATTAAAATCAGATTATTATGAAATATACTTCATTCGGACTAGATTATTAGCGACTGTTTATACTATTAATGGCTATCAATTATACTGGGATTGTCAATTAAATCAAGGAGAAGCGACTTAATCCGGGTCGGACGCAGGACACAATTATTCATCAGCAGTATTAAGCCGGTTAATCCGACAATATTGACCGGTTTCGTGGCGACGCAGCGAGGTAGTAGTACCTACTGCCCTTAACGCCTTATTTGATTTTTATTGTTTGTTTCAACGTAAACAATGTAAAAAACGCATTTTCAACATAAGTTATAGCCTTAAACTGAATTCCTGAGTGTGACATTGGGCATGCCCATTTCTGTGTCTATTTTACTGATCATTTTCCTTTACAGAAGAGTAGGTGATCACCCTTCAGTGCTCTGCCCGAACGAAACCTTTTTTTTTTAAATGTCTTGTATGACAAAGGACGAATCGGTGGGCGTCCATATCTACACACTTTACTATAACAATAATTAGGTACAAAAAACCTCAAAATATGTTCGACGAATAGCGTCCTTGTGGTGTGTCTGTCAGAAATTATAGTTATGTAAAGGGAGGGCGCGAGGCGAGAATGATTTTATTGTTACAACTTAAAGATAAATATAAAAAGGGAAATAGAAATAAGTACGTCACCACGTCAGCAACCAAAAAATTCTTCTCCATATACGGAGTATGTATAATTATTCTCCTTATATAAGTCTTTTACACGCACTATCACACGATTATTAAATAACAATATTAAACATTTATATCGCGGCGTGAATACTAATTATTAAGCGACCGAAACTTCCATAAGAAGCGCTTTCCACAATTATTATTAAAACACACGAGCACGCCTAAATCCAACCAGGTTAGTAAAATTAAAACGTCAAAAGCTCGGCTCGACTTTCAAGAGTATATCTTGGTTATATAATACTACCCTCAACATTATAATTTTATTAATAACTAGCAACGCGCCCCGGCTTTACACGGGTGCAATGTAGATGTACTATACAGAAAACCTATATTACTCGCTGATAGTGTAGCTTTCTATTGGTGGAAGAATTTTCAAAATCGGTCTAGTAGTTTTTGAGTTTATTCATAACATACAAAAATACAAATCTTTCCTCTTTATAATATTAGTATAGATGTTCTATTCCGAACATGTCAGTTCCCCGGAATTCGAACCCAGGACTTCCGCTGCTATACGCAACGCGCATACCACTGAACCACGGAGATAGACATCACTTTTATAGCCATAAATCTAGCAAATAACTCTCCAGATATGTTACCGTTCCAATGGATGTAGTTACCTAATTTACTTTCCTTTTGTATTAATTGGAAAAACTCATTTTTCTATCTTACGTTAGATATTTTTTCATTAGAACTTATTAAATTCATAAATTAAGTAATGTCTACATTTCCGTTAGATCGTTATGGTTTCATACTGATAAATAAAAGATTATTTAAGTCTAGACCGAGAAGGCTTTCTAGCTAATGGCTCTAAAAATATTTCATTTCTAGAATTGTTTCGACTCAGAAATGCGCCAAGTGACAGTTAAAGTGATGTGTTCTGTTGTGGGAACGGAAAGTGTACATTTATTAAATGTCTTCCCCTAAAGGGAGTCAGTTGTTTTGTGAGCTAGATTATTTTTGAAACGTCCCGATTCTACGAACGCAACTGAATTATAATTATTGAGTAAAGCTTATGCATAATATTGTCTTTTATTAACGCGAGTATCACACATTTAAATAAAATACTGTATACCGGATTAAAACGCGATTTAGACCACGGTTGCTGCAAAGCATCCGAAACGTCGGGATAAATAATTTAAACAATATAAATAATAAATCGCGTTTTAATCCGGTATACAGTATTTTATTTAAAAGCTTATGCATTTTCTTGCTAGAATTTTAAAACTATTTCTACCATTGGCAGTATACTGTTAATCAAATATTTCTACAAAAGGTATCAAAAGACAACTTTTAATATTTGTTTTTTAGGTTTTTTCTCAATTCATGTTTCGACTTTTAGTATTTTTAAATTTTGTTAAATATATTTAGCAGATTAATTATTATCCTTAGATTCAAATGTACTTTTGGTCGAAATAGGTTTACACAAAATCTTGGTAGAAATACACCACACAACTAGGTAGTAAGATACACATCGCAGAGACTCAGAACTGCAGTTCCGGAATCAATACGCTACTATTCGCAGTAACTAGTCGTATGCTAATCTGTTAATATCGCCATACAAAAGTACCGAGTTAATGCTATAAGGTTTTTATATTGAGTTAAGCAACAGAAGAGCCGGAAGAAAATCCCGGTGAAACAACACATACAATTTTTTTTCTGGAACAGAAGAAAACACTTTATTTCATGAACAAATACCTTAGTCCACAAATATAAGATTAATCATTAAATAGGATTTTTTTTAAATAAAAAATATAAAAAAGTCTCTCCCTCCCAAACACACCTACTTTCTCTGCGTTATTCCTCTTTCTCCAGTGTATGATAGCAATCAGCTCTAGAGGATACTACGTAACGTCGAACGCAGAGTATATTAATATCGAACGCCTGTACGGTAGTAGAAGGCCTGTACGTCTTACTTACCTACATGTTTCTATTTCATGAAGGATCTTATAGATACATGTCCTACAAATACATATTACCTACGAGTATACGAATATAACTCGCTCATATTACTTATATATAATATTATAATAACGAATATTACTTTACAACTGTACTATTCAATACCGCTCAATAAATTATGTAGGTAATAGAGAAAAGTTCAGTTTTAAGCATTGTCATATTATATGACTATGAGCTGCTTTTAATAGTGAGATATATTTAACTTAGGAATCATTTTAAATTTTTGTCAGTTTTATATAAAAAACCTACACATCAAGCCGGCGACAAGCGCGTGCAACCAATACGTGGGCACCTAACTCAACAGTTTCAGTTTCCTTTTGAGGGAATTATTCTACGAGCTTTAAATCATGTAAAAACGTTATATTATTTATTCCGATGTTTCGAATGCATATCAGCAAGCGGGGTCACGGGCAACTGAAAGGTATCTTTGACTTCCAAACAATCATACTTAAAACCTGTAGGCCAATTCACGTATTTTAATGACGCGCCGATCAAGGTGCAGTGACGCTCCGATGAAGTTTAAGTCTAAGCGCTAAATGGTATTCTCGTAATATTTGAACTGCGCGTAAGCTGCACGTCAACTGCGCGCAAACAGCACGTCAAAAGAACTCGCTTACTGAGTAGCCATGTCAGTCAAAATCTTAATTTCAGGTTGAAGTCTACAAAACTATTAAATTTTATGAAATTAGTAAGCAAATAGGTTTTTAATATTTTTAGTGGATACTCGGGTTATTCTTCTCATAAATTATGGATGACGTTGTTTTACGTCTACTTTTAGCTGTGGGGGAAAAAAATCTTAAAGTGAGGTTATAAGAAACTTATTTCCACAAAAAGATGTGGATTTTGCAAGAAAAAATGACAATTATTGTTAATTTAAAATTAAAATGACATGCAGTATTTAATTTTAATTACAAACATTCATAAAAAATTCAATTCGTTTCAATAAAAGTAAGAAATTATGAACTTATGCGGAGCGTAACTAAAACTGCAAGTTGATCGTAAACAATTGTCACTGGAAACGTCAAATGAATACGTGAATATTTTGTTTCGTTTTAAATCACGCCCAGCAGACGCACAGCAACAGAATACCGCTATAGCGCTCGCGTGACGCGAACTTGACGCGAGCGTGATCTAAACCCCTCGTCGAACATAAGAGAATACCAAAAGTGACATTTTGATCGAAACTTCACTGCAACTGCACTGCAACTTGACGTCTTTAGTTACGTGAATTAGCCTGCTGAGCTTATAACACGAATACTGTTTGCCAGTATTGCCATAATATAAAAAATTACAGAAAGTATTAACTCCGTAGAAATAGATGGCGTTAGTATGGAAACTTTGTTGAAATTCAAATCGGACAGCTGCACCCTTCAGTCTGAAAAGTATTTGAAAGGTCAGGATATAAATAATATAATTAATAAATCACGTTTCAATACGGTAAGTTATTTTTTTTAAATATATGATATTCGCGTTCATACAAGGTATTATTATTCCACAAGCTGTTATCATTACGTAACTAATATCATCCATGTTTATGAATTTTCCAAAACTTACTGCCCTAATATAAGGGTCTTGTTCATTTTCGAATCAAGGGCATATTATATCTATATTGTAATTGTATGAGTGAATATTGTTGTCGGAGTATACTTATCTACAAAAGCGATGATCAACATAAAAGAAAACACCAATTTTAAGATAGAGAGAAGTTTATTTACTTAGAAATACATTTCTTATTATTTCTCGATTAACCTAAATCTGCTCACGATAATACACACATAGAAGTATACTGAAAAATACCTTAAATAAAATATATATAAATAAGAACCATTCTTAAGGTCGCGTCGCTAGATGTTACTTAAATTCGGTCAGAGGCGGTCGTTTAATGAGATTGACGTACATCCTTAACATACATTTACCATACAAAACTAATAGAATAAAGTCAAAGTCAGAAGATATACAGAACAAATACATCATACATTTCCATATACCCTTGTAAGATCACAGTCAATACAGTTAACACAAGGCAGACTAACTTTTTTTACATTTTTTTTGTTATTAACTTAATGTTTACGTATGCTAGACGCTAGTTATACATATAATTCATTGCGCTAGTGAAAGTATGATATAAAACTATGTATCATATTGAAATCGACCCTTATATTTAATGGAATTGGAACATCTAATTCCAGTCAAAAATGAAATTTAATCGTGAACTTAGTACCTAGCATTTGTAATACAGAATTGCATCTCGTTTGAAATAATCATTTAATAGATTAGAAGCAACACGTGAATTCCCGAATCTACATTGGGCAGACATATTTGTGTATGTTACACTTCACATAAAACTGAATACTGTTGGATGAAATGCACTATTTTAAATGTTTATTACTTACGACTTTTTTTGTTTGCTTTTTTATTCACGGACATTTTCACGTCGCGGATTCCCTTATAAGAAAATTGAAGGCTTGCAATTATTCCTCAAGAAATTTGAAATAAAGATAACTTACAAGCCGATAAAATCACTCGTCTCAAACTCTACACAAATCGATGCCTCCTACGTAAGCTATGGTAACCGACAAAGTTAATTTTTACTAAAGTGTCAATTTTCAATTTTCGTCTTAGGTACTTACCTAAAAAAATTAAATATGTTCGTTTTTTTAAAAACGTAAAACACTTACTATGTTGGTTACTATAACTTACGTGAAAGCCGTTCAAATATATAGAGAAAAAGAATTGGAATCAAACAAGTTAATTAAACCAATAGTCTTACATAGACGTGGGAGACCAAAAGTTCATTTCACGCATTTCTGATGGTTTCGCTCGGATCGCTTGCGCCGTTTTGGGAGATTTTGGAGAGAGCTTGGCCGGTTCGCTCATTAGAATCTTCGGTTCCTTGGTTTTCGGGGACGGTCCCAAATTTTCAACTGATTCAGCGAGACTCATAGCTAAAAAGAATATGTTAAAAAATTTATAATAAAGTAATTTATTTTGCTATTTAATAATGTATAGCATGCAAATATTTGAAGACAGGAATGGATGAAGGGGCTCTGTAACATTTTTTTAAACTCATATTTAGAAATTTGTTAATATCATAAAAATTATAAAATTGAAATAACATCCAGAGAGATGTTTTATATGTTGGAGAAAGCGATAACCTAAGATAATAAGTTGCTGATTCACTATTGTGGTAGGGGTAAGTCGTGAGGTCAATAACTGTTATTGTAATGGCGGCGCATGGAGGCGTTTTGTAGCGGGGATTTTGCAAACGGCACAGACTCGTGATACCAAGCCACTACACAGATATCGAGATATGAAAGAACGGCGTAACCCGGTCGGAATTTCGATATTCCTCCCACTCGATCAATGCCCGAAGTTACCAGACGTGAGGAAAACATGCTTACAGAAAATTATAAACATGTCGTCCCGGTGGGATTCGAACCCACGACCCATCGATGCGAACGGAACGAGCTCGTCAGAAGCTAGTATTGTTCATTAGGCATTCGGAGTTTTCTTTTATAAATGTACATATAATGCAGTGATGGTTTTGTTTTGAAGAACTGCAAAGCTCTACAGCTGATAAATACATATATGATGAGTATAGATAAAATATTATAAAACACTTACTCTGTAGTCTATTTTCCACAATTTCCTCTTCAGCCAGGGTAGAAGAAGAGGTGGTCAGGTCTTTTTTGAAGCCCAAGAGCGCTGTCGTGAGCCAGGATCGACCGTGAGCATCATCCACTGGCTCAAATGGAGACGTGAAATACCTGCAAACGAGAAAATTTACGATCAGCCTAGCATGACCATCAAGAGGTATCGAGATATATCTCAATATCGCGACAACTTTGATATATAAGATATCTCGATCGACAGATATCGCTACTTTTGACATAAGTTGAGTTTTAATTGTAAGTCTCATGTTAGACCCAGAAGATATAATGAGATAATCGATTAAAACACGAGCAAACGGTAGAAATTTCTTTGTCGTAGTTGTCATGTTAGGCCGGTAGCTGTAAGTCTATTACCAAAACGAACACCGAATTCTATTTATGATTATAATTATGAATCATAGTGATGTCAAAAAAAAGCCACTGTACGATCCGTCCGCCGAACTTTTGGTTTTGGTAATAGAGAGACGGATATTAACTATTATGAACGCGAGGAGCATAATGCAAAGAGTAAATTTTGGGTGCGACGAACCTATCTGAACGCAAAACAAATTCCTCTAATCGCGCCAAAAAGCCCATCATACATAATCCTCACTATCAAAATTAACAATAGATCAACTCCTACATACAGCCTCACACTGATACATCAAATATTATAATATTGTTGATACATTAGCGACATACACATAACAATGTATGTATCATAATAGACATTAGAATTAATATTCCCATCATTGTATTTTGTTGTATAACAAACTTATCAGTTATACTTCTTTTATAAACAAACAATATAACAATCTTCGCGATTACTAACTATCAATTGATCAAGTATAAGCAAAAATGGATAATTACTATGTTCAATTATGCTATGTTAAGCTTCTGTTAACATATGTCTAATTAACTCATATCGTCATGTCGTCATATCGTCATATCGTCAACCAATGAGGGAGCTGATCGATGACGACAAGAAACTTACAATTTGACGCATCATGGTGACTTGTTTTTTGTCTTTGATAATTTATTTATTCGCTTTTAGGATTACACGTATTAAGCACAGCACTGAAGTCTTATACTAAACTAAGCCATTGTTCAAACATATTAATTTTAATTTATTTTTGATTATAAGAAGAGAATCAATGTTAATTTCTATTTACTTCTTATTGTTTTCCTCTCTCTCCTGCATGCGGTTGCTTGGAAAGCTGAAAAACTGTAAAGCTATTTATCTACTTTATTTTAAGTTACCTTTTTCTGTACATAAATTTGTGTGACAAATTATATCTATCTCTGTATCTGTACCAAAACGGAACAGTTCTCCCTTTTTCTCAGAAACACGTGGAGGTATCAAGAAATTCATATCAAATACTCAGGTCTGCAATCCCTTGCAGCAATGAAAAAATCAAACTTCTAAGTCGAAGCAATTAAAAGATAAGGCCTATTATGCTCCGATAATCCGCATATTTTGACACACGCAAGGGAATCAAACCCTATCCCGTTGATGAAAAAGATGTCATGTGGAACATGGTGTAATGGTTAGCTCCTTACAAAAATTTTGTA
Source organism: Anthocharis cardamines (assembly GCA_905404175.1). Taxonomy (NCBI): domain Eukaryota; kingdom Metazoa; phylum Arthropoda; class Insecta; order Lepidoptera; family Pieridae; genus Anthocharis; species Anthocharis cardamines. The sequence goes on from FR989961.1 coordinate 5,544,314, forward strand.
AAACGATAAACTTGGCGATTAAAAAGAGTGACGAAGAGTTTCTTGCCAGTTCTTCTCTTCCGTTCTACGCCCATGATTTGAGAACTGGCGGTAAATGTAAAATTAGAAGCATTTAATATGTATTTTTTATTGACGTTCATAAGTGTACATTATGTTACCTAAATGAATAAATTATTTTGAATTTGAATTTGCTTTTCAGCAACCGTGGTCGCGGGGAGACTGAAAAATGACAGTTGTCTGATTTTAGAAATGTCACAAAGTTGCGATATTAAAGCCATCTATTCTTACGGTGTTGATATTTACTGTAATTTTCTATATTATGACAATATTAACTAACGGTGTCCTCTTGTTTTTTAGTCTGTTTGATGATAAATAATTTAAATAATATAAATAATAAATCGCTTTTTATCGGTTCACAGTATTTTATTTAAATACTTTTTTTGTGCCAAAAGTTTGTATGGGCCTATACATCTACCTCTTCTATATACATCTATGTTCTTTGATAACATTCACCTGTTATTATACATCTTTCGGCGGCTGTTAGGGCTGGACGGTGGAGAATGCATCGGTGTGGTCGGCAGGCTCTTGCTGCCGCGGCGCGCCGACAGGTTGTAGCGAGTGCCCTCCGGCCCTTCGCTCTGCCCATCGTCCGATGGAGAGGCCACGGTGAAACCACGTGGCGTACGAGTAGATATCATGTGATTTGCGACCTGTAACCACCAATCAATATTTACTATTCATTGTTCCATATAATATTCAGTTACACTTATATTATAAAGAGGAAAGATTCGTATTTTTGTAACAAATAAACTCAAAAACTACTGGACCGCAGTGGGCGGGGAGTGCGGTATTCACAAGTAACGGTAAAAAAAATTGACTCCGTTTTTGTTGTTGTTAGTACTTCACCCCGTAATGACAAGAGTTTCTCTTTAGGTTAGTGTTATTCAATAAGAGTACCATAAATAATAAAAAGAATACGTTAACAAATTAAGAAACTGAAATAACTGATAGTTTTCATTTTATATTTATTTGAATTATGTCTATAAACATAAATTTCTAAGTGTGGCCTACGAGTATCATGTGATTTGCGCCCTCTTAAATAAAATAAAATAAAATAAAATAAAATAAGCTTTATTATTCCTTACATACAGGATATGGTTGTTTAAATATTAACACTTATTATTTATATCTTAACCTATATACTTATCCTAGCTCTTATACTCTTGCGCCCTCTTAACATTAATAAATATTAGCTGTTTTTTTTCTTGTATAAAACTTTATTAGACAGGAATTAGCAGAACGGCCATGTCGTAGGCTTCGTAGGTTACGCTTCTGCCCTCGGATCTGACATGTTAATAATTTGAGAAGACACGTTTTTCCTTTTGTCTGGCTTCTTCCGAATGGAGCGTTGGGAGGAATATATCGAGGGTTGAGTCCCAGTAAGTATGAAATGAAATGAAAATATATCACATCACAAATATTAATTACGGCTATATTCTTTATATATGTGGAGGAAGGGAGGTGTGGTCTTCCTCCAAGCTAAAGGGAGGATCCTCGACCAGTCGAACCACTGACTGGCCGGCCCTAAGGCCCCAGTGGTTGATGTCGAGATGTTGTATATATACTTAGCGCGCACAGAAACTTTGATAGCGCGATTCAGGATTAGACGTCTTTGTATTGATTCTTGTACCGGATTATAGATGTCGCTACAGTACTCCCCCCCGAAGACCGGAGGTCGATCGAGATCTTGAAACAGCTGTGTTGAGAGTGTTGCTTGCCAGTGCCAGGTTGCCCGAGATTCCAGTGAGTCGGAATCGGATGTCGCAGAGTTCGCGGTGAGTCGGAACTGAGTGCGATGATGCTGCATGTTGCTCCAGTGAGTCGGAGTGCTGCAGTGTTCGAAGCTGGCTGCTGCGTCGACCAGGAGAGATGTGCTCTGCTTGCTGACCGGCCGAAGTGCAGTGTGCTGTGCTGAAGGTGGCTGAGTGTGCTGGCCAGGCATACGCGCTCGCTGCATGCTAGTGGACAGGATACCCGTTGAAGCCGAAGGTGCTGGCTGGCAGTGACTTGATTGCTGCTGATTGATGTTGTAGGAAGGAGTGACGACGTCATGCTTTTTGATGTTCAGAAGTAGGTGTTCTTCTGCGGGGTTACCAATGTGGAGGAAGGTGGCTGAATCACGTCGGGGTCACCAATGTGGAGGAAGGGAGGTGTGGTCTTCCTCCAACCTAAAGGGAGGATCCTCGACCAGTCGAACCACTGACTGGCCGGCCCTAAGGCCCCAGTGGTTGATGTCGAGATATTGTATATATACTTAGCGCGCACAGAAACTTTGATAGCGCGATTCAGGATTAGACGTCTTTGTATTGATTCTTGTAGCGGATTATAGATGTCGCTACATATATCTTAGGTAATTTAGTTCCTAAACTTATAAAATTGAACTAAACTTACAACTTTTAATTTCATACTTATAGCACTCAAGCTTTGATATAGCCAAATAGAGAGAAAAACCGTTAAATTCGGAATTCACGTTGTTGGTCGATTTCCGATTACCCAAAAATAAAATAGTTCGGCAGCACACCAATGATCACCAATCATATAGCACTTCACCGTCACTAAGCAAAGCCAATAACACTACACGGCTAGTAAACCACGGCTAAACCCTTTTCGTTTCGTTTGAGTATAAATCATAAATACTTTGTCATGGTTACATAACATTTAAAACCACATTTACGCATTTTCCTGTATGAGAGTTAACCTTATGTATGTATAACTGAAATAATGAATTATATCAATCTTCTGAATCACATTAAGTGTCCGATACGTGTGTTAGTTTAAATTATGGAATGAGCAAAATCTTGACTGTTCGACCTTATTGTAAAAAAATGACAATTCTTAAATAAGTGGTTAATCTTTGTCAAGAATTGTTGACAAGCTTCCATTATGTTAATTTTATCAATCAAAATTTAAGTCATCGCAGTACTTGCACAATTTACATAATTAATACTATTCTTAACAAATTTTAACCTTTTCCTTAGTACTTTAAACCCATATAGATTTTAAAGCAACCAATGCTAGAAAATAAATCAGTAAATATTGGCTTACTCGTGTTAAAAATAGAACAATACACTCGGAAGTACCGTAAGTGCTACAATAATTGAACTATGTACAATGTACATACACGAATGCATTCAGGTCACTCTGACGCAGTTCAGACTAGAACGCAATTCGCTGCCGTCATGCATAAACGTATAACTGTATCGGAAATTGTCAATTAGTAATTTGTCAATCTAAAATTTAATTGTTATAATATCGAACTTATTCTGGAATCGGCTGATGCAACAACAATAAACGATTCCTATTTATCAAAAATGACAATTAAGAGTGCATCGAGACATGAATAATAGTTTACACGTGATATTATAATGACAACATAACCTTGGCCATCTCGACTGCGTAATAATAATATTACTTTATATATGTTATATATTATCATTACTTTATATATGTTATATATTTTATTCTGCAAATAACTAACGTTGTTTACTGTCATAAATATTCAAATGGAAAACGTACATTCATTTTTATACAACTAACATTTTCTTTATCTAAGCTGGAAGTTACGACATCCAACTATACGTAAAAGGTAGCGCATAAATTGTTCGAGCAATCTCACCTTGAGAACAGAAGTGCCACAAGCCGCTCCCTCGCCTTTGAAACCATCGTCTGTTCCTGCCGGTTTTGGCTTAGAATTCAATGGGTTAGCTGAAATTAAAATAATAATAGTTATGTAACTTCTGAAATAAGCCAATTCATTTTTATATTCAAAAGGTGAAAGTAAGTCTATTTTTGTTCCGCTTCCACGACCAAACCGCAAAATTGAAATTGAAGTCATTTCATAAAACCCTGAAAATATGGGTCTCTTTTTTATCACAGTATCACAATTACAAATCGAATAAAACTATAAATGACTCGTAGGACAACGAAAATTTACGTACTCATAATGCATACCTACTCCTAATGTCGGTTACATAAAGTCCGCTTTTCGACCGATATTTTGATCCGGATCAAACTGGTATGCGAAATGTCACGAAACAAGCACAAATGCTTGATAAACCCGAGGCCCAGTTGAAAGCGGGTACGTGTAACAAAGCGGGAAGCGGACACGTTACAAACCTATCTTTTCTTTGTCAATTATTCTTCTTATTTCGTAACCCAAGTCGAACCTTTATAAAGTATTTGGAGCATTAAACCGAATCACGCATATACTTCACGATTTTTCTATATGGTTCGTTATCCGGTTGGAATTCCTATATTCCTCTCATTCAATAACAGCCAGAAGTGACCAGTAGGGAACAAAATATTAACAGAAAACTATAAACATATCGCTCCTTTAAAGACAAATCGTTACTAAACACAAGGTAGGTACAAACCTACGTGCAATATGCCCGTCCCAATCGGACAGCGGGTACGCTGTTTTACAGGCTGGCTGTTTTTAAAAAGCGTCTAAATCTCTCCACTGACAATCGACAATTACACACTCTTTGCTATTTCTCATAACTATCAAGCGTTTATTTTACACGCTGACGCTCTCAAGTAGACCGCAAGCTAAGTCCATACATACATAACATAAGGATACATATGGATACAAGTTTCTTTACTACACAATCTAATATATAAAATTTCCATGTCACAATGTTTTTACCAAATTTTATATGCGTATTCAGTAGGTCTGAGAATCGGCTACTATCTATTTTTCATACCTTTAAGTGATAAGGGTTGTTCACCCTTAAATTTTTTGTTTTAATTTTTGGACGATTTTTTTTGTTTTTATTTTTTTATAATGTGGCATTAAAAAATACATTCAACCCTAAATTTTTACTTTTTTATCACCAACCCCTGCTTTTTAGAAATTATTTACATGGCAAATCAACGTTTGCCGGGTCAGCTAGTTTAATATAAAAAAGAAGAGTCCATATACAACATAACAATTTTGTTTAATGTGTAGGAATAACTAAATCATTATGTCTTAGTGACATTAAATAACAAACATCCCAACTTTCACATTTCATCATTTCAATCGTTAGTAACTGTTGAAATGCAAAATCTAAAATACATTTTTGATGGCCATAGGAAACAGAACAGTCTTATCACGATTATCATTTTTCATTTGTTTACACTTAATAGTAGTAGCAATGTTTTTATTATTGTAGGAAAATTAAATTATAATTAATATATACATAGATAATAATTAGTAACAGATGATTTATTGCCACTTCATAAAATAGGTTCCAGCATTTGACTTAATTAATTATCGATTCTAGAAACTAGGAAAAGGTCGATCACGGATGATAACAATATCATCTACATACTGGCGGAAGTATATAATTCCAATATGAACTAATCCTGAATTTGTTGTAAATTTTAAAATAAACATTACCATAAAACCACTGCCTAAATCGATAACACTCAATAATTATAATATACTCAAATTATATTAAGAAGAATAAATTCATATACGTTAAAAAAACATTCAAAGCGAACGTGATACCCACGGTACCGAGTTATTTGAACCTGCTTGTATTACAAAAAGTCATAATTACCTGCAGTATTGATAGGTGCTATGCCGTGCAGAACATCTTGGCATGGCTTAGTATGTTTTGACCAATCCTTATCCTTGGTACTGTTGAATGCCGCCATGACATCCTTTTGTTGCTCTTGAATAACCTTCGGAAGTTCATTGCCGATCTTCGGTTTTCCGAACAATACGTCTGATTTCGGATATCGAATGTAGAAAAAGGAATCCTCGGGCGCCGGAGGTGATGTCGAGAATGGTTCGAATTCTCTGTAAAAAAAAGAAATCACAATACACATTTAACACATAACATGGAGTTTAAGATTTTCAAAACTGCATCAGTATAATAATAATAAAAACACAAAAAGTATTTGGATTGACGTCATTATTTTAAATACCCTCATTTGATATATCCATGATTATTTAAGCTAGAACAATAATATTGTGCTAAGGAACTATTATAGTCCTTTAAAATAGAGCGCATTTGCATTGTTTAAAGATATAAATAACAATTCTATTTAATATGAGCTAAAACATAATTCCGACTCGTATGGACATGGTAATTCCCAACATTCATAGCTTTCAACTAACAAACTAGACATCACAATTTCCCACTCACGATATAGAATTATTGAAATTGTTGACTTGTACAATTAAATTTCTCCATTTCATTGTTGACCGCAGCAGTTTTTACGTATTCTAATATGTTTAATTATAACGCACTGGGCGTAAGTTGACTGAACACTATTACCGCGAAAAACATATTTATATCGACTAGGCATTATAGTTATTTCCACTACGTATGTATGTTATCAAGATAGCATTACGAGAGGCAGCAAAACAAAAATAACAAGTTGACGTCATACATAATGAACCAATCACGCTTGTATATAGGCACACTCCCTCGCTAGAGAAAGCGCCTGACAACTATGACGATAACTACAGAGGTCGAACTTCGAAGACAGGACAGCGGGCCTAGCACGAACAACTTGCGAAAAAGTATTCATACATATGTGTCTAATAACAATCTGTCATTTGTATGAGATTTCAAATGTTTTCTCACACAAATGACAGACTGAAGATACGAATACTTTCTCGAAAGTCATCCTTTACCACTTCATTTACTAAAATATTCAAAAAGATATAAACACATCTTGGCACAGGCGAGAATTACACACTCACAGACGTGCCAAGAAACGAGTGAAACCCTAATAGAGAATACAATAAAATGCTATAAATGTGTGCTTTTGTTTATAAATAGCGATACTCATACTACTGACCGGCGACCTTAGAGGTTCCATTGTACTAACTAACCTCGACGATAGCAGAGTGGGCAAATTCACCCATAAAAAATATCATTTTAAATATAACCAATTCGTAAACAAAAAATGATAAAACTAGCGACGTGGGGGAAACATTATCGTGGAGCACTAACACGTAATGAACAATATTTACATTATATTCAACGAGTTTGTTACTGGGCATTAAAGAAGTGATAAGGATAGACTGATAGCACTTCTTAGGTTAAGGCACTGTGAAGCTCTTAAGTCATTGAAAACCAGAAAATAGAGAAAGTTATAATAGAAAGACGCAGAACTTTTTAAATTATTATTATTTTTATTATCATATTTGTTCGTCTTTATCGAGTCCGTGATTGATAAAAGTTTTTTTATAATGATAAATACATTCAATACGTATAAAAATATTATTACAATAAAAATAAGTGTGACTCGAGTGAAGAAACATCCAGCAAGAAATTACAGAAAAAACATTACCGATGGAGGTAAGAATGAAAGAACTCAAGAAGAAAAAGAATAGATTTGTATGAAATTTAGTACTCAATCATTAAATCTTACACAAAGGTATATAAAAAATATTCTTTATTTTTTGTTTGATAAATTTTTATGACATTTCCAAATGAAAGGATTTTATTTTTTCCCGTCAATATCTGAACCAACCATTATGTAAATTTTATTGCGATACTTGTACTAATCATTTTCAATTGCTTTAATCTGCAATAAACAGAATAACAATATCCTAGTGCTACACAATGTTTATTTTCATAACCATTTTTGGTTAAAATTATGGAAACGCAAAATTTAAAGAAATACAGTTTGAAAAAAACTAAACCCTACTTATTGTATTATTTATCCGTCTCCAATATTTTAATATTGATAAAGTAAAACCTTTCGATATTCTACGTCACGTTTTATCACGATTGATTGACCGTGAGTCGTAATAATTTAGAAATCTTCGACTAACTTTCATTTAAAAGGTTCATTTTGAGTTTTTTGTTTACGTTTAAGAAATTATAACATTAAAATGTTATCTTTTTACACATTTAAAATAAAACAACTTTTACCGAATTTATACGCGATTTATTATATTTTATAGCTGTCACCTTTCAATCTACTCGTTTGCTGGAAAGCATTCGAAACGGTCAGTTATTTTATTTAAATTAACTTTTTTTATGAAAGTAAGTACATAAATACAATATTTTTCTGGTGTTATAATAATATGCTTGAATCAAATATATTATTGTTCTAGGCAAACATATTACCAGCCGTTATGGAAGAAAAATAACAAAACACTTTTCTTGGGGGAGGCCCTAAGCAGAAACAGTATAGCAGGGGTCTACTGAGTGGATATAGACTTGAAGCACCTATAGGCATAAACCAGTTGAGCCCATCTTGAAAACAAATAAACACTACAAAATATAGATTAAAATTTATCCTTAACAAATTGAATAACAAGTTGAAGCTATTTATCTAGGTATATTAAATCGTGCAGTGGTCATTTTGAATATCAACAAAATGAGCTCTAATAATAACCATAGACACACCTCATTCAATTGACATTGTGACGTCATTATCAACATGTTTTAAGTGGTTAGTCTAAATTGCATAGTAAATAATAAAACATGTTGCTAATGACGTCACAATGTCACCAGACCCACCCACATGAGACCCACCTTCACAATTATAATCTATATACATATAATAAAAGAGTAGGATCGAAATTACGCTTCACTAAATATTTTTACTAGAAATTAAGAGGGGTGATAAAAGAAGGGTAGTAGAATGCATTAATGCAATTTTTAAGATTCCTGTCTATCTGTCTGTTTGTTCACGCTAATCTCCGAAGATACTGAACCGAAAATCATGCAATTTACACAAATATATTAATTTACTTAACAACGGGGCAACATATAGGCTTTGTTTCATCGAAATCGGTTCTCGGAAAGAACAGTTATCATCATTCATTCATCAAATATTATTTTAAAGGCACAATTTCACCAAATTGCAATGCAAACTGACTCGCGTTGAACTTTTTCAAATTGTCAGATGTCAATCACAGTTTGATATGTAAATGAAATAGTTTGATGATTTCGCCATTTTCAATATGTATTCGCAGAATAGTGGATATGCGGTCCCACTGTGTAACTTCAGATGCGAGTTCGAAACTTCACTGAAATATTTTTTTCTTTTTGTATTTTTTTTTGAAAGTCCTATATTATAACAATAGAAAATGTATTGTTGACGTATTATCTTTATGTATAAAGTATTTTTTATGAGATCTTTCATTTCGCCTTTTCATCAATCCAATTAGATCGTAGAAGAAAATGTCAATGACTACTCTAATAGCTCTTTCCCCCAAGAAATCATCAAGTACAGCGGATGTAGGATATATCATATGGAGAAAGCTTGCTCAAAAGCTCAGCTTATGGTGAAGCCCACGCGAACGAAGTCGCGGGCATCAGCTAGTGTTGAAATAAAATTTAAAAACTATTAATAATTACCCTTCATTATAAATACCGAACACAAAATAACGTGAAGTCATTACTTTTACCGTGTTAACAAATTATAAAGAATAACCTTTTAACCTTAAACGCAATGTTACGGAGCTTCGGTTTCGGTTCCGGAAGGTCGGAACTTCCGATTGATTTTGCACCTTCGATTCTGATTTCGGTTCGGATAAATTTGAATCGGAGGTCGAAGCACAGCGGCGAAAGTGGTCGCGGTCCGCGCCATTAATTGATTTAATTTACCACTAAAATTTACGAAAATTCTTTTATAATATTGTTTTTTATTAACGCGAGTATCACATATTTAAATAAAATACTGTAAGGTAAGGTGGGGTAAGAGGGACACCGGGGGAAGAGGGACTAGGGACCATAACTAGTAAACCGAAGTGTTTATGACTATGAACTTTCCGTCGATAAAACAGTTAAGCCGAAATAGTTTGAACGGTTTTCATAAGATGTCGCTACGTGACTCAGAAGCCACAAAAAATAAAGACATGTTTGACAGTTGCGAATTCGACTAGTACAAAGTTAGCGCGTTTTTTTGCGAACCAATAGTTTGGTGAAAAAAGAGTGCTGGAAATATTTTAAATGTAATGATACACGGAAAAAACTGTAAGTATTCCTTTTCATTAATGATTTTAGTTTAAAAACAATTAATAATATGAGTTTCTTTCGCTTGAAAATCCCAACCTCCAAAAACAATAGCTGGGGTAAGAGGCTCATTATTCCCGGTGAAAGAGGGACATAATATGTTTCTCTTTCCCCATGTCAGGGGTAACACACATTTTGAAAAATTTATAATTATAGGTAGTTCGAATGAGAGAAATCAGGCGGCAAAAGAAGTTAGTGAGAGATCGCATCAAAGTAACAACAATACAACAGCAAAAGAAGGAAATGAGAAATGGGATGTGAAGAAAAATATAGAAGAGAAAGAGAATTATAAAATAAATGACAATGTCTTGATTCGATACTTTATCAGGAAAAAGTGGGTGTATTATGTAGGTTACATAGAAAATATACTTTCTGGAAGCGATACTAGTTATAATATAAACTTTTACAAAACTTACAAAAAGCCTCTGAAATTTAAACTCGCTAAACAAGTAGATCGTGATACCGTTTTAGAATATTCTATAGTCAAGAAAGTTCACCTGTCTCAAAACCCTAGAAATTCCAAAGAATTTCTTTTGGATGGAGAAGATCATATATATTTTTCTTAAATATTTATGAGGCTCTGTACGGCATATTAATTGATTCAAGTGCCTTGCTTCAACAATAATTTCACATATTTTATAACAATTTTGATTTTAATTTTAATAGTTTTGTTGTTTATTTTTATAATAATTTTGGTTTTTTTTTAGAAGAATTAAAAGACTGATTCACAATATTGATCTCGTTACATAGTGTCATTGCTATTTTTAAAGAGTAACTAACTAGGTTAGGGAGAGACTGTTTATTATTACTGTTTGTATGAATAAATAAATATTGAAATATAACTGGTCGACTTGTTTTTACTTTGCCACCCCTGATCGAACCTGTATGTCCCTCTTACCCCGTTTTGATTTATTCTTCTTTTTCATTCCAAATGATACCTTATTTAATCGATTGTAAGATCAAATTTTGACCTAAGCAGTTCTACCAACAAATTAACGAACATTTAGCAACGAATATTTTAATTCAAACTCCAAACTTAAGAAATAAAATGACTGTCCCTCTTACCCCTTACCTTAGGGGAAGAGGAACGTTTACTTAATCCTGACATTTACCTCAATATCGTCGTAAGAACTAATAATGGCGTAATGACATTTAGCCCATGGGAAGCTAATACATAAAGGCAAGTTTTGTGTGTTTCAAAGATCTTAAAAGGCTTTAGCTGTTCTTCCTAGCGGTCAAAATATTTTACTGAAAATGAAGTATGTTCCACTTACCCCACCTGACCTTATACCGGATTAAAACGTGATTTATTATTTATATTGTTTAAATTATTTATCCCGACGTTTCGGATGCTTTTCAGCAACCGTGGTCGCGGGGAGACAGAAAGATGACAGTTGTCATTGACAGGGCAGCATCCGAAACGTCGGGATAAATAATTTAAACAATATAAATAATAAATCGCGTTTTAATCCGGTATACAGTATTTTATTTAAATTCTTTTATAATTATTTTCAACACCCGGGAAGGTGTTGTATTTTTCGAACTGATATGAATGAAACTGATGAATAATATTTGTTATTTTATTTTATAACATATCTCTCTTTTTGCCTCTCCGAAAAACAAAATTTAAAAACTCCGATTCCGAATTCGTTTGCGATAAAACCACCTCCGTAACATCCCTACTACGTAATAGTGTGATAGGATGATCTACGATGAACCAGGTGGTCGACTACGATCATTGACATAGTATTAACTACGATAATAATTACCGTTGAAAATTTAATGAATAAGTAAAAAAAAGTTTTAGTACTATTAAATAAATTCGTAAAACAGGGGCAAACCAGACAATCGAGACAAAAATTCTTAAGATTTAAAAAAACTGTTTGGGCACCTCCAAACTAAGTACCTTTATGAAATTAAAACCAATCTTGAGACTTGAAGGTTTGACGCTTTCGTAATGACTAAATTCACATTCCAAACAAGCACTGCCCTTGAATCTCTATTTTTCGAAATAATAATAAGAGTTGTGAAATATTGACTAAGCACTGAGAATGTATAAATAGAATTCTTGAAATCTCAAGTGGAAATGATATTAAGTTATTGCAAGGTTTCTTTGTTAGATTATATAAGCTATTGAAAATAATATAATTATAAAATATTGACCTTACAAATAACTACCTACTAATAAGAAAAAAATTAATTTATGAATATTTTTGTCAATTCTAGACATTATGAGTAATAATAATCAATAAATCGATCTATGTAAGCAAAAGAAAACCTACCTAAGAAGAAAATGGAACAGTCCAAAATTAATAACAAATACTTCAATTAGTAGGGTGAGACTCACTTGTCTCACACTATTTGATTTTCGTGGAATGTGATAATCCTAGCCCAATCAATGATGTGCTATTGAATTAACTGTAACAATGCAATTCGCACTTCCCAGATTTTCAATCAATGAATGTTACCATGATCAAATTGTGATATTATATCTAACGTGACCATACGTCCTGCTTTGGGTGGGGGATTCAGGACTCGGAAACCGGTTATGTAAAATAACTGTAATGTAAATAATAAAGGTTTTTGTTAACATTCTTTCATTTTTGATCATATTTACTGAAAAAATTAGTGTGGTAAAAGTGCGAATTACTCTTTAAAACTAATATCATGGTATCTCAGTCAGACATGTATATTGGAAAATAAAAAATAACCGGTATGCAAGCCCAGGACATGTATTTTGGAAAATAAAAAATAACCGGTATTCAAGCCCAGGCAGGATTATCCCGCAAGAGCAAAAATATCCCACTTTTGTAAACAAATCTTGACATACTTGCCTAAATGATTATACAAATAATTAAATTATTTATACACAAAATTCCGTAAGTGCATGGTCTAATAAAAATGATCACGTTAGATATACCACACAACCATTACATGGCCATTTTTAAAGAAATGCATGTACAAAAAAATATATACATCAGATTTAGCCATTTGCACCCGAACAGCGCCTCTCAGGCGACATCCTATTCTTTACTTCAACTCATACCAAAAAATGGTTTAGGTGCAAACGGTTTAATAAGAGTAACCTGAGAATTATCACTCATGGAATTTGACAAGTGCACTACTTAAATAGCTCTTCAATCTTGGTTACAAAACATAGGATAACAACAATGATTGAAAGATGGGGGAACAATGTACATCGCTTTTTAAATAGATAACTTTTTAAAATCAATGACAAAAGAAACCTTATTTTTTAAAAAATTGTCATTTTATTTTAAAATAGTCAAAATTTGTGACAGTGTCTTAAATGATTGAGTCAAATAACCTAAAAATATAACCTTTTAACCTCAGATTAAATAAAAAAAGACAGATTGAACCTACGGAACAAAATTATACGGCCGCTTGACATTTCATGTGTGCTTGACAACTGTCAGCGGCACTGTAGGGACACGTGCATTTGTGTGCGTGTAATGATACCACAAACAGTAAAAACTCCCCGTATTTTTTAAATCTTATTTTTTATAAAAGTAGTATTTGGATAGATAAATAGCAAAATAAATATTTACATGTTTAAAAAGTATAAAATATATGTAAAATATTACTACTTAGCCATTACCTTATATTAATTAATAATATAAATATTTTAAATATCTTGTCAGTTTATTATAAAGTTTTATTTAATTTTAATGTAAAATATCGATTAACATTGGTCTGATATAAATAAATTAATATTTATACGAGACAAGAAAAATCCTTGAGTTTTTTTCCCTTTTTTACATATTTATTTATTTATACGGGAATTTCAAATTTAAAATCATAGGTAATTCATTTTTTATTACATATATAAAACTCTTTTAAAACATATTTAAAATTCTTAACAACCTTTATTTAGCACTAATTTCTTATAATATTGTCGTTTAGCGTCTAAATGTCGAGAATTAGTCTCTAATTTTGCTAGATGGTGCAATCGTACCATTAAATACTTTTCTATTAATAACTTAATCAGATTCACTCTGTGATCAAATCTGTGTGAAGAACATCAGTCGGCAATCTGAAAAATCATAAAATTCTTGTAAATATAATAATATATAAGTCTTATACCGTTCCAATAATTCGGTCACGTATATAACAAAGAAGTTAATTATCACCATGAAAAACAATTCACTTTCGTATAAATAATATAATTAAACTACCACATTACTTTATTCATTAATCCTCAAATTAAAGATTTCGGAATTACAAACGAAAATGATATACAGACTTAGAACAATATTTTGCACACAAATTCCTTCATAAAGCAGTCAGCAACACTAAAAGCAAAAATTATGCCTACATTGTTTGCCTAATTGAAGGGAAAAATATTTCGATGAAAGCTGGCAACACAGACGAACTATTGTTGAGGTTTTGTTTCCATGACAACCGTAAATTTTTCGAGTTATTAAATAATAAAAAAACAGTCCAATAATCGATAGTTACCTGTGAAATGTTATTCCATTTTTTTTTGTTTGTTTTTGGGAACAATTTTTGCAATGTTTAAAAACACAAGACGGCATTTTTTATCATAAAATAACGAATCACTTGTGACGTGTACACAATACGACGGTTCGTTTAGCACTGCCGCGAGATTGTATTATGTTTTGATTTTGTATTATCTTTGATTCCCTCACTCGCGTGTTCGGTGCGCTCCATCTGCCTTTTTTTATTTAATCTGAGCTTTTAACTAAAAATTAGTCTTAAATATAAATTGGGTCAAAAATATGATAATATCATATCATTAACACATAGTAATAAACATATTTAAAACAATATTTTTATGTTGAGATAAGACATATTTATCAAATCAAATTATCCCTCTGTACGCTTAGACATTTTAAAATTATGGAACGGATTTTGATTTACCGTTTACATCAAAAGGTATAGTGATTCAATTATAAGATATTAAAATAAATATAAATAGACATTAGATATAAATACAACTTACTTGGCAGGTTTTGTTTTCATCCATACAGGAAGGGTAAATCCATCACGTATTTCCGGATCACTTGATGCCATTATTACAAATGCAGTTCTTGATTTATAACAAATAATACACTGACTTTACAAAAGCAAAAACTGATAAACAAAATTTTATGTCTAGGTGTGTTTTATCTTGAGCAGTACTGATAACACTGATTTAAAGTGTGACATTAAATGGATATAATAAGAAATATATAAATGATAAGGTAATATATAATATTAAACTAAATGAATAAATTATACAGCACTCAAGACACCCTTTGAGATGCACTAGATATTAAACACAGAGTTGACGAAGGCATCTGAAACAATAACACATGATGTCAAACTATATCCTGAGATTTTTTGTTATCTATATCTAGTAATAAAATAATTCTATGCCTCCTGTGATAAGTAATAAAAATAAAAAATCAACACTTTACAAGAGAACAAAAACAAGGCCCAAAACATTCTAGTTCGCTATCTAAGTGGGCTGGTTAAAAATGAGAACCTTCTTTTGTAGATACAAACATTCAATTTCACTGTGTGTTTAGTTTTTTTTTTTTGTGGTAAAAAATAAAGTTTTAAAGTCATTCTTGAAAAACCTGTGAGATGAAACTTTTTTACTTCTAATACATGCTAAAATAATGTGAAAAATTTACAAGTACATCTTGAAATGTTTTTGTTTGACAGAAATAATTATTAATTCTCAATCAAAAAACATTAACCAAAATGTACTGCAATTTGATAATTACTATCAAAGAAGAAAAGCAGAGAATTATCATTCAACAATATAATTTTAATCTATACTTATAATATAAACAGTGAAAAACTGTAAGCTTAATATATTTACCAGAAATTGAGAGATGATAAAAAAAGTTAATAGAACTAATGAAAATCGTTTTTAAAATGTTTGTTTGTCCATCTGTCTGTTGTTGACCGCCTCCGTGGCTCAGATGTAAGCGCGATGCATAAAGTATAATATGCAAAGCTCTAATGCAAACATGACATAGGTATTGTACAAATTCAGACTAAGTAGTTACTAGTTACCTAAAACTAGTTTATTTTTAACTTCATTATTTACATACTAATTCAGTTTGTGAAGGTGGGTATAGAATATAACAATCTTTATTAGACAAAGACCAATCTGTAAAGTGTAAAGATACCTATTTAAATACCAACAACAATAATAATCAAGCACGTGACCTTAATAAAATGCTAGGTATATAAATTGGCATGCACAATTATTATTGCACCAGATGGTTTTGAATTTCATTTTAATAAATATTTTGTTTATAATTATAATAATTAATTTTAAAAAATGGTAATTTATATACGTACAGTTATAAGCGTTTCAATTAAAATCGAATAAAACATTTTAGAAAAACAACACGACACGAATCCAAAACTCCAATCAATCAATGACAATTGACAATGGTTTATGGTTGATAAATGATAGTTGAATAAATTATAGAATATCTATAGACTTATAGAGTATAGACTATATTCGGATTACGGATATACTTAGGGTATGTTCCGATATGCACTGCGAGCACTGCACAGTGCTATCACTGTAGAAAAATTCGTTCCGTTATGGACTGCCAGTATACTGCCGCAGTACCCTAGGGAAATATATGACGTCATAAATCGCCGCCATATTCTACTGTGAGCACTGGCGTTTTCGAGGTAAGATACTCGCAGTACTTTGATCACGTGACCAGTCAAAACCACTCGAGTGCCTAACATCTTATAAACAATAGCTACAGTTTTAATGAAAAAGTACTTACTTTTATTATATTATAAATTCACTTTACAATTAATATTAATTAAAACATTTTTAATTTGACAGTACTCCAAAACAGATTTTTTTAATGTACAACTAGAAAACTTTAATACACTCATTTGAATGCTGTGTCAAAAAATGCGGCTGACAGTATACGGGATTGCGTTCCGTTTTAAATAGTAACCAGTATAACTGGCTATAAAGGAACGGCTTCACAGTATACTCTGTACAGTGGTCGCAGTGCATTTCGGAGAACTAGACATGCGCAAATCATGTCCGGAAACGGATTGAACATGGAATGATTATTTTCTCTGCAGGAGCCATGTCCAGGAAACATGTTCGCGGAACTATTTAGTTCCGCTAATTCAGATATTACTTTTCGGTTCATGTTATGCAATGCAAACTTCTTCCACAAAATGATTCCAAAGTACGCTAGTTTTTCTTCGTAAAGCCATTCATAAATACAATCATAAATAAAATTATTTATGAATGTAGCTGACTTATTTAATATATCGACTAAATAATTGCAAATTAAATGCAGGTTATTTAGGTAGAAAATAACTTTCTTTTTAATCTAAATGTACACATTAAATGTTACACTGTAAACGCTACAAGGTGAAATGATAATATCAACCAAAATATAATTTACTAATAATAATAATATTTTTAAGGAATTCGGACACTACACTTTTCAAGGTCAAGAGTTAAAAACAAAAATCTGATTTATTTTATCAACTATAGACCAACGTACGGCAAAAGTCACATTATTTGTTGTACTAGCTTATTATTCTTTAAAAATAAATAAAGTAGTAGTCATTACTGCTAAAAAAACATCGATATATCGTTCATAAACTTCGATGTTTTTATGAGCTTTCATCCCTACCTGTGTAATATAATGCAAGATGTTTAACAATATTATTATTTAATCATAAAATGATAAAAGCGCTTCATATTCATAACGCTCACTCGCATTAGTGTCATATTTCGCGTTAGTTTGTATTAATTCGGTCGGCTCTCAGCAGCAAAGAGGCAGGCGGCGACGGACATGGAACGGTCTGAACCTGCTATTTTTGACAGTCCGCATTGAACGATATAAGTTCCAATTGAAAACATAGGTCCTAAAACTATTTCAATCCGGAACGACACATGTCCTCTGGAGCTATTTAATTTGAACATTCGGAATGAACCTATATCATTCCAGGTGAGGACATAGCTCTCGGAGCTATTACAATCCGGAACTACTCACCTCTATTCGGAACATAGTAATACCCATAGATTATAGTTAATAGTTGAAAAGTTGTTATTTAGTATTTACGCAATAGGCCTTGATCTTGAATAATTATTTTAAATTTAATTCTGTAATCTGTTTTTAAGTTTTCAGGGAATCTGAGTAAGTGTTTTATCAATAACAATTATTGTCTGATAGCATATTTTCTATGCACATTAAGTCAATGATGATGTCAAGATCATAAATATTAATGTATTCTAACAATATTTAATATTTTCCAGATTAATTCTTTAAAATGGCTAATGCTGAACCTACAGATCTTGATTGGGTGCAATTGCGCCGTGATATGGGCAGCGTAGTACAAGTAGAAACTTCTCAGGAAAAATTTGCTCGAAAGTTTCAGGAAAACCCTTTTGTTCCAATAGGTTGTCATCATATTATTTCTATAAATATATTTAACTGTTAAAAGCAAAATAATGACTACTTATACTTAACTTCAATATCCAAATTCATAGATGTTTAAAAAAGTTAAAGATATAGAAGGTATGGTACAGAATATTCCGAATGCTTGAAGTAAAAATTAGGTGACAAAGCATTGACTGACGTTCTGTGGCTGAGGTATCACCTACCATCAAGTGAACCTCATGCTCTCTGTTGATATCTGACGCAATAAAAAAAATACAAGGTCGAAAAAGGTTTTTTAAAAGTTTATTTCAACAAGGAATTCAAAGAGAAATGTATTGTTTACAATAGAATCTTTTAGTTACAGGGGCAACAAGCAGGTAGATAAGTCTAGTAGTCTGTCTAAATGAAACAATATTTTTCCAAATTATGCTTCTGGGATTCAAACCTGTGACTTGTGGTGGTTGAAGATTGTGCCAAGCTAAAATAAAAGTCAGTAATATCAATTTTAGGATTCAAATTACAATGTTCTCAGATAATCACTTAAAAAATGAATGAGTGTTTTTGTTAGAAAAATTCAATTCCTTTTTTTCCTTCCCTCAATACATTGAATAAACGCCTAAAGGAGCCATTGTATTTCTTTAAACAGAGACCTTTCTTTTAGCCGTTAAGACATTAATTCCTGGAATTTGATAAAAATACCAAAAATAATGTTTGTTTCTGTACAAAATTGCTATAAAAGTTGTAACACTTATAATTATTTTTTTCTTTTTAGGTTGTGCAGCTACTGCTGGTGCCTTGTCATATGGGTTATATTGTTTTAGAACTGGTAAAACAAAGATGTCTCAAACAATGATGCGTATGAGAATTGTGGCTCAAGGATTTACCATTACGGCTTTAGTTGTTGGAGTTGTCATGACTTCTGGAAAAACTTTAAAATAACTTGCTTCATTTTTAATATGGATATTATGCTATTTTTATGTAGATTATATGAAGTAATTTTTTTAAACATCATAATAAATAATAATCATTTAGCCAGGTTAGATTTTCTTATTTATTAAATTGTTACAATTACTCGTTACTGTGTTTCACTATTACTATGTATTTTATAGGCATAAGTAGCTAGCATACATTGGACACTATCCAGATTGTAATATACGGGTGAATGTTTCAAAGATTGGATGATCAAATCCAATTTCAAAAATAGTGTCTGGTATATAATAAATAGGACATGATTTCTATAAAATAAATAAATCACACAAAACACATTATTTAGACAGCTCAATGTAAGAACCATGTATATAAATATACTCTTTGGTATTAACTACAAAGTACAAACAATCCCTATTCCTTTGCTTATATACATACATACATGTATATAATCAAAGCCCTAATCTAGAACTCAACTTTTTTTTACAATCAATTATTTATTTTTAGTATCCAGGAATAGCCTAGCTAAGAAGAATATATTTCATCTAGATGTAGGTATATATATTCATGAAATAAACTATTTTTATTTGGAACAGTATCACCGATCACGGCAATTTAGTAGTCATCAGCAGTCAGCACAGAAGTACAGAACTGAGAACACTATAACTATGGAGGGTAGAGTCAAGGAGGAATTTCTCATATTATGGGGCTTTACTGTCCATGATAAGCTGTTAGCTGATTATAGTTCCAAAACCAACTAAAAACTTTAGAGGGCGCTGATGACCACGATGTGATTGGCGATTATTAATGAAGTGAAGTATGTCAAACGGAAACAGTAAAGTACAGAAGTAGTTGTACTGAATAGAGTAGTTTATAAAAATAAAGTAAATGAGTATGCAATTGAAAACGTCATTATTCAAAAGAATTCTGAAATTTTTAAAATTATTGTTCTATATTTAATCAATGTAAGAAATTACTTTACTTTACAACTAAATTTTTGAAAGTCGTTACGGACCGGATATATATATCTTTCTTCGTTTCATTCTGTCCTACTCTAACAGTTGTAGGCGCTTTCTTTCAAATGCAGTCATTAGCTTACACCAGCGCCACCTTAATTTCACATGACTTTATGGACACTTCTAATATACAGAGAAATTCCTCCTTGACTCTACCCTCCATAACTATAACGGAGGTCATCAGCACAGAGCAAGTAATCACTACGGTCATCAGTGTAGAGCTGTAGAGTGTAGACCTATATAGTCACAAATTATATTATAGACTAGTATAATATAGTTACCTTACTCTATGGTGTAGACCTCCGTTATAGTCTCAGATTAAGTACCTGTTATAGTGTTCTGCGTGACCACAAAACCAATAATAACGCCATCTGTTATCATACCCTATAAACTAAAGTATACATATGTTTAGGTATACTTCATCCAATAGAGCAACACGGTCCTTCGGCGAACCGGAGGGAACCCTTTGTTAAAGTACAAGTCCAAACGGTCCTATCCTATGCGTACAATAAAACTAGTTGTAGCCGCACTTTTCACTAGACTAAATCCAGATGTGCGACTGAATCGACGTCCCAAAACAATTCAAAAATCCCACGTCTTTACAAAAAGATGGCGTTACCTATCATATGTAGTTAATTTTTAATCATATTATTACTATTTACTTCTTTAAAACTTAAAAAATTATAATATTATCGATTGTTTCGGATTTTTTTACCAACACAGGCCGGCAGCCCTCATACAATATGCGGATCGGTCGAGCGACTGATCCAAGTCTATTTCCGAATAGTCACTGCCACCGAGCAAGTTGTTGTCGGATTGTTTTAAGTTATCGATAAAAATGGCAAAGGAGTCTTCTATACAGAGACAGTTTTTAAAGAGATTAAATTTTCTGTTATTATATTGTGAGCTTTATTTTAATAAACATTGTTGAAATATAATATAATACTTACGCGCGTTAGCACATTTATTAAAATCACTTAGTTAAACTTCAACCATAATGTTTTTTTTTATTTCCTAAAAATCAAAAATTTAAGGGATACATGGAATATACATATTTTGTAATAACGAAGTATTTTTCAAATTATTTCGAAGATTTTATTATGTTCCTACTCATGGTCCACTCTCCGTGACCTGCTACGTGCGCATTACCCGACAAGTTTATTTGTTTTGTAGCGTACTACAATAGTTGCCGACAAATAGCAGCCGACAATGGCAACCACGGTCATAAACCTCAATTAGCTAATCCTCATCAACACCTGCAGGAACAATAGGTTCGCGACGTTAACAGCGACCAACGAGGTAGCAGAGTCACTGAGTCCTCGCTAACACTTAGCGTTTACTGTTACCCACTACTTTTAGATAAGAATATTTATTTTAGTAAATAAATTATGCTTCGATAACAGTCTGAGTTTTACTTGTGCGAGAGCAACATCTATCA
The DNA here is from genome assembly GCA_905404175.1 of Anthocharis cardamines. Lineage (NCBI taxonomy): Eukaryota > Metazoa > Arthropoda > Insecta > Lepidoptera > Pieridae > Anthocharis > Anthocharis cardamines. The sequence continues at coordinate 5,566,137 of FR989961.1, forward strand.
GTGACTTCTATACTTCAGTACCAGTACGCGAAATCTATGCCCCTCAGGCAACAATTCTATTAGAGACACGCAATCTCTAAAGTATTATGGTAGTACGTAATAAATTAAGTCCATCTTTATGATAATATCTACCTTTGAATCACTTTTAAACCTAATTTCCCTAACCTAGTTCTTGAAATTATCGATACAGCTGCGTATCGACAGTTGTTGCAACTACGGCTAAAAGGACTTGTCAGTGTAGTTGCGCCATTTAATTATACTGTTATGACACGGAATGTTTATATGTGTGTGTATAATTGTTAGTGTATTTTTTAATAGTCACGGTGTGAGTTTGGTAGTAACAGACGATTGCTTTTGTGTGCGAATTTGAGTACGCACACATAGCGCAGATTTCCCCCCGCAAAAAATGACAGACAGTTTGGCATCGGTAACTAACGCTAGGGCTAATCCCCTCCGGTTCGCCGGTGGCCCGTGTTGCTCTATGACTTCTTCCTCATTGAACTAGAATAGGTACCTTAAAAACTAAATTAAAAGGGCATAAAAATAACTGAGGGTGATACAGATCTGTATATATTATATCGTCATGATCTGTATTCTGTTATCTGTATCAAAGTCAGAATTCATTCTGTATTCTGTATAACTATAATGTATAATATATTATATATTATCTATGGTCATGCTCGTCGGAATTTCGGAAAGTAATAGAAAATAGAAATGGGTATTCTGAATTCTCTCAATAATTACCGTATTATAACACAGGTTTTGTATTATTATAATTAAAAGGAATATATTATATAAATCTCCTACGTGACCTGCGGATCAAAGTTATATTGAATGCTATTCTATTATATATCTACGATACCAATAATTCAAAGAACAGTTGACTAATGACTTCCTTCCTCTCTGTTTACATTCTGTTCAGTATTGGTATTTGAGTGTAATATTTATTATGAATGGATTTATAGCCGTACATTGTGGTGAGTCATAAACAAAATTAGAAGTTAACCTAAATTGTAAGTAAACCTGAGTGTACATAATATTATCATTAAGGTGAACTTGATAATTAAATCACTGAAGGTATGAATAAACCGCTGAACTATTTTGAAGAAAGTAGAATAGTAGTAGTGGCTTACTTCAAATTGATTAAGCCACAGGATAGCGCTTAAAAAAGGTGAATAATGAATTTCCTATTGCTTATAGGAGCTGGATACCATAGTGATGCTCTCAGAAAGGAGTATCAAAAAACGTGTTATGTAGCATGTAGAAAAGCAGCACAAGCACTTAGTGAGGGAGGAAATGCTGTTGATGCTGTAGAAAAAGCTATAGTTGGTTGGTAAATATTTTTTATAGTTCCCTAAAATCAGTGGCGGGATCACCATACAAACCCAAAAGCCCAGCTTGCCCTAATAATGCAACCATAAAAGCTAACGGCCCAAAAGGAAAATAACCAGTATTCCACAACTTAACAGGAAAGTTATTTAAATTTCCGAATAAACAATAATAATGATATAAATATATGAATGTCAATTCTTTTTTTCTTATATTCTAGAAACTTAGACCAAAGAAAATCCAAAAATGTCTATTTTGCCATAATGTCTCTTATCCCTTTTCATCAATCTGCCATCAATATGTTTCTCTGTAATAGTTGATTTTTATCCTTTTTTGCACATAAAAATTTATTAAATTAAAACTATCTCACTCATAGGCATAGCTAGGAAGGGGCACACCAACCATGCCCACCCTTGACAGTATTCAAATACCTCATTTAAATGACTGTGATGCACAACTGCCCCCCCTAGACAAAATCCCTAGCTATGCCAATGATCTTACTTGCTGTTAACTAATATTATTATTAAGAAGTTAATTTATCAATATATTATGTTTACAGAATTAGAGAATAGTGCACTAACAAATGCTGGCTACGGATCAAATTTAAGTTGGGATGGCCTAGTTGAATGTGATGCATCAATTATGAATGGCCAAACCTTACATTTTGGTGCCTGTGGGGCAGTTTCAAATGTTTGGAATCCAATCACATTGGCAAAACAACTTTGCATAAAACAATGTGATAATCTTTCATTGGGCAGAGTACCACCTTGCATTCTCACAGGTAAAGGTGCTAGAACATGGGCTGAAAGAATGGGATTAGAAGTAGTTGATGACAAGAGGATGATCACAGCCAGAGCGTTTCGGAATTACAAACATTGTAAGAGAAAATTGAAACGGTATTCTCTACAGAATGATGTAAGATTCAGCCCTTTAGATACAGTTGGAGCTATTTGCGTAGATGCTAATGGTATTGTAGCAGCTGGAGCTAGTTCAGGGGGGGTTTCATTAAAACATGAAGGAAGAGTTGGACAAGCAGCCTCTTTTGGAAGTGGTGTATGGGCTGTTATGAGCAGAGATGGTGTACAACCTTCTGTAGCCTCCTGCACCTCAGGATGTGGTGAACATCTTATCAGAACACAATTAGCAAAGAATACAGCAGAGAGTCTGTTTGAATCATCACCAGTGTTAGGCTTAGATAAGTGTTTGAAAGAAAAATTTCTAGAATCACCATTCCTGTGGGATGTACCAGAAAGATTGGGAGGGACTTTGGGTTTAACATTCAATCCACAAATTGGGGAAGGAGAATTGTTATGGGGGCATACTACCAAAACAATGTGCATTGGCTACATGTCCACGGAGATTACTAAACCAAAGGTATAAAAAAATTAATTTATAAATTCATATAAAGAATGACCAATGGTAACAGTTTTCTCTTTATTTTTAAGGTATATTTATCTACACAAATATTATAAAGAGGAAAGATTTGTATTTTTGTATCATTACAAACATACAAAAATATACTTATTTTATACTAGCTTATGCCAGCGAATTCGTTCGCGTGGGCTTCATCTTAAGCTGAGTTTTAGAGCAAGGTTTCTTCATAATTATGATATATTCATATCCACTATTCCACGAATACAAATTGAAAGAGGCGAAATAATCAAACTATTTCATTTAAATATCAAACTGTAAACATCTGATAATTCGAAAAAGTTCAACGCGAGTTAGTTTGCATTGCAATTTGTGGGCACCATGGCTTTAAATGATAACTTTTCTTTCCGACAACCGATTTCCAATAAACAAAGCCTATATGTTGCCCCAGGGTTTTGTTTAATAAATTTGTGTAAATTGCACCAAAATCGGTTCAGTATCTTCGGAGATTAGCCCGTACTAACAAACAGATGAAAAAATTAAAAAAATCTGAGTTTGTTCTATTTCTCTTCTTACATCCCCCCGACTCGGTTAATAGCATTTTTTTTTCTATGTACAGACATTTGACCTCTACAGTTTTATTATATGTATAAATAGATATAAAAAACTCAAAAATTACTGGACTGATTTCAAACATTATTTCACCATTAAAATGCTACATTATCCCTAAATAACATAGGCTATATTTATTACTAGAAAAATAATAATTGATCCCTACTAAAACTTCAATAATGTAACCCAAAGTGTAAAAAACTTATAAAGAGAGATTTTTTTTTGTTTGTATCAAATAAACTCAAAAACTACTGGAACGATTTTGACTTTCAGTGTAACATGATTTTTTTGTGTATAGTTCATCTACATTGCTAGTTAAATTGATAAAGCAGGTCATAACACATTTCTGTTATAGTACACTGCACTGGTAATTTTGCTTTACGGTCTAGAATACTTGTGCTGTGATTTTTATGACTGTGACCTGTATGTAATGAAATATATGTTTTTTTGTTTTTAGTGCATTATTTCATATTTACCTGCAAAGCTGGATGCAGGACGCAAGGCTGTTGTTTCTGGACTTCCATTTAAAGTTCCCATACAGCCTTGCCCCGTGCTTCAGTGGGAAATCAAGATGGAAAATGATAACATAAATGGATCTCTTTGATATTTATCCCTTATTCAAAATATAATTGTCCTACTTTTACTAACTCATTGATAAAATTTTAAGCAAACTAATTTTATGATCTCTTAAGTGAACAATTATACCTTCTATAAAAGTGTTCAGTGATATATAATTAAAAGCTTTAAAACAGATATTTCAGTTGTAATGTCTATAATATTTAAGAGATAACTAGAGTGTAGAATAGAAAACTATTGTCAAAGTAAGTAGTTATCAGAGAATCATTTGCTAGAAGTAGAAAGCATATGTAGCCCTTATAAATTTCAATAGCTTGTGACGATATGTACATGTTCAAAACTATTTTAAGGTTTGTGTTGGATTTGATAGTTGCATTTAAAAATAGAATAAAACCACAGAAAATAGTTTCATTGTTTTATTTCATAAAAAAGTGCTATCAGTAAGTTAATTCGGTGAGAGACAATCAGTATTAAGTACAGAATATAGTCATTTAATACTAAGTTGATTAATGTTTCAAAATAATTATTATGTCGCATACAACAGGTAGCTTATAGAATGTTCATTACTATTTGTTCTTATGAATAACGCATGCACCATAATGTAGAACCAAATAAGTTCTTAATTCTTCGAAACGAATAATATTTAAAGCTAAACTCAATTTGAAGAAGTGTAAAGAGAGCTAATAATTTAACCCTTTGCAGATGTGATTATAAGAACCCAGGCTATTCGTAATTAATTTTCGTTGAACGAACAGTAATACATAACATGTATTTTTTAAACTTAAAATTTGTGAAACACAATATTTTTGCTAAGGCTATAGCCGACATAATATGACCATAACGGTAAAAAAAATGGGTGGCGGAGAGTAATAATACGACCGCAAAGGGTTTAAACCTTAAGGCACTGCACCAAATAAATTATGGTAATTATAAAAAATATTGTGAACATTATTTTGATAATAATATAATATCTACATCGAGTTTAGATGCAGTATATTTTTACTAAATGCTTTCTTGTTGAGCCCTTAATGCTATATTATTTCACAGTTTTGAAATATGTTCGGAATCATGATTCCGCCAGAATATAATTAATTAAAGCATACAGAAAGGAAGAAAATAAACATCACGTATCTGTTATTGTCTTTAAAAAATATTATTCAAGAACAGATGTTTAATAACATCATAAATATTGTTCTGAAACTGGATTTTAAATTAAAAAAAAAAATATTATTTAACTGTATTTGTACATTTAACATATTAACAAGAAACTTATAAACTAATTACCTACATTAAACGTTATAAAATAATAATTAATTGTAAGTAACCGTAATGTAAAAAATTATATTGTTTGTACTTGCCTAGTATTATTCTGAACTATTTATAAAGTAAATATTACAAAAATAACTGTTAAAAATATAAATACTTTAACAAGTAATATCATACGGTCTGTATAAATAATTTCTAATGATATTTAAAAAAAAAATCAGCAGTTTTAAGAATAAAGTAAGGCGGTAGTCAAATTACTAAATTCGATATTTAATCATGTATATTTTTTAATGATTTCAAACTTAGCAGTTTTCACTTTTTAGGAAAGTCAAGCTATTTTATTCTTTAACATATTCATAATAATAATTCAATTACTTCTCATTGAACTTCATTATATTGAAACATATTTTAAAAATAGAAATTAATAAATATCACAAGGTAGTCATATACCTATATATCATCATAATAATACCATTATTTTTTAATGAGATATTATTTGTAGGTATATAATAGAGCTAAAGTACATTACTGTCTAAACTAACTGTGGTTGTTTCATATATGAATTGTCATGTCTTAAAAATCCCTTACCTTAAATTAGAAGAAAGTATTTAATAGTAAATTATATATGTTTGTCACAGTCACTGGGCAAGGTGATGTTAATAATTACATTTTTTTTAATAAACATACTGTGTATCATAGTAAGTATACATTAGAATTTTTTATCAAGCCTCAAAGCAACATACAAAAACCATGATTTTGAATCTAATAAAATAAATGCTAATTTAATACTGGTATTTCCCATCATCATTCATTATGAGATAATCTCAAAAAACTGAGTAACATCGACTTTTCAATCATTTAAATGCATTTTAAAAATGCAACAAGGCTTTCTCACATTATCATACAAATGAGACTTTTATACGCAACCATATTCATACCAGATGGCAGTTTCCTTAGAGTTTTCTTGTTTGTCATTTCGATTGGTATTCTTTCTTTCCTGATGTCTTAGATCATCTGGTTGTATGTTATCATCAGGACAAACTTGATCATTCAATGACTGATGATCACTGGATCTATCATGATTGCTCTGGCATGCCCCATCACCGATGACAGTGGATATTCTGTTGTACACTAAGTATGTGGGATTCTCTTTAATAGGTGTGCTTTGAGGTTTGGAATTAATAGTAACATCTGGGTTGTCATCGGCCAAGTAAACTGTTCTCCGAGTACCCGCCGCTCCAAAAACTGGCGATGGTGTTGTTGCTGAAATTGTTTTTAATATATTTTAATTATTTATAACACAAACCAATAATATCCTTCTGCAATAAATCTGAGTACAAGAGAAATTAAAAAAGTTATAATTTCAAAAAAAAGTTAAAATGGCGCACTCCCTAAATCTAGTGTTAGAAGAATAAAATGAATATTTTAAATTTTGCTAGTAATATCGAAACAAATACATTTTATATCAAACGCAAATGTTTACTCTTTATAACTATAATTAAAACAATACCTGCAGGTAATCCTGTATCGCCATCTAGTCCTTGGAAGCTATTTCGATGGGAAGACGGAATTTTGTGAGGTCTTCTACGTAATGACGCTCGTATCAAAGCGTCGTCGCCTCCACCGCTGTGTATGGACGCAGTAGAAAGTCTTCTAACGAAATTAGTTTCATTGGCCAGTCTCGTTGGCTCCAAACTGTGAAATGATCCTGACATATCAATGCTTTCAGATTTTTTGGAGAAGGTGTCATCCAAACGTCTGGTAAAACTCGATTCGATACTATGACGTGGCGATTCTACGCTCGGATTGGAGGATCCCTGTTCAGGGTCCGAAATTTTCGACATCTTTTCTAATTCTTGTCCTGGATCCGATTCACCTGATTCAGAACCCGCTAGAGTGAGTTGTGATTTTGACCGATTCGTGTCTTCTATTCTTTTATTGTTTCTCGATGGCACTTTGTTAATTAAATCCGTACCAGCCTTACGAAATTTTTTGACGAAAGATGCTCCGAAACCTCGCCGTTTTGGTGTACAATTATCCAGCTTTTTATAATGCTCCATAATTTTCTCCTCTAATTTTTCTTTTTGTCGACATAACGCGTTCACTTTGTCTGCAAACATTTTCTCTTCTTCATGATAATGTTGTTTATCTTTTAAAGAATGTGCTAATAGTTCATGATACTGCGTTAAGAGTTGGGACACGTGATCCATTAATGAGCGTCTATCAGCATCTAAGCTTTTATTCATTTGTATTAACATTTCGCAGTGTTGATTAGTTTTACTAATTTCCAATTCCATGCTTGTAATTATCTCCGATTTAGTATTCAGTTCACCTGACATTTCAGTATTTTTAAGTTTCAACTGCGATACTTCACTGCGCAAATTTCTATATTCTTCTTGCATATGTCTATATTCATTTTTCAAACGGTCACTTGCTGTGAAAAGATTTCGGAAGTCTTCTTTAAGTTTTGAATGTTCTGCTCTCAAGTTTGACAAATTCCTTGATTCTATTTTAAAGTTTTCTTTTTCTAATTCGAATTCAGATATCTTCTTCTCAAAAGCAGATAGTTTTTCTTTAAGGTCTCTATTTTCTACTTTTAAATCCTTAATAGCAGCCTTAACTGGTTCTTTTTCACTGAGCAACATCTCATATTCCATATTTAATTGCTCATGGATAGTTTGAAGAGCGACTTGGTCTCTTAAAAGATTGTCTTGTTTATCCTTAAGTACCTCTAATTGTTTAGATATTTCATCTTTTTCAGCAGCTAATTGACTATTTGCCAACTGCAATGTCATTTGTTGTGAAATCAAAGAACCATTTTGTGAATTCAACGTAGCTATATTTACTTGCAATCTAGCATTTTCAGCTTGACTATTTTCTAAAGAATCTTGTAAAGCCGACAAATCTGCTGTAAGTTGATCTATTTGTGGATTCATTACAGTTTCCTCTTCTTCATTTTTATGATCACATTCGCAAGGAACTAATTTTGTTAAATTTGCTTTTGCTGCAATTTCGGATATTAATGTTTCATGATCAGTTTTTAATATTATTTTTTCAAGCAAATCTTCGACACTCAATTCTTTAGAAAGTATGTCTGATGTATTGACACCAAGTTTTTCCATGCAATTTCTTAACTTATCAAAATTAACCTTCTCAAATATAAGATCTTTCTGTAACGTTTGTACTGTTTCTGTGTCCACTTTCTTTTGTGACTTTAATTCTTGTGTTTTTTGTTCTAAATCCTGTATCCTACTACTAATAATGTGATTATTTTCTATTTGCCGCGTCAGTCTTTCGATTTCCTTATTTTTAAGTTCAATATCAGTTGTAATTGTATCCAATTTTACATCTTTTTCTTCCACAGCTTCTCGTAATTTGTTTACTTCTCTTTGTAAATTGTGGGTTTCTTTTTCGCTGTAAGTAAGTTTGGTTTTTAGTTCTTCAGTCTGTATGATAAATCGCGTTACTTTATCAGCTTCAGGTTTAAGAATGTTTAACTCTTTTGTCCTAGCATCCAATGACCTTTCTAAGTCATCAGCTCTTCGTTGTATAGAATCACATAACATTTGTATCCTTTGTTTATCTTTTGTCAGTGACTCTAAATGTTTCTCGAATTCTTGAAGTTTATTTTTCTCTGATTCTCTGTCAATTGCTTGTCGATCAATAAAAGCTTTTTGTTTATCTAAAGAATCCTGCAATTTTCTATTTTCTTCTAATGCATTTCTAAAGACTTCCTCCAGTTCTGAATTTTGTTGCTTAAATCGATTGCAATTTTCTTGTAATTGCTCACATTTCAAAGTTAGTCTTTTCTTTTCTTTTTCTAGATCTAAAACCTTATCACTGCTTTCCAATAAAGATTGCTCTTTTAAATTGTCAATTGTAGATAAAAGACGTTTATTTTCTAATTCTAGTTTCAAAGCTCTTGCTTGGGCATTACTAGTTAATTGTTCTGATAAACTATTTTCTCCTGATTCCAATGTTTCACATTCATTATCAGTGTCTAAATTACTATTGTTACTCTCATTTAGAACAGACTTTGTAATATATTGTAAATGATTATTCTCTTCTATCAATTCTTGGATCCTTTGTTGATCTGCATCTCTCTCCTATAAAAGACAATTTTAATAAATTAAACCTTGACTCTAAGCATTCAAACCTAAACAATAGATTTTTAATTACCAGGGCAATATCATTAGCTTCTCTTTTAAGTTTGATCATTGCTGCTTCTAAAGCTAAGCATTGATCTGCTCTTTTCCGTGCTCTCTGTAATTGTTCTTCTAAAGCATCTCTTGTTTCCATTAAAGCTTTATTGTCTTCTCGCAATTCTGCTACTCGAGTTTTATAGTATTCAGCGTCAGCCAATTTATCCCTATATCTCTGAATTTCTTGTTCAAGTCTAAAATAAAAAGATTTTAGTAATTAATAGATATCTATACTAATATAATAAAGAGGTAAAGTTTGTGAGGTTGTAGGAAGTAATCTCTGGATCTTCTATATCGATTTTAAAAATTATTTCACCAATAGAAAGTTAAATTATCCGGAAGAAACATGTTTTTTGTACCCGTGCACAGCCGGGGCGTGTTGCTAGTATTCAAAACATATAATTTAAGAAATATTTACTGACCTCTCACATCGTTCCGCCTTTTCTCTTAAGGCATCCACTTCATCTCTATAACTTGTAGCTTTTCTTGCTTCATTAAACCATTCTTGGCTATCTGCGCGTAATTTCGTAAGAACATGTTTTGTATGTTCAAGTTCTTCTCTACATTCTGATAACTGTTCAGACTTTTCTTCCCTGAAAATAGTTTAAAAGTATTTATTTATTATAGTATTTTAAATCATTTTGTCAAGCAAAATCATGCAAAATAAAACTTACAGTTCTTGTCTTTGTTTTCTTAATCGTGCTTTCCAATCAGCTAATTCAACAGCTAAATGTTGACTCTCCCCATTTGTTTGATTTACATTTTGTGTAGACCTACTTTTACCATTTTTATTTTCGTTTTCATTTTCACATAGTCCTTCATTGAGAACCAAAGTTGCCCAATTTTGCAAATAATGATCGCGTTCTTTTGCCAAACGGCGCATGTGATTAAACATTGTTGGAGATTGAAAAAGGTCTATGGCATCTGGGGTTAATACAACTGTTTGCATGTCTGTCACCTGGGATTATAGTTAATTTATTTTATTATAGAATTGTTAAAATTTAAACAATTTTAAATAAGTCAAAAGCCATAAAAATAAAAAGTACCTGTTTTATGCATTCAACAATATTGTGCTGAAGATCAACATCAAGTTCTTTTATCCTTGTAATAAAAATCTCTTTGTTGGGACATTGAACAGCTGCACCAAGTAGCAATAAAGCTAGAAGTTTCATATTCTCCAAGCCATCTCTTGACTCTGGTGCCTTTCCCAAACATATACATTCAGGTACAACTAATAAAGTCATTCCTAATTCCTCATCATACAAATTCTTTACATTTTTTACTATTGCATCGAAGTTTTTTACACGTCCCAATATTAAAGCTTGATCTTCTAATCCTGTAAGCTTTGTTATGTGATAAGATGGTTCCGGATCTATTTGTAAATAAACTTGATGAAGAATATCACCATTGAATAAAGAAGTATATTCTGGAATGCTGGCTGGGTTTGCAAGACATGACTTCAACTATAAAGAATTAATAAAAAAATAATTAAAAATTTACAATATCTATATATTATAATAATATTTAAGAATAAATACTAACAAACAATACAAAATGTCACCATCATGCTAGTGTTGGGTTCACTCTGAGCCAGTACAATGTCCCACTTCAAATGAGGCGAGGCGTATGAAGCTCGAAGCATAATTTGTACTAGCGAGTATTAATATGACATTTGATGGTTTTTTTATGGTTAATTAGGACCCAAATACATCGAGAAAAAACGAGCGCGACATAAAATTTGAAGTAGTACATTTTATAATTTCAAGCAACTCTTACATTTTGACGTCATGTCCGGGACAAATGTACCGCCTCTTGTATGTCCTGCTCAACACTAATCATGACCATGCCAGAAACAAAAATGCCCCTTAAATAAACTATCTACCTGTTATAATATCGAGCAAAACCTAGAAGACCAATCACTTGGTTTAATTTGATACTTTATTTTTAATGTCATATACATTGTACTTAAGGATAATTATGACAAAAAATAATAACTTTATCTAAATCTATCTATACATACATTTAATGGAACCGTAAAATCAACAAATCTTTAAACTGAATATTTTTTAGAGAGAATAATAAAAGAAGGGTAAAAGAATACATCAATACCATTTTTAACACAACAGATCATTAATTTGATCAAATTTTATTAATCAGCTTAATCCATAAAAATGTCCAAATAATATTTTGTTAAAATCATCTTTACCACCTTTTTCAAAATTTATTAGGATACATGTAAACTTCTCTCAATTATAGAGACAACTGCATTAAATTCTATTGCAATAATTAAAAGTAAACAGAAACTACAATTATATGAGAATATTCTGTGTGAAATATGAAAAATGAGGGCATTCTTGACTATTGTGTTTCCTGAGATCAAATCGTACAAATGATTATAATTGAATGAAGTATACTTTTAAATAGATAAACAAAGGGTGATTGACAATATTTATATATGGCCAGATATATTAATAGAATGTTAATTAAGAAAAACAATCACATATGGAAATAACATGCATAGAATTATGATGCCTGACATAAATATTTAAAAAAATTTAAAGTGTAAAAGAAGAACTTCAAGTACATGTTTGTGTGCGTAAGTGGTTTGAAAAATTGTTTCCAAAAATAGACCGTCATAAGAAAACCATGAAACAAAAAGGGTCTATTTAGGTCGGTATTTAAGTTCAATATATAAAAAAATGATGACACAAATGCTTTCTAAAAAGTTTTCTTATGGTTCATTCACGTCTAGATATACACGGATCGCTGAACACTTACCCACGAAACTAGTGGTCCACTCAGGAAATCTTCGATCTCGCTACTTGATGCTGCCATGATCGCCGAGCGTTATGAAGAAAAACCTCTGTATTTTCTTTGCTCGCTGGCGACCATTTCATCAAAAAAACTCTTAGATCCAGGAATAGGCCTACATTTGTTAAACATTTGCAAAATCTAAACACAAAGTCTCCCGTGGTGATATGTGCAAACACCGTAACAATATTCGGAATTAGAGCTGTAGCAAACCGTATGTATTCGTTACTGAGTAACGGGTACGCCATCTAGTACCGAGTAACGAAACGTTACTCACGAATACTTTTCGTTACTCGCATGTTTCGTATCATGGTTACATACGCTGTTTCAATGACGCAATGTAACTTCAAATATTCAAAACAAAGTTTTCTTTAACAGAGTATGCAGTAAAAAAATGGTATATACTTGTGAAAAAGTGTTTTCATAAAATTTTGCCACTAAAATTTCATAAATTTTATGTAATAGTATGAAATAAACGAAAGTGAAAGTTTTAGTCTCTCATGAAATTCTAAAATTATTTCACTGTAACTTAATTTTCAAACAATTAATTAAATCACACGCTTGCGCGCGCAACTTAAACTAGTTCTGTAACTTGTTTCTCTAGCATAACATAGCATGTTATGAGATATTAGGAGTAACGAGTAACGATACGATAGTAACGAGTACTGAATGTATAGTAACGAATACATACGGGTACGTTTTTTTTTCGTTACTTTTACACCTCTATTCGGAATTAGACATTGACATTCATATTTTTGTCGTTTGACAATGACAATTTGGATTTTACTGACAGTAAGCTGCTTAATACAGATACCTACCTTTGTTATTAGACTTTATCATTAATCATTGGCAAGTACACAATCTATGTATATGTATAGGATATGGATCCGAATACGGATATTTGGTGTCAAAATCCGCAAAATTACTCAATCGGTATCGATGCGCGTGACCTTGAAACGATAATTGACAACAATTGTGACTTGACTGATGTTTGCAATATTAGTTCAGTCATATTAGTCAAAAATTATTTTTAAGCAAAAAACAAAAACCGACTTCAAAACTACAACTAAAAAGTAAAAAATAATATTTGAATTACTTCAAAGCATTATTTATTAACAGTTATTTTTGAAGTCGGTGCCACCCAACCGATGCTGCTCCGTACCGTTCGAAAATTTATTGCAAAAGCAAAAATTTAACAAAATGACATAGTACTACCCCTCGCCGTATTGCTCGATGCACTGCGTGGAGCCATACCGGAGCGATGGCGCGTATTTTTTGTTTATATTGATATTTTTAATTTCGTAATATCTTTTGAATGGAATGTCCGATTTCAATATTTCAAAAAGTAATCAACAGGTATTGAAACAGTCTTAAATACGAAATAATTTATTTGGATAATAATCAATACAAAGATATGGATAGCATGGTCTGATTTTGATTGACATTTTTATCAACTTTTAAAATGTAAAAAAGTAGTTATAGTAACATAACTACAATAGTTAGACATAATATGGTCTCGGGAAGTTTTTTTTTGTAGATATTTATATATTCTATAATATTGTAAAACTATTTTGAGGTTAATTTCTTACACCTCGGGATGGTTTTAGTAGGAATTATCTCCATTTTTTTCTAGTAATAAATATTGCTTATGTTACTCAGCGATAATGTAGATTTCAATTGGTGAAAGAATTTTTGAAATTGGTCCAGTAGTTTTTAAGTTTATTGATACATACAAAAATATAAATCTTTCCTCTTTCCTCTTTATAATATTAAGTATAGATTTATAATATTAGTATAGATGTATAGATATACAACATACATATACATACAATTTGCATTGTTTATTAACTTCATTATATTTAATATTTTTTTATTATTTCAAAATATAACTACTATCTCAATTTCTGAAGTGAAAGCTCTAATATGATGCTCTAATATAATGGAGCCAAATATTTGATTTTAAGAAATAATCTAATAGGAAATTAATAGATTTTTATTGCTACCTAATCACCTATATATATATATTGAAAATTAATAAGATATAAGATCCGCCAAAAAAGTAACGGATATGGATCTTTCTTCTTCTTCTGATATCCGCCGATACGGATACGCATATTCGGCACACGCACATCACTATTATATACACTGATGTGAGCATAGAGTACTTATATACTTTTTGCAATTTGTCATTTGACAGTTGACACGTTATATAGAAAGTACTCTGTGGTACTCTGTGTTTGACACTGAGCCGAAATGTCTATTCGGATTCCGGAAGATTTAATAATAAATAACATAAGTACATAATTGTCAATTGAGATTACATTTACATACTACTTGGAGTTATTGGGATTTAATCACTTTATCCATTAATTTTCATATTAATGGCAAGAATGTCGTTTTAAACTTGTAGTTGAGGGCTTACCAACAAATTGATAAAGCTTGGTGTTGGTGTTAATTTTCTAATAAAAAATTTAAAAAATTATGTTTGTAAACAAAATCATTAAGGTACAGTGTCCTGATCAACAGTTAGACGACTATGTTCTAGAGGTAAGTAATATGTTGCCTTCTTAATTTACATTGATAGTGTAATTAATGTAAATAATTAAAACTTTGATTTTCAGAACTCTGTTCTCAAAAGTAAACTACAAAGCAAAATAGATGCGCTATCTATAATGAGTAGGGAATTAGATAAATGCTGTATGGAACGGGATCGATACAAAATCCTTGTTGAACAGATAAAAGATAGAAAAACAATGATAGACAATGGGAATTTAGTAAATAAATATGCACCTACTAACATTATAAGTGGAGGAGAAATACTTGCCAAAACTAAAGAGCAAAATAATATATTAAAGTTAGAGGTAAGATTAGTATCCTACCAATAGAAAACCAGTAAAAATAAAATATAAAATAGGTAAGAAAATTCTTTTAGGCTATTATTATAGTACACTGATTTTTTTTACTAGGTGGAAACATTAAAATGTAAGCTAGATGAGGCCAATGGTGACATAGTAGCACTGAGAAAACAAATGTTTAAGAACAAGGTAACTGATCAGACAAGTGATGACAAAACAAAGTTCTCAGTAGATACAACATACTCGATTTTGGATTATGAACAATTGGTTCAGGAACTTGAGAAAGTTCAGAAAAAGGTAGACTCACATATTAATTATTTACTTAAACTACTTTTAAACTTACTTACAATGACTTCGCTAAGACCAATAAAAAAAAAATATTACCTTATAGAATTGTTCAAAAAATATCTTGACATTTATTTAGTGAATAATTCTATTAGTGGTATGTACTCACCTAATATTCCTACATTTTCTTTAGTATAGACAATTGCAAATGGATTATAGAGCAACTCTTGATGAAAAGGAGGAATTAGTGTCTGATCGTGACTATTACAAGAACAAAGTACAAAGATTAAACCACCAAATAAGCTTTTTGATCACAAATAGAACAAAGCATTCTTCAGATGGCGACACTAAAGCTAAACCAGTGGTAGACATTGATGCATTAGTCATGGAAAATAAGTATCTCCATGAAAGCATTAGTCAACTACAAGTTGAGAAAGAAATAGTAAAAAGGACACTTACCAAGTACAAAGTAAGAATATATTGGGTTATTTTTTGTGATTCTAATTAATAGCAAGATGAAAAAATATTATAAATAGGTAGTAAAACCATATTAGAATAGAAATATATTTAGTACCTTCCTTTACAACTTAATCTTTTCATTTATAAAATTAAATTATGAATTGAAAATACTTCATTGTGATATTTTTTAGACTTCACTGGACAGAAGAAGCAAAAATGATTCTATGAACTTTAAAAGAGGGTTTGCAGATGTAATGACTCAACAGCAAGGTATGGTGTTAATTCATCTAAACAGTAGATTGACTTGTCAGTACATTGAATATACTTTCTAGAAACAGAAAAGATAATAAAAAGTATAACAAAAATATAGGTATAATACTGTAAAATATAGGTGTCTACTGTCTGGTGTAAGTGATACAATTTTTCATGCAAAAATTATCATCATTTTATGACCCTTATAAAAGTAACTGGCAAAATTAAGCCCAAATGAACCAAGTTGTGAGCATCAGCAAGTCAGTAATAAAGTGGTCACATTGCCTATTTAGTCATCTTTGTTTCTTTTAGTTCAAAAATATTTTGACCCTTATTCAAAATGTGGATTTAAAAGGACATCTATAAAAGAAATAAAATCACTATGCCTGGGTTTATTTGAAGCGCTGAATGACAAATCGATTGCTTTACAACATCAACGAAAAACAAATCAGTAAGAAAAATTTATAGTACTTGTCAATTTCTAGATTCAAACCTACTATAAAATTACAATAATTTCTTTTTATAGGATTTTAGCTAACAGAATTGCAGATTTAGAAAAAACAATGGATAGTTGGTGCAATGGACAAAAGTGTATACCAATATTTCCCTCAAAAATGCTCATGGAAGAGTTTTTAAATGATTCAACTTCTATAAAATCAGATGAATCCAGAGAAAAAATTGCAGAGCAAACTGAATTGATCAATGAGAATTATTTTAATAGTGATAATAGTGTAGTCAATGTTACAAATGGTTCATACTGTGATGATATTTCCTACGATAGGAATACAACAAAAGTAATCCTACCCGAAGAACTTCAGCAACTGGTGAAAGAGGCTCTTGCTGAATTAAAATCTACTTAATAATTGATTGATTAAACAAATTTTAGCTTAAGAAAAGGCACACGAAACTTATAAGTTAAATTATTGTAGCCATTTATATTTAATGTTAGTCACACATTCCAAACAGCTTTAAATTTTACCAAAGATTAATGACATTAGTTTTCGATGTTAAGTTTATCATTACCAATATATTTTATCTAGTCATAGTGTTTTACTATTTATTTTTATTTAAAAACCAGTGTACTTAATTTTGAGCTTATTTTAGTTTCTAATGAACATGTACAATAACATTTCATCATATTATATGAAATAAAACATATTAATGTACTCTCAGTCTTTTATTTATGTTAACAAAATAAAATATTTCAATATATATTTATTATACACTACTAGTACAGTGAATTATAACATTCAAATTAGTGAATTTATATGACATGAATCCTATCAAATATTTCTAATGTTACACAAAACATACCAACATAGGTATTTTAGTTGCTACAGTATGTATGGAGAATTCAAGAGGATGTTAAACATTTTTTTTATATGGTCAAATGTTATTATCAGTTGTGTCCTGTTGAGATAAAAGTGTTATCAATCCTATGGCTATTATGTAGTATTTTATAAGCATAAAGTAGTTGTGTACAAATGTATATATCATAATAATAGTAATTATGAAGTCCTGGACCGATTTTGTTGGTTTTTTTTAGATGTCCCTGGATGGTTCAAATTCACAATTGGAACCGATAGGTGGCGCTGTCATAAGGTTCCCAGGAATATTATTTTTTGAAGTCAATTTTCGGCCACTCTGGGACTATATTAAATTCAAGATTTTTCTCGACAGTAATTCGATTAACATTTTATTCACTCATCTGACTTCAGTATTGCTTTCATACAGTTAAATTATCTGATAGTGGGTAGTAAAATATATGTTATATACTAATTTAAACAAAATCTGTGTTTTCCTAATTACACGATTCACATTTAAAGTTCATTTATTATCTTAATTAAACAGTATTATGATTCATAAGCCAATCTCATTAATTCATGATTAAACTTAGTTATTAACCATGTAAGTGAATTTATTTATGACAATATCATATCCTAATCCCTTATTAACAATAAATATTTCGGTTGGGTAGAGGTCAATCCCAGTGTCAGTGTGCGCCGATGCTCTATAAAATGTATGAAATACCATGACCGTAGGTTATGGGCACGGTTCGGGGGGATCAGCGGGGCCGGCTAGCACAAGGCGGGCACGGGTCGCGGGGTCAGCGGGGCCGACTAGCACAAGACGGACACGGGTCGCGGGGTCAGATATCACAAGGCGGGCACGGGTCGCGGGGTCAGCTATCACAAGGCAGCCACGGGTCGCGGGGTCAGCGGGGCGGGCGGACACGGGTCGCGGGGCCAGCGGGGCCACCTAGCACAAGGCGGGCACGGGCAGCGCGGTGTAGTGCGACACGAGCGCGGCCGAGTGGTGGCCGAGCGCGGCCGCGTCGCTGCGCTGGCGCGCGCTCGCCGTGGCGCCCCTCACCAGCCTGGACAGCAGCGCGCGGTAACTCTTCTCCGAATAGCGCTCGTACGATTCCAAGCCCTCTTGCAGTTTAAGTATTAGACTATCGTAATTCTTCCTCACTACTTCCAGAATCTGAAATTATTAATTTTTTAGAAGCGGTTTCCAATACAAACGTGATTCTTTTAGTCTATTAGAGACAAAATTAGTCACACATTCAGAAATGATATTTATTCATATTACTTAACTATACTGAAAACCTGCGTAAACGACCGGGTAATAAACCTCTGATTCATAGACAGTGAGGTGCAAAATGCACGTTTCAGTTTTTCGTATTCTGAATACTCGAAGTAAAAGGTTCTGTGACATGTTCTTGCATTAAGTGAGCCTCATGCTCATTTTTTATGTTAGATATTTCACAAAGTAGCTATCTCACAAAAACTACTGATACGATTAATGATAACGAAGATTGAGAAATAGACTAAAATAAAATATTTGGGGGACTTTTTGCATTATCAAAATCATTGGACCTTAAGTAAGGCCGTTCAAACCTGTTAAAACACAGGACCCACTAAGATATAATATTACCTGATCCTCAGTAGGCGTGGACAGGTTCTGCGAGGCGAGCCACTCGTCGATCTTGGGCGAGAAGTGGTGAGTGATGGCGCGCACGTTCACCAAGCAGTTGGCCAGCCGCAGCGCCTCCCCCTTGTACTCGCCGTCGCCCGTCGAGTACCGGAGCGCTATATACAATTATTATATTATATGGACTAAGGGTCTCAAACAAAATCACGACAAGTATTCGAGATTACACCTATATAAGCGTACATATGTGTATATGATTATGAACTAAATTCTGTTGAAATAAACTATTTAAATTATCCGGCTCGAAGGACCAAAAGATATGTGTTTATGTGATTTAAATATAAGATAATAAGAGAAAAACTTTATTTATTAAATGATAAATGAAATAATGGTCAAAAATGTATGAACGCGCCACGGTTGTTTTGTGAACTGCAGTTCTAACACCACCGACCGCGACTATCATATTGTGTAGAAAATGCTGAATTGCTATGAACGGTCATTGTACCGTACAGTCTTAAATGGTTAATCTAGAGCTCAATTTTGCTTGAAACATGCTTTTGCGCATGTTGTCTTTCTGTATACTGCGTGCGTAATGTGCAAGAACGAGATAAATAGATGCAGTTTATTCTATATATTTAGGCTGTATATGATTTGTACGAGCGTACTCAACACAATACAAGCTAACTCTGACGGCTAACCATAAAAAATAATTTATAAACTTCATTGTTAATCTATGTATACCTGAGATCATATACAGACTATATGTATAGACTATATGTTGATGTCAAAATGTGTTGATAAAGAATTTGTAGATGATAAAATCCATGACAGTAAATATAAAAAGTTCACGCGGTAAACATGCTGAACTTACCTTTATTTTATTTATTTCGATTTTTCGAAAATAAGGATTAGCTTACATACATACATAGTCTCACTCTGACCATTTCTAAAAGTTTTAACCCTCTTTCATTCTCAGATTTAACGGTAAATAATAATACGAAGAATATAAAAAACACAATTAGTTACCCATAAAGAAAAGGTTATCAAAAACTTGGTTCATCCTGATGAGTTCGTAGTACAGCTGGTCGTACGAGGCCGGAGTTGGCAGGAACGTGTCCCCAAATGTGATGAACAAGTTGAAAATATTCACTACCTGTAGCAAAACATACACAATATAAGTGATATTGCAAGAAATTTAACAGTAATGACTTATAAACTTTAACAAATGCTTCTGAAACATCAAATTTTTAAAGCTGTTTCGGTTGCTTCTATGAGATGATCCGGCAAGAAACACGATAATTACTCCTTCTAAAGACTAAAATTATTCGCAGATGTAAGACAAACATTTAAAAAATGAACAAATGATAGGTTTTATATGAAATTAAATTAAAAATTAGCACATATATAACAACACTACGGCGTGTCGGTACAACTTCGCGACACTTAAATGTCGGTAGAGTAGCAGCATCCTGTATTAAACTAATGCTAGATCCTTTGACGCTCCTAACTTTCACCACCGTACTTTTAAAGTTCTACTCACGCCATCTTGGCTTTTGGAAGTCAAATACCGTGCGTTACATGCAAAATTCCACGCACAATCTCAATGAGAAATCAGGTTGTCGCCAGCGTTTTCAGAACCGATACACCATGGAGTCCTTCATGAGAAGAGGCTTTTCCTACTTCCAAATCCGGCTGCACATCAGATGTTCATAACCGGCGGTGTTCGCTTCCCATCACATGAGTCGCATGCTTGTTTGACCTCCCTCCCTTTCAAAATATATCAAATATACCTGTTGCGCCATCAGAAAGATGTTATGTCTCCGCAGCAGCGTGGTCTCATTGGTGACGAGGAACTTGAGTAGCGCGATGAGCGCCGCCCACAGTGGACGCCAGTCCCGCGCGAGGCGCACGCGACATCGCTTCTGATAGCTCAGCACTCGCTGGAGCACGCCCACGCACACCTCGTACAACTCGCCCGGGAACTTCTTTAGCAGGTGACACATCATGAATTCCACTAGTAAATCTAAAATAGTGGAAAATGGTTAATTGATAATATAATAATATTATAATGAACAACATAATATAAATATATGAACAGCTTGTGCGGAACGGAACGATTGGCGCGTTCCTCCCAGTGAAGAACAAATCTGGAGTCCTATTGCCAAACCAAAATAAGATGTTTCGAGGTTGACAGATCGTATTTCTTATTACGAATATCTTTCGGATCCAAGGATCAATCCGTCCTTCGCAATTAGACGTTATATCTTTCGTTTGCTCGTTGTACTATGATCGTACTTAATCGTAAATAAAACTTTAAAAAAATTCTTAATAAGTTATAATAAAATACGAAGTAGGTTCTTCGTTTCGCTTCGAAACATCGGCTTTCGATTTTTGTAACAGACCACCTGTTTAGTTCAATTAAAGCGGTGGCGAGCGAAGGGGCATTCTCATAAACAGGTCATCTTGCAAATACATATGAAACCTCGATCTAAAAATTAGAGTGTATGTATTTTTTATGTTAGATACTTCAGCCACAGAACATCAGTCAATGATGCGCTGTCGACATACTTCGCGCTGTTTTACCTCGAGCATTCAGAACTCAAAAGACTGAAACGGAACGCTAGATACATAAGTGTACGCACCAGCAAGTCCGTCAAAATGTGTAATTATTACCCCAGAACTCAAGTTAACTCACCTATTAAAGTAGATGCTAGTGGCTGTGAAGGAGGCTCTTCGGGAACTATTTTTCTGTGACGCATAGGAAGTCTATACAGTTGTACCTATAATGTGTTTGATGTTTTAATATTCTATTATCGTGTAAGGACTATTTACTCTTTCTAAAAAAAAAAAGAGTAAATAATATTCTCCAGCCGGCCTAGCATGACCGCCACGAGATCTGGACATCGACAATTTCGGTAGAAAAGATATTTCGATCGACAAATATATGTATTTTTGATATTAAAAGTCGAGTTTTAAGTGTAATTGTCATGTTAGACCCGGAAGAAATAAAGAGATTATCGATTAAAACACGAGAAAACGGTCGACAAAATTTTGTCGCGGTTGTCATGCTAGGCCGGCAAAAGAATTTCAGAACAACGTAATTTTAGTTCAAAACTGTCCAGCGATGTAAATATGATACTTTGCATGTTCTTTTTTTAAGAAACATATTGTATAAATTCTAAGTAGTTCAAAAACATGAAATCGTAAAACTATAGGTATTATTCACTTACCCTAGCTAGAGTAGCGGCACGATATATAAATACGAAATGGAAACAATATTTACTTTGAAAGTGAGGTTTTGGTCGTGCATAATGGAGTTGGCGAACTGTTCCTCGACGATACAGGTGAGCGTGATGAAGCAAAGGCTGCACTTGTTGATGCTAGCTTCAGTCCGCGTGTCCGCCATCACTATTGAACTGGATCAGACGAAAATTGTCAGATCCGGCTCGAAGGATCAATTCGTGTGTTGTATTGGGAATATTTTTAATTTTTATGTATCGTTGGTTCGAAGGTCAACGAATGAAAACTCACTAAGTCTTTTGAATAAAAATAAATGTTTTTGCTTATTTTAAGTGTACATTTACGATAACATTAAATAAATAAGTGTGTATTGCGTTTCATAGTTTAGTTATGGAACAGCATACATAATTAGTGAATTGTTCTTAGTGTAGGTTTACGCTTAAAATAAGCGATAGTGACAAAATCCATTTATATTCAAAATTACACTTAGACACGATATGTTACATATACATTGCACCCCCTTTGGCACAATACATCATATACCCCGCTGACACATCAGCCCAATGAAAGAAGGTGGACAACAGATATCGAGTCTTTAATCGAAACCCTCGGTGCGGTTAACTGTCAATTTAGTTGCAAGTACAATTTTGTATTTTTATTAAATTAGTTTTCACATATTTCGTTTTTATCTTTGTTAAATATCCATCGATAATCCTTGATAATTACTGATGATAGTTAACCCTTCTAAGACTGCTTACGTTTTCATAATATACATATTATGTCACGGGTTTATTTTGTAATACAATACCTATTGCACTTATCCTTAAGAAAGTGTATGAAACACTAAACTGTAATAGGTGTTACAATTATACTATGTCTATGTAATCTATATAATTTCATAGAGTGACATTCAAATGAAGGACGACTTTTTTGTTTCAAACTTAAACAATATAGTCCCAAAAAGTAGTCTTGAGATAAAAAAATAACATAAAATACTAACCAGTACTGAAAGAAAGTGACGAGTAGATTTGTTGGCTGTTCATTATCAATTAGTGCTTGAATCTGTGCTAAGTTCGGTGGACTCTAAAAAAAGGACAATTAATACAATAATGTAGTTAGTAACATGTTAGTAAATTTTTTCTAAATAATAATATTCCAAACTTATGAGTTGGACAGTTTTGCGTAATATTTGTATGGATGATTTATATATCTTTTACCGCATACTCGAAGTAAAAATAAATCGAGAGCGCTTCATTGACTAATGTTCTGTGGCTGAGGTATCACTAATACGTGAACCTTATACTCTTCTGACGTTATAAGAGAAAAGTGATAAAACACAAATAAATTCACTGGCTAATAATATTGTCTTTTATTAACGCGAGTATCACACATTTAAATTTTAAATATTCTTTATTATATAATTCTTTATTCGGATTAAAACGCAATTTATTATTTATATTATTTACGATATTCAAATCAACTACAACGACAACTGTCATCTCTCAGTCTGCCGCGACCACGGTTGCTGAAACGCATCCGAAACGTCAGCATAAATAATAAACCGCGTTTTAATCCGTTATAAAGTATTTTATTTAAAAATTGCGCTGGCTCTTAGCCTATACAAGGAGTTCGCTTAGCTTTATTTTTTATTCACAAATGATTTTTAATTAATTTATTATTGTATGTCAGAATTTAATTTAATTTTTATTTTTAATTTTTAATTGTTATTAAATTTAAGTATAATTTTCTTTGTGTTATATTTATAAATTAAATGTAATTGTGATGTATAATTATGGGCATTTTACCCGAAATAAACGATATATTATTATTATTATTAGCCTATACAGTTAATGCGTGGCAGAAAATGTATGTCTGACCTGATGTGGAGGTAAAGTAGCCGGTGGGGAGGGTGGTGCTGAGGAGGCGGCGGCGGACGAGTGAGCTAGCGTCGTCATGAAGTTGCGGTTCAGATGTGCCGCTTCGTACAGTGCTAGCAGCATACCTTCCTCACCGCTACTGGAAGTTTTTTGGGCATTGATCGGATGGGATGAATATTGAAATTCCGACCAATTGAAGCGGAATGGAAACACCGTGAAGTGCATATTGCGCGTTTCGGTTTCAGGTTTCCGAATGCTCGAAGTAAAAGTCGACGGTGCATCATTGACCGATGTTCTGTGGCTGAGGTATCACCTACCATCAAGTGAACCTCATGTACGTATGTCAATATTTGACAAAAAAAAAAGTAATGACTTCACTAACATCATTTTGTTATTAATGACAAAACAGATTTAATACTTATACATAAAAAATACAGTATTGTATCGGTCGTACGCAAGATTAAATCCCTCATGATGGAGATACATAATTAATCAATACCATAAAAAGCAGGGACTGAAAACCGGTTTAAATTAACCAGAACTTCGGGAGCTTAACCGAAAAACTTAACTTAATAAAGGCTTAATATTTTTTCGATTAAAGTCATATTTACTAAAAAAAATAGTTTGGTAAGTTTAGTGTGTACTCTTTAAAACTAATATCATGGTATCTCAGTCAGACACGTAATTTGTAAAATAAAAATTTACCGGTTCCAATCCCTGATAAAAAGACAACATTAAAAAGAAAAAAACATTTATATCAATGATTTCAAACAAATTATTACATTTTTACTTTACATCAATTAATGGTTTTGAGGAAAATGTCAAAATCTTTACAATATTTTTTTCAGTCTAATACTATATTCAATTTTTATCAGTTTAATAATATAAACCTGTTCAAGAATCCACCACACTCAATACATATTTACTACATTAACAGCTTATTAACTTATTGTATGGTTAAAAGGCCGCAACTCAACAGTATCTCTTCTTCTTCAAATGTGAAACAAGTCCCTTTTAATATTATTAGTCATTGTATACTAACCTAATTCGCTGTCCACGAATTACAGGCTGTGTTTCATCATTTGTTAAAAATATACCTCCCACCATACTTGTAAGTGAACTTAACCAGCCGCCAGTATTTGTCTGCATGCCACCAAATGTAGTCATCACATAATCATTTAATGCTGCTGTTATAACTTGACCATAGCTAAAAATGAAAAAGTATGGATATTATGAAAAAAAAAGACCTAAATAATAACAGTTAAATGTACTAATAAAATGTTACCCATTAAGTGCCAGTTCATCATCAAGTATTGATAATTTCACCACATATGGATTGGCTGATTCTTGTTTTTTATAGTTCACAAGGAACATTAGAAGAAGTACTACATCATAACCTGTGTAAAAAATAATAAAATAAAAGGTTAAGATTTATAATATAATAAACTATTGATCCGCCCCGGATTCGCACAGGTATAATGTTGATGTACTATACAAAAAAATAGTCTATGTTACTCGCTGATAATGTAGCTTTCTATTTGTGGAAGAATTTTTGTGAGTTATTGGTTAATCGGTCAAGTATTTTTTGAGTTAAATTGTAAGAAACAAATCTTTCCACTTTATAATATAAGTATAGATTTAGATGAGTGTGTAGAAAAGTCAATTAAAATTTGAATGATATTATTCAATGTTGTCAATAAAGAGTGTATAGTTAAATATCTAAAAACAAAATTAAACTGGAAAGGAATCCAAACCAACCAAACATTCCCACAAAGGACACAGGTTTAAAGTGAGGGAGTAAAACCATAACGCCACATTTAAATGTTGCAAAGGCTTTCTAAACATTAGTTTAAAACATTCCTTAAAACTCATATCAGATTTTAGTTGTCTTTATTGTACCAAGATGGTGTTGATAGTGATAAACAAGGGTTTCAATTTATCACTTATACTTTGATTGCACTGATCTCAGTATCACTAATACTTTGCCTTTGTTATAAGGTTGTTTCAGGCAAACATATGGAACAATGCTACAAATACTATATAAACACTATGAATAATATTCAAAATTAATATAATTTTGACATACCATGTTGTTGTCTTTCAGTAGATGTGTTTAATAAGTGTATTAATGGTTCAAACAATGAATGCATCATTAAGCATTCAATCAGAGGATTGTCATCAATATTGTCAATTCCAGTTGCTATTATTAGCAGCAACTTAAGAACCATTGATTTTAAACTCTCAGGAACATCACCTATAAATAAGTATTCATGTGAGTATTAACTTTTTCACAAGTCTAATAAGAATTTAATATAAGTTTTTAGTTGAATGAAAATAAGTTTTATTTTTAATGTTGATAATTAACAATACATCACTCAGATCAGATATCCATGAGCAGTTGTATACACTTAAATTTATTTTTTTTATGTATAATTATGTTCATTAATAATTACAATTACCTGACAATACAGAGTTACAGTGTTCCAATAACTTTTGCATTTTGGCATTTGGATTTTCTGAACCCAAAAGGATAGTCTTAATGTTTATATTGGAATCCTGTGCAAGTCTTTGGTACATTGTAGTGAGTAAAGCACTGAATGTCTGAAGTGCATAAACTAGCCTGTAATATAATTAATACTATCATATATATTTTTAAAAACTTCTTAATAAATAATTTATTTTATTGATTGTGGTTCTATAATAATACAAAAATAATGCCTGTGTACTCCCTGATAATTTAAACTGAATAGCTTTCTATTAGTGAAGACGAATTTTCTTCTTTTCGTATATTCTAAAGAGTTTTTAAAATCAGTTGAGTAGTTTTTGAGTTAAATTGTAACAAACAAATATTTTCTCTTTATATATTATAGTTTTGACATATTATTTGAAAAATTTATACTGTTTATAACATAAGGCCCTTGAGCCACTGGCATTATATGGACCTTAATGCCAAACATGTAACAGACACATTTCACTTTTGAATGTTTCTACTGCCCACAAACAAAGCATGCTAATTAGCTAAGAGTCATGAAAATTAAATTAAACAGTAATTATACCTTATATGGTGTTCTTGTCCTAACATTTCAATACATTGAATAACAAGTAAATTAATATTATCTTTCATATTTAACAATTGTTCAGAAGATAATTTATGTATTTCAGCCTCAAGTTGGGGAATCTTCGGCTTGAGTAGAAAAAATTCATCCCAAAAAGTGGGATTATCACTCGTCAAGTCTTCACCTCTAAAGAATGATTCATAAATCTGAACAACTTTCTCCTTAAGATGCCTTTTAGACCCTGAACCACTTCTTTTTCGAGTAGCCATTATGCAGTGGAAAATAAAACTCGAGTGTGGAATTAAAGGGTAACCTTTTACAATCTTCAACAGTCATATATCACGATATTTTAGAACGTTGATTATATGAACATAAATATCTATCTGTAACAATGAGTCAACAAAAAAAGATAAAAACCTAAATTTGATTAATGGATAAAATAATATAAGGTAAATAACAAAGTTGTAATATTGTTATCCTTAATATATTGTTTTAATAAATTATATTACAGGTGCTACTTATAAGTAGATACAATTAAATGTCAATGTCATTGTGGAAATTGACACTTGTCAAATGTCAATTTCCATTTTCGTTCGTTTATCCTTGTAACGGTAGACAAAAATATAATAGAATAGAGAAGAATAAATTCATGGACCTAAAAAAAAGAGGACCTCTTTTTTTTAGGTCCATGAATAAATTAATCTAAAAAAATTATAGCATTATTTTACTGTCTGAATATTCAAAAAATATTGATTTCAATTAATTATTTACAAAAAGGGAAACAAAACATGGTAGGTTTATTTTTCTACCATAACTGTAATACCAGTTATTTCATCGAAATCATACTTTATACCGGATTAAAATGCGTGTGGTCTTCGAAAGCACTTATTTAGTTCTTAGTTTTGTTGTGTGATTAATATTATCTATTTTCTCGTTTTTTTTTCATTGGCACGTCAGTTTGCTTAGTTCTTTATTTGTTATTAATACATACATACATAAACATCACGCTTCTTTCCCATTTGTTAATAATAGACATATATACATATAATAAAATAGTTATAACCTACGTGATATAAAAAGACAACGCCGGAGGGGTGAATAGAGTCGTAGTATCAGGTAGAAAGTAGCAGGTCAAATAAAACATATTTTTTAGGGTCATGTAGCTGTTAAAGTAAAACTTCTATACGTACGCTGCAGCTGGGCTTACGCTGGCAGGAGTAAACTAGTGATAGCATGCATTCCCCCGCGTGGGCAGACACCATGGGAAAAAGGACTAATCGTATGCTCCTTCGTAGGCCGCAGCGGGCGATCGCGGTCCGAGCAGCTCGCTGCTATCGGACCGTATCCTTCGCTGCGGCTTGTGTGATTGCCGGAACTCCACCTTGGGAGAGGGATGCTGAAATTTCGGCAGCCCTCTATCGCATAAAGGTGGAGTCCAAGGAGGGCAGATTAAGTCTTTGGGTGGAAGTAGCAGGCAGGCCAGGTAGAGTGCTAAGGATGCCCTTTTACGCCTGTGGGAAGAGGATCTTGGTGAGGAAAAGTCGGAAGCTCACACTTTGGAGGCCATACGTCCAGTCTTGAGGCTTTGGGTGACTAGGGCGAAGGGTGCCGTCACCTTTAGGTTGGTGCAGGTACTATCAGCACATGGGTGCTTTGGGCAGTACCTGTACAAAGTGGCGAGGCGAGAGCCGACTCCCTTTTGCCACCACTGTGGAGCTCCTGAGGACACGGTCGTGCATACCCTTGTGGAGTGCATAGACTAGGGACCGTCACAACCTAGTGTCAGAAGTCGGTGTGGACCTCTCGCTGTCGAGTGTCGTCTTCAAGATGCTGGACAGCGAGGAGGCATGGAAGACAGTGGTCTCCTTCTGTGAGCGTGTTATGCTGCAGAAGGAGAGTGCTGAAAGAGAGCGAGAAAGGATCGCTGTTGATCCTCTGAGTGCGGAAAGACGTGGTGGGACGAGAAGGAAGCGTTATGCGCACCTCCTCGATCCTACTTCCGTCGGGGTTTTTGGCAGCATGCTCTGCGATCCTAGAAACCTAATATTAAAAAAAAAGTGATAGCTTGCCGGCCTATACAACGCTCCCAGCGTTGTCATACTAGGCCGGCTGACGTGCCAAAGAAAAAAGATAGTTTTATTTGTATTACACTGGCGACACTCATCACTGATGCCAACTGTTGAAAATCTTTCCATTTCGATAATTCGGTACGACAAGCGCCAAATTGGTAGAAATAGCGAAAAATCGGTAGGTTTGAGAGCGAGACTGATGATCAGTGATCTATGTTTTTATCTGTGCAAAATATCGTTTTATCTATGGTAAGCACTAGGCGGACGTAGTTTCTTGAATCGTGTGGCTGATTTTGTTTTCTCAAATCTCAAAAGTTAATAGGCATAATCTTGTGAATTGTGAAACTAACGCTACTTTTCAACATAATGAAGTCTAAAAGGAGACATCATGAGTCTTCAGAAGAATCCGTAGAATCAGACGATAGTGAAAAATCGAGTAGTTCATCTGATAGTGAAAGTGATGTTTCTTCTGTGTCTGATCACCGGCATAAAAAGAAAAGAAAACGTGCTGATTCATCAAATTCTGAAAGTGATTCTGATGATCAAAGACGTGCAAAGAAGCGTAAGCATAAGAAAAAGAAAAAAAAGCATGGTAAAAAGAAGCGCCGGACTGATTCAGACGAAGATTCTGATGACCACGTATCTATCAGTGAGGGTGAAATATCTATAAAAAAGAAACGAAAGCATAAACATAAACATTCGAAACGAGTTCAAGGATCTTCTGATGGTGAAGGTAATGTTTTAATTCTCATATTCAAGTTGAATGTATGATTTTTTTCCTTTTATGTAATTCTTAGTGCAAAATATGTTTATTGTAGAAGTGAAAAACATTGAGCGCCGTCTACACAGTGTTGTGAAAGAGCGGCGTGCTGATTCAGAAGAACAGCGGCCATCTAGAACTTATTACCAGTAAGCTTTTAATATATTGATGATGATATAGAGGTTTTCAGAAGGCCTGGACTATAATTTTATTTTTACTGCAGGAAAGAATATCACCACTCTGCTTCAAATGAGTATGACAGAGAAGCAGAAGTACAAAGGTTCTATAGAGGCTCTAGTAAGGATCAAAGAAACCACTATCAAGATAATTACTATTATGAGCAACAGCAGACTGACAGGTTGCTATGTTTTTACCATAAAATAAACATTTATTAACAGTCACAATATATATTATCTCTTTACATCATTGATCATCTATGGCAGTGGTATGTGTTTTCCTATGTACCACAATAATATGATAGTTGTAACCAATTATCTCAAATTATTAAATTTGTTTCAAAGAAAGATTGGAATATTTCTTTTTTTGGCTAAGTGAACTGGTTGGTTGGGATACATTTAGCCATAATTTTTTTTGTAAACCTTCTGTGCAGGAAGGGTTCTAAATAATTTAATAAAATGCAATTAATTTATCACTATTTCTTTATTATTCAACAATAACAGAGGTAAATTTAAAAAAAATATTATCTCTTAGATTTCAATGCTTGCACAATAGATTGAAAATAAAATTAATATATTTAGGTAAACAATAAAAACATATTTTACAGATATGTTCCACAGCAAGATAAGAATAGGGATAAGTATGGTCAGAGTAGTCAACACCAAGAATATAGCCAAAGACCGAAGGAGTATGATCAGTATAAAAGGTATGCATTAAGTAAAATCATACTGCAAGTAAAAATACAACCTTTATTTTAGTTTCCTATTTAATATTGCTTTTTAGAATTTTATCCATTCTAGCAGATTTATTTTTACACACCCATTTGAGAAATTATTTTGTGAATAATAATGATGACAAATAGATATGCATAACACATTAAGAATAAATTTTTAAAATTTCACAAATAACATAGATATTAAACTGTATTGCAAGGACTGAATGGGGTACCGTTTATTTAACCCTTTTATATTTCGGTAGCCTCAATGACTAACCTTGAACCTATCGTGGCCCGAGACAAGTTGCGACTTGAATTAGTGAGACAGAGTTTGAACGCGTTTTTATTATCGTTACATCAAGAAAGAGATTTCCCGCGCTTATTTATATACTACTTCGCATGGAACGTTTTAAATTTTAATGTTTATAGATAGTGAGAAACCTAAACATATAGATTTAGGTTTTCTTTGGAATTTCGTTTCGTTTCGAATTTCGCTACCGAAATTTAACCTGTTAAACTGTTTTAAAAGCATACCGAAATAAAGGTATTGAATTGAATCGGTATTGTTATGACAAATTTCATATGGATACCGTTTCAAAAAGGTAGCCCATATCAATCGGTTATTCAGTCCTTGCTGTATTGCATCAATTATTTCTAAAGTATATTATTAAAACCATACCAAACTTAAATATTGACTTTATGATTAAGAAAACTGTTATAATATATTAAACTAATTTTTTTTTATATTCCAAAACTAGAAAAAATATCATTTGACCTTTGTCATTCATCTTAAGGTCATGTTGATGCATATTATGTACTAGCGATCTGACCCAGCTTCACACGGGTGCAATGTATGTAGATGCATAAAATAAAAAATAGCCTATGTTACTCGCTGTTAATGTAGCTTTCTATTGGTGAAAGAATTTTAAAAATTGGTTGAGTAATTTTTGAGTTAAATCGTAACAAACAAACAAATGTTTCCTCTTTATAATATTAGTATAGAATTATAGATTGTTGAAGAATTATTGATAGACACGTCATGATAATGAAATCTACCCTTAAACTGTTATAATATGTTACATTTAACTCATACACTTTAAGTAAATATTAACTTATGTGATTGCTATTATTTATCATGTTTATTTTAGGAATCCACGGTACAATGACCAGAGACCAGAAGATAACAATTATTATCAAAAAAGGAGAACTGAACCATTTCCCAGAGATGATACAAGAGGTATATTGTACTTATCATTTAGAACAATAATATACTTTTATTAATGTATATAATCTTTGACACAATGTATCTTACTGTTTTTTTTATTCAATAAATATTCATTCCTGATTTGACAGGTATTAACAAATATAATCAGTATGCAGACAGAGGACCTAGAAGAAAGGAATTTGTTTATGAAAGAGACTACCATCAAAGGTTTGTGCAGTTTTTATTAGAACTTTATTATTTAAGTTAAATGCCTGTGTATACAAGGCTTTTTGCTATGCTTTATATAGCATAATGAACTGGACATATATGTATAATAACGTCACTTCTACGTAATCTCTGTATTACACTCAACCATACTGTTTGGAGAAATGAACTTCATTTACTATGATTCAACAGCTGTCTTTCAAAACAAGATATGATTTTAAAAAAAATTTTAACTAATTAATCCTAATAATATTTGTATTATTGTAGGTAGTTTACTATGTCAAGTGACTTCTATGTAGCTATAGCCTATAATACTATAAACATGTTTTCCATAAAACTTATTCTGTGTAAGTTATATGTTCTGTGTATGTCATTTTATTATCTGTTAACCTTACCTGCCGGCCTAGCATGACAACCACGACAAAATTTTGTCGACCGTTTTCTCGACTTCTATTCTCAAAATTAGAGATTTTTGTCGATCGATATGTCTTGTTATATGTGAGATATAATATAACGCGAATTGTTATATCTTAGTTAATTAGTTTGTTATCACTCGTCCGCGAGATATCTCTTGATGGTCATGCTAGGCGGGCTGGTCATAATGGCTTACACAGGAATTTGTTATTTTAATCTACTGCTTTTATTGAACAGGCGTGGTCCTCCAGAACCAGAACCATACAAAGAAAGGGAATACGCCGTGAAGCAAGAAAGGTATCGTGAAGACAGTCAATCTGCTGATAGGTGAGAACTATCACTACAAAAAAACCATACACATTTGAATAATTGTTTTGGTTTAAAATAACTATAAATACCTATTGAATATAGATAATTTTGAATAAATTAGATTCTTGATAATCTTCGAAATGTACCGCATGTGCCGCCAATAAGTGTTTGTTTCGCGTCGTTAAACAACTGTATTTGTTTTTACAGTGACATCTCTACAGAAAATTATTATGAGTGCAGTCCGAATGTATTACTATTGCAAAGATATTTTAAAATTTTCACATTAAATAATAATAGCTCTAGGCGAGTGTGAAATACTCTTGTTAGATACGTTACTGCAGAAAGTATTCACACGTCTCCGAATATTTTAGAATAATGAGCATAATCACATACAAGTTGAATGTTGTATTGAATTTTCAACGATTTTACTTTATTTTACAATTAAGATAAAGAAAAGGAGGAAATCTTTAGAAAACGAAACACTTTGTTCAAATAGATGATATAAGTGACAAAATATGAAGATTATATGTACTGGTTTTTAAGTTCGACATCAAGGATATTTTTGATAACTATCATCATACATTATGAGGAATTTATCTAGGAACAAAATTTATACTCAACATAGCAATTTAAATGAAACTATGAAAAATATATTGAAATGAAATATTTATTTTGTGAATGTAAGTAAGAGAACTAATGATTATAAAAAGTATGACTTTTATAAACTGTGAAGAAAGGGAAAGAAAAAACTTCAATTGTAACAGGAATTTGTATATTGCTATATTTGATACATGGTAGTTGAAACCTTAAATGGATCTTTAAGAAATGTTAAAAGAAGACATAGAAATACAAAACTAAGAATAGATTATGACATTTGACAATCAAAGGGGAATATTGCAATCATAAAAAAAAACAATTATGCAATTTAGCAATTTTATTATGAGCATTAAGATTGTGCTTATAAGGATGTAAACGAAATGAAATTGAAAGATTTGATATAATTATTCTGTTTAAACACTGAGATATGTTTATTCTATTTAATAAGCACAGATAGCTGAAGATAGAGAAAAATAAGAAATATTAGAGGAATTCTAAGCTGATATAACACAATAATAGCTGAACCATTGATATCCAGTGATACATGCCTAATTGCAGTTTTTTTTTGCATCTGCAATGTTAATTAGAGAAATCCACGAATGGATGAGTTACGTAGGTATGTTAAACGAACCTGAATCAACGTTTTATGAAATATGAATGGTAAGTGTAAGGAGTGTCAAACTACCTCGCGTGAAGATATTTTTGATGTTTACGCTAAATGTCTGTAACAATTGTGTTTCAGTTAGGATGTTACACTTTTTATCATCACGAATTAATAAAAATTCACGATGTTGCACTCATGTTGAATTAAATTATTTTAATCACAAAACATAAGTGGAAATATGTGATATTTCGTCCTAAAATCATTGTTCAGCTTATTTTAATTTTAAAAAGCTTTGGTGGGATAATTCCAAAAGTTCGTGCTTTTGGTTTTTATATGGAACACTGATACAGATGTGTTTAATATGTTTGCTTCTACCTGTTACTGAAATGAAAAATATCCCAAAAGTGTCTGAATATTTCAAATTGTATTACATTGTCGGTTTTTCTTTACAGTCTAATTAAAATTTGCTATAAATAGAATATACCTCTAAGTTGCTATACAAATAGATATAACTCGAAGTAACATAACAATTATATTCCGATTTTATTTTAGGAATTATCGATCAGCCGGCCTAGCATGACAACCGCGACAAAATTTAGTCGACCGTTTTCTCGTGTTTTAATCGATTATCGCTTTATTTCTTCCGGGTCTAAAATGACAATTACACTTAAAACTCGACTTTTAATATCAATAATAGATATATTTGTCGATCGAGATATCTTTTCTATCAAAATTGTCGATGTCCAGATATAATATATCGAGATATCTTACTTCTTAGTTCGTCTTCTCTCGTCCGCGAGATATCTCGTGGCGGTCATGCTAGGCCGGCTGATGAAATAACAATAGAAAAAATAGGTTATTATTTATATAAAAGTTCTTGGTTGAATTTTAATTTTACTTGAACGACGTTGTTTTAAATGGAACTGATGTATGAGGTTATTGGATTTCCACTTGGTTATTTATAGAGATTAATATGCGTGAATGTCTCCATGACAGGGGCAGAGATGCGCGCAGGGAACGTTCTGGAAGGCCCGAGAAACCAGTACAGCAACACAGGTTGGACGATATATTTAATAATTACTTGCATGAATATATACTATCTATACTAATATTATAAAGATGAAAAATTTGTCTGTTTGATTGTGTGTTTGTTTGTTTGTTACGATTTAACTCAAAAACTATTCGACCGATTTTAAAAATTCTTTCAATAGAAAGTTACATTATCAGCTTTTTTGTGTATAGTACATCTAAATTGCACCCGTGCGAAGCCGGGGCGTGTAATTAGTCTATAATAAAATAGTTAAATCGAAGAATTTCTAGATGAAATATATTTACCAAAAAATCAGAGGGAGCAATAAAAGGAAAGGAGGGTATAGTACGATGCAAACTTTTTGGCGGCTGGAAATTAATAGCAAGTACAAGTGCGCGCAGGTATAATCGAGTCCAAAATTATTTAGCTCTATTTGAATTTCTATTAAATTACGAAATGCTATTACAAATGTGTTACTTATAGATTCGTATCTGGAGAATTGTTTAAAATACTGAATTAGATGAATATAGTCCTTAAATCAAAGGATGCAAGAAAAAAAATCATTTTATGAGATATACAAACTATTATTAAGTAATTATTGTATTCATTATATTTATACATTCCATAGAACTTCCTTCTTTTTCTTGGCTTGAATCAAATTTGTCTTCTTATTCTCTATCCTTTTTATTAATCAATCAAGCTAACACAACAAAAATGTAACATAAATAAATAACTGATGAAACTAAACATTCAATAACAATAAAAACGAAACAAAAATAATATAATTAATAATTAACTCTTAAGAGCTCGACTGTAGTTAGATAGAAATGTGCGCGTGTGTGCAGTATACCGATGTAACTCACACAAAGAATTAAGACGCATGAGGCGACTGCGGGGAAAAGAGAGGGCGATTCCCCCCCCAGCGCGTCACTTCCACGTCCCGCTAACACCTTATTATACAGTGCGCGACAAAAAGATAGGGGCAGGGTATAATCTGAATATTACTTATTTATATTTATTTATTATAAAACAAAATACGTCTACTTATTAATAACATCAATCAAATGATTTATATAACGGATACATATTGTGTTAATATACGTTTGAATTTTATTTTCTTTAAATATCTTGATTATGGATGCGACAAAAAGATAGGGGCATTGGATAAAAAATATATTTATTACCAATATTAAACTTTATTAAATACGAGTACATTTTTTATATAATATAATTGGTCCAAATATTTTTTTGGACATGAAATAATTCAATTATTTAATTTAATTTGGTACTTGAAGATAGTCAACTATAATTGTTTTTTAAATCATTTACAATAGAAAACTATCTTGAATTTTCGAAAAATTTCTTTACAAGTCGCCTCCAGACATTCTCGATTATATTTAGATCCAAAGATCATAGGGGATACTCCAGCAATTTTATATTAAACCAAAAGGAAACTCTTTTTGACGTATTCACTCTCGCGTTGTTGTGCTAAAAAGTATAATCTCCTGCTATCAGAGACTTGTCATGTTTTAAAATAATGTTATTAAGAATATTTAGATAACATTGCGCATTCATAATTTTTGCCAAAATCTGTATATCTATTTTCTTAAGGAATCCAATCGCAGCCTATAACAAGACTGACTCACCCTCAGTATGATGATGTAAGAAAATTTTCTTCTACTTTCTTAAATCGTAATAATAATATGAGTTACCAACAGGAACATCGAAAATATTGTTTTTCTCGTCAGAGAAAATTATACTTTGCCATTATTTCAACCATGATACGTACTTTTGGGCAAACTGTAATCGAGCATTAATATGTTCGAGATTTAATGGAGGTTTTATTTTTAAATTTCTTCTGGAAAATTTGCAAGAAGCTTTAAATAATATTTTTATGTTTTGTACGTTCATCTGCACACCTCTTTCTTTGGCTATTGCAGTTGTAGAAAGCATAAAATAAGTGGCAACCTTCAAAATCGCTCTCTCCTGGTACTATGAAAGAGGTTGTGGATGACCTGGCGACTTTTAAAGTCCATAATTCTCCTAAGTTTTAACGAATATTTTAAACTACATTGGCACTCCTCTTGATTCTTTAAGCTGCTCCCCAATGGCTAAGCCCTTCATTTTTAAATTCAATAAATTGTCCTTTCTCCAAATCTGTCTATCTCATGCCTCGTTTATTAGAAAAAAAATAAAAATAATAATTTTGCATCACACCACGTAAGCTGTTATACACGTCCGTATATGTAGCGCATCAAATAACAATTGTCACACAGTTGTACATCACGCGTCCGATTGGTGCCTCTATCTTTTTGTCGCGTTATAGAGTATTGTTGAAGGTATTTTTAAGGTAAATTCAACCAAAGAAATTATAACATTGTGTTATAAAAATTGGTAATAACTATTGTTTTAGTTTAATTATATTACACATAAAATATTAAATCTTTAGATATTAATGAACAGTAAATATGGGTGCCTCTATCTTTTTGTCGTGGTCTGTAGCGTTCTGCGCATCGAAACGTACGATGTTCACAGCCGCCAAATAGTTTGAATTCCACTATATCATATAATAAAAATCATTTTTAATATTTTTGTGTGTGTTCACGCTAATTTGCAAAATAAATTAAAGTAGTTTTGATGCAGTTTTCACAGGTGGATAGTGGAAGCTTAGTTTAATAACCTAGCTATGCTGAAGTAAAATACAGGCTTCGTTTTATTAAATTCCGATACTGGGACGAAAAATTTCATCATAAAAAATAACTGTCGGCGTCTACAGACGCTGGAACCAGCTTTTATTATATTAATCTTCTAGTTCTGGAATTTACTACAAATCTAATAAATAAAAAGATTAAAGCTAATATCATTGTATTTATTTAATGTTGCATAAAATTTTGTTTACTTTCACTATAACTTATATTGGAACTATAAAATGATTGACCGAATATCAACAGGGAATATTCTAGAAGTCCAGAAGATCGTCACAAAGAGAAGAGGAAAGTGGAGGTGAAAGAAGAGAGACAGGGAAGTTACCGAGAGCGCGAGGGGCGGCGGCGTGAGGGGCGCAGCGCCGACCGGCTGCGAGAGGGGCGGAGCGCCGACAGGCTGCCGCCCGCGGACTCGCGACCCGAAAGAGTGGATAGCAAGACCAAAGATAGGAAGAGTAGGTCGGTATCTTCTTCAATGAGTTTTCATATAACAGTTCGACTTATTCGCAGAACAGAGTTACTTCTTAAAAAGTAACTTTTACCGGATTAAAACGTGATTTGTACATTGTTATTTATTCTATATCAAAGCTACAGTGCTAAAATATTAAAAGCCAATAAGTATTAAATTTAAGTTTTCAAGTTATTCAATTTTAAAAGTTTAGGATCAAAAATACCTAAGATATACAAAGAATATCGCCTATGTGATATGATATTATATTGTTTGTTTATTATGTGTTGTAATAAGTAGAACTCTCGACTTTATATTTCATCGAATTATTATTATTAAATAATAATGCACAACGCAGGAGCTTTTTAATATTGTATTAAAATTTTCTAGGTTTGCCGACGCTGGCGACGACAAAAAGGAATATGACTGGGGCAAAGCGGATTTGAAGAGCGAAGAGAACAAAACGGCCGACAAGGAGAAGCCCAACTTTGGCCTTTCGGGTAAACTGACCGCAGACACGAACACCTTTAACGGGGTCGTCATCAAGTACAGCGAGCCTGATGATGCTAAACAACCGAAACGACGATGGAGGTAATACTTTTAATATAAAAAAAAAACAAGAATAATCATATTATGTTATAATGGGCCATGACTTTCTTGAATTTTGTATAAGTTTGTTATCCTAGATGCGGTCTTTTAGATTTTTTTCATTTATGCTTTACCGTAACATATATATCCTACTAATATTTGTGAGGACGTATGGATGGATGAATGTTTGTTACTCTTTCACGCAAAATCTACCGAACGAATTTTGATGAAACTTTATAGTATGTATAAGTATTATTATTTATACATCAGAGTAAAATATAGGCTATAATTTATAACGATAATGAGTTAGTTGGCAAAATTATAACGATAAATAAGTCTGAAAAAATCCTACTATCTGAGACCTTCACCAATTAATTTTTTTGGAATTAAAATTTAATAGGTGATATGTATCACCTAAATCTGTTCATTTTTGGTCGAAATAAAAAAAATATTGTTAAACCATATAATTTAAATACATTCATATGTATATAAATTATATGGTCTAACTGGTCTATCTATCTTTAACTGTTCCAGATTTTACCCATTCAAAGGAGACAAAGCTCTTCCCATACTGTACATTCACCGGCAGTCGGCGTTCCTGATCGGGCGTGACAAGAAAGTGTGCGACATTCCTCTGGAGCACCCATCTATCAGCAAGCAGCACGCCGCGCTGCAGTACCGCGCCACGCCCTTCACCAGAGCTGATGGGTCTACTGGCAGGCGGGTCAGACCTTATGTTATAGACCTCGGTAAGTACTGATCTAAAAATTATATAGATAGGTCAGTACTGGCCTAATATTATAGACCTCGGTCAGTACTGGCCTAATATAATAGACCTTGGTCAGTACTGGCCTAATATTATAGACCTCGCTCAGTACTGGCCGTAATGTAATAGACCTCGTGCAGTACTTGCTGTAATGTTATAGACCTCGCTCAGTACTGGCTTAATATTATAGACCTTTGGCAGTACTGGCCTAATATTATAGACCCTGGTCAGTACTGGCCTAATCTTATAGAGCTCGGTCAGTACTGGCCTAATATTTTAGACCTCGGTCAGTACATGATATAACCATTTATTACCAAAAGCTTAGAATGCGTCTTAGGGGTCATCCATACTTAGGACCTCTCCCACACAAGCACACAATATCACACTTCGTCGATCCACTCCCCTCCTCAACGTGTGACGTACTTTATGGATGGTCCCTTAATAATCTTAATGGAAACTGCAGAATCGGCCAACGGCACATTCGTGAACAACAAGAAGATCGAGGGGCGCCGATACGTGGAGCTGCTCGAGCGGGACGTGGTCAAGTTCGGGTTCTCGCAGCGCGAGTACGTGCTGCTGCACGAGAACAGCAAGGACGACGCGCAGGACGACGACCAGGACGCGCCTGCGACCACGGACCACATCAAGCGGGAGAAGCGCGCCAAGGAGGAGGAGGTCGCCGACGGCTAGACACGGCGACCGCAGGTGGGCTAGACACGTCGACCGCAGGTGGGATAGACACGTCGACCGCAGGTGGGATAGACACGGCGACCGCAGGTGGGATAGACACGTCGACCGCAGGTGGGATAGACACGGCGACCGCAGGTGGGATAGACACGTCGACCGCAGGTGGGATAGACACGGCGACCGCAGGTGGGATAGACACGTCGACCGCAGGTGGGATAGATACGTCGACCGCAAGTAGGCTAGACACGTCGACCGCAGGTGGGCTAGACGCGTCGACCGCAGGTGGGATAGACACGATTTATTATTTTTGTTATTTTTTAAAGGAAATTTTAGAAAACCTAATTAAGCTTCAAACTCAATTTTCTCAAAATGGCAACTATGTGGGTTGACACTATTGCTTAACAGCGTCCATTTATTGTTAACCCATGTGTCCACACATTTTCCGTCAGTCTATATCTAATAAATAAATATCAAGGACCAAGCACGACAACTCTTTTTGTTTTTTTTTATGTTTAAGGCATCGACAGACGAGCGTGAGGTTCACTTGGTTCACAGGATACCTTAGCCGCTACCTACTTTTTACTTCGAGCATTCGGAAATCCATAGACTTAGACGGAAACATGCAATATGCACTTCATGGTATTTCCACCTATGAACGGTGGTTCGTTACCCGGTCGGAATTTCGATATTCCTCCCACCCGTAAACTTGCGAATGAGAAATTGCATACAAATAATAATTATGACATTAATCCTCTTGACTCACAATATATTATATAATGATTATAAACGATCAAGTCTATATTATTTTTCAATAGAATATATTTTTATAATTGATAATAATAATTGTCTGTTCCAGCTTCTCTGCATAGCGGACACGCCTTACTTCTGGACCTCTTCGGCTACAAGTATATTTTAGTTTGTTTCAAACCATTTTTTTTAGTTTAAGGTATAAAAATTTATTAGAGGCGTCTATATTTTTTTTTATTTTGACAAATTCAAATAATTGAATATTACTACCAAACGTAGCTTTATAGGAACACGTATTGTATTCCGTTTCATTATTGAGACTGATTTTGCTGAATAAACAAAACGAAATACATAAAATGCGACTCCTTTTTATCTTGGTTAACTAGCTAGTTCCAAAAAACTTAAAAATCAATGTCTGTGTAGAATATAAAATATTATTAAAATCATTTTGTTTTCGTATAACTAGAATACAATAATTGTAAACATCTGGGTGTAATCGTACAGATTTAATGTTATAACTTATAAGATACTATCATTAGTTTACAAATAAATGCATTACTATACAAACATCTTTCTTTTGTACTAACAATTCCATCAACCCGTCTACACTAATATTTACATCGAGACAATATTTACAGATTGTTAAATAAATAAATATTTTAAAACACTAAGCGAATAGTTCGGTGGAATATTATTTATAATGAGTATAAGTCACTGACATAGTATTAAATGGACTTCGGGTCCGTGCTCAAATGTGGCTGCTTAAAGGAGCCAAAAGAGAAACAATCGCACGCTAGTTTTCATTAGATCAACTATTACTAACGTAACACATGTACCATATTGTATTGTTAAAACGTCTACAAACTATTCAAGTAAAGTGAGAAATGGCGAAAGTTTATCATATTTTCAGTGCGTATATCGTATGTGCGTTTTCTATGATATATAAGCTTTATATAGTATTTTTTTGTTAAAAGTATCTATCTATCCCGTTCTTGCACATACCGGACACAGTTGGTACACAGAAAGAGAACATGCGTCAAATCATGTTTCAAGCAAAATTGAGCTCTAACTTAACTATAGACATTGAATTGTTTAGTTCATAGTCATATTACATGTATCCATGTATGTATAGGTATAATCTCGGACACTTCATGGATTTTGTATGAGACCCTGAGTCCATTTAATAGTAAATCAATGGCATAAATTTCCTAATATCACAGTTTAGAATGGAGTCTTTGTTTGTTTGTCGAAGTCTTCCTGGCGAGAGCGCGACGAGCTAGGTCTCGGGTCTCTAAGGAACGAACTATGCGCGCCTTCGCACAGTGACGCGCGCTTCATGAGACCGTTCCGAAGGGGAATGATTGTCGCATTCGGCGGTCTTACATTCGTTCTTAGCGAATGAGTTCTATACAAAGGTGGTTTTATGAGCCGGTTGGGTGCGACACCCACTATGCTATGTCTGGAGAAGGGCGCGTAGTTGAGGGGAGAGCGCGGCACCTCGTAGCCGTCGCAGACGGTTCCCGAAGGGGAGTCGCTGTCGTACATCAGCTCTAGGTACTTGGGAGTCCGTTGGGGCAACAGGTGCGATGGCTCCATTTGGTGTTCCGGTAAATCTTCATCTGTGAAGTCAAAATAAATTGTTATGTTTCTATATTTCAAGATAACTTCTCTCCAATCTATTTTGAATATATTGAAAAGTTTATCAAAGGTTGGAATAAAAAAGGTCAAGCGTGTTAGTATAAATTGGAAAGTAAATGAATGCATAGTTTTTAAGTTATTAGCATGGACATGATTCATGATATCGTGCTTCGGAATGAGTGTAAGCGGAACATACCCAAGCAGGCGTTGTCATTCTCGTCGAGTAGGTAGGTGCGGTTGTCGACTGCATCTGAACATGCGCATGCACATCTTAATATTAGTATAACAATTCATGTAATGGCGTTCCTGAATTCGGTGACAAAGCAATCGATGAGATGGTTTTTTTCCCTCCATATTATTTAATAATTTTAGACACTAAAATTTCTTAACATTATTTGTTAAAGAAAGCACTTAGAGACGAAAAAGCAATATTATATCGCTAGATGAAGGTTAAGGAACATGATAATTTTATTGGAAGCTAAGTTTACAATTTATATTATGAACTTTCAGCCGAGTGAAGAGGTATTCATAATTTCTTTTAACTTTCCCGATGGCATTTCATCCAAGCTTATCCATTATGGCAGAATTAACAGGATTGTAGCATGAGAATCACAGCATATGCTGAACCGGTTCCCATTCGCAACCGCAGTGCACACTGCGATATGACTTCGTTTATAATTTCTATTACCTTAAGTTTTAGTAGTTTTCATGTTGCTGTCTAACAGACATTCGGTGGAATACAGAAATGATAATCAAAGTTGAGAGCTACTTAAATTTTTCCTGTCTCTTTCCTGTCATTAACATAAGTAATAACGTATGTTAAAGGACAGTAATACTATGCGAAACTTAATTTAGATAAGAGTTTGAATATTTGACAAAGTGTCGTAAGTTATGTTCGCGGGGCGAAACGGAGCATTGTACGCCCGACTGTCGGCCGGTGCAGACGTGTTCACGACTCATGCTGAAACAGCTGTGTGAATTTTATTGAATTACCTATCATCCAACAAAGA
This sequence comes from Anthocharis cardamines, assembly GCA_905404175.1. Classification (NCBI taxonomy): domain Eukaryota; kingdom Metazoa; phylum Arthropoda; class Insecta; order Lepidoptera; family Pieridae; genus Anthocharis; species Anthocharis cardamines. The sequence goes on from FR989961.1 coordinate 5,609,958, forward strand.
CATCCTTGTAAAGGTCGGCAACGCACCTGCCCACTGGTGTTGCCTTTGGGCGGCGGTGATTACTCACCATCACGTGAGCCACCTACCCGTTTACTATTCTATAAAAAAATAAATATAGGATGCTATACCGTCTCCGAGCAGCGTGAGGTAGTGGTGGCTGGTGTCGGGCGGCGAGACGGGCAGCGGGTCGGGGGGCGCGGCGTCCCGCAGTGACGTCACCGCGCGCAGGCACTGCCGGAACGACGGCCGCGCCTCGGCCGCGTAGCTCCAACACCGCTGCAGTAGCTCGTATCTGCACCAATTAAACCGAGGATAGAATACGGCGATAGATATATAATAATAATAAAACCTTTATTGCAGACAAGTTTTAAATACATATTTTAACTTAATTCTAATATTTGACACCGTCATCCATTTCTGCGTCTGATTGCCCTTTACTGGCAAAGGCCTCCTCCAAAATCATCCATTGCTTTCTGTCCCGATCGCACCTTGAAAATCAAACCGTCACTAAACTAAATCGGTTTACAACTACCAACGCCATCTTTTGGAATTATTGTTCGTCTTCAAAATGTAAAGACACAACCTCAAACAGTCAACTTTATGCCGCTAGATGGCGCAAGAGTCTCTCGTGTTATAAGGAATTCTACACGTTAGAAGTGGGGTTAAATGTTAATTTTACTAAACGCATTAAATGTTAAATGTTATAAAAAAATAACATGTTATGCAAAACGTTAATCGTTAAATGTTATATTTATTAGTTAAAAATATTATTGGTTAATTTAACATTGCTGTTATATTATCTGTTTAGGATTTTATTATGCTTGAGCATGGACCTAAAAAAAAGAGCGGACACCACCTCTCGTTACAATAACTGAAGCACCCCTAGGAAGCCAGCTAGCTAATACAAACACGCCGGCACGCACACATTCACACCATAGGAAGCCGATCGCTCGCCATTACGCTCCCAACCGCCTGCGCGTGATGTTATATGACGAAAAATAAAAGATGCCGTTCTACGTGATGAAAAGTTGTAGAAACCATAATGGTTCCATTAAATAAAGTCAGGGAATCACCTTTCATAAGTAAGGAAGTTATTTATTCACCATAATTCTCGTTTATACTTCAATATAATTTAGCAAAACGCAACCAAACAGTGTTGTCAGTAATTTAAATTTGCAAATCACCTTAAACGTAGGAGTTAAATTATTTTTATCTTAATGTACTTAGCACCGTGTAAATTTATTATAATATTATAAATAAAGATATTTTTTCATTAAAAATATTTACCAAAAATATTTATAGATTGATCGAATATTTTTAAACTTTAATTATAACATACTAGATCATATTGTATTTATTAGGCTATCAATATTAAAAGGCACACTTGATATAAAAACCATCAATTGTCAAAAAAGACAAATATCTAAATAAGAAGATCAAATATTATTTAGGTATTATATACCAAATTTTATTGAGTATAAATAAAAGTTAAAAAATTATTATCATGTTACCTTGAGCTTGAATGCAGTTCATTTATAAATAATACAAACGCAATAATGAATATAAAGATTAAACAAAAAATACATCATTTATTTTAAAAGTGCTCATTTATATAAAATCAATTAGATTTTAGAGTATTACGTTGCATTTTAGTTATTTATAATAAAATCCAAGTTCCGAGGTCACCACACCTTAAAAATGGGTAATTTTTTTCCATATGGCAATAATTTAGACACTCACACATAGTTCGCCGCCGCCATTGTGGTGCTTCAAATATTTCTTCGCGACGTTCTGTCCGCTCTTTTTTTTAGGTCCATGTGCTTGAGAATAACATGTTTTGCAAAATGTTAATTGTTATATTAGTTAAAAATAACGATTGTTAATTTAGTATCACTGTTTTATTATCTGTTTAACTAATATATTTATAACGTTGAATAAGTTGATTTATCACAATCAATCAATGAAATTTCCTTCATATATTAACAGGCTTAGGACTGTCTGAATTTTTATTTTTTTGTATATTAGGTAATAAATAAGTAACGATCATATTCAGTCGTATTTCAAAATTCATTGTTTATTATTATTAATTATTTATACTTTTATCAGTTATTTACACTAATTAATTACTTAAACTTAATTTACATCTTTTTAGTTTTTATTGCTACTTTATAAGTAGGTCATAAATAAAGTTTTTCATACAACCAAATTACACCCAAATTTCTTTCAGATCACTATTTATACTAAAAACTATGTCCTAAATAAATTTCCTAATTCTATTTGTAATAACCTAATAATCAAATTTTAATCAAATGGTCCAATTCCACACAAAGTACTATTTACATAAGACATTAAATATCACAACGTTCATTTATCGCGCTCGCGAAGTAACTAACACAACATAATAAACGTTTAAACTTATAACATTTTAAATAACATTTTAATTTCTTCAAGGAAATGTCGACTTTAATATCAAAGCCATAAGTAACAATTTTTATCATTTTTGTTGGTTATAACTAATAAGTACAATATGTTAATTTTCTATTCACATAAAAAGAGACTCTATTGTGTATTACCAAAGCTTATTTTACCTTGTATGAAATGAATATAACATGTCTCCAATCAACTGTTATAATATTTGCTGGTTCGCTTTCATAGTTTAGCAAAATTTTGATAGATGGCGCTTATCTTAATTCTATTGTAAATCATTGAATAAAATTTAATTAAATTCTAACAATGTTATAAAAAATATTATTTAATTAAATATATTTTTAACAGTGTTATTGGTAATTTGTATTTAACATAATAAATAAATTGTTATAACTTTTATTACTCACCTCTACTACACGTTTCGAGAACTAAACGGGATTTCCCAAAAAACACATTTTTTGTTTAGTGTCAGTTTGGTTTTCAAGGTGTGATATGGAAATCTGTGATCTCTGCCCCCAATGGGAATGAGGCGGGAATATTATATTTGTACTTTGAGTTGGTTTCAAGGTTGGTTGATATATGAGTCGTATAGAATCAAAGGCGGCTATCTGACTTATGGCTGATTGTTAGCAATTTAAAAAAGAAAACGTATTTCTCCTTTATTTTTGTATTAGGTATCATTCATTGCATGTTTAAGATACCTATTAATATTAACAATTAAAGATAAAACCCAATATATAAAAAAACAACAGTCTAAACGACAAGAACTTATTGTATTTTGGTAGATTGCTGGACCAAAAATGTCAGATAGTCGCTTTTGACTCTATACGACTCATATAAGACTTACAGTGCGTGCGGACAGTTGGGCGGGCGGTCAGGCGTGCCCCCGGCGCGCACATAGCCCAGCACCTGCCGGTTGGTGCGGCCCGGGTACGGCTGCTGGCCCAGCGACAGCACCTGCCGCGACACACTCCGTATAACAAACGAACAAACAGTATTCATTACTCATTACATATTGTCTATTAAGACATTGTTCGCCAGAGGATGGTTAAGATCATGCCAAACTTCTTGTACCTACGCTCTGAGGGGCAAGCACGAACTACTATCGAAAAATTATTCGTATCGTCCAGCTGTCATTGTGTATCAATGTGAATGAAATTTCAAATGATTTCTCATACAACTAACAGTTTGACGATTCGAATACTTTGTCGATAGTCGTTCGTGCTAGGCCCTCTGAAGTTGCTGGGTGCAGGGTTACAGTCAGGTACATAATATTTAAGTTTATTTTATATAATTTTTTATCTCGTTAAAACTTACACAGTGGTGTGACTCATAAATGATGTACAAATAATAAATAACACCTACATTTTGCTAGTCTTATATGTCTTTTTTCCCTTAGATGTTAGGTGTATTTCATGGAGGGTAATTATTACCTATTCAATGTATAGAAGTTAATGCATTACTAATGGTCATGTTGTCAATTCTTAATCGTCTGATCAACGACTTAACGAAAGAGGTTGATACTGGCGAAGTATTTATTCGCCACAAATGAATCTGTAATCTTTTTTCCGTATGTGTTACTAATCATATTATATGGCATCCAACTTAAAGTAACATAATTTATTAACTGTATTAAATTAACTTCCTTTTTCACAAATTAACTTACTGACCTGCAATTGAGAATAAAAAATGAATCTGAGAGACTAATCTTTTTCGTAAGGTAGAATACAAAAATTTACCTCCCAACAGAGTACACCCCAGGCCCAAACATCAGATTGACACGAGAACACGCCGTCAACAAGACACTCTACCGCCATCCAGCGCACTGGAAGCAAACCTGCAAATAACAGTATTATACTATTATAAATCAACCATAAAACATTTTTTAAACTCTTTGTGGTCCTTCGTGCCGGATTCCAAGTAAAAACTTATAGTGCAGTGTAAATTTCATAGATGGAAAAGCCGTGAAGTGCATATTGCACGTTTCGGTTTCAGTCTATGGATTTCCGAATACTCGAAGTAAAAATTAGGTCGACAGCGCATCATTGACTGATGTTCTGTAGCTGAGGTATCATCTAACAACAAACGAACCTCATGCTCGTCTGTCGATATCTGACATAAAAAAACTGTTGACACGAAACTCGATGTACGGCGCTAGCCCGTATACATATCTTCTATACAAAGTATTTTTAATTCGAGTAGTTCTTCATATCTTAAAGTACTCGATAAATTTCCCTTGTACAGAAAAAAGACAGAAAAATATCTACAGAACATTTTGCAGCATTACAGCCGTCTAAAGGGGCAATGACAGAACTCAGCCAAACGTTCTTTTGAGTATTTTACCAAAAGGTTTTTAAAGGTATGAGAAGTTCTCTAGTGCTCCCTAGCCCCTGTTTCCTTATGTCTTATTGTTAGAATTAGTGTGCACGAGTAACGAAACGGCCAAGCCACACATTTTGACTAAGGTTTGAAGAGAACTTAAGACTCGGATTCACGCAGATCGCTATACGCTATGATTAGAGCTAGAATATTAGTTAATGGCGTGTAAAGTTAGGAGCTTTGCTCTTCATATCTGATATTATTGTTACAGTGCAAGCATTATATTACTTATTTTTTTTATTACTTCTTTTCTTGTATTCACTAATTATCTACTGTATGTTTATGTTAAAATTATATGTATATCGATAGCATCACCTAAATGTTACCTTATCAGCTAAATTTATTTCAGATTAGTCAGTACAGGGTAATGGGGGAGAACGGATTTAACATCTTTCCGGCCCCAACTGTCAACCTCACCTGCACGCGCGGACAACACATCATCCGCGGCGGTATTCCTATACCGTGGTCCCCCTGCTAGATAACAGACGAGGCAATGGCGACCGAGCAGTGGCGGTATAACCACATTCCTGACCAGAGGTCAGAAGAGGTTACAGCGGCCTTGGGGTTCAAATAACCCCTAAAAGAACTGGCGCAGAAGGCAACGGGAAACCACTGCAGCTAATCTCCCGAGAAAATCGTTATGAAAGTAGACACAAGAGAATCACGACTGCCATGCGAACCGCCTAGCCAGCGGCGCCGCGCCGCGTCCGGGGCGAGCGGTGGGAAATGGACTACCGGCCATGTTGGAGTAAGAGACCAGGCTCCACGTGGAAATAATGCTACTGGAAACTCCGTCAAGTTGCGAAAAATCCAGAAGATAGGCACGTGGAATGTTCGCGGGTTGCTAAAGCCCGGTAAACTTAATATCGTGGAGAGGGAAGTCACCAGATGTGGTTTATCCATTTGCGGTCTTACAGAAACGCACTGGAGAAACAACGGGCACTTCTTTACCGACGCCCATGCTGTTTACTTTTCCAGTAGCGATGACAGTAGCCAAAACGGAGTAGCGATTCTAATTCCTAAGCATCAGAATAACAGTGTGATAGGGTATGAGGCAGTCAGCGACCGCATTATGTCTATGAAGCTCAAAGCGTCACCTGTAAACTTGAACCTAATACAGGCATATGCTCCTACTAGTGAAGCTCTACCCCTCGTACTGGAGAGTTTTTACCAAGATTTACAAGCAACAATTGCCAAAATCCCCAATAGAGAGTTACTTATAATAATGGGTGATTTCAACGCAAAAATTGGCGCAAACTCTGCCCAATACAGCAAATCTGTGGGAAACTTCGGACTTGGGATACGTAACGAAAGAGGTGAAAGATTCATGCAGTTCGCAGACGAGAACAACATGGTAGTGGTGAACAGTCTATTCCAACACCATCCCCGTAGACTGTTCACCTGGACGTCACCTGGAGGTAGAACCAAAAATCAGATCGACTACATACTGATAAGATCACGTTGGCGCACCTCTATTCTTAATGCCCACACGCTTCCTGGGGCTGACTGTGGTTCCGATCACGAACTCGTTATCGCAAAGATGAGGTTGAAGCTCAAAGCCGCTCGATCCTCCAAGAAGACAAGACGGATTGAAGTAGCAGATAACAAGAAATTCACTACAGCCATTGAGCGGAGTTGGACAGATTGGACACTTGTAAACCACACCGAAGCTACACCAGACATGCTATGGAATAAGGCTAAACAACTCATCCAAAATGCAGTCACGGAGTCTAGTCCGGGATCAGAAACGCGAAAACGTCAACACTGGATGAAGGACAGTACCCTTGCCCTTATAGAAGAGAGGCGCTTTAAGAAAGCCGCAGGAGCAGACATAAGAGAACTGAATCGGCTGTCTGCTAACATCCAAGCCTGCTGCAGGCGAGACCATAATTCCCACCTTCATAGCATTTGTGACGAACTTGAAAAACATGCTATGAAGCACGAGTCTAGAGATCTTTGCCACAAAATTCGTCTAATTACTAAATCTCTACCTGCTAAAACCTGGGCTATCGAGAACGACAAAAATGAAGTGGTAACAGAACTCGAACAAATCTCTGAAACGTGGAGGAGCTATTGCCAGTCATTGTTCCTGGATCCGCAGTCGCGACTGTCTATAAGCACAGAACCAGAGCCAGAGAATTTGGAACCAGACATCCTTCTGTCCGAAGTAAGAACTGCCATAAAACACCTGAAAAGCAAAAAAGCAACTGGAAGAGATGCAATTCCTATAGAGACAATTAAAGCCTTAGGAGAACGTGGCGACCAGATGTTTCATCTCATCTGCAATAAGGTGTGGCAGACAGGAGTTTGGCCTTCGGAATGGACACACACCATATTCACACCCCTGCACAAGAAGGGCTCAACGAAGAAATGTAACAATTACCGCCTCATTGCTCTGATACCACACGCTAGCAAAATATTGTTACATATTCTCAACGAGCGCCTGAAAGCCTACCTCTCTAAGGAGATCGCTCCGGAACAGGCCGGTTTTGTCAAGGGAAAAGGCACTCGGGAACAAATTCTTATTTTACGCCAGATCATAGAGAAGTCAAGAGAATTTAATAAGCCCGTGTTCATTTGCTTTGTTGATTTCTCAAAAGCATTCGACTCTGTGAGATGGCCGGTGTTGTGGAAGACCCTGCTAGATATGGGCACACCAAAACATCTTGTGCACCTTTTAAGACGGCTTTATGAAGAAGGCACAGCTTCAGTACGCACAGATGATGTCCTATCAGGTGATTTCCATCCTAGTGCTGGAGTACGCCAGGGTTGCATAATATCACCGCTCTTATTCAACGTGTACACAGAGCTAATAATGCGCATCACTTTGGAAGACTGGACAGACGGTGTAACAATTGGTGGATACAGAATTGCGAACTTGCGTTACGCGGATGATACCACTTTGTTTGCATCCAGCTCGCAACACTTGGAAGAGCTTCTGTCAAGGATGGAACGAGTGAGCCATGAGTTTGGACTAAAGATAAATCGCAGCAAAACCAAGGTGATGATTGTTGACCGTGCCAGAAATAATTCGCCTCAAGTGACTCAAATCGCGAAATGCAACGTGGTCCAATCTTATGTTTATCTTGGGGCTCAGATTTCAAGCAATGGCGGATGCATCGATGAGATCAAACGACGTATGGGCATCACAAGAACGGCGATGGACAAGATGCAAAAAATATGGAGAAACAGGAATATAACAAAAGCCACGAAGACCAGGCTCATGAAGACACTTATATTCCCCATATTTCTGTACGCAGCTGAAACGTGGACCTTGCGAGATGTGGAAAAGCAGAAAATAGACGCTCTGGAAATGTGGTGCTGGAGGAGAATGCTTGGGGTTTCGTGGACCGAGTTTCGTACAAACGTCTCGATACTTCAAGAACTCGGTATTAAGCAGCGTCTGTTTTCAACAGTACAATCTCGCATCCTTACATTCTTCGGACACGTATCTCGGCGTGGTGATCAGTCCATAGAACGCCTTGTCGTCCAGGGGAAGGTGGAAGGCACTAGGCCGCGCGGAAGGTCACCTACGCGTTGGACTGACCAAATCAAGTCTGCCGTAGGAGACTCACTCAACCAGTGCAGCAGGATGACCTCTAATAGGCAACGATGGCGAAACGTCGTGAAGCGCATCACATCTGCCCCTACCACTACTTCATAGCGATCACGACCGCTCTGTCAAGAGTGCACCGGATAGGAAGAAGTCAGTACAGGTTGCCTGGAAGAAGCGCTTTTAAGCGATAAGGCCGCCTATTGCTTTTATGTTTATTTCTATTTATGTTATATTAGATTTTTTGTGGTGTGCAATAAATATATATTTCATTTCAATATATATTATATACCTACTCGTCTTGGCGTTATTGTACATGAAAATATATTGGTGGTTAATGTTTTACTGTTTTACTTTTAATATAGCTCACCTTCCCCCTCCTTTCTATAGTAGTCGTTCTTATAGATGTCCCTGGCCAGGCCGAAGTCCCCTATCTTGACGACGCGCCGCCCGCCGCGCTCCGCCACGAGGCAGTTGCGGCACGCCAGGTCGCGGTGGACGAAGTGCATCTCCTCTAGATACCGACACCCCTTGGTCACGTCCACGCACATGTTGAGGAGATCCAGCAGTGTTAGTGACTCTGGAGTACCCTGGGAAACAAACAGAAATATAGAGACATTATTATAAAGAGGAAATATTTGTATTTTTGTATGTTATGAATAAACTCAAAAACTAATGGACCGATTTTGAAAATTCTTTCACCAATAGACGAAGCTACATTATCAGCGAGTAACTACGTTTTGTGTATAGTACATTGCACCCGTGTGAAGCCGGAGCGCGTTGCTAGTTTTATATACAGTTTTAATGCATAACATATCGATATTACTGTCTTTCTAAAATGATATATGACTAAAATCAAAGAACATATATGTACTTAGAAGCACTGGCCCTTACAAACTTTTGGCACAGATAAAGTAGTTCTACTTTTGACCTGTAGAATGCGTGGCAATGTATCGGTTTGACATACACATCTAAGCAGTCTGCTGACTTCTGCCCTCGCGTTGTCTCGCTTGCTCTTACGAGTGAACGGCAATAACGCTGTAAATCGTCTGGGTGCGAGAGAGTGCGTGCTATGACTCCAGCGACAGAGTGTGCGGTCACACGGATACTAGCATACTAGCATATTAGGCCTGTGATTTTATGTGCATCTATGTTCTTTGCTAAAATATAAACATACATTCATCAGAGCCGTCACAACACCGTACTGGCACATACACCTTTAGACATACAGCTTTCCTTCTAGTATACAGTCTTAGCTCAATGGGTAAATTAGGTAATTTTAAAGCTTGGTTAGGTAAGACACGAAAGCTTTTTAATGCTTATACATGTGTTGTTACTACATAATATTTAGTTGATAATTAATATTTTAATTTCGCTATACATTTTATAAGAATATATTATTAGGAATATTTAACAATAATTTTGATACGTTATTTGTGGTTCAGTTCTACTAAACGTGCTCATTTTCGTCCCATCGCGATCGGTTCAAATAATTAACAGCAACAGCAAGAAACACGGGACGATTGGCCGACAGTCGTAAAATAAATATTCCTTTATGCAGTCGGTCCAAGATATCACTCACTATACATTATTCTTTTTTTTTATGTCAGATATCGACGTGGATACAGACGTGGGGAATACATGCTTATAGAAAATTATAAACATGTGGTCCCGGTGGGATTCGAACCCACGACCCATCTATGCGCACGGCAGGTGTAATTCTACCGAACGCGCCAACGAGTCCGTCGAAGTCGAACTAATAAACAGATAACATACCAAAGAAGACCGTTTAGCTCTAAGATAGCTGAGCAAGTCTCCTCCTTCCATGAGCTCCATAATGATGTAGTTGGGGTCGTTGTCGAGGCACACGCCCAGCAGCCGAAGAATGTGCTCGTGCTTGAAGTTCGACATTAAAGCCGCTTCCTTTAAGAATTCCGTCTTCTCCTGCTCCGTGGCGCCTTTTCGTAGTGTCTAAATAATTTTAAAACGGTTATTGTAGTATTTTTTCTACGACTATAAAAAACGCCCACAAAAAGAACGTTAAGCAAATATCGACAAAAAAGAAGTTATATGAAACCAATATAAAACAACCTAATATAAATAGATAATTGGCGCATGTTATTAAATTTGAATCGGATGCCACCGCAGTCAACGCCATTTGATGTAATTTATTACTGTTTAAGATTTAAGGAAATTCGCTTATTTTAATGTTCAACATTCAGAAAGGTGGTTTATTTTTTAAACTGATATGAATTAAATTGATGAATAATATTTGTCATTTTATTTTATAACACATCTCTCTTTTGCATCTGCTTCCGATTCCGGTTCTGATTTCGGTTCCGTGAAACTAAATTTAAAAACTCCGATTTCGAATTTAGTTCTTATAAAACCACCTCCGTAACATCCCTACTCCAAGGTCTACATAAATTACCTTGACAGCGACTTTAGTGTTCGGAGTGTTATCGATCTGCCGCGCCAGTCCCTCGAACACTTCCCCGAACGCGCCTGAGCCGAGGAACTTGCTTAGCGTTATTTGCTCACGGCGGATGTGAGGCAACGCGGCCAGCTCCGCGTCCGATGGACAATACACGCCCTGAATACACATATAAATCTATACTTATTACTTATTTGCTTATATTTACTTATTACTTATATACTTATACTTATTACTTATAATAATATTATAAAGAGGACTACTATTACTTATAATAATATTATACTTCACTAATAGAAAGCTACATTATCAGCGAGTAACATAGGCTGTTTTGTGTATAGTACATCTACATTGCAACCGTGTGAAGCCGGGGCGCGTTGCTAGTAAATAATAAAAATAAAAAAAGCAAAAAACCTGTACATATTAGAAAGGAGCAACAATTAGCGTCTTTCAAAAATATAAAGTTAAGTCTCATAATATTATGTTGTCTGTTTAGTTTAGGTAAGTTTTTAAGTGGTAAGTATGTACATATATTAATTTCTTATATTTTACTTCTTGTTACACTCTACTCTTACTTTTTATTATTTTTCTATCTATCCTTTCATGCGATTACTTGGAAGAGATAGCTAAATAGCAAAGCCGCCGTTTGTCAACTTTTTTGTGTTGTATATTTTGTGTAACGATAAATAATATTCTATCAAGCTTTTATTGACTAGACATTACATATTATTTTGACTTTTTATTTGTCTTGTCTTAAAATACCTTTGCTTAAATTATGTTATTAGAATGTTACTGTTTCCTATGTAAGGACGTTTATTGATAGACTCAAACATCTTACCTGATTATAGAGAATGTTAGTGGAATGTCTGATGGGTAACTGTCGCAGAGTAGCTAGTTCCACGTCAGGACCTCTCCGTATCACGGGCGATGTTAGTTGATTTTCTATAGCCTTCTTTTTACTGCGGTTATTGTAAGCTGAAATATATATCGGACCTTTAAAGTTACTTAACTCAAATTATTAAAACACTTTCAAATTATTAAAACAAACGTCTTGGTCGTCAAAATTGTGAGATCAACTACTTAGTTTAAAAATTATGTAATCAAAATATTAAGAATTTTCGAAAACTTAGATTATATATTATGCGTTTCCAAAACATAAGAATTTTGGATATTATTTAATTCCGACCGGGTAACAAACCACCGTTCATAGATGGAAAAACCGTGAAGTGCTTATTGCACGTTTCGGTTTCAGTCTATGAATTTTTGAATGCTCGAAGTAAAATGTAGATCGACTGCGCATCATTGACTGATGTTCTGTGCCTGAGGCATCTACCATAAAGTGAACCTCATCCGTGCGGCACTTTAGCGTGGGCGGCATTTCACAGGTAACGGTAAAAAATCCGTACTAACAGAGTTTCTTTTTAGGTTAGTGTTATTCAATAAAAGCCCCAATTTTTTATAATCAATTACAAAAATAAAGGGGATGTAGGGACACAGTTGCATGTGTGCTGTAACACAATTAGTATAATTAATAATGTAACGGCCGATTCGTTAGTCTCGGGGCGTATACGGGAAGCGATCGGTCGTGTGGAAACTTGTTACTGGAATTATAGTAGTATTTTACTTATATCGAAGTTTATCTCACCGTCCTTTCTACAACCCTACCCCGAACTCATCACGGATTTGGAATCCGCACCGGGTGCTAGTTACCTATGCTACATCACTCCTACTCACCATAGAACAATGCGAGAGCGGCGGCGAGGACGATGGCGGCGAGCGTGAGGCCGGCCAGCGCGAGCGCGGCGGGGTGCGGGCGGGCCGCGTGCGCCGCGCGCGCCGCGTCCAGCCCGCCGGCCGCCGACAGCGCGCCCCAGCCGCGCGCGTTGCGGGCCTGCACGCGCGCCGCGTACCCCGCCGGCACCTGCCCGGACTCGATCAGCCAGTAGTTCTCTGCGAACAAATTGCAACTTTATTCAGCATTTTTCTATATTCAAATTCGAATTCAAAATCATTTATTCAAATACGTCAATAAAAAATGCATATTCAATACTTCTAATTTTACATTTACTGCCAGTTCTCAAATCAAGGGCATAAAACGGACATGAAGAAATGGCAATAAACTCGCCACCACTCTTTTTCGCCAAGTTTTTGTTTTACTAAATTTTTGTAAGGACCTGCAACCATTACACCATGTTGTTAACTATAATAATTAAAAATATATATATATATATATATATAAAAGAAAAAATAAAATAAAAAACAAAGATTTGTCCTCTATCAGCAGTAGGCATGGTGAAATAGGAGCACGCACTTACATTCTCGTGGGAACAACACGCAAATTCATAGTCGAAATAACTAACATCAACGCATACACGAATTCAAGTCATCACAAGTAGCACCCGTTCACGAGTATGACGCATGGCCAGCCATCAAATAAAATTGGATGTTTTTTTATGTTAGATGTCGATAGCCGAGCATGAGGTTCACTTGATAGTAGGTGATACCTCAGCCACAGAAAATCAGACATTGATGCGTTGTCGACCTACTTTTTACTTCGGGCATTCATCCGCAGGTGTTCTATCGAACGCGCCAACGAGCCCGTCAAAGCTCAAAGCTCCGAATCGATTACATTATTATCTCGTTGCTTTATTATTTTTACGACTGATCACGAGTCCCTCCAATGTGTTATTTATTGGTCCGTTTGATTTAGATAAAACTACTCGACCGATTTTAAAAATTCTTTGTTCAAATCGGTCGAGTAGTTTCATTTTGTGTGCGTGTGGAACATCTACATTGCACCCGTGCGAAGCTAGGGCGTGCTGCTTTTATATTAAAAAGATTGCGATGATCTCACCAGTTCCATTATGCAGCAGTTCCAGCCCCTCGCGGAGTATGCGCATTTTCATTTCATCATCAATGTCGGACGGCAGGTCCGCACCCAATAACTCGCTGATATTCCTCGTTGAGTTTTCATTAACATGCTCGATTCTGTAATAAAAAATTGGTCTATACAATATGATGTATTTTTTTTAATAATTTAAAACATTCGAAACTATTTCTCTGGTTTTTAATATTAAATTAAAAATATACTTTTCTGCTTTTTTTTTACGTCAATTGGTCTAAGTTTCATTAATCTAGGTACGACATTTTGAAGGGCTCGTTGGTGCGTTCGGATATAACACCTGCCGAGCGCAACCGATGGGTCGTGTGTTCGAATTCCACCGGGAAGATATGTTTATAAGTTTTTGAAAACATGTTCTTTCCACATCTGGTAACTTCGGGGATTGATTGGGTGGCAAGGAACATCGAAATTCCGACCGGATAACGAACCACCATTCATAGATGGAAAAACTGTGAACACATTGAACGTTTCCGTTTCAGTCAATGGATTTCCGAATGCTCGAAGTAAAAAGTAGGTCGACAGCGCATCATTGTCTGATGTTCTGTGGCTGAGGTATCACCTACCATCAATTGAACCTGATGTTTGTCCGTCGATAACCAACATAAAACAAAATGGTGCACCCACCTGTTCCTCGGAGCGCCCCAAACCCGATAGTGTGTGACGGGGTCGCCGCGAGGGTCGGGCTCCGCCCACCACGCGCGGACCATCTTCTCTCCCAACGCCTCTACCCGCAGCGTGCCCGGCGGTCCCGGCACATCACCTGATATATTTTAAAATTATCCATAGGTCGGTTCAAATCCTGCTCGAAGGACCAAAAGATGTAGGGGTTTATGTGATTTAAATATATATAAGAGAAAATCATTATTTATGGATATTAAATGCTAAATGAAATGCTAGTGCTTAAAAATGTATGAACGCGCAACAGTTGTTATGTGAACAACAGTTCAACGTCAACGACCGCGGAGTTTCATATTATGTAGAATGCAGAATTAGTATGTACGGTCATTGAACCGTACAAAAAATTTATTGATTTCTTATCCATAGGCGTAGCTAGGGGGGGGGGTTATATAGAAACTTCTTTGCCCATCCTCGACATTATTAAAATCTCATTAAATGACTATAGACAAAAAACTACGCCAATATCCTTATCAAAAAACATCAAATATTTGAGCACCCTTTTAAGTACATAATAAATACTAAATAAACGAATGCTCAGTTCTTCCATACCAAAATAAAATAAATTACAGTAAAACTTAAATTAGGGGTTTTACAATTTTGATTTAAAAAATTAAATTAAGAGAAAAATAATTCCTAAAACACCCAAGTTTAAAATGATCATTCGTCCTTCAAGCCGGATATAAACCACCTACCTATAGGAGCTCAATATTTTAATTAATTTTTTGCTTTAATTTATTCTTGTCGTTTTAAATTATTTAGATTATTAATTTTGTAACTTAATTTATTAATAAATTTGATTTGATAGAAAAGTAAATACAAACAAGAGAACGCGACAAAGAAAAACAATTACATTGTGTTTCGTAATCATAAGTCTCCGCTCCATTTATCCCGCTCATTTTCGTTTCCGAAAAGAAATTGTGATATTTTTATAATTAAGAAATAATGTATTTTTTATCTGCGTGTGATCGTCACGTACTCATATAATTCTACTTGACTCTTGATTTATTGCTGAAGCTCATTGCTGCTTATTCGAAAGGCAGGTAAAAAAAGTATGTGAAAGTAAAATAAGTTTAGCTTTCTAGAGTTACCCAGAGTTTCAAAAGTGAAGCTGTCGTCCCTTGGCCAGAAATAGGTCGGTGTATTGTTTACGTATTGCAAGCGCAAACGGAAACGATATCGAGTTTTCGGATGCAAATCTGTGGCTGACCACTCTGCATTGCCGCTCTGCGCGCACGGCAGCCACGTGTCACTTGTACCACCCACTTCGCTGTATTCCACTAGATATCTAGAACAATATAGAAAAAGTACGCTTTGAATGTTATTGTAGTCATTGAAAAAATAATCAATTTTTTTTTATGTTAGATATCGATAAACGAGCATGAGGTTCACTTGATGATAGGTGATACAGCAGCCACAGAACATCAGTCAGTGATGCGACCTTTTCGAGCATTCGAAAATCCACAGACTGATATCGAATCGCGCAATGTGTACTTCACGGTTTTTCCATCTATCGGATATGTCGGAATTACGATATTCCTTCCACCCATGTAATGCCCGAAGTGACCAGACGTGGGGAAAACATGCTTATAGAAATGAGGGATTCGAACCCGCAACCCATCGGTGCGCAAGGTAGGTGTTCTACTTAACGCGCCAACGAGCCTATCCAAGTGCTCCAACTGCTGAGTAAGTAAAAACTAGGGAAGGAAAATATTTCACTGAATTATTATATATATTACAATGACGATTATAAACTTACTGATGCATAGTATAGCTGGTCGGCGGAGGCCATATGACCACGAGGCTGTAGGCGGTCGCGTTGTGGAGTGCGACGGGCGCGGGCGGCGGGAACGTGCGCAGGCGCAGCGGCAGCGAGTCCGCGGACACGGCCGAGTGCCGCGAGCGCGCGCGCACCCACACCGTGTACAGCGTGCTGGGGGACAGCCGCGTCATGTTGGCACTGCCGCCCTCCGATACTTCGAATGTGTTGTGCTCTGTGTGAGATATACACTTGTGTGAGACTCAACACACCTTAAGACTAACTTGGACATATAATAATCAGTGGCGGCGTAAGGCGTGGGCGACGTGGGCCACCGCCTACGGCCTCGCGGCCCAGGGGGCCTCGCAAATTTATGCATTAGGTACTTAAAAGTCGCGAATGCACCAAAAAATTTTGCCAAAAAAAGCCATTCTTGCCCACATAAAATTTAGGTCTTACGCCGCCACTGATAATACAGTGGTATAGAGCAAATATTCTTTAGAGCAGGGACTGAAACCGGTTAATTTTTATTTTACAATATACGTGTCTGACTGAGATACCATGATATTAGTTTTAAAGAGTAACTAATAGACACTAAATTTACCACAGTAATTTTTTTCGGTAAATATGAATAAAAACGAAAGAATAGTAACAATGGTATTACTCCCATATTAAATTAACGGTATTCATTCCCTACTTTAGAGTGTTTGTTAAAAACTTCTGCATAGCTCTATATTTTCAAGTAGTTAGCACTTATATAATATATGTGCTGTCCGTCCGTAGATCTAATTACAGCTTAAACATTAGACATGGGTAACTCAGCGAAATTCCCTGCGCTAACTCAGTAACTCCGACACAGTGTAGTGCGTCGGCTCATTGAGTCAACTCAATATTGCGCCACGACGCAACAAAATGGGACGCGCAAAGCGAGCAGTGAAACCTCCGAAATGCACGCAAACGCCACGCTCATAGCTGACTCAGTGAGTGAGGTACTGCGCCGTGCGCCAACACATTATGAATGTGTGAGCTGACTCACCCTGCGCAGTGAAGCGTGCCGACGCAATTGCGCGGCGCAGCGCAGTGTTATACATGTCTATTAAACATTGTCGCTTTGTGCCAAACGTTTATTGTTCTGCGAAACCCTCCTCCTAGGAGTAGGATCTTGGGGTAGAAGGTAGATTAGGCAGATAAAATAAAACTATAGTTTGTGTTACGACACTAAAATACGACCACAATAAATACTTGTACATGCTACAGTACACAACACAGTCCCTAGGCTGATATTTGTTAATTATTGAACTGAACAACATCTGAGATAAGAATTGAGAGAACACCCCTTTTAATGACCCACTCGACTCTGAGCAGGTCATAATGATATTTGTGTGTCAGTTTAACTATGCTCATGGATTCAGCATATACATTGAATGTTGAAGAATTTACCAAAAAATCAAAATCAGGTAAGTGGGAGGTTTATTCAAAAGCGAAAAATAGGGCAAGGGGTCTACGAGACAGAAAGTTTGCTGATCTTCGGTCTAAAGTAATGGTATAAGTTGCACCAATTATTGTCAAGATTACCTTTGCGATGCGGCAGAGAGGGTGACTCGTCGGTCCGCCAGTGCAGCTCGTACCACAAGCCGGGCTCTGGCGTCCACTCTACTCGTGCCAGAACTGGGCTTAAAACTATACCCGTTACGTTCTTAGGTGCTGTTGGCGCTGTAACAACAAACACTAGAATAACCTGATGAACTGAGAATTATAGAAGTGCCTATTAAAAATGAGCTGTTTACAAGATTTAAATGAAATCTGTTGATATTAAAATAGTTTATATATTTTTGTGAATTAATTCAATTCATCAAGCGAAACAGTTTATAGGATCCTTACACAAATCGGACAAATATATATCGGTGTCGATAATAAAACTAATTATATATATAATCATTATTATAACAAATGTATCTGAATGAAGACTTTAATTAATAATAAGTCCAGGAAATAGACCTTAAAGGGTGGAAATAGAAATATTTACCTTCAGCAGCAGTCTGCAGCAAACACATAGGACCAATAATAGGTTTCACCTCGTACAACCTCCCATAGTAGTTATTCACTTCTATCTTCACAGTATAATTTGTAAAAGGTTTCAGCTCGTCTATAACCACTTCCGAATTCGTTGTAGTTAAATAAAAACAAGATTCCCGATCACATGGGGTTGAATCGTTAGCATGTAAGCGGTATAGTACTGTGTATTCTGTAGATGTCATTTCGTATTCTATTTTACTGCAGTCACTAGGTTTTTTTATTAAAGGCATTTGTACTTTTATACTATTTGCTGAGCTCGATAATACTCTCGGAATGAGCTTTTGTGCGTTTGGAAACAAACAGTGTCTCGGTGGGTACGGCTGATTTGAATCATCTAACGCCATTATTTTGTAACCAAAGGTAGATTTTACCTGTTCTATTTTGTTCTTTTTGAATTTGTTTGTGTAAAATATTGATCTCTCTGTAGAATTATACCAATATATGTATTTACTGTCAACAGTTAAGGACATAGGTATGAAACCATATTTTTTCTTCTCAGTAGCATCAACGACTACCCTACAGTGGCATCCTTTTATATCTGTCGCTATAATTCTATATAGCCATGGATCGATAAAGAAAATTTCAATATCATTTGTCAAGTCGATTACAAAAGATTTGGCCATTTGTGGGTTTTCAGGACAGTTGCAATCGTCTCTAAAATCTAATTCTGAACTATTTTCGGAATCGATAAAAAATGGCCTTACACCTGAACCGTTGACTTTAGCCGTCATGAGCGTTCCAAATCCCGTGTGATTACTTTCTTCGTACCAGTATAAAGACCTGCATTATTATAAAAATATGTTATAATAATATTAATTGTTAAATAAATAAATAATAAATAAATAATTTGGCTACTAGAAATCGCATTGTATTAACTACTGCAAGATTAGGACAATACTGATACACAATTTTCCATTATATAGTGATGTAGGCATTGACATAGTATTAATATGTCAATGAATATAGGCATTGACATAGTATTAAATGGACTTCGGGTCGCATACAAAATTCACGAAGTTTCCCGTTTATTTAAGCCACGAAAAAAAGCTCATGACAAATTATGGAAAAGTGACACAGCAATGGGAACGAAGAAAAGAGTGAAATTACCAAAATATTATATACCTACATATACATTTTAAGGGAGGTAATAAAATCGATAAAATAGTCGTAGATTTGAGATTACTTGAAAGATTTTGTGAAACTTACCTCATTAAGGGAATAATTTGCAAACTGTGAATGCGCTGTCGGCTAACGAGAACTCTAGTGATGTGTGGTCGTGTATTGGGCAGACCCAGATCGGCTCTGTATACGACATACGACTCTATGGAAGCCCTCTCGAGCTGCGACCAGTATACCGACCGGCTCACCCAGTCAACGCAAATACTTGTTGCTGTGCCGTTGATAGATGTTAACTGTACACAAATATATCCGTATCAAAATTTGATTTCAAAAGAATACGACAAGCGTTTTCAAAATGATCTTCGGGTAAAATACCGACGTACTCAGTGTTTTTGTATTCCTGATGTAATTTGATTGTAAATTGTTAAATTTGCTGTTTGATAATATCAATAAAATAATATCAACAAAAGAGTCATAAGAAATAATCAACAATGTTTTAATGTTATTTTTTTCGAACTGTACCTTAGAACTTGCAGATATAAATGCACTTACTGAGTACGTGTATACGCAATAATCTTTAATTTTGTCTAACTCACTTTATAATGTCCACTGCCACTGATTCGAGACGAGAAGATTTCTTCAAGGTCGTTGACCCAGTATGCAATATTTTCTTCAATATCGATGGCAAAGTCTAAGGGTATTCCAGTACTTTTGGGTATAATTTCACTTTCACCGGAGTCCAAGTCAACGATTTTGATCGATTCCTGGGAAGATATCATTACTTTGGGAATAGGGTTTATTTCGTCCGACACGGCTGATGCGATCTCGGTATATTGCCCATATCCTGCGTCGGTGAAAGCGCGAACCTGCAAACAATTTGAGAATAGAAATTATCATGAATTGCCTATTCAGTTATTTAGGTGTGGTAAGAGGTAGATAGTAGATAACTAGTAAGAAACAGATTAATAATTAGAGAACAGCAAACATACAGGTCGGTCCGAGGAGGAAGAAAAGTAGAAATTCTAATATAACGGAAAAACTAAACAGCGGATGGGCTCATATTGAATTCGTTTTAACAGATTTATTATCTAGTATAGATAAAACAGAAACTGGCACTTATATTTAACATAAAGGACTTAGGTAAGTGATGAAATTATAAAGGAAGATAAAAATAAGTTTACAGTCGCAGTTAATGCTGAGCGCATACCTGGACATCGCTCATTACGTTAAATCTACGGTATACCACCAACCGCCATTGTTGGTTGTTTGACAATTGTTATATAGAAGAAGCTTGCGTTCTTTTCTTAATATTGGTGCATTTAATGTAATCATATTTATGTAATTAGGTGATTATGTCATGTTATCGAGCACTTTATTTATAAAAGATTATCTCAGGAAATCAGATAGTTACCTGAAAGAAGTACGTAGCGTTGTGTTGTAGGTCGGTGAGCACGAGTTGCGTGTGGTGCGGCGCGAGTCGGGCAGGCGCGCAGGCGGATGGGCGGGCGGGCGGCGGCGAGCGCGGCACCGCCCAGCACTGCACCTCATAGCCGCGCACCACACCGTTGCTTCGGCGAGGTGCGCCCCAACGGAATATAGCTCGTATAGTGCCATCGCTGCAAAAAGTACATGTTAATGCAAACTGGCAACATTCTCCGGATAGCGGAAGCCGGGTTTGATTAGTTAAGCTAGCCCACTGACCGTATCCCTCCCCCTTCCTTGAAAAACTTTCACTATCACTCTCCCTCGTGTGAAAAAAGTGCTGCCAACTTCTTGCATCCATTATTATTAAAAACCATAACTAAGATATATAGTGCCGTGACGCCAGTAACTATCATCTCCAAGCTCAACTCCCAGAAAATAAAAAGGTCACAGTTTGGTCAAACTTTACCTACATGTACCACCATACAAGCCCGAAAGCCCGGCTGTAGATCCTTAGTAAATCCTTTAATCTTATAACTTATTCACCTATAACTATTATAATATTTTGCCATTTTGAAGGTATTTAATAATGGGTGGCGCAAAAGTAAGGACCCTATTTGGTTCAGCTATAACATTTTTTCTAAATTAGAAAACTAGATTTAGGTTTCTTTAAATGTATATTTGTGCCATTAAATTTCGTACCATTAGGATTTAAAGATGATGTCTTTTAAATGGTGACCTCCAGCGTCATCGAAAAAACACGCTACGGCACACACAGCGCACGACACTATGGACTTAGTGAGGGACGCTTTTCCAGGCCGAGTTATCTCTCGTTTTAGCGATTTGCAAGATCACCCGATCTGACTAGTCCAGGCTTCTATCTTTGGGGTTTTTTGAAATCTCGAGTATATATGAACAAGCCACAGACCCTCGCAGCTCTAAAAGAAAACATTCATCAAGAAATAAGGAACATATCGCAGGAAGTATTACGGCAAGTTATGCAAAATTTCATAAATAGTGCTCAAATGTGCATCAACGCTGGAGGTCACCATTTAAAAGACATCATCTTTAAATCCTAATGGTACGAAATTTAATGGCACAAATATACATTTATAAAACCTAAATCTAGTTTTCTAATTTAGAAAAAATGTTATAGCTGAACCAAATAGGGTCTTTACTTTTGCGCCACCCAGTACAATACAAATAGCCATATTGAGAAAGAAAATGAATGTTAAATGAAAAAGTAGTCTCTAAAGTGGAATAACCTAAAATTTTCTGTGGCTTCGTTTATTTCGATTCACAATTTACGATAATTCTATTTCGAATGGATGTTCAGTAAGTATAATTTTTTTTTTATCTTCATCGTTATTCGTTAGCCCTCTATTTTTCTAGGAATTTCTGGTAAATCTATATTGATCACAAAATATAAACATGGAAAAGAAAAATTAAATAAAAAATATATACTTAAATAATTAGTCATCAGATGTGAAAATTCAGTTTAGATATATACAGGAAACAAACGTTAATCTATATCTATACTAATATTATAAAGAGGAAAGATTTGTATTTTTGTGGTATGTTATGAATACACTCAAAAACTACTGGACCGATTTTGAAAATTCTTTCACCAATAGAAATCTACATTATCAGCGAGTAACATAGACTATGTTGTTTTGTGTATAGAACATCTACACCCGTGTGAAGCCGGGGCGCGTTGCTAGTCGTATATATACAGTAAGTATATTATGTTACCTATGCTTGTGCGTGTAGAGTCGCGGCGCGGCAGGCGTAGCGGGCGGCGCTTGCGGCGTGCGCAGTCGCGCGCGCGCGGCCGCCTCACCGCCCCACTGCGTGTGCGCCCGCACCGTCACCTCCAGCGCGCTGTACGGCTCTATGGCGCGCTCTGTCACTTGCAGCCATGACACTTCTACCGTCTTCTGCTTGTGCACATAACAATAAAATGAATATGCGATCCGTTACGTATTCATCTGCCAGGAATAAAAACGTATCGGACACCGTGCTGCGTAAATATTTAGAAACAGTAAAAAAGATGAATCTAACATTTTTTTTTCGTTACAAATTTGACGTGCAGACGAACTTTCTCCTTACAACGGCAGTACTATATAAAGAGAAAAACATTTTTTTCACGAACAAATTAAAATGATAGGACAAATATTAAAACAACAAAATGAGATACAACCATAAATAAATAATTGAAAAGTAAAATTAGGGTGGTTCCTGTGCAGTGAGTGCAATGGGTCACCGACTCAGGATTATCTGTGACACAGTCGTGGCTGTTTCACAGCACTGATTGTCTGTTTAACGCGCGCACTTTTAAATAAATAAATATTGATAATGTTATAATAAAATACATAAATATTTTTAAATAAAAAGTAGCCTATATATTATAAGAACACACAAATATCAATTAACTAGCCGTCCCCGCCCGCCCGCTTCGCTGAGCGAATTGTAAAGGATAGACGAATATGAACTATCCACATAAATTTGAAAAAAAATGGTAAAGGGTTGATGGAATTCAAAAAATGAATAGCCTAAAACCTTCTACAATTAATTCCGCGTCGAATGGTCATGGTATCATGCCGATCGGTCCAGTAGTTTTCAAGTTTATCGATAACAAAGAAAAAAAAAGTTGCTTATATATATATATAGATAGATAACTGTGACGTTTACGTAACCAAGTCAATATTAAGGACGAAGTAATATAATAATTAGCATACATATAATATGCTGGTAATATTTTTCATATTCAGATCTTACCTCAATTTTATAATGTCCTGGAAACTGTAAGCTGACGTCGTAGTACACTCTACTGTTGTTCACGTTGACCCTCGCGGCCGGCGACCATGTAACGTTAAACTTGTCCCATGTTCCTTTTACGGCGATTGACGATGCATTGATTGTTTCTGGTATTGCGATTATGGATTCTGAAAACGTATAATTAAAGCTATATACTTTTTTTATGTATGATAGGCAGACGTTTGACCACAATCCCACATGGTAAGTGGTGATGTGATCTAAGGTGAAGCACGCCGACTAAGAAAACGCCTATTCACCCGCGCCTTAAAAAGATCTGAATCAAAGTGATTCGGGAAAACTTTCATGTCATGGAGCTTTAAAGCACTCTCTCCAAAATGTAGACGGTAAAAGACCGAAAGACATGCAATTCTGCGCCGGTGTTCTAAACTGAAGTTTGCACAGATTTTTTATTACCCAGGCCAATATTTTCTTTGGATATCTGCCTTAAATCCCATTTTAGTAGGCAAACCTCTTGTTAATTTAATACTTACCACTATTGGCATGTAAGGTGGGGTCTCTGACAGCGATGACGTGAACCCTTGGTAGAAGCTCCGCCGTGAATCTTCCTGCGAGGTCGGACACGACAGCACGAGATGCGTCTTGGACCCACACTAGTCTCTCGCTGAAGTAACACAAGGGACCTAACGTAGCCGTGCCTGATAGACGACTCACTAGAGATCCAGATACCTGCTGAATAAGATCAATACGTGAATAAGTGACTTATTATAATCATTATCTTTATTCATTAGAAACTTTACATAATATTTAATTATGAGACCACATAGACGGAATATGAAAAAAGCGTAAAAATTGGGATCACTATGGGCAACAAGGTATTCAGTCCAGGCTACCGGTTTAGGGCAGCTGAGAGAGGAACCTTCTCATTATGCGGGCCATATACAGTAAAACCACCTTCTGTATCTGTTCGTTGGATCAGATCAATAAGATACACTATGATATGCTAAAGTTAATTCGTCAACTCCACGACAATGTTGGGTAGGACGAGCGGAATACGTACAAATACATATATCAATATACCACGAGATAAGCGAATTTGGCTTATTTGTTGCAGTGGCAAAAACAAAGTCAGACTGTTAATAGAAATGAGAAAATTATATAAGTTTGATATTTACTTTATCAGCAAACTTACCTCTTTATTAAGGCTCATTTTGTCAGCAGTTGGTGCTCTATGTAATTCAGATCCGTCATAACTCCTTACGAGCCAATAGAGCCATTTATTTTCTAAATCTGCAGTCAGACCCATCACTAAAAGAAATAATTTATTTTAGAAAATACTATAATTTACTTATGTTAATTATTGAGGAATTATGTCGATATTTTTGAACCTTGTTTTCCGCTAAACAGTTGTGCTGGGTAATAAATGAGCTTGTTTTCGCCATTCAGTCTTGCAGCCTCCACAGCGTGACCTGTGTTCCAATAGATGTAGGCACCCAAAGAGTCAATGGTCAGCTCCTTAGCGACGGTCACTATCGGGACTGGCTCTCTGTTACTCCCATCGAAGTTACCACGTGTTATCTATAAAGTTTCATTATAAGCTTATATAATATCTTCACATAATAAAACCTCCACATATTATGACGAGATTACAATATAATCAATCAATCAATATCATTTATTTCGGACTACTTCCATTCCATAGATACATACAAAATAAAATAAAATAAAAATTATTAAACTAAAATTAAAAATTTCAATTACATTATTATAACTACAAATAATTACTATTACAAAAAAATTAAAATTTTACAATCAAAATAGAAAAATAAATTAAATTAAATTAAAATTCCATTTTGTTTTTTTTTCAAATTAAGGTCTTTAGCATAGGAAGCTTGCGCTGGGCGTGTAGCCGAACTGCGTGGTGTATAATTTTACAATCCAATAATGCAATGTATTTTTTATTTAATTACTCGTATATTCATCTAAATTGATTAAGGACCCAAACTAGACAAAACCTGTTTCGTGGGATCATTCAAACAAATTTTATATTATTCCTTTAAATAATATTAAATAAGATAAATACAAAGTAAACACGCTTATGTAACTACCAATGGCGAGGAACCATAACAAGCCGCCTTTCGCCACTAACAACTTAATACGTTAAAACATTTTTATAAGACCTACCAGTTGTTGTTTTGGATTTGACCAGTAAATCTTTTTGCCGACCCAATCAACGGCCAAGCTGCCCACATTCTCCATATTGGGCATAAAACCTCTCTTGTGAGTCGTAGTATTATACCACATTACTGTAGATTCGTTGGTTACTAAGTACAATTTATCACGGTACCACGATATGTCTGTTATGAACAGATGTTCGAGATCCAGGTTTTGGCTGTAAATAATAGCCAAGTAAGAAAAAAGCAGCTAAATGTGAACTTTCCACCTTTTTTTGAAAAATTTGAAGGCAACTTTATGAAAATATGTTCAACTCTTGATGAATTTATCACGTTTAGTAGTTGTTGAAACATTTTGAAATACAAAGTGCGATGTTCGCGTAAATTCTATTATTTATCACAATTTAGGTCACAGAACATCAATGATGCGTTGTAGACCTTTAAGCTCTATGAAGATATCTCAAGCAATTTAATTAATTAGCATTGTCATAATATGAATAAAATAGGATAGTTACCGATCAACTAGAGTTTGCAAATTATCTCCAGTTAAGTCCGTCTGAAGTAGACCGTCGGGACCAGACCACAACAAAGTGCTCTGCAACGTAGTCGGTGATAATTTCAATGTTTTACCGACAAATTCTGAAGACCATGGACCTACAATATGAAGTGGCTTATGATACGCTGTGACAAAAAGTGAAATATAGGATGATCCAGACGCCAGATGATCATGCAAGGTGTTGGCCACTTGCCATCAGATGTACAAAATATCGTTATTAAAAAAAAAGAAGCTACAAACCTGATCCAGATAGGGTGACTGCTGCGACCCTTATAACATATTCAGTATCATGTTCTATATCGTCAACTATGCGCGTAGATTCTTTAATGTTTTTTCTGAAAGTTTTATAATTCCATTAAACTGTAATCAATTCGTACTGTACTCTTACAGTTTTCTCTTACTTTAATTATGTTTTTTTTTCGATAGAAGTCAACAGTTAAATTATGCTATGCTTAAATCTATTTTGTATTTATTCATTACTTAATTTTGTAAAGAGATAGATGCATGCTTAGAATAATTAAGTGACTTAGAAGTTTTTCTGGTAACATAAACTTTGTGAATATGTAAAGGCCGGCAACGCATCTGTAAATACTATGGTGTTGCGGATGTTCATATGCGGCAGTGTTCACTTTCCATCACCTTCCAAGAGGAGGGTGCATTTGCCCCCCCCCATACTATAAAAGGTATTTAGGCTATTTTATGAAAGTATGTTCATATAAATAATACATACATGTCTATAGTATCTCCAGAAATAACGTGAGTCAATTGCAAATGGAAGGTCCACTGTTGCCAAGCTCCGCTACCTTGATGTCCTAACAGATGCGGAGGGGACCACGACACTTTCGCTCGGTTAATCCCCATCACAGCTTGAACCCCTAACGGGGGATTCACCGGCACTGGTATCGGTTGACAACTCCGCAAAGCCACCAATACTTGTCTCGTTGCAATCGTCTTTGTGTTATACGTAACTGGATACTCGTTATGAAAGTAACTGTCTCTTTTGGGATGATATTCCTCCATCAGCATTTCGTTGCCGTTGGTCCAGTAGAATAGACCGTTGGCGTAAGCGATAGACCGCGGTGAGAAGAACATGGGTCGCTGTGTGTTACTACGAAAATCGGATACTTCACGCCTGAAACATGTGATGTAATTAATACTTTATGAATCCTTCATTAAATCAGAAACGGTAGATTAAACACGTCTTTTTCTTTTAAGTATTTTCACTATACATAAATGAGACTGTGTGCGGTTAATTGTGACTTGCGCCCTATGTGATATTAGGAATTTTGTAATAGGCATTATTTCATTAATTATATGAGGATTTGATTACGGGATCCGATACCGGACCGGATACGTTAAGTTTGTAGCGACATCTATAATCTGCTACAAGAATCAATACAAAGACGTCTAATCCTGAATCGCGCTATATACATAAATGTTTCCGAGCGTTGGGTATATATACAACATCTCGACGTTAACCACTGGGGCCTTAGGGCCGGCCAGTCAGTGGTTCGACTGGTCGAGGATCCTCCCATTAGGTTGGAGGAAGACCACACCTCCCTTCCTCCACAGTTTTATTTTCCGTAAATACTAACCCGTCCAATGAAACCGCTAGCACGGTATTACGACGCAGATGTGTGACAAGAAGTCTAAAGTCGGCGTGGTCCACAGTAAATGCCCCGAGATTCGCATCATGTACGATCTGTTCCGGGCGAGAGTCGTGCCGCACTCCGTTGGATATATTCGCCAAATCTATTCGGTACAAACCACCTCGTTCAATACCACGTAGTGCCCAAAACAGGTAACTGAAAATTTAAAATTATACAGAAGATGATCTCTTATCTTCTCCTCAAATCTTTTAGTATTTCCTAGATACTGTTTTACTATACTTACATATTATACGGGTTTTAAACAAAAAAAGATCATAAAAGGCATACAGTTAACGTAGAATTGTGTAGGAAGAAATGTCTAATCTTAGATGCAATTAGACATGGGTAACTCAGCGAAATTTCCCGCGCCAACTCAGCAACTCAAGCGCAGTGTAGTGCGTCGGCTCCTTGAGTCAACTCAAAATTGCGCCACGACGCAACAAAGGCAAAGCGAGCAGTGAAACCTCCGATACGCACGCAACGCCACGCTCATAGTTCACTCAGTGAGTGGGTACTGCGCCGTGCGCCAGCACATTATGAATGTGTGAGCTGGCTCACCCTGCGCAGTGAAGCGTGCCGGCGCAATTGCGCGGCGCAGCGCAGTGTTACCCATGTCTAGATGCAATCTCTACTAAAAATCTGAGCGATTGTAAGCGGATAATGTCTAAAAATGTATCATGAATTAATTATAAAACTCTATTAAACTATTTAGTAATCGTTTTCGATAATATTGGGTAAATCGATTGGTGGCAGGGAAAGTGTGACATAAACACAATTTTTAGTTTTATCAAAACTCCGTAACAATATTGTAGCTTTTTTGTGTAGCTCCTGTATATATTATAAAGAATAAGATGACGCTAACCAACTTGGTCAAGTTTCAGATTTTTTATGAAGTAATTGTTTTTTATAAACTTACCCATTGTAAGCATCGACTTCAAAGTGTATAGGACGTGAATTAAACCCCGATGATGCGACAATTCCATTTTTTCCATCAAAATCACACCTTAATATTTCCCAGCTAGGATATAAGCTTGTATTGGTTCCACTGGATTCTCTATCGTAATAAACTTCACCGAGAATATATAAGTGCTGGTTCAGCCAGTCTACTGACAGGTCTAAAGGCTTGTAGTCTATGTTCTTTGGTGTTAAAATTGGATGTGGTGAACTCTTTTTGGAAAGAGTGCTCTTATATACATAACCATTAGATACAGATATGAATAAACTATCACTTGATATGTCAAGGCCCACTCCTGTAAAAAAATAGAGGAATATTATCAAAATCGAAGAATAACTGAATAAAGTATCTCATTGACTCTGTACGTAGCTTTCAAGGCACGGTATGAGTCAAGTATTAAATATATGAACGAATATTCAAACGCTAATTAAACATTGAGATTTACCTACTTAAAAGTATTACTATCAGTATCATCAACATACATAATATAAATTATAGAAATATTTTAAGTAGATAGTTGTTAATTTTGATAATCGTGTCAGTAGATATACCGCCAATAATAAAGTTCTGAGGCCCAATTATCATGTTAGCGACATAATAATACGCGACTAAATTGTTGCTGTGCTATAAAATATATAGGATTTGACTTCTATGCTCTGTACGTAAGTTGTTTACTAATGTAAAAGCCTTGGAAAACCGAAAATGTAAGAAAAAGTTGGTTGATCAGGGTTCAATTCGATTGGAAGCGTATAAGGTAGAAAACAAAAACACTTCAAACACCACAATATATGGATAAGTAAAAATACCTGTAATACTATGTTCTGTAGTATAAAGCTCCATTACAGGATCTGACAACATATCGTTAGCAGAGGCCGCTAGAATGTTATGTTCTCCTCCCAAAATAAGGATTGGTTGTTGTGATGGTACAGCTAAAACATTGAAATTTCAGTTAAACGATTCCAAACATGCATTCAACAACAGTTTATTTATTCATCTTAGATTATAGTATATAAAATAATAACTTATAAAATAAGCTTAATCAAGACATAAAAGCCGGCCCTCACCCGGAGAAAGCGGTATGGAAACTCAATAATTTGAAGAGTAGGTGGTGAACATACAATACATATATTAAAAACATAAAAGTTTATTATCTCTACAAAAATTTAAAGAATTTTAGAGGTTACAGCATGCAGCTTTGCAAATATTAATAACGCTAACTTACAAGTCGGTAGAGAGGGAGTAGATATTAGCACATAAGCTCTCGGCCCCTCTCCTATCGCGTTGCGCATCGCCACTGAAACATTGTACTCCCGAGCTGGGGCCAAGTTTTGGAACATGTAGAAAAGCGTGTTGTTTAATGCGGGCATATCCTGCAGAAACAAATAATTAAGACATAACGTACAATATTACGATTTTATTTTGTTCATTTGGCACATCTTATGTAGTACCTAATTGGATTTTGTTTAATATAACTATTTATTATAAGTGTATAAAAACCTAAATTAAAAAAATATATATCTTTAAATGACGACTACTTGCTTATGTTGCTTTAAAACTGCATAACCCTATCAGTAGTTTCAGAGATTAGATGATTTTTATATTTTCCGGTACTCTTATTTTATCGTTCCCTCTCAATATCGCGTATATATGCCTATTCAATGTATAGTTATGAAAAACCTATTAAATCCTGAAAAGATCAACTAAACCGTATAAAACTTACCTCTAAAACGTCAATAGTGTTTGGCTGTGTATCGGTCAATCGTAGAACATACGATATTATTTGCCCGTTAGGAAAAGGTCCTGGCTCCCACGATATAGCGACTCTGCTGGGGTCCGGAGCAGCCGCTCTGAGCGCAGCGGGGGCAGAACTAGGCTTTCCACTGTCTGAAGTTAATATCACCACAGATGGAGCTGAATACACTGGCTCACCGGGACCGTTGCGTCCAGACAAGAATATTGCAACCCGGAACTAAGATACAATAAAGATAAGGTATCAAGCATAGACGTAAAAAACACATTTAACCTTATTTGTTTAAAATTGAAACAAAATAATTCATAGTCATCTTGACGCAGCGAATTTAAACAGTTTGATGCCAAAACGCTATTTATATTCTATAAGTTATATCGAAGCTAAATAAATGATTTGGCGATAGAATATTATGTTACATACGTTGTATCATGGTATTACCTTTTCTTGTAAAGGAAATAATCGTAAAGATCTAAGGAATTGTTGTACGACCCCTAATTTCATTACGAAATTACAAAAATATACAATTCAATATATTTTTTTTTCAAAATATTGTAATAGAAAATAAACTTACCCGATACTTGGTATATGGTCGTAAGTTCTCAACGTGAATAATTGACTTATCAGAGTAACTAGAGTTAGAATAGTATTGCCAGCTGCCAGGTAACTCTTCGTATCTCCATTGGACCAGGTAAGAGAGGTTTCCAAGGTTTGGAGCTTCCCATACTAGTGATAGTGAGGTTGCCGTTAAGCTGTCAGCTACTAGAGCTGGTGCGGGAGGCGTGCCTATTAAATCTGCAAATGCAAAAACGTAGGTATAAGTTTCTTTCTATTTGAGAATAACAGTAGAAGTAATGAAGTTTCAATGAGTAATTTTCAGCTAAGCATGTGTTATATTTTTATATAATCAGTGATGAAGTAGGAAGGCTGAAGCTCAGATGACATTTAAAAAAAATTCGAACATGAAAAAGTAATAGGTAATAATAATTATTTTCTGATTTGTTGAAATCAGGTTGGGCTCTATTTTTCTCTTTGCGTCGGGGCCTTTGTCCACCTAGCTAAGCCATTGAGTATAATAATTCTAACAAACCTCTTATCATTTGAAAATAGGTGTTAAGAGCTTCATTGCATCCCATCACACAATACAATTCCCGCGACAGTGCAGCCTCTGAAGTTACATTCTAGAAATAAAAAAAAAAATATACTTTGTACTTCACTCAATATGTTTTTCAAACCAAAATATATTTTTAAGATCTATATAACAATATAAAATAATACATTATATTAGGTTAAAACAGTGTGCATAGAAAAATAATTTTATACTCACACAAGCTGTTTGACAAGAAATATCCAATCCTTCCAACCAAAGACTGCACCCCATTCGGCACTGTAAAATATCATAGAGATCATTTTAATAATTCACTTCATCAAGCGTGAAACGACTAGTTATAGATACGAGTAAAGGAGCGTAAAATAAGGGTAATCGATATTATTGAAACAGCCGGGCTAGCATGACCGCCACGAGATATGTCGCGGACGAGAGAACACAAACTAAGATGTAAGATATCTCGAAATATTATATCTCGACATCGACAATTTTGATAGAAAAGATATCTCAATCGACAAATATATCTATTTTTGATATTAAAAGTCGAGTTTTAAGTGTAATTGTCATGTTAGACCCGAAAGAAATAAAGCGATAGTCGATTAAAACACGAGAAAACGGTAGACAAAATTTTGTCGCGCTTGTCATGCTAGGCCGGCAGGTATCGAGTCGATAATAATTGTAGAGTTGCATTCAGATAAAACTACTCCTTAATATATTCACTTAAATGCATCTTATTCAACATATGTTAACATGTCTACAATAAAGCCGATAACCGTATAATAACATGCATACTCTCCATTCTGATTAAAATTATACCAATATTATGACTACTCTATCAAATTATACAATATGAAATTAGTGATGACATGACATGCCTATGTTTACCATTACATTAATTACCTCAATTAAATATACACCGTACGGGCTCTAATACAATTAAAATTTAAAACACTCCTAAATGTTTTTTGTGTCTGGTACTGTCATCTAATGCTATTGGGACACAATCGTTGTACGGGCTTTGTAGTCTCAAAAATAGACGAAATATGTTGTTTTGTTTACAATCGCTTTGTAAATCATCGAGAGGAATACGAGTACATTTCGCGTCTGTTTACACCATTATGTGCACATGTTCTTGAATACTTGACACAACGTCTAAAACCCGAACAGTCTAGGCGCACCTATTAGAAACTCAAGTGCTCGTGTCATTGCTTCTGTCTGTTTTACTTTTTTAACGTATACAAAAATAAACTACCTAATTTGGATCGTGAGAAGCCGTATAAGGGTGCTGTTGAGTTTCTAACGGACTTTTACGGTCGAGAAACGACCTTTACGGGTGGTGATTTAGTTAAAGCAGGTGCCTTCGCATGTTGTAACCCACTATATTTATAAAGAAATTATTCTTCAAAAGAAATAATGTCTCTACATATCTGCTTCCTATTTTTTCCGTGATAAAAAATATGTTAAATTATTGTAAATTCAAACTACATACTTCTTATAGATAACTAAAATAAGTTAGTTGGTATTTTCGTTAACAAATAATAAAAATTATATTTAGCACAATTAAGTAACCTTTGATTATCACGCAACATATAAGTATCCCAGTGGGTGGCCTTCATTCTATTGTAATAATGAAGTTATCAGCTAATGCCATCAAACTATTTGTTAGAATATCATCAATTTAGGTATAATTTACAATTAAGAGATACGATTATACAGTAAATTATTAAAGTGATAAAAAAGAGACGGAAATATAGGATCTCTCTAGTCTTAACTCTTAATATTTGAACAGCTAATATGCTAAACAAGTGAACAGCGGTAATTTTGTGTCAAAATAATACAATTTACAACAATTAGTATGACGCGAAACAAGATTGAGTGCTACTGCGACACGATTAGTGCATTTTGTTTCGGGTGCGTAATTCTCTGGGTCGGGACCTCGGACGCACATTCATCAGTGGTCGACTATCTGGGGCACCTGATTCACCAGTTAGCACCACGTTGGGATGAGCCCACAATTACTGTGTGAACGTTGGGGTACTCTTTGCTTTACGTTGTACAAACTATGTACATATTATAATGCACCGTTTGCTGTGTTCTTTGCTGTTTATCTTAACTTACTATTAACTAATCAATATTAAGACTTTTAAACCATTTTACAGTCTCAAGGAGTATTCTTCAAAAAAAAATGATACGGCGTGTTTACTTCGGCATAAGAGTTGACGTTTCATTTTGCTCTAACATAATATCTAGAAATTGATAGTCCTACTTGTTGGTATATCACTTTGGCGAGAATACACAAGTACATTTATACATATGTATATAAAACGGCAACGGGTAATATTGGATGACCATGACCATCGCGACGCAGACATTATTGCATATAATTTGTAATGCAGTGACCAAAAGGGACTTGTAAGTGTCATAGTTTATTTTACAGTTAACATGGTTCTTCCGCCATAGACGTCACTTGTCACAACACCACGCCTAGCGAACCCCTGGGACAAACGGATGGACTCATTTCATAATATTATATCAGTATTAAAACCCCTGTCAGATAGAATTTAGGATAAATGATGTCTTCTTTGTGTGTTACGCTTTCCATATAATATAAACCTAGGCGTGTTTAATGCATTTATATTTTGCAATTTGTAAATATGTTACCGTACTTTAGTAGTATAGGTAGTGTCTAATATATGTATGTAGCTTCTATTTTTCTAAATATCGTGATACATTAAATGCATATTTAAACCATGTCACGCGTCAAATTTTATAAAATTAATCGAATAATGAGTGGGGAAGATCATAAAACAACTAAGTGCATTAGGGTCTAATTAAGCAGCATCCTGTCTCGTGCCCTAATAATAACAAAACAATAGTTGCTCCCTTTAGAGTCATTAAAATTGTCGTTGTAGTTAATTGTTGGAACGATTTCGGAAACCGGCTCGGAAGTCCAATTGGGAGCACGCCGGATGCCAGGGCGCTGTGAAAGCACTCGTCCATACTTTCGAATGCTTTATCATAAGGTAATTGAGCTTTCAATTATGATTATACTCTTATCTTAGCATGATACACGACTGAAGGGATCAAATGGGATATTATTCAATTGAATATTTTTTAAATGAAACACTATACACTACACATCGTACAGTATTTACTAAATTCAGGTGGTAATATTCATAATAATATGACGGTTAGTCCTATCGAGTGTTTACATCTCTAGTTCCGAAGAAAATCATTAAATCCTCACTACAATGGCAGACACACATTGTTAAATAGAATAACCATTCGCATTGGCGCTCCGATCTTGGAACAATCGGTGTTGATATACAAAAAAGGAACATAACGCGGACCTCCTCCTTTTTGGAAGTCGAAAGTTAAAGATAATTAATTAAGAAACATAAGTGGCTTTACAGTACATCGATATAAACTAGTGGATTTATTTGAATGACGCTATATATTGGAAGTCAACATCGAATTGTAACTACACTTTTCAAAAACGTTGGCTGCAAACATGACTGTGGCGAATAAAATCTTCCATTCTTAGTTTCTAAACATATTTTCAATTTAGGATTTCATTGTTGTGATGTTTAAATTACTTTCCTATTTAAATGTATTTTTATTTTATTAGTTTATCATCAAACAAATATTTTTATAAAAACAGTAACGTACATAAATAAAGCGACTGGTGGTTGGCAATTTTGTTGATATACGAGTACATATTATTATCATAGCTCATACTCATAACTGATTAGTGAATAGGCGCCAGAGGATAAGTGTCGATAAATCTGTTTTTCTAACTCGATTCGTTATTGACCCCTGATAAACTTCATATATCTCGAAGTAACCCATATAATATACTTAATTACACGCGGCAATCATCCATTTCTTCTGTGAGAAACGCGTGTAACCAACTGTTACCAGGAATTTTATTGCTTATCTATTAATGGGTTATTAAATGCCCACGGATTAGAATTGAAGCATGTGTTCGATTTTAAAAGTACCTATATAGTCACTGGTACATATCCTTGGGAGAGTCCAATACAATTAGTAGTAAGTAAATAATCATATGATATTTATTATAAATCATACTATATTTATTAGCTACTAGGAGTAGGGACTGTACCAAAACTCAGGTTCACCCAGAGGTCAACATAACTTGATTTGAAATTAACTGTGCCTACTGCCTACACAGTCTACATCAAAAATAATTTTAGTTATTATTCTTTTCTTTCTTTCATATTTTTGAGCTGGCCGGAGCTTGATTTGTTTTAGTGATGGCGGTGTACTTATATATTTTTCTATTAATTTTCGGTGATATAATTTGTACATTATGTAAAAGAAAATATGCATTAATAACAGGATGTATACCCAAAACCCAAACCGTGAAATTTCAAGGTTTTCATTGCCCTTTTTGCTATCAGTATATTATGAAAAAGGATGCATCGTGCTGTCAGGCAAATTAACAGAGATTTAAATGTGAAATGTGTGCAGGTCACGCGCGGGCCCACGCCAACCGCTTGACTCCGGCAATTGGATAATAAAGGGACAAATTGGGGCCCACCGCCATGTTTCCTCGCGCGCCCCACTTTTGCTTTCAAGAGTACTCACTACTGTAGAGCTAGGCGAACTCTGATGGCCTCTAACAGGCAAATCTGAAGTAGAGATTGGTCTTTTGTAGCAATTTGGATATTGATAGGCTTCGAGCGACTGTCCCATTACATGACTAGAGGCTATCAATTGTAGGTGTACTGAAGTCATTTTTAGAAACAGTAATTATGCTAATCATTGTGTACATTTTGTATACAATCACGTGAAAATATTTGTTCTTATATCTTTGTCGGTCTGAAGTCAATATGAAGTCAGTATCTGAAGTATATACATACTCATCATCATTTTAATGTGTTACTTCGAAGGGACTTAACACGATGATTATACTTGGCACTCATTGAAGGCGATGTGGCATCATTTTTACTCGTCACTATGACCGTTGAGAGTCCAATAAATGGGCAATAAATCAAAACACTCCATACTTAAGTGCACTTGCGACAATTTCGCTGAGCGGATGGACGTGTTTAAGTTTAAGGACCTCCGCAAATAAGTTACTTCAAAGATCGGCGTTATGGGGTTCCTGGGTAGTTCACTTTCTTCACATTATGTGAAGCGTCAGACAAATATTAGATATATGATCAAAGGCGGCTATCTGACTTATGGCTGATTATTTGCAATTTAAAAAAGCAAACGTTTTTCTCCTTTATTTTTGTATTAGGTATCATTAATTGCATGTTTAAGGTATCTATTAATATTAACAATTATAGATAAAACCAGAATAGATAAAAAAACATAACAGTGGCAACGACAAGAACTTATTTTATTTTGATAGATTGCCGGACAAAAAATGTCAGATAGCCGCCTTTGATTCTATACGACTCATATGTCATAATGTCAGATATTTACAAAAATTGCAGTCACGGATGCGTTGCTAATCCAAAGTCAAAGTTTGAACGACATCCATGCAAACTACTTGAAAACCGAAATCATACCAAATTATACATTACATTCTAACATCGCTATACCAGATTCTGCTTGTCGATGGAGATATTAATTACCATTGCATCGTTTTTAAACAGGATTTTAAATAGGGTTTTAGGGATAAGGGATTGAGGGGGAGGCATTCGAAATGTTAAATGACCGCGAACGCAGCGCGAGCAGTGGTTCACATAATGAGGAAATAGGAATTAGCGGGCGACGCTGTTGAATGCAGTTCTTTATTAACGTAACAAGAGTTATTTCATATTATTTATCTATGCTATAAGGATTTATACGTATGTATACTGTTGGGATTTCTTAAATCATAGATGTGTAGCGACATCTATGATCCGCTACAAGAATTAATACAAAAATACGTCTAATCCTGAATCGCGCTATCAAAGTTTCTATGTGTGCTAAGTATATATACAACATCTCGACATCAACCACTGGGGCCTTAGGGCCGGCCAGTCAGTGGTTCGACTGGTCGAGGATCCTCCCTTTAGGTTGGAGGAAGACCACACCTCCCTTCCTCCACAGATGTATTAAATATAATATATATATATATATATATATATATATATATATATATATATATATTTAAGAAATCCTTAAAATACACAAGGTTAAAAAATGAATTACAGTTTTAAGTTACATTATAAGATAATAATACGTTTTTAAATAAAAGCAATGCACTTATTTATTATTTGATTGGTCATTTGAAGTTAAAATAAAGTGGTAAGAAACTTATTTCATCTAGCTACAATCTAAAGTTTAAAAACAAATAAACTTTACAATATGTAATAGGTTCTTAAAAATTACACAGCAATTTATTCTAAATTTTTAAATAGGCATACACCTGCCCTTATGCTATAATTAACACGACTTATTAATAAGTCTTTAAATTTAACAAGGAAATGCCTACGCCTTAGTCTCTGTCTAGACTCTAAATATAGACATTAGACTCTGTCTGAGCACAGAAATGAGTTAGAAGTGAACCACTAATGGCCGAATTCTCGAACGCTAATCAACATTGAGGTGTACAAGTATCTCTAACCCTTTCATTACCAAGGTAAAATGAAAGACAGAAACATTAAATTTTGATTATCGTTTCAGTATTCCGCAGTAAATCTAGTTAATAATTGGAAATACAAGAAACGCTTGTCGATTTTCAAATATATAATAATTGATACGATGTCGAACTATTATATACTCGTACATATTAGTTTGACAGCGTATCATGATGATATCATTGAGTTAATATAGAGCCATGGACCTAAAAAAAAGAGCGGACAGAACGTCACTAAGAAATATTTGAAGCACCACAATGGCGGCGGCGAACTATGTGTGAGTGTCTAAATTATTGCCAGATGGAAAAAAATTACCCAATTTTAAGGTGTGGTGACCTCGGAACTTGGATTTTATTATAAATATAAATAACAAAAAGGCAACGTAATACTCTAAAATCTAATTGATTTTATATAAATGAGCATGTTTTTCATTTCATTTCATTTCATTTTTCATTTCATTTCACTTTTAAAATAAATTATGTATTTTTTGTTTAATCTTTATATTCATTATTGCGTTTGTATTATTTATAAATTAACTGCATTCAAGCTCAAGGTAACATGTTAATTATTTTTTAACTTATTTATACTCAATAAAATTTGGTATACCTAAATAATATTTGATCTTCTTATTTAGATATTTGTCTTTTTTGACAATTGATGGTTTTTATATCAAGTGTGCCTTTTAATATTGATCTCGTAATAAATACAATTTGATCTATATTATAATTAAAGTTTAAAAAATTTCGATTTTGGTAAATATTTTTAATGAAAAAATATCTTTATTTATAATATTACAATAAATTTACACGGTGCTAAGTACATTAAGATAAACATAATTTAACTCCTACGTTTAAGGTAATTTGCAAATTTAAATACTGACAACACTGTTTGGTTGCGTTTTGCTAAATTATATTGAAGTATAAACAAGAATTATGGTGAATAAATAACTTGCTTACTTATGAAAGGTGATTCCCTGACTTTCTTTAATGGAACCATTATGGTTTCTACAAATTTTCACCACGTAGAATGGCATCTTTTATTTTTCGTCATATAACATCACGCGCAGGCGGTTGGGAGCGTAATGGCGAGCGATCGGCTTCCTATGGTGTGAATGTGTGCGTGCCGGCGTGTTTGTATTAGCGAGCTGGCTTCCTAGGGGTGCTTCAGTTATTGTAACGAGACGTGGTGTCCGCTCTTTTTTTTAGGTCCATGTATAGAGCCTAAAGCAAGCTATTTTAGGATATTAAAATATTTTTAAGTTTTTTCGGATTTAAAAAGTAAGGGTCCCAGATATCCTCTTATAGGGTTCAATTTTTCTTCGTAGGTACTAATCATCATAAAATTTTTTCGTCGTTTAGCTTAAAATCTAATTTCGAACTACATAAAATCTACGACATATAGAAACAATTTTATTAAATATATATTTACCTAATTATATACATAGAAAGTAATTTAGTAATTATAATTTAATTTTAAATAAACTCCAAGACGTGGACGCGATGTTGACAGTTAGACGCCATTAAAAAAATGCTGAACATTATTTCTAATAGAGTCCGGGCATAATTAACTCTTCTAACATTTTTAAGAAATATTTTAAGCAGGATTTCCTTTCTTCTAGTAATGGTATGTCCAAATCTTAAAATTGAGAGTAAACACAGCTAATGAATGTTTATGAGTTAATGAAAGGGCCGAGACAAGTTAGTACTAACAGGCATATTTTAATTAGTTGTTACAATTGCTTGGACGCGATAACCACTCCATTAAACACTTTCTTGTAAATTCTCATAGAAACTTATTCCATCATTTTCAAAATATAATTATCATTTGTTTTTAATTAGTAATTAAACTTTAGGAATAATATATTTTGGAAAGTAGGTATCATTCAACTTGGCGATCTGAGGGGTTAGCACGAAAAACTTGTGAGAAAGTACCTATTCGTACCGTTGAACTGTTATTCGTATGCAATTTCAAACGTTTTCTCATACAACTGACAGATTGACGATATAAATACTTTCTTGTATTATATCTGCGCTGTTTCGCTTCGGTTTCAAATAAAATATTAAAGGATCCTGACATTTACCTCCAGCAATATTTTTCTTGCTTACTAAATAATAACGATGATGATGATGAAATATTTTACGTATATACGTTTACGTTTTGTAAGGATTTATATTTTGTGGTGCAAACACATTTTTTTAACCTTATTAGACATATTTTTTTATAAACATAAAATAAGCTACATATCTATGTATTCTAATATTATAAAAAGGAAAGATTTGTTTGTTACGATTTAACTCAAAAACTACTCGACCGATTTTAAAAATTCTTTCACCAATAGAAAACTACATTATCAGCGAGTAACACATCTATATGACTATAGATGTGTTACTCGCTTGATACCTGATTGTCTATATAGTACATCTACATTTCAGCCATGCAAGCGCGGGCCAGATCGCTAGTGCTAAATGAAGATAATATGGTTTCTCGAACTTTCTTCTAAGACTGAAAAACCTTCATATTTGCATTACGAGGCAAATGCTAGTGACAAGTCGTCATTTAATTGTTGTATCATGTATTTCTCTTTTGAAGCTCTTGAAAACAAAGAACGCTTAGTGTGATGAGTTGGTGATTCTGGAGACTTCGGTAAATAAAACCACTAACGATCTCTACATCATAAGGGCAAATCCTGCGCAGTTGTGTTTTTCCGCTTAAAGCCTAAACAGGATGTACCTGTTAAGGTTACTGTTCGACTGGACATGTTTTAAATTTTAAATCTAAGGCAGGCACGGCAGCAAAAAAAGTTTTTTTTATGAAATTAGTCTAACGCATGATTTGATTACTAAATTAAACAAAATTCTATTAAGAATCGCAACATGCTTAGGAATTCCTACGTACCAATTGGTCCTTAAAAACATATTTTGTGTGTATGTCTATATTTGTCCGTAATGAAAAATTGGATATTATATCGCTAATATTTTTTTGATTTTGTTGTTTATGTTGAATATTCATACACCTAAGTCAGTGACCGTTGTAATTATAATTCCGTTGCATTTCAATCGTTGTTTTGATGGTTATGCTCTACTGACTTGAGGAATAAATTATTTAGAGTACAATCAAATTAGAATAATTTAAATGTTTTCCCACGATTCTATATTTTTAATGACAATATATTCGTTTTCCTTTTACAAGATGTCGAAACATAATATATTATAAAACCCATTTCTCTAAATTACAAAGTTACTGTTATATTTTGGTTTTAATACAAAAACAATTGTATCAAATATTTCTACCTTTTTTATAATATACAATATTATTGCTAGCTGACTGGTGTATAAATATAATATAATCTAAAAAAATTACTACTTCCTACTCCTCAGCTATTTACTTTCAAAAGCATCTGAAATAAATGTCGTCATTTTTACCAAGAACCATATTTTAGCACATACGAGTAGGATGGTCAGCGCCGTGAGTCGTATATCTAGGGTACTCTATGTCTGAACTCATGAGGCCAGGTCCTATTATTAAAAAATACACCAATTAAACTATAACATATAATAATTTAACCGAAAAAAAAAGTTCTCACATACATTATAGTTCATAATGCATACCACTCACTTGGCACTTCCGATGGGGAAATGGTTATTTCCGAACTCAAAGCAGTGAAGCGATAATATCGGTTCAATGAATTCCTCCACATAACTGAATTTAAAGGTAACAGGTATTATGGGAAATATTAGTTTTAATAAACAATAGTGATTTAGAAGCTTCGAAGCTAGTATGAATAAAATACATTTTTTAACCCGACTAAAATTATCATACCATACCAAAGTAAGTAGGTACTCTTTACCAAATGACCTTTAACGTTATATGTAATTTGTATTATGCATATGCCATTAGTATATTCAATGATAACGTACAAAACTGCCTTCAGTCCTCAGTGATCTTGATACTCTGACTCAACGTATCAATGCATTCATTATAAATTACCCCTTTGTTACCGCTGCCCTCGCAATCACGCGATACTTGTGCAGACTTTTTATTCGGGATTGTTCAATAAACAACTGGTATGATATAACGTACTTTAAAATAGATCCGAGGGGAGCAGGCAACTAGCAGCTTCCTTCCTGCGTCCATCCGGCGACGACTCTCACGCGACCCCCGTGCGCCATGGCTTTCGGTACCTCCGACGTATGGTGGATGACCATCTAATAACCCAGCTTCCTGAACTTTACATCGATCCGCGGGTTAACAACCTACTCATTGCAATTTATAGCTTTATGCACAATTGGTTACAACGTACTGGAGTCAAGGATGAGAGTAAAATATAAATCATTTTATAACAAAACTCCAAGTGCGTCGTTTCGACTAATAATAAGTTTTCTCCAACTTGATTCTGATGTAAAAAGTAACAGGAACTGTAGTTTACAAACAAATCGAAATAGTAGGTAGAGTAAGTTTGTTTTTAGTCCTTTACACCTTGATTTCACCGCTTACGATGGTGTGTTGAATGATTCAACCAATGCACAGAAGTAGGATCGACAGGTCTTAAAACCGAAAAGCCAGAACAGCCAGTTTAGCTGGACATTTGGGCAAAACATTTTAGTTTTTAGGGACATTTTTCAGGTGTGATGGCAAATAAACGATATTTCATCAAATAAAAAAATATTGTACATCTTCTATACATATAATAAAAGAGTAGG
Organism: Anthocharis cardamines; assembly: GCA_905404175.1. Classification (NCBI taxonomy): domain Eukaryota; kingdom Metazoa; phylum Arthropoda; class Insecta; order Lepidoptera; family Pieridae; genus Anthocharis; species Anthocharis cardamines. The sequence continues at coordinate 5,652,964 of FR989961.1, forward strand.
ATCGAAATTACGCTTCACTAAATATTTTTACCAGAAATTAAGAGGGGTGATAAAAGAAGGGTAGCAGAATGCATAAATGCAATTTTTAAGATTCTTGTCTGTCTGTCTGTCTGTCCGTCTGTCTGTCTGTCTGTCTGTTTGTTCACGCTAATCTCCGAAGATACTGAACCGATTATCATGCAATTTACACAAATATATTAAGGAAAGCCCGGGGCAACATATAGGCTTTGTTTTATCGAAATCGGTTATCGGAAAGAAAAGTTATCATCATTTAAATATTATTTTAAAGGCACCATATCACCAAATTTCAATACAAACTGACTCGCGTTGAACTTTTTCGAATTGTCAGATGTCAATCATAGTCTGATATGTAAATGAAATAGTTTGATTATTTCGCCATTTCCAATATGTATTCGTAGAATAGTGGATATGCAGTCCCATAGCGTAGCTTCTGATGCGAGTTCGAATCTGAAGTTGAAATGAAAGTAATATTTTTTTGTATTTATTTAATTATTTTTTGAAAGAACTATATTATAACAAAAATAGAAAATGTATTATTGAAATATTATATGAAAAAGTATTTCTTATGAGATCATTTATTTCACCTTTTCATAAAACCTTTCTCTTAAACAGAATTACGATTATTTGACATTGCTTTTTTGCTTCCGTATCTTAGAGGTTTCCGCATTTAGCACCGGAAACCCGGGCAGGAATCCCGGGAATTTAAAAAAAATGTCCGAAAATGAAAATGACCAATTAAATGAACGCACGCATCTATTAAGACAGAAAATGCATTGAATCCAATCTTCGATTGAACTCTGATTAGTAGAAAAAGACACATAATATCTGGATTTTGGTCACGTAAAATTTAATTAATATGAGTTTCTTTTAAGTCAGGTTAATTATTTCAAATCATCCTTCGAACCCCAATCTCAACCACCATTAAACATGTCCATAATATGATGCTATAGCAACCGTCAATGACTAATTTGATAGCTCTTTCCTAAAAGAAATCACCAAGTACAGAGGATGGAGGAGGATATGTCATTTGAAGAAAGCTTGCTCAAAAGCTCAGCTTTAGGTGAACCCCACGCGAACGAAGTCGCGGGCATCAGCTAGTCTAATATAATATAATATGACATTTTTTTTATAAATAAACCGAGATGATTTTTTTCATCATTTACCATAAAATCTTTTTAAAATCCAATGAAACAACTGTGGAAACAACAAAGCAATTGAATGAATCAGTTTTCTTTTTTTATTATGTATTATTATTATTAATTACATCGTCCCTTGTACAGCAAATTTTTAGTTTAGTTAAATAAAGTTTTTTTTAATTATGTATTTATTTTTGTGTAATAAAGCATTTCATTAATTCATTCATACTACTATTACAATTAGCAATTGAAAAACAAAACTATGATTAAAATATTCTTAGGTTTAAATGTACTAACAAAAGCCGGACAGGTCGCACACCATCTAATTTGACCGCACACGCAACCAAAAAGCCTGACTGTGTCCGGCTTAATCCGGACGCCTGGCAACGCAACGCAGAAGTCAAATGATGAACCGATCGCCTGACATTGCTCACTGACTTCAAAATGTTGAAATATAGATATCTCCAACATTGTAACGACGATCGTTACTTAAAACAAAACAACATTATCATTTAATATATTTTTACTGTCGTTGGGTATTTAATTATATTAAAAACAATATATTTTCTTTATTATACAATTTAAGTATTTTACCCGTGATAGTTACAAGTACTATTGCTTTTACAAATGATGCCACAACAACATGAGTTTTTTTATAGTCATGAGTTCATGACAATCAGATAGTCTATGCCCAAAATAGAAAAGCGCATTATAGTAATACAGTAAACCAACTATAATATTCCAATTCAAATAAAACCAAACGTAAATTCCAACAAGTCAATTGAGCTTATTCGTTTCGAGGGAGGGTGCGCGCCCCATCTTACCACTTAAGTTTTTGCTTTGCGCCGCGTGCGTCTCTGTAAATTGACCTAAACTGATAATTTTGACATTAACCAGTAGTAACTGTCAGAATTTGGCGGGAAAGAGCTGTTTTATGTCTGTCTTTATATGATGGATTGCGTAAATGTGGTAGATAAGGGATGATTTTTAAACTATAATCACGTCTGTACGTAGTACGTAAGTAGATACCTAATACGCAATTTTCAAGGAATCTTCCTTGATATACAGTTACTTTGTGAATAGAATCTGTTTAGCGTAGTTACTAGTTATGCACTAAATAACATGGACTGATCCTGTGACAAACAGGTTCTTTACTGAAATATGTAGATACAGTCAGCAACCGAAGTAGGTTAATACTATTCAAAGTTTCAAAATAGATTAATTATAAATGCCATCTTGGGGGTTAATACACGATTGAAACGTATTATTAATGAATAGGAAATTCTTTAAAAAGTAAACTTCTTTTAATTAATAAAATTAAATTATTGAACTTCTGACTCCTAAGACCCAAGCACGAACAACTTGGGAAAAAGTATACTTAAGTAGTAGAAGTAGGTCAATCTGTATGTTGTATGAAAAATTAGTTGAGATTTCATATTGACGACATATATGTATAATACTTTCTTGAACATTTTTCATGCTTGGACCTCAGTTGCTAGATATCTCACATAGCGACATTAATTTTTTAATTATTAAAGCAAACACTTCAACATATTTCTATACACAACAAATTATTTTGGAAAAAATAATTTTAAATTTCTGAAACTGTATAATGATAATTTCAAGATACCAATTTAGCACACCGAGGAAAAAATATAATTTTAATCTTAATGTGCAGCATTATCTGTGGCACTATTATTTATGTTTTCGAAATACTATTTATTCATTATAATATCACGAGTATCATATCTTATAAGCAGGTCTGCAGGGCTATTGCGTAAATTTGACACTTATAGTGATCAACTGAGTTTGGTTGTACACCGAGATTTGATGTCAACTGAAAATTGAAAAAATTCGTATTGTCTATCTTATTGAGTGGACATCATGTTACGGTGTCTATCGCTTACGCCGTAGTCATCACTATTTTTTATCGACATTATACGGCTAAAATGAAGTGTGATGTTGGAGCGTATAATGTATACAAATCTTAGACCTCTTTTTTTCTTCGTCTTATAGTTCGATGGAGCACTTAATAGTTGACATGTTTATTGTTAACACATTTGGCGCCAGATACATTTTTAAAATCGGAGTATTTTGTTATTTGTTTTGTGAATTGTGAGTGTTTGTGTCAATTGATTCGAGTAACGACGCGTTTTCAGTGGTGATAAGAGTTAACAATATTACGTAAAAACGAATAACGTAAGTAATTTAATCTTATTTTGTTCGTGTTTGTTTTCATATTACAAATTCCAATAAATAATCAGCCTCACATTTATAATAATAATTAATATTTATATAATCTAAGGTTGAGGCTCACACGTAAACATTTTAATTATTAAAATTAAAATTTTACTTACTTATAGTATATATAATCTACCAAACAGAAAACATGATAAATTATTTTAATTTTTGGTATTATTTATCATATAGATGGCTCCTAAGAGGAAACTTTCTCCGCGACAATTAGAGTTGCTGGTGGAGTTTGCGGAGAGTCACCGTGATATAGCGTTAGGCCGTTTCTCTGGCGGGCCACTTGCTAGCCAGAAAACAAAGAAAGCTTGGGAAAGTGTAGCACTGCAGCTAAATGCCGTTGCTGAGGGGGCTACCAAAACACGCTAGTGATCAATGGCGCAGAGTAAGTTAATATTTGCCTTCTGTAGGTATAATATGTATTCCCTCACATACATATCTAATATAAAATCATTTCATACCTATATTAAATTACTAAGACTGTGTTTGTACGTATACTCTTGCATACTTAACATAAATCAATGTCAAACCACTTGAGTTCTGGGACATAATTTTCAAGACCTCTCTTATAATGCATACATAAACATTTTTAACATAAATTATAGTCATATGTAATTGTATTGTTTTGTAATATATAATTCATTCGATTTATTATAATTTAATATATTATAAACCAACAGCAACAGATGAATCAACCACCTGCTACCACAAGTAGCAAAAATAAAACACCAAAGACAGGTTAATAGTTTAATAAGTATTTAAATTAGGTATTTTGACGAATTAGAATATATATTCTAATTTAAAAAAAGTAACATACATACAAACTAAAGTTAAAAATAATCTATACTAATATTATAAAGAAATAAAGTTTGTGAGGGGTAATCTCTGGATCCACCGATTTAAAAAATTTTAATGAGAAAGCTACATTATCAGCAAGATTTTTGTGTTGCACATCTACATTGCATCCGTGGCGTGTTGCTAGTAGTAAATATTTGAACCAACTACAACAGTAAAATGGATAGTTATTTGATATTATTTTACAGTTACTGCTTTCTTATTTTTCAGCTCGCCGCCGTGATGAGAGAGTACCCCGTTGGGCATACGACCTCGAAACAAGACCTATTGTAGAGGAAAAACGTCAAGCAAATGCTATGGAATCAATAGCTTCCACACTGCTTAGAATACATAGTGATATAAGTACTTTTTTAAATAAAAAATGAGTTGAATAGATGTGCAATACTGCGTTTACCGTTATCTATTTTCTTTAAAGGCAATAAGGCGATCATTTTAGTTACTTTTTAATCCAATATTGTAATCTTATTCCGTATATACCTACGTATAATATAAAGCATGTTCAAATTTGTATGCAATTACAGTAAAATTATTAAGGCAGATGCTGTTAGAAAGTATATTTATATTATAAGAAGTTATTTATGTACATTTTTATTTTCATATGTATGAATCAATCGTTGTAAAAAATGCTCTCCAAGGTGTGTCACACTAAAATTTATTAATTGATCTAAATTAATTTATTATTTTTTAATTGTAAGGTGTTTTTATATACATACTATAATTTTAGTAAATAATAATATGATTAAGTTGAAAGCTATAATAGCTAAAGCTTTCATTTACTCTTGTTTTTTTTATAAATATTAAGATTAAGATAACTAGCTTCTGCCCGCAACTTCGTCTGCGTAGAATTAGTACTATGGGTAGCTTATTTATTATCCGAGATGATTTTTCATCAATTTCCTTACTATTTTAATATTCTGCTTGCGGCTAGATAATAATATAATATATCATCTATATATTAATCTTTCAGTGGTCGTTTTATTCTTAATAAATTACGTTTCTTTTCTTCTTCCGCAAATTGAAGTAAAATAGCACGAGCCATAATTTACTATTAATAAATACCACACACTTTAAAAACTCTTCATAGTTAAAGCTAAATTTTAAGAACTGAGATTGAGCTTTTTGCTTTTGATATCTACTTAACACTGTCAAAAAAAGTATTTCTAACACAACTATTCCTTGTAGGTTAATTGTAGTCTTTCATTATTCAGTAATAATTCATAAGAAACTACTAAAAGCTAGTGTTCATCACGAATTAATTGACAATTTAAATGATTATGAATTTGTTGTTCACTATGCTTAGAGAATACCAATTATTTTTATCGATACGAAAACACCTGTCAAAAAACGTAACGGTGACTATCAAGATAATTCGGTGCTCATGACGTCACCTTAGTTGGACACCGAAGATAGATAATACGAAAATCATAGTTTGACAGTTGGGAGTTAAGCACTATACAAAGTGATCATCATTATCTGTTGTCAACTGAGATACGCAATAGCCCTGCTGGTCAGTATGATGCGATTCACTTATCGTTTGGTAATTATAAACTTAGGTAGGTAATTATTTTCATATGGCAACGGACAACCGTTACCTTTCAGACCCTGATTAATTTTCTATCTGTGTTGTGTTTGTTACAAATAATATTCATCTTCTGTTATAGGTTAAAAAATTTACCGTTTAAATTTTTATTCCATTTATATAATATCTTCTTTATAGACTTTTATAGACATTGTATAGATATGTATTAACCCAACGAGCAAGTGAACATCGTTTATATCAACTACATAATGGTTACCGCCATTTTCATCGGCAATAGAGACTGACGGATTAGATTGTGCTCTACACTGTATTTTCAACAATATAACTGCTCTTTAAAAGATCGAAAAAGTATATTAAGTATCTGTTTAGTTTACATCATCATCAATCAACCGAATTAAATTAATATTCGTTTTATTTATTTTTCTGCATATATGAATAGAAAGCACGAATTTTCGGCCTATCAACACACATTTTTGAGAAAATTGTTAGATTGACAGTTATTAGAAACTCGCATAAAAAGATAGGAACTATCCCACTTTTTTTATTTGTATTCAAACTCTGCCTCCATATTTTACCAGCTTAGAGTTAAATCCTACGTTATAAAAAGTATACCTTTTGGTAAATGGCGATGATAAGTAATTTATTATATTTACGAAATTGTGAAGATTTTATTACATAGTCGGTATATTGCTCATCTCATTCCTAAGCTACTTCAATACCTATACTATTATTACGTCTATTAATTATTTCTATAATTATATTAATACTTTTATTTAGTAAATACATATATCCACCTGTTGCTCCGTTTTTTGAATGAAGAACAAATAGACAACAACTCGCAATAATTAAATATTATAGGTAGGTAATATAATAATAGCGATTAATAATAGGTATATTTTATATAAGTTAGGTAAAGTTACGAGTCAATAAAGTGTAACCTACTTCAATACCTACTCAATATAATGTATGAAATAAACACGATTTATTAAAGTCGTAAAAGTTTTTCTTTTGTAACTCGCGATATAAAACAAAAATAAACATAAATTTACTTATCGGGCATATTTTTAAGGCTATTGCTTGCTAGAGAGATTACGATTTATACGAAAAATAATATGCTGAGGCTATAATGATATGAGCTTTATTTATCAAAATAATAAATATTCTTCAACAATCTCGGCAATGACCTCAGTATCAAACACGCGTTAATCGTTTTAGTTCATTGATTGCAATATAATAATTTTGTATCAATATTAATGTTCTTAATAAATATCAATCAAATAATAAAAACTATCAATTACATTAGACATAAATACTATTTATTTTAAAAGTTCCATACAGTAAATATCTGTATGTGCAATGTGCATGTACATAATCTGTTTATTATATGGAACTTTTTATAGAAAAATAACATACTTGTTGGACGCTGCAGTCGGAGCCACAATTCACGTCGAAATGTCCCTCGCCGGTGCGATTCTGGAAGGAAATTAAACCTTAATCAAAAATTCTAAAGTGATACATAAAAAGTGCGACAAAATATTTTTTTGTAATAATCAGGTTGAACATCCACCGGAGACCAGGCTAATAGCTTCCGGCGTGACTGCGCACGCGCATCGATGCGTGCCTTCACTGATGGGACATCGAGATTTTGTCTTTTATATCACCATTAAATGGTTAAATTGTATTTTGGATTTTTTAACGGTACTGAGCACCAAGCACCACTAGGTGCTAGGTACTAACCTACATTACAATTGCGAGAAATGTTGAATGTGCGAATCAATATTAAGCTCTACAGCAGCTCTATGTCTATAAAACATATTACTTGACGGGCTCGTTGGCGCGTTCGGTAGAACACCCGTCGTGCGTATCGATGGGTTGTGGGTTCGAATCCCACCGGGACCACATGTTCATGATTTTCTGTAAACATGTTTTCCCTACGTCTGGTAACTTCGGCCGACCGGGTAACGAACCACCGTTCATAGATGGAAAAACCGTGAAGTGCATATTGCGCACTTCGGTTTCAGTCTATGGATTTCCGAATGCTCGAAGTAAAAAATTAGGTCAACAGCGCATCATTGACGGATGTTCTGTGGCTGAGGCATCACCTACCATCAAGTGAACCTCATGCTCGTCTGTCGATATCTGACATAAAAAAAATATTAAATTAATTCTTCTGTAGTTTAAGAGCTTTTAATATATTTTAATAAGTACCTACGTTTTTTGTAAACATACATGTATGAAAAAGATTCCTGTTCAAGGCCTTTTTTGCGAGCGTGTGAGCGGAACCGTCGTGGTTGTCCTGCACTTCGCTGGTTTCTATCTCGAAATATGATAGTCCTTTGCGGCTACAATTTTGTGATTTTACTTTTAACCTTCATAAACGTTTTTTGTTGCTTTAATCCTTATATTAAAGGAAATGAAATTGTTTAACATTCATTTCGTATTTATAACAACATGATTTAACATAAGTTAAAACTGATTCTAATAAGTTTTACTGGGAAGAGAACAAGGTATGCCTACATTTGTGTATACTTTGTAACAACTTTTAATGTATACACCGCTTCTTTAGAATATTTCTTAGTTGGTTTAAGAATTAAATTTTAATAGAGTTAGATTTTAGGCCACCAATTTCCCTTTCATGCCGGTTATAAGGTTCGAAGAAAATTGAGCGTGTCCTATATTTTGTTCGGACCTAGGTTGCTTAAACTAAATCATATTTGGTGGATAATAACACTGATGTGTACACACGCAACTCTATATTTAGCATGGTTTGGTTGATTGCCGTTTGCTAATTGCCAACAATTACTTGAGCGTTGAACCGGCGCAAACGCACTAATCCTTGCGCGTATAAACATTGTCTTTATTGTCAGCTTCAATCAATTTTTAAATTCCTAGACAAGACTAACATTTTGGATATAGCATAATATTAGATTGTGACGCTTATTGTTTGTGTTTATTTAATGAACATTAAACGATATTCTTGAAATTTTTGCAAGTCCTCCTCCTGTCATATAAGTTAATTAATTAACGCAAGTAATATATAACAAAATAGTCCCCTAGTGGGGCATGGGACAGACTCTTTTTGCTTTCCTGTTCTACCGATGATACTTGATGAAGGTTAAAATGATCCTACCCCACCGTAACATTTGATTATGTTTTGTATGAACCCTGGACTTCAGATGATTAACATAACGAGCATACAACTAAGCCAAATTACAATACCGTCCCTTTGAGCCTTATTGGTTACCTTATGGCTTATACCTAGTGTTAAAGACATTGCTTGCAGTGGTCATGAAACATGGACATGTCTGTCCCCTCTATTTTCTAGGGATTGTCCTCGTAAATACTTAACTACTGTATGATATAAATATGCAAATTAGCATATAAGTTAAACTATGCTAAAAATTAAGTTTCGGTAATTTATAAACAAACCTGGAATGGGCATTTTTCGTTGCATCGTGCCACAGCTTCCGCTCCAAATTTCTCGGTGATGGAACTATAATCGCAACCAATTGTCCGAGCGGACAAAGCCAATCCCAGCAGCGACAACACTAGGCATTTGTGCCAATTCGCCGGCGCACTCATTGTGCCCGACAACACTCTCGCGCACCGTCACTCGATCACACAAAACATGCTTATCGTTTATTATCATATCATTCTAAAAGTAGCAATACATTTACTTCAATTTAATTTATAAATACATTAAACCTCAACTTAATAGTTCTTGCCAAAATATTGTTTACCGCGCTCTCATCGATGTTCGTAGTATAAAACGTGCGTGCTTGTGCGCGCGCGCAATGAAAGCTACTTGCGTACTGAATGCGCCGCCCGTCACTAACGCCTGCTACGGAGGCTACGATTAATTGGGCGCTACGGTAAACGGCAATTATAATTATTACACCCCTACCTGTTCTACAATACTAAACACCTATTTGTGATTCAATTAGCTTCCGATTGATTTGTTTCTATATTCGTTTCAACGTAAGAACTCTACATATAAAGAGTTGCGTACTTATGTAGAGAGCTTTAATTTTTTTATTTTATTTTATTTATTGATTTTATGGTAAAAAATCTGTAAATAGAGATAGCAGAATTGTATGAAAATATTATACTAAATCACAATTTAACCTTCAACTTAGTCTTATTTGTGTATAGTTGTCATAAAATATACTACAAAATGAGTTTTCAAAGTATTTTTTCTAACTCTAACTCTTTTTAAATTTAGTGCATAGATATTTAATACAATAAATTAATAATATATAATAGATGCAAAGATATTCATCTATTAATTCCGTTTTATTCATCAGAAATTAAATAAAAAATTAAACAAACAAATATGAAAAAAATCTTATCTACTTTTGTAATTATAAAATAAATAACATCTACACAAAAATAAATAACAATATCATTATTATGAGAAGATAAGTAAACAAATTTTTTTTGGGTTACAATAAATGTCCACTTAATTTGGAAAATACACATAACTGGTCTGGTCATAAATATTGTAACAAAAAAACTTTTTTTATTATATTGATTTTTAGTTGGAAATAGGGAACACAATCCCGAGCATGTTTTTCAATCCCGGGATTTCGGGATTTTTGATGCGTAATCCCGGGATCCCGGGACTATCCCGGGATAAGACTACCTATATGGTTTCTAATTGGGCTCAAATGAAAAAAATGTGTAATTTCTTAAATAAAGTACCTAGTAGAAAGAAAATAAGATAGACTAAACAATAAAAACAAGAAGAGAACTTTTGCAAGAAATCAAAAAGAACACAAAACTACCTGTGTAGTGGGTATGTATCGTACGACGTATCTAAGAGTTGTTTTTGTCGTTATATAATAAATGCTATTAATATGTATAACCTAGGCAAAGTCAAGGCGCAACGGACTACGGAATGCAAAATAAACCTGTTTATGGCAATCCCGAAAATCCCGGGATTAGCCAAGTACAGTCCCGGGATTTACGGGACCAGAAAACGGCCGGGATCCCGGGATCCCGGGATTCGGGATCCCGGGATTGTATTCCCTAGTTGGAAAGCATTGCATTACCGCTAAGTTATTCTATTACTGTTAATATGGTATGCCAGTAATTATACCTATACCTTTTTAACCCGGTCTGACAATAAATAAATTCCTATTCCTATTCTGTATATAAAAAGAAAAAAATAAGTTACAAATAAAGTTTAACAGAAACTCCTATTAGTTTCTTTTTACTACAAAAGTCGTTCGATTTAACTAAACTCTTGAGCACAGAAAGTGATGAACCTAAATATTGTCTAATGGATCAAGGTCATAGAACGATAACGATGTATCAAACTAAAGCGAGACACGGGAGTTCAATTAATATAACTACGAAGACTTCCCACGCGCAAGCTACATTCCACTCTGGAGATGATTTCATCTTTTGTTTCTGTCCTTATACCAATAAATCATAAACGTAACATATTTCGCAATATTTTTCATAAGCGTTGCTTATCACTCACAAAAAAGTATATTAAATAACATATCAAACTATCTAAGACCCATGCCTTTATAATTTAGCTAAGTAAATATTTAAATAGGTACATATTTTGTCGACCAATATCCATTATATATGTACTTTGTCATTCATATATTTTTATAGTGTGCCGGCATTTAATTTATATCAATACATATTATATAAATATAATAACTCTTGGGGCTTTGGTAGTTGTAAAATAGAATCGTAATTGTGTAGCTGGCCATGAAGGGAATATATCCGTTTTTTGAAGGTTGTATCGGTTCGGTAACATCACTGCTGGCAGTTAATTAAAAAAACAAACATACATACAGGTGAAGCATTAGCTTCATTTATATTAATAAAGCGTGTAAAATTACACGAGTCCAATCGCATAATCCTGAAAATTAGTGGTTACCTACTGATAAATTTCCTAAAGCTGATAACCGAATTTCAAGCTGAATTCAAAATTCGATACATTGCTTCGTTTAAATATTATAAAACATCCCTTCAAAGGATTTTTGGCACATTTGATTACCTACCTATTTGCCGGAATATTGTTTTTTTTTTATCATTTCCTAATTCCGTTACCTCCGATTTGGCTTTTTGGTATAGACCTTCATTTACACGATAAGTCGGATTTTTAGCGCATCTCAATATTTTCCGAGAAATAGGTTATTTTTAATTTTTATCATTTCCAAATAGCTGTTACCTCATTTGGATCAAACTTTGGTAAAGATGCCAAATCAGGGCTGCAGCTCAAAAGTGCTCCAAATTCGGTTATCAGCTTTCGGAAGTAAGTTTTAGGGGGAGAAGTTGTTAAAAAATTATAATACATAATAGGCCGTATATCCATGAAAAGCATCCATCATCCAACCCAACACTTTGCTCAAAATGACAAGGCACAAATGTCAAATATTTTCATATCACGAAAACAGCCTTATAGACCAGGATCGATAATTTTTGAAACCAAAAAAAATTACAGTAGGATGAAACCCATTAGCAAAGGAGGGGAATATGATCAAAATGAAAGGAAAAATAAATTACGGTCGATCAGAGTTCGGGAAGTGGAAGTGGGGGGGGGGGGGGGGGGGGGGGTTAAGGGTAAAAAACGGTTTATCTCGTTTTCCGGCAAAACTACAAGTCCTATGAAAAAAAGTCAAATGGGAAAGTTGTAGATAATAAAAAGATTCTTAATAAAGAAAAAGAACTTTTGTATTTACACTTTTTTCACATAACCTCAAAATGTAGGTGAAAAATTCAAAAAACCAAGTTTTTGGTTATTATTTATCTTTTTAAAAAAAAAAAAAATATTCTACGAAATTTGGTGAAAACTTACCTTATTATTTCCCAAATACACTGTAATTTATTTGATTTAAAATATTTATTTTTTCGCCTTATTTTAACTTAATATCAAAATAGCACCCTAATTTCCAATCGAAAATTCGGACGTCAAAATATCAGCTTTTTTCAAAAAGGCGGTGCGCTTTTTGTTCCTTGAAATCTCTACTTTCTGATGGTGTAAAAAAATATATACTTTTTTAACAGCTGCTACGAAATAACAGGTATGTAGTAAGGCCCAGACCCTACAGGAACCTTCCCCACTTCTCTATGAAATACCTTAGTATAAGTAGTACATAAGTAGTAAGGTAAGTTTTCACCGAATTTCGTAGAAAAAATTTTTTTTTTGAAAAAGATAAATAATAACCAAAAACTTGGTTTTTTGAATTTTTCACCTAAATTTTGAGGTTATGTGAAAAAAGTGTAAATGCAAAAGTTCTTCTTCTTTATTAAGAATCTTTTTATTATCTACAACTTTGCCATTTGACTTTTTTCAATAGGACTTGTAGTTTTGCCGGAAAACCGTTTTTTACCCTTAACCCCCCCCCCCCCCCCCACTTCCACTTCCCGAACTCGGATCGACCGTAATTTATTTTCCCTTTCATTTTGATCATATTCCCCTCCTTTTCTAATGTGTTTCATCCTACTGTAATTTTTTTTCACTTTTTAACATTTTTAAAGGCTTCGGCACTGGTCTATTAGCGAAATGTAAAAGCCAAGTGTTTTTTTTCTACATTGGGTACTATCCCGCTTGCTTGACAGGGTACTGTTTGACGGGATATTTAAATACTCAAACTTGAATATCTAAAAACTAACTGTGTGGGTTGGATCCTTTTCATGTATATACGTCCAATTGGACACGGATACCATCTACATCACCTATAGTTATTATAAACGCCATCTATGCAACATTTGTGTAGTTAGTTACGTATGAAGCACAAACCTCAACAATTGAGAATGAACTTTGACGACTGGAAATTAAACTAGATGCAATTTTGCCTCATTGACCAATAGATGGTAGCACACGAACTTAGAATACACTATCATAATATTTATTTTTTATTTAAGATACATTTGCGAATTCCAAACGCAATCTTTGAGAATTCTAATTGCATGATAATTTCCGGTATGTGACGGATAAAACTAGATAACATATCATTTAACGTGACTGAGTGTTTAATTTTGATAGTTTCATTTTAAAGTAACATAAATTATATGAAATAGAGTAGGTACACACTTTTGGACCTATAACCTTAACTCTTTCTGCCATGGGAACTGTCAGAGAACCTGGGGGGTTGACAGCGAAGCCCATAAAATGATGAATATATACATATGTATATAATAATAATAATATGAATTTCTCTTATACAACCTAAACTATAGTAGAAAACCAGTTGCAAGCAGGGCCGAATTTAGGGGAGGGCATCCGGGGTAACTGTCCCGGGGCATCCACAAAAGAGGATTCGGAAAAAATCTTTCAAATTTCACAACCAGTTATCAACTTTTCTTTAGATTTTTTTTCGCTATTTTACCTTTACCTACTGAACCTACTTTGTACAATCATGATTATATAGTTAACATGAATATAATTTTGGGCCAGGGGGCCTCCTTTGTTGCCCCAAGGCCTCTAAATCAGGCCCTGGTTGCAAGGGTTGATGACAGATCGAGAGAATGGAAAAGATTTATTCGTCGTAACAACACTATAGATAGGTATTAGGTACCCAATACAAGACTAGGTATATACGATGTGTCGCATCTCTCTCATAAAGTAGCAATAATAATGCTAAGAGATCGTGCTATCTTGTACCTACGTTTGGACCAACGTCATAAAAAGTCCTACTGTGACCTTCCTATTCCTATTAGATAGATAGATAGATAGATACAATGTTTATTCACAAACACAGTGCAAAATGACAACAGCTTAATTATTATACAATAGGTACATCGATTTCGTATGACATTGTGCAGGTTCCCAGTGGCTACTTAGAAGTACCAATGTAAAAGGCATGACACGATATTATATGGTTTATAACGTACTAGCAACTCGCCCCGGCTTCACATGGGTGCAATGTAAATGTAAATACACAAAAAATTGTCAATGTTACTGGCTGATAATGTAACTTTTTGGTTGCTAAAGAATTTTAAAAACAGTCCAGTAGTTTTTGAGTTTATTCATAACGTACAAAAATACAAATCTTTCCTCTTTATAATATTACTAGCAACGCGCCCCGGCTTCACACGGGTGCAATATATATGCCTTATTTTACTCACTATGTTACTGAAAATGTAGCTTTCTATTGGTGAAAGAATTTTTAAAATCGGTCCAGTAGTTTTTGAGTTACATACAAAAATACAAATCTTTCCTTTTTATAATATTAGTATAGAAGTAGGTATAGATTAGTTTAGATGAAACCATAAAAGATGGTAGCAAGAACACCTTTCTCTACACGTCAGATGACACAGTTAATTCATTGGATATCATCCAACAACTTCTTCGTCGAGACAAAGTGCAACTATGGATTACCTAATCGCTTACTGCAATTACCCCATTTAGTTCTCCAAAGACCTCCCAGTCGGCATAATACATCTTTATTGTAACATACTCGTAAAAGTAAATTAATTTATTGAACAATACACTCTTCGTTACAATGACAATATAATACTTAAAACAATAATAAATGTTAAGTTTATTATACAGTTCGGCGTAGTTGTGATATAAGCATATAACAGTAATTCTAGTCTCAATTTAGATAAAGATTATAATATTATTACTGTGCTGCTGAGATAAAGGGGTTTATAGAGGGAAGTTCGTTGAAAAGTCGTAGTGGAAAATTACTTTTCTCAGATCGTTATTGAGTGTGCAACTGTGTACATCGATTAATAGTTTTTTGAAGATGAAGGATTTTATGTGCCCAAAAGTGAGTATGACAAAAACTCAATTGAAGTCGAACACGGACAAAAATAAATTTAATATTGTCTTTTATTAATGCGAGCAGTGGCGGATTTACCAGCAAGCTGAGTAGGCCTAGGGCGGTAGATTTTAGGGGCGGCAAGTTTCGGGTCGGTTTTTTTCTTCTTTTAGGTATCTTATAGAAATCAAATATAAAAATAAGACGATTTTTTGTATCTTACAGAGATAAGTGTAGAAGACAATCCCTATCATTGTATTTTAGAAAATTTAGGAACTCCTTTATAGAAGCTAGGGCGGCAAAATTTTGAACAGCCTATACGCCAGAAATGTGTAAATCCGTCACTGAACGCAAGTATCACACATTTAAATAATATAAATAATAAATCGCGTTTTAATCCGGTATATAATATTTTATTTAAAAAAATAATTTTATTTTAATATCGTTATTCGTTACATCTTGTTACCGTAAGTACCTGACAGAATATTATACCTTAAGAACATAATAAAACCGAAAGTAAGTTATATGTTAAATAGCATCTAAGTAAATACTGTACTTATGTATTCTAATTAGTTCAATTATAATAATTATCTTTTATCTATTGAATTAATAGGCAATTACTTAGATATTTATCATGCATTTATATTTCAATAATAATCAAAGGAACTATTTTACAAATTTTAAAATAAAAATATTAACTCCGCTGATCATGAATAATGACATCATAATATTGTGGATGGCACAACTGACACAACAAAAAGTGCAATAAATTACTTGCTGATAATGTAGCTTTCTATTAGTTAAAGAATTTTTGAAATGGGTCCATTAGTTTTTGAGTTTATTCGTTACATACATACAAAAATACAAATCATTCCTCATTATAATATTATAATTATAGTGTAGATGATACAGACAACGAATACAATGCTTGGATTTTGAAGTTGTAGCAATGATAAAATTCGAGTAGTTTTATCAAAAATACTAGCGACCCGCCCCGGCTTCGCACCGGTGCAATGCTGATACTAAATACACTACAGAAAAACTGTTATTATTATACATATAAACCTACCTCTTCAATCACTCTATCTATTTAAAAAAACCGCATCAAAATCCGTTGCGTAGTTTCAAAGATTTAAGCATACAAAGGGACAGAGAAAGCGACTTTGTTTTATACTATGTAGTGAAGTAAATAGTTTACAATCAACGTAGCTCGCGTCTAAACACGCACGTTCTACGAAAAGTAATAAGGCAGTAAAATTCGCAGCGCAAATAGTGTAATATCAAGTTTATTATATTTTTAGCTTAATTTTGATAAGCTGTATTGAGCCTCCTTAAATGTTACTTATTCAACCTTGACCTTGTATATTAAAAATGCTATCAAAACAATGTTCAAACACATTTAGTTTAAAAATCACGATTCATCATGACTTTTAATGTATAATCTAAATCTTACCTGATTCTATTAGAACTATCAATCGTAGGAAGTACGGAATTGTAACCACTAACGTGTTTTAGGATGAGGTACAACTTCATCATGGGACCTCAGTAGATACATTCAATATTCCTAATTCAATTCAATCTTGTATTTTCTCAATAGGTACAAAACTACACTTCGTGACATCAAAAATTAAATTGCAAATAATACCCACATGTTAATGTTAATTCAATCAAATGAACCAAATAAGATTCAGTGCATTTCATGTTATTCTAAAGCTTTTTTTCATATTTTACGGTGTAGAAATTTGCTGAAATACTCGCTTAACAAATATTATGAAATCATTCTATGATTAATTATTATCAGTACCTATCACCATATTATCAATTTAGGTATTAAAATATTTTTGTCATTTAGACCCATATTCCAAGACGTGACTCAAGTTTGATTCTAGTTTTGAGACATGAGTAGCGTCATGGAATACGAGCCTAATGATACAGTACTGTGTAGGTATATGTCTGTAGGTAAGGGCTTTGCATCAAGGCTTTTGCATGTGTTCATAAATCTCCATACATATCTACTCATAAATTAGTAATCGTTTATCTATTTTCGAACTAAAGTGAGGCAGTTCAGTAAACTGAACTATAATAAAATGTAACAAAATATAAATCCCAAGGTCTCAGGCAATCAATAACAATTCAACATGCAATTGCCTTCTCGTTTGTGCAAGAATAAAGAAAGGAATAATTAGATATTCATCTCCGAAGATCTCCCGAACAAAGTGCGCTTAAACCGAGTCATGAATGCTTTTAAACTTTTGAAACCTATTATATTAATTTGTTCTATAGGTACTTAATTTCTCATTAATACATTATAAATCGTAAATACAATAATACGGCGATAAAATAATCATTTTTCATAATTATAGATTTTTTTATTTTAGACAGTGGCGGCGTAAGGCGTGGGCGACGTGGGCCACCGCCTACGGCCTCGCGCCCCGAAAATTTATGCATTAGGTACTTAAAAGCCGCGAACGCACCATAAAATTTTGCCAATAAAGGCCATTTTTTGCGCCTTCAGAGGGCCTCGCAAAATGAATCTTGCCCACATAAAATTTAGGTCCTACGCCGCCACTGATTTTAGATACTAAAGAATTGGAAGCCTTTGCCAAAATGGGTTGATTAATTAAAAAAACATAGGTTCCGTGGTATTCGTTTCAGCTTTTACTCCTTCTTGTTTTTAAATGGCGAATTTGATTAATATCGTGGGATATTTTTTTCCATGGAGCAGTCAGTACCCACAAAAATTGCAGTCAGTACCCAGTACTTACTCCTTGTTCAGAAATTCTTTGGTGTTACGTTTTTCTATGTTTTTAAATCTTTTTAGATACCACGATGAAAAGGTAAGGTTTTATTGATCATTTTCATTATATTTGTAACAAACGTCTTAGATTAAATATAGAGCTTATTGTATGCAAAGAACAATGACTTGAGGCACAGACTATGTACACTGTGCTTCAGGTGTAGGCGGAATAATACGACATAGAATTTAAAATATAATGTAAAATGCTCTTTTGTTAAATAGCAATAAGTATAGTCATGCCCTTGTCTTACCCGAGGTGCGATCTGTTACACATGTTTTAGTGAAATTACGAGTATTAATCAGCCAAGTTAAACATCAAAACGTTCAGACTCATCTACGCTACACGTGTCACGATATCACGCAAACATGAGGCAACGGTGTCACTACTCACTATTAGTAATTTAATGCATTTCATCTCGGACCTGCGCGGGGGCACGTCCGCGTCGATCGGGACCACACCCACGAGCATGAATCAATCCTTTCACTGTGCCTTTATTTACTTTTTACCAAATACATTCCTTTCAAGACCTGATTGCAACATACTGTCTGATGATGCCCTTGGGGTATTTGTGCAACAATGTATCTAATAGTAATTAAAAATACTATAAAAAATAATATAGGTAGGTATATAGACAGGTAATGAAGGTCACATTTTACATTTAACATATACAAACATAGATAGGTAAGTGGTGATTAAAACTTTCCCTACATAATCATATTAAACCTTGAACTCCAGTTTTTTATTGCGTTAATTACACGTGCTGTTACTAATATTAGACTTGATATGAGGTCCTAAACCTAAATAATAAGACGTAATATCTGGTTTAATGATGTAACCATGTAATTGAATATAGTAACAATCCATTGCATGATATTTAACTGAATTTCATCGTCATTTAAGTTTCACAAGAGTGTGCTATGTGAAGATAATATGTTGCGCTTGTGAGCGTTGCGTTATTTCAAAGCGCGGCAATGCGTGAAGGGCGTCACGTGGCCGATAAAGCGGCGCGAGCGAGGGGCGGGTGTGACGTCACGCGGTGCGGGGGAGTGCCGAGGCCGAGGGTGTGGTGCACATGCGCCAGCCGCCTAGCTTCAAGGTGACCCTCGACACTCGACTCGACTAGCAAGTGCCCCTGTAGCTCTGCTCACGATCCGTTCCTTTCACTTGTTAACGACTAACAAACGGTCTAGACTCTAGACGGACGACCTCACACGGATATCGCGAATATTTTTTGTCCAGTGGAATTTATGCCAGCAAACTGTGGACCCCAACGCTCCTCATTCATCACCTTTTATCTCAGTCCGCGCGACTGACAAGACGAATCGATATGCGTCAAGCACGAGACATCGTGAGTACACAATGTTAAATGTTTGTTAAAAATCTTCCAAAGATTTTATGCAAAAGTTATGTACAGCGTGTTTAGTTTACTTACATAGTTATAAAATTGTCATCTAAAATAAACATGATTACCAAATAGCAAAAGTAGCGATGCGATTTTCATGACAATCAATAAAAGATGCAAGTGCCAGGTTAATGGATTATCGTGACAGTTAAACTAAAAGTAATAATATAGTTACTAAAATATATGTCCGTACAACAAAAATTGTAGGGATACCTTAAGTATTACTATCATCTTTAACTAGATGCTCCCCAATGTCCCTTTATATCAATTAATTATCAACAAAACAAGCAATGATTACATAGTAGTATATATAGAGCAAATAAACTAGTGAGGCTTCGCTCCAATCAATACAAGTTTTCGTACTTATTAGTTTTTATGACCACAGATGAGAGGCCTTGAAGTCTGAAGGTCATTGGCAATGTCAACTGACTGAAATGACATTATGCCTTGGACCTTGGTCTAAATATGTCTGTCTAGATGGTGGCAGTGATCTCTTACCATCAGTTGAGAATCCTGCCCTTTTCCCTCCCATTCTGTAAAAAAAGCTTGTCCGTGCATCGTAAAAATAAATATCAGTGTCGCTTACACTCCTTAAGCTGAAATTTAGGGTTGGTGGGTAGAAATGAGCTTTAAATTGCTTTTAAGTATTCTACATACCTATAGCATCAATTGTTAATACAAGAATATATTGATCATTGATAAGTATAACCGTCATAATTATATTTGTAAAATTATAAGCGGCTACAACCAGTATCTTTACAATGACTATCTGTAGCTGACACTTGTGCTAAGTCGTTAACCACGATTTAATGTAGATAATATTACAGTGACGATCCGTTTCAACAATAGATATTATGATGTTGGTAATTTTATCCGCAAAGGTATCTACAGTACACAACTATCCAGAATTTAGTTTTCATCCTTAATCATGTATTTGTAAAAATCCACTAAAGAAATTAGACCATTAGTCACGAATTCACGAGTGGAAAGTTTCACACTTGTATGAAAGTGAAGAATCACTATAAAATTGCTATCACTGGAACCGATATGGGCGTTGCAGTACTTTCTTATCTAAATGTTTTAGTCTGAAGTGCTGATAACCCTGTGTGGTTGATAGAGATTCGTAGATTATTAAAGGCGTTTAAGCTTATTATCTGATAACAATAGGATAATATGATTTTTTTATGACTTCCTGTTTATAAATTATTTGCAGTAAATGGGTTGTATTCCATTTTCTGAGAACAAAATATTTACGCAGTCTCTTACTACGATAGCTATGAAGTAGATTTTAGTTTTCGACACATCCTATGAAATCTCATCTTGAACTGCATCCAGCTACTTCGTCTCTTTTAGTGTGTGCAATTGGTCCACTTCTACACTCCAGTGATCATTGAAAACCCCACTTGTCTCCCGCCATACAAATACATGAGCCTTGACGGGTAGATCTTCTCCCATTCTCTCTAGATCACTAAGCTTACGCTTGGCTGATTTAATTTGGCCCATGATATTCTGAATACATCTTAACTATCTTTCCACATTCCATCTTGCGCCTATACTCTTTCAAGGTGAGCGTCCAAGTGACGATGATCTGTGCTTGTGGAGGCACACCTTGCACTGAAACTATTCTCGATAGTTTCTATTTTCTAGTGTTCCCATCGCTTCCGATATTAAATTTATTGATAAGTTAATCGATCTTATTTTTAAGGCTGGAACTATTACAAGTGGAATTCACTTCCGACGTAGGTATTATAGCCTTATGTTTATAAACTATACACGATTACGTTTGTAAGTAGTCACGAGACACATAAAAATAAACGTAAATCATCAATGCTGCCAAGAAAGCGTGAGCATAACTTTCAATGATAAACAACATCAAAAATAATCTGTACCCTTTCTTTATATACAGAACAGGTTTGACAATTACCTTTATCCCGAATTTAGGGGATGGCATCCGGGGCTACTGCCCCGGACCTCCAAAAACAAGAAGGCTCCCACAATAGATATCAGAAAAACATCTTTCAAATTCAACTTTTCCTTTGATATTTTTTTTTCGCTGTTTTACTTTTTTTAAAGCCTACTATACTTTGTACAAAAATATTGTTAACATGAAAATAATTTGGGGCCAGGAGACATCAACTCTTTTGTTGCAGGAGGCATCCACACCTTTAAATCTGCCCCTGCCTAAATCTACCATAGAAAGAAAACATAATAATATAAATATAAAGGCATTCGTAATTTAATCTTTTATTTGATTTATAGCAATTGCTTTTTTATATATTATGTGTAGTTTATAAAATACCTATATAATTACATAGGTGAATTCCCGCGCTGGAGGAAAACTATCAGTGATACTGTTTATGTTTCACTGATCAATTTCCTCTACGGACTAGTAGATAGATCATTGTTCTGTACCCTACCTGAGCGAAACACTTGTTTTTTTTTATTATAGAGCGCTATACACTTCTTACTTATTTCTTGCATGCTAAACGAAACACATTGGAACCCGCGGATTCATAAATCATTTAAATTGTCATTAGTCACCAAATCACATACTGATTGAGAGTGATTATATTTGTTCGTAGACATTTTCGTAATAATCCTAGAACCTTTTGAACTTTTAAAAATAATTTAGTAGAATTAAAAATATGTAAGTTGGAGACCGTATTGAATGCTTGAACGATAACAAATATCTTTTGTGTATATCCTACCTACTTGGGTAAGGTAAACCACCTTTCCATTATATGCTTTAATTCCGCGTTTTAGAGACAGGTTTTCGTGTCTCATATGTCAGCATTTTTTTCTTCTTGAAGTTTATAATTAGTGTTTCAATCAGAAACCTTCTACAAATGACCTAAAATAAAGAAAAGAGCGTAAATATCAATATTAAATTAATAAAAAGTAGAAATAATATTGTGATACCTGATAAATGTAAAGAAAGTATGGAGAAAATAAGGATTTTCTTTCTATTACATACATATCTATAACAACCAAATTATAAAAAGTTACATTCGTTTACGAAATCATAACAGTTTAGCTCATTATTGTCTTGTCAAAATGTAATAAATTGCATCGACTTTTTAAATGTTTAGTGAACGTGAGAAAAATTCAAAATCAAAAGTACCTACCTACTGTTAAAAATTAAAAGAATTATAAAATTTAAAGAATTTTAAACACAGTTTATTTAATATTTGAATCTGAAAACTTTAATAATTATATATCCAGAGTTTTAAAATAACCATGAAAAACTTTAACATGCCAAGTGCCTACCTACTAACACATTTTGAAAGTTAAAGGTTGCATACATCTAAAATATCGGTTCTCTATTTCGACATGATAAAATTTTATATATTTCCTAATGTGGCAGTCAAAGTGCTAAAAGAACATTGTGAAGTAGCGTCACCAAAAAAAGTTATTATAAATTTGATAGCCTTCGTTTCGTTTACTTATAAAAAGTAAGAATTAAAACTGAGCACATAATACATTAGAGTATTTCTATTTATTATTTCCATAATGTAGGTATTATTAAATTAAATTGTCCTAAGCAGCTACAGCTAAAATATTGTACAAGATTCGATGGGTATTGGGTATTAAACTCACACATTGTTAATTGCCGGTAATGCTAATGTCTACGCATACTAATGCAGCTGCAAATATAGAAACACGTCGACTCGGGGAATTTATCTGACGTCACAAACGAGCCCACGCTTCGTCCAATCGGAATCAATCGTAAAGAGGCGCGTCGGAGAAAGAATGATTAATATTTCAAAGGGCTAGATATATATTTAAATTAAAGATAGTTCGTCAATATTAACCATGATATGATTATTTCAATGCAAATTTATTAAAATTCCAATATAGGTTATTTTTCGCTACATAGAGCTAGTCGTACTATTCTATCGCATAAAATATTTACACACACGAAAGAGACAACAACAGTTTGTTATCATGAATGAAAAAGAACGCGTCAGTCTATACACAGTACAACGTACAAACGAAGCACAGTCGGCGGTCATAGCCGTTTTCCTGATTCCTCATTTCTTAATTCTTTACTGCTAAAGCAAGTCGTGCGTAGTGTACGCGGTGTGTGATTCTTTAGGAAGAAATAAATAATTAAATAAATAAAAATGGGTATGGCCATTAATCACTTACCTCAGGTGAGTTCTAAATTTTATTTTTAAATTATTTAAAACCCGTGTCTTTGAAAAAAAAAATAATGGACTATGAAATTCATATTGGAAAGCAATATAGCATTAGCGACAGTAGTAGTGTTGTAATGACCGCTTTGACCTTGTGAAACTCGTTCGCGATAAAATGGACGGTTAGCTGCTTGCCGTCACTACTCTGTCTGCTCGTGCACAGAGAAATTGCATTTGTGTATGTACAACGTACATTCCTCAGATACTGTTACAGAATGTAAATCCGATTACCTTGCACAAAAATGAGTTTGAAGTAAATATAGTATGTGATCTCACGAAAATATATACCTAATATGTTCATCATATAATAGCAATAAATGCAAGCTTCCACAGGATTATAAATATTTATACTATTTACTCTGTCAATTACTTGTACATTATTTAAAGATTATTGTAATATAAAATCCTTTTTTAATCCTTGTCTACTCATAGTCAATAAATAATCTAAAATTTTACATCAGCGCATTTAATTTTTCATTACCACTTAAATGATTTTCTTACATTGGATTCACATCTGGATCGAATATTAATAAAGTTACCAAGCTGCCAAATATAAGATGACGTCGTCAGTAAACATTTATTTTCGCTTTGTATGATCGCTTAATCGTAAAGAAATAAATAAATGAGAATATGACTTTAAGCCGTAACAACAATACCAATTAGAGTATCAAATAAAAACAGTAATGAGAAACTTACTAAATTAGGCAGTAATTAAACAAAACAGACTTATAATTTTTTTTAAAGTGTTGTTACACTCATTCAGATTCGGGAAGAATGCGAAGTCTTCCACATGTCGGACAAGCAGATCCGGGAAATAATGAGCAGACTCCACAACGATATACTCAAAGGTCTCGGAAAAGACACTCAGGAAAATGCAGTCGTCAAATGCTGGAACACATATATACAAGATTTACCGAACGGAAAAGGTAAGACGATACCGCGATGATAATGTTATTCTAACTAGCTAAAATCTTACTGTTATTTTTTTGTTAATTTATTTCAACAAAAAACATAATTCTTATTTGTTACAGAACGTGGCAAATTTTTGGCTCTAGATTTAGGGGGAACAAATTTTAGAGTGCTTATAATAAATCTCGGTGAAAATCATTTTGATATGCAGTCAAAAATTTATGCGATTCCACAACATATTATGACTGGAACCGGGATTGCTCTATTCGACCACATCGCCGAATGTTTAGCCAATTTCATGAAGGTTTGTAATCACAATATAATATTACGCAAGGTTTACAAAAAAAAACCATATTACTTTTTTTGCCCTTTGTACCCAACCGAATTAATAAATAGTGAGATTAGCAAAACAAACTCCTTAAACAGCCTTATATATTTATTTTTAGGAGCACGACGTGTACAAAGAACGTCTAGCTCTCGGATTTACATTCAGTTTCCCGCTAAAACAGTTGGGATTAACTAAAGGAGTGTTGCAACGTTGGACGAAAGGGTTCTCGTGTTCGGGTGTCGTCGGTCAAGATGTTGTACAAGGTCTAAAGGATGCTATCGCTAGGAGAGGGGTAAGTTATCAAGAAATCAATCCAACTTTAAGAAAATGTGACGCCATCCAAAACTGCAAAAGCATTAAATACAATGTCATGCTGATAGAGCACTGATTATGTATGTTTATGATGTTTGAACTTGATGGATTATGAACATGTTTTACCACCTAGTTAAAAAATACATATTGGCGGTTATTTTTTACAATTTTTTATTAACATAAAGATATTAAATTTAATTGTAATAAACAGTTACAGGCAATGTGTTGCATTAATTTTAAACTCAATTCTTTATTTAAATTAGTATGTATCTAGAACAACATTTTAAGTATTAGACTTGCTTATATATGCCAGTATACCAAAATTTTCGATCATTTGCGAGGCATACAATTTTACAGGACCTAAAGTTGTCTGTGATGGGCATCCTTAATGACGCAACGGGGACCCTTATGTCGTGTGCACATAAGGAACCCCATTGCCGAGTAGGAATCATAATCGGTGAGTTGGCGATGATATGTAAGCTCTCCGTTAGTAATAAGGCATGGTATCAAATGAGAGCCAGTGGAGGCTTTCAATATCCAATAATTTCATAAATCTTAATTCACACTCTTATTGACCGGACGAATATTCTCTTCTGATTATTTCTAATTCGATTAATTTTATTAAATACTCTATAAGAACATTTATTGAAGTAACTGCATGCAACTGTGCATTTTCTTTATTAAAATTATTCGCACGTATTTTTTCGGCTTTATTATTCTTTTGTTTAAAGAATTTGATATCTTAAATAAACATTATTTTTTCTTTATTAAAAAATATTTGGGGATAAATTGGCTGTTAGTTTCCGATCAAAACATACGAGTTGGGTAAATAAAACATTGAAAGCCTCTATGTATCATCATCAACACCTCAGGTTTACGAATTTTAAAATAGGAATGACATGAGAACACTTATTTGGGATTCAGGAATTAGAACTTAACAGCATGTTTCTCTAATTCTTGTAGGACGTACAGATCGATATATGCGCTATTCTCAATGACACCACGGGCACGTTGATGTCTTGCGCGTGGAAAAACCACAACTGCAAAATAGGACTTATTGTCGGTAGGTTCTCCTTGTTATTGTGGTGTGGTTTAACTTACTTAAACGTTGAATAAAACTCAAATATATATTATCGAATGAAATTACTAATAACTAACATTATTAAAACCCTGTGTAGATTGTACCGTTCATTTCGTATTTAACATTATCACTTTCATTTCTACTAACCTTTATTAAATTTATCACATTCAAGCTAAAATCATGTGGCTTTTAAAAGCATGAATATGTTTAATCATAATTCATACGATTAACATGCATGATAATAAAATGCTTTCCAAATGATAATGAGCTTGGTAAATATTAGATTGGGTGAATTAGAAAATGTTTATGACATGTTATATAAATATAGGCACGGGCAGTAACGCGTGCTACGTGGAGAAGACTGAGAATTGTGAACTATTCGATGGAGAACCAGGAAAGCCTGAACTCCTGATCAATACAGAATGGGGCGCTTTCGGCGATGACGGTACTTTGGACTTCGTAAGAACAGAGTTTGACCGCGAAGTCGATTCGAAATCAATCAACCCTGGCAAACAAATGTAAGTTAATCAATAAAACTTGGCAATAAATAACTTGGCATAATTAGTGCCGAGAAGCATCTGAGTGATAAACATTCATATTTACAAAATATTACGTCTTAACTTGTGACTTCTACAGAATTCTGATTAAACAATTATGTCCTCACATCAACAATATCAGATTTCACATGTTCTATCATCATGAACAATATACATCCTGAAAACGTGATCCACACAATAGAATATAAGTCTTAATCGTCAGCGATTCTATTACAACCAACAGGATTGAGTCATATTTGCTCACTTTAATTGTTTCAATAAGGATGAGTCAATTCAGTCAAAAAACCGAATACTTATCCTACATTGTTACATTTTAGCTCCAATATCTTCACAGAAAGGTCTTCATGTATACAATAACATTTAATACATTTTATCAATCACGTAATCGCACCGATTGTATCGCCTCAAATGTTGTAAATTATCTAAAGAGTTTGGTATCTAAATCGAATGACTAAGAAATATCTGAATCATATAATTGATAAGGAATATAAGGTTACGTCTCGGCGAGACATTATTTGCAGCGATAACTCAATAATGATAATAAGATAGCTTTTGACATAAAAATGAAAAAAAAATCCAAGGTATTACAGCAAGGACTGACTCTGTAGAAATAGATTGCGTTGGTGTGGTAAGTTTGTGATATTCTAAATAAATTTTGTCACGTAGTGAAAAAAAAGGCCTGCCACTAATAAGATTTCCATAAAACAACAACTTTACACATAATGTATAATAATCTTACACGTGTATGTAAGTCAACTAGTAAAAAATATTTATTAGAGTTAGGTTTTTTTTTTGTTAGATATCGACAGATGAGCATGAGGTTCACTTGATGGTAGGCGATACCCCAGTCACAGAACATCAGTCAAAAGCGCTGTCGACCTACTTTTTATTTCGAGCATTAGGAAATCCATAGACTGAAACCGAAACGAACAATGTGCACTTCACGGGTTTTACATCTATGATATGTATAATAATCTAAATAAATAATGAAATCTTAAAAATATTACATAATAAATTATTAATCAGACAATCGCTAATGCAAAATTAGGTTCACTAATAAAACAATTATTGTTTGCACAGTCAAGAGAAGATGATTTCGGGAATGTACATGGGAGAGTTAGTTCGTCTCGCGCTCGTGAAGTACACACAAATGGGACTTTTATTTGGTGGCCGTGGTTCAGAGCTGCTCTTCCAAGGTGGAAGTTTCTTTACCAAATATGTCTCTGAAATAGAGTCCGACAAACCCGGCGACTTCACTAGCTGTATGGAAGTCCTTGAAGAACTTGGTTAGTTAATGATTATTTAATATATTCATAAATAACTTCTATCTTAGAAGAATCATTCCAAATCGGTAGCTTTAAATTGACAATTCAAAAAATACTTGAATATTTTAATTTAATATATTTCACTGTATTATCACAATCTTATATAAAATAAATATTATAGTCTGTATAAGTGAGTTTATTTGAAAAATATAATAATTTATAATATTCAAATTTATATTATAGGTATATTATTCAAAGATATCGAAAAAAATGCATATATTAAAAACGCGGATATAAAATTCAAGCGTAATTTATTTAAAACAATAATAATTTAGATTCACCTCAGTAACTTTGGGTTTAGCAGAAAATAATTATTTTTTATTTGTATTTATATTTTCATTGCGTGTGTATTTATTGTAGGCAATGTTTATTTCCATTTCTTTTTTCATTTTAAATGTTAATATAAAATTGTAACTGATTAAAATAATTTGCTATTCTTTCTAGCGTAGATTCTAGGCTAATCAATATCTAAGGGCACGAAGCCAAACAGTTAAAGTTCACTGTTAACCTTATCTGAAACTGTAAATAATAAACAATGATACCGAACTTCATAAAAACTTAGGCTGCGATGTTGATAAATTGTTACGTAACCGTGAAAATCCCCTGTTAAAATTAGATCTTTTGACTAATAGTAAGAGCGAACGAGATATGTTTGATAGTGGTTTCTTAACCACTTGTACCAAAAACTTGAATTTATAATTGGTTTTAATTATATGGTGATAAGCTTGGCTTACGCAATTAAAAACGTGACGCAAATATGACGTTTTTGGCAGCGTTGTTTGCACGTTATATAAGAATCAGAAAGTTGTTTCGATACTCCTATTTGAGAAAATCTCATCCGTGACGGCTAGAATCAGACAAAATATATATATAAAAGATATATATATTGTCTTTTATTAACGCGAGTATCACACATTTAAATAAAATACTGTATACCGGATTAAAACGCGATTTATTATTTATATTGTTTAAATTATTTATCCCGACGTTTCGGATGCTTTTCAGCAACCGTGGTCGCGGGAGACTGGCCAGTATAAATCGCGTTTTAATCCGGTATACAGTATTTTATTTAAAAATACATATTATTATTATTATTTATTTAAAAATAAGTCTTATAATACATCTATTGGTTATTAACATAATAATTACTTAAATACGAATCTTGGAAAGATATCCTAATTATGGAATTAAGTCATGTAATCCAGAGGGCTTAGCGCGAATGACTTTCGAGAAAGTTTTCGAATCGTCAAACTGTTTCATACAAATGACAGTTGGACGATACGAATACTTTTTCGATAGTTGTTCGCGCTAGACCCTCTGGGTCGTGTCTCAGTAGTGTACTATCAAATAAAATAAATAATTACTATGAATGTTATAGAGATACGTAAATCTCAATTATTTCTTACGGAAGTATGTGAATGCTAAGTATGGACTTTTTAATATCACAGACTTCTGCCTTCACTCTAATTAATATATCGTGGAATATGTGTTATTACAGGTTTGTCTCACGCGACTGAAGTGGATATGGCGGCGGTACGACACGTGTGCGAATGCGTCTCGCGCCGCGCGGCGCACCTAGTCTCGGCCGGCATAGCCACGTTACTCAACAAGATGAACGAGCCCCGAGTGACTGTGGGCATCGACGGCTCCGTATATCGGTTCCATCCCCACTTCCACGCGCTCATGTGCGAGAAGATTGCGCAACTCGTCCGACCTGGCATCCAGGTAAGATCAGCCTTCTCTTTTTCTTCTTATTCGTGTCGCTCTTGACAGAGCGGTCGTGGTCATCATGTATCAGGGGCTGATGTTGCTCGCCTCACGATGTCTCGCCATCTCTCTCTGTTAGATGTCATTCGAGAGCACTGAGGGGCCGCCTACGTCAGATTTAATCTGGTCAATCCATCGCATGGGTGATCGTCCACGTGGCCTAGACCTTCCACTCCGCCCTGCACAACCAAGCGTTCTATGGAGTCATTTCCTCGCCTTGAAACGTGTCCAAAGGACTTGAGTATACGAACTTGCATCAACGTGGATAAGCGCTGATTGATTCCGAGCTTTTGGAGTATAGAGATGTTGGTGCAAAATTCAGTTCACGATACCCGAAGCAGTCTTCTCCAGCACCACATCTCTAGAGCGTCTATCTTTTTCTTTTCAATTTCCCGTAAGCCCTCTCTACACCTTACCAATCTTGTCCCATAATTTGGCACGAGGCATGCCATTCCTGTCTGTCAATGTCAACTGTCCACTGATGCTTTTGTCTTTACAGACAAGTAGCGATCAATATTGTCTTTTATTAACGCAAGTGTCATAAAATATTGAAAAGGATCCGAAATGTGGGCATAAATCATAAACCACGTTTTATTTTAATGCGTTATAAAGTATTTTATTTAAAAGTACCTTTGTGCACCATCTTCCATTGTCTCTCCAAAGCATTATCTTGTATCGTATCGTTGTCTCGTAGATATAAGGTAATTTTATTAAGTACTGTGAATATCGGATAAAACAAATTATAACCAGTTCATAAAACTAATATTAAAAAGAGGTAAAATTGAATGTTTGTTTGTATCCCCAACATAATAGAAAGCCTTAAATAGGCACCAAATTAAATTTGTACCGTGAGTTTGGCGAGCTATCTCGGTTTTTGTCTGAGAAGTCGAATAATAATTGAAAATACGTATAATATTTGAAAAAAGTCTACGAAACCATGCAGTACAGTTTATTTTTTATCAGTTATAATGAAGTCTTTTTTGTTAATGTTAAGAAGATTATTTACCTACACAATCTAAAAACTAACACTTACAACTATTTTCATCATCACATAAAATAAAGATAAGAATTTACAGTATATTATTTAATTGTGTAGTTTAGAAGATAATATCAAATTACTAATATGCGAAATACTTGCTCGAGGGCAATCTCAAGACATTTCAAGGTTTTATGAAACTGATGTGGTCTTTCACAGCAATCATTGACTTAGCTAGGGATTTTGTCTAGGGGGGGCAGTTGTCCAGCTGAACTAACCACAGTCATTTAATGCGAGATTTTAATACTATGACGGCAATAGGAAACGTTATTAAATCAACATTTTGTAGTTTTTACCATTTAACCAAAATCAATCTAAATCGAGCAGTCGTATAGGTATATAGACGACTGCTCCATTGACGTCATTGATTAATAAATGAAAGTCATGATCTTTAAACCCTTTATCGATGCCAGATAAAGCAGCGTTTTGACCAAGCCCCCGTGTCAATGCCACTAATTTCAACATTCAGTTGATAAAATTGTTTTAAATCGAAATCATAAATAATCCACACTAATGAAAACTTTTTATCTTCAGTAAACATGTTTTGTTTCTTAATTGTAAAAACACACCCACAAAGACGTCACGTTGTGTGGTCTGGGTCTAAAAGCTGATATGAAAACGGGTAGCAACGCTGTTCAATGAACAAGAACTTTGAACTTATAAATACGTTCTCTAGTTCATTGCGATAAATAATTTACAAATATTATGTATGTTATAAACTACAGTCGATATATTATATCATTTAATAATTATAATTTATAATATTGTGTAAATGTAAATTATACTAGGATCCTACTTGGATCCTTGCTTTCAACGTTTTTCAAATAAATTATTATCTAATATCTATACTAATATTATAAAGGGGAAAGATTTGTTTGTTTGTTTGTTACGATTTAACTCAAAAACTACTCGACAGATTTTAAAATTATTTCATTAATAGAAAGCTGCATTTTCAGCGAGTAAGATAGGCTTTTTTGTGCGAAAGTGCGAAGCCGGGGCGGATCGCTAGTTATTTATAAAATAAATAGAGAATTCCATTTAATAATAAAAACATATAGGTACTATTCAGTATTCACTATTTTGTAAGCGACCTTGTTTTATAATACAAATACAAAATAAATAAAACCTGTTTTACATTATTTGTCGGGTGGAATAAAAATAATGAAGGTCATGAACAAAATACAATATCTTTTTTTCTACACTATATTGGAATATAATGTTAATAAATGTAATACTATAATATATTTTTAGTATAATTTGTGATTAGGAATATAAATTATTTAAATACTTATAATAAGATTCCGGAATAAAGGCTCACCAACAGCGGTCTATCATTCGTCTTTTGCGGGCGTAATTATGTTATATAATATGTATGTTTAGGTTCATATTATTACGTTTCTGATAAAGTTTTTGTATCTCTATTTTCAGTTCGATCTAATGCTGTCGGAGGATGGAAGCGGTCGGGGCGCAGCATTAGTCGCAGCGGTCGCTTGTCGGCAACAATTAGGCCATGCGTAGACCGGCCATCACACAGTTTAGGTATCGTCCGCCATAGCTGTAGCGGTGCGCCAGCGGTCGCATACAACGCACAGATACAAAATAACACGGAATATAGATTCATTTGCAACATCAAAAGCCCCGTATCCGTAGAACAGAGAAGGATGTGATTATAATAATGTAATGAAAATTTTAAAAACACATCATGTTTTCGAAGATATCAGTAGGTCGACAGCGCATCATTGACTGATGTTCTGTGGCTGAGGTATCACATAACAACAAACGAACCTCATGCAAAAAAAACAGTCAAATCAGGATTCATAGTTCATTCTTTCAGAAATAAGGTTGAGTGTAAAGTGAAGATTATGCCGAAATAACTTTGTTCTATGGATAGGTTAGGTTAAAAAATACTGTATCGCGTATCCCCAACGTGCATGTTATATGAATCCGGCATCAACTGCAATTTATATATAACCAATCCAGTGACATCTACAATAACCAGTGCTTCAAATAAAATACAGTTTTTTTAAAACCATACATCATATTAGAAAGCGTTGAGCGTGCGATTGCTTTTCTCTTTCATAAGTAGTTTTTCCGCATCGATTTGGTTTATAGACTGGTTGGCATAGTAAATGGGTTAAGATATTAGTTTAGCGTTATATTGGCGCTGTGTGCTTGGACGAGCAGTCCTCAGCAGAGCTCTCTGTTGGATAGGAAATAGTTATCAATGCAGATATTAAAACGTTATTCTCGGACTTATATACGGCTTGGCTCCCATCCAAAGAATACGCTTTAATTATCAAACGAATATAATTAATTTAGACATCACCTGATAACTACGATTTCGCATATTTTTATTTGAACTAACCAATTCGAATTGTTTTATAACGGATGGCACTAAGATTCAATTAATTTATATCTTCACGTGTACTTATGATTTTATAATAGTCTAGTCAAAAATATTTACAACGGTTATACTTAATATTTATAGCTAACACAAAAATATAAACTACATTAACTTATGCATCGTTATAAGACTGATTTAATTAAAAATCTTTAAATCAATTGAAATATCGATCTTAGTGTCAAATGCAAATCTTCGTACAGCACACTGCATTTGTTTAGGTTTCCTTATGTACAGCGAGCACGCAGTGGTTTCGTGATCTTTTCCTTAAAGTGACTTAGTTTGTTCGTACGTATTAATTTAGAATTGTAGATTTTAACATTTATGACAGTGATGGTCTTGTAATATAAGAGTATACTTTTATACAGAAGTGTAAGATAATATGATACATTTATATAACGAAACAACACAACCTTATATGTTATTTATTTGAAAATATAGGATTTTATACAATTATCTTGCAATGGATGCTGGCACTGTATTTTTATACGAATATAGCAATACACATGAATCTCAGAAAAATGTCTATGCTATGTGCATAGAGAATAGAGATACGATTTGATTTTATCAATAATATTATCATTCCATTGCCTGATGATTTTAATTTATTTTGAACAAATTATAAAAAAAGAAATCATTGTAATGTTTTGTTAATAAATTATTATTCGTTAATAGGATGTTATAGTTTTGTTAACTGTGTATCATAAATATAGCGGTCATTTTAGTTAATTGGATTTAGCGTTACGTTAAAATTCGAATTCAGTTTAATTCATTATCGAGTAGACAAATGATATTCTTATAATTCTGAATAGTTTAATTTAAGTGAGTTTTTCGATATTTTACTGTGATAGAACTAGGACTTAATGATAAAATTGTTTGCTATTTTGGTTTCTGATTATTTTGTTTTACTTATGAAATATAATTAGGTAGATATTAACTATAATTGTTTGTTGCAATTCCAGAATAATTGATAAAAATTTATATGAAAAATGATTCAGAAAATAACAAAAAATGGTCATTCATATTCCATACACAAGACAGAGGAAGTTCATCTTTATTAGCTTCAAATTTTGAAGTAAACTTAATGAAAATGGAGAAATGTTTTCTTTGCTATAGAATAAAATTATTAATCACATAGTTTTGAAGGCAATAATATATGTAACTTCCATGTTTATCACACCATTATTATAGTTCCTAGTTAAAATAGGTGCATTTTATTTTAGTGTTGTACTTGTCATTAATTTTGTTGCATGGTGTGTAACAATCTGTGTTATAGTGAGCTAAGAATAATTTTACGACATACATATTTTGATTATAATTATTTATTGTTAGTATGTCTCGACAGTGGCAGGTGGCGAATATAACAAGAGAACCGATTAAAGTACAAACTAATCATTCATTGGGAATCATTATTCCGTTTAAGCACGTGTCAATACACGGCTGTTACTTTTTTTAATAATACCAGTTACAATAGATCAATTTGCTCAACTAATGTAGAGGAATTTTGGTCAACTTCAAATTCATGTATGACTGTATAAGTTCAAAATAGAGTATGGATAATTTCTGCAAAGGGACCTACATTCCAGAGGCGATTTAACATCTATTTGTAGTTATCAGCTAAAAATATTGATGCATGTGAAGGCAGAAATGTACATACATACATAGTTTTTGAAACATTGGAATATTAAGTATGTAAATAACAAGACCATTATAACTGTGTATTATAATTTATAATAGCTGAAGTTGGTATTTATTAAAATAGTATTCCTACATTTGTATATTATTATAATATTTGTTGTAATATAATATTCAATAAACAAATTACTTATATAAAAATTATAGAACCAAAATTATGAAGCCATTTTAGAAAACAATCATTTTAATAATTTAGCTAGCTCCATGTATGTCTGAGCTACTGGAAATGTTACTTATTTGGAAAATAAAATTTTTTAAAAACCCTTTTGTATTTCATTTATAGTAGGTAATTATAGGTAGCGTATTATATTGTTGAATCCTATGTTAGTAAGGCATAAAAAGTATACGAAAAACAACTGTTTACTTCACTTTATTGTCAAAATAAAATACTTGTGTAGTGACATATTATGAACCTTTATAAGTTAACCATTTACAAAGAAAAAGTGCATATTAATTGAAAACTCTTAACTTACGCTTATCCGTGGGTACAATGTTACATTAATTCCTCAAAATAAGTTTAAAAATAATTATATGCTAAAATTAACAATCACTAATGTTCAAGGAGGGATAATTGTATGTTTTTTCTTAAATATAATATTACAACAACTACAATGCTACGAAATTGTTGTTCAAAAACTAGAATAAACTACAATATTTTGTTAGGAACAAAACATACATTACTATGTTATGAGTCAGATCACAATGCTTTTAGCTTTGTCAAAATTTGTTTAGTCATAGTTTTTACACAACACAATTGCTACTCATATCTAATAGAATTTTAAATTCGTATTTTCTACATCTATCTACAATAAAGTTAGTTAATAAATATCCAATCACATAAGATTACAAAATATGAGAACATTACAATGAGTACTAATTCTATCCATTTTTTTTTATATAAGCTATTTTGAATTATCCTGAAGCAGTTGGTATATGTAAATGAGACTCTATATTCAGTTTAGACACCGTTTAGTAGTTGCGCCCCTTTGGAAAAGATAAAGTATTATGTATACTATTTAATTTGGTTCACTCCAATTGCCAAAATATCACTATACAATTGGCAGCAATTTTTTAATGTCAAATCGAGCATGAGGCTCACAGGATACTCGGCTTAAACTTTAACTACAGGATAAGAATAAGTTATGTGCTGCCGATCTTTTTTTTTCTTTGTGCTTTCAGAAATCCAGACTGAAATCGATTCAAATTCCGTCCTATGGACGATTTTTCGTTATCTGATCAGAATTTTGATAGTCTTCACATCCCTTTTAATGCTTTAAGTGACCAGTCAGAAGAAAAAAATGTTTAACGAAAATAGAGTAGTTGCTGCTATTAACAAATAATCGATGAAATGTTCAAAGAAAACATTAGCCTGTCCTGCCCTCCCTAGCATAACTGCCTTCAGAAAAACTTTTTACCTAACTCTCTGTCTTACAACCTTATCGGTCCTTGTACCGTACTAAATATGTAAAATGTCTGACAGTTTATTATCAAAACAAAAGTACATACCACATAAAGGAGTCTGTTTTTTTCTTCCCAAATACTAGAAATTGTTGATTTTTTCAAACAGATACATAATTTCATGTATATGGAAAGGGTTAAGGAATGCAGTATTTAAACTCGGCAAGCACAATCTGATGGTGTTCTTGTCGGCCTCTTTGATGTAGCCAGTCTCTTTGAAGTTCCTGTTCCATACTGTATGCCAGATCCTATCCTTTCTGGATCTAATTCACCCGTCTCTATTTTAGCCAGGATTGTTTTAGAGCATTTCAAAAAGGCTTCCTCTACATTCTCTCCAGTTTTAGCACTTGTTTCAAGGAATATTAATTCTGAAAACACAATGTGATTAAGGAAATATTATATATCATGTGATGGGAGATATTTTAAATAAGTAAGTTAAATTCCACACCATTTTATTGAAATGTTTAAATTTTTCAAGATAATTTCAGCTGAAAGAATTGATTCAAAAACAAAGATTGTTTTTGTCAATTGATTCTGACTCTTTTAATAATTTTTATTAGTTCAGATTTATGTATGCTTGAATGTGGCTTGTATTGTGTATGTTCCTATCATAGGTAGATTACTATAACATAACTATCAATTGAAGACATTTATTTAAACAAATAGGAATTGACCTGTTTTAAATTAATAGCAAAAGTTATTTAAGCAAGTATTCTTTAACTCTTATGTGTGTAATATTTAACTAGGAATTGATAAATTGTTGATAAATTAATACCATTGTCCTGTGCAAACTGGCTGGCCTCTGTGAATGTGACTTCTCTAGAATCTTCTAAGTCTTTTTTATTTCCAACCAACAATATTACTATATTTGGGCTAGCTAAGGTACGAGCATCTCTGAGCCAATTTGCGAGAGCATTGAATGAGTCACGGGATGTTATATCATACACAAGTAGTGCTCCTGCAGCACCCCTATAATATGAACGAGTTACTGATCGAAACCTCTCTTGTCCAGCTGTGTCCCATATCTGTAGTTTTGTAGACTTCCCTCCAATGTTTATTATTTTAGAACCAAATTCTACTCCAATTGTATGGCATCTATCTTCTTTAACTGAGGAACAAGGTTAAAAGTTTAATGTTCAAGATGAAAATCCTATTCTTATACTTAATATCATTAATATTGTGATACTGTTTTAACAATAATGTATGCTTACACTTACACTTATTTCCTATGAAATTGTTAAGAAGACTAGATTTTCCTGTTCCGGCACTCCCAATCACCAAAAATTTAAATAAATATTCTGAAAACCATAATGTATTGGGAATATAAAAATAAACATATTATGAAAAATGACATTCAAACATAATAAATCAAGACAAAAATATTACCGTAAGATTCCGACATATCTATACTTATTCAAATATCAGTCTACACGTTATCTGTAAGACATAAAATACCCATACAGAATAGTATTTAGGTCTCATATATTTTTTCAAAATATTTTAATGATATTAAATTGCGTGTACAAAAACACCAACTGCAAACGTTCTACTGTAACTAGTAGACATTAAAATATAGTTTTTACAGAAACTGACTGGCTCATTAATCTGAGCTGACTGGTAAGGTTTAAGCAATATTTATAATAATTGTTTTATAGCATCACTAAAGTAATAACACATTATTCTTCTAAATAATAATAATATATTATATTGTACTCATTCGCTAGTCGCGTAAGGAAAATAAGGTACCACAGACTTGTAGACTCCACAGAGTACATTCTATATAAATTATAACTGAAATAAGCCAATAAGGTACTTAATCTGAGGGAAAATAAGAAACTATGGAGGGTAGAGTCAAGGAGGAATTTCTCTGTATATTAGAAGTGTCCATAAACTCATGTGAAATTAAGGTGGCGCTGCTGTAAGCTAATGACTGCATTTGAAAGAAAGCGCCTACAACTGTTAGAGTAGGACAGAACGAAACGAAGAAAGATATAATTATATCCGGTCCGTAACGACTTTAGTTTAGTTAGTACAAAAATTAAGTTGTAAAGTAAAGTAATTTCTTACATTGATTAAATATAGAAAAATAATTTTAAAAATTTCAGAATTCTTTTGAATAATGACGTTTTCAATTGCATACTCATTTACTTTATTTTTATAAACTACTCTATTCAGTACAACTACTTCTGTACTTTACTGTTTCCGTTTGGCATACTTCACTTCATTAATAATCGCCAATCACATCGTGGTCATCAGCGCCCTCTAAAGTTTTTAGTTGGTTTTGGAACTATAATCTAACAGCTTATCATGGACACTTTTGAAAGTAAAGCCCCATATGAGAAATTCCTCCTTGACTCTACCCTCCATAGTACCAAAGAGCATATTAATATCCTTGGTACCTACATACAGATTTGACGCAATATGCGAATTGTTTCTTTTCAGTTAGAGATGTTATATTAGTATCAAATTTTCGTAATCCTATTATCGAATATAACACTTTACAAATAATAGGATATCATACCTATTACTGGGTAATAGTCAAATAATAGTATAACAGTCAAGAGTTAAAGAAATACGCAATATATGAATATTGCGTATTACGGTTGACCGTTATTTAACTCAATGATAGCACATAATATCATTGATATAAAAATCATCATAATAATAATTAATTATCAATGAGACATGGGGTGATTAAATTTCCCTTCATACTATTTTCATATATTTTTGAACTTTGAATTGAATTTGAATTTGAACATAAACACGACTAAATTATTATTTTAAAATAATAGGCATAATTCCCTATTCTCCGTACCATAATAAGATTGCATATTTAGACATATAACAATATTTAATCGATATTGATTGCTTGCTGTCGCTCGTAAGCTTTAATCCAAAACGAAGTCTTCGCGGCAAATAATAGGTACGTCGCTCACTATTAAATATTATTTGACTGGGTAATGTGTATTATTGAATAGCCTAATAGTAATATGAGAACGTTCGTATTACCTAATATGGAACTTCTGCCGTATACCTAATACGAATATATTAGTCAATAGTCACACCTTTAT
Source organism: Anthocharis cardamines (assembly GCA_905404175.1). Lineage (NCBI taxonomy): Eukaryota > Metazoa > Arthropoda > Insecta > Lepidoptera > Pieridae > Anthocharis > Anthocharis cardamines. Next base: position 5,692,830 of record FR989961.1, read on the forward strand.
CTTTATACTAATAATCCTTATAGATTCCCTATATAAGGTATACTCTATGATTGAGATCCAGTTGCGCATTTAACTCTTTAACTAATTTGTTATTAGTATTCCTATATTTATTATCAAAGCTTTGTGCTAATGTGAAAAATGTTAAGATTCCAGAATAATGTACGTAGTTATTATAAGTTTACATCAAACATAAATTAACGCAATACTCAAATATGTTTTATTTTTGTGAATGCAATTTTCTTTCAGTTGCTCGACTTATCTAGGACTAAAAACGTTAATTTGAAACATGTTAGATTTTTTTGGGAGTATGTAAACATGATGTTTAATAAACCTGATCTAGAAAGGATAAAAACTTTAGGACCCGATCGAGCTTGTGCTGAATGGGTATTGCGCAACGGTGGAAAAGTGGAGTGGGTAGATGGAAAAAAATTGGCAGATTACAACTTTCTCCCACCTGAGACACAGGCTGTTCCAAAATTGGCAGTAATTGATGGCTCAGAATCTTCAATATCACATTATGGTTTTTCCCACTTAAGTATGTAACTTTCTGTTTAATAAAATTTGTTTTTAAGGATCTCTACCTATGAATGGGGAACTTTAAAAAAAAACTTATGATGTCTATCCAAGGTATAAAATGACCTGTGTCTGAACCATAAAAGATAATTGAAAATATTCCCATTATATTATTTGTTTCCCATACATGTTTTATTTTAGTTTGGTTTATTTAAATAACATTAGTGCAAGTATCAAACTTGGTGATTATGTTTCAAACTGCTTACCTGTATATGAATACAACAATATATAAAAAAATACCAGGTATGGATTAGTGATGTGCTATGCTGAATTGAATGAAACAAAGCACACAGCTACATGATGAGCCCAACTTGTACTTGGCTGGTTTACTTTCTCATAATATTATTGTTTCCAGGTGGTTGCACAGAGTTATGGAAAATTATCCTTCATAACAACAAGTACATTGATGATAGAGCCATGAAAGGGTTGGAATATGGCAAAGATATTTTAACACATGTGCAAGTTTCACAGTGTATTAATGTAACTGATGCAGGGCTTAAAGAATTGAAATCTTTAACAAAGCTTCAAAAATTAGTGCTTTTCAACTTAACAAGTGTTAACAATTATGAAGAATGTAAAAAATATCTTCAATCTTGCATACCATCTTGTAATATATTAGGTAAAATTATATGAATTCATATATATGTAAGTTTATGTTTATTTTTCAGTAAATGTAAGATTTTATTTCAGGTGATGAGGAAAAGCTAAAGAACTGACTGGATTATAATAAAAGTCACAAATGTATAACAAATAAATCTGTATAATCTCTAATATATGATCTGAATATTTTTTATTTCATTCATAACTTGACACCCTTTCCAACTGCTTCGTTGACACTGTTGTAGCCATTCTTTATTAATATCTCAGCTAGTTCAGATTTAATTTTTGTAACTATTGGAGGGCCATGGAAAATTAGAGCTGTATATATCTGTAAAGCACTGGCTCCTGCCAATATTTTTTCATATGCATCCTGCCCACTAAATATTCCTCCAACTCCTATTATTGGCATTTTTCCTAGTAAAACATAAAATTGATTAATATTAATTATATTAGTCTGCTTGAAAAATAGTAACATTTCAAATAACCATTAACCCTTTTGCAGACTAAATATGATTGTATGTCATGATTTGAGATTTTTATATGGCACAACATAATATGATGACAAAAACAGAATATTATTTACAGCAAGAACTTATTGTGTCATTCTAGAACACAATTTAAACTGCAACTGTGTGAATCTGTGAAATCTGAAGACTTTTTTTTGAAATCAAATAGAATGGAAATTGCTCTACTGAAACTATTTACTTACTTAGTTTCTAGACACCATGTTCATGGATGGTGACAGAGCAATAGTAAAGAAAGGGTCAAAGAAAAATTAGTTATATATAATATAAAAGATACAAACCTTTTGTTAATTTGTACATGACTTTTATCATTTCTGTAGATTTATCTGTCAAAGGTTTACCACTGAGGCCACCAGATTCTTGAGAAAATTCTTGATTATTCAGATTGGTCCTCTCTATTGTGGTATTTGAAATTATGAGACCATCAACTTTAGTTTTCTTATCAGATATTACTGACACTATATCTTTCATTTCTGCAATGCTCAAGTCTGGTGCAAGCTTAAGAAGAAGTGGGGGTTTCCTTTCTATTTGTAAAGATTCTATTGTTTTATTGGCTACAGTCAACAATTTTTGTAATTCTTCTTTATTTTGTAAAGATCTCAACCCTGGAGTGTTGGGGCTATAACAAAAACAATATTGTTTCAAATACCACACATTGTTTCAAATTACTAAGATTTTTACATTGTTAGGTTTTTAATTATAAATAAATAAGTACCTGCTAATATTAATAACAAAATAATCTGCTACTTTATAGAATTTCTGGATTCCATATGAGTAGTCTGCTGCTGCATCATTAGAATTTTTATTTTTGCCCAAATTTATCCCTAATAGACCTTTATCTAAAAGTGCTTTATCTATGTTTTGGATTTTTTTTAGAACATTGTCATGTCCTTCGCTATTAAATCCATATCGATTAATCACTGCTTGATCCTCAGGTAGTCTAAATACTCTGGGTTTTGGATTCCCAGGCTGTGGTTCAGGTGTTACTGATCCAATTTCTACAATCGAAAATCCAATTTTTCTTAAACCATTCACTGCATCACCATGTTTATCAAATCCAGCAGCTATGCCAATTGGATTACTAAGTTCATTGTTTAGAAACTTGGTTTTCTAAAAAAATATTAACAGTTTTGGATTTTGAATATAATACAAAAGCAAATCTATATTAGTATTATATCTGTCTATTTTGTTTTCATGGCTAAACCAATGTATCAGTTTTGATGAAATATAATCTAAATTAGACTAGGGAAGGAAACAGACTAGTCATTATCCTGCTAAGTATATTAGAAAATCTAAACTGGTTAAATTAAGCACCTCACATTCATATTTGCAAAATACATCATTATGTAAAATTAGTTAAGTCTGGAGTACAGCATAAATGCTGACCGTCTTCTTTTAGGTATACAGTACAAATGTATTGTTGTGACTATGTGTCAATCGTCCATAAGTCAATCAATTCATCCAAAATGCATTCTAATATTCAACCGACTAATATCTGTGGGTCTATAATTAAATGCAGGAAACGACACAAAAGAACAACAAACTTCGTATTTTAACCAAATCCTATTTTACTGAAAGTTATTTCAGAAATAAAAATCTGTTGTCAGGTAAAACAATTTAAGGGTTTTTGGTTGCCTTACTTACGAGTACAATAGGATCTTCAAACTTTTCTGAAGGAAACAGACCATACTTTAATGCTGATACACCCAATTTATGTGCCCATTCAGGGTTCAAATGCTGACTGATAGGTTGTAATACATTGTTATAGTATCCTTCAAAATCCTTCTTGTAGTATATAAATTGGTATGACACTGATCCCCCAAGAGTGAGATAACAGAGTGATTTAATTTTTTTCTGTAATAAATTTAGAATTCAAATAGAAATACATATTAACTCATAATCTTAAATGTGATCAATAACATACCAAGTTCTTTTGGGCCTGACTCATGTTTGGGGTTAATTTATTATAATTATAGATAACAAATTATTTACGTATAGGTATCTCAAAAGAAATCAATTTTCTAATTACAAATGCTTAATGCATATCTGAAAATTTGTAATTAGAAATACGACAAAAAAGAGAATATTGTTGTTATTGCTGTCAAATCATAACCAGCGACAATTTTGCACAGAGAAATAATATAAAATACTATGTCAAACAACAGATACAATCAATCAGGGTAACTTAAGCCTTCAATCTAACATTAGCGCACTAGTCATTCTTTGGATGTTTATGTTTTACTAAGCTTCTAAACATAAGATAACTTTGTAAATGTTGAGAAAATTAACTATTTACTTTAAAAATAAAGGTAATCCGCAGTTAAATTTGAAATTTGTTAAATATTTATTTCATTCTGTGGATCGAAAAGTAAGTAGCAAAAAGTTAGTAACGAAAAACATTGTTCCAAAGTTGTTCTTAGTAATAATTATTGCAGAAGTCTCTAATGGTTGAGTTTTATTTTATACTACAGAATAATGTTTCAAGTAACCAATAATGCTACAATTGGTCATGACTCATGAGTTAGTGGTGTTTCTTTGATAATTCTTGGATATTAAAACTAAGTCTTAAATCAGGTACTTTTTGAGATATTTTACTTTGACTTAGACCCAAGACAAACTCCCATTTTCTTAATTAAATCTGTACTTCTTAGAGACACGGTATTATTCTTAAGTTATGTAATTTTATTTATTTAGATTAGTGTAGCAATCGCGAAATTCGTATGGTTGACTGGAGGACATTACTAGTAAGACCGACTTGTACGTACTTTTTGTTATATATTTTGTTTTTTTTTTATTTAATGGTGTATTTTTTCATTTCATTTTCATTTAATGATTCTCAGATGACTGAAGAAAGTCTTAAATGTCATTTTTTAGGAAAGTATGAAATCCATGAAGGAATACTGGAGAAGATAGATGAACAAACTCATGTAAAGTCCAATAAGAAAAATAAAATCGAGAAATTACCAAAAAGCCTGATATTATGTCTGGATTTTGCATCGTCTACTACGAAGTCTTTTTCCAGGAAAGATCATTACCGAAAGTTGATATCCTAACATGTCATCTCCAAAGCATATTTAGACGATGTTAAAATTACAAAACGAGGCGATTCATTTGATGATCAATTTCGGTACATGGAATGAACATTTGTTTTTTTTTTTTGTTTTGAAATTAAGTGTTTGTGGCGTCAGAAGAATCTTCGCAAAACAAAATAATATTGAAAATGACGCAGCAAATTCAGCGCGCGAGTGGTGCGCTGTACCACCGCCTCTTCACCCCGCGCCCCGCCGCCGCTAAAACAACTTTCTAAAATACTTGGTCGCCGCGGCGGGGACACTGCGCGGCTAGATCTCACGGCGAATGCATGTCATATCTTTTGCTCTGTACTCTGTTTAATGTGCTCGTAAATTCGTATTTAATAATTAATTTTTATATCAAATAATATTGTAAAATCGTAAATACAGTTGTTATAATATGTGGATTAGTTTTTGATTTGATATACCCAGTAGGCTATCCACATAATTGGTGACCCCGACGTGATTCAGACACCTTCCTCCACATTGGTGACCCCGCAGAAGAACACTTACTTCTGAACATCATGAAGCATGACGTCATCACTCCTTCTTACAACATCAATCAGCAGCAACCAAGTCAACAGCCAGCCAGCATCTTCGGCTTCAACGGGTATCCTGTCCACTAGCATGCAGCGAGCGCGTATGCCTGGTCAACACCCTCAGCCACCTTCAGCACAGCACACTGCACTTCGGCCGGTCAGCAAGCAGAGCACATCTCTCCTGGTCGACGCAGCAGTCAGCTTCGAACACTGCAGCACTCCGACTCACTGGAGCAACATGCAGCATCATCGCACTCAGTTCCGACTCACCGCGAACTCTGCGACATCCGATTCCGACTCACTGGAATCTCGGGCAACCTGGCACTGGCAAGCAACACTCTCAACACAGCTGTTTCAAGATCTCGATCGACCTCCGGTCTTCGGGGGGGAGTACTGTAGCGACATCTATAATCCGCTACAAGAATCAATACAAAAGACGTCAATTCCTGAATCGCGCTATCAAAGTTTCTGTGCGCGCTGAGTATATATACAACATCTCGACATCAACCACAGGGGCCTTAGGGCTGGCCAGTCAGTGGTTCGACTGGTCGAGGATCCTCCCTTTAGGTTGGAGGAAGACCACACCTCCCCTCTCCACATTGGTGACCCCGACGTTCGAGAACATTCGAGAACAAGATGGCGCAAGAAGCTTCTACAGACAATGAGGTTAACAAAGTTGGAGTGCGGCTACCTCCGTTTTGGCCAGATGATCCCGCATTATGGTTTGCTCAGATTGAGGGACAATTTTATTTAGCCGGAATAACATCGGATACGACGAAGTTTTACCACATATCCTCTCAACTGGAACAACGATTTGCGCAGGAGGTAAAAGATATTATTAAAAGTCCTCCCTCGGAAAACAAGTACCTCAAATTGAAGACCGAGTTAATAAAAAGGCTTACAGCTTCTCAAGAAAAGCGTATCCAGCAGCTTTTAGCTCAAGAGGAATTGGGAGATAGGAAGCCGTCTCAATTTTTGAGACATTTACAGAACTTGGCAGGTCCAGCAGTTCCAGAGGAATTTCTACGGACATTATGGACAGGTCGGTTACCATTAAATATTCAAACAATAATAGCTTCACAAAAAAGTCTCAGTTTAGAAGCAATTGCTGATTTGGCAGATTCTGTTCACGATATTGTACAACCCTCCCAACAAGTTTGCACTTTAAATAATAATATTAAAAATAATGAAATTTCAGAATTGAGTAAACAATTAGAAAGTTTAACGAAAGAAGTAGCTTCATTGAAAAGTAAATTGCATAAACCACGGCCACGTACCCCATCACGTGACAATAATCACCGTCACAGATCTAGATCGAGATCGAGGTCTCGAAATTTAGATTTTTGTTGGTATCATCAGAGATTTAGAAATCGAGCACATAAATGCATTAAGCCATGCAATTATAATTCACAGTCGGAAAACGGCATGAGCAGCCGGAATTAGCGGCAACCGACTGCCAAATTTCACCAGGCCGCATTTTTATAGTGGATAAAATAACTAAAATGAAATTTCTTATTGATACAGGTTCTGATTTATGTGTTTATCCACGCAGAGCATTGAGAGAGCATCGAACGAAGACTGACTACCAGCTGTTTGCAGCTAATGGCTCAATAATCACTACTTATGGTTGGGTTCAGATTCATATTAATTTAGGATTGCGACGTGATTTTAAATGGAGATTTGTAGTTGCCGACATTTCTAAACCGATAATTGGTGTTGATTTTCTTTCTTTTTATAATCTGTTAGTAGATTGTCGTCAGCAACGCCTTATTGACGGATTGACATCACTCGCAGTTTCAACATCAATTGAAAAGGCATCTGAAAGTGACGTGACTTCTATCAAGGTAATTTCTGGAGATTCTATTTACCATCAAATCTTACGTCGGTATCCAGATATAACGCGCCCAGCAGGTACTTATAAGGAGCCAAAGCATAATACCGTGCATCATATTCGGACAACACCAGGTCCGCCAGTTTCATCTCGACCTCGTAGACTTCCTCCTGATCGATTGAAGGTTGCACAGAAGGAGTTTGAAGATATGCTACAAGCTGGAATAGCACGCAGGTCAGATAGTCCATGGTCTTCTCCTCTTCATTTAGCTCCCAAGAAGGATAACAGCTGGAGACCTTGTGGTGACTACAGAGCTTTGAACGCGAGAACATTGCCCGACTGCTATCCAATCAGGCATATCCAAGATTTTACTCATTTGATAGCAGGTAGCACTATATTTTCAAAAATCGATTTAGTAAGAGCGTACAATCAGATACCGGTTTTTAAAGACGATATACCGAAGACTGCTATTACTACACCGTTTGGATTATTTGAATTTTCATATATGACATTTGGTCTTCGAAATGCAGCGCAAACATTTCAGCGTTTTATTGACGAAATGCTCAAAGGATTTCATTTTTGCTATGGATACTTAGATGACATTTTAGTATTTTCTCAGAACTATGATGAGCACCTGGATCACCTGCATCAATTGTTCCAGAGACTATCAGATTATGGCATCTTAATAAATTCCGCTAAGTGTGAGTTTGGTGTATCAAATATAACTTTTTTGGGTCATAAGGTTTCATCAACTGGAATATGTCCGGTGCAAGAGAAAGTACAAGCAGTGATGGACTTTCCAGTTCCGAAGAATATTCAAGAACTCCGTCGTTTTCTGGGTATGTTTAACTTTTATAGACGTTTTATCCCAGGCGCATCATCTATCCAAGCTCCACTCAGTTTAGCTCTTGCCGGACCCAAAAAGAAAAGCAAACAAGCTATTGAGATGAGCCCAGTTGAAATGGAATCTTTTAACGCATGTAAGTTGGCTCTTTCTAAAGCGACCACGCTAGCACATCCTAGAACTGATTGTGATATCGCAATTCATACGGATGCATCAGACAATGCGATTGGGGCTGTTTTACAACAACGTGTGAATGACACCTGGCAACCTTTAGCTTTCTTCTCACGTAAACTTAAGCCATGTCAAGTTAAGTATAGCCCATATGATCGAGAGCTTTTAGCTATTTATGATGCTATTCGATATTTTCGTCATATGCTAGAAGCAAGAGTTTTTGCCGTTTATACAGATCATAAACCACTTACATATGTTTTTAATTCAAATCGAGATAAATGCTCACCTCGTCAGTTTCGCTATTTAGATTTTATATCTCAATTCACTACTGATATCAGGTACGTGGCCGGTACAGATAATGTGGTAGCCGACGCACTGTCTAGAATAAATGAGATCGCAGATGTAATTAATTTTGAAGAGCTTGCACGAACTCAGGTTACAGATACTGAGCTGCAAGAACTTTTAAAGAAAGAAACGTCACTTAAATTAGAAAAAGTAAATTTACCAAATTCTTCAAGTTACATTTATTGTGACGTATCAATGGCAAACTCGAGACCTTTTATAACTAAGAATTTACGAGAGCAAGTTTTTAATTATTTTCATGGATTTAGTCATCCTGGAGCCAGGGCAAGCATTAAATTGATTTCCCAAAGATTTGTTTGGCCTGGAATGAAAAGAGATTGTCGCCGCATGGCAAATTCATGCACAGAATGCCAACGTAACAAAGTCTTCCGCCATACTTCCTCTCCTTTAACTCCTTTTTCAAGCCCAACTCAACGTTTTTCCCACGTCCACATGGACATCGTGGGCCCGTTACCTTATTCTTCTGGTTTCAGATATTGTCTCACGATCATCGATCGCTTTACACGTTGGCCTGAGGCAATTCCTTTACCAGACATCTCGGCAGAAACGTGTGCCCGAGCTTTCATCTCCGGCTGGGTTGCACGCTTTGGCTGCCCTGAGAAGATTACGACAGACAGAGGCAGGCAGTTTGAGTCCCACCTGTTTCACAACATCGCTGCCCTGCTAGGCGCAGTGCATCGCCCAACTACAGCCTACCATCCAGCAAGTAACGGTATGGTGGAACGTTTTCATCGTCAGTTGAAGGCAGCTATCATGTGTCACAAAAATAATCAATGGTCAGAGGTACTTCCACTTGTTTTACTTGGTATACGCAGTGTGTGGAAAGATGATATTAAATCCTCTGCAGCTGAGCTGGTTTACGGAGAACAATTACGACTTCCTGGCGAGTTTTTCTCTTCTAAAGCTACTACTATCACAGACTTCACTGACTTTGTTTCACGCTTACGTAGCTACATTAAAAACCTTGCACCAGAGCCGGCGCATTGGCATTCCAATAAAACTTTCTATGTTCCTAAGGGCTTAGACACAGCTGAGCATGTTTTTCTTCGCAAAGGGCCTATTAAAAGATCGCTAGAATCGCCTTACTCCGGTCCGCATAAAGTACTGGAACGAGGGAAGAAAACCTTCAAGATCGACTTGTGTGGTAGACATACCTATGTCACAATCGATCGCTTAAAACCTGCTTATTTGCTTAATAATTTACAGAATGAAGTTCAAATTAATAACAGCAAGTCGTCAGCAGCGGAGCCAATCAAGACAAGAAGTGGTCGTGTGGTTCGTTTTCCTGACTACTATCGACCGTAGCTGGCTCCGGTCTCGGTGGGGGAGTAGTGTGGCGTCAGAAGAATCTTCGCAAAACAAAATAATATTGAAAATGACGCAGCAAATTCAGCGCGCGAGTGGTGCGCTGTACCACCGCCTCTTCACCCCGCGCCCCGCCGCCGCTAAAACAACTTTCTAAAATACTTGGTCGCCGCGGCGGGGACACTGCGCGGCTAGATCTCACGGCGAATGCATGTCATATCTTTTGCTCTGTACTCTGTTTAATGTGCTCGTAAATTCGTATTTAATAATTAATTTTTATATCAAATAATATTGTAAAATCGTAAATACAGTTGTTATAATATGTGGATTAGTTTTTGATTTGATATACCCAGTAGGCTATCCACATGTTTATTAAATAGAAATTTTCTATTATTTAAATAATTTTAACTTTGTTCTGTAGTTTGAGGAGCATAAAAGTAAAAAATAACTAAAAGGACTTCAAATAAAAGTTACCAAGGAGCTTCATTTTGTTATAATTGTGGATACACTATAACTACCAAAAGAAAAAAAAGATATATGATTAAATTGACTATTTTTAATCTTAAAACATAAGTTTTTTTGACCTAAAAGATATGAATATTTATAGAATATCGATTTTATATATCACGTCCTTAAGTAGGACAATGTAGCCCAATATACTTGTAATTTTGGCTCACCATTTTTTTTGGAAATTTAAAGTTTATTTAGATACTATATTTTTTTAAATAGTCTATAAATTTAGATTTACTGAGGAAATATCCCACCAAAACACTCATTTATAGAACAATAAAGAATAAAATCTTTCTAAAGTGGGCTAAAGTTACCCAGTTTGAATGTATTTTAATTCTTTTAAATTTTAAATTGAAAAAAAAGTGCCTTGATTATGTCAGCAGTCAGATAGCTCAGAGCAAGGACTTTATATATATAACAGGACTGAGCACTGCCAAAATTTAAAATTACAAAAACACATCTTAAGGTATAGGTATTAAGACTCAATTTTGGCTTCCAACATTGACAGAGGCAAAACGAGCCGAGCGAGATATCTAGTACGGAGGCTGTTTAGCTCTTTCTAACACATGTCAAGCGATAGAAATTAATCAATGTCAATCAATCATTTGATGACTGATGTGTCATGGCATGTCATTGCATTTATGCGATGTAATGTCATAATAGTTGTTTTTATTTATTTTTCGTTATTTAGTAAGGTTTCTTCGAAGAAATGGTTGTGTACAATTGCAAAAGTGTTGTGTACAATTTTGTAAAAGTGAATCCTATGATGTTTGCAGCATAATATTTTACAGGTAAGCCGAAAAAAGGTAATTTTAGATTTATAACAAATAGGGTAACCATATCATGCGGGATTTCGGGATTAGTTGGTCGGAGTGTCTTATGATCCGTTTGTTATACCTACGATTGCTATCATCAGCGTGTAATATTGTTATTAGTTATGTAAACCAAATAAAAAAAATAAGGTGCAAAGCCATTCATTTAATTTGTTTAACCAACTTGAAAAAAGGGTCCGTTATCCCTGGTATTTTTATTTCTTTGACAGTTTTCCGAAGAATGAAAACCAGAAAAAATATGGCTAAATGTTGTTCTGATGTCATAAAAGATTACTTAAAGCTCCATTGTATGTAGCCTTCACTTTAGTACAGCTAATTCCCAACAGTTATTGAAAGCCGCAATACCGTCTGTTTTTACGGTAAGCCCATTATTAGCTGATGGACACATTACCTACTTACATATATTAAGAATAAGAGTAAGAATAAGAATAGATTTATTAAGCACAAAACAAACAAACAATGAGAAGAAATAAAAATATAAAATCAGTAAAACATAAAAAAGAAAAATTTGTTTGCCAGCTACCTAAATGGTGAGGTTACTCAGCTTGTGCTATGTCAATACTATTGGCATAGCGCTGGTTTTCAGAACCTCACCAATGTTGAGGCATCAGCCAAAAATGACAAAAGCTACAGTAAAACTTAACCTATTTCCTATGACATAACAATTATTATTAAAAACATTACATAAAAAATAAAAATAAAGAAAAAACATAATTTGCCCAAAATTAAACCAGTAAAGTGTAACTGCAGTGACTGTATGTGTAGTTGTGAGTGTGCATGTTGTGTGTGTGTATGTATATTTGATGTGTGGAGTTCACAGTGATATAATGTATACAACGCAACTAAGCTTCTCCTATAAATTCTTTTAGTAGTATTTCCTTATATTTATTTTTGAAAATTTCTTTTGGCATTGGCTGACGTAGAGGTGGTGGAAGGTTGTTCCAACACTTAGTTGCGTTGTATATAAAACTGCCCCTAAAGGCAGTTGTATGAAATTTTGGCACTGACATCATATATGTGGAGGCTCTTGTAAAGTGCGAGCTTTTTTCTCCACCCATTCATGAAAGCTTGCTGTAGAGGTATCTTGGAACCTTCGACATCACCACATCAAAGAGCATGGCAGCAAAGTGCAAACGCCTGCGACCGTCCATGTTGAGTGATTTGGACTTTATGGGGTATGGAGTTACACGAGCTCTTGGTGGTATATCCCAACAGAAGTGAGCGCAGGCATTCTGAACTCGCTGTATAGCATTCTTAGTTCTCGAGAGCAATCTTGCACCGTACATTGTATCTCCAAAATTAAATTTCGAGAGTATTAGTGCTTCGCACAACCTTAAACGTAGGGATGTGGTAATATAGTTTCTTATACGGTACAAGAGCTTCAATCGGTAGAAGCAGCTTGAAATAGTTGTGCTAATGTATTTTTCAAATCTAAGGTGTTCGTCAAAGATTATTCCAAGATTTCGGGCTTCAGAAACACGTTCGATAGGCTGACTTTGAATTTTTATATCTAGAGTGTATAGATCCACTTTTTCTATTTGATTTGGTGTTCCTAAAACCATGAATTTAGTCTTAGATGGATTGAGCACCAAGGCGTTATGCTCAGACCATTTTGAAATACTTGCCAGGTCCAAATTCAACTGACTAATGGCTTCAACAGTACGCATGGGATGAAAACAAGTGTAAAGCTGCATACATATGGTATCGACTATACTTTATTTCATTTATGATGTCAGCACTGTACAAAATAAAAAGCAGAGGACCCAAAATGGAGCCCTGTGGTACTCCTCTAGTTACACTACTTTGGTTAGAATGTACTGTGGTACCATCTTCTTTACGGACTACGACTGTCTGTGTACGCCTACTCAGGTAACTATTGAACCAAGATACTGTATCCCTGCTAAATCCATAGTATGACATCTTTGATAATAACAGTGGTATATTTATAGTATCAAAAGCTCTAGAGTAATCAAGAAAAACAATGATGGTGCTCATACCCAGATCTTGACATATATATACATCAGATTAATATAACTTTCTGCACGCAAAACACAGAAAAGTCTACTTTTTGAGCAAATGTATAAAATTCATGAAGTTATATTATTATTTTGTTGCAGGCACAAAATAAGCAGATAAGAGTACTGAGTAAGGCCCCGTTACAACCCGTCGAACGATGTATTCCTGATTCAGAAATACTATCAAAAATAAGATTTTGATGATACTAAAGCATTTATTTTTACAAAACTTAAATTATTTTGCCCTCCACATCCTGTTCAATGTAATGAGGAACCCATAAGTTGCAGTTAGTGAAGGCATTAAGTAATTCATATTTCAATTTAAGAATATTCTACCAAAATCAAAATCTAATTACTTAAGAAAAAAATAAATTCAATGAATACAGTTTCTTTTATTTGAATTTGTTATATCATCCATACTTAAAATTAAGGGTCTAGTGGCTAGCCGGTTAAGCACAGGCAATCTGCCCCCAATGGAAAAGTCTATTCATGACTATACCGTCGTTTTGAGGAGTTTATATGTATACTTATTTTGGACTAAAACCAAGTTGTTGTAGAAATATTTAACAAAATATGAAAAAAGTAGACTTTTTTAAAATTGTGAAATGATTCTAGTGATGGTAGACTTACAGGAGAATATATTATTTTTTATACCAAGCTTTGTTATTAATAATAATTATAATGGATATGTTTATATTATATTTTAGGCATTTTTATGGGGTTGTTATAGAGTGAACACCTCCAAAAAAATAAAATAAATGTGATATAGTAGCCTTTATTAGCATACAAAATGTTATTGAAATCTTGGTTTCTGTAGGTTTGTTCCCGATTTGTGATTATAAATATTATAATAATTACAAGCCCCACGTAACAAAAATATTGTGGTCACCCTATTAGAAAGTGACACACCTCCTCCGTACTAAACGTCCTGCTCGGCTCGTTATCAGGCTACGAGTACTCAGTCCTGTTATATATATAAAGTCCTTGGCTCAGAGCAATAAGCAAATTGTCATTTGTCAAAGTAGATTACAAAAAAGGAAAATATTTTGTTTTCGACTAATATTTTAATTGTTACTTACATATTTGTTTGTTATTCGTTTTAACAAATAACAAGTTATAATTTTCTGCAATAATTTATTACATTTTAAACACAGGTGTATTGGCGAAAAATGAAAGCTATTTTAATTTTTGATAGTGTAAATGATTTGCTGTTTTCCAAATGGGATGAAGAATTTTTACGTCGGATGAAATCCTTTAAAGAACAAGTGAGTCTTACTTTAAAGACCAATCAGATAAGTGACTGCTTTCATGAAAATAAATCTGGAATTTCCTGGGATAAAATACCCTTAGTGATCCATAAACCCATCCCATTATGCCAATGCTTATATTTGTGTTTTTGTATCGAATGAATTCAAAAATTACTGGACCGATTTAAAAAAATGTTTCACCCACAAAAATCTACATTATCAGCGAGTAACATAGGCTATTTTTTGTGTATATGTAGTACATTAACATTGCACCGGTATAACGCTGGGGAGGGTTGCTAGTAATATATCATATTATAAGTAATGAAGTAGAGCTGTTAAAACTTGAAACAGTTTTTTTATATATTCATGATATTGGCTTTTTTTTACTTTGAGCTTGGCCACTCATGTTTCAACCACTTTTAACTCATTTAAATATTTTAAGAACAATTTTCGTTTTCGTCAGGTTTGATTGTAGGACTTAATTTGTATGATAATATGTGTTTACTACTTACTCAAACAACTTGTGATTCATGCATGCCCTTAAAATTTAAGGAAAATATCTATAAGACTGATAAGACCCATTTTGATGAATGAATGTTGAGCAAGTTAGTTGATGGATGAAAGGCATTTGCATTTAACTGAGATGATAAGGATGCTGATATGGATGTGAAAAAATAGGATAAGAAATTAATAGAAAGTTTAAGACTAGCATATGAAAGCAGTGTATGAAAAAATGTGTAAATAAAGTTGTGTAAATATTAAAGTTGATGGGCTTAATGGAAGAGAAAGGCTAAAAATAGATGCATTGATTGGGTGAAAATTATGTATTTGACAGATGTGCCTGATGATATAATAAGTGGAGATGATAAAAGAGAATGGAGAAAGAAAACATACAATGCGCCAACCCCAAATAAAAAAAAGGCAGCTGGAGGAAGAAGTGTTTATTAGAAACTAATTCTAGCAAATACTTTCTTCTTTTTCTTCTTCCATCAGCACTACAACCCCTTGTGGCTCTTAGCCTCCTCCATAGTCTTATTCCACTTGTTGAACTCTCCAAACTCATTTTTCCAGATAGTGTATATTCCCATTTTTTTAGGTCTTCTTCAATACAGTCCTTCCACTTTTATATAGAACTACCACATGGTCTTTTTTGTTGTCTAGCAAACTAATATTATTAATTTATTTAAAATTTCAGGAAAACAATGAAACTATTACAGATAGTCATCACATATCTCAACTTCTGTCACCAATTATTACATCACAAAGGATTATGGCTGCTCAATTCAGCAACACTTACACTTCTATGCAATGCAAAGATAAAACTTTAATTGTATTTGATGAGGTATGCTATATTTTTTAATCAGATTCTCTTTAGTAATTCTGTCATATGAATACACCTCTTTATATAGTGTTGTTTTCTTAAGGGGCAGTATGGAAACAAAAATCGGATATTTTGGAGTTTCGAAGTTTGATAATTAGGCCAGCGACATATTAGATGCCCCCCATGAACCTTAACTAAGGTTAAAAATTCATTTTAAATTAATAGTGTTAAATTTTTTTTTATTATGTATATTTCATGTTTTATAGTGGTTAGACCATGTGATTATGATCATCAGTGAAGATAACATAGATGATTCACATCGTGAGCTGCTTGATTGCAAAACATTGGTGCAACATATTTGTGGCCAAAACATCAACCTGTAAGTTCTAAGTCACTCAAGTTCAATTTTATCCCATTATTATTTTCGGTATTAGAACAATATGAATGTATCTACAGATTTTTTTCTGACATAAAAAAAAATCTACAAGAATCCTAAAAATAGTTTTCCTTCATACGTAACTAAATAATGAATAACTTTTTAAAATAAAAATAATATTATGTTAATATACCAATAGACATATTTTACTCATCAATTTTATACTAAATGTATTAAAAAGCTGGTAAAATTTTAAGTGGCGAATTGTCACAGTTCTTCTAAGTCTCCTGTAAAATTGAGAAAAATGTCCATCTGACTCTTACACCGCGAATTATAAACGCAATAGTGGAAGATGTGTGGATGTTTGTTACTAGATAGTGCAAAAATTTAACCTGAGGGTAGAATGATAGCTATGCCCTGAGATCTTGTTAGCATTTTGTTGAAGTCAAACACATTAAATGAAAACTGAGAATTTTCAACTATCAATACTATCTTGTGAGATTATTGTCCGTCTACAAAATTCAACTTCAAAAAGTCATCTTTATGTCACTAGATGGCGCAAGTGTCACTATGTAATTATTAAGAACTCGTACACATTACACGAACTTTAAACGGGATTTCACAAAAAACACATTTTTGCGTTAATTGATACTAAAAAAAATATTTTACAGATTGCAATCATCAATATATCAAGATTGGTTATCAGTACTTTTAGAGAGTCGCATGAAGGGGGATTCAATTCCAGGGGCAAGTGGCGTGATTGGAGAGAGTGGTGCGACTATAGCTGCACTGAACGCTCTCAAGACCATATCGAAGGAACTTAAGACTGCACCTCATCAGCACTACCATTTAATGATATTTGTTGGAGATAAGATGCTCGCTTTGTATTCTAGGTATTTGTTTATGCCTATTATTGTATTGCAATAAACTTCTCATACACAAAATGTTTATAGCACTCAGGTGGCCTTCTTAAGGAGAATCTTTTAATATGTTATTTTATTTCCTATGAATATCAAACAATTTTCATATGGGTATCTTTATATTTTATACCAAAAAGCTTGTTAACAGATTGTTGTATTTATGTTTTAGCCGGGGAAGTGATGACCTTATGCCGCCTGACCTTATTCTCCTAAGTACGCAATGTATCGCCGCTCAGGAATATTGGAGTGATTTAGATCAAATGGGTGGAAATCAAAATTCGCGTTTGCCATGTAAGTACATAAGTACATAATATATATTACTTTGGGATGAAAAATAAATATTATTTCTAATTTAGTTTTGGTTTTTGTGTTATTTTTATTAATTATAAGAATATTATACTATAGGGATCGCTCTCTGGTGTTTCATTGGTGAACATAGTGGGATCAAAACAAATATTTAATACCATTAACCACGTAAACATATGTGATTTACTTTTTAATAATTATATATAAATTAATTTTTTTTTCTCGAAGTTGTCATTGTTTAAAAAAAAAATATATTTTATATATAATTATTAAAAAGTAAATCACATATGTTTACGTTAAATACATGATCCCATAGATTAATATAATTGGTCGCGCGCTACCCGCGGAGACCAATAATTATTATTAATCTATGACATGATCCCAACTGTTTTGGATACTTGCCACTAGTTGGTGTAAATGTCTAGACGCACGATCCCTATACTGATCTAAAAATTTCAATCGAATTAACTAATAATATCTGTGACGGAACATTGCTTACGTCAGTATTTTCTTATGCTGGTTCCGTAATCATTTTTCAATTCAAAAAAGAAATATATAAAATTCTTACACCTTTTTTTGAAAATAATTCTAGAGGTCCGCTCGGACTGATGACAGCTCGAACAAGACTGATATACATACGTATATTTTTTGTATGGTATCTCGATATAGGACCTATTAAAATTACTTGTATTCACTTAGATACTGGTGCACCAACGCCGCCCATCTTCCCGAAATTATCCCAAGATAATAACGGTTATCTCTTTCTTGCCCTTCGCGATGCAAATAATTAATAAAGTACCTCCAGAAAATGAAAACCTTATACATAGTTGTATTCACTTAATGTCCGTAGGGTATATTCGTTGTCTATATATCTATGTCTTTCTGTAGTGAGAGACGAATGGTTGTAAGTAGTCGATTCATGACAGGGTTATCAGAGGAGAACAGTGCGATAGTAAACATGTGCGGGGGCAGCGCGGGTTCGCCCTGCGCTCCACACTCGTTTCACCTGGTCGAAGTTGCCCCGCGGGTCATATTCGTCGCACTCATCGATATGGACTTAAGGTACCGTATTTTGAAGAACTTGCGTTCCGTTACAGCCAATGTTGTAAAAGGTTTTATTTCTGGGTAAATAAAATGAAAAAAAAATTCAACTGATTAAAATGTGATTTAAGGTATTATATCGACATTAATTATTGAGTGTTTATTCCAATACTACATAGCTTGTGCTCTTGTTTACTCTGTATGTATATTAAAAGATGTTAGATATAAATGCGACAGTAATAATATTTTCGCAGGGAAGTTGGGGTAGCTACTCACATGTCCAGCCAAATTCTGACAAATCTACGAAAAATTTTACTTCAGAGAAACTTGGAACTGCTACCTAACTCCCTAGATACCTTGGAAGCTGCTCTGAAAAAGGTGAACCCAAATTAATTTTATAATTCACCTTGCTTTTTCATTATACATTAAGATTTTATGTCTATAATTCAAGAACAAAAGTATAATTGATATTTATGAAGCTTTTAAATGAAATACTTTGTACCGGATGAATAATTTATTATTTATCCCGACGTTTCGGATGCTTTTCAGCAACCGTGGTAATGGGCAGATGCATCCGAAACATCGGGATAAATAATAAATCGCGTGAAGCTTTATTAATCTAAAAAAAATTTTAAAGTAGATCATAGGCAATTTACTCCTAAGGATATTGCATTTACCGTTATAAAAATGTGTCGTGGTAAGTCTCCTGGAATAGACGGTCTAAGTATAGAACACGTAATTTTTGCTGGTGACCTTGTATTATATCGTAAGTTATGCCCTTTATTTAATTTATGTTTAAAATTTGAGTATAAGCCTAAGAATTTAATGAAGACTGTGGTGGTCCAAGTACCTAAAAATAAACAAGGTAACCTAGCAAGTCTAAGTAATTATAGACCAATCTCTTTAGGTACTATAATTGGCAAAATTTTTGAGAGATCTTGTTTTGATTTATTTCATTTTATCTGTAACTTTTTAACTATGAGTGTTTTACCTGCAATAAAGAATTATTATTTATTATGTGAAGCTTGAAATGATATGAAAGACAATATTAATGAAGCTTACAATAGCAATCCAATTAGACCGTTTCGTTGAAATCAAGAGAGACTGTTCCAAAAAAGAAACTGCAAATAGCCCCTTCTATAGAGAAAACTTCAAAATCCCCAGACAATAGACGCGCTTCGCAAAAACAAAGCGAATGCGACCCTTTGCGCGCGCGTCTCTAGCAGGATGCTGGAATTGCGGAAGTCGTGTACGACGACCACGCCTCTCACCCCGGAGACGACCGCCACGGCGATGCACACAGCTCTAGACGCCGTCATAGAATTGTTGAAGCCGGAGATACCGAGCCTCAAGACACAGCAATCCTTGAAGGAGCTTAAGAGCTTGCTCGCGCCGTATATTGAATTCCTCCAAGTGAAGGCCAAACGTTACTTCAGTTTGGGATCATATCCTTTTAAATGTAAAATAATGTGACCAGTGCCGGTGTTAGGGGGGCGCGCCATAGGGCGCGTCCGTCCAGGCGACTTCCCAGGGCGCAGTTTGGAAACACATTGTGAAACGCGCAATTTGCACATAACGGATTTTCCATCTATGAACGATGGTTCGTTACCCGTTCGGAATTTCGATATTCCTCCTACCCGAAGTTACCAGACGCGGGAAAAACATGCGGAGAAACAGAAAATTATAAACATGTTGTCCCGGTGGGATTCGAACCCACGACCTATTGATGCGCACGGTAGGTGTTCTACCGAACGCGCTAACAAGTCCGTCAACGCCCTGTGCTCTACGCATAGAGATATACGCTCTAGATTTTTCTAAATTAATCCATGAAAAAATAAAAAAATTATTAACATTAAATATTTATATCCTTAAGTGGGCGCCACAAATTCTTGCTCGTGGTGTCAGTGGCCCTAACGCCGGCACTGAATGTGAAATAAGATGTCACGGGAGCAACCAATACATGAAGTCTTGTCTTTTTCATTGGTATTGAAACTAGGCAGAAATGCATCCATACTGCCCCGAAAATGTTTTTGGCGAAATTAATTTATGCATTTTGTTGGCATGCTGTGTCCTTTTGATGTGTGGCTTTTGAGACAATTTTCAGATGCCTTTTTGAATATCGCTAAACAAAATTTATCACCGAATGTTGAACTATAATACCTAGTCATTTTTGTAAAAAAATGTTGCATACAGGGTTTTTGTTATAGATTTACCCCTCATATGGTATGCTATGCATGTATTGTTTTATCGTTATGATTAAGCTATGGTATTTTGTATGTGCTATGGTATGGTGTCAATTATTTCGCTTAACATGGGTATTACTGGTGACCTGGAAGGGAGTAGTTCCCTAACCCTGCACAAGTATGTAGAGGAGTTTCCCGGCCTCATACACTTCATCTACGTGGACCGCACCACGGGACGCTTCCTCGCGCCTGATATGGCTGACTGCGTGGATATGTTGACACCTGATACGGTAATATCTTTAAAACACTATTAAATTTATGTGGATGGATAATTTTGAATTGCAAACATACATACTAAACACTGATCCGAAACCGGATTAATACAGAGTACAAAAATATAGAATACATACATGTTATTGAGTTACTCTGAGCACTTGCCATGTACTGTGGCCTATCATCAAGTGAGCTTCACTCTCGGCCTCAGATTAAGTACCTATAGATGTAACACTAAAATATTAAAGCGCGATAGCAAATTACAATGTGTATGAAAAAAAGAAAGACAAAACACAGATGTTTTGTCCCCGTCGGCGTGGCCACTTTTTCTTGTCAATTGTGACAAATTTCTTCGGCGCCATTTCATCATGTGCGATTTTTGGTGTTTGTAGTGATTTCAAGTGAATGTTGATTATTTTTGAGACATATACTCTGTTAATTAAGGTTTCTTAAATGTGATAACAATAGTAGGTTGTTGTGTTAAAGGCTGCAAAAGCCAATGTGAACGAAATATAAATGGAATTACAATTCATTCGTAAGTATATGATTATCTCTTTAATTTGGCAAAATATTACAATGTAATGGTTTATTATGTTTTTCTATAGTCGTGTTTAATTCTTTTTGGGTAACTTATGCTTATTTTTCAATATTTAAAATAATTTAAGAAAATATAACCTAAATGTTTGACAGATTCTGTGTTACCAATTTACACTTTTTATTTTCCCAAATTTTCTTAGGTAACTAATTAATTAAATTCAAAATAAAAAAAAATAGATAAATAATAATTTCATAGATCTTAAGATTTAAATATCAAGTTAACAAAGAATTTTTATTTTCAGGTGGTTTTCAGTAACATTCAAAATATTACACTACTAGGACAGTCTGAATCTTCCAAAATAATATGTAATGAAACCAATATAAAACATGGGTGAAGAACAAATAAAAGCAGTATTAAATCAGAAAAGATCAAATGGACTCGAAGAATGACAAATATACAATGCGTGAATCTAAACGCATATTATTTAAATAATTTGTCTCTTAAAAATATCATATCAGAGCTGAAGTTAATAATGTAAATAAAATTCTAGAACATTGATTAAAAATAAAACACAGAACCGGATAATTCTAGTTTTTTTTAAACATGTCTTAACAAAGAAATTTGTCTACGGAAGTATTCAGAATCACTTAGAAAGTTTGCATTATATAAGTCTATAGTTTGTGAGGAAGCAATTTGATTCATACTTACCTCAAACTAAAAGACTGGATGTAATATAGAAGTAGAGTACCGAAATAAATATGCACTATTTAAAAAACTAATTTTCACAGAATTAAAGGATCATATTAAAGATTATAGTCCACTGGATATCTCACTTTTAATTGAAAGGATTTCTTTAAAAATATTTTTTTTGAGATAGGCGGCAAAAAAGTACATAAATAGTTTATTTGGCTTATAAAAGACATCAATAAAATAAAAAAAAATTATGTGGAAATTTTGGAAAAAACAGTATGTATAGTATACATTGCTGTATATAGGAAGAATGAAAAACGACATAAATTAAATAAAATTACTTGTTTTTAAGAAGTAAAGCTTGCTCTAGCAAGAAGTCGTAAATGATTCCAAATTCGCCGGTTCTGACCAAATTCTTGAAACCCCATTTACATGGCTTGTTTGGTATATTGGCGAAGAGTATCTACTTTATTTCCTATATCTTAATTTTTGTACGATAAAACTACAATACCCATGATGACGTTGACTGCCAAAAAATCTAGTATTTCATCCCTTGACACTTTTATTAATCTTTCTGTTCGTGGAAAGCTTTATTGATTAGTATGAGTGGTAACTACTTAACTTTCGGTTTAATGGTGACCAGTCCGGTAGAATATCTTAAATAAATGTGGGTCCTGCTATTTCAGCCTTGAGTAAAGTCAAGGACCATAGGCAGGAAAAATTATATATAACATGCAATTGTAATCATAAAGACCAACAACAATTATAAGTTCCGTGAAGTTAGCACTGTATAGAATAATATACGTTACTAAAAAACACGATATATTCATACTAATTACTCAAGCAACCACAGTTTTTATATAAAAATATGTTAGATCAAGTATCTGGCCATCCGTATTTTATAATAAATACATGTATTTTCGTATTAAAACATAGAAACTAAATAAAACATCTTTTCAGTTATTTTTCTCAACTAATTTAAAATTATCATAGGTAAACGGTTATTTTTATTTTTGAAGTGTAAAGAACCCTTCAGAAATCGTATATGTTAAATAAAGAAAATAAAAAAAAATAAAGGGAGTGACTACAGATTTTTTAAAAGTTGTACGTATAGTATACTATACAAAATCGAAATAAGGGTTCAGGTTTTTCTGCTTTTAATTTGAAGTTTGAATTCATTTTATGAGTTCACTCACGCCAAGTGACCAAGGAGAACGAAATATTTTAAAAAACTAATTCTATTTACAGGACAAAAGACGATTACTGATTGTAAATAAATGTCTGTTAAATATGATGGTAATATGTTTACGTCAGAAACAGAACAGACGGCATAAAAATTAAGGTTTAAAGAAATTTATTTTCATAAGAATCTAAAACTTTATATATAAATAAATAAAACACACATCAACTTATCACGCACTTAATTTGTTATTACAAAGTGTTTTGGTGCAATGTTAATTTACCTATTATTAAAAATCTATCCGTAAATGGATTCATAATAATTATTTAAGCATAACACCAAATCACATGACAATTTTACCCAGATATGGGTAATTCTTTCTTATATGACAACACGGTCTACAACTATGTCTGTCTCATGTGCGGCCACGCTAATGTTCCAGGCTTGCTCTCGGCGGTATTTAACAAAAATAATAGAAATGATGCGATATTCTGGTTTCTTTAATTAGTACAAAAATGCGAATGGAATGGTTTCATGGAATACATTATAAGGATTTATATTTATTGGCCTGATCAAATATTTGCCATTTTGCCCTAACCAATTCGACATCCATCATCCAATCCCTATTTCCTTCAGATCTGGAACACGCCATCTATCTATCGCAGTTTGAGACTATATACCAGAGGCAGAGATTTAAAAGTGCGGGCTTGTAGGAATCGTTAGATTAATAAATGGTCAAATAATCTATACTACTATTATCAAGAGGAAAGATTTGTATTTTTGTATGTTATGAATAAACTCAAAAATTACTAGACCGATTTTAAAATTCTTTCGCCAATTATAAAAAGCTACATTATCATCGAGTAACATAGTGTGTCTGGTATATATACATTGCTGATTGCACACGTGTGAAGAAGTGGGGTAGCATAGGTTACTAGCACCCGGTGCGGATCCCAAAGCCGCCCCCTTTTTTTTGCAACTGATTTTTGAATTGATTAAAAAAAATGGGCATGGTAAAAAGGGTTCTCTTAATGAACAACACTAACCTAAAGAGTTTGTCATTACGTTGAAGTAGTTACTTAGAACCGCACTCTCCGCCCCCCCATGCTCGCCACTGGTGTGAAGGCTAGTGTGTATTGCTAGTTTTTAAAAAAAATGTACGTGCACAGATTCGCAGTATAATGCGTCGGACGATGTTCGCGCTGCGCGAGGGCTACGGCGCGGCGACGTGGCGGCGCGGCGCGCTGCACGTGTGCGCCGTGCAGTGGTGGGAGCGGCGCGCGCAGCCCGTGCGCCCCGCGCCGCCCCACCCCGCCGCCCTGCGCGCGCTCGCCCCGCCCGGCGACATCCTCGGCACCTTCTACAAGTGAGAGCCCTCTGAACCTGAACAAAGAAGATAGATTTACATGGAAGCACAGTCTATGTTAACTTTTGGCGCAGAAAAAGTAATTTTAGACATGTGTAACACTGCGCTGCGACGCGCAATTGCGTCAACACGCTTAACTGCGCCGGGTGAGTCAACTCACACATTCAAAATGTGTTGAATCACTGACTTAACTATGAGCGTGCGTTTCGAAAGTTTCGCTGCTCACTTCACGCGTCCCATTTTGTTGCGAGTTAACGCAAAGAGCCGACGCAGTACACTGCGCCTGAGTTACTGAGTCAACGCAAGAAATTTCGCTCAGTTACCAATGTCCGAATGAAACCGTGCCAAGCGCGCCCATAAGCCCTGTGCTTCTACTTAAATCTATGTTCTTTGACCTCAATGAAGTTGGCCGTGTGCCCCGCGTTGCTTAGTGTCCGGGGCGCTACGTGTATTGAAAATAATGCAATTGGTTATGGTCCG
The DNA here is from genome assembly GCA_905404175.1 of Anthocharis cardamines. Lineage (NCBI taxonomy): Eukaryota > Metazoa > Arthropoda > Insecta > Lepidoptera > Pieridae > Anthocharis > Anthocharis cardamines. The sequence goes on from FR989961.1 coordinate 5,717,930, forward strand.
ATTCTTTTCCGGCGAAACGCACTATAATCTGTCAAAGTAATCAAAGCAAATATGAGCGGGTGTAACATTTGCACATAAAAATAACAGTTATTTGTATATATAATTTGGTATCGATAATAAATAACAATAAAATATATATACATAACTAATAATAGATATCGCTGGCCTAATTATCAAACTTCGTAACTCCAAAATTTCCGATTTTTGTTTTTTTGATGCCATCTTGTGTAAAATACCGTACCGAATACGATGGAATCACTCGTATCTACTAATTGTTTTTAGTTTTTTTTTGGTATTTACAAAAAAATAAAACTAAGTATGTTCACGGAATAACGTTTCGGATGATTTTCAGCATCCGTGTTCACGGGCAGACAGAAAGATGACAGTTGTCTGATTTTTGAAATGTCACAAAGTTGCCATATTAAAGCCGGAGTTGATATTTACTGTAACTTTCTATATTATGACAATATTGACTAACGGTGTCCTCTTGTTTTTTAGTATGTTTGATTTGGGATCGTCGGGATTAATAATTTAAACAATATAAATAATAAATGGCGTTTTAATACAGTAGTCAGTATTTTATTTAAATGTTCACGGAATGTTTGACCTGTTTGTAGTTTTTTCCTCCTCCTGTAAAGTTTAGAGAGATACGAAGTTTGATAATTGAGCCGACGATATGTTACTGCTAATATACAAACTGCCAATACATTTTCGCAGGCAACTAATAGATCTGGTATTCCCGAACGACACTCAAGGAGTGAGCGTCAAGGAGCTGATCTGTGTGCACCTCGGCCTGCTGCCGGCCGCCACCGCGGTGCAGCAGGCGCGCCGCCTCGCGCATTCCGTGTACGAGCTGGCCAGCGAGAACCCGGCCATTGCTTCTGACTTATTGTAAACTAGCTGTTGCCCGCGTTAAATGAAGATAACTTTACGATAACCGATTTCCATAAAACAAAGCCATTAAGTTTTCTCTTTCATTTTCCGGGATGAAAAGTATCTAAGATGTCGAAAATGGAACATATTGGGATTTGTTCTATTTCTCTTCTTACATATGTACGTACCCCTGACTCTGTTTTAAGCATTTTTTTTCTATGTACAGACATTGGGTCTCTACAGAACTTTTATTATATTATGTATATAGATCTTAGAGCTGATAATCGATCTGCTATTGATACCTGCTCTTCTGGTTCCAATTGCGATTTTGAGGTTTTTTTTTTTATATTTTTGGTGATTGTCACACATAATAATAATATATTGTAGAATAGCTAGATAACGTCCCAATTTCTTATCAATTGGTTCGAACTCTTATTAATCCAGTGCTTTCGATTTACGAAAAATACAGTATAAGATTACCTTTTATAATAAACTAGCGACCCGCCCCGGCTTCGCACCGGTGTATCAGCAACTAAATACACTACAGAAAAACTGTTATTATTATACATATAAACCTTCCTCTTGAATCACTCTATCTATTAAAAAAAACCGCATCAAAATCCGTTGCGTAGTTTCAAAGATTTAAGCATACAAAGGGACAGAGAAAGCGACTTTGTTTTATACTATGTAGTGATGAGAAGATAGGATTGGTTACAACCACTCGAGTGAAGACATACTAAGATATAAGATATCGCGATTCGATCGACAGTTTGGATAGCAAAGATACTATTGACATTAGAAGTCGAGTTTTATGTGTGTCATGTTGAAAACGGGTCAGCAAAATTGTGTGGTTGTCATGCTAATTGCGAGTTTTTGATGATTTAAATATGTAAAACATATATTTTTTGTGATTGTCACAAATAATAATAATGTATTGTAGAATAGATAACATCACATTCCTTATCAGTTGGTTCGAAAGCTTATTATTCCTACTTTCACTATAAGAAAAATACAGTATAAAACTACCTTTTATAATAAATGAGAAGATAGGATAGGTTTTAAGTAAGTCATTTCAATCAGTCCTCTGTTATATAAAATTATGAAAAAACTATATAATGTCAATCGTTACCAATAATGGCGGGGCCATACATCTTTTCGCCAATAATTAGGTATTCTATTCGGGCGAAGTAGCAGACACAACGCTCACAAAATCCGTGGCCACATAATATTCGATCAGCATAAGTTTAACGAATATTCGTATTGTATAATAGCTTAGTTTATTTTTTATTCTCACCCCGTCATAAATGAGATTCTTGATTTGTGGCCATGGTTTTTTTCTTCAGGCCACAATATTCTGGGTGATGTAATTCACCGTGGAACGAACAAGATTTTATCGCGACAAGGCAATGTGAAACTTCGCCCATAAAATAACAGGATATTTTTAATTGTTTTAAATTCGAACCTTTACAAGTCTGAAATCTAATTAGTATTCTTGCTTATTTAATATTTTATATTTTTTACTTGCCAGTACCAATGCCAATGTACTTAATACCATATTTTATATTTTTCTGAATTTGTGAGACTGTTCTTATTTATTTATTTCTTCTTTTTATTCTTGCCATAAAGTGAATTTATAGCAGGTTGTTTGATTATGTTTTTTAACAAATTATTTAATTTTATCTAGGCCTATGTTTTTTATACTATTATCATTTTTATGTTACTTATCAGTAATATTACATTCCATATACTATATTAAAACTATAATTTGTCTTACTGAAAAAATAAGATTTTGTTTAGAGTGCTATATATATCCCAACATTTAGGATGACCATATTATTTTTCCATATTTAAGTTGTAAAAAAAGCATTTTAAACTTAAGGGGATGTAATACAACATATTCGCGATTTGGTTTAAAGTAAAAGTGGTTTAAGAGAGCTAAAAATATGGTGTCTGAAGTTGAAAAAAAACCCTATAAAGATAAAGAAACCTAAAAACCTATGGAACTCAAACATGGTTGAGTCAAATTTCCTCGATAAAAAAAACATGAAAATGGTCAATTTTGTTGAAATTGAAGCTTGCACCAGTGGTAAATAAATCAATACCATTCGTGAACTATTGTAAATAAGTCAGTAAAAATTATATATTTGAATTTTCTTCAAATTAAATCTTTTTCTTAAAATTAAAAATTCGGTGAAAATTGCGTGGAGGACGGTCGTCATCGTTATTATGTCGTGGTAGTCGGCCACGGAATTATTATATAATTAATTATTTAATTGGAAATAAAACCAAATAAAAATTATTCAAAAGAATAATATGCAGGAAGCAGTAAAACGCAACGAGGATCTTAGCGAGGCATAGTGGGGTGAGAGGGGACGAAATCAGAATGTATGCTCTGGTGTTACATCCCATTAACTGATTAAGATATGCGTTTTTTTAATACTATACGAAAAACTCTAGTCACATCTGCTGTTTTATGTAACCATATTAGAAACCAATAAATTATATGCATTGATCACTTGTTTCCTTAATTTTCTATTCAAATAATTTAAAATGTCAGGATTATACTTTATTACAAAAATAACATAACTGCATGAACATTAAGTTAATACAAAAGGATCAGCATTGTGACTATTCTATCACTTTATTAATTAGACATTTCAAGACCATATTTACAATGAACATAATGGAAGTAGTTAAAAAAATATCTACTCATACCAGTATAGTACAAACCTTTATATTATTATGAAATGACAAGATATAATAGTAATAATTACATGTATAAGATATGTTTACTACAAGTAATGTGTAACAAAATATATTAAACAGTAAATATACCAAACATTTTTGAAAACTGAAATAGTTATTAATTAAGTCAACATAACGAAATTGAAAACAAGAAAGTTAAAATGGTAACTCTCATAACATTAACACTCATAAGGCACTTAGTACTCGGGTGAACTTTCACCAAAACTTGTTGCATTGTCATTGATGATAATTGGTTTTTGCACTGGTCTGTCTTCAACATCAAAAGAAATTAAGTCTTCACTAAAAGTACTAGGTTCCTGAAAAAATATTAATAAATGTTGTATAATTATTATTATGTATTACCATTACTATGTTCATACATTGTTGACCAGAATGAGTTAACTCAACATTTCACTTGTCATGTAATGCCTGATCATTGTTGACCAATAGTGACTTGTTGGATTTGGAATGAAAACTTGTCATGGGATTTGCATTATCTATTTCAATTCAATCTTAAAATCCAGGAAATATAGAACAATGCAAAAGCATTTGTCAACAATATGTAAGTCCATATTGTGTGTATGCTACTAAAATCTTGATAATGTCCAGATGCGTACTTATAATAAAATCAGGTTTTGTTTGCTTCACTACACATAAAATGCTGTTATTCTATACTGCTAGGAAAAACGAACAAATGTTTATTTACAAACTTGTAGAATAAGAAAGTTTCAATTCAATAGTGAATTTAATGGTATTTATCAGTGTCTTTTTATTAATTCTAGAAACTTATACTTACATTATTACTAGAATTAGTTTCAGTTTTCTTTTTAAGCGCAGCAGCATAGTTTAATGTCGGTGGTTTAGATGAACTTAAAGGCAGTGAAGGACTGGGCGATCTGTCTTTCACATTGCTCTCAATAAGTTGTACTAAATTCTCACTGTCTGTTGAAATGTCACTATTACTTTTAATTACTACATTTGGCATGCTGAGCAGGTCAATGGTAGGAGGTGTTTTCAAAGCCTCTATACAAGCATCAACCATTTCTTCTTCTTTATTCACATATTTTTCCTCCAATATCTTATTGTAAGCTGTTTCCAAATCAGATGCTTGTTTTTCAGCCAGTATGGAATTCATTTGTTTAATTTCTGCTTCCAACTCTCTAATGGTAGACTCATTTTTAGCAGCAATTCTCGCTTCTGCTATTAGTCTCACATTCAATGCCCCCTGTATCATCAATATTGCATCATTTGTATTATTATTATGGACATTGGTATCCTTTACTATCTTGTTAAATATACAATGTGGTGACAATCTATTTGCCTTCTTATACCCAGTTACTTTTTCACCTAAGTTGGCTGTTACATCTTCAACATATTCATACATGTCAAAACAGTTGATTTTCCCAAATCTATAAATTAAAGTATGTGTTGAACCCCCTAATGTAGTCTTTGATGATAAGTTACAAGTCACAAATGTTTTTTTGCCATGATATTTCTCAAAGTACTTCTGTAGTCCTTTAGATATTAATTTATCTCGAAATGTAGGTTTAATACTACTGTTTCTCCGGTACTTATACCAACCAACAACTTCATTTGCTGCATTTGAGAGCAAGTCCTTAACAACATCTTCTTTTATACCACCAGATGGAAGATAAAATAATGAAACTGATGGCATGGGTAAAACTGTCCTTATGACAATTTGAGTGTCTAAACGTGCACTATCATTATGGGAATCAGATATATGGGTTTTGATCTCTGAAGTCACATCTCCAATCAAGAATCCTTCCTGAAAATATAACAATAATACATTATTATAGAGCGGTAGTTTATCGCGTTTCAATCAATTATTACTTTTATAAAATTAATGCTCACCTGACTACAGGAGGAATTCAAACATTCATAAAGTAAGAAAGAAAGCGCAGTGCCATTAAGCGACACCTTTTCTGTGTAAGCCATTAGTTATTACAGTTGATTGTAATTCCTCTAAAACACGCAAATATCGGTTGATATATTTTTAGCTCTGCACAGAATTATAGATTACATTTTCTTGTCGTAAAATAGTTTTACTGCAGCGTTTCTTATTAACAGAGAACAATCATAATTCTATATAAAAGGTAAATGCGAATCCATTAAAAATTAAAATACCACAGCCCACTATACAAGTATACATTGACAATTTGTTTGTTGCCAAATGTCATTATTTTGCTTATTTGTCAATTTTGTCATAGAGTATACCTTATATAGGGAATAGAGAGCCCACTCGTGAAATATTTAACCAATTAAAGTTGAAACGCCATCTATTAATCCTTCCCAGAAAACTATTCGGCTATATATATATATCTATAGGTTTTCTTACCTATATAATTCCATACCAGGCATGAATAGGTTGATAAGGTCGACTTGCAAAAAGTTATTTTACATCATAATAGGAATTAGGAGTGCTTAATTTATAGGTTCAATAAACATTGAATTACTAGTACTACGCAAGTAATTCAATGTTTATTCAACCTATAAAAAATCCTAATGGCTATTATGTTGTAAAATAAATTTTTGCAAGTCGTCTTATCAACCTATTCACACCTGGTACGGAAAATATACCTACAGTATGCTAAAGGAATCGGTACCTACTATTGCATTATAATCTATTTAAATATTGCTCTTACAAAAATATTTAACAGAATTTAGAACAAAAAAAGTTGTTTGCTTCGATATAATATATTCTTATACATCAAAATTAGTCAATTCAACTGACAAATACAATAGTTGTAAAAAAGATCTTAAAGTTTAAAAGAAATAGCTTTTTGGTGTAGCTCAAAACCATTTTCTATATTTTCATGTGGATAAGATATTAGCAAATGCTTTATCTTATGAAAATGTAAATTAATTTATAAATAAAAAACTAATAACAGCTTGCTGATACATATATGTTTATTTTTGTGACTCCTAAATGGTAAAGTTTAGAACAAATAAGTTTTTGAATACTTATTGTATAGTAATATTAAACCACATATTGATATGAAATAAATAAACAAATATAATTTTTTGCACAAACTAAAATATAATAAACATTTAAAAATAAGATCACTTAATATAATTTGGTTAACAAAAATATTTTTATTATGTTTAGATTTGTTAAGTTTTATTTTAATACATACCTGTGAGAAACAGGGAATGGCAAGGGCATTCAGTATATTATTACGGTTTCTGTCTTTATCAACAAAGTGGTGATCACAAATCCGTTTGGTTTCGTAAATTTCATCAGCTCCATTTTCATAGTCGCCATCAATCAGAATAGCCCATGACTTAAACTACTCAGGAAACTTTTTTGGATTGGGAAATAAATGCAGCTTAGCATCTAAAATATAATAAATTATGTCAATAACATAACAGCAGAGTTTCATATAGTTTCAAACTTGATACAGTTACTCATCACAAGAAATACAGCTGTCCGTGATGATTGGCACAGGGCAATCAAGAGGATAATAATTAGTAATTACTCCAAGGCTTAGCTTAGAATAAATATTTATCCTTCAGCATTGTTTTAATAATAAAAAGCAGCTATAGTAATTAGTGTCAATAGTGGTCTCTGCTTGGTATAGTTAAGAAGGTTAACTTTTTGATGATCTCTGTGAATCTATTATCTGATCTCTGAATACGTCTGCCCCATTGGGGGTTAAATAGGCTTTGAAAGATAAAACATGATAAATATTATAGCACAAATATAAGTACCACTGTAACTAAAGAAGGTAAGAAATAATATAAAATAAATATTGTTGTTACCTTTCGATGGACAGCCCAAGGCGCATTGGCGAGGCATAGTTTAACAAAGTTCTTTCACACAACGTTAACATCTAATCTGGAATCATAGCGGAGGAACTAAAACTCGACTCAATGCACTAAAACTCAGAAAAATAACAACCAGCAAGTGTAGGGAAAATTTAACCATTGAAATTTTAAAAGTTCAACTACCTATTGCTATTTATATTTTGAAATCATTGTTAACTTAACTGCCATCTATCGACTGACAAAAGAAACATAATAATATTTTTAGGAAAGTCTAAGCGATGGCGCCACTTCAAAACAAAATTGAGGTTTGTATGGAAGTGACCCAGGCCTGATGTAAGTACAGCTATTATATTTACCTACTTTGGTAAAGATTACCTTCTAACTTCTAGTCAAGTAAAATATATTATCTGTTTTATTAGAGTATTAAACGTTAGTCTGTACTCAGTGTTTTTATCTCAGACTAGCAAAACGCCCCGGCTTCGCACGGGTGCAAATAGATGAAAAAAAAGCCTATGTTACTCGCTGATAATATAGCTTTCTATTAGTGAAAGAATTTTTAAAATCGGTTGAGTAGTTTTTGAGTTAAATCGTAACAAAATCCCACAAATTGAACAAAATGACATAGTTCTACCCCTCGCCGTATTGCTCGATGCCCTGCGTGGAGCCACAGCGGTGCGAAGCGGACGGCGTGTATTTTTTGTTTACATTGATATTTTTAATTTCGTAATATCTTTTGAATGGAATGTCCGATTTCAATATTTCAAAAAGTAATCAACAGGTATTGAAACAGTCTTAAATATGAATACAGAGGTATGGATAGCAGGGTCTGATTTTGATCGGCATTTCTATCAACTTTTAAAATGTACAAAAGTAGTTATAGTAACATAACTACAATAGTTAGACATATGGTCTCGTGAAGTTTTTTGTAGATATTTATATGTTCTATAATATTGTAGAACTTTATTTTGTTCTATCATCAATACTTTTCGCAGCGCATGCGACGAACAACATTTTTTGGCAATTTTTTTTACACCTCGGGCTGGTTTTAGTAGGAAATTCTAAGGATCTCTATTTTTTTCTAGTAATAAATATAGCCTATGTTACTCAGCGATAATGTAGCTTTCTATTGGTGAAAGAATTTTTGAAATCGGTCCAGTAGTTTTTAAGTTTATTCAATACATACAAAAATACAAAAATACAAATCTTTCCTCTTTATAATATTAGTATAGATTAAATACCGTTTTTATATGTAGGTATAAGATTTTCATTTAATAACATAGCTGCATCTGCATGTATAATATCCTTTGTGTAGTATCCAGGGTATACAAACTTAGAACAAATTATCGAGGTACTAAAGGGCGCTTAGTACCATCACAAATATACAGATGTGGCTATTCTCATAATTGTATGGGTGTTGCTGCTTAAGAATTATGTGTTGCTACTATAAAATAATCATTAGAAAAAAATATTATTAATTATATTATAGGCAAGTCTAAATGATTATCCCATTTTTTTCGAGATATTTTTTATGTTATTTAGTAGTGATCAGAAAATAATTCTCTATTTTACCGGTAAAATACAGGTAAAATGTAACGTTTAATAAGATGACATTGACATCTTGCTATATTAAAGTGACAAATTAAATTTATATTTAATAAAGATCTTTTAATAAGTATATTACGATACATAATATAAAGAATAGTGAAAGTTAAACTTAAATAAGGATATATAAAAGGAAAATATATTATAAGACATAGCGGTATGGTCAAAGACCTTAGCCTGACCCGTGGGCGAAAAAAAAAATTAAAGTGACAGATGTCTGAAATTCGAAATACTGTTATGGAGTTAATTTGTGTAATTATTTTTAAATAATTTTGTTTTTTCGGCTAATTCGTCGAATTGAGTCCTGAAACTGAGGCTTAGTAATTAATATTTAAGTGATTTGAAGTTTTAAGACTATTTTAAGTGCTTTTTGTAATTATGTTAACCGTTTACGATATTGTGTGAATGTCTCCAAACTAGAGGTAAGTGTATTTTTAAGATTTAAATATAGACAGGCGTTAATTTACTAAACAATATACCTCTTAAATCAGTAATATCGATATTTCACCCGTTTCAAACCTGTCTGTCTATGCACAAAGATATAAAATTTAAATTTGCTAAATTTTCTTTATAGATTCCCATGAAGTGTTACATGTGTTTCCAAATCCTGATAAGAAGCATCACAGATTTAATTCTTGGATTTGTGCGATTGGTGGAGAAGTTACAAATCTTGAACACGATTATAATTTATAAACAATGTGCCATGCTCACTTTGAAGTCAAGTATTGTTGCAGAAACAATAGGATTTCTAATATTGTTTTTGCCAGGTAAACTTGCTTTCATTATATAAAAAAAGTATTTGAATATTATATCCAAATTATCAATAAAAATGTTATGTTTCAGGTCAACATACACAAGCACTTGCTGAAATAAAGATGCTGAGAGAGATTGAGGGAGTTTCATGAAGATGTGGATTTATTTAAAGTAAAAGCAAAAAAATGTGTGAAAAGAAAAATAAATCATTAAAGTAATCATTTCTTTTATTTTACAAAAAAATAGTATCGCTACAATATTATGAAAGGGCAGTATAGGCGCCTATACCTATATTTTATATGTATATATAGAAAATATAGTTCCATCACAAAAATACAGATGGCGTCACTTTCCTTGTATCTAATTTTTATCCAAAGATAGGTCTCTATTTCAGTTATATAGAATGTACTCTGTGGTAGTATCCATAGAGTATACCTTATATAGGGAAATCTCTATTCTCTAACTACAACTAGTCTGTGGACTGTGACTTAATAATTAATTCGCAAATCGCAATTGTTAGTTGTAAATAATAATAATATCCTTAATAAACCTTATCGCTCTTGATTCAATAAAGTTGTGTCGAGAGAGAATTCTCGCTAACGCTATTACTTTTAGAATTCTGAACGGAAGCGGCGAATGCTAAAATTAGTAGGTGATTCCTACTATAATTCTTATTTAGGTACGCTCTTAGATATTGTAATATATATTTGTACACATTAGCAAATAAATCTTCAGTTTGTTGGGAAACCTGAATCTTATATAATAAAAATTGATGAAGAATGAAATAATGTATTTTTAAATTTTTATGTCGTTCGGTCGTGCAGACAGCAGATTGGAAGGCTTTGAAGACGATATTTGTATGCGGCAACCATTGCATTTTATCGCAAATCTACTAAGAAACCAAAGATATTCTTCGAAAAAATCCATTTTCACTTTAAACATGGCAAAGATCAATATTTGTAAGAACAAAGACTGTTTGCAACCTCAAGAAAATGTTTTGTCAAAGAAATATTATCGAAGAGCTGAGCACAGGTATTTTTATTTTCTATACAGATTAAGGATAACGATAATTATTTATATATCTTAGCCCATAGGTAACAAAACAAACTCATATTAACTCTATATTAATAAACTGACAACATACTGCATGAACTCCCAAAAAAATATTATTATTTATTACTTATTTTAATAGCAGTCTCTATATTTTGTTTTAATCATTTCTCATCTATTTGAATACAAATTCCCTAACTAAAGAAATAATGAGTGTCTGTCATTAATTCAACATAATATTAAGCTTCAGCATATGTATATAAAGGTAATTATTTACTTTGTTTCTGATTTTTGATATTGTGTATAAACTGGACTATAGATTGTTGTTGCGACTTTAAGACCTCCTATGTGTCACTTTTGGCAAAACCACTTTTTACATTAGACCATTCTACATTTTGAATCTCTATCAAATGCAAAAACTCATCTGTATACAACGTTTCAATCGTATTTTATTTACCAATTTCAAAATCTCCTATGTGCTTGCTATCTAATTTGCTAACTTTTTTTTTTACAATGATACTAGTTTTACTTTCAGTTAATAATAGCAAAGTAAAAAGCAGGAAATCATTTGGCTGATACTTGTATTTTGTATTGTAGTTGGTTTCATTATATTTTTTCCAGTAGACAATTTTTATTGATTTTCTCAGAATATTGATTTTTACACATAAGAGGTCTTAAAATCGCAACAACAATATATCCCTTTGCAATTTTAAGTAAAATATTTAAATTATTATGCTTTTGATATATCTGTACACCAAAGTCACTTCTGTTTAATCTATAGATTTTAACTTTATTTGTTTAATAAATTAACTACATGTACCATTATTGATTGCTGTTTTCGAAAACATGAAGTTTTCTAAATAATTTAAGTTATATGATTGATTTTTCTAATAAACTATAATGGCCAGTTGAGTGTAGTGTAGAGTATGACTTAGAAGAGACAGTTCATGTGTACCAGACATGTCATAGAAATGTAAGAGCAGCTTGAAAATTTGTACATCTGCCCATGTCATTCATATCTACAATGGTCCGCAACTCATAGTCACTATAAGAGTACCAAAATAATGTTTTATTAACTCATATTGTTAGGCGCATATTGGTATGATACTAAATTGTAATAGATATTGTGACAGTTTTAAAATACAATTTGTTACATACATTTGATATTTAATGTTTTTAAATATCAATTGTATGTTTACTAATTAATATCAATATAATCCATCAATTAAATGAGGAAGAAAATGACCAAAGTCATTATAGTCATATAGGACAAAAATCTAAACTATATGACATAATAACATCAAATGTCATCTTAATACTTTTTAGTACAAATAAAGCTCCAAGATTCTTACGCCCCGTCTCATTTGAAGTGCGACATTAGTACTTGCTCAGTGTGAAAAAGAGGCTATTCTAACACTCTTTTTTAAGTTGTATACTACCCAACACTAGCCTTACAAATACAAAAAAATTATCTGGTATCAAATCATATCTAAAATTCAATGAATAGGTTGATTTAATTGTTTGGTTAGAAAAATAAAAAATATATATAAAATTTGAAATAAGGGTAGAACATAAGCGATATAATTGACTTGCAAAGATGCAAATACAACAAATTTAGAACCATGAATATTGTGGAAAGCAGGGCAATTATTGCATGTATTTTTGTTTGCCATTGGATTGTTTATAGTTGGATCAATCTACATGAAATTTGCTAAAGTTTGTAATATAGGCAAATACTATGATACTTATTAGTTTTAGGATTTCAAAAATAAGTTTAGATTTATTCAATTATGTATGTGTATACTTCCGAAAATAATTGGCAATAACTGTAACATTTATTCAACATAATATTTTCACATTTTCATCAAGTGAGTTTTGCCTAACATCATCAATATTCAGAAAATGATAGCATGTTTTATAAATTTACATCATATTACATTTATCTCGACCTGAGAAGTGTTATCACTATGTGGGGTCAATTAGTTACGATCTTCTTATTTGCGTCCACATAAAGTTAAATAACAGTATTTGTCTGATATCCTTGGAAGTATATTGTGGCACATTATATTGTTCTGTAATAATTTACAATAAATAAAATGCCTGATGCGTTTGAAGTTGCTTATCCACTTGCGCCCTCTTTAAGTCCACAAGAGATACGCGCACGCGCGAATTCTTCTTCAAACCGAAAACCAGTAGTGGCATTTCTGGCAGGAAATGAAGCCATAGAGATACCTGATAAATCTATCGCTGGAGTCGATAAACCTTTATCTAGAAGCGAGCTCGAGTTGGATAGTTACGCTGAGACTATTAATATGGTGCATAATACATGGCTTGATAGGAGACAATTGGAGCACAGGTGCGTATCTAACGTAAACATATTATGACGCAACTGTTACCTTTATAAACTAGTTGCTGCAAAGCAACATTTTTTCAAATGACTTGCAATAATTGATTTATAAGTCACCTTTATTCAATGTCAACAAAAAAAAGTTAACTAACTCTATTACAATATGAAATTTTGGCCGCATATTTCGCGCGCCTGAGAGATTAGGCATATTCACTCGGAATTTAAAATATCCTATGTTAGTATGATTGCTTAGAATAACTACCACTACTCGCATTACCTAGATAACATATTTTTTATTATTTCTAGAACAAGTATTCTACAAGCGAAAATTATCATACCTATGTATATCATACTTTCGACTCTTCATAGTATTAGGACTTATTGCATTGCTAATTTAAAACAGTTATGTACAGCATCTTGGTAGGACTTGTAACTTGTTAGTTCGTATTGCTGATATGAATTTTTAGAAGAAAATTTTCTTAAAAGTCAAAGTAACTCATCACTTTCTTTTTAGAGCCGAAATCTATACACGCAGACTAGCGTCTCAAGCTGAGTTAAAACAATAGCAATTTTATCTGCCTGATTTAATGGTTGATCGGAGGTCATACAACCTTAGATTCCTATTAGATTCCTACTTAGATTCTCATCAGCCCTGCGGGGAGGCCTAGGAATGCGAAAACTACGTTACGCTATCATTTCGTTGAGAACCTGTTAATTTATGACAGGATTGCAGGACGATTTCTAAAATCATGGTACAATTTATATTCGATATAACTCTTCATTAAAGTTACATTTTAAAAGTAAACTTTTTCCCGATCGTTTCGAAACCCGTTTAGTTCTTTTAAGGAGTTTCAAAAGTTTTGTACCTTTTAAAGAAAATACGATCTTTTGCAAAACGGTCAAGTGGTTTTCTGTTAGACTTCGGCAGAACCTATATATTTTTCATCTGATATCACGGAATATCTTTAATCCTAGAACTTAAAGAAAATTTAAATATTTATCATCTTGCGAATTTACACTTTTTACTGCACATCATTTTACTTGGTGTTCGTCCTCATCGTTCTATCTATTATGCCAGACCTATCCAAATCAAGGCCCACCGCCGCTTGCGCCCGTAAAATCTTTTTTGTTTCTTATTTCTTTTTATATTGTTGTAACAAAATTTAGAAAATAATTTTTATTCGATTTTTTGTAAATTTTTGCCATTTTTATTGGCTCTAGATCCATTATTATCCCATTTAGTTTTGACAGCCCTATATTATTCAGTTCATTCAGAGTTACCGCTAGTTGTAGAAATAGGACAGTTTTGTTCCCATCCAACAGATTTATTTTTCAACATATTTCTGTTGCTAGGTATGTACCTAAATTTAATATGTATTACATTCTTACAAATTGCAAATAAGTTCCTTTTACCAATTCTTTATCACGTATTTTCACATATTACCTTTCATCCAATGATTACCTAGAATAATTAACTAGTGATAGTATTTTACCAGTGTATATTTGGCTAATTTCTGTACTTGTTTATGTTAAACGATTATGAAATGATAAAGAAAGGGTAAACAAATGAGGTCGATATCAAGCATTTCAAATGGCTACGTATGTAGTTGATTCTCAGAAACACGAATAGTTATAATAATATGAACAAGCGTTATCTAATGACGTGGAAGATTTTTATCAAAATTCCATTCCATATTATGTTTATTGTTTAATCAGTCGTCATTTTGTTCCTATTTATGATGACATTTCGCTTCTTTGCTTTCAAATATAATTATTACTTAGGTTTGCTTCAGTTAACTTGAAAATTAACATTGAATATTGTCTTTTATTAACGCGAGTATCACACATTTAAATAAAATACTGTATACCGGATTAAAACGCGATTTATTATTTAAATTATTTATCCCGACGTTTCGGATGCGAAGCGTTTCCCGAAACGTCGGGATAAATAATTTAAATAATAAATCGCGTTTTAATCCGGTATACAGTATTTTATTTAAATTAACATTGACTTAATGCTCATTATATTATTATTTATATTTCAAGTTTTTTCGTTTTCAAGGTTTTATATGCTACGTAAGTAGAGGTTAGAGTATCGTAGTACTTTGATTGGTTTAGTATTTGTTTTTAAACCACCAACATATCAGTTCCTCTTCAATTTTTCGCATCCCCCACTTAATAAGTCAAACTTGTTAAATTATTTGATTATAAATTGTTAGTGTTCCATTGACATACTTTGGTTTCAAGCATACCATATACTTATTAAAGTGTGAATCAGCTGTTAGGAGGAGGGCGGTCGCGGGGGAAGTTTAGACATACAAACGTTGTTTCATTGCCGAATGCCGACGTGAATGGCGCAAGCCGTTGCCCGTCAGTATACGCGGATGCTTTGCCGTTTGACAACGTCGCATTGTTTTATATGACTGTTACTTCGTGACTATTGTAAGCGAAATTTAGGTTTATGCTCAGTGATTAAGTTATGCGAACTTTATCCAAACAGTTATTTGTGACCGTGGCAGTATTTATGTAGACAAAGGCTTTCAATTTTTCATGTCATCTTTGTATAAATGCGTTTGTTGTATGTATTCATGTGCGAACCGTGATTTTCGCCAATACACGTTTCACTATCTTATGTTTGACAGTAACAAGGAATAGGTTATATATCTGCTTCCACTCTATTAAGTCCTATTATAGCCAACATTTTATAATATTCTTATTGTGCAAGCATTGCACAAGTTCGCCACTTTAACCAATTTGTTACATTCACGTTGGAAAGCCGGAAAGCTTAATACGTTATTTACAGAATTGTATATTATTACATTGACTATCGTTATTAACTATTTCTTGGTATCGTAATTGGTTACAGGAAAATTGAAGTATAATAAGTCAACAGACTTATTTAATTATTGTTAGGTTGATTTTGAATGTCTGGCGAAATTATATCGATTTGTGTATCCCAGCGGCGTTCCCCCGGTTTGCATTTATGTCCCCAATCTCAATTCTGTTAGGGTGAATACCTGTCTTATCTATTTTGTTTAGACTCGTGTATATTTAAGGCATTTATATGTGTGTTAAATTGATTCATATTGTTTTAAAAACTTTGTAATTGGCATTTTTAAGACACTAAATGCTTGAAATATTGGCATGACTGAGAGGACCCATTTAAACCTTGTTACTCTCAAGGATATCAGCTCAAATACTTCCTGTATTTAACTTTTAGTGAGTAACACCACCGCACCGTTGGATCATACAAACTAGTAGTTATTTAAAGTGTCGCTGAGATAAATAAATAACTAAGCCTTTGTTTACTAATATTGTACGATAGCTTACACTTAATAAAGAACGACAGTGTGTTTCAAATATTTGTGTAGAATTGTAATGCCATGAGGTATCAAGAACTCATGGCGAATGGAATGTCAGATCACTTTCCCGGGATGAGTAATGGTTCTTCTTATGGAAAAGGAGACAGATACACTGCAGCTCCAAATGAGTGAGTTTCACGTAGTCATAAAAACTTAAAATCTGAATGCAATGAAATAATTGTTACCAATAGTCGACCTCGTAATTGCGGTCTGTTCTGTATCGGCAATTCAGCAGCATACAATTTGTATTCAACTGTTACTTCGCTAATTAGGTATTACTAAGTATCTTTATCAAATACGTGAACGATCAGACATATTTTTTGAAATTATACGTTGAACATTCGTATGATACGGAGTACATAAATAGATTGCGGCAGTAATATTTCACTGGAAACGTATGTTTTAACTATTTTGAGATCGCTGGAACCATTTCACTGGAAGTAAATATTAATTGCACATGTCATTGGCATTGGACCTCATACAACTGGGCGATTTCTAGGTATTTTATTGTGGCACGTTTGTGTGTTTAGCTGTCGGTACTACAACACCCATGTCATTATTAATCGGAGCATAGCACTCAGTGACGCCAATTGCAATATAAATCGGTGTTATCACCTGACTTGCACAGCAACATTGGTGACATTGGAAATATGTGTTTATTTTTAAAATAGTTTAGTTGAAGAGTGTAGTTTATGTTTTAATATAGATTCACGATATTGGTATCTTATTTTAGTTCATGTAAAATTTATAAAGTACAACAAGAAGCATTTTATAACTTGTAATACCATGACCCTGAATGTAGCCGACATCCGACGAAAAATAAGTTTAGCTAGGGATATCTAATCTAATCTTTTAATAATTTGCAATCCTTGGAGAGCCATCTCAAAATTATTTACCATCATAAAATCCTTTCTACTAAAAAAAATTTTTTTTGAAATCTACCACTTAAAGATCTCGAGCCAATGAAAAAGTGGCAACTTTCAAATTAATGGTAACTTTATTATTACTAATTTTTCGTCGGATGTCGGCTACTTTCAGAGTCATGTAATACCTAGGTATAAACAAGTCGGTTTTAACTTTAATGTCATTATTAGTTACTATTACCGGTTACCAGTATAATATAATATTTTACCTTGATCATTATTTTGCTACGCCTTACGCCTACAGCGGCGCACCTATTGCGATTTTGAATAACTTTCCGTCTATTGGATTTCTATTGCACAAGAACTCTTATCTCTGTCAACCTCATTCTAATCAGCTCTGATGTAATTTTTATGGAATATTTGATACTTGGATGTTTTTTTTGCATAATTTATTAATTAGTTATTCAATGTAATACAAATAGTGCCTGTAGTGGAAAATTAACTAAGCGGTTTGGGTAAAGCGTTGATCGTGTTAATAGGTTGTTTCAAGGTTGCTGATTGTTTTGAACTTTAAATTGCGCTCTGCAAGGGTAAAAGATTTCATGTTTGCGTTTTGTTGGCATCGCGAGTATTTTGGTACAGATCGCCTTGACTCTGAATATTGCAATTTAAATACTTAAAATTAAATACTGGACTTGGTCAAAATCGGCGACCTCCGAGACAGTGGTACGAGCATTGTGTTGAACACCGGAGTTGAGATTTGAATCCCTGGGAATAGGATATATAGGAATCTTCCAGGCATAGAATACTTCTCCCAAGTCCCAACCTATCTAAGATAATAATCATCAATCTGCCCCACATCCCACATTATATTATAGTATAGATTTATTTGAAAGTATATTGAATAGATGAATTTTTGTTCAATATTTATAGAGCGATACTATTTTGAATTATTATTCTATTAAAAATCTACATATTATGTACATACTATTATACGTAGGCAGAATCACGGAATTCCATATGCTCCGATCTTTGCATACCACTTTCACTTTTTTTAAATAAAAGTTTTTTTTCAAATATTTCAAATATTATGCGGTTTTAAAGCGTGGATTTTTCAAAAGTAATAAGAATATTAATTTAAAATAAAGTATTTGTTTAACTTTGATTGTGAATTAATTTTATCATTCTAGACATTTTGTTCACAAACTTAACCGTTGTTTAGAATTAAACGAAAAATACATTCAGAGGTCATTGATTAAAAGTAAAGTCCTAAATATTATTATATTATTTTTCATTTAAATGTACTTAGTACTTAATAATATTCTACTTTCCCTAAGCGCGCGTGCTTTGTCTCCCTGTCCCACTTTTCCGTACCTACTGTAGCTAAGGTATTTACTATGAATATGGTAATCGACCTCACTTTGATAGAATACTAACATGGAGTTAAATAATTGTTACAGAATCTTCGTGAACAGATCTCTACATTTAGAAAATGTAAAATTTTACGGTTTCGATATGGACTACACTCTGGCCGGTGAGTAATTATAGTGAGATGCTTTTATCAACAAGTAAATATACCTACATTGAGTCATACACGATGAAATGCCAATTACGCCTTTGTTTGTAATTAAAATATTTTGGATTGCTTTGTTGCAGAGTATAAATCGCCTCAGTATGAAACTCTAGGATTTAATCTTACCAAAGAAAGACTAGTTCATAAGGGATATCCTCAAGAAATTCTGGAATTTGAATATGACCCGTCATTCCCTGTTCGGTAAGTAGAGTATAAAATAATGGAATTAAATTGTTGTATTGTCATAGTTTACGCATCTACGCGTAAGTTTAAATTATGCCAAAGTGCTGAATTATACTCTGTGTTCTCAAAATATTTATCGATGACGGATATGCTAAAAACAATGTATGATGTCATCCGTCTTCGTGCCTATGACACCCGGTTCAATTTACACTAATAATTATAGATGTAGAGTTTGTGAGTTTGTAGGAAGTAATCTCTGGTACTGCTGAACCGATTTTGAAAATTCTTTCATTAGCAGAAAGCTATATTATTCCTGAATTATTTCATATTGCCATCCGTGTTAGTGCCTTTGGCTCCCGGTTCAATCTACACTAATATTATAAAGAGGTAGAGTTTGTGAGTTTGTTTGTAGGAAATAATCTCTGGTACTACTGAACCGATTTTGAAAATTCTTTCACCAGTAGAAAGCTACATTATTTCTGAGTGACATAGGATTAATGTGAAATTACAATATATTATGGCAATCACTTCCAAAATAAACGGGCTGATGCGTTAATAATAAATAATAAATGTGATATAGGTAAATAAATTGTTTAACAAAAAATAAGCACTCTGTACTAAGAACCACATATAAGATAATTTCATCACAAGTGAAAATGTTTGACGCCCAGCGTATAGACACTGGTCAGCTAGTATTCGATACATAACATTTAAATTGTACCTTATCAATGGAATCACATAGAATTTAATCTTCATAATATTCTCTTAAAATAGATTATATCTTAATATTTTGTTATCTCTTTCAGAGGTCTTTGGTTCGACACGTTGTATGGTAACTTGTTGAAAGTAGACGCGTACGGTAATATTCTTGTATGCGTGCATGGTTTTGAATTTCTCAAACAGTAAGTTATTTTCACTATTTTATATTTCTATGAGACTACTTTTTTTTGAATTTGATACAATATTTGTTTTAATTTCAGTTCTCAAGTGTATGAATTATACCCTAACAAGTTTTTAACATTGGACGAGTCAAGAGTATATGTACTGAATACATTGTTTAATTTGCCCGAAACATATTTGATAGCGTGTTTAATCGACTTCTTCACAAACTCTCCGCAATACACGAGGTAAATAATTTTATAATTTACTATTCAAATTCACTAAAACAATTAGATTTTTCATTAACGTGTCTATTTCAGGGAAAAAACTGGAGTAAGATGTGGAGATTTGGCCATGTCTTTCAAATCTATATTCCAAGATGTAAGGAATGCCGTAGATTACGTTCATATTCACGGTGACCTCAAGAAGAAAACTATCGAAAACTTAGACTTGTATTTGAAGAAAGATGAGCGGCTACCGACGTTCTTGTCGAGGATCAGAGATAGCGGTTCCAAGTTGTTTATACTGACGAACAGTGACTACAATTTCACAGACAAGATCATGAACTATTTGTTTGACTTTCCTCATGGCGCAAAGGTGAGTGGTAATTTGAATGTAATTTATTTAATACACGGCAATCCACCTGCAAGCCTTTTGGTATTGCGGATGTCTATGGGCGTCGGTGATCACTTACCATCACGTGATCCACCAGGTCGTTTGCCCACTTTTCTATCGATGCATATAATAAAACTGTAGAGGTAGAATGTCTGTACATAGAAAAATAATGTTAAAAACCGAGCCAGGGGGATGTAAGAAGAGAATTATAACAAATCCCGATTTAAAAAAAAAATGGTTTCTCTGTCTCTTTGTAAGCACTTATCTCCGAAACTGGTGGACCAATTTACATGAAATTTTGCATGGTGGTTACCTTATATATTACTCCAGTCAACATCTTACATACTTTTCATTCCGGAAAATTAAAGAGTTCCTAACATATTATTCTTTGTCGAAATCATCGAAATGAGTTGTCGAAAAGAAAAGTTATCATCATTTATGAAGCCCACGCGAACGAAGTCGAGGGCATAAGCTAGTATATAAAAAGATTGTAAGCATTTAAAAATTATTTATTTAAATATTTAAACCGAAACTTCCGCATAAATGATAAATCGCGTTTTAATCCGTTATAAAGTATTTTATTTAAATATTTTTCAATGTTATTATATGTATTAAAATGCGAATAGTTTTTTTAAACAGTCACAGTATCTTAACGATAATCCGAATATGTAGGAGTAACAGAGGACATCCTGTATTTCATGGTTTCTGTTAAGATAACGAATAGCTTACAAATTATGTATATAAATTCGATAACAATTATGCCATAATTATTTACACAAAAACATGTCTCGTATGAATTCATTGTCCATACTGTATCAGTTAATTGTTCTTTATAAAACTAACAGGATTGTTATTCTATAAAATGCTGCACGTAATCTAATACTTGCGTTATCTACTCTTATGAAGCGTCTGCGGTTTGCAAACAAATATGTGGATGAAAAAATATCTGCTGTGGTTTTGTTACAACATTGCTTGTCTTCTCATGCATACAAAATGTTTGATTTATATGCCCGATTCCTATAGATATTTTCAATTGATGGATGTCTGTGATAGATTACCAGAATAACGTTGTGTCAAAAATGTTAGATCTCTAATGTTTATGATGCTACCAACGGATATCCGTTGAATTTACATGCATACCGAGATTTCGGGCATTAATTAAATTCGACCGGTATTACTTTTTCATTTAATATCTATATTTAATGATGTTTATTAGTTGATAACTTTATCTGTTATAACTTTTATAATAAATATGTAATAAGAAAGTTGTCTTTTATTAACGCGAGTATCACACATTTAAATAAAATACTGTATACCAGTCTCCCGCGACCACGGTTGCTGAAAAGCATCCGAAACGTCGGGATAAATAATTTAAACAATAAATCGCGTTTTAATCCGGTATACAGTATTTTATTTAAATAAGAAAGTTCGCAAAATTATCTTCCATAATATCATCATACAATGTTTCTAGCGGAGTATAGCGGTCATGACATAAATAAATTCTTACTTATAATTTTATATTTTAGGGATATTATTATTTGCCTTGCGTTCAGGTTCAACACGAAAATCTTTTAAAACAGAACCGACAGTAATTACTTTAACAGTATTCATAGATAGCTAAATTTATATATGTAATGTGAATATAACTCTTGTCTTTTTGGTCTCTTTAAATTAAGACATAACACAACACTAGATTAAGACAGCTTCAACTAGGGTTGCCACCTATTTTTTTGGAGAAATATAGTGCTTTTCCCAAAAATGGTGCAAGGCAAATACAGCAAAAAAAACTACACATTTTTAATCATGTATTTTTCCATATATGTTATACATATTATTGCTCTTCTCTTTTGCTATCAATGATCTATTACTATTAAAATCATGCGTTTCGTTTATATTTTCACGTGCGTATTTCAGACTTATTGGAATATAAAAAATCGAGATAGATTATTTTTCTATAGTATATAGTACAATTGACTGAAATATAGTACAATATAATGTATATTTTACGTGTGGAAACTCTAGCTCCAACCCCTCATCTATACTACCAGAATTGTTCGTATAGCTTTAAGCGAAAAATTCTCATAATATACTGTACCTCTCAGCCCGGCGAACCTCATAGGAATTGGAAGACCTACTTTGATTGGATCGTGGTGGACGCAAAGAAGCCACTTTTCTTCGGCGAGGGGACCACGCTGCGGCAGGTGGACACCCGCACTGGCGCTCTCAAGATGGGACACCACGTTGGACCATTGCACGAGGGACTTGTTTATTCTGGAGGTAATTAATTTCAATTAAGGCCTTACATACATCTAGCAGTGCCAAAATTCGCTAAAAAATAAATGTGGGGATAAAAATAGATAGTAAACATTGTTTATTGGTATTTAAATTTTATAAAATAAATATATCACTTTATTTTTACAAAAAATAATATTTAAGACGTAGTAAATATTGATAAAAATGAAAAAATTTAAAAATATATAAAATATTAAATAAATTAAAATTATAGTGCGTCAAGCCGTAAACCGGAAGCCGAACCTAAAACACCTAGAAGTTTTAGAATTTCTAGAATTTTTAGATTTCGTGAATATCAGAATTTGATTGGATTATTGTGTATAATGACAAAGTTTGTTTCCATTCCTGTTCTTTGTTCGAACCTATTTTAGCTTTTTAATAATTTTATTGGCGTTGTTCATTTCTCATACTTTGTAATTCCACATCCAATATTATATAAGCACATTTAATCAACCTCTAATCATATGAATTGTATGTCATTAACACAGAAACAGGGCAAGTTATTGGCCTCAAGCCAAATATGTAGAAGTGATTTTTAAACCTTTGTTAACATATATTAAAACGTTTAACTCAGCCTACAAGATTCCTTATAAGTGTTATTCATTAAAGCTTGAAAAAATAGCCTATAACATTAACACAGGTACTTTTACGGTTCTAACTTCATTGCCATAGGTTTTATTAAGGTCAATAACGTAATAGATAACGTTGTATCGATTGAAACGTGCAACGTTAGATAAGGAGTTACAGAGTCGGTAATGAATAGACGTCGTTATCGCGCGGGCACGAATCATGTATAGATTATGTAAACAAAGTGGACAAACTACATGAATTCTTTTGAGAGTATTTAAATAAAATACTGTATACCGGATTAAAACGCGATTTATTATTTAAATTATTTATCCCGACGTTTCGGATGCTTTTCAGCAACCGTGGTTTCTTTTGAGAGTATCTTATCTATATCTACATTGGGACTTTTTGCATCGTTTCTGCATCAATTCATATAATTTTAGTAACAAGGCCAAGGAGGCTAAATACCAATAGGAGCAATCCAATTAATTAACATCTCTAAGAGAATAAACCAGATCAATCTAATAAATTGTCAAAATCGACAAGTCAATAATTTAATATTGTCTTTTATTAACGCGAGTATTGCACATTTAAATAAAGTACATTATAACAGATTAATACTCGATTTATTATTTATTCCGACGTTTCGGATGCTTATAAAATAAATTATAAATCGCGTTTTAATCCGTTTTAAAATATTTTATATAAAAATCAATAGTTTATTCATTTTAAAGTTATTTTTGAATAGAACACGACTTGAAAACATAAAAACTCTCAGAGGACGCATAAAACGAGGTATCACATACTAATTGTCTATTCTAGATAGATATTCTTTGACATGTTCATTCGTGCCCGCCCGATTACGATGTCTAGTAATGAATTATTGCCAATATAATATTTTACATTTTTTTTTAGATTTTTATCGTTGTTTGAATTAATTATCATAGATATTCTCATTGCGTTATCTTTATTCTATGGAAACATAAACTATAATCTCATCTAACTTGTTACTATGAAATCTTATCTAACGTCTGCGATGCGGTATAATAAAGGGTCTTTCAATAAGGGCGGGCCGATGTTGATGGTTTGTGGCGGCCAAGTTGTTTTGGCGGCAATTGTCAAACTTTGGTTTTTTTATTCAGTCATTGATGCCAAATCACCATGGCAAGTTACAAGATTGAGCAGCACGTCCAAATGATAAAACTTGAGAAATATCAAAATCAGTGTTCGGTAGGGCAAACGTTGCGCGCATTATGTCAATTTTACGGCAAACGTAGTGACCCTTCAAAGTCAACGTTTGGTGGCTAAATTCGAGACGACCGGCTCGGTGAACAATCAACCAATACCCTTATGTCAAAGGAACGCCAGATCGGCAAGGAACATTGTCGCTGGTCGTGAGGAGACTCCGAGTCAGTCGATTTCTCGCCGTGCACAAGGACTCGGCCTTCCGCAGACTTCAACTTGGCGAATTTTACGTCGACACTTGGGACTGCACCCGTACAAGATCCAACTGACCCAGGAGGTCAAATTCAATGACCATAGACAACGCCGTTTGTTCGCTAAGTGGGGTTCGGCACGTTTGGAATAGGACCCCGATTTTGGCCGGAAAATCATCTTTATCGACGAAGCGCATTTTTAGTTAAATGGATATGTAAAATATCAAAATTATAAGGATAAGCAAAATTGCCGTTTCTGGGACGAAACAGCAGGTCTATGAATAAGCCGCAATCGACGGGTTCCCTGAAAGTCAACATAACACAGGCCATCGCTCAGATTCAGCCGGATCTATGCAGTAGAGTTATCGAAAATTGGACTTCTCGGATCCGTGCCACCGTTCGAAGCCGCCGTGGATATTTTAACGATGACATATTTCATAAATAATGGCATAAATAGGCCTTTTAAATAAAAAAATAATTTCATTAATATCTCACACACAGCTTGTTTTATTCACTTTTAACATCGACCCGTTCTTGTTGGAAGACCCTTTATATATTAAAGGATATAAAAAAATGTGCAGTCATTGAAAGTGATAGCATAAAATTTCAATATTAAAACTAGAAACTTATACTAGTTGACCCGGCGAACTTCATATCGCCAATAAAGGTTGACTGAAATTATCTATATAAATAAAACAAATTATTATAATTTCTCATATTTTAAATCTTCCTTGGACTTCTACAAATATTTCAAAACCAAAATTAGGCAAATCGGTACAGCCGTTCTCGAGTTTTTGTGATACTAACAAACGTCAATTCATTTTTATATTTATAAGATTTATACGTAATTATAATTTAGAATATACTTATAGGAAATTGAGGTACAGACAGCTGTTTACAATGAATTTAACATTTTTATTTATAAAGGTTATCAAGAAAAGTAAATACAGACTGAACTACTTACATAGCAACCTAATTTGTAAACAACCGTTCTTCGAAAAACATATAATTGAATAATTATGTTAACAGTAAACGCAAAAAGTTAATATTGTATTCAAACACGCGTGCTTCCTCGTTACTCACCTTGATCTTCAAATCGACATTTTTTTGCGATTAACGGATCGCTTGGTTTTAAGGTTGGATTTACAAGGTTTTACTGCTTCTGTAACTTAATGGTATGATCCTAGATACCTTGAGGTCCTTAAAGTAAACAAGATAAACAATTATGTTTTGGTCAGTCATGGTACAAAATAATGATAACCTGAAAAAAAAAACCTGAAATATGTCGGTGATACAGAAATGTGTCTGCCCTGAGCCCCACTGGGGAAATGAATAAACAATTGGTTTTCAATTATAATCGATGCGTTATATTAGACTTATTTAAAATTTAACGATCATTTTGTATTTTTATTGTGTTGCCATTACTCAGGTCTGAAAACCCTCCCGGTTGTAATTATACTCATACTTCTTACCTTTTACTAACCTAGACTAGTTCCTTCTTAATATTGTCTTTTATTAACGCGAGTATCACACATTTAAATAAAATACTGTATACCGGATTAAGGATCGCCAGTCTCCCGCGACCACGGTTGCTGAAAAGCATCCGAAACGTCGGGATAAATAATTTAAACAATAAATCGCGTTTTAATCCGGTATACAGTATTTTATTTAAATAGTTCCTTCTTTACCTTCCTTCAAGACTCTTTATATTTCTATTTCCTATCCTACATCTTAACTATCCTATTCTGTTAATTTCAATAAAGTTTTAAATGCATGGCTGTAAAAATGAGTACTACCTGTACGAACACTCTATTTCTAATTATGATTTAGGGTTGCCTGGAAGAGGTCGCAAATTGCACTTTTATATTGTTATTTTTAAGGATTTTATTCTAATTGTTATTTGTTTGTGTAATAAACAGTTCTGAATAAATAAATAAATACCAACTTTTTCGTTTATCATCAGGTTCCTGTGATGTATTCACCGAACTGATAAGCGCGAAAGGCAAAGACGTACTATACATTGGTGACCATATATTCGGTGATATTCTGAAGTCGAAGAAGATTGGCGGTTGGCGCACATTCCTCATAGTTCCCGAACTGGTGCAAGAGTTGCACGTGTGGACTGACAAGTGCCAGCTCTTTGCTCAACTCCAGAATTTGGATATACAGCTTGGGGATATGTACAAGTTAGTATTGTCTTTAGTGTGCGTTTTGATCAATATGAAGCAGAAGGATTAATCAATACGGGAATTTACAGTAATCAATTTGTATTTGAGTAACTGCTATTTTTTTAAGTACCCTGATTTTTATAGTACTTATACCATATCGTCGGTCCAGATGAAAAGGGTAATAAGTCAAAAAAGCCTATTTTTAGGAGAGCGATTTGAAGTTTTCAAATCTGTATATTTCCATTTCTATATATAATTGGTTAAACTCACCCACATTATTTTTTAAACTTACTTTATTGGTAACGTTTACGTTCACTTCACGACTTTCTCAATTTTTCTGTCAATGGGAAAAAATAGAAATTCTACAGACAGGAACATTATACTATATTTTTGCACAAAAAATAATAGGAAACCAAAGTTAATCCTAGAAAATTTTAAGGGGGTCTATGTTCCTACTTTCGATATACATAATAGATGTAAGATGATGCCCTCTTGAATGAATATCCTGAATGCGATTTATTTGCGGATGGATGGAAAGAACTATTATGAAACAGTATGTTTGATGTTTTGTGAAAGATCCGAATGAATGTTGTTAAATCCCGCGTCCCTCCAACGGAACCACTGAAAATCAGTGTTGGGGCTCTAGGCCCCAACGTATGCTGAGTGGTCTTCCGTTTTTGGTGGCACCACTCTATTTATATTAAATAGTTTTTTCATTATTTAATATGTAGTAATGTTTATTAGTTGTAGTATTAAGTCCTTTTATAATAGCTTTAAGTGGTGTTTTCCAAATTAAATGTTCTATCCATTGACATAGTATTAAATAGACTTCAGGTCGCATACAAAATTCACGAAAAAAGTGTACCGATTATTTAAGCCTCGTTCCTTGTCAAATTTTGAAAAAATGACGCTGCTCAATGGGAACAAAGAAAAGAGTGAAGTTGAAATATGATTTTATTAGTGACCAAAATATATATATACACATATCTATGTATTATACATACACACTTGACTAAATTCGAAGACTTTGGTATTATTAGTATAGTTTATGAAACACCAATGTGTAAATTATCATGTATCTAGTAGGGTACAAAAACTATAATATATTTGATAAACAATAATATAATGTTTTATATAAATAGTAATTCGTATGTTAAATAATAATATCCGCAAAATGTTCCAAATATACAGATTGGAATATTTTCTTTTCCGTTTTAGCGTGAAACCGTAACAAACAAAAAAAATCACTTTCGCATTTATAATATTAAGAATATATAGTAAGAATTATTTTAGTACTAATCTACTCCATGCATCCACTATTCTGTTACACAATAGTTTGCGCATGTGTTGGCCAACCTTGGCCTAACATTTGTAGCGTTCATTTAAAACAGATAATTTTGTTCAAATTTTCAATTATTTGTTAGTTTGAAAGCTTAAAATATATCTTATTTTATATGTACTAACCAAAAATAAGACTCCGTCCGTAAAATTGTTTTTTCGGGAATTATTTTCGCAATTTTTGAAGACAAACTGTGTCATTGTGAAACGTCTTAATATTGGCCATGCTTGAAGAGAACTAAACAAAATAGACTCTCACATTTCAAGTGAGCCGATATATACCGGCACGGATTTTTTGCGTCGACCCGATATCTAGTATATTGTTGATCGAAGGTTCTATCTATCTAAATATTATTATTAATGTTAAATTTTTTTTCTATGTTTTATTCTCATTTTATTTTTACATTGTAATTGGTTTTGCCGTTCTACTGAATAAATAAATGAATTTATTTGCAGAGATCTCGACTCTAGTACGAAGGAGAAGCCGGATATATCGAAGTTGCGCATGGCCATCCGTGACGTCACCCACAAAATGGACCTCGCTTACGGCATGCTCGGTTCCCTCTTCCGATCTGGATCGAGGCAAACATTCTTCTCGTCCCAGGTATATTCGTAATAATGTATTGGTAAAAATCAATAAAAATATTCGTTGGATATGTAATGTAAAACATAGCAGTGTAGGAGTCAGATGGACATATCTACATTTTCTCAATTTTTCAGAAGACTTAGGAATACTGTGACAATCTGCCACTTAAAATTTTACCAGTTTTTAATACATATAGTATACAATTGACGAATACAAAAATTATATCGGTATATTGACATAGTATAAGAGGTTTAATAATTTTATAATTATTTAGTTATGTATGAAGAAAAACTAATTTTGGTATTTTTGTAGATACGTTAAGAACATAATGTTCTTATACCGCGAAAGATTATTATGGTTATTTTTTAGAGATGTGTGATTATGGACGAAAAGCCGCAATAACTATTTCTGACTATGAACTTTTATTTTATCGGTTAAGGTTAATCGTTTCTAAATGGCAGTAAATATTAATGATATAAAAAATACTTTATTGTGCCTACAGCAGAAAATAATTAACAAAAAAACAAAAAACTGTACAAATCATTTCAGTTTTTGCAAACTTTTGTTTCGCAAACATCACTATCTGCGTTTGCGCCGCAAAAAATAAATGAAGGAAAGCGAAACAAAAGGATATAAAGTCAGAAATTGTCTATGCTATTTGCTGTGGATTTACAGATGTTTTTCCGAATGCTCGAAGTAAAAAGTAGGTCGACAGCGCATCATTTGTTGGCGCGTTCGGTAGAACACCTACGTCTGGTAACTTCGGGCATAGAACGGGTGGGAGGAATATCGAAATTCCGACCGGGTAACGACAAACCGTGAAGTGCATATTGTTCTTCTGAGTTAAGATAGTCAGTGGCTGTGGTATCACTTACCATCAAGGGAACCTCATGCTCGTCTGTGGATATGTGACATTAAAAAAAAGTTCTTTGTTTGAGGTATCTCCTACCATCAAGTGAACCTCATGCTCGTCTGTCGATATCTTCCATAAAAAAAAAATATGTGGCTGTGGTGTCACCTACCATCAAGTGAACCTCATGCTCGTCTGTCAATATCTGACAAAAAAAAGTACTATGGCTGAGGTATCACCTACAATCAAGTGTACTTCATCCTCGTCTGTCGATATCTAACATAAAGAAGACATGGAGGTGGTAGATGACATTGGTGCGTTGTGCGCAGGTGGTGAGGTACGCGGACCTGTACGCGGCGTCGTTCCTCAACTTGATGTACTACCCGTTCTGCTACATGTTCCGCGCGCCCGCCATGCTCATGCCGCACGAGTCGACCGTCGCGCACGAGCAGCGGTTCACCGTCGACACGCCCACTATCGACAGGTAGCGTACGCGACTTGGTTTGAGAACCGTAATCTTGAGATTCTTAGCACCCTCTCCGAATGCTTGAACTGTCCATTTTTCAAACACTGGACAAGTGTTCACCGCAGCGGGAACCGCAAATAGTATTTAGGCTACACATAGTTTTAACATTATTGAAGTTATACTTCTTTAGGCGCGTTATGAAAAAATGATGAGAGTGAAATTTTACGATGCGCGCGCACAGCGAGAGAAAATTCTCACGGGAGAAGTTGCCCACTATTTAATTTTTTAAATTTAAATTGAACTTTATTGACTGTGTTGACAATCCTTTTCCGATCCTTTTATTGTAATTAATTATTTGCATGCAATTAAAAACTATTTTTTAATGATGCCAAAGAAGTATAACTTCTCACGCGCGTACATAAGTACACGCACCCATTTTTTTTTTTAATTTCTTACGCAATTATTGCCTATTTACCTATTTTATTGTAAAACAATTTATGAATATACATCCATAAATTGTTTTCAGACATACGTCTGAATTAAAGAATTATTATTATTATAATCAAATTCAACATATACCGATGCTGAAAAATTCGATGGGTGAAACCACAGAACAGAAGAAGTAAGTAGAAGTGCAATGTGTCATAATTTGTACCGGATCGAGTGTCGCCAATTTCACAATGAATGGAGTATATAACACAGCACACAGTTACAATTTTTTTTCAATTTGTTGTTTATATTTAACTAAAAACTAGCTAAACCACATTGGTCCTGCAATTGATAATATATCTTAGTGCTTGGCGATAACGGTTACTTTGGCTTAGCACATAGAGTACATACGACGTTTTGTAATATTAAAACAAACTAATATAAAATTACTAAACTAAACTGTATGTGATAGATATAAGGATGATTTTGGCTGACTGTGATCGATTAAGAGTCACCATGCTTAATTGTGACACGCGTAACACGCCTAATTCGCATTTCCACTTATTTTTCTTGTTCCCTGGGTAAAACCATAGTTTAGAGCAGGGACTGAATACCGGTTAATATACTATGGCAGTTATACTGGTATAATAACGGTTTTTGTTCATATTCTTTCGTTTTTATTCGTATTGACCGAAAAAAATTACTGGGGTAAGTTTAGTGTGTATTATGTGTGTCTTTAAAATTAATATCATGATATCTCAGTCCGACACGTATTTTGGAAAATAAAAATTAACCGGTTTCAGTCCCTGCTTTAGAACGAGAGTGTACATATGAGCAACAAAAGGTTTGTTGTAGATTCATAAAACTTAGATCAAATGTCGTGGAAAAAACGTAAATAATAAAAAAGAAAAGCTTTTAAATAAAATACTGGTATACAGATTAAAACGCGATTTATTATTTAAAGAAAAAATTTCTGTCTCCTCGCGACCACGGTTGCAAAGCATCCGAAACGTCAGGATAAATAATTTAAACAATATAAATAATAAATCGCGTTTTAATACGGTATGCAGTAAATTATTTAAATGTGTGATACTCGCGTTAATAAAAGACAATATTAAAAGAAAAGCTAAAAAAGGATAGTAAATCTTACCAAAATTGTCGCTAATCCCTTTTTGGCTGTTAGCCATAATATAAAATAACGTGTGGATTTATGCCCACTTCGCTGGGCAAAGTGAAAAGTTGCGGTTATAGATAGGTATTGTTTATGCCAGATCAAAAAAAAATATGTAAAAAATGGATTGTTTCCTAGCAGTATGAAACATACTTATACTTAACGACCTATTCTCATACCTACTCAATATACATGAAAAATTCATACAAATCGGTCGAGCCACTTTGGAGGGTTGCAACCACAATACTTTTATATAAAATAATACAATTATATTCAAGGTCAAGGCAGACAAATACCCAGCGCGCGTTCAGCGCGTCGTGTGTCGCGGAGCTCTCGTCTGAAGAGGTTTCCGCATCGCAGGATTCCAACGATAAGGTAATTCTTATTGACTAACCCGTTGACGTGGTGAGTAGAACGAGTAGAGCGATGAATCGCGGGTTCGGAGCCCGCCATGACATGTTTATAAATTTCCTGTTAACATATTATCTTCCCTTAGGTTTGTCACTTCGGGCATTGATCGGGTGGGAGGAATATTGAAATTCCGACCGGGTCACGAACCACCGTTCATAGATGGAAAAACCGTGAAGTACACTGCGCGTTTCGGTATCAGTCTATGGATTTCCGAATGCTCGAAGTAAACAGTAGGTCGACAGCGCATCGTGCCATATTTTAATCGTCGGCTGAATTATCAAACTTCGTATCTCCATTTGGTCAAACTTTACAGGAGGAGGAAAAAACTACAAATAAGGTCAAACATTCCGTGTACATCGTAGTTTTATTTTTTGTAAATACCAAAAAAACTAAAAACAATTAGTAGATACAAGTGATTCCATCGTATTCGTTACGGTATTTTACACAAGATGGCGTCGAAAAACAAAAATCGGAAATTTTGGAGTTACGAAGTTTGATAATTAGGCCAGCGATATTTAAAGGATTTGATACGTTTTCCAGAACTCGACAGTCCCGCACGTGCGGCCGGAGACGCCGCGGCAGCTGACGCACACGCACGACGAGGACTGCTCCGACGAGGAGGACGTCTCCAAGGGCTCGCACAAATAGATGCAGACAGGTAATATCCGTACCACTTACCAGTTGATAAGTCGACTTGATTTTTTTTTAAATCATAATAGGGATCAGGCAATAAACATTGAACTACTAGAACAACGCTAGTACTAGTAGTTTTTTTTAATGTCACATATCGACAGACTAGCATGAGGTTCACTTGATGGTAGCCACAGAACATCGGTCAATGCTTATTCCGGCTTTAAAAATCTTTTTCGCTTTCCTATTTTCATCCTTTTTTTCTATGTGCTATCTATAAACAAAATATTAATATAGAGAATTCAACTCGTCTTTGCGAGCGGCACCATGTGTGCGTGTTTTTGTAATTATATAGCTTTAATTTGTATAGCAGTGACGCTTTTTTGCATGGGTACAGTCGTAAATAAAATGTAATCTAGATATGAAAAAATAGAAGCGTATGATTTGATTAAAAATAACAAAGAAAACCATATTTGTTATAAGATTGATGATATATGTACTTCTCCATATGGCATAAAACTTCTTCGGCTGCCACTTTATCATTCTGAACTAAACCCCATTGAAAAAGTATGGTGTTTGTACTTGACTGTACCTCTTGACACGCACACGGGTCACTGTATATATAAAAGGATTACCCACACATAAAGCCGCGCGCACAGATGAGTTGAACTATCTATAACTTGATGTGATTTTCGTGTCTGTTAACTTAAAGTAGACATGGGTAACTCAGCGAATTTCCCTGCGCCAACTCAGCAACTCAGGCGCAGTGTAGTGTGTCGGCTCCTTGAGTCAACTCAAAAATGCGCCACGACGCAGTAGAAATGGGACGCGCAAAGCGAGCAGTGAAACCTCCGAAACGCACGCAACCCAACGCTCATAGTTCACTCAGTGAGTGGGTACTGCGCCGTGCGCCAACACATTATGAATGTGTGAGCTGACTCACCCTGCGCACTGAAGCGTGCCGGCGCAATTGCGCGGCGCAGCACAGTGTTACCCATGTCTAACTTAAAGTAAGACAACGTGCGACAATATTCTTATTAGTATAAAAGGATGAACCCACCAAGTTTTATCATCAGACTGTTTAAAAATTAAATTGATAATTAATTATAATAATATATAAACAAAAATCAATTTTTAAGGAGACAACGAGTTTTACATGTGCGGCAACTGATCCCCGCGAGAAGGACGTTCATTATCGAGAGAAGTGCAGTATCGACGCTGATGTTGTTGCTTTTAAGAATGTTATTCCTCAACTAAAGCGAATTTTCGACTATATTTGAAGGCGTGACTCAAGTCGAAATTAATCTTGGGAACTGTCAACATGTCCGTCTATAAGAAAACGCTTTGGCAATTCTCAATTTTAGATCCAAACTTGAGTCGCGAAAATACGAGCCTAAAAGGTGATATTTTGAAGTTGTTGAACAGTTAGTGTTCTATGTTATTGTCTTAATTAATAAATTTAAAATAATGTTTCATCAGCCCTTAGTTTTATACAATATCAAATATAAAAGCAAAGTTTAATCAAAATTTTATCGTTTTATGTTGAGGAGTTTTTAACGTTAACCATGATTTTTTCAGTACAACTTTAAGTGATAGTTTGATCTATATTTTTAATTATATAATCAATATGTTATAATTTTGTTGTTTTAAACATGTGGCATTTTATACAATATATGCTTCTATTATACTGTTAATTTGATAATATATAATAAGTCTATTATGTATGCTTATCGAGTGAGGAAGTTTGCGTTATGTTATGTCAATATTATATTTGAAATTTTATTTTGTTGCTTTTTGTGTATAAGTTGTGTAAATATGTTATATTCTATTTGAAGTGATATTGTGACAATTACATTGGTACTATACGATGCGATGGGATGTCAATTTAAATCATAGATATATAATAATAAGTTTTTTCAAACCTACCTTTGTTCCAAGTAGTCTTGGGTAGTTCGCGAATGAACTAGTTCGTAAGAGCGCTCCCACAGATGAACTACGCGAACTAGTTCCTTCATTTCTCGCTCCATAGTTCGTTAGTTCGTGACCGAAAGAGCGAAAATGGCGTTAACCGAAACAATGTCGTTAAATTTTGTTTGGTTTATGTCATGTGTTATTCTGTCAAGGAATAGAATTTCAAAACTTCATTATAAATATAAACTAATCCAAAAATTTAAGGTAAAAGTACACTGTACAGCATTCCATAATCATATCGCATGATGAAAACGATCAAACGATTTGCTTTGCACTGATTCGAGCTGGGAGCTGACGAACTAGAAGAGCGAACTAGTTCGTTTAGGAGCGGCGAACTAAACTGAGCGATCTCAGTTGCGAACTACTATGCCCAAGACTAGTTCCAAGTGTATCAAATCTGATTTTTCTTTAATGGATAAAGTACTAAAACGATAACCGAAGGTTATTCATTATTACAATAAAAATATATAAATGGTGGTATGTGATTTTATACCAGCCATATTTTAACTTTCACTGGATCCGGGAACTAATCATTGTATGAGCCGCTTCTTATACTTAATTTTACTAAAAGTGCTATTCTATGATAGAATCAATCTTCAAAGTAAATATAACAAAATATGTATTGAAATTAGATCTTTGATTCCCATATTATATACGCACACATAATGATAATAATCTCTTATAATTGAAATTGTATTAGATATAGTAAAAATGTTATAGCGGTAGGTTTGTACACTGTTATGTAAAGTGGGGTCTAGACTTGTATCCGAAGTGAGTACTCAAAAGTATTTATATGGTACAAAACGCTCATTACTGTTGCTTTGCAGCTTTATTTCCAGTCTAAACTCCACTTAAAATTGACTGAACTGCACATATATTTGTTGTGTGTTAATGTAGATACAAGTATTGGTCCTTAACGGCTATATTGGTTACAATTATGTGATTATTACTAGTGATTTTATAAAGCTAATTTTTAACATTACCATACCAAGTAAAATTAATGACATAATAAAAGAATGAGTGATATGATTGTGTATTTTAATTTCGCACACCTTCTATTACTAAGTAGTACTCAGTGGCGGCGTAAGGCGTGGGCGACGTGGGCCACCGCCTACGGCCTCGCGCCCCGAAAATTTATGCATTAGGTACCTAAAAGCCGCGAACGCACCAAAAAATTTTGCCAAAAAAAGCCATTTTTTGCGCTTGCAGAGGGCCTCGCAAAATGAATCTTACCCACATAAAATTTAGGTCTTACGCCGCCACTTACATAACATAGAAGAACAGTCCCATACAAAGTTTTGGCATAGTAAAAGTTGTTCTACTTTTGACCTGTAGAGCGCGCGGCAATGTATCGGTGTGACACACACATCTAAATCTTAAATCGTATCAAAACCGCAAAAATTTAACAAAGTGACAAAGTACCCCTGTGACTAAAAATGTAAAAATGTAGTTATAGTGACATAACTACAATAGTTAGACATAATATGGTCTCGCGAAGTTTTTTGTAGATATTGATATGTTCTATATCGGCGCAGCATCTGATTATTATTACCATTTGTTTATTTACTATCAATAATTGATTATTGTAAAGAAAGAAACTATTGAAGATTGTATTGACTTAAAAACTTTCGTTTTGTAAAATGACAGTGACATGTTATGACTCATTTGTTTACGTCAAACTCTGTATAAATATGGCCGCTTGTCAGTTCAGAAGGCAGTCTGGTATCGCCGGCCAGACTCAGCGGACCTCTCTTGCTTTGTAATGAAGTGATTAAAAGAGATTAATGCAACCTATTGTTGGTGTTTTTATTACGAAACATTGATTGAGGATTCACAAGAGAATAGTGATGTCAGTAGTGCTGACATCACGCTATTTAAAACATTAAATGCCGACCTAACCGCGTCATCAGAAGTGAGACACGAACGCCGTTCCTCTGCGTTTTTATTCGCCCACAGATAAGGACAATGATTTTGTTTGATTTTTGTCCATATTGACGGTAGATTGAGTTCGTTACAGAATTGGATGGCCGACAGCGATTTGTTGCTTATGAGATATTACGTTGGTGCTTTGTGACACATAATAAGCGTACGTATCATAATTTATTTTGTGTATCGCTTTATATGTATTGCAGGTACCTGTACTTAACTAAATGTAAGTCGAGACATGGGCCTCATTACTTGAGTGAATAGTTCAGTTGAGTTCACGAGGTTATTTAACTTCAGTGATGTAGATATGAACAGACGTACTGTTTGTTGTTTTTGTTTTCAGGTCGGAAGCGACCTGTATGAGACAGAAAAGGGATACTCGTGATA
Source organism: Anthocharis cardamines (assembly GCA_905404175.1). Classification (NCBI taxonomy): domain Eukaryota; kingdom Metazoa; phylum Arthropoda; class Insecta; order Lepidoptera; family Pieridae; genus Anthocharis; species Anthocharis cardamines. The sequence continues at coordinate 5,755,189 of FR989961.1, forward strand.
TCTTTCTATTCTATGATTTCCTTGTTTATGGTATATCAAAGGATATTTCAGAGTTCCTGTCACGTGTTTGTGTTCTTTGGATAAGAATCACAAAAGATAAGTTGGATCATCATCATACTGTGGAAGTAGTCATTGTGTGTGTTTACAGCAAGTGATTGCACATCGTATTAATAAATACAAGAGCTACAACAGTTGCTGAGTTGACATCCATCGCCGCAGCCATACAAAGGAAGTGACCACACCCCTTACATCAGCAAATTGAGGAGGGGAGTGGCCACATATAAATGACGTGACACAAACAAAGATGTTTATGTAAAAGGATCAATCATCAATCGACCAACTATTACGCGCCTCAGGAAGCCACTTATAAGGAAAAACCATATCGTTGATGGGAAGCAGAAACAGGATTGTGGAAAGAGCAGATACCTGAGTGGCTATGGTGGTTACATGCATACTATTTATCACAGTTGATGGAGGAAGAGAATTCTGGCGAGAATTCAGACTATTGCATTGGCATTAATGTTAAACTTAAAGCGTCAGGAGTAAGCCGAGCATATGGGCAAGTTGAATGATAGTAGTAACCTCCAAATGCTTCAATAATAATCAAAAATTACGGAACTGAAGATTGGCAGAACTCTACTCTACTCTATAACTGGATACTCATGAAGAACTCTAGCTATCAGTGAACTGCACCGATTATTGGGTAACCGGCATTGCCCCGATAACACTGATCACTTGATTTGGTGGATATTGGTACCCAAATCGTTAATATACAGGAAATTACCCAACATATTGTTCAGAGAATGACTCAAACTGCTGAGAAAAATAAGCAACGCTTACATCAACATTAACATACGAAAATACTTCACTTTAAAAGTTTTTATTGTTTTTATGTGATTATGTTTCAGAGCAGCTATCCAAGAAAAGTTGCACATGATCAACGCCATTGGTACCTAAACCAGTTGACTAGATAACCGTATCGGCAGGTAACTCTACTACAACATCAATGGAACTGTAACCACCTACATCAGAGGTGCATGTATTGCTAAATCAAGACCTCTGTTTGTTTGATTAATCACCATCTTACACGGTGAGTCGTTTTCAGTTTACATTAACTTGAAATTAAACTCATATTAATTATCCTACTTTCTCTAAAAACTTTATATCTTCGTTTCCTCAAAACGAGATTCTACGAGACACTTTGAGAAACCTTAAAAGGACCTCCGAAAAACCTACAATATCCTTCGAGAATCCATCATTCAATCTTTGAGACCCTGTTGTGTGTGACAAACTATTATAGGCAACGCAAGTTGCTTACAGATATCATACTCAGAGGAAATTGTTCTGTGTTCAAGGTATCACAACGAGGATCAACAAAGCCAGTGCAGACCACGCACCACCTGTCTGTATAAACGTATTGGCGGCAGACGACGGCCCTTCAGCAACAGCCAACTCTACTATCTACTTCGCGAGCCAGTATGGTTGAGCAACAACATAAAGAAGCAGCTGACTAAAAAGGGCACGTATTCATTTCTTAATTATTTATCAACAAAAAGTCACACATAAATGAAAATCACAATGTACCACTGAGTACGGCAATATAATATGACAATGTACCACAATGTACGGCAATTTATGACAATGTACCACAGAGTACGGCAATGTACCACAGAGTACACAACAACAATGTACCACAGAGTACACAACAACAATGTACCACAGAGTACACAACAACAATGTACCACAGAGTACACAACAACAATGTACCACAGAGTACACAACAACAATGTACCACAGAGTACACAACAACAATGTACCACAGAGTACACAACAACAATGTACCACAGAGTACACAACAACAAAGTACCACAGAGTACACAACAATAATGTACCACAGAGTACGCAACAACAAAGTGCCACAGTATACACTACATTATAAATCACTGAATACTTATGTACCACAAAAGGTGCACAGATACCAATCTCAGAAGAAACATTCTATTGTTACAGAAAAACTTCAAGATCTCTACGAAGGAACGTAATGCAGACGGCAGGTGCAGAGCGCGCACCGCCGGTCAGAACGGCCGTATCGGCGCAGCATCTGATTATTATTACCATTTGTTTATTTACTATCAATAATTGATTATTGTAAAGAAAGAAACTATTGAAGATTGTATTGACTTAAAAACTTTCGTTTTGTAAAATGACAGTGACATGTTATGACTCATTTGTTTACGTCAAACTCTGTATAAATATGGCCGCTTGTCAGTTCAGAAGGCAGTCTGGTATCGCCGGCCAGACTCAGCGGACCTCTCTTGCTTTGTAATGAAGTGATTAAAAGAGATTAATGCAACCTATTGTTGGTGTTTTTATTACGAAACATTGATTGAGGATTCACAAGAGAATAGTGATGTCAGTAGTGCTGACATCACGCTATTTAAAACATTAAATGCCGACCTAACCGCGTCATCTATAATATTGTATTTTTTGTTCTATCATCAATACTTTCCGCAGCGCATGCGATTAATGACATTTTATGGCTAATTTTTTTACACCTTGGCTTGGTTTTAGTAAGGATTTATAATTTTTTCTAGTAATAAATATAGTCTGTTATTCAGCGAAAATGTAGCTTTCTATTTGTGAATATTTGAAATCGGTCCAGTAGTTTTTAAATGTATTCGTTACATACAAAAATACAAATCTTTCCTCTTTATAATATCAGTGCAGATAAATAAAAAAAAAGTTTAGATATAATGATGCATTTGCATTGATATTTTATTTGGACAGTTTAGTATGCGTATAATATATTGTTTCACAGTATGAATTAAAAAAACTTCGAGAAAGCTTAGTTCTTGAAGCGAAACAGCCTTATCAATTACGAATCTCATAGCAATAATTCTTCTAAGTAGTCTTCAAATTCTTCTTCTCGCGATTTTTCTTCTGTTTCCTGAACACCTGAAAATATATTTTATATTTTTAAATACGATATGACGACTTCGTACGCGCTTTTTAAGCTAAGTTACACAAAAGCTCCTTTAATTTGCCTATAAATTTCAACTGAAACGGTTCAACTGTTTTGTCGAAATTGAACAACAAACAAAGACACTTAAATAAATTCCTATTTTATAACAGATGCCGTAAAATTTAAATTGAGTTATATTGAGGTAAGCTTACCTTTTTTCCATAGAGAATCCATATTTTCTTGCATTGGGGCATCCGATGTGGAAGGTTTCTCTATTTCAGATAATTCTTTCTGAGGCACCGACTCATCATCTTCATTTTCACTCGCCGATTTCTCCTTATCATCGCTGTTTCTCCTTTTCTTTTTATGACTCTTCTTAAGCCTTTTTATTTCCCGTTTTTTAGACCTATAGTTTAATTTCTCTGAGCATTCTGGACAAAGACCTGGATTGGTGGGCACAACATTTGAAAAAACCCATATAATATAATCTACTTACTGTCTACATATAGAGTATAATAACTTACAGAATATACACTATACAGTGTACATTACATTCGTAACAATAAGAAGAAACAAGGGCTATTACTTCTAACAGTAGTTACCCGGCCCTAACTACTGTTAATAAAATATTGTATGAAAATTACAATAGATCGGAAGGTTTTGGCAGGTTTGTCTTTATCAGACTTGAAGCCTATCAATATATTTTTTAACTAATCACTAAAAATGCAACCGTTCCATACGGTAAAGGTACTATAGTAAGCACCTACGGTACTTACGAATTTTAACAAGAGCATTCTTCTTTTCATTTTTTTCTAGGTATGCAAAATTAACTTCCCACGACTTGAGACCTTGGTCGTTGTTGCACTCCTTAGAGCCGCAATGGAATTGGCCCTTTCCGAGAACAACCTCTTTCTCTACGCGCCACCTTAGTGCTACCTTTAAAAATTATAAAATATTTTCTTTATCGTGGATAGCAATAGGTTTGAAATACCATAATATGATCACGTTTAGATTTCGGGCCAGGCTTCAAAAGTTTATAATTCTATAAAAAAATATATAAAATTATTTATTAGATCTCTATCTTATATAAATAAAACAATATTTTTGGAAAACACTGTTTTTTCCTATTACGTAAAATATTTTATCCGTACCGTAACTATCGTAATATCGCTTGTAAATATCCTTTGTAGCCCAGTAGTGCTAGCACATGGATTTGTATTCGATTCTCAGGGAAACAATTTAAAAAAAAATCTATACGATTTAGGGTGGCATGGCACACAATTGATTGGTTGGGCCGCCTCAGTGGCTCAGTGGTAAGCGCGATGGGTTTAGCAAAGGAGGTCCTGTATTTGAATCCCGGTGAAACAAGATTTAAAAAAAATGTTTCGATCAGGCAGGACACAGAAGGCTGATCACCTACTTGCCTGTAAAGAATAATGATCAGTGAAACAGACACAGAAATGGGTCTGCCCTATGCTCCACTAGGGGACTCGGGAATTCACTATGGCACAGATTACCTACTATTTGCTTGTAAATAACAATGAGACAGAAATGAATGTTCCTCGAGCCGCACTAGAATTTACATTACAGTAAAAGCCTTATAAGATACTCTTTATTATAGGATGATTGATCTTATATAGTTAATAATACATTTTTCCATAAGCATAATGCCAACTGTGTTACTATTTGAAGCTAATTCGTGGGTGGTAGCTAACGTGGCCGAGAGCAAAACGATCTGCGTAAAAGGCACAGTGGACTGTTTTCAAATTAACCGCGTTCGAATTTACCTAGTTTTACTTTTATTTTCAGTATATTATACCTATCTAATATATAAAATTCTTGTGTCACGGGGTACGTGATCGAACTCCTCCGAAACGGCTCGACCGATTCTCATGAAATTTTGTGTGCATATTGAGTAGGTCTGAGAATCGGACAACATCTATTTTTCATCCCCTTAAATGTTAAGGGTAATCCACCCCTAATTTTTTTTTTTAATTTTTGGACGTTTTTTTTTGTTTTTTATTTTCTTATAATGTGGCATTAAAAATACATACAACTCAAAATTTTACTTTTTTATCACCAACCCCTGATTTTTAGAAATTATTTACATGGCAAAACGACGATTGCCGGGTCAGCTAGTATATTAATAAAAATAGATATGAATAAATAAAACTGACTGATAGTGAGTAGCTAAGTTATGGTTTATATTGTTTACAAAACATGTTTTGTTTTATTTCAGTAATTAGTTATTATTTTGCTATTGTTTATCGGTACAAAGTGCAATATAAATAACCCATTACTAATGATTTATTAAGTAGTGCATGCCCTTTCACTCATTATGGGGTATAAATAGACTGATGAGGAGATAACGTTTCTTTTTTTTAAAAGTCAAGCATTGATTTAGGTAGATTGAAACCGATTCAATTTTTTTTAACGGGTGTAAACGATACCCATATTCGCTTGTTGCCAATAATAATATTCTGAGCAGCTGCTATCACATCCCATATATTATAGTGGTTGTAGTTTTACGCCTCGAGGCTCGTCCTACTCAACGTTATTTTTACCAGACTGCGCCAGGAGGGTTATGTTTTTCGAGTTTATGTCTGTATATTTCTTTGGCACGCTCCGTAGCCTAGAGCTTGAAGGATTTTAGCTTGAGATGCGTCGTTAGATTCGTCTCAATTGTGAGAGTGGCACTGGGTATATGTAAATTATGAAAATTAAAATGGCCAATTTTTGGCACTATATTATCTTCAAAAAGATTTTTTCTCAAAACCTTTAGTGCCTCCGACAGCGACTGCGACTGTCAACCATGATCATTCAAATAAAAAAAATAATGTGACTTGTTTCTATCTTTTCAGTTCATTTACTAATAATAATAATTAATTAATTTGAGAATTTTAAGTTTACAATTTTTCACGCAGTCGGGTATTTTTATTTTTTTCAATAATTTTATGATTATTATAAAGTTTGTACCTAGTATCTCTTTTCACTGAATAACCTATCACGTAAATGGTTACTTTTTTGAATAATAATATTTCTTACAAGAAACGTTGATGATCAATAGTGTTCCTGGTAACTAATGTTGAAGTTAATTAAAGAGCTATTCAAAAAAACTTTTAGGTATAATATGATAGCTATTAACTTTGGGTTTTGGGCAGCTTTGAATGAATGAATTTTTGAGCTTTCTTCATCAAAATCGGTTCAGTGGTTTAGATGAGCACACGTAACAAACAGACAGGCGAAAGTTGCTTTCATAATATGAATGCTTAACATTATAATCGTATGTACCTCAACCATCAGTGTTGCGTGATACAGCATACATTCTCGTGAGAGGCCTCAAGATAATAATTTATTCGATAATTTGTTAACTAGCGCGCCGCCTTGATTTTCAATGTCGGACAAAGTAAGAAATGGTGTGCAGATGTGCGTTACCGACTAACGTGTCTGCGGGTGAATACCGTTTGCGCTATATTTAGCTTACATAAAGGCAGTACCGCTATTGTTGCTCTCCCTGGCGTGCTATACAAAAGAAGGTCTCTCGGGCAAAAAAGGCAATTCAATTTCATAGGGGACCAGCCCCATTTCATCTTTAACAGTTAGGGGAGAGTAATGTATCTAAATGTACATAAATTATTTCCCATGTTGCCTCTGCGATCATATTGTATAGTTAATCCAATGCGTGAATTATTACTTTAACATTGTAAAGGCTTAACCGCCTTATAAATAATTCGTTCAATTAACTATTATGCATAAACTAGGTATTGGAAGTAGGTACGTAGTAACAGAGGATAGGCTATTTATGTAACAAAGGACTTACTTTGTTCTCTTTATATCTGCTTAAATTACAAATACAGTACTCCTTGAAGAGCTTATCGTAATATTTTTTAGCCAATTGTTTCTCCCAAGTGTCGGCGACATCGTCCTCCTCCCACAGAAACTTGTGGTTTTCCCTGATAACATCAAGGTCGGTTCTGTCTTTAGACGTATCACGTTTTAGGAGTCTCGTTGTACCCTTCTCATTTAAACAATAAACATTTACCAAGTACTTATGTAATTCATATGGATTAAGATTACGTAACCTTGCCGACATCGGTACGGTAACCTAGAACAAAGGGAAAAAATGACTAGTTTAATTTGGAAATAAAATAAAACATGACTTGCAACAAACAACTCTTTAATAAAATCGAAAATTATTACAATTTCCATAAAATAGTTAATAATTCAATTATATTAAACGGACCTTATACTAATTGTCATGATGAGTTTTATAACAAGGTGCAATTCACATAAATATCGCAGTAAAAGCCATCAATAAATAGTGTTTTTGTGCAGAAGTTATTATCTACTCTGAATATTATTGTCAGTCTTGTAGATTTTTGTGTTTTTTTTTATTTGGCTCAATCTTAATCCTATGAACAAATTATATGCAGCTAAATATCTAAATATTTAAAATATAATAAATAAAAAAGAAATTATTGCCTACTACTAAATACAAAATCTTGTCAATATATAAAGTTATTGGTATAAACAACCAGTAGTGAAAATTGAAGTGGCACTAAAGAAGACTTAAATAACTTTGGTTTAATAGCCAATCTTTGGGATAAAATATATTTTTTGTCCTAAATTGAAACCTAACACAAATCACTCCACTTAAACAAAGGGAAGTAATTATCATAATAAGCCAATATTTTACTATTTAATATCATATTTTTACTACTCTTTGTGATGATAACTGATGTAAATTCAAATTCTTAAATAAATACTTATCTAATTGATCATTGTGGCTAAAATTAGTACATTTGAGACCATTTCAACAGGAAAACATCTGAAATTGCCCTATAAAAATCTAAATCTACTTTTATATTATAAAGGTATAATTATAATTGACTTTCCAAATTGGCATAAAATATATCATTGTCATTATTCTATAAAACCTCTAATATCTAAAATATATTATTTGGTGTAATATTACTTAAAGTAAAGAAATAGGCACATTAGTTAGTTATTGCTTTGGTTACAGCATAGTATATAAGAAAATTTTATCTTATCTAATTTTGGCAAATTATGTATACTTTACTAGCATTATAATGCCGTACAGTAAAGACATACAAAAATATATTACTTATTAAAGCTCTCAGAAAGAAGCAGGAACAATTGTAAGAATTTGTGACAAACAAGTTTTTATAGAAGGCCCCAATGCTAAGGTATTATTAGTTCTCCTATCTCTAATACAAACATACAGCTTGGCTATCGGAATCTTTGGACATTTGACCTATATCCACTTAAAATATCACTTTATCATATCTAAAAAGGCAACATTGGGTTGAGATATGTGTGACATTATACTTTACAGCACCTGTGAAGGTTTTTAACTACATACTAAGTATATTCTGAACATGCAATAAAGTATTATAAATAAAACCTTAACTCAAAAGCAAATACAGCAGCACACCATAAGAGTATAAACACTCACAATAACACACCATAATGACTAAATTAATCAACTAGACAGAAATTATTCAATTTGGTATTAAAACAAATACATAATATAAACAATAATTACAACTAAATTTTTGGCAACGGGAGAATCTAAGCTTGATTTCAAAAGCATCATAAAAAGCACAGCTCTATTGATTATGTATTGATGCTGATCGAATTTTTTGTTTCTGATTTATCATGTTTCCCTTTATTTTTAATCATCCATGAGTTTTTTCATGTTTTTTCATATTATCAGACCTAGTGAATGCTTTATCACACACACCACAGTAGTAAGATTTCTGTTTTGTATGAACAGTCATGTGTCGTGACAGTTCACTTTTGGTAACAAATTTCTTCTCACAAACAGTGCATGCATGTTTGCGGACATTCAAGTGAAACTTCATGTGTATTGAAAGCGAACTTGACTGGGAGAATGCTTTATGACAGAGCTCACACACAAATGGGCGTTCACCAGTGTGTTTTCGCAAGTGATTCATAAATCCTGTTTTAGTGTAGTCTTTTTGACACAAGTGACAAAAGCTTGATTTAGAATCCAACATTCCTGGAAAATGACTATTTATATGTTTTCTGAGTTCCCAATAGCTGGGAAATTTTTCTGAGCACACATGACATGGGTATTTTTTCTCTTCGGTGGGTTTGGCACTGCAATGATGTGATGACAACAACTGTTCACTGGGAAACATTTGATTGCATTGGCTACAGGTATGACTAGCCTCGGAATCAGTAGACAAGGTTACTTCTAAATAATTTTCAATTGACATAACATTCCCATTGGAACTATCGGCGTCGTCAATCTGACTGAGAGTCGTTTGATCACTTTCCATAATATCTTTGGTATCCATTTTAGCTAAATAGTCTCTGTAATCTAGTGTATCTTTTCCTGAATTGTTATTATCAGGCTCTACAAGATGTAGAATAGGTGACTCACTCTGCTCCCTGTCAGGTGAAGGTTTCTCATTATCGGAATGGTCGGGTTTTGACGATACGTTATTGTCGGATTCCCATTCATTTTCGATTATTTCAACATCAGAATCCGAATCTTCGGCGTCCAATGTAGAGTTTATTAAATGAAACTCAATATCATCGAATCGCAACACATTAGACGGAAGTTTAACCCCGACAATAGCCTGTATCGCCTGCCATGAAAGCTCCTGGGGGTTGTTCTGCATATTAAATCGTACTATCCTAACCTACAAACGAGTTTATATATATATTACTACAAAGAAATATTTGTCATTTGTTTAATTCTATTATAATAAAATACAATAATTACCTTTGACCTGCACGATTTGCAAAATAATAAGCAGTTGAGTCGCTGACACCTATTTTCTACATCTAAAAATATTATGCTACACAGTTTACACTGCACTTCACTGCTTTGCTTTATGTGAATTGTGGTTTATGGATGCGTCTTTGTGAATTGTGTCATTGGATTTGAAAACTTTGGATATGTCCAAAAATCGCTGTAAGCATATTGTCCGTTTACGCTGTAAGCGCTTTACCAATTTATAAAATAATGTACTCACTACTCTGTGACTGCTTTAAATAGCAATAGGCTGAGTGACTGTCGCTGACTTGGTGAATGCTGAGATTAGGCTGAGATTGGTAAATAACGTTCCACAGAACACCAATATTGTAGCAGAGCTCCGTAATGGGACTTGAAATCCATACTCGGGCGTTTTCTGTCTGTCTGTTAGCTTTTTACGATGTCCCACGAGTTTAAATGGCATAATATATTAAAAGTCTATCTGGTCTATTAGTAGCTCAAATATTACATAATTAAATCGGAGATTGTTCATTCCTTTTTAACCGACTTCAAAATTCGTCAGGCTCTCTCACTCTCAATTCGTCTGTATGCAAGTTATGGATGGATTTGGATGATTCTTCTTTTGTTTGGTAGGGGATATTTCAGAGGTGGTCGATCGACATTGGTTTGGTGCTTTTTTAGAAAATCAACAATATCAAAAATTTACTTATACGTAGATGATGTTTTGGTTTGTGGTTCCTTTCACGGTTGTGTATCATTTGAGCAGCACGTTTAGTGGTAGGTGTACTAAATTATTATGTAAGGATTAATTAACTTAAAAAATACACTGCCAGCCAAAAAGGACAGTTTAATCCTGCTTTTGCAACAAATTTTCGAACTGTATGGAGCGGCACCGATTTCAAAGATAACTTTTAATAAATAATAATGCTTTGAAGTAATTAAAATATTATTTTTTACTTTTTAGTGCAAGTTTGTACATACTATATGTAGTTGTAGTTTAGAAGTCGGTTTTTGTTTTTTGCTTTAAAATAATTAGCTGCTAAAATGGAGGAGCGTTACTTTCACTTTGTTTGGTTACGTATAGGCCGGAACCTCATAGTTACAAAGCGAAAACATAAAGACGAGTTCACTAGTATATTTAACATAAAAAAAATAAACTATTCGGTGTAAAAGACAAAATTCTTAATGTCATATATTTTGCTTTGCACCCTTACTTTATATCGGTGATGTTTGTAGTGTCGGGGGTTTTCCGATTTAGTTTTTAGGCACTTTTTATATGGACTTGCTTTTTTCATAAATTTGCATTATTTTTCACAGCTCAGCTGAGTAATTAGTCATCGTCGCTATGTCGATGAAATGCTCAAACGGTTAGGCATTTTTTATCGACCACGAGTGTTGGATTTGTCACGGACTGTAGTGTTGACACTTCTTCATTTCAAAATGAGACAGCGCTTCGAGAGGAGAAAGACTGTGGTGGTAATGCTTTTGCATGATGAAATGCTTGGCAATACAGATTCAATATCTTCCGCTTCCGGTCAGTATCCTGTGTTGAGATTGAAGGTACGCGGGCAGCAAGCAACCCGCGATACAATGCCGTGAAGTACATACATGGTAATTATTAACTGAGACTGCATCCCCATTGACTATATTTGTAATGCTTCAAATAATTATTGTTATTGGGATTGAGACTTTATATTTCCATTATGTAACTTTGTATTATATTTTGGATACCTTAACAGTAAAAAATTCTTATAAATATTACTTGTTGTTATATTGTTTGATGCTAAGGCAAAAAAAGAAGTTTAGTTTCGTATTATATAATATTTTTTTAGTTAAATTCGGCGTTGTGAGCACTTCACAAAGAAAATTATTGTCCATTATGGACCACTAACTAAGAAGCGGATTGTTTTCGGAATAAAATTTTAACAAGAGCCGTTAGAGCTCTGTACTACTTTCTGAAATATTAAGCTATGAGCAACTAATGATTACAGTCAAAATGCAATACCCTTACACTATAGTTTTCAATTAATTTAGAAAACAGTATCCTTTATCGTATTAGAATCCTTTATCGCAGATTTCTTAAATTTTGAGTATGTAACTTTTATGTTCAATCAGTAGCTTGGAATATATGTGTAAATCTAAATACCACGATTTTATTGTTTATGTATAAAATAAAATTACATCCACTTTGTAACCATGACGAAAATATATGCACGAAAGCGCCCAGCGACGGGTAAACGGGTTGTGTTAGCTGTTGTCGTCGTAATATTTTATTCTGTGGTTGACACGCGACTGTCAAATGACTGTCAGTTGAGGTCAATTACATTCCTAATCTGACTTATGACATTTGTCACATTCATTTCATGTCAATAATAAATGTAATAATTATTTTTTACACCGGTATTGAGTATTGACTAATGACTATTTACAATTAACTGTTTGCTTAAATAGTTACTGTTTTCATATTCAATTTTGTTTATTGACAATCCTACGTAGATTTTAGAGAGAGATATATAATAATGAAGTAATGCGAAACTAATTTATTTATACAATGGATTCTTTAAAACAATTACAAGATTATATCAAATCTAAGAGTAACACCACAAAGTTTTTGAATTGTTCAGAAGTGCCCTCTATTTGTAAAACTGAGCCTTGTATGTTGGGCGTCGATGAAGCAGGTCGTGGTCCGGTTTTAGGTAAGGCAATACTTTCAAATATTGTCAGGTTCTTGGACCTTCTTCCTTACATAAAGTATTCTTGTATGAAGGTGGGTCTTATATTAAAAAAACTTTTTACAGGACCAATGGTATATGGTATTGCTTACTGCCCATTAAATCAGACAGAAGTTTTAAAATCACTAGGTTGTGCTGATTCTAAAGCTCTCACTGAAGAGAAGAGAGATGAAATCCTTGATAAGATACTTACAGAGGAGAAAGCTACTAACAATATTGGGTGGGCTGCAGAAATCATATCTCCTAATTATATTTCAAATTCTATGTACAGGAGAGCTAAACATTCATTAAATGAGGTGAGATTAATAAATTAAGAATGATTAAAATAATAAACATAGAAGCTAAACTGGGGGTAGCTTTAAAATAAAAAAAAAGAATTTGTAAAAAGTTTTGTTCAAGTAATAGTTAAAATTTATATTTAAGATTTTTCATGTATCTTTTAAAATGTATTAATGCATCCTTTACAGGTGTCAATGACTTCTGCTATAGATTTAATAAAAAAAGTCATAGAATTGGGTGCAAATATAAAAGAAGTGTATGTGGACACTGTAGGCCCACCGGAGAAATATCAAGCTAAACTCTCGGAAATATTTCCTGGGATTAAGATAACAGTAAGTTCTGTAGCTTTATTGATCATAGTGGACATCAAGTATTATACCTCATAGCCTCCTGTATTGACCACCTCATCTGTGGAAAAGCAGCCTGGTGGTTACACATATTGTCTGCTAGCAAACAACACTGCACAAGTAATTTTTATCTACTTTACAAGGGACAGAAAAAAACAGTTAATTTTATGTTTTCTTGACTGAGACAATTAAGAGGAAATCAGTCAATATATTTTCCCGTACCTTGTAAAGTACATAAAAACGACTTACGCGGTGTTGTTTGCTTAATATAAAATTTTGGTTTAATATAAAAAGATATACATATAAGCAATACTATGTTTTATTTCTGAAAAATTTAATAAAATAGGCATTTGTTGGTAAAAAGGCACTTGTCCCACCACCAACAAGCAACGGGAAACGAGTGTGTAGTTCCGATAGTTTTGTCGCTGAGCTATAGGCGAATGTGCGACTGCGCGGCGGCAGTCCTGTGCAAACCTTGTTTGATATCCATAAGAAATAACAATATGTGTACTATCAATGCCCTATTATAGAGATAGTTGGTCTCTCGGCGCGAATTCTGACCGCCAAGCGAGTGTCACTGAGTGAGTATTATCTTTGATAGCCCTTGTCGCGATAAACTAGTGGAGCGAGTCCTCGCCAGCAGTGTAAACAGTCAGCGATCAACTATTAATATATGCATCCCTTTTGTTTACACGGAATTTATATCCATTGTACGTTTCTGGAGCAATAAAATAGCCGGTAGTTAGTTGCTTCCTTGCAAGAGAAAGAGACTTTTCAACACATGGGATACAATAATTAAAAATCTAAAACCCCAAGTCAACCATACTAAAAAAGCAAGAGGACACTGCTAGTCAATATTTCCATAATATAGAAAATAACAGTAAATATCAATGTTAATATGGGAACTTTGTGATATTTGAAATCAGACAACTGTCACTTTTCAGTCTACCTGTGACCTTCCGGCATCCGAAACTTCGGGATAAATAATAAATCGCGTTTTAATCCGGTATAAAGTGTTTTATTTAAAGCTGTAGTTCCCTTTAACTGTTTTTTTCATGAAGTTATATTTTTGGTCATTGTCCATATTTATGATGTATTTGTCCATTTCTTTATTTCAGGTAGCCAAAAAAGCTGATTCTTTGTATCCTATAGTGTCGGCAGCAAGTATAGTAGCTAAAGTTACGAGGGACCATGCACTTAAAGTTTGGCAGTTCCATGAAGGCCTGGACTTGGATCACACACAATTTGGCAGTGGGTATCCTGGAGGTAAGGCCTTGTTATAAAATTTATTTATTAGATTTAATTTTATAAGCATAATTTTGCATTCTGCTATGTATGTACAGTTCACCTGGAGCTATTGCAAAGTCTTATTTGTCCATTAATTAGTATAATAGTGTACTTGTATATTATTATCCTGAATATCTACCCAGACATCATTAAAATTATTTGATGTTAAATTCTGCTCAAGCTGCTGTGGCTCAGTGGCAGGGACTGAAACCGGTTAATTTTTATTTTTCAAAATACGTGTCTGACTGAGATACCATGATATTAGTTTTAAAGAGTAATACACACTAAACATACCACAGTAATTTTTTTTCAGTAAATATTAATAAAAACGAAAGAATATTAATAAAAACCTTTATTATACCGGTATAACTCCCATAGTAAATTAACCGGTATTCAGTCCCTGCTCAGTGGTATGCGTGTTATGGTTAGCACTGAAGGTCCCGAATGCGAATTCCGGTGAAATAAAAGAAAAAATCAGGCAGTCATGGGGACTGCCAAAATAAGTGAAAACTTATTACTATTATTATAACACAAATGGAAATTATATGCCAATTTTTATGTTTTATTTATTGGTCCAAACATTGATGGGTTGAGCGAGCTCTGAATAAAATATAAATACAAATGGTTTGAAATAATGATTAGTATATACAACTATCTTAGTAATACATACTATTTATTTTTACACAAACAATGAACTTAAATATTAACATTATTTTCATTATTTGCGCTAGTCAGGCTACTCATAGCTAGATATACAGTTAACGTTAGTATATCGGTGACGCGAATCTGAAGTTTTCCCCTCTAAAAACGCTTAACGCATCTAAAGAAGTTATCACTTAAAAATTGTTTTAGTTGGGTAGGACACAGCAGACAGATCCACTTGCCTTTAAAAAAATGATCTGTGAAACACATGTCTGTCATGTGTCATGTTATACATAATATACCCAAAACAAATCAAACAAGCCCAAAACTGATGTTTTGGGCTAATTACGAAAGCCACAGCCGGAGGACCCAAAAAAAACCAGAATGTACTACTTACATTATATATTTAATTAATATAATTAAAACTACATGATTACAAGATACGTCTACTCGATGTAGAGCGTATAGTCTTGAATGAGAATTTATATAAAACAAAATTAGTAAAGAAAACTTAAATGCTAAATCGGCAAATGCCTTCTTGGTGCCGTTCTCGTGGGAAGCGACGTGTCAGCATAAACGTATGGAGGGATTCCCGTAATTCCTCCCCCCGAAGACCAGCAACTATTTTAGAATTTTATGAAAAAATGTTGCTGAGAGCTGAATGTTTTCTATGGATGGCTCGCCTTTCTTCGCTTCATCATCTTTCTTAGTATTCGCTTCGTTAGTTCTATTTCTTAGTATTCGACGGATTAATATGTATAAGTATGGTCAACACAAGAGCTGTTCCAATGATATATAATTGAATAAAGTGGAATAGTTGTATGATAGAGAATAGATGTATCTTCTCTTAGATGAATAGGGGATTGTAGTAGGACTTGATCTTGAATTTTATGAAGGTCTTCTAAGTTTATAGAGTTCAGTGTTGCTAATTTTGTGTGGATGCTACGATGTATTTCCAAATTGATACTGTTGATTTTCATCGGCTGTCTTTTTATTCTATCTTCTACATTGTAGATTTTAAAGCTTTCTGTTCCAATACAATAATTAATAATAATAATTCTTGTATACAATTTGCAGAAATGGTAACTAGATAATTTCCTTGAAGTGTTAAAAAAAATCTTCCCGCTTGCATATGGCGTGAGTTTTAGACGAGTGTGGATAATGTCGTTCATGTAGCTCCTGCATTGTTTCTCTTGTCAGAGTTATCGTTGTCATCTCGCATGTAGTGCCCAAGGTCTGATTTTGTATAAAATTTTGGATATAATCTGGTGTGATTTAGTCAGTCTTCTTTTCACAGAGAAACCAGTGATTAAACTTCGGGCATTCTGCCTCTATGTACAAGAATGAGTTTCTGTTAGTTGCTATATAGGGAAAGGGTGGGATGAGAGCCTGCTTGCTATCATTACAAAATATTGCTAATTTATATAAATTAAATATATCTGTAGACACTAAATGAAATTTTAATACCATCACTATTTATTTTTCAGAAAAATATTATAATAACCAGGGTCTCTACTATATTAATTAATTAATTTTCCTACCTTTTCATAATAACATCTATATCTAACATACAGTGATGAGGGAATGGACTTTATATAAATGCTAATGAATCTCTCAAATCATTCTCAGTTAAAATAGTATAATTTATAATATAATTCGGGCAAGCCTTGCATTTAAATTTTCCTTAGATTGATTATTGTCCAAAATCTTAATTATACTATCATAATATCTAATTGCGTCATTATAATCTAAATTACCGGTTATGCCTTTTATAACCGATCCTAATCCATCAATAAGACTTCTCTTTACAAGGTCTGGTTCCAAAAATTTAAATTGTTTTATTATTTATAATTTGTCGTTATTCATATTTGTATAATAATTTGAATATATAATATATAAAAATATATATTTTAAATATATGTATATATATTTAAATAGGTATATGTGCCATACCGTGACACATATTACCTACTAAGATCCCTAATACTATCTAAAACTACACTGCGAGCAACCTTACACGATGCAGGCTCTCGGGAAAATGATTCTCCCAGATGGAAAATCATGGAATGGAAAGGACTCAAATGGTCTCCCAAAAAAAAATTATCAACTAAAGGATAAGCAACACAGAACTATTCTATGTACTTACATACTTATTACTCTGGTTCTCCGTTGGGGTCGATTTTCAGACTTTTCCTCCGGCCGCGGACCCGTAGGATTCCAGATATCCCGGTAGCAAATAATACTACTATTTTGGGATATCCTACCGACTGCGCCAATTACGAAAGCCACAGCCGGAGGACCCAAAAAAAACCAGAATGTACTACTTACATTATATATTTAATTAATATAATTAAAACTACATGATTACAAGATACGTCTACTCGATGTAGAGCGTATAGTCTTGAATGAGAATTTATATAAAACAAAATTAGTAAAGAAAACTTAAATGCTAAATCGGCAAATGCCTTCTTGGTGCCGTTCTCGTGGGAAGCGACGTGTCAGCATAAACGTATGGAGGGATTCCCGTAATTGGCTTGTTTGATTTGTTTTGACTGTTAGCACGAGGTAGACGGTAGTAGTATTTTTAGACAAAGACATATTTATTACTAACGAAACACACAAATAATAATAATAGTCACAAAAAAAAATAACAAAAAAATATGGAAGACAAAATGAAGTAGGTACATTTTTATTACACAGCGTTCTAATCCATAGGTGTGTAAATGTGTGTGTGTTGTGGTTGTAATTGGCCCTGGCTCAGCATTATGTTGTGGAGTAGACATTTGCCATAACGTTGGTCATTCTGCCAGACACGATAGAGAGATTTTAAATACATTATGTGTTCTTTTTGAGTTATGGTTTTATTTTTACTGCAACCATTCGATATTTGATAGACTAATGCCGAAATGCTAAAAACATATCGAAAACATTGGGAATTGAATCCGCGATATATATTATTGAGAAAACTGGTAGAGATACAGTTTTTAAGCCTATATTGGAAAAATTGGATGTGCTGCCAAAGTCGCTAAATAGGTGGTCAGTTTTGCTTCAACTAACCTATCTACTATCCTATTCTACACCCTCTTGCCCTCCAATCTATCACACTATTGTGCCAGAATATTCTCGACCTCGGCTACATTTTCCCATGGAGCCTTCTCCAGTCTTTAATACAGTATCAATATTTATTTTTCATTACAGATCCGCTCACAAAGAAATTCATACGAGAACAAATAGACCCCGTGTTTGGTTATCCCCTCCTAGTTAGATTCAGTTGGTCGACAGCGGAGTTAATGCTTCTAGAGAAAGCTGTAGCATGTACCTTTGAAGAAATAGACGAACCAACCAGTAACAAGAAATCTCCTAGAACTAAACCAATTAATTCTTTCTTTGCCCCTAAGTTAGAAAACGGGGAAGTGAGGAAAAGAAGGAAACACAGGTTCTTTGAGGAGAGGTTTTTGACGATGGGCAACGCTTTTGAATAGTTGCGAATATTTGTATGTTAGGGGTCGTCCATTAATCACGTGAGGTCGTTTTTCTCATTTTTTGACCCCCCCTCCCCCCTGGTGATATTTGGTGAGGTTTGGGACCACTCCCCCCCCCCTCCCCCTGGATCACGTGTATTTTTTTGGAAGTCTATGTAAAGGCTATTTTTGACTGGAAAAAAATATTTAACAAATGGCGTTTTGATTCGAGAAACATTTATACATATGTATTTGCAATAAAATTAACGAATAATTAATTAATTAATTAATAAATTTTCGCGCCGTTCAAAATTTCGGTTCATAAAATATAGCGCTTTTTGACAAAAAATAAATAAAATTAATACACGTGATGTCTAACGAGACCCCCCCTCCCCCCTCGTGATGTTTCGTGATGTTTTCCGTACCCCCTCCCCCCCCTTTTGAGCCTCACGTGATTAATGGACGGCCCCTTATGATCTATTCTGGATGTGTCGTATTTCAAGGAGGGTCTTCCCTATAAATATGATATATTTGTTACATACCGTTCCTCAATTTTGTACTAAAAGTTATATCTTTTTGTAATATTTTTTTTGTATGACGTATTCATCAGATAGGTAATAAAAATCATTTTTTATTTATTTGAAGATATTGTCGGATATCTGATACCCTTGATAGCTCGTCTTATTATGATTTGAATAACGAATAAATTGACTGAATTAAGAATTTGTATTTTATTTCTATAAAATATAAAATAACTAGCGATCCGCCCCGGCTTCGCACGGAGTTGGACCAGACTGCTCACGGTGTGCCAATTTAATTTAAAATCGGTTAAGTAGTTTAGGAGTCCATCCCGGACAAACATCGTGACAGGAGATTTATATACAAATATTAAGATATGGCAGTAGAATTTTAAATAGCTTGTCAGTTCGGCATATAAGAAGCGTTTTCTTCGTTACGTCTTGGTAATGATTTGCAGTTTGAAACGACGATGTAAGTGAAACTGCATTTAAATAGTAGAAATCGCTAAGTTTTAAATGCATTAATGCCACCATCGTATTATTTTCCATATGTGGGTGGATATATAAGTTTTTCACCTTGGACTTCCTCCAAAGTTTTTTTTCCAATGAATGAAACCTGTCGAGAATTTTAATGTATTACGTGCGCTTAGATAATGCTCTAAACACTAAATCTTTCCGACTCATTCATTTAATTCCTCTCAGGTTTCTGTATTTTTGTTTAGCGACGTAATGACGAAAAGTTAAATGAATATATTTTATACTTTGAAGTTTGAACATTTAGGAGATACCTTTCATACATAATAATGTAATTTATATATTTACATAGGTAATATATTGTCTTTTTTAACCCAAGTACCGCAAATAAACTTTTTAGTGATTTAATCACGATCTAACTTTTTACATATCTACAATAATATTATCAAGAGGAAATAATTTGTATTTTTGTATGTTTGTACGAATAAACTCAAAAACTACTGGACCAATTTGAAAAATTATTTCACCAATAGAATGCTACATTTTCAGCGAGTAACATATGCTATTTATTGTAAAGTGCATCTACATTGCAATGCAATTAGTAATAATAATTAAAACATTAAAAAAAACACTAAACGGAAATAAAATACATTATAATATTATAGCGTACAAAGGGGCAGCTTTATCGCTTTGTAGCGATTTCTTGCAGGC
The DNA here is from genome assembly GCA_905404175.1 of Anthocharis cardamines. Lineage (NCBI taxonomy): Eukaryota > Metazoa > Arthropoda > Insecta > Lepidoptera > Pieridae > Anthocharis > Anthocharis cardamines. Next base: position 5,775,371 of record FR989961.1, read on the forward strand.
AATCCCCGAGAGAAATTAGCAGAGAGATACATTTTACATAGAGAAAAAGGCAGGTAAAAATAACAGATAAAATTAAATAAAAATTATTAAACGTGACTTCAAATTGGACAATTAACAATATAAGTAAGTAAATAATACAAATTATTTTCTATTCAAAACATCATAATAAAGTGATCCTTTTTTGAAAGCGTCTTTAAATTGCGCACATGTGATAATTTCTGGCAATATTTAAAAAAGTCATTATGCCATTGATTTCTAAAGAGCTGGTACTTACTGTAATTCATACTTGGAGAAATTTTATTTTCTTACAAGAATCTTTTTTGTCTAAATTGTGTTCTCAAACTGCTGCGATATGCCACTGCTACATTCCATTTTATAAACGCCTGTATCTTGCAAAGGATTATAATATTTTATTGGTCGCGGTTGAAAGTTTTTCATTTGAATATCCTAGTCATCTCAAGAGACTTATTAAGAGATCTAAAAATTCGCTAGGTTATGCAAGGTTACAAGAACATGACCCAAGCAACTTTCACATCCATTAAGGTCTATTAAGGATTTCCTTATGCGTCGAACATGGGGCTCATCCAAGAAAGGTGAGTAGCCGGGGCGGGCGCGTGCCTCTGAGCAACATTAGCATGCGTGAAGCGACACATGCACCTACTTACCATGAGCAATGCGGAACGCACTCGGGGTCACTTGGAGAATTTAATTGTGTTCCATTATCATATTTAGGTTCTTTTACGGTAAGTCAAAAGTGAAAACTGAATGGGACTCGAAGTCAATTGTCATTCGTCAGTCGCGATCGATGGAGACAACTTCTTCTGAACGGTAGCTTGCTATTAACAAAATGACTTTATTTCGGTGTTGTATTGTTTTAACCGTTTGCGCGTGTGTCTCAGCAATTATCGGTCCGGCTGCTAATGCTACTAAGGGTGTTTCTAAAACGGATACTTATCTCGATGCTTATTCCAAATCTCGCGTTGAAGCTGAAAAGGCGAAGCAGGGTGTCGTAATAATAACAGCTAAAGATGGTGAAAAAAAGATTTCCAACCGAGATGATAGTTTCTCCGGGTACGATTATACTCCATCATACTCGAGCAGCGACAGTTTTAGTTCCTCAGGATCATCAAATAGTTATTTACCGCCTTCGAGCTATGGACCGTCTGTAAAATTTGAGTCAGATATCACATATAATTCACCGCCTAATACTTATGGGCCTCCAGCATCGAACTATGGACCGCCGACTGCCAGCTATGGACCGCCATCAGTATCATACGGTCCACCCACACAGTCTTACGGACCACCAATTCATAAGCCCTTTCCACCGATCTATGGACCTCCCAAACCTTCCTATGGAGTTCCTTACACAGCGCCAGGCTTAGGATTTTTAGACAAGCTGTCTCTGAAATTAGATATATTAACGGTTGCCAAGTTAATGCTTAAATTTCTAATTTTCAAGAAAATTGTGACCATGATAGCGGTTGTCTGCATGTTGTTAGTTATTCCTAAGTTGATATCATTCAAGAAAGATAAAGGGGGTGAAAATACCGACGAAGACGAACGCAAATTTGGAGGTCGAAACTGTAAGTATTGTACCTAATCTAATCGCGTCAGTTGGAATTGATTCTGTCTGTAGTATTGGTTCTATATTGCATTTATTTTCAGTGTTGGAATTGACGTCAGCACATCAACTCCTGGAGAGGGCTATGTTTGTGTATGGCAGCCAACAACCGTCTTGCGGAGTCACGTGTCGCGTTCGAAGAGTTATTGATGACATATACGAATTTCAGCCTTATTTTAGGTGAGGTTAAGACTTATTTTACAATACCATAAAGTTCCATCATGTTATGGCAATAATTTCTAAACAAATTCTATAGTTTATAATAAGTTTATTGCAACTATAACTGGCACAGTTACTACCACGGGTTGCCAATGCACACAATGTAATTCAGCTCGCCTAGCATGACCATCAAAATATATCTCGCGGTCGAGTGAAGACAACTAAGATGTATCTCGATATATTTTATCTCGACATCGACAATTTTGATAGACAAGATATCTCGATCGACAAATATCTCTACTTTTGACATTAGAGTTTTAAGTGACTGTCATGTCATGTGAAACCCGGAAGACATAAAGAGATACACGAGAAAACGGTCGACAAAATTTTGTCGTGATTGTTATGCTAGGCCGGCTGTAATATCAAGAATTGATACAACACTTTAATGTTTCTTGAAACAACCTTATATGTATTACAGGGTAGGAGACGGCGAAAGCACGAACTCCTAAGCAGATCAGTAAAAAACGCTAGTGCCATTATGATGTAGTTACGCTTTAAATTATTTATTTATTGTATTTAATGACTTAGGTTAATCAATTAAATAAAACTATCCAAACGTTTCGAGTTTTATTTTCTTCTCATATAAACTTCGATCAACAATACACTATGTCAATGTATGTAAACTTTTTATTAAGGTAGTGTGAAGTGATGATGTTTCTCGTGAAGTATTATGCCTTGAACTAAGGTTGTTGTTATATAAATTAACTGACCAATATCTAGGTTGTGATTTACACGATTGATTCATATAACAGCACGATTAATTAACAGTATAATGTAAAATTATTCTCTGTTTTAATGCTAATCATTTTCTTATTAATTAGACACAATGTATCGTGACATGGTTTTATTTTCTACATATAGTTGAATTTTTGGTCGTTTTTATATTAGGGTACATATACGATAAGTAAAAGCTAGGTTTTTTTTAAAGTAGAATGTTATAAATTCAATTGAAAAATATTATATATAAATATGTATTATTCTTAGGATTTAGTTGTTCACGTAACGTATAAGTATATCAATATCATGTTTAAGAATCGTACTAATTTGGTAACTAACCTTTTATATAAGTTACCCAATATACTTACGTACGTAGTCCAATATTTAATTCCTCAGCAGTAAAAAAATCATACGAATGCAACCAGTCTTCCTTTATGGATGCATGTTAATTGCATCCAGATTCAATTACTTTTAACGATCAGAAATTGCGTATTACTAATTATTTTAACAAATGCATTCAATATTAGATTGTTCATGATATCATCATATCATATATCAATCTTAGTTCGATCTATGTTGCTTCAAACGAGAAGATTCGAAAACTCGGGAGTTACTCTTTTTCAAAACGTATTTAATTGTGTGGGAACGTTTCTAATATTATTTGAAAACTGATAGTCAATTAATAAAATTAATAATCAACATTTAAACTAGTGAAGAAATTATTCGTGTAATGTACATAAGTGTAAAATTATCAAATTAAGTAGGTATATTAGCTCATTGACATAGTATTTGATCGAAGGTATAGGTAATAAAAAAATCTATGAATAATAAGTTAAATATTTTTGACACAAAATGCCCGCGTCGCGCGACCAAACCATTTTAATTGCGTGGCGTGAAACGGTGAAAGACAATTTTCACCTATTTAATGTACTAACAATCATATTAGGATTAAACAAGAGTGAAGAGATTACGCACAGAACATATAATTAGCATGTTCTGCGAGATTACTCTTGTGTTCGATATAATATTTGTTAAATTACGATTGTCGATGTTGAATGTATTACACAACAAATACATTAAAATGTGCCACCGAATATAATTAAAAAATGTTTTCACTGTTAGTTTCACTTGTTTCGGTGAAATTGTACTTTCCCCCAATCAAGACGGGGATCAAAGACCGAGGGCTTCAACAATGCTACACACATTACCGTAAGACACATTTGAAGAATACTAATGAAGATACTCCTCACTTGAGGTAGAGAATGATTGACAGATTGATTTCTATTAGCTGTTCGGAAAGAATTAGTTCAGAGGGGCATTGGGTTAATTAGGTACCTATCAAATAATCACGTTAAAAAAGAAAATACTCTAAACTTTTCGAACATTATGTTCAATTAGTACCTACTCTACATTTTTTGTAGTTTATGGAACAAGATATCTAACCAACCAAGTGTAGGGTAATCATTCTTCAATAAAATTAAAACATTAAAAATTAGAAGTCTTAGTATAAATCTTTATCCTTGTATCAATTGAAGAATGTCACTTGACTATACATACATATTATGCCTTTGTTACTTTTGTAGGTGTAATTTAAGCCACTTTAGATAATTGAGTCGGAGTGCACCCCATAGCCCGTATTGAATCAGTTCAAAAATATATTTTTGGTTGTACTGAGAATTTTTAATTGCTAATTTAAGTAAGTTTAACTTTTCGTCCGCAAATACCTATTTTTGTATCTTTACTTGCCTCACCGTTAGTTGCAATTCAGTGATCGTGGATATTTTGTGGTGTAGGAAAAGTAGGCATATAATATAGTAATAAAAGTTTATTTTGTAATAGGGATTTTTCAGCAATTTCATGGGGCCCATTTATGCCGAGTGGAGTACCATTTGACATTGCATTGCAAACTTTTTTTTTTAATTATAGTTCTCCATTACATTATTTTTGTATAACAGCGATAGTTACTTAGTTTTGTTTTTGTCTTAATTGTGTGTAAGTTAAATGTTTGTGTGTGTGTGAAATAAATATTCTTATTCTTATAATATTTCGCTAACCCACATGTTAGATATTTTTAATGATATAACCTTGTTAATATTTTGTCAAACAACCTCGAAATGTCTATGGTGCAATTAATGTTAGTGGGTCAACGGCCTAATTTAAAACCTATAAATAAGTATTAAAATATCCGAGCTTACCTGTAATTTGAAAACGGAACAATATTTCCCTGAGGTAAATGAGTACCTATAATATCTTTAGAATAACAAAAAATAACGTAGATTCACCAATTTACTCGATACGTTGATATGAAATTAAAAGTATTTTATTCTAAACAGATAATAATACAGATCAAATATTTATGAATATTTTATCACTTAAAATTTACTATTATTTATTTAGTTAAAACATTTTTTTCTTGTTTTAATCTGATTTTTACATAAATAAAACCTTTAAATTCAAATTCCGAATAAGTATATCTCTCTCTAGGAAATACGTAATTTTTGAGGATTTCATACAACGACAAGTTGTCTTGGCTAATTTAAGTCCACCTTATTTTGTAAATAAAAATAAATTGGTTTGAATCGTCCGCGTTGGTCGACGCGTACTTAAAGCTTTCATGGCTGATACTTGCAACTGTCTGGTTCTGTTTTGAAATGGCCAAAAGGCAAAATGGATAGGTATTTTACTTTTACAGAAAACAATACATATATTATACCTATTCATTATGGCAGTTTAAATAGGCGGCACATAATATTTTATTACTGCTCCGAGTGACTGACTGCACAGATATTCTGTCGCTACCTACCAACTCTTGGAGAAGATATTAGTACAAATATATTCAAGTAAATAGTTACTTAACTAGCTCAAACTATTATTGAATTTTTATTTATTTATTAAATCTTACCTATGGTTACCGAATTCAAATAAATAACGGTTATAGAGCCGCAATATAGGATAAAAACTCAGGTCTACTGCTGAATAATTAAATAAGTAATTATCTACACATCGATAGGTTTTACGTATTAAAATATGTATAATAGTTTGATAGTAGTAGTGAGTAGGCCAACCATCGACACGACACACGACAATGAACTTGGCGGAAACCATTGTCACGCCCGCACCATCGCACAATGCCCCTCAATGTTACTAGCATATTAGATACATACAAGTGCAGCGATGCACATTGAATAAAGAGGTCAACATTATTGGGAAACCTATTAAAATACTCCTACGATCCGGCGAAATTACACACTAAAATTTATTCTAAGTGGTAACTAGATTCGGTCATTAACTCATTAAACAAGTAGAGATTTTTATTCAGTAATGAAAAAATGCTATACTGTAGTAATGTACCTACGTCACAATGTTATGGAAATAATGCTGGAGCTCTCAATATGCTGCTTAAAAAACAATAAACGGTGCGGAAGTTATAAAAATATAAAATAAATATCTCTCACTGGATATTTTTAATCGATCAATATCAAATTCAACTTTGAAATGTTTTCGAAAATGCTGACTGAACTGAAGAACTGAATCTCAATAATTAATTAGGTTTTTTTAGTATTAAAATAAATTTAAATTTTGCGTCATATTCTGAAATAATCTGGTATATTAATTACGTTTTTGATAAGACTGCTTTTTTGTAATAAGAAATTATTTTGGCTATTAACTTTCAAGGTGGATGATGTTTCGGTGTTGTCTCGCGAAATTCCTACATAAATCGCGATTTTCTTTAAATACGTATCTATCGACTGTCGAAAATGGAGAAATGGATAAAGATATTGAAAGCTTGTGTATCACGTCGTTTTATTTGGCAGCGCGTACATCATCGAAAACACTTATCGTTCAATCACTGTGGCCGAACATCGTTTTGGGCGTAACAGTCTCCGTATTAAGGATTACGTTATTTAACAATAGCGGTATAATTTTTGTGTAAACTGGGTGCTCTATTTAGTCCATTGTAGTGTTAGGCTGGGTTGGTATGAGTCAAGTGTAGGAGCAGTGGTCTGGAACGCGGTGTTCACTGTGGAATCTGCACGTGGGTCCGTCACACGTGTGCTGGTCTGACGCAGACTTACGCGAGGGTTATGTGCGCAAATCTTCCCAGTCTGTGTAAGGAAACTAGCAATGCTAGTGAACCAGTCTTACAGTTGTGTACGGTGTCATGTAATCCTAGCAAATGTTTATGGATAGAAAATGATATCTCGTATAAAATGTAAGTACAACTATTCTTTATTCTTTATTTTGGGTACTGTGCTGCGTGTATAGGAATAATTATTGTAAACGTAAATAAACACAATAATAATAAAGACCTTATAATTCATAATTTTAAAATACATTCGAAGTAACGCTATTCAATCATACTTCGATGACCGATGAAACTAATATAAAACAATATTTTAGGATACTTTTATATAATAATAATCAGATCGTATTTATTTTGTCATGAGATGAGAAGAAATATAATAATAAATTATAACACAAAAAACTAGGAAAATAATAATAATATGTATAAAAAATAATTATACATAAATAAATAACTGCATCATTAGTACTAGTAACGTTACATACATAGGATGCACCATTTACAAGCTCTGGTGAAAGAAGACATTGTTTAGATTAGATTTCCGAAACATGTAGAACCCAGATGTTCAGCCAAGCGTCTCTACAAAATTACGTAATTTTATCAACACTATGGTGTTTTAAATTCTGGATTGCTTTTACTACTGTTAAACTAAGGGATAGGGTCTTTATTGTCTCTGAAACTTTTGTAATATTTCAAAAGCGGGGATTTCTGATGTCTCTATCTCTGCTGTCTACTGCACAAAAATAATACCTCATTTCCTCTACACATAGATTCGATTACATCTTACAGGACTTTTCATCCTTTTTCATAAGGCGCCCATAATATGCTGTTGTACTACTCTAGTTATCACTGCTGCTACTTTAAATTTATTCTAGTATACTACTCGTATGAACTATTTCTAATCTTATTCATTCTCATCACACCACTCATCCATCTTAATAGTCGCATCTTTGGCATATTATGTTATCTTCTTGCACCTCTTTGGCTGCCCAACACTCAGAACTAATACCATAGTCCTAATTACGTTTATTTAGACATCGGCTTCAGGATTCCTAATTTATTCTGGTTTGTGTGTGTGTATGTGTTTAATATTTCTGGTTATGTCATTTCTGTTAAAAAAAATTCAATAACTGTTTAGTTTAGTCGAGTCACCGATAATCTCCTGCATTTTTACGGTTTTCATGATCTTAGAAAAAAGTTGAGTACCTACATTATTGCTTTCATTAGACAGTTTTCCAATAAAGGGTAAATTATATCGATGAAGAAAAGATATTCTATGTTGGTACTGAATGGAATTTTGATATAGTAAATGCTTGTTTCTCATGGCGCATCTATTTCACAATATGTAACTATTTATCTCCACTCTGATATCTCTTATCAAACCTTATCGATCAAGGCATCCTAGATTATGATATATTTGTGTTATGTTGTGAATATTTTTGAGAGTAGGTACTTCTGGAAAATGCAAACAATTTGCAATCATGTCTGCGCCACTTGTTGGTTAAGTGTTACTTGAAGATAAGTGGTTAATATAAAATATTAACGGAAAATATACATTTAATTTACATAAAGGTAAATAATAAATTATGATAAAATAAATTAATTTCATTAAAAACTGTAGAAAGGAGAGTTCGATAAAATTGATGGTTAGTTTTGAAACGCTAATTTTGAAGTGATCGTTTTTATAGTATTTTTTTTTAAATACTTTTGTTTGTTTATCTTTGTAAATTATGTAATTTACTCAGTCGGATGTAAGAGGTAGCTGTTCAATGTTTTAGGAAGGACATTAGTGGCACGTCGATAGAAATCGCAATAATAGGTACATCCTACACACGGTTAGCTGAACAGAGGTTGATAATATACCTATTATATGAAATACGAAGGAAATTAGCATCTAAACAAAATATTTGCCTAATTGTTGTGGCTTTTTTATATATGTTCAACACATGTTATTGCACTTTCAGTTTAAATTACTTAATGGCAAGCTGCCTGTTCTTATCTTACCAAGACGTAAGCTACATTACACAAAGGGGCCTCAGTCAACTAACGCACAGATTAGTCATTCGAAGAGGACATTAATTAAATTAACTCTGTAGACCCAGCGGTTTAAGACACAATTTTTTACAAATCATCAATTACATAAATTAATGATTAAATGATTATTATTTTGTTGTTACAGTGATGAAATCTACCATTAACACAGATGAAGATTTGATACAAGAATTAAAGCTCATATAATGAGACTTTAAAGCACAAACAATATTATTAAGATTTCGCAACAATGCCCGAGTTAGGAACAGTGATGCGAGCGATAGAATTGCAGCGACTGATTGAAGATAAAGTGTCGGAATGGCGAGAGAGGTCAGCCCGGGTCGCGGGTATAAGCGTAGTCGAGTCTTATCAGCAACCACTCAACTTCAAACGACATAATCACAGACGCAAAAACAGTGCTGAAATAAACAGAATTATCGCAAAGTACTCGAGAGTTAAAAGGACAGACGAACGTCATTCTGTCCTGCAAAAGTGTCCCGAAGAGCCACCCGTCCCACCTGCAAGGTTAAAAAAGGTACGAGCCAAGTTTTCCAAAAGCGAAAATAATCTTGTTTCTATCGGTGTCATGGACGAACGTCCGGACCCCATTCCTCAAGTGAAGTCCCAATTTAATATCTCTAAATATAACGCGAAAAGTTGCGAGGACATAACTGCTTTCGTCGATATCGGTCGTACAAAGAAGAGTAAGCTTTTTGAGGAAAAGAGTATATTGAATACCAAAGCTACCCCAATTACGAGGCCAAAGCTACATAGTATTAGTGAAGATATTTTGGATATATCAGATTTCGGTGATAGCGGCGTTGACATAAGATTTCGAACGAACTTTGTAACCTCTACTCCGTTATCGAACAGGAAGACATGTCCCGCCGGTGATTCAGTGTCAGTGATTGATTTTGAAAAGTGTACAAATCATAGTGTCAGTGATTTAAAAAAAGGTAGTTCGGAACCAGATATTGCTAGTAGGAATTCTGTGGATTCTACAAAAACTTTGGATGCCAGGAAACGTTGGAATCTCTTAAAACCGTTGAAACCTGCATTTCGGAAAGGAACATTAGACTGCTTAGTTCGTTGGCGCGGAAAGAAATCATCACCTAATCAATCCAAGTAAGTAAATTTATTTCCTTAATGGAAAGTTTTGTTGAAATGAGAAAAATGATGTGCGATATATCAACTTGCAAGTCAAGAAGTATAGACGCTATCTTACATGGAAAGTAGGTAGTTAATAGGTCCGGTAAATTTCCAGTATAGATTAATTAGTTAACTATGCACCCGTACATCTGTTATGAAGGACGCATTCCATACCTTCACATGTACCTACTAAACAGTAGAATTGTGTAATTTCCTGAGAGGAAAGGGCATATTACGTACAAATAGATGCATTGACGATACGGCTGTGATAATTTGAGGTTGATTGAATGAAACCTTCATAATGTTTAAATTCCATATATTCTTTTTTATAATTATTTATATCATTGTAGCAGCAAGTAAGTACTTTGACTTACTTTAAAAAAAATAGATCTTTAGTTTCAGAAAATGTGTTTATTTAATTTAACAGTATGTAAGTATATAACTAAACCTACTTATGTCAAAATGTATGAATTTTCTGTTTTCCCTTACGTTGGGAATGATATACGAGGATACATCGCTGTGTAAAAGTGATGAGTCAGAGAGAATCATTAGGTAACTGTTATTGTTTATATAAGTGTAAGTAATACCTAAATAATAGGTAGTCAATTAAAATTAGATCGCTATTATTATTTCATGCGCCATTCTAAACCGCCCCCTATGAGTATGAAGAACATTTTACTATGTTTTCGGAAGCCGATCTCTAAACCATATTGGGTGATCAATTAATGATGACGTTATTAACTAGATGGCGCTTAAAACAAAAATAAAATATACGTTTCTGGCACAAGTGCTTCATAATATTCACACTCATGTTATTATAATTTTATGTACGTTCTTTACCCATAGATAATTAACATATTTTTCCTCTCTATAAAAATAAGTTTTATATAAACTCATTGAATTTTAAATGAATGAAAACACAATATTTATTCTTTGCGAAACTCTTCACGGTGGCAAGTGGTATATTTCAACTATGCATTCCACACGGGTTATTGCTTTATGTGCAACCATTAATTACTTTGGTATTGAGATATAATTATTATGTACATATGTAAATAGAGTAAGAAAAATATAAGGCTAAAGCAGAAGCGGTCGTTAGGTTATTCAAAATTACCAACCTACGTAATGATGTAGTCACAACTTCACTGCTAATTAATTAAACCCGTTACTCGAGGAAATCTAATTTGAAACCCGTTACATGCAATTCCCCTCTACTTTAAGCGCCGTGGACGTTGTCTTTTTGTTTACTAGTTATCACATTGTGTTACTCACGCCCATTTCAAACTTTTAGTCGTAGATAATATTCATAATCTTTTATTAACGCGAGTATCACACATTTAAATAAAATACTGTATACCGGATTAAAACGCGATTTATTATTTATATTGTCTCCCCGCGACCACGGTTGCTGAAAAGCATCCGAAACGTCGGGATAAATATTTTAAACAATATAAATAATAAATCGCGTTTTAATCCGGTATACAGTATTTTATTTAAATTTCAGTCGTAGACTTGATAATGGATCTTTATATAAGCAATACCTTTTACATAATGTTCACGTTTCACCTCTAATCGTTTAGTAAACGATGAAGATTTTCTTTCGATTTTATATGCAAATACCTATTAACATTTATATTATAAACTATATTTTATCAAAATAAAATATATCCATTGCTAATTAGGGACAGTTAAGAGCTTATATTAGTAAAATAGCTTTTCAAATCGGTTGTGGTAACTTTGCTCAAATAAACATACCTAAAACTTTAGGTGTGTATATTATTTCGGTTGTACACGCAAACAGTCTATAAAATCTTAAAATATTCGTCAACTTCCAGTCTACTAAATTCAATATCACGTTTAAGAAAAAACGTATAAAAAATCAACATCAAAGAGTATGTAAGATAAAAATTAAAACGAAAAATCAATTGTCGACTCGTCTATATATAAACTGAAATAAACGATTCAAAAGTGTATGTAATTGAATAATAGTTTTTCTTGTCTTACTAAAAATATTTTTCCTTGGTGGAATGCTACAATTTTGAGCGTTTGTAGTTCATGTTCATCACCGAGTGAGTGCCCGAATGGTGATGCTGTGTATTCTATATGCTACATCTGTAAATAAATACTTGGCAAGTTGAGTTAGTATACCACAACGAGTTGGTTATTAGCATCACAATAAGTCATACCAATCTTGTAATTTGTATTGTAGACATTCAACGCAAATGGTCGACCAACTCACTGCATTGAATCATCAAGGATCTGTACCGATAGTATAACTAACAACAATATTAGGAGATTTTTATGCTATTCAAAGGTACAGGTTTTTAAAAGATAATGGAAGACTTCATTAAAGAAGCCTAAACAGTAAACAACAGTTTGTTCGTTCGTTTCGTTATAAGATTCGTTTAATTCAACATCACCTATATTGAACGAATCTTGTATATACCTTCCACGTAAGTTGTAACTTGTAACCAACAAAGTATTTATTAACGTAGACCGTACGTTATGATTATCTTTTTTAATGATATAACCACAGATATAGTTTTAATCGTCTTATACCTATACAAAAAAATATTTTTACACAAAAAATAACTCACAATAATTGACGAAATAGTCTAGAAAACGAAAAACAATCATTTTGTTCGTAACGAATCGAATGAAATAGTAAGTAGATGTTATAGAGAAATTATTTTCGATGTGCGTTTGGGTGTTTGGAAATCTATGGACTGTGACGACAAACCGGTGCTCATAAAATTGAGTAAAGGAAGTCACTACATATTGTTTTTTTTTATGACAGATATCGACAGACGAGCATGAGGTTCACTAGATGGTAGGTGATATCTCAGCCACAGAACATCAGTCAATGATGCGCCGTCGACCTACTTTTACTTCGAGAATTCGGAAATTCATAGACTGAAACTGAAACGCGCAATATTGTGAATACACGTGAACGTTCGATCTATGAACGTTACCCGGTTGGAATTTCGATATTCCTCCCACCCGTTCAATGCCCGAAGTTACTAGACATAGGGAAAACATGCTTACAGAAAATTATAAACTTGTCGTCCCGGTGGGATTCGAACCCACGACCCATCGACGCGCACGGCAGGAGCCCGTCAATTGTCCAGAATACTTATAAATAACTGGCTGTTTAGCTTACCACATCTATTCGCGTCTCGTTTAATCTGTACTACAATAGGCAGATGATACTACGAAACCTATTTAAAGTCTGAATCTACTACTAGACTAGTGGTCCGGGCTAGTTTTGACGCCCACACGATAATCCACATTGCATGATTCGTAACTACAGTTGCTTACCTCCCCTCGAACTATTATAAAACCCTCCAGTCCTGAAGACGGAGTAGTGATGTGTTGATGCCAATATCAAATGACGTTAGTTTTATTAGCGTATGCTGAGGAAACGGAAGTTCTGGGGGCTTAGCACGAACGACTATCGACAAAGTATCCGAATCGTCAAACTGTCCGATGTATGAAAAATCATTTGAAATTTCATACAAATGACGACGATACGAATACTCTTTCGATACTTGTTCGTGCTCACCCCTCTGTATAAAAACATAGCGACACTACACACACACATATTACAAACATTGAAATTAACTCTCTGTTGTTTTTCTCAGCTAAACAGATTTTGATGAAATTTACTTTAAAATCCTAGGGAGGATATACACAGGCAATTTTTCCCGGCGAAAATATGTGTGCGAGGCAATACGCGACATCTAAATACCTATAATGCTTCTCTATGGACGCGAGTGGCACCACGGGGTGTAGGTATTTGCCGAATTTTCTTATTTTTAATATTATGTACAATGTACATATGATATATAAAGTCAGGATAATCTACTTGTTGCGTACACAAATTTCCATACAATACCTGTGAAATTCAAGTAACTTAACAAGTGAGTTAGGAACAATCAGATTCTCATGATTCATTATACAAAGTTGGAATAACCTAGTCACGAGTATGCTGTGCAACAATAACTCGTAGCCTTTGGATTCCGTACATTTGGTGCATCTATTATGATATTATAAAAAGGAAAGATTTGTTTGTTTGTTACGGTTTAACTCTTAAACAGCTAGACCGAATGTTTATTTTTTTTTATTTGTCCATCTATGTACATTGCACCCGTGCGAAGCCGGGGCGGATTGCTATTTTATTATATTATTGTTATTTTATGGCAACTTTAGTAATTAGTTATGGGTTCACTCGTAATAATTGTTCAAAAAACTAACAATGGGTGTTTTCCTTGTAGCCTTGGATCTCTAAAAAAACTGGAGTAGACGCTTAAGCCAACGCAAACAAAGCTTTGCACTGAGACGTCTTGTTGTCAGTCACTGGCAATTCGCGATACGCGTAGCCTGAAACTATATGCAACATTCTGTACACAGTTTCAGCTTAATGTAGTCGTACTTAGTGCGTGATATATACCGTATAGTAAGACATTTGAAGTATATAGGTATTATATTTGTGTTATGTGATAATGGATACAAACATTAAAGAAGATCCCTGGAAATTTGTGTACAAAAGACTGCAAGAAAAGGAAATTATTGGTCGTAAAAAGTGAGTTTAATCCATAACTGATAGATTGATAGAGTTTAATCCATAGCATATTAGAGTATAATTAATGAAAGATAATTTTTGAAAGTTATGGAAATTAGTTTAGTTCCGTAAAGTCCATAGGCAAATTATATGTATACAGTTCGTATTATTTGACTCTACATGGGTTTTCTATTGTTGGTATGTTTGACAATCAAAATCAATAAATCAAAAGTTTTTTATTTCAAATAGGCCTTTGCAGGCTCTTATGAAACGTCTAGTTGCACGGTTCCAAAAAGTGGGTCTCATGGAGAAGAACCGGCAAGAAACTTCATGGACACTCTTTTCTTGTATCAAATCTCTTTTATTGTTACATGTACTTCCAAAAAACAGGAAGGAAACTTCGATTTATCAAAGAGACTATCGTTTGGTTACTATTTCTTAAATTTAATAAAGTTTAAATCATAATTTTATTTTATAGAACATTAATTAATTTGAACGTGTTATTGTACTGTGATAAGAATTTATGACAGAATATTATAAAGTTATTATTATAATATACAGTTACTGATACCAAAGAGTGGTTTTAGTGATTCATATTTATAAAAAGATGATCTAAATGTTTGTG
The DNA here is from genome assembly GCA_905404175.1 of Anthocharis cardamines. Lineage (NCBI taxonomy): Eukaryota > Metazoa > Arthropoda > Insecta > Lepidoptera > Pieridae > Anthocharis > Anthocharis cardamines. Next base: position 5,790,378 of record FR989961.1, read on the forward strand.
TTTCGATTAACTGATAATTTTTTATTTACAAAATATGTCGAGAGTATCAGTCTCTTCAGGATATTTTTTACTTATCTATTTTTTACTGCTTTGTCCGCGTTATCTTGTGTGTATTGTGAATACATCTAGGGGCGTATCTGGTATGCTAGATGCCCTACTCTCCGACTCCGTAGCTAAATAACAAAAAAAATAATGATATTGAATAATTGAAGTAAAAATAACAAAATTATATGAATGATGATAAGATTGTCTAAGTCAGCGTCGTTAGATACTGGGATATTGTTTTTTTTGTAACAATTAAATGTTTTTCATAAATTTTCTTTTGCCTGGCCTGCACGAGTTTTTTGTTGCTGTCACCTAATGTCACCTGTCACCAACAAGCCGCCCACTGTATTGTCATCGGGTGACAAAACGATTTGGAAAACAAAGCTTATTTGGGCTCGAGATGCTGGTTGCTGTGATATGTGCTCTCGAATGACAAAAAGTAACCAAGTGAGCGCACTCGCATAGCAATACACAGGTTGGGTGACAGTCACGTCGCTGACGGATGACACTATTTGTCACTGTACCTATTGTCACGTCTCCATATTTGGCGCAGTTTCATATATCTCCATAGCATTCAAGTAGGTAACAAAAAATCACAATGAGCAGGGGGGCCCAGCAGAATATCATCTCAATCCATATTCCATACTCCAAAGACCGCAGCAACTGAGATGAGCTAAACGTTGAAATATAATATAACATATGGCGCGACTACTAAAAAAATCTCACCAAGTTTTGCTCCCCCCAAAATTTTGCCGTTCTAGGCCTGGGCGCAGGCCTATTCTACTCGGTCTATACGCCTATTGGCGCGGCGTGGCAGATTCGCGCAACACGTTTAGATACGGTTTACGTTATTAATTTAGTTTAAAACGTTAAAAGGGCTCTCTTCAAACAAAACAAAATATCTTTATAAATAACTTAATAATAATCTAAAACGTGCAGTGACTTGTATGCGAATTGTATTGTATGTTTACTGGGTTTAATGTTATGAAAAGAAAGTTCTCGAGTTGCCGCCGTTAACCGACAGCTGGCGTTGCCGTAGCTTCTTCACGACATCCAAGAGGCGTACATAGGGGAATCCGAATAAGTTTTACCGCACATAAGCATAAAGTAAGATACTATGTAACTTTTAAATCCTAGCACGAGAAAAACGATGGAAAATAAAGCAAACTAGACGTTTGAGGTATTGGCAAGTTAGTAGGCAGATACATGAAACTTAAGATTAAGTGTTAGAACGTAGGTACACAAAGTAAGTTTTCTTGTACCATTTTCCTTAGTCTGTTGATGACAATGCGATGAATGTTGGATTAAAATTATTACAAGTGGGTATTATATTTCAAATATCTCTTCATAGAAGGATTAATTATTAATTACTGTATAATATTATCTATTTGCAAAAATACTTGGAATTTTTCGTAAGATTATTACCTACATTTTATACTTTTAAAATGCAATGACTGCAGAACAATAATACTCATAATAAATAAATTAAACACTAGATAAACTTTAGTCAGTGACTATCAGAGTCATCAACAATGTATCATCATCATTTATCTCATTAAATCAATTTAAATCTCGCAATTTAAATTATATAAATATGTTTAATTTATGAGAAGTTTAGCCCAGTCTGGTTAGAATTACAAATGGCATTAATTCCCTTCCCGATTTTTGCACCAGCCTTTGAGGGTCAGCAGGAGTCTAAATTCAAAATAACGACCAATCTCGACCCCGACTTTAATCTTGGTTTTAAGGGAGTAAACTTTTTTCGATAATAACTCGGCCATTTTTCAATTATCGAGAAAAATCATAATGACTAAACTTGATCATTATTTGACCATCTACATTTAGTTTCTTGCTCATTTTTATATCCGACCGATGTTTTTCGATTTAAGTGGGAAAATGAAATAATTGAAAAATCTCAATTAATATTGACTTTAAGCCTAAGTGTAACGAAACGAAGCTTTCGAAACAAGGGCATCAACCATTTTAATCTTTACTTTTTTTAAATCCAATATTTCAAGTCCTATGCTCGAGATAGTCACTGAGTCACGTAATTAAAATATTATATATAGAAAATATCCAATAATTGCTTGACAGCATAGAGCGCTGACCCCCCGAGTCAAAACATCATTTGGCTGTCGCTTCTCGAGATTCATGAAACCGTTTCTGTTCAACGTGGTTAACACTGAAATCGGAACACCAATGAATCTCTATGAAGCAAAAATAACAGTCAAGAATTGGCTCTTGTGTCTAGACTACAAAAAAACAGAAAAACTCCTTGACATTCTAAAATAATATATGTATATCAATCAAAGTTCATATCACACACCTTACACACTTACATTACACCCTTATAGGCACATAAGTATTTATTTTTTCTTAATATTGTTTTATCTTATATACACTACATATATACACTTCAGTGGGTTAAATCAATTCTTCTGCTACGTCAAGCCTAATTCAAATATATAATCCAGGGCCCCAAGATACAGGGTTTGCCTAGTTTGGGGCTCACTGTTTATTCAAGTAAGCTCTAAGGCATAAGCAAGCATTATTTAAATAGTAATTGTTGTATTTTTTCCTCTTTTTAGTTAATTGTATGGTCCATCATTTTTTTTTTTTTTTTTCTAAATTGTGTAAATGTAGTATTAGTGTATTTGCCATGCCAAGGCTTTATTGTAATTTTGTAACGTTTAAATTAAATAAATAAATAAATAAATAAAATAAATAAAAATAAATAAACTCCAAGTCATAAATAAAATATGCGACCGTATAAGTGACCGAATAAAACAACACAATAAATTTAATTATAGGTACCTATATTAGAGACATAAACGATACCTAATTACCTTGGTATGGCATAACACAATAGTAATATAAATAACTATCTTTGTAAATATTAATATGAGTAGATAACTAAAAAATATTCTTTGAATAACTTCCAAAAAAAAATATTCATTATTAATATTATCATAAATATTATCCCGACGCGACGCCGACGTTACGAATGCTTTTCAGCAAGCTTGGCTACTAGACCAGTGTCGATAATTTTTGAAACCAAAAAAAATAATAGTAGAATGAAACCCATTTGGTAGAAGGTAGAAGAGAATATAATTATAATGAAAGGAAAATTCCGGCAAAACTACAAGTCGTATGGAAAAAAAGGTAATAAAAAGATCTACATTTTTTTTTGTATTTACACTTTTTTCACATAACCTCAAAATATAAAATAAAAAACCAATAACTTGAGTAATTTTTGGCCATATGTACCTACTTTGTCTGGACTGGACGCATTATGTCTTAAATAGGCCCCTCTTTAAAAAGACTAATAAATTTCAATTCCTGTCCAATTTCACTTCACTTCTTATTTTATGATTGTTTCACTCTTATTTAATGTGTGAAAAGATAAAGTAATGTGAAATAATAATATTCTTAAGAAAATTTATGTTTCGAATTAATTTAGTTCTGTCGATTCGTAAGAAATCTGAGAGGCTGTTGGAAAAACATAAACCCAGTTAATATAGTCTTTTATTAACGCTAGTATCACACTTATAAACACAAAATACTTTATAACGGATTAAAACGCGGTTTATTATTTATGCCGACGTTCCGGATAACCATCCGGAACGTCGTTCAGCAATCGTGAATAATATAAAAAATAAACCGCGTTTTAATCCGTTATATTTAGTATATTATTTAAATAAACCTAGTTGTAATATTGTCTTTTATTAACGCGAGTATCACACATTTAAATAAAATACTGTATACCGGATTAAAACGCGATTTATTATTTATATTGTTTAAATTATTTATCCTGACGTTTCGGATGCTTTTCGTCTACCCGCGACCACGGTTGCTGAAAAGCATCCGAAACGTCAGGATAAATAATTTAAACAATATAAATAATAAATCGCGTTTTAATCCGGTATACAGTATTTTATTTAAACCTAGTTGTTCTACTGAGCCCCTTAAAAATCTTATTAAGGAATTTTTAAAATCTTCAACTTGTTCGGAAATTTTGAACGAGATGAGCGAGATTTCTGCATTTCTGATTTCACTCATCAGCATTTAGTATTTCGATACTCACAAAGGGTTTTAATTTTTTTTTTGTCAATTTAAAATTTTCAACAAAACATTTACTTACTCGTAACATCTTAGTCACCATTCACTGGACTGATGAAAATATTGTGTAGAATACAAAATCGCCAAAAAAAGAAATTAATAGTTTGCCTGAACTGGTGAAGGTCGTTCACAGAATGATGTCATATTGTCGGAACTATATTTTCTCAAGGTTTTATAAGAATTAAAATATAGTTAATTAAAACAAATAAACAAGTACAACACATCCCCACCCAATGGCGTTGTAACCCCTTTCCAAATTATTTTATTTCCAAAAATAAGATTTATTTTAGTCCTAAATGTTTGAAGGTAGTAGCAGTCAGGAAGTGCAAGCTGCGAGATGGATTGACAGTGTTTGAATACTGATAATCGCTATGTTCTTATTACAAAAGCACGTGCGTAATGTATGCTGGTTTAGTGTTGTGGTTGCGTTTTAGACAGGCTAACGCGGCCGCCTTGAATTACGTCAGCTCCATTCCATTCGTTCGTATTACGAAGCAAAACAATCGTTCAGAGACGCGTTGCTATTGCTGACACGATTATTGTAATGTTAGATAAATTTGAGTGTTGTGACCTATATGATATGAAGCGAAATTAATATAAATATAGAAAATAATTTGTGACAATACGGTATACGGAGCCTGCATACGGAACCGTTAGGTTATGTTTCTGTTTACGTCATTGGTCTGTTGATTGTTAAACATGGATATGACTCGCTTGCGATCGTGATTCATTTATCTGCATATAAGTAATATTCTTATGGTTACTTCGACAAACCAAACACCTACCAGAGACAGCTTTGTTAAGTATCTACCTATACAAAACTAAAAATGGATGAAGAATCGATGTGGAAAAGTTTTTATGAAAAGTTACAACAGCAAAAATCTTTAGAGGAACAAGTACATGAAAGCCGGTAAGTGATTATTTGTGTCGGAGAAAGTATGAAATAACACGAAGCAATTTTATTTGAATTTGACCTTAAATCAATAATTTTAGTATCATATTTTTATAGATATTAATTATATAATATACTTAGGTATATAATATTATAAAGAGGAAAAAAAAATTGTTTGTTACGATTTAATTCAAAAACTACTGGACCGATTTTAAAAATTCTTTCACCAATAGAAAGTATTATCAGCGAGTTACATAGGATTCTTTGTTTATAGTACTTCTACATACATTTCACCCGTGCGAAGCCGAGGCGGATCGCTAGTAATATATGTCATATACATATATTACTAGCATATATTATATATTAATTGACTTTTATATTATCTGGATACTTACTATTCAGGCATAATGATAACTTAATTCTAATAAGTTTTTTGGGTAGTGGGAACATAGTATAACAGTAATAAATATCACAGACTAGTCAGAGATACTAGGTAGCACTAAGTACGTAAATGTATAAATAACAACAAATGATATAGGGAACGCAGTTACAGTGCATACTGCATACTCAATACCAAATCAATACGCATGCGCTTGACGTCTTCACAGACCATCATCAGTAGGACACCGTATACCTAAGTAAAAACTACAGAGTACATATTATGCAAAATATTTATATATATGTTAGCAGTTAGATATCGATAGATGAGGCTCACTTGATGTTAGGTGATACCCCAGCCACAGAACATGTCAATGATGTGCTGTAGAACTACCATTCGGAAATTCATAGACTGAGACCGAAATGCGCATTGGTTAACGTTTTTCCATCTATGAACGATAGTTCGTTATCCGGTCGAAATGAGATGGAAAACTGTCGGCCCAAATGTAAAGTAATTTCTTACATTGATTAAAAATATAACTGTAATTAAAAAAAAATCAGAATTCTTTTGAATAATGACGTTTTCAATTGCATATTCATTTACTTTATTTTTATAAACTACTCTATTCAGTACAACTACTTCTGTACTTTACTATTTCCCTTTGGCATACTTCACTTCATTAATAATCGCCAAATTCACATCGAATCATCAGTGGTCATCAGCGCCTTTTTAGTTGGTTTTGGAACTATAATCTAACAGCTTATCATGGACACTTGAAAGTAAAGCCCTCATAGTTTACAAAAACAGCCGCGCGCAGCCCCCACGCCAGTTGACATCTTTTCTAGTATGAATTTGACAGCTGTCAAAATGGGCTTTTAAAAGTGGCCCCCTGACTGTAGGTGGTAGGTGGGTCGTTGTTGTGTTAACGAAATGCAACTGTTAATCTGTGAGCCTGTTAAAAAAGCAGCTAATTTTATTAACTGGTTTGCAGTAATGTCAACAGATTTTACGTAGCAATTATTAGAGTAACAGTTAATAAATTCAACTGGTTTTGCGTTAAATAAACAAGCTTCGGATGATGTTAGCGACTATGCGTTGAATGCTCGTTGAGCTAATCTTCGCGTTGCGTTCGAAAGTCGTTGAATGATAGAATTAATATATATTTACGGCTTTTGCGGTACATTCGCACATACATTCAACCTGGGTAACTGGTACCAATTTAGAAGGATTTTAAGGGGCTATGCATTCTTTATTGTTTTATTATTTAGTGTTTTTAGTGGGATATAACCTCAGTAAATCTAAATTTCTATATTATTTAAAAGAATATAACTAAATAAACTAAACATTTATTTTTAAAAGTTAAATAACATTGTCCTACTTAAGGACGTGATGAATAAAATTGATTTTCTAAAAAGTTTCATACCTCATAGGTCAAATTAACTTCAATTAATTAAGTAATCTTGAATGAAAAATAGCCTTTTTCTTGTGGCGTGGGAGATACTGTGAAGTTCCGACTCGATATACCTACTAAAAATATATGTTCAATAACTTTCGTAGACGAGAACACAAATTCATTTCAAAGTTGAACGCAGTTTTTATAGCTGTCAAATGTCATAAATATGACAATTAACAAATGACAATAACTAAAGAAGATTCCGAGGCGGGAAAGTCATCAATAAGTAAAGGCGCGCTCTTTTTAAAATTAATTTTTAAAAATATTTTCTATACTTTTGTTCTATTTCAAATACGTTACTAAGGTTCTCCTAATAAAGGTTTAGTCCAAAATAAATAAAATGACCAAAAAGAGACGGTGGAAAGAAAATCCACCAGACCCACGGATCGGGTACTCTTCGGACTCAGACTCTGGAGAATTGGATAATGCGGACAAGTACTTAACTTATAAAGTTAAAGGATATGTCCGCAAGTATCCCGAAGATATTCCGCAAAAGGACTTGGTTGTGTTCTTAGCACATAAGGAGGAAGGCAAAGTATTCAACGACAGGGATCGTATGGCCTTGTCTAAGGGCATTCGGGAACATGGTGTGTCTGGAGTTATGCATTTGCGCTCCATCAACAAATATAAAGTCGGTATAACTTTTGATTTACCAAATAATGCTAATATGTTTATTCAAAATAAGAAATTATTAGATCATCTTACATTAATAGCCACAATACCAGCTGGAGGTACCGAAGTTACTGGAGTTCTCACTTCAGTGCCAAGTGATATGTCTAATAAGGAAATTTTTGGTCTGATAGGCAGCTCGAAAAATGTGGTACAAGTAAGGCGTTTCATGCGCAGAGTCAGGGGTGACAACGGAGCAATAACCTATGCTCCTACACAAACAGTTGCAGTTACCTTTGCCTCCCCCATCCTTCCAGAATATGTTTATTTAGATTCTTGGCGTCACGAGGTTAAAAAGTATATCCCTCCAGTTAAGCAATGCCTCAAATGTATGAAATATGGACACATAGCTAAATTTTGTCGCAACTCTGAGGTTTGCTCAATATGCACATTAAACCATAACTTTAAGAACTGCCTAACCGATTCACAAAATGCAAAATGTGTCAATTGTAACGGTAACCATATCGCCATCTCCATTCAGTGTCCTTTGAAAAAACAAAAAATTGAAGAAAACAAAATTAAAACAAAGAGTGTAAACTATTCTGAATTATTTAATCCAAATGCTTTTCCAGCTCTTTCTGCTCGAACCTTAGAAGTACAAATAAACAATTTAATGAAATCTAACACATTTATCAACACTTTAGTTGAAACAATTATTAAAATAGTCAGTAATAAAGATATACCAGTAAATACAACATCAATTAAAGAAGTATTAAAATCTACCTTAAGTAACAAGTTCCCATCTGCCTCATAATGGATTTGTCATATTTAAATATCATTCAGTGGAATGCTCAAAGCCTCAACAGTAATAAACATATATTTAGTAATTTCCTCTATACACATAATATTGATATAGCTATAATTAGTGAAACATGGCTTAGGCCTGAACAAACTTTTAAAATAAGTAATTACAACATAGAAAGGAATGATTGCGGTAACATACATAATGGAGTCGCAATTATAATTCATAAAAACATAAATTATACAAAAATTGACACATATTTTGATAATTCATTACAAAATATATGCATTAAAATAGCAGTTAACAACAAATACTTATATATAGTAAGTTTTTATAGTCCCTTAAACTCAGTTCCTGTCTTCAATAAAGATAAATTTGAGCAATTATTGAGGTCTATTCCTCAACCTTTCATATTTGCTGGTGATTTTAATGCACATCATACTTCTTGGGGATGTAACTATGACTCTCCACGAGGACGTAAACTTTTAGATGTCTTCGATGAAAACAACTTAGTTTTGCTCAATAGTGGTCAACCAACAACTGTAGGTTCTACAACATGGCGTCCCAATGCTCTTGACCTGACATTGGTCTCTTCATCTCTTGCATGTAATTGTGAATGGAGTGTAAATGATAGTCCTCTTGGTAGTAGTTATCATATTCCTGTTTTAATAAAAGTAGTAATTAGTGAAAATCATAACAATAATTTGAATGGGGGAAATTGTTCTAATGCTATGCATTTGCCTCTCTATCCCAACTATAAGTTAGTTAATTGGCAGAAATATAGCAACCAGGTTGATGATTTGTTAGTTGATCTAAAAATAGATAGATTAAATCCTCTTGATTCATATTTACATTTTTGTACAATTTTACGCAAAGCTGCTTCTAATTCTATTGCAAATAGTTCAAACCGCAAACCTACTAGTAATACCATTGATTGTTCTCTTTTTAAGAATAAAGGTAAAAAGTCCCCTCTCCCTTGGTGGAATCAAAAGTGTACTGAAGCTGTATTAAACTTCAAAACTGCATATTTAAATTTTAAAAATGATCCAAAAGAAGAAAACTATATCCATTTTAAAAGACTTAGAGCTGTAAAAAAGCTTGTCATAAAATCAGAAAGACAAAAAAGTTGGTTTTCTCTATGTGAAACTTTTAATAGGAATACGCCAATATCTGTCATATGGAAATTCATGCGTAAATACAACAAAACATATATTTCCAATAATTGTGACAATGATACATGGATATTAGATTTTTTGCAGAAGTACACACCAGACTATGTATCAAACACTATGTCAAATCACAATAATAACAACATTAACTCCAGTAATAGGTTTCTTGTCAGTCCTTTCACAATTAATGAATTAATATCAGCCATAACCTCAAGAAGAGATACTGCTTATGGTCTTGATGGAATACCCTATATTCTACTTAAAAAAATTAGCATTGCCAGTTTAGAATCATTTCTAAATATATTGAATTTAATGTGGGATAAAAACATTATACCAGAAGAATGGAAAAAGGATTGTCTTATACCAATTTTAAAACCAGACAAGCCTAAGTTTTGTCCCGATTCTTATCGGCCCATAGCACTTACTTCCTGTGTTGGTAAATTATTTGAACAATTGTTAAAACAACGATTATAGTTTTACGTAGAAAATAACAACATATTACCTTCCAATCAATTTGGTTTTCGTAGAAAATTTTCTGCCAGGGAAAGTATTTGTCAACTACAGCTTGATGTTCGTAACTCTTTGTCGGATCGTAAAAATCTGGTAGCTGTATTTTTTGATGTAGCAGGTGCATTTAACAGTGTTAATATAGATATTCTTTGTCATGAATTATTATTGTTGGGAATTCCTGCACAATTTACAAATTGGGTAAAAAAATTCTTAACCAATAGGGAAGTATTTGTTAAATTAAATAGACATCTTTATGGTCCTAGACTTTCATTCAAAGGAGTATGTCAAGGAGGGATATTATCCCCACTTTTATTTATATTGTACATTCATAGATTAAATATAATCCTAGGATCTCAAGTTAAAAATCTTCAGTTTGCAGATGATTTAGTTATATACACATCAGGGAAAAATCAGTCGGAAGTAGTTCAAATTATTAACAATGCTTTAACAAATCTGTACAAATATTTTACTTACCTTGATCTTAATGTGAATCCATCTAAGTCTAAAGTCATTGTATTTGGCAAACAATCGCGTGACATGCCTATCATACTATACAATTATTATTCTTTGCCGGTCTCGCTTGAAGTAAAATTTTTGGGAGTTATTTTTACTCATAAGTTAACTTGGAATAGTTACGCTAAGCACATAATAACTAAAGCAAATAAAGCCTATAACATCTTAAAATCTCTTTCAGGTTCATACTGGGGCGCTGATCCTAAAATTCTGTTGTTGTTGTACAAATCATTAGTTCGTAGTCATTTTGAGTATGGTTTTTATTGTTTCGCTGCAGATACTAGTGTTGTAAATAGTTTAGATCTTTTGCAAAACAAATGTTTACGTCTAATAACAGGAGCTTTCAGAAGTACTCCTATTAACGCATTGCAGATTGAATGTAATATCCCACCGTTAGCCATTCGATTCAACTATTTAAAAGAAAAATTCTTACTTAAACTTTATAGTGTATGTGGTAATCCATTTTTGATCAATTTGTTACACTCTGCATCTCATTCAAATGTTAAATCATTTTATATGCTGCAAGGTCTTCAAAATTTCACTGATTTTATAGAAAATACAAACATTCATCAATCTAAGCATGTCTTGCCATGTTACGAGGGTTCTTATAGTGGTAAATTTCCAGCAATTAATATAGTTATAAAGAATAAAGAAGATTTATTTTCAAAAGAAGAAGTAAATGCAATGCTATCAGAATGGTCAGATCATAAATTTATTTATACTGATGGATCCAAAAACAGTGAATCCGTGTCTTTTGCTATTTATGAGCCTTCCTCAAAAGTAGGCATAGGTCAGAAAATCAATAAAGATGCAAGTATATTCACAGCGGAAGCTGTCGCTATCTTAAGTGCTTTGAAACATATCGAGAATTGCTATATGGAGCACACAAAATGGGTTGTTGTAAGTGATAGTATGAGTGTTCTACAAAATTTAGCAAATAATAATCTAAATGCTCATACTAATTATGTTATATTCTTAATAAAACAGTTATGGGTTGAACTAACTCATTTAAATGTAGTAATTAATTTTGTGTGGGTGCCTTCGCACATTGGTGTTCAAGGTAACGAACATGTTGATTACTTGGCTAAACAAATTGTAAAGTCAGGAGATTCTCCTATTAATATGAGTATTCGTATTCCTTATACAGATGCAATTAGTTTAATCAAACAACGGATGTGCCAAGCATGGGGAAAACATTCATATTATTGCACAAACGTTCAAAACAAAGGAACTTGGTTCGCCGGTCTCGATGTCCAAATAAATTCTACACCTTGGTTTTGCAAGCACAAAATATTCACAAACAAGAAATTTTATACAACTATTTCTCGCATGCGTTTTGGTCATTGTCGTTTAAATTACCATCTTCATCGTATTAAAATGGTTGATTCTCCATATTGTGTCTATTGTCAATCATCAAAAGTACAATCACTACATCATATCTTCTTTGAGTGTTCGTCTTTCAACATTCAGCGCCTTGTGTTGTCTGATGGGCTTTTAAAAATTTACAATAAAGTTGAAAGTATCCCGCATTGCATTCAGGAGTTACTTAAAAATGCCTCAACTTTTATATTTTTGTACAGATTTGTTATTGAAACTGTTAACGATATTTAAAATTATATTTATGTACTCTTTGTTACAGTAGTAAAATAATAGGATAATAAGTTAATTATAATATTAAAGCTGTAAATATATTTTTTCTAGTAAATAAGTTTTTTCAGAATTTTTAAATTAGATTCTCCGTCACCACTCTTCGGGAGTCCTGACGGACAAGATAACGGGATTTGTAAATGGAAATGTGCCTTTTCTACTCTTTGTTGGGTAGTAATAAATAAAGAATTGTACGTACGATACGTATGTAAAATCGGATTGAACAAAATGTATTTAACTGAGATTTTAAAATTAAATGACATACGTCAGACTTATGGCCGCGTGGAAATAAAGATATGATAATAACTACTTATATTACGAAAAATACTGGATATTGGAAGATTCCGTCTTTGACGGGGGTCGTCATTAATTAAAAGAAGAAGTACTATATTACAATACATATAAAGGATAAGAAACGTAAGACATAAATAAGGAGAGATAAAAGGGGAAAAAATAACATAAGACAAGGCGGTATGGTCGAAAGACTTTAGCCTGCCCTATGGGCAAAAAAAAAAAAAAATAAATAAAAAAATAAAGAAGATTCCTTCATCGTTGGGACTTGGGGGATAGCGGCGAATGAATTGTCAATTGATAAATAATTGGACTCATTATCAATAACATTGTATATAAATGTGAGAAGTTATCTTATCGTTTGACGCAGTGTTATTTAAATCATCGTATCTCAGCGAAACTGAGAGATTAAGCTATCTAAGAAATGAATTTTGTTCGCGCAACGCTTATTTCTAAACAAAATTCACTAACAATGGAGTGCCGACAGTTACATTTATTAAAAAAACAGGGTTATATCAATGGACAGTGGATGAAAGCACAGAGCAATGAGTTCTTTCCGGTTCTAGACCCAGCTAATGATAAAGTTATCGCCGACATACCTGATATGGACGCCAGAGATGCTAAAATTGCAGTTGATGCAGCTGCAAATGCATTCAAAACATGGAGGGATACTACAGCAAAAGAGCGTTCAAGTATACTTAGAAAATGGTTTGATATATGCCAGAAAAACAGTGAACATTTAGCTGCAATCATCACTGCTGAAGCAGGTAAACCTTTAGTTGAGTCTAGGGGAGAAATAACTTATGGAAACTCTTTTTTGGAATGGTTTGCTGATACTGCACGTCACATTAATGGTGAAGTCATACCAAGTCCCTGGCCCAACAAGCAAATTATGGTAACGAGACACCCGCTTGGTGTGGTTTCAATAATCACTCCATGGAACTTTCCCTTTGCTATGATAACTCGCAAAGTAGGAGCACTGATGGCAGCGGGTTGTACTTGTGTCATTAAGCCAGCTGAAGATACTCCACTAACAGCATTAGCTGCAGTTCAGTTAGCTGAAGAAGCTGGTGTACCAAAGGGTGTCATTAATGTAATTACTTCAAGCCGAAAGAATGCTCCTGGTGTCGGGAAGGTTTTGTGTGAAGATCCAAATGTTGGGTGCATTTCATTTACTGGTTCAACAAACATTGGTAAAATCCTTTATGGTATGGCGGCAAAGAATATTAAAAGAGTGTCACTAGAGCTAGGAGGTAATGCTCCTTTTATTGTTTTTCCCAGTGCAGATATAAACCATGCTGTTGAGCAAGCTATGTTGGCAAAGTTTAGAAACAATGGTCAAGCATGTGTTGGAGCAAATAGATTTTTGATACATGAAGATATATTTGATAGTTTTGTTCAATGCTTCAAATCAAAAATACATGACCGATGCATATTAGGTCCTGGTATCAAAGAAGGTGTTACTTGTGGACCTCTAATTAATGTAGAGCAGACAAAGAAAGTATCTGGCCTGGTTGAAGATGCAGTTTCAAAAGGTGCAAAAGTCATTATTGGTGGAAAAGTTGCTAAAAATATTGGGAATAAATTCTATGAGTCAACTTTGTTAGTAGGTGTAAACAAAGAGATGGCAATATACGAAGAAGAAATTTTTGGACCTGTAGTTGTATGCTTGAAGTTTAAAACTGAGAATGAAGCTTTGGAAATTGCAAATAGTACTAGGAGCGGATTGGCTTCCTATGTTTTCACTAAGGATCTTGGTCAAGCATTTAGAATGTCTCGTCAGTTGGAATTTGGCATGGTTGCAATTAATGATGGTGCTATGTCAGCTGCAGAACCCCCATTTGGAGGAGTGAAAGAATCTGGTATAGGAAGAGAGGGAAGTAAACATGGAGTGGAGGAGTATACTGACATAAAATACACATTATTTTCTGCATTGGATCAATAATTAATCATTAATAATTATAATTTGGAGCATTTTATCGCCAAAGAAATTGTAGTTGTCTAGCCTTATTAAGCTTATAACTTTTATGTGTACAATATGTTATTTTAATTATTATAATAGTTGCATGAAATATTGTAGAAATTTTAAAAGGAACTCCTTTAAAATATAAAGTCATTCCAGTCTTCCAATAAAATGTGATTGTAGGGTAAGTTTTTATTAGGTTGAAATACTTGTTTGTGTTAAATTTATAATCTTGAAATAGTATAGAAGAAAGTTACCATACCTATCTAAACTAAAATATAAAGCTTACACAAAATTATAGACTTTTTATATTTCATAATATAATTAAAAATAATGATTCCTTTGTAATCTAACTAAAATGATGAACTGATTTAATAAAATTATAAACACATAAAAACATTAAAATAGTTTTATATTTTAATCTGTTGTAAGTTTTTCATTTAAATGTAATGCATTTACTCAATGACAATATTTTTGTTATTATATAATAATACATAACAATGTAATTCAGGACTTTGTGCATGAAAATATATAAATAAATGTTTTATTCTGCTGTGTTTCTATTTTTTATTATTTTTTTCCCTTAATAACAATCCAATTTACAAGATGTTAATGTTTTATAAGCAAAATAATATAGATAATCATACAACTAATAGTTATCATGATTCATATTTCAATAATAATAAGGTTTTGAATAATTCATTATCTCATATACAAAAATTTATACATACATAAATATTATATTAAAATATACCTCTTTGTCAAGTCATTGTCAAGTAGGTACATGAGTAAGCTTTTGGAAAGATTGATAACCGTGTTTGAAGCTCGTTTGAAGTATTTGATTTTATAACTTGCGATCCGCCCGTTTTTGCACGGGTGCAACCTAGATGTAGGTACTAAAAAAGTTACGATTTAACTCAAAAATTATTCGACCGTTTTGAAAATTTCTTTCACCAATAGAAAACTACATTATCAGCGAGTATTTTTTTAAGCACATCTACATTGCACCCAGCGAAGTCAGAGTTATTTTATATATATGTATGTACCTACATAGTTAGTTACGTCTCTGTTTAGATTTTGCGAATGAATAAACGAAAAGAATATCAAGAATAACATAATATGGAAACTTGAAAGTTGAAATCCTTTGAGGCCGAGCGAGTGGGCTTTGTAACATTGATTGTGATGTATTTTATTAGGCGATGAGAATATAATATTTTTATTCATGTTATTGTTGTTTTTCAGCTAAATTATAAACTAACCAACTAAATGATTGTTATTTTTTTTCAGAATACAGGAAGTAGACGATAGTTTCTTCGAAAAATTCGGTTCGATTTTGAAGCAAGTTTCACAAAAAGCTGCTTTAGAAGAGTCTACACCGCTTGCTCCATTAAAAGAGGCTGAAGAACAAGATGGTGAACAAAAGGAAATATCAGAAGTTGGAGATAGCAGGAGCATCGCTAGAGATTCGGATAGCGGCAATGAGACACTTCTCGACACAGATTCAGAACCTGAAGATCCAGAGAAATTTGATTTTTACGTCGAGGCTGTTGGATGGAATGTAAGCGTTTTTTATTCTAACCATCCTCGTTTACTAAGTTTATCGCTTGATGATGAGCACGAAACGTAATTTCTGGTTATAGATATTATTTGAACTAGACATTGGAGCAAAACTAATTTGGGAAAATAGGTCATAGGTGTTATGCTGGTGACGTTCTTAATACTCGTACAGTGATGGGTAAGAGACCAAAGAATAATTTGTAGTTCATATTTTAATACTGAAATTAATTTTAAGGTAGGTGTGTATATGTAGGTATGTGTTTAATAAATGTTATAGGGTTTTAGATGATAAAACGACTGCTTCGAACGTTGACTCTTTTTGAGTGGTAGCCACAAAATGGGTATGTAGTGGCAATATGCCAACTCTTTATTTCCACCAGTAATTTTGTCAATTTCCCTGCCAAGGTTGTTCTGAATGGCCAAGAATATGCGTTCTTCGGATGTCAATCCCCTTTCTTTAAATTAATATTCTATATATCTAATAAGTACCTACGTTTATTGAACTTTGCCATCAAGGTCTTGTAACGTTTCTTTAAAATAAATTACAATGGCCATAGATAATGGGGCATTCATTACACTATATTACTTTTGTTAGAGAAGACGGTTACAGTTGCTTTAGGATTTGCAGTCAGAAAAGAAGCGATGCATGTCTAGATGATTGGCGATTCTTATTGATTGCAGTTCATAGTAAATAATATAACATTAGCATGGGAAAGTGCATACAACAATAAATTATTTCTTTCTCGTTATATGCAATATTGATTAAAGCATGTATGTACATATATTGCGAAATCATATTCAGTCAATTACATTTGCTTAAAACGTCTAGATTGCGCATAGTCTGGATATTCTCAAGTTGCATTGCATTACGTAGTTCAGATAATAGTTATTCATGGATTGAAAGTTATTGTACTAACTACTTGATACCTACAATCTATATTTGGAATCTTGCATAATTCAATGAACGCATGCTATTTAAATGAGAAAAAAATATAGGTATACCTTACTCATCGGTTTATAATTTATTAAACATCCACGTCTTATGCATACCTAATACATAATAGATTTTAGACAAAGTAGATTAATGAGGTTGAGATACAAACAATAAAACAGTAGGTAAATATTTACTAATATATATGAGGTATGGCTACTGTCATAGGATAAAAAAACAGTAGCATTTTCATGGGCGCAGTAATGGAAGCGCGTACCGGGCGCATAAAAAGCTAGTCACATTACTGGTTTTATATCGTTGTTAAATTAATAAGCTGTTAGTTTTCGTTAATGGTAATGTAAACTATGGCGTTTCATAAAATAAATAAATCTCTCAGCGCGTGCTTTGCGAGCAACTCTGCGAGGGACCTTGGCTCGCCTACGTGTTACAAACTTACAACACCACTTATTTTATTATAGACACTTTTATGAAGTTTAAATGTAGACTCAGATACGTGTTGAGCAAATATATTAGTGGAAGTCTTCGTAGCGGATAGGAAATAGCTATTGAAAAAGGTTACTCTTATTATTTTGTATGGATAGGAAAACGGAATACCAATTATAATTGCTTTTTAAGAACATAAGTTGGTTTATTATATACTGAAATATTTTAAAAGTCCCATAATATGCGTAACGACTTCGACGTCTCTTTCTTTGCTACCGCCCCGTGAGCTAATATCACTCACTGTTGAAAAGCACCCATATTGCATAATTAAGTCTTAATACAAAAAAAGTAACAAAACATAATCGTTTTTATGAACCAGGGTCAATTGGAGTGCCTAAATAGACGTTCAAATATATTACACATCGTAGCTTTTAGACGTGTACCGACATTGTACAATAACTTCAGTTAATGTACTGCTTTATGGGCTATACTATCTGTAATTGAAGAGGCATATAAATCTATTTTTCCATTAGCAAAACATAAGAAGCCAGTAATAGATAGGTACTAGCAACTAGCAAGATGAGTCAAATAGTTCTAAATAAAAATATAAACGTCCATAAGTACTTATAGAATTTTTAAGAGTCGCCAGAAATATTTTAAACTACCCAAAAGAGCAGTAAAAAAATAAATAACATTTTTATTATTTGGTCGAATTCACATTCGTCTCCGTTGGCGGCGCCTTGCGAAAATAGAATCAGAGATGTTTGAATCCCGAGTCCCGGTCAGACTCGTCAGTTCTGAAACGGCTCGCACCAGGTTTATATCTGTTATCTAACCTGACCTACGAGCTATCATGAACCGTTACATTTAAATCGCGTTCTATAAACTTCTAAGAAATCTTAAGGAGTTATGAGTGCCTGTGGTATATAGTGTAAAAGTGTATAGTGAACATGAACGGAACAGGGACGCTTCGGACTAAGTTTAGGGGGGTTAAGAAGGAGATGTTGGAGCGGCAGACCAGTATGCTCATACAATCAATGACTGTATGTCAATATCGATCCCGAATACTATCTACTCGATCACTAGTTCAATATATCAACAGTAATTAGATCATGTACGCAAAATAACGTCAGCGTATTTAAATTGAAATAAGTGTTTTTTTCTATACCGGAAATGTTTGATGACGAGTCCTATTCACTAAGTCTACTTTTGGTTATTGAAATATACTAGCAAATGACTTCAGCGTTTAAAAATAAAATACTTTTGTCAAGTAGGTGTTAAAGAAATTGCCGTAGGTAGGTATCTACGCAATTATTGCAGTTTAAATAATATATGAAAATAGCGTTGTCTCTCTTTGGCCCTTAAATCATTGATTGATTATTTTAAAAGCAATGTCAATTGAGGCAGGTTTAATTTATAAATTTTTGCAACGCTTTCTGTGGCTAAAGAGGCCTATCCTGGAGCGACAGGCTCTGCCACAGATGTCGCAATTAAAATGTCCATCCGGTATAGACTCCGCACTTTGATGTTGCTTGTTTCGCTTAAAACTTAAGGTTTCGAACCATTTGCGATCATGTACTTTGCGGCCCGCACCTATAAGTCGACGCCACGTATTCCTGTCGTCCGCGAGCTGCTCCCAGTTTGCTGAATCTATTGCGAATGAGGCCAAATCACGCTTTATGTTGTCCTTAAATCTTAGCAAAGGTCTTCCAATGGCTCTTTTCTTATCAGCGATAGATCCAAGCAAGACTTGTCTCGGAAGTCGGAACGGGTTCATACGATGGACGTGCCCCAACCATCGAAGTCGTCTGTCCTTAAGCACCGCTGTCAGACTAGGAAGATCAGCAATTTCTAGCACCCTTTCATTTGTGACTCTGTCCCTCCATGATATTTTGAGGATGCTCCCAAGACACCGCATATGAAAGTTATTGAGTCGACGTTCCTGCTTAGTATATGATGTCCAGGTTTCAGCTCCGTAGAGGAGTATGGACAGAACGCAAGTACGATACACAAGTATCTTTGTTTTGATTTTGAGGTGTTTGTTGTCCCATACTCTAGCTCGAAGTTTCCCAAACATTGCTGCAGCTTTTCCGATACGAATATCAATCTCGGCATTAAGCGAGAGATTGTTCGTTACCGACGACCCTAAGTAACAGAACCGCTCGACAACTTCTAGAGGCTTACCCTCTAGTAGCAGGACTGGTCTGTCTACTAATCCTTGCGAGAGAACTACTGTCTTTTTAGCATTAATGGACATGGCAAACAGGTCACAGGCGTGCGAAAATTTGTTTAAAATGAGTTGAAGCTCTTCGGTGGAATGTGCAACAAACGCTGCGTCGTCAGCAAAAAGGAGGTGGTCAATGAACAAATCTGCGCGTGATCGTTTAGGCTTGAGTGAGGCTACATTAAATAATTTTCCATCAGCCCGGGTGTGGAGATGGATTCCTTGCGTTTCGTCGGAAAAAGCCACTCTCAACAATAATGAAAAGAATATTCCGAAAAGTGTTGGGGCTAGAACACAACCTTGACGTACGCCTCGGCGCATGTGGAATGAATCTGATGCATTGCCATCAAAAATAACGGTGCCTTTCATGTTGTCATGGAATGACTTGATCACAGATAGTAGTTTTGGTGGGCAGCCGATATGCTCTAGTATGGAATAGAGACCCTCTCTGCTAATTGAGTCAAAAGCTTTGTTCAGATCGACAAAAGCAATAACAAGTGTTGTTCTTTGTTCCCTGCATTTCTCTTGGAGTTGGCGCAGGGTAAACACCATATCAACTGTCGACCTTTGCTTACGGAAACCACATTGAGTTTCTGGGTATACTCGTTCTGCCAGCTTCTGGAGTCTACTTAATACGACTCTCCCGAACAGTTTGCCAACAATGCTTAAGAGAGAAATACCACGGTAGCAGTTACAATCGCCACGGTCGCCTTTTCCTTTGTAGAGCGTCACTATATTAGCATCACGCATATCCTGTGGTACTTCACCGTCTTCCCAACATTTGACTAGGAGGTCATGTAGAATAGGAAGATTCCATCCTAGTTTTATGATTTCCGCATAGATACCATCACCACCAGGACTCTTGCCATTTTTAAGTTGCTTCACAGCGATTTGCAGTTCTTCCATTGGTGGAATGGCATCCAGATCGTACAAGACAGACAATTTTGGAAGTTGTTCGAGGCCTTCTGGATTAATATTCACAGGATGAGAGTAGAGCTCGGTGTAGTATTCCTCCCACCTACATAGTGTTCGATTACTATCAGTGATGAGTGTTCCGTCTAATTCTTTTAGAAAGCTAACTTTTTTCGTTAGAGGTCCAAGTGCTTTTTTTATAGAAGAATAAACACCACTAAAATCACCTTTATCTGCATGTAGTTGGATACTTTCACACAAGTTTGTCCAGTAAAGGTTGGAAAAGTAGCGTGTGCTGCGTTGGAGAGCTGATTTGGCTATTTTGAGATCCTCAAGTGTGGTTTGGGAAGGATTTAGTCGGTGCTTCAGGGCAGCTTTACGTTTACAATCTATAAGAGGCTGTAAGTACTCAACATTATCAGCGAACCAGTCATCTTTCTTGCTTTTTTGATTGCCAAAAGATGCCACAGCTAACTCTGTCAGAACGTGCTTAACTTTAGACCATTTTTCTAACAGTGATAATGATTGACCCCACGATGCAACCTCTGTTTTCACCGATTCAGCGTACGAGTTCAGTGCTTCTGTGTTCCTGATCATTGAGAGATCGATTTTCTTTTTAGGGTTATACTTGCGGGTGTGTATCTTTTTGCGACTAAGAGCTACTCGAGATACAACCAGAGAATGATCAGTATCGCATTCGGCGCTTTGAAAAGAGCGCGTGTGGAGAATATCCCGCAAATTTTGTTTTCTTGCAAGGATAAGGTCGATTTGGTGCCAGTGACCAGAGCGTGGGTGTTTCCATGAGACTTTTCTCGACAGTCTGCCTTTAAAATAAGTGTTCGTAACGCACATTTGGAATTTGGCGCAGAATTCCAGGACACGCTGCCCGTTCTCGTTCATGTGCCCAATGCCGTGCATTCCCAAGCAATCCGGCCAAGCAAAATTATCTCGACCAACACGCGCATTAAAATCACCTAGGATGTAAAAGTGGTCGCCAGCACTGACAGTAGAAGCTGTAGTGGTGAGTTGCTCGTAAAACTGATCCTTTGTTTCGGGTGCAGCTGTCAAGGTAGGAGCGTAGGCTGAGACAATTGTTACAAAGCCATTGGTGGTGTTAAGGCGAACGGTTATAATACGCTCAGAGACACCCTTCGGGGTCGTAATACAAGGAAGAAGATCGTTACGAATAGCAAAACCTACACCATGCTCTCGGGTTGAAATGGCTTCCTTGCCTTTCCAGAAAAATGTATAATTTTTTTCGCGCAGAGAACCTTCTTCTGGCAATCTAGTTTCCTGTAAGGCACAGATTGCAATATTTAGCCGATTAAGCTCTAGATCAATGATAGCAGTTTTACGCAGATTTTGTTTATCACCTAGGCCTCCTATGGTATCTTCAAGGCCGGTTCTTCCAAGTCGCAATGCGCATGGATACGACGTTTTTAGATTTTTGGTTTCTTGCTTTAGTCGCGGGTGTGACATATACGGTACCAGCTAATGGGCAAAGAAACCCCAGTTCCCTACACCCCAAAGGAACAAGCCAGAACCGGGACGGATCAGCACCTTAATGGCCGGGGGCTGCCCGGCTTGAAGCGGGCGGTAGCTGATCAGTGGGCCTGCGATGGACCCTCCCACTGTCAAAGATGACCCCTGGCACCCACGCTTACGCCCATGCACGCGGGTTTATAACCGGTAAACTGTCATCTTCCGTGTTGTTACCCATGCAGCCTTGTAATAGGACTGTCATGGTTGGAGTGACCTCTCCAAAGACATTGCATCGCCTGGGACGAAATTAAGGAAACATGAGGCTGCCCAAGACTCACGTCACCCTCTCGGCGTCACCGACTGGATCCGTAGGAACAAGGAGTTGCTACATACGGGGCCGGATCGACTGCAGGAGTCTACCATTTGCTCGGTAGGACCGAACATCTGCCTGACGGAGGCTCCAATTCCGGGTTATATTTCAGAGTTTTCCTTCTCTTAAACGGATAGCAAGCCAATGCTAACGGAGTCCGTTCCTCCGATACATGAAGAATATCAGGATAGATAGATAAGATGCGGACAGGAGTTGGGGGTTAACCTGAAGGAATACACAAGGGATGGACTCTACTACCACGGAATAAAAAGGGAGTGATAGCAGAAGCTCGAGGTGTCCGGGGTCGCGTACCCGTGTTTTCTCTGTATGTAAGAAAACCCTCTGAACGTAAAATAGCGTTGTATCGTTTGATTTAATATAAAATACTCGGTTGGATAAATACAAGCATGCTATTATGGTCAGTTAATCAAAGCCACCAGTTTTCCGTTTGATCAATAGATTTCCCATGACGCGACGGCGCACTAACTCCTTCGCTATAGGACTGTTGCACTTTATATTATGTCAATAGTCATTATCACAGCGCCATTCAAAATTGATCGAATGTTTTGTTTGTTTGGGGTGAAGCTAGGCAACAACTACCGTCGCCCTTAAGCTCCCAGTTTGTGAATGACCTAGTAAGAACGCGGAAGAGAAGCTTTGAGTGAACTGCTACTTCATAGTTCATGAAATTAGTGTATTATTACGATTCCTCGGTATTATGTCTATAATTGTCTTCTTTGTTTACATAATAAAACAATAAATGCTCCCTTGGCTTGAATCTTAAAAATATCAAAACACTCGTATTTTTCTTTTCGTTTGCATTTTATTTTTGAAACATTAGTGATTTGTTATTGGTATTTGCCGGCGTTTCGTTCTTCTTTTGCTTTTGAAATATTAAACTCATTGTCAGTAGTATTAAAGTTTGTAGAATCTTGTATCGTTTATTAATCTGATTTTTTTGGTTCTCAGGTCGATGAACTCTACCTGGAGGTACTGTATGAAATCTTACACAATGTCGGCGGATGTGACATAGGTTGCGAAATTGGATCTCAAGCGATGCTTTCTTACGTTCAAGAAGCTTTCAAGATCTCTAACGAAAAACACACTCTGCTCCTAACACAGGCCGAAGCAAAGGAGCCCCCTGAACTTATGCTAAATGTAGAAGTTATTGAAGGAAAAGATTTAGTTCCTAAAGATCCTAATGGCTTAAGTGATCCCTTCGTCACAATATATCTGACGTCTAATACAGCACATAGGTACAACACATCTGTTAAATCGAGTACTTTAAATCCAGTTTGGGAAGAGCATTTTTCGCTGTAAGTATTAGATATTTTATACATCCTATATTATTTAAAGATTGTTTTTTTTAATCCAGAGTACCATCAAATAACAAACCATATGTTTAGAGTAGATTTTCATTTATACTTGTATTTAATATAGTGTATCGAATTAACAAAGCTCTCAATAGTTTTGCGATGGTAGTAATATTTAGCGGTAACCGCAACAACATAAAAAGTTCTTACTTACATTATGTTATAACAGCTGTGAAGATAGATTTAATAATAATACAAATATATTAATTTTACAGACCCATGTCTGGAAATGTTCATGAAGACTCGCTAGTTTTAGAAGTATGGTAAGTTGAACATATTTATTTAACATCAAATTATTTAGTAAAAGCTAGTTTACCTTTAGAGCAGCTTCAATATTTAAAGTCCGTGATGCGCTGTCGACATCCATAGATTTAGACCGAAACGCGCAATGTGCACTTCACGGTTTTTCCATCTACGAACGGTGGTTCGTTACCCGGTCGGAATTTCGATATTCCTTCCACCCGTTGAATGCCCGAAGAGACCACACGAAAGAGATGACAAATTAACCGTTTAGTTACAAACTTACAACGCCGTTTTATTGGGTCGACAACACATAATTTATTGATCTCCTATGGCTGAGGTATCCTAGGTTCGTACATAATGATAGGTAATCATGTGAACCTCAAGCCTCTTTAGAGATCAGAAATAAAAAAGGCGCCAAACAGTGTATTTTTCAACTTTATTTAAAAATATTCAAATTTCGAATGTAAAATTATTTTTTATAACATTATAGGGACTTCGATCCAGCGGAGACGGTGAAGGAAAAGATGACGAAAATCTTCGAGGTGAAGGGTGTGAAGGGTTTAAGAAAACTCATGAAAGAGATAGCTATAACTGCATCTACTGGCAAACATGATAATGAGCTGATCGGCACATCTAACATACCACTTAAAGTGAGTACCTAAAATATTAGCGAATATAAGCGGCAAATTATTTAGTTAATGATCTAGGAATAACCGATCCGAGATCCATCCATTCAAAGCTCTGATGTTGACGATGCTGTAATATTATAATACTAGACCCGGCATTCGTTACAATTTCACGCAAGAAAAAACTTTTTTTGGGCCAGGGACGTATGCAGAACAACAGCTCAATAAAGTTTCATCATAAACGGATGAATAGTTTAGGAGTGCATAGAGGACAAACATACATTGATTTCTATTTATATAGATTTGTGACTTAAGTATAATAATGTACAGTGCTAAAACCCAATATGTATGAAATTTTACGTTATTCAGTTTTAAAAATTTAAGGACAAAAATGTCTAAGATATACAAGAATATATTGTCACAATACAATAATTAATTGCGACGATATTATTTGTATATCTTAGGTATTTTTGTCCCTAAACTTTTCTATTTGAATAACTTCATACTTATTTTAGCACTACCTACGAATTATCTCCAAAAAATTATAAAGCATGCTTGTGATATGGTTGAAACTATATAAGTATTCCAACAGTAAAGTTCTTTGCACTTTACTGTTCAAATTACAACATCAATGATGACAATTCACACTCGCATTGTCTATGGTAATCTTATGGATAATTGTGTGAATAAACTGTGATTCAACATACAACAATGACGGTTATAAGCCAGACATGAAGTTAAATATTATCTTTTTTCAAACAGTTTCTTTGTGCTATGTCCATGAACCAAACACCAGATTCTTGTTAATTTTAGATACAAATATTTACTTATTTTTTCATTTAGTATATTATATTATGCAGTGCTATGAAACCTATGAAAGTTATATAACACTATCAATGCGCCCCGACTTCACACGGGTGCAATGTAGATGTACTATACACAATAATATATAACTCGCTGATAATGTAGCTTTCTATTGGTGAAATATTTTTTAAAATCGGTCCAGTAGTTTTTGAGTTTATTAATAACATACAAAAATACAATTTTTTCCTCTTTATAATATTAGTATAGACTAGTATAGATATATATTAAATATAAATAATATGGCGAGAAAAATCTAATTTTCACTGATATAATAGTCATATAATAATAATATGGTATACAGTACATATTTTATTCAGGATCTTTTCAATTTCCAGTCAATTCCCGCGGGAGGTATGACGATGTGGATGAATTTGAGCAAAAAGAGTAAAGTGCGTCGACAAGGAGTAGTCAAAGTGCGGTTCAATTTCTCATCTGAGAAGAACTCGCAAGTGGCTGCGCAGGAGCATCGACATTTACTAAGGATATTATTGCTCCACGAACTGGAGAGCTCGAAGGTATAGTTTAATTTTGTATCACCATTTTTTTGTTGCAAATTTGAGGAATAGTACATATTACGGTATCACAGAGCTTATCAAGTTATGTAGTATGTCGCCACAACTTTTTATGTTTTATGATACGATAGTGTAAAGCTCACGTACAGTAGTCACAAAGCAATAAAAATAAACAGTGAAATATTTTGTAATTTTCAGCAACTCTAAATGATATATTTATCCGTAGCACTCTGTAATTAATTCACATACCTGCGCGCCGTGTTATGCTATTTCTTGCCACTCATAAGCGCAAGCTTTTTAGTTTAGTTGAATGTCTATGCTATCGCTTTTCATTGAATAATCCTTGTTCCCGACAACCAGCGGTCTCAAATCTACCGAATTTTCAGTAGTTTTAATAATGTGATTAGTGTACCGTATTGTATTTGGCCATCCTACCAATTTCGTATTGGCTTTCGAGACCACTGCCGAGAACTCGCTTCTTGGCTAATGTTTTTGGACACTGGTTGTTTCAATGTTTTGTTTTAAAAAAATGCAAATGAAATAGCTGTAAAATAAGTATTTCCAGAAAATGAAAACCCTAATAGGATAATTATTATTATTAGGATATTCATTAATTTAATATCGGTAGGATAGAAGCACGCTTGGAATATTGACTGTTATTTTAATTTAATTTTTGCAGGTAGCGCCATATTGGTGGTGCGGTAACTTTAGCGCGCCCGCTGAAGGGATATTAACACAACACGCGGCTCAAAGTGGTCTCACGCAGACGGATAATCTACTAGCGCAGTGGCTTGTATTCTGCGCAGTTACTGTGGATCATCCTCTAAGCTTCGCGCTATTCAACAATCTACTGGAAAAGATCACCAAACCGCTACAGTCCGGTAAGTTCGGTAGAATGAAATCTGTGTTTCAAGGGTAACCCTTATTACCCTTATACCCTTAAGCGCAAGAGCTGAGCCAATTGCTCACCTAATACGTCACTTTGCAAATTATACTAGAAATAATACGATTTTGTAAATGTTTTTTTAATAATATTGTACAGTCCCGTAAAAATTGCAATTGTGTGTGCATTTTGTTATTATTTTTATATGCCTTTAATTGGTTCCTTATAGGTTAATTTGATAACGAATCAAAAATTGAGCTTTCATTGAAGTTCTTAAACTCATAAATTTTTATAAGTACACTTATTAGCACAAACATACAAAATTTACAAGATTCGGAAGTTCCAATTAATGCTACTACGCAGATTCTTGATCGTTTTCAAATCAGAGGGCATCAATGGATCAAGGAAAGATGAAAATAAATAAGAATTTATGTGAACATTGCCAGATCAGTGTGTAAAAATTACTTAAATAGCATTATATTTTTGAATAGTTATATTTGGTATAAATTGAAACCGTTAAAAAAATCACTTTTACGATACAATATTGTGTATCTTTCAAGTTCTATAAGTAATGTGTAACGCATTACGCAACAATGTACTACATATTTCGTTAGTGTTATTTTTACAACATAATTACTGGACTAAAACCTTCAAAATGACATCACGATACAGTCACTCATTTCCGCTACGTTTGTTAACCAAATGCAAACATTATAGCATTAACATTTATCAAACATGTCACGTGAAAATCAAACACCTTAAAGCTTTGGACTGATTAGGTAATCCAAGGTTTCAATTTGTAACAATGAATTTATCTAAAGCTTTCGATATGATTGCATATCATAATCCATATTAGAAAATAATTAATTATCGATCCTTAATTTTTAGCATCATAAATATATATAAATCTTTTTGACTAGAGGTATATAGTATAATTTAATAAACAGGATTAAAATAATAATAAAAAATATACGTTTATTACTTTTTTAAATACACATTCTAATGATATCTTTTCTTATTCCTTTTTTTATGTTGCTCGTATTTTGATTAAAAAGTGCAATAATAACGTAATTTATCGTGTATTCCTAAGTATCTGTTTTTGTGTGGCGAGAAGTATGTCTAACAAGAATTATCATTTCAGATCAAATCAACGGAGAGGACGTAAAACTTTTCTGGGATGGGACTAAAAAACTTCTACCAACTTGCTACAGTCACATTAGAAAACTCAGAAAGAAAACAGCTGGCGATAAAACTGTCATGAAAACTCTCCGTGAAGTCCTGCGGATACTTTACAAGTTGTCGTCTATAGACGTACCAGAGACAGTAGACTTGTTTCCTGCTAATCTTTACGGTTGGCTAAAAGATAACGCTGATGGTAGTAAATTGTCTATTTATGACGTTTTGAACCAGGCAGTAGTTCAGGGCGCAGCGGATTGGTTCGTCCACATTCTGGATAACAACGAGTGTAAGGATAAAACGGAAGATTCCAGACTACAACACTTGATAAGGGTTATTCAGTTGGTACGGTCTGATTTGCAGCGGGCTGTCGAATATTTTGACCGAGTTTTTGTTGAGTAAGTATAATATACGTACATATATCTTACTAGTGGACCCCGCAGATGTTGTTCTGCCACAATTTTGGCTTCGAAATTATATAAATATTCTTAAAGAAAAAAGATTTTCCCGCTTTTCTGTTGAAATTTTTCCTGAATTTTCTTTGCTATAAACCTCACGGAGCCCGAGACCTTTCCAACGAATGCAAAACCGTGGAAATCGGTTCGTGCGTTCTGGAGTGATAGCGTCAGGAAGGAAAACGCGACTTATTTTTATATAGTAGATTACGGTACATTTTGGACATTTATCAATATTGTATTACTGTTGTGCCGTGTCACAAATATAATTAATTATTAATTATCTAAGTTGTATTATGTTGGTTGAAATAACTTATTGCTGAAATGATCCACTACACTGACTTCTAAAATATCTATTAAATACATAAATACAAATAATAACCGACAGTACATCAGCCTCTCTATATTAAAAATAGGGTCATATTTTTTAATGTTTTTCAAAATAATATTTTTGGTTATTTTTTGTATATTTAATGGTCTACAATTTTCGTCTATCAGAATACGCCACGTCACGCCGGGATAGACTTTGAAAATCAGTGTTCGGATTTTTGTTAAATTTTTGCTTTTTCTCTGCTTATTGCTAATATGTTATATCATTATTTGTCTTAATAAATTTTCATATATACATATAAAGCAAGCATAGGCAATGTAATAAATTCAAATATGGTGATATTACATGATTTTAAACCAATTTTTAAATTTTTTAAAACAATTTTTTAATTTTAGGATTATGAGCTTCCCCTACTCAAAAGCTCTTTACGGAGTTTACGAAGATAAGATAGCATCGCTAGTAGAGCCGGAGGTATTGCAAGTTTGTAAGAGTTTGAAGCGGTTGAGATATGGCGAGGGCTCCACCAACAGCGTTTACTTGGCCGGCGGGCTGAATGGGGAGACGAGGTTGGGGGCCCCGGAAGTGGGCTCCGAACCGTTGGCGATGGGGACCACGTTGTTTGAACTTTATTTGGCTTTGCAGAGATTCCTTACGTGAGTACTGGTTAGAATTTGCCCTATCTTTTACCAAATAGGAAAAATGCCTTTGACGGGCTCGGTGGCGCGTTCGGTAGAACACCTGCCATACGCATCGATGGGTCGTCGGTTCGAATCCCACCGGGACGATATTTCCGAATGCTTCAAGAAAAAAATAGGTCGACAGCGTATCATTGACTGATGTTTTGTGGCTGAGGTATCTATCTGTCGATATCAAACATTTAAAAAAATGTATAATGCAAGTTAGTAGAAGTGCAAAATTGCATGGTTCTTTATACACACTAGCCCAATGTGTGTGTATGTATGCTATAGTCCATGCAAAATTGTTCTTTTAAAATTCGTAAATCGTACATATTTTTTTGTACATAGAAGGTACATAGTAATAAATTCGCATCTGATGTTTTTAATATAAACACTTAAGTTTTTTTTTATATATACAGCATTTCCAGCCAGCATAAGGTCGCCTTCTGTATATTCTAACGCAGATTTTTTATATTTCTAACTTTTTTTTTTGTGTGCAATAATATATTTACTTACTTACTAAGTTTCGCTTGCGGAAAATAGTAAAAATCACGATTATCGTTTTCTCCGTTTTAAAAAACAAAATAATACAATTTAAGCATTTATAATGCTAGTAAGAATAAAGATTATATATTTTTTTTTATTCTTTCAGCTTGGGCCAAGGCCTTAATGAAGTCGAATGGAATTCATATTCAATATCCAAATTCCATTCTTGGTTTTTCGGTGGCGTGGCGCAATGGCTAGATATAGCCGCTTTCAAAGCGCTCACTCGTATAGAAAAAGCGGTAGAATTAGATAATTTAGTACCGGTCGATGGAAATGTGAAGTATAGTAGTTCCGGAGTAGACACGTTGGCTATTTTCTATCAGATCAAGATATTCTGGCAGCAGTTGGCCTGGCCCGACGTGGAAGGCTGTTATACGTTTGTTGCCAAAATTATTGATGTAAGTATATTATTGTAATATGTATTGCATTTTAAAACTCTTTAAATTATAATTAGAATTAAATTGTACAATATTGGAGTAATTCAATTGGATGTTAAATAAATACATTTAATTTCATTATATATGATTATTAGGTATACTAATGGTAAATAGGTTACGATAGGGATTTATTTTATAATTACGTCAGTAGAAATTGTTGACGATCGCCTTCGTGGTTCAGGGGTGTGAGCGTTGTGTTTAGAATTAAAAAGTCTTGGCTTCGAACCCGAAAAAACAATAATTAAAAAATAATGTTTCCAACAGGCGATGTACAGAAGATTAATCATATACTTTAAATAAAAATGATGATCAGTGACACGGACATAAAACTTGGGAATTCACTTTCCTCTTTGATGAGTGAAAACAGAACGAAAGTTTTAATTTCATTTAAATTAAGCGTAAAATCATTACCTATAGCTTTATTAATTGCAAGTTTCGAGGTTTGTCTACGTTGTGCTCCATACATTTTGAACTAATTTAAAATATTCGTTACACTAAATCGGAGAAGACCATTAATCTAGGCATCATTCATTCAAAGGTATATCTATACTAATAAAGAGGAAAGATTTGTTTCTTTGTTTGATACGATTAACCACAAAAACTACTAGACCTATTTTAAAAATTATTTCATAAATAGAAAGCTACATTATTAGCGAGTAACAGAAGCCCTTTTTTACTAGGTACATCTACATTGCACCCGTGCGAAGCGGATCTTATTATAAGTATATAGTTAAAACCACGGAATATATAACTTTTTTATCTATTCTGTGGGTAAACATTACCAAAATATTAATAAGACTTTTATATTGTAGGATATATGTCGCTGTTGCGTATTCTACTCCGATAAAATGGCCACAAGAGTGGAGAGCGTGGGCACCGTGAGCACTGTGTACGAGGAGCGGTTCGAGGTGACCACCGAATGGTGTGTGGCCATCAACAACATAGACTACGTGCGGCAGAGCCTGCAGCCCTTCGTGGGGGAGCTCGGCATGGACGAGATTATACAGAAGATGTGTGAGACGCGCTCGCCGATCGAGGCACAGAGGTATATATTTTATCTCTGTTTAAATACATCGTTTGATGGATTTGTTTGGATTAAAATGCGATTTATTATTTATATTGTTTAAATTATTTGTCCCGACGTTTCGGACTGAGACAGAAAGATGACAGTTGTCTGATTTTTGAAATGTCACAAAGTTCCCATATTAACGCCCATCTATGCCTACGGAGTTGATATTTACTGTAATTTTTTATATTATGACAATATTGACTTACGGTGTCCTCATGTTTTTTAGTATTTTTGATTTGGGGTTTTAGATTTTTAATTACTGGAAGCCAGGTGTTGGAATTTAAAATTTAAAACCCAAATCAAACATACTAAAAAACAAGAGTTAGTCAATATTGTCATAATATAGAAAATTAGTATTTTATTTAAATGTGTGATACTCGCGTTAATAAAAGACAATATTAAATACATCGTTTTTATGATTCCGTACTCCGACCAAAAACTGAACCCTTATAGGATCACTTCTTTGTCTGTCTGTCTATATCTGTCCGCCTGTCCGTCCGTGTGTCACATTTTTTCTCAGGAACGCGTTGAGGTATTAAATTGAAATAGCAGCAGTGAAAAAATCAAACTTTTTAGTCGACGCAATCAAAATATTATTTTATGCTCCGTTTATACCACATATTTTGACATTCGCAAGGGAATCAAAACCTATTGGGTACTTCCTGTTGACTTAAAATAAAAATAAAATAAAGGAAATAATCCGAAAACCGTAAAATTGTTTTTTTTATTAGGAACGTTTTTACTTTTAACTAAAAATTTGTAAGAAAACCTCGGTGCATGAGTCCGACTCACACTTAGCCAAGTTATAAAAAAACAAATTAAGTTACTGATTCATTCTTATTGGTTACAGATGTAGAGATACACTCCATAATGTAATAGCAAATGCAATAGACACCGTTAAAAACAAAATCGTGGAACTTCTTGAAGTCATGATTAAGAAGGTAAGGATAACATCCTGTTGAGATGTATTTTTTTTAAATTATATTTTGTTGCTTAATTGACATGGATTGACTGTGTGAATAATGTGTTTGAAAGGTGTGACTGATGATATGGTGAGTGAAAGGAGAGAATGGAAAAAGAGAACATTCTGCGCCGACCCCAAATAAGAAAAAAAAGGGACAGGGCAGGAAGAAGAAGATGCTTAATTTAATTTGGCTAAAGTTTTATGAATAAAATAAAGCGTCTATCTACATTTAGGGTTAATTTTGACAAAGTGAAAAATAAGCTGCCAATATCTCTGGGTTATATAAGAAATTATTTAAATTTAAGTTCTTATTTATATAATAAATAATCCAGGGATAAGTATTAACCCGTCCTGGCTTCGATTCCCAGTTTGATGGAACAGTGCATTTAAATTTAAAAGGAGCACTTGTCGATCAGTTTTAGAATTTGAGATGTTTACAAATGTTTCCGTCACCATTATTACGGCGCTGAAGGAAAAATATACTTACTGATTTACAAAAGTAAACTAATTTTGTATCTCCCAGATGATGCCATCCATCACGCGTTTCCTAATGGAAGGAGCTGAACTCCTGCACCAGGATTGTTCCAGCATGGACCGCGTGATGCGCTACTTGGAAGCCAACCTGGACACGCTGTACCAACACCTAAATAACGAGAACTTCTCCAGAACACTTGACATCGTTTGGGAACAACTCGGAGAGGTTCTATATGAATTGATACAAGCTAACTTGGAGGTATGAGAATTTGATGTACCTATATATATTTTATCAGTAATGTTTTCGTTTTAACACTCATTTAAAAATCACAGTTTTTATACTAATACTTTATTGATCTAGTGAAATTCTTATAATTTTCAAAAGTATTACATAATAACGAATATAAAAAAACAAACAATTTGCCTGTTTATATATGAAATATTTAAGTCTTGTTTAAAATTGAATTACCTAGATCGAAATATACTAATTTATTCATTAGCCATTATTTTATCTAACTATCTAACTTTAATTGTAGAAAGAAACGGTCGCTACTCGTATCCGCTTGTTTAGATTCCGTTTTGGTAAAAACAAAGTTGCGCCAATGAACTTAATATTTCGGGTAAATAGTTAATTTATGTCGCACGCGTTAATAATGCACACTTATTATCTTTTTTTATTTTTATCTTTTAATAAAATAAGACGTTTTCAAACTAAAAGTATCAGAATATCATTTTTGTGGGTCTCAATTTATTTATTGTTTAAAGATTTCATTAGATTGCGTTAATCGATCCTTTTCATTAAAAAAAAAAATATATGGTTAGGTTAAATAGGTTTTAAAATAAAAATTCGTCCAGCTACTTAGATATCTTAATGTTATAGCGCCATCTATTGGAATATAATCGAATTTATAAGGTTGAAAACGTCTTATTCATCATTATTAACATTTTATTTATGTAACTGTTGTTCGATAGCACCGCAGGGCAAAGATAACACGGTATATCGACCCGAGACGATTGAACAAATCAGCCGCCGTCAACTTAGAAGCGGTAAACCATAGATTTCAAAGCACCTTGTTTATGTGCTGTTTATATTATCTGTGCTGTGTATCCCATAGATTAGCCTGCTCCCTGTGTTTCATGTTTTTGTAATGGGATTTTTTTAGAGTATAAAATATACGAAGGGAAATTTATGCTCTTCAGGTCTGGTAGCACAAAAAACACACATTATAATAAAGTAATGAATTTAAGTGCAAGGTGAAAGAGTTGGAAAATTATTAAATCTATTATAAAACACTATGCTATGTCTTAAATTGTGAACACAAACGTAAATATAAGAGCACAGGGCACTCGCTATTATTGTAGATGCACAGGGAGCTATTATATAATAGCATTATACCTGAATGTCAATCGCTTAAACTGTTTGTATGGATACTTGTGCTTATATTTAGTTATAATTTTATATTGTTTGTCTATGGTTGTACCTATTATTCGTTATATGTATGGCTTGCTATAAATTGTTGCAAAGAATACTCCGCAATTTTTGTGACTGTCAATAGCCCTAGATAGATTTAAAAATGGAATTGTTAAAACTATACTTTGTGTATTATGAAACAATTTTAATGATATAAAGTTATGCGCATGGTTTGAGCATGCTTGTAAACTTGTCTAAAATAATCATTTATTCTCACTTCAATATTAACCGATATATTATCCCTACTAATATTATAAATTCAAAATTGTGTTTAAATCGTTATTTAAGGCCAAGACGGACCAACGGATTGACTTGTTTATATGTATGGGGATAGATTAGGAGTTGAATATAGGAGATATAGCCCTTTTTTATTCGAGGTTTACATTTAAATTTTCAACGAGAACTAAGTTACGGCTAAAACCTAAATAAGGAACAAGTTTTTCCAAATACATGATACCTATTGAGATAAGATCATTGATATATGCTTATTATATACTCTAAATATCTTTTACTTTATTTAATATAAAAAAAAAAAAACAAAAGGGCATGAAGTTATATACAAGTTGTTCTAACCATATATGGAACATAAAATAAACGGTAAAGATTTTCCAGAAACGTCGACCACCCGCATTCTTTTCAAATCTCCACGAATGCCTAAAGATAATGGTGCGATCATTCCGACAAGATAATAAGGAGATCTATACATCCGATACGCTCAAGCGGGTGGAGTATTTACTCAAACTGCACGGAATGGAGACTCGGGAGCTGATACACCAGTACCACTTGGAGAGATGGCAGGAACAACAGGCCGTTACTGAGCCCAAGATGGGCATGTTGACCGTGCGAGCGCAGTTCATTGATAACAATCTTAAGATCGAGATCATGAATGCTAGGAATTTGATGGCCACGGATTCTAACGGTTAGTTTGTTTGAGTTATGAGAGATTCTTGACTTTTTATTATTTTAAAAGTTAAGTATAATACGCTAAATTTATGAGAGATTCTTGACTTTTTATTATTTTAAAAGTTAAGTATAATACGCTAAATAATGCTCATCGAGCTAATGATAATAATGCGCTATGAACGACTGACAAGAGCTACAAAAAATCACATAATGTATCGAGTGATAGAGACGACGCTCTTTATGACGAAATTATCCGATTGTTTCCCTATTTAGATCGATTTGCATTATTTACCGTCTGTTATGCACGTTACTTACGCTAGATTACTAGAAATGAGAATTCGACAGAACAAAACGGCAGTTTTACATTGTCAAATTTAAGATACTTATATCCCTATGATTTCCTTATTTTAATCTTAACTAAAGTTTGAAATTATAGCAAAAAATATTATGGAATTATTATATTGTGTCCGTTTTAAATGGATTAATAATGTTGGTTTAATTATAGGTCTGTGTGATTCCTACGTTCGAGTTGCGTTGCTACCGGAAGATACCTTTATAAACGTTGAAAAACCAAAAACTCAGACGCACAATAAGAATCTCTTCCCGCTGTACGATGAAATGTTCATAATGTGAGTATTTTCTGTTTTATATGACTTTCCTAATTCCCTCATTGTAATAGTATTAGAGGCAGTCGAGCCTGTGGTTCATCTGGTACTAGGGGTTTTCTATAAATTCACGTCGTTGATACGTTAAGGGGGGATGGGGTCAACGCAGTGTTACAGTGTGTAACAAATCCTAAGTTTCATGACGTCACATGACAACATTTAAAGTATTGACCATTCATTCACCAGAGGGGTGGGGGGTTGTAATGTGACCACCTGTGACAAGGATTGGGGGTAAGGAATTAGAATCATATAATCATAAAATTCGTGTGACCCTTAACCTCTGAAGTCACAGATGTGTTTTGTTTTTTGTTTATAATGTCATAATTAACCTAAAATATTTTTCAACAGCTCCCTAACACCGGAACAGCGTCGAATTCAAGACGGGCTCTTGCACTTCGTGATAAAAGACAAGGACATGTTCAGCGTCAGCAACACCTTCGTGGGTGAAGCTTACGTGCACTTCAGCGAAGTTCCGGAGACGCCCGCGCCCATCAGCAGCCTGCCGCAGCAGCACCTGCCGCTATCTAGACCTAGCAATATTGGTGAGGATATCTTCTTAATACTTGCACTGTACTTGTAGCGATATCTATGATTTGCTACAAGAAGAACGAAGACGTCTAATCCTGAATCGCGCTATATAAATGTTTCGGAGCGCTGAGTATATATACAACATCTCGACATCAACCATTGGGACCTTAGGGCCGGCCAGTCAGTGGTTCGACTGGTCGAGGACCCTTTAGGTTAGAGGAAGTCCACACCTCCCTTCCTCCACATACTCAGTGGTGTGGCTATCATAAGGCAAGGTGTTGAAGGGTGCTAAGTCCCGAAGATCAGAGGCTTAAGCTTTGTAAAAGAGGAGAGCAGCTCTCTCTCTTTTTCTATCTCTTTCGAGCCTGTTATTCGAACAGAGCGGAAACGTTAGCGTCTTTTAAAGCACCTAGTTCTGCATTTTCTGTTGTTACACAAAGTGGTTTAGATTGACCACTAGGAGTTTACCAACAATATGATCAATTTACTTTTTTTGTTAATAATATTTCACTTCTCGTCTTACTCTCATATTTTCTTGTAAGAAATAATAATTTATAATATTAGTATGGGGATCATATTTTAAGATTGTGTAATTATTTCCTTCAGATGGCGACGCCATCAAAGCCTTGGAGTCAAGACAAGGGGATAAGCAAGCGAGAGAATTTATTAAGAAACAAAGACAAAAAATGCCAAGCAAACAGTTCTTTTCATTAGGCTGAATCACAACTCAACTACGCACAAGAAATTTGTAGGAATTTTTACTTTTGTACATAAAGATATAGATGTATAAGCAAATGTATCGTTGTCTGTTGTAAGTGATTTTGATAATGGTTGTATAGATGCAATAATGCCAAATTATTTTTTGGTTATAAATTCGTAAATAGCAATTTATTGACGTTCTGTGTTGGTTATAAATTCGTATTAGGTATATAGTCATATTTGTGATTGAATATCTGAAGCAATTGAAGCAATAATTTTTAATTAAAAAGTACATATAATATTATAAAGAAATAAGCTATGTCAGAAAGATGGAATGCTTGCCTAATGTAAGTTTAAGTAGTGTATTTTTTTTGTGAACATCTTTACTGAGAAAATTATGTATTTTTTCTTTATTTTAACTTTGCAATGATGTTGCAGATTTTGTTCCTAATTTCTTTTTAGTAATTCTGTGCTGATTTTTTTTCTGATAACATATTTCAGCAGTGTACATTGAATGTAGCCCAATATACCGATGATATTATACTTCAAAATTTGCTATGCTTTTTAGTTTGCAAGGAATGAAAAAGGCAAACGTATAAATAGGTACTTGAAATCATTACAAGCGGAAAAAGTCCGGATTCTTAAATCATCTTCCACACAATTTAGAATTCCTATTATGAAACGAAGGTGCTAGTGAGACCTTAGAGATTAATCGTACTAACTAGGTATAATTTAGTTTTAACTTTGAAATATTTCGCAATAAAATCATAATCATATTAATTTATAAAATTAATGATATTATAATCAAAGAAAATAGATGTTCATAGAAGAACAGTCCCATACTAATTTTTGGCACAGAAAAAGTAGTTATATTTTTGACCTGTAGAGCGCGCGGCATGTATCGGTGTGACACACACATCTAAGCAGTCTACTGTTTCCTCCGCTCGCGTTGTCTCGCTTGCTCTTACGAGCGAACGGCAATAACGCTCTAAAAGCGGCTGAGTGCGAGAGAGTGCGCGCTATGACTCCAGCGTCAGAGTGTGCGTTCACACGGATACTAGCAGCGGTGGCTGGGATGAGAACTACTCTTACTCCAGAGAAATCGTGCCAAACGCGCATATAATGCCTGTTCTTCTATGTCCATCTATGTTCTTTGTTATCGTGTAGAAAGAAACACGTAGACTGACGGTTCATATTGATAACTGGTTTAATGAAGTCCATTTGATCGAACAATTATAATTTATTCGTTTTGCGAATCTCGTACTACTTTGGTATATTTTTGTTTGTTTGTTTAAGAAAAGGCGAGAATCACAGTGAATGAAGTAAATATTATATTTTTTATCAAAATTATGAGATCTCAAACCTAAATTTTTGGTGTAATTTATTTTGATTTTTATGCATTTCTTATGAAAAGTTTCATTGTTTGGTCTATTTTGTTCTTATTCTAAAATAGTTAAATGCTAATAAATGAATAAGAATCGAGTTCATAATAGATAAATAAGGCTATGGGCAATGTGGTAGACACATTCCTGTGTCTGCTTCACTGTTTTTTTTAAAGGCAAGTGCCCAACCGAATATTTTTTGGTTGCCCAATGTTGCTAATGTTGCTAAACGCAACACCTCGGTAGTAAAATGATGTTTTTTTTGTATTGAGTTATATTTGTTTATTTTAAAAGATCAAGTTTTATGTACGTGTTGTAATTGATTTGCCCAAAGCCTTATTAGTTGTGAAAAATCGAGAAAGTAGTTGAAGTTCTGTGATAAAGATACGTGCCTTATATGCCATTATTTATTTGTATGTATATTTATTATATAATAAGTAGAGTATTTATAAAAATCGCAGCGCACTTTCCGATTTTTTTATTTGGGTTTATTTTATAAGAGTTTTATGCAAATATCGTTTCTTTATATATTGTTTTTTTTTAAATCTCGTGTAGGTCTATGATATTTTGTAGCATATTTATCTCAATAAAGCTATTTAAAATGTAAATTTGTGATATTAATTCCATCGCTTTTGTTCGCCATTATTTACCCAGATGATGCAAGTTCGTAACAGTATCGTTGAATAAATTATTGAATATCGAATAACATCAAATATTTGGTATTTTAATCGGCGAGTCTAAATTATCTAATATTATAATTTAAAGGTTACTTGACTTGTTGACTAATTATGCAAAAAAGAAGAGTTCGCTGGCATTTAATAATAATATACATAGTAAATATGCCCAACCATACAATAAAAAGAACAAAGCTACGATATTGTGAGGTTTAAAGAAGCTTTTAAAGTTACAACATTAACGTAGTATTCAATATGTCAATGGTTAATATTTTTTTTTATAATAAGATGAATATTTAAATAAAATACTGTATACCGGATTAAAACGCGATTTATTATTTATATTGTTTAAATTATTTATCCCGACGTTTCGGATGCTTTTCAGCAACCGTGGTCGCGGGGAGACAGAAGAACAGACGGTTGCTGAAAAGCATCCGAAACGTCGGGATAAATAATTTAAACAATATAAATAATAAATCGCGTTTTAATCCGGTATACAGTATTTTATTTAAATGTGTGATACTCGCGTTAATAAAAGACAATATAATAAGATGAATACTTAACAAATGTATGGGACAGATGATTAATTAAAATTATTAAAAAAAAACAAAAACTGACTTCAAAACTATACCTACACATAGTATGTACAAACTTAAACTAAAAAGTAAAGAATAATATTTTATTTACTTCAAAGCTTTAAAGGACAATCGATATAATTATTGATAGTTGTTTTTTGAAGTCGGTGCCAGCCAACCACTCCTTACCGTTCGAAAGTTTGTTGCAAAGACAGAATTAAACTGTCCTTGGCTGGCACCGACTCCAAAAGTAACTGTTAAAAAATATTAAATATCTATATAAGTATGAATAATTTTGTCGATTGTCCTTTAAGGCTCTTGCTTTGAAGTAATTAAAAAGGAGGAGGTCCTTTTTTGAAGTCGGTTAAAAAGGATGTAATTATGTAGTAGAAAAAACAATATCTGCACTTATTTACTAACTAAACATCGGGCGATGATATTTTTGACTGCCGCGCCGAACTATGGCGTTTCATGTTACTGGAATTCAAGATAGTACTAATAAAGTATGTATATAAACTTCAAAAGAAAATTATATTAAGAGCAAAACGGGGTAGATACCGACGGGTCGTTATATTGAACGCGTCACCGGCACTGGAAGTCGTTTATGGCGAATTAATTACACAAGACGCCAGTTAAGCTGACGGACTTTTCAAAGGTGTTATTACTTCGTGCATATAAAGCGATAATAACTGTTACGCGCTGCCCACCGTTTGATCTGTACTCGTTGTTGTACGATACGTTATATTATGCTGCTCTCAGTTTATTTAAAAGAGTCTATCCGCGGAATTGAGGGCTTCTTAAAATGTTTATTATGTCTTTCATTTTACCTTCGTAATGAAAGGGTTAGAGATACTTTTAAGTACACCTCAGTGTTGATAAGCGTTCGAGAATTCGGCTATATAGCTCATATTCCAAGAGGTTACTTAAATCGAAATCTATTCTTGAGAACTTTCAAAATGTCATTACTATGGCTAACGTTTCCCAAAAGGTTTGACAGATTTCACCTGAGTCACGTCTTGGAATACGGGCATATATTGTGTGAAAAAATACTGTTTATTCAATAAATATTGTGCACTAACATAATAAAAAACAGAGTATTTGACTGATAAATTGATATAATTTTTTAGAACTACGTAAACGCTCTACATTACTTAGGGTCTACGAGTATGTAGAGTTACGTAATAATAATTAACAACAGTGTAGAGACTGAAACAATCTTCATAGAAAGTATAAAAATATGTTATTTATGTACTCTATTTGTTGAAAGCTTCTACGCATGGAGCATATAAGTTTTTTTTCATACCAAAAAGACTTTATAAGGTGTTTACCTATTCATATATATTGCAGAAAATAAACAAGATTCCGACACGAGACCTTCGTCAATTCACTGTAGTACGCCGCGTCATTCAGAATCAAAATCAAATTAATTAAAATGTCATCGGACAAAGGGCCAATTAGACGTGCCGGGCGTGGATGGAAACGTGGTATCGAATGTAACATCTGAGCGCACGGCCGCGGCGGCTCGTTTCATGTGCCCCCTCGCTTTGATCGCGCCGCGCCGACAATCTGCCTCACTACTTATCGGTTCAGATTTATTGTGAATCGGAGGCTGCGGGCCGCGGGGAATCGCACTACTCCACTGGTTACGATACTCCATTTGTACCATTCGTACATCGCTTACGATGCTTATTCATGCGGACTGTCAATGACAAAAGTGTTTCGGCGCACGTTAATTGGCCGCATGCAGCGTTTGATCTTGTTTTTATGTTAATCGAGGCAATATAGTTGATTTAAAATAGCGATTTGCTTTTACTATACTCGCTTTTGTTATTCGGTTTTTGTATTCTATTCGAAGAATTATGAAGGTGCTTAATATTGTTTTTTAATTTATCGTTAGAGTTTCTAATGGCTATAAAATATTTAAAATGGGAGATAGTATTATAAGATTACGTAGTATTGTAGGATATTAATATTTACTATGTTGTATTAATCAAGGTAATAGCTAATAAATACAACGTTTTGTGCCCTACTGTTATAAATAGAACTTATCGTAATATACGGAGTTTAAGGTCTGTTAATTAAGTTCCCGTTTTAAAATAGAATAGTTATTGTACAATTTAATTTTAATTATACTTTGAAACAGAGGTTGGTTTTGTTGATGATTGTACACTAAGCGTCACCAAGAATGACCAAAGGATTTTTTGCAGACATCAACGCGAACCCCGGTAGCGAGTCGATTGGAGTCTGTAAAAATACCACCATTATTTCTTGCTCGGACGCAAGGTGACTAGCAATTTATTACTTGTTGCCATTGTTTGCTTATTGCTTCGTTACTTTTATACTTTTTGGGCGGTATCCTATCCATTTGTAAAATGAGGTCACATTGTATACCTATGTAAAAAACCATCGCCTTTGAATATTACAGTATTATTATGTATACATTTACTACGTATAGTACCTACCCGTAAT
Organism: Anthocharis cardamines; assembly: GCA_905404175.1. Classification (NCBI taxonomy): domain Eukaryota; kingdom Metazoa; phylum Arthropoda; class Insecta; order Lepidoptera; family Pieridae; genus Anthocharis; species Anthocharis cardamines. The sequence continues at coordinate 5,832,686 of FR989961.1, forward strand.
ATTAAAGTGCCTGTACTGAAGCAGTGGTCGTTAAATATTGTTGTTATTGCTTGTAGTAAAATAAAAACATAATGAATTAAATAAAGCCTATGAAGCATAATCGTCTCATATTTTTTGTGGTATTATTTACTATCCGTAACAATTTAATAAGGAGCGCTTAAAAAGGCTGATAAGGTTATTGTTATGGAAAATGAGTTGTATAATAGTTTATTATTATTAAATCGCTTTATAGGATCGTTCCGACTAACATAATGGGATTGAATAATAAGCCATAAAGATTTCGAATGTTCGTTCTGCCGTCTTGTTTGTTAGAGGTAGGTAGCGCACATTTCTTTAAGACGTTCTGATTTATTGTACGCATAGTTAGATGTTGTATCGGGAGTCGATAAAATAAGTTTAATGAGAGTTGGTCGTATATCAGAGTCGGCATCATAAAGGCAGCAACTGTCAAAGGGCTCATTGTGCCGGCTCGGCTTTATGATGGCATTTTTACAGGCAGGTATAAGCTTTGAACGTTGCTGAGCCGCATGCCAATTATATTCTACTTAACCGAGTCCATAATATAATTTACATCATGAAGGATAAAAAGCGATATCACATTTGCTACCGAAAAATTAGTTCTGTCAAATCTTCAATTAAGAAAATCCCTTTTCTTAAATGGGGTTTGGTTCGGTCGCTATTGTTATTTTTGTTACAAGTATGCAGATTAACGGTTTTTTGCGCAAAGCCGACGTTTAGCACTTATGGAAACGTTCACGTGCACTATCTAAAAGCAGTATGATAGAAAGATCGTAGTGTACGAGTAAAATGATAGTTATTTTAGTTTTATCTAATAGTTTCATATTTATTTTGAAGAAGTCTTGAAAAATGAGTATTTAATTAAATTGTGTAAACGTAAAGTAAAATTTTAACTATGCAGCTTCATAGATAACCTTATCTGCATCTTTTAAGAGAATAATTTTATTATTTGGCTATTCCAAAAGTATTTCAGTGTACATTAAATTTTCAAATTCTACCAAGCAAGTATTATGATATAAAAATTCATGAGAGATTGGCAGCTCGCACCTGCTGTTTGAAGGTTCGCAAAAAGCTATTATTATACTAAATAAGGTGCAAAATAATAGGGATGATCGGTTGTACTGTGTACATAGCCCAGCGTAGTTATTTCGTGAGAGGGCGGCGCAGTGTTTAGGGCGCGTATTATATCCAAGATACAACAGATAGTATCAACTACCAATATCAAAGCAGTAACTCATTTTTTTCGTACCATAAACGCGTGATAAGTTCCTGATAACTATTCTCCTTTGATTAAAACGAGATTCACTAAAAGTTTACGTTTTCTCGATAATTCAATTTGCTTATATATGTTCTTATTATCATAAAGATGGTTATGCGCGTTTACGAAGATGTGTGTATATAGTATAGTATTGTAGAATAGTCAGTTGATCGAGATAAAAACAAACAAGAAGTCACTTTCACCACCTGTCTTCACCATCTTCAATATTTAACGTACTGCAGTACCTAAAGCATAGATTACCGATCCACCTATCACTAAAAATGAGATATAGGTATCAAATAATTTGGCGAGATGAGGGGTTGAAATACTGCAAAATGCTATGTTGTATGTACTGTGTGACGTGTCTACGGAGGCTGTTGACAGGTGGTAGTGGAGATGGGGGGAAGGCGGAGAGGAGGGGGGAGGGACTTAGCCGGCGCGGCGCCCGCGCTACTCGCGTGGCCCTCTCGCCTGAGTCACGCGCTCCGTAATGCTTGCATAATAATAATGACGGATGCCGATCGCGCGGCGGCCCCTTTGATCTGCAGAGCGTTTGATCTCGCCGCCGCGGCCGACTGGTCCCGCCGCCCCTGCATAAACGAGCCCGCCTGTTACCTTTATTCGGTCCGACGCCGCGTATGAAGTCGGCCCTTTGCCACAGAGTATTGTAGATACAAAGGTTCCGTGTAGCGTGCAAAATGTGTCGTGAGATAGGACATTCCCAACATTACATTGTCTACGCAGTAGATGACTTTATGAAGAATGGTCTTATAATAATAATTCCTTAGTGGAAGCCAAGGCAAGGTATTAGGTATATGGACTAATTAGATAAATGAAACTGACAATTAATAGAGGCTTTGATTGCAAGCAATTAGTTTCAAAATTGATTCAATGTAATTTGATGATAATTCTAAAACAACTTCACTTCGCTATTGATAAAAATGTTTCTTTTTATATAAGAGGGGGCAAACGGACAGGCGATTCACCTGATGATAAGTGACTACCGCCGCCCATGGACATCCGTAACACCAGAGGTCTTGAGGATTCGTTTCCGGCCTTTAAGATGAGAATAGGCTTGTTTCTTGAAGGTTCCCTAGTGGAAATGTTGGCAAGACATATTAAAAATATTTATAATTAGGAAAAATATTTAAATGTATTTCATACAAATTGAACCTTAAGGAGGTACCTAATTGCACAATACAAAAATACAATGTTCATTTCTTTGGTGAGTTCTTCATTCAATTCATCGGAGGCAGTTTCGTTATAGCGTCACGCGCCCGAAGAGAGTTTGTTGCGCGCAGTACTCTGTGGCTTCGCCCTCGTTCTAAATAGAGGCTTTTTGTACTGGGGCTTGCTACTGTGCTCGCGCTCGGTGGCGAGTGGCGATGGCAGTGGTGCGGTCAGTATGGGGTGCGGTGGCCGCGGGCGTTCGGCGCGCTATATCACCAGCTGCCAGCTATGACTGCGCGCCTTCGAGCAGCCCCGTGCCGTGGTTGCTGCTTCACGTGGATTCTCTGCGTACGTTATTATTTATTTTGCGTATAAACAACAACATCCGCATTTGAAGTGTTTTTTTTTGAATTTGGAATTTCATGAATCGTGGAATACACGTATCAATTGTTTTTCTGTGCATATAAATTATAGTATAGGTGGTTCATAAAGTGTTTCTAAATGTGATGAATTTGGTGTCGTATAATGTGTAATTCAGACGAATATAATAAACAGCGGCAACTGTTTATTACTAAGATAAATATGAGTGTATTTTCGAATGAGTATTGGTATCTCTACGGACGTTTTAATTTATTTTGCGTAATTAATATAGTATCGGTTTATATTTAAAATTATGGAGTGCTCGTTTAAATGTGATGATTGTGGTATGTGTATTTTTTTACTTATTCTGGCGATTCTGCGCTGTGTCAATATTGATACTTTTTAACCGGCTTCAATATGTTTTAAATATTGAAGTTGATATACCGTCGCGGACTTTTTTAGGTCTTTTTCTAAGAAAAATTATGTTGTCATATATTTAATATCAATCATTCAGTCGATCGACACATATAATTGCTGATTTTTGAACTGATAGGTATCTAATTTACCAAATACATTGCATATTTACATTTTTTATCAACTCAGGTAATGAACAGCCGGTATTAGTAAATATGTATTCGTATTTATTCCTATTTACTAGGAATCCACTCCAAGTAATAGTATGATATATTTTAGGTGGTATGGTATTCGATAAAAGGTGTCCTTACTACAAATTAAAATATGTATATACATATTTGTTTACTTTGGCATTATTTAATATTTTCTTCGTGTACTAAATATATTATTTTAGATCAGAATACGAATGTATAAGTGTGAATAATAAAAAAAAAAATTATAAAAATTATACATAGTTTTTACACGAAGTAATTTTAATTAATTTTCATTCAGTATTTTTTTTAACTTTGCCAAATACTCTTAAGTTTGCATAAGAGTGGGCCTGCTTTTTGGTTACATTCTTGTCAGTCTTGGTGAATAATTTCGTTACTAGATAAATTAGCTCGATCGGATCGAATTTACAATCCCTAGAATGTGTGTTGATTATTCCAAATATATTCTTCGATCTCAATCAGATTTTTTATGTTTAAAGAGCATGTGCCTTCAAACTGATCGTATTTTTTTTGTTAAAACCTTCAAAAAATAAGATTAGAGAACCTCAACGGATAATCGGATCTATACTTACTAAATAGCACTTGCTCCTGTATTCTCACGATTCTCACAAGGGATTACCTCCCAGTGGTTACAAGAGTAGAGGAAGTGAAACGTGTATGTCAGGATCTTAGTATAAGGAGAGCTGTTATCTCTACCTTTCTGTATGTATATTGTATACCTACGTATTTGTAGTTTCGAATTAAGTTTCATTTTTTGTATGAAAATAAAATGCTAAATATAAACGAATTTCAAAAAGTCTCTACAAAACAGTACAGTCAAAGAGTGTGTACATTGAAAAGGTACAGAAATTGAGATTGACACTGAGAAATGGAGAAACAGAATACATAATAATCATATCAATATTTTTCTTTCTTAAGCGCTAATTTCCGAAATTAAAGAAGGCGGGACTCCGTAGTAACATACTACATTCTTCAATTAATTGAATTCGGATTTCAAAAGATATTGAAGCATGTGAAAGCTTGTGTCGCGTGAACAATCTAGTTCACAATGATATTTGTTTTATATAAACAGGCCATAAAATCTAAAAAACAAAAGTAATTATAATTATGTAATTTGTCTACAAAATTATTTGGCATTTACTAGGTGTCAGGTGAATATCGGTATTAAGCAGCAAGACTACCAAAAAAAACCATTCCTCCATATCTTACTCCTTTTTCCCCTTTTTAAAAAAAAAAAATTACCGCCCAGTCATAACTAAAAACGGCGCCAGGGAATTAAAAAACTTATATCATTTGTCAGAACCCTTTTAGAATATATTTTATAAAATATTTATTTATTAAATTCTTTTCATGACCGTTATATTATATAAAATAAATACAAATAGTATTGTTAGAATGGGTATAATTTGATGCATATCATTAATAGAAGGATATTGAATAGAAATCGAACTATACCATAATAAATATTAAATATCATCCACTATTGATCGATTACAGAAAATGTTATTATGTGTTAGTTTGTATACATATTTTATTATATAAAAAGACCAACAACCAAGTAATTTGAGCTGTATGAAGTTATTATTCTCAATGTCAGTATGGTTTTGCGCGAGACCTAAAGTAGTATTTTCTTAGATTATATTACATAAGAGTATTTTGTATATTTGTAGGTGACCACTTAAAAGTTAGATATACTTATTATTTTATCTTATATATCTGTTGTAGTACATATACTAGCAATATTTATACTGTTTGAGGCAAACTACTATATAATTACTAATATAATATATCAGATATGTCATAATTCATAAATAAATAAACAGAAGCTTATAATTGTTATGCATATATCGTGATTCCTACAATGGCGTCGCTAGAACTCGAACGGCGTGTTGATTAATAAACATGAGTAATTATCAATACTGTATACGATAAAATATTTATTCAAACTCGAATATCAATAGGTTTATCTGATAGTTTGTATTAAGAATAATAGTTTTTTTATGGTTTGTAAAGATTTAAGCCCATTTCTCTTTCAATTTAATTATGAGTTTTGTTAGTACATCGGCAGTATCTAACTGAAAATAAAGAATTTCAAGTTACCTATTCAAACTTTGATATCGAAGGTACCTATATAGTGTAGGTATGAACCCAATAAGTATGAAATTAAAGTTATACCGAAGATAAATAAGTTTTAGCAGTTTTCCTTCGAAAAGTTTTTGTAGATAGAACCTACGTATTATGAGATTTTTAAGTAGGTGACTTAATTCTTAAATTATTAATATTTATTATTATTAAAGGAGTTTAATATTAGTTAAGTTAGGTTCTTATCAAATCGAGGATCGCATATAATATATGCACGTGGAGAACAGAACAATACAATGGTATTGCTGTGAAAATGTCCAATCAACATCAATAACTCTACAGAATATCTCGTCATTCTATTTTTACGCGACTACTTATAAAGCTAGTCGACTTTTCAACGAATTTCAACGCGAAATATTCATCACGGAATATAAATTTAAAAAGATGTAACAAAAATTGAAACGTTCAAAATAAAAATAGAGGAAATGGCCAGTACTGACACAAAAATTAATATTATTATAAAAAATCACAGCAACTACCAACTCGATGTGGCTCGTTTGCCCCCTATATTATAAAAAAAAAAGTTGAAAGATTTCGATTCAGACAAAAAGAAAGTACTTGAAACAGGTGTGGACGCCCTGGGGCAATAAAGGAGTGGAGGCCCCATGATAGGTATTTTTTTTTGAACAAAAATAAGTTTTACTATTATTGTTTATTTTAAGCGTGAACCTACTGCAAGAACAAAACACTAATTGCGTATTTATGGTCCATCACAGAACTATGAAGTGCAATACGTACTTAATAATTGGTTCTTATCGTAAATGTACGCTTAAGGTTGCACAAGTCGCGGGCTCGAACTCACTGGTGGGCGTGGCCAAAAAGCATGCTGTTCTCCCGCACCGGGGCTATCATTATTAAGTGAGATGCACGATAATTCATAGTAAAAGGGGCGTCTAAAAAAATACGAAAAGCCTTTGGAAAATCGAGTTTTATGAAAAAACCACTGCATAAATCAATTACAAATAGAAGTTATTGTATTCTTCGATAATCGTGCTTTGTCGGTACCGACTTTGTTTTGAAAATGTGATACTTCTTTTATTACTAATTTAAGCCCAAAGTTGTGTTAAAAATGGCAATAAAAACGAATCTTTGATAGCTCGTAACTTTTTAATAGATTTTTATTTTACCATTCTGTTTCCGCACAGACAAAATTAATAATGAGACAAAACCATATCATGTTTAACTTTGCATGTACATTGTACAGTGCTAAATAGTGGAGTAATACCCCCCCGAAATTTCTATGGAAAAAATTTCGACTAGTGTTAAACCAACGAAATGATTATTATAAGTACTTACCTTTCCAATTCAACTTTAAAACTAATTAATTATAAAGTACAGTAGGTAAAGGTAAAACATCGAAAAAAATATCAAAGGAAAAGTTGTTTTTTAGTGGAAAAAATCATTCAAATTCCGACGAGTAACGTCGGAATGTAAAAGATTTTTTCCAAAGTATATATTGTGGGAGCCCCGAGGCCCTCTCCTAAATCCGGCCCTGACTTGAAATGTCACCATAAAAATATAATGAATAAATAGCGATTGTTCAAATGTGTAATGAACGCGTTAACAAAGGTATACCTACTCATATAGCAGACTTTTGATTGTGAAATTTAAGCATATATATTTTGTGTTATATTTTAAAAACATCAGAATAACACTTGTAGCACTTAAAGATGTACCAATTTTGCAATTCCTGAAGTTATCCATATAGAATTCCCATAAGCGTTTGAAGCCATCCAAGGAAAGCTAATAGTCGTTGTTTCGCGGAACGACGTTGCAGTATTCTTATTTACAAAATAAACTACTTAGTGAAGATACCTTTGATATTGCTTTTGCGTACTTAGGCAATCGGATAAATAGTACCTACGTTTTATTTAATACAAGAGTAAAGATTCGTACTAAAACCGTAAATCAAAGTATTACAAAAAATTGTTAACTTATTTTTTATTTATTTCTTATTAATATCTGATAAATTGTCAATCGGGTTCCAAATTTTGAATAAGGATATTTATGTTTTTATATTAGATATCGACGAGAGTGAGGTTTAATGGATGGTAGGTGATAACCCAGCCACTGAACATCAATGATGCGCTGTCAACCTGCTTTCTACTTCGAGCATATTTCGGAAAAACCATAGACTCAAGACTGAGACGGAAACTTCACGGTTTTTCTATCTGGTATATGTGAACGGTGGTACGTTACCCGGTCGGAATTTCGATATTCCTTCCATCCGTTTAATGCCTGAAGTAACAAGACGTGGGGAAGACATGTTTATAGAAAATTATAAACAAGCTGTCCCGGCGGGATTCAAATCCGCGACCCATCGGTACGCAAGCTAGGAGGTCTACCGAACGCGCCAAAGAGCCCATCCAAATAAATCTTTCTTGCTCTTTTCATTTAATAATCATCATAGTTTTGTAATAAGTAATCATAGATTTTCTATCAGAGTTTGTTAACGAGTGTGTCGTATAAAATCAGGTTATTATTTCAGATCGTGCTATCTGCTGCCAGTGAAAGCATTGCGCCTCCAGACAGCTTGCGACTAGTTTGGCTTACTAATACTAACCTGACATGCAATGATGGAACACCTGCGGGGTATGTAAAAAATATTATTGTTATAATAACATTATAGTATTCTTCGTTTTCCCCTGAGGTCAAAAGGCCTTTCATATCAAAAGCTGTCTCTGGGCCACTAGTCACTCCCAAAGACAGTCTTTCATATTTGCTATTGAATTTTCTAAACATTGACGACTTCTTATATTGTTATATCCTCGATATACTTGTAGTGTAACATTATCTACATCTACACTAATTATAAATAGGAAAGATTTGTTTTTTTGTATGTTTGTAAGGATTAACAAGGGGAGTGTCAAACTTGGGAATCACAGATTCCCATCACTTTTATATATATTGTAGGGCAAGACGCCATTCGTTTTTATTATTGAGAAATTTCAACTCAAAGTTCTATAATATGTAACTAATAATAAAATAATAAAATATAAAAAAAAACGTAACTCAACCGGGACCTGAACAACCGTCCGGGCGCTCAGTAAGCAAGAGCGTTACCACTACGCCGCGGAACCATTGCTGCAACCGGTAAAAAGGTTCCTTCGTCTTAAGTTGAGGGGACCCTGTCCTACAATATATATAAAAGTGATGGGAATCTGTGATTTCCAAGTTTGATACTCCCCTTATATAATAAGTTTATCTTAAAAACTACTGGACCGATTTTAAAAATTATTACACCAAATATTTACATTATCAGCGAGTAGGTAACATATTATACTATTTGTGTATAATACAACTACATTGCATCCGTGCGAAGCCGCGGCGTGTTGCTAGTTTATTTATAATTTGGATATCGCCACAGAAGACCATATAATTTAAATTGAGGTTTCCCGGAACACAGGTGTCGAGTATTACTGTTCTTCTTTATTGCAACCGCACTAAGTGATTACATGCGTTTTTGAATTGGTTCTTACAAATTGAATAAATACAACAAATATCATATACTAAATCTTATGTTTATCATATTGTAATTTCCCTGTCCATAATAATATATATTTTACAATCACATATTTATTTTTATATATTATGGTATTTAATTTAATCGTCTAGGTGATAATATCAGTCTTAACCAAATTATTCGAGTCTAAATATAAAGTGCATAATACACGTATAATAATTCAAGTGTAACAATATAGCAGTAAACTAGTGCTTTATAATGATATACGAAATATTGCAGTAATAATTCGGTTGTTGTAAAACCTTGTCAATTTATAATGCAATTAAGTTGTTAAATAAATTAAAAATAAATGAATATCTGCAATTGATTAACCGAATATAGTCTATGTTAGTAATAGTTTGTTTTTCTTTCAGATATTACATTCGACGCGGTTCAAATAGCCATCACTGGGTCGTGTACTTAGAAGGTGGAGGATATTGCTGGGATATGAAGTCATGTGGTGCAAGATGGAGGCGACGGCCAGGTCTCATGTCTTCCACACGATGGTCTCGAACTCGCCGCGCTCCTGCCTTACTGTCAATGGATCAAGCAGCGAACCCCTTGTGGCATAATTCAAACCATGTCCTCTTACCTTACTGCTCCAGCGATATGTGGGCTGGAACCCGAGTTAAATCTTCCAATAACAGTTTTGCTTTCACCGGTCGTCTTATCGTAAAAGCTGTCCTAAATGAATTACTGCAATTCGGTCTCAAAGGCCGGCTTTTACTAGTAGGCTCAAGTGCAGGCGGAACGGGAGTTATGCTTTACGCAGACGCCGCACGACGAAGTCTCAGATCACATGGCGTCCGCGTTGCAGCAATCGCCGATTCAGGCTGGTTTCTTGATAGACAAACACGAGCAAGGCGTTCTTCGTCTGTAGACACAATAGCAAGACTCGGACACTCTTTATGGCAGGGATCTCCACCCACCTCCTGTGTTAGACAATATCGTGAAAAACCATGGTTATGTTATTTTGGATATCGACTTTATCCGCATATTCGGACGCCATTGTTTGTGTTTCAGTATTTATTTGACTCGGCACAATTAACCGCAGAAGGCGTTCGAGCTCCCCGAACTCGTGCGCAATGGGATGCCGTTCATGAGACCGGGACGGCACTGCGTGCAAGCCTGAAAGGTGTGAGGGCGACGTTTGCTCCTGCGTGTATCGCACACGGTGCTCTAGCGAGGCCTGAATGGCTGGCCATTAACGTGTCCGGTGTACCGCTTCCACGCGCGATTGGATGCTGGGAGCGACGCTTCAGTAATCCGAATAGACGAGAGCGTGCTCGTTGTGCACCACGGAGACTCATTGAGAGGTGTTCTTGGCCGCAATGCAATGGTTCTTGTCCGCGGTTACGTGATCCTCGAACGGGCGAGGAAGTTGCCTTAGCTGCGTTGCTTCAGAGCTTCGGGCTGGACGTGAATGGAGCGGCCGCCGCTATGGGGCTTGATGCTCGAGCTTTATCAAGAATGAGTCGAGCTGAACTTTTGCCTTTATTGGCACCACACACGTGATATTTAATTAGACTGTTTATGTGCATTACTGCACGAAGAATCTACCTCGTTTTTGTTGCAAGTACAATTATTTTTAATGTTAGTTATTATTTATTGTAATGAGATACTGCAGTATTTATATAAGTAAAGATATAATAATTTATAAATTGTTTCTATTTACTTAACCAGGAAATTATAAAGAAATTAATATTTTTGCTAAATATTTATTTACATTGTAATTTTCTCCTGTATGAAGGAATATAGACTAGCATATTTCTATAAAAATAAATTAAATTATCTCACTATTTTACTCTTGCGCTGACTCAATCTGTCAGCGGATGTTACAGATTAGTAACGATTTATACCAATTGACCCCGTGAACTCTGAGGTTTGTAGTATAATCGATCGTGTGACGTGATTGGAAGCCAAGGGGAACGGTAAACATTTGCTTTGGTATGGGTGTACTTAAAGTCTAAATAAAGTCCCCCGTGCCGTGACAGGTCATGACGTCATAATCTATTAGACCGTTCAACACTGATCTCTATAGATACAGCAACGACGTCATTTCCGAGGAAGAAGTCTGTCGAGACGATGTTGACTCGTTGTCGCCAGAGGCTCGCCATCCGAGTGGTTACATTTCTATTGACTGCCTCTGCATTTGCTCGGAGTGACCCTCTCACGAAGAGTATATCAAGTACGGTGGGTGTCGTTTGCGCCATAGCCGAAAACATTGGTGAACGAGCTGTTGGCTGCGGTGAAGTGCTGATAGCACGGTCTAAGTACTGGAACAATTCGGCAGGGCTGTTTGTATTCGCCCATAAATGAGGTAGTATCGGCCACAACCAATTGTTATCTGAAATGATATAAAATTATTTCAATATAGAATATAATATTCATTTTAATTTCTTTGTTCTGAAGCCAAAACATTTATTGATTATGTTTGATAAATCTTCATTGAGATAATAGGCACAATATATTAACCCCTATTTTCTCCAAACGCTGTGCTTAATCACTTCTATCTACGTTTCAAGGGCATGCTTCAGACCGCAAACTACCCTTGACCTTATGAGCTAAGTCCACAACAACTTATCAAATAAATGAAGTACAAAATGTCACTAAGGAATTTAGCATTATTTAAAACGACATTTTTATAAATGAATAATATTAAGTATTATAATAACTTTTTTTGAATGCCTGACAGAAATTAATAGCAAAATTATGTCTTGAAAGATTTTGACCATCATTTCCTTAGTAAATTGTTTTTACATTTTGCACAATACTATATAAATAATGATCGTTTTAAATTATCCTTTATTTTGCATGAAGCAAACCGCCTCCATAGACAGATCAGTGGGAAGCACATTGCGTTTGGTACCGGAAGTCCCAGGTAACGAGGAAACGAGGCTAAAAAATCGTTTCGGTCGTTCAAGACACAGAAGGCTTACATGATCACCTACTTGCTTGTAAAGAAATAGTATGAGTGATACAGTAACAGACATGTGTCTGCCCCTAGGGGACTCGGGAATTGACTATGAAGCCGAAAATGTAATTGTAACAGACCTAAGTACAAACAATAAACTTCCTCGTCTAACTTACCAGTTACGACACTGTTATCAACATAGTTGAAGACAAGGCGCTTGTCTGCGTCTATCAAACTTTGTAGAGTGGGGCCTCTATTTCCAGGCCCGGTATGGAATCGGTTTGCCGGTGCTATATGAGGCCCGAGCTCTTTTTGTACAATTTCAAGTAATCCTGCGTGGACGGATCTTATTGGTGCCCCATTTTGCTCATAGAAACCTACTGGAAAGTGGTGGGCGTCGAGGAAGATTACCTGAAAAATAACATTCAATTTGATTTATTTCATATGGCTACTCAAAAAGGGGGGCAGTCCGCTATCTCTAGAAGTACCTTGTATTAATGCTTACGAATGATAGAACGAGACAAAGCAAGTATCACACATTTAAATAAAATAACTTTTACCAAATTACAACGCGATACATTATTTATATTATTTTTTTATCACGACCGCGACGTTTCGAATGTTTTCCGGCAAACGTGGTCATGGGCAGACGGAAAGTTGGCAACTGTCTTATTTGAATTTTCACAAAGTTGCCATACTAACGCCATCCTCCTACCGAGTTGATACTAGCTGATAAATAATAAATTGCGTTTTTATCTGGTAAAAGATATTTTTTTTAAATAATGAGATATATATATCGTGTTGTCACCTTTTTTGACAAAGTAAAGTGGCAATAATATGGCTCTAACAGACAGTGGCGTGCCTAGGGTTTGAATGCAGGGCAAGCCCAAAAACTGGACTCCTAAAAAATTGGACAATTTTTTATATTTTATCTTACCTTTTTTGTGGTGAACTCCCAAGCCTTGTTGTATTAATAAACGATTTTAATAAAACACACAGAAGTATTACTACTAGACAAAAAATTACACATTTAAGCTCTATTTCAATTTATGATTGAACTAGTGAATGAGGCTACTGAATGAATTATGTTATTTAGAATTTTATTTGATAAATAACTAGGTGCCGATTTGCCACTTTGTTGATGTTGCATATTATGTTGTTCTAAAACAATGTCATACTTTGAAAGTAATGAAACCAATTCCAAAAAATTACCCCTGTTAAATGAATTTTTACATTCATCGTGGCCTCTAAATGACAATTGTTGTTGAGCTAGGTGACACAATATCTACTAACCTTCGAAAAATACTGCGATTATGGTCAACACGGGAGTTATGATTAGTAATTTCAATTAATAGCTGACGATATGAAGATTATGCTGAGATAATGAAGTTTCAATTCGTTTTTTACCAAAATTACAAAAATAAATTACAGAATTCAAATGTTTTTGAGAATTCTGATGTTTTTTAAAGCTCCAGATAAATTAATTAAAACGTAATAACCAGATGTATTCAAAACGTTTTTGTCATAAGAAAAAAATATGCAACACCAACAATATAGTTTATTTGTATCTGAACAACCAACCATTCTATTTATTATTATAAACTGACCTGAAATTCCTTTTATGACCTTTAATCGTTTGTAAAATACACAAGTTGGGCGTTGGTTTTGACGAAGTAAGTAGCTTTAATATTTGTTGAAATGTTAAAGGTTTTACTTTATCTTGCTGCTTTAAAACTTGCACACACATCAAATCCTCACACGGAACACATTCCACTACGTTATTACTCATAATAAATAATAATAAAAACAAAACAAAACTAAAATGCACCGCGTACGTTATCACTCACTCAACTAAAGCAAAAAACAATCATAACAAACTTGAAATAACACTCAACTCTTTCAATTTGGCACTAACTTCACACCGAAAGCCTGGGTTACGTTCTCCATAGAATCGCTAGATTTGTTTATATAATTTTATAGCTTTTTATCTTGAGTTTTGTATGAAAAATTTGTCAGAAAAGCATTCCAATCCACAAGCCAATATGCCAGAAAGAGAAAGAAAACAACCGAACACGACGACGCGACGAGTTGAAGCGAAACGTTTCCGCTTGAGCTCGTCGCAATTCGCAAGATTTGTAGTAGCGCGTGATGCATATTGAATATTGTGGGAGTCGATTCAACGCTTCTCGTAAGATGGCGCAAATATAAATATAATTTCGATATAGTTGTGCATAAAATTATTAATTCAAATATTTTTTTGTTTCAATTGATATGTTATATAATTACGATAAGGGCATTCTTTTTTTCTTTCAATTGTTGAATTAATAGGGCAAGCCGGGCTTTTGGGCTTGTATGGTAGGCCCGCCACTGCTAACAGATTGCGGTAGAATCTGGTCCTGTACTGGACAGTTATGGACAAAAGGCTGTCACTCAGAAGTAGCTTTCTAAGAGTGTATTTCAGAATTGGTTTAGACAGACTACCTCAAAGATACAAGCGATTTTATCGTCTATAATAATTATTGTTATTATATTTTGATTAAAAGAACGCTGTTAAGCAATACAGTGTCAAGCCACATGGTTGCCATTTTGAGAAAATTGAGTTTTTGAAGTTTTAATTAGGTTTTATTAAATTTCTTTTAAAAAATTACTGAAATAATAAATTGTTTGTAATAATTATTATAACACTAAATATATCTGGGGGCACGGCAGTGCCCCCGCCAAGTCGAGCAAAAAGCGGCACGGCCGTACTATCCTTTTCTCGAAGTAGTTCGGGCCATTTTCGACCCCTATAACTTCGTTGTGGATAAAACTAGAATCCTGAATTTTTAGTCACTAAGCAGGCATTGTATAAACTCGGTATATTACAAATATCATTCTGTTTGAACCAGTAGTTTAAGAATTATAACTAGTCAAAGTTTGATAATTTGTCACTCACTCACTCACTCACTGACTGACCGATCATCAAAACTCTAAGGCACTTCTAGCAGACATAGAAACTTGAAATTTAGAATACAATTAGTGTTTAGTCTATAAATCAAGGAAAAACTACAATATTTTGAAATTTCGGTCCAGTTTTCTAGATATACAATTTTTTTTTGTATTTCGGTATGTAATGAATAACTTAAAACTACTGGACCGATTTTAAAAATTATTTTACCATTAGAAAGCTACATTATCACTGAGTAACTTAGGGTATTTATTACTAGAAAAAAATAGAGATCCTTAGAAATCCCTCCTAAAAACAACTCAAGGTGTAAAAAAATTAGCCATAAAATATCTTTCATCGCATGTGCTGCGGAAAGTATTGATGCTAGAACAAAAAAACGTTCCACAATATTATAGAACATATCAAAATCTACAAAAAAATTCACGAGACCATATGTCCAACTATTGTAGTTATGTCACTATAACTACTTTTTTATATTAAAAAGTTAATAAAAATGCCGATCAAAATCAGACCGTTATCCATAGCTTTACTTATATTCATTCTTATCCAAATAAACTAAGAAAAGGAATATCTACAAAAAGAAATGAGATGCCATCAAAAACATAAATTGTAAAAAAAGCCAAGTCTTGCAACTCAGTTCTCTCGTAAAAAGTTATGAGATCCATATAATACCAAGTCGGTCAATTTATTCAGTCTCTACTGAAGGATCCTTCTGTCTTAAGTTATTACGTAATTAGGTAACCTAACAACATCTTATAGTGATCATATCAATACCAATATTAAAAAGCTTTGATGTTTAAAATAAAAAGGTTGACTTGGCAATCGCACTAAACTATCTAATTTAATATAATATGTGTTAGTTGTGATACACATTGTGTTTTTAATAAAATTAAAAAGATACATTGTGTTTTCATGCGATAGCCGAGTCAATCTATTTATTTAAAACATCAAAGATTTTTAATATTGGTATCGATATGATCACTATAAGATGTTGTTAGGTTACCTAATTACGTAATAACTTAAGACAGAAGGATCCTTCAGTAGAGACTGAATAAATTGACCGACTTGGTATTATATGGATCTCACAACTTTTTACGAGAGAACTGAGTTGCAAGACTTGGCTTTTTTTACAATTTATGTTTTTGATGGCATATCGTTTTTCTTGATAGCAATCAAAGTAATAGAATAATAGTGCATTATTGTTAAATAAAATATTTACTGGACACCCTTTTTGAGTAGCCATATGAAATAAAAAACATTTTAGGGTTTCGTCCCGCTAGTATTTTTTAAATATTTTTGCTATTAAAACGATTTAATCCCTTTTGAAATATATACTTCAGCTCATAAGGAAGCGATTGGTATCAAAATTTACATTATTATCATTTTGCGGGTTGACACTGTATTGTTTAACAGCGGCCAAAAGTTAGTAACCTTTTATTGACTGAAATTAATGTTCTAAAGAATCATAGTGAAATATCACTCACGTAATTTGTCACTGCAAAATAATAACATAAAGTTTCATAGAAATTACTTTTCGTAATTGGAATATGACCTGTTTCATTTTAAATTAATATATTGTTAACAACTTACCTCTTTAGAAACATCTAGGAATGCTCTTATTTCTTTTAAAAGTGGCAGTAGTGGACGGACACGAATTAAGTTATGATTGAGCCAATACCTGAAATTGCAAGTTATCTTTCATTAATTAACTAAGACACAGTAAACAAATGTGAAGAACATATTGAGTGTTTCGGTTATAGTCCATTGTTTGATCTAATCGGTCGACAGCGCATTGCTGACTGCGGCTGTGGCTAAGGCATCACTTCTTCGAGTGAGCCGCTGTCGATGTGTGACAAAAAATTATCTAGATTTTTTTACTCTGATGGTTCTGAATATTGATGTAGAATCATACGCATAATATAATATAAATAAATGGGTTACGGGGCAAAATTGTTCATTATTGCTTGGATTAACCTATATAGAACAAATCCATTTAGTTCATAATATTGTTCTGACTTAAAATCTGAATGTGATATTAATATAATTTATATCACATAATATATTTATATATTATCTTATTAAATCTATATCTGTGGATTGGTGAAATTATGATAACCTCTTAGTAGTTTGATAACTTTATAATTATCTAGATGTAATTACTGTTTATCAAAATATGTAAGTATAATAAACAACGATTAAACAAAATTAACTGATTATTTATTATTATGTACTCTTAATAATAATAATAATAATAAACTTTATTTTACACAGTAAAAAAAACAAAGAAATACAAATAACTTACATACTAACATAAATATATTGGATGTACAAGGGGCGACCTTATCGTCTGGTGGCGATTTCTATCATGTAACCCAGATATTAAAAAGTAACAAGTCATAGAACGGATAGGGTGTATTTAAAATATAATTAGAAAAAAGTACAATAAAGACCAAATACAGACCTCTATGTAATACTGAAAATTATGTTTTCTATAGAATATTATATTGTAACTCAAATACCCCTACATTTACACAGTTATTTGTAATGTGTAGATTACAATAGTATAACATTTAAATTTTTCTTTTTACTAGCTTGACGATAATATGTTTAGTTTGCTATTTGACGACTCCCTTTATCTAAAGTTATATAATTTTAGATAAAGATTTTTCGAAGTCTCTATTGTGGGGCCCCCACTCTGTTATAGAGGTCCCGGGGTAGTAGCCCCGGATGATCTTCCCTAAATCCGGCCCTGTCAATGGGATTTTAACGGAACTAACAAACATCATTCATCAGTTTCATATCAGTTAAAGAATAACCTTCCTGTTTGTTGAAAATTAAAAAAAAACTAATTTTCTGAAATTTTAAACAACAGGTAGTAAGTTAAATCAAATAGCGCCGCTGCTGTGTTTATAACCTCCGATTCAAATTAATCGGAACCGACATCGGAATCGGAGGTGCAAAATCAATCGGAAGTTCCGACCTTTTGGAACCGAAATCAAAGATCCGTAAAATCCCTGGTTTGTATCCCTTCGAAGTTAGAATTGCTGATTGCTCGTCTAGGTTCTATCAATTTGATAATGAATACATGGATACTCGAAGTAAATAAATAGGGTCGACAGCACATTATTGATAGACGTCTTCTGGTTTAAGGACCTACCGTCAAGTGAGCGTCACGCTCGTTTGTCGTAACCTGACATAATAAAAAATTATGGTCAGGCGTAAAGAAAGTGAAGCGTGACCACTGACCATCGACTGACCGCAATTTTCGCAACAATGCTAAACGAACTCGAAACTAATTCTCATGCAATTTGTTGTGTAATATTTCGTTTGCAACGACCGACTATTCAAATTGTTCGTAGTTGTGGGGAAAACACTTGGCTTTAGAGCAATTAAATTACGATCTCAATAGTATAGCAGAATGGTCAGAAAGAAATGCTTTAGTTCTTAACCCTGAGAAGACGAAATACATGCTACTGGGGACGCCTTCTCAATTGGAAAAGACTGAACGGCTTAATCTTCATATTAAGATTGGGAATAAAAGTATACAACGGGTTTGTGAGGCTCGGAATCTAGGGATAATTTTTGACGAGAATTTGAGATTCGAGAAATATGTAAATAAAACTATCGCTAACTGCTACTATCGCCTGAAGACGCTTTATCGTATCAGAAATCACATTGATACTCGGTTACGTCTAAGACTGTGCGACTCACTTGTCTTGTCGAAACTTAATTTTGGAGACGTGGTGTATGGCGATAGACTACTTGCTCGCTCTAGGAGGGCAATACAACGTGTACAAAACGCGTGTGCACGCTACTGCTGGGACATACCTGCCCGTTCCCATATAACTCCGTTTTTGAACGATGCCGGGGTTCTTAACATGAGTCGCCGCAGAAAAGTCCACTTCGCAGTTATGCTTTTCGGTGTAATAAAGACTAAAACACCATATTATCTTTACTGTAAATTGACTTGGCTAGGGGATCTCAATGCCACTTATTTTACAAGAGCCTCGCAATACGGACTGTCTGTTTTAAAACACCACAGTGCCGCATTCAGGGGAAGTTTTCGCTACAATGCAACCAAATGCTGGAACAATCTTCCTCCTCCTCTTCGTGGCTTACAAACAGTCGAAAGTTTTCGTCGGAAATGTAAGTCACAATTAATGGAACAACAAAAAAAATGTCAGCTTTGGTTGCATTGGTGGTGAAAATATAGGTGTGAGTAAATGTGCTTTCTATCTATATATATTTTATTTTTATTACTATTTTTATCTCAGTATACAGGGTTATTTGTGAAACACCAGCAACCTCGCAGGATCAGATAACTAACATTATAAACAATAACTTTTGTTCTACGACTTTGGATAATTCGTTACTTCGTACTTTCATACAAAAATAAATATTTATTTAATGCACTGTTAGAAATGTGCGAGACTTGAACCTCTGAGGTAATAATTGAGTTGTCGATTATTTAATTATTGTAAATACGCTGTTTGCACTTTTTAAATACGCCTAAATATACTATATAATCGTTTTACTAATAATTAATTTTAATACGCATATAATCGTTTTAGTTTAACATATTGAGTTATTTTAAAAGTCGTAGAACAAAAGTTGTTGCCCACAATGTTCGCTATCTAGTCCTGCGAGGTTGCCGGTGTTTCACAAATAACCCTGTATATAAATTTTATGGACGTATTTTATTTAAACATATTTATTATTATATATTTAGTTTATGTAGAGCGCACTGTATCTCCAGACTTAAACGGGCACCGCTGAAAATCAGTGCTGTGGCATAGCCGCGGCTGTGTCACAGATAATCCTGAGTCGGTGACCCATTTCCTGCACTGCACAGGAATGCTTAATTTAAGTTAATTAATAGTTTAATTACGATGTATAGTTTTGTTTCTTTTTTTTTGTACCTTTATTTTATTTTTATTATCATTAAGTGTATCCTGTGAGTGTTTTGTGAAATAAATGTTTTTCTTTCTTTCTTTCTGAAAAAGGGAAATAATAATAATGGTTCCGATGGTAATTTTCACTCACGGATCAATAGCGAAGAGATTCGATCAACATCTTAAGAAACTTTCGCTGTGGTCAAGGGTCAGAGGGTTTTTAAATATATTTTATAATATATACAAAAGTGTAATTTTGTGAATAAAGATAATAATAATTCTTATGAAACACGGATTCATTTTAGTGTAATTTTCATGGATCGATTTTAATTTACTACGAGAAAAAAAAAACCAAGATTTGTCCTCTATCAGCAGGCATGGTGAAATAGGAGCACGCACTTACATTCTCGTGAGAACAACACGCAAATACATATCAACAATCTATACAGTTACTCACCGATCTTCCATCCTTTCATAGAAGTCGTAGTATGCAATTCTGAAGTCAAAATATCTGATGCCATAGACCAGCTGAGCCCATATCGAGCGGTCTTGGCAGAGCACGAAGCTGTCTCTAGTGACCGTGCTAATTTCAGTGTCGAAGCGCCAAGCACCCGCGTTATGAGTACCAGGTATTGCCAATTCGCCGATACGGAGTTTGTTGATCTTGTCTCTGAAAATATCAAAAAGTTCTTAGTAGAAAGTAAATTCATAATATTGAATCTTATTTCTGATTTTTGATGGAAAAGGTAGTCGTTTGATAATGTTAAACTTAAAAAAAAACCACTCTAAATCTCTACTAAGATGAAGCGCTTTCTATCGGTAATTCAAAAGCACTTTGTGCATTTCCAATAAATTACCGCTTTTGATCGTTTTAATGATGTAAATACTGTGAAAGTTATGTAAGTAGGAAGAATTGAATGAACGATTTCTCAAAGATAAGCAAAAATCGGAAAAAAAACATGCAATGAATAACGCTAAAAATATTTTTATTATTATAGCTTGTATTATAACTAAAAATATCTAATAATAACGATCTTAACTTGATCAATAAATTCAGTAGATATGTTTTTGTATCATTGTGATTTGCGTGTATTTAAGACTTCATAAAATAAATAATTATTTACAAAAACAAAGTACTCTTGTGCAAGAATAACATTAAACTTAATGATATTAGATGCAATGAACTTGTACGGAAATATGTAGGCAGAAAAGTAACGAGACACTTCTCAAACTGATCTTACGATTAAGAGTGAATGATATTTTATCTTGTCTCCTTCAATCGTTCATTCCCCTTAAAACAATGGATCTTTCAATATAAACTATGAGTCCTTTGTTAGTATTATAATTGAGTTAAAATTTATATGATATGTATTAATTGAATGTGTACCTTTGTGTTAGGTATTAAACTGTTTTAATTCTAACGGTGGATTTGCATCACTTAATAAGTTTTAGAATTGAAAATAATATTAGATATTTACTTAAAGGTTTTCTCTTGAACCAAGTGAATATTGTCTTTTGTCATTGCGAGAACCACAGCGATATTTAAAACAAATGTTATGAATTGAGACTCACTTTATTCTATAATATTATAATATGTATCGATTGCAAAATGACTTTTAAATAAAATACTGTATACCGGATTAAAACGCGATTTATTATTTATATTGTTTAAATTATTTATCCCGACGTTTCGGATGCTTTTCAGCAACCGTGGTCACGGGGAGACAGAAAGATGACAGTTCAACATAAATACTATTGATTTAATGTTTTTATTGTTTGATTTACTACTCTCCAATATATCTTATTATTATGACTTACTACCAGACCCGTGCCCACATCGCTGAGTGAAATAGCTCTCATATAGTAGGATTTTTTCGACTTACTTGACACTTATCGTTATAATTTGGCAAATTAACTCAATACTGTTATATGTTATGTATGTGTTTGTGATGTATAAACAATAATAGTGTAAAGTTTCATCAAAATTGGTTCTGTGGTTTTTGCGCGAAAGAGTAACAAACATCCACAATTTTCACATTTATAATATTAGAAGGATGATTGATTAAAAATAATATGTGTTATGGCTTACGAGTTAACATTTCTATAACAATACCTATTGTAATTTAATTGATAAAAATATTTGATGAGTTAATTTAACTAAAACAAGTCACACGTAATTTAATACCATAATACCAACCCGTAGTCTTCCATCCACGACGGTTGAATTTTCAAACAGTTGAAGCTTTGAATATGCTGATCTCCAGCACCAACCCATGGCCACAAGCACTGTGGGCCTCTCAGTCCTGCGCCTGACTGCCAACCAGCAGGTAGATCAGGCTCGCCCAAAAATATGTTGGTGATTACATGTCCTGAGATTGTTGTAATTTCATATGTACTTAATGCATTATGCCATCCACTTGGTCGAGCGCCGAAAAGACCAATCTGAAAACAAAAAATGAATGAATGAATTTTGGCAGGCTCGTTGGCGCGTTTTAATCCCATCGGGACGATATGTTTATAAGTTTCTGTAAGCATCTTTTCTCCATGTCTGTAAGTCTGTCTGGAATATCGAAATTCTGACCGGGTAATGAACCACCGTTCATAGATGGAAAAACCGTGAGTGCACATTGCGCGTATTGGTTTCACTCTATGGATTTCCGAATGCTCGAAGTAAAAAATAGCTTGACAGTGCATCATTGACTGATGTTCTGTAGCAGAGGACATCATTGACTGTTGTTCTTTAGCAGAGGACATCATTGACTGATGTTCTGTGGCTGTATTATTAAATAGTCTTACTTCGAACTTAATATTATCTTATTATATAGTGTTTTGCTAAAATAAACCTCATAAAAGTATAGCCGGCTTAGCATGACAACCACAACAAAATTTTGTCGAACGTTTTCTCGTGTTTTAATCAATTATCTCTTTATTTCTTCAGGGTCTAACATAACATTACACTTAAAACTCGACTTCTAATGTCAAAACTAGAGATCGATCTAGTTGATCGAGATATCTTATATCTTAGTTTGTCTTCACTCGACCGCGAGATATCTTTTGATTGTCATAATAGTCGGGCTGATATGTAGAATCTATTGTTTCAAATTTATTTTATAAAGGAAATAATCAATTTCACACCTGGTTGGGGAAGTTGGCACATGATCTGAAGTCCCAATTCAATTCAATAGCATCAAGAAGGTTTTGTCCGACTCCCATACGGATCGTAACGGAATGAACCGTTACCCATACTTTCCCGCAAGTAGACTTTTCTATTATTTGCTTTTCTGTGGCGGCTGAAATGAAAAGTGCTATTAGATAATATTAGTTGACTCTTCGACGTCGTTAGGTGTATTTAGTATAGCAGTGTTAAAAAGCATTTGCTAACCGTCACCCGAAATTCTCCTTTGAATCGCGTTGTTTCGAAATATTCATATCATAGCCATTCTTTGAGGTACATCAAGTTGTTATAATAGCTTAATATATATCCTTTTTAGGATATCTCATATAAAAAAATTAAGACTTTAATTTTTATTACTCTTTTTTAAAATTTATAAAACAATTAGCTTTAAGCATAAAAGGCAGCCTTATTGCTCATTAACAATTTGTTCCAGGCAACCTTATCCTGGATAAGGCGATATGGAAACTGAATATTATGAAGATTTAATTATATTCTATAAATACATGTATTAAATTGTTTATTAAATTATCTTTCTTGATAGAAAGGTAATAAAATATAAGATAGCAAGAGTTAGTATTGTTTATACATACAATAATATAGCAAACTTAGTTTTTTATGTTTGTAGATATCACTGATATATTATAGAAAGCTACACGTAGCTGCTTTACATAGGCCCAAAAATCGAGCTTACTCTACTTTAAAGATCAATAGCACACCTGCAAGCCTTTTGGTGTTGCAAATATCAATGAAATTCACTTATTATCAGGTGAGCAACCCATTTACCCAATTTTATATAAAAAATATAAATTAATTATTGATAAAATTTAGTTTTTATAGTGATAATAGTATAATACATTTTATATGTATGGTCTATCCACTTTCATATTCAAAACTTTTTTAGATACATGCCCTTCATCTCTCCTCATAACATGCCCATACCAAGCCAAACGATTACCTTTAAATTTTTCATTCATTTGTTTTTTTCTTCATATATATTACACAAGATATTCTTTTAAATACATTGTAAACGTTTAAATTTGGCAATTAAACGGGCGGGCGCAAGTGACACCGCGCGGGATTGTATGTTTCATAGTAAATAGTCGGTGTACAATGCACATATATGTATGTATGAATATACATTATGCAGTGTTAAATGTATATTCATACATATATGTACACCGACAAAGTTTGTTTTATTGAAAGAACATTAAAATTCAATTACAAATTAATTTCAGTATAAACATTATCGAACGGGTAAGCAAGGTAAATGGTCGCTTCATAAACACAAACACTCCATTCAAATATAAATTAACGGTAAAGTGATATATTGCAGTAGATATTTGGTAATTTGTG
Source organism: Anthocharis cardamines (assembly GCA_905404175.1). Classification (NCBI taxonomy): domain Eukaryota; kingdom Metazoa; phylum Arthropoda; class Insecta; order Lepidoptera; family Pieridae; genus Anthocharis; species Anthocharis cardamines. The sequence continues at coordinate 5,857,043 of FR989961.1, forward strand.
GTAACTAATAGGCTAATGTGCTATTTCGTGCTTAAAGCAACGTACACACGAGCGATTGTCTTGCGTAATTTAAGGCCTATATTACGATTTATCTTAGCAAATAATATTCTTAATCTATATATGCCCATAACCATTGGTATTACTCTAATTGGTTCCCATCTAGCTTTTAATAAAGTTCATCATCTTATATACATTTCATAAATACTTGTTAGAATAAACATTTACAAAAAACAGAAGACCAAAGTAGTTCTAGGCAGATAAGGTTCTTGTTCGTTTTCATTCGATCATTTTATTGGTTAATAGTAATTATCTATTAAATATTTATTAAATAGTAGAAGAAATGTTCGAATTTTGCTCGAAAATGGAACATAATTTACCTGGTATGTTATACCCTTATTTAATTGAGGAGCATAATCAAAAGTTTTTCTTAAACCATTGGAATCAGGTTTTTTTGCATCTGTGATCCGTAAAAAGTAGTCTAATAATGAGCTAATTGTTGAATTAATAATGGAACAAACATTCCAGGTTTTAATAATTTTTGCTTTTTGAAATATTTGCAGTTAAAAAAACATTGCCAGATGATTATATTTATTCATTTTTAGAAGTCGCTCGTTACCATAGCCCTTTATTTACAAGTGCGATCCATCACCGAATTATTTCCCGCCTCAACTACGTACATACACGTTTTAGAGTCCGCATTATACGGTTCGAGTTTATTGCAGTGTCCAGTGACGGAGTCCGATATGGAAGAAACGATACTGAAAGTCAAAACAAAATCCTGAATAATAATATTATTATTTATAATCAATAATCCACTACTTGCTAAAGTTGACACGAGTCGAACAAATTGTATGCACTTGAGATGTGGACATTATATACTATTTCGCCTTTAAAGCAACTCAACTTTAACTTTTTTACCGGAAGGCGTTATTGCTTGTAAGATGGGGAACGTTTTATTTTATTACTTACAGCTTACATAACAGGCAATAGAGTTAATTACCTGATGGTAAGTGATTGAGTCGTCCATTACCACTCGCAACATATATTGCCAGTTCAATATATTCAAGTAATGTCTACGTTCTTCACGATTGATAGTAGTATTGTTTGTCCAGTGCGAGATGCCTAATTAAGCACCTACCTACTACACTATAGCAAGATACTATATCATGCGGTACATATTGTCGGTGCCAATTTTTACTTTCTCTATTTTGGATAATATTTCATTTGCGAGGTAGATAGAACGTTATTTTAACAAAAATATTATTTAAAAATATATCAGGTGAAAAATAAAACAGATATGTTTTTTTTAAAAGTAAGTTTAAACCTCATTTCCAGCATGTATCATTTTGGTGCTATGATGCGTTAAAAATGATCGTCTCATATTCGTATCGTATTTTTATTTGGCTTTGTATTCTAACAGTGTATGTAGGTTATACAAATAATTATATAATTTGTGACATAACGACTCGAATACAGTCTAATCGCATACAGTTACCTCCTTAATGGTATAGATTTACGTAAGAACTAGGAACTCATTGACACTAATACCTAGGTGCTGCTAGCGAGTACCTTCGTCATAATTATATAGGTGATAACTTTTTGTCATATGATCTTAGAATGAACAATGTTGTTTAACAATATTCTTCGATTTCTCTAAAATATGATGGTGTCATCGGTTGTTTAGTGTCAGCAAAATTATTCAATTATTTTTATATACATAAGTATATGGAGTGTAGTAATATATTAAAATATTTATTGAAATTGAGGTCTACTTTAAAGAAGAGACAAATAAAGATCGAATTCGAGAGAATTTTGAAAGTATTTTGAATATTTTTTATAAATATTCACTGTGAATCATGTAATATTTCTAACTATGATTTGATTTCTTTACAGTTTAACTATAATTAAAGGTATAAAAAAGGTATGACTCCGATTGGAGATGTTTTTATACAGCTACTAGAGCTTAACGATATATCCCAAGTATTATTTAAGTCAAAATCACACTGTAGTCTTAAAATTAGATTTAAAACAGACATATACTGGAACAAGGGCATTAAATGACAGTACAATTACAGCACTTTACAGTACTTTAAAGGATTTACGATAAAGATGTTGGAAGTGCAATGTCCGTTTTCCGTACCTACTACGAATACGGTGAGATGTCTCCAAAACGACTTGATAAATAAAAATAAAGTTGTTCTCTCATAATGATACAATTATTCCAAAGACTTATTAAATAAATCACATAATATGATAACGCACGTCTGAATTATAATAATATGATAAAAATGTATTTATATCTATTATATCATTGGAATTGATTAAGCCTGAAAATGAATATGTTTTTAATAAAGAATAAGTTTAACAATATAAATATTATTTTAATAGCAATTAATAATCATAAAACAAATGATTATTTCCTATACTCCACGAATTTTTTATTTAAAATATTGAAATGGTGTATGTTTGTAATTGTAAACTTACGTCCAATAGAAGCACCAAGCGCTGTGGCAGCAAGGAAGGCCACAGACAACCACGACACAGCCATCTCAGTTGGTGGCTCCCGCGCCACTAACTACAGCCTGTAGATTTGGCATTCTTTCGCAACAATCGCTGCGCAAGCGCAATCAAAGCGATAGAAGTATCCTGCTCGTCACGTATCGCATGATCCGATGGAGACACATTGCATACTTTCTACTACGTTACTCAATGGAAGTCGTTTTATAAGAATACTCATTGTTACGCAAATTATGAACGGTGATGACACTCCCGGCGGTGGTCGCACGCGAGTCTCCGTACTCGACACCACGTGTAGTTCCCGGATGTTTCTTATCAAATTCCAATCATATTATTTCCTACAACGGATTTGCACGGTCCTAGTACTATAGCGTACTAGAAACGTGTTTAGTTTCAATTGTATTTTATTGTAAAAATATTGCATAGTTTGCTCTGAGCAGTAATATTTTCTCAACCTATAGAAGATTGGCAAATATGCATGTGATCACCACCGCCGTTACGTTGATATATTTATTTGAGGTAAACGGAGTGGCAATATTATGTATTTTTTTTTTTTAACGCGAGTATCACATATTTTGGTAAAATAACTATATTATATTTTTACGTGGTCACTGGAGTTGCTACAGTTTTGCCGAAGTCTTTGTTGTAATTATGTCCATGGTTCAGGTGTTAGATTATTCCGCAATTCTACATGATAACACCATATATCTAGAAATAGCTGGGAATTCCCGACTGGCCACTTGCACTGACCTTACTCCGAGTGAGAGACGGGGTAATTACATACAGATAACGAACAACCATTTTTATAGACTTGTCTGGATTGTTTAATGAGATTATCAAATCCTGGAATTAATTCGAACAATACTTCAAAGTTAGCCACTCAAAATGCACAGAGAAATTGTGACATTGAAACGTTTAGGATTGCAACCTCTCTTATATTGAACTTGGTTTAGCAGTAAAGTGGAGTCGCAGCAAACCCCCTAATTTCAAGGATGAGCCACAGCCTCGCCACTCTTGTCCGTGTTAAGGGCCTATGTCGATGAGGCTCGCAGGCCGATAAATCGCTCTATTAAATGTGGGCGAGCGAGATTGAAATAATTACTTGACACATGTAAAAAAAAGAGATAGCTGTAACTTGAACGCGCTCGGAATAAAACAATGTATGTGCCAAAACTAATTCATTTCATAACTTTACAATACTTTTTTTGATTAAAAAACGGTTTTGTGCAATCTTAAAGACATTTATTCTACATCCTTTAAAATAAATTAAATTAAATAATTCTTTGCCGTTATGACTTAGGATCCAAAAAAGTGTAAAAATGGACGTAACTTCACATTTTTTTTCTATAGAGAAAATTTCATTGAAACATGTTTTCCTTTTGAGCGACACTGCAAAGTATAATAAAAAATCAAATTCCAAAATTTCATATCAATAATCCACAGCCTGAACAAGTTACACCTAATAGAAAAACCGCATTTTTCTCAACATATCCTCTTAAGCTGTAAGGCCAATAGGGCCGACAGTGAGATTCCTTACAAAAAAAAGAAGTAAAGTGGAAATGTATAAAGACGCGTATATATCTACCATACAACAAATAATTATAAGTGGGTACTTAAAGTCAAAAGATAAGAGATAGTATCTATCTCAGTATTTATTTAATCCTCATTCAGAGCTCTTTGCTGTGGCAAAGACTTTTTTTGATTATTTAATATTATAAAAACACTGTATGTTAGTTCGCTTTGTTATTTTGAAATGTCAATGTTCAGTTTTCAAAGACAATTACAGATTTTACGATTTATATTATATAACAATATATAATTATGAATCGAAATAAAATTACCAGTAATTTATTAAGCAGTCATCATGAAATATTTTTCTATTTGCAGTTTAAGAAAATCTACATTTAGATTAAACAGAAAATTAGATTGTTAGAGTAATAAAAAAATATAGGTACAATTTCGCTCACTCTTTAGCAACTTTGTTTGTATTTTAAACATCGAAACTATTCCTTTATCTTATATCGATGCTGATATAGTTCTAGGTATATTTATTTACTTAACATTTATATATTTCTACTAGATCCAATCAATTTCTACAATAAATGATAACAAATTGCGTCGTATTCAATTGTTTTTGTTTACGTCTCTACGTACGTAGCATGTAATTTTATTATCCAATAGTAATTATAATATTATCTCTACATTTTATTTGAAGTATATCTATAACTACCAAACCTTATAATATAAAATTTCCATGTCACAATGTTAGTTACCGTACTCCCCCGAAACGGCTTTACCGATTTTTACCAAATTTTATATGCCTATTGAGTAGGTCTGAGAATCGGTTACTATCTATTTTTCATACCCCTAAGTGATAAGGGTTGTTCACCCTTAAATTTTTTTTTTAATTTTTGGACGAAATTTATTGCTTTTATTTTTTTATAATGCGGCATTCAAAAAAATACATACAACCTTAAATTTTTACTTTTTTATCACCAACCCCTGCTTTTTAGAAATTATTTACATGGCAAATCAACGTTTGCCGGGTCAGCTAGTAATCTATACATATAATAAAAGAGTAGGATCGAAATTACGCTTCACTAAATATTTTTACCAGAAATTAAGAGGGGTGGTAAAAGAAGGGTAGCAGAATGCATAAATGCAATTTTTAAGATTCTTGTCTGTCTGTCTGTCTGTCTGTCCGTCTGTCTGTCTGTCTGTCTGTTTGTTCACGCTAATCTCCGAAGTCGAAGTCGCGGGCATCAGCTAGTAGTATAAATAAAAACATACTTTTAATTTAATTTAACCTTTTATTAGTAACAAATACAAATCCATCTGTCAAATATTACACAAAAAAATTATTTCAGGAAATTTGAATTAGTCAGGCTGCCATTTAATATTTGCAAATTAGATGATATTAAGAATACTTTTTTATAATGAGACAACTTTATACGTCTTGTTTGTTGTAAATATATAAAAGAGATATAAAGAATGATATGAAAATAAATAAAAACAGATAGTAGGTACGTGTTTTCACCGTATGCAATATGCATAGAAGGAGGCATCGAAATATCTAAATACTTTAATTTTATAAGGGAATATTAGTTTCACATAAGTTCTTTTTCGAATTCGATGAAGTTTTCAATATTGGCAGCTCGTTTAATTTTATTTTCCGTGCTGTCGGTGGAAGCAATAGATGGTGCTCGACTCGGATTGCGGAGAACTGGCTTTTGGAGTTGGAAAAAGTTTAACGACGCCTTCAGTTCTTTTATGAAAACTTCTTTATGGGACACCTTAAACAAATTAAAATAGCCTATGAAATATTAACGGCAGAGAAATTGTAGTTGCTTGGAACGGTCAATGAGTGTCAAAGATTAGGAATAATCATATATAATACCACAAGAGCTTTAAAATTATCGGGTATTTGCCGATAGGTTCGTTGCAAACAAATGAAGGAGTCAAGTTTTTCAGGTTAAAAAATCAATAGCGCGAACGCGCGAGTGATTTTTTCAACCTGAAAAACTTGACGACTTTATTTGTTTGCAGGGAACCTTGAGGGAAATGCCAGATAATTTTGAAGCTCGTGTGGTATTCGGGGGATTATTTTTCCGTCCCAAATGTCGACCAATAGAATTGCACCATGAGACGTCACGTGGTACAACCTTTAAATTTTCAAAAAATTATCAGTATAATACCATGTAGGTTGTACCACGTGACGTCGAATGGTGCAATTCTATTGGTCGATATTTGGGTCGGAAAAATAATCTATGTAAATATTTATTTACTGTTTTTTATTGAGATCAGTTGTGAGAACGAAAATACATATTAGCATTGTCAATAATAATTATTATCAATATATTGATCATTTTTTGGTTAGTTTTCTAATGTTTGACGGTCTCGTTAGCGCATTGGTTTATGCATTAACCCTGAATTTCAGTGGGTAGCGGGTTCAAATCCCGCCGTGATGACATGTTTATAATTTTTAAATAAACAGGGTAGGAGGAATACCGAAATTCCGAAAGATGGAAAAGTGAAATAAAGTTTTGTAGTATGTTTGTGAATATCTGAGACAAACAATACTGAGCTTGGGAATACCAATTACATATAATGAAGATAATATGCAATTAAATTAATAACATTTTTGACGGGCTCCTTGGCGCGTTCGGTAGAACACCTGCTTTGATAGATAGATAGATAGATGAACCATTTTTGCGCATCGATGGGTCGTGGGTTCGAATCCCACCGGGACGACATGTTTATAATTTTCTGTAAGCATGTTTTCCCAACGTTTGGTAACTTTGGGCATTAAACGGGTGGGAGAAATATCGAAATTCCATTCCTGTAACGAACCGCCATTCATAGACGGAAAAACCGTGAAGTGCATATTGCGTTTTTCGGTTTCAATCTATGGATTTCTGAATGCTCGAAGTAAAAAGAAGGTGGTAGTTGACTGATATTCTGTGTCTGAGATATGGCCTAACAATTAAACATTAATTGAACTTCATGCTCGTCTGTCGAAATACAACATTAAAAAACAAATCGATATTGTAATAAAATAAACAATAGTTACCTGTTCTCGAATGACAATGTTGCGTACTTCATTCATGAACTCAGCAGCCGTTATAATCAAACTAAGTATCAAACCCACTATTAGGACTAAAAAAGCACCTATTAAATTTTCCATTTCTAAGTCTCCTTCAACATCGCTTTCATCTGTCCCGCCCTAAACATAATACATATATGTATTTAAATATCTTTTTCTTTATAACATGATAGATATCGCATTTTGAGAACCAAACTAACACTAAACGAGAAATCTGTTTTTTGGACAATCACGTTTAAAAAAAGAAACAATAATCTTACAAGATGGCGTTGATAGTGGAAAATCGTCAGTTTTCGTTTAGTGACGGTCCGATTTTCTAGGTGTGATATGTTAAACAAATTGCATTAAAAACAACTTCAATATTATTTTCTTATTAAATTAATGCTTTGACTAAGTAATTATAATATAATGTAGATACTATATAGTAATATATGCATTAGAATTTAATCTGTTCATTTGTTCAAACCACATTAACGATCAAAGAATATTAACTGAAGATAAATCTCAACGTACATCGCATTGTTTTGCATCATATTTCTCTTCCCACCATTTGCGTTTTATTTTATCGAGTATTGTGAACTCCTTTAATTCCAATATTGCTCGATTTATGTGCGTGCGGAATGGCGAATCTGTGAATAAAGAATTCTCGTATTATCATTATAAAACTAACACAGATGTGACAAAAAAAAGACAACTTGGCTGGTTGTATTTCAAAAATCACTGATCATAAGAAAGAATAAAATAAAAATATTGTTCATCCTGAGCTAATATATACCTAAATATTTTTTTAATGACCGTCAGGTCTGTTTTTTGGGCTCACGAAATCGCTTAGCACCCAACCGTGGCTACAGCGCTTTTGTTTTTCACCTTAACAGGTTCCAAACATTCACCAATTTTCAAACTCTGATCGATAAGTGCTCCAGAAATTGAAAAACACTTAACCATGAATCTGGGAATCAAACCCGAGACGCATGGTTTAGCGGACGATCTCTTGACCACAAGTCCATATACGCAGTTAGTATACCTAAGCACCATTAGCTTGAACCAATGTCGTTTTCAATTTGTAAGATGTTTTTCGTCGGACGGACTACTTTTTTTATTACCAACTACGTTGTTTATTACCAACTAAATAAAATAGAAAGACTTCTACGTCTAAGAAGACGTCCAACTTCTATTTATTAAACTGAAAAGGTCCTTACTGGCAGGCATTGCGATCCCGTAGTCTTTGGAATCTAATTCACCGCCGACTTTCTTAAGATTACAGTCTCTTTTCAACTTGTATTCTATAGTACTCGATTCCATGAAGAAGGCATATTTGTTTTTCGCATTGAGAACTCGCTTTTCACCTTCGTCATTACTCTTTAACAAGACCACTGGGTTGGCCATCATGTTGTCATACATTCGCCGATACATTTTATCCTTTGAACTCTAAAATGCAATTTTAAAAAAATCTCATTGATATACCTAGGAATACATTCATTTGTTTTTTAGGTTATAGAAAAGTACATTAAGAGAGATGGTAGTATACGTATATACTACAGATTAGAAAAACCTCTTTTGAATCATCTGTGGTTTATAATGTTTTTAAAAAGAACGTCGTTCATTTTTTAATTCTCCCAGATTATAGGCTAAAATATTTCGACTATACCACATTTTCTTATGTAGTAATATTTTCTCGGTATACCTACTATATGTAATGAATTTTACTGAACATTTAATAATATTACGAATTATAAGCAAAATGCAAATAGGTAATATAATTTAATAAATCTAGGAAGTTGCTGTTTATGGCTGTTCATAAAAGCTTGTACTTTTTCTACAAAATGTCAGGTACTAACCTTAAAGAAGTCCAAAGTCGATCCTCCATGAATGGCACCATACAAAATTTTATTCTGTTTGGCTAAATCATCAACACTGTTGATTGGTTCGTTTTCTAGCGCGGAGGTCATTGAAGCAGATAGCTGAGCTATATAAGTCTGGCACACTATCACAGCGAAGAACCACCACATTGCGCATACCCATCTTGAACCAATTGCCCTGTTTCAATTCAAATTTTCTGTTATTTACTATGATGACATATCGTACCTTCAGTAGTGAAAAATCTCATATAAAATATATAAAAAAATATTATTTGTTGTAAAGTTAGATACAACAAAATATAGTTTAGGGCTTATTTCATGCAAATAACATTGCCTTCAGGTGTAGGCGGAATAATACGGCATAGAATGTAAAATATATTGTAAAATGGCTATTCTGTTAAATAACAAAAAGTACATATATGCCCTTGTTCTACCGAAGGTGCGATATATTATATGTATAACATGCTATTCACATACTAGTAATATCTTAACATACAGTGATATGTCAACAAAATATAAGTCAAGTTTAATATTGAAGTAAAAGTGAATTCCTAGTGGGGCATGGGGCAGACATATTTCATTATGTTTCACTGATATTATGTCTTTGTGTGATAGTAGGAGATTAGTCTGTCCCTGCCCTGCCGGCCTAGCATGACCGCCACGAGATATGTCGCGGACGAGAGAAGACAGACTAAGATGTAAGATATCTAGATATATTATATCTCGACATCGACAGTTTTGATAGAAAAGATATCTCGATCGATAAATATATCTATTTTTGATATTAAAAGTCGAGTTTTAAGTGTAATTGTCATGTTAGACCCGAAAGAAATAAAGAGATAATCGATTAAAACACGAGAAAACGATCGACAAAATTTTGTCACGGTTGTCATGCTAGGCCGGCTGGACTCGAACCTGAGTTATCCGGTGCTAAATGCAACCACATAACTATGTCACTGAGTCAGGAACGCGCTGAAACATATTGCTTCTAATAAATTTAAAAAAATGTACTTAGGTAGAATATCACATCCTTGAGTCATTATGGAGCCCATGGTCAGCCAAACGCAATTTTTGAAATTCCAGATATTTTCTAACTCCTCTGGATCTTTATCACAAGGCTGTGGGTTCTCCCAATCGGCCGGCGATATCCTGAGTACAATGACATGGAGTAGATAAATAATTGATTGAGATAACGTCACCTTGAAGGCTAGTACTATGCGAGGGTTTGCTTTATTCTACTAGCCATTGACACTTATCATACTTACTTAGTGTCTATATGAAATTCGCTCAGATATGGAAAACATATGAAATAAATATTCATCAACATGTCAATTTGTACATGGTTAATTAATACAATGTTGTTGCTAGTGGAATGGCCTTCTAATATTATCTCAGTAGCACGTATTTTCTGTATTAAAAAAATGGATAAACTCCAACGGCGTTTGACCGATCACAATGAAAATTGGCACATACATATAATTTATGCTATCCACTTTGTTGTAGTTCGTCAACAGACAGCTGGTATTATTTGAAATGGGAAAGAGATTTTTTTTATATTGTACAATGTACATATTTGACCGTAAAACATTGATGCCACAAAGTTGCGTATGATAAATGTAAGTTATTATTAATTCCAAATATACAGCCATCTAGTTTTTTTAATTTATGATGTAATTTTTTAATTAATCTTGTACTGTTAAAGTCTAAAGATTAAATCTTTTTATTTTTATTTATTATAAACGATAATTTCTTTCAGACAGACGAAGTCGGGGGAATAAACTAGTACCCCACATAATAGTTATTATACAATATACATATTATATTACTTTAATATAATAGCTTGTTACCTTACCTTGAACAAACAAAGAGTACAATAGAGACGACGCAGTAAGCAGTCGCCGTGTGCATCCACATGTCAAAACTATATGGGTTAAGGAAAGAAAACCATCCTGGTGAAATTTTTCTTTCTTTCGTATACAAAATACTAATCCCCAGAGTCATAAATGGTACTGAAAAGTCGACAACACTCTTTCTTTCTTCCGTGATTGTTAAATCACATACGGCTAAATCTGCTTTCTGAATAAAGACATACATAAAATTAAAACACAAATTTAAAGTATCCTAAAGTAGTTCAATGTAATCGATTTTTACAAGTAAATAGAAGGTATAAAATTACAATTAAATATCTGGGAACAGTTCAGTTGTAATATGTATATTTTTGAATATCGAATATAATTGATTTCCAATAAAGCCGTGTTTCTTTGTGGAGAGCACAGAACAGGTCTTCTGTTCTGTTGTGGAGAGTAATCTTTGAAACAATGGTACCGTTTAGAAATGTTGACATTTACGAGTAAATATCTAATTAATAATAATAATTGGTCAATAATAATATTGGTATGAAATCGGTGATTAAGGCTCTGAATATCTTTATTAATGTAAATATAAAATATTCCTCTTTACTAGATATAATAAAGTCTATGAAGCTATATATAGGTGTATATACATTATCATCTATAAGTATAAGTGAAATTACTTACGTAATTAACATTCGAATACCGCTACATACCTTATCAAGCAAATCTCCTATTAATCCTGTCCATTTCTTTTGTTCGGGATCGTATTTTCCGTAACTTTTATCTTGTTCGTGTAAAAAAGAATATGTATAGTTAAATTTATGCTTCTTCAATGTATCAAAGATATGTTTGACCAGATCAACCGAAAATCCTTCGTACTTTTCATCGGCATCCTCCTCTACACAAGTATCGTTATCTGGTGGACATTTAACTTTGTCGAAAAAGTATGGCTTAGCTTTTCGAGATATAATCTAAAATTCATAAAAAATATAAATCTAAAGCTTAAAATAAAAAAAATGCAATATAGAAAAGTGTCATTAATTATTTCTTAACGAAATCTTATATGATTTTATGTCTTTTCTTTCTAAAGGGGCCGGGCTTATAACACATAAGAGAAATGGCTGTTTATAAAATATACTACGAGTATTCTCCGTTAGAAATCTCCATATAAGTTAATAAAATCGAAAGAAAAAGTACGGCTAGTCTGCATTAGCCGTGTGTGTTACACGAGTCACACGTATGTAAAATAAAGTGCTATAGAAAATTTCATTTTAAGTGCCTCCAAAAAAACTATGGCGCGGGTGATATTTTCTAATATAAGTAAGAACCTTATTTTTGTCATAAAAAGTGAATTCCCTATTTCCTAGTGCATGGGGCAGACATATTTCTGTGTCTGTTTCACGGATCCTTTTTCTTTACAGGCAAGTATTAGCTTTCGGTGCACTACTCGACCGAAATATTTTTTTTAAATCTTGTTTTCTTGGTATTTGAATCCGGGACTTCTACGTACAGTGCACTGCATTGGCATGCCATTATGTGAATACATATATAATATTTTTTTTGGTTTGTTTTGGAAAAACTCACGATAAAGTGTTTGCTAGTCTGTTGCTGATTGTTGATTTCGGTATCTGGCCTGTCTTCAATTATGTCACCTCTGGTTGCGGACTCCCAAGTACCAACTGTTTGTCTCGTCGATACGTGTATCTCGTTTACATACAGAGTATAATTAGATCTGCGGCCGAATTCATCGAACTCTATATTTCCTGTCACACCCGTTGTCCGAGTCTGCAACGAAAATTGGATTAAACATTTCAACTTAAAAGAGCGTATTCACTTTATTATCGATATTTATGATTAGAACTCTTCTAATTTTTCTTCTTGTATACTTTTATTATATAATATTATTTGCTACTAGCAGCATAAAAAAGCAGTCTCTTAGCCTCTTTAGAATAATAAAGTATGTAAACGTATTGCAATGTTTATTTATTTAATATTTTTGAATAGGAAGGCCCGCAAAACAACATTTAATATGACAGATGCATTTTTTAATTATAGCTGCGAATATTAATTGGTATAGTACTTTTAATATTTAAATTTGTAACAATCATGCAAAGTTGTCCTAGATAAAGAAAAACATTTACATTTAATATTTCATCTTGTAGTAAAGCTCCAAACTGCCAAGGGTCGGCGTCTTTTTTGCAGAGATCTTCATCTGGTTTTGTAATACCTTCCACTTTGCCTACTTTTTGTAATGCCTGGAGGACATGATTTGCTACATCGTTCATAACAAGAGCTTCAATCTAAAATTAAAATGTTAACCATTAACCACACCAAATTCATCGTGATAATGTAGCATAAATATTGACCATAATTGTAATTAAACAATGTTTTCGACGGGCTCGTTACACCTCCCTTGCGTTTCGATGGGTCACTTGGGTCTAATCACGCCATGACGATAAGTTTATTTTGTATAAACATGTTTTCCCTAAATTACGTAACTTCAGGTATTAAATAGGTAGAAGAGGAATATCGGAATTTCCAAACGGGTAACGTTCATAGATGAAAAAGCAGTTTCAGCTGGATTTACGAAGTCAATAAATAGGTCGACAGCAAATCATTGAATTATTTTCTGTGGCTGAGAGACCACTTACCATTAGGTGATTGAGGCTCACGGTCATCCGTCTATATCTTACAAAAAATACGGGCTCGTTTGGTGAACACCTGCCGTGTGCATCTACATATGTCGTGGGTTCGAATCCCACCGGGACGATATGTTTATAATTTTCTGTAAGCATGTCTTCCCCACATCTGGTCGGGCATTAAACGGATGGGAGGAATATCATAATTCCAACACGGTAACGTACCACCGTTCATAGATAGAAAAACCGTGAACTTCACATTGCGCGTTTCAGTCACTCGGATTTTCGAATGCTCGGAGTAAAAAGTAGGTCGACAGCGCATTCTTGACTTATGTTCTGTGGCTGAGATCTACCGTCAAGTGAACCTCATGCTCGTCTGTCGATATCTAACAGAAAAAATGCAAATAGGCATTGTGAATTTACCTCTATATTGGTGACAGGTGGTGAATCAAGCTGAACTTTTTCATTTGTCCATTTACCAACTCTGGTAGCCAAGAAATGTTGTGCATCTTGTAATTTATCAAAATTAGATAGACTGAGCCATGTTATGTTTGAATGGAAGGGCAATAGATCTTTGGCAATCATTGAAGCGTCCATTGTGGTGAGGATATAGTGCTGTATAATAAAATATTATTTGTATGTTTAGTCGGGTCTCAAAATCTAATATATTTTTCTATTAGAATGGGAGTGTGGCCTTTTAGGCCAAATAATAACATATTATCCTACTTTATTAGATAACACCCGCGCGTTGTCCTAAGAAGGATGACTTGAAGGATAAACCTTATTTACAAGTATTTCACTCTTGCTAGATTTTATTTGATTATTACAGAACAACAATGTTTCTATGGTAATCTACCTATGGACGTCTTGAATAAAAAGTTATCCTACGTAATTTGTTTCCATCGAAAGAGAATGCAGTATTTTTATAACAAGTTAGGTAAACGTGTTTTGTTACATTTTTACGCAAAGACTCGAATTTTAATTTACTTGTGGTTGCAATATGTTCCCAAAAGCTTTTATATAATATATTTAAATATTAAAATCCTTATATTAGAATAAAAAGCTAACGGAAAGTCGTTGCACTCAAGTAATGTTTTGAACTTTTAATAGCATAAAACTTAAAAGAAAGGCAAGTACTGTATCAAAGGCAACAATAATTAATAACAGCATAAACTCCGAATCTTAGCCAAGACAAATAATACTACTTATTAGAATAGAATTCATATTATTAGGCTTTTGAGAATGGAGCTTGAGTTTAAGATAAAGCCGGAATAATAGGTAGGTACTTAATTTATGTATTATTTCGGTACTATATTAAGCATCAATTACAACTTCTGGATTTATGTCAGAATTTATTGAGCATTTAAAAGGTTGCGACTTTCTCACATATAAATCTATATTAGTATAGATAATAGTATCTATACTAATATAGTAATACTAATATAATAATAATATTATAAAGAGGAAAGATTTGTATTTTTGTATGTTATGAATAAACTCAAAAATTACTGGGCCGATTTTGAAAATTCTTTCACCAATAGAAAGCTACATTATCAGCGAGTAACATAGGCTTTGTTTTGTGTATAGTACATCTACATTGCACCCGTGTAAAGCCGGGGCGCGTTGCTAGTAGTATTATAAAGAGGCCGGCGTGTATGTAGTATACAAATGTATCATAGCTTATACTTGGTAGTGATTGATCATGTTTACTCCCTCAGCTTCATGTAAATACTTGAGAATACGATCGACATGGCAGTCCAATATAATACGGAACTCCTTGAATCGTTTTAATTCCTTAAATATCTGAAAATAAAGTAATATTTTTTTATTTGTTTGCAGATGTAAAACTGGGTATATTAGATACCTATTATTGTCAGTCAGGACCGCCTCCGTGGTAAGCGCGATGCGTTTAGCACCGGAGGTTCTGGGTTCGAATCCCGGGGAAACAAGATTTAAAAAAAAAGATTGTTTCGGTCAGACAAGGCACAGAAGGCTGATCACCTACTTGCCTGTACAAAAAAAAAGTTATTAGTGAAACAGACACAGAAATGGATCTGCCCCATGCCCCACTACGGGACTCGGGATTTCACTTAACTACTTATTGTCAGTCACTCAAGCATTTTTGAAGTCTTATTTAAAGTTAAGAACGGTGGCTCCTATCGAGAATTAAATATTATGATAGTTACTTTTTACATTGGTTAAAGGAAGAGGGCTTATAAAATACAAAATAACGTACTTTAAAGTTGTCACCCTTGGGATCTAGTCTTCTCACAGTTACTGGAATCTGATCCGTATATTCGGCTAGAATTTTTTGTATCCTTAACAACCCTAAAATAAGAATATCAAAATGAAGTAGCTAAAAGTCATACACCTGTATAAATGTAATTATAATCGATAGTACAGTATAATATTAATAAAATCGTGAAAAAAAAAACAAAAGAAAACGAGGTAAATTTTTTATATAAGAAAGTTCAATAAAATTGAATTTAATTGTTGTTTGTTTGTTCCCAATAGTTGTAAAGGGCTCCAAGAAAATCAGTTTTGTGACGTTGACGCGCCACAACGTAAGCTGAGTGAAGCCAATTTAGCCACTATTTCACATCCTTGCCATACATAAATATAAACATATTTTTTTAGATTAATTGAATTGTAATAAGAACTAAGTTATACTAGAATGTGTTGTGTGTTTAATTGGATACTAAATAAAATAAATACTTTTCATTTCTATTTACAATTTATGTCCAGAGTCTAGTTCGCTATACATTTTAAATTATACATATTTACCAAAATCATCCTCGTACAGAACGGCAAAGTTCTCCCATCTATAGTACTTGAGTAGCATAGCATAAGCGTAAGATATGTCTTCAGCGGCTGGGTAGAAGTTTATAGAGATATTTTTATACTCCGTATGACTATTTGTAATGTTTTCTTCGACATAGGGATCCATCGGCTGCCAAGTAGCTTGCAGGTGAGGAATATTAGCAATTGCGCACTGATCGCGGATTGCTCCATCGAATATGGGAGTTTGTGGGCCAAAGATTGCAATAGGCTGCATACCTTTGTTTGAACAAACTATAAAAAATATTTTGATTCAGATTGAAGTCAATATAAGTTAAGTAATAATACAATAAATAAAAATAATGATCTGCGATATTCTTCAGCGGCTGAAGTAGTAGATATTTGTAAAGGAATTCTAAATAAGCCTCTTTTGTTTCTGTTAGTTATTGAGAATAGAGAAAATTAATTCTTACGATATCTCCAAACGGAATAGCTGTCGGATCTAGACGGTTGAAGAATAACTGGGTCAAGACGCCAGTCCTTAATTTCTGGAATAAAAAATATTTTTTTTTTTAGAAGATTAAGATGTTCATCTTAATTATTGTTTAGTTTTGTTTTATAATATTATTAATAAGTTATTTATACATATATCTTTTCAGATATTCAGAAACGAGCTTGAGGCTCACTAACCCACCATATGTTATCACATCTACATTGCACCCTGGTATCCCTCTACCACAGAACATCAGTCAATAATGTACTGTGGACCTATTTTTTTGACTATTTGGAATTTTTTTCCATCTATAAATGGAACCACCATTTCCCGGTGAAATTTAATAATTCCTCCCACCCGTTAAATGCTTGAAGTGGCTAGACAAGGAAAAAGCTTGTTTACGGAAAATTATAAACAATTCACCCGGCGGGAATTGAAGCCCCGACCAATTGGAGCGCAAAGCATGTGTACTCCCATATCATGGAGACTGTTAAAAAATATATATTAGTATTTATTTTCATAGTAGAAGCAATGATTTTAGAAAAGACTCACCGAATAATCAATTTTATTAGAAGAACTTAATCCAATTTAGAACTTGTTATTCCTATACTTTCAATGAATATTAAGATATTATGGTATTTAGCTTGAGAGTTAAGCAGGAGCTTAAAGTTACCTAAGAGATGTTTGTACATAAGACAACAAGACTATCTCGGGGTTTTCATCCATAAATCATGAATAAAAGCCGCAGATACAGTTCCTAATGGAGCATGACTAGTCTTTATAAGAGATTTATAACTTCAACTATCAGTCCTAACTCGTAACTTAGATTTTTATTTCTAAAACTATTCACCACTTCAGTATGATGTAGGGGATTTCCGTTATTTACGTTATATAAGTTATAGCTGAATTTTGAAGGTATAAATGCGTGTTTATATATGTATTTTATACACCTCATGCGACTTCCTTGCGTTTCTGACGGGCTCGTTGGCGCGTTCACATGTTTATAATTGTCTGTGAGCATGTTTTCCCCACGTCTGGTAACTTCGGGCATTGATCGGGTGGGAGGAATATCGAAATCAGATGGAAAAACCGTGAAGTGCACGTTTCGGTTTGAGTCTATGGATGTCCGAATGCTCGAAGTAAAAAGTAGGTCGACAGCGCATCATTGACTGATGTTCTGAGGCTGAACCTCATGCTCGTCTGTCGATATTTAACATAAAAAAATAATTTTTTTTTTATATAAATCCTACTATTTTTTTGTTAAAGATAAATTTTAAAACATTGGAAATATAAATACCTTGAAAAACTTAAGCATTACTCAAATACTTAGTACTGTTTAGTGTTTACTTAGAATCAATAGATAGAATGGTTCACGAGGAAGGTGTTTATACGTATAGTTTAATATTGTTCTGTGTTAATTTGTTGAAATATGACGATTTGTTCAAGATGTCAGAAGAAATCAAGGCCGCGACTCAGGGTAATATTATTAATAACTCCACACTGACACCACATTAAGATCTACATTGCACCCATGGCGGATATTACGAACTACAAAATTTACGAAGCCGGGGTGGGTCGCTAGTACCTAATAAAGAATTAACAAAAGGTTGCCAATTCAATTCTTTGGTAAATAAGGCAATATGACGGGCTCGTTGGCGCGTTCGGTAGTACACCTGCCGTGCGCATCGATGGGTCGTGGGTTCGAATCCCACCGGGAGCACATGCTTATAATTTTCTGTAAGCATGTTTTCCCCACGTCTGGTAACTTCGGACATTGATCGGGTGGGAGGAATATCTAAATTCCGACCGGGTAACGAACCACCGTTCATAGATGGAAAAACCGTGAAGTGCATATTGCGCGTTTCGGTTTCAGTCTATGGATTTCCGAATGCTCGAAGTAAAAAATTAGGTCGACAGCGCATCATTGACTGATGTTCTGTGGCTGAGGTATCACCTACCATCAAGTGAACCTCATGCTCGTCTGGCGATATCTGACATAAAAAAAAATGAAAAATATATAAAGTTTTAAGAGCAGGTTGTTGTTGCAAACAACTTAAACTAAACTAAATCAACAATATTATTACATTAATTAATATATGTAGTTAATATAAAAACTATACGCTATTATTAATATAAATCTTTGCACTTACTTTGATTTGAATTATTTAAACTATCCGCGTCGCTGAGATGATTGTGTTTCATACTTTCATTAAATGCCAGACGCTGCGTTAGAGCTTGATTTTCGAATATTCCAGCTGAAAATTTTATATAATAAAAGCGAAGATTTAGCTTAGAAAACTCGTTTTAAACCATATAAGCCTAGAACTATAGGTATTTAATAGTTCTTTATAACGAATCAAACATTGATTTATATATTTCATGGAATATACTCATAATAGGAACTTATTTAGCAATTAGCATAAATATATTCAGAAGAATTCTATTGCCAAAATAGTTCTAGTGGGCAAACACACGAAAAAGGGTGTCGATCGTTGTCGAATAAAGATTAGTAATTTAAATAAAATACTGTATACCGGATTAAAACGCGATTTATTATTTAAATTATTTATCCCGACGTTTCGGATGCTTTTCAGCAACCGTGGTCGCGGGAGACTACGGTTGCTGAAAAGCATCCGAAACGTCGGGATAAATAATTTAAATAATAAATCGCGTTTTAATCCGGTATACAGTATTTTATTTAAATGTGTGATACTCGCGTTAATGAAAGACAATATTAAGATTAGTAATTACTTAGTATAGAAAAATTTATAAAGTAAATTTACAGTTTAAATCGAACATAAGTTTTGTAAAGGTGTGTGGACTTTTCGCGTCATTTGATTTCGTCTAGGCAAACTTGATAGGTATAAATTATAAAAATATAAAGTTTGAATAAATAATGTTTCAAACGTCTAAATGGTGAAAAGAAACATTTCACTAATCAAAACCTCTTTATAACAATATACTTATTTAGTTTTGGCTTGATACTGCATACAAAGCTCACGCGTTAGATTCCTGCTAGGACTTTTTAATGCCACTTCGAGCAAAATGGATTGAAATACATATATTCTGTCCATATAACCGTTCATAGATGAAAAAGCAGTTAAGTGGAAATTGTATGCTGCGACTAAAATACAATATTTCGGTATTGAAAAATAGCATGAATGCACTGATTGCAAGGTACTATCGATATCAACTTTGAGTCAAACAGTACACAGGACTTTTTCTGAATTTTGCTTTGTATACTAAGTAGGTACCTACTGTGTTTGTATCTATAAAGTATAAATAAGTACATACTTAGTAATTGAGGAAGGAAGAAGAAAAATAATAATTAGAGGTACTTAAATACGGTAGTAAAAGTAATAACTGACCTATTTGGTAGGATATCTCCTTTGTTTCTACTAACATAAGTTGCGCGGCACATCGTTGTGTAAATAAATAGAATAACAACCAAACCCACATTTTGCACGCCACTACAATCGAAACCACATCTACTGGGATTGAAACATCTAACAAAAAAACGTCAAAATCGAACTGATTTATTCACTTGTCTAAAATGTATTTATGACATATCGTATTTATTCATGGAGCTTTTAAAAGTAAACAAACAGTCGATAATAATGATGGACTTATCGACACGAATTGCGGTGCGTTCGCAGCGAAAATTTCCATTGACTATTTCAGTTCAGCTTGGCGTTGGATTAAAGGAAATTCTCAGCGTCTGAATGGCTCGAAACGTGATAAGTTCACAATCATGACGAAAATCGTCGCATGCGGCGTCGAAACGACGCGACGTGACCTAAAATTGTTTTCCAAAAATACCTCAGACGGTGAGGAGGCGGTCGAGCCGCAAGCTCGTCTAAACAAATATTGACATTCTTAATAGTAAAATGATTTCAATTATAATCCTAGTACTGAGTTTTATATTTAAGTCTGATGCAGCTGTAAGCACGCGATATCCGATAGGTAGGGTTTGACGAGCCGATTTGGGATACTAGTTCTAGGTACTAAGTTTGTTTACTTTTCAGGTGGTATATTTAATAAACAAACTCTGCCGACTTCAGCGCAGGCTTTTGAGAATATTGTGAACTCGGGATCTACGAGGGCTTATCATGGCCGGGCTATTTACCTGCAGGTCGTTGACAGTTACTCTACAGCTTTAGAGCGTAAGTTTTTCACTTTTCTGATTTTTAATATGAGTTTATGAAACGCTTCTTTTTATTATAAATAATTGTACCTATATATCAACTTTTTAAACAGTTTGGTCTATAATTCATTTTGGAGATTTCAAATTTAAATTGCATATGGAAAGGAAACAAAACACCAGCTTTTTAGATAGTTTATTTCTAAATGAATTCTGAGGATACGAAATTTAAATTGCGTACCTTTCTTAAGAAAACTTATTCTAAGTTGTGCTATAGATTATGTATTGTTCTGGTTTAGTATCGCTACTGGCTGGCTACACTTACGAATATGCCTGAATAAATAATTCTTATTTAATGACAAGCTTCTTCTCCGGTTTCATGAGACAGTAATCGTTGAGTACCTAGAGAAGGATATTTTTTCCCACTTCCCGGTGCTTACGCATGTGTATTGAGTAATATTGAAGTTTTTGTAGGTGACCGACAGACGACAAAGATCCGTTGTCAACAGTGGCGGCGTAAGACCTAAATTTCATGTGGGCAAGATTTATTTTGCGGGGCCCTCTGCCAGCGCAAAAAATGGCTCTTTTTTAGACTCTTAAGTAATGCATAAATTTTCAGATATTTATTTCCCCTTCGATTATTCGGAAACCTATAGAATCGAAACGCACAATATAACGGTTTTTTCTATTTATGAATGAATAGTGTATCGTTCACAGAACACTTGATAAAAGTATCTTTACTCGGGAGGAATTTCGCTAAACGATATAAAATGATATTATGATCATTAAATGTGAATTTTCATAATATATGAATATCAAATTCTAATAGTTTATGAATAAAACATTATTCTACATATTCTTAGCAATTATTTAAACAATGCATTAATGTATAATTAATGCTTATTATTCGCAAGGTTCTATGTGAGTTTCCAATTTTATAAGCAAAACGCCAAAATAAATACTGTATCAATGTTACTCGCTGATAATGTAGCTTTCTATTGGTGAAATAATTTTTATAATCGGTTTTTCAGTTAAATCGTAACAAACAAACAAACAAATCTTTCATCTTTATAATATTAGTATAGATATAAATTTACCATCTTTGTACCTCCAGTATGTTCGTACACATCTGACAATAAAGGCATCGTGGCATTGATCGACCCTCGGCCGACGGAGGGTATCTGCGACACCACCTGCCTGCTATGCAACCGAGTGAACGTGAGTACGACATGATCCATACATATGCAAATACGAAGCATTGCAGTTTTCTGAAAATGTTGCATTTATATTTTTTATAACGCCGGTTTCTTACAAAGCTGCGATAGTATCGATGTCGCACAATCGCTTTAATGTTGTCTTTAGTTAAGAATTTCTTTCATATTGCCGGTACAATGCTGAACATTGAAATAATATACAACAATATATTGAAAAATAATTATAATAAAGTGTCTATAGTTAACCTTTAATTACCCAAATAAAGAAAAATAAGTCTCTTTAGGGACCATCCATAAAGTACGTTACGTTAAGGGGGGGGGGGGGGATCGAGGAAGTGTGACGTTGTGTGACAAGGGGTGGGAGAGGTCCTAAGTTTTGTGTGACGAAAATATGTGACGTCACATTAAGGAGGGGGAGGCCTCACAAATGGGACCAACTGTGACAAGGACGGGGGAGGGGTCAAAAAATCACGAAATTAGTGTGACGTACTTTATGGATGATCCCTTAAGAAGAATCTTAGATCTTCATGAACTGAGAAACTGAACCATTATTCAATCTAACTTTGTCATAGTTGATGTCATTATTAAAGATTATAAGAAAATTAATGTGGCTTTGTAATCATTGTGCCGTGGAAAACAACTTACTCGTCTAATTAGGCGTTAAAATGGAATAAGAATTCAATTTTAAATTTCATAGATAAACATAATACATGCCCTTACAAATGCCTATTTTTCTTGCAAATAATTAATAGCTTAAAACATACAATGGTCGTTTAATAGTCGAATATTAACCTCAGCTGTTGTCTGACACACTACGTTGGCAGCAGTTTCATTATTAAAAGCAAACACGATATCAGATGCACTTGTAGCGGAAACATTTAATTAAGCCAATAAGTTTATATAATAATTAAAACTTTGACGGAACAACACTCGATGACAAGTTGCAATTTCACAACGAATTACTGATAAAATAGATTAGCTTCTTGTTATTCGCTGTCTGAGTAGATACTACTACGTAAATTCTAATAGAAGGGATGAATATCCAGCTACAATAATAATCAAATGTCAAGTTGTCGACACCAGTGTACCTGTGTATTACAAAGAAAATAAAAAATAAGTAAATTATTTAGGTATCAGAAAGACAAATTGTTATGTTTATTTTAACTTTTTCAGTCATCTGTACTGTCAAATATGGTATAGTATGTATTACTCTTAAACGTCGCTCGTCTCGAATCTACCAATTTTTCGGTATTTTTAATAATATAATTAGTGAGTAACCTATCTTAAAATAAAGTGATTTGATCAAAATTGTTTTTTTTTTCATTTACCGATTTTTGGTCCAAATATACCGACTTACTTGGCAATCCTACTGATTTTGCACTTGACTTTTGAGACTACTGCTCACATAATTAAAAAATAATTCTTTCAGTAAAAAAAACTGTTGTTCACATAGATTCGTAGGAAACATGGAAGGCCTTTAATAATATAATTTTCAGATATCACATTTGTCTGTGGGCTGGGAACCACCAGATACCATAAAGGAAAACTCGTACACATTCATGTATCACCCACCGCCGGAACTTATATCCAAAGCGTACGCAACGCTAATTAAAAAGCTGCAGTGGGATAAATTCACATTTTTCTACGAAGACGATGGCAGTAAGTCCCTATTCATTTAGTATTTAATTAAAAAAAATGTTATATAATTATGTAGAGTTTGCGGAAACCTTTTAGTAACCAAACCCTGGAAATAAGCATAGTTACTGGGTTGACCTAATAAAATATTTACATTTTAAGTTCTCATATAGCAAAAAATACTTTTAGCTATGAACATTATTAATTATATACAAAATAATGACTAGAAAAAACCTCCCTTGCTTAAAAAGTATAAAAGAAATTGTTTCGGTCCTACAGGGCAAAGAACCTTCTACATGTTGTTAAGAAAAATATCAGTGAAACAGACATAGATATGTGTTTGACCCATGTTCCGCTTGAGTAATCGGGAATTCACTTTTATATAGTTGGACACGACACATTAGAAGTTTTTTTTTTTTTAATAAAAACAAAATCAACCTACAGGTTTCGTCCGTTTACAAGAGGTGATAAATTCATGGCCGTACAAACAAGAACAAATATTGTATAGGAAACTGGATCCAGAGGGAGACAATAGGGAGACGTTTAAAAATGTGTTTAAGGTCGAGCACATGAGCTATCATGTAATGGATTGTGCTGTGGAAAGTGTTCGGAAATATATGACGGAGATCATTCAGGTGGAAAACTCCACGCAATATCAAGTACGTTTTTATTAGATCTTCATAAAAAAACTTTTAATATACTATATATTATAGTTTATTATTGTCACAGTGAATAAAACTGTAGGTACTGCTTTGTAAATGCTTTCCACCTATGCCAATAATAATAAATTATTGAAATTTGAGTTTGAATAGAATCCAGGGTTATGGCTTTATAAATGTACGTATTGAAACAACAAAACATGGTCGAAAGATCGAAAATGTCTCGGATATTAATTAACATTTTAATTAAACTCATTTTTGCCAAACAAAATTAGATTTAGATTTCTCGGAATAGTCTTAGATTTTTATTATATGAAGATAAAGTAATTATTGTATAATTCTAAAGTGGAACTTATGGTCTGCAATAAATTATTTGATAATACAAATTATAAAATAATAATACCATTTTATAATGTTGGAGAAAGTAATTTATGGATTATTCAAGATTTAGTAATCCGTTAAAGGTTTTTTCAAATATTAAATCTAATTCTTCTTATGTATTGAATTTTATATTATCAAAAGTCTCGTGTCACACTTGCATATTTAAGTATATAATAAAGTTATGTACTTCAAGTTTCCACAAGTATTAAATTATATTCAATATATTCTATTAAAACGCAATATATACAGTACTACAATAAGGACTTCAATTTCAAATGATTGTTTAATATTTTCAGAGTTTTATATTAACGAATTTGGATGCGTACACTGTGAACTTGGAAGATATACCCGATCTACTGGCTAATGTGACCACTATGCACCTAACTACACCAAATGATATTAAATGGAAAGATATGGACATGAATATTGCTAATTTATCAATACGTGTATGTATATGTATAATTTTAATCAATCCTGATTCTTAGTAATGATCTCTCAAGGAAAAAAATATTATCGACTTTTATAAAGCTTTCTTGACATTGCTCCTCAGCAGAATCGGTTAACATTCACAAGAATTCTTTGACTTCAAAGAAGTTTAACAAGCCTTCACGTAGATTACTATATAGGTACATCCAGATAGGTGGCTGGATTTGAGTGAATTGTCTGAGTTCTTTCTACCGTATTGTCAAATAACATTTTGCCTGCAATTTCATAAAAGCTTTCCACGTACGTTGTCTGTTCGGTACGAAATATATGAAAGTTGCCTCACCAGCTGTTGAAATTCCAGTTAAACTGACATTTAAACTGACGCTGAAACTAATAAAGGCACATTTACACGGTGCAAGTTTCTCGTCTGTTTCATACAATTAATTTGAAGCTATAAATGAACTGAATGGTCTAAACAACACGTCACATTCTTGATCTGTCATACAAGTTTTGTTTTAATACTTTTCTTGGTGTAAAGAGCATATAATATCCGCGATAAACTGTTAACAATTCTTGGATATCAATAGGGAATATGCATGTATTTTTTATATTTTATTCGATAGCTTATATCGTTATATAATAGAAAAAAAATCATTTAAAGTATTTAAAAAAAATACTTAAAAATTGCCAACCGATACGGGCATTTTAAACACCCGTCAAATTCGCGGGCTTTGTTAATAGACTATGACGTCAAGCAGAAACACCTAATATTAGACATGGGTAACACTGCGCTGCGCCGCGCAATTGCGCCGGCACGCTTCACTGCGCAGGGTGAGTCAGCTCACACATTCATAATGTGTTGGCGCACGGCGCAGTACCCACTCACTGAGTGAACTATGAGCGTGGGGTTGCGTGCGTTTCGGAGGTTTCACTGCTCGCTTTGCGCGTCCCATTTTTACTGCGTCATGGCGCAATTTTGAGTTGACTCAAGGAGCCGACACACTACACTGCGCCTGAGTTGCTGAGTTGGCGCAGGGAATTTCGCTGAGTTACCCATGTCTACCTAATATGCACTACCGCATTACCAGTTGCCGGCATAAACATTTACATCCTATTCGCTCTGACCAATGGCGTTGCTTTTCAAATATTAGAATTTCCCACAGTTTATTTGCACTTTTTAAACATTAATTTCTTGCTCAAAACTGAAATTGTAATAAAAAATATTTATGGAAGTAATAAAGTTTATTAAAAAAAATGTTTGACCCTTATTGGAATCACATGCATCTTCCCTATTATAAACTTGCAACGTGTGAATGGGCCTTAAGTCTGTAATAAACTTTAATATGGCTATCTTTTAGTTAGAAACAGCGCTGACAGCTGACGCCTTAACTCATTTGGATAAGGCAATACGAAGCATGCAGTTAGATAACGATGATAGTTATCTAAGAGGCCCGTATAGTCGGGTAGATGATCCCCCGTCATTATGTTTTATGAACACTAAAGCTGATTACGAACCATGGCCGAGTGGTGATGCATTACGCGAAAATCTAATTAAGGTAACAAATTTTTAATTTCTTAAAAAACTTTCAGGTTACTTAGCTACTATAAAAAAAGAAGACTAGATGTCAAGTAGTGTCTAGGACTGCTAAATAACCTCTCGGTGGCATTCAAAATATAATAGATATGACATTTTGGACAAGCGAGGATCCACCGTTGTGGGTATAATGGGCATGCCCACAACTCTAATAAATCTATGACGTCACACTTTCACGGTCTATTGAGATAAATAGGCTGATAATATTATATCCAAATCGTGCGTGATTCCGAACGCCAGAATAGATTGACAGAATAATAGTTCCATATTTCTGATGTCCTGGTACTTTTTAGAATTAGCCGATTTTCGTGTGGCTGTGACCACAACCTTTGAGTGTTAGATCTGCGCCTGATTTTAACGACTAATTGGCGCAAATTATTCTATCTCACAAAGCCCGTTTGACTATGAATGTTGTTAGGCGTGCACATAACATACATTTTTTTGAGTGTGCGTAATCTTGGGAGTGCACATTAAACATTGCGAATACTAAAACAACGTACCTATTATATTATATATATGGGACAACATTCATAGCCAAACGGACTTCTTGAGACAGAATATCTCATACGACGTTATGCTCCGATGGGGCGTGGGTTCGAATCCCGCTAGGACTGCAGGATTATAATTTTCATTAACCATAAATTGCCCACGTCTGATTACTTCGGGCATTAAATGGGTGGGAGGAATATCGAAATTCCGACCGGGTAACGAACCACCACTCTTAGATGGAAAAACCGTGAAGTGCACATTGCGCGTTTCGGTCTCAGTCTATGGATTTCCGAATGCTCGAAGTAAGAAGTAGGTTGACAGTTAATTATGGATCTCATGCTCGTAGCAATTAAAATCTGGTACCACGAAAATAGTATTAGCATTATATTTTTATTCGATATTATTTTTTTAAAACAATTTGCAGAAACTTTTAGAAACGAGGTAAATATATCTACGAAATCTTATATCTTGAATAAAATTTTCTTCTTTATTAACATTCGAAGACGTTATTTCATTGTTACATTTACAATATTTATATACAGAATATTAAAAAATTCTCCGAAGAAAGGAAGCGAGCGTAATTTTACTTCATTATATTTAGTTAAAGAGAAATCGAAAAATGCTAACATAAAAATGAATGGGACGATTTACATAATGGAAAATCTGCTTTCAGACTTCAGCGAAAGGTTTTACAGGGAACATTGAATTCGATGAGGACGGTAAAAGAACTAACTTTGTTCTACATTATTCTAAATTGAGTAACGAAAGTCAGTTCATTTACGTAGGCTATTGGGATTCTAGGACGGACATGATAACTGACGAAAAGGACGTCACGGATCGATCGGCGGCTAGGTCTTTGAAGTCTGTTATAAGGGTGAATATTTAGCGCCTTATATTTATAAAGTAGCTATTGCCTACCACTGCTTACACAGCGTAGCCTACCTTGTATTAATTAAGTAGCTATTACCTACCACTGCTTATACATAATTGTCTACTTTGTATTAATCAAGTATTTATTGCCTAACACTGCTTATATAGAATCGTCTACCTTGTATTAATTAAGTAGCTATCCTTATACAGTATCGTCTACACTGTATTAATAAAGTATTATAGTTATTGCCTACCACTGCTTATAATCGTCTACCTTGTATTAATAAAGTACCTAGCTAATGCCTGCTACTGATTATGCCTTGAAGATTAAGCGGTATAAAAATCAATTAGAATTTGATAAGCACTTATAATAATATTAATATGATTAAAAGTTGAAGGATCTATACTATAGATTCTATAGTCTAAATATATCAAGTGGATAAATAAATTAGCGAGTTTTGTTTAGAAGTTGGCAGACGTAAGGGGGTAGGGAGGGAGAAGATAATAGCTTTTCCGATGCTCTCAACCGCTAGACTTAACACAGTATTATAATATGCATGCTATTACTTCACTACGGTTGTCTGTGAGAATGCCATATAATCAACAAGTGTTAACGAGTAGATATGCAATTATCTTTGCAGATTATTAACAGTTTAATAAAGTACCTATAAAAAGCTTTTTTTTAATTCATAATATATTATTTACGCGATTTAGTGCTTTATGAGGATGTAGTCAATATAATGCAAAACTAACTGAACTAGGAATATCTTCAGGATGCTTTTCTTTACTATTATTATATTAAATAACCGTTTTACAATTTTCATCACTTAGGTACTGTTTTGAGCATTCACCATCCTAATCCAGATTTAAATGCAAAACTGACTGTAGCCCACATAGATTTTGAAAGCTCGAAGTAAAAAAAAATATATTGACTGATGTTCTGTTTTTGTGATACCATTCACCATCAGTAATGTCACCATCAGTGTTGTGATAACACTCACCATCAGTGATGCCACGCTCATCTGTCTATATCTAACATAAAAAAAACCTTAACTAGCTAAGTACTATTGTATAATTTTATTGAGAGTTGTGTCTAACATCTATGTGTTGAAATATAATCTATTCATGTCTTTTGTTAGGTCGTATCAAGGAAGGGTAAGCCATATTTCGATATCGACGATTCAAATGGCACAGTTGTGTACCGAGGGTACGCAGTAGACCTTGTAAACGCGATATTTGACTTTATCCAGAAACAATATCACGAGGATCTGAAGTATGAATTCTATCGAGTGACTGATGATAGTTATGGAAATCGGATACCTGGTACGAAGAAATGGGACGGTATTGTGGGAGATTTATTGGAACATGTATGTTAGAACGTTTTATTTAGAAATTTGCGACCGAGTTCTAATAAAATCGAAAATAAGATTATTTTAATAAGCAACAAAAGTGGACAGCTGATCTGCTACTTTGTATGTTAATTATAGTAGTTTAGGTTATATCCTGTATCTTTTAAAGACTGCCCTGCTAAATGTTCTACTTAGATAATGTTTGCTCGGGCCAATGTTCCTGATTACTATGCCGTTCTTCGTTTTAGAACTGCAACTTTTTGGGAGACAGTACATAGTTCTAAAAAAGCACTTGTCCGCGTCGCTCAGGTTTTCCATGACAAAGTTTTTTATAAACAGTTGCTTACGGTCCATAAGACTACAAACAAGAAGTTAATATTCTAGTACTATGTTGTAGACATTGATCGCCTCCGTGCCTTGGCTCAATGGTAAGCGCAACGCGTTTAGCACAATTAGAGGTCGTGGGTTCGAATCAAAATTCGAAAAAAAATGTTTCGGTCGAGCAGGGCATAGAAGGCTTGAACAGCCTATAAAGAAAAATAATCACAAAATGAAACAGACACAGAAATGGGTCTGCCCCATGCCCCAATAGGGGACACGGGAATACACTTATGTTGTACACATGGATTATTTATAATTTAATTTGTGTTTTTATTATGGATGAGGCAAGAAATGGAATAAATTGGTTTTATTTACAACTCCTTTCGAAAAAATCTGATGATATTTTATACATTTAATGATTTGAGTGCCATATAAAAAGTTATTTTATTATTGAAATGTTACAGAATGCTGAGCTGGCAGTTTGCGATTTTACTATAACATCAGAACGCAATTCGGTTATTGATTTTTCAATACCGTTTATGTCTTTGGGGATCAGCATGTTGTTTAAAGAGCCGGAACCGGAAGCACCAGATATGTTTTCGTTTCTTAAGCCTTTGTCTTTGGATGTTTGGCTCTATTTGGGAACGACATATATTATTGTTTCATTTGTGCTTCTTATTTGCGCGCGGTAAGTAATTATATTTCAATATTGACTGCTATTTATTTTGAACATTTATTTTTGCCCTTACTAATAGTCTCTTCAATTGTTTATTTTTGTTTTATATCAAGAATTGTTTAACCTTGTTTAATTTTCTTGTATCTTACTCTCCAAAAAATCAAACAAGGAAATGTTTATTTTTCCTCTGTTTTGTATAATAATATGAAGCATTAAAATCATGTAGTTGATAGAAATTGAGCGAGCGATTAAAATATTTGGATATTATAACCAACCTTATTGAAGTTAAGGACATTTCCAAACACGTTTTAACTGAACACTAAATAACTTTATATATTGAAAAATAAATCATATTTTAGCATGAGTCAAGGCGACTGGGTAAATCCACATCCGTGTAATCAAAACCCTGAGAACCTGCAGAATATATGGAGCTTGTACAATTGCATGTGGCTGACCATGGGCTCTATTATGACACAAGGCTGTGATATATTACCTAGGTAACTCGCAATTTATAAAATTATGTTACTTGAAAATAATATATATACATATATATAAAAATGAATCCCTGTTTCTCTTGGTCACAGCATCACGCGTGAACGGCTGGACCGATTCGCTAATTCTTTTTTTGTTGTGTTTGTTATTGTTAGAAGAAGGTTCTTATAAAAGAAAAAATTAAGTAAATTGCGCGGAAAATAGAAAATTTAAGAATACTTAACCACCATATTACATTAATACGTTACTTATCTTAAGTATTTCATACACATTATTAGTCTTTTACAGCATCAATCTACGATGGACAAAACATGTAGGCATAATATGCTCTACTACCCGTGCGAAGCTGGGGCGGGTCGCTTGTTTAAAATAATAAATAAAATATTTAAAGTTTTTTTTCATATTTTTTATCATCGTATAAATTTATTACTCGACTGATAAAAGTGGGATGACGAAAAGATATATATTTCAGTCGTTTATAGTTTGGTGCGGTATTGTTTCTCTAAACTTATATAATATTGTTATCCGAATATAATACTAGAACTAAAAGTTGATCACAATTGAAAAGCTAAGGCAGTTCTTGAAAAGAAAATAAATAGTAGGTTATAAGGGTTTTTGGCTCGTTGGCGCGTTCGGTAGAACACCTGCCATGCGCATCGATGGGTTGTGGGTTCGAATCCCACCGGGATGCATTGTTTATAATTTTCTGTAAGCATGTTTTCCCCACGTCTGGTAACTTCGGGCATTGATCGGGTGGGAGGAATATTGAAATTCCGACGGGTAACGAAACACCGTTCATAGATGGAAAAACCGTGAAGTGCATATTGCGCGTTTCGTTTTCAGTCTATGGATTTCCGAATGCTCGAAGTAAAAAGTAGGTCGTCAGCCCATCATTGATTGATGTTCTGTGGCTGAGGTAACACCTACCATCAAGTATAATAATATATTTCCCTAATAATTTTTCTCAACAGGCTAGTAGATGAATAGTCTACCGTGCCTTACCCGATAGAAGCAATTTCAGATTATTACCTTGCTTCCGACCATAATCTGCGTAGCACTTAGTTACAGTGCTATTCAAAACTTTAACCTAAGCTTAAGTAAGTAAAATACCTTAAAAATTTAATCATTATTTTTAATTATGTTTAGAGCTGCGGGATCGCGTTGGGTGACGGGAATGTGGTGGTTCTTCGCGTTAATCGTTACAGCTTCGTATACCGCCAATATGTCTACGTTCTTGCGAA
Source organism: Anthocharis cardamines (assembly GCA_905404175.1). NCBI lineage: Eukaryota > Metazoa > Arthropoda > Insecta > Lepidoptera > Pieridae > Anthocharis > Anthocharis cardamines. The sequence continues at coordinate 5,889,273 of FR989961.1, forward strand.
ACAATCGACGTAGCACGGAAATAACTGACATTAAAGATCTCGCTGAACAAAATAAAATATCCTACGGTGCCGTCACTAACGCTTCTACCTACAAGTTCTTTGAGGTGAGGTTTGTAGTAGAAAATTTAGCCCTTGAAGGCATAGCAATATTATAGTATGTACTCTTTACTTAGCAACCTTTGCATTATGTTTTATAATTATTTTATCGTTTCCGAACGCAGCTAGAATTCTTGACACTTTATTTTAATCTGAGACGATTTTCATTGTTAAAAATATAAAGACAGTATTAATTTAAAATATATATACATTTTTGTATATTGTAGCAGTACATCAGTTATACTTTAAATTATTCACTGCATCCTGGTAAAGCTGCCATACTCAAATAATGCCTATGTTAATATGGGATTATGTTACCTACTTGCTATTAATAAAAAAAAAGTTCTATTGAAGTATACTTTTAATTATATATATGTTATGTATTTCTTCATCATATTAGTGCAGACAACATATTAGATAATTAATTTAGTCTTTTAGCAACCCATTTGACTTAAATTATTTTCAGGAACAAAGTTGAATAGTTGAAACTCATAATAACTAAAAAAGGTTAATCTGAGAGTTGAAATATAAAGTAACAATGAAATATTGGCTAAACAAATTTGCTGAGTTGTTGAAATGAAAATTATTCGGGCTTATGGTTAAGTAATAATAAAAAAAATCATTTTTTTATTGATTGTTATAGTATAAAGCTAACATATATAAGAACAGAATTATGGCAAGTGAATGCTATGAAATATCGTTTTGGTAGCCTTAATAACTTCGTAACAGTGAAGACAAGAGAATCCAGACATGACTCTGGAGACAAATACGTGTATATCTCATAGCGTTAGACCAATGTCTTTATATTTCAAGGATTTATGTGGATTTTAAGACAGTGTGTCGTTGTATACGAGCAGTGTTATATTTTTTATTCAAACTTGGGTTAGAATTTTATTGAAAGAATAGACGGTTTAAATATGTTCGATATAATTATAGTTACAATTTAGCTTGATGGCTTTTATGAATTGAACTCATTGAATGTCAGTTATGAATTGAACTCATTGTATAAATAAATGCATCATGGAGTCTGTTAACTACTTATAGTTTACTTGCCCTAAAAATCCAGACAATTTCAGTCATCCAACGATACTATTTACAAGAAAATCTGGTCAACTATGAAATCATCAAAACCGACAGTTTTTACCCACTCAAATGAAGAGGGTCTTCTTCGTGTGCTACGTAGCAAGGGGAAATATGCGTTCTTTATGGAATCTACTGCTATAGAGTATTATATGCAAAGATATTGCGACCTCAAGATGGTTGGTAATAAGCTGGACTCGAAAGATTATGGAATCGCTTTGCCAAAGAGTAAGTAAACAGTAGCATCTATTTCTCCAAGCGAAATCAATGTGATTTATACCATACATTAATTTTTTATATTATAATACAATAAAACGAATACTAGTATAGAAACTTTTTCTGTGAAAAAATACATATTATACTTGCCAATTTTCATGGTGATCGAACAAAAGTTGTTGGAGTCGGCGAGTGCATATTTACAAACATCCATTTTTATATATACAGATCCCTGATGTAGCACAAATCTAAAAAAAAAGAGTGTGTGTACTTATGTACACGCGTTAGAAGTTATACTTCTTTGGCTTATAAAAAATATGGCTAAAATGCAGTAGTGATTAACGATAAATATTAAAATAAAAACACCAAAATAATATTTATTATTCTCACCGTTTAATTGTACTGTTACGAAACACGTGTTCTAAATATAAAAATATTAGAATATACAACTTGAACATAATTATCGATTTTCATGCCACCTAGAACTAACTTCACGATGTAGAATTCAGGTGTCGGTGTGCGCGCGCATCGTAAAAATTCACTCTCATCATTTTTCTCCATCGCGCCAAAAGAAGTATAACTTCAATAATATTCAACATACATTCCGATTAATTTCCAAATTTACAAGAGACCTGTGAGGTCATATTGTTCTTGCATCATCTTAACAATGTCATTCCATCTTCTTTATCGACCTTTTGTTAAATCTCTCTAGGATTCCAGTAGAGAATATGTTTTAACCACCGTTAGTCTGTGGCTCTACGTGTCCAGCCTTCTTAATATCTACAAGGCTTTGACAGTTCGTCTTACTTATTTAAGATCTGAAGACATTGACTTCCTGATATTTTTTGATATAGACATTAATTTGGTCTTACTTCACGACTTTTTCGAAAATGTAATTTTATTTGTAAAAAGGTAGGGAAGGTTTAATTTTAATAATATTATTTTTTAGATTCTCCTTACAAAAGTTCGATAGATAGCGCAATATTGGCTTTACAAGAGTCGGGACAGCTGTTAGCACTAAAGAAGAAATGGTGGGAAGAAGAAGATAATGTATCCGATTGTGAGGTATTATTAAAACAATATACTACCCACCAACCGATATAAAATATAGTTCACGTAACCCATATAATAAAATCATTCTGTACAAGCGAGCCGTCCCGGCTTCGCACAATGAAAGCTCTCTTGATTTCTTCCTACAACCTGCCAGCCTAGCATCACCGCCACGACGAGATAAGACAAACTAAAATATAAGATATCTAGATATATTATATCTCGACATCGACAATTTTGATAGAAAATATATCTCGATCGACAAATATATCTATTTTTGATATTAAAAGTCGAGTTTTAAGTGTAATTGTTATGTTGGACCCGAAAGAAATAAAGCGATAATCGATTCAAACACGAGAAAACGGTCGACAAAATTTTGTCGCGGTTGTCATGCTGGGCCGGCTGAACAATTATTGTCATATTTTAACAAGTTAACACAAAACAATATTAAACTATTTTATATATGCATGTCCTCTCGTCGTCTCTTCGTATTAATTTTATATTTAAGGATTAATGCACTTATTTAATTTAACTAAAATAACTACAAGATACATATTCTTATATGAAATAAAATATATAATATTTGCGATATAAATAATATAACAAATTATATTTTTGAATATTTAAAAGTTTAGATAAAAGACTATCAGTAAAAAGTTATTTTAATATCAACCATTTTTTTATTCTGAAGTGACTGGTTGTGAGTAGTATCTATTTCCATAACGAATAACTATTCTAAAACTAACTAACTTAACAAAAGATATAACATAATACTGCATATTGTATTAAACTTTACCGAATTGTTTTGTTCAAACTTTTAACCCTTAAGTGCATAGTTTATCAAAAATGATAACAAACTTTTTCACCAGAATAACTTCCGAACAAAAGATATTTAAATAACGTGACTTTTCTGAATGTTTAATTATGCATCATTCTTATAATTATATATATAGTATATAATTAATTACTATTAATTTATTTAGTGATTTCACCAATCATTCACTGAAAAAATGAATAATAACTACTATTAGACATTATTTATTTATTTATTTATTTAAAACTTTATTGCACTAGAAATACACATAAAAAATTAGAAACACATACAGGAAAAGTACAACTGGCGGCTGTATGTTGTATTATAGGCAGATTAATTAGGTAAGCATTGCTTCCGCCACGTCTGGTAACTTCGGGCATTGAACGGGTGGGAGGAATATCGAAATTCCGGCCGGGGTCCATCTATCGTTGATAGATTGAAAAACTGTGAAGTGATATTGTGCGTTTCGGTTTTAGTCTATAGATTTCCGAATACTCGAAGTAAAAAGTAGGTTGACAACGCATTATTGACTGATGTTTTGTGGCTGGGATATCACCGACCATCAAGTGAACCTAATGCTCATCAAAAAAAAAGGAAAAAAGTGTAAATTTCAAGCCCAAATACTTTTATTTGCTTTGGCAAATTACAGATTAATCTTATCTGAAATTTTAGTTTAAATGAGAGTAAGAAATTTAAATTAGATTAGGTAGTATCAGGGTAAGTATTTAAAATAAGCGACAATGCAATTTTTAGAAAAATAAAAGCGTGACCCAAAACGAAACACGCATACGAAATACATTTAGAAGGTGCAGAGTATTTTAATTAAAACATTGTTGACTTTATGTTTACAGAAGAATACAGAATCGGATGACAGTGACAGTGGTTCCTTGCAAATGAAGAATACAAGTGGTATATTTTTGGTGCTCGCGGTTGGCGGTGTAATCGGTGTGATTGTGGCGATCATCGATTTCTTGTTGCACGCTCGCAAAATATGTGTTAAAGAGAAGGTAACTAATTCATATTAATGATTTTTTTTGTATTGATGGTTAGATATGCGCTTATGTTTTGAGTGATTTCAACTCAAGCTGATAAGAGGATCAACAATTATTTATATAATAATAATATTTTTTATTACTACTCTTGCTGGAGTCACTCAAAATATTGCACTAATTGTAAAATTTATTTGTGAGTGAGTTGACGTTTGGAAACCTAAGGCATTGAACTTGTGGGAGGAATATCGAAACTCGGACCTAACTTCGACTAACCACTGTTCATGGGTGAAAAATTGTGAAGTGCATATAATCGTGTTTCGGTTTCAATCAAAGAATTACCGAAATCTTTAAGTTTAATTGATTTTATAACATCGATTAAAATCGAATTTTTATTTTATTTTATTCAGTAACACAATCTCACATAAAAATATAATAAATTGCTTTAAAAAACTTGACAAATTATTTAGATTAAAAAAGGAAACGATTTCTGATTGATGACATAGCTTAAGTATCCTCACTTTCGATATCTGAGGTTTAAAAATATTATTTAAGAGACAAATAGAATTACCATTAAACGAGTAAATCAAGTAACGTTAAACATCTAAACCTACTTGTGGATGAAAAACAAACTTATAATTTCTCAGCTACGAACAACTTTAATTTATTAATAAAGTGAGGTAATTAAACAGGCCCACAAAGTTGCACTACACAGATATTTAGATAATACATTTCCTTGGCAAATTTCCATTTGCAAAACCTAGTTTTCCTCTTAAATATTAATGGCCTCAGTATGCCAGCCGCGTCTTAGAATAGCTTTTTTTAAACATCTATAACGGTGCAGTTTAATAAGGTTATAGTGAATCGACTCTTATTTCTACGGAATATATTATATCGCCAATCTACCAACACTATAAATCCATACTGTTTGTGTACCCACTATGCAAAATTCCTTTTCGTCTGTCACATTTCAATCATCAAAACCTCAGATAAAGAAAGTAATGAATGAATCGTGTTTTTACCTTTTTCATTTCAATGTACGAAAATCAAATCTCCTGTAGACCGTAGCGTGTATGGTCGGCATAAGACAATATATAAGTATAGTGTCATAAAGTGGTTGTTACGGTTTAAGTTTTCATTAATCCAGCTAAAACTAGATAGAGTTTTCGTTACGGTTTGTTATTTTTTTTATAGAATACGGGCAGGTAGCTCACGTGATGGTAAGTGATCACCGCCGCCCATAGATAACTGCCACCAGACGACATGTAACTGTGTTACCGACACAAGTGAAGTGTAGGCTCGTTTCTTGAAGGTTTAATTTTTGTTTCGATTTCAGGTTACATACAAAGAAGCCCTTCTAAGCGAATGGCGGGTATCGCTGAACCCGCGTCAGTTGCACAAGCCTGCTGCTCCGACCCGTTCCGCTGCACCTTCTACCGCTACTCCGTCCCCTCTTCGCGATCGTTCGCAGTCTCGGGCCGTCTCCGTTTTGAGAGCCGCTACTTCATTCATCAACTTTGATGAAATTTATTAGTTTGTACTTCGATATAATGTTCACATAATAACGGCATGCCGCTACAGTTGACATTTTTTCAAAACACAGCTAGGGCTCATACATCCGAAGTGGAGACGTCCGCGTAGGCAATTTTCTTTCTAACAATATCCGACTCCGGGAGGGCAGCTAAAGATAGAGTTTGGGAATACCTTTAACGATCTTCATAGATCATAAAGTCCGATAATACACCTTGGACGACGATCGAGGGAGCTAACTACAGAAGCCGAAGTATCTTGTTTGAATATTGAAATCTGGGTTTGATAATAATAATAAGTAATAAAACATTAATAATAATTAATATTAAATTATTTTCATTATAAACTAGTCAGTTATTTACTTTGTAAACATTGTTGTTTGTATTCAAATAGTGTAAGTTGTAAAACAATAAAGGTATTTTTAATCATGTGTATAACGAATAAGTGATAAAGTAAATAAAACCTCTAAACCATATATAATTTTTTTTAATATTATAAGAAATATGTTGATAACATTATTCGATAGTCTACAGATAGAAGCAGATTGCTCTCGAAAATTGCATCGTAAATTGAGATTTCATTTCTATACGATTGCTGTTCATTTGTTCTGAAAACATTATTTAAAAACATCAAATAAGTCGACTGCCGATCGTAAAACAGAAGAGGCCCGTGAAGCGATATCAGCCGATGCGGACGACGAAGGCCGCGAGTGTTGCACCGGCTTTTCAGTCTCCCAGAAACTCAGCGCAAATGTTAATTCTGCCCAAAATGCTTCCATTTGCGTCATCTGCAATAAATATTTATATTTTTCTTTTATTTAGCCTAAGGCTACATCCCCAATGTATATAACTAATCGTAGCGAAGTGAAATAAGTATATATGATAATTCTTAGATTATTTATATTTATTATATTTAGTGACTATATGAAAATCGAATAATTCAAAATTGATTGAATTTTATGGTGTTTCTAAAAACTCTCCGTGTAACTCCGTATTTGTGGAAAAGCACCACTATGCTATTAAATGAGGACATTGATGGATGAGGATATGAGAATCGTGTCCCAAAATAAAATCTTAATAGGAGTTTTAATATTGTGAATTGATATAGGGCGTTTTTATACTCTATAGTACCTAATAAAACAAAATTAGCTAGCACACGTCAATAAGTTCGCCAAACAGCGTTGTCATTTCGATTCCAAAACTAAATTACAATTAAGATATTTTTGAAACCAGTTCTTCCAGACACTACTTTCTAAAAACATTAACACTATATTCTATCAGTTTAGATATTCGATCAGTTTACATTATTGCTAACTCTTTTACCTTTTGTTCAATTGCAACATCCTTAACGTGCCAAAGGAACTCCAAAGTACCCATGCCTGCTGCCATTCCGCAACCAATACCCAGTACCACAAACACACCACCAACGTTGTCCACGCCGAGCTCTGCAGCACTTGTACCTTCTTCAGTCGCTTCTTGAGCCTGAAATGGAAGGTTTTGCGGACTGGACTTTGTTATATGAGGGAGTTTTAAGTGTTCGAGGCGTGAAAATTTTGTCTCGCTCTATCGAATATAAAAATACTACAGAACGAAGGAAATAAAACATATTTTAACTATATCAAGCTTATAATATGTTTATGAATAAGGCCGTTCATCTTTTATTTTATTATATGTATGTATAGCTGTTATTAGGAGAATGTGGACACAATTCGCTTTTCATTAGTATTTTTCTTTAGTATGCAAACAAATAATATTTATGTTAGTATATTTTTTGCTTCGAACCGTATTTCTAGATATTACCTAGTCAAGTTGAAATCTATTATAGAGAACTATCAAAATGTAATATGTACAATGTACATGTATTAAAACTTGAGTCATCTTGGGATGTGGAATTTAGAATACTTACAACACACATTTTTCCCTCGTCCACTATTGGGGGTTTCCACCACATATTTTTCAGTTCTACCAATTTACCGCTTTCAGCTAATTTCAGTACTGCGTTATCGACTGCAGTGCGATAAGAAGAATCTGAAAAGCATTATTTCAATAAGCACTTTTAAACCTAATAAAAATGCATGTTCATTTATATAACGATCTTATTTCCTATTCTATTGAAGATTCTATTAAATTCCAATGTTAATTCAGTTCGTTTAGTTCATACTGAAGTCAGTTTCTAATATTGTACGCCGCGCTGGCGTAATCTAAGGACTTGGACATGGGGCAATAGAGCCGTGTAGTTGAGTTTTCATTTCGTTTACATTAAATTGATAAATGATACCAAAGTGTATGCAGTTCAAATTTCGTTGACTTATGTACGTCAAATTCATATATTAACTTTTATATTCTACTAGCTACCCGACCGGGCTTCGCACGGCTATACTAATGAAGAACATGAGACCACATTAAAATTTTGTCAAAAAAATAGAAGAAAAGACTACACTCTAATCACCAACGGTTAAAAATTAGTCGAGCCGTTTCGGAGGAGTGCGAGCGTGACACGAGATTTTTATATATGCACAGATATACCCTAGTACTACTTGTATAAGCCCTCATTGCCTCATATTTTAAAATTCTTGAAATTCAATGTTAATTAAATGATATTTTTTGCACTTTACTAACAGAAAGGCATTGCTATCCCATATCCTTTAGAATCAAGTTGGCCCCCAACTTGCATGAGCTCGCAGTGTCTTTCTAGTTGGTATTCAATGGCAGTAGACTCCATCAGAAAGGCATACATTCTCTTTCCCTTCTGAACTCTTTCAACTCCTTCATCGTTATTCTTTACGAATACTGATGGCCGGGCTGATTCCATTGCTGTCCACATACGTTGATATGTTGAGACGTTAGATCGCTACAACATAAAAAATTACGTATATGTATTGAAAGAATTATAATCTGCCGAGTTATAATCTGGGTCACTTCAAATCAAGCATGCATAGGTTTTTAATGAGTAATATAATTAGTGTGCTCCATCTTAGGCCGCGTTATCATTCTCCATCAGGTAAAACAGCGGGCAAATGCTTGCTCATAATAGAAGAAGAAATAATCCGAACATATTTTTTTATTGTAATATGTTTTTTGATTACAAGAATCTATTTTTTTGCGTTTACGAACGACGAAACCTTAGCGGCAAAATTTAATAAACTAATAAATATTTATTTCTAAAGAGCTTATTAGTAAAAATTAATAAAGTTTCATTTACTTGAACTTGTACCTTAAAAAAAGAAAACGTAGAACCTCCTTGTACGGTTCCATACTTAATTTTAGTTTGCATAGCTAAATCTTCAGCGCTTTTAATTGAATCATCCATGGCCGCATTTGTTAAAAAGGCAGCTAAATTGGCTGTATATGAAGAACACATAATGAGTGCGAAAAACCACCACATGCCGCAAACCCAGCGGGTTGAGTAACCTCTACGAAGAAAAGTATATTAGCAATAATTAGGTAGAGGACAAATCTTTGTTTTTTATCTTCGTTTATTTTTTATATTTTAATTATTAATTACATTAAGATGTCATGTGGAGCATGATGTAATGGTTGCAGGCAGCTCCTTACAAACATCTTGTAAAACAAAAACCTTGGCGATTAAAAAGAGTGGTGGAGAGTTTATTGCCAGTTCTTCTCGTCCGTTCTTCGATTTAAGAACTGGCAGTAAATGTAAAATTAGAAGGATTTTTTTATTGACGTTCATAAGTTTATAATATGAACATAGTACATTGTGTTACCTAAATGAATAAATGATAATTAATTGGATTTGATAGAATATATTTATTGATATATTTATTAAGTTCTAGTGAAATATTAAAATGAGAAAAAATATTATTAATTTAATTATTCGACATTAACACAAATTGAAGTAATGGATTTTTATCCGACGACGTAATTAAGTTTTAGAAGTCGTGGGAAAACCCAAGTTAAGTATAGTTAAGACATGCAAGAAGACCCCATATCTATATAAATAAAAATGAATTGTTGTTCGTTAGTCTGATTAAAACTCGAGAACGGCTGAACGGATTTATCTTATGAGTCTTGAAATGTTCGTGGAGGTCTAGGGAAGGTTTAAAAGGCGAGAAAAAATCGAATAATTTCCGGGAAAACCCTAAAAACAGCCCTTTTCTATTTCCCATACAAACGTTTTCTAGAGTCAATTTAATTACATAATTTCGAAGCCAAAATTGTGGCAGAACAACGTCTACCGGGTCCACTAGTATGTTATAAAAATATAAAATGTCATAAAAATGTCATGGTAGTTTAAGAAGTGATAAATGGCTGAAAATAATATGCATTATTACTTTGGCAATATATCAGAGCCTTGTGTCATAATCGAACCCACGGTGAGCCAGCAAGAATTCTTGATATGCCAAATATTTTCCAATTCCTCCGGTGACTTATCGCATGGATGCGGATTCTCCCAATCATTTGGCGCGAGCCTGCAATTCATTCGAGTATGCCAAGTTTAAACGTTGCTGGAATAACTTAATTTGCGCAAAGAAACCAGGCCATTGGCGAATATTTTTTGTTTAGTAAAGTTTTTCGGCCTAGCAATCTCCTATAATGGTTGCCTGGAAGAAATTACTGTTAGTAATAAGGCCGCCTTTTGTACATTTTTTTTGTCATTTTACTTTATGTTTATTTAAGTTCTGGTGTAAAATAAAGTATATTTCTTTCATTCATTCATTAATTCACCTATCTTGCGCACCGTTGGGTCGTGGGTTCGAATCCCGCTGCGACGACATGTTTATAATTTACTTTAAGCATGCCTTCCCTACATCGAAATTCTGACCAGGTAACGAACCACCATTCATAGATGGAAAAACTGAGAAGTGCAAATTGCATGTTTCGGTCTCAGTCTCTGGATTTACGAATGCTCGAAGAAAAAAAATAGGTCGATAACGCATCATTGATTGATGTTCTGTGGCTGGTTATCACCTACAATCAAGTGAACCTCATGCTCGTTTGTTGATATCTAACATAAAATAAATATATTTATTTATACAGTCAGTAAGGTATGACTACATATTAATTTCAAACTGTAATTAAATTTAATACCATGTGATAATACATTGTAGTTGGATGAAGTCTTAGTGACAAATGTAATCATTAAATGCGCCATATTTTGCTGTCAAGCTCGTACGAACCTAGCTAAAATATGGAGCAATAAGGAAACCATTAAATAAGCCGCAGCCATGTAGATCCAAACATCAACCGAGAAAGGCTTTAGAAATGAAAATAGCTCCGGCTCTGGAGGCGTGGGTTTTGAATACAGAATACTTATCCCTAAAGTCATGAACGGTGTAGTAAAGTCCACGAAAGACCGCCTTTCATAAGTAATTGTTAGGTCGCAAATCGCCAAATCAGCTTTCTGTAAAGGGCGTCGATTTTAATCAAATGTAATACTTACGTAGAAATAGATAATTATGATATTTACAAAATACTCAATTTACTGACCCTTTCCAATAAATGTCCAATAAGACCATCCCATTTCTTGGTATCTTTATTATATGATCCATATCCGTTTCCGGGCACAATCTCTATCTCATAATTTAGGTGCAACGTTTCTTTCAATATTTCATTTATCAAGTCCTTTGAGTAGCCCTCATAGCGGTCATTTCCCGTAAGCACTTCTCCATCTTTGGGCACTCTTTCGACCAGATAAGGAGCACCGAGGCGAGATACAACTCGAAAAGTTTTGTTCTGCCATTTTTCTGCTAAAAGATCGGAAACTTCGTTCGCTGAACGGACATAAACAAACCCCGTGTCGGCATTCCATTTCGCTATGCTATTAAACCCGCTGTTAGATAGCTCCATTATTTCAACATTAAAGTTTGTTCGATCTCCTGTTGTGTTATCTAATAAAACTTGCCCCGTAACTCCCATTATTGGATTCTGCAAAAAGTGATATATTTTTACATGTTAGGTCTAAAGGACTACATCGTAAACGATATTTATTTAAATAATGTTTATTTCGATTTCCCTCAAATTTATGGATGTAGTTTATTTTTGCAATATCCGTGAAGAAATCCCACAGGACAGTTAAAACCGTCAACACGAGTTACATTAACGCTAGAAAAATACGGTGCATAATACAAAGCTGTGGAAGTCGCATAAAGTCGAATTACACTGGAATATTGTACAAGAGGTATTTTTGTTCAGCTAACAATTTATTTGTATGCTCTGAACTTGAAGTCCAAAAAGTTTTTGAATGAAAAGTGGTTATCACCGTTAATAAATGTTCGTTAAAGTCATTCCCAGTCTCCCATTTGGTCTCAGAATCGCATTCAATGGACTCAGCTTCAATTTTAAAGTCATCCGGTGCACTTTCTACTGAATCAGTCAAAAGACGCGCTGCGTCACTAGCTAAAGCTGCTTCTACCTGTACACACAAAATATATTATAATTAGTTTAAAGAATATCATATAAAAACTATTCTGGAATACCCGATATAGCCATAAGGTCAACATATCATTGACATTTTTACACATAATATATACCGTTACTGAAACATAAAATGTGAAAAAATAATCTTTCTAGGTAAAATCACAATTTTGTAAACTGCTTTTAGGTTAATGGATAAACAAAAAATACCACATAGTACATTTCTTTACTTAATTGATATTTCATTGTTTAAAGACACTGGCAATTCTTCATATACTTGATTAAATAAAGTTACCATAATATGTAATGTTACGGTAAATAAATAAATTTCATTTCATTTCATTAGATAGATGGATAGATAGATAGATAGACATTTATTCATAGCAAACACACGCACATACAAAAATAACAACTATGGACAAACATCAAGGACCAAAGGGCAATTTAAAAATAAAATTAACAACTTAAGAACTAAATCCTATTTTCTATAATCAAACAATCTATGCGGCAGTGTGCTACCATGAAAGGGAAGGCTCCTCAGTTAGGGAGTTAAACAACTTACTGTTATATCATGTGTCATTCGTGGAATTTTAACATCAGGAGAAGATCTCGCTTTCCAGTCAGCAAGATATGATCTTGTTCTTGAATCTGAATGATCGAATATCCTTAAACATGTCACATTAGACAATCCATAGCGTAACTCTTGAAGATCCAAAGTATGGGCATCTAGAGATGTTAAGACGTAACTCTGAAAGGGCTCTCATTAGGTAAGACTTAACTTATTGTATATAAATTTAAAAACTATAAATATTTTCATAACAAGACGTTGAAAATTGCCGTTTTTCTATTTATATTTAACATTTTTGTTCGATGTGTGATATAAGATGCGGGCAATTGTCAAACAGAATAAGACCACTTCTGCCCAAAGTAATCTCAAGATACTCATGTATTCATTTGCAAAATTATGAAAACTAGAATGTTAAAGCATAAGAAAAATTGTCTTATCTAACATCTTTTAAATTAGCCATATAAAATGCTTGCTATATGAAACATACAAATAGGTTATGTTACTCCCTCATAATGTAGCTTTCTATTGATAAAATAATTTTTAAAATTGATCCAGTAATTTTATAGTTTATTCGTTACAAACATACAAAAATAAAATATTTCCTCTTTATAATATTAGTGAGATTAGAAAAGTATCTTACCATATAATCCTCAAAAAATTTAACTTCATGTGCCTGACGTAAATAGTCTAGAACTCTGTCAGAAGGACAGTCCAAGATAACTCTGGTCTCCCCGGTGGCTTTAAGAGATTTTAACATTTGCCTATTGTCTGCCCCCGGCTTCAGCCTCCTAACCAACCATTTGTGTTCCGGGTCGGCATGTTTGAGTATTTCCTGTAATCGAATTAGTCCTGAAACAATATTGACGAGTCTTAATCAAATTTCCGTTGGGCATTGGATACCGTTGATCAATATTGTCGATCCAATAGTCGCCTACTGAGAATCAGTGCTGTGACGTTGATGCGCCACAGCGAATGCTGAGTTGAGCCCTATTTTTCATCCATGTTTGTATTTGTACAAATTGTATATTATATTTTTGTAGTTTTGTCACTGTTGTTATTTTATAATTGGTTGTCAAATAAATAAATTTCATATATATTTCTTGATCTTCTTATTTCATAAAATAACAAAAGTTAAACTCACCTATTTCTATGACTCATACGACATACTATGGTATAGGGAGATATTCTATTTCACGGAGACCGTTCGGCTATGAAAGTTGTCAACATAAACTTTGATTTAGTGTGCGCAATGTGCGTGTGCTCGCGAGATTACGCACACATAAAAATGTATCTATGCACGCCAGACAATATACACAGACAAACGGACTTCGTGAAATAGAATATTTATACGAAATGCGTTATCACTGTCAGAAATATCCATATCACAGAAATATTTTCCTAAACTGAGATTCAACTCAGATTTTGTTTTCCTAATTCTGAGTTCTTAAATGAAATATAAAGTATAAACTATTTTAATAACACCGTCGGTTATGTATTTTGAAACGGTATTAATTAACTTTGAGTGCATATTCCCGTTCATTAGTAAAACTAATAAAATGTATGAAACGTGAGCACATAGTACCTTTTTTCCCTGCAGAAAGCTTCTAGCAAAATTAATACACAACATTAAATTCTATTATATTAATAGTAATCCATTCTTTGTTGTATTATTTTTATTCATTTTGGACATGACCATAACTATTGAACACTAGCAAAACCTCGAAAAAAAGCAAAAAATCTTATTAAATAACTAGCGATCCGCCCCGACTTTACACGGGTGTAATGCAGATGTAATATACTTTACACAAAAATGACAAAAAGCATATGTTACTCGCTTTCTATTGGTGAAAGAATTTTTAAAATCGGTCGAGTAGTTTTTGAGTTAAATCGTAACAAACAAACAAATCTTTCCTCTTTATAATATTAGTCTTTAAATAATTGAAATATTACCTTCATCGTCATCATACAGTAATGTGTATGTATTCCAGTCGCTATCTTTTATGAAAAGCGCTACGGCCTTTGATAGAGCCACAGCTTCTGGATATATATTGATGCCAGGTGGAGAGGGAATTTCTAATCCTCGAACTGGTGGAGGCCGCCAAGCTGCCTGAAGGTAATACATATAATAGTAATACAAGACTTTAGATCAATACTTGGATAAGAAGATAATCAAGACTTGGCGATTAAAAAGAGTGACGGAGAGTTTATTGCCAGTTCTTCTCGTCCGCTCTACCCCCTTGATTGACAGTAAATGTAAAATTAGAAGCATTTTATATGTATTTTTTATTGACGTTCATAAGTGTACATTGTGTTACCTAAATGAATAAATGATTTTGAATTTGATAATAGCTACGCAGACAATTATAATTTCAAAATTCAATTTGCTTATCTGATACGTTTTCACAGATAAACTGTTGAATTAATTTTGATAAAATTATTGTAGAGATGACTAAACAATTATAAATTAGATAGAAAACCATTATTACGTAATAATGGTACATACGTCTCTATTTTTAATACTTGTAACAATATCCTTGAAGCAAGAAATTCCTGAGCCAAATTCTTATTACATGACGTAAACGAATTTGGCAAATACCCTCACCAAAAGCTTTCGTTTCCTTAAGCGGTATGATTGACTCAAAGAAACCGAAAAAGGAATATCCATAGAGCTTAAGTAGTAGTAAAAGAGTATTTTATCTACTTGTATTCATTTTTATCATGTATTTTATTTTAGTTTCACGCGATATTCATATTCTTTCAGTGAAGTCACTTAATTATGCGTTGTCTACTTATTTTTCCCTTCGAGTATTTGGAAATTCATAGAATAAAACCGAAACACGCAATATACCTACACTATGATTTTTTCATTCGTTTAATGCCCGATGTAGGGAAAATATAGATAAATGTCAACCGGTAAAGGCCGGCAACGCATCTGCAAGTCCACTGTTCATGGGTGGCGGTGTTCACTTTCAATCAGGTGAACTCATTGACTTATTGCCTATAAAAAATAAACATCTCATATTAACGGGATCAATGAGTCTGTCCGATATACAAAATATATTATTATCTTCAAAATAATCAAAGATTCATCTCAGCATAAATAAGAGTACTCGACTAAGAGGCGTCGAAAGTTGGGACAAAAGCTAACTTGTACGAGTATTAGAGGTGGGTCGTTGACGGTTTTTGTGTTAACGAAATGAAACTGTTAATTACAAACTAATAACCTGTTAAAAAACCAGCTAATTTTATGAGCTGGTTTGCAGTAATTTCAACAGATTTTACGTAGAAATTATTAGGTAATAAATTCAACAGATTTTGCGTTAATTAAAAAAGCTGCTTCGGATGATGTTAGCGACTACGCGTTGAATGTTCATTGAGCTAATCCGCGCGTTGCGTTCGAAAATCGTTGAATTTAACAGTTATATATTTAACGGCTTTTGCGGTAAACGAAAAGCAGCTTAAAAAAGCTGCTTGTTGAATTAACGCCCACTACTAACTTGTATATGTGGAACTCCAGCTGCTCGACAATGGGCGCCAACAGCATCGGCTGAGTTCGGTTCAGTCGGTCCGTAGATTGCAATCACTCCACTGGCTAGGAGCTCGCATGCTGTAAGAGAATAGCTATCATTTACATCAATTATAATCTAATCTATACTAATATTATAAAGCTGAAGAGTTTGTTTGTTTGAACGCAGTAATCTCAGGAACTACTGGTTCGAATTGAAAAATTCTTTTTGTGTTGAATAGTCCAATTATCGAGGAAGGCTTAAGGCTATATAACAAAACGCTGCGACCAATAGGAGCGAAGCATCAGTGAAAAATGTTGCAAAAACGGGGAAAATTATCCATATAAAACTACTCGACCGATTTATTATCATGATCTGATACATTGCACCCGTGCGAAGCCCATATATAATATTTTATTTTATTAACGCGATTACACATTTAACTTTTACCGGATTATAACATAATCCTTAATTCATTCATTCATTATTTTATCCTACGTTGGGAAAACTTAACATAGCATTTCGAATCGACTTAATCGCGGATTTAAAACACAAATGTCAATCTAAGTCAGCAGTATGTGAACACACCTAAGACAAGCCAAACCATTACATACGACCAATCGAAAATACTGGCAAGAGGAAGTAGAGTCTTTCCCAGACTAGTATGCGAGGCTATTGGTATAAAAAAACACAAATTCAATCAAGAAGACGGTTTGAGATTTTCCAACACATCCAATAAAAATCTAAAACCAAATCAAACTTATTAAAAAACAAGAGGACAAACAAATGGCAATATTGGCTAACAGGCCAATATTTTCATATTATACGAATTTACAGGTATCAACTCCGTAGAAATAGATTGCGTATACCAACTTTGTAAAAATTCAAATCAAATCTTTCAGTTTACTGGAAAGCATTCGAAACGTCCGCGTTCGCGTCGGTATAAATAAAATATTCCGTTTTAATCTGGTAAAAGTTATTTTATTTAAATATAATATAGTATAGTGTATGTGGAGGCCATGCCTGGGTAGCCGCAGTTTAGGAAATAGGAAGATCATTACATTAGAGAGAGTAGAGACGACCTACGGTAAATGGCGATATTTTTTTAATAGAAAAATCTTTACAGAAAAATTTATGAAATAGTTTTCTGCAAAACTATTTGCAGCACAGATTAGTAATGTAACAAATTTCAATTTATTCGTGAATACGTATTCAGTTATTAAAAGAGCCACGGTTTTTTCAGCTTATACACGCACACATTTGTCATCGTTTTCTCTTAAAAAATATTAGAATTATATTTCATATTTTTTTTCTTTTATTTATAGCTTAGGTATTTTTGGAATATACACATTCACATTAATTTTGTGAATGCGAATGTCAAGGTGAATATTCGCAAATACGAATACACTTTACCCAGATCGATGCGAATCAACGCATTTTTATCAGTTTATTTTCAAGAATGCGCTCTATTTATACCAACAAACCTTTGTTCTAAAATTTCAAAAGAGAGAGATTGTTGCGCGTTGTTGCTACAAATCCGAAGTTTTAATTCCGGGTGTAATCAATATGTGTCAAAATACATTGAAAACCTTTTCGCCGTTTAAACGAGTTAATCTTACTGAATAAAGTTAATATAAATTTTCTTTTGATAATTTGAGTATCATAGATTTAAATATAATATCCTTTATTGGATAAAAACAAGCCGTGGATAATTTGTATAAAAAATAATCGCGTTTTAATCCTCAAAATGTTTTACATTTAAAAAATATAATTATAATTCAACATTCGATTATGAATTTATATTCATTTGAATTAATAGTTTAAAGAAAAAATTCAAAAATTTATTGCCCAAACAGTTGAAGCATAAATTGGATCATCTTTATTCGTTTTGGTAAAAGTACCTACCTAGATAAAGTTTAATTGATAAATTATGCCTTTGTACCGAATTTGTTTTAAATAAGGTAGAGGCACCTAATTCCGCGGTATTTTCACCATAACTCAAAAAAACATTGAAAATTAAGTATTATCTATATCTTTCTATAGAATTGGCTATATTTGTCAGAGTTGTTATTTATCTGACTCTTGATATATACTCACAATTTGGCAATTAATTCTAATTTAAAAAGGTATCTTGCAGACACAAAGAACTTGTAAATTGTTAGAAATCGTCGATTTTCTAAATACCTCGGAAAAAGGTGCCATTTTTAGAACCCCTCGGAACTAGGTTCCTTTACCTTAATATACAATAGATCGCAAGTACTTTAAATGAATTGATAAGAAAATTATTTGTCCATTATCCTATATTTTTGGAGTAAATATTAAATAGTATCAATACTGACCGGCTTTTGAAGCTGCGAAACTGTCGCCATGAGGAGCGTACCTAATGTTCATCGCGTAATTATACTTTTCACTTTCCATAGATGCACGCGCTAAAGCCGACGCAAATGCCACCTCTGTTACTGTGTTGGGGGGTAAAATAACACCTAGAACAATGTAATGTATAAGGAATTATCACAGGATTCTTGTAGTCCAAAGCGGGAGATAAGTAGTTACTTAGTAAAATCAATAAAATTAAGTAATTATTAAGGTTATTGATACAGTTATAATAACACTAGTTTACAAAATTTAACTTTTTGGCTGTTGCCGTGAATTTTGTGGGTGATTTTGTTTACTTATGACATGGTCTTTTCAAATATACCCTCAGAAAATTTTCTGCAGCTCGAATATCTTTGTTTTCGACGTTCATCATTTATGCTAATTTATTCGTTAATAACGTGGGTGTTTCAGTGTGTAATGATTAATTTCATAAGTTTTAGCGACATGAGTGGTTCAAGCAGAAGTTGTTTAATCTACCAAAATTATTTTTGCTATATATGTGGAGAATATGTGCTAAAAAATATAGAAAAGGTGTATCAGAGTGCGTTAAAAACTCCAATTTTTTCTACTTTGGGATATCGCTGGATAAAAATTACAAGTCTTGGGCTCTTGATTGTGTTTGTAAATAGGGTGTTGAATATTTAAGATTATAGAAAGGCAGAAAAAAAGGTAGTTTTAAATTTAGAACTCCAACCATTTGGGTAGAACCACGAAATCATCTGAATGACTGTTACTTATGGTTTGGTTAGTGGGCAGCAATATTTAGTTTAAAACTAACTAGTAGCTCGTAATATAATTATTGTGCCGCCACTTCATATTCAAATGAGAATCATGAAACAGTTTTTTAATGTACTCGATAAAAATGGGAACTACTTTTCCTACATTTGCCACAAATTTTCTCAGCTCACTATGGAAAAGATTAAAGCCAGTATTTTTGACAGACCCCATATCATACAACTTCCAAAGATACTGGATTTATAAATTCTATGAGTAAGCTTGAATTAGGAGCATGGACAGCGATCGATATCGATGATCATCGAGACATCGATGATGCAGAACTTTCTCAGAAACAGAAAGTCAGAAAATTAAAACTGAACTATTCAGAAAATTATACTGTCTTCTATAGACCTGCTTTTACAATTAAAAACTCTGAGATGCAATATGAGCATTAAATTCCACTTCCTCCGTAGTCATATAGACAGGTTTTAAAAAAAAATTGGAGACATGAGCGAAGAGCAGGGAGAGCGTATGCATCAAGATTTACGTGTCATAGAGGAGTGTTATCAGAGTTTTTTTGGATGTCTGACTAATGCTGGTGCCTTATACGTTACTTCCCTAAGTCCACACATAAGAGAAGAGCTTTAAAGCGAAGTTTTTTGGAACTCAACGATTGTTTAAGTTTTTTAATAATAATTTTTCTTAGTAAATTCTTATAATTTTCATTTTTAACCGTAACTACCCGGAACTCATAAACTAGAGCTGATAAAAAAAATCTACTTATATATTTGTAACTAGCATATCATAAGTAGTCGACAACAGCAAGAATTGTATCGGCAACAGATACACTGTAAACCAGTGTAATATTTGAGGACCGATAGCAATGTAGCTTACCTACATTTATAGGTTTCTTAAGTAATATATAATTTCGAAAAGCTGCTTCGCCATTATCGTAAAGCGTCAAAAGTCCTAAAACTATAAGTGGAAATCCTGAAACAGAAATGTTCAAAAGTTCACATTTACGAAACAAAGCAAATAAGGGTTCCAAAACTATTCTGAGCAAATAGTTGCTAAAGTTAAAAGTATAAAACGATACTTGCCCTGCATTTTTATGATGAGATTTTCTGAATAAAAGTGGAAATGGAAGCACACGGAACAATGAGATTTTGAGACCGCAGCTGTCACATTACTTTGTTGCAAACGTGCTCACTTTGAATATTCCGAACGCTCGTTACCTTTAATACTAAGCACATAGATTCGGGGCTTCGATTTAGTTGAGTAGAACAATATTAAGTTTAAAATAATGTATGCCTGTGATTACAGAGCAATGTAGACTGGGTCATTGAAGCCGGTCGATGCAATCTCGGCCAGGAAAGTAGCCAAACAGTCTTGCTATGACACGTGTTACGTCGTAGTTACTATGATGATATATTGCTGTGGGTCGCAGCTCGCACGTAATGTCTACAAAGTAATCGAACACATGAAACGTGCCTGTGAGAGAGGGTATCTCGGAGATAAAAGCCAATGTCATTAGAAAGAAATTGTTTTTCAGTATGTAAATGTAATGTTGCAAACAATTTTATTGTTATCGTATGTATTTACTTCAGAGGTGTGTAAACTCTCTACTGAATTGAAATATCTTGAATTTTAAGTGTGTTAAGCAGTCTTAATAAAAATGCTAGTGTGAATATAAAAAAATAGAAATATCTATGCTCTCATCTGACCAATTATTTTGTGTTACCTACGTATTGATATTTCAACTGTTATTTGTGTTATTAATAATATTTTTTATAACCTGTGGGTATTGCTCGCGTGGGAGATTTCCATGTTTTCCCTAAGTTAAAATGTAATATCGCCTTTCCTCAGAGTTTAAGCTTTCTCCTACTGAATTTTACCAAAATCGATTCAGTGGTTTTTTAATTTATGTTCTTATTTATATGAATCTTGTGAATAAAACAATTTCAGTACTACATATGTATAGTATTAAAACTAATGTTGATAATAATTATTATTGTATTTTCATGACCAATACTTAATATTATAATCATCACAACACTTATTACTAATTGTAATCCAAAAATGCAGTAATGTAAAAGTTTAGTCGAGAAAGAAAACAGACAGACAGAGTAACTTTAGCGATATTTTTATTGTATGGATTATATATAATACGGATGTGGTAACGTATACATAGTAGTAATTTTCATAAAGGCAATGAAAAAATTGCTTGCTTTTTAAAGTAAAAAATAATTTCCATACCGATTTAATGCTTTCAATTCAATATCCATTTAGAATCAACTCATCTTTCAAAGTAAACAGCGTATTTGAAAACTGTGTCAGGGAAATGGAAGCATTTTTATAGTATTTTTTTAAACTAGCAATGTTTTTCATCACTATTCATACTAAATGGCTGCGCGTATAATGCATATGCAGCGTTCAGCATACATGTGCATAACAGGTGGTCTGAAAACGTCATGGCCGTTCAAACATTTGGCCTATCTCCAGGTCGATCGTTCCCTATTTTTGTTATTAGCTGATGCATTTCACTGGGCATAATTATTATCTGTTTGTTAAAAGTGGGTTAAATAGTTCGCTGAATGTGGGGGTTTGTATATTGGGTGTCGGTATCAGGGATCATTTCGTCGTGATCGTAGAACAACGACGGTTCTGATTTTTTACGGTTTAAGTTTTATTGCATAAAACTATCTGACTAATAATCAATCTCCATTTTTTATTTATTCTGTTGATAAAGGGTTTAATATAGAACTGTCAAGGAGTTTCATGTTATGGCTAATACAATAGAACTAAAATCGTAAAAAAATCATCAAAACCATCATTGTTCTACGATCACGACGATTTGTCTTTGGAGGGATTCAGTGGGTGCTAGACCGAAACGAAATCTAACCAAGGTGCTTTATGCAACGAGCAGATTACTAAACCTCAAATAAGGTGCATGCAAATGGGTTTTGCAGTATGAAATTAAATAAAATAGCTTTTATTGGTTCCTTACACATTTATGCCATCCATTCATAAATTATTATTAATTCATGATGTTGTCACTAATAAGAAAAAATATTTTCACTGATTAATACAGACTGTGTTCTATTTATATTAAACTAGTGGACCCAGTCCAGACCTAGTGGTTCTGCCACAATTTTGGCTTCGAAATTATATAATTATTCTTAAATTTGAATATGTCCATTTACCTACTATAATTGTCTAATATGTCACTGATTTGCAGTAGACATCCGTTATTCCAAAAAAGCTAAGAATGCATGACGTGAGCTGTCAAGATGGCGGAGTTCCGAATCTAATTTATTTTATAATTAATTTTAAGCATATATTTTTTTCCTGATTTTTCCAATATTTTAATAGCTTATATATCTTATTCCGGACATAGAGGAATCCAACAAATAAGATATCGTTAAAATCGGTACAGCCGTTCTTGAGTTATAAACGGTGTAACTAACACAACTTTCTTTTATATATTATATAGATTTAATTTTCAGTTCGAAATTTGAAAATTAAGTCAGCTGGCGTGCGTTGATTAATCGTTTGATTTTATGAGAAAGTGATGAAAACATAAAAATATATACCAGGGTGAATCAAAAAGTTCTTAGAAGTGCATATATATGAAACCTTTTTGGATCAAGTTCGATATTCAAATTAAAGAGTGTCTATCACACTATATTTATGCAGACTGTCACTTGTTTTTGTCAGTTCGTTCGCATGTAATAAATTTTTTTGTGCAACGAGTTGCTAAAAATTCAAAATTATGGATAAAAGTGAGTTACGTGCGGTGATAAAATATCTCAGTTTGAAAAAAATGTCTACGAAGGAAATTTTTTTGGACATTCAGCAGACATTAGGGGGTGAAGCTGTACCCTATTCTACGGTTGCGTACTGGGTGGCTGAATTTAAAAGAGGTAGATCAAGCTGTAAAGATGACCCGCGTTCTGGGCGGCCTTCAACCTCCGTTACAGAAGAAAATGTCAAAAAGGTTGAGAATCTGGTTTTGGAAGACAGAAGAATGACTATAAAACATATAGCTGAGATCCTAAAGATATCTTTTGGTAGCGTTCAATCCATTTTAATTGATTCACTGGGGTTCAAAAAAGTGTCTGCAAGATGGGTGCCACGAATGTTAACCGACGAAAACAAAAAGCGACGTTTGGAAATTTCCAAGCGTAATCTCGAAATGTTCCAGCGTGATTCGGATAATTTTTGCCGTCGTCTTGTCACCATGGATGAAACGTGGGTCCACCATTTTGATCCTGAAACTAAAAGACAAAGCATGTCTTGGAAACGACCATCCTCTCCATCCATCAAGAAATTTCGAGTTGCTCCTACCGCTGGCAAAGTTATGGCCTCTGTGTTCTGGGATAGTGAAGGAATCCTTTTTATTGATTACATGCCAAAAGGCCAGACGATTACTGGACCCTATTATGTAAATTTAATCCCGAAAGTGCGTGAAGCGATTAAAGAAGAACGTCGTGGAAAACTGTCGTTGGGCGTGTTGTTCCTTCAAGATAACGCTCCTGCTCATCGATCGGAAGTTGCGCTCAACGCAATCCGCTGTGCTGGCTTCAATCTCCTTGACCACCCACCATATTCTCCGGACTTAGCCCCAAGTGATTTTCACTTATTTCCAAAATTAAAAGAGGAAATTCGTGGAACAAAATTTCACGATAATGACGCGGTTATAGCTGCCGTAGAGGACTTTTTCAAGAGTCAAGAAAATAATTTTTTTTCACAAGGAATAAGGAAGTTAGAAACGCGTTATTCTAAATGCATTGCATTGGAGGAAGATTATGTAGAAAAATAAAATATTATTATTTAAATCTTTGCATTTTTTAATATTGATTCCAAGAATTTTTTGATTCACCCTCGTATAACTGTCAATGTACTACAACAATATTTTATAAATAGGTCGATAAAAAAGGCAAAATACTATACTATATTAAATAGTGCTTTTACTAAAGCTACAAGAATCCTATTTTTTTATTTCGGCCGTACGGAACATTGGTTTATGGTAAAAGTATTCTATCCACTAAAAGACAGATGAGTAGACATTAAAAAGTTCGGTGCGGTTTGAAAAATATATTCCATTTTATTTCGGCGAACCCAGCTCGAGAGCATTTTTGTGGTCGTAAACCGCTGCGGGAAAAATGCGAAAAGCTCGACTCTGTGGAATCAGAAATTCGAAACGATGTTTGATTTAGATCTGTTGGCTTCCTCCGTTAACATTTTTACTCATGGTGAAGTGATATTAAGCTTAAATTTACAGCTCATTAATTAGTGGCACTCCGACTCGCATAGATTTAGCACTTTTATCATATTTGGCATATATAAAGATTCTGTTGTTACAGATATAGTGTTCTCAGATGTGAATCTATTTTTTTTTCTGTTTTTTTAAGAAATTACAAATGAGCGTGACACTCCTTTTGGGGTTGGTGATACCTTAGCCACAGTACATCTGTCAGTACTCTGATGTGCTGTCGATTTTTATTTCATGCATATAACCGAATATACTGAAACCGAAAAGCGCTATATGTACTTCACGGTATTCTACCTATGAACAGTTGTTCGTTACTCGGTCGGATATTTTTGATATTCCTCCCGTTTTTGTACACAAAGTGACGTAGCGATAACATGTTTAGAGAAAATTATAATCTTTTTCCTGGCGGGATTCGAACCCGCAACCCATCGGAATGCAAGGTACGTAAGTGTACTACAAATCCCGTGAACAAGCTCGTTAAATATAAATTTTGAATACAATCCTAATGTTAAGAAAATGGTCTATAAATTAAATAACCATTCATCACAGACTTATAAATACAATGTGCTCATTTATCTGAAAAATCATTTGTATTTCTTATGTTTAAACTGGATTTACCTTAAAGGGTCAGTATAATTATTTCAATAAACTTAATGTTTTGAAAGGACTGCGCGCGGTATTTCATTTGTTACGATTAACTTTTTGTGCCAGTACAACGTGTTAAAACTTTTCGTACAGTACCTACAAAAAGGATACACTCAAATTTGTCGAGTAAACATAAAATTTATTCTAGCACCGCAGTCACTTTATGTTGAAAATGTTTTATAAAAATCATGAGCTAACACAGTGTTTTAAATTATTATGAAAGTGTCCACTGCTCTCTCGTTTATCTAAAGCAAACGAAAGCTTTATAATTTAAATTAGAGCAAAGTTCTTTGCGTTGGACTTTGCACTGGCTAGAAACTGTGGATTTAAGGCGCCTGAAATACAATTATTATCAATGATATTTTAAGTATGAACCACGCTGTAGTTTAAGTAATATATCTATATCTATACTTCTATATTCTATTAAGATTTGTATTTTTGTATGTTATGAATAAACTCAAAAACTACTAGACCGATTTTAAAAATTCTTACACCAATAGAAAGCTACATTATCAGCGGTTATTAACCAGTAACATAGGTTATTTTTTGTGTATAGTACATCATCGCTGCACCCGTTATAGAGATAGAACTAGTATAGAGTTAGAACTGTAACTATAAGCATATGTTATTGATTTTTATTCAAAGAGTAATAATTCCTAGTTATCTTAATACATTTTTCATGACTTAAATCATTCTAAAAAGATGAACTACACAAAACCAAGAAATAACAAAATTTTATTCGTAAACAATGTACGATAGAGACACCTTTTACGACTATTTTTTGTTTTTCTTTGTATATAATGCGACAGGAAAATAATGGCTAGAGTTTTGCGATTTATATGACCAGTATGAATGCAATAGTAAATGGTTCATAAGTGTACATTGTGTTTCGTAAATGAATAAATGATAATTTGATTTGGTTATAGCACCCCTCTATTTGATTGTCACTTGAAACTTACTCCGCATTTTTTAAACTAAATAGTAATAATAAATAAAAAAAAACTATTAGATATAATAACGCAGTAAGAATAATGCAAATATAAACATCAGCTTACATCTTGTGCTGTATTTTATTGTATCTAAGATATGTACATTGTACAAGCTTTGCTTAGTTTGTGTCCCAAATCTATTGTATTTTATTAACCGACTTCAAAAAAGGAGGACATTCTCAATTCGTCTGTATGATGGTTTTTTTTGTATGTTTGTTACGCGATAACACCGCAAGTTATGCATGAATTTGGATGATTCTTTTTTTGTTTCAGAGGTGGTCCTGGTAATTTTTATCTAAATTGATTTTATAAGAGGAATTAATAAATAAAATAAACAAAAGTTATCGAGCCTTAGTACAATAGACGAACGGAGTGTTGACGCTTACTTAAAATAGGAAATGGTACTGTCGAAGTTTGCATTCAATACAAAGTCGGGTCTAGTGGAGGCGCACCAACTCCATGAAGAGTTACCCTCATTAAAGAAGAAAAACTTCATCCCATTTTCCCGTTGAAATCAAGTTGAAAACTAGCCGGCTGTGACTGAGCTATCTGTCAGTAATGAGTTTTAGTTAGCACTTTTTAATGTAACTTGCATCTGCTTTAATGCAAGCGTTTCGCTTTGGATTTAAACTACGATTCTTTATAGACAGATTTCACTATTACGCAAGTGAATTAATTGATGATTTTTAATCGTTCTTAACATTCAGAAATATATATTACTAGCAACGCGCCCCGGCTTCACACGGGTACTATGTAGATACAAATAACCTATGTTACTCGCTGATAATAAAGTTTTCATTGATGAAATAATTTTTAAAATCGATACAGTAGTTTTTGAGTTTTTACATAACATACAAAAATACAATGTTAGTTACCGTACTCCTCCGAAACGGCTTTACCGATTTTTACCAAATTTTATATGCGTATTCAGTAGGTCTGAGAATCAGCTACTATTTATTTTTCATACCCCTAAGTGATAAGGGTTGTTCACCCTTAAATTTTTGTTTTAATTTTTGGACGAATTTTTTATTTTTTATTTTTTTATAATGTGGCATTAAAAATACATACAACCCTATATTTTCACTCTGCTATTACCAACCCCTGCTTTTTTTTGGCAAAAAATCTAGACCCGTGCGAAGTCGGGTCGGGTCGCTAGTATTAGTATTGATAAGTGATAGCGATGGAGAGCAAAACTGATGAGTAATGTTTGTAATTTTATTTTAAAACATATCTCTCTTTATCCTCTGCATCCGATTCCGGTTCCGATAAACCAAATTTAAAAACCCCGATTCCAAATTCGGTTCCGATAAAACCACCTCCGTAACATTCCTATACTGAGTGGAGTCCTTTGTCCTATTTGACATCCTGTTTTTTTTTGTATTTTTCACATTTTATACAGATACTTATGATATTTTTAATATTAATTAAGTTTTGGGATTGATGTTGTTTTGTAATTGGTGGGTTGGTCAAATAAATATTTTTCAATCATTCATCAACAGTCAAACAGCCAATCAATCATTGATCACGGATGCACAACCAATTTCAAGCATTCGGATTCAACAGATTATTTTTTAATTGACGTGCATGTTACAACATTTGACAAATAAGCTGTTATTGAAAAATAGCCACGATATGAAGTTTTCAAAGAAAAGCTCATATAAAATTTTCAAAAACAAGTCCATCAATTATAAGATGGCTTGAAACAGTTTGTTTTACAAGTAGATACACGAGTATCTTGGCGCTGATCCAACTAAATCCGATAAACAACAATTTCTCTAATAATTGTATGTACCTGTTGAATAATTATGGAAATTAGTTGTTTAATATATCATATGAATATTATTCACATTCATTAGTTATGTCATCTCTTTAAAAAGTATAAGTATAAGTATATATTTAAGAGTAGATGTACTATTCACAATAAAATAAAGTCTATGTTAATCACTGATAATCTAGCTTTCTATTGTTGAAAGAATTATTAAAATTAGTCCAGTAGTTTTTGAGTTAAATCGTAACAAACAAACAAACAATTCTTTCTTTTTATAAAATTAGTATAGATATTATTTATCCCGACGCGGACGTTTCGGATGCTTTCCAGCAACCGTGGTTCCAAGGCAGTCTGCCGTAATTTAAGTATTTTATTTAAATGTGTGATACTCGCGTTAATAATAGACAATATTAAGCTGAGTGCAACTTTTTCAGTGATAATTTCTGAATTGTTTTCCCTTAAAATGTATTTCTGTTTCACTAATAAAGATTATTTTATTATTAAAAGTTTCACACAGTTCCTACACATTCGCTGTATACTAACATAATAAATTTCTTCGAAGTCCTCCATAAAAATGTTTGGTCAAGACGTGGGGAAGGCATGCTTATAGAAAATTATAAACATGTCATTCCTATAGGACTCAAACCCGTGACCCATCGGAGCGCAAGGTGTTCTACCGAATGCGCCAACGAGCCCGTCAAACTTGCAATTTACCCTAAGTATAACCAGTATAAAGACTTTCATCTTCCAGTAATTTGTAACGTTGATAGATAAAGCTTTAAGAAAGTGTTCAGGAGGATTTTCCTGCCAATTAAATTAAGTGTTGAGCGATCAAAGCGTCCGTTTACAGTCTTCGCTTTAAATCTTGTCATCTTTGTAAACTTTCCCTTTTCCGTCGCTTCTTTTAACTCTTGTTCTTATTCAGTTGGCATAATGATATTAAATAAACTCTGTATACGAGGTATTTTAATTATCTTATCTTCATATTAGAGACCTAATATTCTGTTGTCTTTAAAGCTTTTCATTTTGGTAACATAATAGTATCATTTTTGGTGTATTCCTAAAGATATATACATTTATATAGTACCATAGTCTGTCTAATCTATATTTAAACTAATATTATATGGATGAAAGATTTGTACTTATGTATGTTATGAATAAACTCAAAAACCACTGGACCGATCTTAAAAATTATTATATATCACCAATAGAAATCTACGTTATCAGCGAGTAACATAGAATACATAGGCTTTTTTGTGTATCAGTATCAGTACATCTACATTGCATCCGTGTTAACATAATAGTATCATTTTTGGTGTATTCCTAAAGATATATACATTTATATAGTACCATAGTCTGTCTAATCTATATTTAAACTAATATTATATGGATGAAAGATTTGTACTTATGTATGTTATGAATAAACTCAAAAACCACTGGACCGATCTTAAAAATTATTATATATCACCAATAGAAATCTACGTTATCAGCGAGTAACATAGAATACATAGGCTTTTTTGTGTATCAGTATCAGTACATCTACATTGCATCCGTGTTAACATAATAGTATCATTTTTGGTGTATTCCTAAAGATATATACATTTATATAGTACCATAGTCTGTCTAATCTATATTTAAACTAATATTATATGGATGAAAGATTTGTACTTATGTATGTTATGAATAAACTCAAAAACCACTGGACCGATCTTAAAAATTATTATATATCACCAATAGAAATCTACGTTATCAGCGAGTAACATAGAATACATAGGCTTTTTTGTGTATCAGTATCAGTACATCTACATTGCATCCGTGTATAGTCTAGCAGTGCTTGTATATTCCTGCTTGCAGTCAGTTTACCTATCATTTTGTTACTTAGGCAAATATATATGTATGTACCCTCATAAGGAGAACTGATGTCTATACTATTATATACGTCACTACTGATAGCCTATGTTACCCGTCGATAATGCAGCTTTCTATTAGTGAAAGAATTTTCAAAATCGGTCGAGTATTTTTTGACTTAAATGGTAACAAAAATTTTTCCTCTTTATAATATTATACGTAATATTCACCAAAAAATAAATTTAAGTGCACATGTTTAATTTGTGGAAAGACCGAGTTACTATACAGTATGTAAGTTTTCAAGTAATCGCCTCGTTAAATATGCTATATACATATTCGCATATATTTTCTATATCCCACTAGAAAGCGGAAATGTTTCATAGCGCGGAAATAACTGAACCTGCACGAGAAGCGTAGAGAACTAGGAAATTGAGTAGAATTACGTTCAAGAGAAACGCAAATATTATACATTTACTCGTATGTTATTTATTAATATGTTCTGCATGTTTCAATATAAGTACTGAGGTTACGTGAATGATGGCTGTTGTATACTTATTATATTAAAATAACGAAATAGTAAAACGAATAACGAAATTGTATACTTATTATATTAAAATAAAGAAATGTTTTGTAGGAGTGCTACGCCGTAGCATTTTTGGCTTAACCCATATATGCGAAAATGAACAAAGACCAAAAAAAGGCAGATCCTTTAATTATTATGAACTTCAAATTCTTGAAAGAGTTTGTGCTAATAGATCTTTAGGTAGTGTAATGATAGCTCGAATCGAAAGGCTAATAAGGAACCAATTAAAGTTTTTGGGCATATTGACTTCACTGCCTCCGTGTCTCAGTAGTATGAACGTTGCGTATAGCACCGGAGGTTACAGTAGTTTAGTAATTTAAATATTCTTTTGATGATAATGTATTAATGGAAAACATTAAAAACATTCTATCAATTAATTGTATATTAGTCGTTAGCATAAGATAATTGGACCTAGTTCTGCAGAAAACAGCCATGTGCGAAAAAGTAACAACAGGGTTATAAGCATTCTCTGTCGATAGTTGCACTTGGGTTATGTTTCGTTTTTCATATTAAAAATATTTTTAAATTTTGAGATAATCAGAAAAACGAAACTTAACCCAAGTGCAACTATCGACAGAAAAATGCTTATAACTCTGTTGTTACTTTTTCGTACATGGCTGTTTTCTGCAGAACTAAGTCCAATTAAGTTCGTAAATACGGTGCTCTTGGTTTTATTTATTTAATAATATTTGTTTGTAATATTGTCTTTTATTGACGCGGCTATCACACATTTAAATAAAATTATATTTTATTTTAACAATATGTTTTTTTTATGTTAGATACCGACAGTGCGTTGTCGACCTATTTTTTGTCACCGAGCAACCTTTTTTTTGGTTGGTTTTGGTATTTTTCCCACCCCTTCAGTGCCCGAAGTGACCAGGAAAACATGTTTACAGAACTTTATTATATGTATAAACATGTCATCCTAGTGGGAATAGAAATAAAATTAAAAATTTTTTTTTTTATTTTTTTACTTAACATACTTTTAAGGTAATAAATTATTCTCACAGAAATCTGTTGACGTGGACCACCGTATCGGCTGGATCGTGGCCAAATTCTGGTTCTGCGGACCACGTTTTGGTCATTAAAATATCATTTTTTAAATTTAATAATCGCCCATAAAGCTTTTTCCAACTTTACCGTATCTTAAATATATGCGTACCTTTTTAGATTTTTTTGAATTATGATAGATATGAAATAATTTTCTTTGGAACTCGGATTTTCTCACGGCTTTATTCGTACTTGAAGTGTCCCGAATAAAAAGCGAGCTTTTCTTCGTTCTTCTTCTTTTGTTCGATCTCCTTACCTTATCACAATCGATTTAGCGCCTTGGTTGTCAGAATAATACATACAGACAAAGTTACTTCCTTATTTATTATACTAAGATCAATCTGTGGTTTCGCTATAACTTCCACTGAACATTATATTATTATCTGAGCATCAGTAAAGACTGAAAGCTAAGATGGTCGCAATAATTTATGTAACAACACGAACTAGAGTGTATTTACGTTAAACTCCCTAAGTAATTGACGGTTGCTTAAATTAACTTTGCCGTGGATTATGTGTATCGTGTATTTTACTAAAAAAACCTTTTATGATCTATTATAAGGGCTAAGAAATTCGCGGAAAGGCGCGAACAGCGAAGCATATGGCGAATAAACCAAACGTCAGATCGCCAAATTACGACTATAACTATGCTAATAAATATGTATGGGTAAGCAAAAGAGCATCGTAAAGGGGGATTAATTCGATGCCAGGATTTAGGCATGGCTTCGTTCGTAAAATAATGGGGTATTATAATATAGATGGAAAAACCGTGAAGTGCATATTGCGCGTTTCGGTTTCAGTCTATGGATTTCCGAATGCTCGAAGTAAAAATTAGGTCGACAGCACATCATTGACTGATGTTCTGTGGCTGAGGTATCACCTACCATCAAGTGAACCTCATGCTCGTCTGTCGATATCTGACATAAAAAAAATAAAAAAATCTATGTATATTAAATAAAAAGTAACCCTATTATTACCGCCTTACCAGCCCAGTGATATGAGCGTTTCATTTAGCACCGGAGGTCTAGGGTTCGAGATCCGGAAAAGAACTAAAAAATATTTGAGTCGGACAGAGCATAGATTACCTATATGCCTTTAAAGAAAAATTATCAGTGAAATAGACAGCAATTGCTGTCTGTCTATCAGAGGCTCGGAAATCTTCTTCTTCACTTCTTTTGCTATTCTTAAGATTTATATTGTATTTTATATTTTATATGACCGCCTCCGTGGCTCAGTGGTAAGCGCGATGTGTTTAGCACCGGAAGTCCTGTGTTCAAAACCCAGAAAACAAGATTTAAAAAAAAAACTATTTCAGTCGGGCAGGACACAGAAGGCTGATCACCTACTTGCCTGTAAAATAATAATGATCAGTGAAACAGACACAGAAATGGGTTTTTCCCATGCCCCACTAGGGGACTCGGGATTTCACTTTTATGATTTATATTTGGCTATACTCATATCGAAGTTAATAATAATCAGTTAACAGTTATCCATCAAAATGTAACAGTACTATTTTCGTATTTATTACATTAGTATTGATAACCAAAGTCTCTAGACGGTATAACGTATATGGAAACGAAAATGCAAACTACGTTCCCAACGGTCTTAACTTTGTCTAATTGTTATAAATTTCACGTTCAACCGCTTTGATATCGTTAATGGGCTGTTCAAAATTTATCAAGACATTATAGATTGATGAATGCGCTCTATGAGATCCTAATTCTGATACTTTATTATTATATGATATTATACGTATATCGATTTTGAGTAGCCGCAATGAAAAACTATACTTTTTTATTATTGTTTTGTTTGCAATAAAGAGTTTTATATAAAAATAAAAAGTATAAATTTTCGAATAAGATCCGGCTTCTGGGGTGGTTTATTTTTTCACCACTAATTCCCCCTCGGTGACCTTCCTCAGTGTATTATATGGATTCCGAGATCTCCATAGGAATGCACTGTCTTTAGCTGGTAGGGTAGGGTAGATAGGGTCGGAAGTTGTTAGAGATAAGATGGCTCAACGTCCCTCTTAGACCATATTCCATACTTTCGGACCCTATAAGTCACTTCTTACGACAAGAAATGTTACAT
The DNA here is from genome assembly GCA_905404175.1 of Anthocharis cardamines. NCBI lineage: Eukaryota > Metazoa > Arthropoda > Insecta > Lepidoptera > Pieridae > Anthocharis > Anthocharis cardamines. The sequence goes on from FR989961.1 coordinate 5,922,835, forward strand.
ACAGTAGTACTATTTGTAGTACAATACCCTTGTAGAATGAAATTAAGACGATATTAAGATTTTTTATCTGGTTTCGGTGTTTAAAGTTCGGTAACGTCCTCTGATATGGCTCGTTTGTCCCCCCGCCCTTCATACCATGAAAAAATATATACTTATAAATATTTGAACATAACTTCTACGAAGAATTAACATTCATAAGACATTTCCTTTGTTGATTGACTCTTGTCTGATGTTCTCTTATGTGATGTTCTTACATCAGCATATATAAAGGTAAGAATATTTTATTGATTCCCTAAAGTACAGTAAAGTGATATTATGTTACTTATACAATATATCAACGTATCAAAAGAATAGAATTGATAAATCATGTGATCCTTTTCGAAGAGACAACGTGATTATCCTTTCAATATTTGATATGAGACAAATGTATGTATGTATAAAACATAAATATGGATAGGGAACAAGTTGTCAACCTTGGTTCAAACGTTTCCATTTAATATTATTTAAATAAAAATAATTACTCATGGATTGACTGTGTGAAATATGTGTTTGAGAGGTGTGACTATTGATATGGCGAGTGAAAGAAGAGAATGGTAAAAGAGAACACACTGCGCCGACTCCAAATAAAAAAATGGAACTGGGCAGGAAGAAAAAGAAGAGAACTTTGATGTGACTTTCATTTATAGTAGGTGACATTCCAAATGAAATATATATATACAGTGAAACGTGGTTAAGTATGCCCTTGATATGTGAGAAACCTCTTCTGAGAAGTTTGAAATCTGTTTCACTGGTCATTTTTATTTACAGGCAAATTGGAGATCAGCCTTCTTTACCCTACCTGACCGAAACAATATTTTTAAATCTTGTTTCGCCAGGATTCGAACCCAGAATCTCCCTGAATGGCCACTGAGCTATGGCTAGACTAGTTATAAGCAAATATATATGATATATGCATTTTATTTTGTAACCTAATATTTATTTGAATAAATTTAATTTTCTTCATTTAAATGAAATAACAAATTAATATTGAATAGAAAACATCAAAATAAAACAATGGTTTAATGTTTTGTTTTAATTTGAAATGAAATTATCATTGGGTAATGCAGGCTTCGCGGGCAGCGGTATGTGTAAAAGTAATGGCTCTGAAAAGATTTATGTTTTAAAACTCGACACTCGTTGAAAGATTAACCTTTTACACTGAAAACATTCGATAGACTTGTGAAACTTAATAGCCCTTGTTCCAAATAATTCTGTGACTTGACAAATTCTTTACAGACTTTATACTGGAAACGTCTTTGTTATATTGAAGTCTTTCAAAGGAATGGATACATCGTGGATTACTTTTTTCTTTAAATAAATGATTTTTTTAACAATTTTATTTTTCGAAGACAGTTTTCAAAACGAAAATGCATTTTCTTTCAAGCGGAAACTGGTTTTTTAACAGTTTTTTTTCTCTAATAAATCTGTTTTTTGAAAATTAAAGAGGCTTTTGTACAACAATTCTATAAATATTTTATATATTATATGTTTACGATAAATGACGGAGGGTATTCTACTGTCTAAATTATTTATATTCGATCGACACAGTTACCACGAATCAGATTCCTTGTATATAAGTTCTTTGTTTCAGATATCCGTGAAATGTGAAACTGAAAGTATCGCTCTAAATATAAGAAATATTTAGAGCGGAAACAATTTAAATGCTAACCTTTGCCTTTGCATTTTTCATTTTTGAGATGAAATTGAAATAGCTTTTGAATTATGTTAGTTTCAGTGCAGTCAGTTCAGATTTACCTATCTTATACTTCAAGTATAGTTTGTAACGTGTAGCCTAATAGTTTTCTATGAATAAATAGTAATCGAAACTGCGAGTATGAAAGCATTGATGAGAGTGGAAGAAGCGAAAGTGGTATGTAAGGATCGGAGCATATGGAATTCCGCGATTTCTGTCTATCCCATGGGCAAAAAGGCGTTATGTGTATGTAAGTATTTATCTCACAGTAGAAGCGGTGATTAATTATTTTAACCCATTAGCGGCCATGTTCCTCATTTGGACCTATTTCAAAAATATCTATATCTAATATGTTTAAGACAAAACATAATTAATATAATTTTTATATATATATTTTAATATAATTATATGAAAGAAATTGGTAGTAAATGGGCTAATGTTGAATTTTCTCAAATAATCTATTATAACATAGATTTTAACTTAAAATCATTACATGTATGTATGTAAAATAACATCTATTTACAATATATATAAATCCTTTTTTTAATATCAATGTGAACGGATAAAGCGAGTGAGGCAGAATAATATAAATACTCGTAGATACGCCATAACTGACAGAAAATTTCAAATTTGCGGAGAAAACACAAAAATAAAGCGTAATATCGGTAAACCTTTCGAGCATAATGAATAAGTATGACACACAGACGTATCCTTGTCTTGAATACATTTACCGGCGCTCATAAATTCGGGACCGCATAAGTAAAACAAATGAATATTGCATTATAATTTAATGGACGTATATTTGGGTACGGCTATTATTTTTTGTACCTATTTGACTTCGCGATATCATTCGTAGCCTTCAAATAAATCACTGAAATCACAAAATACCAATTTTTAGTGGTATTTTTTATTGCATATCACAAAATAAGGTCACGAATTGTGAATTGCCTATTTTATCATGACAAATGTCTTTATTTTAACATAGGTTGGACTAAAACTATAAAATATTTCATGTTTTTACACAATGTACTTGATGCAAATTTCTTGCCTGTTACATACAATTAAGTTGAAGCAATAAATGACTTGCATGGTCTAAATAATACATAAAATTCTTGATCTGCTTTTTTATTTTTTTTTATAGTATAGGGGGCAAACGGGCAGGCGGCTCACGTGACCGTAAGTGATCACCGCCGCCCATAGTCATCCGCAACACCAGAGGGCTTGCAGGTGCGTATACAAGTTTTGTTTCATTATTATTCTTGGTTTCAATATTTTTCTCATCACATAATATCCGCGTAGAAACAAAATTCTTTGGATATCAATTATTGCGCTTAAATGATTGCTATTTTAAAATAGAAATGCTATGTCAATGTAGGAATGTTTAAATGCCGCTGTTGCTAGTGAACAATAGTTTTATACAGAAAAAATATATCAAAATGTCGAAAATTGTCTAACTAATCCTATTGTAAGGTTGAAATAATTAAACGCCAAGCATATTTGTATCGTTTTTATGGCGTTCTAAAGTAAATCATTCGTGTTAAAATATTCTGAATAACGAGGCTGCACTGCGCTACAAGCTGAACTTTGTCGTGATTTGCATTTAAAGTGCCAGTACTGATAGCGGTTTGGAAACCTTAAATATCATTCCATTGAATATCGGCGCACAACTTTATTTATTACCATTGGATTCATTTGGCTAATTTGTAAGTATTGTTGTTTTAGTACTTATATAATAAGCCATTTTGTTAGTAGAGAACTTACTGTAGGTTGATGTTGATACAAATTGTAAAAAAATACTCGTGTAGTAGTCTAGTAAACACTTTCATAAGTGTTTAATTTTATTTCATGAGTTTTTTACGATTTAAACATTTCTATTTTAAAATAGCAATCATTAAAGCGCAATAATTGATATCCAAGATTTTGCTTCTACAGATTTATTACATGTGTGATGTTTACACCAAGAAAAATATTGAAAAAGGCCAGCAACGTAACTGCAACCCCACGGGTTATGCGGATGCGGCTGCCCGTTAGCCTTCTCTAGAAAAAATGCATATATTAATTGGTCAGATCTGATAAGAGTACGAACAAAGTGCCCTTCGATAAGCGATGTGAGTGACCTCACTTCTGCAACAGTTTGCAACATTTGTGTTGCCTTTATCAAGAAGTGTGGAAAAAAATAAATAAAATCTTGTTTAAAATCCACCTAGTGCTAGATAAAATTATACCTATTAAGAGCAATTACAATAAAGAATAAATCTAAATAAATGTATGTGAAAATCTTGAAGAAAATTCGTAGAAATTCTTCAGGTGAGAACTGTGAATTTTAAGAATGCTTTTAACAGTTTGATTAAAATTTCTTTATAATTTGGAACGTGACGAACTTTAGAATGTTTTCAGCTCGCATTTATGGGAAAAGCAACTTTAGTGACGAGATAACTTAAGGATTTTCGTGGAAAACAAGAATAATTGCGAATCTGTGTTTAATTTTAAGTAATGTCCTAAAATAGTATTATATAAAGCTACCATGTGTATAGTTTGGATAAAATTTACAAAATATTTGGGATTATTAATATATGTATATTGTATATGATATAGGATTATTGTGTGGTGTATGTTAAAAATCGGAATATATTATAGAAAACCACGAACCTACTAATAAAATACATAAACAATTTTTTTTTATGTATTTTGCAGTCATAATCAACAAATTGTGATAAAAAATATTTTGATTATAAAAATACCAACCTCAAACGATCGAGTAAAACCGTGTCTTTTTGGAACAATTTAAAATTTAGAAAGCGTTTGAAGCTTGCAGGGTAAAGTGATAACACCACCCCATTAATTTGAGTTAAATGCTCGTTGGTATAACAGCTCCTGAGCAACCTTTAATAAAATGTGGTGCAGTGCGGACAAACTGCCTTACGACTTAATGAGGGAATTTTCATTAAGTAGATGTGATTTATTACTTGAGTGGATATGACCAAAGAACATAATATACATAATATGTATCTAAGTTATCAGTTTCACTAGATAACAGTTACTAATCTCTACAACGATATTTTTTTTGGTAATCCTTCATAAAGTGCAAATAAATTTTATTTCAGACCAGCCGGCCTATATATAACATGATAACAATGACACAATTTTGTCGACTGTTTTGTCGTGTTTTAATCGATTATGTCTTCCGGGTATAACATGACACTTACACTTAAAACTCGACTTCTAATGTCAAAAGTAGAGATATATGTCGATAGAGATACCTTGTCTATCAAAGTTGTCGATGTCGAGATATAATATATCGAGATATCTTATATCTTAGTTTGTCTTCACTCGTCCGCGAGATATCTCTTGATGGTCATGCTAGGCGAGCTAGACTAACTGCCTGATGTAATACGTGCAGTACAAATCATTAAACAGTAAAATTTATTTTGTAAACTTTTAAAAAATTAACGTACTGTGGAGGAAGGGAGGTGTGGTCTTCCTCCAACCTAAAGGGAGGATCCTCGACCAGTCGAACCACTGACTGGCCGGCCCTAAGGCCCCCAGTGGTTGATGTCGAGATGTTGTATATATACTTAGCGCGCCCAGAAACTTTGATAGCGCGATTCAGGAATAGACGTATTTTGTATTGATTCTTGTAGCGGATTATAGATGTCGCTACAGTACTCCCCCCCGAAGACCGGAGGTCGATCGACTTGTTTAAACAGCTGTGTTGTGTGTTGCTTGCCAGTGCCAGATTGCCCGAGATTCCAGTGAGTCGGAATCGGATGTCGCAGAGTTCGCGGTGAGTCGGAACTGAGTGCGATGATGCTGCATGATGCTCCAGTGAGTCGGAGTGCTGCAGTGTTTGAAGCTGGCTGCTGCGTCGACCAGGAGAGATGTGCTCTGCTTGCGGACCGGCCGAAGTGCAGTGTGCTGTGCTGAAGGTGGCTGAGGGTGTTGACCAGGCATACGCGCTCGCTGCATGCTAGTGGACAGGATACCCGTTGTAGCCGAAGGTGCTGGCTGGCTGTGACTTGGTTGCTGCTGATTGATGTTGTAGGAAGGAGTGATGACGTCATGCTTCATGATGTTCAGAAGTAGGGTGTTCTTCTGCGGGGTCACCAATGTGGAGGACGGAAGGTGGCTGAATCACGTCGGGGTCACCAATGTGGAGTGTGATCACGTCGGCACGGTGAAGATCACGTCGGGGTCACCAATGTGGATAGCCTACTGGGTATATCAAATCAAAAACTAATCCACATATTATAACAACTGTATTTACGATTTTACAATATTATTTGATATAAAAATTAATTATTAAATACGAATTTACGAGCACATTAAACAGAGTACAGAGCAAAAGATATGACATGCATTCGCCGTGAGATCTAGCCGCGCAGTGTCCCCGCCGCGGCGACCAAGTATTTTAGAAAGTTGTTTTAGCGGCGGCGGGGCGCGGGGTGAAGAGGCGGTGGTACAGCGCACCACTCGCGCGCTGAATTTGCTGCGTCATTTTCAATATTATTTTGTTTTGCGAAGATTCTTCTGACGCCACACTACTCCCCCACCGAGACCGGAGCCAGCTACGGTCGATAGTAGTCAGGAAAACGAACCACACGACCACTTCTTGTCTTGATTGGCTCCGCTGCTGACGACTTGCTGTTATTAATTTGAACTTCATTCTGTAAATTATTAAGCAAATAAGCAGGTTTTAAGCGATCGATTGTGACATAGGTATGTCTACCACACAAGTCGATCTTGAAGGTTTTCTTCCCTCGTTCCAGTACTTTATGCGGACCGGAGTAAGGCGATTCTAGCGATCTTTTAATAGGCCCTTTGCGAAGAAAAACATGCTCAGCTGTGTCTAAGCCCTTAGGAACATAGAAAGTTTTATTGGAATGCCAATGCGCCGGCTCTGGTGCAAGGTTTTTAATGTAGCTACGTAAGCGTGAAACAAAGTCAGTGAAGTCTGTGATAGTAGTAGCTTTAGAAGAGAAAAACTCGCCAGGAAGTCGTAATTGTTCTCCGTAAACCAGCTCAGCTGCAGAGGATTTAATATCATCTTTCCACACACTGCGTATACCAAGTAAAACAAGTGGAAGTACCTCTGACCATTGATTATTTTTGTCCCTCAATCTGAGCAAACCATAATGCGGGATCATCTGGCCAAAACGGAGGTAGCCGCACTCCAACTTTGCTAACCTCATTGTCTGTAGAAGCTTCTTGCGCCATCTTGTTCTCGAATGTTCTCGAACGTCGGGGTCACCAATGTGGAGGAAGGGAGGTGTGGTCTTCCTCCAACCTAAAGGGAGGATCCTCGACCAGTCGAACCACTGACTGGCCGGCCCTAAGGCCCCCAGTGGTTGATGTCGAGATGTTGTATATATACTTAGCGCGCCCAGAAACTTTGATAGCGCGATTCAGGAATAGACGTATTTTGTATTGATTCTTGTAGCGGATTATAGATGTCGCTACAGTACTATATGTAAATTAAAATAAAATATATTCAAGATTTTTCTTTATAATAATGTACTGAGCATATAAAATATACATAACAACTTCACAAACGACAGTGTCACCTCTAAGCTACTTTGTAATGTACGTTATTAGAGTCTTGTTAAAATATAACATCTAAGTTGTGTACAATACAGATGTTATAAAAAATAAAATAAATTATCCTCAATAAACAACAGTGTTTTTGATATTTAGGATTTTTCCAATGTATACCGTGATACATGTACTACAGCGTGAAGAGGCAATTTAATCTCGTAGAGGCAATAAAACGACCGCTGGCGATATCTAACTTTATAGGTTTCGTCCCAATATGCACACTAGCTCAAGATTTTCAGATACAAATCGAAAAATAATATGACGCCTATCAATATTATGTTTGAGATACAATCAAATCCATGGATATTAAATAGAAAATAAATAAACAAGGCAGTATTTATTACAGACATTTGAATCTAACAATCCAATATGTAGATGTGTTTCTTATAACAAGAAGAAATACCTAATAAGTTTACATATAAAAGAAGGGGTTTTAATATATATAAATGAATGTGGTGTACCATTTTTAATTCAACAACGGTTGTACCGATTTTAATGAAATCTTATTTGTTGGATTCGTCTATGTCCCGAATAACAGAATAAATATCGGAAATATCACGAAGAAAATATTATACAGAAAATTAATTTCATTACAAAGGAAATTAGGTTCGGAATTCCACCATTTTCCTCGACTGACAGCTCACGTCTCGTTTATGGAATGGAAAAGAGGTGGAAAAGCATAATATTCAAATCTAGAATTTTTATTTGAAATCGAAAATCTGACAGAACAACGTCTGTCGGGAATCCTGATACGTCACTCTTTTCTTTTAGAAGTATATAAGCCTATGTGCTTTATCATCATCACGAGTCCACTTAATGCTCATTGCAGAGGCGGCCTGAGCATAAGCTTCATTTACTACGCACACCACAAATAGACGGAATACTTACATATAAACAGGTTCATTTAGCTTAGTTATCATTTAATGTTTTATTCTGTATGCCCTTTGCCTAAACTCTCTCCTCGAATTTACTGAAATGTCCTCAAATTTGGTGTTAAAATAGGCAGGTTTTTATTATCATTATTCAGTCGATTTTTCCAAGTAATCTCTGAAAATGATTGTCGATCTTAATCGAATATAGTTGCACGTAGTAACTCGCCTATACCTCGAACTCTTACAGTACTCGATGCCCTTTTGAATGAATACCCAGAAAATATTTATTGACGGTTGGTAGGAAATCTTAATTTGAAATTTTCTGAAAAATATGGTTCTTTTTTATTTAATTTAAATGACAAAAGCATATTTAAATGACTTAATTGGTGTTGCCATTCTAGATAATATAAACATTATGTTCGTAAATCAGTACGCTGTATATTATATGAGCTCACCGTATCTAACATAACCACAAGTCACAGCTGTCATATCCTTCGTACGTGCAATAATTCTAACTTTCCAATTCAACCGACAAAATAGATAAAGTTGCTCGTAGATTTGAACTGGCGATTTTTATTTTTACGGTCATGTTTGCGAATGGTATACACGTCTGTCGCTTCATTCCAATTGATAGAAATTGGTGGATTTTGCTGTTCGAAATTGAAATGCAAAGATGAAATAACCGATGAAATTTTCTGAAAAGGGAAATGGGACGAAATTTTATTAGAACAATATACGTATATATATGTATATTTCTTGATTTGTGACGTATAGGTATTTAGTTAATAAATACATTTATTTGCTGTTTTACTTCATAAAATATAAGTTTATTCGGTGAAATTTTTTATGAAAAAAAATGAGTTTTTAATTTTTATGACAGTTTTACATTCTTATTTTCATATAAGTAATATTTAGGTAATATTAGGTCCTTACCTATGAAATTGGCGTATTATCGAACTGGCCCCTTTTCTTCAACATGTCTTACCCAGGTCTGGTCACTTCGGACATTAAACGGATGGAAGTAACGAAATTCCGACCGGGTAACGTACCAGCGTTCATAGATGTAAAAACTGTGAAGTGCACATTGCGCGTTTCCGTCTCAGTTTATGCATTTCCGTTGAAGTAAAAAACAGGTCGACAGCGCATCATTGACTGATGTTCTGTGGCTGGGGTATCAGCTACGATCGAGTAGGGGAGAGAGGGGCTAGTTGTAACATTTTTTCCTTCTTTCGATGTAGTGACTAAACTATTGAGTATTTTCATTTAAAAGTGCTTTTAAACGAGTAATCATATATTTGAAAATATGTTCCCAAAATATTTTTTCCTGAATCTATAATCAATTTATATTTATAGCACTTTTTGTGGAAAAAGTCGCTTGTTACAACTTACCCCGTTTTTGGGGCAAGTTGTAACTAGTACGGGGCAAGTAGTAACGTCATATTAAAACAACAGGTTACATTATTTAAGGCTTGTATTATAAAAATAACAAAAAATAATAAGAAAATGGTATTTCTTATGAACTAATGATGTAAATACTTATCTTTTTCTTTAACAACGATAGTTATATTTTGACTTGTATAGTATATACTTAGGTTAATTAAACTTATTAATAAACTTAATTATTAGTGAAAACTAATTTCATAAATTGCATTTATAATCCACATAAAACTATTTTTTTTATATCAATTCTTTATATTTTTGTATTTACTAAACTATGGCAAGCTACGTGAGCTTCAAAAAATAAAAACATCTAACATTATTTTTGGTCAAAAGTTTAAAGAAATTATCTCAATCAAATTGTTTGATTCCCTAACATTCGCTGCTGTTAAGCAGTAAATAGTTATATTTTATACATCTTACTATATCACAATAAACATTGCAATAAGTAAAGCTTACTTCGTAAAATAGTAGGAAAAAATTTAACGCAATTACTTATTTCAGTCTTTATCAAATTCACAGTTAATACAAATGTACGAAATAGGATACGCTCGACCCAATCTTCTTTGTCTGATATGGTTATACTTTCTTCTCCGAAAATCAAACACAACTAACTACTTTTCTTCTTCAGAATCTGAGTCTTCATTGAAATCTTTTTTCTTCACTTTATCAATCTTGGTCTTTTCAGGTCTATTCGACTTTGCTTTACTTTTGCCCTTTCCCGTATCTTTGTTTTTTGATTTACCTTCTTGTTTCTGTTTTTTGATCAAATTCTTTCTCTGGAGTTTCAGTCAAAATAGCTGACCCTTTGAATTTTGATCTTTGAAAGTGAAATACCGGTATTTTGGATACCTGAAGGGCCTGGTTTCAGGTACGGGTTCAGGGTGTATTTTGTGGGTATAACCAACAGTTATTGTTCTTCTTTTTAATGTATCTGACCAATGATACGTGAGTCGTGACACAGCTCAAACAATGCAGCAGCCTCACGATTTTTTTGGTATTGTTAATACTTCTTTTACAGCTTGTTCATAGACCTCTTGAGACTTTGACGTCCGTTTTGTCTACCTTTTATAATCCCGCATCTTAAAATATAACGATTAACTTAACAAATAACATACAAACCTGAAAAAGTAAGAGCGAATGCAAAATGTGCAGCCTTAGCGCCTGTTACAACTTGCCCCACAATTTTGTTACAACTAGCCCCAACCGAAATTATGAACAATTATATTTATTAAAAAAAATATGAATGGCTCAGGTTATGCGAAAGTACTATCATACGATAGTTTAATAAATGCGTAACAAAAATTAATAGAAACATTTTTCAATTAGATTCAGTATGATCTTGTAATCAAATTTTACGAACTCATATTTTTTATGTTTCGTGCCAAAAAACAGTACTCCTGCTGAAAACCGGTCACTAAGCCTTTCCGCACTATATTGGCTGCATTTATGTCGTAGGTCCTATCTTAAAGAGCACGTTGAGTTCAAAATCGGAACAAAATATTTGAAACCGGCTAGTTATTAAGCTGTTACTACTTACCTCTGTTACAACAAGCCCCTGTCTCCCCTAAACCTCATGCTTGTCTGTTGATATCTAACACAAAAAATATATATTTATTTTTAAAGACAAAGATTGTAAGCTCCTATACAAAGGATAAAAGAGACTGAAGTGTATTTAGTACGAGTGAATAGCAATGAGGTGTGAGTTTATCGTAATGACCCATTATTTTCCGGAGCTCATTATGGCGTCTAGGGATCCCTCTTATACCGGATTTACCCTATATTTAAGCAGACAGCTCAGCGTCATTGTTACCTTACATTACCTTTATATTTTGTCAGATAAATAGAAATGTGCTTATCAAAAACAGGGTTATATTTGCCACAATAATAGAATTACGCTAAGGAGTAACAAACCTGGACAGATAATAATTAATTTAGGCGTATTACAAAGAATCTCGATTCTAAGAAATGAATAAAAGTTACTGTTGGGGGTATGTCTTGCTATTGAGAACATGTACGCCTTTTTAAATCGCATTGAAGTCTGATCATCTATTTTCCTGTAAAAAATGATCAATGAAGCAGACAGAAATAAGTCTACTCCATGCCACATGTATGAATTAATATAAATTGTTTAACATAAATTAGTTTTCTACTAGCGACAAGCGAAATTAGTTGATAGCGTCGCGCTCGGCAGCGCATGGGTGCAGTTTACTAATAAAGGTGCAATTTATAATTAACTAGCTAACTGCTGGCGAGTTACAGCAAAGCGGATAGCATAGAAACAGGGCCGGATTTAGTGGTGGCCTTGGGGCAACGCAGAAGTGGAGGCGCCCTGGTTTTAACAATATAATCATGTTTGTACAAAGTACAGTAGGTAAAGGTAAACAGCAAAACAAATATCAAATGAGAAGTTGTTTACTCGTCTGAATTTGAAATATTTTTTTTTAAAAATTATCTACGAATATTATGCCCCTCTTTAGTGGCAGCCCGGGCAGTCGCCCCGGATGCCCTCCTCTAAATCCGGCCCTATATAGAAACCTTTTCTATGAACAAATATATAATGTATTTCTTCAGGTGCCAATTTTAATCGTAATTGATCAAACGGTGTAATAAATCAAAATAAATAATCTGCGTTAATCGCTCTTGGAAAACATGCCTATCTGGACGAGGTTGATACAGAATTGGAGAAAATAGCAAATAACGTTATATTATGCATTTATTTAATATTTTAAAAATACAGAAGTAAGTTACTGGATATCGGGTACTGTGAATCAACCATAGGTGAAATTGTATTTTCCAGAATCAGATTCACTGATTTGCAGTGGACATCTGTTATTCCAAAAAAGCTAAGAATGCATGACGTGAGCTGTCAAGATGGCGGAGTTCCGAATCTAATTTATTTTATAATTAATTTTATGCATATATTTTTTTCCTGATTTTTTCCAATATTTTAATAGCTTATGTCTTATTCCGGACATAGAGGAATCCAACAAATAAGATATCGTTAAAATCGGTACAGCCGTTCTTGAGTTATAAATGGTGTAACTAACACAACTTTCTTTTATATATATAGATGACATTGAAGAACGACAATGAAAACGCATCCTTGAGGATTTATTTGTTGCCGATGTACACGAGCAGCGGTAATCTCTTACTATCGGGACGGATATCCGTTTGCCAGTTTTAGGCCTATTTTTATACTATTTAGAGATAATGTTAAATTAATCCTAGATTTATATATATGATAATACTCGAAAAAAGACAGATATTAAAATAAAGTAGGGTAAAATGAAACGCAGGATAATTCAAACGACTTATTTTATTTATTCTTTAGTCAATTTACGTATGAACTTACAAAATATATTAAGATTGTAGACTGAACATTTTGGCACACATTGAGCTGTTGGAACAAATTAATTGTGTTTCCCTTCGATTAATAATTAAATAATTGAATTATCTAATACACATTTTGATCTACAGTTATTAATAATTCATTAATTGTGGTCAATTTTAAATACACAAATCTTAATTTTCACTCCAAATCTTAAGTACTTTAATCTTATACTAGTTTTAAAAAATATTTTAAATAGTAACGAATAATATATTTGAAACAATTGTGCTATATCAATGCGTAACACAAACTTAACGGTCGAATCTAACGATAATATCTTGCTCTATGATGCTTTGACAATGTGTTGATTGCCAACAGTGCGTATTGACTCCGCTAACATACTAATTGGCAACCAACATATAGGAAAATTATGTACCCATTTATGACGGTCATTCCAGGCAATGCGATATATTGTAAATTAACTTGTAACATGGAAAGAACGTAATTAATTATCATTTTATGTCTATTATAAATGTTTTATTTTCTTTCATTAATTCAAACCAGCCGGCCTAGCATTACAACCGCGACAAAATTTTGTCGACCGTTTTCTCGTGTTTTAATCGATTATCTCTTTATTTCTTCCGGGTTTAACATGACTATTACACTTAAAACTCGACTTTTAATATCAAAAATAGACATATTTGTCTATCGAGATATCCTTTCTATCAAAATTGTCGATGAAGAGATATAATATATGGAGATATCTTACATTTTAGTTTGTCTTCTCTCGTCCGCGACATATCTCGTGGCGGTCATGCTAGGCCGGCTGTTCGAGATTTATCTATATCGTGAAATTATGTTATTTACAATAGTTTACAAACTGTATGGAAGATGAAATTGTCATACATAATGATACCTAATACTATTATATTTACAAATTTTCTTTTGGCACAATTTTCAATTTTGGCAACACAAAAACGTATAACATCTAATTCTAAATAATGTTAAAACATATGTCAATTGTATTATATCTTAAACGTAGACGATATGATTAATAACACTAGTTTACAAAATTTAAGATTTTTTTTATACCCCGAAAAAAATGTATATAGATATGTTTACCTACCTTCCTTTAACCTAAAAATGTTAGCAGAAATATTATATCACGTCACAATTTCTACCTACAGTCAAATGTTTTTTTTCAACTACCCAACGCGCTGACGACAGTTTATTGTTTATTTGTTCGCTTCAAACGACAATTATCTTGTTTCGGATTAATTTAAAATATCGAGTAGTAAGTCTAAACAAAGTTCTGATTGATATTGTTAAGTTTTTTGGACAGTTTATATTTTCAAAAAAGAGAAGACCCGTTATAGATTCATTAAAAAGTGCATATCTTCATCATTTTCGATTTTCTGTTGGAAACCCTGATAAAAAGTGGGCCCTCATGTGTTTTGAGAAAGCTGTAAAATCGTCTTACTCCAATGATCGTCAGGAGAAAACGTACACCTTCCATTTGGTTCACTAATGCTGTGGAGATAACCAAGTAATCATGAAAATGATTGTTACTATTGTGTTACAAAGACATTGATTTATAATAAAAAAAATAAGGCGAGTATTATATATGCCTAAGTTCAATCTGTTACCCAGCCTATTTTGCATTCGAAAGATCTACCACATCCAGTTTGTCCCGGTAATTCGTATGTACAAATATACTAGGTGACAATGAAAGTGATGATGAATTAAAAAGTGAAAATTACAAAGAAATTATTACGGATTTATTTGAAAATTTTAAACAGCCATAGTAACAATGTTATTAAATATTAATTTTATGCATTCGCTTCTGAGTTATTTCCCTGAAAACTTAGGAAGTATGAGTGACGAACAAGGGGAACGCGTACACCAAGATTAAAAGGTTTTTGAAGAACAACATCAAGGATTTTGGGATGAAAACATGTTAAGGGATTACTGTTGATCCATTTTAAGAGAAACTGATTCAAATAAATATAAAAAGAAGGCAAAAATGAACCATATTTACATTTTTTTAGAATTAATACCAACATTATGTTATCCAGTTAAGTATATAAATATTTCTTAAACCAGACGTGACAGATTTTTTTTATTATTTTTTCTGGATAATACTACCCAAATAAATAATAAATTAATAACTTTCAGCTGGGGTATAAAAACCTTGTAAACTAGTGTAATTAATATTTACAGACATTCGAAAAAACCTTAAAAATACTCAATATTCTGTTTAATCACAATGTTATGTAATTTCTGTCATATATACTAAAAATCCCCAAAGGCATGAGATGTTTCGTTTAAAAAGTTTCATAACGCATTGGGGTAAAGGCCCATTTAGATATTGCAGTTTCTTGCCTTTTGCATACAATAAAATTGAAGCAATAAATTAATTACATGGTCTAAACAACACGTAACATTCTTGATCTGTTATACAAGTTTTGGGTCAATTCTTTACTTGGTGTAAAGAGCACATAATATTATACGCGTGTTGCTTATTGCTTATAATTCCTGGATGTCAATTATTGCTCTTGTATGTAAAATCATGTAAATGGGCCTTAATATTTGTCAATGTAACAAGGTATCATAATAGATCTGCTTACTTTTGTTACATAAAATATAGAAAAATGGTAATAACAAAATTTATTCACGTCTATTATTTTCCCTGAAATAGTTCCCTAGGCAAATGTTCAAGAACTAATTTTACTTATTGAAAACATCGACGCCATATTATATCTTCTCCCCTTCTTATCCAAAAGAGTTTAAGTTTATTATCGTCTGTTAGTTACCAACAGTATTATTACATAGTGGCTTAATTATACCAATGTTCGAGTTATAATTCACAGATAAACATTACTTACGAAGACTTAACGAAATCTAGTCGACTCTCGAGCCCAATGTTGCATACCCACTCGAGCGTCCTAGACTAGAGATCTCAGGAAAAAAGTATAATTGTGTGTCCTGGCGTCAAGTATATATAGTTTTAGAATATCTTCATCTTGTAGCAAGTTTGCGATAAATTGCAAGAAATGTTTTTCGTTCAGCTGTAATGATGTAATGCATCGCTGGAACGTGGCGTGTTTTCGGGACGCTTGAGTGGATACTTGAGTTACGTGGAGTTATATCCAATTTTTGCACATTGTCATTATACCATGCCTACACGTCGCTCGGAGGTGAGTAGGCACGGTCCGGCCGCTAGTGAAGCTGGCTTTTAGTACTAAACCCATAGTGTAAGTATGGGGAATCCGCCCCCTCCCGAGGCCCGCTCCCACCTCCGCTCCCCCCACTTGGGCACTTCAAAGCAGAACGCAGCTCGGATGCCATCTCCGAACAAAGTGATGCCTGAGCGAACAAAGTAAACAGTAGAAATGTTTTGTGATGACTGATGGTTAGAACAGTAATAACTTAGAAAAAGTTTACCTCCTCCTTCTGTTTGGTTTGCATTAAAAGAAAATGAATTGGTTGTATAATTTATTGTAATTGTTTACCAGGTCGCGTCGTTGTAGAATGAATAATTTTTACAGTAAGAAATATAGATCTTAAGATATCGATAAGAAAATTTCGACTAGAATAGGTATATTATTTTGACAGTAATCTACTAAGCAAACCATACAATAGAAACATATGAATATAATGATGTTCAGAGGGCCTAGCACGAACAATTTGTCGAAAAAGTATTCGTATCATCATGCTATTATTTGTATGAAATTTCAAATGATTTCTCATACAACTGACAGACTAGCACGAAAAACTATCGAAAAAGTATTCGAATCGTTCATCCATCAATTGAACACTCGATACGAATAGGTACTTTTTTGCAAGTTGTTCGTGCTAGGCCTTCTGATAGTTTCAATTGTTTCGAATTCATGAAAGTCATACTTTTCTATTTTAACCATCATTCAAGTATATATTGGAAGCACAGACTTATATTATTTATGTTTTTACTGGGCAAGGGAAAATCATCATTTTACAACGACTGGAAGGATATAGCAGAGCATACAAAACTAGCGATTGATTATATGTATTATAACAACAGTGATTTTATCGTTATTCAATTTTAAGAGCTTTGCCTAGCGTCAATGATCAAACACACACTTTTACATACGTTATTTCGTCGTTTAGTTGCTTAAAAATAAATCTAGAACAAAAGCAATTTGAAATATTAAATAATGTCAAGATTATAATAAAAATATATACGTATATTGTACGAATAAAGGAAACTAGAGTGGAAATTTATTATCTTGTTCGTCAACGTCACTTAGAGAGTTATTTTATTAAGTAATTATTTTTTTTCTTATTGTTGATTAAGAGCTAAAGAATATTATTGAAATTTTGACAATAACTTACTCTTTCGTCAACTGCAACTTTTCGGGACTTCCAGACAAATTCGCAAACGGCTATGACACAGGCAACGCCCATACCGCCCATGAGCACTACAAATACTCCGCCAACGTTAGCCAAGCCCAGTTCATTGGCAGTTGATGATGATTTTGACGTCTCATCCTAATGAAAATAACAATTTATATAGAAGTCAGATATTACAATCCATATGTATACTCTTTCCATATTTTTTACTTTGTTGTCTACTCAGTGAAAAGTCTGGAAGACAGGGGCATATCTACTGCCATATCAGCCGTATCAAATAATATGTGTAGACATTCGTAATTGTAATATATAACATAATTAATACAAGATTATTACAATGTACATATAATGTACTAAACATATATAAAATGATATACATATCAGCTTTAAATATACGAATATTTATATTGGCTGTGGCGATCACTTTACAGGACTTAAAATATCAATAATGTCATAAGAATATTTATAAGAATAGGAAGCGAAGTATAGGTTAGACTCTAGTGCTTTATCTTCCACTAACACCAGTGGATTTATTAAGGATAATCAATATTTTTGATATTTGAATTATTTAAAATCGTAACGCAATTATGAAATTTCTGTTCACTTTACAAAACTTAAAAGCCCATAACAGTTCTATAAATTGCAAACCGTATCTGCCCCCAAAAAAAGGCAAACAAAGCGGCACAGTGGTTTACAAAATTGCATCAAAATGCAACTATGCAGCGCGGCTTAAAAATTTTGCAATTCAGATCATCATTCCTCAGTCATTTCAGTTCAGTCATTAAAATTAAAACCACATTTTCGGGGTTTAAATACTAAACGGTTCTTTGTAGGCCATGTAAACAAGCCGTATAATGAACGTACTCGGCATGAGCCACCTCCACGCTTCTCTTTCCACCATTTTGTCTTCAATATGTGCAGTTTCCCTTCTTCTTGTAGTTTCAAAACAGCGCCACTTATAGCTGTACGGTACGGTGAATCTACAAAGTGAAAAGCTCAAATATTTAATGACCGTAATTAGCTCCAGCATTTCGTTTAATGTTTTGATATTCATACACGAATTTAATTTTAACTTCAGTAACATCTGTAAACAAAGTTATACTAAGATTTGAGATCGGTCTTAGTTTCTTGTTTAACATGTTTGTTTGAATAATTAAATAGCTATTTGTTGAGTCAAATTAATAACTAACGGCTTGTTGAAAGTTTATAACCGAGTATGTTAGAAATTATTTACCATTTACTTAATTTACAAATTATGACATGATATCTTATATTAATCTTTAATACATTGATTGTCTGTTAATTGCCAAAAGTAAGCGAATCGATAAACTATGAATATTAAGTCATTGCCGCATATAAGTCGGCCTTATCGAAGTCTACCAATCTGTGGACTGCCACACCTCCCTTTCTCCACAAATCCTTTAACCAATACTCATTAATTTCGTAGAATGACAGACTTTGAATCGATGCCGAAAATGATAAATCTACTAGAGTTGGTATTAATTACAATTTGTTTATTTTTGTAAAGACTGGCTGAGTGTTACTAGAAGCATCTAGAGTTTGAATAGATTACGAAAACATTTCTTATATTACATTTGTCTCTAAATAATGTTTCTTGGAAGTCTTTACATCTCTTTATCTTCAAATCAAATAATTATCATAAAACCAATTAATATTATAATCCGAAACCATATATAAATAAAATCATTTTAAAGCTGAACGAAACAGAAATCTTTATTTACTTCGGATTTTATAAAAATTATATTGTTACAAAACAAAATGTCTTACTCGGTGGCATAGCTATTCCATATCCCTTAGAATCCAGCATTCCACCAACTTGTGTCAAATCACAGTTTCTTTCCACCACATATTCGATGGTAGTGGATTCCATTAGATATGCATATGCCCCTTTTCCTCTCATAACTCTCTCTTCCCCTTCTTTGTTGCTACTTGTGAATACAGTAGGTCGAGCCGATTCCATGAAAGACCACATTCTCTGGTATGTTGAGAAGTTTGAGTCCTATTTCAAAATATTTAACATCTATAATAAGCACACGTATGAAAGCGAACAAGACTACAACATTTAGAAGTTAAAGTAGAAGATACAGAAATAAAGAGGCATCATTAGCTTATTACGGTTATAGAACAGTACATAATCATCACCGCACATGATCTGACTTGAGTTTCAAACAAAGTTAAAAATTACTTTACGAATTATTAATATACTTTAGTAGTTACGTACTCTGAAAAATGCAGCCGTAGAACCTCCTTTAAGAGCCCCGTATTTAATTTTTGTTTGCTTCGCAAGATCCTCTGCGCTTTCTATAGGGGAGTCCATACGCTCCACGGTTAGGAAAGCGGCTAAGTTTGCGGTATATGAAGATATCATAATCAAGGTAAAGAACCACCACATTCCCGCAACCATCCGAGTTGATACGGCTCTGATTTAATAAGAAAAACAAATTAATTTAATAGATTAAGTATCCAAGATCTTTAACATTGACGTTTCTTTAAAAGAATTCATCAAAACTATTTCAATACTTTTTCAAATAAATATTAATCTATGTCTCTTGTACACAACTTTATTATTATGTAACGTTAACAATATATTGTTCTTATTTATTTATAACGCGGACGCTACCAATGTCTAAGTGAATTATTTACATTTTTAAAGCAATTTTCTTATGTTTCTTAAAAATACAACACAGTAATGATAGAGTCTAATTTTAAAGTAGCTATCTTCAAAAGATTAATTATTAATATAACTAGCATAAGTTGAAATATTAGTTGTACTCTCATGTAACTTGTGGACATATTAGCGAAAACTAAGGTCACATATTATTACACAAAGATAAAATTATTTTGATGCAGCAAGCTATGGATACTACAGAAGCCCTGCGTGGTTCTAAATACTCCAATGTTTCTTTTAAAATCAATTAGCAACTAAATTACAAACTTTAACTATCTAGTGAAAATCTGATCTAGTAGAAATCGCCAACACATCTATTTAAATCGGTCGTGAAGTCCACCGAAGCTTGAAATTCACAAAGGGTTGTGGTCGCTTTGTAACGAACTACTCGACGAACTTCTTACAAATGCTCCTAATTCATATTTTCAACCCTTTGTTAATTCAAGTTTGGCAAGGGCTGTGATTTCTGACAATGACTTTTCGGTTATGACTTACTTCGGTGCGATATCCGAACCTTGCTGCATCAATGATCCAATGGTGAACCATAGCGAGTTCAACAGTGTGAACTGATTCTCCAACACCGGCGGCTCGTCAACACAGTTCCGAGGACTGTCCCACTCGTACGGGCTGAACCTGCGCCCAAATATACCCAGTCATTTGATGACTTTGCTATCCCTTTGACAAAATTTGATTTACACGTAGTCAATCTTCAGGGGCAGGTAAAAGCATCACCACTGACTTTTGTGCGGAGACAATAAATGATAAATAATCTTGTTAATGATGATAATTACAGGAAAAAATAATCGTTTAGTGTTAGGGTATTTTATATACTTTTTATATTATATGAATATCGACAATTATTTGCAATGTTTGAAATGATTGAACTGACACTATTTTTTCGGAATATTCTGAAATGACGATTGGTCGTTAAAACCTAGTTATTTTCAAATTAATTATGATTATATAAACTTAGCTTTTACGTAATCACTTCATACTTAATTATTGTATAAATAACAATATGCCGTATTTTTTACTGATTTAAGCGCTGTAGCTTATGGTTTTCAATTACTCCTGTGGACTTCGCTGTGGTCACCATATACAATATCAGAAACAAACTTGCAATCAGCAGATTTGTCTCCAATACAAAATAAATCCTCGGTTTTGCTACACAAATCTTACTTGGGCAAAAAGTCACAGCTCTGTTGCATGAGCGATCCGATCGCAAACCATAAACAATTGGCTAGTGAAAATATATTCTCCATTTTTTCGCCATCTGCCGTGCGTGATTGGTGCCATTCATACGGGGTAAACCTAATGGATTGTTTAAACACAACAAAACAGAGATTTAACTGAAATATTGCACTATTTTTACAAGGAAATTCCAACTACAAAGTTTTAAAGTAATACAATTTATAGTAGGTAGATAGTATATATGAGTCGTATAGAATCAAAGGCGGCTATCTGACATTTTTGGTCCGGCAATCTACCAAAATAAAATAAGTTCTTGTCGTTTAGACTGTTATGTTTTTTTATATATTTGGTTTTATCTTTAATTGTTAATATTAATAGATACCTTAAACATGCAATTAATGATACCTAATACAAAAATAAAGGAGAAAAACGTTATCTTTTTTAAATTGCTAACAATCAGCCATAAGTCAGATAGCCGCCTTTGATTCTATACGACTCATATATTATATATAATTTCAGTTATATTCCTCTAAAACCTTCATATAAATGTATGTGTCGGTTTTGTCTTTTTAAGTTATTCCTTGAAGTAGTTTGGATTTAAAGAATACTGATATTTGAACTACAAAAAACCATTTTCTGGAAATGGTATAAAAACGTAAAACTGAAAACAAAAATACATTTTAATTTTAATTATTATAAGTTTTTTTCATACCTTGCAAGTATAAACAGCAGAACGGAAACTCCTAAATAGGCTGTTGCCATATAGATCCATACATCTAGTGATAATGGTGAGAGGAAGGAAAAGAGATTTGGCGGCTGTTTTATCGGCTTGCGGTAAAGTACTGATATTCCGAGATTCATGAACGGCATCGTGAAGTCTACAACTTGCTCTCTGGTGTAAAAAAAACATTATATTGGATTTATAGATTATGAAATTTAGATCTTTTTGGATAACTTTTCTAATTTGCCTTTTGAACTAAGTTATCAGATATTTAATATTTGTGTTAACGAGGAAGATTTTATCATTGACCTAAATTCGATGTTCTTATTAAAAATACGTGATCAACAAGGCATAAAATTAATTAAAAAACACCTTTCAAATAAGTATTTCACAAATTGGAAATATAAAGTAACTTTCAATAGTATAGGATTAAATTAAAAATATTTTTTTTATAGTACTAATCACAAAAAATGTGCCAAAATACTATGATATGATAAAATATGAGGTGCAGATATTATACAAAACACATTGCTGAATTTTAATTAAAGAAGATCGTAGCTGTCAGTACGGAACATGATGAAAATTCAAATAATTTTGCAGTATTTAACTAAGACTTAAGATTATGGAAATCTGATTTTAAAAGTTAGTCTTTTTATATTCTATTAAAATGTGCAGCTTGAGTAAATATTTTTATGAGATTTTTCTAACCTCATTGAAAAAAAATTATTTTGAAACGCGTAACGAAAAAATATTATTAATTAGGACATAAATTCATAACCTAATGAGGTAAGCTTTCTCCTTAATGATTATAAAACAAAATGTATTTTTTTTAAAGATATTTAAGCTTGAGGTAGGTAAAGGTAAACTAAGTGAAAGAATGTTTGATGATTAAAGTAATATTATTTATTAGCATACACTATTTACATTAAGCGAACAAAAAAGACAGATAAAATTCGACAAGAAATCTTATTACCTGTCATATGTAATAGTCAGATCGGCTATCGCTAAATCGGCTCGTTGTTCCAACAATTCTCGTATCATCCCATCCCACTCCTTGGTCTCTCGGTTATATGACCCGTATCGACCGTCAGGGGCGAGTTTGAATGTGTAATTGAAGCCAAGAACTTTGGATATCTCGTGTATAAGATCGATTGCATAGCCTTCAAATTGTGCGTTCCCGGTTAATTTTTCGCTCGCTTCTTTCCTCATACAGTATGGAGCACTCTAGGGGGAAATAATACCGTTACGACGAAATGATTCAAACAAACACTTTTCTGTTTGTGCGATGGAGATATTGTTTTAAAAATAAATGTTACTTGGCTGATATTTTCACATGTTCTTTTCAGGTCAGAAGATATTTATTGTAAAGGGCTGTCAGTTTTATAGTCCTCTAGATGTTACGTATGTTTTGAATAATCGGGAAAAAAATAAGGAAATAATAAACTATAACCATTGTTAGACACTTTCAAGAAACTAATTTATATAAAATATAAATTTATTTAATAATGTAAATTATTTAATGACGTAGATGAAATATATAAACAGCAATTTTCAATATAATATATTATAATTATGAAGATAACGATTAAGAAGTAGAATAAAATAAAACATAACCTAGATACGAGCAAAATGTCCTGTAGTAAAAACAATTATATAACCACATTAAGCAGAAATGCGTGAACCGTTAGGAGACCTAATTTCACTTTTGTGTGAAACAGGGGCGCAATAAAATGTTACGGTAAATTAGCTTACAATAAAATTGTTTCTTACCAGAATTGTAGTTACAATAAGCGTTTTATTTTGTAAAATTTCCACGATTTGCTTCTGGTTATCTCCGTATGATCTAGTATAATTAACACCTTCTGACGAGTTCCATATGCCCCCCTTTTGTAGGCCATCTCGCGTCAGCTCTATTATGTCAAGGGTAAAGTCGCTGCGAAAACCTTGATGGTCGAACTTTATAACTCCCGTTAAACCTTTCATTTCTACCTGTTTGTTGAAGAACGCAAAGTTGAATGAGATGACATTCATACTTTGAGTTAACCTACCTCATATTACGGACATTGTACTATGGGATTTGGTTGGAAGACATGTGAGTAAGAGACGACATATTAACTCCTCGTAACCTACTCTATATTGATGTGGTATTAACAAAGTCTTCGTATGTCAAACTTGAAAATGAGGCAATATGTTATGGTCAAGAAAAGCTTGGTGAATGGTGAGTGCAAATTTTAGCTAGGGCATTATTTATAGTATTATAATATTAAGCAGAATCAAGAAACGTTATGTGGTTGAAGATTACCAAAATAGTTATAAATAATAATAGGTTAGATAATTTTGTTTGAGGCTATTTTTAATAATTATCCAGATAAAACAATTCAAAAAGATTTACAAAGTGATATAAAGTTATTCAAAACATGAAATTAATAAGTTTTTTGAATAATGGAAAATGTAAATCAGAGTTGGTTATTATACGCTCGTGGTTGTGGTTGGTAAATTTTCTAAAGAACAATTTGTAGATTCAATGCCTTTGATGCCTTGTATTGTAATATTTTCTTTCGTTTAAATGAATAATGGAATTTGAAAAACAACATTTTTAATATTTTCAGACATTCATTCTTTAATTTTATTTACCATAAGCGGTCGTATATTAAAAACAACATTTATAATAATAATAAAAGTCTGTTATGCGATATTCTATAATTGCCGTATATCATTCCCTAAGCAACTCAACTCCCAGCTGGACGCTCTGGCAGCCATCAATTACAGTTAAAAGTTGAATATTTTGACAGTTCTTATTAAAAAAAAAAGGTATAATGAATCTGTCAAACGCCTCATTCAACAATATGGCTCACCGTCGCGCATAGGCGTAAATAATTGAGCCGTATAAAATCAAAGCTGGCTTTTATATGTATATCGGCAATGAGTTAGTTAGTTTAATTTTTTTATTGTTTGTATCGGAATAATTGAGAAGTTCTTTTTTCAAACGCTGAAATATCGGCCTTTGATTTTATACGACTCAATTGTTATAGGAATAGCAATTTTAACAGAAAGTATTTATTAGTTGGAGGTTATTATGAATTCCGATTTTAAAATCATTGGTATTGTATAAAAGTATATTTTTTTTTATTTAAATTTATTGAAAACGCTTGCTACTTTCAAATTTCATAGAACATAAGAATCAATTACTTACGATTTTCATATAGTTAATCAGACTATATCCATGCGGCCACGTATCTTCCGCCTCACATGATAGAGGACGTACGTCAATTTGCTGTGATGTGTCAAGGTCGTGGAGGGCTTTTGCAAATAAATGGACAGCGTCGTACATCAGCGCTGTTTCAGTCTACGATACAAATAACACTATTTGTTATGTAATTTTAAGAAAAAAATTACCTTTGGGTAAATTTATTTTCAGGTTCTTAATTGAACTCAAAGCTGCTAAGTTCTTTTTAGTTTTACTGTATTGCATGTTGTGTTTGTCTATTAAAAGGTGTATATTTTAGATATCTTAGTTCTTTTTTTTAAATTGTTGGACGTATCAAAAGTAACAGCTAACCTAAAACTTAATAAAATGTAAAACAACGTTTGATGTACATATTTAGGTAAAATGATTTATTCAAATACGGAACGATGTTTTTTTGTTATTTAATGTAGTTGTAAAGCATTCAGTTGCCAAAGATAAGTGAAATTTTTAAAATATACTTAATACAATCTGAAATTATTTTATCTACAATTTTCTCAGGTTTTGACACGGAAAATAACGGATCAAAGTCCATTAAGCTTGTGTTAATATCCCTAGGTAATTGTATTAAAAAAAGCGACTGCCTTTATGTTGATATTTCTTTAACACAAATGATATAATATATAAATACTATATTTAGTATTTATTCATTCAAGAATATTTTATCTACAATTTACTCGTGTTTTGACACAGAAATGAACGGATCAAAGTCCATTAAATTTCTTATTATCATCCCTACGGATCTTCCATTATAGAAAGCGAGTTCCCTTATTGTTGATAATTTTAACACAATTTGTATTATAGAATATTTTTAACATAATTTATACATTTTTCATTCTATCAGCTTTAGGGAAAATACTTGTCTTCTAAAAATTTAAATTTAAATAACCACTTACCTTAATAAAAGTCATGTTTTCCTGTGAACAGACACTGCAATTAAATTCAAATCCCGAGACGTAAATAAATCCGAACAAATACTGTAATATAAAGCAAAATTACCTTAGCCGAGGTGTGTCCCAGTTGTAATTTCCTTCCCTTCCTCGCTTCGTCATAAACCCAGTCTCTGACTACTCTTTGCACTTCGGGTCTCTCCGGATCAAGCAATCTTAGAGCGGTTATATTAGTACCGCCATATTTAAATTCTTCTAAATCTACGCTGTGAAGGTCCTAGGAATGTAATAGTTTTTAATATTAGGCTTTTTTATGATAGATTATTTTTATGTTAGGTATCGACAGACGAGCATGAGGTTCACTTGATTGTAGGTGATATCTCAGCCACAGAACACCAGTCAAAGATGCGCTATCGACCTACTTTTTACATCGAGCTTTCGGAAATCTATAGACTGAAACTGAAACGCGCAATATGCATTTAACGATTTTTCCATCTATGGACGGTGGTTCGAATCCGGATATCGATATTCACCTGTTTTTAATGCTCGAAGTGAGCAGCAGTAAAGAACTCAAACAGCATGTCAAAAAGTTTTTATTTTATTTTATATGCGGTGTACTATAACAATATATAATAAAACAGTAGAACCAAGGAGTCTTAACACCGAATTTAGAAATTGAGAGATGAGGATAAAAGAACGGTCTGTCTTAGTCCGCCTGTCCGTTTGTTTACGCTAGTTTCCGAAACTACTGATATAATTTTAGTATAGTTAATATTGTCTTTTATTAACGCGAGTATCACACATTTAAATAAAATACTGTATACCGGATTAAAACGCGATTTATTATTTATATTTTTTAAATTAATTATCCCGACGTTTCGGATGCTTTACAGCAACCGTGGTCGCGGGGAGACAGGGAGGGATACACAGAGAGTGTGCTTAGTATGGAGCAATATAAAAGCCTTAATTCCTCGTATTTAGATGTCGGGAAGAAAGTTATCGTCATCTAAAGATTGATGCGTACTAACGAAGTCGCGGGCACCAGCCAGTACATTGTAAAATTGTTTCAAAGGCACCTAGAAGGCCCTGTCAATAATATTGCCATATTACTAATGAAATCATTTCGATGCTCTATTGAGTTAGGCGAAAGAGAAATTTTAATTCAATTAAAATTCCTCAAGGAAGGATGTTGATTGAATTATTCAAATGGGTACCTTCTGCGAAATTTATATTGTGCCTAACAATAAAGTGCTCTTCAAATATTGATATAAATTTTGTTAATTTGAAAGTTAGTAACTAAAGCGATGTATGTTTTGTTTCTTATTAAATGCTCTAACTAAAAACTGGGGAACCATTACATATTAGGTATAGGTATATATGTGGTTAATTTTATAAATTCAAAGACAAACCCTTCACGGTTTTATCACATAAGTACGATTAATAACTACCCGATCAGTAGCAGGACAACCATACAAGCCCAAAAAAATTAATGCAACCAAAAAAAAAATGTTACTCGCTGATAATGTAGCTTTCTATTGGTGAAATATTTTTTTAAAATCGGTCGAGTAGTTTTTGAGTTTAATCGTAACAAACAAATATTTCCTCTTTATAATATAAGTATTGATATATAAACACGTATTACGTTAATTTCGGCAATCCGGGCTTGTATGGTCCCGCCTTTATTTCGGATGGGATTTAAAATATTATTGTAAAGTCCTGATCAGACGTAAGAGCAACTGTTTCCAGAAAATTCGATATTCATTTGTTTCCAAGAGCTAATAGAAGGAGTTTGGTATTAGGTGCCAAGTCGAATATCATAACTTACTAAGGATGTTATAAGGTAGCTGTGGTAATCTGACATCATTCCAATCTGTTGCGCTTGCTGCAGTACGTCCCTAATCCTCTCTGTAGTGCAGTCTAGAACTATATGCGATTCCGCCGAGTTCTTAATTTGCTTAAGAAGTGGCCTAAAAATACACCAAGATTTCATTGTGTTGACATAATTTTTTTTATCGAATTGTGGGCAAAGGGTAGGTGACTCACGTGAAATGATCACCGCCGCCCATAGACATCCGCAATACCAAAGGGTTTGCAGATGCGTTACCGACCTTTAAAATTTAACTTCATGGACATAGCACTAGTTATAAATACAAATAAATTCAGTTTTGTGCTGAGCTTATTGGACAAAAATGAATGTACAAATTACAATTTCAATGTTTTAATGAATTTAATTAATAATTGTGTGCAACAGACGTTGTTCATTTGAAGAAAGTTTCAAATTGAAACTGTTATTATTTTAAATTTTCATCAACGAGTAAGTATATTTTTTTATTTGTCGTTTTACGTTGTTTTTTTTTGTATCTTATTTCTCTTTTATAATATACTGCTCTTAGTGTTAGAGGAATTTTCAGAAAATCTGTTCAGTAGTTTTTGCATGAAAGAGTAACAAACATTTTCACAAAATTAACATTTATAATATTATATATTAGGATGATTCATACGTTGACGTAAAATGGTAGATTTGTCGGTACTTCGAAAAATTTGATTCAATTACGTATAATAGAAATTATAACTTAAACTTATATTAATACTTAAACTGTTTGATAATTTCAAAGCTCAAAGCATTAAATAGACTTCAGAGAGAGTTTAATACATATTTATTGAAGGTAATGAATAACAATTATTACGAATATTATCCTCTTAATAGGTCTTAAGAGAGACTAACTATAGTAATTCTAAGCTGTAACTTGTAATATAACTTACATTACATATAATTAAACTAAATTATTGTTCAAAGTTAATAAAAAATCAATGCATCGGATAAAGAACATAATCCGATTATACTGGCTTAGTATTTCAAATATCTAGTGTTTAAATAACGTAGTATTTATCGTTACTTATAGACATTTTAAGCAAAATATAGAGAAAATAATTAAGTGACAAGGTAGCCCTCGGTTAAATAAGCATAGTTTACGTCATTATACAGAAAATCAATATTTTACTCAAAAGAATCTCCGCTGTTTTTTAATTAATCCATCTTATAAAACTAGTATGCAAATGTCCAGAATGACTATTTTCTATATAGTTAATAGCTGCTTCACACTTTTCTTGAAATTACGCCCTTTTATCCAAGGATTAACCTAATAAGATTGTTTTTATATTTCGAAAACCTTATCTTTTTATTTATTGTATACGTCTTAAAATACTATATCTAATCTATACATGATTAAGACTAACTACACAAATACTATAAAAATAAAACAATAACCTAGGTCTTAACTATAGTCTAGCACACTATCCTGGGAACCATGCCGCTTGGCCGTATTCTTAAGGGTGTACATATTATGTTATAATTAGTTAAGTGTGTGAATTCCCGAGTCCCCTAGTGGGGCATGGGGCAGACCCATTTATGTGTCTGTTTCACTGATCATTTTTCTTTACAGGCAAGTAGGTGATCAGCCTTCTGTGCCCTGCCCGACCGAAACAATTTTTTTTTATTCTTGTTTCCCCGGGATTCGAACCCAGGACCTCCGGCGCTAAACGCATCGCGCTTACCACTGAGCCACGGAGGCGGTCCGAATAATTAGTTAAGATCTAGGTTATTGTTTTATTTCCGAAAACTATGTAAATTATTCATCCAATCAAAGTAAATTCTAGTACAATCGAGCACAGAAAGTCAAGTTAAGCTATTAACCGCAAACAGAATTAGGCAAGTTAAATTACAACCTGTAGTCGTGAGAGTCGGGCAGTTGCCTGACCGCAACAGGCAATTCGGACGGCCCATGGGCTTTCAGTAACTCCTGAAGTCGAACCAGGCCATCGCTGTTCTCATAAACTATTGTGAACGACTTCCATCCCCAGGCTCTGACGAGATCTACGTATGCCTACAATCAATTTATTAGCTATAAAATTTCTCCATAATATTGTTTGCGTTGTGTAAATATAAAATTATGTAGATTTTCCTCTCTAAACTTTGTCAAATATTGTGAAAGGTGAATTAACTTTATTATTAACTAAGGTAACATAATTATTAATATGTCTAAAAGTACAAGAAAAACATCAGCTTCATTATAAATAATTTTTATGAAAACTCTATTTAACCACACAAAAGTGGTAAACAGAGACTCAAACACGATCAACTTGCGAAAAAGCATTTGTATTTTTAGTCTGTCAGTTGTATGAGAAATGAGTTGAATTTATACAAACATAGCGTTAGATATCGACTGACGAGGATTGAGGATCACTGTGTGGTCGGAACTCAGCCATAGAAGATCAATATTGCGCTGACTTATTTTTTAAGTTCAAGCAATATCCAAAGACTGTAAACGAAAAGCACACTAGATACTGCACGTTATTTTATCTATGAACAGTGGTTTGTAACCCGGTCGGAATTTCGATATTCCTCCCACCCATACAATACCCAAAGTCTCCCAGATGGAGAAAGAAGCTTATAGAAAATTTCTAACCCACAACTCATCGCTGCATGCACAAAACAGGAAAAATTCTGTTCTGTGGATGCATCGGAACGAAATACTATCGATACTTTCTCGCGAGTTGTCTGTGCTTCATCCCGCCTAGCATGACCATCAATAGATATCTCGCGGACGAGTGAAGACAAACTAAGATATAAGATATCTCGATATATTATATCTCGACATCGACAACTTTGATAGACAAGATATTTCGATCGACAAATATCTCTACTTTTGACATTAGAAGTCGAGTTTTCAGACATGTTAGACACAGAAGACATAAAGAGATAATGGATTAAAATACGAGAGAACGATTGTCATGCTATGCCGGCTGATCATAGTACTAGGATATCATAAACTATAAGAATATAACTCACTCGACTGAGTGCAGCTGGGTGTGGGTACAAGTTAACAAGACAGGACTCCCGTCTCGTTCGATAGTCCCATCTGGTCTCCAAGTGGGGTAGCTCCATTGTATCACATATAGATTGAACGTGCGCCGCTGCGGGCGCCGATTGTGGCCCAAAGATAGCTGCCACTCCACTTCGCAGTAGGTGACATACTATATCACAGAGCTTATTCAATATTGTACATTTGATAATAAGCATTTTGCTATTTTGGTTAAGAATGATAGCCGTTTACTAAGCATTATACAAATTAATGAAATAAGTATGTGAATTATGTAAAGCTGTATTGGAATAACAACCCTTACAGTATTTCATTGATCGTTAGCTTGTAACTTGGGGTAAATGCAAAAACATCCCAAATCACAGGAAGTCATAACTGATTAAGAATTAGAATAAAGGTTATTTACATGATGCCATTTTCATGTACTGTAATTATAATATGCAATAATTTAAGCGCAATTATTGCTATCGAAGAATTGTAAGAAACTATTTACACGCGGATATTATGTACTCTTCCACCAAGTAAAGTATTATTAAAACTTGTATGACAGATCAATAATGTTATGTGTTGTTTAGATCATGCAAGTAATTTATTGCTTCAATTTAATGTATGCAACAGGCAAGAAAGTTGCATCGTGTAAATGGGCCGTTAGAATTAAAGTTAAACTGTTATTAAAATAACGTAAATATGTTGTATCATTGATATTACAAGCCACGTTAACTGTCACATTCAGAAGGGCAAGTTGCGATTGCGTATTTTTCTTTTTTTCCGACTTTTCATAACGGGTAAATGTCCTCTGCCCTATTAAGTAATTATTTTTGTGATATTATTTTTGGAGTAAGGGATCAGATCCTATACTTAAACACAATTCAGATTAATATATCTCTATTGAAATTCGAAAACCAAATCTGCATTTTCATTTGAATTCACTGCTTTTTCACTGTCCGTTCACACTAAATATGTATATTAATAATTATAGTAATTTGTGACAGGGAATAATTTTTTTTCTTGATTCTTTCTCAATAAGATCAGAGCGCAAGATTATGTGTAAACAACAGCAGCGAACACATAATGGTGATCGTTCGGACTCGCAATACTTGACTAACGAATACGTGTTCGACATTTTATTCAGAATCTAGTTTAAATAATAACAATTGTTTGAAATCTCACAATATATCATGTACCATTTAGAAAAGTAAGAAGGAACAATATCACATCTATTGTTAAGAACTCAACGATATATTGTGATAAAGAACATAGATGCCATTACAACAACACAAAAGAAAAAAAAAAGTGCTTTATCTGTTAGATTTATACATACGAACCTCTTTTAGATGCATGGAAACTATCTTGAGGCGATATTGTCTCTACCTGTGCGAGTAATTTCGCTCGTGGCAACACCGCTCGGTCGGCGTTAACCCTTTCCACAGCATATCGGAACGCAACTTCTTGTTTATCATCCTCAGGGTGAAATAGACCGCCTGTTACAGATGTCACTTACAATGCTTAACTTAATTAAATGTTCGGAGAAATGAAACCGTAAAGTGCAAGATTAATAAAAACAATTGTGTACAAGTAAAAATGGCTCGGGTAGTGTTGTGAAACCACATTACAGAGCTGAGTTGAAACTTTTAATAATTTTGTTTCATTAGTGAAAATGTTTGTGAAAGGAACGAAGCGATTCCATTTGAAATGAAATTGGTTAAATAAATATTCGTTTGTGTAACAAGAGTATATTTTGATAAAAGTAGTTAACTAATGTAACGCACTTGTGTATCAAAATTGGAGAGATATATTTCTAAATTATAACTCTTCTTATAACTCATGTATATAATAACTGTTTAAATAAATACTTTAATGCATATGATTAAATAAAAAATAACAATATCACCGTTAAACTATATTTTCATATAACAATATTTAAAAAAAAACAAAACATTTACGTTATATTCGACATCAGTTTATCGACTTTCCATAATTTCTAGAAAATGAAAAAATTGTTAAAAAATATATTTCTTCATGCCTGCTGATCATAACTACGTATTTACTTACACTTGTGTTATATTATCTAAGTTTTGAGACTTTTTTCGGTAATACATAACTTTAAATGGCTAAATTAATAGTTTACAGAGAAAATTCAGTAACGAATTATTTACCACGGGAAAATTGAAGATGATAATTATGTATGTATGATTACATGTCTCCAGAAAGTTGAAAAGTAAAATGAACTGAATTTAAAAACACTTTTTATTCAGTTATATGTATATTGTACGTATAAAATGTAAGAGTTATA
This sequence comes from Anthocharis cardamines, assembly GCA_905404175.1. NCBI lineage: Eukaryota > Metazoa > Arthropoda > Insecta > Lepidoptera > Pieridae > Anthocharis > Anthocharis cardamines. Next base: position 5,956,096 of record FR989961.1, read on the forward strand.
GTGTAATTTATATTTGAGGTAGTTATAATGATACAATTATTATATTCCTGATAATAAATTCCGCTTCAATCTCTGTGGTAAATTTCTGTATCATAATAGGTATGAGATAACCCTAATATATCAAAGCTTTTAAGTATTTTACACTAAAACTATTTTGATATTAGTTTTACTTACCTATTCGAATTGTATCGGGTAAGGCAGAAAGATGGCCGAAAAACAAAATGAGAAAAACCGCCTTCGCTCCTCTCATTCTGAAACAAAGGAAAAGTACAACTTTTACAATATCCCAACTTTTTATGAATCGTATTAGGTAATATTAGAATACATTATTAGATGACCCTGAAACTTTTCAGACGCCTTTTTTCAATGAGTTAACTTAAGATAATGGTTTGTTCATTAGTTTCTGTTAGTATTTTAGGGCTGAATTTTCATTTTTCTTGATGGTAGGTGCCATAGAACAGACAATTAAGCACTGTCGCTCTACTTTTACTTAGAGCAAAAGGAAATCCAAAGACGGAGACCGAAACACACAATATGCACTTCATGGTTATTCAATCTATAAACGGTGGTTCGTTACCCGGTTGGAATTTCGTTATTACTCCCTCGTTTAATGACTGAAGTGACCAGACGTAGGGACAAGGCATGCTTATAGAAAATTATATTATACATGTTGTCCCAGCGGGTTCCAAGCCGCGACCCAATCAAGCGATAACATTTATAGTGCATTGATCAACAATGATTCCTTTGTTAAAATATATCACACTAATGAAAAAAGTTTGAAGGGTCAAATATAAAAAGCTATAACTTATTATATAATTTATGTTGCGTTTTACAACATATAAAGAACAGTTATACATTTTTTTTTTAATTAATTGATTTTTATTTAAGATCTTATAAAACAAATCGCTATTCATGTGTTTTTGGTGACATTTTGTATAATGCTCAACAGATTGTGATAAGTTACTATCATCATAACTTTCCGTGGATATTTTCAAATGATAATATTTTCTATACCTAATGTTAGAATAATAATTTTCAGTTCAGATAGTATACAAATACCGGGGTAAGTCGCTACTGTAATTTGAATAGTTTTCTATATTTACGAAAGCGCTTAAGTGGAAGTCACAGTTACAAGAAAGTATGAAGGAAAAGGTTATTTCGTTGATAAAAAGGGACAATTGATGTGAGTAAAAGTCGCTTGTGGGTCTGACCGTCATATAGAAAAGTTTTAAATGAAATCGGTTCAGGATTTTCATATATAAAATGTTTATTTTTAATATATAAGTACCTAACTATATAAAAGCGCATAGCCATTTTTTAATTACTATAATGGAAATATATTACATTCTTAAATCTTGTAATACTTATTAATTATATGTATTAGTTAATGAAGAGCTTCGCACGGGTACAATGTAGGTGTACTAAACACAAAAATGTATACTATGTTACTCGCTGATAATGTAGCTTTATATTGGTGAAATAATTTTTTAAATCGGTCAAGCAGTTTTTGAGTTACATCGTAACAAACAAACAATAGTATAGGTATAATTTTATTGTTACAGCAAGGATTAATTTATTTTCAATTAATGACCCTTTTTTGAATCAAAGGTATTTGTAGTTATTATTAGATTTAATATTTTAATTTAAAAATGGAAATGTTAAAAAAATCCATAAAATATTGAAAACGAGTACACCATTGGTAGTTTTCACTAAGAGAACTATAAAAATATAATATATATTTAGGAAAGAATCTGGTTTTAAAAGTGCTTGAGGTGACATTAAAAATATGGTATAATTTACTTTATAACATTGCAGGTTGTTGACCACGGTTGTTTTTCCGGAATACAAGGCAGCCTCTTATTCTTATTCCCTAATCTATCTTTACACAAAATATCACGTTTACTCTTCGCTCTGGTATTGTGAGAATGAGTAGGTATATTTTTATCCTAATATAATTTTTGTTGTAAGGACCCCTGGACAAGGATTAGTACCTATACGCTGTACAATAAATGTACCAAGAAATGAACGCTCAAATTCTTTTAGTAATAAGGAAACCTTTTATTCGTCACGTTCTGCTAAAAGCGATTGAGGAATATCGAAATTGTACCTCAGATCTCACACTTAACCGTACAATAACCTTTGATGATGAGTTTCATAGCCGAATCAATCACGTTTAAGAATGCGTGGGTGTTCAATCTTTGATCTTTTATATTTGAGATAAAAGGTCCATGAAATGTACGTATTTAGAATTTTATTTAGAGACATACAGTACAGTTCAGACTTCTTTCATGTAAAATACTAATCTAATAAAGTAAACACCGTTGAACCTTAAAACAAGGTCATGTGTTTATGCCATTTCGTAATGTATTCCGGTATAATATTAATATAATATCAAATTACTACATACACGATTATTTTTACAAATACATACCTGTTTAATTACTCAGTTTTGTAAAGCTTCATAATTACTCCAATTAAATGACGTTCATATTGAAAACACTTCACAAACACCAATCACAGAAGAGAAACATTCATTACAATATAAACAGTACCGATTATTGTCTGACACGGTTGATTACTAGACAGTGTTTCGTTCAGTAACTCAATTTAATTAAATAATGGAATAGATATTGATTAAAATTCGAATCGTGAATGGATTTGGGGTGTAAATAGGCCGATAGGGACAACCGCCCGCGGTGTTCGCGTCGTCAGGCTGGCGGGGTTGTAGCGTGGAAGCCTTACGGGGCATGCGCGCTGCCGTCACTCCCGGTTGCCATTCTGACTGAGGCTACGAGACCGAATTCTGGGTTTATTAAATTACTTCACGGCGAAATATTTTAATGACACCCATCACAATGTAAGGAATTTCTAACTTACGGTCGGTGTTTATATCAATAATTATGTGAACATTGAAATATGTTTGAACAATTTGAGAAATTGAAATGTTGGATTCTATTTTCAAATGTAACAAGTCCCGTTTGCGTTCTTAAAATCTTCTTTATTTATTTAAAACTAGTGGACCCCGCAGACGTTGTTCTGCCACAATTTTGGCTTCGAAATTATATAATTATTCTTAAATTTGAATATGCCCATTTACCCACTATAATTGTCTAATATGTCACTGATTTGCAGTGGACATCTGTTATTCCAAAAAAGCTAAGAATGCATGACGTGAGCTGTCAAGATGGCGGAGTTCCGAATGTAATTTATTTTATAATGAAGAAAGGGATTTCGTAAGATTTATCAAAATTTCCTAAAAATTCTGAAAACAACAAAAAAAAATTTAGCTCAATCGGTCCAGCCGTTCTCAAGTGATGCGAGTACATACATGCGGCATTTTATTTTTATTTATATAGACAACAGATGTGTCTGTAGAGACTAGAAGCGTTGATGTGTTAACCGCTTTGTAAGTTTATACACTATGCACAATTAAAGTTAAAATATATTAATATTATAATATTACCTTTTTTTTTAGAATCTTTTATATTAGGTTTGACGTTTTACAGCCACAGGACATAAGTCGTTAATACGATGTTGATCTATTATTTTTCAGAAATCTATAGACTAAAACTGAACGTGCCATCCGGCCTTTACTGTTCCAACGTTCTTTCCCGGATGAAATTTTAAGTACTCCCCCATCCGTTTAATAAAAAAATTGTTAGACATAGGGAAAAAAAGAATAATAAACATTTTAGACCCTTTTATTTTAAACCATTTTAGAGTTTCAAAGTTGCCAATGGGCAAAGAATCGATCAAAATGAAGGTCGAAGCAATATTGGCTTGAAATGTAGGTCTATATGTTATCAACACAGGATTTTAATACTGCCCGAGAACAAACAAATTTCATTCATTCAGTTTTTCCACCAGATTGTTTTATTCAACGCTCTTTTGCTTAAAATTGCCTAATTAAAATATTTTGTTACATTTACGATAACAATTCGAATCTCGCTTATAAAGGTAGTTAGTTGCGTATCTTTATTTTGCGAATATCACAAATTTACAAAAACGTTTTGTAAATTTAATTGATATATTTCAAGAAAAAAGTGATCAGTGCATATAAAATTATCAAGGGCTTTGAAGCAGGGACTGAAATCGGTTAATTTTTATTTTCCAAAATACGTGTCTGACTGAGATACCATGATATTAGTTTTAAAGAGTTATACATACTAAACTTACCACAGTAATTATTTTGAGGAAAAATGAATAAAAACGAAAGAATATTAACAAAAACCTTTATTATACCGGTATAACTCCCATAGTAAATTAACCGGTATTCAGTCGCTGCTTTGAAGTATCAAATCGACAGTGGATCCATTCACTATTTATCCTTAAAACTAGATTACAATTATTTCTGTACGGATACTTATATTTTATTTAAATAATAGATCCACGACCACGTTGGCATGAAATTATCTTTAAATGACGATAACTTTTCTTTCCGACATTCGATTTCAGTGAAACAAAATTCTTATGTTGCTCGAGTTTAATCTTCTTTTGAAAACATTTGAATTTCGGATATTTGCTTGAACAGACAGAAAGAGAGAAGGCAAAACTGTAAAAAAAAAACCATTGTTATTTATTATGCTACCTTTAATTCATCGTCTTCTCTCAATTTATAGAAAACTAGGAATACGCCAACGCTTTTCACGGGTACAATGTAGATATATACTAAAATTATAAAGAGAAAATATTTATCTGTTACGATTTAACTCAAAAACAACTTGACCGATTTTTAAAAAAACAATAGAAAGCTACATTATCAGCGAGTAATAAAGTTTTTTTTGTGTATAGTATTCATTTCCATTGCACCCGTGTGAAGCCGGGGCGGATCGCTAGTAAACTATACACCAAAAATAGCTTATTTTACTCGCTGATAATGTAGGTTTCTATTGGTTTTTTGAGTTTATTCGTTACAAAGATACAAAAATACAAATGTTTCCTCTTTATACAATAATATTAGTAGATATATTCAATATAGAGAATCGTAGATTTAAATAAGTATTCATCACAACCGTATGACTGGCGTAGAGCTGCTGTCTACAGCTTTCAGAGACACGCTGGCGACTGGTGATTAATTGTCTCCATATTACTTATATATTACAAAATATACATAGGCGCTACTCTTTTGTTTTTTAAAAAAAAACGAAATTATTTATTTTTAACACAACTGCATGATATTAAAAAATCGCTATTCTAAAAAGAACAAAATTATTCACAAATCATAAAGATGTAAAATATGCCATTACTGACTACCCAAAATTCGTTCCTTATTAGCGACACTATCGAATGGTGTAATGATACAATATGTGTTTTATTAATTCACAGGTTTGATTCGTGACTAGGAATAGAGATTTTTCAAAAATCCAATGATGCACGCGATTAATTTTATTTATATTATTTATGCCGACGTATTATAAATATTTCAAATTAGACAACTGTCATCTTTCAGTTGCTGAAAAGCATCCGAAACGTCGGTATAAATAATATGAATAAAAAATCGCAGTTTGATCCGTTATAAACAAAAAATATATATTTTGACGGGCTCGTTGGCGCGTTCGGTAGAACACCTACCGTGCGCATCGATGGGTCGTGGGTTCGAATCCCACCGGGAGCACATGCTTACAATTTTCTGTAAGCATGTTTTCCCCACGTCTGGTAACTTCGGGCATTGATCGGGTGGGAGGAATATCTAAAATTCCGACCGGGTAACGAACCACCGTTCATAGATGGAAAAGCCGTGAAGTGCATATTGCGCGTTTCGGTTTCAGTCTATGGATTTCCGAATGCTCGAAGTAAAAATTAGGTCGACAGCGCATCATTGACTGATGTTCTGTGGCTGAGGTATCACCTACCATCAAGTGAACCTCATGCTCGTCTGTCGATATCTGACATAAAAAAAAAAAAGTATTTTATTTAAATGTTTGATACTCGCGTTAGTAAAAGACAATATTATCCAATGATGCAGTTTTAGTTATCATCAAAATCGGCCTCGAGACTCATTTGAGTACTTTTCTCTATTCCTCATAGTTTCCGATTTGGCCTTGGACGCTCACTTGAAAAATTCATTCTGTATACATACATATACAGTTGTGGTCATATAATTAAGAACGCTTACATGAAGACAACATTTTTTACAAACAGCCTCGCAAAACATAACGCATTTACGTTCTTTTATTTTTTATTGTATTGCAAAATATTGCCATACTATTTGTACATTCATTATGTACATGAGTAATTTAAAAAAAAAACAGAGAAGCTTTATAGAGTACATAAATGTAGTACCTGAACGTAGGTCGTACCCCTACTGGCTGGTCACATAATTAAGAACGCTGAATAATTTTATAGATTTTTGAAATTTTAATAAAGAAAACCTTTATGCTTGGTCACCTTTAGTATAACTTTGGCACCATTAATTATTGTAAAAATAATAAATCGTGCTTATTTCCTATAAAACAATGGGAAAAGTTAAAGTTGTGATAAGTCTAGAATAAGATAGTTATAATAAAACTTCGCGAGAACAACTGGTTGTATAAAAAGATAGCAGACCATCTTCAGTGCTCCAAAATCATGGTTTTCCATGCTGTTAAGCATTTTAGAACATATGAAACTATTTCAAATAAACCGCGTGGGTTTAAAAAGAGGAAGACATCTCCTTGAGGGGATAGAAATACAGTACGTTTGGCCAAGCAGTTTCCATTTAAAGGGTCCAATGAGATAAAAAAATATTTTTTTGGCGAAAGCAACCTCTCGGCAACCTCGACACGCACGGCACGAAGGCGTTTGGTAGAAGAAAGTTTGTTCGGAAGGATAGCGCGGAAGATACTTACGTTGACATCGCGCCTTAGACATGCTCGTCTTGAATTTGCAATAAGATATGAGAACTGACCAGTCAGGCAATGGAAAAATGATCTTTTCTCTGATGAAACTGAAACAAATAGGGTTTTCTGTGATGCAACCAATGCGTCATCCGCCCTTCGAATAAAGCATTTGACCCTCAGTTCAGAAAAGTAACGTTAAAGCATGCCAGTGCACACGTGAAAATTTAGGGTGCTTTTCTGGCCATGGAGTCGGACCTGTTAGGCTCATAGAAGGAAACAAGGATCAATTCTAGTACAAAACTATCCCAGAGTAAACAATATTACCCTATGCTGAGGACGTTCTGCCTGTCATTTGGACATTCCAGCACGACGAGGACCGTAAACATACTGCACACAGTAAAGGAATTCCTCGACTCACAATTTGTTTTTGTCTTAGAGTGGTCATCTTATAGCCCGGATTTAAATCCAATTGAGAACAATTGTTGTGAGGTTAAGAAAAGGGTATCAAATAGGCAATATAGCAGTTTAAGAGAACTATACGCGAAATTTTTTTGAAGAGTGGAACTCTATTTCTGTTGAAAAATGTCAAAAAAATTATAGAGTCAATCATGTCGATATCAAAAGCTGTTGATATGCTACTAAGTATTAATTTTAGGCTTAAAAGGTATTCATTTGCCCTCTGTATGGCAAGTGATCCTGTATAGTGTAACTTCATTAGCTAAAATTTCATTTGATACAATTTTATCGAATAGTTTATAGGTCGTTCTTAATTATTTGTCCAGTTTCGTTTCTATATAAATTGTTACTATTTTTATTAAATGTACATAAGTCAAAAAATCTGCATGTTTTTTATATCTTTTTTCGTAATTTAGTCAGCTTTATTCATGTGCCTTTTCCGTAATTCAACAAATAACTTCAGGGTAGTATCTAACACAAAAATATTACACGTTGGATAAGAAATTCTCTGAAACTAAAAATCGTTCTTAATTATATGACCACAACTGTATATCATCATAATTCATCGATAATAATAAATACACTTAGTTTTATTAAGCTCGTATATTAAGCACTTTTAGTTGCTTTTAATTCTTTGATACAAAAAGTATTGTCGTTTTTCGTTCGGAAAGCTAATTTAATTACAAGCTTTTACTTAACTTCACCTGTTACGGTGTCTGTAATCTAATCTTACAAGTTTAATGTGACAAACTTCGATAGTACAATTGAGGTGAAATTACACTCCAATTCCAACCCACACTTAAATTTTATTATATACTAGTTACACGCCCCGGCTTCGCACAGGTGCATAGTAGATGTACGATACCAAATATGGCCTATGTTAATCGCTGATAATGTAGCATTCTGTTGGTGAAAGATTTTTTAAAATCGGTCCAGTAGTTTTTGAGTTAAATCGTAACAAACAAAGAAACATACCAGCAAACAAATCTTTCCTCTTAAATATTGTATATTATTATACTCGATTTAAATAACTTTTTAAACTTTTTAAGTCGCTTAATCGACTCAATTTCAAAGACATATTGCATAGATAAGTACTCTCAAAAATATACTTTAAAAGGATTTTGAATGGTTACGTGAGAGCTCTAGGATGCGACATGCTGAGTAGCAATCTTTAACTGGCGTTTCTCCAACAGATAAAAGTCAGACGAACTTGGATCTAAGGATATTACTTTTTATTCAGGATACAGTACTTGAGAAGAAGATTTAACTATTTTTGAAATTATAATCAGTGGTACTAAATCAATGAAGCTAATATTCAACAAAAACATACAAAATGGTGACACAGGTTAAGTTGTAAGTTTAAATACATTTCAATAAAATCTATATTTAGACTATTAGATTTTATTTTATTGGATTTTTGTATGTTATGAATAAACTCAAAAGCTACTGGACCGATTTTAAAAATTCTTTCACCAATAGAAAGCTACATTATCAGCGAGCATAGAGCAACACGGGCCACCGGCGAACCGGAGGGGAGTAGCCATAGCGTTCAGTACCGATACCAAACAATCTGCCATTTTTTGCGGGGGGAAACCTGCGCTATGTGTGCGTACTCAAATTCGCACACACAAGCAATCGTCTGTCACTACGAAACTCACACCGTGACAATTAAAAAATACACTAACAATTTCACACACACATTTAAACATTCCGTGTCATAACAGTATAAATAAATGGCGCAACTACACTGACAAGTCCTTTTAGGCGTAGTTGCAACAACTGTCGATACGCAGTATCGATAATTTCAAGAACTGGGTTAGGGAAATTAGGTTTATAAGTGATACAAAGGACTTAATTTATTACGTACTACAATAATACAAAATGAACTTGTCTGGTAATGCGCACGTAGCAGGTCACGGAGAGTGGACCATGAGTTGGTACATAATAAAATCTTCGAAATAATTTGAAAAATACTTCGTTATTATATTTATTTCATTTATCCCTTAAAGGAGATGGAAACGATTACATAAAACTTTGGGCCCCCAATGTTACAATATGAAATTGATGTGAATTAATAGATTGAGACTTAACAGTCCTTCGATGAAAATTCTATTAGTTTTGACAATCTGAGAGCCGAGTTATTAGAGTTTTAAGTAGTAAAAGTAAGGTTATGTTACAATCAATAACTGACATAAATATATCATAAATCTGTGACCAATGATATTTGTAGTTGTCAAATCGTAACAATTCCTAAATGACTACAATCGGGAAAGCACTCAGACTCAAAACGTTGAAAACACGAAACGAATTAGCACAGAGTAAACAACTGTCATGCGGCATGCCAATGACAGACTAAAATAAAAGATCGATTTTAATCGATAAAAAATCGATAATTATGTATATTAATTTTCTTTAATTAATAATTTATATTTTATTTAATAACATAACTGTAATTATATGCAATATATTGTATTTAAAGTGCATTTAATTACTTTTGAGTTAGTTACCTTGTCCAAAGGTTTATTTTTGTGATTGTGTAATAGATTCAATTAATCGAGAATCTCAGGAAAACTATATTTCTCATATTTCTCCTCTCCCAGATTGAGAATTGAGCTGATTTTTTATATTATAAGATTAAAAATATGTCATTTTTCTAGATCATATCGCAATTATTAAATTTGGGTTACACAATTTTCCATATCCTTTGGATTTTTAGGAAATAAAAAAAACATTACGGTTGAAGTTTACACTAAGTGATTTTAATAAATGTGCTAACGTGCGTTAGTATTATATTATATTTTAACAATATAACTATATTATCACAATATAATATTTGAATCAGAAAATTTAATCTCAAAACTGTCTCTGTATAGAAGACTCCTTTGCCATTTTTTTTCGATAACTTAAAACAATCCGACAACAACACTATCGCTCGGTGACAGCGACTTCTCGGAAATAAACTCGGATCAGTCGCTCGACAGATCCGTGTATTGTATGAGGGCTCATACAATACGCGGATCTGTCGAGCGACTGTGTTGGTAAAAAAATCCGAAACAACGCGACCGATAATATTGTAATTTTTTAAGTTTTAAAGAAGTAAATAGTAATAATATGATTAAAAAATACCTACATATGAAAGATAACGCTATCGTTTTGTAAATTTGACGTGGCAGATATTTTTTGGCAACAAGAAACACAAACAATTCGGCATTTTTTTAGGAGGTCGATTCAGTCGCGCATCTGGATTTAGTCTAGTGAAAAGTGTGGCTACAACTAGTTTTATTGTACGCATAGGACCATTTGGACTTGTACTTTGACAGAGGGGAACGCCTGCGTATGGCTACTCCCCTCCGGTTCGCCGGTGGCCCGTGTTGCTCTATGTCAGCGAGTAACATAATATGCTATTGTTTTTATGTATGTATCTACATTACACCCGTGTGAAGCCGAGCGCGTTGCTAGTTAGAAATACATTAGTATTGCTATTCTTTAGAAATAAGTAAATTTTATTTATAATAAAGTTAATATTTTATTTTTACAGACTCTGGTAACATATTTTGAAAAACAAAAGTTTTGGAGCCTTTTTATTATAATCATTTAAGTTTAATCTGTGCCGTAGCTCAGCCTAATTTACAATTGGCTTTAAATAAACTATGAACCTGATGATAAAAATAAAAAAATAATTACTGTAAGTGTCCATGGAAAAAATAGCTGCTAATTCAATGGTTATAATTAAGATCTGTTCATAGCCTGAACTGTATACAATAAGAATGTCGAAAACAAAAGTCGTTCATTTCTTAGGCGACCTAACGAGCGAAACTGAATTCCAAAGGAGATGACAAAGGATCATTGTTGAGTTTTACGCAGAGTTTCTTATTTCGCATGAGTGACTTGCCTGTTTTCTTGACATATAAATATGGAATTATTTAGCGTGATGCGAAGCGACTCTGTGAGATGTGAGAGATTATGTTCTGAACCTTTTAAATGTTTTATCTTGTGATCCTTTAAGCTAGTACTCGTGCGTGTTACGTAATTCCCGAGTGACGAGTTGGTATTCACTTAAGTCATGTTATTATATTATAGAAGAGTTAAGTAACTTTAGGTAAATATGAGTAATTTTGCAAAAAGTAGAGCACTTCTTTATTAATGGTTTAAAAAAAATACTATTACTAGAATATGTTGGTGGTTTCTCTGTGGGATAAAAATAAGTTTAAGAGAAAATTATGCCAATCTGTTGGTTTCTGTTAACGTGTCAAAAGGGCAGACTGATTAACCAAAAAATTCTTATTAAGTATTTAATCAAAAATTGTTCCCTAGACGTCTCACTTGGAACACGTTACATAGTAGAAATGTCTAATATAGATCAGAGTCGTAGCGTTAATGTAGGCCGCCAGGGGCGTAAGAAAATTTTGCCGCCCTCCAATTTATTGTGAAATTTTGTCGCCCCTTAAAAGTGCCGCCCGGGGTAAATACAGACACTATAGTGGGCCTAGCGTGAACGACTATCTAGAAAATAAACGAATCATCAAATTATTTCATACAAATTACAAGCAGGCATAGGAGGCAACGCATCTGAAAGTCCTCTGGTGTTGCGGATGTTCATGGGCGGCGCTATTTACTTTCCATCAAGAGCTGCAGGCTCGTTTGTCCCCCCATTAATACTATAAAAAAATGACGATAAGAATACTTTCACGCAAATTGTTCGTGGCTTTAAGTTTAAAAAACGTAACTTAAAACTGTTGTTTACCACAACTTACGTGGAAGTATATTAAAACCACTATTTCTGTTGCGATAAGATAATTTTAAGATAACATAATCAGAGAAAATTCGCATGTTTTATTCAATTCACAGGAGAAACGGGAAATATCATGAAGCCCGTACAGGTATCATACAAAATATTAACGTCGTCTAGTCCATTGCACTCTCTGCAGTCCTGTAGCTATGTCTCATTAACAAAGAATGCACAGTGATGTAGCTGGGGGATTATGGACTTAGTGGGAATAATAAACGGACGGTATATTAAAACGGTAATCAAAATCGATTTCTTTCACATTATGTAATATACAACGAAAATGGCAGTTGTAATGTTGTAATAAAAAAACCTAAACTGAGCGTTTCGACATCTTAATCATTTCGAAGTGTTATTTTAATACTGAATTAATTATGTACTGTAAAATACTAAAATTGATGACATTATTTTTACACCATTGAAAATGTATTTAAAAGAATTCATATTTCTTTTGTTTAATTTTTTTTAAATAGTTCAAGATATTTTTTTCTCGTTTGACATCTTTTATAATCTGCTCCTTTATGTTATTTTTTTTTGTATTCCTTAATATTATAACTGTTCTGTGACTGCAAAAGACAAAAGGCTTTTTTATTATAATTTTATTGTAATATTTTAGTTTTTTATACATATACAATCAATATTAAAAGATATTAACTTTATTTTGATCAAACAGAAAATACAATTTATTGCAAATTTATTTTAGGATATTTTATTCTTATTTACACAATAAAACTTGAGTTACAGTAATATCTAAATACCATTTCCATTCGCCATTAAAATATTGATGAGTCTAAGATTGATAATAATATCTTTGGTAAATGAAATGTAGGCAAGTTACAAATATTGCTGTATCACTGTTTAAAATCATAATTTTGCTAACCATTAATTTCGGAAGTCGAAGCACAAACCGCCTTTTATTCGCTTAGAAAACGTAACAATGACAAGCCGGCTTGTTATACTCGAGTGCCTCGTCAGGCGGGAAGCTTATCTTATGGAAGTAGGTTAAAATCCATTTCTTTAAATATGGAAGTTTTCTCGAAGAAATTGTAACTGAGTATTACTTCCTTCGACTTCACTATATTTATGGGTCTTTAACCTTAGGATTCTCGAAAGCTCGATCAAATTGGTTTGATTTCGAATTTCTCGTCAACGTACGAGATTGAAATTACGTATTCGATTCGTTGACTAAAATACTACAACCAATGCATAATTAATTACGTATTCCATGACGATATTTAGAAATTTATTCTTGAAAACTGTCAAAATGTCAAATTTCTATAGAGAAAATATGGTTTTGACAAATACTAAAACTTGATTATTTGTTTAGAACTCTTTATTGCTCAAAACAGTTACAATAAAATCCTTAATAACTGTTATATAATTTTGCTGAACGCCTCCATGGTTTAATGGTATGTTGGTGCGTTTAGCACCGGAGGTTTATGGTTCGAATCCTGGGGAAACAAATATCTGCCCCCACGAGAAGTATTTTTAACAATACATATTTCCGACTTGACTTTTCATTTCAAAAAGTATGTATGTATTATACAAGTCTAGCATTTAATCAAAATTGTTCCAGCAATCTTGTCATGAATAGAGCCACAACCCACAAGTAACGTACAAGAGATAATTTTGCATTTATAATAATATTATAATGAATATTGTAACATCGCCTTAAGCAACTTTGTTATTATACAACAGATAGTTATCCGGCAAGAACGTCGGTAAATCTTCTCGTAGCCAGTAATTAATTTATGTTCTTTTCCATTCCGCATCCCCAGACACGATTATAGAGTAAACACCACTCAGCAACGTCGCTTGTTTTATGCTTTTTTCTATTTAAATGTATCTTACAGTTGCCGTAGTGAAAAGGAATTGTTTTAAAGTATAGATTCTGAGCCTCAAGTGTTTTTGATTAACACTATAAAGTAATTAAATGAAATGAGATTCGAGACGGCACAGTACATACAAGTACATCAATAATAATAAAACTTTAAAAAATATATAAATTAAAAATTTGTAAATATGGAAAGTAGTGCTGCCACGAAAAGGGGAGGTACCTAGTATAATATGTAGTTTACTTACAATTTAGTATATGCATAAGGCTTGACACTGATTTTCAGTAGTCCCCCAGTTTAGCAGTTGACAATAGTTGAAGATGGTAAAAAATACGATTTAATAAAAGCACACATAACTAAAAACTCCCGTAAAGTCGTTTAATTATTATCAGTAAGTAACATTTACCTTCTTGAATAATCGAATTTATGTATTTTATGTTCAAGATATTCTGGATTATATTTATCGTTATAACTATTAATACCGATTCAGTACTTTAGTCACTAAATCTGTGCAAACAAAATACTTTTATTTTGACAAAATCTTTAAAACTCATCATGTTAAACGAATGCTTTTGGAACGACCAGTTTTGGTTTTGACTTCGGGAAAAGCTTTCAGGTCCCTTCAATAATTCCCACAAACCCCGAGAACATTAACTAGTGGCTCAATATTTAATAAGAGAGCACTTGGCTTTAGTGATTGCTCGTTACCCAAGCGAGCGAAATTATTCGCCAATATGGGACCGTGAGATAATTTAAAAAGTAAGGGCAGATAGAACATAATTACAGCTTCACTTTAGTAAAAAATACACTCATAAGTTTTGTGTTTCATTCAATTGAAACTTACACTATGGATTTTTTTGATATTGACATTTTAACCATTATTCAAGCTCGTAACTCAGTTCGAGATATCACTTCGATAGATCTTTATGAATTATTGTACCATTATAAAAATATGTATGAAAACATGATATATATAGTAACATAATATATAGTACAAAAAAACGTAACGTAAAATATTAACTTGGTTAGTTTTCACGAATGAAGTGAAAGATATCGATAGCTTTAAATAGTTAAAAGCGGTTAATTCATTTCAATTCATAAGAATATTTATAGGTTTGCCGGTGACTACGATTGCTGTATAGAACTCGAAAAGTCGGGTTTAAATAATTATTATAATGAATGAATCGCGTAAGTGTTGATCTGATTTTTTTTAATAATGATTTCAATTGTTATCTTTTATTACATACATTATAAGAAACCAAATGCTTGATTAACTACTGAAATAATTTAACTACCGCAAATAAGAATTTCAGACTCAATACTTAAATTGTGGGTGTAATATTGACCTTTCAAAGTTATTTAATGGTAAGATGAGGGTGTTAGGTCGACTTTCTCTTAATTAATGGGGGCTTGACCCAAGTAAAACTTTGAAAGGGACCGATACTAATTACTTTATACATTAGATAGTACGTAATACATAATCTATTTTCAGCAGGGACTGAAACCGGTTAATTTTTATTTTCCAAAATACATATTTGACTGAGATACCATGATATTAATTAAGAGTAATGCATACTAAACTTACCACAGTAATTTTTTTAAGTAAATATGAATAAAATCGAAAGAATATTAACAAAAACCTTTATTATACCGGTATAACTCCCATAGTAAATTAACCGGTATTCAGTCCCTGATTTATAGTGTGTAATATGTATCTTGTTCTTTTTTATGTCACATGTCGAAGATCAATCAAAGATCGCCGTTGACTTATAATAATGTTACGGAGATAGGCTTAAGAAAGTTCGAGAAACATTTTTGGTATTATTCAATCACTTAGAGACGTTTTCAGCAAGCTGAAATATGATTTCATTTCACACCCAACACGCATTCTCTTTGTAATTCTTATTAAATGCATTTTTAAATAAGTGTTTTATTTAAAAAATTATAAGTAATACATATATTAATACTTCAGCTCTTCAAACCCTACTCCTATTGTAAAGTAAAGCTGTTGCTGGAAGTACGGTCTATCGTGCCAACGAGACAGTTAAAATAACTTTTACTTCAATGTAAATATTAGGTTTTTTTATATATAATAGCAATTGCCCCCGCAACCCCCCTTGTGGGTTGAATTTCGTAAAATCCGTTCTTAGCTGACCTCTACTCGGCTACCATATTTCAAGTCGCTACGCCTTATGGTTCCAGAGATATCGTGATGAGTGACTATATAGGTGGAAATCTCTTTTATTTATATAGATTGTGAATTCATTAAGATGAACGTTCTTCTTGTACTAAGTAAAAGAGGTGACATTAATACATAGATTATTATTAATTACCATTAATTCAAAATTGTACTTGTATAAGCATTTACGTTGTTGCCTGTTTCATCGTATGTAGACTGGAAACAGTAATTTGCCGCTACACCATAATACAATGTCTCTAATATTATCCACATCAAACTAATTTCACTCATAATTGTAAATATTGACTCGAAATATGATATAGCATCTATAACTGACAATAGTCAATGTAATTAAGAAGGAATTTTCCGTTATATATGGTAACATCGCGAAGACATGTAGAACAAATTACAAGTAAACATTGTATGTGAACGAAATATGATAACGTAATATATTAACAGAACGCGGGACAATTTTCCTCGCAACATAAATTCGCTGACTTAGAAGTTGATATTTTAATATAAAACTTCATATCTCACCGGAAACAAAGACGCCGAGCTATGAATATTAAGTATTTTACAGAATATACACAAACCATTTTATGTTTACTAAGTTTCCAAAGCTGAGGGAAAGTTTTTATGGTGTTGTATAGGAATATCTTTGTTCCGTGTGCCTCATGTGTCATCTTATAAGTTACTAAGTTTATTTTACGAAATTGTCTCAAAGGGAATGCAAATAAAACTCAATAAAATTGACTGTTTTTTGGTAGTCTATTGAAATTCTAAACTATGTACCTATGTATTTTTCTTGTTATCATTGTACTAATACCTATTTGCTTTTGTGTAGTCCTGAATAAATTCATTTAATTTAATTTCAAATTTAATCTTTTCGACATTATACTCGTAATTTTCACAAATTCAAATATTTTCATGAATATATTTAATTTTTAAAGAATAATGGACATAGATTTATACAATGTCCATAACACTTACTAATTATGAGGGGAAAAGATTTTTCCTGAATACAAATAAGTTACTTGAAAATAAAATTAACTCGCAGAAGTACATTGCATACAACCTGTGTACATTATATTCATAAAAAATATTTTCTAAAATCTATTATATTTATTATATATTATATTTATACAAAACATGAACTCATAATGGTCGACATGGAAAATGCAGACTAAACCGAAATTACGTGATTTTATGTTTTTTTAGCAAATTAACAACGGCCAAAACAATTCAGGAAATTATTTCAATAAAATCGTAACAGGGTTGACAAATAGCGTCCTGTTTCAATAGGTATGACATGTTTCAATTAAAACTTGGTGCCGACCCTGCTTCCGGTCCGATCGGTTTCGACGCTCCATTTTACCTGAACTGGATTAATGCTAGATTTGCGATTGATAGCTGCATTTGTTTTAATGTCTGTAGGTAAAACTAAGCGGAGAATATATGCACATAATTCTACTATTACACACTACACTTATATATTTTATTTATTTGAACACCTTTTTTGTATACTGTTTTATAAATCATGTTTTTAAGAAAAACAGAAAATAAAGTAACGTGGTGTTATTGCTCAACGCAATATCTTCCAGGTAACATGGAAAGAAAATGGAATGAAATGAAAGAACATGGAAGTGATGCCTGAGATAGATATAGATAGGAGGAAGTGGTAAAAAGGATATAAGTATGTATAATATGGAATAGAAGAAGGAAATACACATGCACGTAATACAATGCTGGAAAAGAGAGTGATATTTCAGCATTCATTTGAAAATAGGAAGAAATTAATGTTTGTAATATTATTTTAAGTCTTAAGTCACTAATATTATGTTGATGATAAAATATAACGTTATAGTGTATGCTTAAATTAATATTCCATCAAAATGAAGCTTGGTTTAACATTTTTGGTAGTCTTTTGTTTAATTTTAATTAGGAGTCGTTATTATCAAAGGTTTAAGATGGAGTTTCAAATTTCATATAATTTGCAAAATCTAAACTAGAAGTTTACTTTATAAACTATATAGGTATTATATTTACTTTACCAACCAATAGAATATATAATACCAATAGATACGTTAATAACGAAAAGTCCATAATTATTTTAATAACTATACCAATTCATTAATTTTAATCTCAATATCAGAAGAAAATTACTTTTCCAAAGTAGGCTGAGTGGTAAAAAGCTCGCTTAATGGAGGTAATTATCCCACAATTTCGTTTATTAAGGAGCTGAGTTGAAAAATCCTGTAATTATTTTTCCTAAAAAAAATGAAAATTCTATAAGCATAATAGTATTTAAATCTTTTTTCATTCTAAAATGTTGGTACTTTCATAATAGCTTGTTGAGGCGGTAACAACTAAAAGGCCAATTCTTTCAAACCTTTGAAGAGTAACAAATGCGCTGCTAACATCATGTACTTGCTACATAGTGTGACATTTAATTCTATTTTTAAAATATAAGTAGGTAGTTATTTTCTCACAAAAAATATGAGTTGTCGACGTGTTTAGTAAAAAAATTAAATATACACTGCTTCTTTTAACTCTTTCAAATATTATGTTTGCAATAAATTAAGACTAGCTCTGAATAGTCGAAAGTTTAATTTAAAGTTAATCAATTTCTGTTATGTTAAATAAAGGCAGACAAACGCTACAGGATAGATAATGTGTTGTTGACCTGTTTCACTTTGAGAATTTGGAAATCCATAGACAACAGTCGAACCATATAAAATAATAAAATAAACTGCACGGGTCTCCATCTACGTTGGATTTATAACTAGAAGCGACTAGATGTAAAAGAAAAAAATGTTTACAGAAAATTATAATACGTACGATAGATCGGAACGCCTCCCGCCAAAAGATGAACTCTAACGAATGAAATGATGTCATGCAATAATTTTAATAATTTATTTCTCAATTCATAATACAATGATTCTAACTTAGCGAGCTCAAAAACAAAGACCAAATAGAATGAGGTCAAAATTCAAACGCTTCTGTCAGATTAAGTCAAAATATACATAAAATCTAAATCAATCTAATATCGAGTATCTCCTACTAGTCTGTCCACTGTCCAGCCCGCCTAGCATGACCATCAAGATATATCGATCGATAGTGAAGACAAACTAAGATATAAGATATTTCGACATCGATAACTTTGATACCAAGATATCTCAATCGACAAATATCTCCACTTTTGGCATTAGAGGTCGAGAGTGTAAGTCTAATGTTAGACCCGGAAAACATAAAGAGAAAATAATAATCGATTAAAACACGAAAAAACGGTCGACAAAATTTAGTCGTGGTTTTCATGCTAGGCCGGCAGCAAAGTGTCGAAGATGGACTTTTAGTTACGGACTTAGCTTTTCTTCATGAAAGTTACAAAGCAAGAGCTTTGTAGTAACTTTAGTTTTCTAGTCTTGCGAAATAGCTCTATATGGAAATCCTGAAATCTTGATCTACATCGTATCTGTTACTTGAAATATAGGTCAAAAGTAGCATCGTCTTTATTTCTATAACTATCGATAGAATCCTTTTACTCGTAAGGGTTCTAAGATCCATATTACAAGACGTGACTCAGTCTGAATCTAGTTTTGAGACTTTTCAAATTATTTCTTCTATATAGTTTGATGTTTTGACAGTTCTCAAGAATAGATTTCGACTTGAATAATGTCTTGGAATACAGGCCTAAGACTTATTAATGCTTACCAATTTAAAAAAAAATCATCAAAGCATAATATAACTAACAGTAAATTATTCTCTTCTCTATGTTTATTACTAGCGAACCGCCCCGGTTTCGCACGGATCTAAATTTTTGACAAACAATCGTCTCTGCTAAAATATTTTTTTTACCCTCTTTATTTATTTTTTTAATAAAATGTATCCTATGTCTTTTCTAATACCTCTAAGAATATGTGTACAAAGTTTCATAATAAAATCACTTGAGAAGTTTTGGCGTGAAAGCGTAACAAACAAACTTTCACATTAATAATATTCGTAGGGATTTTTGTACCTTCTCCAATCATAATTACACTAAGAACCGCTGATTATTATTACAACAAATGTACGTATTATTGTTCCATAGCAGTAATAGCGTATATTTTCATTGAGGTATATTAAAGTGTCCTAAAGAAACATTTTGAATTCTCTCTCTTTATTCGTTATTTTGATTTTAACAAAACGGACAAATTAAATCGTGGCAGGTATCAAAATGCGAACAAAAAATATCCGTCAAGCTGGCATTGTGTAGCATTAACGATGGATGAAGGTGGATAAAATATAAATCGTGGATCTCGGAGCAAGATTACAATGAATAAGAAATTAGGTGTTTAGTCAGTAGCATCCATCTTTTTATACTGATTTTTAAAGATTTATGAAGATGTAGGTGAACTGTCAAAGGCGTTTTAAACGAACCAAACAAACAGAAGGTATTCCCCGCGGATACATGGGAATTCTGGTATATTAGGAGTCTGTATATCAAACTGAATACTACATTAGCTACTATCATCATTTTGGGAAATTCGAGGGCTCGATGAAAGGGCTTAGTCGTTCCTAAAATTCCAGTAAAGGGTTGCGGATCATGATCACTTGATCACCATCAGATGAGCTATTCTATGTTTAAAAAATATTAATATTAAATTAATAAGGTTGATGTACTCTTAACATTGTATTGTCTTATACTAAATAAACTCCATTTCAATCTAATATTATCATATTACATTAGTGACACAATTGTCTCCATAATAATCTAATATATAAAATTCTCGTGTCACAGTTTTCGTTGCCATACTCCTCCGAAACGGCTAGACCGATTTTTACCAAATTTTATATGCGTAGGTATTCAGTAGGTCTGAGAATCGGCCAACATCTATTTTTCATCCCCCTAAATGTTAGGGGTAGTCCACCCCTAATTTTTTTTTTTTTTTTTTGGACGAAATATTTTGTTTTTATTTTTTTATAATGTGGCATTAAGAAATACATTCAACCCCTGCTTTTTTTGTCAAAAAATCTAGACCCGTGCGAAGCCGGGGTGGGTCGCTAGTGATTTATAAAATACTCGACGGGCTCGTTGGCGCGTTCGGTAGAACACCTGCCGTGCGCATTGATGGGTCGTTGGTTCGAATCCCACCGGGACGACATATTTATAACATTCTGTAAATATGTTTTCCCCACGTCTGGTAACTTTGGCCATTGAACGGGTGGGCTGAATATCGAAATTCCGACCGGGTAACCAACCACAGTTTATAGATGAAAATACCGTGAAGTGCATATTGCGCATTTCAGCTTCAGACTATGGATTTCCGAATGCTCGAACTAAAAAGTCGGTCGACAGCGCATCATTGATTGATGTTCTGTGGCTGGGGCATCACCTATCATATAGTGAACCTCATGCTCGTAACTAACATAAAAAACCTTACCTTAAACTTCTTTAAATCATGTACCTTTAGGCTTTAAGGCTAAAAATATTTATCTAAATTATTAAATATTTTTATGGATTTCCGAAAGCTCAAAATACAACATAGTTCGATAGCACACTGATATGTTCTGTGGCTAACATCAAGTGAGCTTAAAGCTCACCTGTCGATATCTAATATAAAAATTGCGCTAAATAATACAAAGATGTGTACAAGTATAGAAACGGGCGCAACTCTAAAATACATGGGATTTCCTGTTTCCCAAATTTATGTAAAACATCTGATACATTCGGTTCAAACGGTCGTCCCGGAGGAGTTCGTATGTAAACTAAGGTAACATGTGGTTCATATCACGCTCCTAGCTTTTGTACTTTGATTTATTGGGAATACAATATTGAAAACAAAATTACATTAAACACGTAATAAAAAGTTTTAAACATATTTTATGGGCTATATTATTATTAAGTGGTATGCAAGGATCGGAGTATATGGAATTCCGTGATTTTTATCTACCCCAATGAGACAGAGGCGTGATGTTACAGAACTCCTCTAGCGCTGGATCGATTTTGATGAATTTTTGTATGTGTGTTTCAGTTTACCACTGGCTCAGGGTGATTTAGATTCACAATCAATCAAGAATTCAGACAGGAAAGCTTCTGTTGGGCTCGCTAATATATGTAGTTGTATTTATCTCATAGTTTAATAGGTATCACCTTTTTACTGCAATGTGGAGCTAAGAAGGTATGTGGAATGGATTCTGAATAATATTTTAAAAATTTAATTTATATTTGGACCATCTTATACTTCATTTTGGTCATTCCTGCTGTCAAAATTATATGATTTGTATATTTACATCGGTAGAGACTTTAATAAACCTTTACTTAGACTTAAACGAAGCTTAGCAGTTATAAGAAATTAATTATATACTATATAAGCTACCAGTAAATTTAACTACATCGGGAGAAGACAATACTTTAAATGAGGAATTTAATTAAGAAGTAATTACGGCGAAAGGAAATTAGCACGTTAAATTCTAATTTCTGAGGGTGACAGTTAAATCTGGTACAGTTTAAGCTTCGTGGAAATTAAGTCCTTATTTTTGACCATTTTCGCCTAAATTGCTAATTACTGTGATATATTTTTATCAAGCTTAGATAATACTGTCCTTGGCTGTCGAGTTTTAACCGAAATAATAAAGATTTTTGTTAATATTCTTTCGTTTTTAGTCATATTTACTGAAAAAATAAGTGTGGTAAGTTTATTACTCTTTAAAACTATCTCATTATCGTATCTCAGTCAGACACGTATTTTGGAAAATAAAAAAAGCGTGTGATTTTATGTTGTAAAACTGAATAATAATAGTTATGCAGGGTAACGTAAAACTTCATTAAAGAGTACCTCAGCTACAAACTATCCGATTCACAAAACTTATATAAAATGACGTCAAACGTATATCTATACTAATACTCATTATACCTAAAGAGGAAAGATTTCTTTGTTTGTTTGTAACGATTTAACTAAAAAACTACTCGACCGATTTTAAAAATTCTTTCATCGAGAGAATTCTGATAATGCTATTTCAAAATAGTTACATTATTATCAGCGAGTAACAAAGGCCATTTATTATTTATTGTTAGTAAATGTACATTGCACCCATGCGAAGCTGGGGGGGATCGGTAGTGTATTATAATATATCAATAAAGTGTATGTAAGAAGATTGTTTAGATAGTATCTTTCTTATAAAATACTGTTAAATGTAAGTACATGAAATTAACATGTTTATCTGCCTTTAGTTCCTGTTTGTTCCTGTAGTTAATAATCATTGATGGTTTTTTACCTTAAAAATTAATTCAAGAAGATATACGTATACGAGTATTTCGATCTTAATCTAAAGTTGTTAAAACGTCATCTAGACAAATTAAAATGAGTTTCATATGAAATGAAGAAGTTGGCAGTAAAATGAACCCAACATTGTAGCCATCACGTGAGTTCTCGTTCATTTTCTCACTTTACTTTTAGTTTTAACGACACGAACTAGATGGCGCTGCTTTAAAAAAATTGTAAACGTTTTATATATTTTAATATGTTCGCATTTCTAATAATAAAATTATTTTTAAAATATGTGTTTATATTATTTTATTCTGTTAAACTGCCATAACTTTTTATTTAACATTATATAAAAATATGATAAATAAAAATACTCGGAAGATTTGCTATCTAAACTTCAATGTTAATGGGTATATACGAAAGTAAAAATTTAACTGTAATCGAAAGAGTAAACAGCTTTGCTATTTGAAGCGAACTCAGCCATCCAGACGGTCACACATGCGACATAATTATATGACTAACTGCACAATACTAAAGATCCAAAAATAATAGCCCTATTGCATTTCTCTCCTGTGAATCAATATAAAATTAGTAATGCGTTCCTACGTAACGCAAAAAGTCGGTTTAGGTCTTGGACTTATTATTTGTTATAAATGAAATATATTAATTTCTGTCTTGTTGTTGCAACTGTGCTTTCTACTATTTATGGAGATAGAACGATAGGTAAGCAAAATATATTTGATAAAACATTTCAAGGTCTATGTTTTCTCTCTCAGTTTTTGAGTAAATTTTTGCCACAAGGCTTGCCTAATCACTTAGAGCAGTAATATTATAAATATTCGAAATTTCAAATAGTACATGAAAGAAAATTAGAAATATCTATCTATGTTCAAATGCTAATTGAATTTGATGAGGCATGTTCAAAAACAGTGCTCACATATACAGTTAAAATATTTATTACAATGATATTTTAATAACTATGTAGATTTTTTTTTTTTTTTTTAAATTTAGCTTAAAATTATAATTATCTATTTTAGGTGCTATATTTGACGATGGTAGTTTTCTCTTGGAAGCGGCATTTAACTTAGGAATATCAGATGCCTCCGAAAATGAAGAGAATCCATTTATAGCCAGCGTCATTAAGACATCTCCAGGTGACCTAATTGAAGCAGAGAATGCAATATGCACACTTCTTGAGGTTCGTTTCTTTTATTATTATTAAACAAATAAATTATATATAATTTCTATAAAGATAAAATATCATTATAGAGCAACGCTTTAGGGATATTTGGACCAACAAGTATCACTACACTGCACCACGTTCAAGCGATTGCTGATTATCTTGAAGTACCACAGATAATTACCGAGCCCGTGACAACACAGAATCGAAATTGGTCTGCAGTTAATTTATACCCAAATCACATGGCGTATTCACAGGTTGGTATGCTCGGATAATTTATACGAGTTCACAAAAAGTAATTTTAAGAAAAGTTTTTATACATTTTCAGGTTTTTGCAGACATTATAGCAATGAAAGGTTGGACAGATTTCACTATAATTTATGAAGGCGCTGAACTTTTGCCGTTTCTTGATAACATTCTCAATATTGAAGACTTAGATGCTGATGAACATATTGTAATAAGTGTGATACAACTTCCCGATGGAGATGACTTTAGGTTCGTATTTTCTTATTATTTCATTACATTAATTAGTATCTTTAGACATTTATATTATAAAATATTTTGTTAAAATATGCAAGAAACAAACTTAAAGTGTATTTAATAAAATTATCACATATTAAAGATTATTTTTTAACTTCTAGGTCTCAGTTAAAAACGATTAAGGCTTCTGGTTCCGTAAACTATGTTGTCAGTTGTAGTAGAGATAACTTACCGTCATTTTTAGAACAAGCACAACAAGTTGGTATAATGTCGGATGAACATAGCTACGTTATTATGAATCCTGATTTTCATACCCTTGACATTGATCCTTACAAACATGGTGGATCAAATATAACAGGTAAATTTTTAAAATAAGTTTGTAGAGCTTTTTTATTCTTACGCACGGCACTACCTACCTTTTCTTGAAGCGTTTAGTCGTATTTTTGTATCTTGTAATTTTGGTCTGGTAGTGCTAGAAAGTCCAAAATTTCAGGATATGGTATTAGTAGAGTACTTATAGATATCAATAATATACAAATGTATATTATATATTATTGACATCTAAAATACTCAGATTTCGTCACTCACTCCCTGACTGATGATGATGAAGTCATAGAAAGCTGAAATTTGGTGTGAAAGCTAGATAGGATTAGCACACAGATCACATTAAAATTTAAGACTAGAATTCACGCAGATAACTACATACTATGATGAGAGGGACGGTTAGGTTAGGGCGTGTAAAGCTAGGAGCTTGGTTCTCCATAAGATCCGATAACTTTTTTACAGTGTAAGCAATATGTTCAAACTCGTCTTGTTACTTTACATGAAAAAGTTTTTGTATAGGTATATACCGTATTGTCCTTAGTAATCTCCTATTAGACTAAATCCTCGCTTACCAGGATATCAGGCAGGATGGGGTCATATGCTTATATATTCTTCATAAAAAAATACTATACTGAAGGTTAAATAACAATTGTTTAAAGGCATTCGGTTTTTTGATCCTGAAATGGAGGATATACAAAAATTTATTACCGCCTTAAACGAAGAAGTGAACAAATTATCTGAAGGTCAAATAGAAACTGCTATTGAAGGAAACAGTCTAAATCTAAACCTAGCTCTTGTTTATGATGCAGTTATTCTATACACATCTGCTATTAAAACAATGGGATTAGAAGAAGGCGGGAATATAACTTGTGATGCTCAAGAAACTTGGAATTTTGGTTCTAGTATAGTAAATTTTATTAGAACTGTAAGTATGGTTTTTTTAATGAAATTTCTCGATACAAATATGTATAATAATAGTCACATTCTATATACAATTTTTAAATATAGATGGAATTAGATGGCTTAACAGGAGTTATCAAATTTGATGAAGATGGTCTCCGTTCAGAATTTGAAGTTGATGTTCTTGAAGTGATGGCGCATGGGTTTGAAAAGGTATTGAAGGAGAAGACATAGAAATTCATTTTAATAAAAATTTAGTATTAGTTTTTATTGAGTAAGTATTAATTTTAGATTGGAACGTGGTCATTAGAAGATGGTTTTACTGAAATGAGAAAAATCGTACCTGCCGTTGAGCAAGAAGGCACGGAGTCAATGAAAGGAAAACATTTTATTGTTCTTACTGCCTTGGTTTGTTTATATTTCGTGGTTTATTAATTGAATGAATTTATATTCAAGTTCTTCAATTAAAAAACTATTTCAGAGTGCACCCTACGGTATGCTTAAAGAATCGTCAGTAAAATTAGAAGGGAATGATCGCTATGAAGGTTTTGGAATAGAAATCATAGAAGAACTAGCCAAAATGAATGAATTTAACTTTACCTTCGAAATTCAAGAAGACGGTGTTTACGGATCATACGATATTAAATTAAAAAAATGGACCGGTATGATGGAAAAAATTATGGATGGTGTAATTATCATATTTTTTTCTTTTAATTCCTCGATACTTTTATTCTTATAAAATTAAGGTTTTACATAATACATATGAAACTAACTCTTAAAGAACCCGTATATGGACAGTTTTGCTTTCAGTTTTAATTGACTGAATGCGAATCCGTATCGTGTGTGTGTAAGTGTTTGGCCTTAAGATAAGATTTCACCGTGTGTGTGTGTACAAATCAGTTCAGGCAAAACTGATAGAGTTTTGCCTGATCTAATGCCTCTCCATGTATTACACGCTTTAATATGGAGGTAAGCGAGAGTTTAATCCGCTGTGCTCTAGTGGCGTCGACAGGTGACGTAAAATTATCTTTAGGCCTTTTTCTAGCACTAAAGTATTACTCTTTAAGAAGTATGTAAAGTATATGTAAATAGTATATAAACGCATAAACATATAATTAATATTATCTTAATTGTTCTATGTATCTGTTAGTTCTTTTCCTCATTTTTACTTAATATTGATGTTTTTCAGAGAGCTGATTTTGCAATAACTGATCTGACAATAACATCCCAGCGACAAAAGGTTGTAGATTTTACAAGTCCTTTTATGAATTTAGGAATAACTATTTTATACAAGAAACCAACTAAAGAACCGCCAGATCTTTTCTCTTTCATTTCACCATTTTCGTATCAGGTAAGACTTTGTAATGTCAGATATTAATAGACGAGGTCGAGCCTAGGCAAGACGCTCACGTGACAGTAAATGATACCATCATGAAGTCAGTCAATGATGCTCGAAATCCATATACTGTAATGTCTAATATGCGCTACTTCACAGTTTTTTTATCTATGAAAGTTGGTTCGTTACTCGGTTTTAATTTCGATATTCTTTTCACCCGTTACATGCCTGAAGTGACCGACGTAAGGAAAAATAACATTAACATGTCATGCCGGTGGGATTCGAACTCGCGACTCATCGGAATTGATGTTACTATGTAATATAATCCTAGTGACCCACCCCGGCTTCACACGGGTGAGTAGAAATTACTGTGGTGTAATAACTCTCAGTCCGCTGGATTTATTCTGACATCTTTAACAATTATCCTCATATTTCAAATAAATAACACTAAACATTAAACTATACGTACTATCTTTCCTCTTAAATCACTTTATCTATTAACGAAAACCGCAATGAAATCCGTTGCATAGTTTAAAAGGTCTAAGCGCACAGAGAGACGTACGGCGGGAAGCGACTTTGTTTTATACTATGTAGAGAAAACTTTTCTTGTTATACTTTCAGGTTTGGGGTTGGCTTGCCGGAGCATATGTGGGAGTATCAGTATTGCTTTTCATATTAGGAAGATTTGCACCAGAAGAATGGCAAAATCCTTATCCATGTATAGCTGAGCCTGAAACACTGGACAATCAGTTCACACTGGCAAATTCGTTTTGGTTTACACTGGGAAGTGTTTTGACACAGGGTTCTGAAATTGCTCCAATGTAAGTAATTAAGTTTTTTATTTAATAAATTTTACTTAACCATGATATTATTTTTTTAGTTTAAAAAATATGTAGGACAGGTGACATATTTTTCGACAAAGGCGCATGACATTCAGTCAATGATGCGCTGTCGACCTACTTTTTACTTCGAGCATTCGGAAATCCATAGACTGAAACCGAAACGCGCAATGTGCACTTCACGGTTTTTCCATCTATGCATCCAATTTTTTTATTCATTCATTCATTTTCATAGGTGATTCTTTTTTTGTAGAGCTGTATCTACACGAATGGCAGGTAGTATGTGGTGGTTCTTCACTCTAATTATGGTGTCATCTTACACAGCCAACTTAGCTGCATTCTTGACTGTTGAATCAAAATTTTATGCAATAAAAAGTGTTTCAGATTTAGCAAATAACCCATACAATATAAAATATGGTGCTAAAAATGGTGGAGCTACTTTCAGCTTCTTTAAGGTAAACTAAGTGTACAAAAAAGAATTTCTTATATAATTTTTAAGCACATTTCGTTATATATATTTCCGTTTTATTTTGCAGGAATCTGACAATTTACTTTATCAAAAAATGTATCAATATATGGAGAGTCATCCAGAATTAATGACGAAAACAAACGACATTGGATTGGAGTGGTAAACATGCATTTCTAACTTAACTTTATGAACAACAAAATATAATAGTATTGTCTTTTATTAACGCGAGTATCACACATTTAAATAAAATACTGTATACCGGATTAAAACGTGATTTATTATTTATATTGTTTAAATTAATTATTTATCCCGACGTTTCGGATGCTTTTCAGCAACCGTGGTCCTGTCTGCCCGTGACCACGGTTGCTGAAAAGCATCCGAAACGTCGGGATAAATAATTTAAACAATATAAATAATAAATCGCGTTTTAATCCGGTATACAGTATTTTATTTAAAAATATAATAGTACTATAACTCATAGAGCAACACGGGCCACCGGCGAACCGGAGGGGAGTAGCCATAGCGTTCGTTACCGATACCAAACAATCTGCCATTTTTTGCGGGGGGAAACCTGCGCTATGTGTGCGTACTCAAGTTCGCACACACAATCAATCGTCTGTCACTACGAAACTCACACCGTGACAATTAAAAAATACACTAACAATTTCACACACACATTTAAACATTCCGTGTCATAACAGTATAAATAAATGGCGTAACTACACTGACAAGTCCTTTTAGCCGTAGTTGCAACAACTGTCGATACGCAGTATCGATAATTTCAAGAACTGGGTTAGGGAAATTAGGTTTATAAGTGATACAAAGGACTTAATTTATTACGTACTACAATAATACAAAATGAACTTGTCGGGTAATGCGCACGTAGAAGGTCACGGAGAGTGGACCATGAGTTGGTACATAATAAAATCTTCGAAATAATTTGAAAAATACTTCGTTATTATATTTATTTCATATATCCCTTAAAGGAGATGGAAACGATTACATAAAACTTTGGGCCCCCAATGTTACAATATGAAATTGATGTGAATTAATAGATTGAGACTTAACAGTCCTTCGATGAAAATTCTATTAGTTTTGACAATCTGAGAGCCGAGTTATTAGAGTTTTAAGTAGTAAAAGTAAGGTTATGTTACAATCAATAACTGACATAAATATATCATAAATCTGTGACCAATGATATTTGTAGTTGTCAAATCGTAACAATTCCTAAATGACTACAATCGGGAAAGCACTCAGACTCAAAACGTTGAAAACACGAAACGAATTAGCACAGAGTAAACAACTGTCATGCGGCATGCCAATGACAGACTAAAATAAAATATCGATTTTAATCGATAAAAAATCGATAATTATGTATATTAATTTTCTTTAATTAATAATTTATATTTTATTTAATAACATAACTGTAATTATATGCAATATATTGTATTTAAAGTGCATTTAATTACTTTTGAGTTAGTTACCTTGTCCAAAGGTTTTTTTTTGTGATTGTGTAATCGATTCAATTAATCGAGAATCTCAGGAAAACTATATTTCTCATATTTCTCCTCTCCCAGATTGAGAATTGAGCTGATTTTTTATATAATAAGATTAAAAATATGTCATTTTTCTAGATCATATCGCAATTATTAAATTTGGGTTACACAATTTTCCATATCCTTTGGATTTTTAGGAAATAAAAAAAACATTACGGTTGAAGTTTACACTAAGTGATTTTAATAAATGTGCTAACGCGCGTAAGTATTATATTATATTTTAACAATATAACTATATTATCACAATATAATATTTGAATCAGAAAATTTAATCTCAAAACTGTCTCTGTATAGAAGACTCCTTTGCCACTTTTTTTCGATAACTTAAAACAATCCGACAACAACACTATCGCTCGGTGACAGCGACTTCTCGGAAATAAACTCGGATCAGTCGCTCGACAGATCCGCGTATTGTATGAGCCCATATGAGCCCTCATACAATACACGGATCTGTCGAGCGACTGTGTTGGTAAAAAAATCCGAAACAACACGACCGATAATATTGTAATTTTTTAAGTTTTAAAGAAGTAAATAGTAATAATATGATTAAAAAATACCTACATATGAAAGATAACGCTATCTTTTTGTAAATTTGACGTGGCAGATATTTTTTGGCAACAAGAAACACAAACAATTCGGCATTTTTTTAGGAGGTCGATTCAGTCGCGCATCTGGATTTAGTCTAGTGAAAAGTGTGGCTACAACTAGTTTTATTGTACGCATAGGACCATTTGGACTTGTACTTTGACAGAGGGGAACGCCTGCGTATGGCTACTCCCCTCCGGTTCGCCGGTGGCCCGTGTTGCTCTATGACTATAACTCCACAACCTGGGTTAACTTTCAGATATTTATTAAAGTTAGCGCGTTTGATAAAACTGCTTCCTTGTTCTCCGATGGGTCGTTCGAATCCCGCCGGGCAGACATGTTTAAAATTTTCTGAAAGCATGTCTTCCGAACGTTTGGTCACTTTTGGCTTTAAACGGTTGGGAGAAATATCGAAATTCCGAATGATTAACGAACCACCGTTCATAGATGGAAAAACCATGAAATGCACGTTGTGCGTTTTGGTCTCAGTCTATGGGTTTCCGCTTATTCGAAGAAAATTGACCGATATTGTGTGTTATCTACCATCGAGTGAATTTCATGCTCGCTTGTCGATATGTGATATCCAAAAAACGATTAACACCCTTCAATCTGTAGGTCAACCGCACATTTTTCTGACAATGAGTTTATTTATACTTTGATCTTAACTATTACACGTATTACATAATGTTTTTGATCCAGGTTGTAGAGATACAGTAAAGTAACATTTCTAGTCTATTCTAATATTACAAAGAGGAAAAATTTGTTTGTTTGTTTGTTACGATTTAACTCAAAAACTACTCGACCGATTTTAAAAAAATTCACTAATAGAAAGCTACATTATCAGTGAGTAACATAGCTTTTTGTGTATAAGTAGTACATCTAAATTACACCCGTGCGAAGCTGGGGCGTATGAAATGTATTGTATAATGAGTTATGGATTTAAGGGTCAAGGATGAAAATAAGAATTACGCATTTCTGATGGAGTCAACGTCGATTGAATACATGGTGGAACGAAACTGTGATGTGGCACAAGTTGGAGGACTTTTAGATAGTAAAGGATACGGTATTGCAATGAAGAAAAGTAAGTACCTCTGATATTTCGATAAGCA
This sequence comes from Anthocharis cardamines, assembly GCA_905404175.1. NCBI lineage: Eukaryota > Metazoa > Arthropoda > Insecta > Lepidoptera > Pieridae > Anthocharis > Anthocharis cardamines. Next base: position 5,988,192 of record FR989961.1, read on the forward strand.
ATTTGATTAATAATATGTATTGATTTATACATGTTTGGATTATAGCCGGTATATTTATTTTCCTCTTTTGCACATGTTACATATTCCTATTTTTATTAAAAATGGCTGGACTCTCCGATTTATAAACAGTTACGGCCTTATTCATAAACGAATTATAAACTTGATAGTTAAAATATATTTTGTTTCTTTCATTCTGTAGTCTTTTTATTTTCGATAGAGCGACACAAAACATATGTTAAATATATATATTTATGAATAAGGCCGTTAGTACATATCGAAAGATGATTCGATATACAATCACCGTTCGTATACAGAAAAGTTTTTATCTTCATTTTGGATGGTATATCCGAATTCTGAAGTGAAGTATGATTTACGGAATACATCGAATAAATTTAAAAAAAATTGTTATTTCCTCATTAATTAATTATCTACCTATTTAATTAGTATAATTTAATTTATAAATTAATATGTAATTAGTAATACGCATTTGTTGTTTCTAGATTCACCTTATAGACAACCAATGAGTGAATCCATACTACAATTGCAAGAACAGGGAAAAATTACAAGAATGAAAGATAAATGGTGGAAAGAAAAACGAGGGGGTGGTGCTTGTGCAGTACGTATAAATATGTATTTCAGGGCATATTATGCGTTTCGTGCTCAGTCTAGGGATTCCCAAATGCTCAAAGTATACAACAGAGTGACAACGAATCATTAACTGACGGGCTCGTTTTGACGGGCTCTTTGGCAGTTCGGTAGAACACCTGCCGTACGCATCGATGGGTCGTGGGTTCAAATCTCACCGGAACGACATGTTTATAATTTTGTGTAATCGGGTGGGAGGAATATCGAAATTCCGACCGGAAAACGAACCACCGTTCATAGATGGAAAAACCGTGAAGTGCACATTGCACGTTTCGGTCTCAGTCTATGGATTTTCGAATGCTCGAAGTATAAAGTAGGTCGACAGCGTATTCATAACATACAAAAATACAAATATTTCCTCTTTATAATATTAGTATAGATATAGATAGTATACATAAAAAAACTGATATTCTGAGGCCGAAGTATCACTACCATCAAGTGACCTTTCGCTTGAGCTCGTCTGTCGATAACTAACATAAAAAAATAAAGCCTTTATTTGTATTCAATTTATATTTATCCTAAGTAGAAACTGTTTGATCTAGTCCATGAAATTCCTTAGGATGACGATGCAAGTAGCGGTGACGCTCAGCCCCTAGTGTTGGCTAACGTGGGTGGAGTATTCATTGTGTTGGCGGCTGGTTCGGGTCTTGCGGTCGTTTGTGCCTTCTTTGAAATGATAGTTGATGTTTGGATGATAGCTCGCAAGGAAAAGGTAAAGTGCTTCTTTGTCATTAGATGATCGTATAAAAGATACGTTTTAACAATGCGGAGTTGAGCAGAGATGTATGAATTAATATATCGATGTTTAACAGGTAAAAAGAAATAAGCGACAGTTTTTGCAAAATAGACCTATTTTCTTTTTTGCCTTTTCTTTCATTATTTGGCTTTTATTTCTACGTCATTTTGTCTAAGTTTTATGAATCTACGAATTTTTTTTTGTCGTTCATATATTTTTTTAGTTTATTCCGAACTTTAAAATATTTTCTTGTAAAGTTGTGGAATGGCGGTTATCCCTATTTAGCTGTTAGCCATCGATATATTATAATTGTGTCCCTAAACATATACGAGGACAATATATAATCATAATTATAGATCCACCTAGCCTTGGAGTATATACTTCTTTTCAATTTGTGTATTCATAAATTTAAACTTTTTGAACTTTTTGAAAAAAACACTGAAGGGCTTCAAAAAAAGCTCAGAAATAGCTATTTTTTAATACGTTAGACCCGCAGCCCCGCTCCGAATTTAATGTTTTTATACTTAAAACCATTTTCTATTATGGCCAGCGCTTGTGGCAACCAGTGCCTTTTTATTTGGAAATTCCTACTTGATTATACTAAGCTCTTTATCCTAAAACGACACTAACGTCCTAATCTGAACACAGTTGTGGCTTACTACTTCATTTTACATAAATCATAAATGGCTGTTTAAAACTGATTAATTGCTTTATTAATAATGCCCACAAAAACGTCAAATAAGTTGAAACTCCTTTTGTGTTTTTAGAAAAACAAACAAACTCAAACTTAAAAAGTACTTTTTACTTAAGTGTACATATTATGTATCATACTTATTGATCTCGCAATGTACCTAAGTATTACTCGTGTCCAAATTAAAACCTTTATTGCTTGAATAAAATACTAATGTAATGTAGTGTCAGATAGGACTTCACTTTATAATGTAGTTGAAAAATATTACTTTAATATAAACTGATTTGTTTTCTTAAATCACGCCAGTAAAGTCGTCAATCAGCATTTATAAATACATTTCCTATTGAGGACTTAAACTTAAAATAAAATTATAAAAAAAAAATCGAAAACCTAAACTAAATGTGCAAACTTAAACAAAAAATAAAAAATAAATATTTTAATTGCTTACTTCAAAGCAAGAACCTTAAATTGGCTCGTCCATTAACAAAATTATTGATACTTATATGTATATTTACATATTTAAAATGTCTTTAAATATTAAATAGATATAATATAAGTATCAATAATTTTGTGATTGTCCTTTAAGGTTATTAAAATAGGTCTCGCTTTGAAGTTATTAAAATATGGGGCCACCTCTGAAATACGACCTACCAAACTAAAAAAGAATCATCAAAATCCATGAATAGTTGTCGGAATTATCGCGTAACAAACATACAAACAAAATGTAAATACAGAATAGCGCTCTAGAAATTACTTGCCGACTAGTGCAAGTTAGACCCAATATTGCTATCAAATTTTTGTAAAAGTCTCACAATTTAATAAATGTGTACATATTATTGATGTCTTGAAATTTTCTCTACATAGGTATCCTTCAAAGAGGAATTGATAGCAGAACTGAAATTCATCTTTAGCTTCAGTGGCGATGTAAAGCCTGTAAGACATAGAGAATCAACCAGCAGCGGCTCGAAAGGTTCTAAAGGAGAAAATGTATTAGACGAAGAGGAATCCCATAGGAATCTTGAGCTTGATCTAGCTCCAACTCCACATTCTGAGAGGTCCAGCCATTCACGGCATACTTCACACAGCAGGCGACAAAGCAACGCAAAACAATTAACTGCTCTGCGTAAGTTTAGTAAAGATTGAATTTGAATTGATTATAATATATTACAGATTAATGTAATATCGTTTACATAATGTTCTGTTAAATCATTTAAATTAAATAAATAATATAAATACATGTTGGTATTTTGTAATACATATAATATGTCTCGCCTCTTTCTCATTAGGGTAGGCAGACCATAAGAATAAGATGGGATTGGAATTCTTTTGTTTGTTCTTTATTAACTCCCAAAAAGGAATTCCTAAATAATTACTTTAAACTACCCTCGGCCTCCCACCATTCGTAGTACTACACTTACACTCGTTGGGATCCGATTTATTTCATAAATAATGTGGTTTGTGTTATGTAAGTATAATCTATCTACGTATATATAAAACAAAGTCGTGTTAGTTACACCATTTATAACTCAAGAACGGCTGCACCGATTTTAATGATAGCTTATTTGTTGGATTCGTCTATGTACCGAATAATAGAATAACTATTAAAATATCGAAAAATATATAAAACAAAGTTGTGTTAGTTACACCATTTATAACTCAAGAACGGCTGCACCGTTTTTAATGATATCTTATTTGTTGGCATCGTCTATATCCCTAAGAAAGCTATGATAAAAGGGACATTAAATAAAGAAAATATTTTGTTTAAGGTTTTAAATTTATATACATTTGTCTTGCCATAATATTGGCTTCACAAATAAAAAAATACGAGACGTGAGCTGTCAGTTTCGGAAGATAGATAATTTATTTTAAAATTAATTTTCTATATATTTTATTTTTTTCGATATTTTAATAGTTATTCTGTTATTCGGGACATAGACGAATCCAACTAATACGATATCATTAAAATTGATGCAACCGTTCTTGAGTTAAATGGTTTAACACGTAATATTGTCTTTTATTAACGCGAGTATCACACATTTAAATAAAATACTGTATACCGGATTAAAACGCGATTTATTATTTATATTGTTTAAATTATTTATCCCGAGCGACGTTTCGGATGCTTTTCAGCAACCGTGGTCGCGGGGAGACAGGGATAGATAAATAATTTAAACAATATAAATAATAAATCGCGTTTTAATCCGGTATACAGTATTTTATTTAAAGAGTGTAACACGACTTCGTTTTATATATACTTATATAGATTTTATATTTATTATTAATAATTGAATTTATTTTATTAGATAACCAAATACCTAGGTGCAATTAGACGTAGCATTATTATATATTTCTCGAGATATATAATCATTTGACCCATTTCCTCGTAAGTTAATCAGATCTCCGTTTGAGAAATGGCGTATCAGCCCATTCCAAAGAAGCCTTCATCAAGACCACCCTAATGAAGTTAGTTTGATTGAAGAGGTCAATTCGTATCTCTATAGGAATTCAATTTCTTGTACCGAAATTTTGTAAACAGCAACACTTCGGAAACTAGTAATTTGTTGAATAAAAGCAATATTCAATATGTCTTCAAATTATTTAATAGCTTCTTAAACACTATTTTTTAACATAATAAACATATCGTCCCGGCGAGATTCGAATCCGCGACCCATCGGATCGCAATTTATGTGTTCTACCTAACGAGCCAACGAGGCCGTCAGAAATCAAAAACTATGTAATGTTCAAAATAAAAATGTTTATTTCATAGTAATAATTATCATATCAGATAATCTAATATATAAAATTCTCATGTCGCGGTGTTTGTGGTTAAACTCCTCCGAAACGGCTTTCCCGATTCTCATGAAATTTTGTGTGCATGTGCATCGGTCAATATCTATTTTTCATCCCCCTAAATGTAAAGGGTAATCCAACCCAATTTTTTTTTTTTCAATTTTAGATAAATTTCTTTTTTAATTTTTTTATGATACAGCATTATAGTAAATACATATAACCCTATATTTTCACTCTTCTATTATCAACCCCTGCCTTTTAGAAATTATTTACATGGCAAAACAACGATTGCCGGGTCAGCTAGTCTAATATATACAATTTCCATGTCACAATGTTAGTTACCGTACTCCTCCGAAACGGCTTTACCGATTTTAACCAATTTTTATATGCGTATTCAGTAGGTCTGAGAATCGGCTACTATCTATTTTTCATACCCCTAAGTGATAAGGGTTTGTTCACTCTTAAATATTTTTTTTTAATTTTTGGACGAAATTTTTTGTTTTTATTTTTTTTATAATGTGGCATTAAAAAATACATACAACCCTAAATTTTCACTCTTCTATTACCAACGCCTGCTTTTTTTTGTCAAAAAATCTAGTGCCGTGCGAAGCCGGGGCGGGTCGCTAGTAGTCATAATATATAAAGAGGAAAGATTTGAATGTTTGTTTGTTACGATTTAACTCAAAAACTAATGGACAGATTCTTAAAATTTTATCAACATTCCTTCCATTCATTTATCCATGAGGCTATAGGTATTTATTATTAGAAAAAAATTAGGAATCCCTATAAAACTTTAATATTGTAACCCAACGTGTTAAAAAAATATAAAGAGAGAAGATTTGTATTTTGTTTGTCTGTAACGAATAAACTCAAAAACTACTCGACCTACTGAACTCCTCTTATGTAGAGTAGATAACATTAAAGTCGACCTAATACGACTATTAATCGTTGTCATATTTTATATAAGTTAAGTGGCAATTATAAGCTTGAAATTCATTATTTTTACAAACTATACGAGAAGAATATTCCTCGCAGGGCAATTTATCCGGCTAATGGATGCTCCGTGAATGATTGTGGTCACTGGGGTCGGTGTCCGTTTCGCGGAGTCCACTAAAATAATAGCCAGTATACATCATGCCAACTATGCAGATCTAGACTTTGTATAGAAAAACGTACTTTGTTATAATATAAGACACCCCATCTTGTTAAATTACTTACATTCATTCAAAACACAACACGCATACTGATACCAGAGTAAAGGACTGATTGAAGCTTTGGTGGCCGCTCAATTTTTTTTATCATAGATATCGATAGACGAGCATGAGGTGATACCACAGCCACAGAATATCAGTCAATAATGCGCATTCGACCTTCTTTTTACTTTGAACTTTCAGAAATACATAGGTTGAGACCGAAACGCGGAATGTACACTATGTAATGTATTTCACGGTTTTTTCATCTGTGGTGGTTCGTTATCCGGTCGGAATTTTGATATTCTTACTGTTCATATATATTTAGTTATTTTTTTATTGTGATAATATTATGTATACTTTGCTCCCGATACTATTAAAAAAAACTTAATTATTCTTTTATTAATTATATACTTACTTTTATATCCTCTTACATACATATAATACCCCAAACATCAATTCCTTTCTATCCAGGTTGCCTGGAAGAAATTGTTTAGAATAATAAGGAACTTACTGTACTTCTGATTTTTAGATGTATTCTATAGGTTAAGTTTTATAATAATAATATCAATCTACCTTCTACTTTACAAAAGTTTACTATGATTCTTTCATTTAAAATATGAATATTGGTAAAAACTTAATTTTTCATACATATATGATCAGATTAAATCATGTCGATGAGTTTCATACACCGCGCCACTTTTGTAGATTAAATTTTCACTCACTTAAGCTTGATTGTTCAAAACACTACCCTTTTATTAATTAATAATTTTAATTATTCTTCGGAAAGATATATTATACAAGCAGTAGCGTAGCTATCATAGGGCAAAGTGGTGCAGTGCACCGGAGCCCTGAACCTGAGAGGGGCCATGGGCTTTGGAAAGTGGAGGAGGCAGCTCTTAAAGCTAGAAAAATTCTCACAGGAATTTATTTTTTCAAGAATGTAAGAATGAAGAAGAAAGAAATGAGCTTTTATAACGCCGATAATGGACACACCGAGCGCCCTTGATAAGTAATAATTTGCAAATAAATAATTTTGTGCAGTTGCTGAAATTTAGCCGGAGGGGAGATTGCGATTTTTTCTCTGCACCGGGGCCCTTGTCCACCTTACTACGCCACTGTATACAAGTAAAGTAGTAAGGGAAAGACGAAACTCCCTTTTAAATCTATCCAGTAAATCAATCAATATTGACATAATATAGAAAATTACAGTAAATATCAACTCCGTAAGAATAGATGGCATTAATATTGCAACTTTGTGACGTTTCAAAAATCAGACAAATGTCATCTTTCTATCTGCCTATGACGATGGTTGTTGAAAAGCATCCGAAACGCGCGTCGTCGGGAGAAATAATTTAAAGAACATAAATAATTAATAAATCGCGTTTAAATACAGTATACAGTATTTTATTTAAATATCCATTAAATCTCTTAGTTGATCGAAGTATTGTTTTATAACATAGCTATAGCATAGCTTGTCTAAAAACTACTAAGACCTAAATCTAAAATAAACCTCAAAATCTGTATTTTTAATAGACATTCACACCTATTCGTTAAGCCAAATAAACAAGATGAAGATTTTAACACATTCACCGCGGCACTGATGTACTTTCCATTCCTGTATTACGGGGTATTTTAGACTATTTGGACTATCTATCATTTTAGCTGCATGAGGCCGTATGAGCCTCGTAACGTTTTAAAAAACTTTAATACTTTTTGGGTTATATCATATATAAAATAATTTATTTGTTTGTGTTTTGATCAAATTAAATAACGAATGACATCTAAATTTATGTTTTTCTCCACCGAACCGCATGTGAGACACGTACGAGTACAAGGCGACTTAGACCGTGTTAAGCATTGAACGTGTTAAAATCGATAGCTTAAAATCATTTGTTGGCACTTTTTAAAGCGATCTTAATCTTAAATACATAGGTTCCTATATTTTTCTAAAACTAAACAAATTAGGAACTAAATGTTGCCTTCAGTACGTATCTACACATGCGTACTTTAGTTATGCTTAATACATGTTAAATACTTTTATATATAATAGCAACACGCCCCGGCTTCGCAAGGCTGCAGTATAGATGTATTTATAAGGATTTTTTTAAATCCAGATCAATGGAAAAATAACGTAGAGCCAGAGATATAAGTACCTTAAGCACCTTAGATTACCTCACAAACTTCTTTATAATAGGTATTAGTATGGATTATCACAGCTTTACTCAGGAAGGAACACGGATAATGATATAATACCAAGAAGGTTACGGAAATTGAAATCTTTATGGTATCACATTGTCATGTTAGCGCAACGTCATAATTTAGCCAAAATAAAATATGCTTGCGGTTCACAGTACTTTTATGTCGTAAAACAAAAGGAGTTAATAAATCTTTGAGCCTGCGTGGAGCTGAAAAGAAAGTGATTATTTATATCTAAGGTTACACGCTTTTTCCGTTCCGATCTTATATAATGTTTAATGTGGCGTTTGGATGGCCATATAACATGAGGTATCTAGAAATAGGACACATAAAATACTCAAATTCGAACGGCACCAATCTGAGGCTGAGGTATCATGGTTGACCATCAAGTTACCACGCTACACCTGTAAATTTTAATTCCAATCGCTTACTTAAGATCTAGAGTACATATTTAAAAAGAGATATATGTATATATAATTTAAATCGTATTAATAGCAAAAATATTGAAAAAACTAGTGGGAGCAAAATCCTAACATGCTTAGAATATTTAACAATAATGCACAAAATTCTATTACTTTGATTATTACCAAGAAAAAAGATATACATTTAGTGTAACAATAATAATTACAAAAAAGTCTATTATTTCTGTTATTTTTTAAAATAAATTTAATAACAACATGGAGTTGACACTGTATTGCTTAAAAGCGTCCAATTAAGCTGCTTAATGTTAAGTTCTATAAACATTGCCTGAGATATTTCGTTTTGGTGACCAGTTTTTGCGTTTTCATGATTGTCAATCAAGGAACAACCTATCAACAGCTTTGTTGACGATTTTCGAATACCGTTACACATCAGTGACATTAATACATTAAACATAACGATTATTTTAATTTCCTTTTTACTTTTGTATTACACAGCGGTTGTCCACGGCTGCAGCGTAAATATTTTTAAAAGTTGTTTATATGCAGATTTATTTTGAATGATTTATATATATTTTTCCTTATTGCTTTGTTGGTTCATGGTAGGACTAGGAACAAAAAAAATTGTACCTTTTTATGTTAGATATCGACAGACGAGCATGAGGTTCACTTGATGGTAGGTGATACCCCACTCACAGAACATTAGTCAATGATGTGCTGTCGATCTACTTTTTACTTCGAGCATTCGGAAATTCATAGACTTAGAGTGAATGTCTTCACGGTTTTTCTATCTATGCGTTGTGGTTCGTTACCCGGTCAGAATTTCGATATTCCTTTCACTCGTTTAAACCCCAAAGTGACTAGACGTAGGAATGACATTATTTTTAAACAAAATTATAAAGATATCGTCCCTGCAGGATTTTATGGAAAAATTTTCCAATATATAATAATATATTATAAAGATGGAAAAACCGTGAAGTGCATATTGCGCGTTTCGGTTTCAGTTTATGAATTCCGAATGCTAGAAGTAGAAATTAGGTCGACAGCGCATCACTGACTGATGTTCTGTTGCTGAGGTATCACCTACCATCAAGTGAACCTCATGCTCGTCTGTCGATATCTGAAATAAAAAAAATGTGAACCCGCGACCCATCGGAGTGCAAGGCACCTTCCAAACGCGTCAGCGAGTCTGTCAAATAACTAGTGCGTCATTCAAAACTAATCATGACTGCTCATAGCGTTTATGGAGTTGCAATTAAAATAGCATGTTTTGGTCGTCAACTTAATGTAGGTACATTTAAAAGCATTTAATTTATTTTATTGACGTTCATAAATGTATAATGTGATACCTACATTAACAAATGATACTTTGATTTGATAATTAGAGTAAAAATGTGATGATAAAGCAAACGACATATTATAAGTAAACAACAAATTTAATACACATTAAATATATTCCCGTCGTCTAGCAAAAGCGACACTAAGGCCACTAGAAGAATGCCTAGAACTGTGCGAGTGATGAGTTTTACGAGTGTCAGTGGACCGGTCGGAGCGCAGTGACCGAAGCGATTTCACTTCGTCTTTTCCTTCCAGCTCAGCCAGTGCTTCAGAACTGCCGCTTGTTCTTGGAGGACGCTTTACTGGTTTTATATCACCGCTGAATTTGAGCGCAAACTTCAGCTCTTCCACCAATTCGTATTTGAATGTTGTCTGTAAAGGGTAGATATAATACTTTTAACTATCATACAAAATATATAACACATAAAATTATACAGAACTAGCAATCAAAAGAACCAGCCCAAATAGCCTCGGTTACTCGAATTATTAAAAATTACGAAATCATATTTTTATGTTAGACTAGTACTAGGCTTCGCACGGGTGCAATGAAGATGTACTATAGAAAAAATAATAGTTACTCGCTGCTAATATAGCTTTCTATTGGTAAGAGATTTTTTAAAATCGTAACAAAGAAAATCTTTTGTCTTTATAATTTTAGTATAGATATCTCGTTCTCATTATAACAAATTTCAATAGTTTAGAACAAGATAGCATTAGATTCCATAGAGATTTTGGCACCCAAACCGACAAAACTCAAATGTATAAGTACCTACTAAGTAGTTATATTCAAGATGGCGTCCGTCCACATATGAAAGGTTAATGCGGAAAATACTTTATTATAATACATATCATACTTACGTTATATTTAACAGATCGTTTGAACACTCCCCAGAGCATGTCCAAGGTAGATATTAGAAGGCCAATGCAACATCCAACGCCCAGTACCACGAATGCTCCTAACATATTCTTCATTCCTAATTGCTTCTGTGTTTCATCTTGTTTTTCCTGCATCAAAATGTTGTTAGTTTTAATCCGATTTCAAAAAAAGGAGGATGTTCTCAATTCGAGTGAATTTAGTTTTTTTTTGTATGTTTGTTATGCGATAACTCCGCAAATTACTTATGCATGGATTTTGATAATTATTTTTTTAACTCACGAATCAATTAATTTAGAATTTAGAACAAAAACGGTGGAATTCTAAATATAATGATAGCTTTGATGCATATTGTAACTCAATTAATATTAATTCAACAATAATTTTTTACACAAATTAATACAACAACATAGTGAAATATAGCCTTTCCAACGGACACTAACATGTGCGAGAAATGCGTCAGCGTCAATTATAATATTATGGAATTAGCATGCGTGCACCGGACGTGTGACAGACAATTATGGAATAGTATTAGTTGCAACTCCTAATGAATTTGCCAGTAAATGGATATATAGTAAATACAGGTTTACTAATACATTATAACGGCATTATCTATACACATATAAATAAATACTTTATGTATTTAATTTCGTGCAGCAAAAGTATGTTTTTTTGCAATATTTTAGTTAAAAATCTATTGAAATTATACCCATTTTAATTATGTTTTCAACGATTTAATTAAAATCTTACTTCTCTATAATGATACAGAGGTAAGGTGTAAATTATACGATATATTTTTATATATTAGATTTCGACAACGAGCTTGAAATTCACTGGATGGTAAGTGATACCTTAGCCACAGAACATAAGTCAATAACGCGCTTTATATGAATACATACCCCGCATTTCCCTCCGCCCCTCTTTTCTTTCCACCAAAGGTCTTTTAGTTTCTGAATTTCACCGCCTTCTTTAAGTTTTATCAGCGCATCGTTAATATGGAATCTATACGGTGATCCTGCAAACCAGGTCATGTGCCTTTATTAATGTAATACTAACTTACGTATTAGAAGAGGCAGATTTAATACAAGAGTACGAAAGTAAGAAGTGCTCTTTCTCCAACCTGAAGTTAGGATTCTTGACCAGTCTACGACTCGTTTACCCTGGCTGAGCATAAAGTTTCGGAGCTTCAAAATTATTGACGTCTTAATAAAATCCACCCCATTGTAGACTAACTTAATATTTGATACAAAAGTCTCTTTTCTTGTTTAAATTATTTATCCCGACGTTTCGGATGCTTTACAGCAACCGTGGTCGCGGGAGACGTGTCGACGTTTAAACAATATAAATAATAAATCGCGTTTTAATCCGGTATACAGTATTTTATTTAAATGTGTGATACTCGCGTTAATAAAAGACAATATTATATTCCCTTACTCTTCAATAATTTGTTTAAAATGAGTAATAAGTTTTTGTTCAAAAATATTATCTGAAACTTTGGAGGTGTTAGTCTACGTCTATACTCCTATAATATATCTAAATATTTTTATCAAATAATTACCTTTCTTCATACCAATGCCATAGCTTTTAGAATCCAATAGACCACCCACTTGAAGCAAGTCACAGTGTCTCTCCTTAGTGTATTCAATGGATGTTGACTCCATGAAGAGAGCGTATGTCGAATTCTCTACCCTGTAAATAATGTTTTATATTAGATATCGATAGAGAGTGTGAGGCTAACTTGATGACATGCAGCCAACCTACTATATATTAATTCTAGAATTAAGGAATCTGACGAAAAACACCTTATACAATTCACAGCATTCGCCTCCATGAACGTCGGTTCGTTACTCTCACTCGTTTAATGCCTGAAGTGACTAGATATAATGAATAACATTTCCCATAATTTTAAACATATCAAATCCAGCGGGATTCAAACCCGCGACCATCAAAACGCAATGATGTCATATGAAATATTGTAAAAGCTTCGAGAATGAGTGATTCATACGCTCGAATCCTAATTTCTGCGTTTTTAATTATTTTAATATTTATTTTGCAACATAGTTCTGAACGGTTCAAATATACTAGAAAAGCAAATCTCGCTGCTAAATACATATGAAAATTGTTTCGCACACGTATGTGAAAAGTAATTAAGGATCTTTTTAAGATCGCCTGTACACTTTTCCTCTTATGTTTACTTCAGAGCTGATGTTTAATTTGTAATTTATTGACACAAATAACCTAATATCACAAAAAGTAAACAATAGTTAGCGGTAGATTTGCAAAGAAAATATCAAATAATCTGATCGGATCTTATATATACTAACAGTTCAACACCAACATCGTTTTCCGGGACGAGCCATCCTTTCGAATACATTTTTTGGTACATTTTCTGGTAAATTGGATTCGTGGAGTCCTAAAAAATTAAATAAAATAATTCACCGGTAGTAAGTACAACGGGTAAGAAGAGAAAAATATAGTACCTTAAGAATTGTTAGTTTATGATAAAAATGTGTAATAAGGTGATAATAAACAAATACTGCATTATATAAAATAAACTTAAGCAGCATTTTATTTCTAGCTATTGTTTTAATAACCGGTCTCCAGGGGTCAAACCAATGCCGTGAATAACGTGCTTTAACTATGGCAAGGAGACTTCCCTACGTAGACATACCTTAAAGAACTGTTTAGTAGATCCCTTACTCTTACAACCATAGGCTATAGACTTGTGATTAAAAAGCTCTTCTACAGTCTGGAACGGAAGGACGTTCTTCTCCACAGTAAGGAAGGCAACGAGTGTACCGACGTACGACGCCACTATGACCATTGTGAAAAACCACCAAACACTGGTTATTATGCGGGGTGCCAGCGCGCTAAAATAAATAAATACTGTAGTATACCCTAACCTTACATAATATTTGGTATAAAGGCATTTGAAGTAAATGTCTATTGGTTCTTTTGTGGAAAAAGAATTTACTTAATTTGCATAAGGATAATTTAAGGCGAGATGAATCCATCTGGGCATTTTGGTGCACTGAAATGATATGGATTCCGATCTTTAAAAATACTTTGTATTGTGGAAACTGATACGGACATCGCTCGACGAAAGGATCATAAATGGCCGTCGATTAGCTGCTATAACTGGCTGCTGAAATATTTCGGCCGCCGCAACCTGGCTGCGTTGCCAGGCTGCCTAGTGTGTGGGAGACCTAAGTGTTAAGTAAGTAGTATAGTATTATAGTAAATAAGATATGTATAGACTCTTACATAGGAGCAATTTCAGATCCTTGTTGCATAACAGATCCGATGATGAGCCACACGGAGTTGGCGAGACTGAACTGGTTGCTCAACTCCTCTGGCTGCTCTTCACACGGTACTGGGTTCTGCCACTCTTTTTGGGAGATTCGTCCAACGAATATCATTATCACCCCGAGTGCTGATTGGACGAGCACCATATTATACCATACCTGATAAATTTACGGTCTTATTCATAAACGTAGCTTGATATAGTGAAAATATGTTTTGTCTCGTTCTGTCGAATAAAAATGACTACATAATGAAAGAAACAAAAACTATATCAAGCTTATAATACGCTTATAAATAAAACCTTTACTGTTTAAATTGATTATATTTCACAAATAATGAAAGAGCTTTTAAAGGATTAAAATTTCGCTTGAAAAACGAAACGTGCGTTGGTATAAATCATATTATAAGTGAATACGGATATATTCATTAAACTATTTTAAAATGATTTAGTGAAACTTTCAAGTGTGAAATATAGTTATATTGTACATATTATAATTACGATACTTATGTATACTTCTTTCCATATAGAGGTCTCTTTCATCACTTGCTTATAATGTTATCTATTATTCTTATAAATTTAAAGCATATTGACAATAGTATGTGTATCTGCTAGTTTAAAAAGCTATCTATAAAAATTTCTTTCAGTAATACAGATAGTTAATAAGAGTACAGATTTAAACGTTATAAATTTAAAAAAAACGGAAAAGTCTATGCTAAAAGAAACTTTTAATAAATGCAGTAGAAATTCAAAATGTAACATAATATTATAAACTTAAGAATCTACAGACATATCTTATTAAAACCTTTTAAAGCGTACCTCTTTACTGAAGACCGCCATGAAGGAAAACATTTCAGGAGGTTGTTTACTCGGCTCCTTGTATAAAATGCCGATACCTAAAGACATGAATGGAATAGAGAAATCTATGCCACTCTGCCTTTCCGCTGTCATCGTAAAGTCACAAATCGCGAAGTCTGCTTTCTAAAATAGAAATAGCAACTCTCTTTATGTCTTGACCGCCTCTGTGGCTCAGTGGTAAGTGCGATGTGTTTAGCAAAGGATGTCTTTGGTTCGAATCCCGGGAAACAAGATTTAAAAAAATTGTTTCGTTCGAGCATGGCACAGAAGGCTGATCACTTGCCTGTAAATAAAAATGATCAGTGAAACAGACACAGAAATGGGTCTGCCCCATGCCCCACTAGGGGACTTGGGATTTCACTTTTATATATCTGTATAAGTTATTCTATATATAAGTTTTAAATATGAAGTATTCAAGTTATTTAATTTTAAAAGATTAGAAATAAAATACCTAAGGACGTCTCGACATCGTAATTATTATTTGTGATGTGTTCATTGTATATCTTAAATACTTTTGTCCCTAAAATTTAATAACGTAAAACTTAAAATTTAATCACTGCAAATAATAATATAATAGTGTAAATGTTTTCCAATAAACATAATTTATTTATAATATGTACTGTTTTTAAAACGATATAAAATTAGCTTAGAGGTATGTATCAAACAATTTTTATAATGAAAACATTCCTATATCCGAGACAGACAAGATAAAGTTGAAAAGGTCAATAATTCGCTCCGCCCTGAGTTATTATACCACTTAAAACACTTACGTCTTCTCTAAGTTTTAATACCATCCCACTCCATTTTTTAGTATCTTGATTGAAACTTCCGTAATCACCCTCGACTTCAAATTCGTAATTAAAACCCAATATATCAGCTATTTTATCAATAAGGTCAATTGTGAAGCCTTCATAGCGATCGTTCCCTTCAAGTTGGGTTATCGACTCCTTTACGTAACCATACGGTGGTGTCTATAAAATAATCGATTACAATTATTAAAGATTGATAAAAAACAAAAACGTTATTTTAAAAAAAAAAAAAAATTCTAAGCACTTTAAAGACCGTACATTAAATATACCAGGAGAAAAGCGCACAAAATCTCATTGATTAAGTACAATTTTTTGTCGGGCTCATTCCTACCGTGCGCTCCAAGCGGTTGTGGGTTCGAATCTTGCTGGAACATGTTTATAATTTGCTATAACCATGTCTTCCCCACGTCTGGTCACTACGGGCATTCAACGGGTGCGAGGATTATCGAAATTCCAACCGGGTTTTGAACCACCGTTCATAGATGGAAAAACTGTGAAGTTCACATTGCGCGTTTAATTTTCAGTCTATGTAAAATTTCCGAATGCTCGAAGTGAAATGTAGGTCAACAGCGCATCATTAACTGATGTTAAGTGGCTGACCTACCATCAAGTAAACCTCATGCTCATCGGTCGATATATAACATTTAAAAATAAAGACAAAAAGTAAAATCTTTTCATTTGTGCAGCTTTTGTTTTATATCCTTTAACTTTACGAAAGAGTATAAAAATATATAGAAGCTCACTGTAGAAATCAAGACTTTAAATGTCTTATTCCTCATTATTGTTTCTTCAGCGATTTCTGCGTTTGAAACGAAGGGTCTGGATATTATCAGCTCATTATTTTTCCAAGTACCTATCTGAAAATATAAAAGTATTAAATATGTTTTACACTCCATTATATTTCATTTACGTAGTTTCAAATAATTTACTCACCGTTTGATTGCCTGCAGGTGTTAATTCCAATATGTCAAACATAACATTAGTTCTTTGTCCGAAACCATCAAAAAATAAAGAACGTGTGAGACCATCCACTTTATCCTAAAAAAAAAGTAAATATATTAATGTAGCTAATTGCCAAGATTTTGAATTAATATGACGCTATAATATAAGTATTACAAATTTAGAACGACGCGTAATCTATATATATATAAAACAAAGTCATGTTAGTTACACCATTTATAACTTAAGAACGGCTGCACCAATTTTAATTATATCTTACTTGTTGGATTCGTCTATGTCCCGAATAATAGAATAACTATTAAAACCCTCAGGACATCCGATCTCATCCGAATCAAAGCTTATAATATATTACAGATCGAAAATGTTAAATTATGTATTCTGTTGCTTGTCATTTATCGTCCTCTCTCAATTTCTTTTAAATTATACAATGTCACGTTGATTCTAGTGGTTTTTTTTTAAATTATCTGTAGCTTTCTCGGTCTGCATATAAAAAGTGTTTCTACTTAATTTAGAAATCAAGAGTTGAATGTGGCAAGCATTTATTGTCATAAAACTGCTCTTAATCCATGCATTAGCCGCCATGATCCCCGTTTGGGACTTTTTCAAGAATATCAAATATTTTCAAGACAAAACATAATTTGAATATAATTATACTGCTCGTCCCATCGGGACGACATGATTATAATTTTCTGAAAGTATGTCTTGCCCACGTCTAGTAACTTCGGGCATTGAACGGGTGGAAGGAATATCAAAATTCCGACCGGGTAAAGAACCACCATTCATAGAAACCGTGAAGTGCATACTGCGCGTTTAGATTTCAATCTATGATTTTTCGAATGCGCGAAGTAAAAACTACATCGACAGCGCATCATTAACTGATGTTCTGTGGCTGAGATCACCTTCCATCAAGTGAACCTCTTGCTCGTCTGTCGACATCTAACATACATATAAAGTACCGAATAGTGATTACGCATTTTGTAATTGACAATAGAGGTGAAATCTTACCGTCTTCATAAAATCCATCAACGTCGACCCATATATCCACGATTCATATAAGTCGCAGCTCAAACTGGCAACTGCTATCTCGTTCTGTCGTAGATAATGGACCTTCGACCAAGCATTAGCGAAAACCATTACAGCATCGTGAATTAGCACTATCTTCGTTTTAATGGTCTCTGATTCAATTGTATAACCCGTCTCTTCGTTATACTGAGCTGTGAAGTTGTATAGCAGCTCGTCTTTCAAATCTATTAGACGGAAACCTGAAGATATGAATAATACATTGAATAAAAGCTTCGCCTTCAAATTTTCATATACATGGAGTTGAACATCAGACTTGGTAACATGATTGAATGCGTCTGAAACCGCTTGAAAGTTAATATAGCGAATATATTTACGTGTTAGTGTAGATGCGATTTTTCACTTCTGTATTTTTAGATGAAATAGTTTA
The DNA here is from genome assembly GCA_905404175.1 of Anthocharis cardamines. Taxonomy (NCBI): domain Eukaryota; kingdom Metazoa; phylum Arthropoda; class Insecta; order Lepidoptera; family Pieridae; genus Anthocharis; species Anthocharis cardamines. The sequence continues at coordinate 6,006,452 of FR989961.1, forward strand.
AATGCAAAGAAAATAATATTCGTTTCTAAGAAATGTAAAAAATATAAGTTAGATTTGATGAATTTTACATAACACTCGTTTTGTTATTGTTGTTTTTTTTATATTATTATTGGTACAAGTGGAGGTTAAGCAAAATAGGTGTTTAACAGACAATTTCTCCGTTTTTACGGTAAAAAATCTATAATTATATATAGTCAGAACAGTAACTTTAAGTGAATTAACGAGTCCTTTAGTAATGCATGGGGCAGACATATTTCTATATTTTTTTCAATTATTATTATTCTTTACAGGCAAGTAAATGATCAGTCTTATGTCTTATGCCCGATCGAAACAATATTTTTGTTTCCACGAAATCTAGGACCTCTGAAATAAACTAAAATGAACATTATTTTCAATATTTTCTTAATGGCTTCATTGTAATATAAACCGTCTAACAAAAAATATTACTTTGTCTAACTCACCAGTCATATTAACTCCTCCATATCTATATCTGGTCAGGTCCAAGGCAAAAAGATCAGGTGAAAGGAATATGTATGAATGTTCGTCTGCCATAAGCCCCACTTGCTGCGCTTGTCTGAGTACTTGCTCCAATTTTTCCGAGGAGCAATCCACTACAAAGTTAGTGTAGCCACTGTGCTTTGCGTTTATCAAAACTTGCCTTTATAAAAGATTAGAATACATTATTTAAAATTAGAATTTGTTCGAAATATTTTGCTCCGAAATTTCCTTAATCTATTTTTGAAAAGAGCATAAAACTCAGTTCAGTAGGTCTATTACCAAAATCGAACGCAGCGAAACGATTCTATTTAAGACTATTAATGCGATCAAAGTACTTACAATGAAATAAATCTAAGACATTATGTCTAATTGCAAACGACGGATCGATCATCAAATTCGTAATAGGAAAAAAATCCGTCAGCCGAAATAGCGTATTTTGTGTTGGTATAGATAGGCCTCCAGTAACTTAGGAGATTAGCGTGATTAAACATTAAAACAAAAACTTTATTATGTATTCTGCTACTCTTATCATCCCTCTTAAGAATGGGCGGGCGTATGGATAACAACATATCAAAGTTTCATTTTATTCGGATGAATAGTTTGGGTGTGCATGGAGGACAAACATACCTACATTAATTTTTATTTAGATAAAGATATTTTTTTTTAATTATTTATTACATTTAGCGTTTCTTTAATGGAGATAAGTGACGTACTACATCCACAGTGATCCAAAACGTATAGTATTTGAAAATGGTGGTAGTTTAGAACCGATCGTTGTATCAATTCCAAACTACCACCATTTTCCAGCGAGCCTATTCGCGACTAAAAAGTCGGCAACACACCTACGACACCTGAGATTGCGGGTGTTTGTAGGCGGCGGTGATCACCTTTACACTATTAAAAGTATGCTAATTAGAAAGTCCACTCGTAAAAAAAATTTAAGGCAGGTTCCGATATTCACACAGACAAATGCTAATAAAAAATATGAATAATAAAGCCCGTAAAAGCTTCTATAGAACAGTTCGCTTGGGAAGGCATAAAGTCAATTTGAATAAATAAATGTAGGCTTACCGGTAGTTGTTGTGGCTAAGCTCCCTCACTGACACTGAATCATGCTCAATGGGATTGCTAAGTTTCAGCAGATCCTGTACCTCTATTATACTGTATCCTCTCTCGTATAATATTGTAAAATTGTTCCATTTTTTCAATGTTACTAACTTTTCAAGAACCTATGACCAAAATATTTACGCTAAAGTCTTTCAATGCAATAAAAAAATAAAGAAATTCAATGATCAATATTTTGAAGTCGTACGGCAACAAAGTCAGTTAAATGTTTCGGGATTTGAATTATGGAATACTAGCGATCCGCCCCGGCTTCACATAGGTGCAATGTAGATGTACTATTCACAAGAAAAAATAGCTTATGTTACTCGCTGATTATTAAGCTATATATATTATATTATGTAGCTTTCTATTGGTGAAAGATTTTTTAAAATCGGTCCAGTAGTTTTTGAGTTTATTCGTAACATACAAAAATACAAAAATACAAATCTAGGATAGATAGTTAAATTTATAATATTTGTATAGATTAGTATAGATGTATATCCAGTTGATATGAGTACTTTTCAGCAAGCAGACTGAAAAAATCTGGTAGGTATAAATTATTTCATTTAAAATGTTGGTGTATATTATATCATTGCGCCCGTGTGAAGCCGGGGTGCCTTACTAGTATAATATAATCTGGTTTGAATCTGATAAAAGTTATTTAATTTAAATAAATCACTCTATTTACGATAAGAGTACGCTATTAACTTTATAGCGTGCAATCTTCTTACCATGTTAAAGGAAGTGGGGCTTGGGTATAAATTGATTAAAGACCAGTTCTTAGTGTAAAGGTCGTTATGCTGTAGCACTATGAGCGGTAACTCCAGTACATCGCATATTGCCTGAACGTGCTCGGTCGCTCGGCCTCCAGTCCCGTCTATAAAACCTATTACACCTTCCTGAAAGGTACTCTTAAGATAAGGATAACTAATTATTAAGATAAATATAACTAAAACTGAGATTTAAATAAAATACTGTATACCGGATTAAAACGCGATTTATTATTTAAATTATTTATCCCGACGTTTCGGATGCTTTTCAGCAACCGTGGTCGCGGGAGAACGTGCGCGCGTGGTCCGAAACGTCGGGATAAATAATTTAAATAAAAAATCGCGTTTTAATCCGGTATACAGTATTTTATTTAAATGTGTGATACTCGCGTTAATAAAAGACAATATTATAAAACTGAGATCCCAGGCGCTTAGTGCGGGATAGGTTTTTTATGTTACGTGTCGACGTGATAATCATGAGGTTCACTTGACGGTAGGATACCTCAGCCACAGAACATCAGTCAATAATGAGCGTCTTTTTGCTACGAGCATTCGGAAATCCATAGACTGTTTCACGGTTTTTCCATCTATGAAGGGTGGTACGTTAACCGGTCGGAATATCGATATTCCTCACACCAGTTTAATGCCCGGAGTGGCCAAATGTGGGGAAGACATAGGTATAGAAAATTATAAACGTTTCGCCGGCGAGGTTCGAACCCGCGACCCATCTGTGCGCAAGATAGGTGTTCTACCAAACGCCCTCGTTGAAAATTATATAGCCATATTTTGCAGGCATTCATTTCTGAAGAGTTTAAATTAATTGCTCCGTTTGTTGAATGAAAGAATTTATGAATAAATTTACAGAAAAAAAAAAAACAAATTAAAAATATGTTATATATGAGCCGAAAATTGTTTTTCTAATCTATACATTGTGATGCTACTTTTACCTGGATTTAGATTTTATTGTATTTTGTAACCACGTCGACGTAAACGACACGTCTCGGGGACTATTATTACGTTAATAGTAAGTGTTACACTTACTAATTCTTCAATGAAAAATGTTAGTTCTTCCATGTAATGCAATTAAAATTTTTAAAACCTGATGCATTGCCTCACCGAAACATTTAAAAAAATCCTATTTGCCCGGGATTCGAACCTACAAATAATACACCCACCACGGATCTATGTAGTCTAAAATCTCAACGACGACGCGGACGCGGTCGTAACGTAAATAGTCACCAATCGGGTATTACCGAAACGAAATGCTAATTATGACCTCAATAATTTTTAAATATTTTACATACATACTCAAATATATAAATCACTCCTCTTTCCCATTTTGGTAGGCAGAGATCACGGAATATGCCCCGATCCTTACATACCACTTTCGCTTCTTCCACTTTCATCAATGCTTTCATACACACTCGTCGGTTTCGAGTACTTTTGACCTGAGAGGCTAGCACGAACAACTATCGAAAAAGTATTCGTATCGTCGAACTGTCATTTGTATGAAATTTCAAATCATTTCTCATACAAATGACAGTTTGACGATTCGAATACTTTGTCGATAGTCGTTCGTGCTAGGTCCTCTGGCCCTTTTGAAGAACGTACCCGATCGTCAGATTGAGGTACATTCCCCTAGGTCGACCACTCCCGACACTTCTACTCACACCAGCATCATAAATCTTTTTTCTATTTTTTATAAATATTTTAATTTCTACAATAAACAAAATGAATACCTTTCTTAATTTATGAATACACCATATTTTATATATACAATTGGCTTAAACAAGTGGCAAAATTATGCGTCTGAATTTCATAGTCGTATGAGATGTGCGCCCTACGTCCTTTACTTAAAATAATATACATATATTATCTGTATTTGAAGGCATTACCTGTGCGAGCTTACACACGTGTTCATTTATCTCCAGAACAGCTCCTCGTCTAGATACTTCTATTATCGACGCTGTAAAGTTAAACTTCTTTGCACTTACTTCTAAAGCCATTTTAGAATCATCGTCATCGTAATAAAATATACCACCTGGAAATAAAAACAATAGATATGTAGTAGGTTTTAAAAAAAACAACTACTTATTATATAAAAAACACCGACGACGAAGAATAATAGCTATATTTAGTTATTTTATTTATATTAAATAGAATAATGTAATTTTTAGCCTATAATGGTCTACTTTATATCTTGGAATAGTGGTATAACATGCAAATCTTACAAAAATAAGAATTTGAAGCTTGTTTATTGGAATTACTGATAAACCACACATTATTGTACTATTCTATACTAACTACAATATATACAATAATATATATGGTATATATAATATATATGGTAGCTAGTAGTGTAATAATCAAGAATCTTCACGCTTAAATGTAAAATTCTCATGAAATATGTCTTGAAGCCGTCACTGAATTTTCCATCAAAGTAATCATAATACGTACCGATTGTAGGCGGATCCGTGAGAGCACATTTTGCCCAAACAAATAACAATAACACTTTGATAATTGTCCCCATTTCAAGTAAACCATCTGATACAATCACATCAATCAATATTACAACACGTTGAGAGCTAGCCCATCAATCAATACAAGCATTTTTCACTTAATTCCAAACATTGTAATTACCGCGTTAATTTTATCGATATTTTAAAACGTAATAAACGTAAGGAACTCAGACAGAGCATCGGTAATGTGTTTAGATTTGCGTTAGGATAGCGGGCCGCGACACGCCACGTCCGAAATAATCCATGGCCTATATTTAGTTCCAGTTTACCGCAACGACATACTTCGATGAAGTATGCTGAAACTTTTATAAACCTATGAAACTACAGTTTTTTAATTTCTTTTTTTCAAATCGTACAGATATTCCATTTTAAATTTATCTCCTATGTTGTTTTTTATATACTGTGAAAAATGGTAATATCTTCAAATCAAGATGGCGACGCAGGGGTCGAATTTGGTTGCCATTTTGAAATTAGAATCCCACTGGCCCTCTCTAAAGGGTAGTGCATTTCTAATGGTAACTAATTGGTAATCTAAGGTGTTACTAAAGGTAACATTTATATCTAGAATTAATGTAAGGTTTAAAGCTACCCCGACTGGGCTATTAAACCTATGCTACTAAAGTGTCATATTTTTTTCCAAAAACCTGTTGGTATTCGATTTTTAAATTTGACACTGATATTTGTTTTTAACTTTGTACACCGATTACTCTGAGCTATGCAAACTGATTTGAGTATACTTAGTATTTTTAAATGTATGCCAAAAAGTACGGTATATGTTATATTTTCATGTCAGCATTACATTCTATTAAAATATAATGGTTCTACTAATTAATTGAAGCTAGGTCGCTAGTTATTTTAAATTATGTCCGATAAAAAAAGCGCGTAAGGCTCACTTCGTGGCTGGAGATCTGCCGGCAACGCATCTGCAAGTCCTCTGGTGTTGCGAATGTTCATGGGCAAAGGTGTTCACTTTCCATCAGGTGAGCCTCAGGTTCATTCACTTACATGTCACTTATTTCTTCTTCATAGAATGGCTTTTTGGCAGGCGAAGGGTTTTTTTAATTAAAAATTGTCGGTCATCTGTAACTCGCCTGCTAATTAACAATTGTACTGACAGTAACTAGTGTTACTATAAACTCATCCTAAGAAGACAAATTTTATGTTTCAATTTCCCAAGTACCTTTTAAATTTTTTTTTTTTTTTTTTTTTTTATTCAAGAATAGGTAAGCGTTTGCCCGCCATCTCACCTGATGGAAAGTGCTGATGCGGGCTATGATGTTAAGACACGCTTACCTAGGAGATGCCTATTAATTCGAGACTTAAAAAGAGCCATGTTGTATTGCTCAGGAAAGACAGACGCAGGGAGAGAGTTCCAGTCCTTAGCGGTTCGCAATAAAAAAGAGGAAGCGAAGCGCCCTGTGCGAACATGTGGTATCTCCACTAGGTAAGGATGGAACCCCGCCGTGCGTCTGGATGTCCGGTGATGAAACGGAGATGGTGGAATTAGTTGGTGCAGCTCAGATGCACATTCACCAGAATGCAACCTGTAGAAGACCGATAGACTGGCCACTTTTCGCCGGTGTTCAAGGGATTGTAGTCGACGATCTACAATGTCTGGGTCGTCAATTAGGCGTTTGGCACGTCTTTCAATTGCATCCAGAGCCCCAAGGTGAGATTTGGCTGAACCTGCCCAAAGGTGAGAGCAGTACTCCACACAAGAACGGACTTGAGCTTGATATAGATTTAAAAGCTGCCTAGGTGTGAAGTACTGCCTGACCTTCGCTAATATGCCTAGTTTTTTCGCAGCAAGTTGGGCTTTGGATGCTATGAACCTTCCAAAGTTGAGAGTCGGTGATAAGGTGACACCCAGCAACTCCAGATGGTCGGTGATTTCCACAGCTACATCCTGGAAAGATGGAGAGTGGTCAAAAGTGCTGCGTTTGGCGGTAAAAAGACACGCCTGAGTCTTGGCAGCGTTGAACTGCACCAAGTTGGCGTCGCCCCAATCAGACACTTCACGCAGAGTACTATCTATACGATCGACCATAGCTTTCCGTTCTACCATTATTTGTTCCTTTGAAGCACGAGCGTTAGATAAGTATGACTCCGCAACTGTGCTGTCGTCTGCATAACTGAATATATTGGGTCGGAGCATATCATTTATATGTAACAGAAACAGCGTTGCGGAGAGAACTGACCCCTGAGGTACCCCGGCATTAATAGCCATTTGATCTGATGAGCAGCCGTCAACCACTACTCGGATCGATCGTTCGCTCAGGAAGTCTTTTATCCAAGCCGTGAGGAAGGGGGTTATCCCGTATGAAGGAAGCTTGCTAAGAAGGCTTTCGTGCCAGACTTTATCGAAAGCCTTCGAGATATCAAGGGAGACGGCAAGCGCTTCCCCGTGATTCTCGATGGCTTCTCCCCATAGGTGTGTGGCGTGCACTAGAAGATCGCCAGTCGCCATTTAAACATGCAGAGCCCTTGTATAACTTAATGTGACAACTATTGTGATTGCGACGCGTAAAATAAATAATATAACCATAAACAGTTCCATTTATTAATTAAACTTATAAAGAAATGCACCTTGCTATAAATTTCCATGAGATATATCCAAAAATAACTTTTGTAACATGTATATTAAAACTAAATGTTTATTGGCTTCATACCTACTACAAAAGTGCACCTCATAAAATCATGATGTTCCAAATTACATTTCATCGATTTGAATCCCACTCTGTGGGATGTCTGATATGAAATATAAACACACTTGAATACCCCTAATATAAGATTTAACAAAATTTAACTCGATCGTATGACTATCTTTATATTTAAAAATGGCTTTTGACCAATAGCCTTGAATATTGGCACATATGTTAATTTTTTTCATGGAAAAGGTTATTATAATATTTGATTTGTTGTGTAGATATTCTATCTGGAGTCCACATACATGCATTGTTTTAGTGTGCGAAATATCGGGAGCTCACGCTAAACATTACGTACAATAAAACAATGTATTAGTTCACGCTTAGGGTTACCAGATGAAAAAATTAAAAGTCCGGAGGAAAGGCCTGATTTCCATTGAAAAATCCTGAGATTTTTTTACAGTTTCAGAATTTTCTCTCAGACGTACCTACTTAACAATTTATAAAACGTAGTAATATTTTCTTTACTGCGGATCTTCTTAATAAGTATTGATTTTAATTGTGCAATTATTACCAAAGGAAGATTATTTAACTTTTTATTGGAATGTAAGCTGTGGTTTATTAAAAATTCTATTCCTGACATTTCCTGGGATTTGCAAAATCCAGCCGCAATCCTGAGAAGAGTCCAAAAATCCTGAAATCTCAGGACAAATCCTGAGATATGGTAGCCCTATTCACGCTTGACAACATTCATAGCCAAACGGACTTCGAGAGATAGAGTATATATAACTCGCCACCAGTCAGCTAGTTTATATATGAAATTCTTCTGTTCATGTGTATTTAACTCCTCCTAAATATATAGATAGCCCTAGATGGTTAAGAGCCACTATTGGACTTGGCGCTACGATTGATTTTTATTATTTATAGCCTAATGACTAATACTGTTCTAATTATAAATCTATTGCATAATAGATAATCACATATACAGGGTTTGCCTAGTTTGGGGCTCACTGTTTATTCAAGTAAGCTCTTAGCATTATTTAAATAGTAATTGTTTTATTTTTTCCTCTTTTTAGTTAATTGTATGAAAAATTTAATATTATAATTTGTTTGGTCCATCATTTTTTTCTAAATTAAAAAATAAATTGTAGTATTAGTGTAATTGCCATGCCAAGGCTTTATTGTAATTTTGTAACGTTTAAATTAAATAAATAAAAAAAATATATATAAGATTATTGATGTGAGTTGTACTTTAAAACTAAACACATCACATAAGTCATTACAGTTACCCCTATAAGAATTATTATAAGAAATTAATTGTTTAGAATGTACACAGTACAGGTACTTGTCTACCTTTTTCATGAATAAGTAGAATTTGACTAAACCAAGTAGAAATAAAGAAAATTACGCTAAAATAGTATAATTGCGGTATATTACAATGAATTCGATCGAGATATACGCGAGTGAAAACTGATAGTAAGATTACACCTATTCAACATTCACAATTTTTGAGTACTTTCAAATTTCGTACATTATCGCTGTAAAGCAGCGAGACCATGTTTAATAAGAATCGTAAATAAAATATTGACAAAGGCTCGTTATCAAAGATATTGAAGATTCTTATTATTTTCGGCAATTTACCTTCAAAATAAAGTTTCATCCAATTAGAGAAGTTGAACAAATTTTGTAACAAAAAAGGAAGAAAATCACAAAATGGAAAAAACTTTTGAGTTTATTTTTTAAATTTGATAGTTTTTATTTATGATACTAATAACTTAAGGTATATTTTTTTTAAATTGAAATAATTTTAACGTAATACGTTATATATGTACCTAATTACGTTAAGGGCATGATTATGTTACTTTTTAGTCTTCATTTTGAATTAATAGGGTAAGCTGGGCTTTTGGACTTGTATTGTGGTACGAAACGGCTATTTTTTAATGAATTATTATGTAATGATATCCAACACACATAAAACATACCTTCAGAGTATAATCCCACCTATACAAAAACCGGATCTATTTCAAACATCCTTGCTACCTCTTATCACAATATTACTTACCGAGTATACTAACAGCATCGTAGAAGCAATTAGTTTTAATCTCTTACGGTACTAGGTCTTGCGTGCAACGTCCTTTGAATGTCCTAGATGCATTAAAGACTATCAGAGTGGCCATTTTGCTTCAGTAATTATTGTCCTCATTTTGAAACTATGCATTCTATTTTTAAAATCAAACTTTGGGTTTTGAAATATATTATTAAAAAAATATGCTTTACCTATAGGTACCAATTAAACCAAGGCAATATACATATAATAAGAAGGTGACATTTACTGACCCTTACGGGAAGCGTTATAACGGAATTGTTGGCGCGTTGGGTGGTACACTTACCTTGCGCTTCGTTTAGTCACGGTTTTCAATCAATCCCACCTGAATATGTTTATTAATTTCTGTAAATGTGTTTTCACTACGACTGGTAAATTCGAGCAATAAATAGACGAGAGAAATATCGTAATTCCGACTGGCGACGAACCACCGTTTCATAGATGGAAAGCCATGCGTGCGTTTAAGCTTTCCGGTTTCAGTCTATGAATTTCCGAATAATCGACTTAAAACATAGGTCGATAGCATATCATTGACTGATTTTCTGTGGTTGAGACATCTTAATTTTTTTATGTTAGATATCGACAGGCGAGCATGAGGTTCACTTGATGGTAAGTGATATACCAGCCACAGAAGATCAGTCAATTTTGGGTTGTCAACCTACTTTTTACTTCGAGCATCCAATCCAACCTGATCAACTGATAGCGATACGCGCAATGTGCATCTATGAATGGTGTTACACTACCCGGTCGGAATTTCAATTGTCACCAGACGTAGGAAAGACAAGCTTATAGAGAATACATCCCGGCGGAATTTGAATCCGTAACCCATCGGAGTGCAAGATGGCTGTTCTACCAAACTCACTAACGAATCCGTCGTCGACGGCGACCGAATAGTTTTAGGTGTTATCAGGTCGTCGAACATAAAAAATCAATTGTCAAAGTTAGTAAATGATACACAAATTGAGAAATAAAACAGTTAAAACGCAAATATAAATACATCGTTTTGCGGATAAGTCAGCGACCTCCGTCTAGTTCATCCTATAAAAAAGAAATAAATTCTCAAGTAATAAAATGTGTTTATTTATCGACGGCTTAAATAGACCCACTTAAGTGTGCAGTTTATTGGACATCTGTCTGTTTTATGTAAGAAATCTGAAATTGAAAATATTGACTTCTTCATACTTCATAGTTAGGTACTTAATGACGGCCGGCGCGTTGTTCAATATTACTAACATTTGTCAAATCGGTTGACATGATGATGTTCTTCAATAGATATTTTACTAATGACTTTATTAACGAAATAAGGTTATATTTATACTACCAAGGAGTGGCCCAATTAGTACTAACACAAGTAAGATAATTAGTCAGCGCTAAGTACCTCAGGCCGCGGATTTATCAGCCGCCCCTCGTAGAAGTTCTGAAAATATACGTGTGAGAAGGGATTATTTATTTATTTGATTTTAAAAATATTGATTAAGCCAATTACATTAGTTATTTATTTATTTATTTATTTAGCACTCTTTATTGCACTTTAAAATATAACTAAAACAATAATAAAATCCTTAGAAATAAATTAAATGTACAATAGGCGGCCTTATCGCTCTCAGCGATCTCTTCCAGGCAACCCTAAACAATAAAAAGAAATGTGAGTATTCGTGCAGGTAGTACTACTTATTACATTTATGCATTACACTTTAATGAACTTCAACAGAAAAGGAAAGTTAAGAAGTAGGATAGGAAATGGCAAAGTAATGTTTATGTAAGAGTGTTTTGAAGGAAGTTAAAGAAGGAGCTTGTCTGATATTAACGGGTAAGGAGTTCCATAGCTTTATGGCGGAAACTGTAAAAGAGTTACCATAAAAGATAGATTTGTGTGTAGGGATTTCTAGAGTTAGCTTATTCAAAGAACGTAAAGTGTAGTCGTAAGGACCCATAAACTTAAATTTTTCTTTAAGGTAAGAAGGTGTTCTGGGGTTGAAGAGGATAGAGTAAAGCAGTTGTAAAGTGTGTACATTACGTCTTAACCGGATAGGTAACCATCCGAGTTGTTTGCGGTAATGGGACACATGGTCAAATTTCCTCAACCCAAAAACAAAACGAATACAGAAGTTTTGCAATCGTTCCAGTTTATTCAAAAGCTCTTCATTGACATCGGTAGTGCAAGAGTCGGCATAATCCAGGAGAGGAAGAAGGAGTGACTGCGCCAGTGTGATTTTTGTGGAAATGGGTAGGAAGTGACTAAGTCGCTTTAAAATACTTGAGGCAGCATATAGTTTGCGGCTGACTTCTTTGATGTGACAAGACCAAGATAAACACTGATCAAAGAATACACCAAGATTTCTAACAGACGTGCTGATATCAATAACCACCCCATCGATGCAAACTCGTGGAAGAGAGGCCCAATCAACTCTTGATAAGTAATAGGAGCTGCCAACAACGATAACCTGGCTTTTGATAGGATTTATTGTAAGACCAAAGTCTTTGCTCCAGCTTACCAAAGTAGCCAAGTCACTGTTAGTCGAGTGCAAGGCTTGTGGTAGCTCATCAAGAGTTGATTGCACGTAAATCTGGAGATCGTCGGCGTAGAGGTGAAAATTTGACGTAAGTCGTTGAGTAAGGGAGTTGATGAAAACAGAGACTAAAAGTGGAGATAGAACTCCACCTTGCGGGACACCGGCAACGACATCATTCCACTGTGAGTGAGTACCGTTCGCAGTGATCCGCTGGCGACGTCCATACAAATAGCTGTGAAACCAGTCAATCACCGGCGTCGAAATATTAATAGAGCGAAGCATACCCAGCAGAATCTCAAAGTGCACAGAGTTAAAAGCGTTGCTAAAGTCCAGAAGAGTAAGAACTGTAAATAACTTATTGTCCATACCTAGTCGAATATCGTCAGCAACCTTTACAAGTGCAGTAGTCGTGCTATGACCAGAGCGGAAACCAGATTGAAGGGGACTTAAAATAGAATTTTTGTACAGGAATTGGCTAAATTGTTGGTGGATTAGGCGTTCAAGGACTTTGGATAAGAAAGGTAAAATAGAAATCGGTCGGAAATCAGTGAAGTTACACGGGTTAGGTTTTTTGGGTATGGGAATTATATTCGCATCTTTCCAGGCAACAGGGAATATTCCAGAAGAGATTGAAAAATTGAAAATGTGTGTTATAACCGGAAGGATAACAGCAAGGATAGGAGTAATCATAGCACGACTAACGAGGTCACAGCCAACGGCATTCGAAGATACGGACATAATGCTCTTCTCAACATCCCGATCGGTAAATTGCGTGAAGGAGAAAGGAGAATAGTTAGGAGGAGGAAGAGAAGATAAAGATTGCAGAGTACGCTGAAGACGACTATCGTCAATGGTAGTGGAACTTGTGAAGTAGCTATTCAAATCATTTAAATTGAGATCAGAAGGAACAACACTGTGTGCTGGTTTGCCAACTCCCAAAGACCTTAAAAATCTCCAGATTCTAGAAGGATCACCGTTAGAGATGGCGTCATGGATATGTCGTCTTTGTGCATCACGACAGCGAGTGTTACAGCGATTTCGTAGGTTCTTGTACTTTTCACGAGCAGCTTCGGACGTGGCAGCTTTCATTTTGGCTTTAGCACGATTTTTCTTATTCATTAACTCTTTTAGTTCATTGGAGAGCCAAGGCGCAGGGAGATGTTTGATCTTTATGGGTCTCAATGGAGCATGCTTGTCGTATAAATTAGTGATGAAAGTATTTAGTAAATCGACCTTATAATCAAGAGATGCTCCGTCAAAAACTGCATTCCAGTCCACATTCATTGCATCTTCACAAAGTAAATCATTGTCGATTCCGTGAAAATTTCGCCGCAGAACAACAGTAGGCTTAGCCTTAGGTGGTCGCACATTATAGGAAAGGAAAATAAGGTCATGATAGGAAAAGGCTTCAGCAGGGAGTTGACCATGATTGGAAACTAGGTCAGGAGAGGAGACGAACATAAGATCTAAGAGAGAAGGTGTGGATCCAGAAACAGAGTGAGTAGCATTAAGAGGAAGGGTGTGGAGATTAAGAGAATCCAGGACAGAAAGTAACTTCTTGGATCGATTATTATTTTTAATCAAGCAAGTGTTTAAATCACCCATGATTACTACATTTTTATACAGTGGAGTAAAATCTTCAAGGGTTTTCTCGAAGCATGCAAAATAATCGACAGAAGGAGAAGGGGAATAGAAAACACCAAGAAGTACCTTAGTTTTAGACAATATAATTTCAACCAGAAGATGTTCAGCCGCATTGGCTGGTGGAGGTTGTGGCGACATACTGACAATGGAAAAAGGAATATGTGACCGTAAGTATATCGCAACACCACCCCCGCCTCTTCCTATACGATCATTGCGGATGAGATTGAAACCAGGAAGTTATTTTTTATAATACACAAAAATACAATACATATAACACAATCGAAATACGAACAATAACATAAAAATATATAATAATGATACCATAATTTAAATAAAATACTGTATACCGGATTAAAACGCGATTTATTGTTTAAATTATTTATCCCGACGTTTCGGATGCTTTTCAGCAACCGTGGTCGCGGGACACACACAACAACAACACAACAACAAGACAACAGTCTCCCGCGACCACGGTTGCTGAAAAGCATCCGAAACGTCGGGATAAATAATTTAAACAATAAATCGCGTTTTAATCCGGTATACAGTATTTTATTTAAATGTGTGATACTCGCGTTAATAAAAGACAATATTAATGATACCATAAGTAGGTTGTACATGTATATATAATTCTTCTGTATGTCAGTAAACTCCAGCTGAGCCGCGGGAATTATTTCGATGTTGTTTTCGTGTGTATGAGTTTAAGCCAATCTTCAAACAGGACAAAGTTCAGCCGTTGTTCAAATAAAATGAAGGTGCAAAAATACTCCAAAGCGCAACTATTAACATTGCTTAATTAAAATTAAAAAATTAAAATTAAAAATTCTTTATTTACACCAATTCAAATACACCAAATATATAAACCCAGACTCCCGATGTAGTTATAAACTGTGTTTCAGGAGTCTGTGTCTTCCCAATTGTTTGTATTGTAAACAAAGTTATTTACAAAAATATTAAATTCAGTGACTAAAAGTTAATACAATACCCATTACGAATTTATGAAATATTGAGCCAAAATATAGAAAATAAAATAAAATATTCAACTAACATTACATTTATATAAGATAAAATTAATTATTAATCTTCTTTGATTCTTAATGCACAACTATCATAAAAAATATAAAAGCTTCATTGCTCTATGTACGCTCTATAAATAACATACATACAAACTCTATGACAAATATGGTCAGAAGATCTCTTACTTGGTGGTAGGCAATACCTCATCCAAAATATGTTGATAAATAAAGTTTTCGAAAAAATAGAGCGACAGCACATCATTGACTTATGTCCTGTGGCTGTACCATCAAGTGAACCGTTCGTCGATGACTAATATAAAAAAAAGTTTTTTATTGTGGCTAAGCTGTTTATTTACAAAAATATCCATAATCCATATTTGAGTCTAGACGCGGCTTGAAGATTATTTATTCCAAGTAATACTCTTAGATTCTGAGTACATCATGTTTCACTTCGACGTAAGTGGATATTTCTGATCCTTTGTAGTGTATTGAAAATGGTACGATCAAACTTCACTAGTCACTCGAACATTGTGAATTTCTTGTGGGTTTTAGTCAAGTTCTTGTGTTCGAGACAATCTATTATTTTAACAAAATACAAACCGAAGACTCCTACGTAAATTATTGTAACCAACAAAATTAGTTTTCTACGTTCTGTCCATTTTCATCTAGATACCTACTATAATGATACAATACTTCTTATAAGTAACCTGAAAATATATATGTTTGATTTTTATGGCGAACACAGAAAAACAAAGTAAAACACTATGTTAGTTTCGATAACTTATGCATGTTAGAGCCATATAAATAATTGAACTCAATTACAATCTAATACATCTTTTTTATGATAGATATCGACAGACAAGCATGAGGTTCACTTGATGGTAGGCGATACCCCAGCCACAGAACATCAGTCAATGATGCGCTGTAGACCTACTTTTTACATCGAGCTTTCGGAAATTCATAGACTGACCGAAACGCGCAAATATGCACAGCACGGGTTTTTCATCTATGAACGGTGGTTCGTTACCCGGTTGGAATTTCGATATCCCTCCCACCCGATCAATGCAAAGTTACCAGACGTGGAGAAAACATGCTTACAGAAAATTATAAACATGTCGTCCCGGTGGGATTCGAATCCACGACCCATCGATGCGCACCGAACGTGCCAACGAGCCCGTCAAAACATCTAATAAAACTATAATTTTAATTTTTTTACAAATTATGACACAAATTGTGTGAAACTCTTTTGCCCCTGTTCATTATAAAACCAATTATTATGTGTAGTGTCATAGTATATATTCACTGTATATGGACCATCCAAAAAATATCGTCTGGCCTTTCCAGAGTGGAAACTTTTGTTTGCTTTATAAAGAATTTTATATAGGTACCTAGTCTCCTTTATTAAATAATTTAATCAAATTCCTCCAAATGTTTCAATATGACTACTTGAAAGAATGTTCAATAAAAACTTCGAAGTAATAAGTTGTTTTAAACGATTTTATTTAAGTATTTACTTCACATTGCTTGTTTTTTGTACGTCTATTATTATTATCTATCTTTATTCCATGCGTCTCAGATTAAATAAAAAACCACGCGTTATACTCGTACATTAAATTAATTCCCGATGCCTCTAGTGAGGTACAGATCATTGTTAATGATGATCAGTTTTCTATACTCTGGATAACGGAAATAGATTTTTTTTTTTCAAAAAGTCGGAACTTCCGATTGCTTTTGCACCTCCGGTATGGTCGGAGGTCAACAGCGGCGGCGGTGGCTGCGGTCAGCGCCATTTCATTTCATTAATTTACGACTGTTTAAGATTGAACAAAAATCATTTATTATTTAAATATTTATCAGCACCCAGGACGGTGTTTTATTTTTAAACTGATATGAATGAAACTGATGAATAATGTTTGTAATTTTATTTTTTTACATAACCCGAATACGGTTCCGATAAAACACTTCTAGATCATCCCTACACAAGGCTCATACCAGTAATCCACTGAAGTGTTTATTATACATTAGAAATAATAGTTTTAATAATTATTATTATATGAGCAGTGGAGGGACCATTATACAAAACCAAAATCCCGGGTTGCCTTATTAAAGCAACCATAAAATCAAAAAATAATATTGCCCCTTAGCGTAATTATTTAAGTCATATTATATCGTCGTTGCGCCTGCCAAATTCCATGTGCATTTTTGTATAGTTTTGGGAAACAACGAAAAACGTATAATGGGCGCAACGACGATATAACTTATATGACTACGTAACTCAAGACCGAGTCGAGTAGCGACCGATTTTAAAAATTAATTCATCAATAGAAAGCTAAATTATCGACGAGTAACATAGGCCTCCTAACACGTATTAAAGCCGATTAGCCGGGCTTTTGGGCTTGTATTGTGATCCCGACAATGTATATAGAGATGAATATATAGGTATAGCCTTTATTTTTTTTGCTAATAAGGTAAAAAGTTGTTATAGTATATATAATGTGATAGGATTATTTAATGTTATTTCATAAATGGTACATTTTATTAAATAACTAGCAATTACCCCCGCAACCCCCCTTGTGGGTTGAATTTCGTAAAATCCGTTCTTAGCTGACCTCTACTCGGCGAAAGGAATTCCTACCATATTTCAAGTCGCTACGCCTTATGGTTCCAGAGATATCGTGATGAGTCAATATATCTGATATATATCTGAATATGGGAATCTCTTTTATATATATAGATTTGATATTCACGAACACATGTCATTTATTATGAAAAATATTGGTAATTGATAATAAATGAAACTGATATGTTGAAGACATTTTAAAACCTATAAAATTGCTGATTTTAGTTTTCGAGACGCGTCGATCCACTTTAATAGTCGTTAAATTTACGATCGGGTCGAATATAAAGAAATCTCAGTACATAATGGAACATAATGTCTGCCCTAAAGTATTGCAAAATTGAAAAAATATATATAAACGTAAATAAATAATATGATATACAGCCTGCTTGGGCGAACAGTTATTACAACTATATGAATACTAAACTCACTTAAATGATACCTACTTGAAATTTATATGATAATGATATTACAAAAGGACATAATATTATAAAACGCATCATATTTTCAAAAGAACCAGCCCAAATAGCCAGAAATTATTAAAAGCTACGAAATCATGTTTTTTTATGTTAGATATTGAAAGTGCTGATTGGCTGATGAAAGTCAAGACTTATTCGATGGCTAGGAATATGATACCATCGAAATAGCCTCGTCTTTCAGGAAGTCGACCTCTTATCAGTCAATGATGCACTTTCGACCTATGTTTTACTTCGACTGAACCTAATATAACGCCAAACATGTATTTCACGATTTATACATCTACGAACGGTCGTTACCCGGTCGGAATCTCGAAATTACGCCAACCAAGAACATATACCAAGAAATTAAATATAACTAAGACTTGGGCAAAATGTTAACAAAAAAAATATATTTATTTTTATGTAAACTATATAAAAGCGTGTCCCGGGATTCGAATTGAAAAATCCGAGTTCCATTTTTTTCGTGTCTATAAAAAAAAACGAGATTGATAATATTTCGCCTTAAAAATATTCTGTATTTATTTCATATCAATACTATTTTATCCAATTAGATTTAAAGCCCAAACTACCAGAAACCAGTTTTTAAGGATCTTACAAAATATTTAATACAAAAAAAAAACATTTTAACACGTCATATCGCAACTCTTTTTTTACACAAGAAAAAGCCTTCAAATCTATAAACAATTTCTTCATAAATGGTGCCTACTATTAAAAAAGCTATATTTAATTTAATACATTATCTTTTAGTTTATTACCCACTCTGTCTGGTCATATCGGGATCGTTCATAGCATCTTTTAAATTTTTCTTGAATAATTCAACGATAGACGACGGAATTTCGATTATATTGCAAATATGACGCGCGTTGTTAGACAAAATTGACACTTTTCTATTACAAGATTAAAATGAATTGTTTTTCTTGGTGCGCTATCTCGTCTATCATTAAATTGTTTATTGAGACAACTATTAATCTGAGTTTCTTCTGGACGTGTCAAAATGACACTGTTTCTGCAATAATATCTAATTCTATTAATCACTGAATAATTTGTTTCATATAAAAACTGTTAAAGAATAAATATATCAAATCAAATCAAATCAAAAACACTTTTTTGAACACCACACGTGAAAATAATAAAAAGATACAAAAGTCAAAGTGAGTAGCGTACAAAAGGCGGCCTTATCGCTGAGAAGCGATCTCTTCCAGGCAACCAGAGAAATTAAAATATTAAATAAACATAACATAGATTAGATTAGGGTAGTGCTCTAAAAAGAAAACATACAAATAAGAAAAGAGATAAAGTACAATACATAAGAAACAAGTCATAATAAGTAAATTAAAAGAATAATAATAATAATGTTTAAATAAAATACTCTATACCGGTTTAAAACGCGATTTATTGTTTAAATTATTTATCCCGACGTTTCGGATGCTTTTCAGCAACCGTGGTCGCGGGAGACTGGAAAGCATCCGAAACGTCGGGATAAATAATTTAAACAATAAATCGCGTTTTAATCCGGTATACAGTATTTTATTTAAATGTGTGATACTCGCGTTAATAAAAGACAATATAATAATAATGTTTTCCGAAAAATCGTAACAATATGTTTTAACAGATAATAATAATAACCCGCATTAATGAAAAATATTTATATATATATTCACATGTGTGTGTGTACACACAACATTAAGTATACAATACTCCATAAAAGTATATAATATTCATGAGACAAATAAATCATGTGATTGGGTGCGAAGTTTCTTTTGTTTTTACTATAATAATAAATAATTTGCAATTAACGTTTATTTGGACACATTTATTAATTCGTAGTCATATATAAATGCTTATATGCATGTTAGTATGGGTTTGTGGTGGTCTTTGGCGATTTCCTACCCTTGAGGTAGAGGTTTGTTACTAAATCCAACTCTGAAATTTCGGCGCGAAACGAAAGAATCTTCGTCTTTTATCTTATTAAGAAAACCTTTTCAATTTTATTTAACATTTCAATTTGAAAGACATGTCTAATTGCGAACGACCGCGACGGATCGATCATCGGATCCGAAATATTTTTGTAGTAGGAAAATGTACAATCCGTTAGACGAAACTTCGTATTTCAGTTTTGATTATAGGCCTCCAGTTTTGTACTAGCAAAACGCCCCGGCTTCGCACGGGTGCAATGTAGATAAAAAATCCTATGTTACTCGCTGATAATATAGTATTCTATTGGTGAAATAATTTTTGAAATCGCTCCAGTAGTTTTTAAGTTTATTCGTTATATACAAAAATACAAATCTTTCCTCTTTATAATATTAAGTATAGATAAAAGCCTAACCAATATGTACATGTATTCATTGGTTATTGATATTATTATTTTATGTACTCGTATCACGTATATTATCACCTTCAACCAATCAACTCTAAAACGTTTATCTCTCTGCAATCGAATAGAATTTGATAGATTTGCCCTTTAACAATTTTATGCGTGTTTCTTATGAATACTTCAGCCTTAATCCACTTAGAAGCCCAGTTGAATAATAAATATGACTACTGCCTTGTTTTAGCAACATAATGGGTCCCGAGGATATACACATGACACTTGATAGTTATTTCAAGACATTTATGAGCTTTCAAATTTAAATAAGGGACGAATGCGAAAAACGTTTAGCAATATTTATGTATTTGATTGACTTAATTTGAATTCCTTGATATAGGTACTTATTTGTATGAATAAAAATCATTTAAGACATGCAATTAGATTGGCCGGCTGGGACATGTGATTTTTTAAACCAAGAGCCAATCTCGCTTTAGTCATTCTATCTTTTATCCTAGGGTTTTTGAATATTGTTTTATTCGAGAAAGAAGGATTTTATAGTGCAATTACAAGTTAATATCAACATGCCTTGTTAAAAAATGGAAAATTACTTTCCGTGGAACAAAGTCGGATATAATTAGGAACAGAGTATTTTTTTTGTATTTGTGAGGTTTGTATTAAGATCTAGTAAAAACACAATTTTAAAAACATGAAACTTTTCGTTGATAGAACTCTAAGAATGTTTCTTTCTCCAAAGAATAGGTCGAATGTAAAGTTGAAATGTTCGAAACTTTTATAGAGGTTTCGGATACGGTTACAGATAGATGTGTATATCGGATATCCGATGTAGCTTTCTATTGGTGAAATAATTTTTAAAATCAATTCAGTAGTTCCAGACATTATCCCTTCAACCTCACAAATTCACAAACTTTACCTCTTTATAATATTAGTATAGATTATAATATAATACTAGCAAAACGCCCCGGCTTCGCACGGGTGCAAAGTAGATGAAAAAACCAGCCTATGTTACTCGCTGATAATATAGCTTTTGGTGAAAGAATTTTTTTAATCTTTTTTTTTTTTAATTTTTTTACATACAAACCTTCTCCTAAAAATTCTGAAGACAACAAAAAAAATTATATAATACTAATATTTATATAGATATATAATATAAGTATTCAATATAATTATAATATTAAGTTTTGTCACTAGAACAAGATCTGTGAATGTGATAACCCATAAATTAGCCGTTTGGCTCGATCACTTGTGCAGAATGTAGGTCAATCATATCCGCCACTTGCAACAAAGCCTATGTCACGTCAATACACAATGTATTGGCACTTGTATATCCATACTGACATATTATCTCAATTATTCAATACTAGCAACACGCCCGGCTTCAAACGGGTGCAATGTAGATGTACCATTCACAAAAAAATTAGATTTCTATTGGTGAAAGAATTTTTAATATCGGTCCAGTAGTTTTTGAATTTATTCATAACATCTTATATATAAAATTCTCGTGTCACAATGTTAGTCTGCATACTCCTCCGAAACGGCTTGACCGATTCCTCTGAAATTTGGTAAGCATATTGGGTAGGTCTGAGAATCGGCTAACATCTATTTTTCATCCCCCTAAATGTCAAGGGTAATCCACCCCTAATTTTTTTTTTTTAATTTTTGGACGAAATTTTTTGTTTTTATTTTTTTATAATGTGGCATTAAAAAATACATACAACCCTAAATTTTTACTTTTCTATCACCAACCCCTGCTTTTTAGAAATTATTTACATGGCAAAACAACGATTGCCGGGTCAGCTAGTATAATATAAAATTCTCGTGTCACAATGTTAGTCTGCATACTCCTCCGAAACGGCTTGACCGATTCCTCTGAAATTTGGTAAGCATATTGGGTAGGTCTGAGAATCGGCTAACATCTATTTTTCACACCCCTAAATAATAAGGGTGGTCCACCCCTAATTTTTTTTTTTTAATTTTTGGACGTAATTTTTTGTTTTTATTTTTTTATAATGTGGCATTAAAAAATACATACAACCCAATATTTTCACTCTCCTATTACCAACCCCTGCTTTTTTTTGTCAATATTTCTAGACCCGTGCGAAGCCGGGGCGGGTCGCTAGTAACATATAAAAATACAAATCTTACCTCTTTATATAGTATAGATAATAGATATAGATAAATTAATTAGAATAAAATCAGACACAAAATATGATATCGTAAAGTTTTTTTTTACAGAATTACTTTTGTTTATTGTTATTTACTGATGTTCAACATCTGTTAATCATAAATTATTATATTTATTGTTTTTAAAATAACGGAGAGTAAACATTTTTTTTAATATAAACAATTGAATGTTTAAGCTTATTAAATCAATATTGTATATTCAAAGCTATGTATAATATTTACATAAGTATTTAATTTAAAAGCATCATACAAGATTTTAATTATAAGACTTTTGTGTGGCTCAGTAATAGATGTGTTAGCACCGGAGATGCTGCGTTCAATTCCTGGGGAAACACGATTAAAAAAAAATATTTCAGTCGAACAGGGCATAGAAGGCTGATCACGTACTTGCCTGTAAAGAAAAATTACACTGCGTTACACGATTTCGGTACCCGAAAAACTGATCACTACTATAGTTTTCTATTAGTTACAACATATTAACTGTGTATGTTTTTTGTTTCTATCACGTCTTGTTTATGAGGTACGCAGCGGTAACTTTTGTTTCTAAACGACCCTCATTATGCCCATATTAGTATATGTTATCGTTGATAACTTTTATTAATTTCAAGTTGGTATCTTTGTAGTTGACTGTTTGTGAGTGTAATCGTATGGTTTCCATGATGAATAATGAAAATAGTAGTCACCACCCGCGCCAGTGCCAAATTTACCAACCAAATTTTGTTACGTATGTGAACAGTACATTCTTAAGTCTCAAACAAAAAAGTATCTGAAAAAGTACGTAATGCGTATTTTCTATGTTTTGGGCATATTTTGTATCAAGATAGGCCGTGGATTCCGCAACTACTTTGTATATCGTGTTATGCTACTCTCCTGTCTTGGCTGAATGGAAACAAAATATGTATGCCATTTACAATACCGATTCTGTGGCGTGAACCTATGGCGAAGGGTTTTTATATTTAAAGTATGTTTTTTCAAAATTGAGTGACGCAAAGTTTAAAAAAGGACCTATATCGGTCCACAAATACGTCTATTAATGAAAAACCAAAATTTCGATCAAAAACTAAATGACAAAGAATTATGCGCATGGACTCCGTTATAATGAAAGGTTTTTTAAGTAATCACAAAGCAGAAAACGCGGAATTCTTGGTAAATTTTAATTGTAAATACATATAAAAAGATGGGTTGCCGAATGTCATTGAAAATTCATTTTCTTCATTCCCATTTCTCATTT
The DNA here is from genome assembly GCA_905404175.1 of Anthocharis cardamines. NCBI lineage: Eukaryota > Metazoa > Arthropoda > Insecta > Lepidoptera > Pieridae > Anthocharis > Anthocharis cardamines. Next base: position 6,030,102 of record FR989961.1, read on the forward strand.
TTCCCATTAAATCTTGGAGCTATGAGTGATGAATGAAAAGAGCAGTTTCACCAAGGTATTAAAAGGCTGGAAGAAAGGTTTCAAGGTCGTTGGGATCAACCTATGTTGGGAGACTACTACTGGTATTTAAAGCGAGAAGATACTTCCCAACACGTAAGGAAAAGTTTAATATTTTTCTTTTTTCATAATTTGAATTCAATATTTTATATTTATATATGGGCAAATATATTAATGTTAAGTTTTATCGTTGATTTTATTCGAATAATTGATAACTAAAGAAAGAAATGTGTATCCTGGACGAATACTTTATAGTTTTTTTATGAATAATTGTTAGTATCTATACCTAAAAAACAGTAGGTACGTGATGGAAAAAAAGTACGTATGTATCCTTATTAAGGGATGTGTATGAATAAAGAAACAGGAAAAATTTGAGTGGGTACTTAATTTTTTTTTAAATTTGTAACGCAGTGTTATCAGTGAAACAGAGACAGAAATGGGTCTGCCCCATGCCCCAATAGGGGCTGCGCGGGCGATCTATCGCCGCGTTGGATGGGGAAGACCATATTTTCACGTCCAGAGCCGAGAGCGAGAGCGCGGGGAGCTTCCCGTTCCACGTATTGCTCCAGTGTGTGTGTTTGGTGTCTCGGCCCCACACTGTTGGGCAACGCCCATTGAGAGGGTAAGGTCGCTGTCGGAGCTGCGGAGCCTGCACACACCATGGAGTTTAGTCGGTAGGCACGATGATCGCTTTGACTCTTCGGAGTTCGTGGTCTATGTGAGTCCTGCATCGCTTTGACACTCCCCCCGCGATCATTAGATGATTCTCCATGTTAAAAAAAAGATGAAAGAAAAGAAAGAGAGAAGCTATGATCTGACAGCCCAAACGAATTGACTCAGAACCAATTCATATATTTCGTTTTAGAAAATAATTTCGTGGTTAATCGTAAGTTTATCTCCTTGGGATTGAATGAAATATTAGATGTAGCATGAAATACAGAATAATTTCTCTATAAATTCTCTTCAAAGCAGATTAAGGCCTGTATCGAATAGATAACGTTGCGAATTGTGCGCTACGATTTAAAGTGATTCATCCAGATTTCAATTTAAAAAGTACGACTAAGAAAATATAAATTAAATTCATTTTTTCTTCTCTATATTACTTGCTTTCTAATTCCTTTTTTAGTTGGTAGGTTTATCGTACAAGAACCGTCGCGTCTGTGATATTATCTACTGTCGTATCGTTATATATTTGCCCGAAGACATAAACATTTGCAGAACATAACACATAGATTACATACCTAAGTATAGTACTGGGCTGTACAATATCAGTATGGACGATTGAAATGTTTCTAAATAAGAGAAGTTTCCCTTTAGGCAATCATTTTCCTATTTTAATAAAAAAGTACTCCATTCAATTCGATTACGCGATTCTGATAAAAATAAAAATTAATTGAAAATAAAGCAGACTACAGAATACGGGAATATAGAAAAATTATTTAGATAGGCGTTGTTTGACTTGGAGTTAAACTTCCATAGGTTTTATGAAGCTACTGACTCCTAGTTCGGAGCAGACACAATTCTTTGTCTGTTTCATTAATCATTTTACCTATAAGCAAGTGGATATTCAATTAAAGACCGACAATGCATCTATGACTTTAATGTCACGAATTCCGATGGGCGGTGGTGATCACTTACCATAAGGTTACCCACCTGCTCAGTAATAAAAATAAACATACATTTGTGCCTATTCTAATCGAAATATGTTTTTTTCATTTCCACGGATTTTAACCGCAGGCATATAACAGAGCCTTTTAAATATGTCATGGAGGCGGCCACGAAGCTATATTAATCCCTTAAAAAAAATCTGCCAATAGATGTAGCTTCGCGTTGTAGGTAATCGCTTTCTGTTAGATCAAAGATTTACTCATCTGCTGAATATAGGTACCTAGTGACTCGAAGTAACCGAATATGTCACGATTCATTTAGTCCATCATAATTGCCGCAACCCACGAGCCATTAAGGCTTTGAATTCGTTTAAAATTTACCAATAATCAAACAAGACTTAACGTTTCTTCGCCGTTACCTTTCAACTTAATATTTCTGCAAACAAAATTGACATTCATTTTTAACGGTATCAAATATACTTTCTCTGAGGCATCTTTAATAAAAGGCCTTTATTACAATACCAATTAGCCTTAAATAAGTTTAATTTAGTCTTAAGACTAGGTTGCTTTTTAAGTATAAACTTGTTGGCTTAAACATAAATGTTAGTTGATCGATATAGGGTTCCTGGACCATTAAAATCAATCAATAATACGCTATTGATTATTATTTTTTACAACACTTAATCTGCTCGCTACCCGGTCGAAATTTAGATATAATTCTCCTTCAAGTTAATGGAATTTGAACTCACAACCTAACAACCGTATCACCAACGCACCTTTTTCTTCAAGTATACCATTATCCAAAGTCAACCCTTTGTGCCATACATTTTTCCTTCAGTTCAATCGGTTTGATATTCTGTGGCAGATAAAAATTCGCGAATCGGTGTAAAATATGATAACAATGTATATTCTTGAATTTTGGGGATCGCTGATTATGCATGCCCAATCAAATCTTCAAAATTCAAGACAGCGGAACCAATAAGGCAGATTGAAATTTGAAAAATAAGAAAAACATCCGTGACTTGCCAGGTTCGTCATTTCGCAATAAATGATAAATTCACGAAATTAATGATAACAGAAATAATATTCGACTCGACTCCGTAAACCGTAAGCGTAAAACTCGAAAATGGTTATAAAATGCATTCTCAGAGTACCACCGGGTTAACGTTAATGAGTTGAAGCGGTCAAACTTATTATAAAATTAATACTATTTTCATTAAACTTAATTTAAACTCTGAAAAATAATTCTATTTCTAGTATCTGCTTCCTCAATGTGTGCTTTTTCAGCATTTGCATACTCCATTATGCCGAAAGCTCATTTCATGGTATTGGCTCTTCTTGTTCAAACGAATGCAGCTGAAATCGACCGATATTGAAATGAGCCACTATCTAAAAGTGCTATCTTAATTACATTTCAATCTGTATTCATAAAGTTAATTGTTTGGTACGCATTATCATAGATTATGCCTACGAACACAGAACATTGAATAAAAGGTTCTGTGCCTACGAAGGAAGTCCGTGGTACGAAGAGATTTTTATGTGATCGAATTAACTATTCTAATCAAATTCCTTTTTATTTGTCTAATAGAACTACGCGGAATGATCCATTTACACCTAAATCCTATTCTTCTAATATTATAAATGTGAAAGTTTGTGAGGAAGTATGGATGAGTAGATGTTTGTTACTCTTTCACGTAAAAACTACTGAACGGATTTTGAAGAAACTTTACAGAATTGTTGTTTACACATCAGAATAACATACAGGCGATATAACGATATTGAGTTAATCGGCCAAATTATAATGATGAGTTTCATGTAAGTTGGAAAATGTCCTGGAAGAAAGTACCTACAAGCTATGTAGTATCAATATAATTTCGTTAAATAATAATCTACATACAGTCGGTACGTATAAGTAATATTAATTTGTATCATAATATTCTTTCTTATTGCAAGATACGTATCTGGTACCTTTGATTAAGACGTATTGGATATCTTCGATCCATTCCATAGTGCATACAAATATTTTATTCTCAACTTGTGATAGTTTAGAAATATAAAATATCGTCTCCCTATCAATAGTAACATGTTCTTACCCTGAATTTTTTACATAAATAAAGTAAAATATGTATATAGGTAGGTATAGCACAGTGAATACTATGAAATTATCAAAAATTATTCAAACCTCTGTCGAACTTTTTATTTGCATAGGCATCCATAAAGTGAATCATTGGGCTGTGTGACAAAACTGTAAATGTTATAAAAAAGAAAAATAAGACCACAACATTTAAAAGCGTTTAATATAAAGACAAAAGCGATTCAAATATTTCATATTATATTCCAGAGCAGTTCTTCTTATAAAATATGAAGAAATCAGTTCCTTTGTATTGTACCAACTAAAAAATCATATTTTTTTAAGATGAGGAGTGAGATAGAAATGGTTAAATATGTTAAAGATTATGTTTATGTTCACCTCCATGCTTGATGTGTTTTACGAACTGGCTGAATGAATTTGAAATAAAGATTTGTCAGTACCAATTTCAAATATAATCTTGTTCTAGTTTTGAACATAAGACAAGGCGGTTGAAAGAAGCCTGTCCTATGGGCGAAATAAAAATAATATTTTTTTCTAGTTTTGTTTAAAAAGAAGTCAGTCGGTTCTACGTCATGATTATATTTTCCTATCGCTTTATTGTGTGTTAGGCTTTTGCTATCTTCCCCTTACACTCCCCACCCCCAATTGTCTATTCGTAAATTAATATATACTGGTATATATAGAGTCCAATAACTGGTTCGGGGCAGCAAACTGGGTATTTTGCTATTAGATATAGAAGTTTCATATATCGTTGAATGAACAATGAAAGTGTAGAGGGAAAAGTCATCGACAAGATCGGCTCTCTAAGACATCATAAAAACGTTTTAAATGTAAAAAAATAGTCCTGAAACTTTTGCCCCTAAAAGCATACATACATACATATATTTCACGCCTCTATCCCATTGGGGTAGGCAGAGATCACGGAATTCCATATGCTCCGATCCTTACATACCACTTTCGCTTCTTCTAATTTCATCAATGCTTTCATACACGCTCGTCGGTTACGAGTACTTTTGACCTGGCCCTTTTGCAGAACGTCCCCTCAAAGCAGCCAGCTCAAATCTTAGCCTGATGGTAAATCCCCCACTGAGTTGAGGTTTCACAGAGGAATGAGGTAAACTTTGTATGTACGTGTCATGAACAGCCCAGTTTCCTAGTATTTTATATTATACAAAGTGCTTTTAAACAGTTTATTTATACAGGAACTAGACAGCTATTGTTTAGCTTTTACTTATACACTTTATAATATAGAATTGACGGGCATGTTGGCGCGTTCGGTAGAACACCTGCCGTGCGCATCGTTGGGTCGTGGGTTCGATTCCCACTCGGACAACATGTATATAATTTTCGCAAAGTAGATGTTCTAAAAAACGCGCCAAAGGGCCTTTTAAAATTTACATAACCTATAGGAGCTGCCAATGTAATCGAACAAAATTGTCAAATCATTCGCTCCCCTGACAATTGAACGGAATTCGCTATTTTTCGTTGCCTTGTTGCGTTTGAAGCTTTGAATTTTTATCCATTGAAAGTGTTGTCCTGATTTACGATTTTAGTTTTTAGAAGCTTGTGAGGTCTAGTACCAGTATTTTTAAGTCATCTGGACCATAAAAAAACACATTTATTTTAAATAGAATTTTTGGCACAGCAATAATTTCTAATTTCTGACAGACATGCAAAATTTCCTTTAAAGGATATACTAAAATAAAATATATTTTAACGGATTAAAACGCGATTTATTATTTATCCCGACGTTTTGCAACTTTGTAGAAATTCAAAACTTTCAGTCTGCCCGTGACAATATTTGCGGGAAAAGATTGTGATACTCGCGTTACTAACAAACAAAATTAAGTTGATACTGTAAAAAAAATATATGTATGTTACTTTTATTCTTAGTTGGTCATAGCTATTTTTTGAAAATCAAGCTCGCAGATAAAAATTAAATGTTGAATTTCAAAAACGTGCCGACATTTGATAATTTAGATCAGGCAACACTAGTCGTAGACGGAAACATAAAACGGAATCAGTTGGGGTTCATCGTATTTTATTAAAGAACCAGTTATTGATTTATAAAATGCACCTTTCTTATTTTAAAAGCATTTGATCCCTAGCGCTTGCAACCCACGGGGTTTAAAGCACCCACGGCTTGTACTCTTTAAGGAAGCTTTTCTATACCTTATTGAATATGTTTTAGTATAAAGGTATTACATGCATAATATATCGTCGTGATCGTAGAACAACGACGGTTCTGATTTTGTACGGTTTTAGTTTATTGCATAAAACTATCTGACTAATTATCAAACACCATTTATTATTTGTTCTGTTGATAAAGGGTTTTTAGACAGTTCTAAATTATACAATATAGAACTGTCAAGGAGTTTCATGTTATGACTAGGTAATACAATAGAACTAAAATCGTAAAAAAATCAGAACCACCGTTGTTCTCCGATCACGACAATATGTTTATTTTAATGTTAGAAATAGACAGTCAAGCATGAGGCTCACTTGATGGTAGGTGATAACCAGCCACAGAACATCTATGTACTTCAACAACTTCGAAATTATTTTATCTATAGTCTATATTAATATTATAAAGAGGAAATATTTGTTTGTTTGTTAAAATTTAACTCAAAAACTACTGGACCGATTATAAGAATTTTTTCACCAAGCTACATTATCAAAAAGTAACAAAAACTATTTTTAACAATTCTATATTTATTTCGGGGGTAGATGTATCACCTTACTTATATATTCATTTTTTGAAAACTAATTAGCAAATATCAAAAATATATCGGGTGTATTTTATTAAAATTATTTTATTTTAGGTTGATTTCAATATGCAATTATCATTTTTGATGTTATTAATATAAGACCGTATTTAAATTTTAAAAGGATGCCGAGACCATAATTTAAGTAATTACTTGCGTCTTAATTTTATAAACGATAAAGCTCAAAGCATACCGCAAAACTTAAAAATAACAATTAAGGCGATAAGGAAAATTAGGTGCTTAAAATGTTCTGAACTCATTTCTGTGAAGACTCGACGTAGCTTACTGTTATTTTATGAAATCAAACGGGATCCAAAAATGTTGAGTTCAAATTTGTTGTAAGTAACAATTGATTTTTATGTTTTTATTTATCGTCGTCGTGGACATCTCTGATATCACACAACTTATGGGCAATGGTCTCGACGATCAAATGCGAAATCAGTGAGATTGCCAAATAAAATCGGTTTTTAACCAAAAATCGGTACCCAATTAAAAAAAAATATATCATATCTCTTTATTTAAAACTAGAAATTTTGTTATACTCACTAATGACATTATTAAAACTACCCGAAAATCGATTGTTGTGTAAGTGGGTTGTCGGCCTTTGAGATAGGCAAAGGCTCATGAGCATGACGTATAAAAGCTTTAGAAGATACTGCAACTCACTTGGATTGTTTGCGATCAGAAACAATTTAAAACAAATTAGCTTTAGTAATGTAGTTTAAAATCTATTCATAGAGTACCTACGTGTATTTAGATGAATATGAAATGAAATGAAGATGAAAAGTATTTAAAATGATCTTAGATAATTAACAGGGGCGTAGTGCTGTATCAGCGCAGCTGTATTAAAGATACGAGGCCCCGTAACTACAGGGGCCCCGAACCAATGTAAGCGAAAATTTACCTTCCATTAGGGCTACGCCGCAGTTAGAAAGAAGGGATCATCAACAAATGATACAGGACCCATAAAGGGTAAGTTATGCCCCTGGTAATTAAACATAATTAAAGGGTTAAATTAACAGCCTCCGATGCTCAGTGGTAAGCATGATATCTTTAGCACCAAAGGTCCTGGACTCAAATGCCAGGTTAAAAAAAAATTGCTTTGGTCAAGCAGGACACAGAAGACTGATCACTTACTTGCCTGTAAAGAATAATGATCAGTTAAACGGATATAGAATTGGGTCTCCCTCGTGCTCTACTATGGTACTTGGGACTTCACTTTAAAGGGTTAAGTAACGTATTTTATCAATTTCCTCATAGGCGAAAAATTTCATGTCCGCAGTCATAATATCTATCTAGTAGAAAAGAGAAAGTAAAATATATAACTATTCGATTACAATTGGTCAGCAATTTAGCATTTTTGTTGCAAATTCTTCATTATAAAAACCTTTCATCGTTCCTGCTAAAAACCGCTGAACCATACTAAAAATAGAAATAGCAGTTTAGTCGGGGTTGGTAAGCTAAGTAGTTTAAAAAATATACTTCCGACATTTAATAATAAGAAGAGTGCACTCTGCTACAACCTGTTAAGCTATTTCTACACAAATAGTGTAGCACGAAATCAGAACAGCGAAGGCATCAACTATGTTTTTCGTTATCAAGTGTATATGAACCCTATGGCTGCTATCAGTCGATTTATCAGATAGTTGGCAGTATTCGCCCGCCAACGGCATGGACCGAACGTGCCCACGTATCGCGTCTGAGTTTATATTTTGCGAATGTGTCACGTAACTTTGTACCGTAAGTATTATTAGATATCCACTGTTTATAATAAATATTATGTTATATAATATTTGAATGAAATTTTGTTACTTAATTATTCTACAAATTATTGCAAATTACTTGTAAACAGTTTGCATGCCCGAAATTTTATTCCGCGAGCTTGGTTATTATTACCAAAATTATTGTAATTTTTTTAAGGACTCGTATAAATTAGGTATATGTACTTAATATATTAGAAACATTTTACCATGAATTAATAAAAATACGTTTGTGCATACTTAGATTTTAAGTGAATCAAGTGAATCTTTAAGCAAACTTATTTTTAGAGGGTATTATTTTCATGAATTTCGAGCGATGTTTTTCTTCTCTTTTTGAGCTTCGGTCACATGACTAATGCACACTCGACTCTCTAAAATAGCTTACTTCGAAATTGTTAAACCAAGTTATCAGGTGAAGGACCTGCCACTAAAGTATAGTAAATTATTTAGTTTAAAATAACATTTGCTTAACACGTTAAGTCGTTAAAAAATAGATTTGAATGTTAGGATTTCTTATATTGCAACTTATTATACGTATATCAAAGGTAATTTTTATGTTTATAAAATATACTAAATGGTTTGGAACTCAAATTATTAAGATATTTTAAAATTATTATTGTTAATGTTAATGATTATATAGTTTTTAAAAATGCATTAAATTCGAATATTTAATAATTTTTTACTTGTCTTCTGGAAATCTTTTTTTTTCATTTTGGGAGTTTTATTTCGTGAATATTTTACAATATCAGGGTTCTCGTTTATTAGATCAAGAAATATATTATTTATTTTTTATAGAATATAGGAAAAGCGGCATGAGATGAACTCTATGTATGATGTACTCTAAAAAAGCTGGCATGGCAATTAGCATGAACTTTCATCACTATACTTATATTATAAAGAGGAAAGGTTTGTTTGTTTGTTACGATTTAACTTAAAAACTACTAGACCGATTTGAAAAATTCTTTCACCAATAGAAAGCTACATTATCAGCTGCGAGTAACATGGGCTATTTATTTTGCCGTCCCGTGCGAAGCCGGGGCGGCTTGCTAGTAATATGAGGCCACGAGAGCCAGAGTGGTCTAACTAGTTAAACAAAAGTTTAAAGTAAAAGGGAAAAAAGAGGAGATAATTTCAAATAATTTTAACTCTTATGAAAAATAATAATTATTTATTTATTTGCACAAATTTTAAGCCATTTTGTCGCTACGAATTAATCGTTTTCAGTAGTTTTATTAAATAAAATCGGAATTAAAAAAATACAGTTAGGCCACTCTGGCTCTCGTGGCCTCATATTATATATACCTTTTCGATTAAAGTTGTATATTAGTCTCTCTGCAAAAAAATGTTAAATTTCGAAACTTCTTACATAAATATTAACAAATATTTCGTACATTTCAAAATATAAAATTGTCTACAATTCTCGTCATACAAAAATAAAAATAAGACCAAATATATCATGTGAGGTTGCTAAAACACTAGACAATATATAGAGAGCGTGTAAAAACTTTTCTAATAAAAACTAAATGCCATTTCGTTTTGCAAAAGGAATAATATATGAACTACGCCAAGAATGCCACTGTTATTCGTAAACACAAATTTTTACCGTGTCCCTTTAAGCAATATAAAACGTTTCTCCGTATCTGTACCAAGAGAGAATTACTTATTTCCCTCATTAAAATATTAAATAACTGACTCAAAATCAGAAATCATATAAAAATCATATTCATGATAAAATTATCACCACAGGAATGCCTTTAGAAAACGTTACTTTGAGTTAAAAGTAATTGAATAATTAAAAAGAATAAAATACTGTATACCGGATTAAAACGCGATTTATTATTTATATTGTTTAAATTATTTATTCCGACGTTTCGGATGCTTTTCAGCAACCGTGGTTGCGGGGAGACAGCATCCGAAACGTCGGGATAAATAATTTAAACAATATAAATAATAAATCACGTTTTAATCCGGTATACAGTATTTTATATAAAAGACATTATTATTAAAAAGAAATGATATATTGTGGTGGGCTCGTTGGCGCGTTTGATAAAACACCTTGCGCAGCGATGGGTCGCGGGTTTAAATCCCACCGGGACGACATGTTTATAATTTTCTATAAGCATGTTCTCCCCACGTTTGGTCACTTCGGGCATTAAACGGGTGGAACGAATATCGAAATTCCGACCGGGTAACATACCACCGCGACCGTTACTAAATAAAAAACTGTTAAGTGCACATTGCTCGTTTCGGCCTCAATCTATGGATTTCCGAATGTTCGAAGTAAAAATTACGTTGACAGCAAATCCTTGACTGATGTTCTGTGGCTGGGTTATCCTAACCTACCATCAAGTGAACCTCACGCTCGTCTGTCGATAACTAATATAAAAATAGTATCGATTACTTTTTGGATCGCTTGGATAGTCCCGGCGAAGTATAAAAAGCCTATAAGTGATTGGGAGATTTTGTCATATTTGGAAACACGAGTTCAATTAATACACATGAGTTCAGCTCACTTTATACAATTGAGAGGCCAATCAATGATGCACCGGCGACCTAATTTTTATTCGAGTATTTTGAAATCCGTAGACTGAAGTATGCAAGGATTGGAGCATATGGAATTCCGTGATATCTGCCTACCCCAATGGGAAAGAGGCGTGATGTATGAATATGTATGTATATACTGAATATTAAGATATATGCACTTTATAGCTTTTATCATATTATATCATTATATGATAATATCATTATAATATACGCCCGGAGCATATATTCCCCCAACCTTTTCGAAAACGCGAAATAAAAACATGTTCATAGACATGTAAAGTGAACTCCCGAGCCCCCTAATGGGGCATGGGGCAGACCCATTTCTGTGTCTGTTTCACTGATAACTAAATTATGCGTGTGACTTGAACTTGAAGAAGTTTCTTTAGATCTATTATAAGTAAAATTATAAAATTCACTATTCAATTTTTTATTTACTCATAAGTTACTATTTATTTTGTTTATTTAGATTAGTTCACCTGCCTAAATATTTCGACGTAGTAAACTCCTAGCATGGTTGCCCTCAAGAAATGATTATAGTGTAGCGACAGCCACACTATAATCATTTCTTGAGGGCTTTCGCTGGCTGTTTATTATAAGCAAATTTTTGAATTTCCATATTACATTCCAAATATTCTCTGATAAAATATAATTGAATTTATATTTTTAAATTTAGAATAAGGTTTGTTGGTATATATAGGCTCATTATTGTAAATAAATAATCATTAACACGTCTTCCGTCTTTCTATAAACATATCGGTAGCCACCCACCATCAGCTACCAAAGTAGTATTAAATACGTGATTTTTAGGCTCTTGAGATGCTTAATAGAATATGTTTTCCTTTATTTCCATTCCGTTTCGTGTATTAATTTGAAAAAATACACTCATGTTGGCACCGTAAAAACGATCAGTTAACAAGGCATTGGCACTTTCGCAGTACACCCACGAATAACGAAGTAATCCGCTCGCATTCCAAACGCACGATCCGCTATTCGCGACCGACATTGCGTTACTACTGACGTGACTGAAATGATTACTTTCCGATAACAATCCGGTCACAGAATGCCGTCATGCCTTATTTGCAATTTGTAAACTATATGCGAATCTCAACAGCTCAATCGTAAACAAATAGTGTCAAAACTCGTTTATAAACGGCATAAAGCATTTCGATCGTAGTCTTGCAAGGGTGCGCTGCTCGGTTCCCTTATCAATTGTTTCGGACGCGTATGTCTAAATATCTGGCCTTAGATTTAATGAGAATAAATTGAACCTATCAAAATAGATTTTGATGCTCTCTGAATATTATTAGCATTATTATCTGAACAATACTTATAATAAAATAGTTGAATCGACGAATCTGTACTAGGTATTATCGGAGGTGGTTTTATCGGAACCGAATTCGGAATCAGAGTTTTTAAATTTGGTTTGTCGGAACTGGAATCGAAGGTAGGGGCAAAAGAGAGATGTGTTATAAAATGAAATTACGAACATTATTCATCAGTTTTATTCATATCAGTTCAAAAAATAAAACACCTTCCTGATTGTTGAAAACAAAACATTTTTATTTTTATTTTAAACTTATAAATTAAATCAAATGGCGTTGACCGCGGCCACCGCTGTGCTTCGACCTCCGATTATAAACTCCGATTCAAATTTATCGGAACCGAAATCAGTCTCGAAGGTGCAAAATCAATCGGAAGTTTCGACCTTTCGGAACCGGGGTCAAAATTCTGTAACATCTCTGGTATGTAACTAAATTTTTACAAGAAATTGAGAGAAGATGATAAAAGAAGGACAACAGAATACATAAAAATATTTTATAATTTTTGTCTGTGATCTGTTTGCTAATCTTCGAAACTACTGAATTGATTTTCATACAGTGACATATAGGCTTTATTTTATCGCATCCACCAACTAGTTATACTAAAGAATATAAAGGGACAGGCAAAAAATTGAGGATTCTTAATTTAAACTCTAAAAGAAATATGTCATTACGAAATCGTATAAACTGATAAAAATTGAACTTTTATTTTCTGTCACCTGACAGGGAGCAGTATAAGTGTATTGGAGTAGAGGCAATTTGATTACCTAAGCTTCAGCTGCACGCGATATCATTGTTAGACATTTTATTCAATTAGTCTACGTGAACTCTGTTTTTATCTGTATTTTCTTTCCATAGATAATGGTTATTAGATTTGTCCGGTGTTTTTGTAGTATCTAGCACCTCTTTGATTATCTTCGTGTCATATTTGTATCTCAGGTCCGTATTCCAAAACGTGATTCAGGTTTGGATCTAGTTTTGAGACTTAAAACATTTAACTATTGATAGACATTTTAACAGTTCTTATAAATAGATTTCGACATGAGTAACTCATTGGAGTACGCGTCTAAGATAACTAATAGGGATACAATCCTTCTTTCTTTCTTTTCAGTATTCGAATCTAAATATATTCAATGCCAAATTGAGCAAGATTTAGCTAAACAAGTCAAATGCTTAGACCGCAATATATTGTATGTACTTAATCGCTTGATATAAAGATTTTGGTAAAATTCTTACGTAATTACAAAAAAAAAATTCCTACATTAAACGTTTTGGAAGTAATTCTTTGAATGATGGAGAATTAATCGCGAGTAATAATAATCCTTCAGAGAGCCTAAAAATTTATCGAACAGACAGATACATAATATATACTTTATCTCATTTGAACACATTATTTGAATATTGTCTCATATTTTAATATAAAGATTAAATATTTGAAAATGAAAGTAGTCACTTATGGTAATCCATAAACGAAATTTAATACATTACTCAGAAATAATAAGTCAAAGTCCAGTCCAGTCCAGTGTCCATCAGCGTAATAAATATTTACGCAAAGTTTAAAAAACGGCTCAATAACTTTATTATTGAAAGTTTTATTGACTAAATTTGGATATCGTACCATTACCTTTACTCCTGTAAAGCATTTATAGGATTGTCTCTAATGAAAAACAAAAGATGCGCCATATCATACTATAAACGAAATATTTCAATTTTATTGACATTAGACAAAATTATGTTGACATTCTGAATGAGAAAACGCTAAGCGGCTACTCTGTTGACTATTCGGCGTTTAAGCTGCTTTGTAAACCTAAAGTATAACCTAGCTATTAAATCCGAACAACAGAATGAGAATCTAAATTAAGTCATGCAGAACTTTGGGATTAGCAGCCAGCAATTAAATACAAGTCAATATACATTTAATACAAAAGGTAAACGCTTAATCCCCGTTGAATCCTAATTGCAGCAAGTTTTGCGAACTGCATAACTTTCATAATTTATGTCCGACAACTTATTTAGAAATTTCAAACGACTTCATTTTCAATCTTCATTTAACTCTGAAACGATCCTCTTCGTACACAAGACTTAAATAGCGTAAAATTATCTTACATATCTGTTCAATAAGTTATTTTAGTACTTACTCTTTGAAAGGTATTATGGATATTATCTTTATTATAATGATATTATTGTAATGGTTATAGATATTTGATATAGGTATTTGGTGGTTTATTAATCAAAAATTAAGTAATTTTAATGATAATCTTGAACATTTTTTTGTGTTTAATAAATACCACACTGTGCAATACAGGAAACACTGGCAAAACCCAATATGTATGAAATTTTAATTTAATCAATTTTAAAATTTTAGGGATAATAGCACCTAAGATATACAAACAATATATCACATCACAAATTTTAATCACGGCAATATTCTTTGTACCTACATAATATATCTTAGGTATTTTTGTCCGTAAACTTTCAAAAATTGAATAACTTGAAATTTTAAATGTCATACTTACTTATTAGATTTTAGCATTGTACCTTGGTTATCTTATTTTAAAATTATTACAAATTATTAGCTCATCAAATCAAATAACAATTATTTGTAATTCGAGAGGATTTATTAGAAGTAAGCACTTTGTTTTTCCTTCAACCTCCTCGCATCTATTTCTAGTGGAGAAAATATTTAAAGACAAGCAGACGCCCGTACACCACCTCTATAGCATTGTTGACCGATGAGCTACAAGTCCATTCGTCAAGTCTGATTGAAAAACTCTGTTGATTTAATTTACTTTATGTTGAACTTTGTCTTGTGAATGTTTTGAAACTGTGATATCTCACGGCAACTTTCAATTCGGTTATAGTTTGTTTGCGTTTCCTTTCAACGCGATCGGTCTTTAGAAGCGTAAAATTAAATGGAATGAAACGAGATTGATGTCTTTCTCAAATAAGGTTTATTTTGTGGAATTCAGTTCGAGATTTATGCAAAGCGAATATCTTGCAATGTCCCGTCATAAAAACTAAAAATTGTGGTAGAATTTTTGTATTTATTTTATATTAGATCAAATAAAGGTGGGATATGCCCAATTGAATACCTTTATATCTTCATGAATAATAAGTAAATACAGAATTAATATTTTTGGTTATAGATCTACCTAAGACAATAATGTTGTGATACATCACTTTTTACATAAGGCCCGACTCCGACTATAACTTTTTGTCACCGTGACTTTTTGTTGCTGTCATCAACAAGGCACCCACTGTATTGTCATCGGGTAACAAAACGCGCTCATTTGGGCATGGGATGGATTTCAAGCAGGTTGCAGTGATATGTGCTCTCGAATGACAAAAAGTAACCCAGTGAGCGATCTCACATAGCAATATAGTCGGGTGACAGTCACGTCGCTGATAGATGAAATTATTTTTCACCGTATTGTCACGTCTCCATAGTCTTGACGGGCTCGTTGGCGCGTTCGGTAGAACACCTGCCGTGCGCATCGATGGGTCGTGGGTTTGAATCCCACAGGGACCACATGTTTATAATTTTCTGTAAGCATGTTTTCCCCACGTCTGATAACTTTGGGCTTTGATCGGGTGGGAAGAATATCTAAATTCCGACCGAGTAACGAACCACCATTCATAGATGGAAAAACCGTGAAGTGCACATTTCGCGTATCGGTTTTGGTAAAAATTAGGTCGACAGCGCATCATTGACTGTGTGTGGCTGAGGTATCACCTCCCATCAAGTGAACCTCATGCTCGTTTGTCTATATCTGACATAAAAAAATAATAGTCGGTGCAATCTCATAATAGCTCCATAGTATTCGAGTAGGTTTAAAAAAGTCACGGCAACAAAAAAAACACAGTGAGGCCTACAACAATCGTTTAGTCACCACGTCCCGATAAAACCACGATTTCAATAGCAAACATTGAATTTCCATCAGATCAGTACAGAATATTAGCCTCTTTTTATTAGTCTAAAGATTATTAGCCTAAAATTAAAAAAATATAAATATACAAAATTAGTGTAAGTTTTTTATAGATCTTTTGCTTTTACAAATGCATATGGTCCTCGCTAAGCCATTTCTCTCTTTCAAAGGACGATAAAACATGCTTCTCATTTTTCTAAAATCGTTTCATAGGCATAATGTAGGAAATAAGTCCATGAATTTAGTAGGAAACAGCATAATGACGAGTGACAATGTCATACTAGGTACTATTTCAGGAACAAAGGTGCCAATATTCAAGCTCGACATGCGATTATTCGTGAAGCTCACAATAGATGAAAGGATCAATGATTGGTATAGAGTCACTACAATGATAATAGTTATTATAAATCGTAAATATATTACAGGAACCCAATACATTGTAATATGTTAAACATATGTATTAAGTAAAGGCTTCTTCTCAGTTCAATAATTTATTTAGAAATGTTTAAATATAAAGTAAATTTCCATGCCGTAAGAGTAAGTATTTCAAGTAAGAGCGCAATTTAAAACTTTTTATAAATTAACATAGGTACGTTATGTTTCCTAAACTAGCACGTTCCTATTCGAAATTTAAATTTAATTTCCATAGATATTTTTTCATAGACAGTTCCTTTTTAAATCCGGATGATGATACGAGTATATTATGTAATGAGAATGAATATTTATATCATTGAAAACAATCTCAATCTCGTGGAAGTTATTTTATTTTAATTACTTGTGATACTTTTGGCTTTCATAGAAAGTTACAAATTTCACTTTGCGATCATTTCTGAGTTTAAAAACATTAAAATTGATCTTTTTATGTGTAAAATATCTTGATTGGTATCGTTTACTTGGAAATGCGCCATTTAATTACGATAACGAAGGTGACAAGGCAGAATGAGTATTTTAATTGTTTAATGAAATTATTTTATGGTAGTATGGATAAAAACTTTTGAGAACAGTTTTAAAAAGGCGGGAAAGAATGTAAATATACTTCTTAGTATGAATTTTAAAGGCTTCTCACAGGCACAAGACTATTAACAAAGTTTTTTTTTTTACAAAAAATACAATTAAATAATTTACTCTACAGTATCCTATCTCTAAAAATAATATTATCTAAAAGCTGTTTTTATACGTATCTCTAATGAGTATTTTAGTTTATAACAACAATACCACTTGAAATAATATTTCTCCACTTTTGCCAAGGATGAGAATGGATAAAAGAAAGTTCGAGTGCTATTGAAAACTTACTTCGAATATTTGGTAAAAAAAGATTGATTGAATTATTGATACTGAAAAAAATTAAGACATTTTATAAGTCATTAATACACCATTCATTTTATTAATAGAATTATACCCAATATTATATAAATTACCCTAGTTTCTTTCCATTATACGATTATACGAAAATATAATCTATACTAATATTATAAAGAGGAAAGATTTGTATTTTTGTATTTTATAAATAAACTCAAAAACTTCTGGACCGATTTTGAAAATTCTTTCACCAATAGAAAGCTACATTATCAGCGAGTAACATGAGTGAAGTCGCGGAGAGAAACTAGTACATTAATTCATAAATAGTAAGCATAAATAATAATCACCTCAAAAATTCAAATTAAAATGTAATAAGATCCTTTAATGGCAGTCCCTCTTCTATTAATATTCATGAAAATTGTTAAAATGATTAAAATTCTGAACACAATGTATCACAGTTACGGTTCAGTCACGGACGGTCTTGCTTTGAGTGGTGAAATTTAATGATGAATGGTAAGAAATCCATTTATTACACTAGTTTATGACCACAGAATTTATGAAAGATTTTTTGCTTCAATATATAGTAGTGCCATTTTTACCCATTCCGTGCTTATGACCGTCTCCGGGAGTCAGTAATATGCCCGCTGCATTTTGTTACGGTGCGGTGGTCCCAGGTTCTTAAAACCGTGAACCGGCACTGACAAAATTCCTTAAAGGTTGGCAATGCACCTACAATCTCTCTGGTGTTGCGAATATCTATAGACGGCTATGGTCACTTACGATCACGTGAGCCATCATCACTACATAGTATAAAACAATGTTGCTTTCTCTGTCCCTATGTATGCTTAAATCTTTAAAACTACGCAACGGATTTTGATGCGGTTTTTTTAATAGATAGAGTGATTGAAGAGGAAGGTTTATATATATAATTTGTCAAGATTTTTTTGAAATTTAAAACAAAGTCGCTTTCTCTGTCCCTTTATCACGGATAAAACTACGCAACGGATTTTGATGCGGTTTTATAATGCAGTAATTGGAAAGCTATTTATACGGATTCGCTAACAATTGTTGACGTTCCGTGCGAGGTCGTTGGTCGGTGAAATGGACATAGTCTCATATTTTTCAGTACAAATAATATTTTTTCTTCCCGATTCGTTCCTAGCATGGTCGTAGTACAGTGTAGTATGTAGACTCCGTAAGGCTGCTAAGGTTTATTCTATCTCGGGAGCCCGAGCGGCCTAAATAGCCGTAGTCTTGACAGACGCCTGTCTCGCTCGTGATAAATCAGCCAACGCGTTCTAGGAGATTTCCTTAAACAGAATTATAAAGGAAACGTGGGAATATATGTAGGTACGTTTCCGGCTTTAAAATATTCACATTATCTTACAATGTTACGTGCATTGTACTCGTATATCATATGATCCGCCCTGGCTTCGCACAGGTGCAATGTAAAAAAATAATAATAAAAATACACAAAAATGTTATTGGCTCGCTCGCTCGTATAATGTAGCTTCCTATTGGTGAATGAAATTTTTAAAATCTATCGAGTAGTTTTCAGTTTAATAGTAATAAACAAACAGACAAACATATATTTCTTTTATAACTAAATTATAACTTATTATTTAAGTATTTTTAACAAGTTTTATTTAGTCTGACTCGTTGTTCTTGGTGTCCGACGAGCGTGTATGAAAATTGAAGAAGCGAACGTGGTTGCCTACTCCAATGGGAGAGAGGCGTGATTTATGTGTATATACGTATGGAGGTGTCCTTATTTAGCTTGTCCCGATGTTTATCTGACCTGATGATGATCTGTATCCAAATCTTTGAAATTCAATTTGACTCAAACCAGTTGATAGCATTACACACTGACAAACTGCCTCATTTGTAGATGTAGACTTATGTAGTACAAATTTTGCTCTATATCTCTTCTTTTAATATCTATAAAAATATATATGTATACATATTTAAATGAGATTAAAAATATATTTAATGCTAGTTTTAGAAATTTTAGACAATTATAAGTATCAAATGATTAGTCAATGCTCGAATTCTTGATTAAACTATTATGTTGATTAGAAAACTCCTGCTAGAGATATATAAAAAGTATTTCAAAAAGTTCATTAAGTACATATTTTCCTATTACTAGTTAGTAACTGAGTATCCTGTGAGGGCATCTTTGCTAAAAGGTCAAATCGTTCCTACATCCCAATTAAATGTTCACGCAAACCTTTCAAGACTTCCGAATGAGTGATGTTAAGAAAACTAATCAATGATGTTTGAGATACTTTTAAAACGAAGTAGTTGGAATTATACTTCTCGTAACTGAATAGTTCTTATTTAACATCTTTATTTTGGGTTCCGATGGGTCGCAGGTTCGAATCTCGTCGGGTTTGAGAAGTTTATTACTGTCTATTATTACTATATATATGTATATCGAATAATTGGAAATGTGTCGTTTTTTTATATCTTAATCAACAGTTGTTTGACCACTATCCTAACTGATGGGTAGTAGTGATACGGTCAGGCTGATAATTCAATTCCGTACGTAGATAGGCGAATACTCGGACTAAAGAATCGGTCGTCAGCGCAACGTTTACGGATGTCCCTGTGTAAAAAATATATATATAATATAGGCCATTTAAAATTTAGTAGACCTCTGAAATATATAATATAATAATGTTTGCTACTATTGCTTATTTTAAGCGAACATCCTCGATAAGAACAAATTACTAAGTAAGTGCGTATTGCGTTTCATGTGTAGTTTTGATATGACCACAATACGTAATTAGCGTAGGTTTAAAATATTCAAAATTACACCTATTTTAGTGACCTTTTACCTTTGCACCAACGTTATGTTGTTTTTTTATAGTAATTGTAAAGTTAGTTATATATGTATATTCTCGGCAACGCACCTGCAAGCCCTCAAAATAATGATCAATTACTTAAATTTGCATTGGAATTCATGAATTTAACTATAAATTATGATTTCCAATAAATCAAGTTTTATCATTTAAAGAGTATTCACCACAAAGCTTACCTGAAGCTTCATGATTTAATATTAGGAACGCTGCCAAAGTGATCTATAAATCATAAATGCATTGATTTTGCTTAGTCTCTGCACTTTTGACAGTTGTTAAATACACTAATGGTTTCGCGAAAGGAAGTCTAGATAAATAGATTAATGAACTCAGTTTGGCATTTATGCTCTAAATATGTATTTTTATGGTAACCCTGAAAACAAGTGTTGTGTTATATATCTGATAGCACAAGAAAACTAAGTTTTTCTACACAAAAAAATGTATTTTTTATTTTATCATCAGTATTTGTTTTTAATTTTGTGTGGGTCTCGAAATAAAATTTTCAATTTCAATTGAACATATTTCCGTTAATCTGTATCCAAAGCTATTGGTATTACATGATCATGATCACGGGGTTACATGAGAATTTCGTTCTGGCATCATTCACTTGCCTGTCAAATTAAATGATGAGAAATGTATCTGTGGGGATTGCCCTCTATATATACCTATGTACGTGTTTAACGTATTCTGTATTTTTACTCAGAATAACATTTCTTGATATTACAATCCTCATATAAATTTGATTGAAATGATCAATTGAATTTATTACATTCACATTGAAATACAACTGCCATCCGATCGCATTTAAGATTTTTTTTATGTTAGACATCGACAGACGAGCATGAGGTTCACTCAATTCAGTGATGCGCTGTCGACCTATTTTTTACTTCGAGCATTCGGAAATCCATAGACTGAAACCGAAACGCGCAAAGTGCACTTCTTTCCATCAATGAATCTGTTTATCTGTTTAATACTATTACAGTAAACCGAACACCCAAAATGTATACCCTGTTCGGATCTATGGAGCGTTCGGATATTATAATGATTAAGTATTAGAGGTATACGTATTAATACATAAAAAAACTAGCATGAGTAGTACTTTGTGTAAACGGAAATAAATGTAAATCTGGGTAAGAAAGTAAAATTTTATTATTTTAGGACAGAAACTGCCTATTAGCCGTATGCGTGTCACATAAGGTTAATGCAGTACGCCTAGTGCTTATATGGTAAGTGCTATGTTATTAAATAATAAAATCTAGTTTCATATTATATTTAGTGAAAAAACTCTTTTAGAAGTGTTCTTAAATAAGGGGGGCAGGGGGCAGACATATTTCTGTGTCGGTTTCACTTATCATTTTAATTTAAAGGGAACAATACCAACTTATGCCTAACTATATCTATGCCCTACCGATTCTTTTTTAATTTTTTTTCTACGGGATTCAAATCCGGTGCTAAAGGCATGGCGCTTACCACCGAGCCATGAAGGTGGTCAATCGTTAAATATATACTGGGTATTTTAGGATTACGCTAAATCAAATAAATGAAGGTCGCCACAAGAGTAATGTGCTGTGCTTCTTGGTGATTAATGACATCATTCACAACATGTTTAGAGAGCTATTTAAACTATAAGCTTACGGTCTTATTCATAAACGTATTATAAGCTTGATATAGTTAAAATATGTTTTGTCTCGCTCTATCGAATATAAAAAGACTACAGAACGAAAGAAACAAAACATATTTTAACTATATCAAGCTTATTCAAATTCAAATTCAAAATCATTTATTCATTTAGGTAACACAATGTACACTTATGAACGTCAGTAAAAAGTACATATTAAATGCTTCTAATTTTACATTTACCGCCAGTTCTCAAATCAAGGGCGTAGAACGGAAGAGAAGAGAGACCTTATAATACGTTTATGACTAAGGCCGTTATAATCAGAGACTAAAGAGGAATCGATGGTAGTTTATTTATATATTAAAATTAGTTATGTGCCGAACATCCGTTTTCGTATCCGAATCCACGAAAATCCTAGGGAGTAGAAAAATCCGTATCCGTATCCGTACTTTTTGGTGGATCTCTTATCTTATTAATTCTCAATACATATGAAATACATATGAAATTATAAATATAGGTGTTAGGTAGCAATGAAAAATTATTAAATTCCATTCAGATTATCTTTTATTTCTTGCAGGTTAGAAAATTATTAATTTTACGTTTTATTAGGTTTTTGTTTTAAATTATTATTTTCGTAATATCAAGCTGAATCTTAAATTGATGATCACCCTGGCAACACGTATATTAAAAATTAGAAGTTTTATTAACTTTCCAACAAAAAAGCTTTCAAAGAAATTGAGGAAGCGAAAGAAATAATTTTCTCATTGACATCGTTTCTATTTGAATATAAGAAATTAATGACAGAGTCACTGCGGAAAGCAGGCAGTTTTCCCGCCATAATAAATAGCTCTTCAACAACTCGGACGAATTAGCAGCGATTTCATTAACATCACTCTCTTAGATGTGAGAACATGATTGATGACAACCATTTTTTGGGAAGTTCTGGTATAAAAAGTTCAGTTTTTTATTCGAAACCGTTTTATTTTCTTAATGACAAGCCGACCGCCTCTTTGGCGAGTCGCGTTAAGCACCGTAGGTCTTAGGTTCGAATCCCGGGGAAAACATTAACAAAACAATTTATTTTCGGTCGGGATGGATACGGAAAGCCTCTTACTTAGCTACCTATAAAGAAAAATGATTAGTGACATAGACACAGAAATGCGTCTGCCCTTGCTAGACTAGGGGACTTGGGAATTCACTTTAAACCTTTGCAAATCTTAGGGGATATAGTAAATAAAAAATATAGAATATATTATATATCTTCTCCTATTTAGGGGAGCAAGGCGCCTGCCATAGAAAGTGAATATACTAGTCCCCTAGTGGGGCATGGGACAGGCAATTTCTGAATTTTATTAATCGTTTTTATTTTCGGGCAATAGATGTCTTCTACGCCATATCCTACCGATAGTTTTAGCTAAATTATACTTTCTTCACATGTCAAAATACAAAAAGTCTAGACTAGACATTTTCTCTTTCTACATGTTTACCTCCATCTCGGTACACGAAAATGTGTTGTTTTATTGAAATGTTTGTTTTAAACTGGCGGATCCGACAGACATCATGTCAGAATGTTGGTTTCAAAAATAAACAAAAACATTTCAAGATTTAATATTCTATTTTCCCACTTCTCTTCTATAATGTCGCTGATCCTCCAGGGTATCAAATAGAAGTATCCGACCGGAATAACTCCTGATTTACAGTGGACATCAATTATTACAAAAAAAAAACTTTACGTGCGTGACGTGAGCTGTCAATTGCGGAGTTTCGAACCATAAATTAAAAAATAAATTTCTGCCTATTTTTTTCGCGACTTTTTCCGACAATTTAATAGTTATTTTGTTATTCGGGACATAGACAAATCCAACAAATAAGAGATAATTAAAATCGGTGCAGCTCTTATTGAGTTTTAAATTGTGTAACTAATATACCTTCTGTGTTTTATTGTATATAGACGAGGGATAAAATGTTTATATTTTTCTGTTTGATTGTTTACAGAGAAATAAAAACAATTGATTTAAAAAAGTTCCGACTATTGGAACAAGGCCTACCTGATACTGAAAGGATAATTAAATTTCTGAACGTGCAACAATTTTCTCGGACCAGTGCCATTTTCAAAAATTAACACCGATAAAATTTATGCGATGGCGGCTAAATAAAGGCTATCAATGAGAAAAACTCCAAGTCGAAGCAATTAAAAACCATAAGCAATTAAATATTTTCTTATCTCTGAATATGTTTATCTTAATTTAGTAGCAGCGGAATATTTTTGTCAAGAAATAATAAACACAAGCCGTAATGAACAAGAAATGAATAAAACCTATAATAATTATCTACTTAATATTAAAGTTGTCATTCTTCAATAATGATTCATATCACATCATTGCCTTATTTACTCTGTGAAAAACATTATAATTATAATAACATGGTCTAAAGCGTCAATATTATCGATTTATTCCGGATTTTAAAACATTTTTGGTTTTTAAGCCATTTCTGTATAAACTAATTTATAATAATAAAGATTTTTTTGTTTATTATTACTCAACAACTAACTTTTTAAACAAAAAACAAAAACCGACTTCAAACTACAACTTGTAATAATGCTTTGAAGTAATTAAAATATTATTTTTCTTTTAATTTTCAGTTTTTACATACTATATGTATGTAGTTGTAGTTTTGAAGTCAGTTTTTGTGTTTTGTTTAAAAATAATTTTATTTTTAAATTTTTGTAAGAAGTGTATTTTTAAGTTCATTAATTCTTACATAATAATTTAGTAGACCTACCACTAAACGTGCTGCTCAAATGAGACAGCGTCGTGAAAGGAACCACAAACCAAAACATCATCTACATAGAAGTATATTTTACCAAAGTACCAATCTACCAAGTACCAAGATAAAAATTGTGACCTTGTGTTAACTGTGACCACCTCTGAAATATGCCCTACCAAACAAAAAAAGAATCATCCAAATCCATCCATAAGTTGCGAAGTTATCGCGTACACATACAAAAAAAAAGCAACATACAGACGAATTGAGAATCTCCTCCTTTTTTGAAGTCGGTTAAAAAAACCTTTTTTGGGAATATTGCTTAAATTTTATTTATTTATTGTACCAACAAAGTTTGATAACATAAAATTGTTACATGTCCAGTTGTATTAGTTTGGAGATACAAGGCTCTGAAGAAGTTTGATATTAATAAACATTAAAGACAAAGTTGTTTGCAATTCATTCAATTAAAAATATTTCATTAATATCATCTAGAAGTAAGGACATTTCCAGAAATTCTACTCTATTTCCAGACGCAATATTAATAAACATTAAACAATAATAGCCGAAAGTGATTAGATACTCAGAAAAAACGTAAAGCCGAGGATCATCTGGAGATAACAGAAATGACTAGAAATTCAATTGTCTGTGAGGTGATGAGGTAACAAAAGAACTGCGCATGTAATTACTTACTATGAATGGGCAACTGAATAGAACGATGTCTGAAAACTTCGAGAATTCTAACTTAAGTGTAAATATAGCAGATTCATTCATTCGCCACTTTTCCATTTATCCATCTTGGAATTGATGTTTTCACAATCACTATACACATCGTCGGTACTAGTTTTTTAAAATAGCTGCTAAGCCATCGAGGTTTTCAACTTTCCTACTATTGTTTGAGATCGTATTGAATATTGGCACGACTTTAATTTTTCCTTTTCTTCGCATATTTTGGTACTCAAATGTTTTAAGAGTTAAATTTTTGGTGCAGATCTTGAATTAATGTAATTCAATAACGAGTAAAGAGACAGAATATAATATACGTATATCTTATACATAGAGTCCTTATCGCTTAGTAGCCATATTGTTTATGGATTTTATTTTTATACGTACATAATTATGTTAGAGATAGTTAAGAATATTTTAAGGCTTTAATTATATTATATTGATACCTTTATATAATATTTCTTTTGTCTAATAACGAATTAGAATATAATATAGAGAAGAATAAGAATCCTTTCATGGGCGATTTTCAGATAGGCCTCAGTCCAGGTAAAACACATGAAAAAAATCTCCTTTTTTCCCTATCGAGCAAAACAAAATTGCAAAAGTAAATAGGTTTTTATATCAATTTCAAACCTGTTTACCTAATCCCTCAACCTTAAGCGAATATTTTCTATCAATCAGTGAGATCTAAGGGACCAACACATAATTGATCACATTTACCCTAATATACATTTACATAAGCAGCATTTAGTATACCATTGTAATATGAATTATTCATATTATATTAATACTGTTGCGGAATAAATTTTAGAAATGAAACGAGACCCAATGGTGAATTAATGAATGTGCTTACAAAATATATAGTGTTTATTACAAATACTAGCTTTTGGGTATTATTACGCGGCAGTACATTAGCGTGTACCATTAACGTTTACAATTATTGGAATAATTAGATTTTGACCCAAAGTTAAATATATGTATATAGTTACTAGCTGTCCCCGCCCGCCCGCTTCGCTGGGCGAATTGTAAAGGATAGACGAATATGAACTATCCACATAAATTTGAAAAAAAAATGGTAAAGGGTTGATGGAATTCAAAAAATGAATAGCCTAAAACCTTCTACAATTAATTCCGCGTCGAATGGTCATGGTATCATGCCCATCGGTCCAGTAGTTTTCAAGTTTATCGATAACAAAGAAAAAAGAGTTGCTTATATATATATAGATTTCAGTTCTAATTTATATTATTTTCTTTGTTGCAGGTAAGCGATAAAGGGATAATGTGAGTGATATAAAGTCACAAATCTGCGTTTAAAAATGAGTTCATCTAATATAAGTGACAATGACTCTCCGTCGGTGTGACAGCTTGCCCACGAGACTCCGGGAGGTTCTTGTCCCAAAATCCGACACTTCTCGACCCCTCGCCAATAAAATATTGGACTCGAACACTGTCCCAAATTTCAACGGCACGCTTGTACGGGATGAAGTTATAGCCACTTGGAAATCTTTTCATACCGACGTGAAGAAAATAAAAAATGGCTATCCGAAAAACGATTTGCCTACGAACGAACTTATTACCGATGAGTCAAATAAACACAGAATTCAATACAAAAATAGACAACGTCACAAAAGGATCACTTATGAAAATAGGCATATATCAATCGCGTGTGAAGATGGTAACCGTAGCTCATCATTCCCCTTGGACATGGGCCAAGGATGTCCAAATAACAGACGGCCCAGCACGGCACGAAGACGGACCTTACTGGAACGCCTTCTCTCCTGGAGAACTCCTGATTGCGATTGCCAAGGACGCTGTGTGTCAAAAACTCAGCCGAATCCACGTTCAGACTTACTGTGCACGTGTGGTGTCGAAAATCGGATCACAGACAAACAGACTAATTTCGCGGAACGTGGTCGCTCCAAAAGTGTCGGATACGAAGTTACCCGCGAAGTTACACAATTTCGTCGGTTAGTGAAGTGCTCATATTATGTCTGTTTGTTTTGGTTATTAATGATGACCAATTGCTATGTTGGTTGTTTTTTTAATGAGTGTGTGGTGTGTTAGGTGCGCTAGTGCGGGTGCTACGGTAGGAGCTGAGACGGCGGCGGCTTTGCGGGCTCGGGCTGCCCTAACGTTAGCCAGGCGGTACTACCCTGAAGGAGGTTGGGGCTGGACCATCACTATCGTTGGAACGATAGTTCAGATACTTTCACATGGACTTCAGCTCGGTGGAGGCACGGGATCTATTGCTTGTACCGCTGCTATCAAATATCGAGTGCCTCCGCTTTATACTTATGGTAAGTAAATAAATTAATATATTAATAAACATAATAATACATATTACTTATAGGAATTTGTATAATTTTGTTTAGGATCTTCATTCAGGTCCGCGAACATTTTAGCCTTAACTTAAAACCAGGGACTGAATTCCGGTTAATTTAATATGGAAGTTATACCGGTATAATAAAGGTTTTTGTAAATATTCTTTCGTTTTTATTCATATTTACTGAAAAAAAATACTTTGGTAAGTTTAGTGTACCTACTACTCTATAAAACTAATATCATGGTATCTCAGTCAGACGCATATTTTGGAAAATAAAAGTTAACCGGTTTCAGTCCCTGCTTAAAACTACTATTTGATAGAATTGCGAATATGGCATTTAAATGATAATATCTCGGAAGTGCGATAAATTTCGAGCATTTATAGGCAAATAACCCTTTATCATTGAAATTAACACAATAAACTGACACATTTTATGCAAAGTTGTACAAGCTTTGACACAAACAATGAGGCCAGGATTCAAGCAATAATTCACAAATTCAAAGGCTTTGGATTGTTATTGTCATTACTCATTCATGCTTCAAAACATTTTTTGGCCGCAACAGTGACTTAAGAAAAAACTTTTAATGTCACTAAGTTTACATAAAAGATAACATTCACCAAATATTTTACTATATAATACTTTTTCCTAAACTTAAGTTACGTTTATCTACTATGTTTTTTAAGTAGATGGTTTAATTTTGAATAACTTCGTAAATGGAGGAGTTGAAAAAAATGAAATTGCAGAAATAATAAGTTTTATCTTATACATAATAGAAGACAACGCAATTTTACTTTATTAAGCGAGTCTCATATTTGTGTTTTTACTCAGACGAAAAGAACATGTTAAAATGTTTAGAACTTTGTCGGCCAGCCCGTGCGCATCTATAGGTTGTGGGCTCGAATCCCACGTCTGGTGACTTCAGGCATTGAACGGGTGGGAGGAATATCGTAATTCCGACCGGGTAACAAATCACCGTTCATAGGTGCAAAAACCGTGAAGTGCATATTGCGCATTTCCGAACGCTGGAAGTAAAAATTAGGTCGACAGCGCATCATTGTCTGATGTTCTGTGGCTGAGGCATCACCTACCATCAAGTGAACCTCATGCTCGTCTGTCAAAATCTAACATTTAAAAAAAACAAGTAAGAAGTTTCGAGAGAAGTGTAGAAGAAAATTCCTATCATTGTATTTTGGAAAATTTAGGAACTCACATTTATAGAGACTAGGGCGGCAAAATTTTAACAGCCTATGCGCCAGAAATGTTGTTAATCCGCCATTGGTGATAGGTACTTTCGGGTCAACGCCTTAATCAAAATTTCTCGTAATTACTATCGTTTGGTTGTATAATAATATGTATTCCTAAAAATAAGTTACTTTTCTTTTTTATACCTGGGCGATCTCCATTAATAAAAATATTTTCCTCGTGTCCTTTATAAATTACTTTTAAATGATATTATTATAATAATACTAATACCTTTTTTTGACATATTATGCACGACAAAATCTCATAATTTACATTCATCCATTATATTTATTATTACCAAACCAAACCACCTTACAATTTTACAGAACAAAACAATTTTTAGCCTATATTATGTTAGCTATGTTGAATTTTAGTCAAAAGGATAGATCATAGACCCCAATATAAAAAGTAAAATATTATCCTGATTTAACACGAGTGTATGTAGCGCGTTTGGTAGAACACATGTAATTTGCACTCCTATGGGTCGCTGGTTTGAATCTCACCTATACGACATGTTTATATTTTTCTGCATGCATGTCATCCCCACGTCTGGTTACTTCGGACATGAAACAGGTGGGAGTAATATCGATATTACGGGTAACGAGCCACCATTCAAACAAATTTCGATCTCAGTCTATGGATTCGCGAATGTTTATTAGTAAAAAATATTAAGTAAAAAATAGGTCGACAGCGCATCACTGACTGATGTTCTGTGGCTGGGTTATCACCTACCATCAAATGAACCATGCTCGTCTGTCGACATCAGACATAAAAGAAAATATACATACAACATACTT
This sequence comes from Anthocharis cardamines, assembly GCA_905404175.1. Classification (NCBI taxonomy): domain Eukaryota; kingdom Metazoa; phylum Arthropoda; class Insecta; order Lepidoptera; family Pieridae; genus Anthocharis; species Anthocharis cardamines. The sequence goes on from FR989961.1 coordinate 6,059,799, forward strand.
CATCCGTCAAACCGTTCTTAAAGGTATAAGCTATCGCCAACCAAAGTAAAACATACGAAAAGAAAGGAGGGGAAATAAAGTAATTTAAATGTTAATCTTGCAATCAGAAGGAGCAAGATACATAATATATGACTTGATTTTAAAAACCACATCGTAACTTGTTACTCTTTACCTCAATAGGTCAAAGTAAAAAGTAAGCAGTAGTAAGATTTATATTGATATCAGGATCAACTTATGAAGTCTCCCACCTTTTTAATGAAATGAAATGAAATGAAATGTATTTATTTAACACCCAATTTACAGAACATTCATATTTTTATAACTGTTTAATGCTAATTATAACTTAAATAAATTTAAATATTATGTGCATATATATGTACTGCCAGGATGTCAAATAGGAGCTCCACTCAGCATACGCTGTGACGCATTAACGTCACAACACTGATTTTCAGTGGGCCCCTTAACAACAATTGGGAGACAGCTCCTCACAATGTATTTACAAAAGAAAATAAAAAATAAAAAAAAAAGAAGAAAATCACGGTTAGTGCGCTTTAAAATCAAGAAAAAAAAAAATCACATTATTTAATATAACAATATATCTTTTTTACACATACATAATAACTGTGAAAACTATCGTATATATACATATTATAAATATAAATGTAATGTATATAGGTTATAGTGCAACTAAAGTTCCAATTGTTTACTCAACAAATATTGTTTATATTTCAATTTAAAAGAAAATAATGACTGAATATTGCGGAGTGGTGGAGGTATGTTATTCCAACATTTAGTTGCACTATAACGGAAACTGCCACGAAATGAGGACGATCGAAATTTAGGGACTATTAGCATTTTTAGGAATATTTCGTACACAATGAGAATAATTTAATAGTAATGAAGGAATATGTTGCACTAATGCGATTTATACGTAAGTTACCTGATTTTAACGCAAACGAGCTGTAGAAGGTATAAAATATTGTATCAGTAGAAAGGTATATATAAACTTAAGTATATTATAAATAATATATTTTAAAATCGAAAGTTGAAATTGTTACAATCTATAAAACCATTAGTTAAGTTTTTACTCAGAACAGTTTTACTCAAATGTTTATATTTTAGGTAGCAAATAATAATGAAATTTATTCACCAACTGGCATACTTCACGAAAATAGTATTTTTGTCTACTAAAGACCAACATTTTCAGACTTGAGTCGGCTAAATCTAGTCGTATTTGAGGCTTTAATAGGTTTATCACCTAAAGTACTCCTTTTGTCATATCTTTTTCTTTGTCATCTATAATCAGAAACCTTTACCATATTTTTTATGTTAGATATCGACAGACGAACATGAGGTTAACTTTATGGCATGTTGTACGTCAGCTATAAAACATCAGTCAATAATGCGCTATCGACCTACTTCTTACTTCGAGCATTCGGAAATCCATAGACTGAAACCGAAACGCGCAATGTGCAATTCACGGTTCTTCCATCTATGAACGGTGGTTCGTTACCCGGTCAATATTTCGATATTCCTCCCACCCGAACGATGCCTGAAGTTACCAGACGTGGGGAAGACATGCTTACAGAAAATTATAAACATGGCGTCCCGGTGGGATTCGAACCCACGACCCTACGATGCGCACGGCAGGTATTCTACCGAACGCGTCAAAGAGCCCGTCAAATCTCTTTCAAGTCCTACTTATTACTAGTGATGTGCCGAATCGTTAAAAATGTATATCCACGGATACGGATCCAAATACGGATATTTGGTGTCAACTTCCACGGATACGGATACGGATCTTAACTTTCTTACTCAATCGATGTCGATGCGTGTGACTTTGAATATATTTATTTATTTAGTTTGAAATATTAAGGTGCCAATTAATTGATTTCAACAAATAAAAAATTATCTCAATGGAATTTAATAGTTATTTCATCTAAGCATTGAAAATTAATACGGTAAAATATCCGTAAAACATTCGCCAAAAAGTAACGGATACGGACACGGATATCCGGCAATTCACTACTTATTACTCATCTAACCAAATCCTTACTACGAGTAGCTACTAAATAAAAGCTTTAAAGCCTATATAGGTATCCTGAACTTTTCAATTACGATTTAATTAAATGAACTCACTCCCTATTGAAATGTGAAGGTGGATAATAAAATTACAATAAGTATTAATTATATTATTCATTCTTGAATTTATCATATAACCAAATATATATTGACATAATAATATCCAGTTATAAATCACCGTGCCAATGGTATCAGAATGTATTAAAAACGTGACATGATTCTGTGGAGATAATAATTTATGGGCAATATTTTACCATTTTCGGTTTGATAATGCAAGCTTAAATATGACAATGTTTACTCACATAGCCAATGCAAATGTATTGAAATACTAGTAACTTCCCTACAAACTACCGAGTTTTTGAGATTGTTTTACTAATGCTTATTCATAATTATCACTATACAATCTTTTTTATATCATACTAGCCGCCATGCTTGGCATGGGTGAAGATGTAAAAAAATAGCCTATATGTTACTGGCTGAACTTTTAAAATCGGTCCAGTAGTTTTTGAGTTAAATTTTAACAAACAAACATACAAAAAAATCTTTCCTCTTTATAATATTAGTATAGATGTAGATTATAGGGGAGCAATGAACCTACAAACCTACAATTCAACTCTCGAAAGTCAATATCGCCCATGCACATCCGCAGCATCAGATTTGCAGATGCGTTGCCGGCCTTTAAAACTTAAAATTTGATAATGTACAGTGATCTGTTATTAATATAAACAGACAAGTAATCTTAAATTAAATTTACGGGTCTGAGAGCGATGAAAAATAAAACGAAAGGCCAAAGTATCGTATTTCAGAAAACAAGTAAGTAGCCAGTATTATATAACAACCAAATGCAATTAAAAATAATTGGAATAAAGACTTTTTAGCAGAGAAATAAAATATCGTACAACTGAGACAAGTTTGAGAGGAAACTGGCTACTATAATAGTAAAAATCTTGCCAAAATACAGCTCAAAGGTTCTAGTAGCCGATCTTAACCTCAATATAAATATTAGTTTTATGTAGATAATAATCCAATGAAAACGAAGAAATGTCTAAAACAGTGAAGTATGATTTAGCGCACTACAATTTGCATTCTACATAATATATTAGTACGTTGATATTATCATGGATTATAATAATAGAAAAATCTCATGTCAGGTTTACATTCAAATATATTCAGAATATTTTGATGCTTTCCAAGTAAAAGTAGCCAACAAAGTTAATTTTTCACGTTACTTAATCTTTACCTTTAAGTATAAATTTCGATTTATTTTAATTTATTATACGAAATTTAAAACAAATATATAAGTACATATATTACACTAACTGTTCCCGGCATGGGCATGAGCTACAGAGTGAGGTAAAATTGTTTAGTTAATTTGATCGGTATAGAAGTTGATGTTCTGCAGCGCCATCTGGCGAAATATTTTTATTTGTCCAGGATCCTTCGCGAGTGTATGCAGAACCACTTACAAAAATTTCATCATAATCAGATGAGTAATTTAGGAGTACATAGAGGACAAACATACATTGATTTTGTTTATAAAGATATATGAAAACAGAAAGTTTAAGAAACGTATCTAACGTATAACACTGTTAACACTACTTATGTGGGAGGTATCGATTTTGACCTACGCTCCGCAGCCGACAAAGCTGTAAGTCGATTTTTTAAATGTCCCCGAAGATTTTTAATCAAAAGTTTTCTATCCATCTCTTCCAGGATTCTTCATGTGAATTGGAATGCAATTAACAATCAGAAATGTTAACGGATATGTCGAACAAATGTATTTTATTTTATTCGGATAATTCGAGTAAACACATTGTTTATCTTGTTTCTCTGATATTCGAAAACGGGACTTCAAATAATAATCACAACGCGCATACGAGTACTTCGCGTTACAAAATTCTAATCAAAATATTTCATTTTCATGTTTAATTTAAATATGGAACATCATAAAAAACAAAAGAATCTTTTATTTCAAAAGCGAGTGATATCACAGATTCATTGACATGCCCAAATTTCCCCATACAAAGCTGAAGATCCATTGTAAGTCCTACATAAGTCCTTTGATTTATGAATCTCGGAATATTCACGCTCTCATCTGATTACTGTATCTAGCGCTAACGACTAACTATTCATAAAAGGTATTTTGGTCGAACAAATTGAATTCGTACGCAAAACAGACGAATGGTGCCAAGCACTTTAATGTGATTGACGTTGGGAAAGTAAAAAAATACTACACGGATTCACTCGTCTTAACTGTAAAGCCGATATTGAAGTTCGGATGATCGAATGTTTCAATGCATAATATAACATGTGATGTATTATAATATAGTTTGCCTTAAGTGGATCAATAAAACTTTTATATAAATATTTTATACCGGTTTAAACGCGATTTATTATTTATGCTTTTCAGCAACCGTGGTCACGGGCAGACTGTCCGAAACGTCGGCATAAATCATATAAATAATAAATAGCGTTTTAATCCGGTATAAATTATTTTATTTAAATGTGTGATACCCACGTTAATAAAAGTCAATAATACTTGTTGAAACTTTTTATCTTTGTTGGGAGTTTCAAAATTCTATTAAAAAAATATTTAGTTTTGTAATACAATATAAAGAATATTCGACCGTTATTCATAAATACAGTATAAACTTGGAATAGTAAAGGTATTTCTTGGACAATTATACTTAATATTGTCTTTTATTAACGCGAGTATCACACATTTAAATAAAATACTGTATACCGGATTAAAACGCGATTTATTATTTATATTGTTTAAATTATTTATCCCAGGCGAAAGATTTGTACGTTTTGAACTCTGGTTTCCTTTCAAAACGTACAAATCTTTCGCCTGGGATAAATAATTTAAACAATATAAATAATAAATCGCGTTTTAATCCGGTATACAGTATTTTATTTAAATTATACTTAAACTAGGTATTCCAAGCCGTTGTGTACATACTTAGTCATTACTTTAAATTATCGTATAGGTATTTTCTCTTCTCTTTAAGCCTTTTAACCCTAACTACCTAGCTTTGTTCTCACGGACACCCACTTTCTCCCTAACATTAGAGGGCAGAGCAGATCTGTCATTTGCATGAAATTTCAAATGATTTCTCATACAACTGACAGACGATTCGAATACTTTTTCGACAGTCGTTCGTGCTAGGCTCACTGTAGAGTCGTACTTATGCTCGCTGGGATCTTGTTGTTTCTTAAATAATTATGATGTTTAGGTGTTTTAAATAATGTCTATATAAATAAATCATTTATAAAAAACATTTCTCAATTTAATTTGACGCCCTTTATCATAGTTTTTTTGGAGAGCGACATATATCACGGGGGAGTGGGGGACGGGTGTAGGTAATTACGTGCTGAAAATAAGGAGGTAGGTGGTTTATTGATACCTATAAAGATTTGTGATACAAGACATTGATCTATTATTGTATTGATCTCATGGAGCTGAGGTACATCCGGGGAAACAAGTTTAAAAAAAATCGGTCGGGCAGGGCACAGAAGGCTGGTCACCTACTTGCCTGTAAAGGAAAATGATCATTGAAACAGACACAGAAATGGGTCTGCCTCACTAGAGAATTCACATTTATTTATATCCTAATACTTCCTTTATATAAAGACTAGCAATCCTTCCTAGCTTCGCAAGGATGCAATAGTGTACTATACGAGTCGTTTAGAATCAAAGGCGGCTATCTGACATTTTTGGTCGGGAAATCTACCAAATTAAAATAAGTTCTTGTCGTTTAGACTGTTATGTTTTTTTTATATATTTGGTTTTATCTTTAATTGTTAATATTAATAGATACCTTAAACATGCAATGAATGATACTTAATACAAAAATAAAGGAGAAAAACGTTTTCTTTTTTAAATTGCTAACAATCAGCAATAAGTCAGATAGCCGCCTTTGATCCTACACGACTCATACAAAAGCCTATGTTCCTCGCTGATAATGTAGCTTTCTATTGGTGGAAGAATTTTTGAAATCGGTCGAGTAGTTTTTTTTGTAAAATCGTAACAAACAATCAAATCTTTCCTTTTTATAATATTAGTTTAGAAATATGTCATAGTATGTTCTTTAATCAAATATTTATTCTTATTCAATTAAAGTTTATAACCGTTTCGCTTAAACTAATTTGTTAATTAATTGATAATGATACGTGTAATGATAGTTCAAAGTTATTTACGCTCTAGTCCGACTATAGAAAAATATTATGCAACTAGTTTAAATAAATTACTTTAGCTGACATACTTCTTTGAATTTACATCACCTATGGCATTAATAGTTGCTATGATTAGACTACTTACATAGTCAATTAACCTGCGTAGTTAAGTTTTTCGCTAAAATATTATAATACATATACATGGTCTAAGATACTTGAGAAGCAGGGACGTAGCTTATCCTTGATGGGCCCTGTACCAAAATTTGGTGGGGCCCTTCTTCCTTACTGCAGCGACGCTCTAATGGAAGGTAAATTTTCACTAGGTAAATTTTAAACGCATGTGACGATAGGGGGCCCCGTATCTTTGATACTACTGATAGCTAAGCCCCTGTTGAGAATGGTCTAGTTCAAAAATTACCATTGAATAATTTTTGTTCCAGCATATATGTATTAAAAATATCATAAGAGAATCAATTAGAAAGAGGTTTTGTTCTCACTCAGACTTACATAATATATGGAATGAGCCCAACTATGAATTATCTGTAAAAATAAATGTTCTTTATGATTTAATTCAATAGGACGTTAGCTTAAGGTATCCTTGAATTTAAATCAATTATCTAAAGTCATTATATATACATAAATCATTCTTAAATCATCATATTACTGTGCGAGTTTGGGTTACCCTTAATTACCCACTGTGCTTTACACGGCGTAATGATTATAGATCCAAATTTTTAAATAAGGGCGGGATAATCACCGATTTAATGGGTTTTCGTACCTAAATAATTAGAATAGAAGGGTGTACAGTCTTAAAAATTGATATTCAATATTCCATTCTTGAAAATTGATATCCATCCTCGCAACTAATCTTAGTTATACAAGACAATCAGTAAGAGCCTAGCACCTGTGAACACAGCCTAGCACAAACAACTTGCGAGAAAGAATTCGTATCTTCGATCTTATATGTGAGCATGTTAAAAAAAAAACATACTATGACGGGCTCGTTGGCGCGTTCGGTAGAACACCTGCCTGCCTGTGTGATGGGTCGTGGGTTCGAATCCCACCGGGACGTCATGTTTATAGTTTTCTGTAAGCATGTCTTACCCACGTTTGGTATCTTCGGGCATTGAACGGGTGGGAGGAATATCGAAATTCCGAAGTGTATATTGCGCGTTTCGGTTTTAGTCTATGGATTTCCGAATGCTCGAAGTAGTTCGGTAGCGCATCGATGACTGATGTTCTGAGGTATCACCTACCATCAAGTGAACCTCATGCTCGTCTGTCAAAATCTAACATAAAAAAACACAACTGACAGATTGGCTTTCTCGCAAGTCGTTCAAAGTCACCTTAATATAGGTGTATATTTTTATATCCTTTATTATCATCATCAACAGTTTATTGACACGCTAATGTCATGTAACATTCACCGCCGCTCCAGTGTCGTGTTGAACGCTATTTATAGACGACATTATTATCCCTATCAAAATACGTGTAAGCAAGTATATTTTGATAGGTTGATGGTTTTTGGGATTATTTGCTAGGATTATAAATTAACATCGAGGAAGTATTGTTTACGCTACCTAACGCGTTTAATTACGATTCCCGGACAAATAGTAGTAAATATTTTACAATAAATATGCGGTTAATTGTCTTTTATTGTTATTTATTTATTGTTTAAAGAAAAATACATTTACATTAATAATTTAGACATTGCAAAAAACCACTAAGGTTTTCGAACATTTCATTCCACTATTATCTATTTTATACTTTTACAAAGCTGTTTATTAAATAATCGAATTTACTTTGATATTTAAAACTAGCAACGCGCCCCGGCTTCACACGGGTGCAATGTAGATGTATTATGCCTATGTTACTCGTTGATAATGTAGATTTCTATTGGTGAAAGAATTATTAAAATCGGTCAAGTAGTTTTAGAGTTTATTCATAACATACAAAAATACAAAAATTCAAAAATACAAATCTTTCCTGTTTATAATATTATTAATATTAGTATAGATTTATATTACCATAATAATATTCCAGTAAATATTACAGCATGTTTCAAGAAAGATAATAATCACGTATGAACACCTGCTTAGAATCCAGAACGAGGTGTGTAATGGTGCATAAAGGTATGTGAATACCACATTATGACTTGAACATCTGTTTTATATAAAAATGTCCGTTCTTTCGCCTCATTTTATTCGTATGTTCTTTTGTTGGATGGAAAAGTGCCATGAAAAATTTATTGCACATTTGGGTTTTGCCTATGTATTTCCGATTATTCAAAGTAAAAATAGGTTGATAGAGCATCATTACTGACCTCCTGAGGTTAAAGTATAATCTACCGCCAAGTGTGTTTGTCGACATCTGCCCTTAAAAAAATACCATTTTCTACTTGATTACTATATGTTAATTATCACTACTTTTAATGTAGGGTTTGTCCTCTAGATTCAAGTTTACGTTAAAGAACCATGTGTCACCAGTAAATTTTATCATAAATGGTTCAGCCGTTTTGTGACCGTAAAAGATAAAGTTACTGAATAATTTTATTTAATTGAATGGGAGGTTGAAATCAACTCAATAAATAGCTATCTTTAAGTCGGCTTATGTTGATGACAACAAAAGAGAAATATTCATTTAAAATAGAAATAGATTAAAGATCTGATAGATGTTAACATACTAAGGACGATAAAATGAGAAATGGCATTTTATTTATCTGGAAACCAGCATAAAACGGTTTGGATGATTTAATTTGAAAATTATCTCGATGCTGGTAAGCCGTACATACCTATCTAAATATTTGAAATGTAAAGAAATAGATATAGATAATTATAGGCTCATTTTGTCATAAAAAACCTTCGATCTTATGTTTCTATCAACGCTAATCTGTACTACTATAAAATAAATCAGAAATTAATTTGAATAATTTATTAATATACATTGAATATAAAATAAAAGGTTTAGACTATATAGTTTTGTCTGTCTGTCTGTTTGTTCACGCTCATCACTGAAACTGATTTTCAAACCATGTTTAGGTACAACATATACCTAGGGTTTGTTTCGTCGATATCGAAAGTTGGGAAGCAAAGTTATCGTTATTTAAAGATTATTATGAACAAAGGAAGTCGAGGGCACCAGCTTGTAATAATAATTAATATATAATAATAATATGTAGGAGTAGAGTTAGTTCCTTTGTGAAAAGCTATTTTAACCACAATTCATTTATTAGTTGATAAAATTTTCAGAAAATTTGGGATTGGACATTTGGTTAAATGATCGTGAAACGTATCTGTGTTAAATTATGTACTTCAACAGTATTTTTTTATTGAATACGAGGCTGTTGGTAAGTGATAACTGGCGTCCATAGACATCTATAATACCAGAAAACTTGCAGGTATGTTGCCGGCCTTTAAGAATTGTGTAGGCTCCTCTTTGAAGCTCCTTAAGTCGTATCGTTTCGGAAAACCGCTGGTGAAAACTGGTTCCGAACAGAAAACTCCTAAGAAAATTCAGCAGTAGAAATTAATCCGACAATTCCTTAGAACACTTCCTTGTTTTTAAACAGATCTTTATACATATTTCCTTATTTACATATATGTATATAGAAAGAGAATAAACACACCTCGGTGAATACATTGTCATGCGAAGATTGATCCTATAAATTCTATACAATAACGATAATCGAAAATAGGTTCCGACGGCAGGTAATTTTATATTATGTTTTCCAGGAAACCGTATTGTACCACAATATTGCGGCTGTGGCTTTATAACACAAATAATGCATCCCTATCTCATTTTATCTTTTATTACTTTGTACATTGTACGAGTATGAACATAGAGTTCCAGTACTCTCCACCACAACTCCCAACTTTCCAGTCTCCAGCGCATAAATTTGAAATAACTTTGTTTCCTTATCCAACAACATTCTCAATATTGCATATCATCCGAAATTTTTGATTCGTTCTCCATAGAGAATTCTTCATATTTCGTCTTCATAAATGGATTCCCGAGTTTCACTTATCGTTGTTTCTTTACAGGCAAGTAAAGTGAGCCTTTTATGGCCTGCCTTTTTTATTTTAGGTATCGGCAGACGAGCATGAGTTTCACTAGATGGTAGGTAGGTGATACCAAACAGAGAACATCAGTCAATGATGCGCTGGTGACCAACATTTACTTCGAGCATTCGGAAATCTATAGACCAAAACGTGCTACGTAATTCACGGTTTTTCCATCTATGAACGGTGGTTTGTTACCCGGTTGGAATTTCGATATTTAAGGCACGAAATGAACAAACGTGGAAGTAAGACATGCTTATAAAAAATTATCAACATGTCCAGGCGGGATTTGAACCCGCGACACATTTTAGCGCAAGGTAGCTGTGTTCTACCAAACGCGCCAAGGACCCCTTTAGAAACATTTTTTCTGGGACTGAAACCTTAATTTAATATAACATCTTCGTCTAATTAAACAATAAAACTAACAGAGTATAGTTTGAAAACTTCAAGTAACAGTTACTACTGGAAACGGTTTCATATTTCAGCGAGATCATAAAATTCAGCTGTTCAACTAGTAATTATTTCCGTTATTAAGACATCAGTGATCTCATTTTAAAGGAACTCTCATATTGTTTGCAATAAAACAAAGTTATTGAAGGAATGTAGAAGATATTTTCATTTAGATATGGAATCCAGGGCAATTATACTGACCCTTGATATGAATTCACTTCATCATTGAAACACAGATTGAGGTAGAGTTTGTAATGATTGTTAGCTTTCAGTTCTCTTAGGTCCATACGGTTTTAACATATCCTTAGGCAAAAATTATGTTAGAATCAAAATAATCCATACATTCTTACTTTACTTAACGTAAAATTATCATAATATTCTCATAGTATTTATGATCTAACTATTATATTAATACGAACGTGTATTTGTTAGATTGATTTTCTATTACAAAGAAACAGAGCAACAGGTTGAGTTGCAAAGGAATATTTTATAAGTAAGAGAATGGCATTTCTTTCACTAATACTTACAGCTGACACAATCTAAAAGGTACAATTATATAACAGCTATGAACGACTATACTACGTAACGAAGTACTTATTTCCCGCTTTCTTTAATGTGATCAACCATAAATCTAAGTAATTAGATTTTTAATTTATTATTCGATTTTCAAAGCCCCATTCGCATCTGTCATACCGTACCTACCTATTACATTTTGCACTCTGCTAACTCGTACTCCGTAGTCAATTTTTTATTATAATAATCAGGACAAAGTAAATTATTATCATTAACTTATAATTTATGTCTTGATGATGATACGCTGATTTTTATTTAAAAAGGTTAATTCCCATTTCACTTGCTATGGACAGAAGAGTATAATAAATGGATTAAAAAGAAACAAATCCCGAACTGGAACAAAGATAACAGCGGGTTGAAAATATCCACTTAGTTTAAACACTCGACTTTCAAACAAATATATAATGTGAATGAAAACTCCATTTTTAATTTATTCCATTTGTTAGCATTACCTGTGGTATTATAAAATTTTACTTTTAAATTTCTATGGTAATAACTGTTACTCCTGCTAAATAAATCTATAGATAAAATGTTCACTCTCACAATTCTGTATTTCTCAGGTAAGTAATTGGCTTTTAATTCGATGCCTAGACGGAGAGAAATCCTTTACTCTCTATGGAAATCGAACTCCTTCGACGGAATACAAATGCGAGTTTCCTTTTAAGATTGAACGGGAAAAGGGTACCCTTATTACTAGCACGATTCTATTTCTTTTCGAATATAGGTATTTTCAAGTTCTCAAGGCCACTTGGGCCAAAAACAATAGTGTCATTTTTTTTTTTAAATCATTCAGAATATGAATATAACTTTATTAAATTATGATTACACTAACATGAATGAATGAATTCGTTTTTTGCACCCAAATTAACACTAACAAATACAATAAATTATTATATGTCATACAATAACATTGCGGTCAGATCTTTTTTATTTTAATTTTACTAACGTCTAGCTACTTTAAGTATTGAACATATAACATTAGATAAAATGTCATGACATGATAAAAATTACATCCGGGTACATAACTCGGGATATACATATTTAAATAAAATACTGTATACCGGATTAAAACGCGATTTATTATTTAAATTATTTATCCCGACGTTTCATAATAATAATTTAAAAGGGATAAATAATTTAAATAATAAATCGCGTTTTAATCCGGTATACAGTATTTTATTTAAATGTGTGATACTCGGGATATACATACCTATAATCCATACAGATAGAAAAGGTTGTGCAGTACAGATTACGCGTTTCGGGTAAATTTTATGAATGTAACGAATTTTAAAATAAAATATGTAGTTTAATGTCCTGGCTGTGGTATTACCTAGGCTGTGGCATTAGGTAAGCTCGCTATATTTTGTATTATATCATCTCCATGCCTGAAAGTTCTTCCTCGTATACGTGGAACAAGCTTTCGCCTGCGGTTTTTCCGAACCTAAACGACTAAAGCACCTTGAAGAAACGAACCCATTGTTTAAGGCTCGCAATGCAACGCTATGCCTTCTGGTATTGCAATTATGTATAGGCTGCGTCACTTACTAGTCCAATAAGCCACCTACCATTTGCCCCCTATTCTAAAAAAAAGTACCTTCATTAAACTATTTTTACCTTTAAGGCTGGCAACGCAACATCTATAGGCTGCGCTAATCACTTACCATCAGGTAAGCCGCCATCCGTTTGTCCCCAATACTATCTATTTTAATAAATCTAATTTACTATAGCGACAGGGTAGCGACAGCGGTTCGTAGGCTCTGAATATTCAAGATGAGATTAATTTGGTAGCACGCTAACCCTAAGCGGCCGATGACTGGTCTTTAGTGATAAATGATACGTTGTGCGATTAGTTCATCGGTCTAATATTCGCTAATGGCACGTGATGTAGCAATTACATAGGTATTGCCCGGCTGAGCTCGCTTGATATTCTGTTTAACCTTCAAGCGGTCGCGCGAATTTCAACGGTTAAGATTATGTTTACGTATATCTTCGAATTTTTTCATCACAAATATTTCGTAAAAAGTAAATAATTATTTGTTATATTTGTTATTTCAAATCCCTAAATTTCGCCCGGACGTCTTTTCGGTTACGCAACCGCTTGAAGGTTAAATATGTAGAATGCGCCAAACTCATTTATGCTCATCAATAAATATCGAATTTCGGACATACGAGTATTCATTACCAAACAATTACTGTATTTACAAAACATACCTATAACAGACAGCCACGTGACAACTTATGACCAGTGACGGTACCACCATACAAGCTCAAACGCCCGGCTTGCCTTGTTACCATAAAAAGAAAAATAATAATATCCTATCAAATATAAAAATAGCAAAAAGGTTAATATATCATCTAAAAAAGTGATGAAGAAAGGAAATAATTTACAAAATAAGGCACACAAAATTGTTGTCATTTTTTGTGAGCGAACTAAGCTTTACCGCAACTCCGTTCGAATGAGAAATAATAAAAAAGCATTAGTAAATTTTTTTTCTCTATACCAAACTTTATTAAAATTAGTTCAGTGGTTTAGTCGTGAAATTAAATTGTATCGCAAAATAAATCAGATACTTATGCAATTTATGAATTAAAGTTACTTTATATTCGTACTATCTTTTCTTAACGCGAGTATCACATTACCGAATTAAAAGACGATAGGTTTTAGTCGAGCAACTTTGTGAAATAACAATTTAGATAGCTATCACCTTTCAATCTGCACGTGACCACGCCCGCTGTAAAACCCTGGAAACTTCGGGAAAATATAATTAATAAATGGGGCTTTAATCTGGTAAACCTTTTCACAATTTACAAGAAGAAGTATTATCCTAAAAAATTGCGAAAGTAACTGAGTTATTTTGCACTATACATTCCTCTTTGTAAGTTATGTAAATGAAACCCTCTTATTCTGTTAAACTACACCCAAACGTCGAATTACATTAAAATTATAGTAGGCTTGACCCAGGCTTGATAGTCTTTTTTGAACGCAATCCCTACTAAATACGAGAATGTGTTTGCGCAAAACTGACTAAGTTAACTTACATACACTTTTTACATTTTTTTTTCTGTATAATCAATGATTATTATCCATGAACTTCTAAACTATTTATCAGATTAAGATGAAATTTTGGTGAGTTGTTCTGCGTACGCCCGCGAAGTATCTTGGCCCATAAAAATACCTAGATTTCAGATTTTTGATCCATATTAGCTCTTACACTTATTATAACTAGATAATTGTATTGTTTTTGCATTAGATTTAAAAAAAATATAAGGAAATTTACTATTACTCTTAAGTTTATTACTCCTAAGTTTATCGATTCAATACGAGGAAGGCGATATTATATGCTTTTTTTATGCCCGAAAAAAATCTCAATTTCAACTTTAATTCATGTTAGTTGTTAGCTAAAGAACAAAAATATACATTTAGCATTTTTTAATTTTTTTTTTGCACTTCGAAGTACAATAGGCAGTAAATCTTTATATATATAATTCTTCTGTGAGTGTGTATGTCACTGAACTTCTCTCAAACGACTGGACCGATTTTGATGAAATTTTTTGTGTGTGTTCAAGGGGATCTGGGAATGGTTTAGATTCACAATTTTGTCCGCTGGACAATGTTTTTTTAATTAATTTTTAATTATCGAATAATTTCCGGGAACACCCTAAAAACAGCCCTTTTCTATTTCCCATACAAACGTTTTCTAGAGTCAATTTAATTATATAATTTCGAAGCCAAAATTGTGGCAGAACAACGTCTGCGGGGTCCACTAGTCTTGCTATATAATTCAATTTTTAGGTCTGAAATACTAGTATAAATTCGTACTTTATGAAGTAAGTTAAGACTTATGAGGTTAATGGGCGCCAGATTTTGTTAAACTATAAAACAGCTATGAACCATAATTGTCTATGATCAAATGTAGAGTTTATACTATAAGCTCAGCATTTGATCACAATAGACGATTTCTATTTGTCTAGGAATACTCTAGTGCGTGAATAAAGGAGATACCTCTCTTGTAACCTGTTACCTGATTGAAACAATGAAATTTTCTTTGTTTTCTAGTCTTCACGTTGCAGGCGTTTGCTTCTTTTATATTTTTAATGATAAAGTTTGTTATCCACCAAGCAAAAGCCTTGTTCAGTTAAATATTCACGGCATAGCTATAATTTTTCACTCATACATTTTGTCACTCCTTAATAAATACACTAAACACTGACACTAGTAATTTAACATATTATATTCAAATAATTACTTTTATAAATATTTTCAAACCACTGTTGGTTGACTGTGACTGATCATTATTAATGTGTGTAATGTATAATAAATTATATGGCTTTTGGCTTGTGAATTTTGTAAAATTTGAATTAAAATTAGTTGGAATTGATATTATTATTTCCTATCGCAAAAATGTACCTGCTTACATTCTAAATTTTAAGTACATAGTAAGATATCTTCGAACCTAGTATAAGTTATACCTCCTTTATCATGAGAACTTGTAAGGACTGGAATTCACTGTCAGTATTTCCACCAACATACAATCTGGGTCTGTTTAAGGCGAATATGAATAGGCACTTATTAAGGAACGACCACGCTCTATCCTAGACTGCGTTCTCACTTAAAGGTAGTTAACTTAGGTGAAACGCAGTTCTTGTTCTTTGTACGTTAAAAAAAGTACTTAGATACTCGAGATTAACTTGGCGGAGGGCCAGAAGTACCTCAGTCAAAAGTCGCTGCTTCTTGTCCATCCTTACTTAGCTAATAGATTTCTAAAGCGAACTTAAATGTACCGTGTGTAGCCAAGAACTTTGAAGTTCTCGACTAATACTTAAAGGAAGGGTAGGTTTAGCATGAAGCGTCCATAATTTATTAATACACACTAAATAGTTAAATGTCTTTAATCAAAACTAGTAACATGCCCCGGCTTTGCATGGATTCAATGTAGATGCTACACACAAAAAATAGTCTGTTACTCGCTGGAAAATTGGTCCCGAAGTTTTTGAGCTAAATCGTAACAAACAAACATACAAACAAATCTTTCTTCTTTATAATATTAGTATAGATTAACGGTGCCATGTCTGTTTACGGTATGAATTTAATTTGTTGAAAATATCGCATATATTTTTCAGATCACCACTTATCTGATGTCAGGTTATACCTGAACTTTAACCGTATTGAAATTTTAAACGTAAACGCTCTTTTTTTTACTGAATACTGTATTGTGTATATTCCGCGAATTTTTGTAACCTAAAATACCACCTCCGTGGCTCAGTGGTTGTGATGCGTTTAGCTTCAGTGGTCCTGGGTTCGAATCCCGTGAAACAAGATTTAAAAAAAAATATCTCGAGGAGTCACAGAGGCTGGTCATCTTCTTGCCTGTACAGTAAAACGATCAGTGAAATAGACACAAAAATGTATCTCCCCATTCCCCACTAGGGGACTCGAAATTCGCTTTTTTTAAAAGCTAACAATTTTCGAGATAGCTGCTCGTTTGCTTCCTTATACAAAAAAAACTTTACGCCTCTACTTTAGCCTGGCATACGCTGGCTCTCTATAAATAATATTCAAAGATGGAAGATCTCTTTAATTTCATTGATCAAAAAGTACGTATCTACTACATAGTAGGTATACACTAAATAGTCCTCATAAATAAACCTTTAAGTCGATTGATGACGTTGAGTACAGAGATGGCTTTACTCTTGATCAGAAGTTGTAGTGGCAATTTATTTTTCTAAACGATAGCACTAATGTTCTCTTTGTATAAAGATGTGTCAAAATATCTAAGTAGTAAGTAGACTGTGACATCGACAACTTTGACAGAACGTCAAACATAGCTAAGTAAATATTAACGCAAATGAAAAAATCGTCTTATGTCCTATGACCCTATTTCAATTAATGTTTATAAGGCGTTTATATTTACATTTGAAATTAATTGTAAAACAAATAAAAGATTAAGATCTTTTTTTTCCAAGATTACATAAGTTCAATAAATGCAGTTAGAACTATTAATACTATATTTATTATTAATATACGTATAAGGCAAATATAAAGCATGCAATAAAGCACTTTAAAAAGTAAATATACGGCATACATTATATTTACCTTTCAAAGTACCTCTTTCTATTTTTTACGTTTTACTGATATTTTTGTTAGATAGGTGGAAACCAAAGGAATTCTAAATGTAATATTTCCACTAGAAAAGGTATATACGCTACCTAATCGGATTCATTATACGTATTGAAGTACAATATTGCGCTTAAGTAGATGTATTAAGAAGTCAGTGTCATTTCTGTTTATATAAAATCCGCTATAAACTGTAGGACCGTAACTATATTTTACCGTCAATATAGCTCTATATAACATCCAGTTTAATCCTCCTAACTTGACGCAAATACACCAAATGCCTACATAATCCTTTACTAAAGGCCGTATTAACGTGTTATCCTTGAAATAAAACAGAAAACGCCTCGAAACTTGAGGACCTGAGGCATTTTCAGCCTCATAAATAGTGTTTACAAGCCATAACATCGTCCACCCTCCTAAACCGTAACCTTCAAGGTAGGTACTCGAAATAGCAGGACAGAAGTGTCCTGTCGTCACGACCTTTTTTGAGAGGCTTTTATGACCGCCTTCACCTAAGATTACTTAAAATATCCGATAATACGCTATTTCCTCAGGAATGTATCAAGTTATTTATACGAAAATAACAAAAGTCACTCATGTTTATTCCCTAAACGAAAAAATATATCTCAAACATTTGAAATGTTTTACTTCAATTCAAAGGATCGTTATATTTTAACAAAACGCTGGGTTTTGCTATTTCTGTGTGTTATAAAACTTTGAATACAAAAATTAAAACCAACCTTCAAACGATACCTATAAAAAAGTGTATCGTTTATGAATATGTATATTATATATTAATTATTATGTAGTACGCACGACACGAACAAATTGTTGAAAAAAGTAGGGTAAATTTCTAAAGGTATGTTTTGAATGAATGTAAATTCAAATTTTTGAGTGTGTTAATCTTTTATGGGAATGACTTTTATATTTAAACTAGTTGACCCAGCAAACGTTGATTTGCCATGTAAATAATTTCTAAAAAGCAGGGGTTAGTGATAAAAAAGTAAAAATTTAGGGTTGTATGTATTTTTTAATGCTACATTATTAAAAAAATAAAAACAAAAAATTTCGTCCAAAAATTAAAAAAAAAATTTAAGGGTGAACAACCCTAATCACTTAGGAGTATGAAAAATAGATAGTACCCGATTCTCAGACCTACTGAATATGCATATAAAATTTGGTAAAAATCGGTAAAGCCGTTTCGGAGAAGTACGGTAACTAACATTGTGACATGGAAATTTTATATATTTAAATAAAATACTTTATAGTGAATTAAAACGCGATTTATTATTTATATTATTTCCCCGACGCGTTCCGGATGATGATTGATAAAATCCATGTACCTATAAGAGAAACTTTACATAAGAGCGCCATCTATTAACGTACAAAGTAAATATTCGTAAAACTATAACAACTTTTTTAAACGGGCGCCATCTATTGTGTATTGCTAAAATTAAAATTAAATTGTGTAAAGTAAACCGAATAGTACATTATGGTTTTATGAATTCTTGGTAGATGGCGTAAATTATGTAACAGTAAACCTTGTTACCAAGTGATTTAAATAGATGGTGATTTATGCGGAAGGCTCCTGAAAAAAAATTGTCGGTGTCATTAAATAAAATAAATAAAATATATGTAATTTATACTTGTTTCAAACATTAATCTTCGGATGTTCAGTTAAACTTTTGAATATGATATAATATTGTAATCTTATTTATACATTGATAATAATATATTTTAATTTTAATTATCATTAAAATTCCAAATTAAATAGTAATTAACTACGAATAACATAAAGTAGCATAACGCTGGGTGATAAATATTATTCTTATTTTTATTTACGGATTTATATTATTATTATACTGATCTATTATAACCAATTTTGACAAATATAAATAAAAGAAATCTAATTTGTGTATAACTGTTTTTCCCCCCATTTCTTTTGTCTAATTTTAAAATATTAATAAGTACTGATTAAGACAGAAAAGTTAAATCTCAATTTTGACTCCATTACGTTCGTATAGAAGAAAAACAAAACAAGCCATCTTGTCCTACATACGAAAGTTTGGTAAGTTAGAGGTTTTACTATCAATGTAGTCTCATAAATCAAGGTTTAATCAGAGGGTAATAACAAAAGTGATTATTCAGATAAAACATCTTTATAACTTTGTGTTGTTTTCTAACTGAACATAATTATGTCCTAGAGCCTAATAAACCTTTTTTTTTGGCATAATGTAGCTACTTAGTACATGTTTCTGGCGTTATGTACTATTTATAGTATTTGTAAACTGCTTCAGGGTAAAAACGAATCAGCAGGCGTCTTAAGAGTTTGTACTTGAGGCCTTCAAAGTTTGTCTAGAGTTTGACAAATTTCTTCTAATTTCTCCTGCTTCGTGAGTGTTTAGTCAACATATTTACATATTCTGTTCCATTCTCATTTCTTATCAAATTATTGGTATTTCTTAGTCTAATAGTCAAAATAGCGTTACTTCATCAGCCTTTGTTCCGCCACTTAAGTGAATGACTGGACTAATATAATCTTTTCTTATAAATTGCTGTGATAATTGATGCTTCCAAAATACCAATTAAAAATAAGGTAAAAAATAACTTTTTAATATTTCTCATATTTTCTCGTACTACTTTGTCATTACTCAATTTACAAAAGTTCATCTAGATCGGAAATAAAACTTCAAACAAAGAAAATAAAAAGTAACCCAGTGTCGAGTCCAATTGAGACACCGCTACACTTTTATGGTCAATGAAACAGAGTTAACCTCATCTAACCCCGTCCCACTGAACTTTGCGAGCAAAAACCTTTCATCCTAGCTCGCAAACACGGAAGCGATAACTATAAACAAGCGACAAAAAGCACCGTTTAAGCTTCCTGGCGGGACTCGGGACAATCTCGCCCATCCCGGCATTTGGTCAGTCGAGCAAAGATAAATTTCAATTCCAAATTCTCGGGTACACGCATTCTGATTTATTATTTGGCCGGTTATTTATCAAATAAGCGAGACACTCGTGGCTGAGGGGCGACGACCGCCCCCGCGTTTTTAATACATTTTCTTTGCAAGTTTTTGTAACGTCAGCGAGATAACGAGCCGTTTGGGTATGTGAGCTTCTTTTAGCATAATTTGTTGGTGCCACTTTAACGCACGCCGAAAACGGGCATTTGTTGGCGTTATGTCTGAATCATGTATCTGTCGTCGCTTTGAACGACTGCTGACTACAATTTTCATTTAGCGTAGCGTGTTTTTGCCTGGAACGTCTGGAATAAAGACTAGATAAAGGTATTGTATTCAAATGAAATTACTTGTACGCGTACAATCTTTAAGAACTATTACAAATAATAAAAATAAATTATCTAAGTATTCTTATAAACTAATAAAAATATTTTCTTCGCAAATTTTTGTCTTTTCATCGCGACGGGGTGTTTTAAAAAAATCTTGGTATGGAAGGGCTCCAAAAAGTTCCGTTTATACCGTATATAGTGCTTTTACTAATTTCTTAATATTACTGGCAAAAATATATTTCATACTCATAAAAAGTGAAATCATAAAATATTCTTACTGTGAACGTCAGATCTACGGGTGTAACAATTGTTACAAACTCAATGTATTACCAAATACTGTGAGCCTACATATACCGAATATACATATGTATGTAGCAGTCCCGCCACACTGTGGAGAAGATGTCAACAACACCACATACGGATTTACTTTATTCGTTCGTAAATTAATATTCTTCTTTTTTTTTACTTACTTTAAATATTTATTTCGAGATAAATTATATATGATTAAGACTAACTATACAAATACTATAAAAATAAAACAATAAAATAGATTTAAATAAAATACTGTATACCGGATTAAAACGCGATTTATTATTTATATTGTTTAAATTATTTATCCCGACGTTTCGGATGCTTTTCAGCAACCGTGGTCGCGGGAGACGGGGAGACTGAAATATGACAGTTGTCTTATATTGAATATATTTTTGTTGTTGTGTTTGTGACATTTCAAATATAAGACAACTGTCATCTCAAGCATGGACTAGCCGCACGGACAAATCCTGCACATTTTTTTTTGGTATGCGCCAACCAAGTACCCAGCGTTTCGACTGCGAATGCCACAAATTCAAAAGATCATTATATTATTACATTAATTAACTTTATTTGTAAAATTTTCAAATCATAAGAATATTAAGAACAGTTTAATTTGAGAAACAGCTTTAAAACAGATGAAAATAAAAATTTAGAGAATTTAATTTCCCTACATTTTAGTTGTGAGGTCTCTCAGTCCATAGTAGACTTTTAAATTGACCTACAACTTTTGTCTTTCAAAATGTTAATCCTCACAGCGTTAATGGTACTACCCATAGCAATTCCAACAAACAACTCGAATTTTTGGGTCTCCATTGCCCATTATTTACAAAGACTAATGTGTTTTAGTAATCTCCTGGACGCAGTGGTCTAGATAATTCAGTATGTTATTTATTGAACCTGAATTATACGCAGCTTGTAAACAAGACAAGCGGTCGCGTGTTCCTTTGATGCTACCTTTTTAATTGATAAGTGAACATCTTGCTTTGGGGTCTCCGAACAAGTGGTGCTTTTGGAGTTTAAATATATTGTAAACTCTAGTATAAGTTTGGACGCTATTCGAAAACTATTTAGTAAAAAACGTAACAAACGTTATAGTGTAACCCAACTTTGTCAATGTTTCTTGTATATGAGAGATTGTGGTAGTAATCAAATAACTTTGAGTTATTTTCTTTATAATTATGCTCAGTAAAATACATGAGGTTAGTACAGGGAACAAGGTTAGTAGCTTACTCGTAGTTCTAAAAATGTTTTAATATCTATTTCCCTATATAAAGGCCGATTTACACGTATCAAGTTGCTAAGTAGGTAACTAAATTATAAGTTAACTTTCAGCGACTTATTTTTTAGTATATGTCCATTCGTATTTAAGTAGTAAGCTCTTTAGCTCACTCAAGATGGACAATCAACAACGTAATGAATTCGTTACGTCTGTGCTTAAATTTGTTATTAGTGAGATCGCCACAGCTAACATTATATCGAGAATCGCTCGTTGCTTCGCTTATTTATTTCTAAAATTCGTGCTTCGTAATTCGTATATTCCACAAGCATTCTTTCTTTAACTATTCTTCGACAAACTTCAGTGTAGTATCTTCCGACCACTTCGACATTTTATCAGCGCCTCACTACACTGCGTTTAATCTGGGGGCACGGCAGTGCCCCCGCCAAGTCGAGCAAAAAGCGGCACGGCCGTACTATCCTTTTCTCGAAGTAGTTCGGGCCATTTTCGACCCCCTATAACTTCGTTGTGGATAAAACTAGAATCCTGAATTTTCAGTCACTAAGCAACCATTGTATAAACTCGGTATATTTCAAATATCATTCTGTTTGAACCAGTAGTTTAAGAATTATAACTAGTCAAAGTTTGATAATTTGTCACTCACTCACTCACTCACTGACTGACCGATCATCAAAACTCTAAGGCACTTCTAGCAGACATAGAAACTTGAAATTTAGAATACAATTAGTGTTTAGTCTATAAATCAAGGAAAAACTACAATATTTTGAAATTTCGGTCCAGTTTTCTAGATATACAATTTTTTTTTGTATTTCTGTATGTAATGAATAACTTAAAAACTACTGGACCGATTTTAAAAATTATTTTACCGTTAGAAAGCTACATTATCACTGAGTAACTTAGGGTATTTATTACTAGAAAAAAATAGAGATCCTTAGAAATCCCTACTAAAAACAACCCAAGGTGTAAAAAAATTAGCCATAAAATGTCTTTCATCGCATGTGCTGCGGAAAGTATTGATGCTAGAGCAAAAAAACATTCCACAATATTATAGAACATATCAAAATCTACAAAAAAATTCACTAGACCATATGTCCAACTATTGTAGTTATGTCACTATAACTACTTTTTTACATTAAAAAGTTAATAAAAATGCCGATCAAAATCAGACTGTTATACATAGCTTTATATTAATTCTTATCCAAATAAACTAAGAAAAGGAATATCTACAAAAAGAAATGAGATGCCATCAAAAACATAAATTGTAAAAAAAGCCAAGTCTTGCAACTCAGTTCTCTCGTAAAAAGTTGTGAGATCCATATAATACCAAGTCGGTCAATTTATTCAGTCTCTACTGAAGGATCCTTCTGTCTTAAGTTATTGCGTAATTAGGTAACCTAACAACATCTTATAGTGATCATATCAATACCAATATTAAAAAGCTTTGATGTTTAAAATAAAAAGGTTGACTTGGCAATCGCACTAAACTATCTAATTTAATATAATATGTGTTACTTGTGATACACATTGTATTTTAATAAAATTAAAAAGATACATTGTGTTTTCATGCGATAGCCGAGTCAATCTATTTATTTAAAACATCAAAGATTTTTAATATTGGTATTGATATGGTCACTATAAGATGTTATTAGGTTACCTAATTACGCAATAACTTAAGACAGAAGGATCCTTCAGTAGAGACTGAATAAATTGACCGACTTGGTATTATATGGATCTCACAACTTTTTACGAGAGAACTGAGTTGCAAGACTTGGCTTTTTTTACAATTTATGTTTTTGATGGCATTAATATTTTGCCTGTCCAAACGTATCAAGTGACTAGCCCCGCCCACCAAATTAACCGTAAAATAGACAAAATTCTAATTAATTTGTTAAGTTGTTAACTAAATTTTAACTTGCAACTTGCTACTAAATTCTGTGTTTACATGCAAGTAATCACTTAAAATTAAGTTAAAATTTAGTTACCTACTTAACAACTTAATACGTGTAAATCGGCCTTAAGGCATCCTACTCTATGATCTATTGTAAGTAGACGCCAAAAACTATCTGTCAAAAACTGACACTAATGATGCGTTCAGAAATCGAACGCCACAAACATACAGTTTTATAGATATTCTAACTCACGAAAAGCGCTCGATACGTGATATTGTGAAAACATCGCGTCATAATTCAGTAAAGGCTTTTCATGCTTGCTTTTATTAAAAAAGACAATATTACGGTCATACAAGCTAACGATGCGATTTCGTCGTAAGACGAGATCCTTTACTCATGCGATGACTTGCGAGCTTGAATAAGGACACTCTTATGCAGTGCCGGCCTAACAAGGGCGCACGATGGGGCGATGGCCCAGGGCGCCTGCGGGGGTGCCGAGGTCTGGAATCTCCTGCCTCCTGTGCTGCATAAGTTTGATTTGAAACCAAAGCAGGTAGGTAACATTCCGAACCAGTTCACGTGACGATTCAAAAATATGTTATACATATTTGAATTTGAAAAAAAACAAGCTTTAAAGTATCATGTTTGCATTTGCCTTTAAATCACGATTACTTTGCTCGCGTGTGTTGCATTTTTTATTGCACGTAGGAGTTAATATAAGTTAACGTAAAGTAGGTTCATAAACTCAGCAGTTATCTTAAGCTTGATAACCTACATGCAACATTTTTACTTCAAGCCATATCCAATACGAGTTATAAGTGTATAAAAAAAATAAAACCGACTTCCAAATTGCAACTGAAAGAATATAATACTCGTATAAGTGCTTTCAGCTTTTTTTTTTGTATTTTCGGACTTGTTCAAAAATTTTAATTAGCAAAGCATCACACGTAATGAAATGAGAACCGCCTACTTTACTAGTAAGTAGTAGTCGGATAAGTTCTGAGTTATGAATTACAATATCACAAAACATCGTTTTTTTATCTATGATCTTTGATTATTATGATTCAGAAGTCTAAATTATACTTGTACCACCTCGATTTCTAATAAACCACAATTTATTATAAGTAGGTAATATTGTCTTAAACAGGGGCTGAATACCGGTTAATTTACTATGGGAGTTATACCAGTATAATAAAAGTTTTTGTTAATATTCTTTCGTTTTTATTCATATTTAGTGAAAACTGTGGTAAGTTGATTGTGTATTACTCTTTAAAACTAATATCACGGTATCTCAGTCAGACTCATATTTTGGAAAATAAAAATTAACCGGTTTCAGTCCCTGGTCTAAAACCCCAAGTAAAATATACTAAATAACAAGAGGATAATTTACCCAATATTGTCGAAATATCTAAAATTACAGTAAGCATCAATGAGGTAAATCCGTAGGAATAGATGACTGTCACCTTTCAGTCTGCCCGTGTCAACATTTACAGGAAAAAATTTAGACGCATCGGAATAAATAATAAATTGCGTTTTAGGCCGGTAAAGTGATTTCATTTAAACCCACCCTTAGGCACATTTTATCTCAACTTTTGTATGGAACAAATTATTGCTGGTGGTTTCTGAATGTTGAACTTGGAAGTCTTAAAGAAACGAGCCTGCGGCCAGCAACGCGTCTTACACTAATACTAAAACGACAAAAATCCGGGGACTATTAGGGACCTACATTTTTTATTAAGGAACAAATATAATGTTATGTTATATTGTATTTGGTTGAGTATTCGAGATAATTCGATGAAACGTTTATTATGCAAACATCGCGTCAGGACCAAATTCATTAGGTAAATGTTTGCTTCCATAATGACTGTGTGCAGTTTGGAAACGAAATCTAGTTTCCAGTTGTAAATATACTACATGATTTTAGCGGATTTACTTGATTGAAGAGTCTTTATTTAATACATTTAACTTAGTTTATTACATTTAAATAAAATACTGTATACCGGATTAAAACGCGATTTATTATTTATATTGTTTAAATTATTTATCCCGACGTTTCGGATGCTTTTCAGCAACCGTGGTCGCGGGGAGACAGAAAGATGACAGTTGTCTGATATTTGAAATGTCACAAAGTTGCCATATTTAATTCAATTAAATTCAAAAATAATCTATTAATTTAGGTAACACAATGTACATCTATAAACGCCAATAAAAAATAATACATATTAAATGCTTCTAATTTTACATTTACTACCAGTTCACAAATCAAGGGCGTAGAGCGGACGAGAAGAACTGGCAAGAAACTCGCCGCCACTCTTTTTAATCGCCAAGTTTTGTTTTACAACCATTACATATTAATAATAAATCGCGTTTTAATCCGGTATACAGTATTTTATATAAATGTGTGATACTCGCGTTAATAAAAGACTCGCGTTAATAAATAAATAAAAAAACAATATTAGTTTATTACATTACAATATTATGCCCGAAACTTAATCAAGGATTGAAGCTTTTCAATTCTTTGTAACCAATGTCATGAAAATTGGTTAATGCGCTATCCATAAAAACGTAACATAGAGACAAGCAGACTTATATTCGCATTTAAAGCCTGATTTTTTTTAATTTGCGTCCCTCAAAGACCTTCTATTGCTCGTCTTCTTCAGCTTCTTTAAAATGCAATTTATAATATACTAGCAACCACCCCGGCTTCGTACGGGTACAATGTAGACGTCCTATACACAAAATATATTCTGAAAGAAATCTATTGGTGAATGAATGTTTAAAATGGGTTCAGTAGATCCAGAGATTATCCCTTACAATCTCACAAACTTTACCTATTTATAATATTAGTACAGATATGGAGCATAAACAGTTCGCATAACAGCATTGCTTTTAATAATTACACTTTCGAACTGAAACTAGTCTCTCTATCAGTGCTCTCTCAATCTGTCTAGGGTCGCGTAGGTGTCAAATATACTCGTATGTACCTACCTACCTCAATCTCCGGCAGACATCTTTCAATAGAAAATTTTAACTATAAATATTTTACAGATATGAATGACTTCGTATATTATTATAATACCTCTCTCTCTCTTTGGCCCTTAAATCATTGATTGATTATTTTAAAAGCAATGTCAATTGAGGCAGGTTTATTATAATACCTACCTAGTACCTATTTCTTGATATATTGCAAAATTTACTAACAGTTAGTTAAGTTCACTTCGAATGAATAAACATATTCTATTCTTATTAAACATATTCATATTCGACAAAATGCTGAGTCAGTAACCCTTTTCCTGAGGGTGAATACAATATAAAAAAATATATATATTTAATTTGTTATTGTATTTTTATCGTTTGTTATTTTTCTACTATGTGTTTACCCTGAGAAATAAATGTTTTCTATTTCTATTCTGTTCCAAAAATATATTTTATTCCAACGTAACCCTTTTCTATAGTGGATAGTAATAATTAAATTCTGATATTGTTTAAGGTTTTAATAAAATTATATGAAGAAGGAGATATATGTTATTTGCGAATGAAATGTGAATAATATCCTATGTAAAGTACTCGAAATCAAAAAGTCGGAATATTGAATAACTATGATTATTATTATTGATGCATATGTTGCAAGAAATTATGTTGAAAGTAACTTTTATTGCGGTATGCTTGTAGTTTATCAGTAATCACAATGATACCATGGAATTTAAAAGATAATAATATATTATATAATACCTACAACTACAAGTCTTAAGCGACGCGTGGATGGAAACAGCCCAAGATAGAGGAAAATGTAGAGTTTGAGGCCTTTACTCGTAGAGAGGTCAACTGACATTATTAATATTTAAATTAGTAAGTAGAATTAAGATTAAGTAGAACTTCTACTTAATTTTAATTTATAATAAAGATAAGAATTAACTATATAGTAACTTAAACTTTATCTATATGTTGAGTTTTATACAAGCACTTAGAAAGGCTTAAATAATAATAAATATTCCTTATTACGGGAGGTACTATAACTTTCCATTATATCAAATTCTATTTACGTTACCTAAATCGAGTATCGTTTTTTCATCAATGTTTATTTTTACTCTAGATTTACGAGTAACGTGTTCATTGACCTTTACTTCTGTATTTTTTGCGTCTCTGCGTTATGTTGGACATACTGGCTTCGTATACCTACATGATACAGCCATGTTATGCAAATAATACCTTTTAATATTATATGGGCCTTTCATTTATTTATTAACCAAACCTTACAGCTTACTGAACATTAACATATTACTTATTTATTAAAACAAAACGCCAATTACATGGTTTACAGATTAATCAATAAAATTACAGTGAGAAAGCGTGTGGGTGTGTGTGCATTAAGAAAATAATATGACATAAAATTGGCTTGATTCATTTATATTAAACGTATGATTGTTTTACATAATTTATGGCGCCATTTTTAAGAAATGACGGGCTTGTTGGCACGTTTGGTAGAACTCCTGCCGTGCGCATCGATGGGTCACGGGTTCATAATTTTCTGTAAGCATGTTTTCCCCACGTCTGGTAACTTCGGACATTGATCGGGTGGAAGGAATATCGAAAATCCGACCAGGTAAAGAACCACCAACCACGATTCTGTGATTTGCGCGTTGTATTTAGAACCGGAGGTTCCATATTTTAATCCGGTGAAAAGAATATAATCTAATCGATCGGAAAAGCACATACCACTTATCACCCACTTGTTTGTACAGAAAATTAAATGCATGGACTAGGTGAAGCTAGGGGACATATCGCTTTAAAATTACCATGTATATCATCTAGATGTCTGGAAGTCCACAACAACGCGATTCCATAGACCCTTCCTACGTGTGATGAGTGATGTGCGCATCTACTCTGTGGAATTTCTCTTTCTTCTCTGCTCTTTTCTTGCATTTATCATACAACTGGCTTTCTCCCCTTACGGCCCTAATGATTTATCATTTTACGAGTATAATATTTTGCAACATAATGTTTGTAGTCACGTAATTTATAAGAAGTATTAGATAATGAGTAAAATATATCGCGCATATAGTTTGATTGTTTTTGAATAATCTCATACATACATATGTCATCCCTAGACACTTCTTACCTCGCACAACTAGTATGTAGAACCAGCCGTCGCTGGCGGATTTTCCGAACCGATGCGACTTGGGAACTTTTAAGAAACGAGCCTACACTTTCCTTAAAGGTCGGCAACCTGCATTGCCCATAGGGCCCTTTGGGCGGCGGTGAGCCATCTGCCTGTTTGCCCGTATTCTATATTCTATAAAATGAGGAGACACGGGAATTGACTTTATCTAAAATAATAAGTTCTAAACTTTCAATTACAGGGATAAGAGTGCTTGCTTAGTTTTCCAGAAATTAGGCTTTTTAATAGTGTTATCATGTTTTGTGTTTGTCGGATTGTCTAGTTGTGTAAGTACTCAGTGAGATTGTTATTATAATATTGAATTTGTTTTAAGGCTAGAATGTTTCTGTAACAGTGAATTGTTTGTCAATTCTTTTATAGAAAATAAAGAATCATAAACATAATATCATGCTTCACTTAAAGCATTAGTAACACGAGATTCGAGGAGTTGTTTACCATTAACTAAGTACATCTATAATGTTAGTGTAATATTAGATAGGGATACGCTTTCCTATGGCAATATAGTTTAGGATCAAGTTACGACTTCGAAGAAAGGCTAGAAACAAATAGGCACAGCTACATACATGTACATAAATTTGTTTCTAAATACATATATTAAGAATCTATATATATATAAGCAATTTTTTTTAGTCCCGCGACCACGGTTGCTGAAAAGCATCCGAAACGTCGGGATAAATAATTTAAATAATAAATCGCGTTTTAATCCGGTATACAGTATTTTATTTAAATCAATTTTTTTTTTCTTTGTTATCGATAAACATGAAAACTACTGGACCGATCGGCATGATACCATGACCATTCGACGCGGAATTAATTGTAGAAGGTTTTAGGCTATTCATTTTTTGAATTCCATCAACCCTTTACCATTTTTTTTCAAATTTATATGGATAGTTCATATTCGTCTATCCTTTACAATTCGCCTAGCGAAGCGGGCGGGCGGGGACGGCTAGTTTTATTATAATATAAAATAAACTATATAACTTTTATATTAAGTTTTAATTATAAAGTATTTTCAAGTAACATTTTCGAACTCTAACTCGATACTTTTATAATAATTCATATTTGACAGAATCATCAATCTCTCTCAATAAAAGTGGCGTCTCACAAGACGATAGAAATTCAACTAGCTATGTTTATTAAATAAACAACTTTATTGCACTAAGAATATATACAGGACTTGCAGATTAAGTTTAAATTAAATTATTAAAGGTACAAAAAGCGGCCTCATAACTATAATATTATCATCATCAATCCAGATTATCAGGTTGGCGTAAGAATCCGAAAAAAGGAAAAGGGTGAGAAAAGCAAAAGCTGCTAAAATGTGATATCTAATAAATATCTTTAGCACCTCTTATCGGCAATGGTGATCACCACCACATGAGACGCACGCAAACGCAGAAATTCCAATCCAACTAATATATTAAATGTGAAAAATTTGGGTTTGAATTTGAAGTACTCTTTCTCGCTAACATTACAATATTATTGATTATACATAAGAATAGCATATAGGCTGTAATTTATAACGATATTGAGAAAATTGGCGAAATTATAACGAAGAGTGTTAAGTATGTCGGAAAAATCCTGCTATCGAAGAGCTATTTCGCCCAGCGAAGTGAGCATGGGTCAGCTAGTAAAATATAAGGTAAAATTCCTTCCCCAGGAAATCCTAAAATATGAAAAACTACACAAAGCAATGGGTACATAAGTTTTAAATGATGTATTGATCGATAAATATTCAAGTATATGAAATATCTAGTAAGTTATCAGCCGCTCCATTCAAAATATTATTTCTCATACAACTACTGGTTTTCTCTCCCCTTATACGGCCCTAATGATTTATCATTTTACGAGTATAATATTTTGCAACATATTGCTTGCAGTCACGTAATTTATAAGAAGTATGAGATAAAGAGTAAAATATATCGCAAATATATGTAGTTTGATTGTTTTTCAATAATCTCATACATACTCGTATATCATCCATCACATTGACTTATATATTACAGACTCAGATTAAAGTCTTTTTTATTTAATCTGCGATTACAGACTAACAATTCATATAATAATCGTTCACTTATTCTAATTTTAAAATAAATGTTGTTCTTATCAATTAATACCTAAGTACTTTAAAACTTAATACCTACTTGACTTGATTTGGTTTTGAAATATGTAAATGAGGTCAGTCTCACTCGTTGATTTTATTATGACGAGTTGGAATAGTTAAAATATGTTTTGTTTATTTCGTTCTAAAGTTATTTCGTATTAAATAGAGCGAGACGAAAATATTTTTTTTATCTCAGATAAATATCATCAAACGCGCCTACATCTTCGGCAGCACTAATTCTTCATATAAACAAAGATACACATTATTAATCTCATTTTAGAGGAATCAATGAGTTAATTGATTGATTGATTAATGGTTGTTTCATATTCAAACATTTAAAATAAGTTACTTTAATCATCTATTTCGTCATACTTATAGGAAGTTAAATAATTTGGTATATTACGAAATATATATTTTTATTAATACACATTTTGATATCCGCGTATAACTTGTAGTAATCAATAAAGGTTTTCATTTTGCTTTATCTCTTAGGTAATTGTATCAAACCTATCAGATTCAGATTTGGAAGTTCTAAAGTATCATCATTATAAACCTATTGTACGTTTCCCTCATCAAATCCTCATCGCCTATTCAAAGTTGATTTACCGTTAATCTGTGCGATTACATATCAAATGTACCGCGGAGGTATTGCGGTATCTGACATTTTATACTTCATATAAATGATGTGCTCGCGACCTATTTATATAAAATTATATATTTTTCGGTACTTGCTCATTATTATTCAAGTCTTTGCTCCCTTACCATAAAATAAGTAACGAGGAGTTATTTGTTTAAAAGCTTGCTCCAGCTTCATACAACCAAATACGGCTAACTACCTACTTTTATTTCGTCAAATTAAAATTCCCTTATGAAGATAATTCGCTACTGGAAGACCAAAAAGACGTAATAAAAACAAATACTGTTTTTGTTTCTTTAAGAGCATAATATGCCCGTAATAGTGTAAGCTCGCAAAACACGACCGTTTTGGCATATTTTTGCATACTCCGACCGTCAAATTAATTTCTTTGACGAGAACATAAATCATTTTTGGTGATTGAAATCTCGCCATACATCATTATTATGACATAAACACGCAATTTATAAGTATGGACCTGAAGTATGGATACTAAATAGAGAGTAAATATCTTTAAATAATAGATAATGTAAAATAAAAATAAAGAATTAGTGGTCTACTCGTAATTCAAAATTCTTACATTTTCGTAAACTTTTAGGTATAATGTTTAAATAAATTTGGAGTTGCATGTACATATTTCGCTTATATAACTTAAAAACTAAGTAGTTGATGTTTCATTGTTATGATTATATCTATATAATTTTGTTTTCATGATTACAAAGTGTTTTAAGGCCATTCTAAGTATAAAAGAAATGTTCATAAAATTTTAAATTAATTCACATTAACTGACAAGACATAGTTACATATAATAAAACCAGGACAGTAAGAGAAATAGAACATATCCAGATTTTTTTCAATTTGTTTGTTTCTCTGTCTGTTTGTACGGGCTAATCTCCGAAACTGGTGGACCAATAAATGGTGGTACCTTATATTCCCGGTCAACATCTAAGATACTTTTCATCCCGGAAAATTAAAGAGTTTCTAACAGATAGGCTTTCTTTCATCGAAATCGGGTGTTGAAAAGTTATCATCATTTATGAAGCCCACGCGAATGAAATCGCGGGCACCAGCTAGAATCAGAATATAATTTCTGCCTGAGATATTAGGTTAAAAAAAATGTAAACATGTTCTCTTTATTCACGTTTTCTGATCCGCTATTTTAAACGTTAAGATAATGAACTGTAATTAATAGGAAGTTGATTTTCAATCTCCATTTCAATGTAAGCTTTAAACCTGTTCGAATTATTTAAAGTTTCTGAGATTTCCATATATAAGATATGTACCCTCGGGTGATAATCTGAGCTACATTAAGACCGCTAATTAAGACATTCGCGTATCAGATAATAACCCGAGAGGTACAAAAAGCAATTTCTCTCGTCTTCATGAACAAATTGAAAATTAAGCTTGGTATTTTGGTTTGAAAAAGTTAATTTCCGTTTTGGTCACGATTGATGTTATGCCGTGTTGTTGTTGAGAAAAAAACATTCAGGAAAATGCATTTATTGTTTGATTTTTTTAATGCTGGTAAACAAGGATTCTGACAACATTTATAATTTTCTTTGGATAGGTGTTTATTCATTAAGGCATTAAATTACTAATAAAATAAGGTTCAAAAAATAACATTTACTACTTATTAGTACAAAAGCAAACGAAAACTAAAATTATGTAATACAAAATGAAATAAAGAAAGATAATTTATTTTGTTTCCGTTTTCAGATTTTATATTCCAATATATCGTTATTATATGATTATTTTCCGATAATTTATGATTGGTATATATATGGTAAATATATAACTATAATTGTTTGGTTAAAAGACTATATATAGTTAAAGAGTGGCGGAGAGTTTATTGCTATTTATTCTCGTACGTTCTATGCCCAGTAAATAATATATTGTAGTAAATGTAAAATAAGAAGCATTTAAATTATTTTATTTATTTTTATTGACGTTCATAAGTGTATATTATGTTACCTAAATGAATAAATGATTTGAAAAAAAGTAAATTCTGTATACAGTGATTCAATTAATAATATATTATTATTTATGGTATTGTGCAATACTTGAAAAAAAATATGGCTACTTGAAATATATCGTCAGTCGATCGTCATAAGTACTTAAGCGCCAAAATAATATTTAGTAGGACGCAATCTCTGCATATTCAAATGCTATTTAGTTTTTTTTTTAGTTTCCAGTTTCCAGTTACCAGTTCAAGCCAGGAAGATGCTACTAAACTGCAGACGTTAAGCGAGCAGCGAAGTGTAAAATCTGTAAATTGCAACGTTACCTGCGCTTAACTGCTCTTGATTTTATAGAAAACTTTTAATAAGAAAACTTTTACCTACAATAAGTTTATTTCTAATAAAAGCATCATTGCTTTTCCGCTTAGAACAGAAGCTACAACACATAGGAGATTTGATCTCGAGTTATTTATAATATAAGAAAACATGAAAATCGCGTTTAGTTCACTGTCAGCTGAGTCTCAAAGGAAAACAAAAATATGAGCGCATGTCTGAATTTAAATAAGAAAGAAAAAAAGCTGAGCGGAACGGTAAATTAACTGTATTATTAAAAGCATTAAGGTGTGTTCGAATATCTGAGATAATATGAGATAAAGTCTTAATGGGTTCAGCTACCGAATGATTTAAAATGCACGTCAGAATCTCCATCACTCAAATGTCGTATAAATTAACGTTAAGCCTGTACTTTATCTCTGTGAAATGTTATAGATTAAATAATTATTATTTAGCAATAAGCGTGTATTTGTTTTTATTTTAAATAAGTGAGATTATTATATGTATATTAACTTTTAAGCTCTTGACTAACTCAATTGCCATGCCAAAAGCGCCATAGTTTTAGTTATACGCAGTTCAAAAATAGAACAAAAAAGCATGCATAACATGCATGAACTGTCGCAGAATCATGCAGTCCGTAATTAAAATATAATATATAAATAATTAAAATAATTTTGACGAGTTCATTGGGTAGAACACCTTGGGTTCCGATGGGTCACGGGTTTGAATCCCGCTGGAATGACATGTATATAACATGTCTTATCTACGTCTCTTCAGGCAATTAATGGCTGGAAGTAATATATAAATTCCAACTGGGTAACGGTATGGTAATAACCACCGTTCATAGATGGAAAAACCGTGAAGCGCATATTGCACGTTTTGTTTTATGTTTATGGATATTCCGAATGCTCGAAGTAAAAAAATAGGCTGAGTCAGCCTGGCTGACTGATTTTTTTAAGGCTGAGGTGTTACTTAACATAAAGTGAACCTCATACTGGTCTGTCGATATCTAACTAAACTGAAATTATCCTAAGGAATTGAAAAAAGAATGTTGACAGTTGAAATAGCAAAAAAATCCATCAATTTTCTCCTAAGATTTTTTCATGTACAGTGAATTACCACGTCCTCGTAATAGGAAATTTCGCAGATATATTTTTGTGCCTGTTCCATTGATCATAATTCGTTACATACGCATGGTAATGAGAATTCTGTACCCTGTCCGAAAGAGATAAATTTTATCTCCAGGGTTCGATACTGGTAGTCGGAACCTCTATACTAAACCCAACGCATATACCACTGTGCTATGGAAACGGTCAGTGGGGGATTGACACATTTCCAAGGTATAAGCTATTAACTATTTGCCAAAGCCGCCCCTAAAATCTGCCCCCTTAGGCTCAAGTCTACTCAGCCTGCTGGTAAATCCACTGGAAACGGTTGAAACATATAACGAGCATAAAAACATGTCAGCAAGATTTAAGATCGCATTGTCATGACCGCGTGTCCATAAAAATCTTTTAATATAATACAAATAAATACGCATATCCTTGACAGAATCATGCGATATGTCGCCGTTTAATGTATTATCTTTAAATATATGAACTTATAAGAATATAAACCAAAAAGAAAACAATAAATCTCGCGGTTAATTTTTATTCATTTATAAATCATAACCGATCCTTGACATAAATCAAGTATAAAGATGGATAGAGCCGCTTGTACTGCTCTATATGGTAAGCCTTGGTACTCATTACGAGTCGCAATCTAATTTATACACTAAAATTGAATCACTGAATGTTGCCGCTGATTCAGAACGTCTGGAATAGCAAATTTTACGACATTTTAGGGACATTCTGTCTCAATGAAGACGTAATAACACTTTGGAGCTGGAAAGGGTAGTATTATGTAGAGAAAGAAAATTTTTAATGGGACCGTATATAGCGCTAAATGGTTGTAATAAAATTTATTTTTTGCTACTTTCAACTGCTTTAGAAATACCTTTAATGTGAGAACCGTTATCGTATAATCCGTTCAAATAAGGCGACTAATTATTTAAAAGACAGAAAATTTTCCTCTATGATTATTAATTACTATTTTTTATAATACAACATTGTAATCGAAGTTTTATAAGAGTATCTTTAAATATAAAAATATCTGATCTTTGAGTCGTATAAAATTATTGACAGCTAATTATTATAAGAAGACGAGTGGATGAAGTTATGATACAAATTGTAAATGATCGAGAAAATGGGCAAAACAGTGATGTTACATATTTTTTACACAATTATTGACATTCTTGATTGTTTATTTAATAACTAAATTTGACAAATAAAATAATGGAGACACATAACACCTTCACTCAACGTAAAAAGTGGGAGTTTTAAAAAATGTTACATAGCCCCTTCATCCACTCATGTCTTCATATGTTTTTTACCGTAAAAGTAAGACTAAAAAATATAATAGCCACATTTGATTCCATATACTTCATACCTAATAGTATAATTATATTAATTACGTTCTCAATCGATTGCAATTAATATACAAGGCATTAACGTAATGTAAAATCTGTGTACTTGCTCCGAATATAGGGATTATCATGAATCTAATTTGCATTTAATACTGATTAATTATTATTCATATTAGTCAAACAACCACTTAGTTATGCTGTGTCACTTATGCTCTCAGTTTAGGCATAAGTACTACGTTAATCTTGTTTATATTGTTTAAAGCGGAAGGCAAGACTATTAACCTATTGTGGGTTAATGGAGAAGTAGTGTATAACTTCAAAAGTATCCAGTAAATCAGTTGCAAGATAAGGGTAACCTTACTTGTATCTCAAATACACCAACCCATAAATTACAGAGTTCGCAATCTTTTGTCTGGACCGCCTTCGTGGCGGAGTGGTAAGCGCGATGGATTTAGCAACGGCGGTTCTGGGATCGAAACCCGGTGAAACAAGATTACTAAAAAACTAATTGTTTCGGTCGGACAGGGCCCTGAAGGCAAGTAGGTAACTTGCCTGTAAAGGGAAATGATCAATGAATCAAGCAGAAAAGTCTGCCCTACTAGAAGACTAGATACTCACTTTTAAATAAATACTTTATACCTGATTAAAACGCGATTTATTATATTATTTATCCCGAACTGTCGGATGCTTATCCGCAACCGTGGTCACGGGGCAGACTGAATGGTGACAGCTGTCTGATTTGAAATATCACAAAGTTGCCATATCAATGCCGTCTATATTATGGCAATATTGAATAACACGTGTCCTCTTGTTTTTAGTATGTTTGACAATTTATTTAAATGTGTAATACTCGCGTTAGTAAAAGACAATATTAGAACTCAGTTTTAAAACTCAAAACCTTTCACTATTGTATAATTTTCTTAATAAATTAGTGAACTCCTATTTAAATAAAATACTGTATACCGGATTAAAACGCGATTTATTATTTATATTGTTTAAATTATTTATCCCGACGTTTCGGATGCTTTTCAGCAACCGTGTTCGCGGGGAGACAGAAAGATGACAGTTGTCTGATATTTGAAATGTCACAAAGTTGCCATATTTAATTCAATTCAATTCAAAAATAATTTATTAATTTAGGTAACACAATGTACACTTATGACCGTCAATAAAAAATACATATTAAATGCTTCTAATTTTACATTTACTACCAGTTCACAAATCAAGGGACGCGAAGAAGAACTGGCAAGAAACTCGCCGCCACTCTTTTTAATCGCCAAGTTTTTGTATTACAAATGTTTTGTATGGAGCTGCAACCATTACATATTAACGCCATCTATTCCTACGGAGTTGATATTTACTGTAATTTTCTATATTATGACAATATTGACTAACGGTGTCCTCTTGATTTTTAGTATGTTTGATTTGGGGTTTTGGATTTTTAATTACTGGATCCCACGTGTTGGAAAGTCTCAAACCATCTTCTCTATTGAAGTTAGGATGTTTTTCATTTCAAATATCAGACAACTGTCATCTTTCTGTCTCCCCGCGACCACGGTTGCTGAAAAGCATCCGAAACGTCGGGATAAATAATTTAAACAATATAAATAATAAATCGTGTTTTAATCCGGTATACAGTATTTTATTTAAATATGTGATACTCGCGTTAATAAAAGACAATATTAGTGAACTCCTAATTTATTACAATTGCACACTTACAAGGACCCTTTATTCAAACAAAAATTACACTTGTAAAGTTGTAAATATCTAAAAATACTAAAATAATATAGATGATATACATAATGTAGGTACGAGTATATCTATACTCATTTTGTAAAGAGGAACATTTGTTTGTTTGTTTTTTGTTACGATTTAACTCGAAAACTAAAGTAAAGTTAACCAAAGAGACGATAATTTGGTAGTAAGTAAACATTACGTAGGTACATAATGAATCTTCACGTCTTCAAGTATAATATCATGACATGATATTCCCTGTATGGTTATAATTATTGTTTGTTTTGTAACTTAAAACTTTATCAAGCGTATACTTATTCCATATAACTTGATTTAAGCAATCTGTTTTTAAAACAGGTATGAGTAATTTACATTTCTTTATCAATTCAATCTGGACGGCCACACGCTTCACACTTCGCTTCAAGATTGTTGACACATCGTATTGTGTATGACTGACGATGTATAATAAATCAAAGTAATGCCCTCAACCGGCGTAATACCGTCATAAAATACTACTTAAGGCAATAACAAACAATTTATGATGACCCAATAATAAGACGTGTGTGAATATTATGGACTGAGCGCTTTGCGTGTAGTTTTATCTCTAAAGCTAGCTAAGCTATAGGTACAAGTACATATACGTACGTTAGATGCCTTAGGGTAATTACAAAAGGTTTTAAAGAGTTGATGACATACTGACCTATGATCTACTGACAAAAGTCAACTTAATTATATAGTCTAAATATTGTATTATATTACTGCAAGTATCACACATTATTATATCTAATATAATTTATTCTAAGAGACGTTTATTATTATAAAGAGGAAAAGTTTTGTGAGTTTGTAGCGGGTAATCTCTGGATCTACTGAACCGATTTTAGAAATTATTTCACTATTATTTATATAATTTATCCCAATTGACGATGGTTTTCAGCAAATGTGATTACGAGCAGACATTTTCTGGAAAGCATTTTAATTTTTTTTAAATAAATCGCGTTTTAATCCGGTAAGTTTTTACTTGTCATTTGCTTATTTACTTAGGTGCGATTCTGACATAATATGTCGTGTAATTCTGAAAACTGGGTTTTATTTTAATACTATCTATATTTTATTGTAAATATGTATTGAGTGAGTGTAAAAAGTATGTAGTAGTTACAACCTACCGTTGTAATAAAAAAATGTAAATTTAATAGAATACTTTCGTTTTTTTTAATCTAAACAGATGAATGAAATCATAGTTTTTATTTAAATAAAATAAAGAGAGTCGCTCTTTCTATTTCACAATTACAAAGTACTCTACAATTTCTTTCACTCAAGGTAACAGTAACAAAGTATGTACCTTCTTTTCTACCTTCACCAACTGTGAATGTTATTCAATACATGCGACCAGGAATTTGTTCACAAGCCAAAAAGAAAATAAAAACAAACAATGTATCAAGACTGATTACATTCACTCTTTGGCACGTGTTCTCCACAATAAGATTAATTTGTACGACCATATTCAGTGTAGCTGATTCTTCGAGTCAAGTTTGGCCACGCTGCATACTTTATAACTGTATTTATGAACATCATCCTGAAATATCGCATTAAACACATGTTTTTTAAAATATGTTTTTAATACTTACATGTAGTTCATTTCTTCAAAGAATGAAGTTGAGTGTATAGTAAAGATTTTCAAGAAGTATCTTTATTTTACGGATAGGTTTTTTATGATAGATATCGACAGTCCAGTATGAGGTAAACTTGATGATAGATGATACAGCCACAGAATATCAGTCAATGATGCGCTATCGAAACAATTGGAAATACATAGATCGAGACCGAAACGCGCAAAGTGCTCTTCATGGTTTTTCCATCTCTGAACAGTGGTACCCGGTCGGAAATTCGATATTCTTCCAACATGTTTTGTGCCCGAAGTGACCAGACGTGGGGAAGACATGCTTATAGAAAATCGTTCCGGCGGGATTCAAACCCACGACCCATCGGAGCGCATTGCATGTGTTCTACCAAACGCGCCAACGAGCGTAATTATTGTCCTCTGAATTGTTATATTTATAAACCTTATTATACCGAGAGGAAATGCAGAGTTAGTGAATATGTTGTAATACGTATAACCTGTACATTAATCACCTCGTATGAACTAGTGATATTTTATTAGTAATCTCAGAAGGAGTGTACTACATTGCAACGCAGATTTTCGCCAAAGCAATAGGCATAAATCTTTATCGTTCCTGAAGATAAAACTCCAAACATTGCCGACTCAATAAGTCACTTCCATGCAACAAATTGGAGGAGTTATGGTGCAGGGTAACAGAATTGATATATGTATGTACTTGTGAATGAGGTATCGAGACTTTCCCGGTTATAAGGTAAATGAAAAACAAGGAAACAAAAACAAGTATGGGTTCAACGTTCCCATAAATAACGACCATCGGGAAATCCTAACATTGCATTTAATTTACATTTTGTCTTATTAGGAGTCTTGGTTCTCTGATTTATTAATTCCTGGAACGAAAAATAATATTTTCTCATGAACGTTCTCAATTTAGGGCATTTAATTAAGTTAGCATAATTATGTTATAGATTATAATTTTCCTCGTTCATAGCTTCTGAAAAGTCGAGGGCATTCCCGCTAATTATTGGGGACATCAAATCCCCTCTACCCGCTAGATCTGGCTTCTATGAAAGCAAGCGCTTTTCTTAACTTGCGTACTGACCCAAATGAACAGCAACTGCAATTATTAAATACTAGTAATACGCCCGGCTTCGCACGGGTGCAATGTAGATGTACTATAGACAAACAACTATAATGTAGCTTTCTATTGGTGAAAGAATTTTTAAAATCGGTCCAGATATTTTTAGTTGAATTGTAACAAACAAATCTTTTCTATTTATAATATTAGTATAGTATTGAAAAATATTATTATTAAATAATTAAAAAGTCAACGATAAAAGCGAGCAACTTTTAACAGGCTTATTAGCACTGTTCCTATGGGTCACGGGTTGGACTACCACCAAGGTGACATCTTTATAATCTAATATCTATAAATGTTTTCCTATGCCTAGTCATTTGAAGCATTAAGGGCCTATATCGATGAGGCTCGCAGGTCGACAAATCACTCTATTGAATGTGAGCGAGCGAGATTGAAATAATTACTTAAGACATGTAAAAAAAGAGATAGCTGTAGCTTGAAAGCGCTCAGAATAAAACAACGTATGTGCCAAAACTAATTCATTTCATAACTTTACAATACTTTATTTGATTAAAAAACGGTTTTGAGCAATCTTAAAGACATTTATTCTACATCCTTTAAAATAAATTAAATTAAATAACTATTTGCCGTTATGCCACACATTTTTTTTCTTTCGAGAAAATTTCATTGAAACATGTTTTCCTTTTGAGCGACACTGCAAAGTATAGTCCAAAAACAAATTCCAAAATTTCATATCAATAATCCACAGCCTGAACAAGTTACACGTAATAGAAAAACAGCATTTTTCTCAACATATCCTCTTAAGCGGATGGGAGGTATAAAAAAATCCAACCGGGTAACGAATCACCGTTCACCATTCACCGGATAAAGAGAATCATTAAAGTGTATTTTCATGTTTCGGTTTCAGCCTATAGAATTCCTTTTTTTTATGTGAGTGGTAGATTACGGTGGTTCCTTATACGGTCAAAATTTCCATATTCCTTCCACCCATTCAATGTCCGCAGTTACCAGATGTGGGGAAGACATGCTGCCAGAAAATTATAAACATTTCGTGTCGGTGGGATTCGAACCCACGACCCATTGATGCGCACGGCAGGTGTTCTACCGAACGTGCCAACGATCCCGTCAAATGCTCAAAATAAAAAAATTATTCGATCAAAGTAAATCTCACGCAACAATCACGCTCAGTCAACAGTGAAGTAATGAGTTCATTACATGGACGCTGTTAAGCAATACAGTGTCAACCCACAAAATGATAAAAATGTAAATTTTGATACCATCCATTATGAGGAGTACAAATTTCAAAAGAGATATACAGTGGACAGGGGCCGGATTATCGGAGGTCCACTGTATATCATTTAAATCCTTTTAATAGAAAAATATTGAAAAAACTAGTGGGCACGAAACCCTAATATGTTTAGAATATTTAACAATAATACACTAAATTCTATTACTTTGATTGCTACCAAGAAATACGATATACATTTAGTGCAATAACAATAATTACAAAAAAAAAATCTTTTATTTCTGTTATTTTTTAAAATAAATTTAATAAAACCTAATTAAAACTTCAAACTCAATTTTCTCAAAATGGCAACCATGTGGCATCCCACTGTATTGTTTACCACCGTCCACCTAAGGAAATTATTTTTTCTTCCGCTTTTTAATTAAAACGAAAGCTTGTGAAGTCCCAGTGTCCTTTTAGCTGAAGCAGACTTGCAACTAATGTTTCCTTTTCTATTAAAAATAACATCCGGAAGCTCACGAGCAGTGCTCTGTTGTCTTGATATTAATCGCAGTCTTATTTAGTGTTTGAACTAAACTGCTCCAGAGTGGTTCCAAGAAGTTGCTTGTAATGAAGAGGGTACGTTAGAGTATTACGCTACAGCCTCACTTTGTAGCAATTCATATTTGTAATGCTATTTTCCGTAAACGTCGGTTAACTCTGTATTTTTGATATAATTTTTGTAAGTTCTTGCGTACTTCACAGAGTACAAATTGATACTAGTATTTTAGACGTGATACTTCAATGTTATACCAAGATTATGTATTATATACTATTAGTCTGTACTGTACTGTAATGTATGTTTTTAAATCTTTTTTAAATATATTAATGTACATAAAGAATTTTTCCATATTCATTTTATGTTTCCGCGGGGTACCAACAAAACAAATATTAAAATGCATTTTATTATAAATGTACATAGTACAAATGCTAACGTCGAATTGGATATTAATAAATAAATAATTGGTCGAATTAAATATAGAATATGTTTTTTTATACTTTATAGGAATATAATATGCTTTCTTGGTAGTTGGAGCATACCCGTAGGATACTTTACAGAATTCCACTGTAATAGAAATTGTCCTAAATAAGTATAGATTTTATGTTAGATATATAGACGAGCATGAGGTTCACTTGATGGTAGGTGATACCTCAGCAACAGAATATCAGTCAATGATGCGCTTTCGACCTGCTTTTTACTTCGAGCATTCGGAAATCCATAGTCTGAAACCGAAACGTGCAATGTGCACTTCACGGTTTTTCCATCTATGAACGGTGGTTCGTTACCAGGTCGGAATTTCGATATTCCTCCCACCCGATCAATGCCCGAAGTTACCAGACGTGGGGAAAAAATACTTACAGAAAATTATAAACATGTGGTCCCTGTGGGATTCGAACCCACGTCCCATCGATGCGCACGGCAGGTGTTCTACCAAACGCGCCAACGAGCCCGTCAGATTTTCAATTATTATTATTTATTATGCGATAAAAATAGCTTTGTACTATAATTATAATGGTAAGAGGTTTATTTCTTGATACGGATTTTTCTTCAAAGTTAATTTGAATAATACTGAAATAAACATATTATGTACATTCAATTAGATACTTCTGAAGCAAAATAATACTCGGCTTGAAAAGATCTAAGAATTTTTGAATTAATCAAGATCTCGTGCAAATATGAACAGTGACGTGATCCAAATACTTTCACAACGAACCATGTGAGTACCTACATCAAATTTTATGTTTGTTAAGACAATGTAGACAAAATAAGTTGGCAAGCGTACATACATTGTAGTATTTAATACAAACATCTGAATATATTATAAAAATGCTTCTGATATTTTATTTTATCAACATGTCAGTTGCAAATGCGAATCATCTTGGAACCTACCAACTTCAAACGCCGCTAACGTTCAAATATCGAAATTCTTTTGAAAAA
Source organism: Anthocharis cardamines (assembly GCA_905404175.1). Lineage (NCBI taxonomy): Eukaryota > Metazoa > Arthropoda > Insecta > Lepidoptera > Pieridae > Anthocharis > Anthocharis cardamines. The sequence continues at coordinate 6,104,327 of FR989961.1, forward strand.
GATGACGTGAAAATAGTATAATAGTTAGTATGTGATATAAATAGTCTCAATATCTACATAATATATCAGATCAATGAACCTCTATTAAAATGTTTTTCCTTTCAGAATAGGATGTTATTTATAAAATATCTAAACATTAGGTAGTTGAAGAAATATGTATTAGAAATATTAAACTAAACCATTCTAAACAAACAATTATGATACGAAGATGTGTAAAAGAATTGTTTCTAATTTTATCTAGATTGTAAATATAGATATTTTCAGCGTGTTAGAGCAATAGATACTCGTAGATACGAATAAATAAATAAGTTCAAAGTCGTTGTTGAAATATTCTCAACGTAAAATCATAGTCTATGCACTATATGCACATGCACTGTAAAAACATATAAAAATATTTATGAAAAGTTGGATGTTGAATTCCGAATCGAACACATTTTTTTTTTATAATTCTGGAGACATTGCGACAAGATATTACAATATTTTTTTTATGTACCAGTAGTTCTGCCTACAGTCTTACCGCTAGATGAATAAGGCATAACATCTAGTGACGTCATGACGCCCGACGGCAACGATTTTTATCTTTTTCCGGGTATAGACTATAGAGTTTCAAACCAGGAGCCTCCAGTGTCCAATGGAGCATGCATAGTAGGTAGGTACTGAGCCACGGGGTGGTACAGGTTATTTTCGTAAAAAATCGTAGATCTATACTAATAGTATGAAGAGGAAAGATTAGTATTTTAGAATTTTTGTATGTTATGAATAAACTCAAAGACTACTGGACCGATTTTAAAAATAATTTCACCAATAGATAGGTACACGATCAGCGAGTGACATAGGCTAGGCTTTTTGTGTATAGTACATCTAATTGCAGACGTGTGAAACCGGGGCGCGTTGCTAGTACTAAATAAATAACTATAACAATCGCATCTAGCTACAATTTAGGTGTATACTTACCTCTTTTCTAACAAAAACTGGCCAAGTGCGAGTCGGATTTGCACGCCGAGGCTTACATACAAACTTTTATTATACTGTATAGCGTATAGGGCTAAAGAGTGATATTGGGATACTTTTTAACCTGGAAAACCCAATCATATTGAATTCCGGAACCCCCTAGAGGGGCATGGGGGCAGAGCCGTCGATACGTCTGTTCTGTTTCACTAAATTTTTTTACAGGTGATCAGCCTTCGGTGCCCAGTGCGAGTGCATTTTTTTAATCTTGTTTCCACAGTTTCCTTATCAATTTTTTAAATCTTGTTTGCTAAACGCATCTCGCTAACCGCTTACCGCTTAGACACAGAGGCGGTCAAAGACCAAACTCTAATTATCAATAAATATCACAATCAATTAAAAATAAGTCAATCTTTGTTTAAACAAACAAGTGAATAAAATAAGTCAAAAAGAAGACTTGCATTAAATTTTGACCATCAATTACTACTAGATAATTTAGGTTTCCCCCTCTAACCAATACTTTTATACCCCATAATAAATACTTATCACAGAGAAACTTTTAATATCCCTTTGAAGTTAAACTCGAAGTCATAGATAGCCATTAAACGTTTCAGAGTCAGTTAAATAAAATTTTATTGTACTTTACGAATTTTCTAGAAGTCCTGCGTAAGATATTTTAACACATGTTTAACATTGTGTGTTCGTATAACTTTATTACTATTGCGAACAGATACTGTAGCTTAAAAATTATTGCCTTTTCTAGGTATAATTGAAATTTTTGAAACAAGTTACGAAAAGTTTGGGCATCGAGCACCTAATTTTGATTATATGTTTTCTTGTATTTTATAATATTGCATTGTCTGAGATTTTAAATGAATACCTATAATATTCATTCAATTATAATCTGTAAAAAATGTATAATCTGTGAACCAACGTGATCGACGTCACTACGCTGGCTTGCTGTGCCCGGTTGGATAATTTTGGGGGCAGTTTACTTAGTGCAGCCGTAACGGAAACATCACTTATAATAAGTGGTTATTCTTTTGAAACAAAGTATTGAAATATCGCACAAGAATAACGTGAGTAGGTATTAATTGAAGGAAAAACAATTGGTACAAAGTCCGGATAGTGCTTTATTCTTTTCATAACATAATGCATAGGAGGTAAAAGAGCTATAGTACAACGACAGTTCTTTAAATTTGTTTCAGTAATATCTTATTAAAAGAAGATTTAAAGATATAAAATGTGTTACCAGTGAATGTCGTAATCATCTGTCGATTTTGATTTTAAAAAATAGTTTATTTTAAGGCTTATTATTAAAAAGCTTTCTAAGCTTTCACATTCAATGAACTGTATTAACTCGTTCAAGTTTCTTTATTAAAAACTTATTCCTACCCTCGTTCAGACATACTAATTTATAATTGCCAATAAATACGCCAACTCATGTAATTTATATCTCGTAAATAATGCAAAATTGACAGCGACTTTGTTACGATATCTTAAAACGCATCTTCATTTCGTTGACAGCTTTGATTGATTATGTGATTCATCTTTTTTGAACTAAAGTGGGATCAGCAAAAGGAAACGGAGATAAAAGTTGATTTTAATCACGATCCAGTTTTCTGCTTTGAATTAGTATTCTTAATAAAAAATGTTGAATTTCCGTCATCAGAGGAGCATTTTCGAGAAGGTTGAAATGTTTTTGATCTTCAGTTAACTAGTGAACGCCTTGTCTCCGAATTGGTATATTCTCAATGGAAATCTTTTGCAAATAATAATAATAATATGAACTTTATTATTACAAGTAGTACATATGCAAAAACAAAACAATAATAACTAATTTAAAACTGGCTGTGACAAAAGGCAGCATTCTCAGCATAAAGCTGTCAAACAAGCAAAACCCTGATATTCAGCCAGCATCCATTCATCAAAATCCATTGTGTTCAAGAATATGAATATACATTATTATATATTGCATAATATGACAGGTTGACAGTCCACAGCCCATATATGGCAGCTAAAAACACCACAAGTCTTCGGCCCCTATTCTGGTAGATTCCCATATAAATTCTTCACTCTCTTGTGTGGGACTCGTTAGGTTTGGAATATTTTAAAGCGGACTTGACACAACAAACTATAGTTAGCCACAATCCCAGCCAATCTTATAAGATTGGATGGGATTGTGGCGTCAAAACTGTTAACGTGACCTGCATTATGTTTTTTACTGTCATGTTTTCAACTAAAACTTTAAAAAAATATCTTAGTGATGACACAGACATATAGCACATGTTTTATTTAAGCCCTTTTCTCTCTTTTTTTCCACCGACACTTAGTTATTTATTTTTATTCAATTGTCATCTTCTACGGGTAGTAGATATTGAAGGGCGTAATAAGATTTTATTTTGTTTTTATGTGTCACAAATCAATCATTTCGAATCAAAAATAAATTATCATACATTTTGCTATAAAACAACGATCACATAATATTATATTGCTATGAGGAATTTGAAGTAATTAAAGCGAATACCAATATATCTATGAACAAAAGCCTTAACGTTAACTGCAACCCGTTTACTACTGAATATAATGATTCAGGCACTCAGTGAGACCGCTGTCACTTCATGTTTATACATGAGCTAATTAAGACATAACGTTCCGTTCATTGTCCTACAACAAAAGCGAGAACATTTTCATTTGTCACCATATTCCACTCCTCTTATACTTGAAAGAAAACTGTAGGGATTCGTAGAATCCACGAGTCGCAGACTGCTGAATGTACCGAATAACCAAAATTAAATAGGACTGTGGTGTGGAATTATAACTAAGAATGGAGTCGAAATTCGCTGTCTCCCAATTTGATTGCTAATAAGATTGTTCTTGTAGAGATGTTTTTATGCGAAATTACTCTTAATATATTATATATTATTACTATTTCACTGATATTAAGTATAAGCTTTTTTATATGATAGATATCGACAGACGAGCATGCGAAAACAAGACAATCTCAAAAATGAGTCTTCCAATGCCTAACTCGTGAATAATCATATATGGTGTATCGGAAATGCCAGTTTAATCAGAACATAAAAGGCCTAAAATATAATCGTATTCAATGGCGTCAAATCGATAAATAATAGATTCATAGCTTATACATATATTTACTGAATGAATCATGACCATCGAACTAAATGTCATACGTAAAACAAATATTTACGCTATTCATTGTATGTTTAAGCTTATGTAGATTGAATTATATAAAATGTTAAATAGCACATTCTTCCAACACCTCAGCTATGTGGTTTAATTACAGAGCCTACTTACTGCCCGCAGAAGCGGAGATTTAAAGAAAATTCTGCTCTCCTAGTTTATTTTCTTAAGTCGCATCCGCCGCAAAAAGTTTTCTTGCAACAGTGGGATTACAGGAATATTAAAGACTTAATATTGTAAAAATAAAATACGTTCTGTAATAAGTACGTTTATTAAAAAATATTTAAGGCCGACAACACATTTAAGACATTTGAGTCACGGATGCCGGTGATGATTACTTACCATCAGGTAACTTTCCTGCTACGAGTAGGTTGTCCACTCTAATAAAAAAGATACGAATAGATTTTTATTTTTAAGGTTATAAAATATACCCAACCGAAACATTTTTTTTCTCCCCGGGATTCAAACCCAGGACCTCCGGTGCTTAACACTGACTGTTAATATTATATACCTTATAATAAAAAATGTTTTCATTTAAATGCAAATGGTATTCGAATATAACAAACAAAACACAACCAATACAATTTTTGTGGTAAATACGAGTACATATAAGAGACCTCATGTTGTTTAATTAATAACGTTACGAAGGTGATAAAATTATTTTCAATTTAGCTTATTCCATTTTCAAAATCATCCTGAACCGGATGCGTTACAGATAAAATATAATATAAGAGGCTGGACGAGTGTTACCAGTGATAATATTCTTTGGCGGAAGTCCAATGTACCGCAGCACAGTTACTGTAAAATATTTTATAGTACTTTACATTATTAGCGTTAAGTACGACACGTTTCCTTTAACCAATTCCATTAGAATTCAATTATCTTTTTCCTGCTAAAACAGACTAGAAAATTATTCCGTGAATATTTTATTGGAATTCAATTACCAACCTTTTTTCCCTATTAGCCTAGCTTACGACTAGTGGTAGTGCGAAGCTTAGATCTTGGATTTGATTCCCACTGTGTTGAATACTTTATAAGGCATGATCGATCACTACTACTAAATGAATTCGCTTTTGCGTTTAATGACTAAATATTTTTTTTTTTTTAGTTAAGAATAGGTAAGCGTTTGCCCGCCATCACACCTGATGGAAAGTGCTGATGCGGGCTATGATGTTAAGACACGCTTACCTAGGAGATGCCTATTAACTCGAGACTTAAAAAGAGACATGTTGTACTGCTCAGGAAAGACAGACGCAGGGAGAGAGTTCCAGTCCTTAGCGGTTCGCAATAAAAAAGAGGAAGCGAAGCGCCCTGTGCGAACATGTGGTATCTCCACTTTGTAAGGGTGGAACCCCGCCGTGCGTCTGGATGTCCGGTGATGAAACGGAGATGGTGGAATTAGTTGGTGCAGCTCGGATGCACATTCACCAGAATGCAACCTGTAGAATACCGATAGACTGGCCACTTTTATATAGCTTTGTCTATTTTGCAATTCTTCTATTTACCGGATCAATAATTTTCAATACATTTTGAAAGGATACCCTACTTTCGTTTTTGTATAAATTCTTGTGTCGAAGGTTTTTTCATTTAAATGTATGACACTTGCGTAAATAAAAGACAGTTTTATTCCTTGTTTTATTTCACTGTTTCAGTTTGCAGTAAGTGATACAAACCATTAAGATAGAGACTGATAGTGTTACAATAGTTCAGACACAGATCCCCATCTGAAAGATAGAAAAGATATCTCAGTACTTTAAAGCTAATCTTGTCCTGCCCCTCCATTACACACGATTTTAAAAGATTTTTTTTATTTATGTATGTCATTTTATTTATGTATTAATATAGATAAGCTTTAAAAGAATTTAGGTGAAATCGTTACCTGGTCGGAACTCGATACTCCTCCCACCCGATCAATGCCCGAAAACATGCTTACAGAAAATTATGAACATGTTGTCCCGGTGGGATTCGAACCCACGACCCGTTGATGCGCACGGCAGGTATTCTACCGAACGCGCCAACGAGCCCGTCAATTTTTTTGGTAAATTGCAGTGGACCCAGAACTCAAACTAGTCATATAATAGTCATAGTCATAATCATATAATATAGTCACTAAATTTTCTCTTTTATCACTCAAATTAGCTATTTTTTTATTTAAAAACGGGGTTCATTGGATAAATCTGAAAATTATTATTAAAAATTATGTCCGAAACATATTCTGTCTCGCGTATATTTTGCTTTCAACGGCGAAGCAAAGAAACTAAACTCGCAAACCCAACAAAATACCCACGATAATACTAAATGCAACTGCGTAATATAATATGTATTAAGAAAAAACCAAACCAATGTCAGTATCCCGCTGATAAAGTTAATTTATAATTAACTTATTCATGGTATTATATTTTAAGTCTCAAACTTACGAAGTTTGAGACGTCACTTACCATTTTAATTAAAATTTGCCCTATATTTTACTTCGAACATTCATAAATCCATAGACTGAAATCGAAACGCGCAACATGTTTTTTCGATACACCCATTTAATGCCCAGAGTGAGACACGTACATATGAAAAATTATGGAAATTATAAACTTTTCATCCCGGCGAGATTCGAACCTGAAACTCAACACGCCAACGAACCAATACAACATAAGTTCTAAATTAAAAAAAAGATAGATTATCTTCCTTACACAACAAATATTATTCGCTTTGAAAAGTTACAGCTAAAATATTAATAGTGACACGCGGGACAGTTGCAAAATGCTCTACGAAATTAATCTCCTCGGATATCGGTCGGCTGTTTGACATCATGTCGCATACATTTCTACTGTCGTATATTTTAATTCAATATAATGTTCTAAAGGGACTTCGGTTTCACAATTTCATACATCTCTATCTCAAGCTTGACGGAAATGGCTTCATAGCGGCGTCTTAATTATAACTCTGCCTGTGATTAATGGTGACGATCGATACTTTTTTTTTGTATTAGAGTATTTTCAACGAATCGGTACCTTTAAAAAAATTACGTTGCTTGATTTGTCCGCCTCCGTGACACAGTGGTATGCGCGGATCCGAGGAAAAGGGTGAAACAAAGACAGCGCACATACAATTTTTTTTTAATGCTAGATATCGACAGACGAGCATGAGGTTCACTTGAGAGTAGGTGATACAGATGCGCTGTCGACCTACTTTTACTTCGAGCATTCGGAAATCCATAGACTGAAACCGAAACGCGCAAAATGCATTTCCACCTATGAACGGTGGTTTGTTACCCTTTCGGAATTTCGATATTCCTCCCACCCGTTCAATGCCCGAAGTTACCAGACGTGGCGAAGATATGCTTACAGATTATAAATATGTCGTCACTGTGGGATACGAACCCACGACCCAATGATGGGCACGGCAGGTGTTCTACCGAACGCGCCAACGAGCCCGTCTTATGTATTTACAGATGACTGAAAAGTAATCAATGAAATGGAGATTTTCTTTGAATACTCAAAGACTAATCAAAATAGATTGTTGTTGTATGATTGCATAGTGATAATTTAGAAGAGTGACATAAGTATAGTAAAATAGTTACATCTGAAAATTATCCCAATATTTTCATACATATACAGGCCCAGGTACCCCAGTAAGTTATATTTTTCTAAATATTCTTTGTTTTTTTTAAGGGGCAGTTAACTAAGGACGTTTCCATAATAATCCTATTACTTCTGCTATTAATACTTACGTATTCATATTTATTCAAATACATATATTTAGAATAACACAAATCCGATGAATTAAATTCTTCTCAATAGAATATCGTCTTTTAACAAGATTATATCGCTAAATAACCTTAGTTGAGTTTTCTATTGACCAGTATTGCTAATTATATGCGGGAAATATCGATTGCCATAATATACAAATAAATTTTGCATAATATGGCAACCCTGCCAGCAGTTTGCACATTGATAATTATTGTGTCATTAATATACGACAAATATGCGAAATTATCATATATGTGTATTATAATGAAACGAAATATATCAATATGACATTTTACCACGTTACTCGTTATGATATTGCTAGTAATAAAAACTAATTTCGAATGTACTTATTTCATATCGATATTGCAAAACGTACTATATGTAAGTGATGTAAGGCAGCTAGTTAGAAGAGTTGACTACCTTTACGCAGCAAGTGCTAAGTCAAGTACGATTTCCACGGGTGGATAATAGATATACGCCACAGAGGAAATATAATACAGAATTAAAGTTTTAAAATTATCATAAGGATTTTCCAAGTTTAACAACTATGTAAAATGATATATCTCTAAACGTTTATTGAAAAACTTATTTATACATATCTTGAGATGTACGCTGTAGATCTTTTTGCAAAAAAATTATGATATTAAATCCAGAATAAACATAGTTCTTCTTCTTCCTGCCCTGTTCCCTTTTTTTTATAAAAAAAGGAATAAACATAAAATAAAATAATTATATTTCTGGAAGAGGCATTACTTTACATCTAGGTAAAATACTAAATTACATTATCTCCAGATTATTTATATTACTGTACTGTAATATATTAATGTATATGCGAAATAAAATATATATTATAATATAATATATACTTGGCATTATTTAAGATGTTTATTTAAAAATTAAAAATATATTGAGCTATCGTCGTCAGCACGACCATGCATAGTCACTAAATTCGCTTTCTTGTCACAAATTAATTAATATCTCTATCTCTATGTGCACACTTGTATCATTCTATCACAAAGGAAATATTTAAAGCCCTCTGTACCACACCTCCTCTGTGGCTGCAACGTGCCGCGTACACACCGGTCGTCGAATCTGGAGCAGGCGGCAAGCCAGCGGCGATGCCTTCGACAAAAAATCAGTGTAAGCTCCACACTAACGCGTTGCGGTCGCGTTACAACTCTCCCTACACCCCGTACCACGCGGACGCGACGTCAAAAGTTTTTCGCAAACTTTCGACGGTCACAACGCGAATTGATACAACACTATTACCAATCCAAACGGTTGTCAAGTGTTATTTTAGAGTGAAAAGTGTACTATTAGTTGTGTGTAAGTTAGCAACATATGGTTGAGGTCCGGTCGTTAGATACGATAGTCTAAGATAGTCACGATTTGGCACGTGTTGTTATTGGAGGCTCACCATTCACTTATTTACTTGCACAATACGGCCCAAAAGGGACCACTTCGCCTCAAGATCTTTTATGCGTAAAGCTTTTAAACCTGCCTGGGGCCTTTAAAGCTCCGTAATTTTTAGGCTAAGAGTACATATTATATATTATCTACTTACCTCTTGATAAACGTTTGTACACAAATCTAATTATATCTGATACCGTCATATAAACAGGTGTATGGTTTTTTCTACGTATGAAGTAACTAAATGAAGGCATGATTCATAATCAAAGCTTATCGGAAAGATAGCATTATTCATTTTAGTTGACAGTATGTTTTAAAGAAATTAGCATGGTATTGTTTGAAAATAATGGAAATATAACAAAAAAATGCTCTACTTGTACCAAAAATATAAAAAATAGTCAATCGATTAATTGTTCATGTTTTAAATACATTCTAACTAATAATTAATTTCAGTGATGATTAATGTTTAATTATAGATAAACTTTCTATTTTTGGCAAACGTTCGCGTATTAAATGTAACAGTAATAAGTAGTTTTTGGAGCTTTTAAACACGCATAGTAATAAAATCCTTGCAATAAAAACAATTATCCGTGAACTGGTTTTAAGAGTAAACTAGAGCAATTTCCGTTCAATTAAGATTTAAATAATTTCTTCATTAATTAAAATATTGCAAACTATACAAGCTTTGTAGAGTTAGATATTTACCTAACCTTTTTTTTAATACTATTTCTCATTACAGTTACTAGTGTAACTCTAATTTAGTAAAATCCTTTGTTAACCTCATTTTGGAGTGCTTGGAGTCCCAATATTTTAGACCAGGAATTGAAACTATTTAATTTTTATTATCCAAAGTACGTGTCTGACTGCGCACTAAACTTACCACACTAATTTTTTCCATAAATATGACTTATAAGGCGAAAGAATATTAACAAAAACCTTTATTATTTCGGTTAAGCTCCCATAGTAAAATAACCGGTATTCGGTCCCTGTTTCAGACTATATCCTAGACGGGCCTTTAGCCCTATAATATACAAGTATGATAATAATGATCCACTCAACTTAATGTAAGATCTCTCTTAGGAAAGAAACTTCGTACCCTCGCAGTTAGCCATAAAAACTTTCACAATACCTAATATTCTCATGACACCAAAATAGTATAAATATTACAAATACATAAAACATTACATGGACTTCTAATTAAAAACTATATAAAAGGACATTTAATATAATTAACGATGCAATTATTCTAACATAATATTATATCTTTTTAAGAAAACCTGTCGTATCTACAAAATGTTTCCACGACCAATAATAATTGTCGCCCTAATGTTACGTACATATTCATTGTTCAAATATCCATAATAAATCCTTATAATTGTCCGCATTCAAGTTTAAAATACGCGTTTACTTAAAAGATTAAAAACTGCTAAAACTATTACAGGTTACTAAACAAAAATTGTTATGATTTTACCCTTTTTTGTATTTTTACCCTTATTTGTTTTTTTTTTGAAAATTCGGCTTCAAAGTCATAAATAAGTGACGGATATTATGTTGGTAAACTTGTTAGTTAAAATTGACCTTCATAATTAATTCATATAGGTACCTATGTTAAAACAAAATAAAACGCAGTACATATACATACGCACGCTTTTTTTCTTCGGATGAATTAGTATATTTTCCTGAATATTATTTCTATGTCCACCATTATACTTACACTCACTTACAGGTAATCTGACAGAAAATGCCTTTAGGTATAAAGTTCGCCATTTGTACACCTTTTCTTGTGCAATAAAGACTATAAAATAAACTACTTTTATAAAAATCTGTCCTGTTGTTTTGGCACGTTTGAGTTTTTTAAATTTATGTTTGTCTGTGTGTGCCGCATCACGCTTAAACCGAAATACTACCTTTATATATGTACATTAACATGACTTCGCCATTTTGATTTGTCCCGAAAAATCCGATGGCTACTCACGAAGAAAAACATAAAATACTCTTTCAGGTTCTCAGCCAGTTAGAAAAGGTTTTTTAAAGGTAAACTAAGAGTTGTTGAATGCTCTTCGCGACGTGACAGTACCTTATACATATCGCAGTCGAATACCTCATCCATATCTAAGTTTTATAAAATTACAATACATAATTAGAAACTCATAATATCTACAACTAAAAATATCAAGAAACTGACTCTACTTCGAAAATCCTAATGGTATTTCTCCATTAAAGTAAAGTACTACAAGTACTTAAAACTTATCCTAAACATGCCTAAACTCTAGTCATTTTGAAGATAAGTAAACCACTAAGTAAAGTATAGAAATCAAAGGAATGCCAAATATTTCTGATCACGTCGTGTCCTTTGAGCACCAGCCAAGGATTTACACATAACTTTATTTTGATTACTCTTTCTTAACTTTCGCATGTGACATGTATGGCAACATATTTCATTAATATATTCTATACTGTTTGGATTATTTAGGTACTAATTTTACTATGTAACTCTTTGGAATTAGAATTTAATGAGACTCGCCTCATTTATTTGCTGTCAAAAAATAGTAAAATAATAAGTAAGAGTAAGTTCTTCCTTTTTAATCAAAACAGCAAAGAAGTGGAACTCTCTTCCAGCGACTGTTTTCCCGGATCACTATAATTTGGATATTTTTAAGGCGCCGCGCGGGTGAATAGGCTTTTTCTAGGTCGGGGTGATCTACCTTAGATCACATCACCAGTTCCCATCAGGTGGGATTGTGGTCAAACGCCTGCCCATCATTAATAAAAATAAAAAAATAAAAGTAAATTCTTTGGGCGCCGTGCGCTGCGAGGGATCTGACGTATGTGTCTATAATTTTCTTTAAAAATGTTTCCCTTTTTCTGGCCATTTGGGGGTTTAAACGGATGGGAACAATATCGAATTTCCAACTGGGTATTAAACCACCTATGAACTTAGGCCAGCAGTGCAGAGAAAATTGAAATTCCGCCCGGGTATGAACTTAGAAGAAAAGGCAGTGCAGATTTTTGATTTCAGTCTTTATCTTCATCCGAATATAGTTCTTGCAAAAATAAAGTTCGTCAGTAATAATCTTTCGATTTTAATGAATGTCATAACTTGCATATAATTTTTAAGGTGCAAAATAATTTAAATTAGTTTAATATTTTTAACCATTTAATTTTAATTACCAGCGCCGCGGGATATCTCATGATATTCGCAAGATTACCTTACTTGGTGAATGTCAGACACTAATCAATGGTATAATTTTAATATGAAACTCTATACCAATTATGAAGTCGATACGAACATAACTTATATTTTACGAATAAATGTCAAAATATAATTAAAGTAAATGTCAAAAAAATCGTTAAAATATTTTAATCTTTTAACGATATAGACAAAGTCATAATCAACGTTTCTCTTTGTCAGCTTAATTGTTCTAAACTACACAACGAATTTTGATGCCGTTTTCACTATAAATTAGATAGGTACTTCGTTCCGCAATCATAATAGCGGATAAAGTGACAAATGGAATATCTGTAAAGTTATAAATTTTTTTTTAAATAATAAGCAACGAATAATTAAACTGGTCGAACAATACCTTGCAGTGGGAAATTGGGAAGTTTTAAGACATATTATGCATAGGTTTTAGTATTAATTGATATTTAAATATTCTAATACTTTATCTATTTCATTTGAACAGATCTGACCGGGCATAGCCATATTTGATCATAAAGAAACCATATATTTTTAACAATATCTAAATAGAAGTTTTGAATTAAATTTTAATAAAAAAGTCAATATTCTCTATAATTCAAATCTCAGAATAAACGTATTACATTATTTGTTTTAAGAAATGTATTATTTGAGAAAAACATCGTTCAATGTAACTTTATTAGATATTTAAGTCACGATAAGGGCGTAAAAGTGATTGACTCGTGAACGATGTATATATATCTGAAATCTCGGGGCTGACGATTGCTGATATTGAACGCACAAAGAAACGGTATCATGTTTTCCAAGATACTTATATATGTATGTATGTATGAGTTTTGTTTTAAAAAAATTGGCCAAGAACGAGTCGGACTAATTCACTGAGGGTTCCGTACAAAATTTTAGTTTATTTAATATTTCCCCAATAAAAAAAACTACAATTTTACGGTTATCGGGTTATTTCCTTTACTTGTGCTCATGATATTATGCCTCATGCTCAATGCAAAATTTCATGATTCTAGGTGAACTGGAAGTACCCTATAGGATTCCCTTGCGAGCATCAAAATATGCGGCATAAACGGAGCATAAAAGGCCGTATCGTTTGATTGTGTCGACTTAGAAGTTTGATTTCACTGTTGCAAGGGAATGAAGACTTGAGTATTTGATATTAATTTCAACTTGATACCTCTACGCGTTCCTGAGAAAAAGGGTCTTAACAGACAGACATACGGACAACGAAGTCATCCTTTAAGGGTTCCGTTTTCGGTACGGAACCCCTTAAAAGATAATGGATTTCTTCCGCAGTTTTGTCAGCGTGGAGACAATGTATATTTTACAGTACAATATGTTGTTCTCTCTTTAGCATCTAGATTGGAAAAACCGTGAAGTGCATATTGCGCGTTTCGGTTTCAGATATAGATTTCCGAATGCTCGAAGTAAAAAGAAGGTCGACAGCGCATCACTGAGTATTGGTGGCTGAGGTAGGTACCTACCATCAAGTGAACCTCATGCTCGTCTGTCGATATCTAACATAACAAAAAAAAGTCACGGACGAAACCACGTCGGTTACAATCATCGCATGCGGCTTGCTAGCGACATACTCATTTAACACTTATGAATATGCATTTCGATACATATAATTTCCATTGAAAATACAACATACACATGAACTATTAATAATATTTTTTTTTAATGTTAGATATCGACAGACAAACATTTGATTCATTTGATGGTAGGCCTCAGCCATAGAACATCAGTCAATTATGCGCTGTCAACCTAGTTTTTACATTGAGCATTCGAAAATCTATAGATAGACCGAAACGCGTAATACCTAACTTTTTTAGTAAACTTAACATTTTAGCATTTATAACCGTAGCATGGTCGTAAATCTGCAAAATATTATACACTAAATGGTGCCGCGACTTCGCGTTAACTTCATCTAAGGTGAGATTCTAAGCACGCTATTTAAATTAAAATAACTTTTTTTCCAACATCCGATTTCGATGATACAAACATTTGATGTTGTCCCAAACTAAGCTCAATCTATGTATCAAAGCTACTTAAAAAACAGATCAGTATCTTCAAAGAATAGCGTAGACAGACAAACAAAAGCGTTGAAAATGGTTTAATGTATACATTCGCTCCTTCTCCATTTCTGGTAAACTTCTATTATTTTTTTATATAGATATAGAAGAATCAATTATGATACCTCTGCCCCAGCACATCAGTGATGAATAATGAAATATGTGCTTTTATTTTTTTCCGCATTCAATAACCATAAACCGAAGCCGAAACTCGTCATCAGATCTTCACAGTTAATTTTCAATCTGTAAACTGTTTTTTATGAATATATTATTAATTATGTATATATGTATTGTATATTTTATTAATTCACAAAATTTGAAATATTTCGTCGTTAAAATTGTTTTCTTAATTTAAATAAATTTTAATGATGTTAGTTTAATCACAATCCAATATAACAACATAGCATAAAGTTTCATCATCTACGTTCAATAGAGCACGAACTGCATGCAATATGCTTCACGTTGAATTCACGATTTTGTGGGATCAATTACTAACCACTCTAACAGATATATGGAGTCTTCAATTTATTTAGGTACCTATTCTGTGCAATATATGTACGCGTGGAAAAACTTATATATACATACTGTTTCAACTAAAGTATTTGTAGTTGAATTGAATTTAAGCTAACATTTATTTTTGGAAGCTTTATGACAATTTTCTATGAGTATGTCCACCCCACGTCTGGTAACTTCGGGCATTGAACGGGTGGGAGGAGGAGAAATTCCGACTAGGCAACAAACCACCGTTTATGGATGGAAAAACCGTAAAATGCGCATTGCGCGTTTGGGTTTCAGTCTATGGATTTCCGAATGCTGGAAGTAAAAAGTAGCTCGATAGCGCAGCATTGACTGATGTTCTATGACTGAGGTATCACCTACCATCGAGTACCATCTAACATAAAAAATAGGAATAATTCTTTTTTTTTTTATGTCAGATATCGACAGACGAGCATGAGGTTCACTTGATGGTAGGTGATACCTCAGCCACAGAACATTCAATGATGCGCTGTCGACCTAATTTTTTTACTTCGAGCATTCGGAAATCCATAGACTGAAACCGAAACGCGCAATATGCACTTCACGGTTTTTCCATCATAATAATAATTCTGAATAATTCTGTTTAGTACTAATATATTATTAACCTTTGTATTTTGGTATTAAAGAAATCCCATCTATACTTAACCAATCCACTCCTTTTCGTTTTTTATGTGAGTGCAATTTATTTGGCTAAAAACATCAAAAGAAGCAATCTACAAAAATTACTTTATCGAGACAACTTCACACATCCGACGTGATTTAATAGATACATATACCAACACGGCTATGTATCACCAAAGTTTAAGATAAAAGAAATATTCCCGTAGGCCCGTTCGTTCTTGAAAGAATTATGTAGTGTGTAAAAGTGACATTTATGATTGTCAAATGGCCGTATTAATTAACCAAACAGTGGTTTTATACATCATTAAAATGACGTACAAATTTGTTGCATCTCATAAATATACCTTAATGGTCAATTATTTTATAGTAACAATATCGTCTCAGATCTTTTATGTCTTTTGTTGTTTGTGTAGTAGGGAAATGAATTACGAGATGATAAGTCGAAGCGCTATACAAATATAACCTAAATAAATAATCAGTAAGATATTCGCGAGACTGCATTTTATTACACGTTTTGATATGAAGAGAACATCAATTAAATGTTTATTTTCTTGCATACCTTTCAAGCTTAAAAAGGTATGTAGGTAGCAATAACAGCTGTACTCAAAAAATACTTACAGTAAAGAAACTTCAAAAAATAAAATGTCATCCAAGAAGGCATTTAATGGAGCAAGTAATAAAAAACCGCTGTTAGTGCTCGTTAAAAACCCTTAACCGACCAGGTGACATAACAATATAACTATCTCGATAAAAAGGACAATTTTATATTGTATGTAAGTTAGCAACAGCATGCACATGTCATGAATTTATCATAATATTATATTATGTTTATTTTATAATATACATTTTATATATATTTTTGTAATTATCATTTGTTTTTGTAATTATCATTTGCTTTTGTTTAATGATTTAAGACCGTTCACCGTGGGATGCCGGGCTAAGAATAGCATCCCCCCATTTCTCCCCGTGGGTGTCGTAGGAGGCGACTAAGGGTTACTCATCAGGAAATGGGCAGCAGCGTTTTCCTGTGGATTTGATACCAACACCTACTGCGCTCGCCAACCCGCCTGCCAAGCGTGGCGAGTATTGGCTTTATCCCCCCCACAGATTTAAATAAAAATATGACCAGCACAACTACAACCAGGCCCCTAGTCCCCGGCAGCCCCGTTAGTCCTGGCTACGGTAGCGGCCATGGAAACGGCGGGGCAAGGGGTGCTAAGAATCACCGGCAGAGATCCGGCTACCACTCCCAACAACCACTGGCCCTGGTAACATACAATGCACGCACTTTGAGGACCGACGAAAAGATTGTTGAGTTAGAAGAGGAATTGAGTAAGATACGGTGGGATGTGATAGGAATATCAGAAGTTCGAAGAGAGGGTGAGGATACGATATCCTTGGCATCCGGTAACTTATTCTTCTTCCGGGAGGGTGATCGACAATCCCAGGGTGGAATTGGGTTTATCGTCCGCCAGTCCCTCATTAACAACATTATAGCTATCGACAGTGTGTCGAGCAGGGTAGCGTACCTTATACTCAGAATATCCAAAAGGTATTCGTTGAAGGTTATACAGGTTTACGCTCCGACCTCGGCCCACTCAGATGACGAAGTAGAGATCATGTATGAGGACATCAGTAGAGCCATACATACCTCGAAAACACATTTTACTGTTGTGATGGGGGATTTCAATGCAAAACTGGGTAAGAAAGGCGATGATGAGATGAGGGTAGGACAATTCGGTTTTGGGCAACGAAATCCGCGAGGCCAGAGGCTATCCGAATTCCTGGAAAAAGAAGGACTCTTTATGATGAATTCTTTCTTTCAGAAACCTCCACACAGGAAATGGACCTGGATGAGCCCCGACGGTAGAACAAAAAACGAAATAGATTTCATCATGACAACTAAAAGACATATCTTCAATGATGTCTCCGTGATTCACAGGGTTAAAACCGGAAGTGATCACCGTATGGTAAGAGGCACATTGAATATTAACGTCAAAGTTGAAAGGTCTCGTCTGATGAAATCTACACTACGACCATCTTATGCTCAAATCCAAAACCCTGAGAGCTTTCAACTCGAGCTGAAAAATCGCTTTGATTGCCTAGAAGATTGTGTTTTGGTGGACGATATTAACAGCAGATTCGTGGAGACTATCCATTCAGTTGGATCTAAGTACTATAAGGCCCGCCGTAAGGATCGACCGCAAAAACTCTCCGACAGTACTCTCAAACTCATAGCTAAGCGACGTTCCATGAAACTCCAGACCTCTGATGACGCGGATGTATACAGGCAGCTCAATAGACGAATATCAAAGTCCTTGCGACACGACATCCGCTCTTTTAATACAAATAGTATTATGGAGGCGATTCAGCAAAATAAAGGCTCGAAGGTGTTTGCAAGAGACAAGTCTATTGGGCAAAGCCAGCTGACAAAGCTGAAAACAGAGAATGGAGATACGCTAGCGACGAAACCTGAGGTACTGAGAGAAGTCGAAAATTTCTACGGCCAACTATACACCTCATTGGCAAAGCCTGACACCAGTTCTGCGAAAGACCCTAGAGCCCGACTGACCCGGCACTACACCGAAGACATCCCGGATATCAGTCTGTACGAGATTAGTATGGCCCTCAAACAGCTTAAGAACAACAAGGCTCCCGGTGAAGACGGTATAACCTCGGAGCTTTTGAGGGCGGGTGGAAATCCTGTCCTTAAAGTGCTTCAGAGGCTGTTTAACACCGCTTTGCTGGAGGGTACAACGCCAGAAGCGTGGAGCAGGAGCGTGGTGGTTCTCTTCTTCAAAAAAGGTGACAAAACCTTACTGAAGAATTATAGACCCATCTCACTGCTGAGCCACGTTTATAAGCTTTTTTCAAGGGTCATTACGAATCGTCTCGAACGCAGGCTCGATGAATTCCAGCCTCCAGAACAAGCAGGCTTTCGAAGAGGTTTTAGTACTCTGGATCATATTCACACGCTGCGGCAAATTATACAGAAGACCGAGGAGTATAATTTGCCTCTATGCTTAGCGTTTGTGGATTATGAGAAAGCTTTCGATTCGATCGAGACTTGGGCTGTGCTGCAGTCTCTCCAGCGGTGTCGTATAGACTATCGGTACGTCGAGGTGCTTAGCTGTTTATATCAAAACGCCACCATGTCGGTCCGAGTACAGGAGCAATGCACGAAGGCAATTCCTTTGCAACGTGGTGTAAGACAGGGAGACGTTATATCTCCGAAACTGTTTACAGCAGCATTGGAAGATGCCTTCAAGCTCCTGGAATGGAAAAGGTTCGGCATAAATATAGACGGCGAGTACATCACTCACCTACGATTTGCTGATGACGTCGTGATCATGGCAGAATCGCTGGAAGACCTGAACACAATGCTCGATGGCCTCTGCAGGGTCTCTCAACAGGTGGGCCTTAAGATAAACATGGACAAGACAAAAATCATGTCGAACGTCCACGTTGTGCCCACCCAAGTATCTATTGGGAGCTCTGTACTCGATGTTGTTGACGAATACGTCTACCTGGGACACACTATCCAATTAGGTAGGTCCAACTTCGAGAAAGAGGTCAATCGTCGAATCCGTCTCGGCTGGGCAGCTTTCGGAAAACTTCGGAACATCTTTTCGTCCAAAATACCCCAGTGCCTAAAGACAAAAGTCTTTGAACAGTGTGTTCTACCAGCGATGACGTACGGAACCGAAACGTGGTCTGTCACGATGGGCCTCGCACAAAGGCTCAGAGTCGCTCAGCGAGCTATGGAAAGGGCTATGCTCGGTGTTTCTCTGCGTGATCGAATCAGAAATGAGGAGATCCGTAGTAGAACCAAAGTTACCGACATAGTCTTGCGAATGAGCAAACTGAAGTGGCAATGGGCTGGGCATATAGCTCGCAGAACCGATGGCCGTTGGGGCAAAAAGGTTCTCGAGTGGAGACCACGAATCGGACGACGAAGCGTAGGACGGCCTCCCACAAGATGGACAGACGACCTGACGAAGGTGGCAGGGAGCCGCTGGATGCAGGCCGCAAGTGATCGGCCGTACTGGAAGTCTTTGGGGGAGGCCTATGTTCAGCAGTGGACGTCCTATGGCTGAAACGACGACGACGACGACGAATGATTTAAGTGTCTTCTGTATTTTTTTAATTTGTAATATTATATTTACCTATTTAATGTCTCAAGGTAGATTCTCATTCAGAAATTATCCGATTTGGGACTTTCCCGTCTATGAACTTTTTTCTCAACTTGAAAATTTCTCCATCCCAATATATGTTCGAACTATACGTGTTTATGTATATTTTTTATTAACTTGTCCCGGCGAGATTCAAACGTGTGACCCATCGAGATTCTTGGTAGGTACATCACATCGCGCCAACGAGTTCTTTATCATATCTCTTCGTTCCGAAAACACAGTAAAATTGTTTTAATCTTTTTAGGACGAACACTCGCATTTTATTATTTTGTTGCTTACTTGTAAGTTACAACAAAATATGAGCATATTATTCAGATCACAACATTATTTTATTTAATATAATATAAGGACTGATATTTCTACATTATATAGATATCCGTGGCGAAGGAGGAAATTTTTCAAAATGCGTTCCAAAAAAAACCACACTTTGCTGCAAAATCGCCGTGATTAATATATAGTGATATTTCATATCACAAATATAAAAATGAAATATCACAAATATAGTCCTTTAACTTTTAAAATTTAAAAACTAAATTTCATACTTATTGAGTTTTAGTATCGATTTCGAACTTTCATTCAGTGCGAGGAAGACCCAAAGTAAAACGAAAGGTATCCCTTCACTCAGTGACTTTACCACCTACAATCCCAAAAGCCCAGCTTGCTTAATTTAACGTAATACGTGTTTATATATCAAATTAATTATATAATATATGTATAGAATTAATAATAATAATTATTATTAAATAAATGCCATATTAACGTAATCATACAAGTACTATTTTTCTTTTTATGGTTGCCATAATAGGTTAGGCATTGGGTTAAATATATACGTATAAAGAAGAACCGATAGGAATGAGTTTTGTTAGGACTCCTCGACATAGATATATCACTTATTTATAGAAGAAACTCACACACACACACAGACAAAATAACAATCGATACATTAGACAATAATGGTCCAATGGTTTTTAAATGTTAGATATCGACAGACAAGCATGAGATCCACTCGATGGTAGGTGATACCTCAGCCACAGAACATCAGTCAATGAAGCGCTGTCGACCTAATTTTTACTTCGAGCATTGGGAAATCCATAGAACGAAACCTAAACGCGCAATGTGCACTTCCCGGTTTTTCCATCTATGAACGGTGGTTCGTTACCTGGTCGGAATTTCGATATTCGTCCCACCCGATTAATGCCCGAAGTTATGAATGTGACTACTAAACTAGAAAAGGCTCTTAGCATTATAGACCAGTGCTGAAGCCTTTAAATATGGTAGTCTTTCAATCGAAAATTCTCGCGCCAAAATAGCAGCTTTTTTTTAAAAGTCGGTGGGCTTTTTGTTCCTTGACATCTCTACTTACTGATGGTGTAAAAAAAGATATATATTGTTCTATGGTAATTAAGTTATGGAGTAAATGTGTTCCACAATACATAAATAACATTACTTCTTTATATTATTTCACTTAATTGTTTTGATGACATGTGTGCAATAGATGTGACACTAATGGATGTCACATCTATCTTCTAAATTAATCGTAGCAGAAAAATGCCGTCCGCTTATACAAGGCTGAGGACAGCTTAATTGCTGCAGCCCAAAATTAAGAGGCATGTAATTTCTCTCTTTTGAGACGGCAGACGCTCTTTTCATATTTCATTTTACTTTTTTGGTACTTATAACGTTTAAGCCTTATCCCTCTACATAATCTTATTAAAAGTTATTATGAAATATTAAATCACATGTTTAAATGTGCTCTTAATATGAATATTATAAGAAACTAAATAAAAGCTTCCTTAGTAGTCAAGAAAGGAAGTATTAAGTTTTCTTTTATAAGTAATCCGCCCGGCTTCGCACAGGTGCAATGTTATAGAACTATACTATAGAACTGTACACAAAAAAACAGAAAGAATTATTAAAATCGGTCGAGTAGTTTTTGAGTTAAATCGTAACAAACAAATAAACAAATCTTTCCTCCTTATAATATTAGTATAGAAAACTGCTGTTGTATATAACACAATTTATAATTTTTTTCCATTATGTGTCAGCGTGGTCGTAATCTTAAAGGCCTGCAAATCCTCTGGTATTGTATCTACAATAATACAATACTACAACAGTACAATGTCTATGAGCGCCGATTATTACTTACCATCCGTTGAGCTGACAGCTCATATGCCCCCTATTTAAAAAAAACCTATAAAACAAACATTATATATGTAGTACAACCATACACGAAATAAATCTGCATTTCTTTCACTTTTTTGCCAAGCACAAAAAACATTAATCTGCTTTGCGCAATAAAGTAATTACTTCAATTCCATAATAGGTTCTTAAGTTTAACCTACACCTTTGAACCCATCTTGAACGCTTAGCTTTTACTTTCCCTTCTATTTATTATATAAACTTACAATATATCGAGGTTAATGCAAAGATAATTCAATAACTTAACTCAATATAAGTGTACCTAAACAAATGAGAACAAAAACAAAACAAAAAACAGTTCCAAGTAAATAGCCAAAAGCTGCTTTCTCTCAAGAAAATACTGTAAAAGTTTTTTTGGTATAAATTGGCTAACCGTTCTTATTTTTTTAATAACAGCTCAATACTTTCGTCCTTCAAGTTTCCAAGCAGACGTGAAATATTAAACTTGAATTTACGTGCAACTTTTATTGATTTCTTAATTAAAACCAGACAAAACTGGTTCATTTTTTATGGCTTGGTACGGTTTTAACAACCCTTGCTCATATTTGTTCTTTAAATATTTAAACAATGTTTATTACGACGTGTTTATCACAAAAAATAACGATATTAAAGATTTAGGCATTATATTAGATAGTGAACTAAGATTCAATAAACATATAGATCAAATTGTCCGTAAGAGTTTTAAAATGCTCGGCTTCATTTTCCGTAACACGAAAGATTTTAGAAATGTTTTTACGCTTAAGATACTTTTCAACTCTATTGTCAGATCTAATTTAGAGTATAATTCAGTCGTTTGGTGCCCATATCACAAAAAATATATAACAAGAATAGAATCCGTACAAAAAAAGTTTCTTTCAAAGTTAAGCTTTTTTGGTCATCAGTACGACCGTAATGACAGCTATGAGGATAGATTAAACAAATTTCATATGAAATCTCTTCAAATTCGTAGAAACGCTTCACAATTGCTTTGTTTATATAAAATATTGAACGATGGAATGGACTGTCCTTCGCTTTTATCGCAAATTTGTTTGCATGTGCCTGCATTCAATTGTCGGCTTAGTACTTTTTCTCCAATGCATATCAAATTCTACCATAGTAAATATGGATTTAACTCTCCCCTACAGTTAATATTACAATTATATAATAGTATATTTAAAATAGATGAAAACACAGATGTATTTTTTTTAAATTTTATTAATTTTAAGAAGCAAATTTATATTGCTCTTCAGAAATTGTAGCTTCTAGATTAAAAATATCACATATATTTTTTAGAAATGGTGTGCCTACCTTTAATTTAAGTACATTTAAATAATTATATAATTTTTGTCAAACTATAAGTGTATAAGTAAATAAATTGTATTTAGTTGGTAAGCCTTATTAAATAAATAAATAAATAAATAAATAAATTACCATATATAATGTACAGCAATTAACAAGCATGTTTCTTACACCCATAATGACTCTTTAATTAACAATAATCCGTATTGATAAATAATAAACAACATAATTGCTCATTTTAAATATGAAATAAATATTTTGGTACATACGTATAATCGTCTGATGGCTTATTATAATCAATTTATGAGTACATATTTGAAACTTTCATGGGACATAAACTGCTAAATGTCGAGACTCATCAACTATGCATAGTACTGGTATACTTTACATTAGGGATGTTACGGAGATGGTTTTATCGGAACCGAATTTGGAATCAGTAGGGCTATTCACGATCATTCGAAATCGATTCGCACGGAAAGCTACGCTCTCCCACTCTCATTCATATCAGTTCAAAAATAAAACACCATAAAACTTAACGAAATTTCTTAAATTTTAAACAGTAGTAAACGCTGATTACAGCCGTCAATTATAAACTTCCTATTCAAATTTATCGGAACCGAAATCGGAATCGGAGGTGCAAATTCAGTCGAAAGTTCCAACCTTTTGGAACCGGAATCGAAGCTCTATAACATCCCTACATTTAGTTTATTGCCATAATCGGGAACCTTTTCGAAGGTAAGAAAATCCGGGTTCCTTTCTAACCTTAAAATAAAAGTTCTCATTATGTGCCCGGTGTTTTGGATATTTACTATTTATGCCCAATATATACGTAACTCCATAATTTTATTGGGTAAGTTGGGCATTAAGTCTTATCAAAATGCGAACTTTTATTACTCGTAGTGAGAAATGAAGAGCTAATATTTCACTCAGGAAATAATAAACAATATCAGTAAACAACAAACCGTAGAATTTTCGCAAGTGTATTAGTGTTGCTTCGTTTATGTTCTACGATAAATAACACAAATACACCCTTTTTTAGATTTTTCTCTTTGCTCGCGTAGTAATAACGCCTTATCCAGCGTAAAAGTAGGCTGTGACGTAAAATTGTGCAAAAACATCGCAGATTGTTGCTCCGTACTGTCATAAGATGCTGAAAGGAAATCAAACAAATGTAACCTTTATATATATATAAAGTACTTATCGAGTTTAGAAAACCAATTAATCGCTATTTGTTGCTACAATTGACTGCCTCCATGGCTTAGTGGTATGAGTCGAGTTCGAGTCCCGGGAAACAAATAAAAAAAAAATTTTCGCTGGACACGTCATATAAGACTCACTGACTTGCGTGTGTAGAAAAAATATTAGTGAAAGAGAAACCGAAAAACTTTTGCCCCATGCGGACTCAGGAATTCTCTAGGTGTTACAATAAAAAAAATATAGCTGACTACTTTGTTATAATAATTGTACTTGTATTTTAAGTACCTCAGTAAAAGCTTTTCTACTCATTGAAGATATCCCTAATCTTTTTGCTTGAGAGACGGGCGTTCATAAATCAATTAATACCATGCTTTATAGTCGGTGTCGTAAGTCTTTAATCCGCAATCAGAAGTTCGGCCTGCCTCGGCCTATCAGACTATCAAATATCTTTCCATTTCCACTCCATTTAACAAGTCCTATCTATCTTATATAACGACGTTATGATGAACATTATCCTATAGTTTATACTACTATGTAAATAGATTTTTTATGTGAATTATAAACTCTCAGACATTACGGGTTTTTGATTTTTCAATATATTTTTTTTTCTTCATAAATGCATTTATCATCCGATAACGGTTATCTCATCAATTTACTTTCTAATAAATACGTTAAGGTTTAACTGTCGTCCTTAACTCAGACTAATCAGGAAAGGTATAAAAGTTTTATTATAAACCAGTCAAAAGTCAGCTCAAAACTTAGTCTTGACAAAGATATCGTTCTTAAAACTGTGATTGAACCATGACATAACATCTGAACATTTTTCCGTTTCATTAGCTAATAAAAATCGCATAAAATATCTTATTACATCAACGGATACATTTCCGGTCGCCGAATTCCGACATCACAAACATATTTGTAAGAGTAATAATAACATCTGCTGTTTACTGTGAGGAACGTAGAGAATTTGCAATAATTTATCCATAATTATAAGCCGTATTCTAAAGGTTTTCCGAACACAAACATAAAGTTCGTAATGTTATTCTAGTTCTAAGGCAGTCAAACAACGCTGGTGTAAAAAAAGGTAGTCGCATACATTTTCTTTATTTCATATAAGTTACCATAATTTGCACAGTACGGTACGTTGCTTCTAAGAAAAGCTTGTACAGTAAAATACAATACATGACGTATAAATTATATAAGTCGACAGCATGCTAACTGCTTTTCTGTTCTTGGATATATTAGAGTAAAGAAATTATCATGTTTTTTTCACAAAATCGTCAACGAAAGCTTATTTGCTATATTTGCAGCAGTTTTACATGTGCTATTTATTAATTTAATTTTATTTTTTATTTAATACCATTTGGATCAAACGAGGATATTATTTTTATGATTTATCACATTTCCAAAGTTTATGTCTATACAAGTACTTAGCCTTCAATCATCTATCTTCCTACGCGTTCCAAAACTTTTGATGTCATAAAATAAGTTTATAAACACCTAAAGATAATTTTGACCTTTGTCTCCAAGTTTTACGATATTTCCCAAACAAAAATATATAGTTGCTATTATTTTCAATATGAAATATCGTACTTGAATATATTTGAAATGGTATTAAAATGAAAAATCAACAACATAACAACATAATAATTTTGTTTAAGAACCACAAATTATAACAATAGAAACAAAGCAACTGCTACCGAAAACGTTTAAAACCGTCTAACCAATTGCATTTAGACCATAATCTAAGTAAAGTGACTACTTTGCAAGGATTTAGTGCGTAGAACAGTGACACTCACTCGTAAAAAGATTTATTCGAATGCGACGAGACGCGGGCTTCTTCACGATTCGCTCTCACGAGACGTTATTTCTAGTCTCATAGATATGTCAAATCTCCCACGATAAAGACTCTTTATTTCGATAGTTTTGATATCCAATCGAAAGCAATGGTATATTAACGTGGGCGGGCATGATAGACCGGTTTTATTACAGAGTACTTTATTAAATTGAATAGCGACTTGTGAGCCTCTGATAGCTATGATAGGAGCGGCGTCTGTGAATTAGAGAACGATGAGTGAGCGGACATGAGAGTGTGCTTGTGGGGGGTGCGGTGATGCGTGTGAGGCGGGCACAGGATGCGCGCTCGCTTTGATGGAAGAGTCATGGTCGTCGGGCGGCGCGCCGCTGCTGCGCACGAGATCTTTGCCGCTAGTGTTGGAGGTGAGCGGCGGTGCGCCAACGCGTCAGGCCAAGCTCGACCCACGCCAGCTACTGACACTTACCCGACACTACTACCCAGAGGGGGGCTGGGGATGGGGCGTAGCCGTAGCCGCGACGATAGTGCAGCTACTTGCTCACGGCTTGCATCAAGCTGCTGCGGTGCTTGCTGTAGAAGCTATCAAGCGATTCGGTCCGGAAGTTCAAATGCAAGCAGGTAAGCAGGGAAGAACTTTTGTTTTTCTAAGCCGTTGGATTTCTGACAATAGTTTCTGTATCGAGGTTCATTGGTGACCGAAATACAAATAATTTAAAAACTTTTCATAAGAATACGATTAAAAGAGTTAACTTAACTTCATCATCATAACTAAAAGACTGTAGCTTGCTTTCTGTTTGCGGCACGGCAGTGTATAATTATGTACCGGAGGATTATTTGCCAAGTAAATAGGTTCGATTACAGCCAATTACATAATAATACTTTTAAACGGAAAGGTTGAGTCAGCAGTTCAACCACATTTACGAGTATATGTCAAACTTTAATAGCTTTATTTTTAAATAACAATTTCAAAACCTTCGAAACGTATTCATATCTCTATTATAAACATTTTATTTTTCCATTTATGGTAAATGCTATTTTTGATAATTGCAATGATATTAAAGAATTCATTGACAAAATCCTGCGTGCTCGTAACGACTCAGTGATCGAGACCACCCAAGACATCCATTGTTACGTCTCAATTGCACATAATTTACATCTTCTTCTAAATTACAATACAAGAATTGCCTACGGCGCAACGGCGTGATGTGCCGGATGGTTAAAAATGTATATCCGCGGATTCAGTTCCGAATACGAGTATTTGGTGTCATCTTAACTTTCTTACTTAATCAGTGTCGATGCGCGTGACCTTAAAAATATTTATTTATTTACTTTACAATATAAAGGTGCCAAATGTTTGTTCAAAAATAATAATCTGTATGGAATTTAATGGTTTTTTCATATATCAAATTCTATCTATGTATTGAAAATTAATAAGGTAAATAATTCGTAAAATATCCACCAAAAAAATAACGGATACGAATCTTTCTTCTCCCTCGGATATGGATACGGATACGGATATCAGGAACATCACTAGTCACAACACCACTTACCATCAAATGGGAAAGTGACCAGGTAGGTAAATCAATCGCCTGCCATTCATAAAATAAAGAAAATACTATATTGAGTGACAAGCAAATAATTCCAAACCAATTATAAATCTAATTACATATTTGAAATTCATCAATAATGTACGTCTCAAGTTGTATATTTGGACGACATCCAATCGTGGATTGGAAGGCTTCGTGTAAAATCGTTCACATAGCGTCTGGATAGTTGCTGAAAGTTTCAACGCTAGATACGATTTTCACTAACGAAGTCTATGACTTCGCATTTCAAGATTGCTTCGCTAACCATTTAGATAAAACAAAGGACAAGACGCTAGTATTTTTATTTCGAACATAAAGAGCTGATAGATCTTATAAGATTTTGTGGTTACAGTCAAATGAGTTAGAGCTCTCTGATTTCTTTTTCAAGGTTTATTAGAGGGGTTTTGAGATATTATAGATTCTCTGTCAGTCGGTTTTAGTTAGAAATAGTTACTATTGAATTAACAATTAACTTTCAAACAATTGATAAGGTATGTAATAAAGTACTATTAATATATATTTTTTTTTATTAATTTAATTACTTCCATTTGTACCATATATGTATATTGTAAATATATGTATTCAATAAAGTGTTTTTGTTTGTTTACTTGTTGGCTTCGTCTAAAGATCAAGTCACATTATTTGTAAGGTTTGAAAATTATTTCTGTACTGATAATATGAGCAGGGACTGTCTGATATTTGAACCTTACGTACAAATATCTGGTAGTGGCTTAATACAAATTAAGAATCTAATTCCCAAAAAAAAAAATACAAACTAAAAACAACTTTTAATTTCATACTTATTGGGTTGTAGTACCTTCGATATCTGCCTCATGCTCTACTACCGGTTTCATTATAGTAATTACTTTTTCATAGAAGCCAACATATTACTTTTTATTATTATTCATGAAAATAATACGCAGCGTCAGCATATGATACGAAAGATAAAATCTGTTACAATGTTAAAACGAAATTACGAGTTATGCTAGACAAAGCCTTGTAAGTTAATCAAGTTTTAAATAGATATAAAACATAAATTTAACTTAAGCCTGTTTCACTTAAATCAAGTTTGGAGTCTATTCTGTAATTAGATACTGTTGTAAGGGCAGTTAAAGTTGATTGAAGGCTTCTCGTAGCGTGCTACGTCGAGATATATGATACAGACAATAGAGTAGAGGAGTGTAAGTAGTGTGCAGGTAGTATTTTTAATTAAATTACATATTATTATCTATATCCATGCTTATAATATTATAAAGAGGAATGATTTGTATTTTTGTATGTTATGAATAAACTCAAAAACTACTGGACCGATTTTAGAAATTCTTTCACCAATAGAAAGCTACATTATCAGCGAGTAACATAGGCTATGTTTTGTGTATAGTACATCTACATTGCACCCGTGTGCCGGGGCACTTTGCTTGTTATGTCATAAACAGAATATGTGATATAGTAGATGTATTTGTGGTACCGTTGAGTAAGCTCGCAAGACTACTTTTATTTATTCTATTATACATTAATTTTAACCATAGATTAGATATTTTATGTAATAAGGTTTGTTTTTCATTTCATAGGAAGCTTTGGTGTTCAATTATCAACATAACATGTTATATGCATAAACGTAGCTGTAAAGGCATGTTTTTCTTAATAAATAAATATATGCAATGCTGAAGTAGCACGATCTAAAATTTTAGATAAAATTCGTTAAGAAAACTCATATTTTACATAACTCTTATCATAAAATATTGAATTGTAAAGTATTTTTACTTTAATAATATTCAGTTTAGGTAATTCTTAGCGATTTTAATTAGCTTATTTGATAACTCCGAACTGTATCCGTTGGAGCTATACACGTTTCTATACTAAGATTATTTTATTATGTTAACACCCTCCTATAAGACATTCGTAACGATTTTGTATGAAAATCTGTTATGTTTAAAGTTAGCTTGGAATTTGGTTCTAAGGCTAAGCCGGGCTTTCTTTTAATACATATATACAGTGATAATGAATGTCTCGTATGTAGTACTAGTACTATAATCAAGGGCGTAGCTTACCCTTGATGAGCCGTGTATCAAAATTTGGTGAGGGGACCTTCTTCCTAATTGGGAGGAAACCCTAATGTAAGGTAAATTTTCACTTACACGGGTTCGGGGCCGCTGTTACTAGGGGGCCTCATCTTTTATACGGCTGATACGACTGTAGCTATGCCCCTCATTATAACCTTCACCACGCTCCTTTACTTTAGCTATATACCTAGTAAATTAAGTACACATGCGTGCTGCACAGAACGGAATAATTATACGTGGACGTTTATTTCAACCACAAAATCAGTAACAGCGTAGCAACTACATGTCGCAATCTACTCTTAAAGATGTTTATTTCTCAAAACACACATAGAAAAACAAACATGTTTTTCTGAATATAATTAGCACAACAAATTAACGGAATATTTTTGTTATTTATTTAGCGTTGGTTATTATGTCTCTTAGTACGAGTGAACGTATTAGTTTAAAAAAAAGTTAACAATCCTTTTATGTTATCTATGGAGAAAATCCTCTTTTCAAATTCAAAACTGCATAATTCGTGCCTAACACAGCGCAATAAATTATATAAATATCGAGTGTTTTACAGCGATCTATAAGGATTTTGTCTAGTTAGTCGAAAAAAGAATCGCTTAGAACAGCATTATTTGCGTGCGCTGCCTAACCGTTATGTATTGCTGAAAACAATGAGTCTCGAGGCTAGTTCTAGAAAAAAGGGCGCGAACTTATATATAACTAGCGACCCGCCCGGCTTCGCACGGGTCTAGATTTTTTGACAAAAAAAGCAGGGGTTGTATGATTTTTTTAATGCCACATTATAAAAAAATAAAAACAAAAAATTTCGTCCAAAAATAAAAATAAAAAATTTAGGGGTGGACCACCCTTAACATTTAGGGGGATGAAAAATATATGTTGATCGAATATCCACCCTGGCCGATATGCACGCTAAGGATCACGAAAATCGGTCGAGCCGTTTCGGAGGAGTTCGGTCCCGCACACCGTGACACGAGAATTTTATATATTAGATAATGTAACTTTTATATTAGTCGCTTATGTAGAGGGTTAACCAAACTTGTCATGTAAATAAACTTATGGAGATACAAATTCAGTTGTAGAATCCTTAGTGCTCAGACTGTTTTGTATTTCAAAAATACCAATCAAAAGCAAAGAGCAATTAACCGATAGGCTATACCAGTCTCTTCAGTAAAATGAAGGAAGAGATCAAAATATTAAACACACAAACTTAATAAACTTACTTTATCAAAAAGTATAGAAACTCTTACTTGCTAGTTAGCTATTTAAATTGACAGTATAAATTACTCTTTCAATTTATATAACAAGGTACTAAGTAGAGAGGTGTCTCTAATTAAAATTAGATGAAAAAAATCTTCTGATATATTTTAAACAAACTGAGCAATCGACTTAAGTATTGTCACGAAAAGTAATTTTATTACAACAAATCTGTCTAGTCTGAAAGCCCCAAAGGTTTAAATAAATTCAGTCTAAAGCACACGACAGTCGTAAAACTAACAGTCAATAAATAATACATTATAGCGTTGCGAGTCGTCATGATCCGATTATCGTCTTTAATAGAGCTATTATTTATGTTTATATCCCCTAAATGAATGACTTGGAAGTTTCAATTTCACTCTTTGAATATAGTCAAAACCACTTTGAAATCGCTCGCAATATTCTCTGCTTTTTAGCTGTTAAGTTTTTCTTAAATAATTTTAATAGAATGTATTGAAATGATTAATGGCAAAACTTTGATGTTTAAAGGATATTTTTACCAAAGTAAAACGAGGTGGAGTGGAGCAGAGCTGAAGTGTTTATTTAAACTTAAGTAATGTGCAGAGTTTAGTGAAATAGGCAGAAATGTGACGGCTAAAAAACAAAGGTACCTATAGAAAACAGCGGCAGAGACCCGAAAGCTTGAATTTCTAGGCCTTTCTGTCGGTCTGCTTCTTTTGTTTTTCAGTTGTAACTAAGATTCCAGCGCTCTCCACTGTGTCCGTACTGTTCACGACTACACCGCTATGTACCTACCTGAACAAAGTGGTCGTTGCAGATCACTGATCATTCTCGTATCCGTATTTTTGACACTAATGCAAGCTCACTTTTCTGGTCGCACTATGGTGCTACATACTCGTATACACAGTGGCGGGACCATATTACAAGCCCAAGATCCCGTTTTGTCGGCTTTAACTTAATTAATAATTATATAAGTTATGTAATTTCGTAATTATATATGACTTATATAATAACGTTAAGGGCATTGTTACTTTTCTTTTTATGGTTGCATTAATCGGTCAAGCCGGGCTTTTAGTCTTGTATGTTGATCCCGTCACTACATATACTTACATAATAATGTCGTTAAACAGTACAATAAGCTGCGGTTGATAACTCAATATAATTGTGAAATATATTTAACACAACAATTCAAAAAATACTCACTCCTTTATAAATATGAGTTATTAATTCCAAATCCGTTGAACATAATGTTATATTCTCGCGGCGTATAAATTGAATGATATCGTCTGTCTGATAAACGCTAACATTAATCTTCACCTTGCGAAAGACACGTAATGAATAATTTTATAGCTCACGCAATTTATGAACATTCCCTGGAAACATTTTTGATAAAATATATCCTTTGAATGGAAAAACCACATGAGAATATTTTTCATGAAAATTAAGCAGACGTTGAATTTTCTTACAGACTTTATTAACATATAACATGTTAGGATATCTAACAGTAACTTATAGAGAGAGTTATATTCTTGTTTTTGGAAATTTAAAGATATAATATTACGAATCTGTAATATATGAAATGGTATATAATACACCGTACAAGCAACCAGAAACAAATTGATATAAAACAAAATCTATAATTTATAGAAAGCAGTATATTAAGAAATCAATTGTTACTGTTGTGGCGTCAGAAGAATCTTCGCAAAACAAAATAATATTGAAAATGACGCAGCAAATTCAGCGCGCGAGTGGTGCGCTGTACCACCGCCTCTTCACCCCGCGCCCCGCCGCCGCTAAAACAACTTTCTAAAATACTTGGTCGCCGCGGCGGGGACACTGCGCGGCTAGATCTCACGGCGAATGCATGTCATATCTTTTGCTCTGTACTCTGTTTAATGTGCTCGTAAATTCGTATTTAATAATTAATTTTTATATCAAATAATATTGTAAAATCGTAAATACAGTTGTTATAATATGTGGATTAGTTTTTGATTTGATATACCCAGTAGGCTATCCACATAATTGGTGACCCCCGACGTTCGAGAACATTCGAGAACAAGATGGCGCAAGAAGCTTCTACAGACAATGAGGTTAACAAAGTTGGAGTGCGGCTACCTCCGTTTTGGCCAGATGATCCCGCATTATGGTTTGCTCAGATTGAGGGACAATTTTATTTAGCCGGAATAACATCGGATACGACGAAGTTTTACCACATATCCTCTCAACTGGAACAACGATTTGCGCAGGAGGTAAAAGATATTATTAAAAGTCCTCCCTCGGAAAACAAGTACCTCAAATTGAAGACCGAGTTAATAAAAAGGCTTACAGCTTCTCAAGAAAAGCGTATCCAGCAGCTTTTAGCTCAAGAGGAATTGGGAGATAGGAAGCCGTCTCAATTTTTGAGACATTTACAGAACTTGGCAGGTCCAGCAGTTCCAGAGGAATTTCTACGGACATTATGGACAGGTCGGTTACCATTAAATATTCAAACAATAATAGCTTCACAAAAAAGTCTCAGTTTAGAAGCAATTGCTGATTTGGCAGATTCTGTTCACGATATTGTACAACCTTCCCAACAAGTTTGCACTTTAAATAATAATATTAAAAATAATGAAATTTCAGAATTGAGTAAACAATTAGAAAGTTTAACGAAAGAAGTAGCTTCATTGAAAAGTAAATTCCATAAACCACGGCCACGTACCCCATCACGTGACAATAATCACCGTCACAGATCTAGATCGAGATCGAGGTCTCGAAATTTAGATTTTTGTTGGTATCATCAGAGATTTAGAAATCGAGCACATAAATGCATTAAGCCATGCAATTATAATTCACAGTCGGAAAACGGCATGAGCAGCCGGAATTAGCGGCAACCGACTGCCAAATTTCACCAGGCCGCATTTTTATAGTGGATAAAATAACTAAAATGAAATTTCTTATTGATACAGGTTCTGATTTATGTGTTTATCCACGCAGAGCATTGAGAGAGCATCGAACGAAGACTGACTACCAGCTGTTTGCAGCCAATGGCTCAGTTATCACTACTTATGGTTGGGTTCAGATTCATATTAATTTAGGATTGCGACGTGATTTTAAATGGAGATTTGTAGTTGCCGACATTTCTAAACCGATAATTGGTGTTGATTTTCTTTCTTTTTATAATCTGTTAGTAGATTGTCGTCAGCAACGCCTTATTGACGGATTGACATCACTCGCAGTTTCAACATCAATTGAAAAGGCATCTGAAAGTGACGTGACTTCTATCAAGGTAATTTCTGGAGATTCTATTTACCATCAAATCTTACGTCGGTATCCAGATATAAGGCGCCCAGCAGGTACTTATAAGGAGCCAAAGCATAATACCGTGCATCATATTCGGACAACACCAGGTCCGCCAGTTTCATCTCGACCTCGTAGACTTCCTCCTGATCGATTGAAGGTTGCACAGAAGGAGTTTGAAGATATGCTACAAGCTGGAATAGCACGCAGGTCAGATAGTCCATGGTCTTCTCCTCTTCATTTAGCTCCCAAGAAGGATAACAGCTGGAGACCTTGTGGTGACTACAGAGCTTTGAACGCGAGAACGTTGCCCGACTGCTATCCAATCAGGCATATCCAAGATTTTACTCATTTGATAGCAGGTAGCACTATATTTTCAAAAATCGATTTGGTACGAGCGTACAATCAGATACCGGTTTTTAAAGACGATATACCGAAGACTGCTATTACTACACCGTTTGGATTATTTGAATTTTCATATATGACATTTGGTCTTCGAAATGCAGCGCAAACATTTCAGCGTTTTATTGACGAAATGCTCAAAGGATTTCATTTTTGCTATGGATACTTAGATGACATTTTAGTATTTTCTCAGAACTATGATGAGCACCTGGATCACCTGCATCAATTGTTCCAGAGACTATCAGATTTTGGCATCTTAATAAATTCCGCTAAGTGTGAGTTTGGTGTATCTAATATAACTTTTTTGGGTCATAAGGTTTCATCAACTGGAATATGTCCGGTGCAAGAGAAAGTACAAGCAGTGATGGACTTTCCAGTTCCGAAGAATATTCAAGAACTCCGTCGTTTTCTGGGTATGTTTAACTTTTATAGACGTTTTATCCCAGGCGCATCATCTATCCAAGCTCCACTCAGTTTAGCTCTTGCCGGACCCAAAAAGAAAAGCAAACAAGCTATTGAGATGACCCCAGTAGAAATGGAATCTTTTAACGCATGTAAGTTGGCTCTTTCTAAAGCGACCACGCTAGCACATCCTAGAACTGATTGTAATATCGCAATTCATACGGATGCATCAGACAATGCGATTGGGGCTGTTTTACAACAACGTGTGAATGACACCTGGCAACCTTTAGCTTTCTTCTCACGTAAACTTAAGCCATGTCAAGTTAAGTATAGCCCATATGATCGAGAGCTTTTAGCTATTTATGATGCTATTCGATATTTTCGTCATATGCTAGAAGCAAGAGTTTTTGCCGTTTATACAGATCATAAACCACTTACATATGTTTTTAATTCAAATCGAGATAAATGCTCACCTCGTCAGTTTCGCTATTTAGATTTTATATCTCAATTCACTACTGATATCAGGTACGTGGCCGGTACAGATAATGTGGTAGCCGACGCACTGTCTAGAATAAATGAGATCGCAGATGTAATTAATTTTGAAGAGCTTGCACGAACTCAGGTTACAGATACTGAACTGCAAGAACTTTTAAAGAAAGAAACTTCACTTAAATTAGAAAAAGTAAATTTACCAAATTCTTCAAGTTACATTTATTGTGACGTATCAATGGCAAACTCGAGACCTTTTATAACTAAGAATTTACGAGAGCAAGTTTTTAATTATTTTCATGGATTTAGTCATCCTGGAGCCAGGGCAAGCATTAAATTGATTTCCCAAAGATTTGTTTGGCCTGGAATGAAAAGAGATTGTCGCCGCATGGCAAATTCATGCACAGAATGCCAACGTAATAAAGTCTTCCGCCATACTTCCTCTCCTTTAACTCCTTTTTCAAGCCCAACTCAACGTTTTTCCCACGTCCACATGGACATCGTGGGCCCGTTACCTTATTCTTCTGGTTTCAGATATTGTCTCACGATCATCGATCGCTTTACACGTTGGCCTGAGGCAATTCCTTTACCAGACATCTCGGCAGAAACGTGTGCCCGAGCTTTCATCTCCGGCTGGGTTGCACGCTTTGGCTGCCCTGAGAAGATTACGACAGACAGAGGCAGGCAGTTTGAGTCCCACCTGTTTCACAACATCGCTGCTCTGCTAGGCGCAGTGCATCGCCCAACTACAGCCTACCATCCAGCAAGTAACGGTATGGTGGAACGTTTTCATCGTCAGCTGAAGGCAGCTATCATGTGTCACAAAAACAATCAATGGTCAGAGGTACTTCCACTTGTTTTACTTGGTATACGCAGTGTGTGGAAAGATGATATTAAATCCTCTGCAGCTGAGCTGGTTTACGGAGAACAATTACGACTTCCTGGCGAGTTTTTCTCTTCTAAAGCTACTACTATCACAGACTTCACTGACTTTGTTTCACGCTTACGTAGCTACATTAAAAACCTTGCACCAGAGCCGGCGCATTGGCATTCCAATAAAACTTTCTATGTTCCTAAGGGCTTAGACACAGCTGAGCATGTTTTTCTTCGCAAAGGGCCTATTAAAAGATCGCTAGAATCGCCTTACTCCGGTCCGCATAAAGTACTGGAACGAGGGAAGAAAACCTTCAAGATCGACTTGTGTGGTAGACATACCTATGTCACAATCGATCGCTTAAAACCTGCTTATTTGCTTAATAATTTACAGAATGAAGTTCAAATTAATAACAGCAAGTCGTCAGCAGCAGAGCCAATCAAGACAAGAAGTGGTCGTGTGGTTCGTTTTCCTGACTACTATCGACCGTAGCTGGCTCCGGTCTCGGTGGGGGAGTAGTGTGGCGTCAGAAGAATCTTCGCAAAACAAAATAATATTGAAAATGACGCAGCAAATTCAGCGCGCGAGTGGTGCGCTGTACCACCGCCTCTTCACCCCGCGCCCCGCCGCCGCTAAAACAACTTTCTAAAATACTTGGTCGCCGCGGCGGGGACACTGCGCGGCTAGATCTCACGGCGAATGCATGTCATATCTTTTGCTCTGTACTCTGTTTAATGTGCTCGTAAATTCGTATTTAATAATTAATTTTTATATCAAATAATATTGTAAAATCGTAAATACAGTTGTTATAATATGTGGATTAGTTTTTGATTTGATATACCCAGTAGGCTATCCACACTGTCACTTGGCAGAAATACCTTGCTTTATTCCTCAAATGGCAGCATTATGTCAAGATAAGCTTTAGGTCACAATTCTTTACAGGAAGCTATGTTGACTTAATAGCTTAGATGGAACTTGAATGCGTTCCATTTTAAAGAGCCAGTATATTTTACGTTATCTACAATATAATATTGTTGTTGTTTGTGAGTAAACTATTCGTAATAAATTTTAAATAAGTTTTAACATTGTATATAACCACACCAGCGATTTATACTACACTAACTCAAAAAAGTATATATTACGCCGGAGGATTTCAAAGAAAAATTGTGCTAATTATTATTTAAGCTGCATTTGGCGTTAATATACTTTTTCAAGTGTAAATTGCTGGTGTCGATAAGATAGCAATATAATTATTAAACAAAGACTTGAAACTCATTGTATTATTTGATACTTTTAAACGTACCTGATACACAAGCATGTAACGTAGTTTCGTTAATATGAAATAGAATGTATTCAATTATTTATAAGTTATTTGGACTAAAGGTTACGTCGACGATATATAAACGAGAGGGTTATGACAAACGTCTGTTTCGTGTGATATTCGCAAAAAGCGCTAGACTGGCAAAAAGGCCAGTGAAGGAACGGGTGGCCGCCCGCCTAACTGCCAATCATCGGCAATCGTTTATTAGGATCGACGCGAAGGGTGATACCGATATATATTAGTGTAGCTGGTGATGTCAACCTCATCGCACATTTATCATCTAAAATGACGTTTAATATGTTTTGCCTCAGTGACAGGTCCTATGATAAGAACGATGCGGACGTTTATAATTTGCAAAATTCAACCACAACACACTGAGTTTGGTAAATGATTTGTGGGATAAATTGCGTTATTTTTGGGGTAAAACTTAGGCTTTTAATTAAATATGATGGCCGTAATAAATTTTTGACTTCGCACTTCGATCCTGGTATTTGGTTTAAATGACTTGAGCCTAAAAAGTTTAAAGCGTAAAACTTTTATCGTTTTAGAAATTACGTTAATTGTTTAACTTTAATTAGTTTTTATGAAAATATAGAAGTTTAAAAATATTT
Organism: Anthocharis cardamines; assembly: GCA_905404175.1. Classification (NCBI taxonomy): domain Eukaryota; kingdom Metazoa; phylum Arthropoda; class Insecta; order Lepidoptera; family Pieridae; genus Anthocharis; species Anthocharis cardamines. Next base: position 6,143,007 of record FR989961.1, read on the forward strand.
CATTTTTCTAAATGATAGATATAAAATATACTGCCTAATTTTCATAAATGCACTTTACTATTACATAAAAATGTGATTTATAACATCTCAAGTCTATAAAAGAAACAAGACATTGAATTATAATAATAAGCGATTATAAATCAAGGAAGGACTGACATGCCATTAAAATTTGCACCACGAACAAGGAAAAGACAATATCGACATTTCGTTTTTGATCAAACATTCATTTGAAATGTGCAACGAATAATATAGTACTGAATGAAAAATAGAGAGGAAACTGACTGTCGCGGTCGTGGTAAACGCCAAAATTATATTTGACTAGCAAAATGCTCCTGCTTCGCAAGGGTGCAATGTATATGAACTAAACGCATTAAAATATATTACTCGCTGATAATGTAGCTTTCTATTGGTGAAATAATTTTAAAAAAACTAGATCCAGAGATTACCACCTTCAACCTTTCAACTTTACCTCTTTATATTATTAATATTGATTGATTGAAAGAGTTTTGAATAAGTGGATGGGTATAAAAGAGATATACAGAATATAAATCGAATTTGTAAATAAAAATTACAACAATACCTTTTACCAGATTAAATTCAATTGATTCATTAAATTATTTATCTCGACGTTTAGAATGCTTTACAACACTGCGTTTTAGCCCAGTGAAAATTATTTTTTTTAAATGCATACTAGCATTGATATACAATTTATAAGTTTGTATGCTCGTTGACGCATTTGGTAGAACACCTACTTTGCGCTCCTATGGGTTCGAATCCCGCCGAGACGTTATCATTATAAATTTTCTACAACCATGTCTTCCTCACGTCTGTTCACTTCGGACATTAAATGGGTAGGAGGAATATCAAAATTCCGATCGGGTAACGAACCACCGTTCATAGATAGAAAAACCGTGAAGTTCACATATCGGGTTTCGGTCTCAGACTATGGATTTCCGAATGCTAGAAGAGAAAAGTAGCTCAACAGCGCATTATTAACTGATTTTCTGTGGCAGTGAATCACCTACCATCAAGTGAACCTCATGCTCGTCCATAGAGCAACACGGGCCACCGGTTCGCCGGTGGCCCGTGTTGCTCTATGTGCTCGTCTGTCGATTTCTAACATAAAAAAAATAAACATGTCATTTTAATAAAGTAGCTGTATTTTTCAGAATATTATTCGTTTTTCAATGAAAAGTTTGCTGTGTATTCAGACACTACTATTTATAAGACGATGAGGCAGCGATCTCTCTATTCTGTTTCGATTGAGAGAACTATGCAAGAGCACAATATAGATGTTCCAGTGCATTTGTTGTCGACTAAAGAATAAACTTGGCGATTATTTATGACGTTATATTTCGCCTTTACTGCAGCTCGTTCTCAGAAATTGTGTGACTAAAGTTTTGAATGGAAAAAAAATGGTGCATTGGCAAGAACTCTTGTGGAAATTCATATTTTTAATATATTTATTACTTTTGTAAGAAATCCCGCTTGATTTTCAACAGTTAAAACATGTATAGTGACTTTAATATAACAGATAGTTATGTAGCATATACTTACATATTTAAGACAAATATTGTTGTAGTATAACAATTTCGCATAAACTTAAGCGTTAACCACTATAAAGCATTCAATCTCTCATCTGGAGATCCGAATCTTATTATTTTAAAGTTATTTTTCTACATCTTTTTTTTCAGAATTTTTCCTGTACTTTAACAGTTATTCGGGACTGATGAATTCAACAAATAAGATTTCATTAAAATTGGTGCAGCCTTTATTAAGTTATGAATGGTGTAACTAACACAATTTTCTTATATACATATTATGTTGAATATAATGAATATAGATATAAACAAGATATAGATTTGTGTTTGCAATAAATTATTTTAATGTTTATTTTTAACCGACTTCAAAAAAGGAGGAGGTTCTCAATTCGTCTGTATGTTGCTTTTTATTTTGTGTGTTTGTTACGCGATATCTCCGCAAGTTAAGGATGGATTTAGATGATTCTTTTTTTGTTTGGTAGAAGATATTTCAGAGGTGGTCCCATATATTATATCGAAATTGGTTTTGTGCTTTTTTAGAAAAACAACATAAACAAAAATATATAATACTTAAACGTAGATGATGTTTTGGTTTTTGTTTCCTTTCATGGCGCTGTCTCATTTGAGCAGCACGTTTATTGGTAGGTGTACTAAATTATTATGTAAGGATTAATGAACTTAAAAATACACTTCCTACAAAAATTTAAAAATTAAATTATTTTTATTAAACGCCGATACAATGGCAGTGATAATGCGGAATATGTTGTAGTTAAAATGTCGACGAACCTTAAACCAACTGAAGCGAACTAAAAGTTCTTCCATAGAAGTGTTTGTCAGACGCTTCATGCTCCCAACTTCAGTCCACAGAACAATGCACATTGCCATTGCTTCAGAACAAACAAGTGTACTGAGGTAATATTATATGATTAGTATTTTAAACCTCGCTCACCAATATGTCCACGTAAATTCCTCTTTATTAAGACATTTTATTTGTTATACAATTTACTTTGTCTCGTAAAGAGAAAGTTTTGATATTGTTGTGTTGAAATGTCTCTTCTTTTAACTCTTATGAGATCATGAAATCCTGGTTGGAGATTCTTAAGTGCTTGCACGTGATCACAAAGTTTAACTTATTAATTGTAAAATACAAATATTACATCAGTATCTTCATTTCGTAAAACGATATTTATTACATTTTAATTAAAGAATTTTGACGAGCTCGTTGGCGCGTTCGGTAGAACACCTGCCGTGCGCATCGATGGGTCGTGGGTTCCAATCCCACCGGGACGACATGTTTATAATTTTCAGTAAGCATGTCTTTCCCACATCTGTAAGTTCGGGCATCGAGCGGATGGGAGGATTATCGAAATTCCGACCGGGTAACGAACCACCGTTAATAGATGAAAAAACCGTGAAGTGCATATTGCGCGTTTCGTTTTTTCGAACTCCTGTCCCGAACCAGAGAAAGAGAGAGAGATTGACGATACGAATAAGTACTTTCTGGCAAGTTGTTCCTGCTAGGGCCACTGAAATGAAACGATAATAATATGGCATTTCTCTTAAACTTCTCATAAAACTGACCGATCCAAATGTCTATAAAATTAACGTCATTATCCAGTAAAAATAACGAACTACAGAAACTTTTTCTGGATTTAACATCGGTAAAATAGCTTTCAAAATTACAACCAAGACTATAAATTAATTTATCTAGGAATGTTATTCAATCTATGTATTAATTTTCCTATAAATAATCATATCATTAATCTATAAATGATCATTTTTCTTCTCTGACCAAAATAGTTTTTTAAAATCTTGTTTCCTCGGAATCCCCATTTCTTGTATTGCATTTGCTGTGTCGGTAAATATTAATTATATTATGTAGCACTACAGTCATTGTTTTAACATTTTAATATAATAAATAACGTAATCATTTCTTACATACCTCGTGTAATGTGCGCCTTAACAAATTAATAGTTTACGTTGTAGGATTTCGTATAGAGTATCTTACCAAGACACTTCAAACCTCAGTAAAGGAAACCATTTGTACGTTACCTACTCAGATATTCAGGACACAGCTTTGCGGTCAGTCCAAATTTATATTATTCTACTAAATCTATCGTTCCTTTCAATAACGCTTAAGATGGCAAATGAATGGGACATTAAATCGTTGTACAGATGCACGATGCCAATAAACATTAGGTATTTTAGGTAGGTACCGATACTCAGAATTACGGCAAAAGTCATTTAGCAATCTGTCAAGATATTCTCAATTGCATTTTGCACGCAATGCTGCTATCATTTGAAATTCGAACAGCTTATATGATTTAAATTTCGAATTAATGTTTTAAATCTTTTATAAATTAAATCTAGGGTTCGCAATCGCATTGAAATATTGGGACAATTGGGTTTTCCCGAGGATAAATTATATTCAAGATGTCTCCATACCAGGTTCAGCGGTTTGACCATAAAAACTTAACAGACGAGTTCACTGGTTGTGCCATTGCGTACAATTTTCATAAATACCCATTTTTCGTAAGCAAATTAAATATGAATTCTTATAAGAAAATACCGTGTAAATATTTCAGTTGACAGTGAACAAGATGTCGGTAAAGCTCAAACGACATATCAACACGCAGTCCATCGCTATGCTATCATTAAGTAAAAATTCCCTTAAATGCTACTTAATTTTCCTTAACGATGATGTGTTAACGCCTTACAAATACCGAATGATTAAGATTCCATTAATTTTAACAAATTATTTTGAAAGATACGACTGTAAAGGTAGATGTATTCTTCCACACTGTAATCAATCATAAAGGTAATTTTCCCTGTTTTAGAATAAATCCCCCTTTTTAAATAAAATACTGTATACCGGATTAAATCGCGATTTATTATTTATATAGTTAAAATTATTTATCCGTGGTCACGGGTCCGACTGGACCGTGACCACGGATGCTGAAAAGCATCCGAAACGTCGGGATACATAATTTAAACAATATCAATAATTAATCGCGTTTTAATCGGGTATACCTACAGTATTTTATTTAAATGTGTGATATGATGAATAAAAGACAATATTAATGAATCCCCTTTCACAACTCATCATTAATAAATCTAAGAAATTATAACAAATTCACCCACAAAATATTAGTAAGGTACAATTAAGAGGGACTCAATTACATATTAATTCAGTTGTTTGTCCACTTAACCTTCTTAATACTAAATGAATTGTCCAAAGATATGTGACATTTAAGCTCGATATGTCTACTTTAAGAAAATAACTTGGGAAAGTTATAGGACTGTAAAAGTTTTGGGGCAGTTGTTTTCGGACTCGTAATGATGTGACAAGAGTTACTTATAGCCTCTTGAAATTCTTCTTTAAAGTAAACGTTTTGGTACGGGAGATAGCGAATGAATTTTATTCTGACAGTAGTTCAATGTTCAAAGATTGCAGAGCAAAGTGAGCGTCGGTTGCACCCGTGATGGAATTCAAATTCAAATTCAAAAACATTTATTTGCCAGAATTTAGTGGTTACAGATGTACACGTTTGGTTGAGTTCTAAACATTCTACCCGTATATTGGGAATGCAAAAATAACATTATTTAAAAATAAAAACATGACAATATTATGATTTAATTATTTAGGAATTCAAAATTAATGGTTTTCCGACTTTAGTTTAACTTTAAATGAGGCGTTAACGAAATCTGCGCCAAGTGTCATTTAAACTACTGAAGGTGTTAACTAACATTTAAAATGTTGATGATAACGGGCATGAGTCATACCAAACTTACCAAAAATGGCTTCCTACGGTATAAAACTAATGGCTGCCACTATTTTAACGCATATCTAACATTTTATAACTTTAAATATTGCACACATTACGGTACATTATGTTTTTTACGTTGTACAAATAAATGTATGAATAAATATAGACAAAACAAGCTCTGTAGGCAAAAAAAACACAGAACACACTCCTGTGTCTTCAGACATTCACCGCACAGAATTTTCAACTGTGTCAACTACATCTTAATCCTTAATAGTACATCTAATTTTTTTTCAGGATGTCTTGGAGCGATGTCTGCAAGCGTGGCACTAGCTCTTTCCCCAGTGACTGTTGCCCTTTGTGTCCGCAAATCTACTCGAGTGACCGCTGTTGTAGGCGGCTTGATCGCAGCTCTCGGCTGTCTGTTCACCTCTTTTGCGACACAGTTTCATCAACTGTTCTTCAGTTATGGTAAGATTATGCAGTAAAGTAAAGACATGATATAGAACCTAGAATACTATAGGCGTGAAGTTCCAATTTCAAATTATTTTTTTAAACAATTATTTTTAAAATTAAAGGCAATCCAAATTCCTTCCAATATTATCTTATTGCTTATCTATAATTTCAATGCGTCAAAAACTATTAATTGTGTTTAAACCAAAAAGTCACTCACGTATCTCTTTTTTTATAATCAGCTATGTTAACGGTATACGGTTTATGATGACCATAGATTAACATAGCAACGTAGCAATCACTGAAAAGATGCACTACGTTTTTTGAAAAATAATGTAAACTATCTTTGGTCATTAGATACTTACATTTACAAATCTGTCGTTACCTACTTTGGCGGACGTATTAAAGCTGTCATATATTATTCAGTGAATATCAATGCATGTGGGTCTTTTATGTGCATTCTACCAATAACAGACTAAATGTATTTGGCGACGTTCCATACACCTGTGGCCACGGTTTCATTGCAATTCAAAAAGACTATCTTATCAAGAGGTATATTATTCGTTACAGATACGAATTGACGCAATATATCTATTAAACACATAAAAATTTTCAACTCAAAGAACTTTTTCTTCTACAATTTAAATTTTAAATACTACTTCAAGATTTCTTCCAGAAGCTTTACTTGCTTTTCTATTAGATCAATACAAAACCGTGGCGAGTTGTTTTTAAAAAAATATTATTTTTTGATTGTGTATGTATAAGTTTTATTACATCAATTGAAAAGTATATACATGGAACGAGAAATTAGAAATAACCGTAACTCACCGGAGAATTCCAGCATCAACATAATATTAATATCAAAAGAATGTCGTGATACAAATGAAATAATCGTCTCCCGCGACGACAGCGTGATTCACACGACTAATTGAAATCACGAACCGAAAAATAATGTCAAGAAGTCATGCATTAACATAAATTTTCATAAAATAAACAATTGCCGAGTTAATTCACTTAAAATCGCATCGTTCAGACAGCTCAATTTATTTCATGATGATCATATCCGCGCACCGTTTTAACATACATCAAAGGCATTAATTGGCGTACCGAGTAAATAAGCGGATATTCAATTCAGCCGTACACGGACTCGCTGCAATATAACCGAGCTCGTGAACTGCAATAATTTGGTGATTTTATCGTATCTACTGAGAATTAAGAGCAAGGCAGGTGAAGTCGTAAAACTTGAACCAGCAGAGAACTTGTATTACGTGAGGTCAGGATATCGAGATAACTATTTTATTATCATTGCGATACATCTGAATCTGGGATGAGGTGAGAACAGTTTTCACGTAGGCGGAATGAGCGCATTGCGAGCGTTTTAAATGTTTTATATCGACAGATGAGCCTGAGGCTCACGTAATGATAGATGACAACCTCAGACACGGGACATCAGTCAACGATGCGCTATTGAGCATTCGGAGTATGTGATAGGCTATCATAAAGTATTGTTTCGCCTTACTTAATGCTCCTCGCTTCATAGAACCTAATTCTTCGTCTTCTACTATCCGCAAAATGTAATAGGTACGGTACGACAAATGCGATCTAAGGTGTGCCAAAAAAATACAATAATAATTTAAAATCTATTTACTTAGACTTATAAAGAAAGGAACAAAAAAAACATTAATACTATGATCACATTAAATCGGGAATAATTTTTTTTTAACTCGAATATCTTGCAATTTTATATGCGTACGTAGTATAGTCGTTCATAGCTGTCATAGTGTACAGTTTAGACTTTAGATTATGTCAGCTGTAAGTGACCAAGGAGCAGAACGATTTGAATGAGCAAGAATTCCAATTCTGGCAAACACTGTCAGGGATGTGTCTATACTTGATTCATCTTTGGGTTGAATCGGAGTTTACTAGCGTCGAACAAAGTATCTACTTCAGATACCTTACATAACTGAAATATTTTTCTATGGATATAATATGATCAAACATACAATTTCTGAAATTACGTCACATTAGGAAGTGGTTACGAAAGTCCTTAACTTTTATTTAAGTGCATTCGATCGACAATAGTAGCAATGCCACTAGAATCTATATTGAATAATAATGCAAGCTATCCTCAAGGATAACGTTCCTAACCGATAGAACTGATATTAGCATTTAAATTGTCAATATACTTTGCAGCTAAGTTGTTGATAAGCTGTTTGACCAACTATGCTTTTAGAATCAAACACTTGTGACGTTTAAGTGCAGAAAATGCATTATTTATAAATTAAACACGTGTCTTTTATACGAAAATATATTATAGTACATCAAAATACTTATATACATTCTTCTATAGGTGTGTACATATGTCACTGAACTTCTACTAAACGGCTGGAACGAAGTTGATGAAATATTTTATGTTTTTGAGTAGATGGTTTAGATTCACGTTGATTTCCGGTAGGTCGCACTGCGACAGCGCTCCAAGTTTTTTTTTCTCCACCGCATGACCATATAACACGCTGTTAATACGTCCTAGTATGCATAGTATTCCTTTTCGTATTTATTTCCATACTACGTTCCTAACGCGATGAAGTGGCCAGATTCTATTAATGTTAAATATTTTTTATATATATTATACTAGCGTTAACAAAAGATAAGGGATAATACCAAAATTATGATATAGTACGCCTGTCCCTTATTCTCTTTTTTACATATTCCTTTTTATATTTAAAACTTTATGAATGAGACAAAATGTTTCGTTAAAAAACGGTTTATTAATATGTTCTGCAAATGTTATAAAACATGCGTATTCGTAAAATGTTCAATTGCTACTGTAAATTTTGGCCTAATTTTGTAACAGAAATAACATAACCTTCCAATATATTATTCCGACTCGAAATTCGAGCTTTGTAAGTGAAACTTTATTACACATCGAAGAACGCTGTTCAAATAAATCGAATACAATTATTTATTTTTCTTTGTTACATTTTAAAACTTTATGGTCTAGCTATTTTAAACTTTAGTCTTTGGTAAACTTTCAGTAAATGTATTTTGGTTAACGCAATAAAACTTTAAGAAGTCTTCAATGTTTTCTAATTATAATTTTGAGTTCTGGTTGATTTATTTCTTTTTTATGTAGGTAATATTACATTGCATGTGATTAGTCAGTAATGTCATGTTTGTAATCTATGAATGCATTACTCCACGTCTTTTTGGTACCTACTTAGAATAAAAATCATGGTTCCATCATGAATTTTTTTATATAGAATAGGGGGAATCGAATAGGTGGCTAGTCGCCTATAGATTTCCGCAACACCAGAGGGCACGCAGATGCGTTGCCTATCTTTAAGAGGGCCCTTCCCGGTTCAACTATCGTCAACGCGATCATGGTTGAAAAGCTTTTTGTTTCATGCAGCGCATACCTCTACCGCTAACGAGTAAGTGAGAACGCGATAATATTGAACGAAAAATAGTGTGCGGAAATTTCATAAAACTTGTTCTAGGAAATACGTGTTTTTCAGTAGTCTTTACAAGTTTATGAAATATTTATTTGTAATTTAGAATCTCCATTATATTTGCAAGGTTTCTATCATAACAAAATATTTACTTTCACAATTTATGAATACATTATGAACGCCCAAAGTTCAGGTAATTTTTTTGCAAAAAAGCTGATTTTTGGAGGCTTATACTGAATTTATTTCTGAAAATTTTGAGATTTTGTTTCGATGGAAATCGGTTACATCGCCATAATCACGTACGAGCTTTTGTATGGAAAGTAAGACGGGTTGGGCCCACTTAAATAATAACCGTAACGTAATAATTATAATCATCAAATACTTAGGAAATGTTCAATGAAAGAATGGCACAAAAGTAGTATAATTTAGCGAACTAGCTATACCTAAACCAAAATCTACAATACATTTGTTCTACTAGTTTTTAGGATTTCTATTAAACTTAACATTTTAATTCTAAAGTAAAGAAATGTTTGAATTAATAAAACAGTAAGAATTTTCTACATTGTGCAGGTTTTAAAAGCTTGATTTACGCATACCTACCTACATTTGTCAATGGTTTGACTTTTAGTCTGGTACATAAATGAAATGTTCACTTATGTACCAATGTAAAATAACTTTTATATAAAGGATGTTTGCGTAAAGTAAAGGTAACTGCATTTTTCCGCAGAAACATAAAATCTACAATACCAACTCCAGTAACAAATATGACGTAACTTTTATTCCTTTACATGTGCCATCGTAAATTCTATGAATAAATCTTCCGTATTATTTACATAAATAAGAGAAAATTGTTTTAAATTTTAAAAACAAAGCGTATTAGACTACACGGTTTTGACTGCATGATTGTCCACTATGCACTCCTCTACTATTCATCCAATCATCATTATCATATCATATTTAACAAAACGGTTTTTTATTTTACTTGGCACAAATAAGTTATGAGGTGAGATCTTGATGAGACATACCTACCTACGTTTACGCAGAGTCTTTGTTAACCTCAAAAATTAACAAATAAATTGGTTGCAAAATAACCACCTCCCACTGCATTCAACGTAGAGCATCTCGAATAGTATGTGCGATTACTGCTATGCACCTTCTGTCGTATGTGTTACAAAGAGTATTCCAAGCAGGGATTTAGGGTATTTAAGGTAGAGCATCCGGGTGTACGACACACAAAAGAGAAGAATTTGGGTTCAAATAATAGAGACTTCGGGAAAAAATCTTTCAAATTCCGAAGAATAAACAATAGTAAACAACTTTTCCTTTGATATTTTCACTGTTTTATGTTTGTACTTTGTACTAACATTGTTCTCAAACTGTTTCTATTATAAACATAAAAAAGCAAGCAAATAAGACAGAAGATACATTTTGTGTGTATGAATGTGTATGTCGTGCTTGCTTGGTGTGGTAAATTATAAGATGATCATCTCAGCTTCCTCGTATGATAAGGAAAGAAGATAATCCTTTAATGAACGCTTCAATTTACGAAATATCAAAGCATTTTTTTTATTTTTATTCACTCTATTGTATAAGAAGGAGCTCAATGTAGAGAAATGTTGCCTAGCGAGCTCAGTTCGAACTGTTATGGTGATACTGCTTTTAATAACTAAATAAATAAAAATCAACAATGTTGAACGTACATATAAAAAAAATATTCAACTAAAATACTAATGTTTATTAATTATAAATTATTTTAAATGAATTAATTGACAACCCTAAGATGAGTTATATAGACCCAGTGAATGGAAATTTAATTTCATTATGCACTCCGAACATTTACCGCCATAATCTGATAAAATAAATTGGTCTGAGTATCATTTATTTAATAATAAAATATGTTATTTACGTTCAATACCTACGGAATTATCAAGCTGCTTTTTCGCTTTTCTTACTATTAACTAATTATTATAGCTTAATAGATAAAAAAGAAACTATCAAGTACAACAAGTAATATAGTACAAAAATATGTAATACTTATACATGGCATATCTCAAATATTCATAATAATTAAACATTAGATGTACCTACTTACATCTTTATACATTGCCAAAAAAATATTTTGATAATATTAGGTATATCTATGAAATACCCGTTTTTTTATGAAATAAGTTATATAATAGTATTTTTGTTTCTATCTTTTTTCAATAATAGCATTAATAAATAATCAAAGTAATCAGTAATCACCCCTGCATTCGATGCATATTTTGCCATTTCAGTGGAAGTGTAGGCCTTCCCTATTCCTTCCGTATTTCACTGTGTCTGTTTTTCTACATCCAGCTGGAACCGAAAGTGCGACTGAAGACGTCCTCCATCTTTTTCCTTTCCCCTTGCAGCCGTATAACAAAGCAGTAATTTATATAGGTATAGCTAGTGATTAATAGTTATATATTTCCAGGGACTGTAGTTGGAGTAGGAGTGGGCTTAACGAGAGACTGCTCCACACTGATGGTCGCGCAGTACTTCAAACGACGCCGGGAGCTAGTAGAAATATTTATCGTAAGTGGCAGCGGTCTAGGCATCGCTGTCATGTCGACCTTTATCAAAAGCGCAATCAGGTACGAATTTGATAAAGAACTATATAATATAGCAGTTATTAGTAGAGGTGGGTCGTTGACGATTTTTTGATACCAAAATGAAACTGTTATTTGTAAACTGATAACCTGTTAAAAAAGCAGCTAATTTTATTAACAGTTAATAATACACAAGCTGCTTCGGATGATGTTAGCGACTACGCGTTGAATGTTCGTTAAGCTAATGCGCGTGTTGCGATCGAAAATCATTGAATGAAACAGTTTAATATATTTAACGGCTTTTTCGGTAAACGAAAAGCAGCTAATTCGTTAACATTAGAAAAGCGGTTTAAAAAAGCTGATTTAACGCCCACTCCTAGTTATTAGAAGCTTCCACTGGCTACATAAACTACTATTTATTAAAATAATATTCAAATTTATTTCATTATAATTTCAGAGCAATAGGTTGGAGACTAGGACTTCAGGCAGTAACAGGAGTAGTATTCGTAACATTTATACTTGGAACCTTTTACCGCTCAGCGTCACTGTATCACCCGCAACGTCGGGCAATTTTGCACCTTAAGAACCAAAACAAGATCAAGAGGAAAATGAAAGACAGAAATAAATCTGATGATAGACAACCGTTCTTCGATTTCTCTACTCTAAGGTCCAAAACGGTGCGAATACTTTTGATGTCGACTGGGATATCAGCGTTTGGTATCAACACGCCTATATTTTATCTAGCATATCACGCTGAAGAAGAAGGTACGTTATCATATAATTGTCTTTATATTTATTATTGCAAGCCAAAGCATTTAATAAATATTGTAAAAAAACTTTATTCGTAAACATTGAACCGATTTATCCTCTCCATGAATACTTACCCACTACCTCAGATCGAAATGAAAGTAATAAATCATCGCGATTAATCAAATTACAATAATAGATGACAATTGTAATCCTTTCAGCTGACGATGACAACAACACAATAGGCTTAGATCCCTTAAGTGCCATTGATGCCTTACAATAAGCCTTTAGAATACGATAATATGATAATGTATTTGTCCTCTAAGGTTTAGGAGATACGGCAGAATTGCTTCAGGCGTATCTCGGCTTAGCGTGGGCGGTCGGATGTGCCGCCTTCGGGTTGCTAGTGAGACAGAATTCCGCTGAATGCCGCATCGCGAGACAATACCTAACTCAGGCGGCGGTCTTCGTCTGCGGTTTAGCGACAATGGCTCTCACTGCTGTTGAGGGATCTCACAGTGGATACGTTATGTTCGCTTGGGTTTATGGTAAATTATGGTTTCTTTTCTTTCACTCACATTATTTTTAAGTATATTTTAACTACAATTTAAGAAATTTTAAATCGTACCATTACTATTTACCAAGCTATTAACCTGTTACCAAATAGGTATTAATTGTAACGACAATATTTAAATTTTTCATTAATCTATATGATAAAACTGTAGAGGTCAAATGTTAAAAAATGTATAAAAAAAAAATTCTAAAAACCGAGTCATGGGGATGTAAGGAGAGAAATAGAACTAACCCAGATTTAAATAAAATACTGTATACTGGATTAAAACGCGATTTATGATTTATATTGTTTAAATTATATATCCCGACGTTTCGGATGCTTTTCAGCAACCGTGGTCGCGGGAAGACAGCAACAGAAACCCAGATTTTTATTATTTTTTTGTTTCGCTGTCTGTTTGTCTGTTTGTACGGGCTAATCTCCGAAGACACAACCGATTTTCATGCAATTTACACAAATATATTAACATTTAGGCTTTGTTTCATCGAAATCAGTCGTCGGAAAGAAAAGTTATCAACATATAAAGATTATTTTAATGGCACCATATCAAAAAATTGCAATATACACTGACTCGCGTCGAATTTTTTCGAATTATCAGATGTCAATAACAGTTTGATATGAAAATGAAATAGTTTGATCGCCACTTTCAAAATGTATTAATAGAATAGTGGATGTGAAGAAACCTTGAAGCCCACGCAAACGAAGTCGCTGGCATCAGCTAGTATTTAATATATACGATAAATATAATTTGGTTATTGGTCTATTATATAGGTGTCATGTGCATTACCAGGTATATTCTGCGGCGGCTACCACTACTCACTGAAGATGTACACCTACGAGCGTGTCCGCTCACGTAACTTCGCACGCACGTGGGGCTTCGTGCAGTGTTCGCAAGCCGTGCCCATCGCAATCGGAGTGCCATTGTCAGGTATCTTATTCAATGTTCTATTTAAGGGTATTTTATGTTACATATCGACAGATGAGCACTCAGCAGCAGGAGTAGGTTCACTTGATGATGGTGAGGTGATGAAGACATACAGAAAATTATAAACATGTCATCACACGACCCATCAGAATGCACGGCAGTTGTTCAGATATATTTAAAGATGGTAATGCGTTATGCCATAACAGCATCAAGCATTTATTCGTACCGATATGAAGAGGAACAATATGAAATATCTGAATCGTATAAAACCAAAGACTGCTTTAATATTAATATCTGAGTTTCTATCGATTATGTCAAAATGCTTGTAAAAAATGTAATAATAAACCATATATACTTGAAAAAAATAGTTATTTAGTGTTAAAAGTATGCTTAAATTTCGATTCCAGCTTTGATTTATTACTAAACGATTCATATTATGCCATAAATTCTCTAAAGCAGCCCAATTCTATGGAGGTTTTGTATCTAATGTTAAACGTTAAGAGAACGCATAGTATTAACTCGTTCTGTATTCAATAGACATCTACAGGAAGATTACCATATAAATATGTTTAATTTATCAAAAATTTTATGGTACCTATGGTATATTTTTCCAGGAGAATTCTAAGATCATCACTGATGGTTTCTCCGCAAGGACTGAAACCGGTTAATTATTATTTTCCAAAATACGTGTCTGACTGAGATATCATGATATTAGTTTTAAAGAGTAATACACACTAAACTTACCGTAGTATTTTTTTTCAGTAAATATGAATAAAAACGAAATAATAACTAAACCTTTATTATACCGGTATAACTCCCATAGTAAATTAACCGGTATTCGGTCCCTGTTTCTCCGAGCTTAAGAAAGTAGTGATATTCGATAATAATATTATTGTTTATAAAGGATATATAAACGTGGGTTGCGGAGGCAAGGCGGGTTACTACTTCAGCTCCACGTGCTCGCTCATCGGCTCCCTGTCACTGTTCTGCATCGATTTGCACCGACGAAGCGTAGCGCACAAACAAACCAAGTAAAGCTTCTATACATTTTTCTAATTTAAGGACTTAAGGTAATAAATTTCCTTTAAAAATATTTTGTCGATTGGTGATCACTGTGGGGGGTTATTTGTATCAGGTTTGGCAAATTAAAACGCATGTTGCTTGTTCGGTGTCGAACGACTTCCTAGTTTTGTCTACTTTATTATCATATATATTAAAGCTTACATCCACGTAGCACGACGTCACATGCGTTACTACATCGCTACGTACGAGTATACCTAATGATTGCTGTGTCTACGCCCCATAATATGTCGTAATAATTCAAGTGATAATCTAAATATAACAGAAGACATACAATTAAAGAATCACTGGATTAACAAACACTGCATATCACGTTTGGATGAGTTATGGACGGGGTCCATAATCATCCAAACTTTCCTGTAATTTTTTCTTAGTCCACCCAAAAGGTAGTGTAAGCTAGCCGATTAAGTCATCTCGGTTGCATGCGTTATGTATTGCCACAGTGTAGGCACTGTAAAAAACAAATATTATGGTGTTCTCAGGGCCGGATTTGCTGTGTGTGGAGGCCTCGGGCAACAAAAGGCTTCTTAGCCCCAAATGATATTCATGTTAACAATATGTTTGTATAACGTACAAACGTACGTAACGTACGTAAATCTGGACCTGTTCTGTATGGGACTGTTTTAATAAACGGTAAAGGTAGATCGCCTGTATTACAAGTGCAAATATTTATACATAAAATGCACGCCTACGCTGAAAATTCCATTAAATTTCAGTCATTCTTGCGACTCGTTCAGATTTCAGATTTTATCCTTTAGAAACGAGCTTTAACACGTTAAACGCCATGGGGGATAACATATGGGCCACACTTAAGTAGTCATATGAGCCAGGTTAAAAAAACGTATTTGTAAAATTTCATATACACGTTTTTATTGCTTAAAAGGTCATAAAATTCAGTAAATCACCTAACAACATCAAATACATGTAATTGTCGGCTCAAACGAAACCTTTAAAGTCGCTTCTACCTCGCGGTCATATGGTGTCCCCCACGGCTCCAACGGAACAATCGTATGTCGACTACATGGTGTCCCCCACGGCCCAAAAAGAAAATCTCAAAAATCAAGGCGGCGTTTGACGTGTTAAATAATTTTCTAATTGTGGTTTCAATTTCCAGAGAGAATGGTGGTGCAGCGTCATGTGAGGCGGCGCGTGGGCCGACTGGTCGCAGCCGCAGTCGCGACCGCGAGCCACGCGCGGCCACAGGCGCTGCCACCGCTTTAGGTAGGTATTTATATCGCTATATAAATAATAAAAAACCTATAAACTGATGGGCTCGTTGGCACGTTCGGTAGAACACCTGCCGTGCGCATCAATGGGTCGTGGGTTCGAAATCCACCGGGAACACATGTTTATAGTTTTCTGCAAGCGTGTTTTCCCCACGTCTGGTAACTTCGGACATTGATCGGATGGGAGGAATATCGAAATTTCGACCGGGTAACGAACCACCGTTCATAGATGGAAAAACCGTGAAGTGCACATTGCGCGTTTCGGTTTCACTCTATGGATTTCGTATGATCGAAGTAAAAAGTAGGTTGATAGCGCATCATTGACTGATGTTCTGTAGCTGAGGTGTCACCTACCATCAAGTGAGCCTCATGCTCGTCTGTCGATATCTAAAATAAAAAAAAGTCTATCAATTTAACCTCCTCCGTGACTCATCTAGCTTCAAATCCCGAAAAAACAAGAATACAAAGGCATTTGTTTGACGGGGCACAGAAAATACCACCTACTTACTTGAAGACAAAAATTATGGGTGAAAAAGACAGAAATTATGTTTTCCCCATGCCCCACTAACGGAATCGGGAATTCGCTAATATTTATCCTATCGTTTAAATTACTTTACAGCAAGCGAGGTCACAGGCGGACTACATCTGTCTGAATTGGAATTTCAACAGTTGTTACACTGACTGTTGCCATCTTATTCTAATGTTTAATAGCCGCGATGTATTCCTTAATACGTTTTCTGATCACAATATAAGTAGAATTCTTCATTATAAATACTACCCAAAAAATGCTCGCGTTACGACTGTAAAAAATATGTGCTTACTCTATCTACCTAAAATAGGCACAATATTCTATATCCTTTTCAAAATACTTATATGCAAAAAACCTACCTTTACCTTTTAACCTTTTTACCTGTACTAACATAATGCCGTATCTCAGTTCTAGGAGCAGAATTAGTAGCACCAGGTCGAGCTGGTCGTGACCTTCTGGACAGCATCGGGCCCGGCAGCCTGGGCTCCCCCCCACCCAACATCCCACCCGAACTGACCTGCATCAGCGAGGAAGGAGGACTTGATCTAGACCTGGACCTAGACATACCTGAGCATTTATTAGAGGACTTAGATTGTGGGGGTGACTGTATTACTAGTTGCAATAAGGTAATTTGCGAAGATAAGCTGCTTCTTTTTACATTTTCAACAGTATTTACTTTCGAGTGTTCAAAATTCCACCTATCAATACTAATAATTTTATAAAGAGGAAAGATATGTTTGTTTGTTACGATTTAAATCAAAAACTACTGGACAAATTTTAATAATTATTTCACCAATAGAAAGGTACATTATCAGCAAGGAACATAGTGTATTACATCTGTGTTTTGTATCGGGTTGCTGGTAATAAAAATTAAAAAAAAAATCGGATGTTAAGGGTTAGTTGAAACGTGTAAATAAAACAGAATTAAGGTAGATATTATGCTTTTATTTTCCAATACAAATAATAAAATTAATATAAATTCAAGTGCTAGGTAAATAATTCATAAATTTCGTAGCAATACGATGCCAATATACCGTGATACAGAATATATTATTAGGAATAATTACAATGAATTTATATCGTACACATCTTCATCAGATAAATAGGTTGTAATAAATGTTTACAAGCTTTGATTTTTAAGCGTATTTATTGTACTGGTTTTTTTATCCCATATTAATAATAAAATAGCGTCTTTGTATCCTTATGTTTAGATTCAGATAAAACCAGTAGAATAAAAATTTGTATTTTAAATTGACTTTCTTTTTTGGCGTTACTACTATTTAACTTCTTGTCATGGTAAAAATACGATTTATTCGTTCTATTAACGTATCGACGTTACGAGTAATTTACACCAGTTAAAATGAACGCACAACACTTTCTGTAACGATGAATAATACATATAATAAATAAATCTCCTTTTAATCTTCGAAATGATTTCATATATCGTCGTTGCGTCTGCCAAATTCCATATGTTTTTTTTTTATTTTTGGTTTTTGCACAAAAAATAATCTTCGTTTTATTCTCTATGTGTTACTAAAATCATTTTTGTGATATTCGAACTGGACATGAGTTTAACTAATTCCATATGTGTTTTGACCGGTAAGAAAAGCTCCGTATGTGAATCAATAATACGTTTTTCGTTGTCTCCCAAAACTATACAAAAATCACATATGGAACTTGTCAGGCGCAGCGACGATATATGACTTGTAAATACATGGATTACCTAGATGGAATTGCGTCAAAGTGCGAATTTCTAAAATTTTGTAAAAAGTGAAAATAATATATTTGTAGGACAATATTTAGTTATTTAGAACGATATGTCATTTGACAGTTCAAATGAAAAATCGTTCTACCTTTGATTTTATACAACTCATACGTCAATCACTAAAAAACAAATTGTACAATAAAATTGCATTAATAAATAATACATCTTATCTACATTTGAAAACACTTAAACAAAGTCTCTTCGTAAAGGTTTTAACTGACGGAAATATTCATGTTTCTTTAAGTACTGTTTTTAAGATGAAGTAATGAGCGCAATACTCGGTAATAATCAGAGCGTACCGAGAACAACAATCATATCTTGATATATGAAGTTACAACACGTTAATATTCAATTGCGAAGGCATTCCAATTGCGTATAATTAAATGCGTTTTGATATCAAATATAGATTCCATTTTCCTTTAAACATTATATTTATTATATAAGAAATGCAAATATTCTATAATTAAACTAGCAGACCCGACAGACGTCCTGCCAGAATGATAGCTTCAAAAATAACAAAAATATTTCTAGGTTTGAATATGCTATTTTCCCACTTCTGTTATATAGATTTGCAGTGGATATCAATTATAACAAAAAAAAGCTATAAGCGTGCGTGATGTGAGCTGTCAATTGCGGAAGATGGAGTTCCGAACCTAATTTATTTAAAAATGTATATATTTTTTCCCAGATTTTAATAGTTATTCTGTTATATAATTAAAATCGGCGAAATCGTTCTTGAGTTATAAATGGTGTAACTAACACGACTTTGTTTTATATTCCTAGTTTGAGTTCTTTTGTTCCTATTTCAAAACTTGTGTTTCCTATTGTATCCCTTGTATTCCTATTTCAAAACCTTCGGTTTTATATCTTAAAAAAACTTGTAATTCTATGTCTTTAATTCTGCTTTATCTTTACAGGTAGAAAACTATCTAATGCTGAGCGAATACGAGAACAATTTGATAGCTGAACTACCAAACTTGAACGAGCGTCGCGGAAGGCGCTGGTCAATAGTCGTGGCCAATTCTAACTCACCCCAGCCGTCCGCCGACAACCACGATAGCACACAAGAGCAAAAGAACTCTACCAAATGGAAGAAAAAGTGCCATAACACAAACAACAGACTGATAACGGTAATCAACGAGGCCTCCATGTAATCAACTAATGAAATATCAAGACAATAAATAGACAAATTTTCGTGTTAGAAATATCTAATTACGTGTAAACTAAATGAACACGACCTATTTAACCTCATAATTTATTTGATGTGTGTGTGAATAGCATTTGTGTATTGTTCGATATAATTTATTAAATTATTTATTAGAAGAATTGTGTTTTTAGTATAGTAAATTAAGTGAATTCCCCTAATGAGTCAGACTCATTATTGTCTGTTTTACTGGTAAGATGTATTTTATTCCCTGCCTGACCGAAGCACTTTTTTAATATCCCCGGGACTCGAACCCAGGACTAAACGCGATGAACCCCTGAGTCACAAGGGCGGTTTTTTTACTATACCCAAAGTAAATTAGGTTAATTGTTAATGCAAAAGTAACGCTCATATATATCTATACAAATATTATAAAGAAGAAGAAAGATTTGTTTTTTGTTTGTTACGATTTAACACAAAAACTACTCGACCGATTTCCAAAATTCTTTCACCAATATAAAGCTACATTATCAGCGAGTAACACAGGCTATTTTTCGCAGATCGCTAGACATATATAATTCGGTTCCGAAAATGCCACACTAACGACTCTAACATAATATACCTAGTATAGTGACATAGTATATACATGAATTTGTATTATAGTATAGTACATGAAGTTGTACTACTTGACACAACCTTTTTACGTAACAATTTTCAATCCCTTATATCTCATTGTCAGTCTTCTTCCGAGACCAAATAACAGGAGACGCCATTACGAATTCCTTATGTAGAATATATGGACGCTTTGAAAGACTTTAATACAAATTAGCTTTAATACCCTTTTTGTACATTTTCTTTATAATATATAGTGCTATATACTTATAATTATAATAAAGATGTCATACAATAAAAATACTTAAACACTTATTAAATACAAAAACATTAAAGAAATTTTACGCAAGTAAAAGGACAATTATCACCGCGAAATACTGAAACGATAACTAAAATTGAGAGCGTCTTAAATCGTATCTCTCTTTCATTTCACGTATGTTACTGAGAGACAGGAATACTTTTAAGCACCTCAATGATTACTGTTTGAGTATTCGGCCATAAGCAAATAAAATTAAAAGGAACTTAATTCTCATAAGCGCTGCGGCGCAACAATATCCTCTAGGAATTGAGCGAAACAACGCATCGCCTGTAAAATCGCCGCCAAAAGTATTGAAAGCGAGAGGCTAACTAATTTCTGACTATCTGATTTGACGATAGCGTTATTCGCGACAGGAACTAACTGCTGGCTAGAGTCTACGCTAAGAATACTGGAACTATCACAATCCACGCTGTACACGTTCGTACCGAGCGTCCGTTCAGGCTTGGATTCGACATCACATGTCACGTTGATCACAACGAAATCCGTATTAACATTGTTCACTATCACATTCCTATTAGCAACATCGTTAGAGCAACTTGGAATCTCATTCCATCGCAAACTATTAGTATCGTTTAGGCACTTTATTACGTCATTATCTACACTTATGTTATTGTTTAGTTTAAGTGAGTCATCGTTCTCACCGGAGGACATGCCGCTGTCATTTTCCGGACTCAAATCCGATACTTGTGACTCAAAGTGGTTTTCTATGATTTCGAAATTCGTATCGTTGAAGCTGCCATATGTTTTACGGGTGTTTTTCGTTTGAGGTACCGTGCCTGTGGTAGGCACGGCCTCTTGTCAGGACAACACAGTACGGGGTAAGATTCTCTTTATTGTACTGGTTTCCTGTTGCGTCACAAATAAATTTTCAACTTCATCGAGTGACGGATTGTTCAATGAACAGGCGTCATCGATTAACATGTCGGAGCGGATTCCCTGAAAGATAATATAAAAGAACAATTAAGCATCATCAATCAATCGAAAAAGTTCAGTATCTTTGGAGATTAGAGTGAACAAACAGACAGACAGACAAAAACGTTCAAACTATTTTTATGTATACTATTTCATCATCCCCTTTTCATTTTTGGTAACATTGTTCAATGTATACCTACAAATTTTGATTCTACTGTTTTAATAGTATGTAACAGATGTCATTATTTTACTTAAAATATGAAAATATATCAAATCGAAATAACAGGTCAAACTTAGAAATACAGAGAGTATAATACGATCGAGATACGCCGGCTATAGAAGCTATCTAAACCGCTATCTTTATAATCTTTGAGCTGTCTAAACTTACCTCAGCAAAGTATTTATATTCTTTCTCAAATGATAGTATAAACATACAGAAAACAGACGTCAATATGTAGCTGCTAAGTGATGTGATTATACTGCATATGTATATTACACTGGGATTACCTGTAATGAGCATATATTATCAGATTATGAAGGTAATTTGAGTCATATTAAAATAAAGGCGAGTCGAATTTTAATTGAGAAAAATCACTTAATTTCAAATATTTTACTTCGATTTTTACTACAATCATTGTTACCATAATTGAGAGAAATACATATTTTTTTTCACTTTAAGTAAACTTAAATGTCGATAGCTGCCTTTAATAAATATAACATTTATTTATAAATCTTGCATTCTGCTTTTTAATATACTATTATATTAAACAGACTTCCATAACTTCCCCCCAAATATCACAATCGTCCTTTCTTTTTGATCATTTGGCCACTGTTTTACCTGATCTTTAGTAACGACAGTCAACATATTCTAGTGAAGTATGCTGGTCTATGATAAGACTAATCATATATTATATATACAGTCAAAATCTGTTATAACAACATCGAAGGGACGACTCATATCTAGTCGTAAAAACCGATAGTCAGAACAACCGGGACCTTTGATTTTGGTTGATATAACCAGTATGTTTTTCTAAATGATGTCGTAATAAAAGGTTGTAACTGTATATATATTCTTATCT
This sequence comes from Anthocharis cardamines, assembly GCA_905404175.1. Classification (NCBI taxonomy): domain Eukaryota; kingdom Metazoa; phylum Arthropoda; class Insecta; order Lepidoptera; family Pieridae; genus Anthocharis; species Anthocharis cardamines. The sequence goes on from FR989961.1 coordinate 6,165,693, forward strand.
ATATATATAAAAGAGATTTCCACCTATATAGTCACTCATCACGATATCTCTGGAACCATAAGGCGTAGCGACTTGAAATATGGTAGGAATATTCCTTTCGCCGAGTAGAGGTCAGCTAAGAACGGATTTTACGAAATTCAACCCACAAGGGTGGTTGCGGGGGCAATTGCTAGTATTATATATATGCTGTGTCCTAGGGGCATGGGGCAAACACATTTCTGTTTCATTGATCATATTTATTTACAATGGGTTTTCTCAGCCAAATGTGCCCTGCCTGACTAAAACAATTATTTTTCATTCCCGGAATTTGAACTCAAGACCTCAGGTGCTAGACACAATGCGCCCATCACTGAACCACATAGGCTGTCCATTATTTTAAAAATTCACCCTTAAAAGTACTTATAATAGGAGTATTAATATATCAGTCAGTAAGCTGTTATGTGCAATGACGAATAGTTACCTTCTGGCAAAAATACAGATAAGGTTCCAAAAATAGCCATAAGAACTATAAAGAGGAAGCTCAAATTGGTAAGACATTGTCTCAACACCGTCAATCTCTTCTCATAAAATAGTGTAGATATATAAGTTGTAAGAAGACACTGAAATGGTATAAATTAAATTAAATTCATCTTAAAGAATAAATTTTAGCAAGATTTTTTTTTGCTTGTTTTCCCAAAATACCTATACATACCTGTAACCACATATAAAGTGACCCTGTGCCACATAAAAATATATTTAGTGCCTTAAGACTGTTTTCATCGCCCTGAAAAAAAATTACACATTACAAAACTTGCCAAAGAAGAATTAGATTTGAAACATAAATGAGAGTGGAAGTTTGTGTAATAATTTTGTATACATATGGCCTTATTCATAAACATATTATAAGCTTGATATAGTAATAATATGTTTTGTCTTGCTCTATCGAATATAAAATGACCCCAAACAAAAGAAACAAAAAAAAATATTTTAACTATATCATGCTCATAATATTTAAATAAAATACTGTACACCGGATTAAAGCGCGATTTATTATTTATATTGTTTAAATTATTTATCCCGGCGTTTCGGATGCTTTTCAGCAACCGTGGTCGCGGGGAGACAGACTGTCTTAACAATATAAATAATAAATCGCGTTTTGATCCGGTATACAGTATTTTATTTAAATGTGTGATACTCGCGTTAATAAAAGACAAAATTAAGCTCATAATATGTTTATGAATAAGGCCGTACATATACAAATTTGTTTCAAAATATAATCACATATTGTTAGCCAAGAAATAATTCACTAATTGGGCAGACTTTAGTGCTAAGTGATCATTATTTTAGTTTCTTATATTGAATAACATTACATAGATTATTAAAAAACTTATATATAACAAAATGAACTACAAAGAAATTATTTAGATAATTAAAGTTACTAATAATAATATTTTGTAATAGATCATTGACCCACTTTTGTAACATGTGGTTTAGTAAGATCTTTAAACAATTAACCTTAATATATAATAAATGATATTAAGATCAAATTTCCACATTATGCTTTCATTTATATTATGGGCCTTCAATTCTATTTATTTGGTGAAATAGATTTTATTCATTTAGCACATGTTGTTTATAACAAGAAATCACTAGGTATTATAATTTTACTTTAGTAAACTACTTGGATATGGAGTAATACAGTGGACATTATATATAAGTTAAGAATGAATGGTGAAATAAATCTTAACAGCTACCTCAAGCTGTTATACTGGTTTGACTTAATTTACAAATCATCAGATATTCATTATTAAATAGTTATATCATAAAATATGAGACATTTGACAGAGTTTTTTAAATAAAATATTAAAAAGTCAATGGTTATACATATTGAACAACTGAAATTTCTCAATTTTAATATCAAAAATAGATACATTTGTCGATCGAGATATCTTTTCTATCAAAATTGTCGATGTCGAGATATAATATATCGAGATATCTAACATCTTAGTTTGTCTTCTCTCGTCCGCGACATATTTCGTGGCGGTCATGCTAGCCCGGCTGGCTTTGCACAAGTTCAATATAGTTGTATTATACACACTGATAATGTAGCTTTCTATAGATGAATTTTTAAAATCAGTCAAGCAGTTTTTGAGTAAAATCATAACAAACAAACAAATCTTTCCACTTTATATTATTATAGTATAGATATAAATAAAAGCAAACAATTATGAAACCTTGACCTAACATATTCAAATGTTTCATACAAGCTTCTTACCTTAAACAAAAAGAGAATTAGGTAACTGAGGAAGCCCAGAGAGAGGAATGACGCAGAAATTGAAGCGATTCTATTAACATTTAGGGTCACACTTGGATTTGGTGTTAGTGAGCCTAATATGTGAATATGCTGGTATCTGTCATACAGGATTTTGCCAGCTGAAAATATATGTTAGCACAATTCTTTTGTTAAGACATTAAAATCATTTATTTATAATTTATTTGATCAAAATTACTTCAGTATTATTTAATTAGCTATGAATGTGATTTAAATAAATATCAAAGACTTAAAATGTTAAAATATTATTTGAACTATTGTTAGTAAAAAAATGTTTACAAGTGAATTTCCAAAATCTAAATGTAAAAGATAGTGTCATTTATTGACATAATGTGGTTGAGGTCACCATAGAGTACATTTATACATATTAGGAGATCACCTGCCCGCAAGAGAGCCTGACACTTGTTTATCGATATCTCACATAAAAAAAGTAATATTACAAATTATTTCCTCTAATAGCTCACCTAAAACTCCACTAGCTAAGTATAGACAGGCAAGGCCAGTTCCCAAAGAATTCGATTGTATCGCAATTTGTGAACTTCTGAAAAAACAATTACAAAACTTCAGACAACGTATAACTGCTAGAAAAAGTGAAAGGGATATAAATTGTCACCAAATCAAAACAGTTTTAGTCTCCAGAATTAACACGGTATTCGTAGCAATATTACACTTCTTAAATACTGGACTTGAACCGACTATGTTTTAAAGCATTATCATTAAATAACAAATATATTTTTGAGGTACTTACGACAGCACAAATGTGGAAAAAAATACGATAAATGCGCTCTTGAAAATGAACATATTAATATTAAATTTTGTCTATATAATCCACTTTAAATAAATAAAATTTCTATCAATATCACACGATACATTTAATAAAATCATTGAAATATATATACAACAACTCGCAACCGTTCACTATTTATTTTGACTTTCAATTTTCAACTATCTGTCACTGTCAATTTTTTTTTTTTTTGATAATTTAATGGGCTTGGTACATACTTTCAATATTCAACAAATCTTAAGGTCTCCTGTCACGATATAATATTATATCTCGACATCGACAACTTTGATAGACAAGATATCTCAATCGACAAATATCTCTACTTTTTACATTAGAAGTCAAGTTTCAAGTGTGTCATTTTAGACCCGGAGGACATTAAGATATAATCGATTAAAACAAGAAAAAGTACGACAAAATTTTATCGTGGTTGTCACAGCTTCAGCTAACTATGAAACGAAAGGATAGAATGTTTCTATTTATAAATTCCTTACATATAAAAATCACTACGTAGCTAGTTGCAATAAAAATAGGAGTTTCAAAAAATAATATTATTGAGGGGTGAAAAGCAAATCGCTTTAAGCGACATTTTGGGTGATATTGAGTTATGTAAATAATTATATGAAGCATATGTATAAGTTTGTTGTATATTTTTTCTTAGAAATTTTATTTTTTACGGATAAACCAGTGCATTTACTTTATTTAATTCACTCACTGACATAATTTATGGGTACATATTTTGTTTTGTTATTCTAGCATTTTTTTAAACTTTCTACTCGTTCATTCCAAAATTCCTTTTATTTACTACGAACGCCTACGAACGAAAAATTTCCTTTTATTTGTGTTTCTAATTACTATAATGGTTCTAAATAGTGGTGAACGTAATTTGTTAAAATATAAGGTAATAACATTCTTTAAACAAGAAAAAAATGAATGGGAACTAATTATTTCAGTGAGCACTGAAAGTGATTATAGCAACAATGGAGTAATGATAGTGATACAGATATGAGTGATTCGATGACCACGGCGCGGTAGACATCATAACGGTAGACGGCGACATTTTCGAAGTGAACGAGTAGTATTGTCTACTTTTGTTACATTAATTTGGTAAATGGTAACACTAAAATTCTATTGAGTTCTGTGTAGTGATATGCCGAGTCAGCTATTTTCGGTATTCGAGTTTTCTGGTACTCGTTAAAAAATAAACGAGTCGAGGACTCGGGAGGCACTCGAATACGTGTATGAGTATTCGAAAATTTAATAGAACTCGAATCGTTTTAAGTGATGTAAATAATAAAACATAATCATTGTCATTTTAATAAAATAGGGAGTTAGGAACTAGAAAGGAACTATACTGATTTACTTATTCAGCTTTCTATAAAATAAAAAAGAATATCATACCTATATTCATAAAATTTACGAAAAAACTGTAATCTCTGCTTCCAAACATAAATACTTTCCTCGGTAGGAATAAATGCGGTAAAGGTACAGTACCTCTGAATTCTGTTTAATGTCTATATTTATGTAACTGAAAACCAATGATTGGGATCGTAATTTTATCCATCCAAGCTTTTGAATACACTTAAATAAGTATTATTAATATTATGTCGTCCTGCAGCCGGTCGAAGGTATTAACAAGTACATTCTTGTCGTAATTTGAGTACCCGACGAAGGATTCGAATACCATGAACTACTCTAAACTCGTATTCGAATCCCGTTTATCCAAATCCTATTATCTAAGTAGTAGGATTAGGAGTATGTGAGTACTTACTAAAGTATTCTGTATTTGAAGTTCAAATTTTGAACGGCCTGCCACCTGACTCGGCGTCGGGAACGGGGCACATCACTACGTTTGAGACTTGAGTTATGAGTAACTTCTGAGTGCTTCTGAGTTTTAAATTTCTAAACTTCTATAGGTAGAAATATAATTAAAATTAAAAATAAATAAAATGTCTTAATTATTAGGTACATTATATTGTATAAAAATATACTTTAATTTTTAATATCTAACAGAAACAACATTTGAAGAAGTATTCTATTTTTTGTGAATTGTTTCGTCGCAAGTACATAGTTTGCTGTTAATATTATTATTTGAATCTAACTAATTATAACAAAAATCAAGAAATGTCTTCTCTGCAACCGATACAAGCCCTAAACTTAGGTATTTACCTATTATAAACTAATAGTATTTACTTTTAATTATTTTCGGGTATGTGTATGTATGTCTATTAGAAACTACACGACTTCTTGGATTTCGAATGTGTGCCAATCTCCTCTCACTTAGAATACTAACAATATAATATTTACAAATCTGAAATCAGATTACAAATTCTTGGAGACATCCCTACTTTTTTTTTAAATACTATAAATGTTAATGTTTGTTTGTAACACTTTCACGCCAAAACTACTCAACCGATTATCATGATGAAACTTTGTACACATATTCTTAGAGGTATTAGAGAGGATATAGGATACTTTTTAATAAAAAAAAAAAATATTTTTTACAGAGGGTAAAAAATTATTTTAGCAGAGACGAATTCTACGCAGACGAAGTCGCAGGCAGAAGCTAGTGTTTATATATTTATAATATTATTATGTGTATCTGTAATGTTTTGTAGAATGAATTCACCACACTAAATCATTCATGATTAAGTTAACATTACTTACCTATTAGTAAATATACCTAAATTATTGTATATATAATACATTTATACATTTATATTTATAAGTAAAGTACAGCAATTCTAGAATACTGAACATTTTATTTGCTATGTTAACTTTATTAAAAGAAAGTTATTATGCATATAATATAATCATATTCAATAATCAATATTTTAAATAAAATTAAGAAATCTCAATATTTGACAAGGCATAATATGGATTATGCGTTAAAATTGCTCATATAGACCATGTATGTATGATTTAAATTACTATAATAACTACATCCAATTAGTATAATATGTATGGTCTTATAAAAATATCAAAGAATTGTGTAGCACTTTAGATAAAAACTCACACGAAATCACATTAATGCAGAAAGCTTTTGCAATATTCTATTTTACCCTGGGTTTCATAGATTGAAATTGATAAAGCAGGTGCCAATGACAAATAAACTTGTTAACAGTCAAGAATGTTTTAAGAATGAAAAATGTATTACTTTTCTTCTGGCTTCAGGAAAAGATAATTTGAGATTATACTTTTTTTATAAATATAATATGATAAAACTGCCTTATTATCTGGCATGCATATGATTGGAGATGCCATCTACAATCATATGCATCTCTAGGTTTAGCTTGAGTGGCCAATAGTTTATAAAAAAAACATTCATAATTTTATATATATTTTTATTAAGTTCGACTTATGTTTACTTACTTTCCTCTCAAAGTATTAATTACTTATTCATGAAAGAATTTTCTTTTTTCAGACTCGGTCAAGCAGCAAGCATTCATTAAGTACTTCAATTCATTACCTGAGGTAAGGAACATCATAAATATATCTTATTCCTAAGTTATTTGTTAATATACATTAAAAAAAAAGAACTCAAGTCTTTTTAAACCAAGATACTACTGTGTCCTTCGCATTTGAAAATTTACTTCCCACAGATTTCCAGAAGCCTGGTTTATCTGTTGCTACTTCTTCTGGGGAAGGAACCTCATCTTTATGCTGTGATAATAACTGATTTTCAATTTTGTGGTTCTTGTGTTCTACTGAAGTGTGATCAATATAGGTGTGCATAGAATTTGGGAATTTAGCAGTTTGTTCTAAATCCTGATCAGCTTTATTGTAATCTACAGGGTGCCAAGAATTTTGTTGTTCTAAATTTATCATAGACTGACTTTCCCATTGATCATTACTTCTTCCCAAATGCTCCAATTGAGGTTCCAGAGCTTGGTTTTGTTGGTTGTCATTATTTTTAAAATTTGCAAAATTTTCAAGTTGCTGAACTTCACTTTGTTCAAAATTGCTGCTGGGCTGCCAAGAGTTTTGAATTTGTTGTCCCAAATCAAGGTGTTCACCGAAATCTTCCAACTGTTGTTCTGTATTTTTCTGTGTGTCACTGGGCTCCCAAAAACTTTCAATTTGCTGTCCCAAATCAAAGGAGTTTTGAAGGGTTTGTCCAAAATCTTGTGATTCTTGGTCTGTTATCTGCTGATCTATTTCAAATGGTGATGGCTCGACATTACTTTCAATAATTTGTTGATCACCAGAAACAGAGGATTCTCCCTTTTGTTTATTTGCTTGTTCAGTTGTTTGTGATAATTCTTTATTAAAATTATAAGTATTATGATATTCAGTTTCCTTATATTCCATGGTTTTGAGAGTAGTCGTCATATGTTCACTTTTTTGAGTACTTAATGATGCTAAAGTATTTTCATGGTTTTCAAAAAATTGATTAAATGTCTCATCAGTACTTTGTTCTTTATTATTAATAGGTGAAAAAGCATTATCAGTATTTTGTTTGGGTTTTGTTAAACTAAGGGATTCTATATCCTCTGGCGTTTTATAATGTTTATTGGCATGGCTGGGTCTATAAAAAAGATTTTCATTTTCAGTATCTTCATTTTGTTCTTTTGTTTCATCTGCTCCAATGTCTCCGCGGCCAAGATCTGAGTTTGATTTAGAATTATTGTTAACTTTATTTGTTATAGGAATGTTTTCTATATTCTGTATGGGTTTCTTTGGATAAATGTTGAAAGGAGTGACTCTTGGCTCATCCCTGGAATTAGCAGTAGAGGCTTCTTCCACCTTCTGAGTAGAAAATAAATTAAAATTGTTGTAATCATGACTGACGTGAGAATTCTCCCATTTTGATTGACTCCAGTCCAGATATGATGATTGTGAATTGTAAGCTGCATCTTCATCTCGGGCCTTATTATCCTTGTTTAAATTAAATCCTCCTTGGCTGTCTAAGTTATCTAACTTATTCCACACACTTTCCAGAGGTGATGATTTGTGATTGGTGTGTCCATTATCATTATTTTGGTTTTCAGTTACATCCAAGTTTACATTATGATGATTATAAAATGTATTTGTATTTGATGAAACTGAGATTGGTTTATTAATCTCTGCTCCACCATTTTGGTTATTTGATTTATTTTTATTAAGTATGTCAAACATAGTCGCAATTAATTGGTTTTGTATTTGTAATTGTTGTTGCAACTCTTGATCACTTTCCTTTTGAAAATCCACATTCGCGAAAGTTTCTTTTTGGTCATTATTTTGAGATATTTCTTGATAATTGAAATTTTGTTTTTGGTCCCAAAAACTGTCGTCTTTATTCACCTTCTGTTCCTCAGTTCCTTCATATTGGTTGAATGTTGGTATAAGAGCTAAACTCTCTTCATTCATATTTTGTTTATGAAATGGTTCTAAATCATATTGAGTTTGTTGCGGTGTGTCTCTTACTAAAATTTAAATTATGAATTTTAATTCATAAAAAAAAAACTATTAATTAACTGGGTTAGTCTGTATTAATTACACATAATATTATGATATAAATGAAAGGTAAATCGAAAATGAAATGCAGTGTTATTTTAATTAATTGCTTATAATTCTAACATAGGATACAATTATTTTTAATAATAATGTAGTTCAATTAGTATAGCATGTAGATGACTCAGTCTTGTCTGTTAACACGAATTACACTAGACCTACTTACTTGGTAATTGTTCATTAAACTTTTCTAATTTGTCCCAATTATTTTGTGTTTCTTGGCCAACATTAAGCTGTTCTTGTTGAAAATCTGATTGTGTTTGTTGACCTAAAAGCTCTAGGTTATCCCATTCATTTTGAGTTTGTTGACCAAGATCGTGTAAGTTATCCCATTTGTTTTGAGTTTGCTGTCCTAAATCTTGTAAATTGTCCCATTTACTTTGTGTTTGTTGTCCTAAGTCTTCTAATTTATCCCACTGGTTTTGAGTTTGTTGTCCTAAATCTTCTAATCTATCCCACTGATTTTGAGTTTGTTGCCCTAAATCTTCCAAATTATCATATTGTTGTTGTTCTTGGTTATGTGTGTGACGATATCCAGGATCAGCTGAACGGGCTACACGAATTTGACCATTTTCGTCACAGTCGACACCATTTTGTGAAAAACTGTGGTGGTCTTGATTATAGAGGGAGCCATATTGACGCGATGAATAAGCGCCTTGATTGGCAGATGCAGAAACAAGTTTTTGAGATGTTTGTCCACTAAATACACCGCCTGCCGGCTTTATTACGTACGGGTCGCCGCGCCTTTCCCATGATTTATGATATGAGTAGGAAGATTGGTAGCTTTTCGGCTTAGAATTTATGTCTTCTACTAAGTCATTTGCATCAACCACTGATTCAGAGTTTTGAGATCCGAGGGCGTATAAATTTGAGTGTGCCGCTGCCGCTGCATTTTGTGTTTGAGATTCATAACGATATTTTGATTTGTTAACTGCTGACTTTGTGTTAGCAGTATAACTGTTTGATTGGGCTACATTAGCGCTATTGGAATTGGCAATATTGGCGCTACTAGAGTGAGCGAGGCTCGAATCTAATGCTCTGCTCGAATCTAATGCACTGTACTGATTTTTCGCATTTTGCAATAAAAGTGAATCATCATAGAGCTCACTATTTTTCGGGAACGGATTTTCTGTTGGTATAGTAGCAACAGGTTGAGTGTTGTGTTTTTCCCACTCCTTTCGGTAGCTGTACGAAGATTCGTAATGTTTTGGTTTATTGTAATATATCGTATCTGGCTTTGTATAAACATGACTATCGCTATTGCTTAGTTCCTCAGCTTCGGAATGTATACTGTTTTGGGCATATGATGCCGATCTTAGCTTAGAAGCATCATATACTGGAGCAACGGGTATAGTCACAATTGATCCGGGTCTCATTACGACTCTTATTGGAGTATCCGTCACTCGCCTGCCATAAGTATTAGAATCGTAGACGTTGTGTAGATTTGCATCGTATTGTCTTTGATCTTGACTACCGCCTTGATAATATTTGTAATCACCGCCAGCAGCTGCTTGGCTTCCAAAGCTACGTTGGTTATTAATGTTATGCAAATTATCAGCGTGCGTGTAATCAGTAGAATGAAGTCCAGAATAGTCGGCAGATTGATATCCAGAGCTGTGCTTAGAACTCTTAGTGTAACCACTACTATAACCAGCGTTTTGGGCCGCTACACCCCTGTAGCCAGCATTTTGAGATGTTAAAGATGAATGTGAGAGTGAGTCATCAATTGAGCCACTTTCCTCGAAATTTCTACCTTTGAGGTTACTGACATCGTAGTTTCCGGATCCAAATATGCCCCTTGATTTGGCAGATGTGTAAACGCTTCCCGTCCTTGTTTTGGCTCCTTGGCCTAATTCTCCTTCAACTTGTCGTACAGCAGTACTCATTTGGTGCTGAGCTAATCCATCCATGTTATGTGCTCGTTCGTAATTACCTCCCATATTTCCTCTCTGGGAACCGTAGAATCCAGATTTTGTGCCGTCATCTGAAGAGCTTCTTGAATATTGAAAATCCTCACTTTCCTTGTACATTTCGGGCTTCGCAAGGGCAAAAGCCCACACAGAGGCTATTAATATAAGGCGCCTCATCGTGGACGTTCAGTTAGATTCTGTAAATTAAAAAAGATTTTCTTTATAACTTCAATTAATTAATAAAAAGAAATTAAACATTTGTATATAATGATTTATAATTTTAGTTTATAGTACCTAAAAATTTGCAGGAAATTTTTTGTCGAATTGTTTCGGACTATATAAATAACAACAGCTGTAGGTATATACGACAATTCATGCTAATCAATATTTCATTTCATTCCAAATAGTACAGTTACTGTAACTTATTTTTTAAATAACTTTCTTTAAAGAAACAATAAAGATTTTATTAATTTATTTAATAATTTGAACTACGAAATATTATATAAAAACATTTTGTATAACTAAATTCCCGAGTCTCCCATTGTCATAGGGCAAACACATTTCTGTGTTTCACTGATATATAATTTTCGTTACAGGCAAGTAGATCTTATGTGCCCAGACCGAACAAAACATTTTTTTTAAATCTTGTTTCCCCAGGAATCGAGCCTGAGACCTCCGATTCTTAATGCATGTTTGTAAATTACACTGTTAAGCTCTTTTTAAAACTATAAAATTAATTATATTTTCTAGTAGAAAAGTCTTTCAAAACAACTTAAATTTAGTACTTACATAAAAAAATATAATACACCGTTTTTTAACACAATCAACTAAAAGAAGCAAGCACACCACAATGCTTACGTACGTACTGACATTGCTCTCGAATGAGACGAGAATTTATTTAGCTTTTAATATTCTATCGTCTCTGAGATAACCCTCTGGCCGGTCATGACTGATCTTTTATTCTCAGAAAAGCGAACATGCAAAATACGACATTTGTATAAGTGTCGCACATAGAAACCTTGGCAAAATATATGACAGCATATTTATTTACGTTTATGATTGATACCTGAATCATTATTAGGTGGCAATAACTATTATATTATACTTATGTGTGTTTGTTCTTCTCAGTAATAGAGACTTTTTTTAACTGAAGCTATGCTTAATAGTTTATAGTAAGCTATCTTGTTATTGCGTATCATTTTTTTGTGAAAAATATATTTATTTACTTACTAGCTGCCCTACGCGGCTTCGCACGGCTACACTAATGAAGAAAATTTGCCTAAAATCTCTACAGTAGTAATAAATGAATTGCAGTTACAATTTCCAATCTTCTATGTTATGAAGAAATGAAAATTAATCTGTCAATAAGTTTTAAGATCTCCCTACCTAGATCCTACTGTCTTCAATCACTTTTTTCTATAGAAACGTTTTTCACGAAAAATCGTACTATTTTTTAAGTTTTCTTTCATACAAACCTTGTCCTGACAGTTACAAAAACAACAAAGAATGAAATAGCCAAATAGATGCAACCGCTTAAAAGTGATTCGCGGATTTATTTATATTACATTTAGATTACGGGTCTTTTTTTAAATATTATTAATTTCAAACAGGTACCTAATAATGTCATTTTTTTAATTCTCTAAGACATAAATAAGTTTTGCAGTAGCTTCATTATTTTCCTTAAGTTTTAATAAATCATACAAAGTGATCGATAGTGTGACATTGCTCCTGTTTTAAATCTAGGTCGTTTAATCAAGAATGTCTTCGGAAAAATAGTAATTTATCCTCCTTAAGAAGTATATGTAGGTATTAAAATATTAAAAAATATATAAAAAAGAACTTTTAAAGAAATCGAATATCCATTTTTATAAATAGGTAAATTTGGTTTTTTATACTTTTTCTTATTTAAACTAAAATCAAGTTACACATTAAATAATTAGAAATTGATAAATCCCTCAAGTATTACAATTTTTTATAATTAGGTAGGTGTTTTACCCCTATCCCATTTGATGGAAAGGGCTGATGCTATCTAAGGTAAAACACGCCGACCTAGAAAAAGCTTATTAACTCAGTTGGATCTGGGAAGACGTTGCACTCCTACGAAAATAATCCTATTAAAATTAAAACAATCTTAAATTTCATTTTTTTATTATTCTTCCAGAAACCACCGACAACAGTTCGGATCTTCGATCGCAATGACTACTACAGTGTCCATGGTTCAGACGCTACGACCGCGGCAAAGGAGGTGTTCTCATCAATCTCCAACATCAAAAAGATGGGTATCGAACCTAATCGTCAGGATTATCTAGTGCTGTCGAAAGGGAACTTTGAAATACTAATACGGAAACTATTATTGGTAATTTATGCTTACTTTACTAAGCCGTAGTAGTAGTATTACGTTACCTTATTTTAACAGTACTGTCTGTTTTCATCTTTTTGTAATGGTTCAAAGGCTTAACTCACTAAGTATAATTTTGCTTCTATTGCTTATTTCAAGCGTACATCTACGATAAGAAATTACTAAGTAAGTATTTCGCTTCATAGTTGGACCTTTACGTTACAAGCATTTTTCTGTCGATAGTTGCACTCTGATCTTTGATCTCAAAATTGAAAAATATTTAATATTTTTAAATTTTAAGATAACCAGAAAAACGAAACATAACCCAAGTGCAACTATCGACAGAAAAATGCTTATAACTGTGTTGTTACCCTTCGCACATGGCTGTTTTCTGCAGAACTAGGTCCAGTTTTGTTTTGGCCAGCAATAGTGACAAAATTTATTTTTATTCAGAATTCCACTTAGTGAATTTTACCTTTGAACCGACGATATCATGTAAGTATATAAAAAAATATTATAATTATTTTTAATTGTGAACACATTAAATAGATAAAAAACAGTTTAATAAACAAATACATACACATTTTGTTATCTTACAATGTATTTAATTCTGAAATGATAGGTAATCAAAGTTGAGAGTTGTATCAAAATCTCTTTCATTATAATACTTTACTTTTACTTTTATTCGATTTTAACTGGCGTTTGAGTACAGAAATAACTCGACTTACACGAATCCAGAGTTACAAGATTTTCGAATCTCTTCGTTTCGTCATTTGTTTGAGCGTCACACAACTCTTGATAATCGACTATTAAACATTTTTTGAGATTATTTGAGATTTTTTTAAAACATTTTTTGTATACATTTTTGGTTTCTTTAACTTCCGGTCCCAATTAAAAATAATTTAATTTATAGATATATTGTATAGGTGATATTATACCCCGACTTACAAACAAGTTACGCGGTTATTGCTCAATCCCACCTATCGTGTAATATCGGTGTTAATATTATATATGTATCTGTAATACTGTATACAAAATAACTTGTTACATATTTATTCGCATTTAGGTTCGTCGTTATAGAGTGGAAATATACGTCTCAGAAGGATTTAGTAAGAATGAATGGGTACTCAAGTACAAAGCTTCACCGGGATATTTGTCTCAACTGGAAGAAGTATTAGGAGAAGGCTTCGGTGCTGCCAATGATAATGGCCCTTGTTTGATTGCTGTGAATATTAAGACTGATCCCGTTACAAAGGTGAAATTTCAAGCAAAATGTTTTTCCTTCCTATAAACTAATCAAGAGTAACATTAATTTTTCTTTCGACAATTTATTTCCTTGCTATCAATTACGTGACATTAACTCCACACAAGGGTAATGCTCGTGGTCAGTAGTCATATGAATACAAAAATAAATAAGGTACTGATAAAAAAAACAAACAAACCAAATAATGTAATATGTAGTCTCGATATTTAATAGATGTGTTGTATTTACTTAATTTTATAATACAGACAGTTGTTCAGTAAGCATTGTCACAGGCATGAAATCATTAATCTTGCCATACACAAAGGCACCTCATTCTAATTGAATTACTATTAATTCAGCAATCCGTGCCGTCCCTAAGAAAATATAATCATTAGCGAAGAGCTAATGATTTTTACAGTAGGTACCTACATGTTATTTCAAAGATGTGTTTTAAAAAAGTAAATTATTCAATAAATATTATTGATGAATAATCTCTAAGTATCTCCACAAAATGAACACATAATAAACACGTAATTAATAATAATAAAATCCAATAGGTATATTCATTTAACTCTTGCCACACATTTTCCTCAGTCTTCTTGAAATCCATTGAGGTTTTTGGGTTGCTGATGACTGATTGAAAAATAAATCCAAAAAAAATTACGACGTACATATAAAAATGGATGACAATCTGTATTCTTGGATTTTAAGTGTTCAAAATTCAAGATAGAGGATCCAATACGCTACGGTATCGGACTGCAATTTGAAAAATAAGAAAATGTCATTCGGTGGCTTGCTATGTTCATAAATTTGTATTTATAGTTAAATTAACGATAATAGAAATAATATTCAACTCGACTCCCTAAACCAGTGCTTATTAATAAACTCAAAAATGGTTACAAAACAGGTGGCACAAAGGGGCTTACGTCGGTTACATCTTGTAAACTGAAAACAACAGAATGTATCCAAAACAAATAATTAAAAATATTTATCTCTATAACTTTAAAAATAACGGATATCTGAATACAGCAAGGCAATAGCGGTCAATGTTTGTGTGTATCTAAACTTGACCATGATTGCTGATACGCTCTTGGGATCTTGACCCGGTGTCAAACCCGATTCACTAGAAGCGCAGATAACACGTCAATGCAAACATAACATTAACTGTTTCCTAGAATAATAATTCTAATAACTTTTTATTTTTTTATAGCTTAGCGTTTTCAATCAAAATAATTGTCATCAGAATTATGTATTTACTATTTTCAATATATTGATATTATTTTCAATATATTATCGGCCTTATTCACAAACGTATTATAAGTTTGATATAGTTAAAATATGTTTTGTTTCGCTCTATCTATACTATATTACTAGGTACATAGTATAAAACAAAGTCGCTTTCTCTGTCCCTTTGTATGCTTAAATCTTTGAAACTACGCAACGGATTTTAATGCGGTTTTTTTAAATAGATAGAGTGATTGAAGGGGAAGGTTTATATGTATAATAATAACAGTTTTTCTGTAGTGTATTTAGTATCAGCATTGCACCGGTGCGAAGCCGGGGCGGGTCGCTAGTAATATTAATTATTATTTAGAGTATTGATAAAGATGGGGTTTTATACACACAAGAAATTGTCTTTAAATTATTGTTAATTATAAAGAGGAAAGATTTGTATTTTTGAATTTTTGTATGTTATGAATAAACTTAAAAACTACTGGACCGATTTTAAAAATTATTTCATAATTAGAAAGCTACATTATCAGCGAGTAACATATTTTTTGTGTATAGTACATCTACATTGCATCCGTGTGAAGCCGGAGCGCGTTGCTCGTAGAATATAAAAAGTCTACAGAACGAAAGAAACAAAACATTTTAACTATATCAAGCTTATAATACGTTTACGAATAAGGCTGTAGGTCTTTAAATCTGAGTAATCTTACGAAACAATACCTTTAGTTCGGTTGCATATTTTGTCTAGTAAAATTATGTATTTTAACGAATTTACTACACTGAGGGGGGGAGTAACATCATTTGAGAGGGCAAGGTCGTTGTCGGGGCTGCGGTAGGCTGCGAAAGCTATCCCGGGTCCCGACCTAAGAGACGACGAGTGGAACACCATGGGGTTTAGTCGGTAGGCTCGTGGTCGCTTTGACTCTTCGGACCCCGTGACCCGTGAGTCCGGCATCGCCCGTCGATTCCCCCGAAGACGATGGGGATCACTAATGATTCCCCATGTCAAAAAAAAAGAAAAAAAAGGACTTTACATTGTATGAACAGTTTTTTAAAATTCTCAATTTCAGGGTCGTCTCTTAGGAGTAGCGTGCGTAACAGCTAATGACTATCAGATGTCGGTGTCTGAATTTACTGATGATGATTTACTGACGCAACTGGAGACTATTACGGTACAAATGGCGCCATCTGAATGCATCGTGCCGCAGACGGATAATAATGATGTGAGGAAAGATACAATATTATTGAATATTATACCTTAGTAACGATTATTTTATATTCTATAAAAAAAACATCAAGCCCTTTCTGAAAATATTTGTAAATATTTTTTTTTATCTATTTACCCGCCTGTGGTAATAAATAATAAATTATTTATTCCTTATCAAAGTGTGTTTGTTGCCTTTAACACCGAATGTCTCAGGTTCGAATCCCGAAGAAACAAGATCGTACTATTTGCCTGAAAAATGATCAGTGAAACTAACACAGAAATGTGACTCGGGAACAACCCCATGGGACTCGGGAATTTATTTTAACTATTCGAAACTTTACTATCTACTTACGGAAATGTATTAAAAACATTGTGTTAATTAATTTTAATTATATATATAATATAATAAGTTATTTTTCAGTACAAAGCGCTTATAAAAGTAATGGACCGGGCTAACGTAACAGTGACGAAATTGAAAAAGAATGATTTCTCCACCGAAGGGCTAATACAGGACTTGAATCGTCTTTTAAAGTTCAAAGAATCTCAAACGCAAGACGCGAATACCTTCCCCGAGACGAGGTTGAATGTCGCCATGTTGAGTCTGTCTGCTGCTATCAGATATACGTCGCTTATTACCGATGCCACTAACTTTGGAAGGTAAGTGTTCTTAATATTGTCTTTTATTAACGCGAGTACACATTTAAATAAAATACTCTATACCGGATTAAAACGCGATTTTTTATTTATATTGCTTAAATTTTTTATCACGACGTTTCACTTATACGCTTATACGCTTATTACCGATGCCACTAACTTTGGAAGGTAAGTGTTCTTAAAATTGTCTTTTATTAACGCGAGTACACATTTAAATAAAATACTGTATACCGGATTAAAACGATTTTTTATTTATATTGTTTAAATTATTTATCCCGACGTTTCACTTATACGTCGCATATTACCGATGCCACTAACTTTGGAAGGTAAGTGTTCTTAAAATTGTCTTTTATTAACGCGAGTACACATTTAAATAAAATACTGTATACCGGATTAAAACGATTTTTTATTTATATTGTTTAAATTAGTTATCCCGACGTTTCACTTATACGTCGCTTATTACCGATGCCACTAATTTTGGAAGGTAAGTGTTCTTAATATTGTCTTTTATTAACGCGAGTATCACACATTTAAATAAAATACTGTATACCGGATTAAAACGATTTTTTATTTATATTGTTTAAATTATTTATCCCGACGTTTCACTTATACGTCGCTTATTACCGATGCCACTAACTTTGGAAGGTAAGTGTTCTTAATATTGTCTTTTATTAACGCGAGTATCACACATTTAAATAAAATACTGTATACCGGATTAAAACGCGATTTTTTATTTATATTGTTTAAATTATTTATCCCGACGTTTCACTTAGGACGACTTCAATAGAATCTTACATAGTTGAGGAGTCTTTTAATAATTTAATTTACATACCTTTTACTATAACTTGCGTTTTATTAAGCTTATCATGAGATGACATTGATGATCTCTTGCTTATGTAGGAAATGAAATTATAAATACGTTAGGGAATATTTAATAACAATTGTTAATTACAATTACGCGCCAATGCGCGTGCTTCTAGAAACATCTATAAATAATAAAATCTATTGCAATAACATTTCCTAGACTTGGTATTATCAGCTAAGTTCAAACGTCCGCAATTGAGTATTGATAAAGATGGGGTTTTATACACGCAAGAAAATGTATTTAAATTATTATTTATTTATTTATGACTCATTTTTTATCTGCTCTGTCTTCAAAAAATATGTTCAGTATAGTTAAAAAGTACAAGCTATATTGCTATGCTGCTGTTTTTAATTGAAAATAATGTTATTCAATATTCAGACCTTTAATAGAAGTATATTGAATAAAATAAGAACTAAGACTAACAGTTAAATTAATAATTATAACTAAGACTAACAAAAAACTAACAGTTAAATTAATAATTATAACTATAGTTCGAATTGTAGTCTTAAATACGCTTTTATTTTCTTTTCTCATATTTGATTATCATTTTTAATCGACTTCAAAAATTTATTTAATATATTAAACTTTTTTTACTTAAGCTTATTTGTTTTGTTTTTCCTATGATTGATGTTTGGTCTGGAACCTCTTAATTTTCTAAGTATTGTTTATTATAATATTCAATACTTAAGGCAATAAAAACCAAACGAATTCATAACATATTATTGTAGTTTGCTTTGGCTTTTCATAACGTCTTTGTTACATCTTAAAAGATTTGTTATTTCTCTCTGGTATCTTGCCTGTAAAGAAAAATTATTAGTGAAACAAAGAAATTGGTCTGCCCCATGCCCCACTAGGGGACTCGGCACTCCTACCGATAACGTGACGTCATATCTTTACGTTGACGGGCTCGTTGGCGCTTTCGGTAGAACACCTGCCGTGCGCATAGATGGGTCGTGGGTTCGAACCCCACCGGGACAACATGTTTATAATTTTTCTGTAAGCATGTTTTCCCCATTTCGGGCATTGATCGGGTGGGAGGAATATCGAAATTCCGACCGGGTAACGAACCACCGTTCATAGATGGAAAATCCGTGAAGTGCACATTGTGCGTTTCGGTTTCAGTCTGGATTTCCGAATGCTCGAAGTAAAAAAAGTAGATCGACAGCGCATCATTGACTAATTTTCTGTGGCTGAGGTATCTACCTACCATCAAGTGAACGCTCGTTTGTCGATATCTAACATATAAAAAAACTAGTAATTATTTTCATAGTTTGATATTTATTTCAGATTTCGACTAAACTTAATACAGGCGGAGTGTTACCTACATCTAGACGCAGCCGCTCTGAGCGCACTGAACGTGTTGCCGGAGCTCGGGGACTCCACACACTCGCCCGCACGGAGCTTGTACGGTTTGCTCGATAGATGTCGCACGCAACAAGGGAAGCGGTATGTTCGCAGTAACTACTATAACCGTTTATTAAATAAGGGCGAAATATAATATAAATTGCACTTTTTTACCTCTTAAATACTGTTTTTATTAGACGTAGTTCTAACAATGTACTAATACTTAATTCCAAGACTGAAAAGTGAACATCTGCAGGGCTATTGCGTAAATTTGACACTTATAGTGATCAACTGAGTTTGGTTGTACACCGAGATTTGATGTCAACTGAAAATTGAAAAAATTCGTATTGTCTATCTTATTGAGTGGACATCATGTTACGGTGTCTATCGCTTACGCCGTAGTCATCACTATTTTTTATCGACATTATACGGCTAAAATGAAGTGTGATGTTGGAGCGTATAATGTATACAAATCTTAGACCTCTTTTTTTTTCGTCTTATAGTTCGATGGAGCACTTAATAGTTGACATGTTTATTGTTAACACATTTGGCGCCAGATACATTTTTAAAATCGGAGTATTTTGTTATTTGTTTTGTGAATTGTGAGTGTTTGTGTCAATTGATTCGAGTAACGACGCGTTTTCAGTGGTGATAATAGTTAACAATATTACGTAAAAACGAATAACGTAAGTAATTTAATCTTATTTTGTTCGTGTTTGTTTTCATATTACAAATTCCAATAAATAATGAGCCTCACATTTATAATAATAATTAGTACGTATATAATCTAAGTTTGAGGCTCACACGTAAACATTTTAATTATTAAAATTAAAATTTTACTTACTTATAGTATATATAATCTACCAAACAGAAAACATGATAAATTATTTTAATTTTTGGTATTATTTATCATATAGATGGCTCCTAAGAGGAAACTTTCTCCGCGACAATTAGAGTTGCTGGTGGAGTTTGCGGAGAGTCACCGTGATATAGCATTAGGCCGTTTCTCTGGCGGGCCACTTGCTAGCCAGAAAACAAAGAAAGCTTGGGAAAGTGTAGCGCTGCAGCTAAATGCCGTTGCTGAGGGGGCTACCAAAACACGCTAGTGATCAATGGCGCAGAGTAAGTTAATATTTGCCTTCTGTAGGTATAATATGTATTTTTAATCTATTCATCACTTCCCTCACATACATATCTAATATAAAATCATTTCATACCTATATTAAATTACTAAGACTGTGTTTGTACGTATACTCTTGCATACTTAACATAAATCAATGTCAAACCACTTGAGTTCTGGGACATAATTTTCAAGACCTCTCTTATAATTCATACATAAACATTTTTAACATAAATTATAGTCATATGTAATTATATTGTTTTGTAATATAATAATTCATTCGATTTATTATAATTTAATATACTATAAACCAACAGCAACAGATGAATCAACCACCTGCTACCACAAGTAGCAAAAATAAAACACCAAAGACAGGTTAGTAGTTTAATAAGTATTTAAATTATGTATTTTGACGAATTAGAATATTTACTCATATATTCTAAAAAAAAAAGTAACACATACAAACTAAAGTTAAAAATAATCTATACTAATATTATAAAGAAATAAAGTTTGTGAGGGGTAATCTCTGGATCCACCGATTTAAAAAATTCTAATGAGAAAGCTACATTATCAGCAAGATTTTTGTGTTGCACATCTACATTGCATCCGTGGCGTGTTTCTAGTAGTAAATAGTTGAACCAACTACAACAGTAAAATGGATAGTTATTTGATAATATTTTACAGTTACTGCTTTCTTATTTTTCAGCTCGCCGCCGTGATGAGAGAGTACCCCGAAGGGCATACGACCTCAAAACAAGACCTATCGTAGAGGAAAAACGTCAAGCAAATGCTATGGAATCAATAGCTTCCACACTGCTTAGAATACATAGTGATATAAGTACTTTTTTAAATAAAAAATGAGTTGAATAGATGTGCAATACCGCGTTTACCGTTATCTATTTTCTTTAAAGGCAATAAGGTGATCATTTTAGTTACTTTTTAATCCAATATTGTAATCTTATTTAGTATATACCTACGTATAATATAAAGCATGTTCAAATTTGTATGCAATTACAGTAAAATTATTAAGCCAGATGCTGTTAGAAAGAATATTTATTTTATAAGAAGTTATTTATGTACATTTTTATTTTCATATGTATGAATCAATCGTTGTAAAAAATGCTCTCCAAGGTGTGTCACACTAAAATTTATTAATTGATCTAAATTAATTTATTATTTTTTAATTGTAAGGTGTTTTTATATACATACTATAATTTTAGTAAATAATAATATGATTAAGTTGTAAGCTATAATAGCTAAAGCTTTCATTTACTCTTGTTTTTTTTTATAAATATTAAGATTAAGATAACTAGCTTCTGCCCGCAACTTCGTCTGCGTAGAATTAGTACTACGGGTAAATTATATTATCCGAGATGATTTTTCATCAATCTCCTTATATTTTAATATTCTGCTCGCGGCTAGATAATAATATAATATATATTAATCTTTCAGTGGTCGTTTTATTCTTAATAAATTACGTTTCCTTTCTTCTTCCGCAAATTGAAGTAAAATAGCACGAACCATAATTTACTATTAATAAATACCACACACTTTAATAACTCTTCACAGTTAAAGCTAAATTTTAAGAACTGAGATTGAGCTTTTTGCTTTTGATATCTACTTAACACTGTCAAAAAAAAGTATTTCTAACGCAACTATTCCTTGTAAGTTAATTGTAGTCTTTGATTATTCAGTAATAATTCATAAGAAACTACTAAAAGCTAGTGTTCATCACGAATTAATTGACAATTTAAATGATTATGAATTTGTTGTTCACTATGCTTAGAGAATACCAATTATTTTTATCGATACGAAAACACCTGTCAAAAACCGTAACGGTGACTATCAAGATAATTCGGTGCTCATGACGTCACCTTAGTTGGACACCGAAGATAGATAATACGAAAATCATAGTTTGACAGTTGGTAGTTAAGCACTATACAAAGTGATCATCATTATCTGTTGTCAACTGAGATACGCAATAGCCCTGCTGGTCGTTAATATAAATTTTTGTATGTTTTATAGCATACACTAGGGGAAAATATACTTAATATGAAAACATATTTTACTCTGCCGAGTACAACAGGCATGGTAAACATATCAATGGCCACTAAAAAATATATACATTGGTAAAGGTGCATGGTAAGACACAAACGCGGCCACAAATAACGAGCGAGTAACTCCCGCAGCTTGTGGGTCAGACGCTCAGTGTACGCCAATTGCATAGAAAGTGTATGAAATATCATGTCCGCAACGTGTGGCGGCTATGTTGTGGCCACCTGCAGTGGCACAATGTATGGCAGCGCATATAATAATAAAAAATCTCCCTTTCAGTTTGTTAGCTCAATGGTTACGTCAACCACTGCGCGATATTAACCTTATCAATGAGCGTCTAGACATCGTGGAGCTGTTGGTAGAGAATTCACAACTACGGTTGCAGCTACACGAAGACCATCTACGAAGGATTCCAGATTTGCAAGCGCTGGCCAGGAGACTGACTAGGAAGAAAGCCAATTTACATGACTGCTATCGGATATATCAGGTTAGAAGATTCCCGAAACCCCTGGTGGGGCATGGGTCATACATATTTAGGGTATCTACCTTTTTTGGGACATTTTTATTTTTTTCATTTAGATAGTACAGAAATCTCTTTGAGTACTTAATTTTTAAGTTAGTGTGGATTTTTTAAAGATAAACTACTTTAGAAGTTTATTTGTCTCTGATCATTTTTCTTATAGATGATCAATTGTCATACCTGATCACTACATTTGATGATGATATGATTCTATGATACTAAGTGTATTTTACCTTTGACTCGTCTATTAAGATATTAATAATCAATTTTTAAGACATTGAATTCATCATTATGTATTTTTATGTAAAAATGCATATTATATTAAAACTGAAACTTTATTATGCACACTTCATCCCCCAGGATGGTTTTTGATTATCCGTTTTTTTATAAGGCTAAAGTATAGGAATAACATGTCGACTATCTAATTATAGGTTTTTTTTTCACTAAATCTTAGCTTAGATCTCAACCCCCGGGGGTTAGAACAATATACTACAGTTTGAAATTTAAATCTTTTTAAGTGAGATATATCATATACTATACCAGCTCTATGTACATTTCATGTTAATAAGTTCTCTAAAATTAAATATAAGCTAACCTAATAGGTTTTCTTTAATGTGAAAAACTGGGCAAAGGGTCCACAAGGGGTCCTGATGGGCTCGTTCGGCAGAACACGTGCCGTGCGTATCGATGGGTTGTGGGTTCGAATCCCACCGAGACGACATGTTTATAATTTTCTGTAATCATGTCTTCCGATCGTCTGGTAACTTCGGGCATTGATCGGGCGGGAGGAATATCGAAATTCCGACCGGGTAACCACCGTTCATAGATGGAAAAACCCTGATGTATTACGCGTGTCAGTTTCAGACTATGGATTTCCGAATGTTCGAAGTAAAAAGCAGGTCGACAGCGCATTATTGATTGATGTTCTATGGCTGAGGTATTACCTACCATCAAGTGAACCTCATGCTCGTTTGTCGATGAAGGGAAAAAGGAAAAAATGTTTGGGGACTCCCGGTCAAGACTCTAGGCTCTAGCGAATAGGAAGTCTCTGTGTTGCTATTTTGATGTTGTAATAATTTCCAGGCAATACAAAGGCTGCCAAATCTTCTGCAATGCCTAGCGGAGGCGAACAGCGCGACCGTGCACGCGTCCCTAGCGGAGCCGATATCGGAGTTAAACGACGATCTGGAGAAGTTTCAACAGATGATCGAAGCTACCGTCGACATGGATGCCGTGGATAGAGGTCAAACAATTACTATGTAGTATATTTTTGTGTCAGACTAGCAACACGGGGTGGCTTCGCATGGATGCAATCAAGATCAATTTTTAAAATCGGTCCAGTAGTTTTTGAATTTATTCGTAACAAGTACAAATCTTTCCTCTTTATAATATACTAGCTGACCCGGAAAACGTTGATTTACCATGTAAATAATTTCTAAAAAGCAGGGGTTGGTGATAAAAAAGTAAAAATTTAGGGTTGTATGTATTTTTCACACAAAAATAAAAACAAAAAATTTCGTCCAAAAATTAAAAAAATAATTTTAAGGGTGAACAACCCTTATCACTTAGGGGTATGGAAAATAGATAGTAACCGATTCTCAGACCTACTGAATACTCATATAAAATTTGGTAAAAATCGCTAAAGCCGTTTCGGAGGAGTACGGTTACTAACAATGTGACATGGAAATTTTATATATTAGAAGATTAGGCTGTCATGACGGTGGGTTATATCTCAGCTACAGAACATCAACCAATGATGCGCTGATGCGCTGTCGAAATATTTTGCATTCGAAAATTGATTGATATATAATACTCGGAGTGAGCAGACTTAGGCGTAAAGACAATAGCATAGTTTATTTTTATGGGGCCTACATGTTTACAGAAAAATTAATTAATAATTTATTTATTTATATTTTCATAGGTGATTTCTTAGTGAAGCCATCTTTCGACGACCAACTGCAGGTGTTGCACGAACAGCTGGAGCAGTTGCAGGCGTCCGCTGAGAAGGAATTAAACAAAGCGGCTAGGGATTTGGAAATGGACGCCAAAAAAACTATCAAACTTGAGAATAATCCGCAACATGGGTTTTGCTTTAGGTATATTTGTTAGCTTAACTATCTACTACTTCTTTTGCCAGGATGCATTGGGTTACCTTGTATTCAGATGGATCGCTGGTTTGAATCCCGCCTGGTTTGACATTTTTTTTAATTTTCTGTGTTTTTTCGTGGATGTAATCGTAAAGTGCATATTGCACGGTTCGGTTTCAGATTCCCGAATACTCGAAGTAAAAAATAGTTCAATAGCGTATCAGCGATTGATGGCCTATGCTTTTAGCCATAAAATATCACACAAAAAAAGGGTCAAATATATCGTAAATTGTGTTATTCTAATGGCTCTACTACCTACTAATTAAAATAACATACTAATTAATATTTATTTATTTAACGCATATAGATATATTTATATATCCATCAAAATGCCCATTACTACTTTAGACAAATTTAAAAATAAATGTTAAGAATGGTTTTCTGAAAGTATCAAGTTATAACTTATTAACATTTTATCTCTTTTATGTATTATTGCTGATTTAATTTTTGAATAGGGTAACCCTAAAAGAAGAGCAGGCTCTACGCGGTAACAAGAAATACACAATAATAGACGCAGTAAAGGCCGGTGTGAGATTCAAAACGAACGCGTTGGAGAATATTACTGAGGACTACGGGCAAACTAAAACAAATTACGAGAAAGAACAGGATAAAGTTGTAGCGGAGATTATTGGCATTGCTGGTATGTATGGTAGTTTTAGCTTCCATTTCAAAAATCGGGTTCGTTTCCCGGAAAAACAGAATTAAATATCCATCGAGCATAATAGGCGAGAACACTGAATTGTATGCAAAAAAAAGTTTGATAGCGCATTATTTACTGATATGCTAAGGTACTTACCTCGAGCTCGTGTGTTCGTACTCGCGAACTCGCTCGTAGAGAGCTCTCCCCCCTCCCTCCTCCCTCCCGCTTCTGTCTCTCTCTCAGAGCAATAAGATAATTAAATTAGCAGAGAGAGAGCTCTCTTTGCTCTCCCCTCTCTCTCATCTCTCTTCTTCCTCTCTCTTCTCTCTCTCTCTCCCACTCCAAAATATTTGTTGTTTTTCTTTTTCGTCTTATATACATGAATGTGATCTTTATTATAATTAGCCATTCAAAATCCGCTTCTGTCTCTCTTTTTTCTCTCTCTCTCACCTCTTCTAACCATCTCTTTTAATTTCTCTCTCTGTCTTACTTTTTTTGTACATTTGGTTTACCAGCTGGCTACTCCGAGTGCCTGTTCTGTGTTTCGCTCATCCTGGCTAGGCTGGACGTGTTGGTGTCCTTATAGCTATGGAATTTCCATAAATGTTTCTCCCACTTCTGATCTTAACGAATCACGGCTCCACCTCGAAAATGCTCTAAAAAAAATTCGTCGTTTTTTACCACCTGTATATAGTATTCCAAGTAATATTAAGGAGGCGCAAGGCTTTGGACTCCTAAAAAAAATAAAAAAGCAATTATATAAAATGCATGAAACCTTAGAAAATAACTTGGAGCTTTGTTCTGGCACTCGTCGGCCGCTGCCGCGGCACCGCTCGCTCGTCTCGTGCGCGGTGGTCACCATAACAACATAATCTAACCTAGGTGATGGCTCATTTTATTAATTTCTATGGGATTCCATAGCATGCGCCACCATATTATTGCATGGTACACCATTCCCGAGTGATAAAAAACAGTAGTAAAAAAATGGGAGCTGTTTTAAGGTGGAGCCGTGATTCGACAAAACCATTAATATTTCTACCTGTCTTACACACATTTTTTTTTAAATTCCAGCTGGCTACTCCGAGTGTCTGTTCTGTCTGTCGCACATCCTGTCCAGACTGGACGTGTTAGTGTCGTTCGCGGTGGCCGCGTGCGCCGCGCCCTACCCGTACACGCGGCCGCTCGTCACCGACAGTCTGGACGAATTCGTGTTGAAGGACGTGAGGCACCCGTGCTTGGAAGTGCAGGAGGGGGTCTCGTTTATACCTAACGATGTTGTTTTTAAACGCGGTATGTAAAGGGTTGTACAGTACTCTCTCGCTAATCCGTCTTGATAATCCGACAACTATTATAAATCGTTGATTTTTTATAAGTCACTATAATCTTTAGATTTCTGTAATCCGCCATTATTAAATAAATTTCGGTTCGGTAAACCGCAACGCATCATCTGGTAAAAAGCAAGCCAAATTAGAGCAGTATTTTTACACGGTTGCTGAACGTCGGTGAATCATCCTAAACGTCGGAATAAATAATATAAATAATAAATGAAATGAAATGATAATTGCATTATTTATTATTAGACAATAACGGTCACCCGCAGCTTCTGGCTCGGTCGCAGCCACTCGAGCGCCGTGTTTGCGCAGATGCCCTAAATGTATGAAATATCACGCCCGTAGCTTGTGGCAGCCACCGGTGGCTATGCTGTGGTCGCCACCAGTGGCCATATGTTCGCGTTCCATAAATCTATATATTTAAAGAAAATACTGTATACCGTATTAAAACGCGATTTATTATTAATTTATATATAATAAAAATATATAGATTAATAATATTTATTATTAATTATTATTATTAATCTATATATTTGCAGAGTCGTGTATAATGCACATAGTGACGGGCGCCAACATGGGCGGCAAGTCCACCTGGATGCGGTCGTGCGGCGTTGCCGCGCTGCTCGCGCACGCCGGCTGCCTGGTGCCCGCGGTGGCCGCGCGCGTGCCGCGGCTGCGGGCGCTGTGCGCGCGCGTGGGCGCCGCCGACCGCGAGGGGAAGGGGCAGAGCACCTTCATGCTGGAGATGATCGAGTCGGCCGCCATACTAAGGGTTAGACATCGTTCGTTTGCGAGAATAACATGCCAGGAACCTTTTTTTATGTCAAATATCGACAGACGAGCATGATATTGTCTTTTATTAACGCGAGTATCACACATTTAAATAAAATACTGTATACCGGATTAAAACGCGATTTAGTCATCTTTCTGTCTCGCCGCGACCACGAATGCTGAAAAGCATCCGAAACGTCGGGATAAATAATTTAAACAATATAAATAATACATCGCGTTTTAATCCGGTATACAGTATTTTATTTAGACGAGCATGAGTTTCACTTGGTGTTAGGTGATACCTCGGCCACTGAACATCAGTCACTGAAACCGTAACGCGCAATATGCACTTCACGGTTTTTCCTTCTATAAACGGTGGTCCGTTACCCGGTCGGAATTTCGATATTCCTCCCACCCAATCAATGCCCGAAGTTACTAGACGTGGGGAAAACATGTTTATAGAAAATTATAAAGATGTGGTCCCGGTGGGATTCGAACCCACGACCCATCGATTCGCACGGCAGGTGTTCTACCGAACGCGCCAACGAGCCCGTCAGAACTAAAGTAGTCTATGTCAGGGCTGTCCAAACTAGATGGGATCTAGGCCCAATAAAATTACTAAATTGATTGGGGGCCGCATATTTACAATTTACAAAAAAAATAATAAAAATTGTTAAACGCACTCCTGACTCCTCCCCTCGCGTTGTCTCGCTTGCTCTTACGAGCGAACGGCAATAACGCTCTGAAAGCGGCTGGGTGCGAGAGAGTGCGCGCTATGACTCCAGCGGCAGTGTTCACTCGGATACTAGCAGCGCCATGGTGGCTGGGGTGAGAACTACTCTTACGCCAGAGAAACCGTGAAAGTTATTGTAATTTGAATAAGAAAAAACTCAAATATGTTTGTACTACACAGACCGCAACTCCGGACTCCCTAGTACTTGTGGACGAGCTGGGTCGCGGTACTTCCACCTATGAGGGGTGTGGCATCGCCTGGGCTATCGCTGAGTAAGACTCTTTATTTATTTATATACTAGTAACACGCCGCGGCTTCGCACGGGTGCAATGTAGATGTACTATAGACAAAAAATACTATTTACTCGCTGATAATGTAGCTTTTTATCAACACTTAACTTCACAATCTACACTTCTACACTAATATTATAAAGAGGAAAGATTTGTATTTTTGTATGTCTGTAACGGATAAACTCAAAAACTACTAGATCGATTTTAAAAATTATTTCATCAATAGAAAGCATTATCAACAAGTAACATAGGCTTTGTTTTTTTTTTGTGTATCTACATTGCATCTGTGCGAAGTTGGGGTTAGTTTTTAACCGACTTCAAAAAGGAGGAGGTTCTCAATTCTTCTGTATTTTGGTTTTTTTGTATGTTTGTTACGCGATAACTCCGCCAGTTATGGATGGATTTGGATGATTCTTTTTTGGCACCGACTCCAAAAATAACTTAATAAATAATGCTTTGAAGTAATTAAAATATTATTTTTTACTTTTTAGTTTAAGTATGTACATACTATATATAGTTGTAGTTTTGAAGTCGGTTTTTGTTTTTTTTTAAACAAAAAAAAATATTGGGTAATTTGTATAGGAAACTGGCAACACAGAGCAAATGCTTCTGCCTATTCGCGACCCACTACCACGAGCTCACCCGCCTGCCCCGTCTGCATCCCGGCGTCATAGCGAACTCGCACGCGGAGGCCTCCGTGGTCGACCGCCAGTTGCTGTTGTTGCATAAGATCGTCCCCGGGCCGGCGACACATTCGCTAGGACTGCATGTCGCCAAGTTAGCCGATTTGCCAGACTCTATTATTGAGGTAAATCGGAACTATATATATATTTTATTTATGTTAGAGTATTTCATTATCCCTCCCACGTGTAGGTAAAACACAGCGATGCGATGCTTATTTACATCTTAGCCTCTATCAGCCATAAAATCCTTTATCATTTCATAGAATTGGTAATCCTATTTGGACGCTTTTATGCAATACAGTGCCAACCCACATTGATTATTTTTTATTATATTTATTCATTATTTCGACTTCTCTATGGTTGAGATTTGAGACCTAATTAAAAAGTATGACGGGTTCGTTGGTGCGTTCGGTAGAACACCTGCCGTGCGCAACGATGGGTCGTGGGTTCGAATCCCACCGGGACATGTTTATAGTTTTCTGTAAGCATGTTTTCCCCACGTCTGGTTACTTCGGGCATCGATCGGGTGGGAGGAATATCGAAATTCCGACCGGATAACGAACCACCGTTCATAGATGGAAAAACCGTTAAGCGCATTTTGCGCACTTCGGTTTCTATCTATGGACTTCCGTATGCTCGAAGTAAAAAGTAGGTCGACAGCGCATCATTGACTGATGTTCTGTGGTATCACCTACCATCAAGTGAACCTAATGCTCGTCTGTCGATATCTACCATAACAAAAAATTAAGAAAAAAAAAAACATTAAAAAAGTAATAAACCCTTCACAGTATGCAGAGACCAAACAAGCTCAGCTCGAAACCATGTTCGAAGTCGAGTCTGAGACAACACAGGATACTTCAGAAGGCCAAAAGCTGATCGAGGACTTTCTACGAAAATGTAAGCAAATACAAGAAACTGTGACTTCCGACCGGGACATGATGTCGGATATCAAGAAATTGAAAGAAGAATTGATGAAGAGTAATAGTAAATACGTCCAATCGCTACTGGCGGTTAAATGAGTTTGAAATAAAAGTCTTTACAATGTACGCTTGTTTTATTTTGTAAGATGTATACTGTCAGTGGTCTCGAATCTACCGATTTTTCGGTAGTTTTAATAATTTTGTTAGTGAGGTAGTTTTATTAATTTACCAATTTTTGGTTCAAATATACCAATTTTACTTGGCAATCCTACCGATTTCGCATTTGTCTATCGAGACTACTGTTATCTTCTTACGGCCTTATTCATAAACGTATTATAAGCTTGATATAAGTTTAAATATGTTTTGTTTCTTTCGTTCTGTAGTCTTTTTATATTCGACTAGCAACGCGCCCCGACTTCACACGGGTGCAATGTAGATGTACTATACACAAAACATATAACCTATGTTACTCGCTGATAATGTAGCTATTGGTGAAAGAATTTTCAAAATCGGTCCAGTAGTTTTTGAGTTTATTCATAACATACAAAAATACAAATCTTTTATAATATTAGTATATAATATAGATAGAGCGAGACAAATTTTATTTTAACTATATCAAGTTTATAATACGTTTTTGAATAGGGCCGTTAGAATTTCCGAGTCACCTAGTGGGGTATGGGGCAAACACGTTTATGTCTATTTCACTGATCATCGCTTTCCAATTAATGCTAGTGTATTATTTAGTAATAATTAACCAGTATCGATTGACAGAATACTTGTTACATATTTTTGATATCCTGGAACTTCTTAGAATTATTGACGGGCTCGTTGGCGCGTTCGGTAGAACAACTATCGTGCACAT
Source organism: Anthocharis cardamines (assembly GCA_905404175.1). Classification (NCBI taxonomy): domain Eukaryota; kingdom Metazoa; phylum Arthropoda; class Insecta; order Lepidoptera; family Pieridae; genus Anthocharis; species Anthocharis cardamines. The sequence continues at coordinate 6,197,141 of FR989961.1, forward strand.
TGATGGTTCGTGGGTTCGAATCCCACCAGAACTACATGTTTATAATTTTCTGTAAGCGTGTTTTCCAAGGGAGGAATATCGAAATTCCGACCGGGTAACGAACTACCATTCATAAATGAAAAAACCATGAAGTGCACATTGCCCGTTTCGGTTTCAGTCTATGGATTTTAGGTCGACAGCACATCATGGACTGATTTTCTGTGGCTGAGGTATCAAGTAACCTATCATCATGCTCGTCGATATCTAACATAAAAAGAATCCCAGTCTTCTAATAATAATTTAATTAAGTAACTTAATAAAATTATGTATGTTACGTAAAATGTATACTAGCGTTTAATTTAATATGATATCCTTTGAAGTTGTTAAAAAATCATCAAAATCGGTTCAGTAGTTTAAGAGTCTAAATGTTACATTGTGATGTGCAAACAAACACACATTAATATTGTCTTTTATTAAAGCGAGTATCACACATTTAAATAAAATACTGTATACCGGATTAAAACGCGATTTATTATTTATATTGTTTAAATTAATTAAGTTCTGGTTATATAAATATTTGTATATAATTATATCTGGGCCTGTAGCGTAGCGACAAATGGGAGAGGTCGAGAGAGCCCTACGGCTGTGAGCTCTAGCTAGCTAAACTTTTTTTCATGGCTATATACGGTGCGCCTGTAAGCGAAACATCTTTGAACGTCGATGCGTCGGTACAATCTTTTAACAAAGTCGGCGTATAGAATCATCATATCTAATTTAGTTTCTCTGCCCCCTAAAGCAGCAGCAGCTCAGCAGCATTCGTTCCGCATTTATTTTCAAAATTAAAAGTGGCTCATTACCGAATGAGAAATGCTCTGCCGGACTAGCATGACCGCCACGAGATATCTCGCGGACGAGAGAAGACAAACAAGATGTAAGATATCTCGTTATATTATATCTCGACATCGACAATTTTGATAGAAAAGATATCTTGATCGACAAATATATCTATTTTTATATTAAAAGTCGAGTTTTAAGTGTAATTGTCATTTAAGACCCGGAAGAAATAAAGAGATAATCGATTAAAACACGAGAAAACGGTCGACAAAACTGCTGCAAAGCTGGACTTTGGGGTTGGAAAAAAGTCAATAACCGCCGAAAGATGGCGGATCGAGCCATCGATCGAGGATGTAGAGGTCAGGACTTTTAGTACTTTCTAAAGTACCCTAAAATAAAGGTTCCAACCAATTTATAGCTATTACCCACTACCATTCATTTTTCCATTTGATATATTTTAATCTAATCTATGGACTAATAATAAATATTTAAAATTTTAAGTTATTTATTTGGTTCCTATTTCTTAATAGTAATAAAATGGGATATATCAATTATAAATCAAACATCAAATCATTTAACATTTCGTTTATTAATAACATCAACAGGGTGAAATAATAATAATTACCTATGACAAAAACAAATTGAATCTGACTTTTATAAATTCTCTCATTAATAATAATTACTTTTAGTGATATAGTTATTCTAAATTGCATGTCTAAAACTAAAAATCAGTATGGAATTCCTATTAGTTGTGTGAAAGTTATATGATATGGCATGTTACGTTTATTTTATTGTTAAAAGGTCTCATTATTATTTCCAAATTTGTTGACTGGAATTTAAATGCAAAAATAACTCATGTGTAGTACCTTATGTGATGCAGTCTAATAACAAGAAAATAAGTTACACATTATTTGAACTTTCTATGATTTCGTGACCGTGCTAAGGATATTTCCGCTTATCATTATCTCTACCTAATATTCTCAATTTGTAAGTTATTGTCAAATCAAAATTATTTACAGTTTTAATATTATCATTTTCATTTCAATGTCATCAACTTTACAATAATTGAATTTAACTGTTTTATTGTTTTAAAATTATTTCAATAATCAAAACGGAATTCTCATTTTTAATATAAATTAATTATATATCAAAAATTATACACTTTAGCTTTTTATTCCAATGCAATAAACAATGTAATTATAAGAAAAGATAGATTAAAAGAAGATATGAGGACTTACTAGAAACATTAATTAATTATTTAAAATTGCAAAATGAATTTAATTTTCATATATCAAAGTAGAAATACTGAATGATATACATAATGTATATTCAATAATCAAAAAGTAAGATTGTGATACCAATAATTTTGAATATTATTAAAAAAATAAAACAATTATTGATAAGTTTACAATTTGCCTGTTGCATTAGATACAAAACTAACATTACTTCCTCCGTTTCTGGTGGGAAAAAATGATAAGCTATAAAGTATTTACAATAGATTATTTACATACGACATTATAATTTTTAAACAATAAATAATTTAAAATCATTTCAACATCTACATTTAACACCGTAATCACGTCATGCTTGAAGTCATCTTGGTTCGTATAGGATTGCCCCACCGCTTTCAATTATTAAAATATTAAATTATATGTTAAAATCACAGTTTTAAGCGGTCATTTAGAGCGTGGTTTCAGCACGCACAGGGCCCGCGGAGTACTGACTAGCATCGAGTCCACTCTAGAACTCGCCTCATGAAAAGTATAGGCGCACTGCGTTCGTGAACGTCCTTCGGCACATAGGGCATTTATCCGTCGACAGAGCGCATTTAGCACAAGCCACGACATGGCCGCAGGGCACGAAACACACGTTCCTTTCTTCCGCGAAACAAATTTTACATAATTTCGTATCCTCTACAGGGGTCTCCTCTTTTTCCGTGACGGTACTCGCGGTATTCGTTGGAGGCGCTACGACTCCGTTCGATGCATCTTTCTCTTTTTTAGGCGCCGCGGCAGTTGACGCGTCAGCGAGAACTTTCTGAACGTACTCGCGGCCCTTCACCAACTGCACATAAGCGCATCGGTCAAACCAGCGTGCATGTTGTTCCCAGGGTACATCGTCATTCTCCCAGTCCTTTAAACCACCATCGCAATAAAAGCATTTAGTTTTATCACCCTGTCCGGTGTAAAAGAAACCCGCTTCCGCTAATTCTTCGGGTTTTTGACGCATACTTCTAGGCCAATCAGCAAACGTGCGGAGACGAGCCGCTTCGGATGCATACCTCGGGTGTACCGGACCCGGCATTCGCACCGGCGTGGCTGTCACTGGCGCCCTTACACCGCATTCATCATGACCACCGTTCACTGGCGCATCTAAAGGAACATTACCCGCTCCCGCTTGACGTCTTAGGAAAGGACACTGAGGTGCCCAACGTTGATGGTCTTTAGCGGGATCATCACCTTCGACCCATCTCATTATTTCTACCTTGCAGAATGCACAGCGTACTTCGTCACCGCGACCGAGGTAGTAAAAGCCGTTTCTTGCGAGTAGTTCTGGCGATAAAAACGTAATCGGCCATTTATCAAACGTTTTGAGCCGCTCATCTTCGCGGTGCATGTCCGGCGCATCAGGATAGAACGTTAGTGGATCACGGTTGTCGGTTTTATCAGCGGAAGAGGTGGGCGAAACTGATGTAGGCGATGTTGATGGAGAACTGGGATTCGACTCGCATCCTGGAGTCGGTAATACTAACTGGCCCACGAGCGATCTTCTCTTTAACAGTTGGCTCACCATTTGAGTCGTTAATGGTGATGCTGTGTTGGCTGCCACTGTAAAGAAGAGAAAAAAAAGGTTATTCACACTTTATTTTTTTCTCTTATTCAGGATTATAATACTGATATACTGTGACTGAGGGATCATCTACTATCAAGTGACTGCTCTCCCTCGTCTGGTCGTTTTAAAATTTTGACAACAATATTCTTACAACAATGTAAAATGGATCTGATAGGTCAAACTACATGGGTTGCCACTTTTTTTTCCCAAAAATGTTGCAAAAATATAGTGCTTTTGGGAAATTCAGTAAAACAAAGTACACATTTTTTTCAAATAAGATATATTGTTATTGCTCTTCGCTTATGCTATCAATGACTCCTAAAATCATGCGCTTTGTTTTGAATTTCTACGTGCTACGCTACCCTGACCCTTGACCTGAAAATTTAGTATTTTTCGTACTACATTATTTTTCTATAATATATAGTACAATTACTGAAATATAGTAATACTATTTATATTAAAGTACGGGAGGCAACCCTAGGTCAAACCCTGCCTTAAGAATTCTGGATATTGTTTGTTAAATTTTTAATTTTTTAAAGTAGTTTGTACTTTGAATTTCCCTATGTCTTGTATGAAACATCTTTGCTATGAATGCAGTTCTCTTATTACCCCAGAGCGATAGGCAAAGAACTAAGAGCAAGTGTTCAAGTACAGTTTCACATAACAACAAGTTCGCGGCGGCCCGGCTGGCTTCGTCATCGACATTCCATTCCCAGTACTCCCCCCCCCCCCCACACCGCCACCTTCTCAACTTGCTCTCAGTGCGCATGAACTCGGCTGGTAAAATCAATTTTTATTTCAAGAAAAGGCCTGTGTATAGACGAAATCCCACAATCTTTAGTGGAAATAAAAATCTGTATGCTTAGTGCGAAGAGACACAATATACCTACCTATAAATTATTGTAAATTAAACAATCCCATAATTGTACAATCCACTTTCAAGTACAAAAATGGCGACGTGGCAATTATATTGGATTTTCTGGTTTTAATATCTTCAACTTGTTAAGAATATGCGCCTATTGTAGATAGTTTTACTATCCAATGTCAAACCAAACTAAAATTGGTAGATTGAACATAAGGTTTCCACACCAAAGTAACAGCCGCAAATGTAAACCGATCAATATATTTACCATTTCTGTGCTTGCTATCCACTAATATTGGCATTTTGATAAGTTTTAATACAATAATCAAACACAAATTTCACGTAACACTCAAACCACACATTTCTGGATAATATAACACTAAAGAAACTACAATATTTAAGTTTTTTTCGATATTATTTGATGGAGGACAAATGGAAACGGGCATCGTTCGTGGAGTATTCAGTGCTGCATTGGGTATCGCAACATTGACTTCCCCTCTACGCATGCGTGCGTACAATATGGAGGGTTCGAATTCGCCTACGTGGGGTGCCATGTACAGTTACAGCTGTGTGGGGTCTCCCTAACTGTTACAGTTTCATAGGCACTTCAACTTTATGGCGACCATTCCAAGTATCATGCGCGTGAAGACATACAAGTGCCTATAAAGATTTTCCTTGAAATAGTGAATAGGCGTATTCGATATCGTAAATCATTATTTCTTAACTATTAAGCTATCAGATGAAATAATCTAATTTGCCTTTAAACTTGGATAAATAGATAAAATAATGACCTTAATCCAGATCAATGACATTTATTTAAAACTGAACCCTGACCAACGTGAACATCAATTTAATAAAATTAACTAAATGCATTGGCTTTGCACCGTCACGTGCGGTAGACAGTATGACAGATGTTAATAATGTATGACCACTGCGGAATGGGCCACGTTTATAACCACTCTTATTCATCTATAGTATAGACTATAGATTCTATACGCTAGTTGCTACGACAAACAAGTGAAGTACGAACGAAGGGCCGACGCGGGAGATGTAGTTCTCAATCAACCTAGCGTCTGGAGCGGCGTTGCCACACCGTTCCCCGCCGACCGGATTTCATTCATATTTGAGACGCGGCGTTGCCGACATCAGCGGAAACCGCGACCACACAGCGTAAAAAACGGCCTTTGGAATGTGGCGGCTCTGCTGGGCGGGTCTAAGCAGTACCGAATAAAAAGTGATGGTGTGGAATGCGGACGGTACTTACATCGTAGACTGTAGTGCGTTAGGAGAATTTGTATTTATGGGTATGAATACTGGCTGCCAGTATTTAAAGTTGAATTTCAAAGATTATTAGATATTACATATTCGTTGTCTACATGGTTATTTATAAACACATGGCTAGTTACGAAACCCAAATACCATTTCAGGTTTAAATTTGTCATTTCGCTTCCATAAAATAGTACATTATCTATATTATTCTTATAGTTGAAACGTTCAGGATACAATAATAAGTCTAAAAGCTTCCGCGCAATATACTGCACATGGCGTTATCAGCTGCTATCCTGTCTTTACCTACAGACAGAAAAAGACAATACGTGAAAACAAAGTAAAAGAACTTCCAAGGTCCAAGGCGCACGCCGCAAATGAAATTCAGCATTGTGCCTAAGAGAACGGCAAGAGGCGGCGCCGCGCGCCGTGAGGAGGGGGACGGGCGGTGTTTTCATGCCTATGGGTGGTCGACGCTCGGCTTTCGAATTCCAGTGCTTTTCCTGTAGCGCCTACGCATTACGTAGTACCTACATCAATGGCGCTTCACTTGAGAATAAAAAATTAGATCTAATTTCCTATACCGAAATCATGAACGTCAGTCGAACTTGAATGGGAGCTTAATGAATAGGATATGAATGGGAGCAGTCACCCGGGCGCGCTCCTATACAAACAATGTGTGTCATCATAAAAGCTTTGAAAATAAACTGAACGACCGAGGCCCGGAAACGCTATGGATATGAACATCCGCCAGATGGGAAACGTTGATAACACAGTCCAAGATTTAAAGTTATCTGAATGAATGAGATTTTTTTTTATTAAACAAATTCAAATATATATCAAATTCGTTAGTTCTAAGTGGATAATTTCGGATGATCTTGCAATAAGATGGGAGCGTTAATGTAAAAAGCCGCTGGCGCCGCCAACGACAAGGCGGGCCGTATAATGATACTCCCACGTATACCCGCGGGCTGACTGCATTCCACGATCGGTTTCCTAGGCTCGTTCCCACACAATCTACAAATAGGTGCATTGTTCCTATTATAGGTACAGAAAGGTTTAGTTATATAATAATTCGATATTTAATTGGTTTGTAGTTTGCTCTAGTATTGATGAGAAAATAGAGAACATATTTTTATCATTATTAGATAAACTTGAGATTGGGATATGCAACGCAAGATTCTACCCCGAAAAAATATGGTAATTTTTCGGATTATCCATTCAATGAATTGATAATATTTACTTTTTTATGATATTAAAAAGCAGTTAATTACTGGAATAATTTAAAAGAAATCATATTATTAAAAAAAGTTACAAAGTTACTTAGTAATTTACAACAATCTTAACAGATGGCGCTAAATGTTTTACCGTAACTATAACACTAATAAACAAGTTATTTATTACATCATCGGCATATTTCATTACGATTTTGTCGACTAATGTACACAGAAATAGTACGAAATAGAATAAATATTTGCAGGGTAGATTATATTATTCTAGCTTGTTGTCTGCACTCACTCTATTTCAGCCCTAATGTAGCCTCTCCAGAATTCAAACTATCTATATTAGAATTTATCAAAATCTATTTATGGGTTTGGCATGAAAATTGCAATAAAGACCTAATTTAATTAAAATTATATAAATTGAAGACGAATTGTAAAATTCTCCATTTTCAAAATGGTATCGCCTGTTTACCAGCACTCAAGAGTGCGTTGATGACGATGTTTACAAAGTGGTATGGTAAATTATACTTCTATATCCTATCATAGCTGATACTGCTAACCGAATAACTCTAAAGAGGCATGCGATGATTTTTTAAGAAACATTTGACTTCTTCCGAAATATCGTTATTATTTAGCTAAAAGTTATTTTAATTAAAATAAATTACAAGACATAGAGAAGACATGTTGGGAGACCGGCGGGATTCGAACCCACGACCCATCGATGCGCACGGCAGGAACGCACCAACAAGCCCATCATAATCTATCTTTTAATAATCTTTTAATTACCCTAATTTATATAGAGTGGAACAAGGTAATAATACAACATTTTTTAAACTAGGGATCGATTGAAAATGGACGACGCCATTTATAAATTGACGAATCTTACATATTGCCTTTCATAGAATATACTATACGGACATGAATGTTTTTTTTCCAGCATCAGATAATATGATATTTCATATGCATGTTATGTAAGAACTTGGTATATGAATTTATTATTTTTTCTTAGGGTTTCATTCAAAACTGTTTCGGTTTTTAACACCAATAATAATATGTTATAACTATATAGCTTTATATTATACAAACAATAAGTATAAGTACAATATATTGTTTGTATAAAGCTATAGAGTCTTTAGTGGTGAGATCATACACTCAAATTTACTACCTTGAGGCCCATTTGGGTAAACTATAAACACAAGGCCAAACAATGATATGGCAAATGTCAATGGTTTTATATTAAAAACTCCATGTTCAATGGAGTAAACAATATTATCAATTAGTTGTTTGGATTCTTTGATTTTCTAAGAGACTATGATAACATATCACATACTGATAAGCTGGTCATTTGTTTTCTTAGAATCAAATTAAAGGCTTATTGCAATAGTCATCAATACTTGGAATTTTTTTCTAATATAATTAACATTAATACAGTATTAATAACCTTTTAATTATAGAATTCACTATGAGATGTTAGTAATTAGAACCATTAATGTATAAAAATCACTAAAACGGCAGAGGAATGAAATAGAGTATCTAAATATTAAGAGACTTCAGTAATGAATGGAAATATTTACATTTTTCGATATCTAAACAGCTATTAATTAAATATAACAGTTGGCAAGCTTTGTCATAGTCATCATTACTAATGTAAAATAAACTAAATACAATTTTACTCCGTTAAAATATAGATGGCGCTACCAGTATGTGCTCGTTAATTGTTACATCAATAGTATCAATAAGACAGAAACAATAGTATTTGTTCGCATGACAATAACTGTATGTAGGGCATATTGTTATAGAATTGTTATATTCATCAGATAAACAGGTACAGAAATATGTCTGCCTCATTCTCACTAAAGGAAATAGGAATTCACTTTTTAAGTATATATACAAGACAAGTAGAAGACAATCAGACTACTAGGGGCAATTTTATTGATCTACTTGTCATAGTTAATAATTATTATTTTACTAATAAGTACTATACATTATTTTAATTTCATGATAGTAATAAAAATATTTAATACCATATTATAAAAGAAAATATTAAACTATTATTTTAAAATAAATGACATTGGCCACAACAGCAAAGGATATGAACGTCTGTCAACTTTCACAAATCAAACAGCTGTTATTGATCTATACAATTTTATATGTATAAAGCTTTGATGTGTCTTCACACATTCATTTGTTAACATTTCTCTTCAATAATACAATAACTTTGTCATAAGGACTATTAATATAATCCGTTGCTTATAAACATATCTGGAAAAAACCACCACGTAAGAGGTTATCATTGTACCAACCGTACATATAAAACTATGTCAAATAAAATATATGGTCTATTCACTCACATAATATTTGCTTATACGATTGATTACAATAGCATAGTTAACTTTGTCCTCATTCCAAATTGTAACTAATATATTGATGCGAATAGGTTATGTAAGGAAAAATATATACCTCTCAAAGAATCCATTTGTAATCCGAATTTATCCACAATATTTTTAGAGCACATCAACATCCAAACATATATTGTTATTTTCTTCACTCTCACTTCAATTACTAAACTGATAAATAAACACAACTCTTAATCCTCGAACGCGAACTCGCATCTGTTTGACGTCGGTGGAGTCGAGCGGATGGCGCTCGGTAAACTCCGATAAAATGTGCGCCACAACCACGCTGACGTTCAGAAACTATCCCTACTCCCTACTCCACAGTTCGCCGAACAGCGGGCGAGTGCACCGTGCAGTGTTCACTGTTGACTGTTCATTATAGTAATATTATAGTTTCAAGTTTGTACTAAGAGCTATTCTATGTACATTATACGGGATACCGCGTTTTAGTTGATTTGAAATTTTAACTAAGTAGGTAGTCTGTTGAGGGTTGGTTACTCACAAGTCCAAGGAAGAGAACGCTCGTGGGTTCTACGAATAAGCTGCTTCATAGCGAAAAGCGTTATATGTATTAATAAACCAATATCGTTGTTCTTAGATGATTAATTCTACTCCAATTCTTGAAAATAATACCACATTGCTCAAAAAAATAATATAGAATTAACATTAATTTATAAAATTTATAGCTGGACTCGGGTTCTTGAGTTGAATAATGAAGGTATTATCAATCCCTCGTCAATAGAATCTCAGTTGACTTTATGTCATTGCGAAAACTGATAATAAATACTTTCCATTTGCTCAATATTTCTTAAATGTATTTATATATTGATATACATATTAGATTAGGGGAAAAGGCCTTAATATTTATTAAATAATTTTACTGTTAGTACCAACTTACTAGATGATGTTCCTGCAACAGCACCTTCATCTTCATTTTCTCCTGACGGCCCAGAATCTACATCCATTCGTCTATCAACAAAGAAACCTAAAATTAAATTTACCCACTTAAAAAACAATGGGGACATTTCACGTGAAGCGGACAGGGAAAAAAAAGTGAGGTTCTGAAAATCGACCACATTCGGCCCATTTGTACTTCTAGTAGGTATGAATGTGTACGCAAAATATTTTTTTTGTATAGTGTATATTTACCAAGTTATAGGTTTCAAAAGAATTGTCGTTGATTGGTACTACAATTTTTCGAAAGTAATTTTTCGAATATAACAAATCTACTATAAAATATTTTACATAGCGATACATATTAAAAATATACTGTTCTTTTTGACAGTAAAAAAAAATTAAAAAATTAAAAAAAAATTAATGGCCAAAACCGGAAGTAAACTTTTCAAGCCAGAATTACAGTCACTTCGACCAATTTTTTTATATTTTTTTTTCTTTCAAAATATAGCTTAAATGATAATGAAAGTACACTAGTAAATTTAAAATGGGATCTCTATTAGTTTAGGAGATACGTTGAATAATATACACCCGCGTCGCAAGGGGCGTCATATGTAGCACTTGCTTAGATCGGTTGGTGTGCGTCAAATAAAATGGCTTGTATAAATTACTGTCATAAAATAGTTCAAACATAATAAAACAACATTGGTACAACACAAGAACTGTTTATTTTGTAATTTTAACAATTTTACTATGGGAATCTATGGCAGAACTGGTCCTCTTTACAAGAAGGCCTGTGGTTGTTGGAATGAAGCTGTGAATTGGGTGCTATTGTTAATATCATAGTCTTCATAGAAGTAGAAGTAGAAGGATGATTGAATTTCTCTTTTAGCTGCTTTAAAATTTCTTCGTTTTCTATGGATGTGTCGGTTTGGGTGGAAATATGTTTAAACTTATCTTCGGGAATAAACGGTTCATCTTCAATGTTTTGCGAAGGTTCACTAGATGTTTGACTGCATTGCACAATGTCTTCATTAGCTACTGGAGGAGATTCAGTCAAAAGTCGTTTCCAGCAGGAGGCACATACGTAAAGATCTTGTGAAAAACTCCACTTTTGAGCTAAACATTTAGATATTTTCCTTAAATTTTCGATGAAGTACCAAGTGAAATGGGTTAAAACATCGATCACCGTACGGCGCCATTAATAATAACAACTGTCACAGATTAAAACGTGCACAAGTCGCTGAGCGGTTAAAGCAACACTAAAGTTTAAGTTACGAAACCGCTAGGCGTCATATTTCTATCTCTTTCTTGTAGATAGGTTTTTGACCGTTTGACTCTATCTGAGACAAAAAAGTACTACACGTTACTAACAGATGGCGCTATTAGTCACGTTTCGCAAATAATAAAACTTTTCTACTGCTCCAAAAACGTTTTTTCTTTATAATATATTATTAACTTATATTTGTATTACGTAGTTATATTTATTTATTTATATAGTTTATATTATATTAATAAAACTTATTTCATATCATTAAATGAGGTTAAATATACGCTAAAACGATATAAAATATTAATAAAGTTGCAATATCGTGCAAACTGCTCAACCTTGCAAGCGCTACATATGACGCCCCTTGCGACGCGGGTGTATATTATTCAACGTATCTCCTAAACTAATAGAGATCCCATTTTAAATTTTCTAGTGTACTTTCATTATCATTTAAGCTATATTTTGAAAGAAAAAAAAATAAAAAAAAATTGGTCGAAGTGACTGTAATTCTGGTTTGAAAAGTTTACTTCCGGTTTTGGCCATTAATTTTATTTTTAATTTTTTAATTTTTTTTACTGTCAAAAAGAACAGTATATTTTTAATATGTATCGCTATCTAAAATATATTATAGTAGATTTGTTATATTCGAAAAATTACTTTCGAAAAATTGTAGTACCAATCAACGACGATTCTTTTGAAACCTACAACTTGGTAAATATACACTATACAAAAAAAATATTTTGCGTACACATTCATACCTACTAGAAGTACAAATGGGCCGAATGTGGTCGATTTTCAGAACCTCACTTTTTTTTCCCTGTCCGCTTCACGTGAAATGTCCCAATGGTTTAAATACGTTAAATAATAATAATGCACTGCAAGAAAATCGTATATTACAGACTTATTTTTTATTATAAATAAGCATCTTATTTCCATTCTCCACATTCCAGGTAATCATCTGTAGAACAATTTAAAAAACGAATATGTAATGACCTTTTCCATAGATACATATATTGGTCATAACCACAGAGTGCACGACATGTTGATAAATATATTCACCTGTACCTAATCAGACGAAACCACGAACACTGTTGTCGCTTGGACGCGAATAGTATACTGAGATACAACGATAAACTGTTACGTAAAATGTATTAAGTACTTATCGTATTGTTTACACAATGCACTAGACGCTTTAATCATCTGTTCCATTGAAAATTGTTAGAGATTAGTTGTAGAATGACATTAATTACATTCAGTTGCAGTAAGTGGATACTTGATCCAGCTAGCCTGATCTGCATTAGGAATATGCTCAAAGAATCTATCCTGAAAGTACAATTTGGGTAACTATAAGCATATGGTTTTAATATATTTATATAATAACAACATACAATAATTATCTACAATAAACACCAGCTATGTACCACACTACCATTTGTACTGCTTATTTTTATCAAATTAAAAAACATTTCTATCAGATTGCATAGTAAATAAACGTATAAATGTATTACGTTTAACATAGTAAACGGCTGCAATACCTACTATAACAGCAGATGCTGATCTTCCGTCTGTTGTTCTGATAGAGAAGGTAAAAAATATCACGTATAAAGGTAAAGTTTGGCGCGCAACAGTCGCAGGTGCAAACGCAGCTTGCTCGTGCGCGGGCGTCAGCTGCCATTCCACGTGCTCTAACAGCTGTCCCAATCATCCCTCATCCAAATATGGACAATGGAAATAATACACAAAGACCCGAAAACTAGCGCCGGAAATGCAATCACGTACGATTAATACAGCCTGTATATGTTACGTCGTAACATTATAAAGTATAGGCTAGTCTATGGTCGGATAACTGCGCTGTATTTATCTTTGACATCCCCAGATGGCATAAATCATTTCAAATACTAAACTAGTGCAATATAGAATTAAAATAAACTGACCTCTTAAAATATCTCTGTTGGCGATGCTTTTTTCTCACCTGGCACTAAAGACACTATTCAGGCACTGGATATTATGACTGCATCAAGAGAATATATTTAAATCGCCTATGTGGGTGGTACCTACGTCTTAATCACGCTATAACTCAAAGGCCATTGCAGCAACGTAGGCTGACAGCGAGGAAATCGATTTACCTACTTTGCTGTAAAATACTTTGGTTTCCTCAAGCGGTGTTTACGAAAATTACCATTTAGTCATCCTATATTTTACCTTTACGGACTCATACGCTAACAATTGTCTTTGGCCAATCCTTTTTTATAAATGGCGACTGGTAAATCCATAAAACATCGTGTTTTAAAAGACATACACTGTATCCAAAGTATCATATTTATGAATGAACCTTCTTACGAATCTACATAGAGTCGTTCTCTGGTTTCATTCGTGACTAAGCAATCATGAAAATATGTAACTAGAAGGTGAAACAAATATATATGTTTTGTTCACTCTCTGTTTTTTCTATGGCATGGGCCATGGCAAACTCAAAATCCTGTTTTTTTTTCAAGAAACGATTTTAAACATTTGCGACAGTGTATTCGTAATGTAAAACTTTCTTAAAGTTGTAAACACACGATTTCAAAAATGAATCTAACACTTTTTTCTCTAAAAAAAAATCATCGCTCCACATGCGTAAAATAACTAAGCAAACAAACAAAAACACAATATAGTTATTCATTTATGACAGCTACATACATTACTATAATATATTATATATCGAAACGTCCTGTATTTTACATAATATTTACTCAAGAATGACGACACTAAATGCATTTATTTATTACATCATCATATAGAATACAATTTGCTACTATTTAGATTACAATTTGTATTAAAATATATGACAATAACGGTAAAAAATTGCGATAAATACTTCCAAACCTTGCCCGAAACCAACCCGAAACTTCAACACACCTATAGGCATTGACATAGAATTAAATTGTTGATCGAAGCCTATAGGTATACCAGTGTGATTGAATTTAAGAAGAGAACAATTAAAAATTCGTTTATTAAAATATAAAAATGAGAGTAGGTACATTTTGTATAGATCCTTTTTACAATTTAAAAAGCGTCAGATCTGTCATTTCCTCTTTGTACCACGAGATCCTCCAATGACGGCCCTTCGCGTGGTATGCGGCCTTCTGTTCCCAGAACTCAGAACCCCATGTAAGGACGGCTGGGATTCAACTTCAGTTAAATGCACGTAAACCAGCTTTACAACCTACGCGTTTATATACTGAGAACGATATTCTTTAAATCACGGGACTACAGTAAATACCATAATTATGTAGTTTCTGTAATAAAATAAGTTCATAAGTTCACATCTAGTAGGTATAGCAATTAGCATTGTATAGTACAGAGGAGCGCGGGTTTTAGGAATTTAATTATAATTATAAATCAACAACCTCAGAAGTATTTTTGACTATAATAAAATATATATCTACGTATAGTATATTATTTTATATACATATTTTATAATATATTTCACATCCCTAGCATAAACATTCATATACGTAGATGTATTTTCGGTATCCGTGGTAATATAACTGATTGACAATACCCAATAGTTCGATGTTTTTTTAACAGTTTCTCAATAGGCATCCAATCATCAATGCAATACGAGCCATTTTTTCCTATCAAAATCCGTTACATTCCATTCCCTGAAGATGTGAGTTGGGCACGAAGCTATCTTGGCGAGATTTCGAAATTCCGAGAAAGGCAGAGCCTTATAAATTATCTCAAAAGCGCCGACGCGGCCCAACAGCCAGAATGATTTTTTTTTACTCCACAGGTAGGCTGGCGCTAAGAAGGCGAAGGAATTTATAGTGCGATCTAATCATGTTGATGCTAAGAACTACATTAGATTTTCGTGTTTTTAACTCATATTAGATGTACAATTATCAATATACAATATACATACTTGTGTTTTACCTGTAATTGTATTGATTGTAAAATTACAGCTAATTGTCGCATTAATAAAGCTTTTTGTTACCTATTCTCCTCCCACCCCTATCTTCCTCCCTCCCAAGAGAGAATGTTAGATGATACCTCAGCCACAGAGCTGACTGATGCTAAGGATCTATTTTTTTACTTTTAGCATTAGGAAGTGACTGAAACAGAAACGTACTATGTATATGCGAACGGTGATCTACAGCTCGTAAATGAGAAGTAAGATGTTTTCCAGGGTAAAAAAGTTTATAATATTTTCGAGTATTCGGATATCTTCTCGTAGATACAATTTATTTCGTATTTACTCTCTATAAGTTATTTGTATGCAACAGTTCTTGCTTTATTAGGTAAGAAATATTCTCACGTGCAAACATCGACGTCTTCCCAATCCATTCATTAAGAAGCGTAAACAACAACAATGGCCAAGAATTAATTATATTATCTATCTGATTACACACTAATTATTTATAGAATTAACTAATTACTATGACTATGTTTTTAACTCTTTACATATTAATTAAAAAGTAACTATCTGAATAGTTTTTACGACAAAGCTGCTGAACCGATTTAGGCAAATTTTTGTACGCAACTACAAGTAATTTTTCTTTTCATCCCAGTAAAACATTTCAGATTACCTTGGGAGAATTTAAACTTTTAAAGGACATCATCGTCGTAATACCATCAATAATTTCATGTAAATCGTTTAAACAACAGTGCATTTACTTTCAACTACCTAATGTTAAAATTCCGTGATCTCTGTCTACCTCAATGGGAAAGAGGCGTGATGTATATGTATTATGTATGTAATGTTAAAATTTTAATTTCTTTCTATTTTCATCATCAGATAAACCAGTCTGATTATCTCCTCTGTAAAATAGTGTAAATACATAATATATAACTTTTTAGTCTACGATCATAGCTTATAAGTCAAACTATATCAAGTAAAAAATACGCTTGTTGCTCGCGTGTATCACGATTCTTGGAAAATAGGACTCTTGAAACAAGCTAAGGCATCCCGGGACGCAAACATCCCTGAAGGTCGTCTCACTAATAATACTGACTAGTAAATTCTATTCTATTATGAGCTTTCCAAGCCAGTCTTTGGCGCCTTTTTCACCCTGACGCGCGATGGCGGACCACCACTATTTAAACTTGGAATATTTAACATGGAACCTTTCATAGAAATCACATATAGTCACGTACACGATTTTAAGATTGTTTAAATTTTTTCATTAATATTAATGTTTAGGATTAGTAATATTTACTTATCGTAATATTTATTACAATAGGATTGTATGGAGACAAGATTTATGAAAAAAAATAGGTACCTACGTATTGACAACTTTGAACTGGAACTATTTTTTATAATTTCTAACATGATGCGCATCTAAAATTGCATTGAGATAACTAAACATTTGTAATAATAAATAGGTAGGTATTTCATTGAAAACAGAACCGATTTCAGCTATCCTTACCATAAAGTATTTACTAGACATGACTTGCATAGATAGGCGAGCCACGAAACAACGGGTCTTTGAATTCATTGAATCACGCCAAAGTAGCGCTTGAGGCCGACGAGTTTTAGATTGAATTTCATTGAAGGTTGTTCAGCGGATGGTGTTCTCTGGAATTTGGGGCAAGACGCTGACTCAACGATCTAATCCCTTCTCCGAGCAGTAATCTCAATAGACTACGCGGATCTAAGCGTTTGTCTAATGCAGATGTTATAGTTAATGCATTGGTAAAAATACTCCATAATATTTCATTGAAGTTCGATTGAAAAAATGCGTTTTAACCAACCGCGAAAAGTACTTTATATTTAAATTCCTACTTAATATTATTGCGGTCAATTCTAATGAGTTTATTTTTATCACAGTGCATGTACCCACCCGCATCCAGGCGCATTATTTTTAAAGACTACTGTTAAGTTTTTTATTTGAATATTTATGACCATTCAGTTGCTAAAAGCAACCGCTTTATAGGACTCGTTTCAAATAAAAGAAAATTGTAGGTCCAGTTCCAGTCAGACATAATGTTAATCTTATGTAACTATGTAAGCTGCATTTGTACGTTTGCAGGCTCACTAGACACGTTTTTAAGCTACCCGCTAAATAATATAAATTCAAGGTGGTTTCTATACCGTGTTTGAATATATTTTTGAGAACACCACTATGATCAATCACAACAATAGTGCCGATTCTGCGTTAAAAAAATAGTACAGCCGGGCTAGCATGACAAGCGCGACAAAATTTTGTCTACCGTTTTCTCGTGTTTCAATCGACTATCGCTTTATTTCTTTCGGGTCTAACATGACAATTACACTTAAAACTCGACTTTTAATATCAAAAATAGATACATTTGTCGATCGAGATATCTTTTCTATCAAAATTGTCGATGTCAAGATATAATATATTGAGATATTTAACATCTTAGTTTGTCTTCTCTCGCGCGAGATATAATATCTCGTGGCGGTCATACTAGCCCGGCAGAGGGGTGAGCACGAACGACTATCGACAAAGTATTCGAATCGTCAAACTGTCAGTTGTATGAAAAATCTCATACAAATGACAGTTCGACGATACGAATACTCTTTCGATACTTGTTCGTGCTCACCCCTCAGAGGAGTAACATTAATATCGATACAAATCAGCTGCAGCAAATCTGCATTATAGGTATATAAATAAAGTAGCATTTAGGTCTTGAATCAAATACCTTTTCCACATCTTATTTAGGTATTACTTATAAAGAAAGCTGAAAAAATAGTTTTTTATAAACAGCTGTTGTGTACAGTAAGGGCTGCAAAGGTTTCTAAGTACCTAAAATTTAATAACGACTTTTTTTAACGCGTGTGTCATACTTCTCATATTTATAATAAATAAATCGCGTTTAAGCATCATTATTGATTATACATACTTAAATATGCATAGTTTTCTGGTAATTTCTAGCAAAGATATATTTTTTGTTTGTTAACGATATAAATTGCAGATAGCCTTGGTATTCCCTATCTGAAACCCAAGCAGACAACCTTATGGCGATACCGTATCGTGGCATATGGTGAGTGGTAGTTAGTCTGGCATCGTAGTCCGACAATAAGGAATAAACACTACAACTACAGTGACAGGTTACAGATTAGTATAAAAATTAAAAACTCAATAAGTAACTGCACTATTTTTACGAAACTATTTAGTCAAAAACATAGGAATCCGTTCCCTAGTTACCAATAGGTATATTAGAAATTCTACTAAACATTATAAATGCCAAAGTTTATCGGTTGAATAATTGGTTTTAATTATTATTTTAAATAGTCACTTCACTCAACCAACGTCTTGAAATGCAAAGTGGAGTAAAAAAATATATCATTTTAGGAAATCATCCATGGAAAAGTCTCAATCGCGTGGGTTTTTTTATGGATTGAGGAGCACCAATCCACAAACAAACCCACGCGATACCGCGAGATTTACATACCTAGTAAGTAATAACTACTTAAACCTTGCCTGTTGCATGACTACTTTTTTATTGGTTTAACAATGAGGTTCTCACGGCCCTGATAAATAAAATTGTAAGCAATCAGAACAAACGCAATCAACTGGACATCCCGATAAAAATGACCTTAGCCGTCATGATGACTTTACCAAAACCATGCCACATAGTTAAAAGATCGGATGTAATCCAACCTAATTATATATTTTCGTAGCAATCGCTGACTGATTGCAAACTTGTGCCAAGTGACATGAGTAGATAAACGGAATATTTATTTATCTGCTCATGTGGCCAAGTCAAGCCGAACCAAATCGATTTTCTGAGATCGATAGAAATATTCATATTACTGTATAATTACATAGGTGATCTAATCCCACCTTGTAGATTCTACTATAGTGGTGGCGAGCGGAGGTTTAGTTAGAAAGCGCATCATTATGTCTTGAGAGTTTGAGACTGATATGCCTTCAACATCGGGTGAACCTTTAGCTCATTTTTCGACATCTGGTATAAGAGGAAGATGGTGGCTATCTTAAAATACACAACGTGATGGTCAGTTATATATGTATTATAGCTTATAGTACATTAGTACTTCTAGGATATTAGTGCCTCTAGGATCACAGAACACAGATTCTATATTCTGTGGTCTTCATAAACGTACGTAACAATAGTTCTTTATAGTTAGGCGTAGTTATCTTGAGTTGCGCAGTTTGTCTCACGAGCGACGCCATAATACATCCGAGGTCGAACGCCTGCCATTGCCAAATTCAAAGAGTGACGTCATATCCATTAGCCAAGTAAACTTAGGTTTTCCATTGCTGACTCAATTTGGATCTTTATACTGTTTGTTCTGTGGTATGATGCAGTGTACTTGTACATAACAATTACCAACGATTTCAATGTATAGTATAGGTATTATATATTTCGTATTGTAACGTCGACAAAAACGATCACGCCTTAGGATTTAGACACGGGTCGATGTCTCCTTAAATGTAAGACAAAGAATTAATCAAATGACTGATCATTTTTAGGTATAAGATTTTTGCAACAAATGAAAGATCACAATTATCTGAAAATCTCATTTAATATACTTCCTTTACTCAAATACATTTCTCTTCTAATGAAAATGTCAGTATCGTCAACAGGCGTAGGTTGATGTGTACAAGATTAACTGCAGTGAGTGAGGCCTTAGGATCTTGTTTCCCATCGCTTGAGCAGGAGTTGCACAATGGACATTGTGTTCACCGTCTTCAGAGAACCAAGGCATTCATACTAGTCTTATTATACAACACGTGACTATTGTTTCGCGAAGATGCGAGTACCTACCTACTCAAAGAGACTTAATTATATAATATGCATGTCTGTAAATTGTAATAATAGATAACTCGATAGATGACTACTAATCATAGTTACTGCGTAATATTTTTATGCAACTCGGACATGTAAATTAAATATTGACAATTAACAATCTACAGAATTTTACTATTAGGTAATTTAGACTACCTACTTACCAAATTTGTTTCGTAATGATGATTTTTATATTACTAAGTTCTCGGATATTGTAGTTGTTTTCCTTGACGAAATCTACTAAGGTGGAGCAAGCATGTCACCACTGGGCAAACCAGATTCGTTTTTAAATAAATAAAAATGAGCCATCGTATTTTCACTGCATACACTGTTAGAATAAAATGAAACATAGACAGGTGGTACCAGAGACATTAAAGATAGTATGAAAAATAGAAAAATGTAGATCAAATTGCCATGGTTGCTTATTCTAATAATGAAAGCCATCATATCTAAGCCTACACGATTTATATGAATTCGGATCGCAATTGTCAAGACTTCAAACGAAGTTCTGGCTTCAAACAAGTTTTACGTGTCGAGTCTACTTCATAATTCATAGTGTCATTTCAAAAAAATCTGAATATTTTAATTTCGTATCGTTATTAAAATGGAAAATATAAAACAATCAGAAAACAGCGTAAATCACCTTTTACTGTAGTGGTTCAATTTTAAAGTTAATCATTAGTAAATAAATTCGTGTTATGCACGGATAAAACGATGTCACAAAAGCCCAAAAAATAAATAAATAAATGAGAATCATTATTTAGGTGCCAACATCAACACAGCTACAATAATGTAGGAAGTAGGAACACGTTTTTCAATAGCTTTAAAATTATGAAAGCTGCTGATTATGGAGCTTGACAACAGCTATCTGTTAACTATAACATAAAATAATTTTATAACTTTTCGTAAAATAAATAACTAATGTCTCTCCTTCTCCCTCTCTCTCATATGCTCCATAAAAATTAACGTAAAAACTTTTGGTGTACATAAATACTTAATACGAAAGATACTTAGTTTGATATAAATGAGTTCTACTCGTAGTTATTACTTGATATAATGTTTACATCGATCATTGCCCAATAATAATAACTTAGTTGCCATAAGTAGCTATTTATCTAGTCTAGGTTCAACATAGTAGTATCGCATTACACAGCTTTCGCAAGCCTCTGTGAAACTCGGCTGCTTGGCGGATAGAAAGCGTCGCGACCTCACTTTCACTCCACTCTGCAATCCAATAGACCGTAGGTACTTCAGTAATGACTAACTTATACCATGCTTAAAGTTATATAGGTGCTATTAGGTCTAAAATCAGTACATTAATAAAATTGATTTGACCTTTTAAATTTAATATGTTTAAAAAAAATAAACTTACCAATCATTCTTAAACAGAACAGTCAATGACCAAAAATAGGTCAATTTTACAAACGCTTCTAGAGAATCAAAAATTGTATTATATTTAAACTATTTTCCAGCTGAAATCTGACAATGGTAATTAAACATATTTTTATAGGTAATTCAGTTTTATGTTCCTTCTCTAAAATGTAATATAATATAGTAAAACTTAGATACCTAAACATATTTTATAAAAAAAAAACTGATATTTTATAAAACTCATTTCTGGAACGATTTTATATGAGTAATTAATTTTACCAGTTGCTATAAAATTTAATTGTTCTCATATCGAAATAAAAATAAAAAGTAAAATCAATATTTGCATAACATTATTGTATTATACGGGAATTGCCGATGTGATCTGTTTTAAAAAAATCATAATAATTCTGTCGACGTTTATAACATAATTATTGTTCTACTAGCTGATGCCCGCGACTTCGTTCGCGTGGGGTTCGCTTTTGAGCAAGCTTTCTTCAAATGACATATCCTCCATCCTCTGTACTTGGTGATTTCTTTTGGGAAAGAGCTATCAAATTAGTCATTGACGGTTGCTTTTGCATCATATTATCGACACGTTTAATGGTGGTTGAGATTGGGGTTCGAAGTATGATTTGAAATTCAATAGAATTGAATTCAAAATACCATTGTTGAAAAAATGAACCTGACTTTAAAGAAATTTACTTATTTTTTATATAAATTTAATTAGTGGTGAAGATACTGTATCCACCTCGATATTTATTTCATTTAATTGATCATTTTCATTTTGAGACATTTTTTTTAAATTCCCTTTTCCCGGGATTCCTACTCGGGTTTCCGGTTCTTAATGCGGAAACCTCTAATATAACGAAACTAATAATACGAAGACAGTCCTTAAGAAGCAATAAAAGCAATGTCGAATAATCGTAATTCTGTAGAGAAAGGATGGATGAAAAGGTGAAATAAACGATCTCATTAGAAATACTTTTTCATATAATATTTCAATAATACATTTTCTATTTTTATAATATAGTTCTGAAAAAAAATAAATAATACAAAAAAAATATTTCCTTTCAACTTCAGATTCGAACTCGCATCTGAAGTTACGCAATGGGCCTGCATATCCACTATTCTACGATTACATATATCGGAAATGGCGAAATAATCAAAGTATTTCATTTACATATCAAACTGTGATTGACATCTGACAATTCGAAAAAGTTCAACGCGAGTCAGTTTGCATTGCAATTTGGTGATATGGTGCCTTTAAAATTATTTTTAAATGATGATAACTTTTCTTTCTGAGAACCGATTTCGATAAAACAAAGCCTATATGTTGCCCCGGGCTTTACTTAAAATATTTGTGTAAATTGCATGAAAATCCGTTCAGTATCTTCGGAGATTAGCGTGAACAAACAGACAGACAGACAGACAGACGGACAGACAGACAGACAGACAAGAATCTTAAAAATTGCATTTATGCATTCTGCTACCCTTCTTTTATCACCCCTTTTAATTTCTGTTAAAAATATTTAGTGAAGCGTAATTTCGATCCTACTCTTTTATTATATGTATAGATTAGCTGTAACTACTTCAGTCGCAATATGTAATAAAAATTAGTTAAGTACCTACTAAGATGATAATATCGTCCTCCATCGTTTCATTCTACTTGTTGAGTTATTTAACCGGTGTCAATTGATTTCCAATAACAGTTTACAATTGAGACGGACGAGCGATGCGGGGCCCGTTCGATTGTTTAATCAACAATCAAATGGGACAATTTGTGACGGCATTAATGCATTTCAAAATATAGGAATTGTGAAGGTTGATGTACATAATATGAACTTTCTCGGCGGGAGGTTGGCAATCGACGCGGACAGGAAAATTTCAACAGCAAATATTTACCTTTTGGTACAGAGGCTTGAGGACTGAGGATTTTTAAGAAATAAACGGTTCTTTTCGAAGTCAAGTAAAGATAAATAAAATATTTTTTAACAACCGTATCGAAAGCTCTTAACTAAACGGTTCAGCATACCTTTGATGTTAATTGTTACGTCTAAGCTTAGACTTAAAGGTCTCGGCTGGCTATTTTAATTATTAATTGTTAACTATCAGCCAGAGTTAATTAAAATATAAAAGCCAGGGTGGATACATAAATAAAATTTAAATGTTTACTTTAAAAATTATATTTGTTGGTTTTGTTTTGTATCAAGTTCAAGATGAACGCATATTTACTGATAAAAAATACTAAGAAAACAACATTTTGTACACATATAGCAGGATGCACGGTACGATGGAGCGAAACGGTTGCGCGCCGCAGCACGGAAACATCTAGAAAAACAATCAACATAAGACAATATTTAGAAAATTAATTATAATTCTTACGACATTGTGACAAGGTTAAAAATGCAATGGTATAACATATGTTGTTAAGATGTTTGCTTCGGCGCTAAGTTTACGGTTTCACGATTATTCCAGACGAAAAAGACACACTGTAAGCTTTAAACATTTTCGACTCTAATCCATTCACATATGATTTGAAATTATATAACAAGTATTTGTAAATAGAACTTTCTGGTTGGCGTAAGATCAGTTCCATGAACCGCTTCCGCCGCCGCTCCTTCCGTCTCGAGTTGCTGGTTACAGAAATTCCTTAGCCGGCCACCGGAGCCGGCACAAGAATGCAGACGCAGCTGATGGCTTGATAGCTTAATGTGTACTAACGTTACAGTGCTGGTAACATTCCTTGCAATATAACCGATATTATCTCATTGTTACCAGCAACTCTTATTACCAAATCGCTACTCAAGATATCCAAGACAGGCTTTCTCACTAATTGATAATTATTATTATGATTTTCTTATCTGTACTCTAAATGTCATCTATTTTTGTTTTTATGATACTGTTCCCATAGAGGTACATTTTTCACCCGTTTGATAAATAATTTTTTTGCTAACCCTTTTACTATAACAAAGTCAAGTCTATTATTACATTGATGAACGTATTAAAATAAGGTTAAAAATCCAGATTTAAAATCAATACTATTAAATTAGCACCAAAATTCATACGCTCTAAAAATACAACGCCATAAAGCTAAATATAAATACGTTTTAAGTAGTTCTTACACTTATATTTTATAAAAAAAACTATTATATATTAAACTATTCTTTGTCAAGAAATAGAAAACGTCGTTTACTGAAAGTTTCAATTGCTATAAGTTATTAAGTTGACTCCCACGAACTTGGGTCCACAGATGAGTTTTTATCTAATTCTGTGAATCGTGGGAATGTTTATGGATCCCATAGCTTCGTAAGTCAAGCGATTCATTCACAGAACATAATTATCCTGCATGGCGGTCCCACGCACATTTGTGACCCATCTGTTCCGTCTGCACATAGACCGCTGGCAGAAGTTACAAAATAAAGTACCTACTGAGGCTTGATTCTTGAAACAAACTACCGCTGCGCTGCATGAATGAAAAGTCCAGATGTTACATGTTAAAAGTCTATGAAATAAATATATTACTTGTCAATCTTGTGATAGAAGTAGATAATATTCATCAAAAGAGAAAGTAAAGCCTGCCCATGTAATATTATATTCCTTTTTCAAGACTAGATCGTTGAAGCATTGTGATTGAATTTAAAATGAAGCTACATTTGATCCATCCCTTTGATTCATTGAGATAGTATTAATCTTTGATTATATAAAAGATCCATACATGATACATTCACTATCTTCTCCCAAGAAGTAGATAAAACCGATTTCAAAAAGAAAACAGGTATGTGCTTCTGAAATCGTTTACGAATTTAAAAAATATTTTTACCTACCAATATTGTAAGTAACATTTATTATGTATGTCTGTCTTATCACGGCTAAAACAATTCTAATGAAATTTAATAGGGACAATTTGAAGTTTTTAAATAGGAACGATGCAGCGGGCGCTAGTATGAAGAAAATAAATGATAAATAAATTCCTACGTATGTAAAAAACTTTATCTAGGTAGGTACATATTACATTAAAAATACAAAAGCGACGATTTGAGACCATACCCACCTATATTCTTGGAAGGCGGTTACTAATAGATTTTATCCAAAAGTATCAAAAACATTAGTAAGAAGTATTAAAACTAATTCCAATAATGTGTCTGAAAAATATATTTCCATTATTTCGGAGAAAAGCCGATAGTCTGTTGTTATCTACAAATGTGATAAGATAGTTTTTTTTATCAAGGAATAAAAGTTAATATAGAAACCAAAAGTCAATACAAGGTTTATCAATGAGATATGTATGCCTGATTATGGGAACATTTTTTCGGGAGCGTAACGGTTTTTGTGTTCTTTTTTGTCGTCTTTGACCGTGTGAAGGAAGCTCAATGAATGCAGTATGTGAACCAGTCGACCAGTTATTTAGAACTTTCATTTATTCAATGAATGCCGCTACGACGTCCTAGGCCCTGTTATACATAAGAGGCAGGGCGGGCCAACAATTAATGGTCGGCTAGACGTCTTCAATGGGCGCTTTGAGAAACGTCTCTTCAAATTCATTGTTCGCTATTTTCACACGGAGTAGGTAACTATAGCGCAATCGTGGGAGGAAATAATATTTTCCCATAATCAACAACCTGACGCAACTGTGCTACAACATTGATTAACTATAAATAATTGGAAATACCTATTACAAACGAGATGATTTGATTCTGTTTCCGAGCCGTGATATTAGTTTTAGAACAGAATTAACGATAAATTCTATTTCAAACAGGATCTAACACTCATGATGAGTTCGATTACATTTGTATTCTAAGTATATAGAGAAGGTATATAATCTTAATTTATAAAGAACTAACTGTATCCGGCATGCGTTGCAATGCCACGAAAAGAAAAAAAACGTGTATTTTTGGACCTCCTGGTGGAGTCCTACCTTTGCTTGCATATACGGAACAACCCACCAAAGTTACATCATAATCTGATGAATAGTTTAGGAGTGCATAAAGAAGGATTTCGTTACATTTTTGAATCTGGTATTTTTAAACTATGAGGTCCTTGGTCAGCAACAAATCGAGTTTAAAAAAAGAAATTCCTTTTCCCGCTAGATTGGAATGTTGGACTGGACCGTCCGTCCTTCAAGCTATTACGGGTCACCGACACGGCCTGAATTACACAATGTACAGGCTCGTTAAAAGTAAATTAGTTAATTACTCTAAAAACCCAAGTATCAGACGGGGCAATAGAATCTAAAAAATTCACTACATACGTCACAACAATAATTGAAGTCACTAATTTGGAATTACTAAATGCTTCATTTATTTTTGATGAGAGATCATATGAATGTGATATTTAAAGTTATATTTTTATTAATAGCTTATTCTTTTCCGATTTTGGGACTGAATTTCAATTATATTACGTCGACAGGATTGAAATCGACCCTTTTAAAATATAATAATATAAAAATCAACTTACCAAGTAATAATAATTGAAACCCAATTTTTGAAGAATCTATATTTTCATTTAACTTTCTGCTTCGTTCCGCTCAATATTCTAATTTCAAAAAAAGCATTTTTAACATAATCTGTATTATCGTTATTTATATTTAATATAATCTATATTTTCAAATTTTGTTGGTTTCCAGAAATCTTCTCTACTGCTCATTTCCTTTCTTGTTCTTTTATCCATCTGAGTTTTATCCATATTATCTTGGTGACATCTGACAACAATAAATAACAATAAATAAGTCTAGATCACCAAATCTTATTCTCTATTGTCTGGTATTTCAAGCCTTAGGTACTTAAGGCATTGTTTTGCAAAAGTATCTCGGTGTTTGACCTTTTTCACATGGCATGTGCGGTGTGGCGGGGGGCGGGGCGGCGGGCGGCGGTCGCGTTCTCACGGGAACTCGCGCGGTGCAATCACCGCCGCATTACGTCCTGCACTGGGTCGCAACCACCCACTACATTGGCGTGGATAAGACTTCAGCAGCAATACTGACGACGATACAGCTATAACTACTGGAAAACCAGTAAGCTCAGATATTAAAATGAAATAACTTTTTCTCGACGCTTAGAGTGCTTTTCAGCAAGTGTGGTCACGGTACAAATAATATTAACTTCAGAGGACCTAGCACGAACAACTTGCGAAAAGTATTCGAATCGTACAGCTGTCATTTGTATGAAATTTCAAATTATTTCTCATACAACTGACAGATGTACGATTCGAATACTTTTTCGATAGTATAGTCGTTCGTGCAATAATATTATCGTATTCCAACGTATTCCAACCCGTTAATAAATCTAGATTTGATACTATTTTTGATTTAAAGATTAGATTAGGTAGAATATCTATATTTGAAAAAAAATATTTTTCAAAGCAATTACCTACAGTTAAAATTGTACCTACATATACGATAACAACCCGGTAAAACCTCGATTGTTTTATTTTATAAATAACTGAACAATGACAAAAAAAATAATAGAATTCGAATGCCCTTGGCATTTGAAGCACAATTCCTTAGACTTTAAATGATTGTTATCTAACTGGTAAGGGGACCATTGACAAATATGATAGCATCAGTCACACTGTGGATAGAGATTAATTTCCATTAAACTAATTTGTATGATCTCATTCATACATTTACCTACTAACTCGAGTATTATTTTCTAAATATCTACTGACTTTGTATAAAATTATAAATAAACTTGCCCGCTCCACAAATATTTCCTTAGGACATCAATGACATAGGTACGACTTTTCCGTCGCAAGCCGCGGCTTCAACCCGTTCCAATCAACAATGGAATGCATCTGCTTTTGGTGCGAGTCGGCTTGACAGGCTCCACTCCATATCCTGTCCGATACGTCTAGTTTTTTATCCTGGGCTCCTACTATGAGATTTGACGAGTTCTCAGTTACACACATCGAGTTCTCTACAGATATATGCATATTTTTATTCGAATTTTGGTCTGTACACCACTACTATTCCTAAGTTGCTTGTGAATGAAGATATCCAAACATATGATCGAGAAGAATTTCTCATACTAGGGGAATATTAAGGTTATACGCAATGTTTTGTTACTTGTATGAATTATGAATATTGATTACTCTTCTATATTAAACTGCTTTTTACTTATTTCCATAAAACGAAGATTATAATATAACAAATCTCAATTACAGGAAATTGGTATATTGAATACCTATAGGTATTCAAAACAAAGAAAAGGAAAATAGATAAAAAACGAGAGAAAAATATTTGTTAGTAGAAGATGGATGATCTTTTACTAATTTTATGTATTATATTATTGTATATATGTACTTTATAATATTAGTATAGATATAGACGAGCTATATCCGGCATGTGATACAATGCCTTGTAAAGTGAAATTGAAATACTGCAGCGCCATCTAGCCAGTTCTTTTTATTTTGGGCCAGGTATCTTCGCAGAACAACTCACCAAAATTTCATCATAATTGGATGAATAGTTTGTGCTTGGAGGACATAGTACATTGATTTTTTATATAAATACAAATTTAAATTTTCGTGTATCCACGCTGCACGCTACGCTATAAACTACCTAAAACAAAATATCCCAGCCCATCTCGAACTAATCTTAAAATTTGTTGTCAGGGTGTCAGGTCACTTTAAACAAGTTTATGATTACTTAACAATATGAGTGAGAACTTTCATGTAATTTTGAAGTGGGTAGAAAAAAATCATGAAGTGGTAGAAAAAAATCATGAAGTGGTAGAAATCACCGTATTTAGAAAATAACAATCACTTGTTTTTACAATTTACACAACAAGTAAAGTTTACTATTTAGTCATATTATGACACTGTCTTAATTTATGTAAAAAGAGCTTTTTGAGTGAATATTTTAAAAACTTTAAGTATTTTATGGATTTTTTATAGTATGGGGCCAACGGGCCTGCGGCTCACCTGATGGAAAGTGAACACCGCCGCCCATGAAAATCCGCAATATTAGAGGACTTGCAGATGCGTTGCCGGCCTTTAAATCGGTGTTTATCAGAAAGTGTATAAAAGTTTGTATTATTCAATTAAAGCATAAATAATTAAATATCAACTGGGCAATATTGTTTTGAGTAAAGGGCCCTGTATCTAACGTTAGAAACAAAAGAAAAAGGATCTCGGTCCGACATTAATAATGATAACTTAGGTATAATGAAAAGGTTATATCATGTTAGGTAACTAAGATGGTCTTAAAATAGCTGCTGACATCAATTATATGACAACTTTAGGTCTCAGGAATGTCACAAAACACGCAATAAGTGAGTGAAGGCTATACGTGCATAGTACAGAGGCGGCGATTAGAATAACAGAAATGACTCAGAGTTGATCTTCGCCCACACTGATTCTGTAGGTACTATATTTTAATAACCGATAAAATTGATACCAGAATATAAGGGACTCATTTCAGATTTATTAGTTTAGCACGTCTTATAAACATGACTTTGTAATCACTAAATAATACTTATATAAACGGTTTGGTTGCATAAACCGTTTAACGATAGTTTTATCACTTACTATTAAACATAGCTTTAGGATTTTAATGAACCTCGTTCCGCCTCTGAGCGCGTTTTCCGATCTACATCAAGAGAAGTAGCTGAAAGCCTGAACCGGTTAAACTGATCATATCTTCTCTTATTCTTCTAAATAGTACAAACAAGCCATGTCTCTATTTGCCCGAAGGTAATCTGGGTGGTTAAATTTTAATTGTGATAAAAGACAAGAGATAAGTTTCAATGTTTTGTAAGTAAGTACTCTTTTCGAGTTTACATGGCTTACGGTTAATATAAGAGTGATGTTGACACTCGATAATTTGAATATTAATTAAAAATATTAATTGGCCGCTTCGTTAATTTTCAGTTGAAATCTTTAAAATTAGTTTAGTAGTCCTCGATATTATTTTACACCCAACAAAAGGACGAAGAAATAATTAACTTTATACAGGTGCAAAAATTAAATCTCTCGATAATTTGCTTTTTTTTCTCTGGTTGAGTTTCAAATTATCCAGTTTCGACTATATTCAGCTTTGTGTACATGTATAATAATATAATCAAACTATCAAAGGTATTCAGATTAATGAAAAATCTAAAGACCCTACAAAGATCTAGATAAGAAATTTCGCGATACCATCTTATGTCTATATTGGGTGTAAAAATGAGTACATTTGCCCGGCATGGTATTAATTTTCATTAAGTTAGAAGCAAAGCAAACAATAAAGATCAAAATTATTCTTTACACCATGCAATTTAAATGAATGCCATAGAAGTTAAAAATACACAGACGCAAATAATAATAAAGTCAGTTCCACAAACACCTCGCAGCAGGCATTAAGGATCAGATTTTATTAAGACAAAAACTGTAATAAAATACATATTACTCGCTGTCGCAGAGTTTTTTACATAACTTCCTAAAATTTAATTTATTTTTTATGTAAATTAGGTACACGTTTGGTCAATGCACGACCAGTGTCCTCTGTCCTGTCAGATTAACCGCGGAATACTGAAACGACAAAATTTGAGGGCTTCTTAAAATGTTTCTATCTTTCATTTTACCTTCGTAATGAAAGAGTTAGATATACTTTTAAGTACACCTCAATAATTATTATTAGCGTTCGAGTATTCGGCCACAACATTTACATACAATTTATTTGCGCTAGGCAGCGATTTCTCCAAGGCAAACTACACATCGTAGTAAAACATGCGAATTAGTAAGGACTGCGATTTTAGACACACAAAAAAATTAAACACTACATTTTAAAATATCAACAATGATAAAAAAAAAATTAAATCAAATATAATATATAAGATAGTGATTTAGATAGTAAATTTACAAGATTCTTGAAGGAATCAAGACTGAGAATTATAGAAGTATGAGGAATGAACTGGCATAGTTAATGATAAGTATTGTCTGCCGGCCTTGCATGACCGCCACGAGATATGTCGCGGACGAGAGAAGACAAACTAAGATGTAAAATATCTCGATATATTATATTATCTCGACATCGACAATTTTGACAGAAAAGATATCTCGATTGATAAATATATCTATTTTGGATATTAAAAGTCGAATGTTAAGTGTTATTGTCATGATAGACCCGGAAGAAATAAAGAGATAATCGATTAAAACACGAGAAAACGGTCGACAAAGTTTTGTCGCGTTTGTCATGCTAGGCCGGCTGAAGAGTTTATGATATCGATTCCGCAAGAATACATTTTTTAAGGTACCATTTATTATATTGTAAATAAATAAAACTTTTACCCGATTTAAAACGCGACATATTATTTGTGCTGACGTTTCGTATGCTTTTCAGCAAATGTGGTCACGGACAGACTGAAAGGCGACAGCTGTCTGATTTGAATTATCACAAAGATGCCATAATCAATTATTTTATAGAATACATTATGAATGAATGAATGAATGAATGAGCTTTAATTATTTCATTACACTTTCCTTCTTTTTATAATTTTTGAGGTTATTAGTGAGCATTTATATAAAATTAAAAGTACATAAGTAAAATAGCTCCGTGTCAGACGAGTATTCCATACATCACTACTGTCGGCAAAAGTTATTTCAGGATAGCCAATACAAGTTGACTGCAAGAAATCGCTTTTTCTTTTTTTTATGTCAGATATCGACAGACGAGCATGAGGTTCACTTGATGGCATTCGGAAATCCATAGACTGAAACCGAAACGCGCAATATGCACTTCACGGCTTTTCCATCTATGAACGGTGGTTCGTTACCCTGTCGGAATTTTAGATATTCCTCCCATCCGATCAATGCCCGAAGTTACCAGACGTGGGGAAAACATGCTTACAGAAAATTATAAGCATGTGCTCCCGGTGGGATTCGAACCCACGACCCATCGATGCGCACGGCAGGTGTTCTACCGAACGCGCCAACGAGCCCGTCAATTAAAAAAGCAATAGGCGGGCTTATTAGCAATAAGGCCGCCTATTGCTTTTATTGTTTTTTTCTATTTATGTTTATATTTTTATAGTAGCCTCACGCCCTAGGCTTCACACGGATGCAATGTAGATGTACTAAACACAAAAAATATGTTATGGCTATGTTACTCGCTGATAATGTAGCTTTCTATTGGTGAAATAGTTTTTAAAATCGGTTCAGTAGATCCAGATATTACCCTCTACAACCTCACAAACTATACCTCTTTATAATATTAGTACCTATAGATTATGTGCTGTTCAATAAATATATTTTCATCATGTTATTAGCTATTAGTCGTATCGATAGCCTTAATACCCACCGCCTGATATAAAATTATAAACGTTATTAAACGAGTTAGTATTTTATAACCAATTTTATAGATCTGTTAATTGGGACGAAAAAGTGATTAATGAACTTGGCTAGCGGTTTTCTTTTAAGTACATCCAATTAATTTACCAATCATAAGTATATTTATAATACTTAGACAACATATTAAACCTTGAAGATGTATGCAGCATGTTTGAATTACTTCAGTAATATTTGGATTAGTTAGGATTCAATAGTGAGAATTTATTTATCTCAAAAGAATTACAAAAAAATCACTTGCTGAGACTAAACTATACATAGGTCCTAGTCTATATATATATAAGCAACTTTTTTTTTCTTTGTTATCGATAATCTTGAAAACTACTGGACCGATCGGCATGATACCATGACCATTCGACGCGGAATTAATAGTAGAAGGTTTTAGGCTATTCATTTTTTGAATTCCATCAACCCTTTACCATTTTTTTTCAAATTGATGTGGATAGTTCATATTCGTCTATCCTTTACAATTCGCCCAGCAAAGCGGGCGGGCGGGGACGGCTAGTGTGCTATAAAGCGCAGTGTATAGTCTTATAAGTTAATATAATGTTTAACATTACATTAACAACTTAAAATACAATTCCTAATCAATAATAAAAATCATCAACTTCGTAATTTCATAAATAATGACACAATAAATAGTGGGTAGTTTTACAATATTGGTAATATAATTAACCAAACACTCGATCTAGTTTGCACACAAAGGATATTCTATACAAAACTATAGAACTCAGATAAATTCAAAATCACACAAAACAATTATCACTTTTAAAATTTAAAACACACACAATTAAATGAAAACTTTTACGGAATTAAAACGCGATTTGTTCATTAGAATCATAGATGGCGTTAGTGTAGAAACTTTATACTTTTCCGGTGACCACGCTTGATGTAAAGTACTAGAAACTTTGGGATAAATAGTAGAAATCATAAAACATGTTTAAATATATTTTTAAAAGCAATTTTATATTAATACCATATTTAATTAAATTCAAACAAATTAATAAACCCATTCACAACAATAATTTACCTAATGATCAATGAAAAAATGAACCAATCTTGAATATCACTGTACTATTCACGTAAGTAGATAGTGGGTACTTTACTTATAAAAATAGTACCCAGGGCTGCTGCGTCAAAACAATTAATTTCATAATTGTTTAACTAAAATAAAAGAAGTGCAAGACAAATATAAATATTGAGAATTTATTATAATACCTATATCTATCTATCTATATAAATAAAAATGAATTGTTGTTCGTTAGTCTGATTAAAGCTCGAGAACGGCTGAACGGATTTATCTTATCTTAGTCTTGAAATGTTCGTGGAGGTCTAGGGAAGGTTTAAAAGGCGAGAAAAACCCTAAAAACAGCCCTTTTCTATTTCCCATACAAACGTTTTCTAGAGTCAATTTAATTATATAATTTCGAAGCCAAAATTGTGGCAGAACAACGTCTGCGGGGTCCACTAGTATGTAATAAAAGTCAAAATTTCAAAAAAGTGAATAGAAGGTAAATAATAATGTAAGACATTTTTATTTAAAATTTCTTTGGGCATACGACTTTTTTAAGCTGTTGTACGATGCGACATTTTTCACCTGGCAGCCCTGATAGTAACATAATTAGGTATCTATTGACATACTTTTAATTCAAATCGAGTCCATAAACATCATATAACGTAATTAATAGCCGTTTTAATGCAACTTTGTTCCAGTTCCCATTAACATAAATAATACTCTAATTTCTCTCTCTAACTAATTTTTATATTAATTATACATATATCATATTAGAATATAATATCTTAGCGGCGGAACTTTTGCCGATTGGGTTATCAAAATTGCAGTAATATCATAAAAACTTTTTTTCTACCTTTGCAATTACTTCTAACTGCTTTAAAATACAAACCGATCTGACAACCCTGCTTATCAATGGTTTGGTTAATGTAAAATAATTAATGTAACATTTACTTCCCACAAGTATATGATTATGTAATAAAAATATTATTACACTGATATGAAAAAATATCTATTAATAGGATTATTTTTGAAAACGCTTAGAAATCAAAATCTACAATATATGGGATATTTTAATACAGTGATAATAGTAGTAAAAAATTGCAATTATTTAGGTATTAAATTGTTAGGCCTTTACACATTTTTTTTTTGAGTGTGCGTAATCTCGGAGTGCACGCTAAACATAACGCTCACTAAAATAATGCACGTGTATATGTGCACGCTTGACAACGTTCTTAGCTGAACGGACTTCGTGATAGGATAGCTTTACTAGCGTAGTACGTTTGTAATACTAGCTGAAAGTTGATAGTGCCAAAAATTGCAGAGTTCACACAAGATTCATTGACCTAGAAAGTTTTGACTGTTATTATCGCAACCTTAATAGAGAAAACAGTCAAGCCTAGAAAATAAATGATTCATTCAATTTGCCTAATTTAATGATGTTTTATACCTACACCGCAAAATATTTGAATATTTCCGAGATTATATGATATTGAGTGAAAATCCTTCCTTTCACTATCTCGAAAGGTCATAGCATAGCATTTCTATGTTCTGAGGTCCTTGCAAGAACGAGTAGCGAGAAAGTATTCGAATTTTAAAATTGTCATTTGTATGAGAAATTATTTATAATCGCATACAAATCGCCTATCCCTATTAATTATCGGATATGCATTTTGAGCCATTTTCTATTTATTTCAATAATCATTTTTAAAAAGACCTTTTTTTTAAAAATTGCAACAAAACATTTTACACGTTATAATAATTTACCCTTATGTTCTTCGTTGATATGTTAAAATCAGAAATCAATTTTTTAACCGTGCCAAATCAATTGTAATCGATTTCACATTCGTCAATATTAACACGGATAGGCGAAATAACAGAAAGACAAGTACGAGTACTTTCTTGCAAGTAGTTTGTGTTTGGGCTTCCGCGGTAATAGCTATTGCTAAAATTATCATACTTAGGCCAAATGTGTACAGATAGTTCTATAAATCGATAGTAATGTTGCCCCACATTGCCAGCCGGCTGTCCATTCTCAATTGGGAAGTTGCATCAGGGCCGAGCTGGCAAAAGTTATTTTTGTCGCGTGACTGTTCTGTAGGGATATGACGAGGCGCCACGCTGAGATCACCAGTTCTCATTACGGCCATAAGAGGATCTGCGTTTGTATACAAAAAGAATAAAGGACACTGCAAAATTTGCAATCACATTTGTATTTCCAACGTATTGAGTGTGTTTCAAATTGTTAAGGACTGTCACACGTTATTAACCCAAAAACCTGTATGCATTGTTTACGTCGCTTATTAGTGTTAATTTTTACACCGTTACACTAAAAGGGTACATACTTGATAAACTTTTAACTTCGTAATTTTGGACGTATCTCGTCTCTCTAACTACAAGTCTGCCTCTGATATGAACTAACACTTTTCATATTATATTGTCTTTTATTAACGGAAGTATCACACATTTAAATAAAATTAAACTTTTATTTCGCTAAAATGTTATTTTTCATATTATTATTATTATGTACACTTTTAAGGTTAACACAGGAATAAATTTAACAATCACATCATCATCGTTCTTTTCCGATAGAATGTCGCCATCGTGCACTTTTAATCTATAGATATGTCCCTGTCTAAAGAAACAGACTTTTCTATAGAAGCCGCTTCTAAAAAGCTTTGTTATCTTTAAACATTCTTCAGATAAAGACTGTCTTATCGGTTTTCAAAGTACCAACATCTGGTTGGTATCTACTTATTGAATAGCGGCGCTTACGTCATGTGGGCCAACTTCGGTCAAGCAGTGACATCAGTAACACAGTTGTTCGTTTTGCTTTCGCCTTTGTATTCGGTAAAATACAAAAATAGTAAAAAATCTTAATATTGTCTTTTATTAACGCGAGTATCACACATTTCAATAAAATACTGTATACCGGATTAAAACGCGATTTATTATTTATATTGTTTAAATTATTTATCCCGACGTTTCGGATGCTTTTCAGCAACCGTGGTCGCGGGGAGACAGACCTGTCTACCTATCTGCCTGTGATAAATAATTTAAACAATATAAATAATAAATCGCGTTTTAATCCGGTATACAGTATTTTAGTAAAAAATCTTACTTCCTTAGATTTTTTCAAATACACTGATATGTTATTTCTTGTGACCCAATATTCTTGATTAACAAATAACAACGCAAAAGGATCTTATATTTCAGTCAAATATTATGGCTTTATGGCCTTAACTGTGCAACAAAAAATAAATTAACGTTTTCAGAAATCACATACGTTAACCTAAAATCAGATAGTATGCTAATTCTAGAGCGATACTTTAGTGACAAAAACTTTAAAATATGTTGACGTGTAAGTTAAGCGCAATGATACGCCTTTATGTGTATAAAGAATAGATATTATACATTTATTTCAATAGCTACATTATATCTATTTTTAGACACTTGCCTTAAACTGGGATTAGCCACTCAATATTTTTAGTGGCCAACTAAAAAAATGACTAATACAATATACATAGTTTTTACGATATAGGCACACTCCGATACCGGGGTACTTGTAATATCGTTAAATATAAAATCGAAAAAAACATTGTATGCTTAATACCTACTGGCAAAACATGCGATCGCCACAATGTATTTTAATTTTACCAATCTGTACCTCACAAATAAATATTTACATTTCATATAAAAAAGACAAACTAGAGCTTGTGACCCCTGCATAATATTAAAACCTACTCTAAAATAGTCGTCTATTTATTTGTGAACTAGCAACGCGCCCTGGCATCACACGGGAGCAATGTAGATGTACTATACACAAAATAGCCTATGTTACTCGCTGATAATGTAGCTTTCTATTGGTGAAATAATTTTTAAAATCGGTCCGGTAGTTTTTGAGTTTACTCATAACATACAAAAATACAAATCTTTCCTCTATATAATATTAGTATAGATATAAGATATATAGATATAACATCGAAATAGTCTAAGGAATATAATTAACCGGTTTCGCTAATATGTATAACGAGATAACAAAAAGATGAAAAGATAATGAATCCAAAGTACACGTTGAAACACGTTTCTTTCTAGTATTTAATAGAGGGCCAAGGGTCACACTCACAGAGCGGTTTGTTATTCAGTTTTCGCTACCTTTTGTGTCTCCCTAATGCTGGGCCCGTACCAAATTACGTATTAATAAATTCAATCCAGTTTTCATTCATATGTAATTCAATGTTTTTGTACGAGAGGTTTTTTGGTTCGTCAACTGGGTCGCAGATGTGCAGGATTGAGAAATTACAATAATAACTTGGTGTGAACTCGAATAAATGACGTGTATTTTAAAATCATGCCTAATTCAAAAGCTTCGGGTCATAATGGTGGGAATAAAAAATAGATTCTTATCGGTTTCGGGCTTTACAAATAAAATCTGCGTGTGATCGGTTAAGAATAAATTTTAATGTATTAAACTGATTCATACGGTGTTTGTATTTTTTTTTATATCAGGTATCGACAGACGAACTGGAGGTTAACTTGATGGTAGGTGATATCTTAGCCATATGGCATCAAGCAGTGATGCGCTGTCAACCAATTTTTTGACGAAACGAAACCGCTATAATATGCCCTTCACGATTTTTTCATCAGTAACCACCGATGGTTCGTTACCCAACGGAATGTCATTACTCGATATTCCTCCCGCCTGTTTAACACATTCTCTACGATACAGGGCTGAAAGACCTCGCAATTACTCCGGGATCAAAATAGAGAAAATTTTAGATCCAAGGCTGTTTAATCTGATAACGAACTGCGGGGAGAGTGACTAAAATATTTGCCGCAGAGAGCATGTTAATGTCCGAAGTGACCATCCCTTAGGAAAAGTTTATATGGAAAATTGTTTAAAATGTCATCCCGACAGGATTCGAACCCACGATCAGTCGATCTGCACGGTCACCCAAAGTTACTCAAAGCGTCAATGAGCCCGTTCTATATTGGTATATGTATGTTTGTAGAGTCCTAACTCCTAAACAATAAAATAATTTCAATATTATTTGTGTTAAGTACTTGTATGATTCGTGTCTATTGTTTGCGTAACGTGAGTGTGAGTACGATCTATTGTCTTTTATTCTGACGTATGTCTTTTTAATTCATTCAATATAAATTATTATGTTTCAGTTGCAACAAAATGAAGGTACCTCAATCGATTTCTAATCCCTACAATTGTATGTGAATAATGGTAGGTGCAAAAAACAATGTAAACCACAAGTAGAGGGCGATGACTTCCAAAGTAGGTATGTTTAAATTCGCTTACGAGTCACACAACGCAAGATACCTATAAGTAACATGTTGTCTTCTTTGAATAACGTCACTTTATCATGCTATTTGTTAAAGATATTTGGTGTGTGTTATTACTTCAAGAGGTAGCGTTACTTTACCTGGCATCTACAATAATACAATCAATAAAGACACACACTTAAAATTACGGTTGTTATGACTCTATCTTTACGTAAATCAAGGTTAATTCACTTTTAGCAATTTGTCAAATCCAACCGTTTGACATAATTAGTTCAATGGTCAAAACCTTCGATCAATACTATGTCAATGGTCAAAACACTGAAAGAAAAATCACTTTAATTCGTTACCTACAGCTAAAATTACGGTTGTTATGACTTAGTCTTAGGTAAATCAAGGTTCATTCACAGCAATTAGTTAAACGGTCAAACCACTGAAAGTTAAATCACTTTAATTGAATTCCTTGTATCTTATCCTTCTCGTACTGTAATGTCAAATCAGTAATATCGGTTATGAGCCGGCTCGATACAGCGGATGGTCCCATTCCAAAATGTAACGGTATCGACCACCGTGCTCGCAAATAACCAGCTATCTCGCGCATTCCTAGTGACACTTTGCTAGTTCTTGTGCCAAAACTTATTTGATATCAGAGCTTCGATCAACAAAATATGTCAATGTATCAGAGACTAAACTTGTGAGAATATTTTTATATTCCTATCTGTCAATTGTATAAGAAATTATTATTTGAATTTGTATAGAAATGACAAATCGACTAAATATAGGAATATTTTCTCGCAAATTATTTTTGATACCCTCAGTGCAATATGTTTCGTATATAAAATATAGTTTTTGAGTGAACGAACAAACCAACGACAATTTCACTTGTTTTGTTTCATGTTTTAGTCGTTTTTAGGGAGAAGACGGAGAAGAGAAGATAAATCAAAGAAATCTCAAAATATTCCGAAATACTGCTATCACTAACTAATAATATCGTTACGAACTAATAATATCCTATTAGAGATCACTTTTTAACTCGTAATTACTACAAAATGTTTTAATTTATACCTCTATTGATGTTTCAGACACGTTTCAGAGAATTGGCTAACGAAGTTGCAACCGTTTCAATTAGATATAGTAAATTGGTTGTATTTCTATCCACTATTTTATCTAATCTTTTGAAAAAGCTCGTGTGAAACAGCATGGCGCAATATTCCCAGAGATGTTAGGATGGCTGCCGGCACTCAGTTGGCGACAACCACCCGTTTAAGGCGAGGACGATCGCGAAGGAATGTGGATGTGCATCAGCTTTGTGACTGTTGGTTGAAGTTATAAGATCGCAATATAATAGCGATTTAAAGCAGGGACTGAATACCCGTTAATTTACTATGGGAGTTATAGCGGTATAATAAAGGTTGTTGTTATAAAAATTAATCGGTTTCAGTCCCTGATTTAAAGGTTCGCGACATTGCGTCGGCTGCATGGATTTAAGAACCCTCAAATTTTTCAAACCTTTCTAAGTCCATATTTATGGTCAATAATCTAAATTCTAACGATTCCTCATCTACATCTATACTAATATTATAAAAAGGAAGTATTTGTTTGTTTCTTACGATTTAACGCAAAAACAACTCGATCGATTTTTTAAATTCTTTCACCAATAGAAAGCTACAGTAACATAGACTATTTTTATAAAATTTACAGTTGCGGTATATAGAAATAGCGATCCGCTAGTACACA
The DNA here is from genome assembly GCA_905404175.1 of Anthocharis cardamines. Lineage (NCBI taxonomy): Eukaryota > Metazoa > Arthropoda > Insecta > Lepidoptera > Pieridae > Anthocharis > Anthocharis cardamines. The sequence goes on from FR989961.1 coordinate 6,238,188, forward strand.
AAATATATAATTATAATAATATTATTTTATGTAAGTTCTAACTATTCACTTCAAATCTCATATCTTAGACCATACGAAGTCGGCTCATCCTTTCCAACTCTGACACTCATGCGATCATACTTATTCGCTTCGAGTGAGATATGTACAAATTATCGCTATTGGTTTTTATTGCCACGTATCTAATATTACTAGTATTTTATTAGTAAATACATAAAGTATCTATTTTATATTTCAGAATTTACATACAAACTATTATATTCTACCACCTGCCTAGCATGACAATCAAGGAATACCTTGCGGACGAGTGAACACAAACTAAGATATAAGATATCGAGATATATTATATCTCGACATCGACAACTTTGATAGACAAGATATTTCGATCGATAAATATCTTTACTTTTGACATTAGAAGTCGAGTTTTAAGTGTAAATGTCATGTTAGACCCGGAAGAAATAAAGAGATAATCGATTAAAACACGAGAAAACGTTGTCATGCTGATCGAGTTTGACTTTTTAACCATTGCCACTATCGGCTATTGATCAAGCAGTAGATACTTCATCACAGTACTCTCAATCCTTGGAGATTTTGTTGTGCCAGTTTATACAGAGTTAGCGACGGCAGCGGTCAATAAACACTTGGAGCTGATAGGAAATGTGTTTTGTGACCTTCATCATTTTCACATTAGACCGGAATATTTTGAGTTTGATTCAGTGTCAATTTCCGTGACTGCCATATTGGGCAAACTGCCGGCCTAGCATGACAAGCGCGACAAAATTTTGTCTACCGTTTTCTCGTGTTTCAATCGACTATCGCTTTATTTCTTTCGGGTCTAACATGACAATTACACTTAAAACTCGACTTTTAATATCAAAAATAGATACATTTGTCGATCGAGATATCTTTTCTATCAAAATTGTCGATTTTGAGATATAATATATCGAGATATCTAACATCTTAGTTTGTCTTCTCTCGTCCGCGATATATCTCGTGGCGGTCATGCTAGCCCGGCTGAGCAGAAAGGTTGATCTTACTTTGGCTTAGAACGAATGATATCTGTGAATTATTCTGTATATAAACATCACAGACTGGTTGAATCTGGTAATGTTTGAAGCTTTTAGTCTTTAAAGGAAAATCAGATAATATTAACAAGGTTGGTCGCAGTTGTAGTGTTATCAATAGCAAGTTGCTGGTAAATGGGGAGCTCAATGGTACAGTCAGCCATGTAGGGTCAACGCTTAAATACACCGCAGCCATCTAGACGGTCTAGAGTCTAGACCATAGATTATTGCTAACGGTATACCGTTCAAATATATCGCACTGTAAATGTATGTTTATCAAGTCCTAACGCTGTGTTTTCGCTTGGGTTAAATATTTCGATTCTTCAGTAAGTTCATCTTCATTTTTTTAATAACCCAAACAAAGAAATAAAGATTTTTCTTTTCGATATCTCATTGGAAATTAAAAATTTGTGCATAGAATATAGAATATTATATATCTTATTATAGAACTGATCGAACTATTACTACTACGTTATATTTGTTAATAGTTTATATATTTTATTTGTTATTTTTCACGCAAATACTGAGTAACCATTGAAATAGTGCAATAACCGATATGTACCAGTTTCCACAGAGAAATAAGGTACATAGGCCATAACTCGGGAGAATAAGTAGGTACTTCCGAGTCCATTCATTTTTCGTCCGCGCGAAACATGCATGAAAAAGTGACAAAAATTAAATTTAGTTTATAAAAATTAATTAAGTTATGCTTTGTTTGCCAACTGTCTGTTGTTGACATGTATAAAGTTTCGCTGAAAATTAGATTGAAATTATAAATTAAATTATTACTTCTTTCTAACAACTTAAATTTAAAACATTCTCAGAACAAACATTGTTATATTGTTTGCTATTAAATTCAAAACACAAATGGTCTGGAAATCAAACCGTGCGTGCTCAAACGCGGCCAATCGATTCGAAACAAATTTAGAGTGAGCAAACAAACTTGATGTTGTATACAGCTAAATTATGTTACAGTCGCAAGCCTTCGCAATCTCAAATAGAAGTTATTGCTATGAGATTTGAATCCGTTGAGTCATCAATTTAAAACGAACTTTCAACAGTCCATCAAAGAAGACCACTCACATTGCTATCTCGTCTTTGCATAAATTCTGCGATATGATAAAGTTATTAAGAAATTCTACAACGGGATTTGATATTGCAAAATTGTTTATATTAATGTTATAATGTTTTGAGATTATTCTGCAAAGCATATCGGCTATCGCTCCGGTGTTCTTTTACGACAAGATGATTTGCAAATACGAGTATAAACGAATAGCTTTTTCTTTTGCGATTTCGACAGCTAAAATCGCACACAGCTGAGACAATTTTCACTTAGTTGTCGACGCACACTATACTCAAGGGTTATGTTTTTATTGAGCAAAACAGCTCTTGCAAGATTAAACGCATAAGTGACAGCAATTTATTTCCCCGTCAGAAGGCTCAACAGTCCAGAGGTCTGTGACACATGGGCATGAGGCGAATGTCTTTATGCCAAGTTATTTATTAAAGCCGCGCCAATTTTAATATATAAGATTGAGTCACAACTTTTGTAAGATATCTGAGTATGCCGTGAAGAGAAGCCAAATAATTTTCTTATGTACTGAGATAGCTACCTAATTCAAATATTACAACAGTAGTGCATATTATTAAGTACAATGTAACACATTTTATTTATTTCCTCATATTCTCGTTAGCGCATTGTATTATCGAAGTCAATACACAGTGTAATACCGATAAGTTTATTTCCAGAAACAATGAAATCATGCAGTGTTCGATAGCCAGCTAGAACAATAGCAGCGTTATCAAAATTCCGTAACAAATGAGTGAAATGTGACTAAGATAACTGTCTCGATGTACTTTATTTCTGGTCTCCCTGGTGGTAAACACTTGTGCATTATCCCCAAGTGGTCTTCTATCCACAAATACCTCGCGAGCCACACATATGGCCACAATGTTCCGAATTTCCCATTCGGGAACACGTTTAACGTCAGTTTTTATCTATATTGTTCGGGATAAATTACAGAGAAAGTTACTGCACGACCTCATTAATTTAAGCCTGAATGTTTCGTTTTGCACCTGTTCTGTATGCAACACAGGCTTACCTTTTGAAAGCAAAACAGAAACACTGTCAGTGCAAATCTCAGAAATTATGCAGGTCCTTTTTAAAAAACTTTGTCAAAGACATTTGAATTTGCATGTACGGTTCATTGGCATTAAGCCTTTACATTAAGTGGTTTAATAATAAATATTCATATTGCTGATATTGCTGTATACGCGAAGAACTAATTTGAATGGTTGTCAAGAGCGCATTATAATAATTATGTATTGAATTTATTAAACATGTTTATTTTTTACTATTAGGTACATATCCTATCTGTGTGATAGATATCTAGTTATAATAAATTCTAAATATAACCAATATATGGTGCTAATATTATGGTATATACTTAGCAATCAGTAATGATAATAATGTGGCGCTTTTCAATTTAGAACATGTGGAATGGTTCAAAATATATTATGAAAATAAACGTTTGGGTATTGGGCAGAGGCAGACTGGGAGTCATTTGCAAAACAAAGAGCACTGAAGGCAGTCGAAATAAAAATATTTACGTAGCAACTTCTGACTCAGGCCGCTTTGTTTAAGAGGAGAATAACCCTACTAAAACAAAATAACGTACGATATAATTACGTCGTCGTTTAATTATCCAAACCGTGACCATTTTTATCAAAAGATAAAATAATAAGAAATAAATTTTCGCGTCTTCTATACAGTGCAAAGATTTGCAAAAAAACTGCGATTAGGTATACTTCATCGTTATTAACCCATGCCATAAGTAATATACATATATCGAAGGCACACAGTAGTAATAAGTTGTGCAGTTTACGATGTTATAATATTGGATGAACTTTTACCATGGTAGGAGGCATTTTATAATAATTATGAAGGGTTAATTTACCTACCCTAAAGCCGGGTTTCCACCGCGAAAGGGTAATGAGCGGGAAATGGTTAAGCGGGACGGACTCCTTTTAAATGAAATAGGTTTAGATTTCCACCAACAAAGAGCTTTGACTTTTGATTTCCACTGAACTCGCCTAGAACTGAGCGAGTTCATTTCAACGCTTTTTACTCGTTCAGTACGTTCCGCTCGACTATTTGTTGGTAGAAATACAAGTATGCAGTTAACTTTTGCGAGTTAAACGGGGTCCTTAATGGGTCCGCTCCGCTCGCAGTGGAAACCGGGCTTAAGGGCTACCTGAAATGAGTCGTAACAATAATTTTATTGAAACCTCGTTCTCATGAACTTAAACAAATAAGGAAACATGCAGTTTGTCTAAGTAATCATGGTATCAAATAAGAGTTGTCACGGGAAAGAGATGCGGCGCTCACGATACGGGGCGAACCGGACGATATGCATTAGTATAATGAAATAACGACAATTTGCATGAAATAGCTCACACGCACGCCCTAACCACATGACGATATCTCTCAATGGGCGGCTGACTCACTCTCAATGAACGATCTTAATTGATGTAAACTATTCTTAATGCATATCTCATTTGATGACGTTATCCTTGAGAATAATACGTCCATTGTAACCGCGCAGTGCAGATTACTCGTTTTGGCTTCCGTCTATGCATTTCTGAACCCTCGAAGTTAAAATAAAAAGGATTGGCACCGTAAACATCAGCGAAGTTCAAACACATCAATCTATAAGTATATCACAAATACTATTTAAATAGAATCTGTTCGAATAATGCTGAAACATTCTTGAACGTTGTAGTGATAAAGAACAATTATTATAACAGGTCAATTTTAACAGCTGTCTGACGTCTGCGTCTTTAGGTACTGATTTAAGGCCGATGCAATTGAATTGATATATTATACACAAAGATTCCGTCTCGGATATTATATTATATCCATTTGCAAAGGGAACATTCGAATTTAGAATTGTGCTAACTGCCACAGAGATTAGAGAAACAATTATGACCTGAGAACTTTCCCTGAAAATCCTGTTGTCAACTGTCAACTGATAAAGTCAAGATAAAATAGATGTATTGCAGATTGATAACAAACAGATGATAATCACCTTTTATCCCAGACAGATGCCAATCAGATGCCAGTCAAGACAAATATTTCACATGCAACAGTATGAAATGGCAAAATCGTCGCTCTTGGTGATTTTTTTACAATATGTTAGATATCGACAAACAAGTATGATTTTCACTTGTTGATGTGATATCTCAGCCACCAAACATCACCGAATGATGAAATTATAGACTTATCCCGCTGGGATTCAAACCCGAGACCAAGGTAGGTGTTCTACCAAACGCGCCAACGCGACGTGTCAAAAGCTACAAGAAATATCTTAGACCATATAAAATTCTCGTGTCACAGTTTTCGTTGCCATACTCCTCCGAAACGGCTTGACCGATTCTCATGAAATTTTGTGTGCATATTGGGTAGGTCTGAGAATCGGACATCATCTATTTTTCATCCCCCTAAATGTTAAGGGTAATCCACCCCTAATTTTTTTTTTTTTAATTTTTGGACGATTTTTTTTGTTTTTATTTTTTTATAATGTGGCATTAAAAAATACATACAACCCCGGCTTTTTTTGTCAAAAAATCTTGACCCATGCGAAGCCGGGGCGGGTCGCTAGTATACTATACATTCCCAGCAATCCTTTATATTATAAACTATAAAGATTTTCTGCAAACAAATACTACATCACAAAAAATGGGGAAACTTTCTCTGAATGAAAAAACCTCTTAAAGTCATCTAAAATCCTGGCCTGAAAACAGATTAGTTTTAAATTAAATAACTATTGATTAATTTATTAAATAAATAATGGTATTTTGTACTCTTTACAGAATTATTAGCACTATCGCTAATCGATATCAGCCTTGTGCTTCAAGTACTTAAGATAATAATCGTATTTATCGTATTAGAATGTTATCGACTTTGTTAGTGACGTAGTATCTCGATTACGTTCAATATAAGGCTGTCCTTCCTTCAGTAAACAGCTCTATGGCGCCTATGACGTCAAGTGCATTATATTTTATCAATGCTTATAGATACAGCTATTTTGACGGGCTCCTTGGCGCGTTCGGTAGAACACCTGCCGTGCGCATTGATGGGTCGTGGATTCGAATCCCATCGGGACGATATGTTTATAATTTTCTGTAAGCAAGTCTTCCCCACGTCTGGTAACTTCGGGCATTGAAAGGGTGGGAGGAATTTCCAAATTCCGACCGGCTACGAACCACCGTTCATAGATGAAAAAACCGTGAAACGCATATTGCGCGTTTCAGTTTCAGTCTATGGAGTTCCGAATACTCGAAGTAAAAGTAGGTCGACAGAGCATCATTGACTGACGTTCTGTGGCTGAGGAATCACCTACCATCAAGTGAACCTCATGCTCGTCTGTTGATAACTAACATAATAAAACAGCTTTTTCAATATCAGCATCCAATATAGCCTTCGACGGTATATTCCTACCAGTCTACACCGAGTTTACATAGCTAGGTTCATTAATCAAAACTTACAGCCACTTTGACCACGACGAACAGCGTGGAACGGGAAACAGGAAAATGCAGGGTGGATGAAATGGTAACTGGTCTCTGCAATCACATATGACTATTTAAATTGATACTCAAGAGATGGATGAAAGTGTAGATGACCAGTGATCAGAATTAACTGGTCCAGTAGTATCAAGAATGTCAGAGGAAGTTTAAAGGGATAAATAAGGTAAAGATTAACAGGTGAGCGTAGTAGTATAAACATAGTCTATCTATACCTACCAGCTACCTATATTATATTTGGGTCCTTTTTTCTTCCTCTCCAGGTTTCTATAGGAATACTTAAATATTTATTTCATATATAATAGACGTTGCATTTAAAATTTATTAAACCACTTATAATTATAATTACTGATTCACATGAAGTGCTTGAATATTATCAGATATTTACATATTATAGTGTAATTTAGATGAGTGGTTGATAACGTATAATATTATACATAGGTCATAGAGGTATTTTTACCGTTTGTATGAAAAATAGATGTATTATAATGAAGTACGTAAAAAAAACAAAAAAAACACGTAGATACATTTAATATTTTGTTTCCGGTGGCATCTGTCAACGGATAATACGCCGGGAAAATTTCCTAAGGGAATCCTGGAAGATTGCGTATTCCGCGTGGGCTGCCGTAGAAGGAAAGAGGCCTAGAGCATATTATATCTAGTAATATATAATTATTTAGTGTTATTTATCACTACAACCAGTAACCTATCTACCAACTATATTTAAAAAAAATTTATCAAACTCATTGACTATTTTGATATAGCTTAGTTTTCAGTTAGAAATTAAATTAAATCAAGACTGAATATTACGGCGCATATATTTATCGGCATACGGATCGTTTTTCATGAATGTGATGTACATACTACATGTACAACAGTAGATACTAGGTAAGACTGTGTAAAAGTTCGCGAGGAAATACACATTCTATTATATTGAAGCTGCTATAGACAATATCTAATCTTCTAATATATACAATATACAATTTCCATGTCACAATGTTAGTTACCGTACTCCTCCGAAACGGATTTACCGATTTTTGCCAATTTTTATATGCGTATTCAGTAGGTCTGAGAATCGGCTACTATCTATTTTTCATACCCCTAAAAAATACATACAACCCTATATTTTCACTCTTCTATTACCAACCCCTGCTTTTTTTGTCAAAAAAACTAGACCCGTGCGAAGCCGGGGCAGGTCGCTAGTTTATACATATATAAAGAGATTGCTAATCATACATAGGTATATGATGATATTATTTAGAAACCCTTTTTTCCATAAGATTTATTCCAAAATCGCCATAGAAAAAGAATCTATTTGGTACATTGAAAGTTATGTACTGATTAACTCTACAAGCACCGGATTTTCCATTCCATTAGCCTACATTCAACTAGGTACTGTGAGTATCGACGAGTTAAATTTATTTTATTTTCTGTAAACTATCCTTCACTTTGTTCTCGAATTGTTAGGTAACAGGAAACGATCGACTAAATTTAGGACAACATCTGCTCTGCGTTCATCCGTTTTACTTTGCTATCTTTCTGTAACAGGTGAAATACGCCGAAAGAGTCAAAACAGACATTCTCAACTAAGATATTCAGGGAAGAGGCGTATGAATTTTTAGCTTGATCGATCCTAGATAATAAATACGAATATTTCCGAATCAGTAAGTAATTTTTTTTTAAATTCTAGTTAAAGTAGTTTTCGTGCCAATGCACAATGGATCTATCGTTAACAGATTGAGGTGAACTCATTGATTTTGATTGGAGTTATTTTCCCTTAATTAATTTACTTCAAGGTGTGTTCTTAACTTAGTATTTTTTGTTTTTAAACTTTGTATTTATTTTATTTTCTGAATTCTTGACGTATTTATGAGCACGTATGGTTTACCTTCTGTGAACTTACAAACTTTAAAAGAAAATTTACTTAATCTTAGGGCTATTTCAAATCAAGAATCATCCAGAGTATCGTTATCGCCATTATCACTATTCACTACATAGTATAAAAAGAAGTCGCCTTCTCTGTCCCTTTGTATGCTTAAATCTTTGAAACTACGCAACGGATTTTGATGCGGTTTTTTTAAATAGATAGAGTGATTGAAGAGGAAGGTTTATATGTATAATAATAACATTCTGTAGTGTATTTAGTATCAGCATTGCACCGGTGCGAAGCCGGGGCGGGTCGCTAGTAATATATATTTTCGAAATTATATTCAATAAACTGTGTTGTAGAAGCGAAACCTCGCAATAACCAGCTTAATACAATTTATCCTGTATACCTATTTTAGATTTACTTAATCACTTCGCTCTCCATGACATAGAAAGAAACAAGTCCTAAGCTATTAATGACTAAAATATTAAATTGAACTAATGTAGGACACATGTGTTCATATACATAAACCAATGCATTTACCAATAATAAGACGCAGAGCGAAATAATTGGCGAAACCTTATTCGTATATTATACCTTATTGATAAATTAGGTAAAAAGTAGGTTCTTATAGCTTTCCATTTATGGTAACATTTATAAATAACTATTTTTTTTTGACGTTTTTACGAAACTGATTCAGTTTCGGCTGGAAATTTCTTTTTCACATTTTTAGGGTTGCGTACTCCGTACCAAAAACGGAACACTTCATTATCCGTCTGTTTGTCAGTCTGTCAATACCCTTTTTCTCAAGTTGAAAAAAGGTATGTAGTGGTGTACAATCTCTTGCAGTAGTGAAAACTTCAAAGTCGACGCAATCAAACGATACGGCCTTTTATGCTCCGTTTATGCCGCATATTTTAACACTCGCAAGGGAATCAAAGTATACTTCCCGTTGACCTAGAATCATGAAATTTGGCATTAAGCAATTGCATGTAGCACAAGTAAAGTAAAATATCCGAAAACCGTAAATTTGTAGTTTTTTTATTGGGAAAATCTTTACTTAAGAGGAAACACAAGGGCCGTATTTCCATACAAACTTATTCCCCTGTTTCCTCCCTGGATAATGCCAGTAGAGAAATATATTTTTTTCCAAAAATCTATGGCCATTATTTGCATGTCCCTATGTTTTCCTTTTTTTTCATAAATTAATAATTAAAAGAGTTATGAACCTTCAAAAACCTAAAAAAATTGCTAGATTTTACGCTGTGATCAAACATCCAGAAAACAAATTTAACTTGATTAAATAAAAAAAAAAGAAAACATAGGAACACGGCCAAAGCCTTTCTTTAATTTTTGATGAAAAAAGTAGTTAAATCGGTCAAGTTTTGGAGAGGGAATCAGGGGACTACGAAACGTTGATTTTACGTACTTTTGATAGGTATTTTCGGTCCAAGCTGCAGTTGTCTCTTTCGGGTCTTAGCTCGGTTGCTCGGGCACTGCGCGACAGCAATAGATTTTACAAATAGATATTATTCAATTCTCTCGCCCTTAGTATTTCCTCTTAACTAAAAGTTGTTACGGAACCCACGGTGTTCGAGTCCGACTCGCACTTGGCCAGTTTTTTAAGTAAGTAAATAGATTGAATGGATTGACTGTTGTAATTATATAATTGGGCATGGCATTGTGTTTTTAATCTTTGCCTATTTTCATACAGCTGCATAAAATTTACTTGGGACAGAACTAGAAGTATACAATCTAGCTATCAGAGATCCAATGAACACAAAAAAATAATCATCTAAATCTATATACATATAATAAAACTGTAGAGGTCAAATGTCTGTACATAGAAAAAAAATGATAAACCGAACCGAGTCAGGAGGATGTAAGAAGAGAAATAGAACAAACCCAGATTATTTTTAAATTTTTTGTTTCTCTGTCTGTTTGTCTGTTTGTACGGGCTAATCTCCGATTATACTGAACCGATTTTCATGCAATTTTCACAAATATATTAAACAAAGCCCGGGGCAACATATAGGCTTTGTTTTTGATTTAAAGATTTTAAAGGCACCATATCAACAAATTGCAATGCAAACAGACTCGCGTCGAACTTTTTCGAATTATCAGATGTCAATAACAGTTTAATATGTAACTAAAATATGTAGTTTGATTATTTCGGCACTTTTAATTGAATATATCATATGAAGAAACCTTGCTCATAAGCTCAGCTTAAGGTGAAGCCTACGCGTACGAAGTCGCTGGCATCAGCTAGTTGTATAATAAATATCAGAGACATACTCATGTATTCGTAGTGTCCAAATATTCTTTCAAAACAAAGGATTACTCAAATCACTCCATAATATATGTATCTCGGAGTAATCTTTGAATTGAAAATCGGGTAAGAAAATAATAAATAAAAACAGTTAATAGGTAACATACATGTTGAAGGTAACCCAAACAAATGATTGTGTATTGTAATATGTATACTACGAAAGGTAAGTAGAGCGTTCACCTCGTGTCCTTATTCCTAGACTGTAAACAATAAACATTGCATGTTATGTGTTATAGGTACGAAATCGTGTGAATAAGCCTTCCGTCGTTGTGGTTAGCCTTACCACATCAGGGCACAAGTTGTTTTTTTTTTTCAAAATATCTACATATATAGCACATACTTATATGTTGCAAGTGCTAACAAGTTGGGATTTTTACAAAGATTCGTTAATAATTTGTAAAAACATCAACTGATGTGTTAGTACCTAATAAAAACATCAAAATCCTTCAGATTTTTGGACCTAAGTATGTACTGAATAACTGAATATCAAATATCACCAATAACCGCAAACAATAAAAAGGTTATCCTTAGCCGTATCGCTATATAAAGATAAGTATTTAAGATAACTTGGTATTTGGTTACTCGAGAAAGTAAACAATTTAGTTTTGATATAGTTAATTCAGGTTTGATTACTTAGAATTACTCAAAACATAAAACTAGTAATTAAGTAACGTAACGTAAAGTAGCTAACAGGTTTCCTCATTTAATTTAAGAGCATTTAAACATTTTTAATTACCATAAAATACGGCCATTAGGTATAAACATCAGTAGTACCTACGATATATTTTCACACTAACACCGATGGAACATGGTATTAAAAATAATCACAGAATAACATTAAAAAAAGCTAATGTATCCGAAAACAAATCTACTTAGGTGAACCACAGACTGAGAAATATAATAATATGTGACCGTCCGCGGCGCACAGAAAGTCTATAATATGGCTCGCAAAAAGTCTTTAGCGTGTAGCTCACAGACTAAACGACGCAGACGAGCTACATTTTTACGGTGGAACTGTAGGGACGTGGACTATCGAACACAGCCTACCAACTAAATTGTGCGTCATCTGCAGAGAACAGAAAAATAAATTTTCTGGGGTCATCTGCATTAGTTTGTGTTGAAGCAGACGTTCTATTTCTTCTTGCACATTTTGTGCGACGCATTCTGTGGAAATAACAAGAGTATTTTGTCCGTTGGACGTTTTGTGCGTCGTGAGCGTTCTTGCATATACATAATTCTTTAGGTTCTATTTTCTCAGACTTAAAAGTGCGTAACGGACAATCGGTCGTATGTGATACCCCTTATTCATGCAAACACTGTTTACATTTATGCCTGATCGAAGCAACACAACACAATGTAACCCGGTGATTATATGGGTAAAAGTCAGATTGTCAATTCTTTCTTACGATCTATTTTTAAACTGCATACAATTCCGTAGAAATGACGATGGCTACCACCAGAGGCTTTTGTAGTCGTCACGAATTTGTCATGCATAATTATTGTTTGCAATGTATCCGAATAATCTGTTTCGCTATAAGAGGTGATTAAAAACATTATCATTAGTGTCAAAAGAGTAATTCCGATTATTGGGAAATTCTCTGAGAAAAATTGTTGTAGAGTTTGTAAAATGTCAACTAAAGAATATATGCCTACAGTATCGAGCAAAATTTTGCAAAGGACAAAATTAATATTGAATTGAAATCAAAATGGAGGTCTAAATAAATTATTTTTAATATACAATTTAACTAATTATTTACACATCTGTACAAAGATATGTAACATAATTAAGAAAATAATATATCCTTTACATCCAAAACAAGAGTTCATCACAGCGAAACTAGAAAACCTTATTTGGAATGCCTTTGGATGCGACCCATGTCTTAATCCAGATTCGTTTCCGTGACTTCATATTGATAAAACTATGAAGACAATAATTTAGAAACTGTCGTATTATCACACTTTACTTGCCATTCAATTTGGAACATTCTGTGTATCGCTGTTATAACAATGCGTATAAGAGTGAACTCATTTGTCACATGCGCGGCATCTCTTAGACTCATCTTGTTTCGAGACGGTCAGCCTTTCATCTCAGCGCTGACTGATGGTTTGATGGATCTGTGAACGATTATAGGCTCATCTGTGTACAAGCTAAAGGTTAAACCTTTCACCATAAACAATAGAGCGGCATATCAAAGTCTGATGTAAATTCAATTATTCTTCGCACTACATTCATTATTTAAACGTCATTACCCTTTGAGGACATGACGATATGTGGTAATTTGCAAGTTGCAACATCACATTGTTAGATGGATAATGGATTAAGAAATACACTAGATTATAGAATGGTACTGACACGGCTTCATTCAATCATGATTTAATTTATTTTTATCAACTTTTGTCTACAAGTTATTGTTTCCACGTTTACCTACAAGATACTTCCTAATAATTTTTCTTTAATTCCTCGTATTCATTAAACTTCAGTTATAAATCGAGGAAATGGTATGTATATTAACTGCTATATATGTCAGTTTGTCATCCATTCCCGAGATGATATTGAAAAATGATATTTAATACTGCACCTCAGATTTAATCTGAGTACTGCACTATGTCTGTTAATTTGTTACCCTGAGAGTTTAGTAATTTCCTCAAGTTTTAAGCTTTGATTATAGACATATATATAATCAAAGGTTGTTACCTACCTTTTCAGGCCTACCAAACTTATATAATATTCAAGGTATATAATATGAGGATATTTTGATAAATAGTTGAACATCTTCTCTATAAATTACCACATTTAGCTGATGAGCGTTGAATAGAAACACTTGCATAAAATAAGAGCAAATATGACCTCTTTATTTTGTACAGGGCTTCTTTAAGGACAAAGATTCTATTGCAGCATGCATTGTTGGTGAGTTCAACGACCCGCCTTTTAATTGTTCATATTCGCGTGATACCAAACAATGCCGGTTATTTGTTGTATTTCCACGCATACTTAATATAAATATTACATACCTACTTATTACTTGGTACCTAATTACAACATAATTAATTTTAATAAATGATAATTTTGTTTTACTGCATTGTCATTTTATTCCTGTTTCAGTTTTTACGATGTCATTTTGTGGTCCTTTAACCTTTTCCGTTCGTAATAGGCGGTCACATTTGATAACCTTAAACGGATCGAACTACTAAGCACCTACAATAAGTCATATTAGGGCAAACATACTAAAGTTTGCTTTATTCACACCGCGCCGCGCCGCGCAGTTAGTTCGCGAGTCGTGATCATAAGGGCGGTCGCACATTGGACACGAATTTGTATCGTACGTAAACGTACGAATTGAATACGCACACTGGTTCCATTTTTCTCCGTTGAAATGCCATTAGTGACTGTAAACCGTAACCGGGAAAACGCAATTTTATGGTTATCTACGCATGAATGTGTTTTATATCTGATTATGTTTTAGCTACAATCAGCTTTAACTAAATACAGTAACTTTTGCAAGACCAGACTATAGACTAATTCTATATCCTTATCGAATTTAACATATGAACGCCTAAAAACTCCGAGCACGTTGGGATTGATTTCGTATGTCGGAAACTCGGAACTATACGCGCGTTCACGCAGTACGCACGACTAGTTCGCATTCAGTGTGCGCAGTGCGAGGAACAGTGTGCACAGTAGGACTCGGAGAGTTGGGATCGTTCGTACGTATTCATACGTTTTTTTACGAGAAGAATAGAAAACGCATCCAAAGTGCAACCGCCCTGAGAATCATATTCGCCTTTATACAACAAGATAATCGAATGTAAATTAAAGGTTTAGATACGATTTTTTGAAACTACCACATAAATACTTATTTTCACAAACTCAACATAAAGTTTCGCTATTAAAGGCGCACTGCTACCATTAAATAAGTTTCAGATGTCAGTAAGGAAAGATGCAAACCTTCTTTATTTGTTTTAAACAAGCTTTGTTTTATGAAAATCGTCTGTTATTATAAGGCTGTGTGTATATTATCTACTATTTAGTAAGAAAACTCAGTCTCAAGCAAACAATAAGGATGTACGGCTTCCTTTATTAACAAATTATACAAAAATAGCATGTAAAGCGGTAAGTGGTGGGGAGCGGAAACCCTTTGACCCTTTGTTTATCAGCAGCGAGGCGCGGCGGCGGATATGAACAGTTGCTAACGGAAGTGCGTAGTCAACAGACTTAATAATCACTAGGGTTGCCTCTTTGGAATTGAGTTTATATTTTCATTAAATGAGAATGAGTTTATCTTGGCTGCAATTACCTTAGTACCTTACCTCATCATTGTTTTCACTCAATTTCTGAAATAACCAGGTCTCCCATTTGTCAGACCATTGTGGAATACTTTGAAGTGTAGAGTCCACATTGATGCAAAAGTTGTATCTACAATCTAGTGCAGTCTGCACAATGCACGGCTTCCGTTGCCAATACGTCATAAAACCTAAATCCAAGGCCATAAATACTTTGCAGTGAATGACCCTGGCTTCCAAACTAATTTTATTGCTGAAGTTGTACTGCAGAGTACTACCCGTCGTTGGAAGGTCCCAACTTCCCTATATAAGGTATACTCTATGGTCCCAACCCTGTAGTACTTTTCCTTTAGGTCGTCGCTGCAGCCTTTTCTGTATTATATTTTAATTGACAACACGTTCATGGCATAGCTCGTGTCAAGAATGTCTTGAGAGATTCTTAAATCACATGAAAATCGTCAATTTTAAGATGTGGCAATAAGGAGTTCAAGCTGTAAAAAATATTTCTGCTATAAACCGATTATATCGGATCGTGACGAGTTTTTAATATACTTTGGGACCTCTAGGACCAACTCCTTATTTACAAAATACATAATCATGATAAATAACTATATTTCCGAATAGATAATTGGAAACGAAAGACCCTGTAGATAAATTATACGTTAGTTTTAAGGACACTAAAGACGTCACAAACACGGCGATATAATAAATCAATCTTTTGACGAACAATCAGTCAATCGATAGGCTTTAAGATATAAACAAGAGAAAGATATGATAAAACCCGTCCTTTAGCAGGCTGGAACAAAGAAAACTCTTTTCAAAATGATCACGAAATAACTTTAGTCAACTTCTGAGATAGCATTGCGCGCTGCGTCTCAAAACCAAACAAAACTTATGCTGACATACAACATTCCATATCTTGAATGTGAGCACACCTGTGGGATTAACCACCCACAGTCATAACGAACAAACAGTACTCGTCTCTTGATTACTGAGCTACGTGAGATTTATTTTCTCTATAAACACTCGCTGAGTCTAGAAATAGATCGTGAAGTAAGTGCAATTTAAATGTTTTACGTACGGTAGTGATGCAAATATAGATATGTACCTATAAGGGTCTAAAAAAATCTGATTTCTTATGGCGATGACTTCTCATTGACAATCTGATGGACGACGAGTGTCTCTTCAGATTATTGATTGCTATATTATCTCGTTGCATTGAACTACTAGCGTAAGTAATATGTATTAGCTCAATACTTAGCGAACTTCTAGTAATTTAAACTGTAGTGACAGTGCTAGCTAATTTTGGAGGTCGTCATGAGACTTTACTAAACTCCTTTGTGTTGTTTATTAAACGGCATTGTATCTACTAATATGAGTAGGTATTGAGTCAAGTCGCAATGCGTTTAACACTGGAGATTCTAGGTTCGAATCTGAAATTTACAAAAAATAGTAATAGGCATGGCACAGAAGGCTGATCATCTATTTGCCTGTAAATAAAAAATGATAATTGAAACAGACATTAAAATGAGTCTGCCCCATACCCCACTAGACAGGAATTCATAAATCACTACGTAAGTACCTAGTGACTATATGTACAAGTTTTTGTTTCAGCACGGAATAAAAAAATATCGAAATTCTTTTCTATAATACGTATTAATTTCATGGCAGTGATTTTTTCCGTTTTCAAATAATTAATGTATTTTAAAGTCATAAAATATTATCGAACGAAAATTGTATTTTCTTAGGGAATAGTGGAGTGTTAACTTCATTCAAACAATATACATTGTCTTGTGTTCGGTGATAATTACTAAAACACGAGGCTCGAGGCAGTCTCTGCATCGCCATTGACTGCAGCCATTCAAACCTCCTGCAAATCATTCATCTGCGATACGCTAAATACCTAGAGCCCTAAAAGCACGATTTTGTTGAGGCACAACTTTCAATATCTTTGGAGAACATTATAAGAGTTTTGTCTTTTATTAACGCGAGTATCACACATTTAAATAAAATACTGTATACCGGATTAAAACGCGATTTATTGTTTAAATTATTTATCCCGAATTAAATATGGCAACTTTGTGACATTTCAAATATAAGACAACTGTCATCTTTCAGTCTCCCGCGACCACGGTTGCTGAAAAGCATCCGAAACGTCGGGATAAATAATTTAAACAATAAATCGCGTTTTAATCCGGTATACAGTATTTTATTTAAATTATAAGAGTTTTAGACTTTAAAGTAGAAGAATACGTTACTCGTAAAACATCAGCAGCTGCCTATATGTTAAGCTGTATGCGTATCTTAGGCATTAGACATATAACAAAAATAAACATATTATTAATTAAATTTAATAATTAATAATACCAACGATTAAAAGCAAAAAACTTATTGTTGTTTGAAGGAACTACTGAACTTCTCTTGTCCTGCGTTTTCTTCAAAAAAGCTAGACGAATGACAAGTGATCTATAAATAAATAATATATAAAAACCTCGTGTTACAGTATTTGTGATCGCACTTCTCCGAAACGGCTCTACCAATTTTCATGAAATTGTTTATGTATATTTAGGTAGATATAAAAATAGGTCGCAATCATTTTCCCTGTTCTGTGTCCACACCGCTAGGTGATTAGGGTGTCCGTATCCAGATTATTTTCCATTTTTTTAACAAAAAAATTGATTTGGTCTCATTTCCTTCATTACCGTGCGCATTACTGTGCATTAGCCGTGCGCCGGGCTATTATATTATGGCCTGCTAGCTAAATCTAAGTTTGTATGAAATCATCGTAAGACAAACAAACTATGTATTAAAATGTGACAGAAACGTACCTGCGCGTTGCGAGTAAAACGCAGCCTTTGAACTATGACACTTCGGCGATAACAATAAAAATAATGAATGGGATATGATTCATTTCATATGAAGGCGTAATCTAGTAATAACAAAAGAGAACAACTATAATAATAATTAGGTATATAAAAAATAATTGAAATTTCATAATATTTATAGAGTGTTTTTGTCTGTATTTTATATATTTAGGAGGAACGAGGCGTAGAGATAAAAAATAGGTAGGTATATTTAAAAAAATGAGATTCAGAGTACAGCAGACTAATTCCACTACTGTGGGATTCTACACCGATCTAGATAAGAAATTAGTTTAAGAATATGCAATAACAATAATAATTACTATTTAAGTTGTTATCATAAATAGTCATGTGACGTGTCTTTGGCGCCAACCACTACGTTCTAAGTAGTCAGAATAACACAAGTCTTGCTTTGAAATTCCAGCTGATATTACTCAGTGTGCGAGGATAAAGCACGTTGTAAATATACAAAACCATATAATGTCTATCACAGAGACTAATGAATAGAACTCCTTACCTTAAACAGAAACCTGGACAAGGTTATCAAAAAGATTATGTTTCTCTTTGAGATATATTTTGTATGTTTATACTTTATTATAAATTGAAAACATTACTACATTACTTTGCATGTATTAAGGTTTTATTCATTTTGTAACCTAATTTTTATTGATATAATTGATTTGATTTGAAAAAAAATTGCGACATTTTTCTCAGTATATTATAATGTCATTGAAATAACAAGAAACTATGTATTTTATTAGTTGCTTACTCTGTACTTCGTTATTGTTAAATAATTTTAATCAGGGCCGGATTTAGAAGTGGAGTCCCCTGGCCAAAAATTATTTTCCAAAAAGTTTATTTTTTATTTAAGAACAATATAATGACGTTTGTACAAAGTAGGTACCTACAGTAGGTAAAGGTAAAACAACGAAAAAGAAATATCAAAGGAAAAGTTGTTTACTTGTCGGAATTTGACAGATTTTTTTTCCGAAGTTTTAGCCCCCTAAATCCGACCTTGTTTATGATACAATGCCAATATCATTTAGAGGAAGAATATTTAACTTTGAAATCTATGCAATGATATAAATTTCCGTTAAAGTTATTCTTTCACAATCCAACTATGTATCTGCATATGCTTGTAATATTTAAACACACATTGTGAAATACATAGATACGACATTATCTTAATCGCTGTATCATTTATCTGTTATTTGCGTTGAGCTTTAGCTATTTAATTTGAAAACATTGTATAAGTTGGCAGGCCATTGCAACATAGTCGGTACAACATAGCGGAAGCGTATGCAGATTTCTTGACCAACGAGCAATTCTGGCCTATTCATTGGAGCAGTAATAGTCTGTACTTATCGCGATACTCGAATTTCATCACAATTTTCCTTTTGCGTGATTAATACGAGTATCTTGTGTAATGTTACCACTCGTTTATAGTTTATACGCAATTACCAAATACATATATGCTAATTTAAACTTTAACTTACTTACATTTACATAGTTTTTTTTTTAATTTTGCGAAGAACTATAGTTTTGGTATTGAGTTTATTGTTTAAGTTACTATTATTTTAAAAATTAAACAAGAATTAAGAATACATCCATAGTTGTTACAAATAGGAAAGTTTGTAAACGTTTGGGTTCCTAATTCCTATGCAGTTAGTTTTTGTTCTTGCTTATTTTCTAGGATTTATGAAAGCTAGTATTAGTCTCACGTATCTCTCTAGCTACAATCTACATATATGTATCTGCGAACACAGGATGTTATTCGGTCACCGAGCTATATATTCTAGGCATATTCAAAAGCATGTCACATGTGTGTGATGACATCAGTCAAGCCATTGTCGATGTAACAATGTGGCCGATATGCGCACGCGCAGGCACGGTCACGCGCTGAATCACGCCCGGGATATTCCGAGTCCCAACAGTTACCGTCTATCCGACATACTAATAACTTCAACAGTTTTCCTGTAGGCATTTTCATAGTATCTGTATACAAAAAAGATGTTGACTTTACCAGATGTTTGCTATATTAAACGAATCATTACAATAAATGATACTTATAATATTATCAAATGTTAATTGGGTGATTTGAGAACTGGTTGTAAATGTAAAATTAGAAGAATAACATAGGTATATATTTTATTGACGTTCATAAGTGTACACTGTGTTACCTAAATAAATAAATGATTTTTGAATTTGAATTTGTAATGTTTAGATTTCCAAAACAATTTTCAAATCGCCTTAATAATTCCCCAGATAACCTTTCACAAACAAAGAAACATCGTTTAAATACCTATATTAATGATTTTAGTTTCAAAGATAGGAGAGGGATACTAAGTAAATTATAAGTCTTATTGTTATTTATGCAATATTTTATGAAAATAGCATAAATAACAATAAGACGGAGCGGAATACAATAAGATATACTTAAGTAGGTACAGACTGCAGAATAAGTTTGTGTTACTAAAAATCTGTTTTGATTAGGTGACTATGAATACCATTTCCACAATTTGTGATACAAATTATGTTCTTAAAAATGATTTCCCCACCACCTTCGAAGTATCATAACTTAAGTAACTTTTAGCGGTTATCCCGATATTTCGGATGCTTTCCAGTAACCGTGGTCACGGGTAGACATTAGACTGAAAGGTCTGACTTGAAATATCACAAAATCCTAAGACAAACCTCACTCTAAGTCAGCCCTGTTTGAACCCAACTTGACATGCCAAACTACTACATACGTTTCGACCAACCGAAAATCTTTGCAATTGAAAGATTAGATTCTTTTCCAGACTAGTACGCGAAACTATTGAAATTAAAAGCACCCTAACTTCAATAGAGAAAATCTCTGATGTTGGAAAGTCTCGTTTGAGACTTTCCAATATCAGGGATCCAGTACATAATTAAAAATGTAAAAACCCAAGTCTAAAAAACAAAACGACACTGTTGTCAACATTGCCACTATGTAGGCATAGATTAATATGGCAACTTTCATCAGACAGCCGTCACCTTAATCTCCCCGTGACCACGTTTGCTGGGAAGCATCCTAGACGTCGGGATAAATAATAAATAGCGTTTTAATCTAGGTAAAATATTGATAAAAAATCCTGACCTTTGAATCTAAATTTAGAATTTTTATAAGTCAAAGAATAAAAGATCTTCATAATATTATTATCTTAAAAATATGACCGTTATGTAGATATTGATTGAGTAGATATCTTATTTTTTAATTCGTTACTATCTGTAGGATTAACATACCTATTACCTACATAAAACCTGTAAAATTTATTTCTTATATTTAACACCAAAATGAGGAAAATATAGTGTTTATTCAGCTCTGGGCCATACCTACAATGGGGAAAAGGAAGCTTGTTAAAAGTTAATAATAATATAATGGGACATAGCATTCGCTGGCCGCTGGTATCAACACTGTAGGTCACGCGATAACCGCGGTATCGTGAACACTAACCAGTGTGCAGTGTAGGTATGGCATATGGCAGATAAATAAATTTTCATCGAGAATCGAGAATGTTCATATTACAATTATTATACTACTTTCAGTTTAAAAAAGATTTTGTTATTTGAAGCAAGCGTATTGTTACTTGCTGTATATGATGAGCGGCCAGTCTTGTGACAGAGGAACGAAGGTTCTCTGGCGGAACTGAACTGAAGTCACAAACGGGGAGATGATATTAAATCCAAACAAAACTTTCACTTCACGTTAGAGCCGGTAAGCTTGATAGATTTAATGCTATAATGGAAATGGTATCTACTCTTATTATTCAATTATTCAATACTGACCTAAAGAGAAACTCTATTATTAAGGTGATATACTGTATATAATATTAAAAAAAGAAAGTTGAAGGATGTCATTTTATTACCGTTACCGTGAATAGCCGTCCCCGTCAAAGTGCCGCCCGGGGCGGATCGCACCTCGCACCCTCCACCCCCCCCCCCCCCCCTCATGCTACGCCACTGGGTGTGATCGTGAGGAGTTAGAACGCGAGGGCGAAGTCACGGCTAAATCCTAGTTCAAAATAGGGATAAGAAATTCCTTGATAGGACTTTGATACGTATAGTCTGCGAAACAGAAAGTATAGTGCATTTAAATAAAATACTGTATTTACTGTAAAATATTTATATTGTTTAAATTATTTATCCCGACGTTACGGATGCTTTTCAGCAACCGTGGTCGCGGGAGACTGAAAGACAATAAGTACCTATAGTGCAGTAATAAAATTGTCTTTTATTAACGCGAGTATCACACATTTAAATAAAATACTGTATACCGGATTAAAACGCGATTTATTATTTATATTGTTTAAATTATTTATCCCGACGTTTCGGATGCTTTTCAGCAACCGTGGTATAAATAATAAATCGCGTTTTAATCCGGTATATAGTATTTTATTTAAATAGTGCAGTAATGTTGAAACCTTTGATTATGACATGTATACGTATATAATAATCTAAGGTTGTAACTTAACCAATACTTGCCTTTTACAGTATTATACCACAAATAAAACCTACGTCTAGTCTGATATGTATAAATCCTAAATGGTGATGAATGTGAGCAGTGTACTTTGCGTCTTAAGTCCAAGTAGGGTCGCTAAGTAAGGAGTGTCTGTGACTCATGCGCATGGCGCCCACGCATTACTTACTACTTAGTCTTTGAAATTCTACAAGACAGATGGCGCCAGTATGTCGTATGTCCTGTAATTAATTTAAATAATCTTCCCATACTGATTTCAATTTTAATTTAAACAGGTATATGAGATACGAAATCCTAGCCCTGCAAATGGAAAACCCTTGAAGAATAGCGTTTTAATTGCCATGATATTTATCTTAGAATCTTTAGTTCAAATATAATTCAGAATAAACCGGCACCATAGCGGTTCAAACGTATTTTTGTAAATATATAATACTTAAATTTCAATATATCGATTTCTGTTCTGCAAAACACTTTAAGCTGTCAAGCGTCAGTTCTGGTTGTCTGTGGCAGACCCCATCCTGCATCCAGGATTTTTTTTGACGGGCTCGTTGGCGCGTTCGGTAGAACACCTGCCGTGCGCATCGATGGGTCGTGGGTTCGAATCCCACGCGGGACAACATGATTATAGTTTTCTGTTTCCATGGTTTGTTAACATGGTTTCCACACGTCTGGTAACTTCGGGCATTGATCGGGTGGGAGGAATATCGAAATTCCGACTGGGTAACGAACCACCGTTCATAGATGGAAAAACCGTGAAGTGCATTGCACGTTTCGGTTTCAGTCTATGGATTTCCGAATGCTCGAAGTAAAAATTTGGTCGACAGCGCATCATTGACTGATGTTCTGTGGCTGAGGTATCACCTACCATCAAGTGAACCTCATGCTCGTCTGTCGATATCTGACATAAAAAAAAACAACGAAAAAATTACAACTTAACTTTTTATGTACAATCTACTGATGATTTACATTTATTTGTTGTAAAGAAAATATTTCATACAAACGGACTTAGAAGTTAAGATACATAAGCTATGGATATGATATTAAAATTCATAAGTGACACAACAAAGAAAACCCATCATAAAAACTCATAGGTATTAAAACAGAAATACAAATCAATCATTAAACTCGTATTTTAATATCTGCCATATCATTTATATTGACTCACTGCGGATATCACAAAGTTAATCCAGTCATTAGCTAGCTAGAATTACTATTAAACATTATATAGAGAACTCCTTATACAGAAGTTTTCCTCATTGATAATTTTATACAAGGATTGACGTAACAAATGGATACAGTGGAGGGGGCGAAGAGAAGGCGAGGCAGGGTTCAGAAGTAGGGATACGCAAAATTTCAAAAGTATCGATACTTTACTCGATACCAGTATCGTATCAAAAGTATCGATACCAACAAAGTATCGAAACAAAAGTATCGATACCTCGAGGTATCGAGTACTTTTTAATACATTTATAAAAACTTTATGGAGTGTTAATAATATAATATAAACATATAACATACCTATATATTTTTTAAAACATCCATATTATACATAAATTATACCCAAATTCAGACCAAATTACCGTACAGATCACACAATATTTGTCATGGGTGGGAATCGAACCCACAACCTCCGGCTTAGCAGTCAAGGTCACTAAATACTAATCCCCGAATCATCTCTTAGATTTAGTAGTGATGTGACAAATATTTTGTTTCAAAAATCTATTATTTTTTTTTCCTTTTCTTTATCAGAAATGGGGAGAAAAATATCAATACTTTCAGAAAGTATCTACATACTTGAGAAAGTATCGATACTTTGAGAAAGTATCGATACCTCAAAAGTATCGGAACAAAAGTATCGATTCCAAAAGTACTTGGTATCGAAACAAAAGTATCGATACTTTTTGCGTATCCCTATTCAGAAGGCGCAAAGTGCAGCCTTGCAAGGACGTTGCGTCTATACACCTATATTTAATTAATTCTACCTATCACTGAGTCACAGCCCGTCGATTAGATTGGTCAACAAGTTATGCAGTTGAACGTTGTCGAACGCGGGATTAGCGACCTCTAGTGACTGGAATGCAAACAGTTTCTATACTTAGATCTAGCTATATCACGATTATTGTTGCAATTGAGAAGAAAATATTATTAAACCAAGAGAACGTAAGTTCATACGTTAATATAATTCTGTCGCTACAGATATAGACAAAACGTTTAAAGAGAAATCAGCTGGTTTCACTTAACCATGAGCTCATTTCAAAGAGGAAAACGAGTTCACGGCAAATTGAATTACAAACAAATGTTATTCTCTTATGTACCCTTATAATATCTAGCTTTAGGAAGTTTAATGTAAAAGTAAATTATTTTAAGTTAGTAAGAATTAACGTTTTACTAATTATACCTAGGCACTTATGTCTTAAAGAACCAATTATGACTAACATAACACGTTCCAATACATAATAATCTTAAGATTATTATAACTGTCATTGTAATCAAATAATTATAAAAATATGTATATAGGTACAACTGTCCGTAAAATGATAGACATATAAGTAAAAGTAGCGTAACAGCTTCTTAAAAACGAAATAGCAAAGTTCAATTGGTAGAGGACCAAGGACTAGGAACTTTCTCTAAAAGAACAAAAGGATAACTGACTCAAAACAATCTCACATCTAGTTCTCTTGGTTACTTACCTTTGTTATCAATACGCAAGTGACCTTTAGCGCCATCTATTATAATTATACTGAGACAGTCATATAATTATCTACACTAATATTATAAAGAGGAAAGATTTGTTTGTTTGTTTGTAACGATTTAACTCAAAAACTACTCAACCGATTTTTAAAATACTTTCACCCATAGAAAGCTACATTATCAGCGAGTAGCACATAATATGATAAGTACATCTACATTACAATCGTGCGAAGCCGGAGCGTGTTACTAGTTGTGCATACTTCTGAGTACATATTATATAAATCAACTAGCGACAAGCCCGGCTTCGAATGTAAACAAAATTAGACACGAAATGGGTAATTAACTATCAACTTTATGAACATTTTGTTGCTATAAAATAGTATATTAAAATGCCTGGACATATCATAGCTGGTTCTAAAGGAAGCAGCTGATAAGGTTGTCCTGCTTAAACCACTCTAAAAGGAAATATTCATACTGCAATTACACAGAACCGACTAATAAAAATGTTACAATCAATGTTAACCGATAACTCGTACAACGGGTTCGTCTTCCTGCTTCCTTTATCAGCGAGTGGATCTGTGGGAACATCTCGACCCTTCATTCCTCACATACCTAATACAGTAGAAGTCAACTCTGTTAAATTATGCTTATATACGTTTCAGGCTATAAACATACAGCAATTCATCTTCGTAATATGCATGTGCGATGAAATGTTGACGATTTACACTTAAACACAAATATGTTTATGTTCAAAGGTCTCTCTGATTTATTCCGTGACGTAAATCAAAATAATACATGTTCCATTTAGATAGCACTCTTCGAGTTACTCGTTGTCAATATTTACTCATCCTTTGTTTTCTTAGAAACAATCGTTATGTAGTTAACGTCATTTTCTTTATAACCAAAAATAATAACAACGCATGATTCGTTATTATTTTAAGAACATTTAGTCATATTCAAATCAGGCGCCTATCTTTATCATGTATTGATAATAATAGATTATTGATAACAGAACAATTTGGTCATGTTTTCACTGTACTAATGACAAACACAAAAAATATCTATTCACAATATAAAGACTGCTTTACCCAGTAACTTCGTTTGTGTGGATCTCAGAACTTCCGTCCCTTATTATCAACATACATATTCCAAATATTCTTCTTTTATGAGATAGCCTACGTACTCATTGTCTTATACACGGTTACAATACCACTATCGGACGTCCATAGGCAGATCATCATATTACTAACACTATCCATCTATTCATTCTGAACACAGCATTCAGTTATGCGTTGATAGGTCCAGTCAGTTTCGGGTATAATAGATATATAATAAATTATATATAGAAGAAAACATATACTACAGGTATTAATATTACAAAGATCGTATCGACCATTCCACCACATCAATTTGTAGGAGTACCTAATAGTACCTAGGTAATATTGTATTCTATTTGCATACAATCGACATGACTGATTATGTGTGCGACGCGGGCGTTCGATTAATTATTGTAAATAATTTTTCTTAGATCTAAATACATACCTACTTGTATAGAAATACTTGGCACAAGTACAATACATCCGCGTTATGACTCTTTCATGACCGCGAATGAAATATGAAAGAGTCATTTTAATTTTACCGTAGCATAGTCTAGCTTTTCCGCGTGAAGCATATTCTGCATATAAATATGTTTCCAAAAGTATCTCTCGGAACAGCGACGTCTGAGATATTTCTGAACATGATGTCCGTTTATTCTCGTCCAGACGCGGCGGGCGCCTCCCTATATAACAAACTTATAACATCACCTTTCCGCCAAAAACTTCGCCTTTGATCTGACCAACTATCGGAACCAATTTTCTTTAATTACTCTTCCCAACTTTGATGCTAAGTGTTTGAACTTTCGTTTTTATAGCCTTTTGGTAATACATTGAAATCTAAATTATGTATGTCTTACTACTCGAAAGAGGATGGGAAAGAAAATACTTCTAGAACTAAGTTGTTATGTTTAAACAAAAGCGCGGGTAACATTTAAATTATAAGACAATGACCAACCGCCATATGCATTCGGAATATATTATCCTACGAAATTAGAGTAGACGTTCACGACTTTTCTTTTTCACCCCGCGCTTCCTGTTCTTGTCACGATATTATAATATCATCCATATTCAATAACGAGGAGACATGAATCAAATATGGTTTCGTCAATCATGCTTTACTCGTTTTAACATTGAATTTACTAGTAGGTTTACTTTCATCATGCAAATTCAAATATATTGCAATCATAATCATCAAAAAAGTACTAATTTGGGCATGGAAAATAAAACACAGATGTAACTAAGTAAACCGTTAGGTCCACCAAAATATTAGGATCAAGTCAGATACAGTGTATTATATCAATATAATAACAATTTCTCTATACACTATTTAATTTAAACCTTGACTTAGATTGCACTATTAGGGCCGGATCTAGTAAAGCGGAGCAGGATACATAATATAAATTGATCAAGGTACAAGTTGAGAGAATAATCTCGTTCGAATTGTACCATAATTTTCTTATTACAGAAGACAAAGCTATATGTTAGTACTATCACGTTCTCACTTCGAGTAAGATGGCAATAATATTGCTCTAAAGGACCGTAGTACGAGTCCAGATGTACGTTTACCAAGTAACTATATTCCCACTCTAATTAGAATCGATTTACATACCATAAAAACACTTTTAATAAGAATATTACATTAATTACACCTTATGATACTTAATAAATGCAATCCTCGCCAAAGTTTTTAATGTTAAAACATGATCTACACAAAAATTAGGTACAAAATATGGAAGCATTTCAATGCAAAAGGATAACAATTGTCTTAATTACATTTAAATAGACCTGCGCTGCTGAGAAATTTGTTCACGTTAACTTTACTATAAGCAAAGATCCATCGCAAATATACATACGTACACTTTTTTCCGAGAAATTAAAATAATTTAAATAAATCCATTTCTCGCAAATTGAGATTTTATTGATTCTTACATACATAAAAGTTTTCAAATAAACCAAATCACAAACAAACAAAGTTATTTTTCATAAAAATTAATAATAATTACATGATTACGTAAAACATAATTCGATTTTGATTAATATTATTTTGGTAGTCAATACTAGTTAGAAGACATCGAGCGAAAGAGCAAAAAAAAAACCTCCAGGAAGAAACTAAATTGTCAAAATAAACAACATAGAGGTACTATCTCCTGTTACAATACAATATGAACGACCATATTGAGTTTTTTTAAACTAATTCGCTACGAATGACTTTCATAAATTAATAAACATTTATACACGCTAATTCTACATTAGAAGACGCATTTAATGCAAGCTTAGGATATGAACCCGTTATTCCAACTGGCTATGACATTCGGCACCGATGATCATTTCTCTCGTTCACTGCAGTGTAAGGCCTCATGCCTCTAAGGTTCTTATGTAAGAAATCAACTCCGAAAGGTCGGAACTTCCGATTGATTTTGCACCGCCATTTCTGATTTCGGTTCCAATAAATTAAAAAAAATTTAACTATAATATTTAAGAAAATTCGTAAGTTAATTTTCAACACCCAAGGTGTTTTATATTTTGATCTGTATGAATGAAACTGATGAATAATGTTTGTAATTTTATTATATTAGACATCTTTCTATTACCTCTCCCTCCGATTCCGGTTCCGGCAAAACAAATCAAAAAACTCCGATTCTCAATTCGGTTCCGATAAAACCACCTCCGTAACATCCCTATTGTGAGCTAAACGTGATAATAGCGATGTTGCACTGCTTTCGCATCTATGAACATTGGTGTACGTGGTGGAACTAGATTTCATTATTCTGCCCCTCCATTTTTAATGCTCAGGTTGACGTTGACAGCGGGTAGTATACAACTGGTTTAGGTGTAGTAATATCTATCTCAAAAGTATCATAGCCGAAATTTAAGACTAAATTCATTATACTTTAAAACACTCTCCGCTTTCATTGTAGAATTTACTTTAAAATTTTATATATCCAACAAAAATTTATGCAAACATCTAATTGATGTAGGAGGATTCTTAGGAGAACCTAAGATTCGTCAGCTAAAATTTCGATTTTTGTAATAGAAACCTCCTGCCGGCCTAGCATGACAGCCGCGACAAAATTTTCTCGACCGTTTTCTCGTATTTTTATCGATTATCTCTTTATTTCTTCCGGGTCTAACATGACAATTACATTTAAAACTCGACTTTTAATATCAAATATCGAGATATCTTTTCTATCAAAATTGTCGATGTCGAGATATAATATATCGAGATATCTTACATCTTAGTTTGTCTTCTCTCGTCCGCGAGATATCTGGTGCTAGGCCGGCTGAGCTCAATATGAAGCTGGCGTTATTAATCACTCAAAGCACTGTTCTTATTGTGTATTTAAAAAATATATCGATGCCGAAAACTTCTACGTTACTATTAATATTTCTAAACATAGTTACTACATATAGAATTATCACTTCATTCATTTTCAAGTGCAATTTATTTCTCATCTTAAAGACATAACATTAATATCCAATTCGTCCTGTGGTCTTTGGGGCAATTTAAATCGGAACCTAGTTTAGAATACCATTATCTTTGTATAAAAAACAAAAAATAACACAGTTATTTCCACTTCGTCATAATTTACACATGCCTTCGAATACAATTTATTTTGGTTTTTATATAAAATCGTGAATTTGTACTAGATTTTGTAGCATTCCTTCAGATTCATTCATATAACATTCAGGACAAAATGATAACATAAATATATTATTTCACTTAACTTTTCCAACTTAGGTTTAATGAATGACAGCAACTTTGGGAGGATTTTACGTTCCTGAATACGCACTTGAATGGATCTTATTCAACGTCACTATATAATTTAATTAATTTTGTTGATTTTCAACCACTAAAATAATGGCTGAATTTAACTATGAAAGAGTTCTGATCAAGTGCGAATTACGACTGTAATTTTTTTTTTTAAAGCCAAACGCATACATACCGTTCAGTTTTACGCGAACGATACAATAGTTACCCAAAATTGACTAATCATTATTTTAAAACTAATTAAATCTTACTAAAATAGTGAACGTGTTAATTCAGAGCGTTATTTAAACAATTTTATCAACTTAACTATCACATATACTAAACAATAGCAATCTGAATAATATACAAATGCAATGTGCAATCACGATTTTGTTTCAAGCTCAATTTGAAGCATCGACCGAATGATGACCAAATCCTGGAAAAAAGTTTAATCTCTTTACTGACCGACTTCAAAAAAACGAGGAGGTTCAATTGTATTATTTTATATGTATGTTACGCAAATATGCAAAAAGAGAAATAATCGCAGGACAGTCTTTATTTGATAAACTAACATAACACACGTGCAGATAACGCCGTACTGAGGGACAACGAACAACTTGCAAAATAGTATTCGTATTGTCGAGCTGTCATTTGTATGAAATTTCAAATGATTTCTCATACAACTGACAGATAGACGATTAGAATACCTACTTTCTCGATAGTCGTGCGTTCAGCTCTCAAAACGATTCGTTGTTATGTGCTGCTTTATTTTTTTTCAAGTCACTTTTCAAAGGCTGAATTACAAAGCATCACACTTTAATATTTTCTTAAAATGAAAATAACTTTCTCGCCTTCCCTCGGTGATTAATTTCGAAGTTACGGTGCGTACGGTCTTTTACACGAGGTATGTCTAGTGACTCGTCGGGGCCGCGGTTGTTTACACTGTCGTCCCGTGGCCCCAACATGGCGAAATTGTGGGTCAAGAGGGGGTTTAGTGGGCGGGGTCACCAGACTGTCTGTCTAGCAGACAGTCGCGACTTACCTAACCCCACACTCTCCCGGCAACATCAAAAGAACTCCGCCGGGAGGGGGGGCGAGAAGAACAAGTTGTTATTAAAAAAAAGGGAAGGGAAGAGGTAGGAAGGGGGGGGGGGACTCACTCACCTCCGTCAGGCGAAGTAGGCCCGCACGAGCGCCTTGACGGCGGCGCGGCACAGCGGGCACGCGGCCAGCGCCGTGCTGCACGCCGCGCACGACACCAGGTGCCCGCACGGCAGGAACACCATGCTCACCTGCGCACGCGCCGGAATGAGTGTCGAGTGGGACATACAAGAGGCGGTACATTTGTCCCGGACATAGTGTTGGGTAGTACAGGACTTCAAAAAGAGTTTGTAAGAGTAGCCTCTTTTTCACTCTGAGCCAGTACAATGTCCCACTTCAAATGAGGCGAGGCCTATGAAGCTCGAAGCATAATTTGTACTAGCGAGTATTAATATGACATTAGATGGTTTTTTTAATGGTTATTTAGGACCCAATTACATCGAGAAAAAACGAGCGCGACATAAAATTTGAAGTAGTACACATGACTACTTCAAATTTTATTATTAGTAGGACAAATGTACCGCCTCTTGTATGACCTACTCAACACTACCCGGACATGACGTCAAAATGTTAAGCATTGGTAGAACGGGTAAATTTAACCTTGAAAGCAGTGTCCGACTGGGGCGACTCTAATCTGGTTAAGTTTAATACCAACAAAACACAGGCGTGCCTATTCAGTGCGAAGCGCAGTCCGTTCAGCTTGACTCCTACTTTCAATCACCAGTCTATAGAAATTTCGGGCAGACTCGAACTGCTAGGTCTCACACTATGCTCTGACCTTAATTTTAAAACATTTCTTGAATCCAAGGCAAGTGTTGCTTCAAAAAAACTTGGCATACTGTCCAAGGTCAGACGGTACTTCACACCGGAACAGCTTCTTAACTTATACCAAGCGCAAGTTCGATCATGTGTGGAGTACTGTTCTCACTTGTGGGCAGGTGCGGCACAATATCAGCTCGCTGCCTTGAATTCAGTGGAAAACCGAGCAAAGAGGGTAATTGGTGATGAGCATCTTGTGAAAACTAAGTTGAGCAGCCTGGTACACCGTCGTAGGGTTGCTAGTCTCGCGGTTTTCTATAGAATTTATCACGGAGAGTGCGCTGATGAACTTTTTGACCTTGTACCATCATCACCGTTCCACCATCGGTCGACAAGACGCCGGGAAGACCTCCATCCTTACGTTATTGACATCCCCAAAATCCGCACAAAACGATTCTCTTCGTCTTTCTTAATGCGAACAAGTAAGGATTGGAACTCTCTTCCGGCCTCTGTCTTCCCTACAAGGTATGATCTGAATACATTCAAGAGGAAAGTGAATAGGCTCTTTTTAGATCAGCGTGCTCCATCGTAGACCACGTTGTCACTTAACATCAGGTGAAACAGTGGTCAAACGCTGATCTAATTCTTAAGTTAAAAAAAAAAAAAAAAAAAAAAAAAAAAAAAATGTAAGAGCGGCTCGAAATTATAAAATGTACTTCTTCAAATTTTATGTCGCGCTCGTTTTTTCTCGATGTATTTGGGTGATAAATACCAATAAAAAACCATCATATCGTCGCTGCGCCTGACAAGTTCCATATGTGATTTTTGTATAGTTTTGGGAGACAACGAAAAACGTATTATTGATTCACATAGGGAGCTTTTCTAACCGGTCAAAACACACATGGTATTAGTTAAACTCATGTCCAGTTCGAATATCACAAAAATGATTTTAGTAACACATAGAGAATAAAACGAAGATGATTTTTTGTGCAAAAACCAAAAATCAAAAAAAATCACATACGGAATTTGGCAGGCGCAACGACGATATGTCATATTAATACTCGCTAGTACAAATTATGCTTCGAGCTTCATACGCCTCGCTTCATTTGAAGTGGGACATTGTACTCAGAGTGAAAAAGAGGCTACTCTTACAAACTCTTTTTGAAGTCCTGTACTACCCAACACTAGCCGGAATACTGTTTATGGTACGACTAGCAACACGCCCCGGCTTCACGCGGGTACAATGTAGATGTAAAAAATGAGCCTATGTTACTCGCTGATAATGTAGCTTTCTATTAGTGAAAGAACTTTTAAAATCGGTCCAGTAGTTTTTGAGTTTATTCATAACATACAAAAATTCAAAAATACAAATCTTTTTTCTTTATAATATTAGTATAGATATGACGAGCAATTCCGCACGTTGACCTGACGCTAGTTGTCTTTGTCACTCCCGCATGTTTTTTTTATGTTAGATATCGACAGACGAGCAAGGTTCACTCGATGGAAGGTGATACCGTAGCCACAGAACATCAGTTAATGATGCGCTGTCGACCTAATTTTTACTTCGAGCATTCGGAAATCCATAGACTGAAACCGAAACGCGCAATATGCACTTGACGGTTTATCCATCTATGAATGTAATTTGTGCATTGCACCGCCCACTTTGGGAATTGCAAACCACTGTTTAACTAAATTATATAATAAAGTTTATTTTTGTGCATGTCTTCTTGCTTTATCTGCGGTTAATTCTTGTTTAATTAATTCAAAATAGCGGCAGGGTATTATTGATTGATTTTCTGTACCAACAAGTGAGACTCACGTTCGTCTGTCGATATGTGTCATAAAAACAATGAACTAGAAATAAAATATCAGTCAGGCGAATATTTAGTTAAACAAATTTACTTTATGCAGTCCACTTACCTCATTGTCCATACACACTTTGCACAGTCTGGCTTCCTTCAGCTGTCTATTCTCCTCTTCCAGCGTCATCTCTTTCTTCTCCACAACGGGAGTCTTCGGTCTCTCTTGCTTGTCAGGTTTAAAGACAGAATTGTACACTTGAACAGTTCGGGGCTGTGCCTCCGGCAAGGGAGACGTCGATGAGTCTGACGACTGTCGACTGTCAGACCTGTCTTCGTTAAGATTGAAAGCCCTGAAATTGCGATAATGGTAATAATTTATTTATTTATTTATTTAATAGGTGCTCCAACAACACATATACAATACATATTACAATAACAATATTATAAAGATTTAGGTCCGGTATATGCGTCAATAATAGGTGCACACAGCATTATTAATTAATTTCTCTGAGGACACTTATGTAATGGACTTAGGTAAATGCTGAAGTTATAAAATGAAAACAAAAAAATTGTAGAACATATTTAACAAAGATGTTGAAGTTCAAGAGAAAAAAAAATGAATAATAATAATATTAATAGTAATAATGCTAGGAAATCACCACATTTTACACACCTGCCTTACGTTACGAATAGTCATAGGTTGAAGTGGAAATAAATATTCTTGTTATCATATTTTTTCCCACTTTTGATCACTTCGGGTAATAAGCTCCGGTGAAAGATGAAAATACCGTAAAGTGCAGATTTCGTATTTCGCGTGTGATTCAGGATTATGACGTCTTCGTACTCCGATTACGGATCTTCGATATACATCAATGCATTGAGTCAATTAGATACTTTGAAAAGCTATTGAATTACTCGATGTATCGATTTTCATAAAAAATCTAATCAATGATAACTAGCTAATGATTATACCTATTTATTACTGTTGCAGTTGCTCTGATTGACTGAATTAGGAAGTTATAAAATAAAACCTTAATATTTTTTGTCTATTTAGAGGAATCTAGAATTTGACATAGGCAACACTGCGCAGTCGTGAGAGAGAATTAAAAAAAAATCGTTTATTTTGTTGTGGGTCTCGGTGAGCGTTGAATAAAACGTTAAATTACAATTATTTTAACTTGTGTCGAGAATGTGCACACCTTACAAACCGAAATAGGACTGGATTTGGATATATGTAACATACTCATTAAAGTCTCATATATTTTACACATAATATAATTTCATGGAGTGTCAGGGGCCTGATTACATCTTTGTGATGTGTTCGAGATTCGAACATCGGCCGCTTTCGGCAAAGGTCGGCGGCAGCGAGGTGCTCGGCGCGGTGCGGTGCGCGGGCGGCGAAGGAGAAGACGGCGCGGGGCGCGAGCTTGAAGAAGCATTCGACTTCGACCAGCGAACCGCAGCATACATACGTTCTTTAGTTAACATTATTTCCGAGATATTATTATTATATTATTATTCATAAAATCCAGTTTTTTATACAGTCCGCTTTTCATTTTATATATCATCACATCACACCCTGGATTAGGGCAGAAACATTGGTCCTTCATCGCCATCTTCATTACATCGTTCGACGATTACTTGAGAACAAAGAACAAAGAACTACTCGGACGACCGTTACAAGGACAGTCTTCAAAAACGTCAAGTCATTGCTTTGGATACGGATTGCATTTTGTGAGTTTGTTCCAATTATTTCCTTTCTTCCGCTGTTCCATATTTAATACGGTTTTCTATATACATATATTCGCTGGTAAATAAAATAGTCGAATCATTTAATTATTCTTTATTCATAGGGTTCTTATTATTACATTGCATTGTTGCTTGTCATAGATATTATTATTGTTTAATTAAATTAATTTCTTTTTCTTATTTGTTAAATTGCTACGCGTTTTTTTTTTCTTAAATTGTTAAAATGTCGAATGAAGAGGTTTTATGTAGAAAACGTAGTAGCATGAAAGCAAAAATTACAAATTTTGGCAATTATCTTAGTTCGTTAGATAGTGAAAATATTTCAGAATTAGACCGCATTGATTTACAGGGTCGCTTAAGTAAATTCGAAGCCTTGTATGAACATTTTGACTGTTTGCAGTTGGAGATCGAGATGCTTTCGGAGGTGCCAGACGAAGCATACGCGGAACGGAATAAGTTCGAGGAAAGATACCATGCACTAGCAGCGCAAGCTCGTTTCTTGCTTTCCAAGGTCACGACTCGTGATGATGGTTCTGTATCCAGCTCGGCAGGCAAACAAACAGGTGCATCGTTAAACAATAATTTTATACGCTTACCTAAGATTGATTTACCTCATTTTAATGGTAGTTATCAGACCTGGCTTGAGTATAGAGATACCTTTTTGTCACTCATTCATAGTAGTAGTTGCATCGATGACATAAGTAAATTCCATTATCTTCGTGCTTCTTTAAAAGGAAATGCACAAGAAATAATTAAAAATATAGATTTTAAAGGCGATAATTACGAAGTAGCATGGAAGTTACTTTGTGAGCGCTTTGATAATAATAAGCTTTTAGTGAATAATCATGTGCAGGCATTGTTTAATATTGAACCCATTTCAAAAGAATCTAGTATTTCATTGCGTCATCTAATAGATTCTATTAAAAAAAATATTAGAGCATTGAAAACATTAAATGAGCCTACCGAGTACTGGGATACTCTTATAGTGTATATGATGTCTAGTAAATTAGATGCTAGTAGTAGTAGAAATTGGGAAGAGTATCGTAATACATTGACACAATCACCTACTTTGTCCCAGTTTTGTACATTTGTGAATAATAGGGCTGATTTATTAGATACAATTGAGAATAATCAAAAATCAAATTTAATGAATATGAATAAAGTAGAATCTAAGCCTAGAAGTTTTATAGTAGCAACTAACAATAGCGATAGTATAAAATATTTTTCAAAAAATCAAGACACAAAAATGAAATGTCCTTTATGTTCAAAAGATCATTTATTATATACATGTGAATCTTTTAGAAGTTTACCTGTTGAAAATCGAATTTCAAAAACAAAAGAATTAAAAGTTTGTTTTAATTGCTTACGTACTGGGCATGCGACAAAAAGATGTAGATTATCGTGCTGTAAATACTGTAGAGGTCGCCATAATACGCTTTTGCATGTGGAAGATTTAAAAAAAATGGAATTTCAAGATCCTATGCCTAGCTCTAGTAATAATGTTGCTTTACCTATCAAAACCACTTCTACTTCTTTGCCTACATGCACACAAAACAATGTTGTCTTATCCAGTAACATTCCTATACACACAAGTACTTCTTCATATGTTTTACTGTCCACAGCGTTGGTGAATGTGATGAACAACAAAGGTGAGAAATTGGAGGCCAGAGTTCTACTCGACAATGGTAGTACAACAAATTTTATTACTCAACATTTTTTTAATAAATTGGGATTACCTCGACATGGCACAAGCTCAGTAATAACAGGTATTAATAATCAGACTTCTATTAGTACACAGTCTTGTAATCTTACTATCGAATCTCGTAGTGGTCTTTATGAGGCAAATATAAACTGTTTCATATTACCAGAGATTACTAAAGTTCTGCCTACATCTTTAATAGATATTAATGCCATATCTATACCGTCAGAAATACAACTGGCGGATCCTTTTTTTTATATTCCGTCAGCCATTGATATTCTGGTCGGTGCAGAAATATTTTGGTCTATTTTAGGCAATGCATCAATAAATTTAGGTAAAAATAAACCTAAAATGTGTGAGACTAAACTAGGGTGGATAGTGTCAGGTTCTATGGTGTTACCTAGCCGTCCCTCCACTTCAAAGCAACATTCACATTTTTGTAATGTCAGTATGAGTGAATTAAACTCAACTTTAAATAAATTTTGGGAGTTAGACTCCGTTTCATCAAAAAATTCCTTTTCTAAGGATGAACAAAACTGTGAAGACAGTTTTCATCTTAATACTATACGGGATAACAATGGTCGTTTTGTTGTTACAATGCCTTTAAAGGATAATCCTAGTGTTTTAGGTAATTCCTACGAAATGGCTAAACGTCGATTTTTATCTTTGGAGCGTCGGTTTCAACGCGATCCTGTCTTCAAAGAAAGATATGTAGCTTTCATGCAGGAGTACGAGCGTTTAGGTCATATGACCGAAAATACCGAGCTGCATAAACCTCATTCAGGTAAAAATATTGATTATTTTTTACCACATCATGGAGTCATTAGAGAGTCTAGTTCTACAACAAAGCTTCGGGCAGTCTTCGATGCCTCAGCTGCAACCACATCTGGAATATCACTTAATAATATACAGATGGTGGGTCCAACTGTCCAAGATGATTTGTTGTCTATTTTGCTCCGATTTCGACAGCATAAATATGTTATATGTGGAGATATAGAGAAAATGTATAGGGCAATTGATATAAATCCTTCTCAACGTTCTTTACAACAGATTATATTTCGAACTGATCCGTCACAACCGTTAAAAACATACACATTAAATACATTAACATATGGAACTGCTTCGGCACCATATTTAGCTACTAAATGTTTGGTGAGTCTGGCTGAAACATCTTTAAAAAATAATGTTAAAGTTTCGATCCAGCAAGACTTCTATATTGATGATTATATAAGTGGTGGTAATTCGATTTCAGAAGTAGTTGATCTAGCTAGAGAAGTAGTTTCAATTTTAAACTCTGCCCATTTTCATTTAAGGAAGTGGCAATCTAATAGTCAACAAGTTTTACAGGAAATAACCGGCAAATCTGAGATGTTAAATAGTTTAAAATTGGGTGAAAATGAATTAATTTCTTCTAAAACATTGGGTTTGTTTTGGGTCTGTAATTCTGACTCGTTGACATTTTCTGTTGGCGTCGATTGCAATAGAAAAATCACAAAACGTTACATATTATCGACAATAAGTCAAATTTTTGATCCACTGGGCTTAGTTGGTCCATGTGTGATAGAAGCAAAAATGATTATGCAGAGGTTGTGGATGACTAAGACTGACTGGGATGAACCGGTGTCAAAGGAAATATTTAAATTATGGCAATCCTTTGAAAGTACTCTTCCATGTTTAAATATGTTAAACATTCATAGATGGGTTTTATGTGATAACACTACAAATAATGAAATTCACGTGTTCACAGATGCTTCTGAAAAGGCTTATGGAGCTTGCATCTATGTTCGATCAACGGACGCTAATGGATGTATTAGAGTTCGATTACTGGTCTCGAAAAATCGAGTAGCGCCATTAAAGCCAACTACAATCCCACGACTAGAACTCTGTGGTGCGTTACTGGGATCGAGACTGTGTACTAAGGTTTTAAGCTCTCTTACTTTACCTGTCAACAGTTGTAATTTTTGGTGTGATTCAACAATTGTTTTAAATTGGCTACCCACATCACCAAATCTACTTAAGCCTTTTGTACGCCATCGTATTCATGAAATACAGGAGGCTTCTGTTGGTAAATGGCGCTATGTGCCGTCGAGTGATAACCCGGCAGATCTTGTTTCCCGAGGGCTGAAGGCTGACCTTATCAGCGAGAGCTCTTTATGGTGGTCAGGACCTTCATTTTTGTCAAAAGACAAAAATAATTGGCCGAAAATGCCTCAGATCATCGGAAAACCAGATTTGTGTGAGGTAGTTTCATCTCATTCATCCAATCATAATCAATCACATCATTCAGAATCACAACACATTTCACAATCATTCGCTTCAATAAATCATAATCATTCAACATTCATTAATACATTAATTCACAAATATTCAAATTTTAATCATTTAAAAAGAGTAGTGGCCTATATATTGCGATTTATTTACAATTTGAAAAATAAGAATAGTAAATTAAACGGTTTTCTTTCTATCGATGAACTTAATAATTCTTTTAAATTTATAATAATGAATGCCCAAATAGAGATGTTTCCTGAAGAATATAATTTATTGAAATTAGGTAAATCCTTACCTCATAAAAATAGACTTTTGTCTTTGAGTCCTTTTATTGATTCCGATAATGTTATTCGTGTAGGCGGTAGGCTCGATAATTCTCCCTACGATTATAACGTTAAACATCCTATTTTGTTGTGTGCGAAACATCATATTACTAAGATTATTTTTTATAAATATCATAATGATTTATTACATGCTGGACCTCAGTCACTTTTAGCAAATATTCGTCAAATCTTTTGGCCTTTAGGTGGTAGAAATTTGTCTAAGAAAATTGTAAAACAATGCATTAAATGTTTTAAATATAAATGTCAAAACGTGCAACCTACCATGGGTCAGTTGCCTATTTCACGAACTCAGTTAGAATACCCATTTTTTAATTGCAGTGTGGACTATGCTGGCCCGGTTTTGATAGCTGACCGAAAGGGGCGAGGTTGTAAGCTTATTAAATCTTATATATGCATTTTTGTTTGCCTAGCAGTTAAAGCTATACATATAGAACTTGTTACGGATCTGACTAAGGAAGCATACATGTCTGCTTTAAATCGTTTCATTGCTCGTCGTGGCAAACCCAAAAGCATCTTATCAGACAATGCTACCAACTTCATAGGAACTTGTAACGAATTAAGTCAATTTTTAGAACAGTCTAATATTTCATTTGAAGTAATGCAACAAGGCATTGAATTTACTTTTTCCCCTCCGTATTCTCCTCACTTTAATGGAATTGCTGAAGCTGCTGTCAAGTCTACCAAATACCATTTAAAGAGGCTGCTTCACCTCACGCATTTTACTTATGAAGAAATGTCTACGTGTTTATCTCAAATAGAGGCCGTACTAAATTCCCGTCCTATCACTCCATTATCATCCGATCCCTTAGATTTTACTCCTCTGACTCCCTCTCATTTCTTAATTGGACGATCACTAATGTCATTTCCGTATCCTCAGGTAGCTGACGTAAATATAAATAGATTGGATCGATATCAACGGATGGAGCATATCAAGCAGCATTTCTGGAATCGATTTTATATTGAATATGTTTCTATGCTTCAGCAAAAGACAAAATGGTGCAAATCTTCAGGGCAGCTAGCCGAGGGCACACTTGTTCTCATCAAGGAGAGGGGCCAGCCACCTTTACTATGGCCTTTGGGGCGAGTAACCAAGATCTTTCCTGGCACCGATGGCGCTTCCAGGGTAGCTGAATTGAAGACGAAGAAAGGCACATTACTTCGAGGCTTCAATAATATTTGTCCACTTCCTTTAGATTGATTTTCATCAACCCGGGGAGTATGTTCGAGATTCGAACATCGGCCGCTTTCGGCAAAGGTCGGCGGCAGCGAGGTGCTCGGCGCGGTGCGGTGCGCGGGCGGCGAAGGAGAAGACGGCGCGGGGCGCGAGCTTGAAGAAGCATTCGACTTCGACCAGCGAACCGCAGCATACATACGTTCTTTAGTTAACATTATTTCCGAGATATTATTATTATATTATTATTCATAAAATCCAGTTTCTTATACAGTCCGCTTTTCATTTTATATATCATCACATCACACCCTGGATTAGGGCAGAAACAGATGCAATGTTAGAAAAAGTACTCGATTTTGAAACAAAATATCGATGTTTTTAACTGATGCATCGGAAAATTTCGAATCAAAGCCTCGATGGAAAAAAACATCGATGTATTTTCTAAGTGTACACCCCTAGCGCAGATTGTAGATGTCGCTACAATACCTAACATAAAAAACATACCTAGAACTAGTGTCGAACACCCTGAGCGTCTCGGCTAGTATGTCTCTGGCGAACCGTTGGCTGGACACCGCACTCCACGCCTCCTCGTTCAGTTGCTCGTCTAGAACCGCGTCTATCAGCGACTCCGACGTGGAGAATGGTGTGCCTAACAAATATATACACATAACGACAATTATATACCACAACCTATCTAACTGCAGTATTATTGCAGGATTGACGATAGAACGAGATAGTAGAGATGTCTGCTACCAGGGGTTATACCACGATCTTTTAAGGCAATTACGAGAGAACTATTGCCAAACTATAAATGGACGCTGTTAAGCAACACAGTGTCAACCCACAAAATGATAAAAAAAATAATTTTGTTATCAATCGCTTCCTTATGAGCTGGAGAACATATTTCAAAAGAGATATATATTCATTTAAGTCTTTTAATAGCAAAAATATTGAAAAAACTAGTTGGCACGAAATCCTAACATGTTTAGAATATTTAACAATAATGTACTAAATTCTATTACTTTGATTACTACCAAGAAAAACGATATTTATTTAGTGTAATAATAATAATTACAACAAAATCTATTATTTCTGTTATTTTTTACAAGAAATTAACTAAAACCGTGTGGGTTGACACTGTATTGCTTAACAGCGTCCAAATATGTAAAACAAACCGGTAGCCCGCAGTCGTCTAACAATGGCGCGCCTGACTCGCGCCGCGTCCAATCCGGCGCCGAGAGCAGCAGCCGCGGCGCTACTCTCCATACAAGCGTCTATCTGCAAACCATTCACTATTAATAACAAAGAACATATTATAATATGTACATTGTACATAGAAGGACAGACCCATACGAACTTTTGGCCCAGAAAAAGTAGTTCTACTTTTGACCTGTAGAGCGCGCGGAATGTATCGGTGTGCCACACCCATATAAGCAGTCCGCTGACTCCTCCCCTCGCGTTGTCTCGCTTGCTCTTACGAGCGAACGACAATAACGCTCTAAAAGCGGCTAGGTGCGAGAGAGTGCGCGCTATGACTCCATGCGTTCACACGGATACTAGCAGCGCCGCGGTGGCTGGGGTAAAATCTACCGTTACTCCAGAGAAACCGTCCCAAGCGCGCCTAAAAGGCCTATTCTTCTATGTCCAAGCCAAAGTATAAAAATTAGTATCGACTCTTACTTCAAGTTTTATCTCGGAGGGCCTTTATCAAAAAATAGCCCCACTTCTTTACAAAAACCGGGAATATTATTACTGGTAAAATAATCAAACCATCCCAATGTATTTTAATTTTACCCACCATTCTACCACA
Organism: Anthocharis cardamines; assembly: GCA_905404175.1. Taxonomy (NCBI): domain Eukaryota; kingdom Metazoa; phylum Arthropoda; class Insecta; order Lepidoptera; family Pieridae; genus Anthocharis; species Anthocharis cardamines. The sequence continues at coordinate 6,280,910 of FR989961.1, forward strand.
TTTTTTAAAAATAAATATTTCTTATTCAACTAGTAAAATGATAATTTGAAATACTACTTTAATTAATATTCTTACCTGACTATCAGTGATCGGAAAGCTTGAAGCAGAATTGCGTGGCCTTGCGGTAGCTCGATCAGCTGATATCTAAAACAAAAAGCCAAATCATGATATTTCCTAGATACTATTACATATATATGCAATAGGAGGAATATCGAAATTCCGGCCGGGTAACAAACCAACGTTCATAGATGGAAAAACCGTAAAGTGCACATTGCTGATTTTGGTCTCACGCTATGGATTTCCGAATGCTCGAAGTAAAAAGTAGTTTGACAGCGCATTATTGACTGATATTCTGTGGCTGGGGTATCACCTACCATCAAGTCAACCTCATGCTCGTAGATCTAAAATTAAAAAAGCAAGTTACAAGTTAGAGCGCGTGAGTACTACAGGTATATTAGGATCTAAATAAACTCCGGTGCGGTTGGCGGTCTGTAAAATACTGATTGCAACTGACTGCAGGAACATTGTTGTAGGCGTATCCTTGTTATACATTAGTTATCATTGGTTACAATATAGTATATCCTGGGAAAGAGAGGTCATTCTATCGAAAGAATGCCTGGAGATGCCTGGGTTATCCGACTTCTTGCGCTGAAGACTTCCACTGTGGCATTTTAGTCGATATGATCTTGGAGTCTCGTCGCGGGTGCTCGACATAACTCGTCACAACCCTCAAGATGGCTGATATCAACGATGATTTCCCCACGATAAAAATACCGGTCAAGTGCGAGTCGGACTCGCTTACGACCGCGACGGGTTCTGTACCATTATCTATAAAAACGGCAAAATATAATGACTGTTGTATAGGAGCCCCACTTAAATATTAAATTTAATTAATTATTTAAAAGTGAATATATAACTAAATATTCTGTGAATATTTCAAGCATCTACCTGTTGCCGTTATCAATATCAAGCAAAAAAATCACCTTTGTTGTATGGGAGCCCCCTTAAATATTTATTTTATTGATTTTTAGTATTTGTAGTTATAGCGGCAACATAAATACATAATCTTTAAAAAAAATAACGGTCTATCACGGTTCATGAAATATAGCCTGGTGACAGACGGACGCACAGCGGAATCTTAGTAATAGGGTCCCGTTTTACTCTTTTTGTATGGAACACTAAAAAAAGAGCTAGAATACACATCACAAAACGACTTACCTCTCTATACCGAGAACGTCAACTTAGCTTCTTTGGGCACATCATGCGATCACAAATACATGAGCTAGAGAAGCAGTTGATCGTGGGACAGATGCAGGGAAAGCGCTCCAGGGGCCGAATTCCAACTAGATGGTCTAAAAGTATTGTAGAGGCAACAGGAGAAACTCTACAACGATCTATTGAAATGGCGCAGGACAGAAGCAAATGGAGACAGCTCACATATGGTCGCGATCCTCATTAGTGAGGGAACGACGAAGAAGAAAAAGTGTAGGGTTGTCGACACAGGGTCACTCACCGTCCGACGCATGGTCGAAACGCGCGTCGTGTCCACGAACTGCTGCCCCTTCAGCAGCAACACGTACCCGCACTGCGGGAACCAGCGCGCGTGCTCCCGCCACGGCACGTCGCCCGCCTCCCACTTGCCCAACCCACCGTCGCAGTAGAAACATCGCACCTAATAAAATAAACTTTACAGAATAATAAATAAACTCGAACTCTCAATCATACATACACATATATACGCGCGCGAACATACACACACGCACCCACACCCACCACACACACACCCACCCACACACACACACACACACTCACTCACACACGCACACTGATAAACAATCATGCTCTTGCATCTATGTATAAGGCAGTAGATTAATAAGTAGTAAATAACACGCTTGTTCTGTTTTTCTTTATTTTATATTATTTTGTTATTCTTATCTTTTTGTATAAAACCATATTTGTTACGGAAGAGCAGAGTATCCTGTTACAAGTGACACTACACTTAAAAGGACAATCTAAACCCTGTATAAATTTAGTGTACAATGTTAAGAAGAAATAAAAGAATTTTGAATTTGAAAAAAAAATTGAATTTGAGAATAAGTAAAATATACATTATCACCATCTCCTAGGTGGTGGTACCACCTAGTGCCACTTATACAAGTGCCAATTATAGGTTTAAAAAGACTGCGCCCCTCTTCAATCTGGAGTAAAGTATCCGTATGATAATGTTCTTCCTCTCTATGTGAATGTGTGTGTGTGTGTGTGAACACTTGGTTAATATAATATACTTATAATAAATACTTTAAATTCACTTTTCCAAAATAATACGGTATGATTTAAATAAAATACTGTATACCGGATTATAACGCGATTTATTATTTATTATAAATCGCGGATTAATAATATTATATTTTAAATATTATAATTTAAGCAATATAAATAATGAATCGCGTTTTAATTCGGTATACAGTATTTTACTTAAATGTGTGAGAGACTATATTAGATACAGTATGATATCAAATGGGACTTCACTCAGTGTAAGCTGTGGCCATGACGGGAGTAAAAAAAAGCTCTAGTTTTAATAATTTAAAACATAAATTACAAAGATAAAATTACCTGATCTTCTACACCTGTATAGAAAAATCCAGCTTCAGCCAAAGATTGTGGTACATGTGGTCGCTCGAATGGCCATCGGTCGAACGTAGCCAATCTCGCGGCAAGAGAGGCTTTGGTAGGGTGTCTAGCTCCTCCGCTCACTACTCCGAGATCTCGCCACGTACTCCCAGCCGCTACCACTTGCTCATTATGCTCAGCGCCACTTCTACAATCACCAAGTACAACAAACTAAATAGTTAAGACACACAGTCCTCGTGTTTTCCCCACGTCTGGTAACTTCGGGCATTGATAGGAATATCTAAATTCCGACCGGGTAACGAACATAGATGGGTTCATAGATGGAAAAACCGTGAAGTGCACATTGTGCGTTTAGGTTTCAGTCTATGGATTTCCGAATGCTCGAAGTAAAAATTAGGTCGACAGCGCATCATTGGCTGATGTTCTGTGGCTGAGGTATCACCTGCCATCAAGTGAACCTCGTGCTCATCTGACATAAAAAACATAATACATATAGGTCTATTTCTTTACCCTAGAATACTACACTATTCTACGGGGGACACGACATGAAAATAAAACAGTTAAATCAATTTAAAAATTACACTTGCATTATTTCATTTTATGAGATCAAATAATAATTTGAAAAATATACATATTTTTTAGTCTACACAGTTCGAAGACATAATCGTGGTGTGCATCTTACATATGTATAGCTTCTCAGAATTGTGATATTGACGTTTTAATTTTTTATCTTTAGTTTAGTATACATGAATTTATTTTTCTAACTTTTTCACTTCTTATTTTAATGAAATTTGGTATATACATAGATTGGAGCCTAATGAAAAATATAAAGAAGTTTACGGTAACCCGTGAATTTTAAAATAATTGCAAACAGGTGCATCTCAAGTACATACATATAAATTATAATTCACCACTTGAGGGTTATAGTGACCAATTTTAATTAGGTATGCATTATATACTATCTCCCCATCAGCACTATTTTATAACAAGCCATAGAGTTGTCTACTTGCTTTCATAGAATTACATTGAAACTAGATAAAAATAAGTACATTTTAAAACTATTAATAATATATATAAAAATTGACAGTAAGACTGAATATAACTCACGTTTGTGGTGCAGTAGTCATCTCTAAGGGCGGTGTAGTAGATGCATTGGTTGATGTAGGTGTATATTCTTCAATACTACCAACTTCTGGGGTATGCGCATCAACTGAATTCTGGGAATTTTCAAGGTGAATATTCTCCATCCTTGTTCTCATTATTACAAACTCACACATTGGAAAGTACCTGTAATTTTTTTGTTATCCAACTTAAATGATTGATGATAAGAATAAAGCAGCTTATTATAGCTTAATTTTTATATTTATTTTAGCTTGTTTATGAGTTAAACAAATAAATTATGTTTAACTGGAAGAGATTGCTTCAAACTGTTAAGACTGTTATTTACTATATTTAAATTCATTTAAGCTGTTTCTGTTTATGCAAACCTATCACTATATGTATTAAATTACCCTATAAGTTCTGTACAGTTGAGGAATAGTTATTTCTCTAGACCAAAAATCATTCCTAAAACAGCCTATGCCTATGATAGCTGGGTTACTCAACACACTATGAACTTAGCCTGTTACATATATCAATATCCCAAATATATTGTGTTAGTTACATTTATAACTAGAGAATGTTTGAAACGATCCACTAATACATTCATAATATAAAATAGTAATATAAATTGCAATTTAAATAGATAACATAATCTTATTATTATGTATATAAGGGAAACCCCCGTTCAAAAATGGTAAATAACATTATATGAAAATCTTACTAGTTAACAAAGTATCAGGTACAATGATTCCTAACTCATTTAAATTTTAATTAACTTAAAATAGTACAGTATTGAATTTAACTACTACCTGGAACCATGTAAAAATTTTTTTAGCTATTTTCATGAAGAAAAATTAGATATCCCAATGTTTTTATTATTTAAATTTAATATCATGTAAAAAGTAAACTATAAACAGTTTAATTACCTCCGATGTATTTCAAGAGGAGAGCCTAAAGATCCTAAATTTCTGAATGGAGCTAATTCTCCACCACACCAAGCACATCTAAGACGACCTCCACCAGCATGATAAAATCCTGCATTTACTAATGCTTCTCGAGAAATAGAAGAATCCTGTAATTGCAAAATCATTCCTGTAATTATAAAAGAAAAGGAGAAAGGATGGCTTGATTTCTGCCCCAGAATAATGAAATAAAATATATCCATATATATTCAAAGTTTTCTTTATATGTTTTGAAAGAAGACTGTGTGCCTAATAAGGAAAAATACTGATAAGAGAAAAAGCACTACAATTATTAATATTTTCTGTGGGATGCCAAACTTTAGCCTAACTGTGATTTTCATTAAAAATAATATATTTTCAAAAATATTTTTCAGAGTACAAGATGGAAGCAAAGTAATTTTTGATTAAATTGTATAATAAAGTATGAAAATTAAAATCATATAAAAAGTATTTTTCGTTAAAGTTAACCCACTAGTTTCCGTTGATACATTATCTTATTACACTAACACTGTTTGTCACTTTGTTAACATGTATTAAACTAAGTATGAAAACTGTCAATATTCTATTCAAACTTAGGTCAACTATGCAACTTACATCCCAATTCACATATGACAATAATCTTAGTGCATCACTTCTATACATCTGATCGTCTAATGTGAGCCCATATCTCACTGGTGTACTGGACCTTCCCACAGGACTTTCTGAAGTAGAATGTGACTCATGGGTGCTCACGGGAATACAGCCTTGACCAACTACAGACGGAACGTTACCAGATAATTGTGGTGTAACAACAAATGAACAATTTGGTTCCATCAAACGATGTCGCCACATAACTTGGTCTCCGTAGTTCCATTCTGATATTCTTCCTCCACAACTAAAGCATTCAACCTCGGTTCCGTTTCCCGTATAGAAAAACCCAGCTCTTGCAATTCTTGTAGAATCCACTGGAGCTGAGGCTGGCCAGTTAGCAAAAGTATTCAGCCTGTTAACTTCAATATTCATGTTGTCCGGAAAAAAGATATCGTTCAGATAAAAATATAAAAATAATTTAAGTACACACAGGAGCTGAGAGCTTAAAATTATTCATATGGCATATTTTCTAAAGTTAGCCAAAATTTAAGAGGATTTGAGAACCATAAAACAAGCAATCAATATTGGTGATATTTTCTGTCAAAGTCAAATATTCTGTCAAAAATTAACATAAAATAAACACGATACAATCAGTATGACCAGATTTTAATTAGCCATTATGCTAGCGGCTTGACTAAAATATGCTAAACTTTTTTTAAATTCTGTTTACGAATTACTTTATTTATTTATTTATTTATCAGAATGATATGATTTATTATGAGCCAAGACGTACAAAAATTTTAACATTAAATTTTACAATTTAGACAAAGAATTAAGAAACCTATGACATAGTTTAATAAATCTAGGTTTGTTAACAAAAAACAAATCAACATCCGTATCAAAGGCTAATAATTCATTAAATAGTGTAAGAGCTGTATGCGTCGGTGCGCTGGCGGCCGCCTGTGTCCGCACGCGGGGGCAGGCGAACAGCGGCCGCGAGCGCAGCGACACGCTGCAGCTCGGAGCCCACATACCGCAAGTCCCCAAAGTCCCGGGGTCATCTATTTTATTGTTAAGTAACATATAAAAGTGTAACATCAGAGCGCGTTTGCGTCGCAGTTCTAATGTGTCTAAGCCTATCATTCCAGTGACAAAAAGTGATGGATATAAATAGGGATAGTAACCATATAATTTCTTATATAGGCAGCGAGCGAACTTTCGTTGAATTTTGTATAGAATTATTTACTTGCGACCCGCCCCGGCTTCGCACGGGTAGTAGAGCATATTATTTTGCCTAGGTACATGTTTTGTCTGTCGTAGGGTCACATTCGCGAACGTTAGAATTTTTGCAATAACTCCTAGAATAACTTCTAAGATATTCATTTAATTTATGTGTTGTAATATATTATAATAATGTGCATAAAATGCTTAAGGTAACTAACGTATTTAAACTGATAAGGATTAATACTGTAATCCGCCTAAATAGCATTTAAATTACCGCATTTATACCTACGTATATATTTTTTTTAAAGATAGAATGAGTATAGTAAGATATCCTTAAAAGATAAAAATATATGTTATTGCGGACTTTTTTGTAGATCTATTAAAGATAAATATACTACCATGCATTGTTTTGATATAGCTCGAAGGGATTAGTCAGCATTTTTTATGAAAGCTCTCAGGCTCTGTTTGAATGCGCTAATCTCAGGAACTACTGGTTCGAATTGAAAAATTATTTTTGTGTTGGATAGTCCAATTATCGAGGAAGGCTATATAACATCACGCTGCGACCAATAGAAGCGAAGCATCACTGAAAAATATTGCAAAAACGGGGAAGATTATCCATATAAAACTACTCAAGCGATTTTATTATCATGAGCTGATAAATTGCACCCGTGCGAAGACGGGGTGGATTGCTAGTACCATATAATATATTTACCTCTCACTAGACTCCACCTTTTGCTAATTATGCAATAACTGATTTTATGCCATATTGATAAGGTTTACTTTTGAAGATATTAAATTCACGAGTGCACAATCTTGTAAATATAGTCGTGTGGTTTTTAAACAATTTCATTAATTAAATTGTTGGATTATGTACTCTGCTGTATTGTTCTCAGGGGTTGTTGTAAATAAAATAATGAAGTTGATTGACAAGTTTAATTAGTACACCGCCATTACACCGGCTGCAACGCAAGAGCATCCTGTATTCTATAGACAACAGTCATAGACACATTTGTTGCCATTTAACACCCCCCCTCAACAAATATTTTCTTACAATTCTATATCTCTTACGACCTTACAAATTCAACTAGCTTAAACACAATTATTACAATACCTTTTAACTTATACAATACAATACTTTCAAAGAAACAACTTAATATAAAACTTTCTTAACAAACTTCTCAAACATTGTTTTACCCAATGGTTTAGTTAACATATCAGCTATATTTTCAGAAGTATTTATATAATTCAATGATATTATTCCTTTATTCACTTGTTCAACTATGTATCTATATTTAATATCAATGTGTTTTAATCTTTTAATACTTTCAGAATTATAAGCTAGTTTAATAACAGATTGATTGTCTTCATATATAGAAATATTATTACACTTTATATTAAAATCTTGTAATAAACCTTTTAACCAATTTGCTTCAACAATACATGAACTCAAAGCAATGTATTCAGATTCTGTAGAAGACAAAGTAACTGACATTTGTTTCTTACTTAACCATAAGACTACACATCCATATAATTTAAACATAAAACCTGTTGTAGATTTCCTATCCTGTACATCACCAGCCCAGTCTGCATCTACATAACCTTCTATTAAAGTATTACTACAATTATAAACCAAAGATAGTTTTAAAGAACCTTTAATATACCGAAGTATTCTTTTCAGACATTTATACAACAGCTGGCTAGCACAATGTTGAAACCTACTTAAGAATGTAACAGCAACACAAATATCTGGTCTGGTACCACATGCAGCATATAATAAAGAACCTACTAACCTCCTACATTGTGTTTCTATTTCCCTACTTTCAGACTTCTGTCTTTGTAGTATTTTGAAATTAAAGTTTTGATCAATGGGGGTGGAAACTGGATTACAATTTAACATTTTATATTTTTCTAAAATCGATATTAAGTATTTTTCTTGGTTTAACACTGTTATACCATTTTCTTGCTTTATATTTATTCCTAGATAATTAGATGCTAATCCCATATCTTTCATTTTAAAGTTTTCACATAACTGATTTTTAAACCTTTGTAAATCAACAGAGTTTGAACCAAAATATAGAATATCATCAACATATAGTAACACATATATATAATTATTATTTATTTTCTTAACATACAAACAGGTATCATTTTTAGATCTTTTAAACCCTACTTTTGTAATAAAACTATTAAATTTCTCATTCCAATATTTGGGAGCTTTCTTTAACCCATAAAGTGATTTGTTTAATTTACATATTTCCCCTGAATGTAATTTTATATAAACTGTTTCTTTAATATCACCATGTAGAAAAGCACCTACTACATCCATCTGATAAACTGGTTGCTTTAATTTATAAGCAATAGCCATAAATACTCTAAATGTTCCTAAATTTGCAACTGGTGAATAAATATCAGAGATTTCACCTTTTTGTTCAAAACCACGAGCTACTAATCTAGCCTTATACAATTTCCCTTCATTTGTATCCTTTATTTTGAAAACCCATTTTGTTGATACTATATTTGTACCTTGAGGTATTTTAATCACAACTGAAAAAGTATTATTTAATTTTAATGTGTTCATTTCTCTGTCAATTGCCTCTTTCCACATATCACTGTCATCTCTTGACATGGCCTCATCATATGTTGATGGCTCATTATAACATGATAAAAAACCTGTCTCATATTGATCTAACCATTGTGGCTTTTTCTTTTGTCTTGACAGTCTCTCATTTCTTTCTTGACCTGACATCATCATTTCTGAAGTGACCCCTTCAATATTCTCACTATCATCTAGCGACTCTTCCAATTGCTCTCTTGGTAAATTATCTAAACTTTGTATTATTTCTTCTTGATGTACTTCTTCTGGCAAATGATCATACATACTTTCAGTGTCTTCCTCATTAAAACTATGATATTCATCTTGTTCTGTGTTTTCTTCTAAATATTCCACAGGCCATTCAGATTCATCTATTATGTTATCGTCATTTAACTCTTGAGAAATATTTTTCTTTATAAATGTAACTTCTCTTTGTACTACAACCTTATTTTCATTTGGAAAGTAAATCCTAAAACCTTTACTATTCTCACCATATCCTACAAAATAACCTATTTCAGATTTAGGATCCCATTTTAAACGCTTTTGATCAGGAATATGTACTGACACTTTTGAACCAAAAACTTGTAATTGTTTAATATTATATTATATAACTCTTTATTATACCATAATTCATATGGTGTTTTATTTTCAACTCTACTCTTACCAGTTCTGTTTAATACATAAACAGCTGTATTAACTGCTTCTGCCCATAATGTTTTGTTCAAACCAGAAGTTAATAATATAGTTCGAGCTGCTTCTGTTACAGTCCGAATTTCTCGTTCCACACAACCATTCTGTTCTGGAGTGTATGCGCAACTTGTTTGATGTATTATACCCATACTATCAGTAATAGATTGCATTTGTTTATTTATAAATTCACTACCCATATCTGACCTTATTATTTTGACTTCATGGCCTAAGTTTTTAATGACAAATTGTAGGAATTTTTCAACATATTTAAATGTTTCTGATTTATGAGATAAGAAGTAAACTGTTCTAAAACGTGAATAATCATCTTTGATTAACAAATAATAATATGCACCACCTAATGAATTTACCTCCATAGGTCCACACAAATCCATATGTAAAATCTCACCTGATTGTTGTGCTTTTGTTGAACTTAATTGAAATGGTTGTTTATGTGATTTACCACTAAGACAATCCTCACATATTGACTCATTATTATCATGTGAAACATTAATATTACTTCTTTTTAAAATATTTTTAACCTGTTCAATGTCTTGATGACACATTTTTTTATGCCAATTTAAACAATTATCAGTAATTTTTCCTACACAAACTGATATGTTATTTTTGTATCTAAATTGCATTATATATAGTTTATTCTTTCTTTTAGCTAAAGCTTTAACTTGTTGACCTTGTTTTGTTTTAATAATACAGATTTCACTGTTAAATTCTAAACTATAACCTTTATCCGTAGCCGTACTTACAGAAAATAAGTTAAACATTATATCTGGAGCATATAAAACATTTTTTAAAGTTATGCTTATCCATTCCAAACCATTATATGCTTCTAAATAAATTATACCTGAGCCTAAAGCTTGAATGATTTTACCATCACCTATAATTATTTGTTTTGGTATGGAAAAACTATTATATTCTGTAAAATAATTTATATCATGACATATATGCTCTGAAGCACCGCTATCTAATATCCAATCATTACTCCTTTTATATATTTGTGCATTTAGGGCTGGAGATATACTTACATGAAAAGCACTGCCTCCTATATTATTTTTAGACATTAAATTTGAATTTTTAGTCTTATTTTTAAACCAGCATTCGCTTACATTATGATTTGACTTCTTACAATGATTACAATACTTTTTATTATTATTACTTTTCACTGCACTTTTACACAAATTATCAGACTTTATATGCCCTTCTAAACCACACTTAAAACACTTACGAACCCTTTTAACTGCTTGAAATGCACCTGTAGTCGAAGCTTCTTCTTTTTTATAACGCATCTCCTCGACAAGTAACCTAGAGGATAATTCTTCATAGGTCTGCTTCTCTGTTTGAACTGACTCCCATGCAGATACAAAATGCTTATAACAAGGGGGCAATGAGGATGTTATTTTGGTAATTATCATACTTTTTGATATTTTAACGCCTAGGGACTCTAAAGTAGCTAATATTTCTTCAAGTTTTCCAAGATAATCGGATACTGTTTCTTTTTCATCAAATTTTAAGTTATAGAATTTTTCTTGCGCAATATGTATGGATAAAATTCCACTTTGTTCAAAAACAGTATTTAATCTGTCCCATATTTGTTTTGCGGTAGTGCAACTTTATACTTGAGATATTGTTTTTTCTGCTAACCTGCTGACAATGAGGTTTTGCGCCTTGGCGTCTAAGTCTGCCCATGCAACAAACTCTTCTTTAGCCTCTTCCGGCCTTGGACTGGAACCGTCCACGACACCTAAGCATCCCGCTGCTTTAAGTAGAACCCTTAACCGGAACTTCCAAGCGGCCCATTGTGATTGATTACTCAGCATCATCTCCTTTACCTGGACTACACCGTCCATGTTTCTTGTGCACGTTTTACCACGCGCCACGTGCTTGCTTCACAACGCTTAACCACGCTGATTTACAACAAATTCTAAACCCCGAACAATTACAACAGATCTGAGCGTGGCCTGGGCCCATAACCTGTTGGATTATGTACTCTGCTGTATTGTTCTCAGGGGTTGTTGTAAATAAAATAATGAAGTTGATTGACACGTTTAATTAGTACACCGCCAATCGCCATTACACCGGCTGCAACTAGACATGGGTAACACTGCGCTGCGCCGCGCAATTGCGCCGGCACTCTTCAGTGCGCAGTGTGAATCAGCTCACACATTCATAATGTGTTGGCGCACGGCGCAGTACCCACTCACTGAGTGAACTATGAGCGTGGGGTTGCGTGCGTTTCGGAGGTTTCACTGCTCGCTTTGCGCGTCCCATTTTTACTGCGTCGTGGCGCAATTTTGAGTTGACTCAAGGAGCCGATACACTACACTGCGCCTGAGTTGCTGAGTTGGCGCAGGGAATTTCGCTGAGTTACCCATGTCTAGCTGCAACACAAGAGCATCCTGTATTCTATAGACAACTAGAGGTGGCCGTTTTTTTAACAACGATGTTGAACACCGATGTCAGTCTACGATGACGTCATCCGATGCCAAAGTCATGTGCAACGGATGTCACCGGCACCGGTAAAACTCGATAACCCGATTCAGTATAAACATTACCGAGAGTTACCGACACCGCCCGATTACCCTCATCGGCAACTCCAACCGTTGAAGGCTATGATCAAAGATTATTATATTAAAAATTATTAATTTTCTTGCTTGTTTATTTAGTGACTAAATTTGACAAATAAAATAATTATACATATAAATATTGTTATGGACAGACATAACACATTCACTCAACGTAAAAAATTATGAGTTCTAAAAAATATTACATAGCCCCTTCATACATTCATGTCTTCATAGGTATAATTAGGTCATAAATCTAAAAATCAACTGCAACATAGTTTTTGTTATCGATAACAGCATATTTAAATATCACTCTCACAATAAAACGATGTATAATGTCAACGGAAACTAAACATCTTTAACCGCCCGGCATCGTTGAAACAAAAGGTGACGACCGCTGACCGTCACCGTTGACGAAAACAACGATGTCAACATCGGGTGCCGCTAGCGCCACACCGGTGAACATCGATGACGGAAATTATCAACAACGCCCATGACTATAGACAACAGTCATAGACACATTTGTTGCCATTTAACATAAATACAATAATATTATTTATGAGAATATGCTTTGTCCATTTTTAAAATATTTTTTGTGGTAGCAATTAGTATTTGTATTTTGTAATTTTGTATTAATAATGAGTGAATGCGAAATCGAAGGAAAGCCGGAAATATTTTTTGTGTGTAATGAAAGAAAAAAAAAGCTAGTGAAATTTTACTTAAGTTCGAATAAAAAAATGACGAAAAACAAAACAATATAATTTTAGACAAAAACATCATGTATTTTTAATGACCGTAGACTTTTAAATCAAACCCGGTGTGTCGCTGACATTAGAAGTTACCCATCAAAACTCATCGAAAGATGATCAAATTATTCACTTGAAGTTTGAATTTTAGAAACTGAAGTTGAAAGTCAAAACGTAAAGCTAAAATCCAAATTAAAATCAGAAAATGATTATTAGTATTAGCGTGATTCTTGTTGTTTTAAGTATTTTTGTACTTTTACTATATTTTTCGTTGGATAAGAAAATCTTTTACGAAAGTTTAAACAACAAACATGTTGTTGTTACTGGCGGTTCAAGTGGAATCGGCAAAGCTGTTGCAATAGAAGCGGCTAAATTAGGAGCAAGTGTAACAATTATCGGCCGAGATGTTAATAAACTTTCAGTGGTAGTTAATGAAATTATAACCGAGCATTTAATTCATAAAAACCAAAAAGTTCAATATGCATTGTTAGATGTAACATCTGATTATGACTCTATAGAAAAATGTCTCTCTGAATTAGAAAATAATGTAGGACCTATATTTATGTTAATTAATTGTGCTGGAATGTGTATTTGTGGTCAATTTGAAAAGATGAAAGTGGACGAAATAAAACAAATGATAGACTTAAATTACTTTGGTACTGCATACCCAACCAGATATGTGCTACCAGGGATGAAGAAGCGTAACGAGGGCATTATTGTTTTTGTTTCTACAGAAGCAGCTTTGTTGGGTAGGTTTGTTAAAGGATTAATATGAAACTGTTTGAAAATTATTTGATTTTAATTATTGTTTCTTTTAAAGGTATATATGGATATAGTGCCTATGGTGCAGCTAAGTGGGCTGTGCGAGGTTTAGCAGAATCAGTATTCATGGAATTAGTGGGAACAAATGTGAGGCTTACTCTAGCTTTCCCTCCTGACACAGACACACCAGGATTTCAGAAAGAAGAGCTTACAAAACCCAAGGAGACCAAACTTATATCTGGCTCAGGCGGCTTACATTCACCTTCAGAAGTTGGTAAAAAAATGATTCAGGATGCACTAGTAAGTCTTCTATTTTTTAAGTCACAATCATACTAATATTACAAACAAGCATAAACATACAACCAAAATTTGAGTCACACTTCAATATGAATTTTAGCTAAGACTTATTTCTTATAGAATATTATATATCAGGAATTCTCATTAAACCCTTGGGCAACCAACTTCTTGGCTTGGTGATATGTGTTATGACAATGGATCTTTGACTGATATTCTGTGGCTGGGGTATCCTACCTTCAAGTGAACCTCATGTTTGTCTGTAGATATCTTACATTAAAAAAATGTAATAATGCTTAATTATGTTCACAACAGAACTATTTTAAAATTTTATTTATTTTTTCAGAAAGGAAAGTCATATTCAGTCTTTGGATTTAGTGGCCATATCTTATCATTATTGTATTGTGGTAACATAGAGAGTATAGGTCAAGTGTGTCTACAAATATTTTCAATGGGATTTCTCCGAGCCATTATGGTTGTAATCATGTTATCGTTTCACAAAATTGTTAAAGATGGTTTGAAAGAAAATACCGACAAGCAAACAAAGAAAAGTGAATAATACAATAAATTGAGGATAAATCAGTTAATAAAAAAAACAAATACATATAATATGAATCACTATAAACATTATGCATAATATTTGAGATTCCACAGTTTTTCACTTACACATAGTCTGGAATCACAGCAGACCTTTGTATCATCCCTGCTCTGTGGTTTGTTTTGTTTGATGGTAAAAAAGAAATAATATATTTTTTTTTATGATAAAATTGGCATTATAGATTCTGCATTCCAGTTTTTAAAAAAAATCAAAAAGAGGATCAATATAAAATGTATAAAATTTACTTACCTACCTAGTTCCTTTTTGGATTACATAATATTATCAATAATTTAGTTTCTTTTACTATATGAGATGTAAATATAAAGTTCCTACATACTAACTATATTATATAATAATAAATATATATGAAAAATTCATAAGTTTTTTTTGGATTGCTATGTTAATATAAATGTTGACATTGAGAAAAGGCCAAATAAGGTATTTAGATTCAGTCGTTACACCTGATGCCAAAGGTTTATTATAAGAATTTATCACTCATATAATAATATTTAGTTAATAAATACTTTTGTATTTGTTGTTATTTGTCCATTAATTAACTGTAAAATTTTTGATATATTTTGTTTCCACATGATGTATACTGTAATTCTGTATAAATAAATAAATAAATAAGCATATAACAGAGATCCTTCTTTTATTTGTATTGGTTCCAACTTACGAATATAAATAATGTAAAGAAAAGGGTTTCTCTAAAAAAAGTCTGAATGTATCAGTGCCGTGATAAAGTCTCTAACATTCTAGTTTTCGCTAGATTCATAAAACGTTATTTTTAAACAAAAAAAAACGACATCAAAACTATTGATAAGTAATTATTGATAAGTATCATATATAAGTATATATCTATTGAATATGTATGAACAGTAATTTTTGAAGTCGGTGCCACCCTCTACCGTTCGAAAGTTTGTTGCAAAGGATTAACCTATCCTTTGCTGGTTCATAAATATAAAAAAAAGACGAATTGATAACCTCATGCAATATATTCTTTACTGACCTTCGTATTTATGAAATAATGAAGTTAAGTGAAGTTTGTTATCAATGTTCTGATTACTACACTATTATTACCTCAAGACAAATACTTTTATTTTGCATAAAATCTTTTTATTTATTTGTTTGTGTACAAGCACAGTGTACAGTATTTTTTCATTTCATTTTTCAATGTTTTTGTTTTACTTATAGAAATAAATATAAGAATTGATTTCAGCTGTAGGTAGGTATACATTACGAAGGATTTAAACAAGAATTCTGTAAATAGTGTAGTTTAAAGCCACGGCCACTATAGCCACCGTCAGACCGGAACCAAATTATTATTGGTCCAACAGCATTGTCTGAAAGAGATACAAATCTTTGAATTAAATACTTATACGACTATGTAATTATTTTTGCAAAATTATCTTAAATAACCTTCACCTTATATTGTCTTTTTTCATAAAATACCTTATAACAGATTAAAACGCGATTTATTATTTACATATCTACATTACCGACCACGGTTGCTGAAAAGCATCCGAAACGTCGGCATAAATAATAAATCGCGTTTTAATCCGTTATAAAGTATTTTATTTAAACCTTCACCTTTCTCGTGTACATTTAAAATTATTATAATCGCAAATACTAACCAGTGATTGGCGCATCTAAAGCGAAGTCCTGAATAACAGAACCATCATTGAGACGCTCTCCGCACAGCCTCACAGCAGATATCAAAAGCCAGTCTGATGGACAGTTGAAAACTTCTACCCCTGCCTGTCTTGGTGGTATGATCGGTAAGCCCTCTGTTGGAATTTAAGTAATCAACCGTTTTACTAACCGACAAAAAAGGAGGAGGTTCTCTATTCATCTGTGTGTTTTTTTATATGTTTGTTACGCGATAATCAAGTTTACCATTATCAACCATTTATCATTATTATTAGCATTTCAAAGTTGGAAATTAGAACACAATAAGGCGTCTGATACGGATCTTGGATTCGTAGAATAAAGTAGGAAGGTCAAAAAATACAGCCTTTCCAATTGGATTAGGTCTTAATTAATATACTCCTCGCGATTTCTATAACACACCCGCGATCTACCTACTGCTTACGTTCGAAAAAAATCCTACTCACCCACTGAGCAAGTAATCACTACTGTACTCACCTACTAAATTAGGTATAGCTATGTCGAGTATAAACTCAAGTTTTAATTTAAATTAAAGATAAATATACACCTGTATCATAGTTAACAATCTGCATGTATCCAACATTCGTGTATGTAACACTGCATGCCTCGGGTTGTCGTTCTATGCATATGGCGTAGTTTAGATTATTCTAAAAAAAAAACGTTTTTTTTATTATGGTACAGTATATGTATTGTTTTAATTACCTAAGTATAGTAACGTATACAACATACCAAATAACTTGGCGTTTTTCCGACCAGAATGTCAGATCTGGACCTATAGTTGAATGATTCCAAATGTCCTTGTGGTTCCTTAAAATATTGGAGACAGCCTGTGGGTGCTGCTAATTCATGATCTGCAGTCAACTGAGTTATCTATGGAAAATAAAAATATGCAATATATGGTAGATTACTAAAAATAACTTTAATAAAGATAAAAGCGTCTACTGCCTAATAAGTAGGTACTTAGGTATTTTAAATCAATACCGACGCATTTCATAAACAAACAAATAAGGAAAAATATTCTCGTATATTTATAAAATATGCGTCATGGGAGCACATATCATTAGAAAATGTATAAATGGGTAAGTACTTGAAAATTTGCAAAATTAAACCACACTCGCATTAAATAAGGTCACGTATTATTATCCAACATCATTCCGAAGATCTCTCGACTTTTTGCAATATAATCAATTATTTATTCTTGTGAATACACTTTTAAATAATTTAATGATATTAAGAGTAAATCTATGTAATATTTAAGATTGTTACCTTTACAGCAAAGAGGCGGCTTTCAGCCGTTACAGTTTGAATTGATAGATTTATAGGACCATCTGCATTACTCACTTCAACATAAACTGAAAAGCGTGATTATATAATAAGTATATTTAATACTATGCCAATGATATATACTACAATACGTAATTTACAAATATGAGAGACCTCAATTTTGATCATGATTTCAGTATTCCGCACCACAGCACATCACTTAAGTACATATAATCCCTATTTCAGGTAGGGAAAGGTGGCAATAAGCCTGTTTTAAGTCTACCTATAGTTTGTGTACAGAGAGCGTAGAATCTGCTTACCGTGTTGGCCTGTATTAATTCCACACAAAATTGGTATAATATTATTAGCGTTTTGGCCTGTTACTATGAATTGGTCCTGTTCGCAGTTTCCCGATGTTGGTGGTAGCATCTGAAAAAAATAAAAGTTGTATTTTATATAGGTGCATACGCACCTATGTAAAATTAACAATAATAAATTTTATATATCTTAATGTAGGAAATAAGAAAATACAGAAAGTAAGATTCGCTTTAAAAATAAAAAAATCTAATAATTAATCGATATCTAAACTGCCTAGTAATCTAAAGCTTTCCTAAAGTTTTTAACCTTTAGTATTCTATTTACCTCAAATATATGAAAGTCCAGACGAAACTGCTTAACAACAGGCCATGTCTTATAAAGAGTCAATATACAAGCTAGCCTCTCCGAACTTGGCAAGGGAAATTCCGTATTAGTAAACCATCCCACTGGCGCTGAAGATCTGCCCTCGCATGTCAACAGAACTGAAATCGTCATCAAAAATCATACATTTGAATATTAATAAAGTAATAGGTGCTAACAAATTAAATGGAGGTGTGTTAATGTTAAAAATAATAGTATGTCTATCTATAAAGTTTGAAAACCGCTTCTATGGCTCATTGGTGAGTGCGTTGCGTTAATACCGGAGGTCCCGGGTTCGAATCCTGGGAAAACAATACCTTTAAAAAAATAGTTTCGGCCGGATAGGGAAGTTAACTTTTTGCCCATATTTTTTTTAAATAAATGAAACAGTAATGTCACATTAGCGGACGCGGGAATTCAAATAAAAAGAAAATCTAAATACATTAGCATACCAATGCAACAAGTTCCATGACCATCCGCACAACTTCCCATAACTGTTCCACCAGCTTTGTGGCAATCGTATTCATGGAGACAAGTTCCATCTAATCCGTTAGAAGATATACAGGATACATGGTCGAATTCAATCACCTCAAAAACATCTAAAAACCGACTATGAAGATTTCTACTTGATTTAATATTAAAGTGCTTTGACTTTCTTTGTGGTGTACATCTTCTTGGAATAATCTTTCGTTTTGGGCGAAATGTTTCGATTCTCGTTTCATTCGTAAGGTTTTTATTGAAATTAATTTTTCCTACATCTTCTATTTGTTTCCAATTCTTATCGTCTGTTTCCGGTTGCATTTGAAATGCATAATTATTGGATTCAATGCTAAAAGTTTTATCTGCACTACTTTGTGCATCAATTAAAGTACCGTAAGACTTGTGATTTGTATTATTTCTTTTAAGGTCTTTTGGATAAATAATTTCGGTATTCACATTTAAGTGTTCATTTTCAACATTTGCTAAATACCATCGCGCACTGTTTGTTGAAAATAAACATACATAAATTAAAATAAGTAAATAATTCATTATTTTTCCGAACTGTTAAAACGAATGTGTGGCGCACAGTCATAGCAATAAACTGAATACTTATCGCTGTCTATAATGATAGACTTGGTTCGCTCTTGACAGTCTGACGGATTTAATTAAATGTCTAGAAATCGTTATGCTTTACTTATAGTTGCCCTACTTTCTTTAGTTTTTTTAAAGAGGACTAAACTACTTGATACTGAGGCTCCTTTACGTAGGTACCTCAATTTACCTACTAAATTTAAAATGGGACCTACATTAGTATGTACAATGTGCTTAGGAACTATGGCATTTTAGTAGCTTCCATAACAGCATTTGATAATACAGTGTTGAATTTTATTTCGTCTATTAGAATTATTTTTTTGGAATTGAAATAAATCTCACATTCTTACTTTCTACCTATGTAACTTGATTATATCTCGGAGTTGATTATGTATGAGAAATTAATACAATTATGAATACCTTGATCCAATTTATGTCTTAATCGCTTGCTCGCGACGATAAAAACAAATAAACCACACCTAGTAATATACCTACAATACGAAATGTTCAATTTTTAATATTTTTTTTCTCTTTCTCGTATCCTTATAAAACCGAATATTATTAAACTGAAATAGTATAGGTAAGGAAAGTAATAAGAGATGCGGAATAGCTAAATTATTTTAAAAGCTAGCAAATTATTACGCACGATTTGTATCAAGCTGTACCTACACTTTTTTACTACTCCTACTCCTCAAAACAAACATTCGCTGAAAATTTGAGCTTGCGGATATTGCTAAGCTCACACGATGCTGGGTACCCAGCCGGATTTCTGGCAAAGTTAGCGCTCGGCGGGGTAATCGGTTACTGACAGGCAAAATCATTACCCGTCTCATGAAGTTCCACGAAATAGATGATAAAAAGGTGTACCTACTTCCGAATAGCCCATACCTCCGATTGACCTGAATTTTGGTATTATAGGAACCTTGAAAATAAAATACGTTCTGATAATGAATATCGTCTGTGATATTCGTTATCAGAACATCAAAATACATAGATAGAAATCCAAAAATGTTCATAGTGGTTCACAAATATATAGATCTTACTTCATAGGTAATTATTGTTATAATGTGGAACTGTACGAATGTGGTTTTGTCTTGACTCTTGACCCAATGCATTGTCCTTGCCCGACCACACCTGGGCTTTAACCAAAGCTCTCGTATACAATGAATGCTGTCATACAATAATATGTATGTTACGATCCAGTTATCATATATGCTCCTTGTACTTAATATATGAGTTATATCAGACTATAAAAGCCTTACACTGTTCGTTAGAAACCATATCACTCCTAGTGCTTTGAAGTGTTACACACTAACCATGATCGCTAAGGTAAATTTTTTTTATTGTTTTTATGCATGCATCTAATTCGGTATACCTACTCTTGTATAATATTTTTATACTATATATAAGAATATAAGAACAAACCAAGCTGTAGGTGATCTGGATTTGTCTACAACGATACACCTTTGTTTTAGCATTTTAAATCCTAGATATTATAACGTCGCGGACTTTTCATATAAAAGCACAATAACTTATTTTCCTATTAATCTATCTAAAAAGACTAGACAAATAACTTCCTAAAAGAAAATTGCTATAAGTAAACTATTTCTTTTTCGTGAAATTCTCCGATGTATAAATAGATGTTCTGTTATTCGGGACATAGACAAATCCAACAAACAGGATTTCATTAAAATCGGTGTAGCCGTTCTTGAGTAATAAATGGTGAAACTAACACAAATTTGTTTTATATAAGTAAATATAAATAAATAGGTAATTATAGACTAGTTATTAAAAGTCATTGACATAGTATTAAATTATAAGAACTGTTTTCCTTTTGTAATACGCATATTTTTTTCCTAGGTTCTTTTAGTTGCTTGCTTGGCGGTTGCTGTTCAAGCTGGAGGGCTTCTGGCACCAGCTGTTTATGGAGCACCATACGCAGGCTGGAACGCACCATATGGAGGCTGGAATCCCTACAGCTCATATCCAGCCCAACCAGCCATCGCCTCACAACACTCGAATATTTTGAGGTCACCCTTCAACTTGGGTCAGGTATAGTTGTTTTTTTTTATATTAACATATCCTTTTTTTTAAATAACAACAATATATCGAGCGTAAAAAAATGAAACTTATTTACCGCTTACAATCCATTTAAATATCTTAGTTATTAATAGAATAGGAAAATATTAATAAATTATTTATAGTATTGATTGACAGAACGCCTTTTTATATTTTGCTAAGATTTACTGCGTTGAATCATATTTTATCAATATATGAGACTAATAACACGCCCGGCTTCGCACGGGTGCAATGTAGACATATTATACACAAAAAAATATTTTTTGTAATCGGTCGAGTAGTTTTTGAGTTAAATCGTAACAAACTAACAAACACATCATTCCTCTTTATAATATTAGTATAGATTACAAATTGGCAAATAGGAATAGTTAAACTCTGTTTTGTTTCTTTTATTCGTTACTTTTAAAGTATTAAATAGAGAGAGACAAAACATACTTTAACTTGTTGAAGCATATACATTATACCATGTTTATGAATCCGATAATCTTTAACAAAAAACATCAATTCTTTCTAGGTTTCTACATACTCTAAGGCAATCGACACACCATTCTCAAGTGTGCGAAAAGCAGATATTCGGGTGAGCAACCCAGGCTTAGCCGTAGCACCAGCTTACCACAGCTATGCTGCGCCCGTCTTATCCCATGTTGCTGCGCCTGTTGGTACTGCTAGAGTGAGTATCGTCAACATACGACATTAATCTACCAATTTCTGACCTCTTCAACATCTCAATATTCGACCCACCCTGTTTTAATGCGACTTGTAGGTTGTCACCTTTGATTATTTATATGTCTAATCTAAGGTTGTCACATCTCTTTTTTTCCTTATGTGAAGATAATTCTGTGTTTTAATAACCTAATGTAGTTTAAAAAGTATATAAGTTCACGCAAACCCATGCGTCCCGGGTTCGATTCCCAAGTTGGTGGTAAAGTGTTTTTCAATTTATGTAGCACTTATCGATCAGAGTTGAGAATTTGGAGCATGTTTGACTCCTGTAAAGGGTTCATAATATAACATTAGTGGAATTCAAATTCATTTATTCATTTAGGTAACAAAGTGTACACTTATGAACGTCAATAAAAAAATACATATAAGACGCAGGCGCAGGCGATACGAAAGGTGTAAAACTGATACACGATAGTCAACTTAGTTGAATAAACTTTTTCGCCGGGGCCATGGTAGATAATATTTAATCGATCCCGTGAGTCGTGATGAGATCATATCATGGCGAGACCTGTCGGTAGTTTTATGGGGCTCAGTGGGTATTGCTCAGTTCTGTGATTAGTAGAGAGTTCGGAGTAGATGCGAATCCCACACTCCACCTGTGCACCTTACGGGGCTACCTTTAATAGCTTTCTCCACGTTAAAATTGAAGTTTAAAAAGTACATACATATTAAAATTAGTACTTCGATCTAGACTTAATGCCGTTTATTTTAAGTTATATGCTCAATACTACTCGTATATTATGAAGGAAAAACTTTAAAAAAATTGTACCCATTACCTACAGCTACATCCAGTACCTACGTTAAGTTTTACCCATTTCACGTAGTAGATACATTGTGGTTTTCTTAGGTCAGAAATACTAGTATTAATTTGTACAAAATAAACTACGCCATTATTTTGATAAGTTATATGCGATAAAGGACGTTTCACTAAGAGTCCGGAAATTCACATTCTGTATCTGTTTTCCTACACATCATGTTCCACTATATTAAAGGTTATTTACATTACAGGTAGCTGGAGGTCTTTTGGGAGTGGCATATTCAGCAGCACCCGCTGTCTCCCACATGACTTACACCAACGGTCTCGGTCTTGCCTACGCATGGTAAATGGGTGCGATTAGAATACCTCTTGCCTACTCGTATAATGTAACATAGTTAGCTCAAAGATTCCTCATTATTTATTATCTGATAGTTGTTAACATTAGTTACGTATTTACTGTTTTTTATCAAATATAAATAATAAATAAAATAATGTTTTTTATTGTACCCAATTTGATTAGGAATTTAATATATAGTCAGTATTAAAGAAATTGTTGGTGAAATATATCAATCACACTTTAAGGTCCGAATTCGGATCATTTTCCTATACAGGTAGTATTTGATGAAATACGATTGTTGATATTCGGATAGTTTTCCTATGCAAGTTTTTTCAATTTCAACTCTGAAAGCACCCGAATAGCTAATACTTTCATATTTGCACGCAAAGCCCTGGTTAACCTGGTAACGTAAATACGTCTCATCTTTAGTCTTAAGTCTAAATAATTTGACAAGATCCAAAATTATGTGCCTAAATTCAAACTTGAGTCACGTTAGGATTACAGGTCTAACGATAAGTAAATTCTAACATATGAATGGTTAAGCTCTACTCTGGCTTCACATCATTGACTTCTACTAGCTGACTGGTGTCGAAATACAACAAAACGGACAGCATAAAAATCATATACCATGAAATATATCTATAGGCGAGCGGGATGCTCACTTGGTGGGACCTCAGTCACATAAAATCGGTCGCGCATGCGTTGTCGACCTATATTATACTTGGAAAATCCAAGACTGAAACCGAAACGCACAACATGTAATTCGTGGTTTTTACCCATTGTTCGTTACCTGGTCGGATTTCGATATCGTGCTACTCGTTTAATGCGGTTAAAGTGACCAGAAATGGAGAAAACATATTAACAAAAAATTATAAACATGTCGTCCCGGCGGGATTCAAACCCGTGACCCACCGGTAGGTTGTCAAAATGCTGTTGGAGTTTAGCGATTTCAAACATGAAACATCAATTTTTTCTAAGTATACATTATACATAATTAAGTATATATTAGTGATCTGGATCTCTTGTTATCACCAGTAGCGGATTTACACATTCCAATATATATAAATAAAAATGAATTGTTGTTCGTTAGTCTGATTAAAACTCGAGAATGGCTGAACGGATTTATCTTATCTTAGTCTTGAAATGTTCGTGGAGGTCTAGGGAAGGTTTAAAAGGCGAGAAAAAATCGAATAATTTCCGGGAAAACCCTAAAAACAGCCCTTTTCTATTTCCCATACAAACGTTTTCTTGAGTCAATTTAATTATATAATTTCGAAGCCAAAATTGTGGCAGAACAACGTCTGCGGGGTCCACTAGTTTAAAATAAAATATTAGGTTTGACATTTCGTGTTGGCCATATAAAAATAAACCGAACATAGCCGAACCCATAGTCAAAGAATTTATTAGACTTCTCATGTTCTTTTTTTTTTTACAAAAGATGTTATCATTTAGAATTTTATTTTTTTAATGTAGTGTTAACATTCATTAAGTTGTTATTCCAGTTTAGTTCTGATTTTCATAAGACTAAAAAAAAGTATTTCTGAATAAGTCGTCTACTTAAAGACCGTTCCATAATTATTTATTTATTTATATATAAGTAAATAAAAATATAAGTAAATCTATATGAGGAAAGATTTGTATTTTTATAATTTTGTATGTATCTAATAAACTTAAAAACTACTTTACCGATTTCGAAAATTCTTTCACCAATAGAAAGCTACATTATCGCTGAGTAACATAGGCTATATTTATTACTAGACTTAGACTTTCCTTAGAAATTCCTACTAAAACCAACCCAAGGTGTAAAAAAATTAGCCAAAAATGTATTTCATAGCATGCGCTGCGGAAAGTATTGACGATAGAACCAAATAAAGTTCTATAATATTATAGAACATATATATATCTACAAAAACTTCGTGAGATATACTACTATAGATACTTTTTAACATTTTAGAAATTTAAAGAAATGCCGATCAAAATCAGACCATGTTATTCATATCTTTGTATTCATTCTTATCCAAATAAATTATTTCGTATTCAAGACCTGCCGGCCTAGCATGACCGCTAGAATATATCTAAAATATAAGATATCTAGATATATTATATCTCGACATCGACAATTTTATATATATTATAGAAAAGATATCGCGATCGACAAATATCTATTTTTGATATTAAAAGTCGAGTTTTAAGTGTAATTGTCATGTTAGACCCGGAAGAAATAAAAAGATAATCGATTAAAACAGGATTACTTTTTGAATTATTGAAATCGGACATTCCATTCAAAAGATATTACGAAATTAAAAATGTCAGAACAAACAAAAAATACACGCTGTAGCGCCGGTGTGGCTCCACGCAACGCAGCGAGCAATGCGGCGAGGGGTAAAATGACTCGAACGATTTTAAAAATTCTTTCACCAATAGAAAGCTATATTATCAGCGAGTAACATAGGCTTTACTTTTTTTCATCTACATTGCACCCGTGGGAAGCCGGGGCGTTTTGCTAGTATAAAATATAAACTTAACAGTTTAATTATAATTTCATATCCGCCAGTCCATAAATAATTTCCTTTTTGTTTAAATACATTCGCCAAACATTCGCATCGTTTCCTGCAAATACGAATGCGATTGACAAAAAATATGCGAATAATATCGGGAATGCGAATGCGAATATTCGTTACATCACTAGTACGGACATATTTGTGTTGCTATAATGGTAAACCTTTATATAACCTAATATAAAGTAATGATTGGAATTTTGTTGAAATACTTTTGTTGGCTTGTAGTTGGTTATTCTATTTATTAGAAATATAAAAAGGCATGACCGCAACTGATCAAAAATTTCAGTGTGGATCTGTGAACTTGACAATTGACAAGTATTTTTTTTTTGTTGTTATTGTAATCTGTGTGGTAACTTTAATCAAAATTGAATAATTTGTATCTGTGGTTTAAAAAAAGGTGCAAAGAATTTGAGTTTTTCATTATAGTGCCGCTGTGTTTGCATTGTAGTTTAATTTTTAATTGTTACTATTATTTACCTTTAAACATATGTTTTATGTATATTACATTCACAAAATGATTTTCTAATTTTTGTTTTGATAAATGTTATATTTACGCAACCATCGCGTTGTTATTGTTACGTTGAGTTAGTTATTGTCAAATCAAAATCCAGTCGTAATTTTGTGTTCAGTGTTGTTATTTTTGTGATATTTTAAGGTATATCATTTAAACTAACACTGAAGTTATGTCATCTCATTAATAAGCTCTTATTATTTTTTTTACGACATTGATTTTTTATTTCAGGTTATTATCGACCTGTCAAGAGGACATTTTTTCGTCAAGCTGTCTCCGCAAATTCGCAAAATAGGAGACAACAATCCGTTCAAGTTCTCTAATTTCTTGACCAATCTACCACCAATCGTAAGTCCAATGTAATTTCAAAATTGCCAGGACTTATGTTTTTCAATTACAACAATTTGTCAGTTGAAATAAACTATATTTCTGTTATTACTAATTTTGGACCTCGGTTTTTCTTATGTTGAGGAGAGTGTATAGAAATTGCATTAGTTGCTATACTGCATGTAGTTTAAAGGAAGTATTAATACATATTTTGGTTCAAAATAATGCAGAAATCAAAGACCGAAAATTACATTTTATACATGGAGGTACCTTGAGAAAACTACTTATGAACTATCGGTTTTTGCAAAATCTTCGTATGTCTTGTGTAATTATATCTATATATATATATATATATCCCACCAGGAGTGGGCTGTGAGTCTGTGACAGTTAAAAATGAGTAGTAGTTGTCCAAAACAATTGATAAAGGTTGAATTTATAAATTGTTCATTAAGGTGTGACATTATCATACTTATCTTATCCTTGTAAGTTCTAGCATATTTTGTAAATAAACTAGAATGAATAGTAGTATCCAGACCTGAAAATTGAATCAAATATTCAAGACTAACAGCCCAATATGTTTTGTGGAGTACAAATATGTAGTCTCTCATTCCACAAATATATTTCTGAAATGAAATCATTCTAATAAAAGTAGGTACATATGTTTTTAAGGATTTTCTTCATAATATAGTGTCAAGTATATAAAATACAGTGTCATCTCATAACTGGTGACAAAATGCTTTTCAGTGTTAGTATGAAATACTAATTGTAATATGTACTTTTAAAAGTATGCATTAGATATTGGGTCATTAAAACTTATACTCCATACACAAAAAACACTGAACATACTACGGTTAATGGATTATGATATAAAATTTATAACTGATTTATATTATAAATTATATAGCATTAGGTATAACTGTTTAGTTGTGGCTTTTATACTGATTATTTTCATGTTGCCAAGATGTGAGTGTGACCAGATTTGGAAAATTTTTGGAATTTTGGGAGTAAAGGAGTTTAGGAAGTTTGAAAGTAACCCCTGTGACAGATGAGATAAAGAGTAATATATAATGGCAAAGCTTGTGATAAGAAGGGTTAAAAATTATGTAACAAGAAGAATTGAAGACTGAGAAAGGTATGAATTGATTATGTGAAGAATCATTTGTACTAAGATGGCAGCTGATAACAGTGGAAAGAAAGTAGAAGAATAACATATTGATTTTAAACACAAACTGCTATTCAGACTATAAGCTAGGACATGTCATGCCGCACTACTGATTTTCAGGATGTTTTAACACCAGATTTTGTTTGTGTAATAAATAAATAAAAATTACTTAATAAATCATAAAATATACTATAGTATACTATAGGTACTTAAAAAATGAGAGTTTATTAGTTATATGGGAGTGTAACAAGTACAAATATTCACATTCATGTACCAAATAGTTTTAGACTACAACTACAACTGCTTGGAAAAAATAAAACCATCTCAAATGACATTTGAATCAGTATTTAGTTTTGAGTTCACAAATAGAAATATATGTTGTGTACCTGTGCCCTATAAAGTAGGATATAGACAGGAAGAAGAATTTTATCCTAATACTAGCGATCCAACACGACTTCACACGGGTGCAGTGTAGATGTACTTAATAAAATAGCCTATGTTACTCATTGATAATGTAGCTTTATATTGGTGAAGAATTTCGTAATGAACAAACAAATAAATTGAGGATTTTGATGAATTCCAGGGTGGTAGAGCAATGCCGCGATGCAGCAAACGCACTCGCGGCGCGGCAGCCGACCTGCTGCCTGGCACCACCTCGCTAGAAGACCATCACCATCACAAAAGGTCAAGAAATACGAGGTTTGTTAGAAATAGTATAAGACAGTGTGGTAATATAAGGATTATAGCAACATCCATCAAGGAGGTATATATTATCTGAAACAGGTATATATTAGTGAAAAACGATATGTGTTTGAAAGGTGTGACTGATGATATGGCAAGTGAGAGGAGAGAATGGAAAAAGAGAACATATGCCAACCCCAAATAAAAAAAAGAAAAAAAGGGAACAGGGCAGGAAGAAGATTAAAAGCAATAGATTACCTTACTAAGATTAAATTAATTATATAGTGTTTTTCTTTTTCAGTTCACGACGACATTCCAAAACTGAAGACACAAGTTTTAGTGCAAAAAAATGTTTAGCCTGGTTCAAAGAATATACAACAGCTTCTGAACCAGATGTATTAGGTAGGTATTATCATAAAATTTTTTTATCAAAATATGAAAAGGTGTTAAATAATATTCATCATTGATTTTAGGTCCAGAAGGAATGGAAAAATTCTGTGATGATTTAGGTGTAGACCCTGAAAATGTGGTAATGCTGGTTATTGCCTATAAAATGGGAGCCAAACAAATGGGATATTTCACACAAGAAGAATGGTTGAAAGGTATGTGGAGAAGGCAAAAAGATAGTAATGAAGTTTATATTTGATAGATATTTTATGTTTTTTTTATGTTGAACAGGTCTCACGGAACTACAATGTGACAGTGTACATAAATTGCAGACTAAATTAGAATATCTACGCAATTTACTCAATGATCCATATATGTTTAAGGCTATTTATAGATATTCATATGATTTTGCAAGGGTAAGTTATTTTGTAATTTTTTAATACTAAGATAGCTGTGTTAAAATTGAGTTATCCTATAGACTTGTAATATGTAATAAATAACTTTTGAGAAAGTATTCATATCATTGTGGCAAGACCTACATACAAAGATAGATTTTTGCCAAAAAAAGCAGGGTTTGGTAATAGAAGAGTGAAAATATAGGGTTGTATGTATTTTTAAATGCCACATAATAAAAAAATAATAATATTTTTTTTTGGGGTGTACACCCCTTATCACTTAGGAGTTTGAAAGATAGATAGTAGCCCATTCTCAGACTTACTGAATATGCATAAAAAATTCATAGGAAACGGTCGAGCCGTTTCGGAGGAGTATGGTAACGGTCATTGTGACACGAGAATTTTATATATTAAAAATAATACTAATATTATAAAGAGGAATGATTCGTATTTTTGTATGTTATGAATAAACTCAAAAACTACTGGACCGATTTTGAAAATTCTTTCACCAATAGAAAGCTAAATTATCAGCAAGTAACATAGGCTGTTTTGTGTATAGTACATCTACATTGCACCCGTGTGAAGCCGGGGCGCATTGCTAGTTAGAAATATATAGTCGATACGTCCATCTGATATCTCCAGGATAAGGACCAGCGCTCACTGGACACGGGCACGGCGCGCGCGCTACTCGGCGTGCTGCTGCCGCGGTGGCCGCTGCGGCTGCCGCTGTCTGAGTTCCTCGCGAACGAGCGGCGCTACCGCGTGGTCAACCGCGACCAGTGGTGCAACATCCTCGAGTTCAGCCGCACCGTCGACACGCAGCTCACCGCCTACGACGCCGATGGAGCCTGTGAGTATCCGCTTTACCAGCCGGCCTAGCATTCGACGGGCTCGTTGGCGCGTTCGGTAGAACACCTGCCGTGCGCATCGATGGGTCGTGGGTTCGAATCCCACCGGGAGCACATGCTTATAATTTTCTGTAAGCATGTTTTCCCCACGTCTGGTAACTTCGGGCATTGATCGGGTGGGAGGAATATCTAAATTCCGACCGGGTAACGAACCACCGTTCCTAGATGGAAAAACCGTGAAGTGCATATTGCGCGTTTCGGTTTCAGTCTATGGATTTCCGAATGCTCGAAGTAAAAAAAAATTAGGGCGACAGCGCATCGTTGACTGATGTCCTGTGGCTGAGGTGTCACCTACCATCAAGTGAACCTCATGCTCGTCTGTCGATATCTGACAAAAAAAATGCAGGGACTAAATACCGGTTAATTTATTATAGGAGTTATACCGGTATAATAAAGGTTTTTGTTAATATTCTTTCGTTTTTATTCATATTTACTGAAAAAAAATACTGTGGTATGTTTAGTGTGTATTACTCTTTAAAACTAATATCATGGTATCTCAGTCAGATACGTATTTTGGAAAATGAAAATTAACCGGTTTCAGTCCCTGCTAGCGTGACCGCCACGAGATATCTCGCGGACGAGAGAAGACAAACTAAAATATAAGATATCTATTTAAATAAAATACTGTACACCGGATTAAAACGCGATTTATAATTTATATCTCTAGATAAGCCAAACCACTACATATGTTTCGACCAACCGAAAATCCTTGCAAGAGAAAGTAGATTATTTCTAGTACGCGAGGCTATTGAAATTAAAAAACATCCTAACTTCAATAGAGAAGATGGTTTGAGGCATTCCAACACCTGGGATCCAGTAATTAAAAATCTAAAACCCCAAATCAAACATACTAAAAAACAAGAGGACACTGTTAGTCAATATTGTCATAATATAGAAAATGTCGACCTACCTTTTACTTCGACCTTTCGGAAATCTTTAGGCTGAAACCGAAACGCGCAATTTTGGCTACAAATAAACATACTCCTGGAAACCTATAATTGCACCGCCATCTAATTGCCACACAATAAAATTCATTAAAATCGGTGCAGCTGTTTAGGAACCATAATATAAATAACAATATCGTGTATTTTTACAGGGCCTGTGATGTTAGACGAATTTGTAGAGTGGCTGAGAGCGGAACGTGGGGAATCTGCTATGCTAGCTAGCTGAGACCACATTGAGACAGGTTCGCTTAAACTCCCAGATAATCTCATATTTAATCTGTTACACATTAAAGATTATATTATCATTTAAAAATTAATTATTTCTTTCCAGAAATAGGTGAGGCTTACTCCAAAATGGTTCAGTCTGGGCCTGCCTTATAGGTATAAGTGTCATGTATAATGTTTAACTATGTCTATGTATATTATGATTTACACATTCATTACAGAACCTGTTAATATTAGCACTTTTGAATTAGTACTGTGATTTTTTTTGTGAAACATTTCAAATTATAATGCGATTATATGTTTTGCGATCATAATATAGAAGCGATTATCAAGCACTTTATAATTCTGCTTTGGGATTGTGTTTAAGTACGAAATCTATTAGCAGAAGTAATTTTATTGGTATAGATCGATAATTGATGTCAAATTTATTTTAAGGTGCACATAATATTTAATACTCCCCCTAAACATTGACACATTGTGTATTATACTATAATTTATTTAATTATGCCCACCGATCCATTTGTTATTCTTCCAAATAGTACAAGAATTATTTATACATAACCAATAACTTCATACATTAAGCACATTAAGTAACACTAATTTTATATCCAGACTGTTTTTATATAACTTAAAAATAAGCCCAAATAAGATTGACTTAAAAAATCACCATATTTAATACTTTCTCTTATGTTTATGGATACAATTATAAACTAAATTTTAACATCAGTTAATATTTAATAAATGTATATTTAAAAAATATATACATTGCATAATGCAACAGAATATATTGTCGTTAATTTTCATATTATAATGTGGCCAAGAACAAGCCTCATTTTATTAATGAATGGATATTCATATCTCTATTAATGATTACAGAATGTTTGTAGTTATTTTTCCATAAATTTAAATAAAATCTAAAATTGATGTAGTCACTTCTATCGTTTAATATTTAAAATCAATTTCTTAAGGATTACTTTGCTAGTTCAGGACTTAAAGCATTGTATATTAGTAATTATATTATACTGGAAACATTCTGGAATGATTATGATCTAAACGGTGAACGAATTTCGTCAGTAATAACTAATTAAATAATTTTAATCTGGCGAAATTAACTGATGATGCTTTCGAATTTGTTCATTGAAATCATGAAATCATTAATTTCAAAGACCTTATTTGCATTTTTTGTATTTTGAAAAGTCTTGATATCTGTTTATAATAATATTATGACCATTTTGTATAATTTGTACTTCACAATAATGGTTATTTTATTATACAATCTATGATTAAATTTTAGTACCTATATTATTTGACATTGTGAAAATTATAAATGGATATCTTGATTTTGAAGGCTAATGCTCTGAAACAAGTTCCAAGAAAATAGACTAGGTGTTTAGTCTAATCATAGGTTTAGGTGTAGATATCGTTTTGTATAAGCAAGTAGTTAGTTTATTCAAATTCTCTGCGGGACATAGTACCATTTTCTATAAGATAACGGTGTAACAAAATTTATCTGAAATGTTTTAGGCCCCCAAACCGAATGTCATTGAAGGAAAATAAATCATTTGAAAAATATTGTTATGTTTTATTATTTCCCCTTCTTTACTTTGTAATATTTAATTTTTTAGCATAATACTTTAAAATATAATTAAAATGTTAATTGACACTTTCATGGACAGCTTCGGTCTGATAATTTCTGCTACATAAGTAATTCTTTTTCCAATTATAAATTATTAAACAGTCAATAATATACTCTTTACTAAAATAAAAAACAGTTTGAAAACTGTAATCTTTTTCTCAAAAAAAAAATGAAAGTCATGCCTTTTTCGGCTTCCAAGTAACCCCCATAACAAACATGAACACATGTATATGTACACTTTATTTTTAATGTATATTACCCCTTAAAAAGTGTTAAATTAAATATAACACATGATAATTCTTTCATTGGTTTCATTCCTAAAAGAAATATGTAAAAATGTGACAAAGCTAAAATGGTTAATTTTTGTAGGGGTAAATCTGAAACTGAAACAAACTTTGTTGTAACATCAGTCATTTTATATTAACTTAAATATGATACTATTTACAATATCTGTCTGCCTTCATCTTGCTCCGTCGATCTAATAATGTTTCATGAAGGTTGCCATCCACTTTAGCTCTCTTCAATTCAATTACACCGTCATCATTAACACGCAGCTTCTTATCTTGAAACTTCTGGAACTTTTTGCTAGAAAATATTAAAAAGATAAAATTTCAGATATTTTTTACTAAATAATAATATTTGGTAAAAAGTAAGTTGGCCAGTTCCCATAAAGGCACTAAAGGAAATGTAAATTCGAAAAGCTCATTACTTTATTTCTCATTTTCCCAGTGATAAAATTCTTGAAATACAAGAACTAAGAAAAAAATATCCTCATGGTCCCGTGCAATGGGATGAACCCATGATACACACCATACTTACACAAAAGTTTAAAATTAGTAATAATTAAAATAATACTAAAACTAATGTTTAGATACAGTTTGTAGAGTTGATTAAAAGCCTCCAAATTTAACAAGCTTAATGTCAATTTTAAAGTTATTTCTTATGAGAAGTAGATTCTCCTCTTTTCCCATAAATATCAAACTTACACATAATTAACTTCAACCTCAGCTAAATTTCCCTCCTCCTCAGGTACAACAACCTTCTTCACATCTCTGCTTCTATTACTGCGAATGTTACAGAACTCTTGTTCTCCAGCTGATATATTTGTAGCCACAACTGAATCATCATCTGGGTTCACAGAGACAAACTTGTTAAGTGAACTTAAGATTGCTGTTTTACCTGAAAAATTAACAGTATCTATAGACACTTAACCTCTTTAAGTAGATACAATGCAGTATGTACTGTTCTCCACTTGCTGCAATGCTTTAAGATCTTCTTTTTAACATTTTGTCGCAGTCATCTGTTGCAGAGGGTTTGAACTAAGCTTTCTATACAAACGCAAAACCTTCCTTAATGTTATTCTCATTCCCTTTCCATTAGGATGCAATAGTAGCTTGGTCATCAGCATTTTAGAAGTTACTAATTATTCTTAATCATAATTCACTTTGGCAAAATGACTAGTCACTCCAGGTATACTCCATATGGGCAATACCAACCATAATTCATTTCTTACCTCTCAGTTATAGCTTAGTGTGTAAATACTATAGACTTAACAGATTTTTAGTTATTTATCAATATAGAAAATAAATTTACAATGTTAGAATATAAATTACAAATTCAGAACCTGTGGTTTATTGACTAAACTGATTACATGATGGAAAAATATCATGTTATTTTATTGAGAAACACTGTCAACAGGTGTACGGCTGTACAAAATAAACTCTATTATTAATGGCTGAATTCTCAAAAGCTAATCAACTTGAGGTGTACTTAAAACTATCTCTAACCCTTTCATTTAGGTAAAAATTAAGGCAGAAACATTTTAAGAAGCCCTCAAATTTAGATTATTGTTTCAGTATTCCGCAGTTAGCTATGTAAATATTATAGTTAAGTTTAAATTTCTAATATTTATTTTAATAGGCTTTTTTTTAGGCTTATGGAAAATTATTTACCTTCTTGCCACAATGGTTCCCACTGTTCCATAGGCCCAACAGCATCTGATCTTCCAATGACCACACCATCTTTAGATATACCAAGGTATTTCCCATATCCAGATTTAAGCGCAAATTTGTTTTCACCTGCTGGAAATGCAGTAAAAATCTCCTCAGGAGAGGGGCCATCTCCTTCATTGTGGGGCGCACCTAATGTAAATAAACCATTATCTAAGGCCGATATGTACGAATTATTGCCAAACTCTATGCATATTGGGCCAGTTAAATCTTCAATTTTTTCAACCCTCCACCAATTTCCATGTTTTACACAATCATCATCAATTTTGGAAACGGCTGAGTTGTCCCTTTTTTTATGCTTCCGTTTTTTAGCTCTAAAAATAAAATTTTATTATCAGGAAAATATGAAATGTTTACAAAAATATTGAATGATGTATACAAACTGAACCTACTTAGGTTTATCCCCTTTTAACACCAACTTTCCACGTTTCACTGCCGCATATTCGTCACTCATACTAAATGTTTAAAATAGATTTCAGAAACTATGTAATTCTTTCTATTTGTCAATACTCAATAATATTATGTATTTAAAAGTTTTGCTTGATAATTGATTAACGATTAGATTAGAAATTAAAAATTTAAGTTGGGGATTGTCAAATTCAAATTGACATACAGCAAAAAAATATTGACATGTTAATTAAGCTAGCTTCTCACGGTCGGTGATATCGCGGACGAGCTCGCACGACGCACCGTGGGAAGGGTCTCGTCCGTGGTAGCACAGGTTGTCTGTGGCGGTGCGCCGGTATCCGTCGCGAGGCGGTAACTTCAAAGGTGCGGTGAAAGAAGCTGAGTGCAATTGCAAACCGTTCTTGAACAGGAATATATTTTCGCTTTTGGTATCATTCCTTGACCAATTTTATTCAGAAAGTATTCGAAATCTCTTTCACTTTGCATTTTGAAATGAAGCAATCAAAAGATCTACACAGACCGACACGCGCCGTTGGAAGAGCCCTGTCTGTGTGCGTTGCCGTTAAGTATGTGTCGTTCGCGATTGAACGAACCAAAAGACCCGGGTCGTGAAATCTGCGCGAACCAATGGGTCACTTTGTTGAAAATGATTCGTTCGTTCGATTACAGTCAGGCGGGTCGCGGCGAACCGAGGTAGTAATAGATCATAGAAACGAACGAACCAAGCACGAGCCGACGCGCGACGCGGCGATGACGTTTTCTGTATTATACACATTGACGTATATTGTTGATCGAAGATTATACATTATAAAGGTCACCGTTCTACTAATATGAATGTAATATTATGTCTAACTTACTATACTTATACTTCAGAAATTTTAATAAGCTATATTGTTTACGTTAATAAGGTTCAATATTGGAAAAAATAATATGGTAATGTTATAAGACAAACATATATTATGTATTTTCTAGTATTTATTTTTAATTATATGTATCCTTCTGTTTGTCCGGGCTAAACTCTGAAACGTTTAAAACAATTTTAATGGGACTTTCACCGGAAGATATAGGAGATTATAGAGCAACATATTTACGCGGGAAATATGTTGCTTATATACACTAGGCTAGTCTATAATATTATAATAGTAAGAAAATTAGAGTTTTTTGTCTCATACTGCTTAAAAATATATTATATAGAATATACATATTATAATGTTATTCATCAAAACTGAATAAAACGGTGACCTGTGATCTCAATCACCATTTACTATTGATTGCTTTGCTATGTTGGTTCGTTTGAAATTGAACCAATCAATAGATTGAACGGGTCGAACGAACCAATAGATTGAATGGGTCGGACGAACCAATTGATTGAACGGGCCAAACGAACCAATTGATTGAACGGGTCGAACGAACCAGATCATTTTGTCAATGGTTCAGTATTGATCTAGTTCTTTGCGATCGAACGAACGACACATGTTTAGTTGCCGTCCGTGTTCGTCGGCTATCCGTGATCATCCGTAGAATTGCGGACCGTGGAAAGCCAGCTTTATACAGATAAGCTAGAAAGTAGGTCAACACACAGCATAGATTTAATTGGTCCACAGAGTATATTTTACAGTATGTATTTGATTGTTGAAATTCGAATGGACCTAAAATTTAGGTCCATGGTCGTAACTCGTACCTACTCATGTTCTCAAGATCTCATTTCACACTGTAAAAATCTCTTTTCAGTTTTCATGAGGTAGCTCCTTATGTAATAAAATATATATATTTATACAATTTCAAAAGATTCTTAACAAAAACAAAAAAATCGAATTACTTTGTATATAAAAAAAATATTTGATTAAAATAAAAACAGTTTATAAAACAAATTGATGTGCGAGTTTTGCTCACGTCAGATTCAACCTTATCTACGAGAAGTTAATGTCTAAAATCTAATATAAATGTCTATTATAGAGTAGAGGTCCTCATGGTAGATTCTTTTTACCTTTAATAGGTTACCTTATCTGTAGGTTCAAAAAAATGTGGGGAATGGAATCCCCGGAATAATTGTTACTAATATTGTGGTTCTGTCATTTAATCCCTCTTCGTTTTGCTATATGTAAAGATAAATTACTACTTAAAAAAAAAAAAAAACTTAGTATAAAGATTTTGTATAGATACGGCAATTTTATTAGTTTTCCCTAAAAATCCGGCAATTTTAAAATTGGAATATGGCAAATCTAAATTTGTCAGGAACAACACTGCTGGCAAGTGGCAACACTCTTCACGCCATTTTGTATTCTGAGCATGTAGATATGCTGTTAAAAATGAATTTATTTCTGATTGAAGTTAATTAAAATAGTTTGTTAAGTTAATCAAAAGTTTTAGTTAATTATAAAAATGGATAAATCGGAAGTAAAAGCGTTCAACGCGGAGGTAACTACGTGAAAATGTTCTCCAAAATTGCGTTTACCGTGGCATCTTTCCTAACATCGTTTTTCTTACAGTTATCCGGGTTGTACGAAAATAAGCCACCTATATCAAAGGCGAAGATGAGTGCTATAACAAGAGGTGCTATAAAAGCGATTAAGTTTTACAAGCATGTAGTACATAGTGTCGAAAAGTTTATCCAAAAGTGTAAACCAGAGTATAAAGTTCCGGGCCTATACGTTATAGATTCGATTGTAAGACAGTCAAGGCATCAATTTGGGCAAGATAAAGATGTGTTTGCACCTAGGTTTGCTAAAAACATGCAACAAACCTTTGCTAATCTCTTCAGATGTCCTCCAGAAGATAAGGTTAGTTATATAAAGTCAACATGATAGGTTATGTTTTGTCTTCTGATAACCAGTAGCAAATTAAGTAAGATAATATTTTAGCATCTTGCTTTGTTTGGTTATAATATTATTTTAATATTGTAGGGAAATACTTGCTCGTAAAACATGAATATATATTTAAAATTTCAAAAAAAATCTATATTGTTGTGCATAAATTATCAGGTTTTTTCTTATTACAGAGAAATATAATACGGGTATTGAATTTATGGCAAAAGAACAATGTTTTTGGTCCAGAAGTGATTCAGCCTCTTTTGGATATGGCAGATCCTAATCACCCCTTACATCAGGAAATTCAGCAACAGCAAAATAATACTGCAAATGGTAATTTGTATTCAATGTAAAATTGGCTAAATCAAAGCACCTAGTATTTGAGAACATATTTTAATCGAACCATTTATAAAGATAGAATATATGTATATAACTATTTTAAGTTTCTTTAATTTTAAAATATGAATTGTTTATAAAATTCCTATTATAGAATTTTTTTTCATTACCATTTTGTGGAAGTTTGAAATTAAAAGAGAAAAGGAAAATAATGTTTTAATTTCAAAATGGTGAAAAAATATTATGAGTTGGAAATTGGAATACCTTGCCCAAAATTATTTTTAGTCAACCATACATCTATATTAACATTTTTAACATTGGATTTTTTTTTTGATAACTCTCACATTCTGTTTGCAAAATGTTGTTTACAAATCATTTAATAATTATTTTAATGGGTGTTTTAGGAAATTCATTAAACATCACACACAATGCCTCGGATAACAAAATATCCCCTGGTCCAGCATCCCAGCATTCACCACATGCATCAACACCTATGGGTGGTGATCAGGTAAAATATGACATTAGGGAGTTAAAACAATTAAATGATAATTATTATATTTTTATAATTACGGCCAATACAGTATGTTTAAAAAAAATCAATGTGATTTAGTTTCTTAGTGTTGTGATAGGTTTTCCATTATGGCTAAGAATTATTTTAAGTTTAAAATTTAATTCACATAATGAATATAAAGAGCATAAACCACAGGCTTTTTATGTCAATTTTGCCAATTTAAATTAATATACTACAGAAGTTTATTGTTGTGAACTTATTGTGTTATTGATGAATATACTCCAATTGTATGAACTTTATGAATGATATTATAATATATTAAGATAAGTTTATTCTTAGTTTCAGGATGAACCATCAGGCCCTCCACCAGCAAAGTTTAATCGTAAATTACTCAACGACTTTGAATATGAGAGTGGGGATGATACTCCTGGGCCTGACCCCACTCCACCCCCACAACACAATCCTATGCACACACAGAATAATGTACATAATGTACAGCATAATCAACATATGCAAAACATGCAGCTGCATCAAAGTCATAACCCTGCTGATGCTCTTGGGAGGTATGTTAAAGCTTTGTATTAATAATTCAATTAATTCATTTCATATGCCTTCGTGTTCTTTGCATCTTAATCAGTTTGACAGTTGAACAATGGCCATAGGTATTTTAATAATGACGTCTGAAAATCAATGACATCTATGATCCACTACAAGAATGAATATGAAGACGTCTTATCCTTATTGAGCATTGAGTATATATACAACATCTCGACATCAACCATTGGGGCCTTAGGGCCGGCCAGTCAGTGGTTCAACTGATTGACCACACCTCACTTCCTCCACAAATAAATTAATGTTTGTATGTGTTCATATTTGTTTTATACATTGCTTATTTTTTTTTTCAGTATATTAACAAATCCAGAAATTATGAGGCAATTGCAGAGTTTACAAGCTCAAATGCAATTAGTAGCTGGAATGCAAATACCTGTAAGTATATATTTTCATACTTGAAACATACAATGTGCACTTGTTTTTTCATTTATGAACCGGTCGGAATTTCGATATTCCTCCCACCCGTTTAATGGCCGAAGTGACCAGACGTGGGGAAGACATGCTTTTAGAAAATTAGTAACATGTTGTCCCAGGTGGATTACAACCCGCGACCCATCGATACGCACTGATAACTAGAAATGAAATACACAATACCAAAGTTTGAGCTTGATCCTTCCATTTGAATTTGATATGTCATAAATTATGTTATTATAGATTTCTATAATTTAAATTATCTTTTTACAGAATTTAATGCCAATGATGACCGATATGCAGATGCAACAGAATCAAAACCAAGGTCTTCCGTTTCTTGTGAGTATTCTTTGTAAAAAAAATATTTATGAAGATAAGAAATCATTAAATCTTCACTATATTCTTAAAGAATTTCTTGCTAGGCATAGTACAGAAATAGTTTTTAAATAATACATACTTATTTTCTTTTCAGAGTTCGCAAAATGATCAACCAAAGCCATCAGAACCCAAGGATGATATGGCAAATGAATCAGACATAGAGTTTGTTGATGCCGGTCCACAAGTAATCGAAATACCTGACGCCAATGATTCTAGGTGAGGCTATCTATATTTTGACCCAGTCATTTAATTTGTGTAGAAAGATTGTTTGATGAAATATAGATAAAACAAAGGTACATTAAGATTGCTAATATATAAAATAAGATTTTTTTATATATGTCACAAAACGAAAAATTCTGAGTGATCCCCATAGTATGTTTAGTTATCACATATATATAACAGTACTTTATACTGTTATATTATTATATAGTTATATTATTATAACCATATTGGTTTGTTGGTTTGATCTTATAAATCAAGGATTACTTTTTATAATATGTCCACACCACAAATTCTGAATATTGAAAAGGTAAACCATGCCAGTTTCATATTTTTAGGTTCTAATTAAATTACACTGAACATATTCACGTCAGTAATACATTAGGTAATATGGCGTTTATACTTAGGTATAGTAATTCTATCTCACGAAGTCTGTTTGGCTTTGAATGGTGTGTAACTAAGTTACTGAGCGCTTCTGAGACTACGCACACTAA
Organism: Anthocharis cardamines; assembly: GCA_905404175.1. Classification (NCBI taxonomy): domain Eukaryota; kingdom Metazoa; phylum Arthropoda; class Insecta; order Lepidoptera; family Pieridae; genus Anthocharis; species Anthocharis cardamines. The sequence continues at coordinate 6,322,158 of FR989961.1, forward strand.
AACAATGTATATGTGCACGCCTGATAACGTCTATACCCAAACGGACTTCGTAAGATGAAATATCTTGACGGGCTCGTTGGCGTGTTCAATAGGTACTTGCCGTGCGCATCAATGGGTCGTGGGTTCGAATCCTACCAAGATGACATGTTTATAATTTTCTGTAAACATGTCTTCCCCACTTCTGGTAACTTCGGGCATTAAATGGTTGGGAGGAATGTCGAAATTCCTACCGGGTAACGAACCACCGTTCATAGATGGAATAACCGTGAAGTGCATATTGCGCGTTTCGGTTTCAGTCTATGGATTTCCGAATGCTCGAAGTAAAAATTAGGTCGCATTGTTGACTGATGTTTTGTGGTTGACCTACCCTTAAGTGAACCTCATGCTCGTCTGTCGATATATATAACATAAAAAAATATCTATAACAACTTCTACTACCATTTTTACAAAGATTTTTTGCCATCATACAGCAATAATCAATGCAATTATTTACCCCTAATGAAGATTTCCAATGTTTTCAGAAGTCCGTCGCCGAAGTCCCGGCGTCGGTCGAGATCGCCGCGTAGACGTCGCCGTTCGCGGTCTCGCTCTCGCTCGCCCAGACGACGCAGGGACCGAGAGAGAGATAGGTATAACATAATTTCTAAAGATTTCTTAATAATATGTTTATCTTTGGAGACTCAGGCAACAGCTTGTCTGAGTTAAGTTAAATAGTGCAGATGTATTTTTATAGTAATTACTCAAACAGTATTTTGATATTCCTCCAAACCACAAATCACATATTTCATTATGAAACTTGCATATATGTTAAAACGGGCGAGATTCGGATACGACACCTATGTTGCAAGGTCACATACCTTACACACAAATACACCATTGGGCCTATTATTATTATATTGAACAAAAAATAGTCATAGCTATCCATGGACATCTTCAACACCTTTGAGAGAATTCAAGTAGGTACCCTACAATAACAAGTTTAAAACATATGTTGCTTTTGCAATTCCAGAGAAAAAGATAAGGAAAAAAGTCACAAAGAAAGAGAGGCAGAAAAAGAGAAGCAAAGAGAAAGAGAGAAGAAAGGTTTACCTCCAATTAAGAAAGAAAATTTGAGTGGTATGTAATCAGTATTGAAATTATCTTCCATAAATACTTACTTTTACATTAGTTATAAAAAAGGAAATATTTATAGGGTTATTTAAAAAACACGTCAATCTTCTACAGTCTACAGGGTCATCTTGTCTATCTAACCACAAATACTAGAAATTTAATTAAATTTAGAGATATAATATATCTCGATAACTAAAATGTAAGATATCTCGATATCTTACATTTTAGTTTGTCTTCTCTCGTCCGCGACATATCTCGTGGCGGGCATGCTAGGCTCAAAAGAAAGCGATTGGTATCAAAATTTACATTTTTATCATTTTGTGTGTTGACACTGTATTGCTTAACAGCGTCCAATTATGATTGCAGTGTGCAGCACCACGCTGTGGGTGGGCCACCTGTCGAAGCTGGCGACGCAGGAGGAGCTGTCGGACCTGTTCGGCGGGTTCGGCGGCCTGGTCTCCGTCGACCTCGTGCCGCCGCGCGGCTGCGCCTTCGTCGTGATGGAGCGCCGCCGCGACGCCGCGCGCGCCAAGCAAAAGCTCGACAAGCACAAGCTGCACTCCAAGGAGATCACTGTCAGTAACTAACATCCCTATATACACACATAAATCTATCCATACGTACATTTATACACCATGTTTATAATGAAGTAACTAGTAAGAGTTTGACAGTTATCCCGCCTACCATGACCTTATTGGAAAACTAGTAAAACGGCCTACACAAAAAAGCCTATGTTATTTGCTGATAATGTAACTTTCTATTGGTGAAAGAATTTTTAAAATCAGTCCAGTAGTCTTTCGTATCCTATTCGTTAGATATCGACAGACAAGCATTTACTTGATAGTAGGTGATACATAAGGCAATGATGCGCCGTCGACCTACTTTTTACTTCGAGCATTCGGAAATTCATAGACTGAAACCGAAACGCGCAATATGCACTTCACGGTTTTTCCATCTATGAACGGTGGTTCTTTACCCGGTCGGAATTTCAATATTCCTCCCACCCGTCCAATTTCCGAAGTAACCAGACGTGGGGAAGACATGCTTACAGAAAATTATAAACATGTCGTCCTTGTGGGATTCGAACCCACGAACCGTCGATGCGCACGGCAGGTGTTCTACCGAACGCGCCAATGAGCCCGGCAAAAACAGATAACCTTAAGTATAATAAGTAAATATTGTTGTAAAAGGGGCCCACTGAAAATCAGTGTTGTGACGTTGATGCGCCACAGCGTATACTGAGTGGAGCTCCTATTTGACATCCTGGCAGTACATATATTATAATATACTAGCTTCTGCCCGCGACTTCGTCTGCGTAGAATTAGTACTAAAGGTAGTTTATTTTTTAACCGAGCTGTTTTTTAATCAATCTACGCTTAATGGCGCTGTACTCAAGTCAATTATACCGTGATATTTTTTTAAACTATTCATCCAAATTACTTAGTGTGAAAGACAAAGGTCATCTATATTAAATACTGAAAGCGAAAAATGTATCAGTTTTGATAAGAATTAGCTAAATGAATTAGCACAAACTTTCGCATTTATAATATTATTAAGATTAGTAAGATAAGATAAGATGTTGACAGCCCGACATAAACAGATAATACATAACCTTAAATATGTATAATAAGTACATATATTGTAATTGTTATGTCAGGTGGCGTGGGCGGCCGGCAAAGGTGTCAAAGGTCGCGAGTGGAAGGACTACTGGGAGGCGGAGCTGGGCGTGGCCTACCTGCCGTGGTCCGCGCTGCACGCCCGCTGGGTGCACGGCGCGCTGTCGCTGGACGCGCTCGAGGAGGGCGGCGCCGTCGACGAGGAGACCCTGCCGCCGTGGCTGCCACCGAGGGTGAGTGCTCTTAGGATTGTTTCAAAGAATAGTAATCTCTATGCCGACGAGGATTCCGTGCCGCCTTGGCTACCACCTGGGGTGAGTACTCATGGGAAGTTTCAAAGAATAGTAATCTCTACGTCGACGAGGAGACCCTGCCGCCTTGGCTGCCACCTAGGGTGAGTACTCTTGGGATGTTTTATAAAACAGTAATCTCTATTCGATTCAGAATGACAAACTGAATCGAATTCGATTCGAATAGTTCGATTCAGTTTGTCATTCTGAATCGAACTGTATATTTAACTAATTTTCGCTAAAAATTTTGGTAACGACATATAGGCCATCGATATATAATATGATTATACACTAAATAGAGCCTATGTTACTCGTTGATAATGTAGCTTTCTATTGTTGAAAGAATTTTTAAAATCGGTCTAGTAGTTTTTGAGTTTATTCATAATATATTAAACTAGAAATCTTTCCTCTTTATAATATTAGTATAGATTTTGCACGGGTGCAATGTAGATGTAATAAATACAAAAAATGCCTATGCTTATGTTACTCGCTGATAATGTAGCTTTCTATTGGTGAAATAATTTTTAAAATCAGTCCAGTAGTTTTTGAGTTAAATCATAACAATCAAACAAACAGATCTTTCCTCTTTATATTTTTTGTTTTGTTTAGTACATCTACATTGCACCCGTGCGAAGCTGGGGCGTGCTACCATCTATCATAAGTCAATTAGTGTGATATTCCTTATTTTCGTAAAACATTAATTGCTGGGACATTAAAACGTTTTTTTTTATTCATAGATGATACCAAAATCGATGCCAGATATACCGATGTTGGGAGGCCTTCCCCCAGTGTCTGGCCCGGGAGGAATGCTCTTACCCGGGCCGGGTATGCCAGGCCCTGGTCCAATGCCCGGGATGCCCCCCAATATGCCGAATTTACCCAATATGCCTAACATGCCCAATATGCCGCCGAACATGCCTCCAAACAGCATGGGCATGACAGGACCACCTCCAGCGAGCATACCTTTACCTGTGCCAAGAATGCCTCCACCAGGGTAAGTTTATCCTATTTTTTAATAATTTTCTGTTGTTAGATATCATAGATGGAAAAGTTATGAAGTGCACATTGCGCGTTTCGGTCTCTAGTCTATGGATTTCCGAATGCTCGAAGTAAATAGAAGGTCGACAGCGCATCATTGACCAATGTTCTGTGGCTGGGGTATCACCTCATATCAAGTGAATTTCATGCTCGTCTGTCGATATCTAACAAACTTTCTTTGCATGACGATGTTTTTAAAAAATGAAAAATTATTTATAGTATTTATTTTAGCTGAAGAAATAAGCTGAAACAGCTCCTTTTTCAGCTTTTTGATAATTTAAAGTCATTGCTTTCAATCATCAATCAAAGCTAATTTATTTGTATTTTATGATAAAAAAATGCTCAAATAAACATTATTTATTTTTAATTTCTACCACTTACAAAGTACTAAGTAGCTAGTAAAGTACCTATAATGATTCTACAATAAAACCATAATTACTCTTATATTATAAAACAATAGCCTAAGTACTTTAGACCACGACTGTACCCGTGCGCAGACACATCCCCTCCACTGTCGTTCAGCGTTCTTTTTACGTGACGGGAACTATAGACTGTTAGAAATAAAAGCCGCTTATAGTATATTATATAAGTTTTGTGTATTTTTGCTATTCATTCATTCATTTCATTATTAATTTGTATTCAGGATGGGCCCAGGTATGCCAGCAGGGATGCCGGCGGGTATGCCTCCGGGCATGAGACCGCCGATGCCCGCGCCGTTGCCTGGTAAGTTTTTTCATTTTGTTAGTTTCAAGTATAAAGTTTGAGAATGTATCTACTCAGCTGTTAACGTTTATGACTTACGGATTAAAACTTCCACCCGATTCACTCTTAAATTTTAGAATTTCTAGGTGTTTTTTTTAAAATCTCTATACACATGTTGAATTAAAACACCGAATGTCAGTTACAATGATATTTCTAAAAAATCCCAAAAAAAAATTATTATCATCCCTTATTTTGGGGTGGAATTTACAATAGTCTATCAGGATATCTATTACCCAGTGGTTTAGTGCATATGAGGACGGTTCAATCAATTTGTTTTATATATAATTATTATATAAATTATTTATTTATAGTTATATGTATGGTATAATAACAGGAGTGCAAGGTGATGGACGGCTAGGGCCGACCGGTGCTCTGTTAGGCTTCCCCCCAACTATAACTATGCCGCCACACACATTACCACAACCCGGTAATATATATTTAATATATGTATATGATAACTGTATTTGCCTTAATAACAAATACATAAACTTCACAAGAATAATCTAATATGCGTTTATTCAGCTTATACCTTTATTAATAATAGTATTGTTATATTGATTCTATATTATTATATATTCAGTGGCGGATTTACACATTTTCGGCGTATAGGCTATCAAAATTTTGCCGCTCTATAAATGTAAGTTCCTAAATTTTCTTAAATATTATAATGATAGGAATTGTCTTGTAAGTACACTTCTCAGTAAGTCTTACTTTTAGACTATACTCTGTAAGGTACAGAAGACTGTCTTAAATGTAAGAAAAGTAAGACTTAATTTCTATAAGATAGCTAAAAGTATCCTCAAATTTGCCGCCCCTAAAATCTGCCGCCCTAGGCTGAAGCCCACTCAGCCTGCTGGTAAATCCGCCACTGTGTTGGTGCACTTATAAACTTACAATTATTCAAGTATTGCTACTATTTTCATACACACATGTAACAATATTCATTTAATTCTATATGTGTATTTTTTTATTAGATTATCTTGAAATAACCACTATTGATACCAATGTATGTGATCCCTTTAGTATTATTAAGCTATGTTAGTGAGCACCTACCTTACACCACGCATAAACTATCTCTTGTGTCCTTTCTCCTGATATTTATTTTCTTTGTACATATCTAATGAAGTAACCCACATATATACTATATAAACTATATACTACACTATATAAACTATAAGTTTATTTATACTCGTGTGTACCCATACATAGACATAAACCGTTTTATCAAAGTAATTTTGATTTTATTAGACTACTAATGTTGTCTGTTAAAGTAACTGTTGTCTAATAAAAGAAACATACAATTTATGTAAAAAAACTGTTATCTAAATACCCAACGTAAGTTTACATGTGGGTCTAAATGAAAGCACTAAAATTAAAACTGAATTTATTAATTTTCTTATGAAACATAGTAACATTATATTAGTGATGGCATCGTCGTCAGTAATAGAGATAGATCAGTCATTCCTTCTGTTTTTACATTACGATCTGTTCAACAATCATAATACACTGTGTTCAAATCCTGTATTTAGTAGTTCATAAAATTAAAAACCCTATAAATGTAATATTGTCTTTTATTAACGGGAGTATCACACATTTAAATAAAATACTGTATACCGGATTAAAACGCGAGTCTCCCGCGACCACGGTTGCTGAAAAGCATCCGAAACGTCGGGATAAATAATTTAAACAATAAATCGCGTTTTAATCCGGTATACAGTATTTTATTTAAACCCTATAAATGTGTTTGTTTCTCTATACAACTTAACCCAGTGTGTGTGTACAAATATTTTGTAAAAAAAAAAATTGGCGATTAAAAAGAGTGACGAAGAGTTTCTTGCCAGTTCTTCTCTTCCGTTCTACGCCCTTGATTTGAGAACTGGCGGTAAATGTAAAATAAGAAGCATTTAATATGTATTTTTTACTGACGTTCATAAGTGTACATTGTGTTACCTAAATGAATAAATGGTTTTGAATTTTGAATTTTTTTTTGTACAGGCATGGTGGGCAGTTTCCTGGGCGGGCTCATGGGCATGGGCGTGGGCGGTCTGGTGATGCCGCTGCATGCACATGCGCACGCGCAGCTCAGCGCGCAGCCGCCGCAACCACACGCGCAGCCACAGGTGAGCTCTACATACTACCAAAGAACATATATGTACAACATATTTGCAAAGAACATAATTATGTGCACAGGTCTTATAGGCGCGCTTGGCGGTTTCTCTGGGGTAAGAGTAGTTCTTACCCCAGCCACCGCGGCGCTGCTAGTATCCGTGTGAACACTGATGCTGGAGTCATAGCGCGCACTCTCTCGCACCCAGCCGCTTTTAGAGCGTTATTGTCATTCGCTCGTAAGAGCAAGCGAGACAACGCGAAGGGTGGAGTCAGCGGACTGCTTAGATGTTTGTGGCACACCGATACATTGCCGCGCGCCCTACATTTCGAAAGTAGAACTATTTTTTCTGTGTCAAAGTTTGTATGGGCCTGGTCTTCTATGTACATATATATGATTTTTGCTACTACACAGAAGGCGTTTGGCCTTGCTGGTGACCTTCATTTTTATCTACGCTAATATTATACAGAGAAAAGATTGTTTGCTTGTATGTGTGCTACGAATAAACTCAAAAACTGACATAAAATGCAGGACCGATTTAAAAATCTTATTTATTTTGGTGTATAGCAGATCTACATTGCACCCCTGCGGAGCGTATTGATAGTAAAATATAAAATATCATGTTGAGTATTTTTTTGTCAATAAAGAGAATGTTTGTCAAACAGCAGCAGCAGCAGCAGAACACAGAGGTTAGCGGCGCCGACGACGCGATGGAACTGGACAGCGAAGAGCAGCCCGACGCGACACACGACAGCGCTCACATGGACGCCGCGCCAACCAACATGCTGCCTGATCAGGTAACCTTCAATAGTTATTTATTACTAGCAACGCGCCCCGGCTTCACACGGGTGCAATGTAGGTGTACTATACACAAAACATAACCTATGTTACTCGCTGATAATGTAACTTATATTTTATTTTAAACTCTTTATTGCACAAAAAAGTAGTGTACAAAAGGCGAACTTAATGCCTAAAGGCATTTTCTTATTGCCGCCTGACGTACAGAAAAATACTAATCTATACTAATATTATAAAGAGGAAAGATTTGTATTTTTGTATGTTATGAATAAACTCAAAATCTACTGGACCGATTTTGAAAATTCTTTCACCAATAGAAAGCTACATTATCAGCGAGTAACATAGGCTATGTTTTGTGTATAGAACATCTACATTACACCCGTGTGAAGCCGGGGCGCGTTGCTAGTAAAATATAAGTTAAAAGCAACATTCTAAAATGCCAAAAAAAACATAAAATACAGCGATGAACCTGTACTTATCCTCAAAGGAGCCCAAATTCCCGAGTTGTACTCTATATGACTCCGTACAAGCGCATCATAAAGTACTTTAACGGTTGTGATGTTAGGAAACTCTTTAGTGTCTCAAAACTATAAATGTTAGATATCGACAGGCGAGCATGAGGTTCACTTGATAGTAGGTGATACCTCAGCCACAGAACATCAGTCAATTATGCGCTGTCGACCTACTTTTTTTACTTCGAGTATTCTGAAATCCATAGACTGAAACCAAAACGCGCAATGTGCATACCCTACTATTGTTATAAACATGTTGTCCCGGTGAGATTCGAACCTACAACCCTTCGATGCGCATGGCAGGTGTTCTACCGAACGCGCCAACGAGCCAGTCAATATATTATAATAAATATTGATGTATCCAAAATAATATTTTCTAAACAAAATAAATAATCAATTTATCCTATACACAGCTACAAGCGCTCATGTCGAAACCGCCGCCAGCGTTCAATAGCTCCGAGCCGCCGCCGGGGTTCAACCCGGACGTCTTCGATTCGAGCCAGCCGCCGCCTGAGGACAAACGGGACGAGGACCGGCGCGACCGGGACCGGCGCGATCGCGACCGGGACAGGGACCGGCGGGAGCGGGGGGACCGGGAGCGGCGCGACGGCCGGGACGTGAGGGACAGAGATAGGCGGGACAGGAGGGAAGGAGATCGACGCGATGGTCGCGATAGGGATGGGTAAGCGGTTGTTTTTTTTATGTTGAATTATGAATGCGTTTGTTTGCCATTACACCTGATCTCAGTGATGCCAACTCTTACAAAATGTTCCTCCTAGGACTAAAGTTATTGTTGTACACTTAGTTTGAGAGGTAATTTCAAATATGAATAAAATAAAAATACATTCAAGTAGCATTAAATAGCTGTTGTATTTATGAGGGCACCCTTTTACACATTTAAACTTCTCTTCGCCCTTCGTTCTACGCCCTTAATTTGAGAATTGGCAGAAAATGTAAAATCAGAAGCATTTAATTCTTTTTTTTTTATTGACGTTCATGAGTACATTGTGTTACCTAAATTAATGAATGATTTGTTTACTTTTAGCAACAGGGAACGAGACGATCGTCGTGACCGAGACAGAGACCGAGACCGCGGTCGGGACAGGAGAGACAGAGACCGGGACCGGGACAAGGACCGGGACAGGGATCGTTTCAACAATAGAGATGCTAATAATACGTGAGTTGCTGTTTTACTATTGTATGATTTTTTTTATGTGAGATATCGATAGATTTTTTTTTTTTTTTTTTTTTTTTAAACTAGCACTTACCAAATAAGTACTAAGAGCACATGCAATCTAGCCTATCGATAGATGATGTTTAGCAGAGGTTCACTTGATGGTAGGTAATACCTCAGCCACAGAACATCAATCAATGATGCGCTGTCGACCTACTTTTTACATCGAGCATTCGGAAATCTATAGGCTGAAACTGAAATGCGCAAAATGCACTTCACGGTTTTTCCATCTATGAACGGTGGTTCGTTACCCGGTCGGAATTGCGATAATCCTCCCAGCCGATGAATTCCCGAAATTACCAGACGTGGGAAAGACATGCTTACAGATTTTTTTTTGACCTTCACTAAATTATAACTTATCTGAACTTTTTTGAAATACAAATTATTATAAAATATAGATGAAGGAAGTGGGTCAACGAATAGATAAATAGTTTAAATTTTAGTACAATAAATTGATAATAATTACGGTATTAATATTATTTTTTACCAAACTCCCGTGGCTCAGTGCTAAGCGCGATGCGTCTAGCACCGGAGGTCCTGGGTTCGAATCCCGGGGAAACAATAAAAAAATTGTTTCGGTCAGGCAAGACACAGAAGGCTGATCACCTATTTGCCTGTAAAGAAAAATGATAAGTGAAACGGACACAGAAATGAGTCTGCCCCATGCCTAGGGATCACAATCCCGGGATCCCGAATCCCGGGATCCCGGCCGTTTTCTGGTCCCGTAAATCCCGGGACTGTACTTGGCTAATCCCGGGATTTTCGGGATTGCCACAAACAGGTCTAGTTCGCATAACGTAGTCCGTTGCGCCTTTACAATAACCTTTCCTAGATTATATTAATAGCTTTTTTTACATAACGGCTTAAAATAACCCTTAGATACGCCGTAAGATACGTACGTACTACACAGGTAGAGCCCTAATTATGTGTTTGTCGTAGAACTTATAAGGGACTTCCCATCTCAGAATACTTAAATATCCCGGAAATCAACTACGAGGCAGGCAGTCAAAAATTGGATGCATGATGATGTATTTTATAATTCTAAATTTTTTTTTGTGTTGTCGTATTGATTTCTTGCAAAAGTACAGTTTTTATTGTTTGGTCTATTTTATTTTGTTACTTTTATTGTGATTAGTCTGCAACGATATTAAAAAAACTATTTTTTAAAGAAATTATTCATTATTTTTCATTTGAGCCCAATAAGAAACCACATAGTCTAATCCCGGGATAGTCCCGGGATCCCGGGATTACGCATCAAAAATCCCGTAATCCCGGGATTGAAAAATATGCTCGGGATTGTATTCCCTACCCATGCCCCACTAGGGCACTCAGGAATTCTCTTTTTTTTACGCTACTGGGTTAGATTTAAAAAACATTTTATAATGAAGATTTTTTTTAATAGATTATAATAGTTAAGAAATACAAGTTACAATTTAATATAATTCGATTGGTGCACTCCTTATCCATGGACAGTGGCGCTTTTGAGTCAATGTCACTATTGTCATTAATTGACACTATTGCACTAAGTTAAATAAAACCATTTAAATAAAATACTGTATACCGGATTAAAACGCGATTTTTTATTAATATTGTTCGTTTGTGCGTGGTCACGGGAGACAGGTTGCTGAAAAGCATTCGAAACGTCGGGATAAATAATTTAAACAATATAAATAAAAAAAACGCGTTTTAATCCGGTATACAGTATTTTATTTAAATGTGTGATACTCGCCTTAATAAAAGACAATATTAAATAAAACCAATCAAAAAAATATAGTGAAAGAAACCGCGAGAAGTCGCCCCGTAACGAGCCGAACGAGAAGAGTCTCCAGGAGAGGCTTTGGGAGATGGCGAACGGGAACGGGAAGACGGACAAGCCGGAGGAGAAGCCCCAGGAGCAGGCGCCGGCCCCGTCCCGTCCCCCGGGGGACGCCCCGCCGGAGCGGCCCGACGACGGTGATTGACCGAACGACACTTAACACTTAGAACAGTTGAACCTCGATTATCCGAACCCTCAATTGGACGCTGTTAAGCAATACAGTGTCAACCAACATGGTTGCCATTTTGAGAAAATTGAGTTTGAAGTTTTAATCAAGTTTTATTAAATTTCTTTTAAAAAATAACAGAAATAATATTTTTTTTTGTAATAATTATTATTACACTAAATATATATCGGTCTTCTTGGTAGCAATCAAAATAATAGAATTTAGTGCATTGTTGTTAAATATTTTAAACATTTTAGGGCTTCGTGCGCGCTAGATTTTTCAATATTTTTGCTATTAAAACGATTTAAATGATACATATCTCTTTTGAAATATGTACTCCAGCTCATAAGGAAGCGATTGGTATCAATTTTACATTTTTTATAATTTTGTGGGTTGACACTGTATTTAATATTGTCTTTTATTAACGCGAGTATCACACATTTAAATAAAATACTGTATACCGGATTAAAACGCGATTTATTGTTTAAATTATTTATCCCGACGTTTCGGATGCTTTTCAGCAACCGTGGTCGCGGGAGACTGCGGGAGACCGCGACCACGGTTGCTGAAAAGCATCCGAAACGTCGGGATAAATAATTTAAACAATAAATCGCGTTTTAATCCGGTATACAGTATTTTATTTAAATGACACTGTATTGCTTAACAGCGTCCAATTATCCGAACGATGACTTGGTTTATCCGAACTTTTACAAACCGTTTTCTATACATATATTGCTGAACCCTAATTATATTATCAATCAGCAATATGTGGTTATAATCAGCAATATATGGTTATAAATACCAATGTTTCCTATATTTTTAGAGTCAGTCTCTAATCTAATTCGCGACGCGGTATTTCTATCCGAAAAGTAATCAGTGGCACATCTTAATATTTGTGAAAAAATAATATATATTTTTTTTTATTTGCAATAAAGTTTCTTTTATAAAACCGCAAATATACAAACTAACAAAACGCTCAATTATCTGAACATCTCGGCGCGAAAGATACAGATACAAAGGGTGTTGAAACGCGTTTGTTTCATTAAGCGTTTTTAGTCGCAGTTTCAGTATATTTCTTACACCGAGCAGATAGAAGTGTGAATGCCGAATCGTTCCTTCTTTCTTGTGCATTCAAAATCAAAATCAAAAGTTTTTTATTTCAAATAGGCCTTTGCAGGCTCTTATGAAACGTCTAGTTGCACGGTTCGTTTGTTAATTAAATTGTGCCATGTCTTCAACGTCGAGTCCTTCAACTCCCAAGCGGAAACGCTTAGTTATTACGGTGGAAAAAAATCTTGTCAAAGTTAGATAAGGGCGAAAGTAACACATCTCTAGCGTTTCGATTATCCGAATTTTTGATTATCCGAACTAGCCTCGGTCCCAATTGGTTCGGATAATCGAGGTTCTATTGTACCAGGAGGCCTATTACGAAAACAAAATACGAAGTTTCGGTTGACGGATCATACATTTTCCTATTATGCCGGTGATCGATCCTTCGTTCTTAATTAGAGATTGTCTTTTGTTTGACATTACTATGATCGTAATAAAATTATAATCGTAAATAGATTTGAAAATGAATTAATAAATTAAAATACGAAGTTGTTTGTTCTTTCGTTGCGTTCGATTTTCGTAATAGACCTACAGGGCTTGGAAACCGGTTAATTTACTACTATGGAAGCTTAATCGAAATGATAAAGCTTTTTGTTAATATTCTTTTCATTTTGGTCATATTTACTGAAAAAATTAATGTGGTATTGTGTATTACTCTTTAAAACTAATATCATGGTATCTCAGTCAGACACGTTTGGAGAATAAAAATTAACCGGTTTCAAACCTTGCTTAATATAGACTCCGCCCCGGATTTGCACGGGTGCAATGTAGATGTACTATACACAAAAAATAGCCTATGTTATATGATAATGTAGCATTTTATTGGTTTGAAGAAATTTAAAATCTTTTTTTTAAATCGGTCGAGTAGTTTTTGAGTTAAATCGTAACAAACAAATCCTCTTTATAATATTATTATAGAAGTATAAATAGATGAGCGGGAATGGGATACAATTTTATATTTCAGGGGGTGAGAATGCAGATGAAAACGAAGGGGGATGGACGCAATTGCCTCCTCCCAGACAAATGGCGCCAGTTTTTCGAGCCGGTAAGTAGTTTATATTTTAACTAGCAACGCGCCCGGCTTCACACGGGTGCAATGTAGATGTACTATAAACACAGAATAGCCTTTGTTACTCGCTGATAATGTAGCTTTCTATTGGTGACAGAATTTTTAAAATCGGTGCAGTTGTTTTTGAAAGTTGTTTTGAAGAAGCTCCTTAGCTGTTGATAATTTTATGCAATGTATCAAACCTATTTTATATGTATTTTAAGATCAAAAACATTATCTATTTTTAATTCCAACCTCTTCCAAAGTACTAAGTAGCTAGTAAAGTACAGATAGCGGCACGAGTCGTGAGCACAGATGAACCGTGGTGGGGATTTAGTACACTGTCGGTCAAAATTATTTGGCATCTTTATTATTTCAATCGGTAATTGAAAATTACATTAATTAATTGATTAAATTGCATTAGTCGCCTCTGCAATTTGTTAATAAAGGTACATCATGTTTTTCGTAATACGTATTTATTTCATGGAAGAAAACACTGAGAAGATCATTGGTCGGGATTATCTATTTAACATCGAATTCTTTCTGCTCTGCATATTTTATTTTTAAGGTTTAATCAAATCGGTAACAAAAAGAACAAAAATACACTAATTAAAAATTTGTCAGTAAAATTGCACTCAAATGTACGATAGTCGAATGATACGCGCGGACCCAATAGACGACGAGCATCGACTGCCGAACCAATCACGTGCAGCGTCAGCGTGATTAACGTCATATCGACCAATGAAAATTGTGCTCACGACTCGTGCCGCTATCTGTACCTATTATGATTCTACAATAAAACAATAATTTCTCTTACTTACTTACTTACTTTAGACCACGACTGTACCCGTGCGCAGACACATCCCCTCCACTGTCGCTCAGCGTTCTTTTTACGTGACGGGAACTATAATGCTCATTAAGTCAAAGTTGTAAATGAATGTTAAATGTGTCTCAAAAGAATAAGTAGATAACTTATTAATTTTGCCATAAAATAGGTTGAACTGACTTTATATTTTTACCCATACCAAATCTTAAACCAATAAATCATTATATTAAATCAGAAATCCTTTAAAAATATAATACATCAGAGAGTAAAATGCAGACCTAATACTAAATTCAGTATGGAGGTTCAGATAAATAGAAATTTTAAAATTGTTGCTGTTTTTAAACACCACAAAACGTGACTTTCCACTTTTTAAGTCAATTGTTTCGTTATTTTTAGTATAAATTCACAGATTCACGTCAAAATTGAATATTATGCATAGTTTTTTATTTACGCTTGCTATTCATCACAAATGACCACCTCCGTGGCTCAGTGATAAGGGCAATGCGATGCGACCTAAGGTTCTGGGTTCGAATCCCGGGGAATCAAGATTTAAAAAAAATGTTTCGGTCGGACAGGGCACAGAAGGCTGTTCACCTACTTGCCTGTGAAAAAAATTTATCAGTGAAACAGACACAGAACTGGGTCTGCCCTATGCCCCATTAGGGGACTCGGGAATTCACTTTTTTTTATTCATAAAAAATATAGGAATAATTTGTTTTGCACACAATAAAATCTATTTTTGTAGTAAGAAAGTATGCATAAATAAAGATGCAAGCGATTTAATTTGCAGAGCTAAGAATGAGAGGCCCTCCGCTCAGGCCGCCTATTGGAGGTATGAATATATCTCTCTTACACAGCTTTTTCAAACCTCAAATTTCACAGAATACTTTTATAAGTACATACTTCAAGTAGTGTGTTCTTCATTCAGTCTCAAATAGCCTTATTAAATGTTTTATGTGGAATAACCGGTTCCCTGTATCATTTCAGGATCGTGGATGGAACAAGGACCCGGTGGTCCAGGAGGACCGGGACCGTTTGGACCGAGATTCAATATGGGACCGCCATTTAACAGACCTCCTTACGAACGACCGCCTTTTGAGGGCGGACCGGGACCAATGTTTGAAAGACCACCATTTAATCGTATGCCATTTGATAATAGGCCGCCTTTCGATGGGCCCAGACCACCGTTTGATGGCTTACGGCCACCATTTGACGGACCGAGACCACCGTTTGACGGACCGAGGCCACCGTTTGACGGGCCCAGGCCTCCATTTGATGTACCCCGACCTCACTTTGATGGTCCAAAGTCACGTGCTCCATTCGATGGACCAAGGCCTCCTTTTGATGGTCCTCGACCGCCGTTCGACGGTCCTCGACCGCCATTTGATGGACCTCGTCCACCATTTGATGGGCCACGGCCTCCATTTGACGGACCTCGGCCTCACTTTGATGGTTCTAGACCTCCAATGGATGGACCCCCTAGGCCCCCGTTCAATGGTCCAAGGCCACCTTTCGATGGGCCACGTCCACCCTTTGATGGTCCCCGACAGTACGACGGCTTCGAGGGAGAAAGACCATTTGATGGACCTAGATTTGATGGCCCACCTGAGTTCTTTGAAAGAAATAGAAGGTTTGATGATAGAGAACAGTTTGACCGAGGTTGGAATAGAGAAAGGGACCGAGATTGGGATAGAGACAGAAGAAATGAATGGGATGATAGAAGAAGAGATAGGAGAAGTGCAGGAAACACAGACCATGAAGATAGGCATAAAGACAGAAATGATAGGAGAAGAAATCACGATGATAGAGGAAAACAACGTGATGATAGATCCTCTAGAAAAGAAAGAGATAGAAAATCTAGATGGGGAGCCGCTGATGAAGCCAACAATCAGAGTGAAGACCAAAGTACAAAAGAACAAACAGACACAGAAAATAAAAGCATTGAAGCTAGTCAAATTGAGCAATTACTCGAAAGTAATGTAAACGATACAAATAACACAATAAATGAAACAAATAGTGTTGAAAAAGAAGGACATGATTTAGCACCTGAAGAGAGTAACATAGAAAATGAAGAATTTGAATGTGATCAGACAGAAAATGATGATACACGAATATCGAATGGACACGAGGTTGAACAATTAGATGTTATACAACAAACAAGTGTGTATAATGGGGATACTGAAGGCAGTAGTCAAATAAATCAAGAAACTAATGACGTGCCTAATCTTTACGATGCTAATGACGCTGTAGATACTAGTTTTTCAATTCCGAAAGAAGAAATTAATTTACAAAACGATCAAGTTTTATCCGAAAATAATGAAAATAATGATGATATATTTAATGAAAAATCCGTTGATGATGTAAAGGCGAGTGAACCAGATGTAGAAAGTACAGAAAAGGAAACGATAGAAAGCAAAGATGGTAACATGTGACATCGGCGAATAAAGTTCGGATATTTCCAGTGGAATTGATTCGGGTGACGTGAACGGGCCCGATGTGACAGTACACAGCTACGCAGTGTTGCCAGCTCTTAATAAAAATTCGCTTGATTGGGGTTAGTCATGATAAATCTGAGGGGTTGTTACTATATAAAATTTTAATACTATTACATAATATATTTTGTTGACAGTTATTTATCACAATCGTCATTAAATGACATTTTTATATATATTAAAGTTCTGATCGATCTGGTAGCACTGATGAGCTGCTAATAGATTATAACGCAGATTTATAACGCCAAAGATAATTTTATACAATATACGATTGAAATAAAAAGCGAGTGCCTTATTGGTGTTTTGTTTCTGCGGCGGCGAAGAGGAACCCGCCTGGGCGCTCAAGTGGAGCGACCCGGGCCAGGTACGGTTGCTATGTCGATACAATATATTCTTACGCACGTCTACAATAACATTCCTAATATAATATAAATTCATAAATATTTGAAATCAGGGACTGAATACCGGTTAATTTACTATGAGAGTTATACCGGTATAATAAAGGTTTTTGTTAATATTCTTTCGTTTTTAGTCATATATACTAAAAAAATTACAGTGGTAAGTTAAGTGTGTACTACACTTTAAAACTAATATCACGGTATCTCAGTCAGACTTGTTTTTTGGAAAATAAAAATTAACCGGTTTCAGTCCCTATTTGAAATCTTCAATTATGTGCTAATAATATACATGCGTATTCCTCTAAAATTTCAATTTGTTGTCGGCGGGCGTAAATATTTTTTGACATTATGTTGCAATGGAATTGATTGTTTTATTAATATCGAGTAAAGCCTTAACATAAAGCAATTGATCCATTCCGATGTAATTATTATATCACTAGCAATGTGTGCAAAGGCCTCGACGACGCTCGTGTTACCCGAATCAACACTGGAAATAGAAGATAAACCTATGAAGATCTTAAGGATTTTCAAAAAATTTAATTCTTCATCATAATGTAATAGTTTTAATTATTGGATACTAATCGTCGCGTATCTTTTTATTTTGTATTTTAACCAATAGGCTTGTCCTAGAATTTTTACAACATGGTTAGGTTATTATTATTTACTATTTTTACTGTAATGAACAATTCATTAATATATTATTTCATATATCTTGGTGAAGGTAGAGGAGAATTAATTTTATTTTATTACTTAGATACTAACAGTTCAATAACTTCATTTATATCTTATAAGCTGTTTTAGAAATATTTTATATTGCAAAGTAATTGAATAATTGTTCACTGAATGTAAAATATACTTATATTAAAGATAAATTAATATAGCGGGCTTCATTTATGAATATATTAAGATTACACGTGTTAGTTAATGGTGTAGTAAAATTTAAATTGCATGCATGTTTGTCAATTTGTGCTTAAATAAAAAATATAAAATTCACCTTGGTCTTTCGTTCTTCAATGTCTATGCGAAAACAGGTACACATGCTGCCTCGACGAAGTGCCGTTTGCACACATTGTATTTTCTTGTTTCATTTCAGCAAAATATATGAGGAGATTGATGGAGAATACAATTATCAATAAACCAAATCATAATTGAAGCTAAGGAGGGAGTAATGTGTGCTTTAAAATAATATAAACAAAATAAGATTGAGTTTGAATAATTTTAATTTTATAGATTTATGTAAATAAAAGTGTTCTGTCAGGACAACAAAGGGCAACAATTTAAATTATCATCAAAATTTAATTTGACAAACTAATGATAAAATTTTAAACAACGGTAGCGATCTAGATGCATAGAATGCTATAAAATAATTATCTATCTACATAATCATATCATTACTAAAGATCTCACACTCTTACGTTTGAAATATCAAATGTACTGTTAAAACAAATTAATTTCCAGATACTAGCCAGATTAAAAGAATCAGTTAACTATTTTCCTTCTACAATATCCAATCAAAGTCAGACAGCCGCTAAGTTTATTCGGTAATGGTGTTCCTGGTTAACATCTACTTGCTTTGCACAACACCCCTTACTTGCAAAGCAAGCAAGCCTTGAGCGATGGTGCAATCTTATGCGCGCCTGGCGGCGGTACAAGGAACCCTGTACTTCCAGTTTTGGCCTGCAGGAGGCGTCGGTGTCTCGCCCTATATCTAGTGTGGGTGGCGGCCGAGCAAATAATAATATTAAAGCTAAAATTTTAGATAAGACAATTTTAGCGATAAAATTAAGATTAGATCCGTTTTAAATAGGGGATATAAAAGCGGGGTAGCGCGCGCAGCCGGCCTAGCATGACCGCCACAAATATAATATCTCGCGGACGAGAGAAGACAAACTAAGATGTAAGATATCTCGATATTTCTCGACATCGACAATTTTGATAGAAAAGATATCTCGATCGACAAATATATCTATTTTTGATATTAAAAGTCGAGTTTTAAGTGTAATTATCATGTTAGACCCGGAAGAAATAAAGAGATAATCGATTAAAACACGAAAACGTCATGCTAGGCCGATTGGTCTTGCGGTCGAACCACGCCGGTGAGACTACCAGTAGCAGTAGCCCCGGAGAAGCCTAGCGATGGCACCTGCGGCGGAAGACCTTACGCGCGGCTGCCTTGAGCAATGCAGCAGTCAGCTTTTCAATATATACTTACGTTATCATACAGTCTCATTGAAAATAATACTTATATATTATGTGGAAACTGGTAAAGATTTTATCATATTTTTGCTGTATTCATTATGAAGCTCAGATTAAGTACCTAATCTGAGTTATGAAGCATGGTTGGCTAATGCAGTATATAACGGAGTACGTTTCAAGAAAGAAGTCCCACGGATAATGTTGGAACTACAATATTTTTTATGAAAGTATTTTTAACTCCATAGACACTAGCGACACCTAAAAAGGACTTCTTTTATGAAAAGGACTCTTGAAGAGTTATTTTTATAACATACCTAGTTAATTAATTGTCTGTGTAGAAATTTCGCTAAAAAGATATAAATGAATATAAATTATTGGGTTCTCTACCTTAATTATTTTTTTTTAATTTCTAAAATGCTCAACGAATTCTATTCCTAACTACACTACCTAGTTACAATTATTTTCATTTATGAATCATTAAACAATACTTAGCAGCTGTTGGCATTTTATTTTGCATAATTATATAAAGTGTTATCTAGCACTTTTTTTAGCAGTATCGTCGTTAATATATAGCATTATATTTATATTATTTATTTCCATAATCCATATACAAAACGGCAACACTGAACTAGACATGGGTAACTCAGCGAAATTCCCTGCGCCAACTCAGCAACTCAGGCGCAGTGTATCGTGTCGGCTCCTTGAGTCAACTCAAAATTGCGCCACGATGCAGTAAAAATGGGACGCGCAAAGCGAGCAGTGAAACCTCCGCAACACACGCAACCCCACGCTCATAGTTCACTCAGTGAGTGGGTACTGCGCCGTGCGCCAACACATTATGAATGTGTGAGCTGACTCACCCTGCGCACTGAAGCGTGCCGGCGCAATTGCGCGGCGCAGCGCAGTGTTACCCATGTCTACACTGAACAGTAAAAATATTCAAAAAAATAATTTATCATGCTAATTGCCATAACATTTTCAAAATAAATAAATAATAATTATTAATTAGTCATTTTTCTTATTATTGCTCAACAATTAATAATTGAATTCTCTTAAGTTGCTTAATGCTTAATATTCGCTGTATTAAGTTGTAATGTTGTGTGCCGTCTAGTTAAGAGATTATTGAATTGGACTACTTCGTACATTAATTTTGACAAAATCGCGTTTTTTGGTTTTGTTTATTTAATAATGGAAGGCGTTCAAGTAATAACACAAGATTACATTAATGTGCATATCACTAAATCTGATAGTGATGGTGCAGCTCCCATTGAGCGCAGATTTAACAAGGCTATCACTGTATTGGATTTTAAGGTTAGATTTATATATATTATGACTGACTCCTTGCGTACCACAAATGATGATGATGAATGATTTATTTCACATTTCATCTCAAAAGTAGATCTGTTCAATTTTCCTTATATTGTATCCAAAGCATTCCTCAAAATACAACTTATTTTATATTTTTTACCCTCCTGTTGGCTCCATATGACAAACTTGATCACCTATTCTGCATAGAGATTAATTATCAGTGGAACAGACTCAAAAATATCTGTTCCATGTCTCACTAGGGCACATGGGATTATAAAGTGATAATGAAAAAATTATTCATAATTATTCATCTCATACAGACAAAATTGGAGCTTGTTACTGGAGGATCAGCAAGTACTATGAAATTGAAGCTGTATGACAACAAGAACAACTTTGTGTGTGATATTGATAATGACACAGCACTGCTTGGATCTTATCCCATAGATGATGGCATGAGGCTTCATGTAATTGACAAATTTGCCCTCACTAAAGATTTTGATGACACTGATAGTGCTGAAAGGTGAGGAATATACCATACTGTACTATGATTGATGTAGGCCCAATTCCTATTTATTGCAATTTGTAGCTGTTTGGGTAAATTTGTCGAATCACGGCTCCAACTCAAAAGTGCTTTAAAAAAAATCCTTCGTTTTTTACCACCTGTATATAGTATTTCAAGTAATATTAAGAAGGCGCAAGGCTTTGGACTCCTAAAAAAATTAAAAAAGCTATTATATAAAATGCATGAAACCTTAGAAAATAACATGGAGCTTTGTTCTGGCACTCGTCGGCCGCTGCTGCTGTTTTAAGGTGGAGCCGTGATTCGACAAATTTACCGCTGTTTGTTATTTTAGTGTCTGCTGTGAGATTAGGTCTAATTTTATTTGTTTTTAATCACTAAAGTGAAAATTAAGATTTCTTTGTCAATTTTTTTTTGTTGACACAATAATATTTTCTATTTTTATGAATATCTTGGACAAATTATCTCTTGATGTTATTGCTTTTGAATATGGTGTTTTAAGGTTCAAGCTGTCAGAGGAGGAGTATGAGAAAAAAAGTGACACACTAAGATCATTCCTTCAACGCAACAAACTTGGCAAATACAATGAAGAAGAGATGATTAAGATGAAAGAACAACAGCAGAAGGAGCTGGAAGAAGAGTCTAAGTAAGCACATTATAAACCTATGTTTATTCTGTCCATATATGTTTGTATTTTTTTCTGCAGTCAGAGGTAACTGCTTAATAATATGCATTATTATGACATCCTAAATAATACTATTATATTTTGTTACTTAATTTAACAATTAGCATCAAATTTCGTGTGATTATAGGCAATTTTTTTTTTTGCAATCTCAAAGTAATACATAAACTACTCTCATCTAATTGAAATACAATATCTATAACAATAATTAATTAATTCTTATCTCATGTGTTGGTAGGAAATCCTCCTTGTTCAATGCTGACTAAAACTTAGTCATTTTACAATAAAGAGAATTATATTTTTTTTTGTCAGATATCAACAGACGAGCATGAGGTTCACTTAATGGTGATACCTCAGCCATAGAACATCAGTCAATGTTTCGCTATCAACCTAATTTTTACTTTGAGCATTTGACAATCCATAGACTGAACCAAAACGCGCAATATGCATTTCACGGTTTTTCCTTCTATGAATGTGGTTCGTTACTTGGTCGGAATTTCGATATTCCTCTCACGAAGTGACCAGACATCGGATTCGAACCCACGGCCCATCGGGCACGGCAGATGTTCTCTACCAAACGCGCTAACAAGCCAGTCAAAAATCTATAAGTAACACCTGTCATCTACCAGGTTAGCAGAGTCAGTCCTAGTTGGGGCTAGGTGTGAAGTCCGTGTACCATCACAGCCCACTCGCAGAGCCACAGTTCGCTATAACGGGCCATTAGATGGCGCTAAGGGCTTGTGGATTGGAGTGCAATATGATGAGCCTAGAGGGAAAAATGATGGATCGTAAGTATTTTTTCTATCCCATGTCTTGATTTATTATACTTCCATTATGAATTTACCCATTCCTTGACTTCCCACCTCCTTTACTCAGTGGTAACTGCAATGCGTTTAGCACTGGAGGTCCTGGGTTTGGATTTTGGGGAAACAAAATTTTTAAAAGTTTTGATCTAGCAGGGCATAGAAGGCTGATCGCCTGATTGCCTGAAAAGGAAAATTATCAGTGAAACAGATACAGAAATGGGTCTGCCTCATGCCCCACTACTCAGGAATTCACACCATTCCTATGCTTGTCCTACTTTAAGGACACTATATTTGAATTATGTTTCACTAGTTACCATAGAATCTCACTAACCTGGCACTATTAAAAACCAGAGATGATTATAGATTTTTTGCAAGTTTGGATTACTGGATTGCATCTAGAAAAATTCATAAAAAAATAAATAAAGCATTTCATAAAGGGAATACAATGTATTTGTTATTCTTCTGTATTGTGCCCTGTTTGATCCCAAAACTCCTATATATCTCAAGGAAAGCTTTTCAGCCTTAAGTTCTCACCAACTAAATCTTCGTTCTGTCCATAATCTATTGCTTTGTACACCTGTTCATAAAACTTCTTTCTTTAACAATTCATTTACTGTGCAAGCTGTTAACCTATGGAATTCTCTTCCCACTGAAATCAGAAAGGCCCAAACTCTTCAATCTTTCAATCATTCTTTAAGTATTATTTATCACTGTGACAAATTTATTACTTTTTTCTTGTACCTATTCACTAATTATCTACTATATGCTTATGTTAAAATTATATGTATACCACCTACTGTTATTATTGTATACCCCTCTGGCTTCAATTGTGCCAGATTAGTGAGATTCTACTGTATTAACAAAAACATTTAAGTAGGTAATAAAGCGTAACAAAAAAGCCAATGTTTCCAATGCTTGGAAAGTAATAATATGCAATAATTTTAATTTCAGTGTTAATGGCAAAAGGTATTTTACTTGCCCGCCAAAGTATGGAGGTTTTGTGAAGCCAGTGTATGTCACAGTTGGAGACTTTCCAGAAGAATCCTTTGATTTGGAGGATGAGATATGATCATATAACATAGCACTGCACAGTTAATGCTTCTTGATGTTATTTAGCGCTTGAGAAGTAAAACATTTTGAATCGCTTAAAAATAACTATAATAATCATGATTAAGGATGGATAGGACCATGAATTATATTTGTATTGAGGAAAAGATGACATCTAAAGATGTAAGACTGAGGTGATTGTATAAATTTTATAAGTTCTAACCATTATGAGTTTTGTTGCATAGAATAGGGAATATGCATGCATTTTTTTTATATTTTTTATCGACTTGTTACTCATTTTACCCTAATAAAAAATATAAATACTCTTGGCAATGTCCAAATTATTTTTTAAAATTACTTTGAAAACATCGATAAAATTTGATCTGTTTAAACGCGGCCATATTTCGCGGGCTTTGGATGATATCACATTACACGCTCAGTTAGTGATGGGTAGGACAAACGAAATTGAAGTGTTTGTATGTATTACCTCATTTTATGAAATGAGTTGGGACATTGTACCACCTCATTTGAGGACCTCATTTTGTACTGTTAGTTCCTTTATGTACTATACGTCATACGAGTGTAGTGATGGGTAGGACAAACGAAATTGAAGTGTTTGTATGTATTACCTCATTTTATGAAATGAGTTGGGACATTGTACCACCTCATTTGAGGACCTCATTTTGTACTGTTAGTTCCTTTATGTACGATACGTCATACGAGTGGTTGTGACTTTTGTAGTGAGGTGAGGTGACTGAGGTTGCCACAGGACAAATGAGTACCTAACATTTCTTTTGACATTTTAAATATATTATTTCTATAAAACGTAATTTTTTTTAAAATCTTTATTAAATATTATTTTGTGTTGCTATCATTATATAAAAAAAAAATAAAAATATTAATTATTTATTTAAGCAATATTATTGTTCTATAATATGTAATTTAAAAAGTTAAAATATGATTGCTATTAAGAAAAGTTAAAATATTAAGCAACACTATTGCTACCTATATAAATAAAAATATTAATCCTAATTACTATTACTGTACCACAGAGTACAGAATTCAAATTAATATTAATAATTATAATTACCTATTAATGCATACAAATTACAATAATGTCATGGCACAATCACCGTCAATTCACTCACAAATATCGCTTCGGTTCGTTATCAGTTGCTTATCAGACTCGATTGTCATTGTCATGCAAAGAGTAATTGTCATGTATGAGAAGAGCGAGTAAGACAAAACGATTCATTTCAACCGTTCACTCATTCATCTTGACGTACACCTCACCGCCTCATTCACATTCATCGCCTCGCCCGCGTTACAACTACCTCAACGAGTTTGAAGCGGTACAAAATGTATGTTTGAGGTGTTGCGACATTTCACAAGTTTGAGCGTGACATTTGAGGTGCCTCTTGTATGAGGTGCGCAACTTTACGCTCAGTGACGGATAGAGTGAGGTAACTATGGTAACCAGTGTTTGACGCCATCTTCGATGTCAATGGACGCCATTGATAAATCGCTGCCGATAAATGACAGAATGTGTAAGGTGACGTCACGTTTTGTTTCGACCAATGGTGATGCGTTTTGCAAACTTGAATTTCTCTCCCTTATTTTACACATTTTAATTAATATTTTTTGCAATTAAACACGAACTAAATAAGAAAATAATTGTTTAGGCATAATATCTGGGCCATAAGGATTCAAGGGAAAAAATATCAAGTAAATTTAAACAACATGCATATTCCCTATTGTGTAAATTCATCATTATTTATAAATTTTATAGTTGATGTGTGTACTCTACAAGGATTTTACTTATTTTAATATTGTGTTTTTTAAGTATAGTTTTAAGTCATTTAAAATCATGCTTTAATTTTTTCTACAAATTTCGTAGCTAGCATAATATAAAAATTCAAGTATTTAATTAATGTTATTTTTGAGTTTTAAAACACGTTATTTACATTCCAAATTGTTTGCTTATTAAGAATTTGGCCATAACACAAAATAACAAGCTAATAAATAAAGGCACATTTTATATAATATTGGGTATTTTTATTTTCTTTATAATTTAACAAAGGTGAAATCTAATTCATATTTTTTATGGATTTCACCTTTTCACTACATTCTATTGAAGATGAAGAAATGTGCTCATAATAAGAATATCAAAGAATATAAATCATCTCTGTAAATGTATTTAAAGTAAGAATCTCACCTGTAATATATATTTAACTAATCAATCACCTAAATTGAGCTAATATCACTAACGTAATAGTAGTATGCACACTTAGGTGAAAAGTTGTGCCTGAAAGCGGCACCTGCCACTATGAATTCTGTTCTATTCTATACCATAAAGTAAAACAAAGTCTCATTATATAAAACGTCATTTATTTTTAATTAAAACTTCCGTCTCTTCAAGATCTCAGGTCGCCAGTTGATGGGATGGGTTTCCTCCGAGGCAGTGTCATCTTCCCTATAAATCTTAATAGTTTTGTCCGCTTCTGTGGTGATGAGACGCGAGCCTGATTGATCGAATGTCATAGAAAATATACCAGCTTCAGAATCCATTGATCCTGGTTGTACTGCGGCCTGAAAATATAAGTAGTTTATTTTCATTATTTTAAAATAAAACATCATTATCAAGATGATTGAGTGAATGAATGAATGAATAGTAAGTATCATTACGTATAGAAAACACTAGTTTTTAGGAAAACATGTTTATTACATTGTAGCTACACTACACAAATATTATTAACAACAATATCATAAAGTGGGTACTCAAATGCGTACATAAGTGAGGATGTTAACCCATGACAGTGGTGGGAATGTTTTAAGATTGGTGGAACAATGCAGTTGTTTATTTGCTTGAGATTTCAATCCACTAAATGTTAACAAAAGTAATGAAAAATACAACTGAGTATATTTTTTTCAGTAGAATAACCATTCTAGTATATAATGCAACTCTGTATATTTATTTTGCTTTTAAAGTCGATGATCCGTTTTTGATGAAATTTTATACAGATATAAACTATAATATGGTAGGTAACAGCTTGCATAGGTAAGTCTTATTATAGTTTCCAAAATATATGAATAAATGACATATCATTAATATCGAGTGTATATACAGGGTGTATTTGAAACGCTTCCGTTAACTTCGTGGTTATTTATATCACCTTTGAACTAACTGATTGCCGCTAATCATTTATTTTTAAACGGCTTTTTAAAAAAATGTTAAAATTTTCCACGCGCAATGTATTCACTACCGTAACTAAGCAAATATAGATGTAGAATGTAGATATAGATATAGCATGGCGACAAGCGGTCGGCAAGGCAAAGGTGCGATAACGCGCCCTTGCCGAGGCCTTCTCAGACCTACCTTATGCAATGAGATTAAAAAAGAAAAACATCTACCGTTCGCTCCGATGGGTCGTGAGTTCGAATCCCACCGGGACGACATTTTTAAAATTTGCTGTAAACATGTCAGACGGGAGTCTGGTAATTTCGGGCATTGAACGGGTGAGAATATTGAAATTCCGATCGTTAACGAACCACCGTTCATAGTTGGAAAAACCGTGAAGTGCACATTGCGCTTTTCGGTTTCAGTGTATGGATTTCCGAATGCTCGAAGTAAAAAGTAGGTCGAAAGCGCATCATTGACTGATGTTGTGTGGCTGAGGTATCATCAACCATCAAGTGAACCTCATGCTCGTCTGTCGATATCTAACATAAAAAAAAACTTGTGTAGGACGATAAATTTCGATCGTAAAAAAACCAAGTCGGCTCGGTTAACAATGGAAATTCAACGTCTCACAACTCGGCAAAGGTTAAGAGTTACAAGAAAAAAATAATTAGACATAAAACGCTCGCTATAATAAAATGATAAAAATAGTGCACACCTACCTACTGAACGAAAATGAGAACTTGAAAAATTTTAAAATATCTTGATTTTAATGAATACTTTCGAAATAATCGATATAAACTTATACAAAATAATCAATAGTAACAAATACAAAAAACAATTCAAACAAGCTTTTATTTAGGAAAAGTTTATCTTCTTCTTTTTAGCGCATTTAAATAAAATCTTGTTATTAAAAAAGTATCTTTCTTTTAAATTAATTTTAAATTTTTAGTTTATTTATTCGTATTCTCAGCAAGTCCTTTCATTTGATACCCATATTATAGGAAAGCATAAAAAAAATCCGGCCATCTTTTGATGTCCACCATATTGTATTTAGAGTGATGTAACTTTATTTTTCGAATTTTTCTCAGCAAGCCCTTTAATTTGATACCCATATTGTAGGAGTGCATTAAAAATAACTGGTCTGCCATCTTGGGATTTAGAATGATGTCACACTATTCATAGTCATTCAAACTAAACGTGTATACAAAATTTCAGCTCAATCGGTTGAAAATATCTGCTTCAAAATTGAGTTGCAAGATTCCCCTCAACAAACAAATTAGTTCCATACATTACATAGCAAGTTAAATAAAGAAGCTACACTAATGAACACTTTAAAAACGGCTTGGATTTTTCACATTAAAAGTAACAAAACAAAAATGTACAAAACCCAAGAACAGTTGTCTAAAATAAGAAAATACGTATTGCGTTTAGATTCAACTTAAAATTAATTTCAACAGAAGGATAAAATACTGACGGTGACTGACCTGACTAACTTCTTTCTATTCTGTAATAACATACAACTCGCGAGTAACTTCTTTTTTATTTCCTCGCCACTATCACATTCACGGTCAAATACTCATTCTTTTACATAACCCCACAGAAAAAAGTCCAGTCACAAAAAAAACTAAAATTTCACAACTAGATATTAAATTAAAAGTATTCACAAAACACTTCATTAAAGTAACTAAAGTATCGAAACTCGGATACGGAAGAATACGGCGAGAGTGCAGTGTCAACTGCAAGCGCGGCGATCAACTAAGGCACCGTGATGCCAACTACTATAAAATGTTCCCCATAGAACCAATTTCAAATACCCCTAAATATCTTAAAAACCCCTAAAGGTTTTGTTGTACACTCGATATGGGAGGTAATTTCAAATATGACTTAAATAAAATGCATTCAAGTAGCATAAAATAACTGCTGTATTTATGTGGGTGCATTTTAAACATTTACATACATTAATTGAACCGTTAACAATAAAATTCGAGGTTCGAGGCTTATAAACAGTATAAAATCGTGCGTTTTTTCTAAATAAATCGTGATTAAAGTACCTACCTCCTAAAAATCCCCCTAGACAAATGTTACCGCTAAAAACATCTATGGACATCTTGATTCTCCCTTGGGGGAAAACCTCCAAGTTGGCAACACTGCTAAGGCAACCGACCTTGATACATCACCTTTGTATTAAACCGACTTTGCACGTGCCAAATATTTTCAAACGAGGCGGTTTTTAGTCAAAGGATACCGCCTAGACACGAAGGAAGCCGCGAGCGGCGTTCACAGTACCACAGGGATGCGAAAGTATCTATCGATAGTTTTGGATATCGCTAAGTTATACTTTTGTTAAATACATTATCGAATTACATTAGTTACATAATAGGAACTGTATTGGTTGGTATCTATGTATCGAAATATGTTTTTAGTAATGAACAATAAAACATGTTTGCGCTCTCTTTAATAAAAACCACATTTACATATGAATTAAAGTTTAGTTTCATCATTCAATAAATAGTATTTAATATTTTTTGTTTTTAAAAATGTTTCTAAAATAAGTCTATTAAAAAAAAAGAACATTAATTAAAATGATAAATAAATATCCATACACACAAATTGTTGGTAAAGGCGAATTATTGTAAATCCTAATGAAACCTATCATACGGAAAAAACAATGTACTCAAACGTGGGTGGAGCCGGAGGCAAATGCTCGATAGTTTAATTTTACAAATCACAACACTATTATGGTCGGCGGCATTTTGTCCAGAAGTTATAGATATTCTATGTTATTGCCTATTGGTGTGCATGCGCTCCCGAGATGTGCACGCCTGACAAGATTCATAGTTTAATTATTATGAGGCAATCGCAGTGCCATACGCATTACGTAATAATACGGATGTGTTTTGTTATTTTTGAACTACGTAGTATCGTCTTTGTGCATTGTTTATGTGTATAACATATTTTGTAATATTATTTCGTGGTGATAGTTCAGTGTGGTGTCGTGGTGAAGTGATTTATGAGTAGAACGAACTTCAAAATAAGGTAGGTCTTTTAATTTGAACTGCTTGTTGGCTTTGATATCATGAAACTTCATTTCAACATGAAACTGTATTTTGAATATGAACCTACGATTGATACGGGAGATTTTGAAATTGTCATTTAGGTAGTTATTTGGTAGCTAATTAAACAGTTTATGTACATAGATACTTCTTTGTATTTTTCGTACGGATTAAATAATCAATAACAAACAGTAAGACTCAGATTAAACACAGTTTATTTAATCTTAGCAGTTAGATATCTAAATGAAAGTACATACGACAGATTGAGTCATTATTTTCAAGATATGCTGGGAATTAAGTAGTCAATTACGTTAGACATAAAGGCATGTTTTGTTATTATCAAAGAACCTGAAATAAATATTTTTGTTAGATAAGAATTATCTTTTCTAAGTATTTTTTAAAAATAACTTTTTGTCGATTATTTAAGTATACGAAAAAGTGTAGAAGACTAAAAATAAATCATAAAAAGAAGGAAAGGTTTGGTGGAACATGCGGTGGAACATCTAAGGGGTACCTGATATTTAGAATACCTAATACCTAGTAGGTACCTATTTACGTACATGCATAGCGTATGTACGTAAATAGGTATCTACCTTGTTGTATTCCTATTATTTTTAAATCAAGGATTCTCAAAATACATAACGGTTAGACGATTTAAAAGCAAGATTTATTAAATGATTATTTTGAGTTAGTAGGTACAATTTTGGAATTAGTTATTTACGTACTAACATGTGTTTAAGCACATTTTAATGGTGGTTTTTAAGCGGCATTGAATCTATGTCTATGTAATATCTTTGAGTTGGTATCTATGTAACCTCATCTTTAATCTTTAATAAATTATAAAGAGGAAAGATTTGTATTTTTGTATGTTATGAATAAACTCAAAAACTAATGGACCGATTTTAAAACTTCTTTCACTAATAGAAAGCTACATTATCAGCGAGTTACATAGGCTATCATATTTTTTGTGTATAGTACATCTACACTGCACCCGTGTGAAGCCGGGGTGCGTTGCTAGTCTTTGATAAATAGTCAACAAGATTTAAAGAGTTCTTTATAAAAGTCTTGTTTACTGTCAGGAGATGATTCATAATCATTAAGTGTGGTTGTAGATTTTCTTAGGGAGTTCGTGTACCTTTCTTAGATATTTAGATGAAAAAAATCTTTGACAACTTAGGTTAGGACGAGTACCCCGTATACTAAGCTTTTTTTATGTCAGATATCGACAGACGAGTATGAGGTTCACTTGATGATAGGTCCTACCTATCCTACCGATACCTCGGCTACAGAATATCAGTTCTAATGCGCTGTCGACCTAATCATTTTTTCTTAGAGAATTGGGAATGCCATAGACTGAAACCGAAACACGCAATATGCACTTCACGGTTTTTCCATCTTTGAATGGTGGTTCGTTAGCCGATCGGAATTTCGATATTCGTCCCAACCGTTCAATGCCCAAAGTTATCAGACGTAGGGAAGACATGCTTACGGAAAATTATAAACATGTCTTTCCGTTGGGATTCGAACACACGACCCATCGATACACACGGCAGTTGTTCTACCGAATGCGCCAACGAGTCCGTCAGAAAGTTCATGCGATGCGCGTTAGGTACCGACGCGCGAGTCGATTGTTCATGGTTCAACGATCGCAGAGCGCGAGCGGGCGGGCCGGGCGGAGCGGGCGGTGGGAGGAGCGAGATGACGGAGTAAATAGATTGCGAGATGGAATAAAAAAAATAAAAAAATAGAATTTTGCTGAAATTTATAATGAAACTGGTTGTATTGACATATCTGAGTTCCAAAATTGAAAATCAGGGTTTTTTAAATTGGTGAAATGAACACTTTATTTTTTAAAAAGAAGCACTTTTCCGAAACGGGTATAGGTAGTATAATCATATCCCGAAGTTATCGGAAGTGCTATCCTTCCACCCGGTATAGGAGCTACTAACCTGCAACCTCTGGAAGTTATATCCTGTCCTCCAATCCCAGCAGTACATAGTTCCATTATCGCCTCCACTCACTAGCACTCCTTCAGGATTGACTGCCATACAGTTCACAATCGCATTATGCCCGGAGAGGTTCTGTATGAACTTCCCTTCGGGACATTTCCACTGCTTAATGTTGTCCGGAGAAGCCGACGCGAATGTATATAGAGTGGGATGTATGACTATGGACCGGACCGACTTTTTGTGATTTGTGAGTGTGCAGAGGGACTTCCCCGCGGCCAGGTCCCACAGACGGATAGTGGAGTCGTGTGACCCGGTTATAATCTGAGAATAATAAGTAAATATTTTAGAAATTTTTTTTTTAAATAAAGTAATTTTTGAAATAATACTACATAAAACACATGACGTAAATATATCTGTGAGAACGACCGAGTGGTAAACATTATGCGGGGTATCCCTTAGTCGAAATGAATGTTGCCACACACAGAAATTCCTTATATTGTTATGTGAATATTAATATGCAAAATTACCATAATTTTTGCATTTTCGTAGCCTGATTACTATGATACATAATATCATGAAATAACATTACAAATAGTACATATTATATATACGAGCGAATGCACATTGTCCCACACATACAATATCAAAAAACATAGATGTATATATAAGAACAGGTCTTATAGGCGTTCCTGGGGTGAGAGTAGTTCTTACCCCAGCCACCAATGCGTTGCTAGTATCCGTGTGAACGCTAGAGTCATAGCACCCACTCTCTCGCAGCCAGCCGCTTTCAGATCGTTATTGCCGTTCGCTCGTAAGAACAAGCGAGACAACGCGAGGGGAGGAGTCAGGAGATTGCTTAGATGTGTGTGTCACACCGATACATTGTCGCGCGCTCTACATGTCGAAAGTAGACCAATTTTTTCTGTGTCAAAAGTTTGTATGGGCCTGGTCTTCTATGTACAGCTATGTACTTTGACTATGAGCGTGTTCGGAAATGAGCTGACCATACTATCAATACTGACGCTGGTTTTACTGGTAATTGCGCGTCCTATTTTACTGATAGTGCTGCCGCCACTGTTAAATCCGAACGCATCTTTCAGTACTTTCAGTGTAGTGGTGGCCATTACATACGGAATGCCGATTATTTCAATACTACGACACTTCATACCTCTTGCGTTAACACGACGCTAATTTTTTTTAAATAATTTTAACTACCCGAGCAGTAATTCAACTTTAATCAAACCGATAACAGCACGATGCGCGGCCATATACAATACTGACTGTGCACTACCTCGGAGCTGACAGTCTCGACAGCCGGAAGTCAGTAATTCCATAGGACCAATGTCCAACATAATGGTGATACATTTCAGTTGTAACAGCTATGCTGGAAAGTATTTTAGAACGGACATCTAGTA
The DNA here is from genome assembly GCA_905404175.1 of Anthocharis cardamines. Taxonomy (NCBI): domain Eukaryota; kingdom Metazoa; phylum Arthropoda; class Insecta; order Lepidoptera; family Pieridae; genus Anthocharis; species Anthocharis cardamines. Next base: position 6,355,638 of record FR989961.1, read on the forward strand.
CTGATAGTACTGTCAGCTCATTTCCGAACACGCTCTATATGTACAGGCACTGACCTGGGGCTCGGCGGACTGGCAAACGAGCGAGGCGAACGGTGTCGGTGTGTCCAGCGAGCGTGTGCACGCTGACCCACACACACTGTATGTACAGACACTGACCTGGGGCTCGGCGGACTGGCAGGCGAGCGAGGCGACGGTGTCGGTGTGTCCGGCGAGCGTGTGCACGCTGACCCACACACACTGTATGTACAGACACTGACCTGGGGCTCGGCGGACTGGCAGGCGAGCGAGGCGACGGTGTCGGTGTGTCCGGCGAGCGTGTGCACGCTGACCCACACACACTGTATGTACAGACACTGACCTGGGGCTCGGCGGACTGGCAGGCGAGCGAGGCGACGGTGTCGGTGTGTCCGGCGAGCGTATGCACGCTGACCCACACACACTGTATGTACAGACACTGACCTGGGGCTCGGCGGACTGGCAGGCGAGCGAGGCGACGGTGTCGGTGTGTCCGGCGAGCGTGTGCACGCTGACCCACACACACTGTATGTACAGACACTGACCTGGGGCTCGGCGGACTGGCAGGCGAGCGAGGCGACGGTGTCGGTGTGTCCGGCGAGCGTGTGCACGTTGGCCTTGGTGCGCATGTCCCACACGCGCGCGGTCCCGTCGCGGCCGGCCGACACCAGCACGTCGATGGTGGGGTGCAGCGCCAGCGTGTACACCGCCGACAGGTGGCCGTGGTAGTGACGTATCACCTTGCAACGAAATGCACATGGTCTCATCGGAACGTTACAAAACTCAAGTGTAACTAATATACACAAATATTATATAAAAAATAACGGTATAATCACAAAAACCATCAAAGTGTTACATTATTCTGAATATTGACATTGTAAAAATTAACTTGGTAGGTAGTTTAAAACTGTCAAATATTATACATTCACAGCCTTATTCATTAAATGTTTGTCTGACTCTATCCAATATAAAAAGACTACATAACAAAAGAACCAAAACATATTTTAACTATATCATATTATAATAAGTTTATGAATAAGTTATATACTACTATACGACAGTTATACTCTATATTACAAAACAAATTGTATTTATATATTGTGTTAATGTAGAATAATAATTGTATTATTCTTCTCATAACACAAAATATATTTTGTTAGTGTGTCTATGTTTTTTTTACCTGACGATAGACAGTTGTTTGACTACTATCCCACCTGATGTTAAGTGGAGATAATCACAACTGTCTAGAAGATACCTAATTACTCTTACTTTGAAGAGACTCATGTTATAATTTTCGGGGAAGACAGACGCAGGGAGAGTGTTCCAGATTATATATTATGTTTAAATTTATTTATACATGAAGAGAAACAAACAGAATGAAACAGCATTAAACTAAAAAGCTAAATTAAATGTTTATTCTCAAAATGACTAGTTTTATTCTTATATATTATGAGCTTTAAAAGACAAAAACTCATAACAAACACACAATATTTTAAAAGTTCTTGTATTTGCTAAAAGCATAATTGCAGTCAGGCTTATGGTTCAGTGTATGGTTATAAAATACCTTATTATATTCAAGATCCCAACATTTCACTTGCCGATCCTCACCACAACTGAACAGGTATGGGTGCCTTGCTGATACTTGTAGGCCTAAAACATAAAAACGATATGATTATATATTCAAACATAATTTATTTAATGCCAAATGTTTCAATAACAATTGTTCATACCTCTAACTGTGCTAACATGTCCTGTTAAAGACACCTTCAATTTCCCACTTGCTAAATCCCAAATCTTTATCACTCTGTCTGCAGCTCCTGTAAACATAATATTACTTCAATACCTATACATTTCGACGGTCCCTACATACAAAGTGACATGTCAGTACACCAGACTTAGGTAATGTCTTTATATACGTAGGAACCGTCGATTTGTTAACTTTAATATTAATACTATCCATTTTGTCGTTCCCTTAATGGTAGCCCCAGGATATCAATAATGAAAATTATTATATTGTTAACATATATCTTATTTTGAGCTCTTATTTATTTATATTGGCTATTTAAGTATCAGCCCGTAATTGAACTTGCTCCCATGAGAGATGAGATCAATAAAAGAGCTCTATATGTCTTATGTAAATGTGTTTAGTATCTGTTGTACAGAGATAAAGGTATCCAAAATCTTGCCAAACTTTTAACATAGAATATTGATTCTATTTGAAAGAATTAGTTTAAAATATCTACACAGACTTTTTTAGATGTTTTATATCATAAATACCTGTAGCAAACCATTCATTTGCTGGTTCCACAGCTACACATCGAACCCATCCCAGGTGACCAGAAATAACCCTGAATAGTTTCCATGGAGCATGCCATTTGGGTCTTGGCATTACTGGAGCTTTGCGAGGTAAAGGAGTGATAGCGGTGTTTGTGGAAGCTGCTGGACCATTGTAAGGCAACATTGCACCATCTGATGCTATTGCAGCTGATTCTGCTATTTCTGTAAAAAAATATTTACTTGCATATAAGATTAAGTGGTTCATTAAAATGTTATTGAATACATAGCCAAGTATTTTATTTTTTTATAATTGTAATAAATAAGCTTGAAACAATGCATATCACAAAATAGAATTAATAAAAGTACTGGAATGAAACATTTTTCATGCTGGTACTTTCAGAATGTGAATCATAGAAGCAGAAAAGCTACTGCTATCTATGCATTTACCTGTATCATGTGGGGTTTCCGGTCGATTCATAACTTCTCTTTCCTTCATAGCTTGTGCCTTCTGCACTGCTGACATCACTAATCCATAGCTATCTCTTGATTTTGTTGCCTTTAATATACTTTCACTAAAATTTAAAGCAAAGGGTTAATTTAAAAAATTCTGAAGATGGGTGTTGTACAGAAATAAATGAAATGGGGAACAAGCAACTTTTTTACTGTAAACAGTAAAGCACTAAGTGATAAAGTAACGACTAAGGAATCTAATTTGGTGTAACTTCCTGACGAAAATAATAAAGAAAATACTTACGCCTTTTCGTCAATTGGTGGCAGTACTCCTTGGTTCGACAGGAACATATCATGGGACCTTTTTAAAGATCTAAACACAAGAGTGTGTACTGAATGTTTTATAACGTCGTCACTCATTTTGTTTCAAAATCTACAATTAATCAAGTTGGAAATAATAATAAGATAAAGTATGTTTCTAATTTCACTACCAATATTTGGTCATGTTTGAAAATTATAATTTTCTCAATAATTATTTTTGTTTTCTTAAGACGAATCTCGCTGCTCGTTACAACTTACAAGCACAGACGTATAATATTTATTTTTTTGAAGGTTATAAACTTTACAGAATATACTATATAGAATATAAAATATCACAGATGTTAGACGTATAGACTTCCAGTGTTGCCCACAGTCCACACTGTATTTTGAGTAGGAGTGCTCAGCCGGCCTAACATGACAAGCGCGACAAAATTTTGTTAATCGACTATCGCTTTATTTCTTTCGGGTATAACATGACAATTAAACTTAAAACTCGACTTTTAATATCAACAATAGATATATTTGTCGAACGAGATATATTTTCTATCAAAATTGTCGATGTCGAGATATCTTACATCTTAGTTTGTCTTCTCTCGTCCGCGACATATCTCGCGGCGGTCATGCTAGCCCGGCTGCTGTGCGCGTTAATTCAACAAGTAGCTTTTTTAAGCCGCTTTTCTATTTTCTAATGTTTACAGTAAAAGCCGTTAAATTGAACGATTTTCGAAAGCAACGCGCGGATTAGCTCAACGAACATTCAACGCGTAGTCGCTCACATCATCCGAAGCAGCTTGTTTATTTAACGCAAAACCAGTTGAATTTATTAACTGTTAATTTATTTATTAACTAATAATAATTGCTATGTATGTTGAAATTACTGCAAACTATTTAATAAGATTAGCTGCTTTTTTAGCAGGTTTTCAGTTTGTAATAATTAACAGTTTCATTTCGTTAACACAAAAGCCGTCAACGACCCACCTCTAATTTGGAGGTAGAGCTAGAACCTAGAAGGCTATAAAAAAAGCAAATTATTTTAGTTAAAAAGACCCAAATAAAAAAGTATATGAAATTAACATATCGTCGTTGCGCCTGCCAAATTCCATATGTGCATTTTTGTATAGTTTTGGGAAACTACAAAAAACGTATTATTGACTCACATACGGAGTTTTTCTTAACGGTCTAAACACATATGGAATTAGTTAAACTCCTTTCCAGTTCGAATATCACAAAAAGGATTTTATAAACACAGTAGAGAATAAAACAAAGATTATTTTTTGTGCAAAAACCAAAAATCAAAAAAATGCACATATGGAATTTGGCAGGCGCAACGACGATATTTTGAATTAATGGTTTTAGATTGCATTAATCTTTTAAATATATTTGACATTAGGTACACTACATAGTATAAAACAAAGTCGCTTTCTCTGTCCCTTTGTATGCTTAAATTTTTGAAACTACGCAACGGATTTTGATGCGGTTTTTTTAAATAGATAGAGTGATTGAAGAGGAAGGTTTATATGTATAATAATAACAGTTTTTCTGTAGTGTATTTAGTATCAGCATTGCACCGGTGCGAAGCCGGGGCGGGTCGCTAGTAATATTATAAGACTTTACTTTACCTTACCTTTTTTAGTACTTAATCTGAGTTTTTACCTCTTCCATAAAATGGAAAAAGTTGTCAAACGTCACACAAAATACAAATTATGATTCGTCAGTCGTCACCTAGAAACAGAACCAGCGAGAAGACATACTTCCTAAAGTCAATACCAGGGCTTTCCAAGTACGAGTCCGTAAAAAACCAATGCCTAAAAACAGGTTTTATATTACTTAACTGAGCTACGAACTCGCCATATCAAAAATAAACTGCATAGGAAAATGATCCGTATTTTCAAGTAGGTAAATACTTTTAAGTATCATATACTTGTATAGTAAGTGTAAAATATTAATATTGCCAACTTTGATTCTAACCAATGCAATGCTAGGATCGAAATAAAAAAGTGCCGTTTTTGATTTTCGAATTTTTAGCACAAACATATCGTAACAAAAAAATAAGATTGCCATTTTTGATTCTATGCGACTCGTCACAATATTTCAATTTACGTTTTTCTTAATTTCTATCTTTTTTTAATGATACAACTTTATACGCTTAGATTAGACATATAAATAATCAAAGTTTTAACGTATTGTTTGAAAATAAATTAAATACTCATTATTTTATTTTTGCGATACCAAACGGAACTTTAAAAAACGTAAAACACTTTGGACTAGCACAACTTACATTCTAGACATCGGTTTAATATCTAAATTAGTTAGTAGGAATTTAAAAAACAAAGTAGCAACTTGCAGCCAAAATTAATTTATTAAATTGTACAAAATCACATATTACAAATGATATTTCTATTCATAAAATTTGTATCCCTGCTTATTTTAAAATGAAATTTAAAATACGATATAATAAGTAATTTTATATTGAGGCCCAAGCGGTAAGGGCTTATAAAATAAATTTTTTAAAGGCGTTAAGATTGAAGATGTCGAGAGCCTAACCTACGGCTAAACTATATGAATTAATAAAAATATGATCATCTTTTAGCCCTGCTCTGATTTAATATTTTATTTTAAACTATAAAGTCTCGCAATTTTGAAAATTTAAATACAACAGTTTTCAGAATAACCTTAGAAAATAAAACATTTATTATAACATATTACTATAGCTAAATATTATTTCGAAATTTTAACTATAAATACATACAATATTGATAGCTTAAATCTTAACGAAAGCTAGTGTGACTAGATTAAAAACTAGAAGTGATTGTTAGACTTAATTCTTACTGCCCTAATTCCTAGTTCCTTTATTTTAATTAGTGTATAAAATTGAATTAAGGGTCCAATTTGGACACTTTCAGATAGATTAATCACAACTCAAATAATTTAATTGAAGAAATATCTAAACTATTGCTTAATTGCAACCTTTACAAAAAGGAATACAAAGAAACCAATAAGTACCTAAGTTAATCTTTGGGTTAATTACATTGTATTTAAGTGAGCAACTGTGAAACACTACAACTATAGAATGATAATTACATGAAAAATTAATTTACTAAAAGGAATACTTCTATTAAAAGAATGCATTGCAAGATTTAGTATGTTTTCAGACAAGTCTATCAACATTCGAATCGGCGATCGACCACTCATAATCGATATCAGTTGAATCGGCGACGGAAAAAACCGCGCCATTCTCGGTTCAGATGGCCGATTTCTCTGAATTATTTGCATCACTTACTCGGCGGGAATGCGGTGCCCGCCTAAGAGTTCTGGGTTGAAGATTCAATGGCGGCAAATTTGGTCTTTCAATTCTAGTAGGCGAAGAGACGAGTGGTCTATTTCCCCGCCGAAGCGTCTCCATGCCGTTTCTGAAGTACTCCTCAGTGCGGTCGGAGTAGCTTTCGATTAATGGGGCAGGATCTTCGTACTCGACATTGTAATGGCGAGTGATCGCTAGGTCCTCTGGCGGTCCTAGTTTGTAGAGAGGTGGTTCGACGCACTCATAGTGATGGTCTTCGGTTTCGTCGTGCGGGTAAGTATCGGCTACGAAGTGTCGTGTACCTCTGGGTGTGAGGGCAGCCCATAGAACTCGAGAATCTAATGCAGCACTCCCGTATAAAGCGTTGGAACCGCTCGTTTTACCCGTTCCACTCTTGCAGCCACCTCGTGCTCTGATAAGAAATTTTAAATTGAGACTTATAATTAAGTTACAAAAGGTTTCTCACTAGGACTCTAGCATACAATATTCGGGCAGGAAAATATTAACCACCACAAATGGAACCCACATTTTTTTAAATAGCTGACTGGTGTAAAATTATGAAAATAAGTTTGAGAGATAAGTGTGAGGTGAACTTACTCTCGACATTTCAGTAGGAATAGAGCCAAAAATGCAGCAATACATAGCACAGCGATGCAGCAACTTATCACTACCAAGAACCACGTGTCGTCTGTTGCGGCTGGCTCTGAAAAAGTTTCATTCTTATAAAAAATCCTTAGTACAATAGTCATATACTTACTAGTTGTTATTTTTAAAGAAATCAATTTTTAAACACCAAATAATGTTCATTTTTGACATAATTTTAGTTAGGAACCATATTTGCCGAAATAAAAAAAATATATAGTAAGGACAATTTTTAAAAGTGAATACGTCCAAAATAAGTACCAAAATGGCATAATTATTCTCTCATAATTGAAACAAAGATTATAGTTAGTAATTTTTCTCACCATGTCGTGGCAATTCGTGATACTCGACTCCCGGAAAAATTGAGTTATCTTCATGGTTGTGTTGCGGAATACACTTGGAGGCTCTGCAAGGTGGTGTCAAGTTGGCCATATTCGCGAGGAAGGCTGGTAGAGGAGGAGGGGGCATATGCAAGATGGAATCCGGCGGGGGTCCCAGGGACAGACATTCTGCCCCACACGACATCCTGAATATTAAAGAACTATTATTTTTAAATATCAGTTGTGGATTTTTCAGCAGTCTGAGTAGGCTTGAGCCTAGGGCTCGTTGTCACGTTCGGTAGAACACCTGCCGTGCGCATCGATGGGTCGTGGGTTCAAATCTCACTGGGTCGACATGTTTATAATTTTCTGTAACATATTTTCCACACGTCTGGTAACTTCGGGCATTGATCGGGTGGGAGGAATAAAAACTATTTTCATTTCTTCACTTCAGAAAATATAACAATCAATAATTATATGTTATAGTAGCCTTGTATTATAACATTTTTTTTTATAATTTTAGAACGAGAGTTAGTTTATGCAAAATGATCTAAATTATGAACCAATTAATATTAAATTAAACAAAATAAGACATTACCTACATAGTTTAACTCAATTTAAAAACTGTAAACGTAAGCTACGCGCCCTTAATTATTTAAGTAGGTACCTGAAAAACGGGAAGTCAGATTCTTACAAGTTATGTTACATTTTCTTCTTCTAAATAGTCGTATCGAGGCTGAACTTATTAAATTATTCTTATAAAAGTAAAATTACTCACATTTATTATATTTTATATTTTTTTCCACACAGCACCAGTACAATATAACTTATTTTGTAACAATTGTCCACTTTGTCCCAGGGATGAAAAGCGCATGCGTGTCCTAGTACTTTATAACTCGAAAATCATAGAAATACGACTTCCATTGCCGTCTCTTTGACCCGCATGTAATAATTCTGCTTTAGAAAAGGAGCATTGGATTTCCTGCACTGGTAGAGCGTATTCTATTCAAATGTAAAGTTTGTATTTCAGTAGGGGGTTAATTATTGATCCGCGCAAGCGCGGGAAGTGATTTGCGTCCCCTATATAGGGGTAAGTATGGATAATGGAGCAGGCGGAGCTAATTCATAGTTTTCTGTCTCTTTCATATTTAAATATACCCACAGTATTGTAGTTGAAAAGGAAATAAGTCCTCAGATGAAGTTTATTGTAAGTAAATGGGTATATTCTTATAAATGTGTATATATTGTTTATAATATGCTTGAGAGTAACCAGAATGGAGTGTAATCTTTAACAAAAGCTTTTATTAAAACTATGACATTGCGCTTCTGCATAAACTCAGTAATACTTATTTGCAGATTATTCTCCGACTCCGAAGATAGATATATCGCATTTGAATTTAAAATTATTGTTCCCTTCTTTCAAATAATCATAATTATTAACAACTTTCATCCTTCATAATTCGTCACGTACCTACATCTATACTAATATTATAAAGAGGAAAGATTTGTATTTTTGTATGTATTGAATAAACTTAAAAACTACTGGACCGATTTCAAAAATTCCTTCACCAATAGAAAGCTACAATCCCTGAGTAACATAGGCTATATTTATTACTAGAAAAAAATAGAGATCCTTAGAATTTCCTACTAAAACCAACCCAAGGTGTAAAAAAATTAGCCAAAAAATTATGTTCATCGCATGCGCTGCGAAAAGTATTGATGATAGAACAAAATAAAAATCTACAATATTATAGAACATATAAATATCTACAAAAAACTTCCCGAGACCATATGTCTAATTATTGTAGTTATGTTACTATAACTACTTTTTTACATTTTAAAAGTTGACAAAAATGCCGATCAAAATCAGATCATGTTATCCATACCTTTGTATTAATTCTTATACAAATAAATTATTTCATATTTAAGACTGTTTTAATACCTGTTGAATACTTTTTGAAATATTGAAATCGGACATTCCATTCAAAAGATATTACGAAATTAAAAATATCAATATAAACAAAAAATACACGCCGCGGCCGTCGCGCCGCCACGCAGCAATACAGCGAGGAGGACGATTTAACTCAAAAACTACTAAACCGATTTTAAAAATTCTTTCACCAATAGAAAGCTATATTATCATATTATATATTTTAGATATGATTTAAATGAGTTAAATATTCATTTAAATCAGCTATGAAATGTTAGTGAATTGAGACGCTGCAAGCGGCCAGTAAGAATAACAAAATTGATCACCAAATATTATCATATTGAGCAGCTCTAACTTTGGTTTCATATCCGTTATATATTACTTACTGAAATTTTGGGAAATTGTTAAAATATTTTCTATGGCAATAAGTGTGCGCTTTATTGCTTGCCTTGCCTTATTTAGTTGTTAAAAATTTACGAATAACACTACCTACCATAAACCTAATTAGTATACTGAATAAAAATTATAATATTAATTAATATGCTGCAATTGTACCTTTAAATCATTTTAATGAAATAATAAGATCAACCAAAGAGGTCAAAAACACTATCAATAATATTATTCTCACTGCATTCATCAAAATGCAATTCTCACACGCAATTGGTCACATGTGTCACGCAACTACATAGCACCGCACACCAACCGAATATTGCTAGTTTTTCAGTAAAATCGCGTATCAATTAAATAATATGTACGTATAGCGCAGTGAATTTTAAATTATAAGCTTAAATTTAACCATGAATTTAATATTCAGACCCTTAAGGCTTGTATACAAAACTGCGAATCGGTGTGATGCGAATTCGCTACGCAGAAGACTGCGACGCGAATTGCTGCAATGCGATTTCTTGCGACTAAATTGATGAGGGCAAAATCTTCTTTGTTTTTTTTTCCTAAGTATATCGATTAATCAATAACAGAAATTCGAAACTTGTTTTCCGATCCATGTCACTAATAGTACAGTCGTTGAAGATAGGGTTACCCGAACTCGACACCTTGCCGCACATAATCGCAAGTGCAGCAATTCGCGTCGCCGTTTTCTGCGTTGCGAATTCGCATCGCAGCTATTCACAGCTTTATGTACCTACAGGCCCATAACCATTATAGCCTGTAGATATTTTTTTCGTGTTAACGAATCGTTCAATCTTGCTTTTGATTAGCATTAATTCATTATTTATGACTATTTATTTTAGCCAACATATTGCAAAAAAATATTTGCTAAACCAAGTGCCTGCTTTTTACTACCGCCAAAAACATAGTTTGAAGTCGAAATTATATTTCTTGTTTACTTAATATTTAAATGGAGAATTATTTAATCACTTCTTTGTTTATGTTACCTATATAGCAACTTATTGGAAAGAGTGAAAAAAATAGCGGAAAAATTAAAGGCTTAAAGGTCTCGTTACCAGGCCATAAATTCTTTATTAAAATAAATAGCAGTCTATTCTTAGAGAATTGAAAAAAGTTTTCATTTATGAAAACACTGGCCAGCATTATGGTTATAATTTATTTTTAAATTTCGAAAACACATTTACAGGTAAAAATTGAAACGTTCTTAATCCAATTATCCCTCCATATTTTTTTCGAACTAATTTATCATTTCCCAAATCCCAATCATCATAGAAAATGGAGTTTTGTGTAAGAACTGAGAATTAAAAGTTTAATTTATCAATACAATTCAAAAACGGTTTGGCAATGCAATTTAAAAGCTAGGGAATATTTTGATTTCTAGTTATTTGTTAACTTTGATAGGGTATCTAGTTTTAGTTGCATTAATGATGCAGAATTGGTATGATTGCAAAAAATCCACTCTCTCACTCAGCGCTCAAAACTAAGGGCTTTCCACAGCACACTGATTAAATTTTTCGATCACCATTCTTAAAGACCTAATTTGGCGCCGTGAAATAAATAATTTAATTAGCTCAGATGGATAGTGTTAATCGCCGAAAGATAACACAGCGTTCGAGCGAGCTGTCTTAGGTTAGTATATTTTTGTAGTATTTTGTCATATTAAACGGTGTAGCTTTTAGTAAAAAGTCGGAATAGAGAAGACGTTTCGGTTTGTAGCGTGATTTCATAGTATTTCATAGTAGTCGATACCTAGGGATTTTGCGAATTCCCTGGTTCCTCATTATCCTACGGCATATTATCCTACTAGTATTATAAATGTGAAAGTTTGTGAGGATGTATGTATGTATGGTTGTTACTCTTTTACGTAAAAAGTACTGAACGGATTTTGTTGAAACTTTATTGTTTATACATCAGAATAACATATTATGCGTTATGATTTATAACGATATTTAATTAATTGGCCAAATTATAAAGATGAGTGTCAAGTAAGTCTGAAAAAATCCTGATATCTGAGAGCTTATTGGGCGTGCAAATGGCCGTTTAAACGGAATAAAATATGGAAGGATACGAGTGTATTGCAGTAAGTAGAAAAGGGCCAAAAACAGATAATAATAATTATTATTATCATATCTTAATAATAAAGATTATAATCAAAGTCTGTGCGAGCGAAGACGGGTAGAAGCTAGTATGTATATTATTTGAATTGAGCATTCATTGAAAATTATGATTTTTTAATTATTATATATCATAAATATTTATCAATATATTATTATTTAAAGTTTTTTTGTTTGTTTTTAAACATCTTCCACACATAACGTTTAAACAAACTTTTAGAATAAAAAGTAGTTCCAAAAAATAACTTAAGTTTTGAAACGTATATAAATTCGGTGTATACAAAACAATATGACCGAAAGACATATAATGAGATCATGAGTTGTCGCCAGCGATTTTTCCTAAGCGACTATGAGACCGGCAAATCCTCTAGTATTGCAAATGTTCATGGGCGGCGCGGCGGTGGTTACTTTCTATCAAAGGGGCCTAGCACGAACGACTATCGAGAAAGTGTTCGAATCGTCCATCTGTCAGTTGTATGAGAAATCATTTGAAATTTCATACAAATGACTGCTCAACGATATGAATATTTTTTCGCAAGTTGTTCGTGCTATGCCCTCAGCCGGCCTAGCATGACAACCACGACAAAATTTTGTCGACCGTTTTTTTGTGTTTTCATCGATTATCTCTTTATGTCTTCCGGGTCTAACGTGACACTTATACTTAAAACTTGACTTCTATTGTCAAAAGTAGAGATATTTGTCGATCGAGATATCTTGTCGATCAAAATTGTCGATGTTGAGATATCTTATATCTTAATTTGTATTCACTCGTCCGCGAGATATTTCGTGATGGTCATGCTAGGCGGGCAGGTAAGCCGCTTGCTCGTTTGCCTCTCTATACAATAAAAAAAGAAATGCTACACGAGACGAGAGGTGCTTCAGTGCTGCTACGAGTTAATTATACCGTAGCTTAGCCCGTAGCACTGCAATAGAAAATAATTACTTTTCTAACTAAATGTCATTAATGTGTTAGGAAAAACACAATATTATTTTGTTTGTTTGTATTCAGTCATAAAATATTAAATATATTTACTTTATATATTGATTATTAAATGAAGTTATCATTTTATGTACAGCCTGAACGATTATAAGGAAATTCTTTTCCAAATTTACTCCTACTCTTTTCTCATATTCGATTAAATCAATAACTCGAGACAATAATATTACTATACTACATAGTACATAGTATATTTAATAGAAAAGTAGTAGGATTGTTATTCTGACAAAATCTTCATTATAGTCAAACAAACTGCAAAACCCAATACACTACTAAATAATGTTTTAGTATTATACTAGTATGGAAGGATATAAGTACTTAGATATATTTCAAGTCTAATAGTATACAAAGTGTATACAAAATTTCAGATTAATCTATTGACAGGAAGAGGGTGAAATTTGAATTACTAAATTTGACCCAAGAATAAATAAAACAAACGGGGTGAGCTAAATAAAACCGTTTAAAAACGTATGAAAGATAAAAAATAAAAGCATTAATATTAGTCAAAATTATTAAAAGCTCGTCCATAGCGCATGTCGCGGTCGGTGCAAAACAAACATTATTATGAAAGCCATGACTATGACGTCAAAAAGATGGCTGCCCCATTGATAAAGTATTATGGAAGCTCGGACGAAACGCGCACGCTCAGTGATGAGTTATAGAATCATTGATAGATTGTGTTAAGAGCTATTTAGGGTCACAGATTCGACTTCGATTTAGAAAACTCGGACAACTCTAATTTAATAAAGATTTAAATGAAATATTTATATAGTGCTTTCAATTTAACGTACTTTGAAATAACCTTTGAAAAAAATATTATTATTAACCGAAGTCTCTCTCACACGCAATAGGTTATTTTTTGAGGTTCATTTATCCTCTTATTATTATTTACTCTTTTAAATACTCGTTTAAACGAATTCCGATGCACTGAATAAAAATCTTACTCTTCATTTAATTACTAAATTAAAATTAAAGTTTGATTTTTTTGAATTTTTGAATTATCTTTATTTACAAATAGTTTTAGAAGTTCTTGGGTGATAACACAATGGAGTGTTATCGAAATGTTTTGGCGAAAAATTAAATAAATGAAAATCGTATCGGAGATCGTGTCGTAAAACTACAGTGTAAAAATTTTATCGCGCTTTTCAGATTATGTATAGCAATAATATAGCCTGCTAAATCACAGACATTTTTAGACTTCAGTAATCCCAGTCTGAAGCGGACAGTGTATTCGCTCGGTGTGTTCAGCTTCATACACAGATTTCTTTGCTCCTTTCGGCCTATTGACAAACCTATGCTATACTCGTTATAATTCTTAATATTTTCATTAACATTACCGGTCGTCTCATCACCTAGTTGAAATTGGTAAGTTGTTTAAGCTAAACTTTGATCTACGTACTTACCTTTTAATTAAGTTTTTGATTTTGATTACGGTTAGGAGAGTTAGGTTGTGAAGAGGCTATTGTTCGACTTTTGTTATTTTTATGTTTTAGTAATGTACTATTACCCAAAATATGAGTATACGTATGTATATATACGAGGTAAAAAGAAATTGTTGCTTTTAGCAACAGTGTGAGAAAATCTACAGGTGGTTACAGTATTTCACTTTGCGTTTTAGTTATTGTACATGAATTCTTCATAACTCAATCAATTGAGTATTTCGAGTACATAACATTTAAAATTATTAAATTTTATTAGTTTATATTACACCGAGAATTTAATATTATTTAGTCGAATTTATTCAATCTTCATTTAGTAAAACGGTTATTCAAATAGCGAAATAATTACATAGATTATGTATTATAATAAAAGAGTAGGTCTATTTAAGAAACTCATAGATGTTAGATTATGGGTTCTGGTCCCTGTTTATAGAATAACTTTAATTTTAACAATCAAATAATATGAATATATCTGAGTACAGACGTTATTAATAAAAAAAAACATTTTAGTAATTGAAAATCATGTCACTAATTTAATCGTTTAACCCATTAGAGCACGCGTCATAGTATGTTGTTTATATTCAAATTGTAAGGAAAAAAATATTTTATTATTACTTCTAATAAAAATATCGTCATATTAATTTGCCAGCTACAATACTTCTATAGACTATACGCTTTTATTCATGACAGACAGGCATATGGCCGTGATTCTACATGATTTGAAATGAAGATACGATCTAGAAGGGGCACGTCTCTAGAAAAAACCTATATTTACCTTGCCCTTAAAATACTACAATTATATAAAGGTCCGGAAAGATCTAAACCGGCCGAGAGTTCCATTCCTTTGAAGTTTAAAGTAAAAATACGTACGGTTTTATTTAAAGCTACATTGTATTTACGTGTTTTAAAAGGAGAAACTACGAGTCTTAGCAAAAACCAATCCTAAAGCCTAAACCAAGGTTACAATTTTGAACATTTAAAAGTAGAAATATTTAAGGCAGGATTTTTAATTGGCCCTGGGGTATAGGTAATATAGAGTTAGAGTTTGTTCCTATGTTTGTAGAGGTAAGCTCTGGGACTACAAACCCTACTTGCAAAATGTATGAAAATACACTATTCGTGATTAATGTAGGTTATTATTTATAATATTTAGTTTCAATTTTGCATATTGTTGATGAGAAATATGCTGTTAGGCGACTCAGCACTCATTGACTTAAAGTGGATTTACGCAAAAATATGTATTACAACAATATTGGTCAAAACTTCTGTAAAGTTTAAATATTTTATACGGGACCCTCTATAAAGATTTGATCATTGCCTCGAGGGATTGCTACTTGGGTGTAGTAAAGCCATAGAGCAACACGGGCCACCGGCGAACCGGAGGGGAGTAGCCATAGCGTTCGTTACCGATACCAAATAATCTGTCATTTTTTGCGGGGGGAAACCTACGCTATGTGTGCGTACTCAAGTTCGCACACACACGCAATCGTCTGTCACTACGAAACTCACACCGTGACAATTAAAAAATACACTAACAATTTCACACACACATTTAAACATTCCGTGTCATAACAGTATAATTAAATGGCGCAACTACACTGACAAGTCCTTTTAGCCGTAGTTGCAACAACTGTCGATACGCAGTATCGATAATTTCAAGAACTGGGTTTGGAAAATTAGTTTTATAAGTTCGACTTAATTTATTTATTTTAAAGATGGAGTTAATTTATTACGTAATACAAATGAACTTGTCGGGTAATGCGCACGTAGCAGGTCACGGAGAGTGGACCATGAGTTGGTACATAATAAAATCTTAGAAATAATTTGAAAAACGATAACGTAATTATATAATTAAGCTATATAAATATATAAACACATATTATGTTAAAATCGGCAAGACGGGCTTTTGGGCTTGTATGGTAGTCCCGCCACTGAGTAAAAGTAAGGTTATGTTACAATCAATAACTGACATATATATCATAAATCTGTGATCAATGATATTTGTAGTTGTCAAATCGTAACAATTCCTAAATGACGACAATTGGAAAAGCACTCAGACTCAAAACGTAGAAAACATGAAACGAATTAGCACAGAGTAAACAACTGTCATGCGGCATGCCAACGACAGACTAAAATAAAAGATCGATTTTAATCGATAATCATGCATATTCATTTTCTTTAATTAATAATTTATATTTTATTTAATAACATAACTGTAATTATATGCAATATATTGTATTTAAAGTGCATTTAATTACTTTTGAGTTAATTACCTTGTCCAAAGGTTTTTTTTTGTGATTGTGTAATCGATTCAATTAATCGAGAATCTCAGGAAAACTATATTTCTCCTCTCCCAGATTGAGAATTGAGTTGATTTTTTATATGATAAGATTAAAAATATGTCATTTTTTAGATCATATCGCAATTATTAAAGGGCCCATAATTTTCCATATCCTTTGGATTTTTAGGAAATAAAAAAAACATTATGGTTGAAGTTTACATTAATTAAGTGATTTTAATAAATGTGCTAACGCGCGTAAGTATTATATTATATTTTAACAATGTATATTATCACAATATAATATTTGAATCAGAAAATTTAATCTAAAAACTGTCTCTGTATAGAAGACTCCTTTGCCATTTTTTTTCGATAACTTAAAACAATCCGACAACAACACTATTGCTCGGTGACAGCGACTTCTCGGAAATAAACTCGGATCAGTCGCTCGACAGATCCGTGTATTGTATGAGGGCTCATACAATACGCGGATCTGTCGAGCGACTGTGTTGGTAAAAAAATCCGAAACAACACGACCGATAATATTGTAATATTTTAAGTTTTAAAGAAGTAAATAGTAATAATATGATTAAAAAATACCTACATATGAAAGGTAACGCTATCTTTTTGTAAATTTGACGTGGCAGATATTTTTTGGCAACAAGAAACACAAACAATTCGGCATTTTTTTAGGAGGTCGATTCAGTCGCGCATCTGGATTTAGTCTAGTGAAAAGTGCGGCTACAACTAGTTTTATTGTACGCATAGGACCATTTGGACTTGTACTTTGACAGAGGGGAACGCCTGCGTATGGCTACTCCCCTCCGGTTCACCGGTGGCCCGTGTTGCTCTATGAGTAAAGCTGATAGATTTAAATTATATACATAACTACTTACGTATCCTTTAGGTATTCATTTGGAAATTATGTACATATATTTTATCATTCATAATGCACCGTTAATACAGATTCAATAGATCTGGTGGTGGGATTACAATAGACTTTCCGAAATAGCTGGGCTCATGAAAGTTATCATTTACTCAGTTATCACGTGTAATGTATGAAAAGCTGCATTGCAATCACGTGGGATGTGTCATGTGCAGAAGACAGATTTATTGATTATTCAAGATTGTAACCATGTTTGCTGTTACATAAATATCGAGTATGCATATTTTATAAGATTAGCTAGGTTTTTCTTTCTTCCCAACATTAGGGCTCAAAATAACCTATATTTTTACACAATTTTAAATACCGAATATTGGTTTTTATAAGTAAAAATAAAAAATAAAAAAATATTTAAATAAAATACTGTATACCGGATTAAAACGCGATTTATTATTTATATTGTTTAAATTATTTATCCCGACGTTTCGGATGCTTTACAGCAACCGTGGTCGCGGGGAGACAGAAAGATGACAGTTGTCTGATATTTGAAATGTCACAAAGTTGCCATATTTAATTCAATTAAATTAAAAAATAATCTATTAATTTAGATAACACAATGTTCATCTATGAACGTCAATAAAAAATAATACATATTAAATGCTTCTAATTTTACATTTACTACCAGTTCACAAATCAAGGGCGTAGAGCGGACGAGAAGAACTGGCAAGAAACTCGCCGCCACTCTTTATATCGGTATACAGTTTTTTATTTAAAATTTAAATGTGTGATACTCGCGTTAATAAAAGACAATATTAATAAAAATATTGTTTATTCATTATCAAAAAACATCAATGAAAAGATAAGATTTGAGCACCCTTTTAAGTACATGATAAATACATGTGTCAGGATGCCAACTCTTCCATACCAAAAGAAAAAACTAGATTACAATAAAACTTAAGTTAGGTTTTTTTTACAATTTTGATTTTAAATTAAAGTATAAACATTCATCAAATATTAGAGCTTGTTATATACCTAAGCTGTAAGACGAAACACCCCGAGGTTGTTTTCTCAAAGTTTAGATAAGTTTTCTTCAGACATACATATATGAATAATAATAATTAATTAAATTGCCTCTACGTATTAATAATCAAGGTTTTACATTTTGACTAAGCATATGTTCTGTCCCCTATCGTTCAATACCCGAAGTTACCAGACTTGGGGAAGACATGCTAACAGAAAATTATAAATATGTCGTGCCGGTGGGATTCGAACCCACGACCCATCGATGCGGCCGGCAGGTGTTCTACCGAAAGCGCCAACGAGGCCGAAAAAAAAAACTATTTATAAACACAAACAACAAAACGGCCAACTGCAGATCATTGACTTTACTTTGTGTTTTTGGTTGGTGACAACCCTTCAAGTCCGATTGCTCTTGACTCGTTTTTTATGTCCCTGTTAAGATACGGATGTTTTTATTATATTAAATACTTCGGTCCATATTTTTTATTCATCGTGATAGCGTGATATTCTTAAATTTTAATTTAATGTTTTTTGATAATGTATATTGTAATAACTAATAAGGATAGGAGGGTTTGCGCTTGTTCAGTTTTAGTAAGAATAAGGATTATATTTCGGGGAGGCAGCATAAAGAAAAGTAATATACATAATATATTAGTCTTACATGAGACCTAAATATTTCAATTTGTATCTCGAATTTCCAAAAAATGTGATATTCCCTAAATGTATCGCCTGTTGACAGTGACACATGAGTGAGGCCGTTTCGAGTCTCACAAAGTGTCAATGATTGATGTGAGTACAGTATTCACGCTAGCAAAGAAATTCATTACTCAAATAATCTGTGGCGTAGCTAGGTAGAGAAGAGCCCCGATGGATAGCTGACGTACCTTCTTGTGAGCTGCCGGCCTAGCATGACCGCCACGAGATATGTCGCGGACGAGAGAAGACAAACTAAGATGTAGGATATCTGGATATATTATATCTCGACATCGACAATTTTGATAGAAAAGACATCTCGATCGACAAATATATCTATTTTTGATATTAAAAGTCGTGTTTTAAGTGTAATTGTCATGTTAAACCCGGAAGAAATAAAGCGATAATCGATTAAAACACGAGAAAACGGTCGACAAAATTTTGTCGCGGTTGTAGTGCTAGGCCGACAGGCTTGTAGTTTTCTAGGTACGAGAACTCTGATATATTGCCTTGTGATAGCTACGCTACTGCAAATAATACTATGTCATATAACCCTACCTTCATTATCAACTTCGAAAGAATATAATTTTTGCCGTATCAAGAACGGTCGGGTTTTATTAAATGTTTAGCATACTCCCTTGCCGTGGGTATACCATATTTTTTTAAAGATTTGCCTTAATTTGGCTCACCTGATGGTAAGAACTCACCTGTGACCAAGAAGTGGTTGTGTAAGCAGAAGGCTTTAGGAATGAGTAGGTACCCTCCCATTTCCCAAGTCATTTCGGAAAAGCCGCCGGGGACAATTTCGATACAAACTAATTAAATCTACTTAGTGTTAGATACACAGTACCTAGATATGATAAAATTTGTCTTTTACTAAAAGCCAACAGACATCAGTGGTAGGAGATATTCTCCCCAATTAAAACTTTGGCCCTATTTTATACTTTGAGTTTCGGAGCGAACATAAAGGATTTAACAGTATTATCATTTGTTAACGTACTAATTACCTACTTATGTGTTTCGTTTCGGAAAGGAAACTTTAAATGATTAAAATGATAAGACAAAGCTTTAATAGATGGTAAAATAGTTGTAATATTCAGCAATATCAAAAATCGGTGCTTTTCTTATTAATTTCTTATAACCGAATATAATTATTAATACTATAATATGTACATATAATAAATATATTATATGATTAAAAAATAATTTTCCAACAAAAAATATATATAATAATTAAGTACATCAATACGACAAAATAAATACTAGTAAAAACCGGTGATATACATAGGTAGCTATTCTATTAGTATTATCCATTATGTAGTTCAGGGTATATTAAGTTCTGAATAAACGTCATGTTGAAAAAAGTAATTATTTTTGCTATATCCGTTGCGTGCTTGAATAATTAAAGAATACCTATTTAAATGTTTGATGCAATCTTCAAGCATTAATAGCATTGTATTTGCCTTAGATACCTAGAGTTTCTCATAGCGGCTCCTCGTGGGCAAAAAGTTCGATAAAGGATATTTTTTATAGCCCACTTTAAATGACATTTTATCCTTATAATATTATCTATAACGAAATATGTGGTATTTATATAATCGATGAGACTGGTGAGGTCAAGGGCAACTCTCAACTTTGCTCTTGATACAAGTTTTGAACTCGATGGTAAAGTGATAATCACTTTGAAATGTCATATTTGTTTTATGATAGACAGGCGTTTGTTCACCATCCCACCTGGTAAGTGGTGTTGAGATCTAAAGTGAAGTACGCCGAAAAAAAAAAATATTTTTATATAAAAATGGGGTTTTTATGTGTGATATATAATACCAATCTGTGAAGATTGGTATTATATATCAATTCACGTGAACCCAAAGACTTAAATATTAATAAAAACCTTTTAGTTCGTATCTCATAACTTGTTTGATAATTATAATAACCAAATATCACTTATCTCGCAAGTCCCTCCAGTTGAAATAACGCTCTTTGGCTTATGACGGCAGAACAGCACTCTTCAAATTACAAGTATCGTTTACTAAATATTTGGATACTAATAAAGGTCGCATAAAATAAGGAAAACATAATTTATTTATATTTATTGCCATGCATAAAATGTGTTTAAAGTTGAAGGCGACACAAGCTGACCCTCGCAACAGATGCCTCGGGGCTTGATGGTCCTCCAACAAAGTACAATATAGGCCATGAATCTACTCCAATATTTGTTCAAACACTTATACCGTAAAGCTTATTACTTTTGCAGCAGGCAGGCTGTTGATGTTTAATTTATTATGGACTCTCGACCTTTGACCCGAAATTTTCACGTAACTATTTCAAAATAAAATATGATTCTTCCAAGCGTTTAGAATTTTTAACGTGGCTCTTGCACCTTATGAGCTATTTATGTCAGCACGTTTGATGCGATAATCGCACGTTCGATTCCCCGTGTTTTTCTGGTTCTTTCGCATTTTTTAAAATATTTATGTCACAATAAAGCAAAGTCAACTATTCTATTCTATTCAAGTCCGACCTCCAGTGGGCACATAAAATAAACTTAATATACATATGTTTTTTTTTAATAATAAAATAACGTTAAACTGAAAAGGTGAATTTTATAATAGGCGTGGCAAGTAAAAAAAAAGAGAGCTTATTTCCCTAGTTCCCTACTTATTAAAGTAAAAATAGAACAAACAAAATATTCTCATCTCGGCGCGAACAACGCTGAAGTAGTGCTCTTGGAAGGAAAATTATCAACTTAAGTTCTCAGGGAAACTTTAGATGTGAAGTGCTTAAAATAATAGCATGATTTTTGCATTTATTCTTGAAAACTTATTTCAAATTTATACCGTTAAAGTGTGAACATTTATCAGGTTAGCGTCATAAGCAGTCTTATAGTTCTTATGCCAATGATTCTAGCGCAATAAATGATTATGTATTTCAGTAAAATAATTATAGGAAAAGTTTTAAACGGCAAACTGGTTTTCTCGACTAATTGGATGTTTGAATGAGGTTGGTTATTTTAGGAGCGTATTTTATAAATCTACCCGTACTTACGTATATATATATTTATGAAACATCATATTCTTTTGAAAAATAAAAATATCGAAAAATAAGTTAGAATTATTATGAAGAGAAATAATCATAACGATTTTATAACAACCATAATTACTACCTAAGTACCTACTTAATCCATAAATGAATAAAAAAATGAAAAATATAAATTGTTTCTCATTAAATTGTTTGGTTGCGCTTACTGTGGGCTTATTTGATCACGTTCTATTCTACCCGTGTTTTGCGGTTTTCTGCGCCGTAGTCGGAATTGATAGTGAACAGGATGAGCCGGTAATCCGAGCAAACTTAATAGCAGATTAACGTGTACATTATCCCGATACGTGCTCTATCTGTTGTTCAATTGTAGGATCGACTATTCCTTTTATTGGAGTGGAGTGAGCGACTCAAAAGGCATCTGTGTAGAACTCAGCAATCGCTTGGTCGAATTGATTTTTTTTTGTGTTCTTATAAACTTTAACATAATGAGGTTTTGCTCAATCGTTTTTTGATAACAGATTTTTTTTTTAAAAACACACAATTTTGATAATTTTAACTTCACCTCAAAATGCCGAATGCGAAGTGTTATAGCTAGAACTGCGGCCACCCATTATTAAATATTATTATTATTCTGTTTAATCTTTGAAATCCATGTGTAGAGCTATACCAGAGTTCACGCTAGCGGCGTACGGTGGGCTGAAAATAGTGGGTTACAAAGACAGAGCTCTTATAAGTATTTTAAACATATATTTTCTTGTTGTGAACCAATACAGAACCTTAACAAGAGCCCTTACTTTATCATATTTATGGACCTTTTTATAGTATAAGGGGCAAACGGGCAGGTGGCTCACCTGACAGTAAGTGATCACAGCCTCCCATAGACACCTGCAACACCAGAAGGCTTGCAGGTGCATTTGTATGGAGAAAAACATGAAATCTATATTTGTCGGCTCCCGTGCAAGTGCGCGTTATTTTGTCTCGTAAGATTAATGTACTTATTTTTTACTATCTTCACACACCGGGTACGCGATCGACTGCAGGTGAAAAAATATTATTATTTCGCATTTTCATCTCAATATTTAAAATTAGATACTATAAATAGTATTTCGACACTCATTGTTAGTGTCAATTATTATTATAAGGCTAATATACACGGATAAAATATCTTAAAACATACTCAAACTTATAGTACCTACTACACAATTTCTGATAAGTTGCCCTAATATTGATTTAATTTTTGAACTTATAATATGGCTAATGACTGGCCTAATTGCTGTGAATGATTTTGTTTAGTCGTGCTGACACGCAATAGGTTCATTTAAAAGCAATATTAGTCATAAGAAACAAGAAAAAACATTACCAGTTTACAAAAGGCTTACTTTAACAATGTCCGCTTTGAATCTAAATCATAACTTAAAACTTACTTTAAATAAAATACTGTATACCGGATTAAAACGCGATTTATTATTTATATTGTTTAAATTATTTATCCCGACGTTTCGGATGCTTTTCAGCAACCGTGGTCGCGGGGAGACAGGCTTAAAACTTACTCCTTCGTTGCCCTGGTTCGATTAGGCTCATCAAAGCTCAAAGCTCACGAGATGACGCTATTTCATCAATTCCGGAAAGCGATTGAGTCTTTTTGATAGCCCTTAAAATATGTCACAGGAATTTTATTCTAGAAATGGTTAAATTAATTTGAAGTCTCTTTCAGAACACGGGTGGTTTTCGAGTTTTAATTACGCTGTACGCGTTGTACAAGCGTTGACAGCCTCCGTTGGCTGCTTTGACGTAGCATCATAATCATGCAGGTCTTATATTGCATGTTTTCCCAAGCAAATTTACATACGCATCGTGCCTTTCCATGTAAATAAAGTTTAAAATGTCGACATATTCAATTTATCAAGCATCCTACCATAATATGTGTAATGGGCTTTTAGTATATTAGTATAAATTAAATGCGCTTCGCTTTATATATGTAGGTAGGTAATA
Organism: Anthocharis cardamines; assembly: GCA_905404175.1. NCBI lineage: Eukaryota > Metazoa > Arthropoda > Insecta > Lepidoptera > Pieridae > Anthocharis > Anthocharis cardamines. Next base: position 6,379,760 of record FR989961.1, read on the forward strand.
TCTAGTTGAGAGCGTTTCCAATTCAATTAAAACACTCGGTATTCACCGATGATTTAAAGAGCTTATATCTATATGGTATTGAATTTACGAAGTAATGGAAACCCCAGCTTGATTGACTATCGAAGTAATTGAATTTTCAATAGCAGCATCGTTGTTTTTGCTGTGAATTGCGTATTTACCTAATTGGTATCTATAAATACTTCTATACGTATATTTATATAATAGTATATAGGTAATATTTATATATTTATAACCAATGTCTATTTATATAAATATTTGTTACTACACCTAATATTTACGATACAGGTGATCTTTCATTCTTACAATTATAAAGATTCCATTCTGTCTCAGATAAAACGCACACATAACGTGAAATAGTAAAAAAGCAGTTCTAAAGTTGAATGTTGTTTTTCCTCTATATAAGACTGTATTTCTTGTAGACATCTGGCATGATGACCTAGATGTTTACCGAATAACGAATTGTATGAAGTTGATATTTAGGTTTGGGTGAACGCTGACAAAGATGAACAAAGGCTCTGTTTGATGTCGTTGCAATTTAATCACACAAAGTATCGTGTATTCTGCATTCTACTATACATAATATATCTGCAACTATCACAAACATGTTATGTATGACTAGACTTGTGTTTTGTTTTATCTATTTTCTTTTTGTTACATTATAATTTAGCATAAACAAGGAGATAGAGAAAGGAAGGGTTTCTTCCTTCTAAGGATAGGATCCTTTTTAGGATCTTCGAGGAGTTGAGACTGACTGGCATTAATAACCCAGTGGTTTATATCGAGAAGTTGTATTTATGTTAATAACGAATAACAACGAACGAAATTTATTTTAAAATTATTTTTCTGCATATATTTTTCCCTGATATTTTTCCGATATTTTAATAGTTATTCTGTTATTTGGGACATAGACGAATCCAACAAACAATATACCAGGATGAATCAAAAAGTTCTTAGAAGTGCATATATATGAAACCTTTTTGGATCAAGTTCGATATTCAAATTAAAGAGTGTCTATCACACTATATTTATGCAGACTGTCACTTGTTTTTGTCAGTTCGTTCGCATGTAATAAAATTTTTTGTGCAACGAGTTGCTAAAAAGTCAAAATTATGGATAAAAGTGAGTTACGTGCGGTGATAAAATATCTCAGTTTGAAAAAAATGTCTACGAAGGAAATTTTTTTGGACATTCAGCAGACATTAGGGGGTGATGCTGTACCCTATTCTACGGTTGCGTACTGGGTGGCTGAATTTAAAAGAGGTAGATCAAGCTGTAAAGATGACCCGCGTTCTGGGCGGCCTTCAACCTCCGTTACAGAAGAAAATGTCAAAAAGGTTGAGAATCTGGTTTTGGAAGACAGAAGAATGACTATAAAACATATAGCTGAGATCCTAAAGATATCTTTTGGTAGCGTTCAATCCATTTTAATTGATTCACTGGGGTTCAAAAAAGTGTCTGCAAGATGGGTGCCACGAATGTTAACCGACGAAAACAAAAAGCGACGTTTGGAAATTTCCAAGCGTAATCTCGAAATGTTCCAGCGTGATTCGGATAATTTTTGCCGTCGTCTTGTCACCATGGATGAAACGTGGGTCCACCATTTTGATCCTGAAACTAAAAGACAAAGCATGTCTTGGAAACGACCATCCTCTCCATCCATCAAGAAATTTCGAGTTGCTCCTACCGCTGGCAAAGTTATGGCCTCTGTGTTCTGGGATAGTGAAGGAATCCTTTTTATTGATTACATGCGAAAAGGCCAGACGATTACTGGACCCTATTATGCAAATTTAATCCCGAAAGTGCGTGAAGCGATTAAAGAAAAACGTCGTGGAAAACTGTCGTTGGGCGTGTTGTTCCTTCAAGATAACGCTCCTGCTCATCGATCGGAAGTTGCGCTCAACGCAATCCGCTGTGCTGGCTTCAATCTCCTTGACCACCCACCATATTCTCCGGACTTAGCCCCAAGTGATTTTCACTTATTTCAAAAATTAAAAGAGGAAATTCGTGGAACAAAATTTCACGATAATGACGCGGTTATAGCTGCCGTAGAGGACTTTTTCGAGAGTCAAGAAAATAATTTTATTCACAAGGAATAAGGAAGTTAGAAACGCGTTATTCTAAATGCATTGCATTGGAGGGAGATTATGTAGAAAAATAAAATATTATTATTTAAATCTTTGCATTTTTTAATATTGATTCCAAGAATTTTTTGATTCACCCTCGTATTATTAAAATCGGTGTTCTTGAGTTATAAATGGTGTAATTAAAACAACTTTGCTTTATATAGATAAATAATCTAATATTATGATAAAATATTCTATTTTTAATGACGTTTGTATGCAGATGCTCCAGATTTACCCCGATTCGTAAACCATGAGACTAGTGATGCCCGGCTGCGTGTCCCACGTGAGGAGTGTGCCCTCTCTTCGCGTTCTGGTACTTATCACCGCAATGGCGCTGTATTTATCTATGGGTAAGTTCTGGGAAATCCCAGAGAATATAAAATTTATATTGTAATTTAAATTGAATGTGAATGGGACTCTATCTACTAATTATCATTATAATTACTTTAAGTCATTTAAATAAAAAAAATGCGTATTTTTTGTTAGTGGATCAGCTTGACGCTCACTTGATGATAGAATACCTCGACGCTGTCAGAGGACAGCAATGATGAACGACGATGCGATTTTATTTTTAATTCGAGCATTTGGTAATAGCCTAAAACGCGCAACATTTCAACGGTGTTCCTAGCTTGTTATACGGACGGAATTTCGATATTTTCGCACCCGTTTATATGATCAAGTTTCCTGACGTGTCTGAATATGTCAGCTGTAAGTTATACCTACATACATGTCGGACCCAACTGGAATTGAAATGGCGTTTAAGTATCGTTAGTTATGTATACCACCTATATGTACCAACGAGACTGTAAAAATTCAAAAAGGGATCGAGGAATATAAAGAACGAATTTATTATAATGGGGTTCGCTTTGGGTCATCATTTTCAATTCGATATTTCTAAAATGTAATTTTTCTAATGTTGCCAATTATTTTCAGGTGCAACAGTGTTTCAAGCTATCGAAGAGCCTATGGAGAAAGCAAGGGACGAGCGTATTCAAAAAGCGAAAATTAACTTTCTCAACGATAACCCATGTATTTCCGGTAAGTATTAATAATTTAAAAAAAAACTTATAAAGGTTAAAAAAATATATATTATTGACTATGTATAAATGACATTTCATGAATTTAATCTACGAATTGGCATAGATTTAGAACGTAAAGTACTTATATAATACCATTGAATCATAAGATATAATATGAATTATCAATTCTGTAACGGACGTTCTGTATATACCTATGTATGTATATTTATTCCGTTACTGTTAGACGAAACTGAATTGTATTGATATAGCAATGTTTATACAAATATATATCCTGGATTATACCTACCTTCTATAGAAAAAAAACGGTAAGAATAGTTGGTTAATTTTATTATTCACGATATTAACATAATATATTTATACAAGTTATGCGTCGACTTTACACATAGTTACTTTAATATGTAAATATTATGTTAATTGTCAACAAAAGCAACACGTGCTAATTGTTTATTCTTGATAAAATTAATGATGTAAATTCTCAAAGTAAAAAAAATAACTTACCATGAATACTATACTTATCTATAATTTTATGCCCCAGTTTCTAGAAAGTTCAAAGATAAAAGCATATAATAATTATAATAAGCATCATTATACATATTTGAGTTCAGACTGTTGTATTTTGAATATTTGACGTGACATTAAATTATGATCAACATTGATCGGATTATTCGGTGATGAAGTAATTGCATCTTTTGAGGGAGTAGAAAGGAACAATAACAGTATCCTAAAACTGAGTTTTTTTTTTAATGAACTGTATTAAAATAATGTCATAAAATACGATAATTAAGTTATTTTTAAGTTAAATACTTCAGAAAAAAAGATGTTCAACGAGTTCACATCTAGTGCAGTTAGATGCGCGCGCGCATTCAATGCATGATGCGTCCCTCACTTTTAGTTACTATCGACCTCAAGTAAACGTATCACCGCTGACCGCATCAGTAGTTAAACGGACGCGGTATAAACCGGACATCAATCTCTTTGTGCGTTTATTTAATACATATATTTAAATATTCAGTTATTCTAAAATGTATCAAGATGACACCTAAAGTGATTCGTGTAACGTATAAAGCTAGCGCGTTATTCTTCGAATCGAATCATCCCAAAAGATTCTTCAAATACAGTTGACCGTAGTTTCAGCCTTTACGAGGCTTTCTCTAGTAACGGACATTAGCAAAAGTATACGTTGACGTGTCTTTAATCATTAAAAATAATATTTCGTTATAATTAACTATACTTTACTTTGGAAATTTCGATTGACTTTGATTGGACAATTTGTGATTCGACTTAGTTGCGGTTGCAATATAGGAGCGATATCAAGAAAATGGAGAAATATAAAAGAATTCACTCTTATGGTAGCATGAGCTCCAACAGAAGTGATGACGACATGACAGTACACAGCCAAGTATACCCCTATCACAAAAAGATGATCGTGAAAAGAGAGATTCTGTACGAAGAAGAGAATCCACCGTTCCAACCATTATTCGCTACAACGAAAATTTTCGGGAAAGCGAGGTTCGCGTGTCTGTTGATGATTTATATAGTTTTCTACGCGACATATCTCTTGTCTGGAGCTCTGGTATTCTCAGCATTGGAGACGCCGATAGAGAACGAGATAAGGTTGGAAGTCATCCGCGCCAAGCAAGATTTTATGATCAAAAATCCAACTGTTCTGGGTAAGACCTAACATTTAATAATCTACTACAACTAACATACCTTTAAAATATACCTTCTAGGAGAAATAAATCTCCTTCATTCCGTTTAGGGAAGAACCCAGGAAGAATCAAATACGTTTTTATTAATACTATGTAAATTATTGGAAAAGTTATTTGTTAAGTAGATATATAATTTTAATAAGTTGACTATCGGCACTGGTTATTGCCTACCATACCTAGTACTACTAGGTAGGGATACGCAAAAAGTATCGATACCTCAGGGTATCGATACTTTTGTTTCGATACCAAGTACTTTTGGAATCGATACTTTTGTTCCGATACTTTTGAGGTATCGATACTTTCTCAAAGTATCGATACTTTCTCAAGTATGTAGATACTTTCTGAAAGTATTGATATTTTTCTCCCCATTTCTGATAAAGAAAAGGAAAAAAAAATAATAGATTTTTGAAACAAAATATTTGTCACATCACTACTAAATCTAAGAGATGATTCGGGGATTAGTATTTAGTGACCTTGACTGCTAAGCCGGAGGTTGTGGGTTCGATTCCCACCCATGACAAATATTGTGTGATCTGTACGGTAATTTGGTCTGAATTTGGGTATAATTTATGTATAATATGGATGTTTTAAAAAATATATAGGTATGTTATATGTTTATATTATATTATTAAAACTCCATAAAGTTTTTATAAATGTATTAAAAAGTACTCGATACCTCGAGGTATCGATACTTTTGTTTCGATACTTTGTTGGTATCGATACTTTTGATACGATACTGGTATCGAGTAAAGTATCGATACTTTTGAAATTTTGCGTATCCCTACTACTAGGTATGTCGTGTGATCGTATTGGCTGAAGTAAATACCCGTTGGAAGGTCTTACTTATAACTATGTGGAAGTAAATTAGGATTTCTATAGCCTAAATCATAAGCTCGGTTGATACTTGCTATGGGACTTACTACATTAAACTTTGAGTCATGATCAAAGGTCAGATAACAAGTTATGGCCAGATAAATGAAGAATCAAGAAGAATATTTTTGTACATCAGTCAAAATTCAGAACAAATCAAATTCTAACTGATACTGTTATTTTGATAAACTTGACAAGGTATCACTAATTATTATTAAGTCAGTCATGTCGCAATGAAACCACGCCTCAGCTATTGACTATTAAACATACATTACTATGTAATTAGTCTACACTGGTTTTTGCCATGAATTCAAAACGAGTTTATCTTAACTAACGTACAATTGTACCTACTTAACTACTAACAACATAATATATTGTGGTATCTGATAATAACAGGAGCGCCTAAATCATAATAATAAATATAGGTATGTTGTAGTAAATAAACTCGTTAAATAATATTTTAGGATGCAGTATTTGAAAATGCCAACTTATCATACAACTTATTGATCTACAAACTTGATAACAAATACCTACAACTGATAACATCGTATTTCGTAATAATATTACTATGAGTATTTATGAGTCCAATCTTAAAAATAAATCTCGGACAAGGAAAACGTCCTATTTTGTAATAATTAAGGCGTTCGAGGTCTTATTTAAAAAATATTTCTTACCAGTATAAGTAGGTAGACATTGAATTTTATAAGAGAAAAAGGAGTTCAATATTCATAATAAACGATAAGCTATCTGATCAAACGAATTAAGTATCTTAGACATTTAAATTTTATTCAGTTTTATTTTAATGTAGAGGAATTTATATCTGAGATATAGCAGATTACATTATATAAATTATAATGGCCGATTAATTATTTATTCTATCTTATTTAACCTCCCACTGGTATTTTTAGATTGCTGTTGTTAAAAGATCGTCTAATCACACCTAACGCCAAGGTAATCTTATATAACCAACCGGTTTAGTAGGTCTATTTTTTATGGATAGACGAAATTTAAACCAACAGTCGTTGCCATAAAGAAAAAAATAATGAATACCGGTTGGGAACACTGAATTACCATAGCATTAAATTGTATTATTTTCAAAATGCGTAGGTACCTACAGGTAGGGACTAGCTATAGCTACCTATAGGTAGGATTAAGACGTAATCAAAATATAAAAAAAAGAATCACAATAATAAGTTAAAGAATGGAATAACTTTCAGAAAATTGAGTTTGGAAGTCAGGTGTGTCGAAATCAGAGACCCTTGTCAAAACGTTATTATTCGATAGAGTGCTTTCCAATGGAAATAAATGGACGATTTCTTTTGAAATTGTTTTTATTCTATTTAATATTTGATCGTGGAAGCTACACAGTGTAGGTATGTCTTGTACAGCTGAAAAGGTAAGATATTATATGGAATCAAATGTTTATTATTTTAATTACCTAATTATTAATTATATGTATAAGAAACAACTTAAAATTATATTTTCTAGCCACGAGCACAACAAAACAGTTCCTGTACTTTTATCTACCTAAATGTAAAAACTTTATGGAGAACAAAAAAAAGATTTATGAATTTATGATCTATGGTAATGATAATTTTAAGGATCTTACTAATATTTTAAACTGAAAAAATGGAACATTTGTTACTCAAACAAGTTTGAACACCTTAAAGGATTTATATAAATTAACGTGTTGGAAACTATTTCGGTCAGACAGGACACAAAAGACTGATCTCATATTTGTTCAAAAAGTCATAAAACGACCATTGAAACGGCCATAGAAATTGTCTATATGCTCCGCTTGTGAATTCATTTCTTAAAATCTAAAATGCTAAATTATCAAAATGCATAAATTATCAAAATAAAGTAAAAACGTAAAGCCCTTAACACTTATATTGGAAGCGAAGCTGCATAAACATCGGGTCAGGGATTTTTGCCGTGTAAAACAGAATTTAATATAAGGTAGGTAATATTCTCGACAATCTGCACCGCTTGATATTGTATCCAGTTTAACCTCTTACTATCTTGACACAATAAAAGTTATTATAGTGAGTTAAACTGGACCACTGACCCCTTACATTTATACGTTACCCGCTCTATAGATCCAACTCCTCAATGACAAACTAGTTAACAATCATATAAAATTCATAAGCATTAAGCATTCTATTGAATGCCTTGGTACCTGGTACACTTGGTGTACATTTTTAATTTTAGTAAATACAGTTTGGCATCATAGTATATTGTCGTATTTAGCGAATATAAAATTGATAGTTTGCGGCTGAAGACGCCTTCCATGGAACGCTCGTCTCGTGACAGTCCACGTAGCAATAGGTCGCAATACGCATATTATATTGGATAACTAGCTGGCCTACGACTTCGTTCGTACGTAATTCTTCACAAAAAGACAGACAAAAATGTTTAAAATGAATTTCATTTATTCTGTTGCCCTTCTTTTATCGTCCCTCTCAATCATTATTCAGATTCTATTCAGATCAATAGTTATAATTTCATCATCTCATGCCACTTGTATCAAAATTATGACATCATATAATAATATATTATTATCAATAACATAGCTTCGTCAGATTGTGTCGTAGCTCATAACAGTGCAAGTGGGGCGGTCTTGTTGAGGTCATAACGAGATATAAATTAAATACAAACATACATAATATTATGAGATGATGTCCTCTACTATACAAACAAGTTTGGGATATCAACCACGACATTCTTATTTTAACCAAAATCAAGGAAACTGGTTTCACACTTTCTAAATGTATTGACCGCCATATTGAGAGAGAGGTCTTTGATGCAATATATATTTTTACTGCGTATTAAGCAAACAATTCAGGATAAATAATTGAAAATGATTAAAACACGTGGTTATTCGAACGCTTACAACAGCCGTCAGCAATGCCTATAAAAAGTAACTCCCAAAAATCGAGTTAAAACCGATTATAATTTTAAATTTTAATATCTAACAATAAAGATTACCGTACGTAAGTAACCTCCTTAAACATCCGCTGCTAATTATTTTGAGGGTTAATACTTTGGAAAACAAAATTATTTTGATCTACATAGTTGTGGCGAAACAATAAGGTTAAGTACCTTCATTCTAAGTACTACTCGTAAGTAGACATTTTTTTATGCTATTACCAAGAAACTGATTAGTTATGTATCTTATAATGCAATATTTATTTACTACGAGGGCCCAAATGACTTAGGCGATTGTTGCCCCACTTGGATAAAGGTTATCACCCCTCTCGACTATATTCCTTTGTAAAATAACCACATGAACCCCGACATGGTTATCAAAGTTATTGATTGCTTTTACATTATTTATTACAATTTTCCTTTAGTAATATAAGTATATAATTTGTAATAAAACGCCAATAAAACATCAATTATTATTAATCTGAACTAAGTAAATATCGTTTTAATCTGTTGTTTATATAAAATTAAGTACTTCGATGTTTAAAAAATATTTAGAACTATCTCTATTGTCGAGATAGGAAGAATATTTAATTCTTTAGTACAAATCATCATTATTTTTTATGGAATTTGCGCCGACAGCGACGGACGGGTACACTTCTTTAATAAGTCTAAAGATAAGTAATAATAGACAGTATTTCGGAATTAGAACATTTAGTATTATTATCATATACTTTTATGAATAAAACCCTTCGATCAAAAAAACCATAACGTTAGGCTTTAAAGCCTTACATCTATTTTCGACTGAACCTCCGTTTATATTTTATTGAATTCTTGATCTACATCAAACTAAAAATTTAATAGCTGACTAAAATCCAACATTAATTAAACAATAAATTTAAATATACATAATTATGTATAAGCTGGAATAGGGAATAGCACACGTACCTATTACAAAGACATTCCGCGCCTCAAGGGACCTTTCTACCTGTTACAAAAGGGTCACTAAACTTTTTTTATAGACTCCATTAGCATACCTATTTCATTATATTTAAGCAATTTTTAGTAAGTATTTATTTAATTATTATTATAAGTAAATTCAAAGCTATAGCTAGAAATTAATATAATATTTATGATGTATAAACACTGTTGTATTAATAAATATTATTTTGTGTAATAAATGAGATATGTTTAATCAATTATCAATAGTATGTATATATATTATAGCCAAAGTAACTGTGTATCAATTAGGTATTCATAGCTAAACCAGACAATCGATTTTCATGAATTTTGGTTTGGAGAAAGCTTAGGTAACCTAACGAAGGATTAATAATAATTATTTATATCGCGTTCCCTTCCATGCGATATTATTTTTAAGGTTGATATAACCTAAGACCTTAAAGGCCTTGAAGTTATTTTGAAATGGGAGTACAAGGTACAATATAATTCCAAATTGTCTGACTTTATCAGGGGGGTGAGCACGAACAAGTATCGAAAGAGTATTCGTATCGTCGAACTGTCATTTGTATGAAATTTCAAATGATTTTTCATACAACTGACAGTTCGACGATTCGAATACGTTGTCGATAGTCGTTCGTGCTAGGCCCCCTGTTATCACACGATGTGATAGTATCGTTTGCTTAATACATATCGTAAAATAGATTATTGACAATATCATGATCTTTTATGAAATAGGTACTCATTATCAGTAGGCACTTTATTTACTGCTAGTATTTACTTATATTATCGGTCGTTAGGGAGCTGTACAGACTCCCACCGCATAACATCTCGCGGGGGGTACCCAGTGCGCATGCATTCCCCTCTTTAAAAAAAAAGGGGGAGCTGTACAGGTCGGGATACGCCACAGTTTTTGGACACTGAACATCCTTAAATATATATGTTATAATAATTAAAAATAAATGAAGTAAAATATCATAATGATTAGACCTATTTGCTTTAAAAAATGGTATACATTTGTATAAAAATATACTTGATACAGTGCGCATGCTTTGCTATATTTTAGGTAATAATGCAAATATTTTAAATTGTCGATCTATTCATACATAAAAAAGTTGAGGTATAGAATATAGTTAATTTCAAATGCTAGAAAGTCCACCCTCACCACCTCAGAGTCTGTAGGCATATTACCAAAACAAAATACGAAGTTTCGGCTGACGGATTGTAGATTTTCCTATTACGAATACTATGATCGATTCGTCGTTCATAATTAGTTATTAGACATGTCTTTCGTTTGACATTACTATGATCGTAAACAGAATTGAAAATAAGTTAAAATACGAAGTTGGCTGTTCTTTTGTTTCGTTCCGTTCAATTTTGGTATCTATTACTACCATTCCTAGAATCTTACGGCATATTTTGTCTCGCAGAACGACTTTGTTGAACCCGCTCATGCTGGCGTGTTTTCCGAACGAATGCGACTTACCCTACGATTACGACCCTATTCTTAAATTTGAGACCAGCAACGCATCTTCAAAACCTCTGGTGTGGCGGTTATCATCAGATGAACCTAGTAATCATTTGCTCTAGTTTAAAATCAGTTCGAGGCTTTAAAATTACCTACACTAAATTTTAATTACACTGATAATTAATTTTAAAACTGAGGTTGTACTGTACGAAGAATTATATGTCTTATAGGACTTCTCAGTATTAATTATTATAATTATATGCAGAATATATAATTATGTAGGTACCTACTGGTGGAAGCGTTAAGTGTATTCAATTATTTGCTTTATTTAAATAAATTTATCAAAACTTAATTACGGTAAAGATAATAATATATAGTTATAACGTAGTTAGTTACGTAGACGTAACACGGGGATCCTCGACTGATGTACAAAATTGTGTTTTTATAAATGTAGGTACAGCATAAATATGTGAATATAAGTAGATTTATTTTGTTGAGTAGATTTTTTCCGTATTTAGGGGAGGGCATCCAGGACTATAGCCCCGGGGTTTCTCTAAAAGAGGGGAAACGAATCCATAGAGACTTCGCAAAAAAAAATCTTTCAAATTCTGACGAGTAAATTAGTAAATTCCATTGATATTTTTTCAAAAATTGTCAGTTTAATATCCGTATCGGTTATCAATTACGTTAAATAATTGAAAATACATCGACAAGACACCTAACGTTTCTAACCATAATATAATATAAAAATAAGTTAACTCGTACTTAAGAATTTTTCGTCCTACTCGGTAAATTTTTAATGAATCCAAAGCCTTGAACCCAACAAATGGGTTAGTACTTCATTTCAATTAAAGGTACACGGAACACCAACCCGCTGGCCGCTGCCATAAGCCGCTATCGTGCCTTAATAATAAATGAGGCTGGCAACCTTCTTCTTTACTAAAACTGTCTGTTAGATATACTTACTTGGGACTGTCCATTTATAATCATTATCTCGTAATTACTTACCACATCTTATGAACACAAGCGACTCAGATATTTTCTGATAAAATTTATTTTAGTATATACATATTATGATAAATTATTTATCTTTTTTATAGAATTTACGGATATCTGATTCAAATTCAAATTCAAAAATCATTTATTCATTTAGGTAACACAATGTACACTTATGAACGTCAATAAAAAATACATATTAAATGCTTCTAGTTTTACATTTACTGCCAGTTCTCAAATCAAGGGCGTAGAGCGGACGAGAAGAACTGGCAAGAAACTCGCCGCCACTCTTTTTTAATCGCCAAGTTTTTGTTTTACAAATGTTTTGTAAGGAGCTGCAACCATTACACCATGTTCCACATGACATCTTTAAGTAATTAACTATAATAATCGAAAAATATATATATAAACGAAAAAATAAAAATAAATAAAAACAAAGATTTGTCCTCTATCAGCAGAATGTATGGTGAAATAGGAGCACTCACTTACATTCTCGTGGGAACAACACGCAAATACATAGACGAAATAACTAATATCACCGCATACACGAATTCAAGTTCGACCAGTCACCACAAGTAGCACCCGTTCACGAGTATGACGCATGGCCAGCCATCGACCCGATTACTTCGACATAGTAATTGTGATATATTCATTATAATTGGATATATTATAATTTCTGGCTAGGGCGTATGACCGCCACGAGATATCTCGCGGACGAGAGAAGACAAACTAAGATATAAGATATCTCAATATATTATATCTCGACATCGACAATTTTGATAGAAAAGATATCTCGATCGACTAATATATATATTTTTGATATTAAAAGTCGAGTTTTAAGTGTACCTAATTGTCATGTAACACCCGGAAGAAATAAAGAGAACTGATAATCGATTAAAACACGAGAAAACGGTCGACAAAATTTTATCGCGGTTGTCATGCTAGGCCGGCAGGACAACAATTTCATAGATTACCTAGGTTACATATTCCAAAACCAGTTTATAATATTAACCGGCTGAGATAGTGGTTTCTCAGGTTGCAGATCACCCTGGTTTAGGTACCAAGATGGTTTTAAATTCATAACAATAGTGGAGACAAAGAGGTCACTCGCCCATCTCCCCCTCGATTAGTATCAGTCACTTAAATATTATACATATAACAGGCAAAATGTTATAGTATGATAAACGAAAAATACTTAAACATGAGCATTTGGGAGATTATCATAGTAAAACTACCCTCTCTTTATTTAGCAAAGCTACAAATTTGTATTCATACTTTTTTTTGACAATTATCAAAGAATGAATACAATCAGAAAAAGTAAACCTCATTCTCAACAAAATCTAATCACCGATACTCTTCATTAAACAGATTCTAATCTTATCACGGTTCTTGAATATGCAATTACTCAGAACGATATTGCGTTGCATCAAAATCCATTTCCAGCGAGCGAGAGCGCTATGAATAATGCAGACACCGACACGTACGTCATGTGTGTCGAGATCTTCAATAGATTTTCATAAAACTCATGAACTAGAACTGGGGAAATTAAAATGTTAATGAGTTGGAGGCGTTCTTCTCTTTATTCGTAAAGAAATCCTTAGATATTCTCAAAAGGTTTAGAAAAATAAATTGATAGTATTGAAAATAGAAGTTGAAGTGTAGGACAAACAGATACTGGCTACACCTTTAATATTTCTTTATAGGAATATTATGGTTACCATTAGAAAAGAAGACGATGGAACGAGTATTGGATATAGAAGTTGAGACAAAATACTCATAATAATAATAATAATAATAATAAGCCTTTTTATTTTCCAAATCTCTAGTATAAAGTACACAATTTAAATCTTATAATATAAATGTTAGTAGTTTGTTATATATCTAGTTTGTTAGTAAATAATAATACATTTATGAGAATTGGATCCCTTCTCGGGTAAAGGCCTCCTCCATCTTGTTCCATGACTCTCTATTTTTTCCTGCTTGCATCCAATTATTGCCTGCTATAGGGATAAGGTCATCAGCCCACCGTCTTTTTGGTCTACCAACGTTTCGTTTTCCTAATGGTCCTTTCCAGCGTGTGGTTAGAATTGTCCATCTTTGGTCAGTGAGTCTTGATACGTGCCCGGCCCATCTCCATTTTAAGAGAAGGGCTTTTGTTAATGCATCGGTTAGTTTTGTTTTTTCTCTGATTACTCTGCTGTTTACTTTTTGTATTTTTCGAATCTTTAGCATGCTTCTTTCCATTACTCTTTGGGTAGTTATTATTTTGTTTTTAATTTTGCTTGTGTATGTCCACGTTTGACAACCGTACAGAAAGCAAGGAAGTAGGCTGGTATCAAATACCACTTTTTTCATTTGTAAGCTGTACTCACCCTTAAATATTTCTTTTAGTGACCAGAATTTTTTCCATGTTAAGTTGATTCTGCGTTCTATCTCCTCTTCGTTGCTAGTTCTACTGAATGACACAAGTTTTCCCAGGTAGATATATTTCTTAACATATTCTATACAGTTTTCATTAATATTAATAGGGATTTCAGTACTATTTGTTATCAATTTAGTTTTATTTGTATTGATTTCAAGTCCTACTTTTGAGCTTTCTTGAGCAAGTGAGCTTAACATGTGTTGTAGATCTTTCGGGTTTTCAGCAAGTATAACAATATCATCTGCAAATTTCAAGTGGCTGAGATGAAAATTGCCTATTTTAATGCCTCTATCTTTCCAATCTAATTTTTCAAATATGTTTGCAAGCACCGCGATAAACAGTTTGGGAGACATAGGGTCTCCTTGTCTGACACCTCTTTCTATTCTGAACTCTTCACCCCTGTTTTCTAATTTGACTTTGCTTGTGCTGTTGGCATAAATATTTTGTATGATATTTATGTATTTCTGCTTTATTTTATATGACTCCAATGCTTCCCAAATAGAAGAGTGATTAATAGTGTCAAAAGCTTTGCAGTAATCAATAAATGCTATATAAAGAGGCTTGTTAAACTCTATATATTTGTTAATTATCTGTTCAATTGCATGTAAATGATCAGTAGTACTAAAGCCTGAACGGAAACCAGCTTGTTCTAATGGTTGATTGTCTTCAATGTCTCTTGTTATTCTATTTAGTATAATCGAGGTGAAGAGTTTATATAAGCTTGATAATAAGCTGATTGGTCTATAGTTTCCTAAGTCTAGTGGATTTCCTTTTTTAAATAGGAGTATAATATCTGACGTGTACCATTGTTTTGGTATAATTTCAGTGTCCAATATCATATTAAACATATGTGTTAATGGTACGAGAAGAACAGGTGTGCCTATTTTAAGTGCTTCGTTATTGATACCATCTGGACCAGGGCTTTTGTCCATGGAGAGTTGTCTTAAGTGCGAATACACTTCTTTTTCACTTATCGGTTCGATATTGTTTTCATTGTCATGGATTCTTTCTTGATCATAACTTTCTTCATTATCTCGTTTCTTGTATAAATCTTTATAATATTGTGTGGCAAAATCTAAGACATCTTTTCTCGATTTTGTTTCCTTCGATTTGTTTTCTAGTTTTTGTATCCAAGGTTTGTGTAGATTTAATTCCTTTAAACCTCTTTTTGTGCTTCTTAAATTTGTTAAATTTCTACTAATTATATCCTGTCTATGTTTATTGTAATCGTTTTTTATAGCTTTATTTGTTTCTTTAAATACTTTGCTTAGTTCATTTCTTATATTTTTATCTTTATTCTTAATCTTGATTAATTCTGTGCGCTTTTTTATTAATTTTTCGGTAGTTTGGCTGAATATATTCTTCTTTCTATTTATCTTAATATCTTTGCTTATGGTTAGACTGTTTTTCAGTGCTTTTTCTATATAATTGTAATAAGCTTGAACATTTGTGATTTCATCTGTATCGTTGTTGATATATTTTTTCAAGTTGTCTAGGTAGACGATTGTTTCTTGTTCAGTTTTTAATTTAGTTGGTGCACTATTAAAGTTTTTTCTAGATTTTTTCTCGTGTTTAATTATACACGTCGCTCGAAGCATTCTGTGGTCAGATGAGAAATCAATATTGTTTAGTACTTCAACGTTTTGGATTATATTAGGTTTATTTGTCATAATAAAGTCAATTTCATTCATGGATTTTTGGTCTGGTGATTTCCAAGTCCATTTACGATTTGCTTTTTTCTTGAAGAAAGTATTCATGATCGACAATTTGTTTTCGAAGGCGTGGTCTATGAGTTGTTGACCTCTTTCGTTTCTTTTTCCGTATCCATATTTGCCCAATATTAGATTTTCTTCATTTTTGGGTTCTCCTATTTTGGCATTGAAGTCCCCAATTACTAAAACAGTTTCATCAGCTAATGCATATGCTTTTTTTATATCATCGTAGAATATATTTAGATCCTCGTTACTAGAGTTCTCTGTAGGTGCGTATGCCTGAATAATAGAAATATTGATGTCATCTAATTTTAACTGAAGCAAAGCTATTCGTTCCGATATTCCAGTAAAGTTAACTATTTTGTCTTTTAGATGTCAATCTTTATTAAGAAACCTACCCCGTAAAGTCCTTTGGTTTGTCCAATGTAGCAAAATATGTGGTCTAAATACTCTTCTATTTTGCAGCCTAATCTTCGCACTTCAGATAATCCTATTATATCCCACTTGATTTTATTTATTGCGTATCGCAGCTCTAAGTATGGTTCGGTTGATAGCAAAGTCTTTACATTATATATGCATATTCTTAGTAAAGTTTTTTCATTACGGTTTGCGTTGAAATTTTTATATTCAGAATTGTTGTTTAAAGGTGGAGGGTGGTGGTCTAATTCCCCACGAGGACCAGTCGGCTTGGGAAATGTGTTGGTTTTAGTTTTAAGTTTTTGTTTGAAATTAGTTGTCGTTGAGTTCCGGTGGCTGATGACCTTATCCTATTTACAATTTGCTCCTCTTGATGAAGATGCAAGAGAGTTACTTCTGGGCCTCATTACTTCAAAGGGATTAATTCGATTTGTGTTTGTTGTGGCATGTTGTTTACGAGGCTGTTGATTTATTGAGGTCTCGGGCGATAACAGTGATGAGTTTCTTTTTCGGTTCACCCTATCAGCCCCCCCCTCTTTTATTATCAACTTATCATATTTTATTATTGCGTAGTTACCTTTCTTCCTTTCCGCAGTAAGTTTTTCATGAAGCTCCTTCCGTATTTCCAGTACTTCTTTAGCATAATCTTCAGAGGCGTATACATCCTTGAATTTATTTTTATTTTTCATTATTTCAATTTTTTTCCATCCATTAACAAGTGAGATTAGTGTTGGTCTTGCTTTCCCATTTTTTTCGTCTCTTTTCCCTATGCGATATATTGTGTTGACGTCTCTATTTTCGAGAGGAATTTGGAGATCGCATTTAATTTTTTCCGTCGTTAATTGTAATAATTCTGTTTGCGAACGTTCATTTTCAGGCATACCGAAAATTATTATATTATTTTCCCTTTTATTCCTTTCCAAATTTTTTATTTTTTCCTTTAATTTTCCATTCCAAATACTCATATATTCGCAAATATATCCGCACAGCTACTCGCATAATTTTTTGTTGTTTTTGGTACATTATTCCTGGTTTTTACGATTACTTCCTGTGCTCCGTGCGTGAAGAATAATTAGCCCTAAAGTTCCTGAAACTTTGTATAATTCAAATACTCTACTATTTTATTGTATTGATTTAGTCATTAGAATTATTAATTCATGAATATCAATATTACTGAAAGAAGAATTTATAGAAACGCAAACAAATCCTAAAAAAATGTATTATAAAATTATATGTATAAACAAAATTAACTTATGCTACACTTACAGGCATATAATTAGTACCTAATGAGGCTAAAGACCTCATGCCAGGCACCTCATTGACACCAGTCACGCCTTGCAGTACATTGCTTTCTGATACATCGTAATATGGCCAATATAATATAGGAGTGAGGCGTTATTATGCGTTACTTACTGGCCACGAACGCGCCAAAAAAAATTTTTGCAGGCAGAGGGCCCCGCAAAATTAATCTTGGCCACATAAAAATTGATTTATTCCGGTCGGATACCCCGTATCCGATACCCTGGAGGATCCGTTTTATTTTATAATATTTTCTATTCCGGTCTGATCCACCGTTCAGAGGATCACAAATAATTTTAAATATTTTATTCCGGTCGGATCCCCTCGTTATCTATTAACAGATTTTTGGGACAGTCAGCAACAAAATATACGTACAGGGTTTATTAAAATACATATTATGTTCGTAATACTTATTGAAATGGAAACGTGTATATTAGTATTGAGGAACAACGACTCGTTGTTGACAAAGTTGTTGTTTGTTGAATGTCTGTGATAATTTTATATCGTAATTTTATGTTTTGTTATTGTTAGTTGAATAGGATGGCCAAATTCTAATTAAGGTTTGTTCAAATAAAAGTACCAAATACCTGATTGCTTGTGATAATTTAATATCGTAATTTTTTTTATTTATTATTAGTTAAGTAGGATGGTCAAATTCTAATTAAGGTTTGTCCAAATAAAAATACCAAATATCTGATTGCCTGTGATGATTTAATATCGTAATTTTATGTTTTTTTATTTGTTATTAGTTAAGTAGGATGGTCAAATTCTTATAAAGGTTTGTCCAAATAAAAATACCAAATATCTGATTACCTGTGATAATTTAATATCGTAATTTTATGTTTTTTTATTTGTTATTAGTTAAGTAGGATGGTCAAATTCTAATTAAGGTTTGTACAAATAAAAATACCAAATATCTGATTGCCTGTGACAATTTAATATCGTAAGTTTGTTTTTTATTTGTTATTAGTTAAGTAGGATGGTCAAATTCTAATTAAGGTTTGTCCAAATAAAAATACCAAATATCTGATTGCCTGTGATAATTTAATATCGTAATTTTATGTTTTTTTATTTGTTATTAGTTAAGTAGGATGGTCAAATTCTAATTAAGGTTTGTCCAAATAAAAATACCAAATACCTGATTGCCTGTGATAATTTAATATCGAAATTTTAAGTTCTGATTTTGTTATTTAATTAAGATGGTAAAAAATATATTTTTCATTAAGGTTTATTCAACAAAAAAAAAGACCAAATGCCTAATCGCCTGTGATGATTTTATATACTTAGTTATTTTAAGTACTATTTTTGTTATTTTATTAAGATGGTCGAAATCTTTTTTTAATTAAGGTTTGTCCAAATAAAAAGACCAAATGCCTGATTGCCTGTGAAGATTTTAATATTTTAAATAAATAAAACAAATATGTTTTACATGAACAACTGTTTTTCTCTTGACTGTACTTTCCTTTCAAAAACAATGAGGGGATCCGACCGGAATGACTAAATTTAGAGTGGATCAGAACGGAATTAAATAATAATAATAATCAGCAGTGGATCCGATTAGGGGATCCGACCGGAATAACTCTAAAAATTAGGTGTTACTCCGCCACTGAGTAAGAGATATAACAGATATCATGTTTGACCTGTTATCACCCATGTCTAGGCCAATATGGTAGTAACTATGCTGTTTACGGAATTAGTATTAATTGTTGATACATTTACATACATATATCTACCTACGTTATCGCAAAGAGCTGCTGCGAATTTTAAAATTAGAACGATAAATATCTACTAACATTTTTTTAAACTGCAAAATCCTTACAGATGCTGATTTGGAGACGCTTTTGGATATAGTGATCGGTGCTAGCAACCAAGGAGTAGCGGCTTCAAGGAACGTCACTCAAGGACCTAACTGGACCTTCGGACAGTCGCTATTCTTCGCCTCCACTGTTGTTACTACAATTGGTAAATTTTATTTGTATAATAACTTTGCAAACCACCAACTATACCTACTTTAATTATCTAACTATATAAATATATTATAACTAGCTGATGCCCGCGACTTCGTTCGCGTGGGGTTCGCTTTTGAGCAAGCTTTCTTCAAATGACATATCCTCCATCCTCTGTACTTGGTGATTTATTTTGGGAAAGAGCTATCAAATTAGTCATTGACGGTTGCTTTTGCATCATATTATCGACACGTTTAATGGTGGTTGAGATTGGGGTTCGAAGTATGATTTGAAATTCTATAGAAATACCATTGTGGAAAAAATGAACCTGACTTTAAAGAAATTTACTTATTTTTTTTATAAATTTAATTAGTGGTGAAGATACTGTATCCACCTCGATATTTATTTCATTTAATTGATCATTTTCATTTTGAGACATTTTTTTTAAATTCCCTTTTCTCGGGATTCCTACTCGGGTTTCCGGTGCTAAATGCGGAAACCTCTAAGATACGAAGACAGTCCTTAAGAAGCAATAAAAGCAATGTCGAATAATCGTAATTCTGTGGAGAAAGGATGGATGAAAAGGTGAAATAAACGATCTCATAAGAAATACTTTTTCATATAATATATATATTTCAATAATACATTTTCTATTTTTATAACATAATTCTTTAAAAAATAAATAAATAAATACAAAAAAATATATATTTCCGTTCAACTTCAGATTCGAACTCGCATCTGAAGTTACGCAATGGGCCTGCATATCCACTATTCTACGATTACATATATGGGAAATGGCGAAATAATCAAAGTATTTCATTTACATATCAAACTGTGATTGACATCTGACAATTCGATAAAGTTCAACGCGAGTCAGTTTGCATTGCAATTTGGTGATATGGTGCCTTTAAAATTATTTTTAAATGATGATAACTTTTCTTTCTGATAACCGATTTCGATAAAACAAAGCCTATATGTTGCCCCGGGCTTTACTTAATATATTTGTGTAAATTGCATGAAAATCCGTTCAGTATCTTCGGAGATTAGCGTGAACAAACAGACAGACAGACAGACAGACGGACAGACAGACAGACAGACAGACAGACAAGAATCTTAAAAATTGCATTTATGCATTCTGCTACCCTTCTTTTATCACCCCTCTTAATTTCTGGTAAAAATATTTAGTGAAGCGTAATTTCGATCCTACTCTTTTATTATATGTATAGATATATATTATAATTATATTAGTATAGTATATTATAATATGAAAATATATATGATATGAAACGATTAGAAAAATAATATGAAACATATATTATTTTTCTATATATTATAATATATTTATATAGTTAGATAATTAAAGTAGGTATAGTTGGTGGTTTATAGGTTCCTATTATTTTTCTAATCGTTTCATATCGTAATAATATTCATTTATAAATAATAATGTTCTGTTCTCCAAAGCAGGTCATCCGAGTTCGCTGTATATAAGGACGTCTTTTGTATTCTTAATTCTTCAACTATATAACTTACTTAACACGGGTGTAATTTAGATGTACTTTACACAAAATACGAGTATAGTCGAATAGAACCGATTTTTAAAATCGGTCCAGTATTTTTTGAGTTTATTCATAACATACAAAAATACAAATCTTTCCTAGTTAAATATAGTTAGATAATTGAAGTTATCTTAAAATAATTGGTTTTTTTAGGTATAGGTATTGAATTCACTATTTCTACACTTAGGATCATCTTAACTACACAGAGGATTTTGATGTGATTATGACCATACTTTATAGAATCGCTTCGTAACATATTGACGAATCATCGAAGCTTTACCTGCGTGTGAGGATAGGATAAATTGTAATGGGTAGACGCAGAACGTATGTTTCCAATTATGTGAGAGTTAAATTTCATCTGAATCCGTTCGGTCGTTTAAACGGCTTAAGTCTTATTCAGAAACAAACATCTTTGTATTGGGATTAATAATAATAATAAGACTAGCAATCTTGCTTTAGCTACTGCCGTATCAAAGCTACGGGGCCCCCTAGCTACGAACCCGTGTAAGCGAAAATTTACCTTCCATTAGGTCTTCGGCACAGTTAGAAAAGACCCCCCAAAAAGTTTTGATACAGGGGCATCAAAGGCAAGCTACGTCCCTGACTAGCAGCTTAATAAAATCCTTTATAGCGGCGACAATATAATAGACTTTTTTATAGATCTACTTCAGTGCAATATTATTGTAGTAACTTTTCTGTTGAACTTACTTTCACGCCGTTCAACCGTTTAATAAGCGCACGCCAATAAAGCCGCAATACAGCGATATTACAAATACTAAATTTTGAACTGAAAACATAATGTAATATAATAAAATATATCCTGTTAATTAGTGTACGCAATAGGTTAAACATTATAGTTCAAGATATTATTTATTATCCTATCAAACCTACTTACTTACACGCCTTTTGGCTTTTATATCTATTCCGTGATATCGAGCATCTGTCGAGGTAGGCTCATCACGGGTTTTAAATAACTATTATAATATTACTATTTGCGTTATTGCGTATTTTATTACTAAGTGTTAAAAACTAACGTACCTGGTCCCATCAGATATTATGTAATTTTTATTTGTAAATAAGTGTTCTATATTCGAGCGTGAATAATTTAGTAGAGCTATTTTCTGTGTATCTACATTAATAATTCAAATGGTAAGCGTTTTGAAATAATTGAAATCGACAGCAGCTCTGCTTGGGGCTTAGAGACGAATTTATAACGAAAATACATTTTCGGTCCCAAAATAAACGTTGATGTCGTTGAATTAGATATTACGTATAGTTATATGACTTTGAATTTGGTACAAGTTATTTATCCATGTTAAAATAATATTTTGTCGTATTCTTTATTTATTCCTTTTCAGTTTTTCTTTAGTAATTATCCTATACTAAATATAATTGGGTTTAAATGTTTCTATAACTTGTCAGAAATAACCAATTAAGCAATTGCTTCACTAAAGTTGATAATATTTAAATTTCGATGTTTTACATTCATTTTTTAAGCCCTAGTCGAAAATCTTAATAGTATGACAATTCCAATCTTTGATTTAAATCTGGGATAGTTGGAATATGGTAAATATATATGTCACTTTCACCTTGAAACAACAGGTCGCGGGTTCAATCTTCCGTTCGTCTGAGATGTTTCTAACATGATTTTCCTTACGTCCTTTTCCGAGAATTGTAGGGGAAGGAGCAATATTAAAATGTCGTCTGAGTAACGAACCACTGAGCTCATAAATGGAAAAGCCGTGAAATGTACCTACATAGATGGCGAGTTTTGGTTTCAGTTCAATTACTACGTCGGATCACATCACTGTTCTACCATTCACGTATCTTCAATTGAGTTTTAAGCTTGTCAGTCAATATGGCTTAATATTTTTTTTAGGTTATGGACACGTTACACCTTTATCAAAGCCTGGGAAGCTCTTCTGTATGGCGTACGCTCTAATTGGGATTCCGCTAACATTGGTACTACTATCAGCTCTGGTGGAACGTCTCCTATTACCAGCGACCGCTATGCTCCGGGCCCTCAACAGTTCTCTAGGACATCTGTACCGACCCTTTACGATACGACTTGTGCATCTTTCTATTATAGGTAGGTGGTAGCTGTTAATTGATTCTTGTATTCGTTAGTAACTTAGCATTTATGTTTTTTAAATTGGTACATTTATTATGACTGTGAATCATGCATTGACATAGTAATTTGAATACATTACACTATTAGCTATTTTATTTTATTTAAAGCAGGGACTGAAACCGGTTAATTTATTTATCAAAATACGTGTCTGACTGAGATACCATGATATTAGTTTTAAAGAGTAATGCACACTAAACTTACCACAGTAATTTTTTTCAGTAAATATGAATAAAATCGAAAGTATATTAACAAAAACCTTTATTATACCGGTATAACTCCCATAGTAAATTAACCGGTATTCAGTCCTTGATTTAAAGAGGCCATACAGGGATAGGTTAACGGTGTTCCTAAACACTTGAGGTATTTTGTTTTAGTATTGATGCTGGTGATATTCTTCTTGGTAATACCGGCGGCTGCATTCTCGGCCTTGGAGCCAGACTGGGACTACCTGGACTCATTTTACTACTGTTTCATCTCCATCACTACCATCGGCCTAGGAGACTACATCCCCGGGGACTCCCCGGACCAGGCTTATAGACCCCTCTACAAAGTTGCTACCACTTGTAAGTTTTCATATATTTTTTATTTTTAACACGAAGTCACAACATGTATCTAAAATTTTATTTGAAACGAATAATTACTTCAATTATAATAATAATTATTAAAACTGATAAGAAAATTTGGGCGTCCCTGTGAAGCATGCGACAGACATATTACTAAGTGGCGGGATCTCCATACAAGCCCAAAAGCCCGGCTTTAACGTAATACGTGTTTATATAATATAACTTATATAATTACGTTATCATGTAAGTTATACATATATGACATATATAATTACGTCCCGCCACTCCTATCACTGTGTCTGTTTCACACATATTTTTTCATCAGGGTTTGTAGAAAACTTAAGAGCATGGCTCTCCATAAGATCTGCCTTGGCGTTACTTTACATTAAAATGTTTTTGGTGGGATTTCTTTATCTTCGCTCCCCGGGATGTAAGTACTCAACGCGCATACCATTGCGTCAGAAGAATTCAAACACAAAATATATTTTCAGTCTACCTGCTTCTGGGCCTGACATTCCTCATGCTGACACTCACCGTGTTCTACGACATTCCACAACTGAATCTCAGCAGCGTATTCTCATCCATGAAACTGGACGACGACCCCGAGAAGATGCGTCTGAGCGGTTCCGGGGGGATGTGCCCAGGGTATGGGGTGGGGGGTCTCATGATGAGGGATGACTACAACCACCACGATCAGCGTCGCTCCGTGGTTCAGATCAGGCCCCACTTGGACGACAGCCCTAGCCCCGAGGACACCACGCCTGTGCACGCCCGCGACATGAGGGTCCAGTAGGTCGTCAACACATAGGTACATACGTTTAATTTTAGAATTTCCGCAGCTTATATGATGATATTGACGTACAGAACTAATTTTAATTTTTTTACGAAACTAATTCACTTTCCTTTTTCAAACATAAAACTTAGGACATTCCATGTGTTGTCTTGGTAAAACTTAGACATTCCATAATATGTTGTTGTATTATCTGAGCGAAGACTCGTTCTTGTCTAGATTTTAGGACACCTTCTTATTTTTGTAACTGTATGCGTTAAAGATCTATTTCTATTTACTGTGTTAAAGTATCAAAATTATTGAAAATATTATATAGCTTTATGTGATTAGATGGTGTCGTAATATAAACATGTGAATTAACAAATACGATATTTAATAGTTATATAAAATAAGTATCAAAAATATAGTAAATATTTAGTAGACGTTGTGTAAATAATATTTTAATAAGTGTCTATTTGTCAAATGTAACTAAATATAAATATTTACACAAATGAATTTTGGAATTAAATGTATAAGTATGTATAACCAAGTTATATATCAATATATGTATATTCGCGTGTGAAAATTCTTGATTTAAATCTTATTATCAGTTGAAATTGCTAAACTCCCATGGCACCACTAATGAAATTGACAATTACCGTCCCTTCATCGTTGGCCATGAATCATGATATCTTTAATATTATCATATTCACACTTCGTAAGACTGACGAAATTTGTTAACATGTTCCCGTGTCTATTTCCACAAATTAAAATTTCTTTTTGAATTTAATCGGAACCATTTGTCCTACCCTTCCTTTAATAACATAACAAATTCAAAAAAAAATTGCATATCAACTCTTTTTGAATACGGTTTACAAAGAATTTTCGACGAAAATTATTAGATTGACTTTTGTCAAAAACAATAATAATTATCACAGGTTTTCAGACTGCTATCACTATCTAGAAACTAAATTGCAGATGCACGTACACGTACGACTATCGAAAAAGTATTCGAATCGTCCATCTGTCAGATGTATGAGAAATCACTTGAAATTTCATACAAAAGACAGCTCGACGATTCGAATACTTTTTCTCCAGTTGTTCGTGCTAGGTCCTCAGTTTGTAATTTTTTTTTTTCGTTTTAATCTCTTTAATTATTTACAAATTAAGTTTTAATTTGCATATGAGTTTTTTCAAGCACTTTATTGTTTGAATATCCATTTTATTGTTATAACTAGGGATACGCAAAAAGTATCGATACCTCAGGGTATCGATACTTTTGTTTCGATACCAAGTACTTTTGGAATCGATACTTTTGTTCCGATACTTTTGAGGTATCGATACTTTCTCAAAGTATCGATACTTTCTCAAGTATGTAGATACTTTCTGAAAGTATTGATATTTTTCTCCCCATTTCTGATAAAGAAAAGGAAAAAAAAATAATAGATTTTTGAAACAAAATATTTGTCACATCACTACTAAATCTAAGAGATGATTCGGGGATTAGTATTTAGTGACCTTGACTGCTAAGCCGGAGGTTGTGGGTTCGATTCCCACCCATGACAAATATTGTGTGATCTGTACGGTAATTTGGTCTGAATTTGGGTATAATTTATGTATAATATGGATGTTTTAAAAAATATATAGGTATGTTATATGTTTATATTATATTATTAAAACTCCATAAAGTTTTTATAAATGTATTAAAAAGTACTCGATACCTCGAGGTATCGATACTTTTGTTTCGATACTTTGTTGGTATCGATACTTTTGATACGATACTGGTATCGAGTAAAGTATCGATACTTTTGAAATTTTGCGTATCCCTAGTTATAACTATTAACAAGATCATTTCTATAGAATCTGAACTGCTGCTGTGATAATAATTTTGTTCACTTTTACTTGATTCTAGTTTGTAGACCAAAACTAAGACAATATGACTAAAGCTTATGATCTTATAGCAAACTGAGTTTTTACTAGTGTATCAAAATACACCTAGAAATATATTGTACAAAAAACTTTTGACTTAAAACGAATTTCATGCTAAAACGCACTTTGGTCAACTGAAAATAATTGACATATCTATCTAAGGATTAAAAAAAGAAGTACTTATATATATACGATTAAATTGTATATCTTCTAACTGTCAACTCAAACGTGTCCAAACCCGATACATTTATATATCATAGCAATTTTATGGCCACCTTACTATATCAGACCAGCTAAACTGAACAACGGCTAGTGGATTAACTTGTAAGATTTGAGGCTCAAGCACGAATTACTTATAGAGGAAGTATTCGTATCGTATCAGCTGTATGCAATTCCACCTGATTTCTCGTACAACAGTACATAGGTAAATTTCTCGTATGTATCATCAATACGAATAATAATATAATTAATTTGATTACTTCTTCGCTAGTTGTTCGTGCTTGTACCTGATTACAGATGCTACACATAAAGCTAATTATTTTATGGTTATAATAAGGACTTTTCTCGGTTTCGTCAAGCACAATGTTGGAAATAATATTTTCGTGGTCACTCCTCTGTTCTCCATCTATGCTGGCAAAGACAGCCCACACGATATAGTATTTAAATATTTATGTTTCTCAATAGTGTCACAAAATATAATATTATAAGTAGCTGTAGATTGTAGTCAATAGAAATATTGAATCACAAAATGCCTTCAGTGGTTAATCCGCATTAGAACCAGAGCTGTATCCGAGATTATTCTGAAATAAAGTTATATAGAATATAAACTGGATTTTATTATTTATTCTTATTGATTGTAATAAGATTTATTTAAAAACATGCAAATATATATATTTTTATACGTTTTTAAAAATATTTTAACTAGATATATATAATATCGCTCCTTGAAACCTAACTGACACTAAACCATACTATTTTAAATGTGTTATTTGGGAAATTGCGATTAGTTCTCGTAACATGTACAAGCTGTAATGTTGACTTTGTGAAGATGAGCCTTTGCATTTTGGAGACGATCAATAAAATCTTACAAGATGGCGTTGATAGCTGAAAATCGTCAGTTTTAGTTTTGGGTTTAATTTTCAAAGGAGCGCTATGGTGACTTTTCCAAATCTTTACTCCTATTTTTACGCACTTTTCATGAATCGACCAGCGGTACTCCGAGTGGAAATAAAACAACTAATTACTTAAATTATTTATATTTATTTATTTCTGAATACATATAAATTTGCGGACTTTCTGTTACAATAGTAATCTTTGACTGATATCTAATTAATTTTGTATAAAACGCTAAATTTATGTTTTACATCTATTGTACCAGAGGACCAGTCATTCGCTATAAATTAAAACAGAAAATTCACACGCAATAATTTATATACTAAATCTTATTCCACCTTAAACTTATTTAATATACCGTCTACACTTAGGTACCTAGATTTGCTTCACACACACACGCTCACACTGAGCTCATTGCAACAATAACGTCACCCATACATAAAAAAACAATAAAAACCATAACTGGTATTAGTACATACGTAACAATATTGTGCCAGTTGTAATGAACGTAGTTCTTGTAAATAGAGATGAAACTGCAAGTCATCTTTAATCACAAAGAACGTTGATGCATCACAAAAAAAAAGTTCATCTGACAGTAAAGATATGTACTCTTTACAGACTTTACGTTCAACTACCTTAAGGTTTAGAGGCAGTGGCGGGGCTGCCATACAAGCCCAAAAGTCCGGCTTGCCATAGGGCAATAATAGTATTGCAACCATAAAAAGACAAATAATAATGTCCTTAACGTAATTATGTAAGGTATATATAACTAATATAATTACGTAATTATATAAGTTATATATAAAGACGTATTTCGTTAAATTCGGCTAGTCCGACTTTTGGGCTTGTATGGTAGTCCCGCCACTGTTTAGAGGCAGTGCTCCAACGTTTGGCATCCTCTCGTACTAACCTCATTTTAAATTAGTTTGGTCCAGATTTTTTTTCTATTTCAATTCGCACAAACTCGTGTGATTGTTAAATTAAACGTAAGTCAAATACGAAAAAAATATCAACAATACACTTCATCGATATTTTGTACTAATTTACATTTCTTTTTTGTTACGATAAATCGAATACTCTAAAAGTTAAGAATTTTAAAATTAATCCTATAATAACTTAATTATCTATTGCTTAACGTTCCGAGATAAACTCAAAAAATACCTCAAAATATAACGCTTCGCCAAGAAATAGAGTGACCAAATTCACACTATAGAAATAAAGTTTTTTTTTTCATACGCTGCAAATAGTGTCACTCTCATCTCTCAAGCTTTGTTAAAATATGATCTTGCTAATTATTTAAATTTTATTTACAACATTCGTTATTTCGTAAGTTTACACTTAACCGTTTACAAACTATTTATTTAAAAAAAATATATAAAAAGAAATAGATTTAAAAATTGTGATATTTTTAGTGATTTTCATGAAATATCAATTTTGTCAATGTAATGATCACCAATCTTGAAAAAACAGCCCGGAAGTCCATAAATAATACTTAATGTGCGTAACTTCTAAGGATGTTAATTGTTAGTGAATTGACAAATGTTCTTATGTACTTTTATTGCTTTTTGAAGCTCTCATCGGATATATAAAACGTGATGAAACTATTCACAGTGTTTTGAGATTGTAAATAAAAAATATCGAAAATGTTTTAAAAAATAAAATATTTAGTATAAGATTTATAAAGGTCGATAGTATGAATCGATGGTAAACTGTTTCTATAAGAATTCACTTCGTTGAAGTAGCAGCATATTATGAAGTCATGTTCATAACCGATATTAAGTAAATATCGCTTCCGCCCAAAATAAAAAGATATTATTATGCTATATAAAAAATATTTTGGAAAAGTTACGACCGTTCGTATGGTATAGATATATAGAATCTTAAGAACATCATGATGTTAATGTGTAATTCAAACGAACCTTATAAAAACAAAATTATGATAATTATAACGCTAAATTGTCACGACAAACAAATCCCGGTAAATAAGTCAATAGTTCTATATTATGCTAACTCATTATAAAAAAATGAAACGCACTCGCGGTTTTGTCAAATGGAGAGAGATAATTTGAAAAGTACTTTGATGATAATAAGCCATATTTGAAAATTACTCTAAAAAACAAAAATTAGAGAGCTTTGATTGAAAGCTTTAATGGCGGATCAAAATTACGTGACTTTTCCTTGAATAATTGGTCAATGTCACAGGTAAGTTCTTAGAAATAACAGAAAACAATCATTTGTGCATCGATCGGACCTGCGACCATTTGGTATATTAAAATCTCCTCACAAATTAAGCCGAGAAAGATCACAAAGGTAGATCTGCAATAGTTCATAAACGCTTAAAACGCGTTCCTATCACATTAAATTGTAAAAATGATTTTAATCTTAAGTTCGAATAACTTTTATATGACCTTTGGAAGTATAAGTATAAAATGTGCTATTATGACCACATTATTTGTAAAGTTCACTTAAATCATCTTAATTACCAAACTAATTAACAATAGGCACGTTATACAATTCATTTACAGCTTGGCAAAAAATAATGGAAATTTCATATTTAATAAGATTTTTTTTTTCATTCGACCGAAGCGCTTCATCAGATTCGGTCAAACTATAGTTAAACTTATCATAACCGGGGCAACCCCATCTGTATTTTATAAATAACGGAGTCATTTATTAATGATCTTCCAATTAAGCAATTATTAAAAAATAAATAATTGAAATCCATGTAACAAATGGCTGAAATATAGATTATTTAAGTTTAGGTATTTTAGCACGGCAATTGTGGCCTCTAATTCCCGTGACATCATTCCACATGTATGACTGGAAATTTCTCCATAAACAATACAATTATTATAAGTCCGTATTAATGTATGTTAAAGGCGATTCCCATTTTTAAAGTAGTTAAAATACTACAATTCAGCTTCATGCAATAAATAAAAAAAAACAGTTCTCTACCAGTGTCCAGTAATTAAAAATTAAAACAATAAGAATCAGATTTTAATATCGAAATAACGTCTCTAAGTCAATTGTATATGATATTTTCAAGATTAAGCGTCACTTACGCCATCTTTTTTTCTTTAAAAACGGTAAAACTCCCGCTCTTTTTGCCAAGTTGTAAGTCTCTCGATTTGTCAAAACCGTTAGCTTACATATAGTATGTATGTTTGTGTGTATTATTTCTTGGAGGGTGGTTTCCGCGGTGTGCGAGTGGTTTTACCCGTCGATGTGGAGGGGGTGGGAACGATTGGTGAGCTTTTTGTTTCTGAAATATTCACAAAATTATATAAGGTGTTCACTGCGACGCGACGCCAGGCCTGCTTTTGATGTGACGTTTAAGGATAATTAGGGTATAATATTTTGTACCATTAATAAATAATTAATAAACCGAAATTATTATTTTTTTATTTTCATGTTAGGTATCGACAGGCGAGCATGAGGTTCACTTGATGGTACCTCAGCCACAGAACATCAGTCAATGATGCGCTGTCGACCTAATAATCCCAATTGTTGAAAAACATTTTCCGAAACCTCAAATGCGATTTACACTTATTTTTCCAAATGGAATTTCGAAATTCCATGGTTATCTTTGAATGTTTGTTCGAGTTTTGTTCAAGTAGATGATCTCAATTATGTCTATAACAATGATAAACATGTTTAAAATTGGAACACAAAAAAAAAATTGTCTATATCCACATTCGAAATTTAAAATAATTGTAATCATATACTTGTTACGTACCAGGGTGCTGACAGTGCTTGCGTTGAACACCTTATATTGTTTCAGCTTAGAACATCTCACACTACATAGATGTTCCAAGCTAAAATGTCTCGATATTTTAATGATTTGCAATGCAATCCCACTCACACAAAAGAATTCTATAATCTGACCGCATTCTGTATTTTCCTTTCGAATAAAAATAAAATTAAAATATTTCTTATTAAAGTCAATTCCTAATAAAACAATTGAGTAATCGGTCAGAGTATATCATCTTAAAAACTGAAGCACACATTTAACTTAGAATACTTCTGACTACAAACAAACGAAAAAGCGTGACAAAAATGATTCCATAACTATATGTGAACGTTATCTTTTACTGATAAAATAGAGCCTTTCAAGAAAAAAATCAACGCGAATTCAGTAAAATCTTCAAAATAAAAATCTATTCGCCATGATTATAAAATGAAAGGCTCTATGGAAATTGCAGACTACAATTTCATTTCGTCAGATCATTGTATCACTAAAGCACCCTTTTTGTGTAACTAACAATTAGTAACGAATTAACATTATTTCCTTAAAAAAATAAGGACCTATATGTGTAAAAATATTTTTATTAGACTTCTAGTTACATAATAATGGTGCAGCATTTTTTAAACACAAAAGAAAATCTAAAAAAATACCATTAAAAAGTATCAACTTTGCTTTACAATACTAAACTTAACTGAAACTAAAATGAATCTTATAGTTCTCTAATGCATTTTATATTCTTTTATAGCACTGTATGACATAAACCCGCATTTTACGCACGCTTTTCCGTGACCTAAATACGGCATTTTCACACCGGAAAAGCGTGCGTAAAATGCGGGTTTATGTCACACGTACTATAAGATAGTATACGATACTCGTGACTAGTAAGTCACACGAATCGTAATCGTACTATTACGTACGTTTCGTTGTAATCAGATGCGCAGTTGTGTCAAAATATTTTTCAGTTTAGTCAAGTTTAGTATGCTTACAACAGAGTTACTACTACAATGACTCTATTTGACACAACATACTATATTATTACTAATATTGACGCACTTAATACTTGTTTTACAATTCAGTTTAGTATGTGTACAGCAGAGTTGCTACTAACTCCCGGTATGTGATTGATTGACGTAAACATACATTACTAAGCATCTCTCATATGCTATTTTGAATTATGGTTGTCTGTATTTACATCAACTTATCACATTTGCAAATCTGACAATAAATTGTATGTAACAGGCAGTGGCGGGATCACCATACAAGACCAAAAGCCCGGATTGCCGACTTTAACGTAAGGGGCCGTCCATTAATCACGTGAGGTCGTTTTTCTCATTTTTTGACCCCCCCTCCCCCCTGATGATATTTGGTGAGGTTTGGGACCACTCCCCCCCCTTCCCCGGATCACGTGTATTTTTTTGGAAGTCTATGTAAAGGCTATTTTTGACTGGAAAAAAATATTTAACAAATGTCGTTTTGATTCGAAAAACATTTATATATGTATTTGCAATAAAATTAATGAATAATTAATTAATTAATTAATTAATTTTCGCGCCGTTCAAAATTTCGGTTCATAAATAGCGCTTTTTGACAAAAAATAAATAAAATTAATACACGTGATGTCTAACGAGACCCCCCCCTCCCCCCTCGTGATGTTTCGTGATGTTTTCCGTACCCCCTCCCCCCCCTTTTGAGCCTCACGTGATTAATGGACGGCCCCTAATACGTGTTTATATATAACACAATTACGATATCATATAAGTTATATATGACTTATATAATGACGTTATTTTTTTCTTCTTCTTTTTATGGTTGCATAAATAGAGCAAGCCCGGCTTTTGGGCTTCCTGGTATCAGGCTATCAGAAACCTGTAAGCGCTGCCGCACATTAAGCAACCTGTGGTGGCCACGCGGCATCTAGACATAGCCACTAATTAACCGCACATGGAACATGAAAATGCTGACGACTGTGGCCGTGTGTGCAGCGATGTCGTTTAAAATGTGTGGCAAATGAAACTTTCATCGCCGAACTTTATATATTTAGAAAATACACAGAACGATTTAATGACGCTATTCTGCCAACGACAAACAAATTAAAAAATGTATTTAATACATTTACTCATATTTTATATATACTTTTATTACGCGTGTAAATAGTCCTACCTAGGTAGGTAGGCATAGACCGCAAAAAGGTATGAAATCCGAATCTTGTGGCGACTATCAGTGGCCTAATGTGCGCCAGCGCTAAGAGTTACAACAACAAAATAACCTGACACAACCTATAGAATAAACTGTTTACCTTTAGCCGCCCGCCTTCCCTTGCGCGTAGCCGGCGTTTCCGTTTTAGCCGGCGTATTCGATTTAGCCGACGTGTTTCCTTTAGCCGGCTTTGTCGGCGTTTTTTTAGCCGACGTTTTCTTGTCGGACGCTTTCTCCGTCACCGCTGTCGCCGTCTGTTCAAATTACTTACATTCCAAGTACTGCATTTAAAATACGGTTACATGCAATTGTATGTCACAAGTCAGTCATTTCTCTATGCAATTCGCGAAATTAAAAATGTAATCGAGACTTCTTTCAATGCTCTTTCAAGCTTAGTTTTATTAAGTATACAACGAAATAAATATGAACGTTAAAATATGTTTGTCTCGCTCTATCGAATATAAAAAGACTACAAAACGAAAGAAACAAAACATATTTTAACTATATCAAATTAATAATACGTTTATGAATAAGGCCGTTAGTATAAGGGACTTAATAATACTGACTTCATAGATATTTTATTATTGAATCTATGTTAGTAGATGCCGAGTGTTGTGACATACAAATAAGGAACATAATGTATTTATAAAGACACATACTTTGTATCGTAATTTTAAAGTACTCATTCTTATACATCATACATACAGTATAATTGTATCCCTAAAGAAAATATTAATGTGTCTTTATAAATAACGAAAATTAACACAATGTGCATGCGGTATAGACATGCATTTTCAAAAAAAAAGGGAAAAATTTTAAGGATGAAAAATATTAAATTAATAACATCAAAAAACACAAGCAAGCAATGGAGATGGATGAATGATTTGAGTTAGTAATATTAAGTCAAACAAAGGAATTGCAAACGCTTATATTGAATCTAACTGGACATTATTTTACTTCTAAAAATAATTCAAAACGAATCGCTGAAATATGAATGAAATGCAAATGTATGAATATGTGAAAAAAAAAACAATATAATCAATAATACCTCGCCCCAATCAAAACAATACTGACGTAAAGTTGAACCGCATTCTAACTTAAACATGCACTCAATTTAGTAGTTGTCATTCTTACATTTATCGTAATAACGTTTTCATACAACTCTGCGCCGACGTCTGTTTAGAATTTTAATAATAATTCAATTGTTTCCAATTTTTTATCTGTGTAATATAGTCTATGTTGTATCAATTAATATAGGATATAAACGTTTTATTTACGATTTTACATTATTGATTTTATATGGAACATGGAAATTCAGCTTAAACAATATACTCATCAATTAATCATGTTAAGCTGCTTTATATAGGTTTAATATTTTAATATATGGCAACATTTATCTAAACAGACGTAGCCCATCGTATCGCACATCCAAACCGTACGTAAGGGCCGGCACAGACACGCATACACACACAGGGTCACCACTTTAACACAATAGCACTAAATTCATAGATAGTCATGACTATCAAAAGTAGCGGCGAAATCTTTAAATTAACAAAACTGTTCAATATACTATGTAAATAGGTTAGTCGAAATGAAGAATGGAATAAAATATGGGTCTTCTTACAAATAAATCTATACTAATATTATAAGGAGAGATTTGTAATTTTGTATGTTATGAATAAACTCAAAAACTATTGGACCAATTTTAAATATCCTTTGACCAATAGAAAGCTACATTATAAGTGAGTAACATAGGTTATTTTTTTTGTATTTTAATAATGCAATAATAAAGTTTCATAATTTGATACAAATTCAAACATTAGAAAGATATCTCTTTTTATAATACTTTAATTATAATTTTAATCAACATATACTAACACAAGAATAACAAAAACACTGTTATTTGAATACACATTTAGTTGAGCATTAATTTCAATGAAGCAGCATTAATATACAATTTATATTTTAACTAAAAAAAATGAGTTAAAGTGATGACACCTGTACAAATCCACAATGTATATGTAAGTGAGATGAGAGCAGTACGTACATGTCTATAAATCCGCCGTACTATGCCTACCTTGCTTGTGACCGCCACACTGGGCGAACTACCTGCCGATTTCGCTTTGTTTGCGGGAGATTTGCCCGATTTTGGGGACTTTTTCGTCTTTTTGGCGGAGCGCGGACTGCGCTTTGGTGTTGTTCGCGCTTTTTTACTTGGAGTCGCCTCTTCGTTCTGCAATAAATTAACTCTTTACAATTATTACTATATAGTATATGTTACTAAATAACAATAATGAATAAGATTTTTAAAATCTTGGAAGTTGAAACACCGTACTTATAGAGAATAAATGTATTTTCCTGTCACTTTCTATAATAACTTAATAAAAAGAAACAGAAAAGTATACATATCACCTAATGTAATTACTTAATGTTCTTGTCAATAACAACAGCCGTATGACATATCAAGTAAACAAAGTAATATTGATAACATTAATTCATATTTCACATGGTTACATATAAAAAGAGAGAATTTTACATGTATCTATTTCCATGACCATTTTCTATTCATCCATCCATTTTCCATGGCTCAGTGGTAAGCGCGACGCGATTAGCAAAGTCCTGGGTTCGAATCCCGGGGAAACAATATAAAAAAAAAATTCGATCAGACAGGGTACAGAAGACTGTTCAGCTACTCGCCTGTAAAAAAATAATCAGTGAAACAGACAAAGAAATGTGTCTGCCCCATGCCTCAATAGGGGACACGGGAATTCACTTTTATACATTTCCATATATTTATTAATAAAACCGCTTACCGAAGTGTCATTATCTTCTTTAGATTTGGGTGAAGACTTGGAGCTGGTGCGTTTCCTCGATTTCTTCTCGAGTTGCGACTCGTCTGTGTACAGCGAGAGATCCACTGACAAACAGATTTAAATATTTCACTATTCCCCATGCTATCTATCTATGGCCATTGCACACGAATTAAAATCGATGATTCCGCGATTGCATTAGGCTCCCTGCTCTAACTCGATCGCCAATCATCGAAGTTTAAAACATGAGTGCTGTTAGAACATTAGTTAGTGTGTCTATTCTAGACAGATTCTAAGACGTAGAATATTAGTAATAGTGAAATTATTAAAATCTTTTGATACAACCAATTATAAAAAAATACATGGGTTTTTGTGAAATAACTGCTTTTTATTCATGTTATATGATTTATTATATTACTTGTACGTATAAAAATTACTTTGGCGGTTGTCTGGGCTTATCTTCGAAGCTCAACCGATTCGGCAAACTATAACACAAGGTATGGATTTTTTTTCCAATAAAAGTACTACATGAATAATCAAACAAAATATAATTATTATTTCATGCAAACATTAAATCAGCTAGTTTTCAAATTTTATTAGAAAA
Source organism: Anthocharis cardamines (assembly GCA_905404175.1). NCBI lineage: Eukaryota > Metazoa > Arthropoda > Insecta > Lepidoptera > Pieridae > Anthocharis > Anthocharis cardamines. Next base: position 6,417,081 of record FR989961.1, read on the forward strand.
ACAGTTTTTTCACGCTTCTGTAAAGTACACATTTTTGACTTACAGCTTTTCCCCATGAATGATGCAAAATAATAATAATTGTTCCATGCAAGCGAATTAATTTCCAAGCAAGCAAAAGTTGAAATTTTTTTGTTACAAAAACATAATATTGTCCCTTGTAGAATACTATTACAACAAAACACTCATAGAATATGTGCTTATTCAATTGTAAAGCCACAGTGTGTATGTGTAGTAGGTGTAGGATGTGGGTTTGTGTGGTCGTAAGGAAGAATGAAAGAGCGTAAATGAAATGTAACATAAGCACTGATGAATTCTAAATGTGAAGTGAAGAAAAGAGCCAGTATAGTGGCCCTATTGAAAAAGAACAATTGGGTTTTGTATGAGAAATCAGTTGAAGTTTCACACATTGACTTGATTCTCACAAGCGTGCTTGTGCTTCTGTGGACCTAGTATTAACAATTTGATGGCTCCCACTTATGTTATGGTAAAAAAAATATAGTTTTACGTTTGTTAAACTATACTGCCTGATTTCATTTATTTTCTGTGCTTTTTACAAGACATAAGGTTGTATCAATATAAAAACTAAATGAAAATGGACAGAATAGTTTAAAAAACGTAACAATGTAGAAAACTAACTTTGTTGGATAACAATATTTAAGTAGGACGCATTGAACTTGCCAAAAAAGTATTCACATCGTCGAGCTATCAGTTGTATGTTTCAAATGATTTCTCATACAACTGACAGATTTATGACAGATATCAACAGACGAGCATGAGGTTCACTTGATGGTAGGTGATACCTCAGCCACACAGTTGGCGTGTTCGGTAGAACACCTGCCGTGCGCATCAATGGGTCATGGGTTCGAATCCCACCGAGACGACATGATTATAATTTTCTGTAAGCATGTCTTCCCTACGTCTGGTAACTTCAAGGAAGGAAGAACTGGAAGGAATATCGAAATTCCGACCGGGTAACGAACCAACGTTCATGGATGGAAAAATCGTGAAGTGCACATTGGGCGTTTCAGCATTTCAAATTGAAATTACTCGGGCGGTATTTCGAATTGATAGATGAACGATTCGAACACTTTCTCGCAAGTCGTTCGTGCTAGGTCCGTCTGTTCAGACGGGAGCTCATTGGGAGACTGGGACTGGATGTGTGTGCGACTCACGTCCGTCGGGGTGTTCCTCAGTGAGTGGGACGTCGGCGCCGCTCTGCTCCGCCTTCAGCGCGCGCTGCAGGATGGATGTGGCGCGCGCTTGTTCCGCCGGCCGCAGCAGCCACGCCCCGCTACCAGTCGCCGACCGCGTGAGCGACAGCGTCGTTAGCACGCATTCCATATCTGGAATTTACGACCGACGACAATCGTATTTATAAAATACTTTATACCGTAAACGCAATTTAACATATTGACTGCCATCCCCGCCTAGAGGCGGGTTGCGGGGGTGACCTTTGTGAATTTTGAAACTTGGACTTACAAATCGGCTCCCGTGATGCGCTTATACCGAGTTACAGTGGCAGTCAATGTGTTAAACGGATAAAAACCGTGGTCACGGTTGCTGAAAACCATCCGAAACGTCGGGATAAATAATTTAAACAATATAAATAAAGAAGGGCCAGGTCAAAAGTACTCGTAACCGTCGAGTGTGTATGAAAGCATTGATGAAAGTAGAAGAAGCGAAAGTGGTATGTAAGGATCGGAGCATATGGAATTCCGTGATCTCTGCCTACCCCAATGGGAAAGAGGCGTGATGTATATGTATGTATGTATGTATGTATGTAAATAATTAATTGCGTTTTAATCCGGTATACAGTATTTTATTTAAATGTATGATACTCGCGTTAATAAAAGACAATATTATATAAAAAAAACTTTTTTTTATTAGATATCGACAGATCGAAAGAATATTATATGGACGCTGATAAGCAATACAGTGTCAACCCATATGGTTGCCATTTTGAGATTGAAGTTTTAATTAGGTTTTATTAAATTTATTTTAAAAAATAGCAGAAATAATAGATTTTTTTGTAATTATCATTACACAGTTGCAATATGATTTGTCTCGCTCTATCAAATTTAAAAAGACTACAGAACGAAAGAAACAAAACATATTTTAACTATATCATGCTTATATAAGCGTTTATGATAAGGCCGTAAATGTATACCCATTGTTGTTCTTGGTAATAGAAATTAGTGCATTATTGTTGTCACAAAGTTGCCACATTAATGCCATCTATTCCTACAGAGTTGATATTTACTGTAATTTTCTATATTATGTCAATATTGACTAACATGGTTTTATATGTGATTGGGTATAAAATGTGTGATACTTGCATAATAAGACAATATTAGGAACATTATATAATTAGAGAGACAGGTAGCAAACATCAATTGTATGTTCCATATTGTTTGCCTTTTGTTCTTGGGTGTTAGTTAATGTTTTTACTCAATGAAGTCTTTGTGATATCCATTATGTCGATAAACATATTGATAGAATATTAACTTTATTTTACAGCAAGCATGGTAACAATATTATAAATAACACTTTTTTAAATAAATCATTTCTTCTTGATTACTTCAATTCTGCAAACATAACTTATAATGTATAACATATTTTTTTTCTTGATATTATTTAGTTATATTCCTAACTAGAACTATTCAAAGCATTCTAGCTTTACCGACTTTGTCTAAAGCTGGAATGCTAGTTTAAAATGTATAATAATTAGATTGTAAGTACCCATAGAGTATGTACATATGTAATTTAAATAAAAAGGATCGTTATTTATTTTTTATAGTAAATAAATATAGTATTTGTTGGAAATCTAACAGTTACAGGCAGAAGTTGTTAGTTAGTGAAAATTACAAAAACTTACCAGTCACATCATAAAAGTCGGGTTTATAAGTTTCTCCTGTAGGATCGGCTTTATCTTGTGACAGCCAGCGAATTTTAATTTTGCGTGTTGTACGGTACACATTTTGTAAAGCTTGACACACATAGAAACCACCTTCAGCGTTCCGCACTGCCAGATATTCATTCCTAGGAAACACAATTGCTATGACTTTTTTGATTACCTCTGTGGCTCAGTGGCATGCGTATTGCCTTCAGTCCCGGGTTCGACGTCCGGGCAAACAAAATAAAAAGAAAAGGTTTGTTGGGCTCAAACGGCTTATTACAGCATGCCCCAATAGAAGATTGATTTAAGCTTTCACTTTTTAAGTTATTATAAAAATAGCACTAATATTGATTGTTGTACATCAAAACTTTTCTGCCAACTTGCATATTGACATTGATGATTGGGCAAACATTTTCTTATCCTAAATAAACATCATTTAATTTAAAAGTACAATGATGCTGATTAAACATAATATTCTAATGCATAATGGTGTAATAAAAATAAATAACATAATAATGTGATACCATTATGTTAAATATCATTATCAATGAGCAATTACATTAATTAATTAATGTCAGACATTCAGAAATTTAAAATTTAGGGTATAGGTCAATAATTATTTACTGAAAAATTCAACTATTACTGATATATTTTGTAAATGAAGCGAAATAGTTTGAGTTATACAAAATCAAATGCCAAAAATGAGGTAAATTGTTAACATCTGAGTATTTCTATCTTGCAACCTCACTATTGATATAAAAATATAAGGGTGTAAATCTGCATGAAGAATACAACCATTTATTTTATTTTGTCAGTAAGGGTAAATGAAGATAAGCTGAGTCTATATGACTGAGATGAGAGATAGAGTCTATATGACTCAATACATAGCCGGCCTTATTCAAAAATGTATTATAAACTTGATATAGTTAAAATATGTTTTGTCTCACTCTTACGAATATAAAAAGACTTCAGAACGAAAGAAACAAAACATATTTTAACTACATCAAGCTTATATGTTTATGAATAAGGCCAATCAAGTTTAACACTTACTTATAGAACACAATAAGTTTGTCATCATTTTGTTTAGTTGGAGTTGACCGCCCTGCAGATGCAGACAACTTTGTTGCCATAGCTATTTCAGGAGTTGGCGACTGATATAGTTGTACCTGAAAATATAAGGATATTACTCAGCAGTTTTTATATACAGTTAAAACCGTATATGACATCATTTAGAACATACTGGTTATATCAACCACAATAAAAGGTCCTGACTGTACTTTGTACCTCGAAAACATCACCATTTGTTACGACTATCGGTTTTTACAACCAAATATGAGTAGTCCCTTCGAAGTTGTTATAGCAGATTTTGACTGTATATATGACATTTATGGTTATCATAAAACAAATTATGGCCTATTTTTATGTAAAAAACCATTATTTTTTAAGACTGATTCAAAGAATTAGACATGTTAAAGTGAATATCACAGTTCAGACATGTCACAGTTAAATCTGAACTAATATCATGAAAAGAGCAATAGATAGACTTATTTTTTGCATAGGGATATTTTAGCAATCATCCAACCATATTCTAGTGGTGTCCCATGACACATGAAAATGATATTTTTTGGGTAAGAGGTAGTTATAGAACTTATGAACTATTTTTAATCACAGGAAAATAACTTCTCATTTATATAAAGCTAAATAAACAACTCTTTGTACCAGTTATGTTGGCTATGTGAAAATTAAAGTAAATAATATTTTACCTTGGTCCTATTTCTTTTAGATTTTGTGTCAGGTGTACTTTCTTCATTCTGTTTTTTAGCTGATGTGGCTTCAGTTTTTTCTGAAGCCTGCCTTCTTTTCCTCATAGGAGGAGTAACAGTAGCTAATTTCAGTGTTGATTTAGCAACAACTTTAGCCTCAGATTTTGCTGGAGATTTTGATTCAAACTTCTCTTCTGGTTTCTCTTCTTTTGGAGTTTTATCTTGCTCAAGTTTTGGTGATTCCACTGTATCTTTTTGTTCAAAAGTCTTTTCTTCAGGATTTAGCGGTTTTTCTTTGCTTTCTCCATTTTCTTCTGATTTTGTTGGTTCAGGTTTTGTATTCTCTATTGATATTGTTTCTTTTGTTGATATTGTTGGTGCTGCTTGACTTTGATTTTCATTGGCTGACTCTGGGGTCGGTTTGTTGTCACTTTGTGTAGGTGCAACATCTGCTGTTTGGGCCGGCTTGAGTTCTATGGGTTTGGATGGTGACTTTTCTGATGGTTCGTTAGCTGTTGCTATTTTAGGCTGTGTCGGACCATCAGAGGGGGTAGAAGAATTAGATGTGTCTGGCTTTTGTATTGTGCTTGGAACGCTTGCTGGTTTCTCAGGTGGTTTAGGTGTATTAGACAATGTTTTAGCTATATCGGGCCTGTCCTTCATTTCTGAATTCTGAGGCTTCAAAGCAGCATGTGCACTAGTTCCAGATTTGGGAGAATCTATTGTACCATTTGCCTGAGCAGTTGAATCTGGTTCCTTTTTTTCAGGAGTTCTTGTCAGTGCAAGTGGTTGTGGTGGTTGAGATGGGATTGGCTTATCTTGGACTAAGCTTAATGGGGCTGGAGCACTCGTTGTTGCACTTTTGCTAGGGCTCGCAGCCACATTAGTTGGTGTTACAGAGTTTTGTGTGACATGAGACAGATTTCCATGATGGCTCATGTTTTGTGCCATTTGAGCCATGTTTGCTGTAACAGGCGCCATCGATGGTACTGCATGGGCGGGCACCGGTGGTGGATTAGGTATGTGATGGGTCAAGTTCTGACCTACGAGATTGTTAGTGCCGTGGGTGAGGGAATTCTGTGCGCCTTGGGGTAAACCAACCGCATGGTTAGCGTTAGCCACATTACCTTTAGCGGGACTAGCTTGACCCCCCGACTGCGGAACCCCCGGCTGTGGTAGTACTGGTTTTAAAGCAGAGTTCATTTCAGTATTAAATCAATGCTTCTTCACCGGCAATAATTAAAAACATAAAGACCGCGGTCTCACTGTTGTTGACACAGGTTAACACACTGAGATGTCTTTGACCCAAAACAATAATTCATACATATCACAAGATGTTGTCTATGTATAGGCGGTACGCGCGTAAGAACGCCAAAGTAATAACCCGCTTTTTTATCACTAGACCTAAAACTAAGGTGAACTTAACGGATTTATATTTATGTTAAGTTTACACTTACAAAAAAATAAATAATTCAATCGTTCGAAAACTACGTGTGACGATATTAATGGAAATAGCCGTAAAAATATGCGTTGCTACATCTAAGAACTTCCGCAACACCGATACCCGCCGTCAGCGTTGATTCATTTAATACAACTGTTAATCACCAAGCACAAGCACTTGTAATTATTTACAATAAAATAATTCCATTATTACCACTTTTTAACACAAATTAGTATACATCAAATTCACTGAAATCATTGAAATTTCTCAACAAGTATTACGCACAGTACTTTAGAGATGGCGTCGGCATAACGCGCATGCGCCACCTTCTAACTGTCCTCCAATCAAATTCCAGATCCAGTCGTGATTCAAACGACGTTTGACGAAAATATTTTATCTCTTTCTTTTCTTGTCCCCTGTCTCTAACGACTATAGGTACCGTATATATGTAAAACCGCCTATTTAATGGACATAAATTCAACATAACCGGTATTGAGATTGAAATATTTTTGCTTAGAGTTGCCAGATTATCCCCTTGCCCGAGGCTAATAATGCACACCCGTCTAATAGAACTATCCTATCGTACATCGTATTTCGTAAATAAGCAGCTCCTTTCTCATACCGCTCCTCAAGCATCGCCCAGTTATTACGGATATTGCTATCGGTGCCTTTTCGATTTTGTAATTAATATTGTTGTGATTTTTGTTTTCATTGAGTTTTTGTTTCTGTTGGTTTGTTATTTACTACGAACGGTTCGGAGATTCGGTCATATTTGTGTTGCTATAATGGTTCTACACAGTTGCGAACGTAATTTGTTATACAAGGGAACTAATTATCTTAGATTATAATATAATATATACATATATAATTATTTCAGTGGGCGCTGAAAGCACAGGGCACTAAAAGTGATTATGATGATACAGAAATGAGTGATTTCGATTACCACGGTCATCCGAAACTTCAGGATAAATAATAAATCGCTTTTTAATCAGGTATCAAGTACCTTTATTATGTGATTTCGATGATATAACTCATAATATTGTCTTTTATTAACGCGAGTATCATATATATGATACATCAATAAACCTACATTGTTTTATATGTTCCTTTGAAAATAATTAATTTAAAACAATATTTTTCCAATGTTCAGACAGTACATTTACATTATTTCATTCAATGATATTCTAGTAAATAGATATGTTGTGAGCGCGCAATCGTGAGGACTCGAAAACAACCCAATTGGGTCGTATTGCCTTTAGTCTGCGTCACGCAGGGCGACGAGCGATACGTTACTACGAATAGATAAAAATAGTAAAAAATGCCATCGTGCGTATTCAAAAAATGTACCAATTATGATACCAAAGTTAATAAAAAACACGGGATCTCATACCATATGAAAGAACGCTATATACTTCGATTTATTAATATTTTTCATTTATTTTCAATACATATTCTGATATTTGGAGGTAAGAATAAAGGAAGACGGAAAACACATTTTTGTCGTGCGTACGACAAGGACGCGTGCAGTCCAGACATAGAATAAAAATACAGATGCGTATATTAGGCAGTAAAGTCATCGTTACCCCAGAGTTCTGCATTCTTATTATTCTAACCTTGTATTATTTAAACATTTTAGTTAACTTTGTGATAAATAATTCCAAAATAAAAAAACTGTAAGAGGCCGAAAAGAAATAAATTGAATCTTTTCGAAGGTGTATGATTGTTTTTATTACAAAATAAATATTTTGTTCCTTTTACATCGTGTTTTATTTCTCACCTACCTACCTTTAGTAGCGTGTATTAGTTGTTATACTCGTAAGTACAAACTACAAACCACGTGTACAAATTTAGTACACGCGGTTTGTACCTTCTGTCTCTTTAAATTTGTTAATCTATGATCCCATCATGCGGTGATTGGTGGCCAGAATAATGTTTGTTTACATTAAAGCGCAATTGACAACAATATCTGTCTCTTTTTTTCTTTTTGGTTTTATCGATCTATCCCTTTTTAATATTTTTGACATGTTGTTTAATGTAAAACAAATGAAAAGTGTGTATGTGTGCTGCCGATGCTGCGCGGAATACTTTTTTCCGTTGTTTTGTAGGTGTATAACATATCTATTAGTAGAATATCATTGATTTCATTTTTCTCTATTCTAATATATTTTGTCTACAGTACCGTTACAAAGACTTCATAAAGGTCGACGGCGTCATTCTCGAAATGAACGGGTAGTATTATATTTTAGTAGTACCTCTATATGATATATTATCTGTATTGAATGTTATCAATCAATACAGATAATATATTTGACAATTGACATTTGAAATACGTCAAAACGTATGTCAATTGTCAAATCGCTGTAGATCTTGTTCTTCATTCATGGGGTTGCTCACGGCTTTTTGCATCTATAAAGATTATTTGATATTAACTTGTATAGATTTCGTTTAAAATAAATGCAATTGATTTTTTTTTAATATCATCAATAAATTGTTTGTTACTATGGTATGAATATAATAGTATTTTAATATACATCTAAGCAGTATAAACATTATCAAATGTTACTTCACTATCTAGATGCTTCTTGGTGTTTTTAGGATGTTTTAACCAGACCAGCGGAGGAGTTTGGCAACGATGAAACTTTGGAACACTTATGGGCCGCTAGAGCAATGGAACACAGTGATATTTATTTTAATGTAAGTTGTTACATTTATAGCAGTTTTCTGATGAAGCCGAAATAATAAAACAACTTAGGTTATGTGATACATTGTTATGATTTTTTTGTTCAGGTTCTATGTTCAGTTGATACAAGATGGTTAAAATTAACACCACATGATGATCTTATATACACACACTTCAGACAAGATTTTCCTGATTTAGATGTTTCATGCATTAAAGAGGATGAAATTAAAAATAATATGAATAAAGCCAAGTGGCGTGCTTTTTGTGAAAAGTTCAAAACTATAGTTGAAGATTACAGTTTTGGCACATTATTGAGAGCAGACACAAAGGGTGATTATTCAGAGTCAAACACAATATTAGTACCACGGGTTCAGTTCTATGCAATAGAGATTGCAAGAAATCGCGAGGGGTTGAATAATGAAGTCAAAAAGCGATTCAAATGTGCATCTAAAGCTAATATGGAAGAACAAAAACATCAAACTGAAATAACAGCATAAAAATAATAATGTTTGACAACAGATTTTTCTTTACAATATAAAAATTTGGATTATATAATCTTGCCACTATTAATCCATAGAACTAAGAACATTTTTGTATATTTTTAAATACTATAATATTCCTTTTAGGAAATGACAGTATTTATGTGATGAATAATAAAAGAAGGAGGTAAATAAAATCATACAATTTTAAAGTTATAGATCATAATACTAATTATTACAGCCTGCCATAAAGTATCAATAGTTACTCTTTAAAAAAATACCTTGTTTAGTGATAGTATGGAATTGATATGATCTTTTTAATGAACCATTCTTTAGCCGTGAATTTGTAGAGTAAATAAAATTAGGTCTGCATTGGTTTTATAAATCACATAATTGTTCAGTTTTCCTACAGATTTAAATGTTTATTTTAAAGATAAGCATATTGTAAAAGTTGTGTTTCCATAAAACAAAATAGAGAAGATCATAGTAAAATATATTTGTCATATCAGTGCTTTGGGATTTAAATAACTAGTAAGGAAAACTAGTGTATACTTAACCCCAATAATTAAATGTTTTTTTGTATTGTTTTAGTTATTCTTAAAAATCATAGTTTAGTAATGGAAATTTTGGAATATATGCATGCCAATTCTCTACTTGTTACAACACATACATATATCATAATTAATGGTTGTTAAGAATCTTAAAAAATGAATGAGGTGCTCAATTACTCATACATTTTTTGATAATAAATTTTGTATTAAAATAAAAAATGTTTTTAATATGCTTAGACCTGCATGTTTGTTGATCTATATCTTATAAAAAGGAAAGGTATCTTATTGCAATTTAAAATATAGCATCTAGAATTATGTTGGCTTTTTTTATTGTTGAAGTATGAAAGCATTTGTTTGCCATCATACCTGATGGCTGATCTTAAGTATTGATGTAAACTAATGTAGTATATCATGCTTGCCTATGAGAAACCATTTTACTTTTGACTTAAATAGGCTAGTGTCTTTGGAATAACTGATGATGATAGGGAATTCCAATCCTTGGCTGTTCATAATATGAATGAGGAGGCAGTGTCATATATGAAATTTCGGTACATTAACCGAGTGAGGATGGTACCCCTTTATGCATGTCTGATGAAACAAAGGAGATGGTGGAACGAGGTGACAAATCTGATGCACACTCACCAACATTGTTGATAAAATACTCAGACAAGCTATTATACAACAGTGTTAAGTAGACAATTAATGAGCACATGATCATCAGTAAGTCCTTTACCACATTTATCCATCACATTCATGACAACTAGGTGACATTCCTTTCACTTTTATGACCTTATGGTCTAACTAATAATATACCTATTAGATTAATTAGAATCACATAGGGTAATAAAAAGTTATATTAATGAAAAACATTTATTCATCATCTATATTTTCTAAGGGATAATCTGTCATTATCAACCCTCTACTCCACAAGGCATCTGCAATCTGGAGTTTGTCTGTGTCATTTTGTAAATCGAGATTTTCAACTGATATGTACTCTGGGTATGAAGTTATTAGTGTTTCAATTGCTGGAGCCATATCCTCCTCTATTTCTAAGAATGGCAGTTCACTGCCATGATATTCTAGAGAATTTTCAACATAATAATACAATCTAATACTATCTTCTGATACCATCCTGATTATGTTCTTTCTTAAAAGCCTTATTTTAGTATCCAAACTGATTTCAACTCTATTTATTACTTTTCCATTATTTATCATAACATCTGTATCACCATAAACAGTAACCGCTTTTTCTAAATCAGTAATAACTGGGGGTAATGCATCTCGCTGATAATTTTTAGCCATTTGATCAACAGCTTCATCAATAGGTAAATGCGATTTTATTTTATCAAATAAATTTATGATTATTTCAGTGATTTCCTTTTTACGTGGGGTTTTTGAATCTGAGTGCACTAAGCCAAAGTTTTCATATATATCAAATGGTAATCCACGTCTTAGCTCTACATTTTCATTTATGGCAAGTTGTAAAGCAGCTGGCAACATTTTCTCAAATAAGTCTGCCCATGAATGCTTTTGATACATACTAATTGTCAAATGAAGTGAATGCTCTCCATCAATTGTAATTCCCTGGTGAATATATCCTCTGGGGAAATAGAGCATATCACCAGCTTCTAAAGTAACTTCTAAAATGGGTTCACCAATTTCTTCATCTGTAAAATTTATTGATGAAACACGAGGAAGAACTTCATTATCTTCCCTTGGCTTGTAGATCCGCCAATGTTTTTTTCCCTCAGTTTGTAAAATAAAAGCCTCAATGTCATCATAATGAGGTGCAAATCCTTGACTATCAGGAGGAGTCAAATAAGCATTGGCTCCAACAAATGAGTTAAAGAATTCTTGCAGTGTAGCATTAAGTAAATGAAGGCGTGGTATATATGTTTGAGGATTGAGCAATCGAATGCTGCAGCCATTAAGGTAGAAATCCCACACTAAATGTGGATGAGCTCTACCTTCTGGATTGTGTGTTTCTCTTTTACCATCAGTATATGAAGTAATATCAATGTTTTTAGTAAATTGGATATTTTCTTTTCTAAGCATAGTATCTATTGCTGGTGTTGTAATCAATTCCTTGTAATAATTGGGTTTCTCTCTACAAATATGTAAGGGCTTCTTTTCCCATATTTTATTAAGAAATTCCCCCACATTGTAAGGTGCAATCATCCATTGAAAAATCTTAAAACCTTCTTCAGTACTATCAGACTGCACTGGAGTAAATTCAAAGCTTACATTACTTGAATCTGAATATGCATCAAATTCATTATCTCTAGTAGCCCCTATGGATTTGTAAGGTCTAGGTATAAGTTCTGGAATATCCTCATTGTCAGAGATTTGCACTACTTTTGATTTTTGATGAGAATCATTTATAACTAACTTTTTAGGTTCTTTTACCTTTTTCTTCTTATGGGTCTTTTTCTTAGTAATATTTTTTGATTCTCTAAGCTTATTCTGCTTTTTCTTGAGTTTCATACCAATTTTCTTCATGACATCTATATTATTGTCTTGTTTACTCACGAATTTTGACGATACCGGTTGTTTAATCTTTTTAATGGAAGATTTTCCTTTGTTGGATTTATTAGAGTTGTAGACTGCAAATGCCGATACCGGTGAATCCATATTATCGAATAAACTTACTACAGCTTTAATATGAATACTATTATAAGATGAAATGTAATAAACAATATTCCTTCAGTGCAAAAACACTTAACAAAATTTAAAGCTTACTTTGCTAAATGCTTTAATCATATCTACTGTGAAATGTGAATTATATTAGACACATATTATACTTGTACAATGTACAATATTTTTACTTTTAGGTTAAACTTAACCAAAACTATTAAGTACCTACCTGAAAAAACGTCAACTTACAACAGCACAAGGTGCTTGTCACAGATAAGGTACTTTTCTATACTACTTGTTCATGTGAAGATTGCCGTTACCTCCCACTCTGCTTCGTCATACCGCTCCTCAAGCGTCGCCACTCGCCAGGTTAGTACGGATAGCAACGCTGAAGTGTTTAGATTTTTGTTTTCGTTGAGTTTTTGTTTGATTTGTTATTTACGTTGCGTTGTGTTGCCATAATGGTTCTACGCAGTGGCGAACGTAATCCCTACTAATATTATAAATGCGAAAATAACTGTCTGTCTGTTATGCTTTTACGCCTAAACCACTGAACAGATTTTGTTTAAATTTGGTACAGAAGTAGACTAGAGCTCGGGCAAGGACATAGGCCTTTTTATCGCGAAATATAGGCTTGGAGTGGTTGAAAAATTGTATGGAAGTTCGTTAAATATCGAAGGTGACACCATGACACCTTGTATTTAGGCACTTGATAAAATATAAATAAATATTTGTTCTTGCGTTTTTGAAATTTTGACCTATGTGGGGATGAAATTTCGCAAGGAAGTCCAACCAAATCTATTAATATATTTACTATACGTATATTTATTGGAATTATTTATACATAATATGATTAGTAAAAATGCCGTACAATCAAAGATATCAAAGTAACCAGGGTATAATGAGAGGATGGTGGTAGTTTTTGAAAAAAAATACGCAGTTTATAAAAATGAATTAAAATAAGCAATTTACAGTTAATTACAGCAGTTTGTATGTGTATTACTTGCAAAGTAAGCATCCTAAAAAATAATATAATACATATTATAAATGTAACGATGAGTGTCAGTGATGTGTTTCTGCATGTTCGACCAATCAGATTAATTAGAGGTGATTTCATTTATTTTATATTTTTTTTATTTAAATTAATTTAAGAACCATTACCGTATTTATAGTCTAATACCTAACTCTACTACAACTGAGAGATTAATATGTAAACGATATAGTATATAGCGGCGATCAGAATATTAAAATATTGAGATCGATAAAAAATTGCTCGGATAATAAATAAGCTACCCGTAGTACTAATAATTATTCTACGCAGACGAAGTGACACGAAGCACTACTCTTTGAACAAGAAGAAAATGAAAGGGATCTAATAATAATTAAGTGGGCGCTGAAAGTGATTGTAGTGACATTTCATGGACGGAATAACTAGAACTAAACCCGCTAAGTATTTGAATATCAGTATTTCACACATTTAAAGAACTTTACACAATTTATAGGTACTTCGTTATATTCCTGCCTCGGTAAAATCAATAAAAATATGGTTTATTTCGTTTTAAACGGATTGGATTTAAACCGGCCTTACATCAGTAGTCACGACTCACGAGTGACTCGACGTCAGCGAGTGTGCGTTTGGTTTTAAACCAAATCAAACTATTTATATCGTTTGAAAACAATGAAAAAAAATGTTTTTTTACCAACACAGTTTTTAACTCATCAATAGAGTTTTTATAACTTGGTAGGTTATACCTACGCTTGGTCAGACGGACAATTTTTTATTTCATTTAATACATTTTAAAATTATTTATATATATGTAAAGGTTACGTTTACATAATAGTAATTCAACCTAAGAAATGTCCTATTGTGAAAATATCGATATAAATAACGACGGGCAATTTATATGGGATGGGTTCGAATCCCACCAGGACAACATGATTATAGTTTTCTGTAAGCATTAGGAGTTAGGCGTATTTATCGTAACAGATATAAATCACAGAAATTCAAAGATAACATTTGTTCCTGCGGTTCTGATATATCTGTTATTGAAAATATTATGCGATACTAAATAACAACTCTAATTAATACTAGTAACAGCAAAGCCGTTACAAAACAACTGTGATCGTTAGGTACTAGGTACACTTTGACTCGTGCCGCCATCTGTACCTGTCTCACTACATCTATGATTGCCGAGATGCACCTAGTAGGTATTTATTATCCAACAAAATACAATTGGATATTTTACAGGAAGGAAATCATGTTGAAAAGCCACTCCAGTACCTACCTATCTTAGTAACGAGACTTATTTAATAACAGGTATGTTCGACCTGTCTTCCCCACGTTTGGTAACTTCGGGCATTGAACCGTGAACGGGTGGGAACTTCGGTGTCAGAGTACATTTTAAATATCTGAGTGTCAATAGATGGAAATCTCGTGAAGTACATATTGCGCGTTTCGGTTTGTCAATTGAATTAAACAAAAAGTAGGACGATAGCGCATCATTGACTGATGTTCTGTGGCTGAGGTACCATCAACTTCATGCTTGTCTGTCATCTAACATAAAAATATATATATTTCCACACTATGATTATTTTATTATTTCAAAAAGTATCCAACAAAAACCATCTCTGTGTATGAGCATTTTCTCAAGTGATTATATTTTAATAAAAAAGCAGTATTTTTAAATTTTTTATTGTTCTTATATCTATATTTAAGAGGTTTCCACTGCGGTAGTAGTTTCCTCAGTGTATTTGCCCTTGTCTTTGCCGAGTGCTGCTAATCTGCCCTTCGCTCTACGGTCTAAGATTGACTTACGGTCCTTGTTCATTTTTAGCTTAACAATTACGCACTGAAACAAAATATGCATTTTAGTATGAAAAAAAAAACAACAATACTGAAAATAACTCAATTAGTAAAGTAGTCAGAGCCATGGAAGTGTCTCAGCAGTCACAAAATCAATGCACATATTGGCTTTCACCGAATATGTGACAAAGATAATGCCTATGTCTATAAATTATCATCATTTAATAATAGTTAATCATAATTTTATAACATGATATAACATACATATCTATGTTTCTAGTTCTTGTTAGTTAAAGTATGAATTTTTAAAATACACACCTTTGAAGGGTGGATGCCAACATATACACTGGCACCATTGGCCTTTTCACGTTGAATCCTCTCAATGTAGACAACAAACTTCTTTCTGTACACCTGGACAACTTTGCCAACTTGCTGTCCCTTGTAGTGACCACGTACAACCTGCCATCACAATTGCAACTATTTTTAAATAATCTACAGCAATTATTAAGTTTAGAATGTAGGTACAGTATATGGAAAATCTGTTTAAATTACAAACTATAATAGTCTATATAATGGTTTAGTAAAAAATACTAAACCTTGCTTGCATAGTTGATTACATTTCTCTATATTAGTTGTATAGAATCAAAGGCGGCTATGTGACTTATGGCTGATTGTTAGCAATTACAAAAAAAAACGTTTTTCTCCTTTATTTTTGTATTAGATATCATTCATTACATGTTTAAGGTATCTATTAATATTAACAATAAAAGAATAAACCAAATATATAAAAAAACATAACAGTTTAAACGACAAGAACTTATTTTTTTTTGTAGATTGCCAGACAAAAAATGTCAGATGCCTTTGATTCTATACGACTCATATGTACTTTGTTACCAATGTATTTTATTAGATTGCAATAGAACCAATGCTTTGTCCTAAATATTTATTGATGTTGCTGACCATGTGGTTTTTCATACATATATACAATTAAAAATAACCTAAACAAGTGATAAATGCAAAACAATCAGAGCCATTACTACACCATGGCACAGACTAGTTGTGAACCTTCAAGCTGAACTAGAGAAAACCTCTGGTCCACCTTTCCAGTTACAACAAACGTCTGTGGTCTAAGAATGGTTTGTCTTCATCATTTTATTTTGCATATCACAATCTATTATATTGTATGCGAAAAGGGTGTAAGTATCCTTTTCTTTAAACATAAAAAACAATAAATCCAATACATTAGCATTTACAATTGAATAAATCAACAATAGTATAAGAACCTGCACTTCGTCGTCTTTACGGATGGGCATGGATTTCACATTGAATTTCTGTCGGAGCTCCTTCGACAGAGGCGCGGACATAAGAACTCTTCTGATGTGCGAAGGCGCGCTGAAATGCCTCTTCCTGTTTTTCCTCCTCGAGGATGTAACCAGTTTATTGTACTTCATACTGGCAGTCTTCGCTGAAATCGAAAATAACACATTACCTTCACTGTCTTATAATAGGTTACCGATTGAGCGTGTTTGATGTCAAACTCCCGTAATGTTTATTTGACATATTAATCACATATTTTCCAAAAATAGTCATTGTTTCAACGATTTGAACAAATAAACGATGAGAAAGAGAAACTTGTATTTTATAAAATTGTACGTTAGCGACGATTTTTTGAGATTGAAAAACCTACCCGAAACGACACGGCAAAGAATCAAATCAAAAAAGACATGTAGATCGAGTGTTGCCAATTTTGTAATTTTTTAAGTCTACTTTTGCCTAAAACATCACGTCATTTTAATATGCCACAGATAAAAAGTTTAAATAGATATAATTCATTTATTATTTTAATAAATCCTGAAAATGTAAATTTTATTTATTTTCAACTCCTAACATTAGAAAATGTATTAAATTATTTGGGAAAAAGTTTTTTAACACAAAATATGTATACGTTATCCTACATATTATGTATATACTAAGATATTTTAGTATACTTAATAATTAATATGTATCTATAACTATAATTATGTAATATATATTTAATTATTATGTATTAATTAATTATACCATTAAATATAGTAGTTGTCCATAACGTATATATAGCTTTATAAATAATTATTAAAAAAGTTTATATAAACTTTATCAAAGCTCTTTCTAATATTTCTTAACTTAAGTATGTTTAAAGGTGTGTTAAAATGTATTTATTAAATGAGATTATAAAATTATTAATAACATAGGTACCTTATATTATTTTGCTCGAAGAACATTTTATAAATTGTACCTTAAATTTAGGGAGATATATTGTTCTTGATCTTGGCTACTTTAACAATAAATGTCAAGTGTAAGTGTAACCATATCAGAAAACACACGGTGTATTTTATATTTTAATATGCACTGTATCCAGAAACTTACCATAATTAACTTCATTTATTATTATTCCCTTTTAATTGTGATTATAAATATTTTATTAATTTTGAACTTTCTATACGTCGTAGTCAATGTAATAGTCAATAGATGGCACTGTAACAGGAAAATCAAGATTTGAATCAAAAATAGGGGTGCTTCGGTACTATAGGTACCCACTTTTCTGTTCTGCTAGGTTATGAAATATATAATTTCGTCCTCTCTCACCCCACTATGGTGCGCGAACATCTCGTTGTATTCTACTGCTAGCTGAATACTTTTTTTTGAGAATGTTTTCGGTGTAGTTGGTTTTTTTCCTATTTTTATTTTCTAATTACACGGAACTTATTATTTTTTTAAAATTAATACAATAATATAAGAAATATTAGAAAGTGCTTTTATAAAGTTTATATAAACTTTATTAATAATTATTTATAACGCTCTAATATACGTTATGGACAACTACTATATTTAATGGTATAATTAATTAAATAGATATTACATAAATATAGTTATCCTTACATATTATTAATTATGAAGTATACTAAAATATCCTAGTATATACATAATATGTATACAATCCATCCATAATAAATCTGATTTAAAAAAAAAACGATAACAATCTAATGACAATGACAAACAAGATGAAGGAACTGTCACGTTTAGTTCTAAACGTCGCCGTAAGACTTGATTCGTGGCGCCGCGCCGTCTCTATAATACATATTACATACTAGCAATTGCCCCCGCAACCCTCCTTGTGGGTTGAATTTCGTAAAATCCGTTCTTAGCTGACCTCTACTCGGCGAAAGGAATATTCCTACCATAGGTATTTCAAGTCGCTACGCCTTATGGTTCCAGAGATATCGTGATGAGTGACTATATAGGTGGAAATCTCTTTTATATATTACATATTATTGCACATTGAAAATCGAACTGGCACTAAACGAAAGATTTTTAACTATTAGGTATCTACATAACGCTATCTTGTGAGATTATTGTTCGTCTTCAAAATACAAAGACACAACTTCAAAAAGTCAACTTTATGTCGCTAGATGGCGCATGTATTACTATGTAATTATCAGCAAAGAGGATAGATCTTTATTCTTTGTTATTAGGAACAATTAGTTACAAGTTACGAGAACTTTGAACGGGATATTTTATCTATGAGTTTTAACTTTAATAAAAATAATAAAATAGAATAAAAAGAATACGCTCCATTTTGTAATAATATATTACAGATGGATTTGTCCTACTAGAGATACCTACCACAAAAAAACACCTACCTCATGTTAGCGTGGAAATGAGTTATTTAGCTTTGGTTATTTAGCCAAAACGCCTGTTGCTGTAGACTTTGCGGCTCTCGATCGTACACCGAATCTATTGATTTTACAAAAAAAGCAATTATATAAATTATAGGAAAAATATTTTGTTTAATTTATTACAAAACAATTTTCATTGAAAAATTAGTGGGAAAGGAGTTATTGTCAAAAAACTGTTTTTGAGCGCAATTTACCAATATAGCGTTGCGAGTGGCAAAGATGCAAGAACAATGCGGTAATTGGAAAGCTATGTAGACGTATACAGTATAAAATGACTCCTTATCAATTTAAATATGTTAGTAAGCTAAGCATTTTATGCACATTATTATAATATTTTATCATATAATACATTAATAAGAATGCAACTCTGCGGCAGACAAGACATGTAGGCATAATACGCTATACTACCCGTGCAAAGCCGGGGCTGATCGCTAGTTATTCATAAAAGTAGTAGTTTTTTCTCTTTTATGACAATATTAGTCTGTGACCTTATACTTTTGTTAAGTGTTGATATTGATTGCTGTCTGATTTACTTATCATTATTCTTTAGAAGGTGATGAGACTTCTATGCTCTGCTAAACAGAAACATTTTAATTTCTATTCTTTGTCCGGAATTCTAACAACTGAGGTTCTCAGGTGCTAAAGGCAACGAAAAGGAGTAGATATAAAGTTGTTGTTAACTATTATATTTCTAAGAAGAACTCAGTGGGTACTCTACTTAGGGGTAATGATTAACTCTCCCCCTCGCCAGCAAAGCTCTTACACCCCCCATGCTTACGTAAACATTGGTACATGATTTTTAGAATCTGTTCTGGTTGTTGATCCATGAGTAGCAGTTATCAAGTCTAGATAATATATGTATGTAATTATTAATAATTAATTTATAGGCTGTATAGGAATTTAATACATATTTAATATTTATTCTAGCAAATTATTGACCAACGTCATTGTATTATTATAATCTTAATATATTAACAATTAACACGTTAATTTATGTTTTATTAAAATATATATAACTAATAATTGCTATACCTAATAATATTAAAGTAAACAAATATTGCTGACGCAATACTTGAAAGGATTCACTTTACTTTGGAAAAAATAAATGAAGGAAAGCAGAACTTGTAAGTAAGCTAAAAAGTTTAATCTCATACTAATACTTATTATTTAACACAAGTGGAAAACTAATTTTCAAAATATCAATTCTAGTACACAAAACATCCAAAATTTCATACAATGTTACAAGGGTGTAGAACCGATTATCTTGGTAAATTTCTTGAGACAGTTGTAGACTTCGCGGTATAAGAACCAGATGGACGTATCTACAAAAAAAATACGGAACTAAATCCTTAATAGTATGTCAATATACCATAATACATTTTTTATTCGTCAATTGTATACTATCTGTATTAAAATGTTATGTGGTGGAATGTCAGATTTTTTCTGCTCTTCTGTAGTATTGAGAAAATGTAGATATATGTCTATCTGACTCTTACATCACGAATTGTAAACATTTTTTATCCAATAAAAAGTCGAATACTTTGTTGTTAATTGTTATTGTGTTAATGCTACCCTTAATAACTGATAATATTATTCCAAATGATTTATTTTAATTTTGATACAATATTATTAAAGATAATATTGTATCTACTATGTTGTTGGACAATTCAAACATGTCGTTATTATTATGTTATAACATTTGTAAATAAATAAATTACAAATAATGATAATGTTAATGATAATGTAAAAAAGATGTTGAGAAAATTAAGAGAAATAAATTTATATATTCTGGCTCGAAAAAAGCTTGCTTGCCTCTTGTTTTATCATAATAATACGAGTATATATGACTAGAATAATCTACTATATAAAAATAAGTCGGGTTTTCCTTCCTGACGCTATAGCTCTAGAACGCACGAACCGATTTCCACGGTTTTGCATTCGTTGGAAAGGTCTCGGGCTCCGTGAGGTTTATAGCAAGGAAAATTCAGAAAAAATTTCAACAGAAAAGCGGGAAAATCTTTTTTCTTTAAGAATAATTATATAATTTCGAAGCCAAAATTGTGGCAGAACAACGTCTGCGGGGTCCACTAGTGCATTATATATACACACGATATACACGATTAACTTCCGACAAAAATTTTTTTTCTTAAGATTCTAAGTACCTATACAGTTTTAGTTATAATCTGCACCGAGACTCCATCGAGTATATTTCGCCTCCTCTGGGATTTATCCATTTCAAGTATAAGAATTATACAATTAGGTAGGCATTTAACCGATTAAATAGGTCTATAGATATAGTAGTAATATAGAGAAAGGCTTGAACACGAACTTCAGAGTTTACTTATTTATGGCCACGACACACGTTTGTTCCTCTGACCTCTGAGGCGTACCCGTGAAAGGAGAGCAGAGGGCTCTCCTGTACCATCGCATCCGAGTCTGCGCACACCGCCGCGGCCCGGGCCTTTCAGTGAATGAAGAGAGTGCCGAGAGGGTGTACGCTAATCGCGTTGTTACCCCGGCTATAATATGAGTGACGTGCAGTGAATGGCGTAGCGTGGTGATGACATACCTGTGAAAGAAGAAATGGCCGCGCGCCTTTTAGCGCCCGGCGATAGTGGACCATGTACGGGGTCGTAGGTAAGTGAAGGTCACCCCGAATCCTGACAAGCCGAACCCGTCTGTCAAAATGCTCAGTCGCGGGGTTGGGCACCTATGTTTTAACCTATAGCAGAATTCTTATCTAATTTTTTTAATATCACTTAAATAAACTGGATTCGATCTCTACGTCTTTCTTATGATAGTTTAATGAATAAATTTTGATAAAAGTTGAATTAAAAGTGCATTCATTATCTTTGGTGTTTAAATAGAAATATATTAAAATATACTTTTATATATTTTCATGAATGAGTATTTTCTGTATTTGCAGATCTTTATATTTTAATGAAAATGTATATATCATACAATTCATATTTGATATCATAAACGTCTTATATCATATATGTTAGATAGGTTTTTAGATATTTATAACTTGAAACTACGTTTGGAGCTTCAGTGATTAAATTATAGAGCAAATTAAACTGAATTGGCATTAAAAGGTATTCCATTTCCATTTAATTATTTAAATCAAATATTCATTTATTTTAATCAATAACACTGTATATATGAGGTATTTATGCCACCACTTCATCATACTTCGAAACAATTCATACTAAACCCACTACCTCTAAAAAGGTGAAAGTTTGTTTATAATAATAATAATAATCAATGCAACGCACAATTTGAACAGAAAAATACTATTATACAAATTAAGAATAATATATTGGTAAAATGACTTAACAGGTCATGACTTTTACCTTCATCAAGGAGTCCTGCCGAGGGAATATATTAATAAATTGAAATTCAATATAAATCCACCAGAATTTTATTGATGGTCCATTATTTGGAATGGTCACGCTTTTTAAACACCCATACACGTAATATGTAGCAAATGGCTACGTGTGGTTACGCCACGTTGTTCGTAGCATTTGCCTACATTGCCGTATGTAGGATACTGGCACTTAGTATCAGTATGAGGTAACAGATCCGTGGATTTTTATAAGTTAATGTAAGTGACAGCTCCATAAAATTAGGATTTATTTATTAAATATTTCGATGATAGATTTCTTATTATTGTAAAGTTACTAGCGGAAGGTTGCATTGACTTTCAAAATTGATTTATCTTACATTATTCTTATTTGGACTATGCGCCCGAAAGTAAGTGTTATAATTATTTAAATTAACTTTTGTGTCGATTTTTAATTAAATAGAACAAATAAAGGTTGTTTCTGCCATATCAAGCTCGATTTTACAATTATAGGCGACCCGTTAGTGACTACTGTCAATAGGAAGATTCCCTACATCGCGGTCGTTCCATATTTCAAATCATTTATTCACACGACGATGCGAGCAGCTTTATTGAAATGTGAATATACGACCCTCGTCTAATTCGAAATATTTATGCTGTGTACATACATATCGATACACGTAGATATCTATTAAGGTTGTTTTGTAGCATTCGGCGCAACATTCCATTAATTTAGTAAAATTAGCTTTTGCAAATTTGCTATCTTATATTGTTAATCACCAGTGGCGGGATTACCACACAAGCCCAAAAGCCCGGCTTGCCCTATAAAACGAATAACCATAAAAGAAAAATTATAATGACCTTAACGTAAAACGTTAAAGCCGCTTTTGGGCTAGTATGGTGGTCTCGCCACAGTTAATCACTAAACAAAATAGATGCTATCTTATTTTGGTTAGAGATTTTCTCGGACGCCTCGGTAAAATTCAGAAGACCGTCAGGTGAATTGATAGACTTAATAGAACTTTATTTTTGGTGAATTACCTTAGGAGAACACCCTACCCATCCACGAACATAATTGAATCATATAACCTCAAAATACATATTGTTATTCTTAAGGGGTAAACTCCTGTTCCTTTAACAGAAATATGTATTTTCTCTTCCTAAATATTTAATATTTTTATTAATCAAAATAAAAATTAGTTTTTATTAAAAAACAATCTAAAAATTATTATAGTGTCTAACTAAAATATGTTATTAAGTACCTATACGATATTTACCTATTGGTAATATTTCTACAGTCAATAATTTAATTAAAAATAATGTTATAAAATCTGAATATACTACCCGAGTGATTGAGGTTGTAATATTTTATTTCAGCAAAACAGAATTTCAAAAAATACTGATACTCGTAAAGTATTCACACGTCATGCTTCACGGAAAGCATTTGCCCTCGTGAGTTCAGAGTTGTGAAAGAAATTCCTGATTTTTTTTATAAATATACAAGTTTCATTATATAAAAGGCGTTATTGTGATACAAAATATTAATTATCTGATCATAAATTCTATTCAAAATATACTAATTATGAGCAAGTATCACTCTGAGCTTTTTTAATGAATAATCAAGTGAGAAGTCAGGAAATGTCAGAATAAAAAAATGCAGTCATACGCAGAAATATAACATGGCAAGCGAAATCAAGGGGTCAACTGCTCCGCTAAAAAGAAGTTCTCAAGAGGCATGGAGTGTTCTAGCGTTGATTCTACTAAATGAGACTCTGTGTTTAGCAGATAAGAGATCAGAATCGAGGATTTTTTTTAAACAAAACTGAAAAAGTACGTATCGTATAATTTAAAACGTGATGAACTAAAGTCAATGACTATTTAGAACATACGGATGTTTAATAGTTATTGCCGCTTCTAAGTACAGTATATCCGTAATCATTTTTTTTTATTTGTATGTTAGTGTGCATGAGTGTGTGGCCAGGTAAGTACTTGAAACCGAAGAGCGTGTATGAAAGCATTGCTGAAAGTGAAAGAAGCGAAAGTGGTATGCAAGGATCGGAGCATTCCGTATAATTTTGTGATTTCTGCCTAACCCATTGGCAAAATGGTGTGATGAATGAAAATGTAAATAAATGTTTCTCCTTCTTTTTTCTAATATAAAGTTTCTTCAGTGGCTGGAAGTTGAAAATGTCTAAAAAGGCATCATCACAATGAATATCATTAATTCCAGTGGATTTGAGGCTCTTTTTTTACATATAAAATGGTTTGAAACTGAAAATTTCATATTTTATTAATACAAGTGTTAGCAAATTGAAATGCAAACCTACGGTCACACACGTCTTGAATTTTACATGAACGTGATCCTTCTAAGGGTTGAATGATTTTGTTAAAGTTAGGTTGATGTTTCAAGTAGCTTGTTGCTGAAGAGCGACTGGATAATTAACACGGAGTGCCTTTGATTTGATTATTCATGTCTTTTGTATGATAAAATGAATTAATGAAATTGCATATTAAAAGGGAAATTTATATTTATACATATATTTCTTCGTTGTTCTTAATGCGAACAAGTAAGGGTTGGAATTCTCTATCGGCCTTTGCTTTCTCTACAGGGTATGATCTGGACGAATTCATGAAAACTGTGAATTCTTAGATTAGCGTGTTCCACTCTAGACAAACGTTGTCACTTTTTTTAATGTTAGCTATAGACAGACGAGCATGACTGTCGACCTAATTTTTTACTTCGAGCATTTGGAAACGCCCAATGTTCACTTCACGGTATTTCCATCAATGAACGGTGGTTCGGTACCCGGTCGGAATTTCGATATTCCTCCCACCCGATCAATGCCCGAAGTTACCAGACGTGTGGAAACGTCACTTACCTACCATCACGTTAGTTTCACACTCGTCTGTTGACATAAAAATAATAATCATACTTTTTAAATTATACGAAGACTTCAAAGTATTATTTGAATTCATAGCAAAGACCCGAGTTTCGCTTACTGCCACTGAGAGCTTTCCTTACCTCATTGATTACGTAAGCAAATTGTTTTACCGGAGCGATAATACGAAATGGCTGTTCCGAGCGCAGGCGGATATCTCTTAGTTATTCGACAGAGGCATGAAATATTCCTGATATACGTATGCCAAGTATATACTTGCAATTATATTATGTTATTATTTATTATTGGTTTCGTTAGATATTATTTTCATTAAAATGTTCTCATAAAAATATCAAACTAGGTAAATGATTTATGATATATTTTTTAATGTTAGATATCGACAAACGATCATGAGGTTCACTTGATGGTAGGATACCTCAGCCACAGAATATCGGTCAATGATGCGCTGTCGATCTACTTTTTACTTCGAGCATTCGGAAGTCCATCCATAGCATTCGGAATTTCGATATTCCTCCCACCCGTTCAATGTCCGAAGTTACCAGACGCGGGGAAGACATTACAGAAAATTATAAACGTACCGTCCCGGTGGGATTCGAACCCACGATCAATCGGTGCGCATGGTGGGCCATCACAATATGCTAAAATCAAATCACATATAACTATATTATATGTGATTTCTCGTTATCGAGATTAATGCTAAATTAAAGTAGTAAATTACCTCTCCAATAATTTTTAGATACTCGCTTCAGCAACTTCCAAATATTACACCTATTTTCAATCTTTCCATGAAACAATTTTGAATGATAGCCCCAAGCATTGTTATGGGAAAACAATGTATTCAACGTGCGATAACAAGCCTGACATAATTCACTTTTATCGTGAAACGTTGCAGTTAAATTTGCATCCCAAGTTATTTCCCTGTCATAAACCCTTTCCTCTGACATGACAGGATAAGCGAAAGGACATTAATGTTTGGATCAGACGCACAGGGAATTATCTTGTAAATTATTCCCGAACTTCTCCTCTAGTTTGTGGTAAATAGTATTTACATCAGAGGTACAAATAGTTAATAGTACATTAATATATGTCAATAGGTACCTATATAAAATGTAGTTGCGTAAACAGATTCTACCGGTATCATCATGGTTAAAACTACTGTCTGCCATATTAGGGGACTACTGTAAAACAGCGTCAGATCTTATGTTCTAGCATATGCGAAGTATCTCTCCCTTTCGTGGCGGTTTTTGTTGTTTCTATATTTCTTAACTATTTTTAAAAACGTACTCATATATCTATACTTTTGTTGTGTCATCCTTAATAAGGAACGGAAAATGATACGTTGTGTTCTTTGTTTGTAATGTTTTATTAATTTTTGTTTTATTGTTATTTATTAATTGCACTGCTCACCTTTTTCTCTATGTATAATTTACTCTTCTGATACCTTTCTTCATTTTAAGTGTATATTATAAAGTACTAGCTGCCCGACCTGGCTTTGCACGGCTATACTAATGAAGAAAATGAGACTAAATCAAATGTTGATTTTTTAAATTATTTAAAAGATATACATATGAAATATATATATTTATTCGTATTATGTACCACGTGAACCAACGAAGAAACAATCGCGTTTGTGTTTTTTGGTTCAGTGGCATTGCGCTAAGGACTGAAGTTCATTCATTAATTTCTAACGAAGGGATTTTTAATCTTCATATGACATTATATTTTGAGATTCCGACTGTCTTTACTAATTTAATAAATTAAAACCGAAGCAGCGTTTCACCATGAAAATCTAAACATAGACAATCATAGAGAAAATATACTTTCTATAATATTTATATAGATTATTTAAGATACGAACAATTACCATAGACAGTAGAGAAGGACACGTAACACGCATCAGTTATCACACCCTTAAAGGACAAAAGGAAACCTCCATCACGATCGTCTCGAGACGTTTGCACATTAATATCTATGCAAGGTCAGAACCGACCGTGGCATCCCGTTCGAAGGACTAAGCCATTTATTATCTTGTTAAATACATAACTCCTTGGGCCTCATATAACAACGAAAGTAAGGAAAGAAAAAAGTGTTATTCGTTTGTGAATTTGCTTTTTTATAAAATGATGAAAGAATGCAACTGATGACTTTCTTGAGACAACGAAGCTGGGAGAGATTGTGATAATTCTCCAGATGAAAAATAGCCATTTATATTACTTTTATCTTTGTATGAAAGTCGATATTTTGCGTCTTTGACGGCAGTAAGAAAGAGGTGTTATACTTGTTTACAAAATAATTTGTGTATACCACGTTCAATAATGCGAAATGAGGACCCCCTCGTAGACCCCTACGAGGTATAGGAATCAAAATTTTATATATATTATGTTTTGTTTAAAGTGCAATTCTTAATTTTTAATTTCTGTCTGTTTTACAGATCATTTTTCTTTACAGACAAGTAGGTGATCAAGCCTTCTGTGCCCTGTCCGACTGAAATATTTCTTTTTATCTTGTATCCCCGTGATTAGAATCCAACCCTCCGGTGCTATACGCGTTGCGCTTAGCATTGAGCCACGGTGGCCAGCGTGACCGAAACAGGTAGAACGTTCGATTTATGAAAAAATTGATACTAGGTAAAATTTCGACTCATAATTTCAGAGAAACAAAACACATGCCAATAAAAGCTGGGATTTTTTCAGTTATTCGACAGTCGACATCCGTAAATTCATGCAAGATGTTACGCTTTGTCGATTTATAATGTAATTCATGCTAGGAACTCAACTTCAGCTGGCGTTACCGTCTGTCAGATATGTGTTATATTTATATAAAACAAAGTCGTGTTATACACCATTTATAACTCAAGAACGGCTGCACTGATTTTATTATTTGTTGGATTCATCTATGTCCCGAATAACAGAATAACTATTAAAATATAGAAAAAAAATTATGCAGATCATTAATTTTAAAATAAATGTCGTTCGGAGCTCCGCGATCTCCTGCAATTGACAGCTGACGTCACGCCCGCTTATATACGTAGTTTTTTTTTGTAATAATCGATGTCCACTGCAAATCTATATAATAGAAGTGGGAAAATAACATATTCAAATTTAGAAATATATTGTTATTTTAGCCAACAATCTGAAAGGATAACGTCTGTCGGGCCACTAGTTACAAAAAATATCATTTTTTAATATTTAAAAATAATAAAATTATGTTTGTACAAATTGCAGTAGGGGAAAGATAAAACAGCGAAAAAAATATCAAAGGAAAAGTTGTTTACTAATGTTTAGGTACTCGTGGGATTTTGAAGAATATTTTTTCAAAATCCCTCTTTTTTGGAGGCCGCGGATTCCCTTCGTTAATATTACTTGCAAAGATAACTATCAAGATAAAAGCTACAGAAAAGAATCAAAAATATTTTTTTATACCATCCATTAGATCTGGACTTTATAGTGTTTAGTATATGGGCTTGATTGACAAGTACATGAAATGCGCATATAAGAAAATTACGGCGGTGATATAGTTTAGTAATGTCTAAAAAAATATTATATTAACCCTCAGAAAATGGTTACAATTTTCTGTAAATAAGTTTTCCCACATCTTGTCATTTCAGGCATTAAACGGGTTATCGAAGTAATGATATAAATCTCCTATCATCAACTGATCTGAAAATATTATGTCAATTCATCAAATTGTAATTAAAATATCTATAAGTTGGAATAAGTATGAAAAAATGTACGTCCATTATTAATATGTGCATTGTTGAATATTTAATACAATGTGGCATACATTACAAAATATGCAAAGTTGAGACTCAACGTAGCAAGTTTATTGCGTCTTAGATGCACGTTATATGAACGCGCTGTCATTTTAAATCTTGTACCCGCGTTATTAACAATTCGTTGCGTTTCAATTATAGGTCAGAAAAGACTTTGTTGA
Organism: Anthocharis cardamines; assembly: GCA_905404175.1. Lineage (NCBI taxonomy): Eukaryota > Metazoa > Arthropoda > Insecta > Lepidoptera > Pieridae > Anthocharis > Anthocharis cardamines. The sequence continues at coordinate 6,446,220 of FR989961.1, forward strand.
ATTGAGATAAAAATACCAAGACCTAGCAACCACCGTTCCATACAGTACTGAATATATTTTTGTCGTTGGACTAATTGTCGATTTACTAAATATAGTTCATATAAATTGGAAATATTGCTAGTATACTTGCAATTTAAAAATCTCCGTGGTTTTCAATTTTAAGACAAAAAAAAATACGGTCGGGCATGACACAGAAGAATGATCATCTATGAGCCTGTAAAGAAAAATGATCAGTCATTATCTATTATCTTTTATTAACGCAAGTATCACATATTTAAATAAAATATATTTACTAGTAACACGCCCGGCTTCACACGGGTACAATGTAGATTTAATTATACAAAAAAAAAGTTAAACAAGTGGACCGACACGTCCAATATTCCGGCACCCTTCGCCTGCTCCTCCATCGCCCCTCCACATACCGCGTATGTAACGTATTCGTAATTTTAAACAAGTTCCACCATAAAAGACCTCAATTATTTTTACTTATGTTATACATAAGTTTATTGTCAGATGTTACAGTTATAAAAAACGAACATGAACAAAAATACTTTGTATTCCCTTTAAGATTTATTTTATTTTATTTATTATGAATTTTTCTATACAATTCAGTTATCCAATAATTCCAATAATCCGGCAACTTCTGGTTTTTAACAAACGCTATAATAGGTATAGGTATATTATTACAGTAGAAAAGTTCTTTCATATTCTTCTTTAGGATAAATATCTAGCTGTGAAACAATTCAAATTAAACGTTGAGTTGTTGCCAGTAAAAATTCATTGAAAAGTTAATAAAGCGTAAAGGGTTGTTAGTTAAAAATAAATCCGTGGCGTGCTTAATGACGTAAAGTCCACACGCTGTCCCAGTTACCTGCCTCTGACAGATCTATTATAGGTCAACACTTATTTATAGATAGCTGATTTATAGATAAGGCATACTTGTAATGGCTTCAAAGGTATTGTATAGTGTATAGAGCAAACAGTATCTCAGTATTTATTCTCAAGATTAAAAAAGTAATTAATATGGCTTTAATTTATTTTTACGTAATCAAAGTTGGTTTTAATATGCCACGGTATTGGCGTCAACTGTAACCAAAACTTGGTCACTTTTTAATATATAGATAATATAATTTTATACTAAGTGGTTGATAACACAGTTTGCATAACCAAATTGAAGGGGTTACATCTAGTTGGTGGTTAAAAAAAGGGGTTTTTGAGGATTTTTGATTATATTTCATATTTTTATGGGAATAAATTCACTAATGTAGCAGATTAATAGATTTTCCGAACCGCTGTTCAAATAAGGCCTTCCACGTAAAATTTCAAGTAAATCGGCCCACTCGTTTTTGAGATATCTTTTTCACCGATTTTGTTTTGTTTCGAGAAAAAAGCGTAGCAGATAAAGTGTAATTTATTACCTTTACATTGAATCATCAATGCCCTGGTCATACAACATTTCTTCTGCAGACGTGCCTTTAAAATTCTAGGATCCATCGAAAAATAAAAATCGTAACCGTACTAGATGTAACCCTATGCTTGCAGATATTTTTTTAATGCTTAGAAACAGTTTAAGGTCGTTATATTTTTTATTCTATTTTATATAAAGCTCTACAATACATTTTGTACAACTTTATGTTATTACAATCTAGCCAACAATAATTATTAGGTTTAAAGTTTTATTTTTTTTCCTTAAGACTAAAATATACAGTCACTTATTAATAATATCTAATGAGTAATTTACATCTAACTTAAAATACAATATTACTTTACTTAAAAACTAAGATAATGTCCAGTGACTTTTCTTAAGTGTTCATAATTATTTTTATTTATTTTTAGAGGCACTTTGTTCATGTGTCCTTATCCAAGCACTTACACTTTTTTCCTAGACAGTTCACTATCACTACACTTGCTCAAACGGTTTAGTTAGCTTGAGTCCGTTGAGGCCGTTATATGAAGAAAAGTAATTTTGTCACATATTACAGTTATCTTATGTCACTTTAATTCTATGCGATATATAAATGTTTCTCCGGCAACCACATGGACCATTCAAAATCAGTACTATCATGCTGTGTCCATCACGACCATATTAATCATTAACAAAATAATAATTTTATTTTAGTTTTATATATTTTTAGTATGTAATAGTTTCCTATTTTTTCTTTAATTTGTATTTGTGTGTGTCAAGTTAATGGTTACTTATTGTTATTGTCTTTTTTGTATGTATTTTTTTGCAGGCGTTTGATCACAATTCCACTTGATGATAAATTGTGATGTCTAGATCACATCTTTACACAGGTTACAGGTTATTCTTAAATAGCATACTTGCTTCTCGATCAAAACAATCGTGTTAAAATATGAATAAATTATATTTACCTATCTTGAGAATTAAATTCTTTCATAATACAATTACAAAGAGCGCAAGGAACTTTTGTAAGTTTTATGCAAATTGTGAAATTCTTGATGAAGCGAGATGAAGAACTTTCGAAAAAATTAAGAAAGTTTCCGACGAGGCGACGATTGTGCACTTACAATTTCCGATAATATCTCATAACTTTTTATAAAACTTTTATATCTACAAGTTTATATATAACTTGTAGACTTATACTTTTTTCATTCAGTAAAATAAGAGTAGAACGAACTTCCTACAAATGAACTTTATTTATGAAAAAGCTATTACAAAATAATTATGGCGTAATCAATGTACAAAATGCTAGAACTGCCTTGCATTCCGATCGGTACAGTAAATCTATTACCAAAATATGTATAACGTAGCGAAACGAAAGAACAAACAACTTCGTGTTTTAACTTATAAAGAAAGCATTTTCAATTCTATTTACGATTATAATTACGATCATAGCAATGTCATTATACGAAATACTATATGTATATATGGATATGTTTAAATGCGAACGACGGATCGATCATCAGATTCATAATAAGAAAATGTACGATCTGTCAGCCGAAACTTCGTATTTTGTTTTGGTAATAGGCCTCCTGGCTCGAATTCCACGTCTGATCACCTCAGCCATTATATATAATAGAATATAGTAAGGAGGAATTTTTAAATTCGAGTAACGAACTACCGTTCATAGATACAAAAATTGAGAAAACCTCTTGAAAGTTTCTAAAAAAAATTTCAAAACATAATTCACCGGTTCCAGAGAACAAAATGATAACTGTTCTAAAACAGTAAAAAAATCTAAATTTATATGGTATTTATCATTTTGTTCTCCGGAACCGGCGAATTGATTGAAATCGTTGGGCTGTGATAACTACTGGCTTAGGTAAAAAAAAGAATACATTATTTTATAATAATCTGTAAATACGCACATCAGTGCATCAGGTTAATTTCCCATAATGAGATATTGCTATTGATATATTAGTGTTATAAATTTCAAATATGAATGTAGAATGAATCTTAGTTTGTAGATCTCAACCTAGTATCTAAGTGACGGTCCTGTATTTTGCTAGGTACCTAAGTATAAAATCAATACTATCTTTTATTCTTGTATCCTACGTCACCGACGTGTAATGTGATTTCTCTAACCGATTGCGCAATTAGCCAATATAGGGACGAAAAATGTATATGGAAAATGAATATTAAGTTGCAGTATCCAGTAGGTGTATTACTGCAAACAACCAAAAAAATAAACTAGAAATACCTCTTGATCGTAGTAATTTACCATGTAAATAGAAAATTACATAACATTTTAAATACTATTTATAATAAATTGAGCATATTATATGGAATAGGTATACTAGGAAAAAAAAAAAGATTTTAGTGATTCCTTCCATACTATGTCGATTTTATAACAAAAACTCAAATGGGGTTGGAGGAATATCGAAATTCTGCTAGAAATATGAACAACCATTCATAGTTCGAAAATCCATGAAGTACATGTTTCTTGTTTCGGTTTCAGACCGATTGCATTTCCGAAATGTATGTATTTCCGAAAGCTGGAAGTAATAAATAGGTCAACAGCCGGCCTAGCATGACCGCCACGAGATGTGTCGCGGACGAGAGAAGACAAACTAAGATGTAAGATATCTTGATATATTATATCTCGACATCGACAATTTTGACAGAAAAGATATCTCGATCGACAAATATATCTATTTTCGATATTAAAAGTCGAGTTTTAAGTGTAATTGTCATGTTAGACCCGAAAGAAATAGAGCGATAATCGATTAAAACACGAGAAAACGGTCGACAAAATTTTCTCGCGGTTGTCATGCTAGGCCATGGTCTCACACAGACATAGCACACCATTAACCTGTGTACTATGTCTGTGTGAGACCAACGTTTGTTATCCATAACTAACAAAATATATAATAATAATAATTTGCACTTGGAGAAATGGATTTACATCATATCACAAGGATATTTCATATTTTATTCATTCTATCCTGTAATTTTTTAATTAAACATCTTTATAACTCATTTACGCAGATTGTGTACGAGTTTACGGAGATTATTATATAGTCATAAATTCTCATAAACAGTAATAAAATCGAAGACAAGTTGGTCAATGTGGCCATCGATTCCAATATCAATCACTGGATTGGTTTCCTCGTAAACTTAAATTCACTTACATTTACGACCAGAGACAATTTATGAGGTGTGCAACTCCGCAGAGCCATATTGGGTTTGGTCACAGATTGGTTCGTAGAATATTTACGTTATGGCTACGATATAACAGAATTTTCCTTGAGTATTTTATGTGAGTGACCATTAAGGAATGGATCATACTTTTTTTGCAGGTATAAAAACAGTTAACCAGAACACCTCAGGTTAAAAAAAATCTTCAATGAAATTGTTCCTAATATTACGATAAAATGGGAGGTTCAATGTTCAATTGAATTTGAAAAAAAGAATTGGCTATTTTATAGCAAAGAGGCGTTACTGACAGTCGCGCACTGTACATTGAAATCTAACTCAATATTAACTTTACAAAATGTGCCTATGTTTCATATTGAGCTAATTAAAACTCAAATAAAATGTATTTTTGAACCGTCATTGTCTAAAAGCCATCAGGAAACTCGATATGTTTTTGATTATGATCTTTATAGATATTACTCAAATGATTTCATACTAACTGAAAATGTAATAATATTGTTAGCCCCATAAACCCTGACAGGGGATAAACAAGGCCACAGCGAATGGTAATGACGGCTCCATAACATGCAAAATATCCGACACAATGGCGGCATTGATTGAGGAATTTAATTAAAGTCCAACCAGTCTGTAAGGTTGAAACGAGTCAAACTGTTTAATCGTGTTTTCGCGCTGTCTAAGCTAAATCTGTTAATTAAATATGAATCATTATTATATAAGTTAAATCATATTTAATAGCACAGATTATTTTTAAACGTGTGCATCTTGTACAGTTAATAAGAGGGAGTTGTATATATTAAAAATCAAATAATATGGCATAACAGTACATTAGTTAATTTTTTTTAAATATTTGGCGATGTTTTATTAATCTATACTTAATATTATAAGGAGGTAAAGTTTGTGAGGTTGTATTATTATTATTTATGGATCTACTGACCCGATTTAAAAAAATATTTCATCAAAATTTTATCAGCGAGTAACATAGGCTATAGACATATTGCACCCGTGCGAAGCCGGGGCGTGTTGCGAATGAATTATATACATCAAATGTGAAAAAACATTAAATGGAAATATCTTATTAAGTTCATTGTGCTGTGAAAAGATGAAAAGGAATCATAAATATTGTTTGAAAATACATTTATACAACACGCCTCTTTCTCATTGGGGTAGGTAGAGATCACGGAATACCATATGCTCCGATCCTTGCATACCGCTTTCGCTTCGTAAAAATATTTTTTTATAAAACAGTTAAGTTTCCTTCGTTAAAATAATATCTATTTTAAAACCTGTAAAGACTACTTTGCAATCTCTTCTTAACGCCCACTCGAAGGATTCAATTCTGTGAAAACGAAACCCCAAACACACCCACGCACTCGACGCTACTAAAGTATTGCACGCTCAACAATTTACGCGAAAGGTTGATTAAAAAGTATTGTATTATTCAACATGCTGCTACTTTAAATGTTTTTATTACAGCGAGAAAGCTTTAGAAGATTTTAATTAATTATTTCATGAAAAATGTAATATAAATAAAATAGGTTTCGTTACACTTGCTTTCACGTAAAATTCTTGTACGAAATACTATTATAGCTGTTGTTGTAGGTACTTACTGCAATACACTCCTATCACACTGTATACATATTATGTTTTTGTCGTTATGTACCGCACGCCAAAATAGCTTTAATTTGGCTAATAAACTCAATATCTTTATAAAATATAGTTATAGTGTTATGTACATATAAACAATGATACTGTAAATTTTCATCAAAATCCATTCGGTAGCTTTTGCGTGAAAGGGTGAAACATCTATCCATCCATACATTCTCAAAAACTTTCACATTAATAAATTTAGTAGGATAAGATTGGATTATTATATTAGGTATTATATTAGGTAGGATTGATGGAGTATTACTTTGTGTTTTTTAAGTCTAGTTGCGTAATTTGAAATGATTATTTTAGGTATTTGGTTTTCTTTTAAGCTTATTGGTCACGGTAAAGTGTTATTTATCTTACTCATTCCTTTTTATTAGTTGTACAGTTGCGATTTTTCACGTCAAAGTTTGTGAAACTGCGGAACTGGTAGAGATGTGATTTGTTATTATTTTTTTACTTCATCCTAGGCTTTATTTATAGTATACAATATATCGATGGCTCCTACGTATACAGGCCTAAGTGAAAAAAGTGAATTTTACAGGAGAGCGGTTTGAAGTTGCCGGAACTATATTTTGGGTCATATCTTTTAAACTACTGATTCGATTTTTATGTAATTTTGCAGTTAGTGTTAACGTATTGTGGTTTTTATACATATGTACATAAATTTTATGTATTTTTTATATATTTCGAGATTTTGCACATTCGTCTTTTTACTTTGTTGGTTTCTTACGATTTCAGTTTTATTGTTCAACGTAAAATAGCTAAAATGACTTTCAGCCTATTTACAAGGGTAATTTACATACAAACAGCCTGCCTGCACTTACGCCATCGGAGGTTATTAAGTCAATAGTAATAATTAACTAATACAGGAACTGTCATAGTATACAAATGTATAGTTCTATCCGTAATTTTATAAAAAAAATCTTAATTAGTTTTCATTAAGTACAAAATATGACATGTCTACAAAACAGGCGAATACGATTTACTAAAAACCGAATCACGTAAAAAGGCAAATGTGATGTTTCGCCTTTATACGAGGTTTTCGGATACTGAGTAAAAGGACTGAAACGGTACATTCGCCCGCTCACCGCGCCCCCGACGCGCTCACACGACGCCGTAAATCAACCAAACGTTTGATCGGTTTTTATACGCTACCGATTTGTGTACATACGTCTATGTGCCTAAAATTTTATTTTGTATCTAGTAAAAAAAATGAAAATTTTATTTGTGAATGTCATAGAATCGGATACAAGGAACTCAATGCACTAATAATTGGAAAAAGGCTTAAGCGGCAGTTTCGCCCCTTTACGTAGGAGCCATCGATATGTAGCCATAGAAATAATTTTACAATCTTAATGTGTATCTTCATGACCATCAATATTGTTTGCCCCATACGTCTGAAACATTTTTTTACTCTTGTTTTCCTGGGATTCGAATACGGGAGTTTCTATGTTAAACGCAACGTGCATACCATTGGATCACTAAGTCAGTCTACATATATGTTGTAGTTAAAGCATTCCTACTATATTTATTAAAACAAAATATATATCTACAGAAAAAGTATCGATATAGCTGTTATTCCATAAGAAGACAGTTTGGAAATCTTTCCAACGAAGTCACCCATAGACAAAATACGGTCGTTAGCTCAGTTTTATGACTAAATCGATCTTCCGAGGCATAAATTAAAGAGGTCGATTCGATTGTTTACCGCCCACGCTGTTTATCGGTAAGTTGGCAAGATGGCCGAAAATGTCTCTTTTCGTCCGTGTCATATTGCGTAAGTTATATTGAATGGTATATATTATAAGCTAGATTTATCAAACGTTCTATGTTTTATATGACAACCAGCCATTTTTAAAGTAAACCGTGCAAACAGTTTCTCAATAAACATTAAATTGTAGTACTGCAATCCGTTAAATATGCATTTACTATACTCAAGGCTATTAAACTATTAATATATCGATACCTCCCACGTAAGTTGTGGTAACCAACAAAGATGGTGTTTTCCGTTTTTTAAACTATTCCGCCTGTTTTCATTTATTTTCTGTATTCGCAATAAAAAAAAAAAATTATTTGACTTTATTATATATTTACAAGACAGTTGTATCCTTATAAAAAGACAGACAGAAAACAGACAGCACAGTTTTAAAACACTTTGTTGGTTACCACAACTTACGTGGGAGGTATCGATATTATCTCTGCGTATAATATTAATATAATTGACACATATAATTGGTAATAAATAAATAATAATATAATTGTTACATGATACTCTTAATTTAATGCGTGCTACAGTGAAAAGGCAATAAATGTTAAAGAACTTTTTAAATCCGTTCAGTCTTTCAGAGACTACCGTTTACAAACAAAAATCTGTGTCTTTAGTTTAGCGTTTATAGTATAGAAATAATTAAAATTTTAAACCCCGATATTAAGATAATTACGTCAAAGCAGAGTCTCTGAACGAAAATTTGCTTTTACTTTGCTACACTGGATCTACGTAATTAAAATGTTTAGAGTTACGTTAAAGGTGATTGTTATACTGTACTCTATTTGTAATATTTAAATTTAGAATTTCTTGGATAGACGAACTCCTTTCTTTTTTATACTCTGTTTTTATTTTGAACTAATACAAAAACGTCACTATATACAGTAAAATTTAGTGCACTATCTTTAAAAGTGACTTGTACTGTTTCCAAAATCTATTTGTTTAAATAAATCCATATATTATGATGATGTGTAGATTTGTTTTTGGGAATAGGTTTCCTCAAAGACCGTATTTTTATAAGAAGCTTTCTAAGTTCAGGAAAATATCATTAGCAACTCGATACACTCGCAACACAACAGCTGTATTTAACGTTTCTTTAATGCGTTTTCTTTCCATTTCAGCACTTTCGAGACATAAATTTGGGTTTCTTTTATATAAAATATGTTTCATTTAATAGTAAAGATAAAAGGAATGGAAATATAATTCCATTTAATAGTGACATTAAAGAAAAAGCTGCAGCTAATTAATTTGCCTTATAGAATTCTGAATTTCGTATCAAGTACTCTTGACTGTTCAAGGCTAGCACAGACCTCGTTATGAACGTGCTCTATCTAAGTTATCTCTTCTTCTATGTTACTCTATGGTTATTGATATTTATATGTTAAATATCGATAGACGAGCGTTGGACTCACTTGAAACCTCAGCCACAGGATCGTCAGCCTGTGCTTTCCACCTTTTTTTAATGCATAATAGTCAACGTTTGACCGCAATCTAGAAGAAGCCTATTCACCCTAGCCTTAAAGATACCCAAGTTATAGTGGTCCGGAAAGATAGAAGCCGGAAGGGAGTTCCATTCTTTCGCAGTTTTAATATGGAACGAAGATGCTAAGCGAACTGTGTGGATTCGTGGTATATCCACAACAAATGTTTAGAGTCCTGCCGAACGTCTGGATGTACGAGAGTGGAATGGAGACGAAGGGATGACCTATTTTTTACTTCGAGCATCGGGAAATCTATATATTGAAACAATTGTTGAAGTACTAAATGGACTCCGGGTCCGCACTCAAAATGTATCCGAACTAAAAGAGGAACAATCGAGCGAAAAGAGAAACAATCGTACGGCAGTCTTTATTTGATCAACTAACGGCACACATGTAGATAAAGCTGAACTGTGTTGTGAAAATGTCTAAAACTATAATATTCAACAACGTGAGAAAAGACGATAGTTTATTAAAATTGTGCCTTTATTACGAACTTGTCCTGTTTTTTTTAATTCACGCTTATGAATGCAAAGTTTAACATATTGATATGAAAGATACGCTCGATGGGGATACAATATGCAAAATTAATCAATTAATACATAAAAAGACAACATAGAGTTATGATACCGTTTTGCATCCAGTTATATATACTTATAAAATATATATATCCTATTATATTTTATACTGAGATGTATATTTTATTACTTTACATAAAATAATAGTAACGAATAGGTATATAATATAATTTTCAACTTACATAATTGGTATATAAAATAATTTTCTATTAAATACATTTGAGCAGTCTAAAAAGCGTTTTGGGTTAGAATTATTACTACAACTTGGGTGTTGAGAAGGAGCTATTGAAACAGTTTTAGATGTAGTAATAAATTATAAGTCATTGATTCTCGAATTTCAATGCAGTTTCTAACAAAGACACGAAAATGTTGAACCATTTGAGTATAAATATGGCGTTGCAGGCAAGCCAATATTCGAGCAAGCCGTGCATGATATTAAATTTTCAATTAGACTGAAACATCAGTCTTACTTATTACATGACGTTATACATAATTTATGTATTAAGACTAATTGCATGCGGTATGTATAGGTATATTCCTTAATGATTTTGTTACAGTTGATTACACCTTAATCACTTATGACGAGAATACTTATTGAAAATATCACACTTAGAATGTAAATGACATAAATCAACTATTTTTTTTTATGAACATCAGGTTCGCCCTTTAGGGCTCACGGGATCGCTTAGCATGCAACCGTGGCCCCGGCGCATATGCTATCCACCTTCGCAGGCTTCCTCCATCCACCAGTTTTTGTTATCAACCTTACGTGCCGCCTACACGGGCTTCAAACATCCACTAATTTCCTAAACTCTGATAGATAAGTGCTCCAGAAATGAAAGACAGGGACGTTTGGGTATTTAAGTAGTGTCCTAAAAAAACGCAGATTTTTCAGCTTTTAGATTCGGAATGATGCCTTTACAAAGAACAGTCAGTAAGAAACTTGATTTTATATACCAGTCTTGAAAACAGCGCACTGCATTTGTCAATCTGAGGCATCAATGAGCACAGCATGCTTCAAGCCCGTTGATAAAAATAGTTCTTTTGATGTAAATCAACAATTAGTTAAAGTTTAAAAAACATTGAAAGTTTAAAAACTCTAATATTAGTCTTTGCATTGAGGTCAGTTTATGAACTGTCGTAAAATTTTCTTTCCATTAAAGGAAGGAGTTGTTTATTGAACTTGAAACTCTTCGTGAGGCGTAATTCGAGACTTTTAAATAAGGAAGTTTGAAACCGTCGGAATCTTTTAATTCCTTTATATTTTTTATTTCAAAGGCTAACAGTGCGTTAAATTACATTAAGCAGAAATGTGCATTTGTACATGTTAACTTATTTGGTTAAGAAAAAAACGCTATGGGACGAATATTCGATCGTTAGTCAATATTGAGATATACTTAAATGAAGCATAGGAATATTTGATTTCCGTTTTGGTTACCATTTTTAGTATTCCGCCGAATCGGGTCACTCGATTATTGTTTTTTGCCCTGTGTTACGCACAACCCTCACCCGGGTGAGCTACCGTCTAGTCCTTCAGGCTTCCTCTCTGCAACAGCCCAAGCCGAGGTACGTATATCGCAGGAGACGCCCTCAGGCATGTCGTAGCAAATTCCCAAAATTTCAAGGCTGAGCCTTAGTTCTCGCCACTCACGCCCAAGATAAGCTGTCAAGGCCAATTGGACAGAGAGATTCCATACAAAAAAGAAATAAACGTTTTTGCGATAATCGCATGCACAGATAATATAGGTAAAATAATAATCAAATGGCGGCTTATAGAATATTGTCATTCAATGATTATCTCTTATATTAAACGCAATGTTATCCACTTTTGTTGATAGCGGTATTAAAGTGGAATTACAACATTTGTGACTAATTTGTCTTTTAAAACGAATGTAATGATTCAGATTTCAGCCTCTATCACAATATTTCTTAAAGTAAGTGACGAGGAAGAAAACATTAAAATTATATATTTCAAAAAAGTTCAGAATTCTTTTATAGACCAAATCCGTCATCTACAAATTCGTTTTAGATTTTTTAAAGAAAATCTATTGATAAAGGCTTTAACACTGTCGTTCTTGTTACATTCGGTAGATTATTGAACATAATATGTATTTATAATACCCTTTTCTTGTAATTTTGGTTTTTAGGTTAAATAGTAAGTAACGCAAAGGCGCATTGCATACGAAGATTTAATTAAGCTTCATTAGATGCGTGATTAGATGATAAGAAATATAAAATGGTAATAGCTTCGTCTGTGATAAAAATGCAAAATGGATTAATGGTCCAGTTGGCCAGTAATGCTAGTTAGGCCAGTAACATGACTGTGAATAATTTTAAGGCCTGTCTAACCATTAATACGTTTACCACTTATAATACCTATACATTTTTTAAATGTAAGTTCTCGTTACTTGAAGGTAGTTAATATTTCAGACATTGTAGATCAGTCAATAAGTTGACGAATGTTGTATTTCCAGCATTTAATTGCAGCCACAGAACATGCACATTATCTCGCTCTTGCTTGATATCTTTCTACTAGAATGTTGTTTGAAGAGTTTCAGATTTGCCATATTTAATTCAAAAATAATCTATTAATTTAGGTAACGCAATGTACACCTATGAACGTCAATAAAAAATAATACATATTAAATGCTTCTAATTTACATTTACTAAAATATTTTAATTAATAGAGTTTCAGATTAATTATTAGGTGTACTTACTAGAATATTAACGGTATAAATTATAACATGCATTAATATAAAGAATATCTAAAGTAACTGAGTAATTATTCTTAGATAGTATACATAAGGTAAGATTGACATTGGAATTAATCACACTTTACTAAGAATTATGGTTTAATCCAGTTATCTATTATACATTCAAAATAAAATAAATAAATATGCTACTTATTAAGTATGTATCTATGAATTTAATTGAATTGAAATTATGTTCGTTGAATTACAGTTTTAGATCCAGATACAAATATAATCATTATATTGATTTTAAGTATCTTGAATTTGTGATTTTTCGGCGTGACCGGCAAAGAGTTACACTAAAAGAAATTGGGTCAGACACGATGTTAAATCTAGGGTTACAAAAAGCTGTTATTTTAGTTTATTACGATACGATTTACCAACTAAAATGAAAAAAAACCAAACAATTAGTAAATTTGTTGAAGCAAAGTTTTTTTTTGTGGTCAATATTTTTATTCATCTTATTTAATCATCATCATTATCATCCAATGTTATTTCTACGGTTTAATGATTTCTGAGGCATATTTTCAAACCAAGTCGGTAAAATTGCCAAAGTAAATCTATTTCATTAGTTTTTAGCTGTACCTAATTTCTCACATAATTGGTTTTTATGATAAAACATAATTTGGTTTGGCGTTAAGCCCCGTTGCACGAAATATATAAGGATAAAAAATCTTAATTTGTTTTCTTGGCATAATTTGGCTAATGCAAAACGTCTATATCAATATCAGTCTCTACAACTCTTGGAAAATAAGTTAATATGTTTAAGCTTTTTTTATTATTTACTTTACATTTTTACCAGCCCTGCGACTTCACGAAGGTTCTGTTTTCTCATTCGATTGCTTATCGTGTCACGTTTTACTTACTCTGTTACTTCGCTAGTATTTTACGTATTTTGAACGTTCCCTAGAAGTTTAAGTAACTTAATTCAATGACGAATACAGTATAGCTTTTTATGTTCTTAAAGGTAATAAGATAAAACGTGGAATTTATAACTTTGTCGTTATAAGAATAGTTTTATTCTTGATATTGTTTCGAATATTTTTCCGAGACTCGATAAACTATACCTAATAGTTTATTACATACATTTATATCAGAAAAAAATAACAATAGGTATTTTTATTTCTCCATTTCTTTTAAAATGACTTTTGCTCCCGACATCCGATTTCGACGTAACAAACTTTTTATGTAGCCTCAGACTAAGCTCAAGTTACATCAAAATCAGTTCAGTATATTTGGAGATTAGCGTGAACAATCTGACAGACAAAAACGATCAAAATATTTTCAAACATATTATACTCGTTCCCCTTCTAAAATTTTTCAATGTACACAAATTTTGAATCTACTTTTTTATTATTTGTATAGAATTTTGGTTCAATCCATGTACGCTAGAAACGGATATTTGTAAACGTTTTCCTACTAATGCTTTGTTGTAGAAATAAAAAATATTAAAACTTATCTCGAGTTTTATATTATATAAAATCCGCTCGAATAGTAATAGAAAAGACAGGTGCAACCAGTATTCACACGTTCCAACATTTTTTGTATGAAAATTTTACAGAAAACCGATTTCACTGAAGCAACTTGCATAGAAAAGGAATATGATTATGTTAATGCGTGCGTGTGGTTCCGAACTTATTGACATTTTTCATATATTTTCATATACTCGTATTTACCCAATGATTTCTTAATATGTCTAATAAAGCTTTTAGTTTTTTGTGTATTAAATTTGTATTTTTATGGAATAGATTAGTTTGAGATCAAAATAACTCTTTAGTTTCGATCTAAAAATTCAAGACTTTTTTAAATATAAACAAATTACTTGAGCCCGTAAAGTGAACGATATAGAAGTTGATGTTCCGCAGCGCCATCTTTCTTTTCTTCAGTTTCGCAGGCGTATGCGTATTTCGAACAACTCAGCAAAGTTCCATCACAATCAGATTAATCGTTTAGGAGTGTGTAGAGGGCTAACATACATTGATTTTTATTTATATAGATAGACAATTGCTAGCCAGCTTCTTGACCGCCTCGAAGGCTCTGTGGTCTGCACGTGGCCTGTGGCACTGGTGGTCACGGTTTCGAAACCAGGAGAAATAATAAAAAGGAAATACTTTCCTTTGGCAGGGCACAGAAGACTGATCCTCTACCTGTCTGTATAATGAAATGATCAATCGTAAAGACACAGAAATGTGCCTACTGCATGTCCGAGTAGCGGGAATTCACTAAGATCACTTCCTCACCAGCCTCTTTTTCTGTAAAAAATATAAACGGTATGTCAAAAATTGTGATGAATATGAAAATTTAGGAATTGAACTAATATTATAAAGAGGAATGATTTGTTTGTTACAATTTAACTCAAAAATTATTCGACAAATTTTAAAAATTGTATCACCAATAGAAAGCTACATTATCAGCGAGTAACATAAGCTATTATTATTATATATTTTTTTGTGTATAGTCAATTGCACCCGTGCGAAGCCGAGGCGGATCGCTAGTACGAGAAAAAGAAGAGGTCTATTTCAGACCCCTAAAAGTTTTGCATTTAAAAGGCGGAGGAAGAATCGATTCGTATTTATTATTTAAAGAATAAAGAGCCTGCATCTACGTATTCCAAGGCAGCGGTGGTAGAAACGTGACTCCATTTAATTGTGAAATACCAGTTGCACCAGATGGCATGGTCTTTATTACAAAGTTCTTGCAACGTTACGTGTAAAATATAGCCACTTTGTTTGAAACGTCGCTACTGTATGAGGTGAATATTTTATGCCCGCGGCCACGTTGCATTTATGTAGCAATTGAATAGCCAAGAGAAATAGAATCGTAGCTTCAGTAGAATCGTATTATGATCCTGTAAAACTACGATACCTACCTACATCGACCCTGAGGGGTCTATAACGATACACTAAAATTTGAAATTTATATAATAAATTATTTACTATATCTAAGTTAGAAGCACTACACCAGCTGTAGGCATAATAGGACAATATACATTTAAATAATACAACAATTTACATATTATAATACAATAATATACATTTGATGTTGATGATTTTCCTAAAATTATAAGGTATCTGACGGGCTCGTTGGTACTTCTGTTACAAACACGCTTCCATTATAACAGTTCGGTAGAACACCTGCCGTGCGCATCGATGGGTTGTGGGTTCGAATCCCACCGGGACGATATGTTTATAATTTTCTGGAAACATGTCTTCCCCACGTCTGATAACTTTAGCCATTGAACGGGTGGGAGAAATATTGAAATTCCGACCGGGAAATGAAGCACCGTTCACAAATGGAAAAACCGTGAAGTGCATATTGCGCGTTTCGGTTTCAATCCGTGAATTTCCGAATGCTCGAAGTAAAAAGTAGGTCGACGGTGCATAATTGACCAATGTCCTTTGGCTGAGGTATCACCTACCATCAAGTGAACCTCATGCTCGTCTGTCGATATCTAACATTAAAAAAAAACCATGGGTTTTTCTTGCCGGTTCTTCTCCATGAGACCCACTTTTTGGAACCGTGCAACTAGACGTTTCATAAGAGCCTGCAAAGGCCTATTTGAAATAAAAAACTTTTGATTTTGATTTTAAAAGTGCAAAGGGGTCTACAATAGATACAAGTTTGGGAACTAAGGGAGTTGAGGTCTAAAAGTTATTAAAGATACAGAATGTAATTCGATAAGCATACTAATTTGACTTTTAAGAAAAATATTATTAAAAAGATTAAACCATGAAAATAGACAGTAGATAGTAGCTCACCAGTTTTAGAATTAAGCGAGACGAGACTCAGAAAATGAGAATTAAGCTTTAATTCTCGTTTTTTGAGCTTAACTCACACCGCAATTAATGGCAATATAAAACAAATACAGTAAGATATAAATAAAAAAATACGTTGATATTTTAGTTTATATTTATGTCCCATTCGGTGTCGAGACCCTTGGTCCGTGGGGTCCTAGCGCTATAAAGCTTTTTAAGGAAATAGCAAAAAGGTTAGTCGACATTACAGGAGACCGAAGAGCTGGCAGCTACCTCGGACAAAGAATTAGTCTTGCTGTCATTCAAAGGGGGAACGCTGCCAGTATCTTCGGAACCTTGCCTAAAGGGACTCCTTTTATTAATATATTTTAGTTTTTATAGTATATATTTTAAGGTTTTTAGTTTAAGGTTCCCTATTATTAGTTATTTATATAATATGTTAGTGTGTTTTGTAATTAAGTTTTTTATCAATAAATTATTATTTGTTTATATTTTATAATAAACTTGTAACGCGCCCCGGCTTCACACAGGTGCAATGTAGATGTACTATACACAAAAATAGCCTATGTTGCTCGCTAATAATGTAATTTTCAATTGGTGAAAGAATATTTAAATCGATCCAGTAGTTTTTGAGTAGTTTTTGAGACTCTTTATAGTATTAGTGTATATTGAGCAAAAAAATAATATGACTTTATCCTTCAAAACCTGAAATAAAAAGAATGAAAGATTCCCTCCTCTATGGACTATAATCCACGATCTTTACATAGTACAAATGAGAAAAGAGAAGTTTTTATGAATAATTAAGATTTTTTTAATACCCGTAATCGTAATAAAGACGGTTCCAGCCCACGCTCTTCCATTCGTTTCATTTCCTTTTTATTACAAACCGCTGAATGTAATAAGGATCCTCATTTTAGTATGACGAAATAATATTTCTTGTAAAATTTGCTTTAAGAAAAATTGTTTTGCTATAGAGTAACTGAGTTGAAAGTAGATGTTTGAGAGAAGCGCCAGTTAATGAAAAATTGAAAGGTAATCGTTTGGCTTGGAATGGGCATGTTATGAGGAGAGATGAAAAACGTGTCTAAAAAGTTTTAAATATGAAAGTGGATGGGTATAGGGGAAGAGGAAGGCCAAAAAAACATGGATTGACTGTGTGAAGAATGATACGTTTGAGAGGTGTGACTGATGATATGGCGAGTGAAAGAAGAGAATGGAAAAGAGAATATACTGCGCCAATCCCAAATTAAAAAGGGAACAGGACAGGAAGAAGAAGAAAAAGATAAAGTACTTAACTGATTTCGACTTATAAAAAAATCAAAGGAATAGTCTCCTGTGTAAATATTACAATATTTATATGAACATATTTTGACAAAATGACAAAAAGTAGGTAATAGGCGAACATACATATCATTCTAATCTTCATGCAGTTTTGTAAACTTTTGCTAAGGAATAGTATATTAATAGATCAATCAAATCAAAGCTAATAATGATCGTTCTTATATAAGGAAAATATGCTAATTTTGTAAGTAAAATTTTAATTAATAAAACGATCAAACGTCAATTTAATTAATCAATTCCGGATATTAAATAAACAATATTATCTAAATGAAATTAAGATTTACGGCATCTAATTTCTGTCTGAACAGTCTTTATACAGCCTGGTTAATTTGAATTTTGAATTATACGACTTTCGGATTAATTTGGTAGAGTAAAAAGTTCTTGTGGCTTCGTCAATGCTATTGGGTACATATTACAAAATTATATTACTACTTAGACTTTACTCAGATGCGCGATGGATATCATGTCAAGTTGAGCTTCACAGTAAGTTTTTTAAATGAAGATAACTTTTTTCCCAACGATGATTATAATGTAACAAAGTTTTATTGCCCCAAATTACGCTCAAACTATGCGTCAAAAGTTACATAAAAAACAGTTCAGTATCTTCGGATATTAACTTCTACAAACAGTCAGAGAAAATGTTCAAATTATTTTTATGTATAAGTACTTTTTTATGTTATATATCGACAGACGAGCATGAGGTTCACTTGATGGTAGGTCTCATGATCTCAGCTACAGAACATTAGTCAATTATGCGCGTTCGATATAATTTTTACTTCGAGCATTCGGAAATTCATAGAGTGAAACCGAAACGCGCAATATGCACTTAACGGTTTTTAAAATCTACTCGTATATATTTACAAATTTTGTGTTCCGGTGTTTGTATTACTCCTTTGAAACGGCTCGACCAGTTTTTATGATTTTTTTTATACAGCTAGTAATGTATAATGTGTTTATTACAATATCAATTCATCTCCTTCGTTATTCGATTCTTTAATTATCTGTTTTCTTTTCCTTTTTGCTCATCAACAAATGTTCAAAATACGCCAACATTGATAAGAAGAACTGATGGGCTCGGAGATGGCACAGTGCCAAAGTTCTTTCACAGCTAATAACACCCAGTAATTAATCACTGCTGCAAACCGCTACGGTTAACACGATAATGCAAATTGTCTAATTATGTTAATTGTTAATATGTGCTAATGTAATGGATATAGGGGACATATTTTAAGTCTGGCGTATAGGGGAAGAGGGAGGCCAAAAAAAGCATGGATAGACTGTGTGACTGATGATATGGCGAGTGAAAGAAGAGAACATACTGCGCCGACCCCCAAATAAAAAAAGGGAACAGGGCAGGATGAAGAAGAAGATTTTATATCTGTCGTAGTTTAGTGGAATAAAACTAAAAAATATTTTTTGTTGAATAGGTTCCATGAGCGTGAAATCGATTTAACTAATAAAATTACTGAATATGATTTTTGTAGCAGTATGTTTATTTATTATTAAACATTATATGTAGTATAAAAATTAAAATATTGCGATTATTATCGTACGTATTCAACAAAAAGTATTTTTTTGTTTTATTCCAGAAAAATACACTAGATATAAAAGATGTCTAGATCATTTTCACAGTAGTATAACGGCAAGAGAGTGAAAAGTTATTATATATTTTTTTAAATTTCGTTTTAGAAGACTACTATTCAATGTAATGATCTTTTAAAATAAATAAATTCATTCATTCATTCATTGAATGACACAGTAGTCATAAAACCTTTAATAATTCATCTTAGTCAATGGAAATTAATATTTCTGACGCTATTTATTTAATTTTATTAAGTAGGTACTCTTTTTTGCATAAACAATGAATACAATTATAATAAAATCATTTAAAATGTGGTTATAAATCTTTTAAATAACAAAATTTTGACCGGCAATTAGGGGTTCTCCCTTTTTATTTATAGCAAGATGGAACCACAATCTATTTCAATGGGAACATCCTTTGATCGACAGAGCGGTGTTTTTATCGAGCTCTACAGCGCGTAGCGACCTTCCTGTAAAACATTGTTTTGTATAACGATCGCAATTTATATTGCGCATACTAAAAATAGTCCATAGGTTTTGGTAAGTTTAACAAATTATGTTTGTATATACTTCTTCTTCTTCCTGCCGTATTCCCTTTTTTTTATTTGGGGCCGACGCAGTATGTTTTTGTATATTCATAATAGGTATATGTTTTTTTATTTTTTTTATTTTAGGTATCGACAGACGAGCACGAGGTTCACTTGATTCAAATTCAAAAATCATTTATTCATTTAGGTAACACAATGTACACTTATGATCGTCAAAAAAAATACATATTCAATGCCTCTAATTTTATATTTACTGCCAGTTCTCAAATCAAAGGCGTAGAACGGACGAGAAGAACTGGCAAAGAAACTCGCCGCCACTCTTTTTAATCGCCAAGTTTTTGTTTTACAAATGTTTTGTAAGGAGCTGCAACCATTACACCATGTTCCACATGACATCTTTAAGTAATTAACTATAATAATCAAAAAATATATATAAACTAAAAAATAAAAAAATAAAAACAAAGATTTGTCCTCTATCAGCAGTAAGTATGGTGAAATAGGAGCACTCACTTACATTCTCGTGGGAACAACACGCAAATACATAAACTAACGACGAAATAACTAATATCACCGCATACACGAATTCAAGTCCGACCTGTCACCTCAAGTAGATGGTAGGTGATACCTCAGCCACAGAACATCAGTCAATGATGCGCTGTCGACCTACTTTTTAACTTCGAGCATTCGGACATCCAACTGAAACTGAAACGCGCAATATGCATTTCACGGTTTTTCCAACTATGACATTTGACTTAAAAACGAATACTATATACCGCGATATCGTCGTTTCCCTAGGGAAATCTCTGGTATCTTCATTTCCTTGCGACGTATATAAATTATAGAAACACCGCGAAGTTAATTGTATATTTTTTAAATACACTTTGGTGCTCCCACGATATACGGCTTTACTTAAGTTTTAATGTACGCTGTGAAACAGTAAAAGCCTAAAACACCAAACTCAAACATACTAAAAAGAGGACATCGTTAGTCAATATTGCCATATATAGAAAACTAGCAATCCGCCCCGGCTTCGCACGGGTGCAATGTATCAGATCATGATAATAAAATCGGTCGAGTAGTTTTATATGGATAATTTTCCGCGTTTTTGCAACATTTTTCACTGATGCTTCGCTCCTATTGGTCGAAGCGTGATGTTATATAGCCTTCCTCGATAATTGGACTATCCAACACAAACAGAATTTTTCAATTCGCACCAGTAGTTCCTGAGATTAGCGCGTTCAAACAAAGTTAGTTAGTATAGATTATTTTAACTCCGTAAGAATGGATGGCGTTAATATGGCTACTTTGTGATAACTGAATATGCATAAAAAATTCATAAGAATCGGTCGAGCCGTTGCGGAGGAGTATGGGAACGAACATTGTGACACGAGAATTTTATATATTAGATATTGATCAGAAACATCAATATAAAAAGTAAATAAATAAACACATATTTTATTATTTTGTTAATGCTCATATATGTAAAATGGAAATAATGGTTGTATACATATAAATTACGAAGTCATCCAAATGCCATTCAAGTCGGATTACTACCGCAGGCCGGGTATTGCACCGACCGGTCGGAATTCCTGCTCGAAGACATTCCACAACCCCAACTATTCATAATTAACGCATAAATTACAATTCTGACGTCACATCTGAATGATGGCGTGTATAGTTTACAATTATGATCTAGGCATTTACGTTGGCGCTTTGGTTACTACACTTGTCTTGGCGCTTCGATGGATTTCGGGTTCGAATATCACCGGGACTTTTAAATCTATTAACATGTTTTTAATAATATTGTCTTTTACTATTGTATTTATTATTTATCCCGACGTTTCTATTAACATGTTTCTCTCTCTACAATATTGTCTTTAATAACGCGTTAATATCAAATTTAAATTAAATGATTTATACTGGATTAAAACGCGATTTATTATTTATATTTATCCCGTAGTTTCGAGTGCTTTTCAGCAAACGTGGTCAGGGGCAGACTGAAAAGTGACAGCTGTCTGATTTGAATTGTCACAAAGTTGCTATACTAACGCCATCTATTCCTACAGAGTTGATATGCGCTGTAATTTTCTATATTATGGCATTCTTTCATTGATGTTTTAATGGCGTAGGTATCATTTACCATCGATTGAGCCTCACGATCGTCTATCAATTTCTAACATAGAAAAGTAAGCAGTGTCGTAATGGCAGTGGCGGGACCACCATACAAGCTCAAAATCACGGCTTGCCTTATTAATGCAACCATAAAAAGTCAAATAATAATGCCCTTAACGTTATTATTTGCGGGCATTATTGTTTGACTACTTTAATTACGTAATTATATAAGTCATAAACACGTATTACGTTAAAGTTTGCAAGCCGGGTTTTTGGGCTTGTATGGTTAACCCGCCACTGCGTAAGGGTGGTATCAGCGGTGTCCAAGGATAGGTTGCACACTCTGGAGAGTTGAAGAAATTACCAGAACTAAGTTGCGGGTCATACATGGTAGCATTATTTTTAGGGTTCAATTATGGAACTCATATTAGCCCCATAAATGGCTAGTTACGACCTGGAATGAAGTAACTGATACCAATGTCGAGAATGCGTCTTAAATACACTAGCAATACGGCTTCGCACGGGTGCAATGTCGATGTTCTAGATACAAAAAAGCCTATATTACTCGCTTATAATGCAGCTTTCTATTTTTTTTTCTTTTTTTTTGTGTATAGTTATCTATACTGCACCCGTGCGAAGCCGGGTCGGATCGCTAGTTTATTATAAGACGATGTCAGTATGTGGACTAGGTGTCTCCTTACCATGTTCTACTTTGATCG
Source organism: Anthocharis cardamines (assembly GCA_905404175.1). Taxonomy (NCBI): domain Eukaryota; kingdom Metazoa; phylum Arthropoda; class Insecta; order Lepidoptera; family Pieridae; genus Anthocharis; species Anthocharis cardamines. Next base: position 6,469,115 of record FR989961.1, read on the forward strand.
ATGGACACTAAAAGCCTGTCGATTGTTCAATAAATTATATTGTGTACACACCTACAAGCTAGTCCCGGTACTACTTAAAACGTATTATTTAATATTGTCTTTTCTCATTTTTATATACCTACTCATTTTACCTTTCATATAGGCTAGTATACCTACAACTACAATAAATCAAGTGGATAGGACTAAAACTGCCCATTGTAAAGCTGGGCTTTGTCTTTTGTATCCTGCAAATTCAGGCTGATGGTAGATTAGAACCTATTATATTATCTTATTCTAGGTCAATGGGAACTCTATAAATTACGATTTATTAATAATTATCAAAATATGCGACATACATATTTGTTTAATTGCGTGTAATGAGAAGAGCTAGTTATTACAGCTCTAAACCTTAGTATTTCAAATTGATTATAACTTGTTACCTCCCCGCGTTCCTAAGAATAAGATTCTTAACATTACATAACCTTCATACATTGTTATGAAGTTAATGTACAGTATTATCAACATAAACCTATTATAGGTTTAAATAATTTATAAGAACACTTAAAATTAGATACTTAAATAGTTTTCCTTATTAATTACATTCTGACTTACTAGTTAAAATTACTACTAATATAATTTTTAAGTTTAGTTTTGTAAATATGCTTATTATCACATTCTATCATCTATAAGTTTGTTTGTTACGCTTTCACGCCAAAACTACTCAACCGATTATCATAAAACTTTGTACGCATATTTGGGGTAGACATAGAGGTATAAGAAAGGACATGGGATACTTTTTATTAAAAAAAAAATTTAAGCAACAATGCACCCGTGCGAAGCCGAGGCGTTTTGCTAGTTATTTCTTTATTATCCCAAGAGAATGTAAAACTAGGCTAAAACTGAGTAATCATAAAATAATATGATAATATTTTGTCAGCAGGCGTGTTCGCTGCCGGTGGGCGTACGAGCCGCGGCGTAGCGGGGGCCGCTGGCTCGCCGAGTTGACGACATGCTCATCGCTCTCAACGACACAGCCAACCTCACAGACCTGGCGCTCGGCCCAGACCTCCCCACCAGCCCCTACAGCCTCGCCCAGAAGATTGTCATCGCAATCATCGCCAGCGTCCTCTCCGTGCTCACCGTCGTCGGCAATTCCTTGGTTATGATCAGTTTCAAGATCGACAAGCAGCTGCAGACGATCAGCAACTACTTCCTCTTCTCGCTGGCGGTCGCTGACTTCGCTGTCGGTCTCATATCGATGCCTCTCTTCACCATGTTCACGATATACGGGTACTGGCCGCTCGGGCCACACGTCTGCGACACGTGGCTCGCGTTAGACTATCTCGCCTCAAACGCGTCAGTGCTTAACCTACTTATTATAAGTTTCGATAGGTATTTCAGTGTAACGAGACCTTTAACGTATAGAGCTAAAAGGACTACACGGCGCGCCACTGTAATGATAGGGGGGGCGTGGGGATTCAGCTTATTGTTATGGCCGCCATGGATTTACGCCTGGCCGTACATAGATGGTGAGAGGAAAGTGCCTCCGAATGAGTGTTATATCCAGTTTATAGAGACTAATCAGTTTATTACGTTCGGGACGGCCATCGCGGCGTTTTATGTGCCAGTGACAGTTATGTGTATATTATATTACAAGATTTGGCGAGAGACGAAAAAGAGACAGAAAGATCTGCCAAATCTACAAGGTGGAAAGAAACACGACTCGTCGAAGAGATCTAATTCTAGGTAAGTTTATATGATATCTTAAATATTAGCACTATCATTATCGTATTAGCGCAAATGTTCCATGAATGAAAAACTTTTTATGTATTTTGAAAAATCGAGGCGAATTATTTTCTAACTGTAGTATGTTATCATGTGTCAAATTCATTAAAAAATATATTGCACTCCTAGTATTACATTATAAAAGTGTTTAAAATAGTTCGTTGTTCCAGCAACAGAGCTTTTATGAGGCTGCGAAAGGAATGAAAATTTGTTCTCCGTGAAAGTTTTTACATTCGTGTAATCAATTTTAAACCTTACTCATTTCTTATAGAGAGGACTTTTCATTGGTGCATTCGGTGAAATTTTTAGCTCTATTACAAAGCTTGTCTCCGCCCAACGCTTGTAGAGACCAAATGATGACATTCTTCTAACTTACCATAAACTTCTTAACTTTTCCCTATTCCATTTTATAACTTTGCTCTGGTACTACAATGTGACAGAGAAAAAAGTTTATTAAAATTACTTGATGGTCATTGAATATTAACGAAAAAATGTAACCAGGATTCCGTAGACTGCAGTTGTATTTTTGTGATACAGCTGTCTACGAGCCAATGTTCGTAGACCGAAATATCTTAAACAACGTGCCCCGGCTTCACACGGGTGCAATGTAGATGTACCTACTATACACAATAGCCTATGTTATGCGCTGATAAAGTAGCTTTCTATTGATGAAAGATTTTTTTTAAATTGGTCCAGTAGTTTTTGAGTTTATTCATAACATACAAAAATACAAATTTTTCCTCTTTATAATATTATTAGTATTAGTATAGATATAGATGAAGATTAATTATTTATCATTTTATTTAATACCTAAATTTCACCGAGATATGATGATTGACTGATTATGTATGTGCTGAAATTTTATTTTGAAATAGACACGGAAGCAAAGTATTTCTTCTTCTAATATAGTTTCTGAACAACGACACAAAGTGTCATGCTATTATTCCCTGTATATATTACAAATTTCTAAAAAGCAATTGCGCTGTGAGATGTGAGTTATTGTATTTATGTGTAACTTTGCGCTTTAAAACGAAACATTGTAGGAGTCGCTGCCAAATGTTTGGAGGTTGAAAAGATTTCGTATCAGATTTCCTAAAACTTAGTTTTTGAATGGTATGCGATCGCCTCTGTTTAGGGTCTAGGCTTTGAATCCAGAAATCAAGATAAATAAATAGTTTCGGTAGGTCAGAGCAGATCGGTTGATTACGTATTAGCTTGTAAAGAACGGTTTTTGAAACAGACGCTGACATGTGTTTGCCCCATGTTCCAGTAGAAAATTCGGGAATTCAAATATTATGGTATTAGGTACTAATTATATATATAGTACTACTGTTAAACAGGGAATACTATTTTTCATTTTTTTTTCTTGAGCTTTGAATAGCTAAGACTAGTCTACATCAATTCTAAACAGTGTTTTGCCTTAAATATTAATAAAAAACGTCAAGAATATGGCTTATATTGCCGGTCTTAAACATAAGTGAGAAAATACATTTACAAAATATCCATTTATTCGGAATTTTCCTTTATTTGATAAAAATACGATAAAACTTAGGAGTGACTTTTCAACACGATTTCTTTTCTGTAAAATGTCCAATGTCCAAAAAGTATTTTGTTGGATAATAAATACTAGGTGAATCTCGTTTTAGCACGAGACAATCATAATAGGTAACAGTCACAGTTGTTTTGTAAAGGCTTGACTGTTACTAGTATTTGTTGAACAGTTGTTATTTAGTATTGAATGATATTTTCAATAATAGATATATCAGGAACAACTGTTATCTTTGTATACCTGTAAATATATGTTACGATAAATACGCCTCACTCCATTTACAGTTCATTTTGCATATAGTCTTGTTCTTGTCAACATGACGGAACTCTTCATTCACTCTCAGTTCCCATTGTATTCAATTCTCTCTGGATATTTCAAATTTCCGTCCATCTAATGAGTTTCCATCGTTAGTATTCGTTATACAGACACTCGAATGGATGCATATTAATTCGAATCGATACTCAGACCAATTTCATTCGATACAAAGGGGAGAATTATCGAGATATCGATTCAGTTGTGTACGCGGTAATTGGCACCCTATTACCATATCAAAGAGTGTTTTACTGTAGGTTAATTAGTGTGGGAAATTACATTTACTTTCTAAATTAACAAGCTACATATGTGTGCCTGTACTTGATATATTTTTCATTAGAATTAGAACATTTAATTGGGTATTTCCGGATTATGCACTTATTTTTTTATTTTCTAGTTTTTTATAAATTAAATCTAAAGGTATTTTTTTATTATATCATTAATAATTAAAAATATTTATTCATTTCATAAATTTTTAATTTCCTCATTTCCTTTATATATACAATATGTATATCGCTGATAAAGCACCTACCGATAAATTATAATATATATTTTAATACTAGTTATACTTTCCGTCTGTCTGTATGACTGTAGTAGTTTTTCAATTCACTTTTTATTCCAAAAACTTTTTTTTTATTAATTTAAATATAATGTTAAAAGAAAAAGAAAAACTATGACATAATTAAAAGTAAAACATAATATCTTAAATCTCAATGTAGTAACATTTATTTTATATTATTTTTAGTGAATTAATTTAAAAAAAATAACATTATGATAACATAATTATATACTTAAAAATAAATAACACAGTTTATTTCCAATAGTTCACCTACTTAGCGGTTCAATGTCAATGTTTTCAAACCGTTAACAAATTCTTCGAAACGAGACTGAAAACGAAATATCCCCAAAAGACTATGTTTTATCTGAACACAGATCTAATAAAAATACCTCAGAGCTCTTAAAAATTTCACCAACGCTTCACCCGGTTTCACCTGAGGGACGCCTCCCCCTCCCACCGGCCTCGTACAAGTAGGGTTGCCCAGGATGAACGAAACAATTAAATTATAAAAAGATTTTGTTAAGTTCTAATATTAAAGCTCTTTGTTTCTCTGTTGGGTTAAATTGAGCTTATAAAATCTGACGTTTTGATTATTTGTAAACGCTTATTAAAACTTGGGTATTGTAGAACTTAATTATTACACGACATTCCGATTCTTAAGATTTACAGACAATAACTAAGAAGTATATTTGTATTGAGGTAATATATAATTCATAATAATTACTTGCCATAATTCATGACTGAATGCCATACTTATTTTCCGCATAGTGTATTTTCTTTCTATTTCTGTTCTTATATTACGTAACTGTTATTAAGTTTATTCTAAAGTTTATTGCGATTTTCACAAATACAAAAGGGAATAATTGTATGTAAATCAAACATACTTAAAAACACTGTTAGCAAATATTTCCATAATATAGAAAATTACAGTAAATAATTAAATTACTTCGTAGAAGTAGATGGTGTTAATATGGAATTTTTATGAAAATTCAAATTAGAAAGCTGTCAGGTTTCTACCTGCCCGTGACCTCGTTGGCTGGAAATCATTCGAAACGTCGGGATATTTAATAATAAATTGCGTTTTTTTTATGTCACATATCGACAGACGAGCATGAGGCTCACTTGATGGTAGGTGATAACCGCAGCCACAGAACATCAGTCAATGATGCGCTGTCGACCTAAGTTTTTACTTCGAGCATTCGGAAATCCATAGACTGAAACCGAAACGCGCAATATGCACTTCACGGTTTTTCCATCTATGAACGGTGGTTCGTTACCCGGTCGGAATTTAGATATTCCTCCCACCCGATCAATGCCCGAAGTTACCAGACGTGGGGAAAACATGCTTACAGAAAATTATAAGCATGTGCTCCCGGTGGGATTCGAACCCACGACCCATCGATGCGCACGGCAGGTGTTCTACCGAACGCGCCAACGAGCCCGTTTTAATGCGGTTAAAGTTATTTTATTTAAAAAACTGCATGTAAATAAAGCGTTGACAACCCTATAGAGGCTTTTACTACGAAAGACATTACTTCAAGATGCGGGCAAGATTTACGCCCTAACGAATCTAAGTTGATGCAGGCATTTATTTAACGTGCGCTTCCGTAAATCTCCTTCAATTGTCTTGTTTTCTCTTGCTTTGTTCTTGTTTTAGCTCGGCAATCACTTGATTAATCTTGTTGAACAATGCCCTATTTATAGCCAGATAAAATGAGGTTAACACCATTTTTATAGGAGTAAAGGGCAGACCCTTACTTAACTGGGTGAGTAAAAACCATCATACGTGACTCCTGAGTAGCTTTATATATTATACTGCAACTTATTATATACTAGCAAAGCACCCCGGCTTCACACGGGTGCAATGTAGATGTACTATACACAAAATATAGCCTATGTTACTCGCTGATAATGTAGCTTTCTATTGGTGAAAGAATTTTTAAAATCGGTTCAGTAGTTTTAGAATTTATTCATAACATACAAAAATACAAAAATTCAAAAATACAAATCTTTCCTCTTTATAATATTAGTATAGAAGTATAGATATAGACAACTAATTTTTTGCCAAATAATACCTTAATAAGAAAAGAGGCCAAGATAGTAAAACCTTTTCAAATATGAAGTACAAATAGGAGATTAGTTCGTTTAAATAACAACTTAGGTAACTTGGAGAATTCACAACCTCCTATCTGTCTCTTCCTGAAGTAATACTAAAGTAGTGACCACATAAGCAACCAAAACTATTGTAGATGAATTTGTGATCATCAAATTTGAATTTGTTAAAAACAAAGAGATAATCATCGAGTCTAAGCACTTACTGACATACACTTAAAAACACCAGTGGTTAATCGATATTGATTTATATTAAGTAATCATCACGCCCCGGCTTTGCACGCGCAATGTATATGAATTACACACCAATGTAGATGTACTATTTACCTATGTTACTCGCTAATAATGTAGCTTTCTATTGGTGAAAGAATTATTTCGTAGCTTTCTAACTGAAAACCGGTCAAGCAGTTTCCGAGTTTATTCGTTACAAACATACAAATCTTTCTTCTTTATACTTAATATTAGTGTAGATAGTACTACTCTTTACGATATTAGTGTAACTTTAATGTGCGATGTGCTTTACCATCCTGATGGCATCACAATTTGGGATAGTGGTCAAACAAAGGGTGATACTTAATTATTATCATATTATGCCGTTCCAAAAAAACCAAACCCAAAAAAGTGCCAAATTTCGATCTTTCATACAGTTCAATGAAGACCCAAAGTAAAGCGAAAGGTATCCACAAACTGTTAGGAAATTAGTTATGGTTTGATTGGAGTTGACCTTATGAGAACATATCATAAGCTGGAAATAGTTGTGTTTCTTTCATTCTAAAGTTATTAAGTGTTCGATTGAGAGAGACAAAACATATGTGGATAGCCTACTGGGTATATCAAATCAAAAACTAATCCACATATTATAACAACTGTATTTACGATTTTACAATATTATTTGATATAAAAATTAATTATTAAATACGAATTTACGAGCACATTAAACAGAGTACAGAGCAAAAGATATGACATGCATTCGCCGTGAGATCTAGCCGCGCAGTGTCCCCGCCGCGGCGACCAAGTATTTTAGAAAGTTGTTTTAGCGGCGGCGGGGCGCGGGGTGAAGAGGCGGTGGTACAGCGCACCACTCGCGCGCTGAATTTGCTGCGTCATTTTCAATATTATTTTGTTTTGCGAAGATTCTTCTGACGCCACACTACTCCCCCACCGAGACCGGAGCCAGCTACGGTCGATAGTAGTCAGGAAAACGAACCACACGACCACTTCTTGTCTTGATTGGCTCTGCTGCTGACGACTTGCTGTTATTAATTTGAACTTCATTCTGTAAATTATTAAGCAAATAAGCAGGTTTTAAGCGATCGATTGTGACATAGGTATGTCTACCACACAAGTCGATCTTGAAGGTTTTCTTCCCTCGTTCCAGTACTTTATGCGGACCGGAGTAAGGCGATTCTAGCGATCTTTTAATAGGCCCTTTGCGAAGAAAAACATGCTCAGCTGTGTCTAAGCCCTTAGGAACATAGAAAGTTTTATTGGAATGCCAATGCGCCGGCTCTGGTGCAAGGTTTTTAATGTAGCTACGTAAGCGTGAAACAAAGTCAGTGAAGTCTGTGATAGTAGTAGCTTTAGAAGAGAAAAACTCGCCAGGAAGTCGTAATTGTTCTCCGTAAACCAGCTCAGCTGCAGAGGATTTAATATCATCTTTCCACACACTGCGTATACCAAGTAAAACAAGTGGAAGTACCTCTGACCATTGATTGTTTTTGTGACACATGATAGCTGCCTTCAACTGACGATGAAAACGTTCCACCATACCGTTACTTGCTGGATGGTAGGCTGTAGTTGGGCGATGCACTGCGCCTAGCAGAGCAGCGATGTTGTGAAACAGGTGGGACTCAAACTGCCTGCCTCTGTCTGTCGTAATCTTCTCAGGGCAGCCAAAGCGTGCAACCCAGCCGGAGATGAAAGCTCGGGCACACGTTTCTGCCGAGATGTCTGGTAAAGGAATTGCCTCAGGCCAACGTGTAAAGCGATCGATGATCGTGAGACAATATCTGAAACCAGAAGAATAAGGTAACGGGCCCACGATGTCCATGTGGACGTGGGAAAAACGTTGAGTTGGGCTTGAAAAAGGAGTTAAAGGAGAGGAAGTATGGCGGAAGACTTTATTACGTTGGCATTCTGTGCATGAATTTGCCATGCGGCGACAATCTCTTTTCATTCCAGGCCAAACAAATCTTTGAGAAATCAATTTAATGCTTGCCCTGGCTCCAGGATGACTAAATCCATGAAAATAATTAAAAACTTGCTCTCGTAAATTCTTAGTTATAAAAGGTCTCGAGTTTGCCATTGATACGTCACAATAAATGTCACTTGAAGAATTTGGTAAATTTACTTTTTCTAATTTAAGTGAAGTTTCTTTCTTTAAAAGTTCTTGCAGTTCAGTATCTGTAACCTGAGTTCGTGCAAGCTCTTCAAAATTAATTACATCTGCGATCTCATTTATTCTAGACAGTGCGTCGGCTACCACATTATCTGTACCGGCCACGTACCTGATATCAGTAGTGAATTGAGATATAAAATCTAAATAGCGAAACTGACGAGGTGAGCATTTATCTCGATTTGAATTAAAAACATATGTAAGTGGTTTATGATCTGTATAAACGGCAAAAACTCTTGCTTCTAGCATATGACGAAAATATCGAATAGCATCATAAATAGCTAAAAGCTCTCGATCATATGGGCTATACTTAACTTGACATGGCTTAAGTTTACGTGAGAAGAAAGCTAAAGGTTGCCAGGTGTCATTCACACGTTGTTGTAAAACAGCCCCAATCGCATTGTCTGATGCATCCGTATGAATTGCGATATCACAATCAGTTCTAGGATGTGCTAGCGTGGTCGCTTTAGAAAGAGCCAACTTACATGCGTTAAAAGATTCCATTTCTACTGGGGTCATCTCAATAGCTTGTTTGCTTTTCTTTTTGGGTCCGGCAAGAGCTAAACTGAGTGGAGCTTGGATAGATGATGCGCCTGGGATAAAACGTCTATAAAAGTTAAACATACCCAGAAAACGACGGAGTTCTTGAATATTCTTCGGAACTGGAAAGTCCATCACTGCTTGTACTTTCTCTTGCACCGGACATATTCCAGTTGATGAAACCTTATGACCCAAAAAAGTTATATTAGATACACCAAACTCACACTTAGCGGAATTTATTAAGATGCCAAAATCTGATAGTCTCTGGAACAATTGATGCAGGTGATCCAGGTGCTCATCATAGTTCTGAGAAAATACTAAAATGTCATCTAAGTATCCATAACAAAAATGAAATCCTTTGAGCATTTCGTCAATAAAACGCTGAAATGTTTGCGCTGCATTTCGAAGACCAAATGTCATATATGAAAATTCAAATAATCCAAACGGTGTAGTAATAGCAGTCTTCGGTATATCGTCTTTAAAAACCGGTATCTGATTGTACGCTCGTACCAAATCGATTTTTGAAAAGATTGTGCTACCTGCTATCAAATGTGTAAAATCTTGGATATGCCTGATTGGATAGCAGTCGGGCAATGTTCTCGCGTTCAAAGCTCTGTAGTCACCACAAGGTCTCCAGCTGTTATCCTTCTTGGGAGCTAAATGAAGAGGAGAAGACCATGGACTATCTGACCTGCGTGCTATTCCAGCTTGTAGCATATCTTCAAACTCCTTCTGTGCAACCTTCAATCGATCAGGAGGAAGTCTACGAGGTCGAGATGAAACTGGCGGACCTGGTGTTGTCCGAATATGATGCACGGTATTATGCTTTGGCTCCTTATAAGTACCTGCTGGGCGCGTTATATCTGGATACCGACGTAAGATTTGATGGTAAATAGAATCTCCAGAAATTACCTTGATAGAAGTCACGTCACTTTCAGATGCCTTTTCAATTGATGTTGAAACTGCGAGTGATGTCAATCCGTCAATAAGGCGTTGCTGACGACAATCTACTAACAGATTATAAAAAGAAAGAAAATCAACACCAATTATCGGTTTAGAAATGTCGGCAACTACAAATCTCCATTTAAAATCACGTCGCAATCCTAAATTAATATGAATCTGAACCCAACCATAAGTAGTGATTATTGAGCCATTAGCTGCAAACAGCTGGTAGTCAGTCTTCGTTCGATGCTCTCTCAATGCTCTGCGTGGATAAACACATAAATCAGAGATTTAGAAATCGAGCACATTAAACAGAGTACAGAGCAAAAGATATGACATGCATTCGCCGTGAGATCTAGCCGCGCAGTGTCCCCGCCGCGGCGACCAAGTATTTTAGAAAGTTGTTTTAGCGGCGGCGGGGCGCGGGGTGAAGAGGCGGTGGTACAGCGCACCACTCGCGCGCTGAATTTGCTGCGTCATTTTCAATATTATTTTGTTTTGCGAAGATTCTTCTGACGCCACACATACATACTTTACAGTATTTCAAGTAGCATATCATGTTAATGAATAATACGGTTAATATATAAAGGGAAGCCATTAAGAATTGGTTTCATAGGACTCCTTGCCGCTGCTGCCTATTAAAACTGAAAAAGGGAGTAGAATACATGACATAATATGTATATGTAACTGAGGGCCTTGCACGAACGACTATCGAAAAAGTATTCGAATCGTCCATCTGTCAGTTGTATGAGAAATTATTTGAAATTTCATACAAATCACAGCTCGACGATACGAATATTTTTTCGCAAGTTGTTACAGGTTGCTACTTTATAAGATGAAAAAGCTATGCTATGACATTAACTACATATAGTTCTCACAATTCTGGAGAATGTAGAGCAATTTCAAATATCATATTTAGTAAGAAATAATTAGTCATGTTCATCAAATATTTGAGATGACGAAAAATGAGTAGAAAATATTTGCTTCCTCATTTACGGACGGGACGGTGGCGTTTGTAATTTTTAATTAAAATTCCGTCGAGAGTCTTAACAAAATTACAATTAATGTTACGGTTGGTAAAATTTTCATAGTACGTATATTCTTCTGAATGTATAAACTTTTGGTTTGTGTTTTGGATAATGCAACGCTGTTAATAGTGTGATGTCTTTGTTGGATGCTAGGTTATTTATTAGAAGACACATAGCAGTTACAACAAGAGTCGTGAACACGTGAATCTCACGCCCCGCGTTCGTGCACACGTCACTTACGCTTTATTAATATGTCACAAATAGGTTTAAATCATTTTAAATAAGAAAAATTAAAATTAATATAATAAAAAATAAAATATTCAATAACATTTTCAGGCCTTATATCTAAGGACCATTCATTTGGATGCAGTCAAAAGACACAAAAGCACATTAGTTCGTTGATTCATTTCCCGTAAGAAGAGGTTTATTGCAATATAATAGGTAAAAATAATGCTTTAAGGAATGTATTCTGAATAAAAAAAGAATCTTTAAAAGCTGCTTAAATGCAATTGAACATAATTTAGAAATCCCTTCCAACTAATCGGAGAGCTAAAGTACCGGATTTCCTATCCATTTTAAAGAAGAACTTTTTAGAGACACTACTTCATTTTAGTACAAACTCAGCATTGAGTATTCTGTATATTCGTAAAGTAGATTTAGTAAAGTATTCATATATAACTTGAATTCCTAATAATTCTAATATTTTTAATAGGTAAGTACCTATTGGCAACGAAATCTGCTCAAGTTGCGCTTAATTTTTAAAGTCAAACTTTCATATTTTAATCTCGTAAGTCCTAGTGTACTGCATAGAATACAAATTAATACTATTATTTTAGCCCTGGCAATTGAATTATATAGCAAAGAATAAATTTAACAATACAAAAAATTAAAAAATAAAAAAAAAAAATTTTTTGTATTGTTAAAATTCTAATGTACAGCCGGCCTAGCATGACAAGCGTGACAAAATTTTGTCTACCGTTTTCTCGTGTTTCAATCGACTATCGCTTAATTTCTTTCGGGTCTAACATGACAATTACACTTAAAACTCGACTTTTAATATCAAAAATAGATATATTTGTCGATCGAGATATCTTTTCTATCAAAATTGTCGATGGCGAGATATCTAACATCTTAGTTTGTCTTCTCTCGTCCGCGACATATCTCGTGGCGGTCATGCTAGCCCGGCTGAATTATTGTAGTATGTTTAATAAGTACAAAAGGATATTTGAGATTTTCTTTATGATATTATGGTAAGTCAGTCTCCGTTTGAAATACTATTTTAATAAGTAATTTTTAAAGTACATTATATCTAACCTAACCTACTACACCTGTTTTAAAAACACAGGACTTCTGAAATTAATTCTATTTGAAAACTTAGCTTACTTGAATTAGGTAGCAGAAATATATACGCAGTAACACAGTATATACAATATATATAGAAAAGTACCTACTACTTATTATGAAAAGGCATTTTCCCACTATAAAGTGATAGGTAATTAATTAGTGGTGTGCGCGAGTTTTCATCAATAAATTGTCGCTGCGGCGGATGCCACAACATCCATTCATCTCTGTCACTGCACTAGTGCTATACTATGTACATCCTATGTACTGCAGATATCACATCATTGTGTGCCTGCGAAAAATATTATATATGTATATTGTATATCTACACTTATAAAGAGGAAAGATTTGTATGTTTGTAACGAATAAACTGAAAAATTACTGGACTGATTTTAAAAATTCTGTCGCCAATAGAAAGCTAAATTATCAGCTAGTAACATAGGTTATGTTTTTGTATATACACACGTACTATAGTACATCTACATTGCACCCGTGCGAAGTCAGGGCGTGTTGCTTGTTAAATAGAGATTGAGACTAAAATAGTGACCTAGCTTTGCTGGTGGTAAAAATTAAATTAATAATCCAATCAGTAAAAAAATACTTATAAGAACCTATATTTTTTTTTAAAATAAAGGAATTATCATAACGTTCTTGTTTAGAGACTGCAAAATCTGTTAAGTAATTTCCCGAGTCTCCTAGTGAGGCTTGAGGCAGACCCTATGTTATGTCTATGTTTGTTTCACTGATTATTTGTTTATCTTTACTGGGAAGTAGGTGCACTGTTCAAACTCAATACCTCCGACGCTAAAAGCTACGCTCTTATCATTGAACAACCGAAGCGGTCTTACAAAACAAACATTACGCAGTTTAAAATAGCTGAGTAATGTTCAGTTTTCAGAGTTATACGAGATATTTGTTTTTTTTTAGCTTTCAAAAATTGTAGACGGCTACTTGCCAAAACATAACCATTATGACGCATCGTAAACTGCTGATATCGCTGTTGATGTGTTATGATGTCTTAGTCAGCCTTTGCTAGAGGTTAATGACCCTTTCTCGGATTAGTTTGGCTTTATTATAATGATCAATCAGCTCAGTGCCAACGACGAACGAAAATGTATTTATCTTTCGGCAGAATGGTAAATAATGGAAGAAAAAGGGTAGTAAATAATTGAAGCGAAGTTAATTAAAAAAACAAATACAATATAAATAGAAAGAAAATCATAAAGAAATTTCTCAAAGTTTTTAATATTATCAAGCAATGTTTCTGAGAAATTGTCGGAGGTAAGGAGATAGGGAGGACATTGATAAATTATTATAGGATCTTTTCCGATGTGCCGATTAAAATTACTTGCAGCGTCTGCGTTATAAATGATTAATAGAATGGTCTATTGATTTAAAGTATTAAATTATTATTATCAGGTAGTAACCTGATTTATCAAGATGAGTAACCGTTTACTGTATTATTAACTATATTATTATAAACTAGCTTTACCCGGCATACGTTGCAATGCCACGTAGAGTAAAAAAGTGTTTTTTTTGGGCCAAGAACCTATAATATAAAAAGTTTAGAAAGTGCATAGAGAAATAACATACTTACATTGATTTTTATTTATATAATTCTATAAAAGACATATATTATAGAATTACGTAGCACTGCTACGAGAGCTACGCCAGACTACGATTATAATATTCATTTACATATTTTAGTGAAACAAGAAAATGTTTTATTATAACGTAAATAATGAAAGTTGCGTAGCCACAAGTTAAATATGATAACTTTTTTTTAAATAAAACCATAGAATGTACTTTGTTTTTAATTATTGTACTTGTTCTGCACCGCCTTAATTTTTTATGTATACAGCATTTCCTCCATCTCGGGTTGTCTGGAAGAAATAGCTGTCTTAGCTATAAGACCGCCTTCTGTACACTCTCTAACGCTGATTTTTATATTTGTAACTTTTTATTTTGTGTGCAATAAAGTATTTACTTACTTACTTACATAGAATGTTGGAGAGAAATGACGTATTCATTTAACTACTATGAACACAAGAGTGCTGACATGCCATGACAATAATTGTATTGAGACCGCGTTGAAACTGTCATCCTAGTCGATAGTATCGCGCTTCTGAAAGCTATGAGAGACAGAACTACACAAGAATGTAATGAGGGAAAGGGAAGGACGTTTGTCATTGTGTTACGCCTCGATTGTAACTTTGCATACGGAAGCCTATTGTTCTGTACATGTGCGCGCTTACTAAGGTTAGTTTCATTTTATGATTTTTGTTACAATTTCCCATGTAAATTCATACCAGGGCATCGCAGTTTATAAATGCTCAATTTATGTTGACGTAGTAATAATATTAAAATATTGAATAAAAATTGATTGACATTTAAAAGGTTGAAGTCTCTCTCAATCTCGTACAAAGAAGTGTGTCTATTAAGTCTTTTTCCGAAAAAAAAAAACATGTTTTCATTATAAAAATCCATTTGCAAGCCGACTTACGTACTTTTTTTCATGAATTGATTTTCAGATACATTTGTTTTAGTTAACATAATATGCTTGTTAGTTAATTTTTACATATTTTAATTAATTTAAGGCATATTTTAATCTTAACCAAATATATGGCCGAGCCATTACTAAAATATTGCATAGACTGGCCGGGCATGGCCCATTTAGAAGCAGCTTTAGTGAACGTAAAGATGTTTCGTTGCAAAGTAACTTTGAAATTATTCATTTCGTAGGCCCTTGAGAAAACCTAATCTATTTTTTTGCTGGAATCCCAAAGTGGCGCGGAACCTATTTTCCTCCCTATTGTGAAGTTATCAGAGGTTGAATCGTTGTCCTTATGGCAATATGAACAGTTTTTACACACGACCGACCGAATTTTTTCGAATATAGCGATTTGCTTAGTTCGCTTTTATGTTTTGTTCCTTTGAAAACCAGTCGTTGAGGTTTTCTTTTTCTAACGGCACGTTTTCATTATTCCCTTAGCAATTTCATTTTTCTTGTGCATTATTTGTTGTCGATGTATTGCGTTTTTCTATAATTCTCATTTCATAATATTCTGGTCATTGGTTTCGATCTGTTAATAGTTGTGAGAGCTTCCAAAGTTTTATTTATTTTCACATGAATGAACTTGTTTTTAATCGTCATAGTCACTACCTGATGAATTGAAAACCCTCTTTTAAACATTAATATTTTAGTATGTGTTGTTTTAGTTGGGCCTTGAATAATTTTATATTAGGTGATGTTATACTTTTAATAGAGGTTTAGGAATTTATTATTATTAAGCTGTGCTCCCTCAAAAGTCAGCAGTTTTTCTATAATTAGTTCGTGTCTTTGGTAAGACTAATCTATATCATTATACTTTACACTTAATATTATAAAGAGGAAAGATTTACATTTTTGAATTTTTGTATGTTATGAATAGACTCAAAAACTACTTGACCGATTTTTTGTGTATAGTACATCTACATTGCACCCGTGTGAATCCGGGGCGCGTTGCTAGTTGACTAATAAGGTAATAAAGCCAAGTAATTGTAATAAAAATTAAACATTTTTTTAAGTTAGATATCGACCGACGAGCATGAGGTTCACTTGATTGTAGGTGATACCTCAGCCGTAGAACATCAGTCAATGATGTGCTTTCGACCTAATTTTTACTTCGAACATATGGAATTCCAAAGACTGAAACGCGCGGTTTTTCCATCTATGAATGGTGGTGAGTAACCCGATCGGAGTTACAATATTCCTCACACCCGTTCATTGCCCGAAGTTACCAGACTTGGGGAAGACTTGCTTACAGAAAATTTAAACATGTCATCCCGGTGGGATTCGAACCCGCGATTCTACCAAACGCGCCAACGAGCCCTCTCCTAAAAAAAGTATCGATTATATTGCAATTAGGCCATTCATACATTCAACTAAACACTGAACCACAGGTTATTTGTGACTCTAGCCGGTTTCCAATAAGGTTTCCAGCGATACTGTCTAGATAAGGCTTTAGATATAATACTCATTCGGTTCAGCTCGTGAAACAAAGCTTTATTTGACATTTTTTTTTTTTTTTTTTTTTTTATGTCAGATATCGACAGACGAGCATGAGGTTCACTTGATGGTAGGTGATACCTCAGCCACAGAACATCAGTCAACGATGCGCTGTCGACCTAATTTTTACTTCGAGCATTCGGAAATCCATAGACTGAAACCGAAACGCGCAATATGCACTTCACGGTTTTTGCATCTATGAACGGTGGTTCGTTACCCGGTCGGAATTTAGATATTCCTCCCACCCGATCAATGCCCGAAGTTACCAGACGTGGGGAAAACATGCTTACAGAAACTTATAAGCATGTGCTCCCGGTGGGATTCGAACCCACGACCCATCGATGCGAACGGCAGGTGTTCTACCGAACGCGCCAACGAGCCCGTCAAAATAGCATAATATTGTTTATTGCCGCAACTTACAAATTTATATGATTGTTGTTTTGTAAAAATCGCAACGTAGACGAATATTTACGAGGCTCGGTAATTGGAAATATGTTTTCGAGAACTCTCTGTTTGTCCCAGAAAAATAAATTTATTACATGTAGAGTTTCACTAAAAACATAGTAATCGGAAAATAATAAAATATTTAAATTTCGAATAATTGAAATTCGTTTAATACATTAACAAGTACATAATATGTTCAAATAATCGCGTATTATTATTATTTTAAAACACTCGACTGTGACTATTTTCTTAAAATAAATTTGAAAAAGGAACATGGTTTAACAAACTATACCGATTGACAATTGTATGATATAATGGAAGTAGACAATGTTGCCAACAACATAATTTCAATTATAAATTATACCATTTCAGGTAAATAAAAACCAAAATATTGTATACAAAGTATGGTTTAATATTTCACTTTATTTGAATAAATTCACTCAAAAGTTAACAGTGAGCGTGTTTAGTCAAAATGCACTGGAGCTGTATAATGTATAATACAATTAAGATTTTCAAGCTTGCACACATAACTAATCTGTCGGCAATTTAGTTGAGATTATTCCTCTTAACTCTTTGACAGTGGTATAAGTTACAATAGAGTAGCGTTTTAATTTTAGAGAAAAATGAAAATTCATTTACTCTTTTTTTTCCAAAAATAAGTGTACAATTATACTTTTTCCGGTTAAATAACTGCAACTATTAAAATAGAAAAGTTCAAACTAGTAGGAAAACTAATTATTACTTAAATAAGTTAAGGTAATAATTAAGAAATCAACGCCATCTATTTCGATAAAAGGTATCCTTTTATACATATATTTTGATTATAAATAGTTCTAACATTGTATAATGTGCGCGAGAGTTCAGTTAGTAAAGAAGTTGGTAAAAACTGCATTCATTTGTGTTTTTAAACTCACAAATGAATTTGAAATAGATGCTTCATTCCTTCTTGGAGGTCTCTTCAGACGAGCATGAGGTTCACTTGATGGTAGGTGATAGCCACAGAACATCAGTCAATGTTGCGCTGTCGTCCTACTTCTTACTTCGAGAATTTGGAAATCCATAGACTGAGATCGAAACGCGCAATGTGTATTTCATGGATTTTCCATCTAATGGTGGTGGTTCTTTACCCGATTGGAATTTGGATACTCCTCTCACCCGTTTAATGCCCGAAGTGGCCAGTCGTGGGGAGGCGTGTTTACCTAAATTATAAACATGTCGTCACGGGGGGATTCGAACCCGCTACCTATCGGAGCGCAAGGTAGGTGTTCTACCAAACTCGTCAACGACCCCGTCAATATATGATACGAATTATTTCTCGCAAGTCGTTCTTGCTTGGACCTGAAGGCGTTCATGCACTTTGGCACAATGCCAACTTCTGCTCTACGGACATTCATCTCACTTTATGAGCCTTTGATTAACCCTTTCGAATATTTGCGATTGAAATATTGCCTTATATTTTCCTTAAATACAGTCAAAGGGTTAAAGAAAATGCCATTTTCGTTTTCGTGTTTGTTTTCTTTTGGTTTATGGATGGCTTTTGATGAAAGAATTGATGCGATTTATTGCTATGGATAATATAAAGCTTAGGAAACTACGTACATTTAGAAATAATATATAAAAAACGCTCGAAAATATATATATTAATAATATGTCGTTTTAGTATACATACTAAAGTTTTGTTATCAATGTTCTTTTATAGTTTATGTAAGTGACCGACTAGGGTGATAGCAAATACAAAAACATTAAATGATGCGCTGTCGACCTATTTTATCTTGAGTATTCGGAAATCCATAGACTGAAACCAATACGCGTTATTCGATATTCATACATAGTATATGATATAACGATAGCATGATATTGCATCTGAGGTTCATTATTCGGTAAGAACTTCAGTGAACAGTCGTAGGGAAAACGTATTTATAGGTGAAAGTTATATTAGTTTGTCCCAGTGGGATTCGAACCCGCGACCCATCTGAACAAAAGGTAGAAAACAAAGTACCAAACGCGTAAGTATTTAAATATTAAAAATAAACAGTACATGTTACAATATTGTTAACAGTGACGAGACTCGGGAAATCGACGCACGCGCACGCTCCGAATCGGGGGATACGGACTCCGTGTATCACGTAAGGGGAGCTTTGGATCATCGGTGGAGAGACAATCAGGTAAATCAACATACTGCTGTTACTATATTCCACTACCGCACATTGCGCAAAAGCTTTTTTGTATGTTAGATGTCAACAGACAAACATGTGATGGTAGGTGATACTTCAGCTACAGAACATCAATCAATGATGTGCTGTCGACGTACTTTTTACTTTGAGCATTGAGATGGAAATGCGCAATGTGCACTTCACGGTTTTGCCATCTATGAACAGTGGTTTTACCTAATGAAAAAAATGTCAAAAACTGTTTTTATCAGCCAATATTCTTTCAGACACAACTGGGCTTTGGTGTTTTGATTCATTCGTTTCTGATTCCCAATCGTAACTAAAACAATAATTCAATTTCAGTTTGAAACTTAAAGTAAAAATAGCTTTCCGTATTTTTACACTAGCTATATTTTTGTATTAAATTCTATTAAAACTGATGGACTACATGACAGTATCGTATGAATGAACATAGTCTATATATGAATTTACACGTCTTTTGCAACGTAAACATGGTGCCGACAATTCTCTTTCTTTCTTCTTTTCCAAAATATTTTTTTTGTGCCGTATCTGAAAGAAACAATTTTTATTCATCTTTCCCGAGAATTAAACCCGTGCTACGCAATGTAAATATCGCTGAGTCATGAATGCAGTCACACATACTGTCAATAACTAAAGAGTTCGCATTAAGAAGTCCTTTCAAACATTAAAACTTTCCCTTCTCTTTCCAATCAGTTAAGTGGATCGGGGTCGGCGTATTTTTGCTGCTTTGAAGAAAATTCTTCACTCTTTCCTTTCGAGATTTCCAAGTTGTATTACCATAGTACAAGTTGTAGTCACATATGACTGTGATATTTAGAGTATTGAGACTATAATTTTTCCTGCTTCCAACCACCCTTTTCATTTTATATATCCTGGAATATACTTTCATCTACGGATTAAAGATAAAAAAATAGCAATAAAAATGAGAATTGGTTTATTTTTGATAACTCATATTATTCACTATCATACATTTTTAAAGTAGAAGAAGCGAAAGCGGTATGTAAGGATAGGAGCTTAATTATGGAATTCCGTGATTACCCCAATGGGAAAGTGGCGTGATGTATATGTATGTATGTATACACTACAACTAATATATATAAAAATAAACCACGTCATCCCACATTTCATAGTTTATTATTGTACTGGGGGTCCAAGGTACAAGCTTGCTTAGTTTGGGCCCCAAATCTATTGTATAAATAACTTGTAATTGTAAATATGATAAATAAAATAAAAATAAATAAATAAATTACAATAAATTACAATTTTTATTTTTTGTCGTTGTTGCTACGTGTACGTAAATTGATTAGTGATACCCCATTCTACGGTACATCCACAACCCGGAAAGTCTGCTTAGTAAAATGAATCAACACGACTGACGTTCGAGTTGCAATTTGCAACTTAGTGCAAACTTCGACAAGGCTTCTGCTCGGCGGACTTTCCCTTAACTTATTGGTTCACTGCAGGAAATTTGCTTATGAGTTTCAAATAACATGTGTTTTCAAGGACAGTCGGCGCTATAGCTTATCTTTATTTGTATAACTGAAATATCTATTATCATCTGGTAAAATTCCCGGACGTATTTTTAGTTTATAAGGTAAAAATACGAAGGAATTTTATTTTTCTCATTACTATTCGTACAAATCTCGTATTGAGATTTTTTTATTCGTATTTTTTTTAAGGACCTGTTTCGATTAATTTTATTTATGCTAGAATATGCATGTATCTCCGTTTGCAATAGAATAATTTCCTGGAATAAACCTCTTTCTCATACTTGCGTGTATTTAAAATAAATGAAGTATATTTGCATAAACTAAGTATATTTGATCATAGTATTGATGAAAGTGGATATGGAATAAGGACGTAGCATATGCAATTCCGTGATCTCAGCCTACCCCAATGGGAAAGAGGCGTGAAACATATGTATCACTATAGCTTATACCCGCGACTTCGTTCGCGTGGGCTTCAACATAAGCTGAGCTTTTGAGCAAGCTTTCTTCATAATATGATATATCCTACATCCTCTGTTCTTGATGATTTCTTGAGGGAAAGAGCTATTAGAGTAGTCATTGACAGTTTCTTCTACGATCTAATTGGATTGATGAAAAGGCGAAATGAAAGATCTCATAAAAATACTTTATACATAAATATCATACGTCAAAAATACATTTTGCAATGCAAATACATTTTGCATTTTGCATTGCATCAGAGCGTCACCACCTTATTCCACCATCTCCTTTTCTTTATGGAGAAAAGACAAATCTAGACGTACGGAGGGATACCATCCTTACTTGGTCGATGTACCGAAAGCTCGTACTGGACGCTTTGCCTCGTCTTTTATAGTGCGAACAGCCAAGGATTGGAATTCCCTACCGTCGTCTGTCTTTCCAGAAACCTATAATATTGGGCTCTTCAAGTCAAGGGTAAATAGGCTTTTCATAGGTAAGCGTGATTTACCACCTTAGTTTGCATCAACACTTAAGATCAGGTGTGATCGCAAGCAAACGCTTTCCTATTTCATCAATAAAAAAAACATTTTCTATTGTTATAATATAGTACTTTCAAAAAAATTTTTTTCTTTCAAGGAAGTTTCGAAATCGCATCTGGAGTTACGCAGTGGGACCGCATATCCACTATTATACGAATATATATCGAAAATGGCGAAATGATCAAATTATTTCATTTAAATATCAAACTGTGATCTGACAATTCGAAAAAGTTCAACGCGAGTCAGTTTGCATTGCAATTTGGTGAATTGTGCCTTTAAAATAATATTTAAATGATGATAACTTTTCTTTCCGAGAACCGATTTCGATGAAACAACGCCTATATGTTGCCCCGTATAAATTGCATTATAATTGGTTCAGTATTTTCGGAGATTAGCGTGAACAAACAGACAGACAGAAGGACATACAGACAAGAATCTTAAAAATTGCATTAATGCATTATACTACCCTTCTTTTATCACCCCTCTTAATTTCAGGTAAAAATATTTAGTGAAGCGTAATTTCGATCCTATTCTTTTATTATATGTGAAACATATATATCATAGAGGTTTATTAAAACACACAACATGTCACAAAATATGAACTTTCGGGGCAAACTATCACCCTTTGTTTTAGTTAGAGAGTAGTTATACTTAGTCAAGCAAGTTGAATCACGTCCTAACGTGGACCTTTCCACTTGTACCATTAAATGCTGTTTAGAGAATTCAGTCGTATATATACTCTATGATATATTAACTAAGTTTGGAGTGAATCTGGTTTCAGTCAGAAATTCACAGTGCGTTTAAAGATAATGTATTAATAATTCAAATATTCATGTACTGTAAAAAATTACGTGCCTTTCTGTTTTTTTTTGTTGACGCGAATATCAAACATTGATATTGAACTATTCAACAGATGATATGTAGTATCTACGTATATTCGAAAAATTTAAACAAAAACATTGAGATATTTCTATTACTTCCTCTAAACTTCTCATTTCAATTAGGCTAGGCTTCGGAAAAATATAATTTTAACGAATCTCAGCTCAGAAATCTAATTTAAATCTAAAATTAGGTTAAATTATTTAGATTTCAGTGGTTTTGACGAAAGGATTAGAAGTTTTTTGACGTCTACAGGAAAATGCTTTGATTTATCATTATGTTTTGCCCACACGATGTCTTCTAAATATGTATTTTTCAATATCAATATCCATATCTTTCCGAATCGGCTATAAATGACGTACGGCAATGTCGTTAAGGAACGAGGACCATCTCAGTCGGCTATCACGGCTTATCGCTTCTGAGCAGTGCTACTCGATTTTCCCGCCATATCTCGTTTAACGAGCACAAGTATTTTCTTGTTGAATTACATATTCATGTTTACCTATACACATTATTCTGTAAACGCGATATTTGAAAGAATAGAGAGAAGGTAAGGTTATAGCAAAAAGCGACTTCAATTTTTTATAGAAAACTAGCGCGTTTTACCCGCGATTTTTATCATTGTAGATCAACATCTCTCAGAATATTCTCTTTTTAAAAGCTCTTCGAGCGTTTTCAGTTTGTAATCAAATATTATGCAATCAATAAGATCCAATTCTGTGCGATCTACAGTATTCAATTTATGCAAATCAATTGATGTTAATGCAATTTTATGGTATCATTGCTGGTCTGATGATGGCTATAAAACTCAATGATTAAACCAATTCCACCACACTCGCTACAAATCATTACATCATGGCTAAACCTAGTTTTTGTAAGACATTTTTAACATAAAGATTGTTTGCAATATTTCTATTATAAGTGAAAATGGAACGTCAACACTTACCTAATTCGACGTACATAAGTTTTAACGGCAACTTTCTGTAAAGTAAAAAGTTAATTTGATTTGTTCAGCTTTCACAGCTTTCAATAATAAAAATTACATTCCAGTTTTGAGAGCGGAGTGAGATTTCAATGATTTTATTAGTTCCCACAAGCATTTCGCTGTAATGTATGTTTCGAAAAACGTTTTTAACATTATTTCAGGAACATGATTCTAAATACAGATTTTTGAAGAAACACGAATAATGGTCACTTGATACGTAGTATGATAAGAATTAGATTTATAATTTAAAAAGACACGCTTACCTAATTTTAAATCCTTTTTTTAACTGTTATGAGCAAGCGTTTGGCCACTGTCTCACGCTGCTTAAGATGGAATACGCTTGCTCATTAAAAACCTATGCACACTTACATCCTCAATTATCCTTCAGCATCCATATTTTTACATTAATTAAACAATTTCAGCTGATTGTTCTTAATTTAAAAAAGCGTACTTATTACCCTTGGACTGTATCGATTTGGCTTCATTCCAATGATTGTAACGGTTACCTCGAGCTTGGCAAATAACTGGAGCTGTTTCGGGTTAGCCGTTAGCAGCACAGTTGGCAATAGCACAGTAAGTTATCTGATTGCCAATTTATACAGGTGACAGTACCAAACTGACTCACATTGTCAATTCTGGACCTTTACTGAACTAATCGAAATTACTTATTGTTAGTAATTATTGATCCCTGCTCACTTTGCTGGACAATTGGAATTTTGTGATTATAGATATTTTTTGATGCCAAATCAAAAAAAAAATATTGAAATAAATTGTTGTCAAAAAAAATAAAAATATAACCTGGATAGGATACCGTAATCACCTAGCGGAATGAAATATAATTTACGATTTATACTCATACCTACCAAATATACATAAAGAAATCATTAAAATCAGTCGAGCCGTTTCGGAGGAGTGCGACCACACACCGTGACACATATATATGGATATTGAGATATACTCATATAGATCTGGTTTTATGAATTACAAGAATGTTCTTAAATACACAAATTTTTAATCGACAGAAATGGCTTGCTTGGCGTTCGTTTGTAATTACCACTTACATATTATACCCAGGGTGGAAAGTTTCAAAGTCGTCTTCGCGGTTGGGCGGCGGTGAGGAGCTGGTGCGTGGCGTGGTGGCACTCCGGCAGGGAAGACCTGGAGGACACTGAGCCTGAAGAGGATCCCTCAGACTTGGGTTACGCCACTCCAGTTTCTGTAGAGACACCTCTTCAGAGTACTGTTTCTAGGTAGTGTACATTTACGATACTTCTTTAATTTTAACTGCACGGTATTGAATATTTAAAAATCAATGTACTTAAATTATATAAATATAAAAGAGACATTTTTTTATTTTGTACTAGCAAAACGCCCCGGCTTCGAACCGGTGCATTGTTGCTAAAATGATTTTTTTACACTCTGTAAAATATATATTTTTTTTATATTAAGTATCCTATGTCCTTTCTAACACCTCTAAGAATATGTGTACAAAGTTTCATGATAATCGGTTGAGTATTTTTGTAGTGAATGCGTAACAAAGAAACTTACATTTATATTTATAATATTAGTAGGGATGAGCTACTAGCGATCCGCCCCGGCTTCGCACTGGTGCAATGTAGATGTACTATACACAAAAAAATTGCCTGAACACAAAAAAAAATGTTACTCGCTGATAATATAGCTTTCTATTGGTGACAAACAAACAAACAATTTAATCTTTCCTCTTTATAATATTAGTATATACTTATTACGAACAAAAATAATGTCTTTCTTCTTTACAGGTGCACATCGTTGAACGTAATTAGGGATCCCTTCGCTGGGCGGGGAGGTTCTGGGAGTTCCAACCCAGACGGAGGCACTTCGCCACTCAGACGGAACTTTGAACCTCCTCTGGGGATCCCAAGTGCACGAGATAGTCGCTCTCTCCCGCCAAACACTAGAATCAATACAGCTACCTCACCAGCTCCCAAATCGGCATCAGCTGACTCAGTCTACACTATTGTCATTAGACTGCCCGACGCAGACACCGAAAGACCGAGCATAAAAATGATCACTGAAGAATCGCCGCCAACTATTCCGCGAGTGTATCGCCCGCCTGCCAGAGGTGACTCCGAACTAAACTTACACCCAGCTGGCCATGCTGGTCTTTCGAGAAGAACATCTCATATACAAGATGTAAGAATACCTCTCAACGCTAAAATTATACCTAAACAACTGGCAGGCAAAGGAATCACAACAAATAAGCCCAAGAAAAAGAAAACACAAGAGAAGAAGCAAGAAACGAAAGCGGCGAAAACGCTTTCGGCTATTCTTCTGTCGTTTATAATAACTTGGACGCCTTATAACATTCTTGTGCTGTTAAAACCTCTAACGGCATGTGCGAAATGCATACCAGATGAACTATGGTCATTTTTTTACGCTTTGTGTTATATTAACTCCACTATAAATCCAGTATGCTATGCTCTATGTAATGCGACGTTTAGAAGAACTTACGTTCGTATTTTGACTTGTAAATGGCATAATAGGAATAGAGAAGCTATGACTAGAGGAGTGTATAATTAGTATAATAAAGCGAAACCTGGGAATTCTGATTGTTTTGTTTTATACACTGGTATCAAGATTAAAATTGCCCAATCTTGGTACTACTTACTTTTACATTTTCTTATAAAAAAACATATTTCAACTGAGTATGTTTAAAAATAGTTATAATCTTTTCAAATCACTTAAAGATATTGATTAAAGTACTTGTATTATATCCTGATTTTGTTAGTGAGTTGAACGTCCCGTCCATAAGCAATTTATTTTCTATAATTTTAAAATTTATTTATTAACTTGTTTGAGTATTCTTCTGTTATAAGAAGATGAATTGTGGGATGTTGAAAGAACCATTGGTAAAATAGTATTCATTAGTAGTTAGGTAATATTTGAATATCATGTGGAATAGATAAGTAATTTTTAAACGTCTAGTTTTTCTTTATCTAGTTGAATATTTTAAATGATGTCCCGATACTGTGTGAGCTTTTAGGGTAAATGTTGACGAATTTAGGAGCAGATTAAATACAGATCAGAACATCAGTCTACTTATTACTTTCAATTGTGTTCTGTCTCCTTTTAATTGATCATCATACTTGACCGTATTTGAAGTTGCCAAAAGTCTACTATTTATTTTGCATTTATAGAATAGAAATGTAAGTGGCCAAATCATTTAATAATTAAATTTTGTTTATAACTTTAATCAACCGATGTGCCAATGTGTAGATTGTACAAATGCCAAAGTGTGTTAGTATTAAAAATAAGAGAGACAAAAAAGCCTTGTTTCCTACGTTATTTTCGTTCTAGTTTTGTAAAAAAAAATATTATTACTATTATTGTAAGCAATATTGCAATGCATGTGTGTATATACTATGTGGAAAGCGTCTCCAATTTTGATCGATTTAATCAAATTTTGTGTCGTCTTCATTCTTATACAACGATATAAGTATCTTTATATGACAGTTCTTGTCCCATAAAAACGAACTTTAAAACGAAATCAAAATCAAAAGAGTAGAGATAATATTATAATCTATAATGAAAGATACGATTATGTATGTAAATATTTTTTTTTGAATTGTACCAAAGATTATGTACCTACTTTTAATATTCAGAGTGATATGAAAGTGTACATAAATCAATGTTAATCTGAGTATTTGAAAGTTTTTGCTATAGGTAGGTTTTATTATAGGTAGGTATGAGATATTTTCTCATTGTACGTTTGTATACACAGGGTTGTGTAATTAAATCGATTCTTCCCACGTAAGTTATGGTAAGTATGGGTTTTACGTTACGTTTTTTAAGCTATACTGAAGTTCTAGCACGAACAACTTGTGAAAAAGTATGGATAAACTTCCAAAAAGGGAAAACCAAATTTCATCATGTTTGGCACATATATACAATTTGACTATCCAAGTGTCCCTCACACACACAACAGCGTACTCTTAAAATCCAACTTTTCGAAAAATATTGCAAGTCGCCAATAATCCCCTTAGATACTCAAATCGAATGTCTGTGCTAAATTTCATGACGAAATTCGGTTTTCTTTTTTCGGAAGTATTCGTATCGTTAATCTGTCAGTTGTCAATAGAATTTTCAAATTCATACAACTGAAAAATGAAAATACTTTCTTGCAAGTCATTCTAGCGAGGCCATAGCTAGTAGTTAGTATTCATCTCTCTTTTTAAAATGATACAACTGTTAAGTATTGTAAGTACATAAACAAAAATAGGCTTTTTTTATTGAGAATATAGAACACATCCAAACAAAATACTGTATATCGGATTAAAATTTTAATATTTGTTTGGATGTGTGATAATCGCGTTAATAAAAGACAATATTAACATAGAACACGACAAAACAGACGGAATAGTTTAAAAAACGTAACTAACAATAAATTGTGGTTGTTGGTTGGTTAATACGTGGGATGAATATTTGAAATTAATATTTTTTTGTTAAAATGATTTATGTATTGGATATTGGTAGGCAATGTGATTCTGTTAAACATGAATTCTAAATATTGTGAATTATAAGTATAAATAAAAATATGTAAATATTTATATTATATTACATTAATATTCATATAATTATATTAATATTATACGCGTATGAATACTGATTGATCAAGAAAAATAGAATATACAAAACAAGTTTACTTACTATTGTAATTATTATCTATTATAAAATATAATGCAATATACACTGTGTCGTATGACGTTCCTTTGTTGAACTTTAGAATTATTCATTAAATATACAATCAAATTATCATTAAAACTTAATAATAATTCTATTTATGTGTCTATACGTAATGATGATAGATTTCAATGCATATTTCCTGTAGACTACGCTATTAATACACATATAAAAGAAAGTTATTACAAAATATCTATAACAAATATCGTATAAGGTTTTTATAAGCATTATTTAGAAAATAAGGCCAAGAAAAATTTACGACAGCTTTTCAATTATTCTCACGAAAGTGGTTGGATATTTTTGTCCATTCTTCAGTATTTATTTATGATTTATTTTCTTGTAACATTTTATAAAAAAACACTATTTGATGTGCAACAAAGTTGTATTTAGTAAACAGAGTTTATTTTTGCCAAAGATGGGTTTCTGCATGGATGTAAACTTTAAAAACCTAAACCTTTTTAAACCCCTAAACCCCTTTTGTTAAAATTACAACTTTATATCTTTACATAATGATTTATAGTATGTCCGAAAACTTATTTTAGACCCAGTAATTATAGATTATGAATTATTATTATCACTAAAATATAAACATCGAATCACATCATTCGAATACATTTTAATATACCCCCATAAAATGTTTGACGTTTTTAAATGTTACCCCAAATTTAGCTATTTTTTTGTCGTTATTGTTTGGTATATTGCACTTTCCTAGTTGTTTTGCTCCTCTAATATCAAAATATAACTGGTATTCCAAACTCTTATAGGTAGTGCTACAAAATAATGTTTAGTGTAATATTTTTTGTAATAACTCTCTTTACATAATTCTAATTCCTAAATATTGAATGACAATGCGCACAGTAAAATTTAGTATTTTCGTGTACGTCCCTATGTGTAATTTAGAATGACATTCTAGATGTCTAGTAGATTTCAAATAATTTTTAATGAATGGATTCAATATTTTTACAGTAAGTTCTCGTAATAAAAGTCGAGAGTCAAAATATTACCGTACTTCGCAAGAAATGAGAAAATCTGAAAATACCACAAACTCCTTATTTCGTAAATAATTAATTACAATATAGTAAATAACTTCGATTTCATAAAATAGATATTTCCTTTTCATTCCTCAATTTTAAAAATAGGTTCTATTCAATATTGGAAACACCTATTTTATTTTTGATCCCCTAAGAGAAAGAAAACAATATGAATCCAATTTTCGTTTAATAAGTTAATTGCAATTCGCTCAATATTTGACTTTAGGAACTCGAAGCAATAAGAATGGTCTTTACTCAATGTGGCATTCAAAACCTTTATTAATGACTATTAGTAATTAATAGTATTGGTAAAAGCAATAATATAAATATAACATGAATAATTTTGATCACATACCATAAAGGCCAGATGTTTGATATGATACTATTATTATATTATACATATTATAACATTATATTAATCGTAGCCCTTCCCACTTGCGCCTTCGGTTTTGCCCTTCTTTTCATTGTATTTGGTAATTTCGTAAAACCCTTCTCAATGGGCACTTTCACAGTTCAACTTCAACAGTTTCGGATTGGCGTTGAAGAATCAGTCAGTCAAGAAATACTAATTTATATGCATAGGTTACTCTAAGCTGAAACTATAACTATTCCTATATTATAATCAAATCCCAAACATAAGTTATTATCCTTTTTATAAAAATCATTCATAATAATTGTTAATACATTGAAATGTGTAGATCATCTATGATTTATAAACCTATTTAATATTAATTATAACTTGGATTATTAAAATATAAATTTTAATGATTTTGTCACATTTATAAAAAACCTAGGAATATATCTTTGCAAGTAAGGTATACTTTACCTTAGAATATTTGCAAATTCTGCACTAGTTAAAGATTTTGTATTCTGTAAAATAATTTTATCGTATTCAGTATTAAAGTTATAGTAAAATACTTAATATGAAAATATAAAACAAGGGATAAAACGAACTGAAATATTTAATTCTCTTACTTATAAATAAATGTTGTGTAATTGTAGTGTTTAAACAGTGACTCGTGAATTTAGAATCCGCACATATTTTTAGAGGCTAATTGTTAATAAATTTCTTTAAAATATTTTACACATAAATGTTTTTTTTGAATTCAAAATGAAAGGCTTTTTTGATAATGATAGAATGAATTCATAAATTACAATCATTTATTATTATATTTTATTGAGAATTAATCTGCTGTTGTCTGAATACTCAAACGCTACTCAACATTGAGGTATACTTAAAAGTATTGCTGTCCCTGTCATTCACATTCGTAAAATGAGAGATAGCTGCATTTTGAGAAGCCCTCAATTTTGATTATGGTTTCAGTATTCCGCGGTTAGAAACTGCATTGTGGAACATTGAAATGTTTGGTATGTTATGTAAAAACATTTATCAGATTATTCAAATTTCAAAATGAAATACCTGTAATGATTTACCGATAAATGTACGAAGTTAATATCGTGATAACTATTTAGTTAGATAGTTCATAATGTTATAGACATTTTAATTTGAAATTTAATTAAACATAAAATTTATTTTAGACGAACAGTTTACAAATTAACTCTACTTTAATTATATCCTCGTTACCAAATAAATATATCGGTAATTAATTTTGAATGCAATAAAGTAAAAGATATTTGTAGTTATTACGATATTATACTATATAAAATAAGTGCAGGTGAACTGTATCAGATAATTTTAATACAAAATTGTATCAAACCTAACCTATAGTGTAATTAAATAGTTTTATTATTATCGATGTACAAGTTTAGACTCAAGTGTATTTATCAATAAATAAATGTGGTTTTTGTAAGTTATTTTAAAGATTATTCCATGTTTTTGTATAACTAAAGACAATAAAAATTTAACTAAACAGTCTTATTTTCTACGGAAATGTCCACATTAAAACAGATTAAATAACGATTGTATGAGAGTTAACAATAAAACTACGTACAGTTAAATAAACTAATCATTAAAAAATATAATTAAATAGATAGTAAAGTTTGTGGGATATATGTATAAAAACCGTCTAAACTAAACAATACAAGAAAAACAAATGAACATGGAACGTGGGCGTACTAATAACTTCTAAGGCTAAAATTACTTTTAAAAGTAATATACGCACCATTATCGTATAAGGCGTATTATTTTCAAATCAGGCTTTTTGCGTTGTTTACCCAGCATTAGATACTAAATGATTCATGTGCCAATATTAATATATATTTATCAAAACTAACCAACATTTTGAACGCGTTTTTATATGCGTTACGTCTTAATTCTACTAATACTCTATTATTTTATGTATAAGGCAACCGGCAGTATCATCATTAAAATTTTGGTATATAGAGCAGTGCCGAAGCCCTTAAAAATGGTAAAAAGTAAAAATAATAATAGTTTTAACATTTCCAACTTTTGAAAACTGCCATGAAGACTAGTTGCAGTATTTAAGTAAGCTAATAATGATCAAACACTCACAGTTATACATAATATTAGGTACTATATACTTTCCTCATAATAATATAGAATACATCTAGATCAAAACAACGATAAATGTACTACGAAGCCATTATGACCAGGGCTACATCTTGTTAAAAGTTAGCGCAGTTTGGGCGATATATCTAATGGAGCGAGAAATTTATGAGAACTAGTCTACCTGCGAGTTGCAAACTATCGCTTCCTACCGTCTAGCGTCTTGGGAACCTGTGTCGGCTATAATGGAATTTATGAAGACTACATACACTTATTTGAAGTTTTAGATCAAGTTTACTAAAGTGTCAGTGCAGTGCAGGCAAGTTTTGCTGAAACTTATTGTTTTTGAAAAAGAAATAGAGAAAAATATTTTTGTTTATTTTTATTATTACATGTCGACAGATGAGAGTGAGAATGACTTGATATACCATCAGAACCACATTACATAAAAACAATTATTCTACCTTTATTAAATAAGTTGGTTCAAAGTGTAATTTTGAATAAAAAATATTTTAAGCGTACATTGCGAATAAGAACAAATTAATAAGTGTGTATTGCGCTTCATATTTTAGTTATGGACCAGAATACGTAATGAGTTCTTCATTATAACCGTAGGTTTACTCTTAAAATCAGTAATAGTAGCAAAAATATTTTTTATTCAAAATGTCACTTAGTGAGTTTTAATTTTGAATATATAAAAAAATAACAACATGCTGATTCAGCAACAAGTTATTTACCTTTTCTTCATGTAACCTTAAAGATTTGAACAAAATAAATGTAATGTTTTCAATGTTTCGGAAGTAATGGGTTAAGAGCTAGCAACATGCCAGCATCAGTAATCATATTGTGTTGTAGATCTCTATGGAGGTCGGTAATCACTTTCCACCATGTTAGATGCAAAAACTTTTATCTCATCCAGTCTACTATAATAAGTATAATTTACCCTTAAATAGTTATGTAGATTTGCATTGTATCATTAAATTCAAATCTTATCAAATTTTAAATTTTATCGTTTCCGAACGTAACTCCAGTAGAATCTTTGACAGTTTCTTTATCTGTGACAATTTTCTAAATTGGCTTGCTTTCAAAAATGTATTTAGTTAAAGTTAATAAAATAATAAAAACATGATTTTTTTATGTTAATAATAGGTACTTATCAACAAATTATAGTTATATTATTGAATGTTGAAAATTTATTCAAGATGACAGTAGTTCTTGTTTATTTTTTAATTGTTTTTTCTACATGTATTAATTAAAAGTAAAATCTCATGAATTTAAGGGTTAAAATAAGAGTTAATAGCAAACCTATAAGGATACTTATTAATTGGGTTAATTGTGAAGTTACAGATAAACATAAGTATTAGGTATAAGTTCTTAATACTTGTCTACTGGTTTGTCTCTGACGCTCAATGGCTTTGTTTTTCCGTAAGAATTTATTTGTTATTCACGTTCAGAATTAGAGTGTGTCGCAATATTTTTATGTCATTCAAGTAAGGTTCAGAACTCACTAAAACCAAAAGGAACTCATTAAAACCAAAATTTTTCCCATCTTAGATTTTTTGAGTATTATAAGAGGAAAGCCGTTTTCGTATGTCTACCGACACGGTAGCAATTTACATTTCATTATACATATTTAAGATCGTAGATTGTTTACCAAGAGAGCAAACTACTATATTTAAGGAAGTGTTTTTTGAATCCAGAGTGAAGCGACTCTAGTCTCCTAGAGGGATTCTAGTATTCTGAGCGAAATGAGGGATTCAAAGTACGTCACTCGAGTTTAAAATAGTGTCGCTCCCGAGCACTCTACTTTTTAACAACTCTATGAGAAAATAACTAAAAGTTTATGAAGTAGAATTACCTTTCATTATTTAGATACAGTAAGGAACAATAAGAAATAGAAATATGTAATTAGATACAAATGTTTATATTTGAACAATTATGAAAGATCTTAAATCCGAATTTGAACAAACAGTAACGAAATAAATGCGTTTCACGCGTTTTTATTTATTTAATATTAAAAAGATAAATATGGTTATTCTGAGTCAACATACAGAAGATAGACATACTATAATGCTATCGGACACTTTTCCTTAGTGTTTTGCAAACTACGCAAGGAACTTATATTATGTTATAGTACACTAAACCTGCTGACTAGGTTCGGAACAGTTTAGTTTTTTTATTTAGTTTAATACCTAAAACTAATAAACCAAAATGGATTTTTTATAGTGACTTTATTATACTAACATTTTATAATTTTTGTTCGTAAGTAATGTCCATATTTGTAAATGAAGATTAAATAATATGTGCCGTCTGGCGGTTTCAGCGAACGGCTGTTTTACGAGTCTTCATGAGTATTCTGGATTGAGATCTATCAAAAAGTGAACAAGAATATAGATCTACTTAAAAGTCAGGGATATATATGAAATTTATTTTATTTTTTTGATTGATTACTGGTTCGTGGTGGCGAACTGGGTGATTTGCTATAAGGTATACAAGTTTGATATTTCGTTGAATGACATCATAAAAACATTCTACAGAATTATTTACACACGTATTAATGACGATTATTAAGACACGTAAAAATAAAATTGGTCCCTGAATTTGCCGCATTTTAATAATGCCGCCCTAGGCTCAAGCCTACTCAGCCTGCGGATTTACATCCGCCACTGACTGTAAGCTATCTTTGAAGTGTTAAGCGAGTGACAAATTATTTAGGTCCACTCCACAAACCATGGTTAAACTAACTCTAAGATTCCCTACACAAACATCCAGACTCGTTAACTTTGTTAAATAGAGCCATTAATATTAGATGTAAGTTTATCACGTTTAATGTCCATAATATGTATGTATTAAGGGGAGTGTCAGAGTTTTAAGTTTTATTTGATAACTTATTGCACTTTACATTGAATACAATAGTAAAGTATCGTGTTCAAATTTTCAGTATTGGATAATGACTGAATACTCAAACGTTAATCAAAATAGAGCGTAACTAAACACAATTTCTATTCCACTAACTTACATAATATAAGATACAGAAACATTTTAAACAGCGTTAAGAGATTAGATCACCTTGGCGTTCGGGTTTTTTTGTTTGTGATGCATCTATTAACTATATTGTTTTTTATATTCCACATTGACATACTATGTTTTATAAACAATTAGAGATAGTTATAATTTTCCGAGTAATAAAAAATGTAGCCTGTATTTGAAATAATATATCTATTTGTAATAAAAATATTTTTTTCATTACTTCAAGTTGTAGCTTCTTCGTATCTCTAAGATGATCTAACCCCTTAATTAACGTAGCGAAAGAAACATAGCTCTATCTCCTGAATTTCTAGAAGCAAATCTATTTTATAAGTAAATTCACTGATCATTTTTCTAAGTCAATCACTGTGTGCTGCCCAACCGATACATTTTTTTTGTGTCTCTAGGATTCAAACAAGCTACCTTCGTTGCTAAACCCAACGTACAAACCACTGAGCCACAAGCAGGTGATTATTTAACAAACTAGGTTTACTCGTTAATAATAATTAATAACTTTTTTTGTCAAGTATTATATGATGTAGGGATCGCTCGCAACCGCTTTAGTTATTGGAGCGAAAAACAAAGGTCAGTAGTAATCATATTTGGAATGGAATAATTGGTTCTGTTAGGAATTACGTCTTCTAAATCATTTGTATATAATAGGTGAATATACAGGAAGTGATTAATAACTTGTTGTATCGTAATTTTCCTACCAAACATAATAATACTGTTGTGGAAAATTTACTCACGAAATCGCTGAAAAATTTTTTAATTTTTTTTTTGTGTATTACATTATATAGTGTAAGTCCATATCGTCAATCTGTTATTGGTATGAGAACATAATATTATGTATTTGAAATTGCATACAACTGACAGATAGTATGGAAAGGAGTCTCTTGGACCTAAAGCTAAACGATAATGTGAGAATTAAATACTTCAGGAAAATGACCAAGATAAAGGCCATAGCGAAAATCATAATGTCCCAATAAAAATGGGAATGGACTGGGCTTGTATAAAGATCACCAGGGCACAAATGGTCCAAAGTTGTCACGAATTAGTACCCTATCATTAAGAAAAGACGAAAAGGAAGGCCATTGAAAAGATGGAGTGATGAGATGACATTATTGCCACGGCTGGAATAATCTGGAACAGACTGTTTAGAGATAGAGCTAAATGGAGGGAAATGGTGGATGTTTTCACCATCAGAGTGGTCCATACTACCTATAACAATGTAAACAAATTGAATAAATAAAGCTATTTATTATAATATTACAACTGAGAGATCGACGATACGAATATTTTCTCGCAAGTTGTGATAGTGATCATTACATAAACGTGAAAATCGATCTTGATATGGTCCCATATAGACTGATGCATGTTGTCCGTTTAATTACTTTTTCAATTAACGCGAATTCTCCTTCCATTCAGATTTAGAAAAGACTAGAATTAAGTAGATGTGGCAATGGTAACATATTTGTTTGTTTAATGTTTGTTTGATATGGATGTCTTCCATTATAATATAAATGAAACTATTAAATATTGCCATGCTTAATCCTCTTTATAACAATATCTTTATTCATGTTATCACCCAGTCACTAAATCTATTCATCACACAAATGTTTATAAAAGAGATTGATGCGGTCTTTTTAAATTCAAGTTTAAAAATCATTTATTCATTTAGGTAACACAATGTACACTTATGAACTTCAATAAAAAAAATCATATTACATGCTTCTAATTTTACATTTACTGCCAGTTCTCAAATCAAGGGCGTAGAACGGACGAAAGGAACTGGCAATAAACTGCCCGCCACTCTTTTTAATCGCCAAGTTTTTTGCTGTATACAATGTTTGTAAGAAGCTGCAACCATTACACCACGTTCCACGTGACATCTTTATATATAATAAATTGTTGATCGAAGATAATAATAAAATAA
This sequence comes from Anthocharis cardamines, assembly GCA_905404175.1. Classification (NCBI taxonomy): domain Eukaryota; kingdom Metazoa; phylum Arthropoda; class Insecta; order Lepidoptera; family Pieridae; genus Anthocharis; species Anthocharis cardamines. The sequence continues at coordinate 6,505,873 of FR989961.1, forward strand.
ATATATAAAGGAAAAAATAAAATTTTCCTCTATCAGCAGTGAAATAGGAGCACGCACTTACATTCTCGTGGGAACAACACGCAATGGCATGGTAAAGGCATGTATGTTACCTGTTTTGTGGTTATATGTTAGGTGTTTCATGTTTAATAATTTTAATTGGCAAATTATATAAAATTAAGTAATTATTAAGTAATCATTAAGTATTTATGTAATTTTATGTTATGAATTCAGTAGGATTAGTTTATTTTCATTTATGAATGATAATTACGTTACTGACTAGCTATTAATCGATCGAATAAAATTATTATATAGCTGCTATAGTTTACAATATTCATTTTTCATTAGATAAATAACTTTATCAAATTGTTTCAAAAAATATAATTTGATAAACTATTGTAATATTCCTTGTCTAAACGTCAACTTTAGCTACGATGAAGCAAGTTTCTAATTTTTGTCTTTTATTGAGATAAAATAAAATAAATAAAAAACTAAACCAATCAAAACTGTGCTTGCCTTAAAGCGTCAAGCGCCTTAAACTAGTAAATCGCCAAGAATAAATAATATATTTTAATTTTATGTAAATGATTTTAATCCATTAAAACTTTTTTCATTTAAACAATAACAAACATATTAATAGTGTCGCATCTATTTCAATTGATCTATGAGAGAATATCGACGCCAGCGATTCCATTTAGGAGTGAGACATCCATTAGTAGCTACACCTGATACTCTCCAGATCGTATTGGAACTTGTTAACGAATAAATTTACGGAAATTAATCATAACAATACATCACCGAAGATATGTCTATAACGCTTCTTTAAAGTTGACTCATATTTTTTAAACAGTACAATAAAATAAGTATTTTATTTTTGAAATCTACATAAGATTTTTGTACTACTTAACAGATTTAAAAAACGATACTAGGGCACCGTTTGTTGATTAACAGCGTAGGCTGTTAAACACTATTGTTTTTTATATAATTAAACCGAATAGCGGGAGAGTTCACTGACACTCGTTTCAAATGAGGCTATTTTTTGAAAGTCGTTATTTCAAAGGGCTATCAAAGAATAGTGGTATGATGCTGAAAGCCATATGCATGGCGTGTTTGAAAATGTGTTGATTTCACAGATTAGAAATAGCATTATTGGTGATTCGACCTGACTACAAATGAAGAAATGATAACATTTGAATACCTTCTAAATTAACATTTCACACTACACTCTAAGGTCTACAACTAGTCTTATTTTTTAAGTGACAATAATCTGACAACAAATAGAACTAGACAAACCTTGTATATTACAGTATATTTAGCAGTCTTCTTTCTGTTAAACTATCACGTCTATTACTAGAATAGTAAGGGTCCTTAACTAAGTAAAACTTTTCCGCGCGTCTGACAACGCTAACTGAATTTGGTAATTGAGTTTTACTGAACTGAGCTTCAAGTTTCAAGGGTATGAATGGATTTCTATGGATTGCGAGAATACTATATCATATGGCAAATTGGACTTCAGATCACTGACTACTTAGTTAGCGAAGTTATTACCGCTGGGAATTTATTGAATTCCATATCATCTCATGTTATTGAGATGTTAGTAGAATGTAAATTTTTGAAGGAAATATCTATAGAGAATATCACAGAATTGATAAAATATTGAGAATATACCTTTTGTGTTTTGAGTCATTCAATGTTTTTTTAGAAGAGAAATAGGTAAATTTTGTTTTTGATAAATGTTTTCTATAAAACGCATCAATTACTGTCTTAATAATTCTTATTATAATCGAAATTATAGTTTTTTTTATAGTAAGGGTAAGTTTATAAATTCTCCAATTATATATATTATATATGAAATAATAGTATAAGGAAGTAAGATAAAATAATTCTAATAGAAATAAAAAATAAAATAGATGAAGGAATGCTTTATTTCGTGCATTGACCAAAGTAGAGATAGTTTAGACTTCGTCTGATAGCGACTGACGGCTTAGTGGTATCTACCGTAGCCGAGGCCACTGCCGTAGCCGAGGCCACCTCCGTAGCCACCGTAGCTGTAAGTGACTGGGGCTGCCACCGCGACAGTTCTGACAATGGGCACGCTGACAGGTGCGGCGACGTATGAGGTACGGATCACTGGGATTGGGGCGGCTTTGTATAAGTTCGCGGTGGAGTACGCTGGTGCAGAGATTATCGGCGTGCTAATTATTGGCGCTGACAGCCCTGGAATATACATTACAGTCATTTGATGTTTAAATTTGGAACTTAAACAGTCTATGGTGAAAATTAAAAAAAAAAACTTTTAGATAAGGCCACACAGCTATTGAGTATAATTGTTTATATTATACTCATACACATGAAGTTTAGTAGCTTAGTGGGACACTTTTTACAACACGACAAAAACTCATATCATTTTTCAAAGTTGTTTCAATAAGAACCTTTCCGCACAACTTTAAAGTACAATAAAAAGTCCTTTCTTATATGAAAAAGTAAAAAGCCGAGTTCTGAGTTAAAAAATGGGGCAGACATCTGATAAACAATTTATCTTTACAGATAAGTAAATGATCAGTTATCCGACCAAAACAATTATTTTTTCGATATTTGAACTCGAGACTTCCGGTGCAAAGCAAACTAAGCCACTTTATCGAATATTAAATACTTACTGTACCCACCATGTCCACCATAGCCGAGGCCGAGGCCATAGGCATTCGCGGTGGCGGCGACGGCCAAAAGGCAGGCAAACTGAAAAAAGTTGATTAAAATTTCATTTATTGATTAAAATTAAAGTCAATTCCCGGAACTCTAGTAAGATATGGAGTAGTATCTGTTTACTGTTTTTAGTTATTTATAGATAAAAATTAATAAAGATGTTTTACAAATATTTTAATTGTATATTTTGAATCGGTTTCGTTGTAATTCTATTGAGCTAAATTAAAAAAGAAAAAGTATGAAAATATGTATGAACTGAATATAATATTCTGTTTAAAAAAAAATACGAATTGAAGAATTTAAAGTTATAATATATATACTAAAATTATTTAAGTAGTTCTTAATGAAGAAATAAAGGTACGTATTTTAAGTTAAACAAAAGATGCACACATTATATTGATATATTTTGAATGAAATTATATTTAAGATCGAAAATCATTAATTTATTTAGATTATATTTATTAAATCCATGAAGATTTTTACATGAAGAATAAATTGCAATTAATAAAAAAATACTTACAGTAATGTAGGAGTTCATTTTACTTCAGTTCAGCAGACGAAGTGTGCCGATTGCTGAAACACCTAACATTTATATACTGGAGTAATTTCCTGCCGAAAATTCGCCTGAATTAGGTGCGTGTGCACAGTTGCAACATAGCACAACAGTTACAGTTGAATATCCTTATAACCTTCACAAATTTTATTAATATTTTGGCATCAATCTACCAAATATCGACTATATAAAGTTACCTTTGATGTTTTAAAATCTACGTACAACCACTTTTTAAACGTAAGTTCATGGACTGTAAACATCTATTTAATGATTTCGAAATGGTCATTATTTATATTACATTATTTTTTTTCAACATATATAGGGGAGAGTGTGTATGAAAGAGCCAGGCTTTGAAAGAGTCCATATGTTTTTTTATTACTTGCCGATATTTTGCCTATATAACACTTAATTAGCGTCGCTATCTAATTTATTTTAATTTACTGTCATTAACAATTAAAGTAATTATTCAAAAAAGCTATTATTTATAGTATGTTTTTTCATAATTTTTAAAACTGGCTCTTTCATACATATTCTCCCCTAAACAAATCCTGCTTTATCTATTCCTTAATTTATTTTATAATATTGTTTTTCAACGACTGGCTCAACTCAACTCAACGTTGTATGGGTTATCTCAGTTTATTACCTATCCGGTCTCCTTGACTAACAGGGAGCTGCACCCGCATGGCCCTAATTCCCCACTCCCCTCTCTTTACACCTCACGGGAGGGCCACCCAGAGCGTAAAAGCTTTCCCCGTTTAAAAAAAGGGGTTATCTCAGTTATAGATTAGCTAGATCAGTGATTATCAACTTTATTTGTCGGGGCACACTTTTAACGATTTCAAAATTGGATGGCACACAGTGACAAATATAAGTACTTTTTTTAAATTTAATCTACATATCTAAAAATTTTCGGAACATTTTAAGAATCTGGCGGCACACAAAAGTATCACAGCACAGCTCATCTAGATATGTATTATACATAAATTATTGTGATTTATTTGTGACAGTGAAGTAATGTTTTCTATCTCTTTCTGTTAATCAGTGATGCGTAGTCGACCTTTTTTTACTTCGAGTATTTGGAAATACATTATTATGTATTAGTATATTTACTGAAGTCGAATAGCGCAATAAGCACGTAAGTGACCTTTACGTAAAACTTGTATATAAACTATAAATATATCATTCTCGGGAATCGAACCCACAACCAGTTGAAACTAACGCGCCAATGAGTCCGTTTATAATCATAAGTACAATTTGTATTGTAGGCCAGATGTACTGAAATGTTAATAATGCACTGGGCTCTTGGCTGATTTCATTTTAATCACATAATAGGTACAAGGCATTTCAATAATTATTATCAACGAAATGCAAATAAGGTTACTTAATCAATGTATGTACTTAGGTCTTGAAGTAATGATTAGTTACTAATAAACATTAGTTACGTTTCAATGAGATTGTGGAATATTTTATACGCGCCGGTGGGCACAGAGGTCGCTTTCGTGTTTGATTGGAAGTTTAATTATTCATTGTTACAATAAAAACAACACTTATTTATATTGTGTGTAAACATTTAATACATTTCATTAGCAATAAAATAAAATTTTAAAAACAAATGGAGAAATGTTCGCCAGTGATGTGTCGGATCGTTAAAAATGTATATCCGCGGATACGGATCCGAATACGGATATTTGGTGTCAAGACCCAAAAGCGAAAGTGGTATGTAAGGATCGGAGAATATAGAATTCCGTGATCTCTACCTACCCCTATGGGAAAGAGACGTGATGTATATGTATGTATGTAAGACCCACGGATACGGATATGGATCTTAATTTCCTTACTCAATCGGTGTCGATGCGCGTGATATTGAATATATTTATTTAGTTTGCAATATGAAGGTGCCAAATACTTGATTTTAAGAAATAAAAAATAATCTGAATGTTTATAGTTTTTCATTGCTACCTAATCTATATCAATATTATAAAGAGGAAAGATTTATTTGTTACGATTTAACTCAAAAACCAGACCGATTTTAAAAATACTTTCACCGGAAAGCTACAATATATTATCAGCGAGTAAAATAGGCTATTTTTTTCATCTAAATTGCACCCGTACGAAGCCGGGGTGGATCAGTTGTCACCTATATATAGAATTAAAAGATCCGCCATTACATAAATGTTTTTACTGCTGAGAGTAGTACTGCATAAGAATGTTGCAATCAACTCCACTTGGTCCAGGCATCTGTATCGAATTCTTTGGAGTTTTGCTTGCACCGGTTGCAAGTGGTATTACATAATAAAATATGTTTGGTCGACAAACGTGTGAAAAAGGAATATTCAAAATTTCGATAAAGAAGTATCATATTTAATTACATACGGTATAGTTTAACATATTTTAATGTTATATTTTAATGATCGTTTATGCCAATGTGGGATCAAAATAAATTAAATAAAAATACATCTGGAAAAAAGGTTACTTTATTAACAAGATATTGCTTATAGAAAACACGTAAAATCTTAGTACATATTCTTAGTTACGCAAACATTGAAAATACTTTTTTTATTCATAAAATAATATTGCATTTTCTAAATGTTTATAGCATTTGTAATATGACATAGTTTTATAATGAATACTGACTAGTATATATAGTAATGTTATGTTAATACATTAAAGTTTTTTATGTATTTATATAATATATAATTTTATAATGCCTTAATTCTCTCTGTCTTTGATGTAAGCACAGAACATATGAATGATACTCAACCACAAATTTACTTCTTAATATTCGATATGGATTGAAGACAAAAAGCGCCACTGCGTAACGGCTTTTCTATATTTGAAGGGTGCTTATTTATTTGGAACAATTTTTTATATTAATTATCCTATTTATTATTCAGTGGTCAAACTGACAATCCAAAACCCGAAAACAACATCTTGTTCTAAATAGCCATAAGTCAAAGAAACTGCTTTAAAATTGAAATATCAAAATTCATATAAATAATTTTCATTATTATCCAAAATAATAAAAATTATTTTAGAACTATAATAATATTTATTAGTTACATTAACGTTTCAGTAACTGACCACGTCTGTGACTCAATGGCATGCGCGTTAGGTATTAGAGGTACCAGGTTCTAGTTCCGGTCAAACAAAAAAAAACTGTAAAGAAAATTGTGAATCGGACACAGAAATGTGGCTGTCCCATGCATTGCCGCATGGTCTCAGGCATTTATATATGTTACATCTCATTTGTAATTATAAAAATTATTAGGTATTTTCTAGTAACACGCTCCAGCTTCACACGGGTACAATGTAGATGTACTATATACAGAAAAATAGCCTATGTTACTCTCTGATAATGTAGCTTCCTATTGGTGAAATAATATCTAAAATAGTTCCAGTAGTTTTTGAGTTAAATCATAACAAACAAACAAACAATTTTTTTCTCTTTATTTTTGCTTGTTAGATATAAGAATTTAATTATTTCATCAGATGTATTTATCTTCAAGCCCAGGATCTGGTGGGATGATGAGCGCTTTATGACTGGTCTCCTCATAGTTCTGTAATATGAAAAATTTGAAAAAAAAATATTAATACAAAAAATCTGAAAATATAACAGGGAAAAGTAACCTTCGTATACTCACATAGTCTGTCTTATTGAAACTCTTCATACTATCTTGAAAATTCTTTGTAATCTTCTGTGTTTTTTTCTGTGCTGACGCAGCGCGTTGCTGTAAAATCTGAAAAAAATAATTTTATATAAAAGTACTGACGAGTGGGAACTAATGCACGTAGCTAAACTTTTCTAAGTTTGCAATATCAAGTTAAGTTAGGAGTAAAGAGGTATATAATATGAAAAAAACAATATCCACAAGAACTATTCTGCCATTACAAGCGTTATCTAAACTAAAGGGACTTCACTACATATTATGAAACAGAATCTTCCGCCGCGCTGGCCGCTGAGTCTGTCTGTCTGTTCGCAATGAACTCAATCACTACTGAACGGATTTTTATGCGGTTTTCACCAATTTGTTAAGGTTTTGTGGAAATTGGTTGAAATATATCAGTGTTAGAAAAGTCGGAAAAAGTCAATCGCCTAGGAGCTTCCGAAAACTGCCTAATAATCCCTTTGAGATATAACAAAACAATGCATGGGATATTTCTCGTTTATGGATCTACAAAAAAGTTCGCGATGGCATCTATCTATCTTTTAAGGACAGCTTACTATACCAATTATCTTCTAAAAAAAATGGTCTCGTACAATGCGGTCTTTGGAAAGCTATTTCGACGGATACAGTAATAATCCTTATCAACTAAAATACCTTAGTTACGATAAACATTTCATGTACGTCATTATAACACACCATAATTCACTATTTTGTACTTTTTCTAATAATATAATTACAGTGTAAATAAAACTAAGGGAATTATATGCTTTTATTTATCCCGGAAATTGGGTATTGTACCTATTGAAAAATATAGTTGTATGACGAAATTTATTTTTGTCCTATCCTTAGGAAAATTCGACTTAAATCATACCGACTGTCTTCTTTGTTCAGCCTCAGCCAGTTTTCCCTCGATATCAGGCAGACTTATGTCAACGTTAATAGGCTGCAGTAAGCGTTGCAGATGTGCTGGTGGCGTTGACATTCGGTGACTATTGTCGAACTCGTCTATTGGTATTTCAAACGCGATTGCTGAAAGTCAAGAGTTTTAAAAAGATTATTTACAATTTACCTGTTAAATTCATGTGTGAAAGTGAATAAGGAAATCATTTCTATAAGACATTTCTTTCATTTCAATTCAATTCAAAATCATTTATTCATTCTTCAATAAAAAAATACATATTAAATGCTTCTAATTTTATATTTACTGCCAGTTCTCAAATCAAGGGCGTAGAACGGACGAGAAGAACTGGCAATAAACTCTCCACTCTTTTTAATCGCTAAGTATTTTGATCTACAAAATTTTTGTAACGTGCTGTAACCATTATAAATCATTAGGTTCATTAACCTATTCAATTTTTAAACGTCGAGAATGTCCACCAGTATTTCTGATGACTATGGGTGGTGGTGATCACTTGCCATCATGAGCCGTTTGCTCCCTATTCTATAAAGTATCTGTTTTGGTTGGACAGGGCATAGAAGGCTGATCACCTACTTGCCTGTAAAGAAAAATGATTAGTGAAACAGACACAGAGATGAGTCTGTTCCATGCCTCACTAAGGGAGTCGGGAATTCACTTTATTTTCTATCCCAATAGTACTGGACATTGGCAGAATCTGTCTTCGATGGAAGTTGCCATTCATTATAAGAAGAAGTGATCTGAATTCGAGCATTCGGAAATCCATAGACTGAAACCGAAACGCACAATTTGCACTTCACGGTTTTTCCGTCTTTGAACGGTGGTTCGTTACCCGATCGGAATTTCGATATTCCTCCCACCCCTTCAATGCCAGAAGTGACCAGACGAGGGTAATACATGCTTACAGAAAATTATAATCATGTCATCCCATTGGGACTGGGATTCGAATCCGCGACCCATAGATGCGCACGACAGGTGTTCTACCGAACGCGAAAACGAGCCCGTCATAATGTCCCGCCCGCCCCTATCTATAAAATCATATTCTTACGTGGTTTTGGTTTAACTGGAGTCTCCGGTAAAATCACAGTGGGTAGATCATTATCGTGGGGGGAATTGTGATCGTTGTGACCATTGTGGCCGTTAGTCAGAGCTTCATATTCTCTCGCGGTTGGTGCTGGGGCGACCACGTGACTAGAAGATCCACAACCCATTTTTTGAACTGAAACTAGAATATATGTGATACATTTTGAAGTTATAACTATTGTATAAAGTTTTTTGCTTATGTTAGCGCACCCCTACTATGAAGCCACTGAAAATCAAATCAGCTCTCCCCCACATATTCAAATTTAAAAAAATATTTAACAAAAGCTATAATAAGGACAGCAACATATTTTCTCTTCACTGTCCATGAGTTAGTTCTGTCAAGATTGTTTCTTTTTCCTCTACGAAAGCCGGAGTCGATCGAATTTAATGTCGCCGTGTGACATTAAATTATGTAATAACCTATTAGTACTATAATACTCTTTCACCTCAATATTATGTGTTGAAGACCCATTGTGTAGTGTCTGGGTTTAACATCCAACATAAAATATATAAAAACGATTTCGGTCGGTAAAAATTGCCTATTAAGAAATTGATCAGGGAAATAGTTTAAAAGTGTGTAAGTACATACGGTAGTACTAAAAACACGAAACAGAGCCATGAATATTTGAGCTGTTAAAAATACTACATAAATTCGCTTAAGTGGTTTACACTGAAATCGCATTTCAGTTTCATAGAAATCACGAATGAAGCGATATTAAGTCAATAAATAAAATAGCCATGACTCATTTTATACGAGAATGCACTTTAAACAGTTCATGCTTTTAAATTTTTTATCGTTCATACTTTTACATTTTAATTGTTTATTGTATATTTGTTCTAACAGTTTTCTGGATTTCTTTCACTATAAAAATATCATATAAATTATGCAGAAATATAATACCTATAATGAAGCGTAGTAAGCAGATGAACGCATTAGTTTTCATACCAACATTTTTGAACAAAAGTAAACATTTCGATGAATGGAAAGTATGGCAAAAATGAAAAAACAAAAAGTTAAAGATTATCTTATAAAACCTCCATCCTCTATAGGTACATGGTTTGAAGCGTCTACCCAATTTTCAAATCATTTTTTTCAGTTTGCTTTAGATATCGCTTTTTCTCTTCATGTAAAACAGTCTGTAAAGTGCGACTACTACTTATAATATTTGACTATTTAAAGGTAAATAGTCAAACATAATATAAGTCTACCGATACCTGACAAACTTTCTAGGGCAAGGTTCTTTATTTAAAAATATCATTTGAAGTTTTGAATTTGGTGGGAAATTTGAAATTAGAACATTTGTAATATTACTTCTTAATAATCGTATTTCAAAATAAAATATCTGGCCAGTGTTTCATACATTAAAACTTTTTTCGCAAAAGTTTCTAAGTGGCCTGGTATTTTATTTGGTAAATTACTAGGTATACAATATATGAAAAAAGTATTTGGTAAATTATATAGAACTATAATTATTTTATCAGCATCAAAATATTGAAGTTTTGTAAAGCTTAGTGACTAAGATTACCTACTGTTTTCGGAAGTGGTAAAAAGTAGAAACGATAAAATAGCAAAACGATTTATTCAAAAGAAGTTGAACATATAAAATAGGTAATCAGACCATTACATAGAATTTTTATCGAGTCATCCCCTGATTACCCGGTTAACCGAGTCAGCCGTCTAGTGGTACAATGACCCGGTTACAAGTTTCCACAAAAGCCTTTTTTTTAATATAGGACACGATACATGTGTCAAAATAGAAGGGTATTGTTTCTTACCTATTTTATGTCGCAAGCAAAAAGAGATAAGTTAGAAGAATAATTAGGGTTTATTTTACTGCCTACATTTTTTGCCTCCATGTTAATAAACTAAGTTACTGTAATTGCCTCGGATCTAGCTGTAGCCTTTACAATTTAACACTTTTACTAATTGAAAAAAAAGGCAACAATATCAGTAAGTCTGCGATTTCGCAAAGGAGAGTGTTCGCAAGTGCAAAGAAGAGAATCCGACTTCCTACCACGTCCGTGACTTTTGCTACTGTGAAAGTCTTTTTTACTAGCAACAGTTACTCTCTGATAATGTAGATTCCTATTGGTAAAATAATAAAAATCTTTCCTCTTTATAATATTATAAAAACATCCTATCTAGTGTAAATTAAAATATCTAAAGATTTTTTTTGAAGGATCCTCGATTTGAAACGAATTCCCGTTTCACTGATATTTTCCCTTATTGGCAAATAGATAATTAATCCATAACAGCATATTAATAAACAATATCTTATTTATTTTGTTTTCCCAGTATTTAAATACATTTTAATTTGTTTGTAAAATATGGAACAGTTGAATTGTTGTAGGTACGTCTAAGAAAAAAAAAGAAATTTAATACACTACATTTGATTAAACTTATTACAGCAACCCAGTGATTTAAATAATACATGTATCAAAAAAAAGATAAAATATCTGAACATAACTCACCTCGATCGTATCGGAAGAGATAGCGGTAATCTATCGCATTTCATACCATCCCTGCGAATTTCCTCTGTTTGCGACGGAAGAGGGTCGCTTTGCTATCAACCTGACATTTTTAATCTGTTGCCCTTTTCCCATAGATTAAATAACCGTTTTCTAACGTTCACGTTTAGATAAAGCTGAAAAAATATATGTAAGATTATTTTTAGTGTGCTTGGTTAAGTGTATTGTTGTAAAAGTAAGATTTCATGTTCATTATGGATATACATATTATATTTCGAATAATGTATCTAATTCTAAATTCAAATTAAATTATATTTTAAGCCATTCAATTTCATAAAATACTGAGTAGGTACATAAAACATAATATGGACAATTCTTCGAAGAATTAGGAATGAGATATCAATAAGAAAATACAAATAAAAAAATATACAATAGAAATGAAACAAAAAACAACATTAATTAATTTACATTACATTCGATACTATTAGTTTAAATATAAAAAAAAAACAAATGAAACATATTATTTTTGTATTTATTTGACAGATTATACCGATACTACGATCGATAAATGTTAATAAAGTACTTAATTCGAATGTTAGCTTTACCTTATCTATACAAATATATTATCTAAGGCAGTCTATGCGTATACACTCGAATATTCTATACCCAGGTTGCGTACATATACTTATTGATCCAAGTAATATTTACCCATGGTTATTATAAATTAAATAATATACACAAATACAATAGTTATTCAATAACTCACATGTAATTTACCTTATTAATTATTCCACATTAATAGCTTAACGTTATTTCGTAAACAGAATTAATAACAGTTCTCGTTCAGTTTAATGCTATGTATACTACAGTAATAACTTTCGTCAATAAAAGGTTAAATTGGATTTCATAGTTAATTTCATACACGGGTCGCGCGTGTAAAGCTTGTGGTCGAATCGATTTCGTCAAAGTTACTGTCTCTACACTTCATTGACGATAGCTTTCCGTTTTTTTCAGGCATGCTTTATAGATAGTGCGACTGACTAATATTGATACTGGTTAAGAATATTCTAGTACACGTGTATTCTTAAAACTCGGAAATACGTTATTATATACGCTCTTGTCTTCAGATTTAAATTAAAAATAGAACTAAGAGAATTATATAATGTGATCATGTATCTTAGACCCTTATTACTAACGTCTATAATACTCGTGTTGAAATCTATTCTTGATAACTGACAAAATGTCGATTTTCTATGGAGAAAATATGGTTTGACAAGTACTTAAACAAATCTTAGGATAGAGGAAACTTATTGTTTATTTACTTGGTATCAATGTGATCCAATTTTTTTTACAAAATGCACTGTAAAAATATATAAATATTGATGTTCCACCATATCTTCCATGGTAGAAAACTTCATGTGACATACGTTTCATTGAAGAAATAAAATATTATTAAAACTTGACCTGATTACAAAATACAAAAAAGCGACGTATTATCACACTCATATCGAACTTTGTTCTATGAATAGGTTGGACGCTTTTTTTTAGTGAAACTTGTTAAAGTATCTTAATCGATCCATCGTTCTATAATCAGGTCCAACAATGCTTAATACAGAAATTACGGGTCGCCTAAAGGCCAACACCCTACATCGACGCTCCGTGGCAGCCGCATAGATAAATACGTGGAGTAGATTTTTAATTGTTTTTTTTATGTCAGATATCGACAGACGAGCATGAGGTTCACTTGATGGTAGGTGATACCTCAGCCACAGAACATCAGTCAATGATGCGCTGTCGACCTAATTTAAACTAAGTACCTTTAACTAACTCCATACCAAATTTCATTTAAATCAGTTCAGCGGTTTAATAGTGAAGAGGTTACGGAGATACAGTAGAAATCGAATTAATAACGTTTTATCTGTTATTTTCTATCAATTTCAAAGTTCTAATTAAAAAAATATATTAGGTATGTACTAATATGTAACGTCCTCCTCGGTGGTTCAGGGGTATGCGCGTTGCGTTTAGCACTGGATCCCGTGGAAACAAGATTTATAAGTATTGTTTCGGTCGGGAAGGGTATAGAAAATCGATCACCTACTTGACTGTAAATAAAAATGATCAGTGTTACAGTCGCAGAAATGTTATAAAAAATATCTTGGAAATAATATATCGTCGATTCAACAGTTTTCCTGTCCACCTGACACTAGGCCATCCAGCAATCAGTATCCAACACCAACCATCGATTGCTACATAATGCATGCACCCCTTCCACCCTTTCTAATTATCAAGCTGCCATCACCAGTCCACTTGAGCTTTAATTGTTCTAGCTACCTCACCGTACTATCATATTAAATAGCTACCAGTCAGGACATTGGAAGTTTGGTTTAGGCTAGCCATAAATATGTATTAAAACGATTATTATTAAAACCTGTTGCATGTCCTAGATTTATTGTTATTTGAACTTTTTAACATTCTTATATAAAATACATTAACTAATAAAATATGTGCATTGCTTATAAAAAATATAACATTGTCCGATATAATATTTTAAGCGATAAATAAAATTTACTTTTGATAGATTTTGTATAAAAATATTCAACAAAGAAAAGTTATTTTATGAAAGCTACAAGACGATAGGATAAAAGATAAAATATGATTAATACACAATAATTATGTATTGTAAAATGTTTTAAGATTTAAATAAGCGCCATCTAGGCAGTATTAGTTTACACTACCAGATGGCGTTGTGTGAGGCGATGTACTTTGAAGTTTGAAGTCTGTGCAACGTACGTTGAGTGATATTGATTCTTAGTAAGTTTTAGTAGTTGTACCGAGAGAGGTCTCTGCAGGTATCGTTTATCAAATTATAGTGGTTAGTTTAGAAAAATAAAATCTATTTTATTTTACGAATAAATACTCAATATTGACTTTCATAGAATTACTTTTTTGTATAAAATGTAATATAAAAATATAAACAAAACAGAAGAATACATATTTTTTCGATTCCTTAACATTATCGTCAGTACCTATGCCAAATTAAAAAAAACCTAGAGTTAACTAGTTGTAAGTACAAAAAATGTTTTAGTAAGCTACACAAACATTATTAAATTATTTTAATATTATAACATACTATATTTCAAAATTTAATGAGAAGTGTTTATTTGGAAATAAATACGTTGATTCTACTGGGGCCACCCACCCCACAAAAGTACTGGCACGAGACTGGCACTAAAGAAAATTTGTTTATTTTTTTTATATGACATTTCCTGTCATTCTGTTGTTTAAAATTGTGTAGTGAACAAATGTAAAATACACTGAAAATAAACATGGACTGTTTTACTCCCCAAGAACGTGGTATAAAATTTGTTTATAAAAAATAAACAAATTTTCTTTAGTGCCAGTACTTTTGCGCCACCCAGTATATATACATATTTTGATTCATATTTTTTTTTGTAAATAGGATCTGGTCTGATCTTCAGGACTATGATCATTGCAGCGAATTAATATAAACGATAAAACAACAATTTAACTGTTTAATTTCCATTAATCTATAGGTATAATGTTATTTTTATGATGTAAGGTTTAACCCAAAGGTACTGTGTAGGCGCTCGCTCGCACCAAATTACTAAAAAGGCAAATTTTAGTATGAGTGGTTTGAAATCACCAAAGTTGAACGTCCGATTAACTGTCTCATTTCAGTACAGGTAAAAACATAAATAATGAAGAACTTTGTTTCTAACCACGTCGCTATTATCGCTTGCGGTTTTTCGGAATGCTTCTCAGTAGCAGATTTACACATTTCCAGGATAGGCTGTTAAAATTTTGCTGCTCTACAACTGTGAGTTCCTGAATTTTCCTTCTAAAATACATGAGTAAAATTGAAAAAATCTTGGACTTTTCTTTGTAAGAACCGTCTTAGTTTTATTCTTCTCTCTGTCATATATAGAAAATCGTTCTACATTTTAATTTCTATAAGATATTTAAAAAAATATTCATTACCCAAATTAGCCGTCCCTAGCCGCCTTAGGCTCGAGCCTTCTCAGCCTGGTAAATCCACCAATGCTACTTGAAAACCTTAGAGTAAAGAGTTATTTAACGTATCTTCAAGCTCTCTGGCATAATGGATTTCCAAAAGCAATGGCGTCATGAGAGTAACTTGGCCGTTTGTCCCCTTTATCTATTAAAATAAACTTGAGTATAAAATGTGTCCTAATGTAAACTTTTCCACATATAACTTTATCAATGATATGAATAGGTAACTAATTTAATATACAATTTCTAGGTTATAATTCAGCATTCGAAAATGTATAGAATGAAACTGAAACGAAATTAATAATAATGGTTTTTCTATAAATATGTTGTCATAAATGTCTGTCTTTTTCACTGCTTATTCTTTGGGCAATCAGGTGTTCTTTAAACTGTTCTACTAAGCAATTATTTTTACGAATTAACATCTTCAGTGCTAATCTCATACGGCATACCTACCTCTGAAACAATAAGCGCTTCCTTTTTGTATTTATAATAATTGTTGGTCATAAATGAAAATTAGGCTTTAGACAAAACCTCATTAATTTATTAATTTAAGAATTTTTAAGATTCTTGTATCCTTATTATATGAAAAATCTAATGTTTATTTATTCACAACAAATTTTCAAATCGGCCAACCGGTTGCTGAGATCTGATCATAAACAGAAATGCCATTTGAGTCGCTACTTGAGAGCTCCAATAAAAATCAATGGAAGTAACTATGTCTTTCCTCTATGTACTCCTGAACTATTCATCCGATTATGACGAAACTTTGGTGTTTTCTTCGAAATGAGGGCGAAGGCCAGGAGCCTAAAAAACAACTTTTTTATTTTACATGGTATTGCAAAGCACGCCGGGTCAGTGGCGGATTTACCAGCAGGCTGAGTAGGCTGGAGCCTAGGGCGGCAAATTTTAAGGGGCGGCAAATTTAGTTCATAAATTTTTTATTTCGGTTTACAAATTAAAAAATACGAATTCCGAAAATTGGAGAGAAATTAAAATATTTAACAAAAATCGAAATATTCTCATATACAGTGCTAATTAATAAATATTTCAACATCTCTGCATGAACAATTCCTAAACGCTTTACTAATTATACATTAATGATTATGAACTTTTAGAATATCGCGATTCGATATTATAATCGAAATTTAGTAATTTTTGCATATACATATTCTTCACTAATTTTTTCTCCGTGTACCTAATAATTATGTGATCTGCTTACCCAATTCAATCGATATAATATCGATGGTCTAATAAAAATACTGACTAAAATTGACTAATTTTTATTAAATAAAAAACTAGTTCAATATCTTATAGAGATCATATTAATCAAATAACTGATAGTTGAACGACTGTGACTTGACAATAAAAAAATTCCCTCCACAAAATATGAAGTGAGACAATTTGCTTATTAGAAAATTGATACATTTTATCAGTTAATTATTTTATTTGCAGTAAGAAAAAGTTTGGAAAATCCAAATGAGCAGGCCTTAAGCGCTCATGTCGTACACGAATTATTTAAATTAAATGTTTACATCAGTAGATTTGATAACTTTTTCGCAAAGCCAACTTTTTCAGAAAATGCCAATCGGAATGAATTAATTATAATAAGATAAAACAATACTCAGCTGCAATTTTTTATTCAACGGCTTCTCTCCAGTTAAACAAGTATATTAAAAATTAAATAAAAAATAATTAATCATAACCGAAGAAAGTATTGTAATGCTTTTATAATTTAACTTAAATCATAATGCTAACAAATAATAAAGAAAAGATATATTTATTGTATTGTTTTTAAACTGTGAGTGTAATAATAAATGTTAATCAACGTTCGCCAAATGTATGTTTTTTACGTAAGCTTAATTCATATTTTGTAAGTATTGTATAGTTTTAAGACATACCTTACCTTACTTTAAAAGTGGTATACGATTGAGATATTTTTTCCTTAAAATAATGTATTTGATAATTCTTTGCTGTAAAAATAATCAGGATCTAACACGGTACCATAGTTCTCAATAATAATAACTATATGGGAAAAGTTGATGTAACGAGGATGATGGAGCACAAATTATAAAGTTCGAATTTTATTGATAGAAAATTGATATGATTGTGGACTAAGATATCAAAATTTAGAGGCGGCAAAAATTGAATAGCCTACGGGCGGCAAATCTATAAATCCGCCACTGCGCCGGGTACCTACAGCTAGTTATGTATGAATATCGATATTGGCGCTCTTTGATTATGACATGTATATAAGCAAAGTTTGTGCTATATTACGCAATGTTGTTTACACGGAGCGTATTTCATTGTCTACCGTCGAATAAACCATTCTCCAAACGGTTTATTTTAAAAAACCTCTCTCCCAACGGTACGGACCCTATTCGGTCTTTACGATTATTTCCTCTACAAATTCTTTTTAGGAAAAACTAGATTGGATCGTAACGGAGTTTATGAATAAAATTAACTGTAACTGTTTATTGACTAGCTGATTTTCAGATAAGGCAACCGATGACTAAGTCTATTAAATCCAAAACTGTAACTATTATATTTGCTAATTCCTATTACTATTTAGAACTTTATTTATAGTTTATTTTATCTTTGGCTGTGCGTTTATGGTTTACAAATGTTTATCTGTTTCACTTAAATTAAGCAGATATTGAATTATCTCTAGTATGTAATTATGTATGTTTTAATATTTTATAAACCTACATTCAAATAATTTTAATTTATCAGTTCTACTAAAATTAAAAAGGTTTTATTAAAATTACTAACTATTGTAATAAAACTCTTTTGTAAAATATTTGATTTACAAATAGAACGCTTTTAAAAATATTTAAAATAGGTACATTCCAATTTCAAAAAGCTCTAGAAAATTGGCAATGGTTATTAAAATGTTACATCTTTAGTGTTACATTAAATGATTTTTTTTTTTTGAAGACCCAATTTATTCAAAGCTTCCTTTGTAAGTTAGCATTGACACCTAATTCGTTCATCAAACAGACGTTACGTACCAGCGTAATTAGAGTATTGTCACCAAAAACTCGCACCAAATTTGGGGGTATCTATTGTGCTTCTGCATCGTATTTGGTTATGCGAATTGGTGAACAAACGTTTGAAACGTGATAATTTTCCCACGCAAGGACAATCTGATTTAATGTTTGCATGAAAATGAGGTAATAAGTTTTAAGTTTTGAATATGTGTGGCGTATATTGTAAATATGTTACTATAGGAATTGAAGTTCTCAAATTCGACGGGCTCGTTGGCGCGTTCGGTAGAACACCTGCCGTGCGCATCGATGGGTCGTGGGTTCGAATCCCACCGGGAGCACATGCTTATAAGTTTCTGTAAGCATGTTTTCCCCACGTCTGGTAACTTCGGGCATTGATCGGGTGGGAGGAATATCTAAATTCCGACCGGGTAACGAACCACCGTTCATAGATGGAAAAACCGTGAAGTGCATATTGCGCGTTTCGGTTTCAGTCTATGGATTTCCGAATGCTCGAAGTAAAAATTAGGTCGACAGCGCATCGTTGACTGATGTTCTGTGGCTGAGGTATCACCTACCATCAAGTGAACCTCATGCTCGTCTGTCGATATCTGACATAAAAAAAAAAAAAAAAAAAAATGTGCTACAATTTTATTGTGAATAATAATAGTGTAGAGTAGAGAGAAATAAAGCAATAGTACCTAATAGTATTTGAGTAGAGTAATTATTTATCTTGTAAAATGTATGAAAAGTTTCTATAATTGCTATGATCTTAATTATATCTAATATATAAAATTCTCGTGTCACAATGTTCGTTCCCACACTCCTCCGAAACGGCTCTAACGATTCTTATGAAATTTTTTATTCATATTCAGTAAGTCTGAGAATCGGCTACTATCTATCTTTCAAACCCCTAAGTGATAAGGAGTGTCCACCCCAAAAAAAAAACTGTTTATTTTTTTGGATAACTTTTTATTTTTTTATTATGTGGCATTAAAAAATACATACAACCCTATATTTTCACTCTTATATTACCAACCCCTGCTTTTTTTGTCAAAATATCTAGACCCGTGCGAAGCCGGGGCGGGTCGCTAGTTTGTAAGTAAAATTGAAAATGTTTTCTTAACAAGTTAAAATACGATGTTGGTTGTTCTTTCGTTTCGTTCTGTTCATTGGGTTCGATTTTGGTTTGGTTTTTTCATGACTGCCATAAAGATTTTTTTTAATTGATTATGTGTATTTTAAGTTATTATTTGTGTCTGACTGAAGAATTACTGTTCATTCAATGTATTTAATATTTAGTAAAGATTTTAATTTCTCTAAAGTTTCTTTACACATAAAAACAAAAAAATCTTTTCCACAAACATTTAACTATAAAGTACTGCGGTTTAATGAAAACACTTCATTCTCAAAGAAATACTCAAAGTTCGCGAAGTTTCCCAACTTTAAAGTCAAACAGTAATCAGTAAAGGAGTGCCGTCGGAAGATAGACGAGCAGTTTAGATTTTAAGTTGACTGATGAGAATTTTAAGTAAATCCTTGTTCTATTATATGCGTTATGTGATATTATCCCTAAGACAATAATTTTTAGATGACTTAGGGTCATTCGAAGACATATCCGTTGAGCCGGTAAAATACACCTAGGTACTTATGGTTTCTCTATTCAGGATATTTACCTTGCTCGGTCTGTATTTTAACACTGGTTCTACTGCCGGCCTAGCATGACAACCACGACAAAATTTTGTCGACCCATTTTCTCGTTTTTAATCGATTATCTCTTTATGTCTTCCGGATCTAATATGACACTTATCTACACTTAAAACTCGACTTCTAAAAAAAGTAGAAATATTTGTCGATCGAGATATCTTGTCTATCAAAGTCGAGATATATTATATCTTAGTTTGTCTACACTCGTCCGTGAGATATCTCTTGATGGTTATGCTAGGT
This sequence comes from Anthocharis cardamines, assembly GCA_905404175.1. Classification (NCBI taxonomy): domain Eukaryota; kingdom Metazoa; phylum Arthropoda; class Insecta; order Lepidoptera; family Pieridae; genus Anthocharis; species Anthocharis cardamines. The sequence goes on from FR989961.1 coordinate 6,526,222, forward strand.
GGGCTGAGCCCTAAAAGCTATGAGCATGTTATAAAATATTCCCTTTTTAAGCATCTTATCAAATAAACTTTCTGACTGTTCAAAAAATACTATTGTTGAAAGTTGTCATTAGTAACAAAGTTATGTATGGTACAACATACAACAAACTTTAAAGATTTAACTGAAAACATCCTCGTTGTACGAACTCTTTCATGACTCTATATATTAGGAAAACAATTGCAAACAGCTATATGTATCATCAGCTGATAATGACCTGGTCATTCGCTTTCATTCAGAGGAAACCCCTTGAGCCAGACACCACGTGCATCTCCATACATGAGGACCTCCATAATTTTGGTCCCTAGCCATATAGCAACACTCCAGTTTCAACGACATATTTAGTCGATCTGTGTAAGGCACAGACCTTAACAGGTACATGTTAAAGATTCTCTTAAAAGTACTGCCTTTTTTTGGTCCGTAGCCAAATGGGGCTTACCGTTATGTTATATAATGTTCGAAGATGGTTGTTTACCTTCCCTTTTATGATAGGTTTTTTCAACTGCGCTACTATGGTAATGTTAACAGTTTTTATGTGTAGACCAAATGCGGGGTTGGTTTTTACCATAAATGAAATGTCTGGTATGCAAGTGTTTGGTTGTGCCTGGAAACGGTCGTGTTGTGTGTGCAGTGTTAATGTTTAATATTTTAAAGAATTTAATTCTGCTGTATCTTAAATTTTATTTCAATAAGTGAAAGTTATTACCTGAGGAGTAACAGTGAGGATTGCTAAAAATATTCACAAACCAAGTACCAAAGCACGTAGTCATAATATTATTTAATGGTTTACGTATTAGGTAATCATAATATGATGCCATTGTTACGGAAATATTAAGAGAAGTTTTATATTATTTTATATCAAATTACAATAAGTTTAAAAAAGGTAAGTGAATTCACTTTAATTCAAGATACAAAATACATAATTGTAGTCTTATAATTGTACTACCTAAGGACTTGTTGAATGATTTACTTACTAGGGTTGGTCGCTTCTTTTATATGTAAAAGTGAACGTTTGGCGCATTAATTAGGCTATGTCCCTTTTCAAAGTTTTATCAAAATAGGTTCAGCATTTTCGCCGTAAAACATTATGCATTTATGATATTAGTTGTATATTCTCTATGTAAAATTTGTATAGATTTATTATTAGTAGACAGTAAATTTATATAATAATTGGAGTATACTGACTTTTATTGTGATTCGTTTGTAATGTACCTATGTATATTTCTTACATGACGATGCAATGTTATGAAATGAAAAGCCATTAGTTTAGGCGGCGTAATGCAATCTTTTAAAGCCACGCTATTGAAGGAATCCTTGACGGTATAAAGCTATACCTACACGATGAGGTGGAAATAATACTGCTCAATGAGATCGTGCTACGTACGGCCCCGATCGGCTGTCGATGACATATGCAATACTGCTAAAAGCTTTGAGTAGTGATCCGTAGCACTGCAACGCACTAGTACTGTTATTCTATCTCAAGTGTTGGATTCCACTTAACACGGCTTTGACGGGCTCGTTGGCGCATTCGTAGAACACCTGCCGTGCGCATCGATGGATCGTGGGTTCGAATCCCACCAGGACGAATGCCTATAATTTTCTGTAAGCATGTCTTCCCCACGTTTGGTAACTTCGGGCATTGGGTAGGAGGAATATCGGAATTCCGACCGGGTAACTAACCATCGTTCACAGATGGAAAAACCGTGAAGTGAATATTGGGCGTTTCGGTTTTAGTCTATGGATTTCCGAATGCTCGAAGTAAAAAGTAGGTTGACGATGCATAATTAACTGATGTTCTTTGGCTGAGATATCACCTACCATCATGCGAGCCTCATGCTTGTCTGTAGATATCGATCTAACATTAAAAGAAAACAGGACATTACGCTTCTCATCACATTTTGTTATTAATAGGCCATAACATGGTTTAGCACTGGAGGTTTCACATTCAATACCCTGTAAAAAAAAACAGTGGGGCAAGGCATAAAAGGCTGATCATCTGTAATACTTGCATTTAAGGAAATCAGTGAAATACATATTAATATATAAATTAGAATTTATTTTTATAGGAGCGATAGATAGTGTTTTTGCATTGCATTTTGATAAGTTATCAGTTCCTACCAGACCTTAAAATGGAATTTCAATTAATCCCTACGTCTGACTATTTCAAGCAAGCGCAAAACTGTTTGATATTCCAAACTTCATTCATAGATGGAAAAATATGGCGTTGCGCGTTTCAGCTTCAGTCTGTTGATTTACGAATAAATCAATTTAAAAAAAAAGGACAGTACCTACGTCATTAACAAATATCCTGTGGCTGTCCTTACTGACGACATCATGCGCATTTCATGCTTATCTGTTTACACTCTACGACTTATATAATTAAACATATAGAAAACATTATTTTTTTTCACATCAATATGTCTTTCTTTTGTTTTTTTACATCAGTGCTCTCATTAATAAAGTTTGAAACAGAATATTCAACAGTGATGCCTTATTATATCTTAAACTCAAGTAAAACGAACAATCTACTTACAATAATAATTCAGTTTATGTGGAATCCCAGACAAATAGGAGCCATTCACACCGTAATACTCGTGCATTTCCCCTTATTTTACTTCAATTAAAATTTCTTAAGCATAATTGCATCATACTTGTGACTTTACATTAGCCTTATATGGATTCCAACTGTCTTTTCACCCTCTAAATATTGCCATTTTCCAATCATCCGTAGAATACCTTGTGTCCAGTGATGTGTTACTAATGACCGTTAAATATAATGGTTAAGTACATCTTTTATATTGTTTACACTGATTAGAATATTAATTTATTCGTGAAACTCATTATTCAAAATTACTTTTTAAAAAATTGTTCTGCGTTTATATTCTACAATACGTATTTACGTACCAATTGAAATTCCTGATAAGCCTCGTTATTATCTTCCTTCTTATGTAATTTCTGTAAAAAATATCATAAATTAATTAAATTCAGCCTATGATGTACGTTTAAGTCAATAGTATATAGTTATTGCTGTCTATCAACTGCCCTTTGCTTAAAAAGTCATGAAGGTTTATATTAGTTTATTTTTTTCATAAAATTATACTGATTCCAGTGACGCTCTGAGCTACGTTTTTTTTTTCATTCTTTTGCCCATTAATTTAGTTATATTAAACAGTATAACAAATTGCACTTCTAATTATAAACAGATGCATTTGTGTATGAAAGAGGGGTACGTTTCATTTTATTTTGAAAAAAGTTTCCCTTATTATTTAACGTGAAAATTGCGACAATAATTTAAGATAATCTGTTAAAATCTCGTAGACGTTTGGCAAAATGTAGACAACCCAGTAGCCCAACATAATATATATACTGAAAAATTTGGTAAAATTTATTTTTCCTCATATGAGGTCATAAAACCTTACACTGTCAATCTTAATATATTATATAAAATGCAAATGTTCGTACGTGTGTCCACGGTTTTTTCTATCATACGCTACTTTGATCAACTTCCCCTTGAGATGGCAAATACCCCTTGGTCTCTAGGTGTGCATAAGGGAGTTTGGTCGGGGTGGGTGGAAGTGGGTGGTTGTGGGTGGCAAAAATGTGGAATAATATATATCTGTCCTTTTCTAACTAATGTAATCTTCCGTAAAATTCTGAAAATCTTGGAAATTATCTAAAAAGTTCGAAAACTGATAAAATCAATCTAGAAAGTTCTAAAACTTTCTGAAATTATCTAGAAAGTTCCAACAAGCCGTGCAATTATTGTAATCGATCTAGAATATTTCAGAAAGTTTCTGGAAAGATCTAGAAAGTTCCAAAATGTGTGCAATCGCTAAAATTGATCCGAAATGATCTAGAAAATTCTAAAAATTTCTGAAATGATCTAGAAAGTTTTAAAATGGTTTCAATTGTTGTAATCGATTTAGATTGTTTTAAAAAGCTTCTGGAAAGATCTAGAAAGTTCCAAAATGTGTGCAATCGATGAAATTGATCCGAAATGATCTAGAAAATTCTAAAAATTTCTGTAATGATCTAGAAAGTTTTAAAATGGTTTCAATTTTTGTAATCGATTTAGAATGTTGAAAAAGCTTCTGGAAAGATCTAGAAAGTTCCAAAATGTGTGCAATCGATGAAATTGATCCGAAATAATCTAGAAAGTTCTGAAATGGTTTCGATTGTTGTAATCGATTTAGAATGTTTTAGAAAGTTTCTTGAAAGATCTAGAAAGTTCCAAAATGTGTGCAATCGCTAAAATTGATCCGAAATGTTCTAGAAAATTCTAAAAATTTCTGAAATGATCTAGAAAGTTTTAAAATGGTTTCAATTGTTGTAATCGATTTAGAATGTTTTAAAAAGCTTCTGGAAAGATCTAGAAAGTTCCAAAATGTGTGCAATCGATGAAATTGATCCGAAATAATCTAGAAAGTTCTGACATGTGATGTATTTTAACCCGAGCAACGCCGGGTTTCGCTGCTAGTTATAAATAATATGTAACTAACCTTTTAGGTTAAAATTATATGATTGAAATATCATCATCATCAAAAAATCCTATTGATTACTTTTTCATACTTTTTAGCACGTGCTTCCTATGTCAAAAGTAAACTTCCGTTATAATGATGTCCGATAAGCAATAGATTTGTATACAGATAACGCAAACAAAATAGCACTCATAGGACTCGTATAAATTATTAATTTCATATTTCAATGTCAATCTCTTCATATTCTGACCCCGTTTGTCGGTTACGTGCTTTGCTGGACAATATTGCAGGACCATTTATTTATTTTCCCTTCCGGTGCTACAGGAAGGACGTCGACAGTTACTTTCGCGCCAATTGCATAACAATCGACGCCATCTTGCTGTATGACGGATGCGTGCGAAATATGATAAATCGCCGCCATTTTTATACTACTGTCAATTGTAATATATTCATATTCAAATATTCTTTTCGTGTGACAATACCCGTTACTGCGTTCATCTCGAGACACCGATTGCTGTTTAGTGATATATGAGAGCGAATCACGCACAACTTGCGAGAAAGTATCCGTTTTGTCAATTTGTTGATTGTATGCGAAATCGATTACACAATTACAGATTTATACGAATATTTTATGATAAGTTGTTTCTGCTTTGGTCTCACAACATAGATACTCGAGGAAGAATAACTGTATATCTTCGTAGAGGACCAATAATTTAGACAATTTTGTATCAAACACGCTAAAATGTTGCTAAGAGTAGGTATATAAGATATGAGATAACAAACAAACCCTTTTTAACTCTCAGTGGAAAAGTTATTGACAAAAAACATCTAGCATTTTTGATAAAATACTCACATATTTATTATCCGTGTCTATAAGTAAAATGAGTATGTTGTTTCACGAGAAATACTATGTAATGCCTAGTTCCCGTGGCCAGTAGGTCGGTGCGTACCTGATCGGAATACTATCCTCATATGGATAAGGGCACTTGCTTTCGCGTTTCCGCCGGACGCGACCGTTTAGGCCTAACCAGGCTTACGGAAGACCGAACAACGGTCAGTAGTGTTGATTTTGAATTTTTAAACACCTTACAATTACATTATTGACATTTCTTATCTCTAATCTATTGAAGTTTTTTAGAAATTTGAAGTGAAACTACGTAATTACTAATGTTTAATAAACAAGAACAAGAAGAGTTTAGAATATACGTATAAAGTGATAAAAGAAACATGCTATTGCACTCTCTCATGGAGTGTTTCTCGGTTCCATATTGATGATTCAAAAAGTTAAAAAAAAAAGTTGCTATATACATATAATGAACAATAATTAATCGTCATATTAGATTTATAAATAGATATTATAGGAAACCGTCAGTTACCTTGCAACGTCCGTATATAAAGCGGATTCCATATCTATATAGGCATATCAATAAAATGTCTTCTTGGGCATGTTTTACAACAAGAGGGCAAGATGGAGAAGTAGGAAAAATCCCTTATTTTGGGTTGCACCTATGGCAAGTACAGTACATTGATCAGCAATCGCTTGTCTGTAAAGAGAAAACTAGTAGCTAAAAACTAGAAATTAAAAAAATCATTCTCTGTTTACAATGTAGGCATATTGTTAAAAATTAATATAAAATGCTAAATGTACTATATTTTACAAACAAACCTAAAGTTATATTCGTATCACTATTTTGTATGAGGCCGGAAAATTGGTAGGTACGTACCTATTAACTAAAAATGCGAAAACTTCTACTGTCTACCGCATACAGTGAGAAGGTACCTGTTCCCTTAAAAAAATGTTCCTGGAATATATGTATGTAAAACAATACATATTTATTAAAAATCTTTTCTGTGAACTTAAAGAATTTCAAGTAACAATCGATTAAAAAAAACGCGAAGGTCGCAGTGTCGGCCGTGTCCGTTTTTGCTTAACGTACACCGTCTCGGTATTTCACAGGGATTCTTGAAGACCACCCAAAAACCGCATACCATTTGATCTAACTCCCAATAAACACTACAAATCATATTCCAAATTGCTTATATTAATTCCATATTTCGATTTTAAATTCTTATTCAATTGTCTTTGATCCGCTTTCATTTGTCTTTGGATATAATTTGTTTTTATTGCTTGCTTGTTTTAGTTTTAGTGGAAGAATTTAGTTGCTCTTAAAATATAATATTAAGTAACATTATACTGAAAAGAAACGCGCAATTTTATATAACACATTTTGATAGATTCATATTATTGCCATTTTTCACCTAAACCTTCGCAGTGAAAGTCTCTTGTTGATTTTTCCATTGCAATATTTTCTACCTTTAAAACTTATTAAATACTTTATCGACAATGCTAGTTGAACTGCGTGAAAACTTACAATTATTATGGATTATGGAAAATGATGTAACCTTGTTTGTCTTTACAGAAATGGCAAATTTAGAGTTATACATATTATTTTTTGTTCATAGACCAGATGGATGATACATACACAGTTTTAAATTCAGTATAGTCAATTTTAAATACGCATTTGTGTATAGAACAAATGTCTAAATCTATAGGTACGCGTTCAAGATAATTTTCCATAGAAGTTAATATTTGTTCTAATATAATATTTTAATTATTCATTTTAATAATATATTTGTCCTAAGTCACTACGGATACTAATATACTTAACTATATTTGTATTAAGACAAAATTGATAGGTTCTACTTCAAATTTATGCTTTATGTATAATATTTTACAACTGAAAGAACTTGTATAAAGAAGTTCCATGAGATGTCGTTGTATCGTATGTAATATTAACATTGTAGCCTTAATTGTATTCCAATGCATATAAAAACTCGAATAATTGCATCGATAAATAGTCGACATTTTGTTTAGGTATATATGTTTTATTATATATACTAGATCTGGTACATATTGATGAAGAGGTGTGCCGATAGACTCCACCCATTGCTAAAATACCAATACGATTACTAGACAAGTTTATCAAAATTCGATCCACGTCGCACTACACTACACGTATTTTTTTTTCAAATTGTCGTCGAGGGAATGCGCCGTAAATTCCAGTGAATGCATTAAAATTGTATAGGATATGTTTTTGCGTGAGCGCATGTGACGGTGCACGTACGAGTATATAATTGTAATTAACATAAGATTTCCCGTAATAACCCCGGAGTGCGCGCGCGACGCAAAAATGGCCGCGACCGCTTTTTGTGAACTGCGTACGCTGAATATCATAAGCTACGTGCTCGGAGCAGCGCACACGGATGCATTTTTCCTTTTCTTTACATAAGATATTAGAATAATCTTTAAAAAGGAAAAGGTGTAATTATAGTTAGGTAGTACGATTTGGTAGGATGGTTAAACTACGGACCTTTTCGATGGAAATATTAGGATGATATAATTCTTAATATTCCTAGTAGTAATTGTAGTAAAGAAATTGTAGGATAAAATAATATTCTATAAAAAATAATTGTGACAAATAAAATTAGCCGCTATACTAATATGTTAGTATTATTATTCTTGTATTGTAATATATTTATATTTAAAATTTAATACGGTACTAAATAACAGGAGAAAAAAACAACCCCTGTGTTAACACTCTTGGAAGGGGAGACGGAGTTACGCCTTGTATTGCAACTCAAGACCTATCTTACAACTGATGACGATAACTTGCGATTAAACCTAACGATACGATATAACTCAGAATAGTTTAATTGGATATAATTCATCATAGCTTTTCCACGATTCCTAGCTTCAACACGCAGTTTTAGTAACTTCTCAAAGAAAAGATAAGAATATCATATATAGGGTAAACAGATTTTAATTTAGTATTAAATTTTTGATTAATCCAGTTGTTTATTACTCATGCCTCAAGTCAAGTCGTATCAGATATCGTGTAGTATAAAGGAACGACCCCAGTCTCCTTACGACGAGGCAAGCAGAGTAGTTTTTGTGGCGCACGTAACACGATCGGTCCATCTCATAATTTTGCCTTTTTTCACCGATACTGCCGCGTCCTTATTAAGGCGCACTGTTCCCTGATTACGTTAGTATCTGCGTGATTGACACTTGCTATTGCCATGAAATACTACAGATTTATACTATCTTCCACTGCCCTACGCAGTCTTTCTTAGAAACTTAGCGAGCCCATGAGTCTAGTTAGTGTTGTATCGTTGTGAGAAACGGTACATGTTATGATTCTGATAGTTATACTCATCCTGCTTTTTTAGTAGTCATTTATCGGACTGTTTGTATCAGCGTTATGAAAGCATAGATACAGGGGCGCATTTGCCTATAGGCCGAGTAGGCCAGGGCCTAGGGCGGTAAAATTACGGGGGCGGCAGAACTCTGTGAACTTCTACTTCAACGTTTAGAAACTTATAAATAATAACGGTATGCATCAGTATCCAACAACACTGATTTATTTAACTTATCAAATACAGACTTTTCTTATATTTTACTTTAATTTTATTCCATATATCATTCAGTTCTTCTTGCTCTAGTTGAATAGGGGGGCGGCAGTGTTACATAGGCCTAGGGCGGCCAGCGTTTCAAATCCGCCCCTGAATAAACATCTTATTAACTGATTCTATAGATTTTTTTTAGGTTAAAATTAAAAAGAAAGTTGCAGATCTAATCGACATTCACACCAAGAATTCTAGTGCTTATTTCAATGACGAATGTTTTTTTCATGGTACTGCGCATTATTATTGGCTTACTTATTGGGAAAACGGGCAAGCCATTTGATAATAAGTGATCAGCACCGGCCATAGCTGCGACACAAGCAAATCAAATTTAAAAAAAATCGAACTAAGTGTTATAAAAAGAACATAGAGCCTCTGTATAGTTTTAACCTGTAGGCCCAGATTTTAGTAAGTCAATACGAGACTTAAAACTTATCATTTTGACGTGGATAATTAATAAAGTAATAGCTTCTGAGCATCGCTGCCTGGAAATTAACTTTGCAGGCTTGTTTTTGAGCTATCAATGTTATTAATATTACGTTAATTACCTTCCCTATAAATCAATATCAAACGAAAATCGTCCTTCAGCCGACATCAGGCAGTTAGGACAATGAACATAACCATACACGGAGCGGACGCGACGGTTTAGGGGTGCGCGTGCGCACACATACTGATTCGTGTATGGTGTCTATGATTTATTAATATTTTTGATAATGTTTATAAATGATTATTAATAAAAGTTAAATGCTTAATTTTAATATGGACAAAAATGTAGAAATCCTCCAAGTTTAAATATCGTTTAAAATAATACATATTTTACATACACTAATTACGGTTATAATATTTAATAAGGTTATTTAGTAAATTAACTGAGGTGCATAAGCAAAACATATTTTGTTGTAATTGTTAATAACACGTGGCGTAAGTTTTTATATAATTAGGAGAAATAAAAATAATAAATACAATTGCGACCCTGCCAGGATTCGAACCTGGAATCTTCTGATCCGTAGTCAGACGCGTTATCCATTGCGCCACAGGGCCCGTTGCATAAGGACTGAATCTTAATAATAGTTTCTATTCGACATACTAGACGGAAATAGAGCAAAATTTATTTATTTGAAACACTATTATTTAGTGTTGGAATGATGTATGTTACTCTTATTTTCTCATTTATTTATTCGTTTTATCTGGTCAAAGAGAGAGTCAATAAAATCAATGAGCTTCAGCTTAAGAAAAAAAATAACTAATTATTACTCATTTTGTATGTATGTTTTTTGATCGGTATAGTTCCTTACAAGATTTGGCCCAGTCTTCTTACGCCAGGTTATTTCTCTTTATAAGGAATTCTATGACTTCTTAAAGATCTCATACTACTACGTAATGCGATAAATATAAAACTTAATCTACGTAAATTATAGTGGAGTCTTTATATATAGAGAATGTATTGTTTTTAAAAAATACCTATCATTAAAGTTTTGGTCACCCCAATAATTTGTGACGCGCGCGCCCCATTATGGCGAGGGTTATTAAAATAATGCGTCCATAGAATGATTGTTAGCAAAATATTTATGTATGCTCGTCACTGAATCGATTATCACTGTTTTTCAAACGAATAGGTATACCATACCTAATGGAAAATTTCATGAAAATGAGGACGGTTTTTTCAAATAATCGAATCATTACTACAGCAACGTACCTATATCTTTCTGGGTTAGACTTGAAGTGAATATTTTCTTCAAAAGATTAATCATATGATTTATTTGGATACATTTCGTAACTAGTTCTTTTTTCAGACGAAAATAGGATTATCCTAATATAATAGATTCTAGATAATAATATATCTAGAATATATAAGGAGCAAATTATTGCTATATAAATAATTAATTTTGCACCTTTAGAATACAATTGACATATTTTTTTGGTAAATTTACATTTGTTCATAGAATGGCCTAAAACACTTTCAAAATTCAAAATTCAAAATTCAAAAATCATTTATTCATTTAGGTAACACAATGTACACTTATGAACGTCAATAAAAAATACATATTAAATGCTTCTAGTTTTACATTTACTGCCAGTTCACAAATCAAGGGCGTAGAGCGGACGAGAAGAACTGGCAAGAAGGCTTTCTAGTCATAGACGCAATAACTGCCTTAAATGCTATCATGCCATCAATCAGTTTAAAAATATTTAAACGTAATACTAACTACTGTCCAAGTTAAAAGAAAAAAATATACATTTTAATTGTTTACCAAAATACAAGAATTTTGTATTAAGTCACTTCTAAAGCTGCAATTTGCATGTTTACCTACTAATACTTGAACTCCTATTAATAATAGTAACTTTTAATTTAGTTTTTATAAATAGATAACTGTAAATCTAATTTTTCACAAAATGGAAAAAACAGTTTTTTTTTATGTCAGTTATCGACAGACGAGCATGAGGTTCACTTGATGGTAGGTGATACCTCAGCCACAGAACTTCAGTTGCGCTGTCGACCTAATTTTTACTTCGAGCATTCGGAAATCCATAAATGGTGAAAATCCATGTACCTATGGTGTCTAACTATTTCTACTCGTCTGCTACGTTTTAGCGAATCGACTTAATGTCTAAGAATTAATGAGATCAGACACTGGAAAATCGCAAGCAAAGTCACCTACAATACTAGTTCAGAAATAATAAGTTGCAGTAACCTCATATACCTTTATGTTGGCTAATGATTCATCCAAATGTCGCAAGGATATCTGCATTGCAAGAATCCTAGGAATTAGATTAACATAGATTATGGTTAATGTTGGCTTAAGTTGGATATAAATATCATTACCAGTTTAATGAGCTAATGAATATGTCTGAAATTTTAAATATTTAAGTCTTTATATTGCATAAACTTAGTTTATTTATGGATTACTTTTAGAATTAATCTTTTTTTATATAGAAGTGGGGGGGGGGGGGGAAGGGGTAGGGGACTTACGTGATGGTAAGTGTTCACCGCCGCCGATAGACAATCCGCAATACCAGAGGGTTTTCGTTGTCGATCTTTTATTTAGATTGTACCTATCTCCCTAAGATGTGTTTAAAGAGAGAGATTTTCAAAATGAATAGCTTTCATTTTAGGTTTACTTTAAATTAATGAAAGTTTCGTATGTTATTTCCTTACAAAAAAATGTAATTAATATGGTACGATTTTGGATCCAAGCTAAGAAAAACTTGCTGCATCTTGGACTGTCCACAAAAGACGTAAAATTTAATATAATGCGACATTCCCTTATGTGGGAAACTAAATTTACTTCAAATTAATCAGCCGAATAAATTATATATTCAAAACTAATTTCAGTACAATGCTTATGGAAATGGGGTAATTATTAAAAATACAGTATTAACTAAAGTTATTAAATATGTGTTTCAGTTTGTAACAACTGTAGTATATAATATAGTAGTTATTCAACATTTTTGGTAAACGCTTCAAATATACCTACTCCAAAAAAACAATTGTAAGTATTTCGTTTATATAATTTTTAAAAACTTTAAAGTTAGTAGTTATTGTCACATGTTCATGTTTTAGGCCCATATTCCAAGACAATCAACTTGAAATCTATTCACTGTTAAAATTAACAATTATTATTTATACATAATATGTATATAGAAAATATGATTTGACAAGTCTCAAAACTAGATTCAGGTCTGAGTCACGTCTTGAAATACGGACTTTTTTTATGGAATAGGGGGCAAACGGGCAGTCGGTTCACCTGATGGTAAGTGATTACCGGCGCCCATGGACATCTGCAATACCAGAGGACTTGCAGGTGCGTTGCCGGCTTTTGAACGACTTGAATTGTAAATATAGTTTTTATGGTTAGAAAGTATTTTAGGCCGTTCTATGAAGGAAAATCATTTTGTCAAAATTTTGAGTTTAGTTCTAGGTGCGATTTATTTACGTAATGCTTTTATTTCTCTGTATTCAAAATCTTGTTATACTAAAGAGACCAAAAAAATGTGTCATTGGGTAGATCTTGTCCATGTTTTTTTCAGTGAAAATAAGTGGTTATTTGTAATTCAGCGCCACGTTCTCAGTAGACGTCAGCGTTTATTAAAAGTTGAATATTGATGGTCGGTTACAAATGGAGACGAATTTAAGAATAATTTGTTTGGACATTTTTTTATTAGAGTAACAATATCTTTTGAATAGGGAAGTGAATTCAAACATTTTACAAGTTATTTTTAAGATATTATACAATTTATAAGAACAAAGAACCATACATTTATGTATTTCTATTAATATCTCATAGGTCGATATACAAAAAGTGAGTTCAATTGTTAAATATCATGGAAAGGGAATAAACACAAAGGAAATTTATAAAATATTATCGATTTTCCATTAACCGATCAGAAATTCATTGAATGGTATATTTTATATAACAGTTACGTTTCGATCTAATAGCAACAGACATATTAAATGTGAAATTAAAAATGAAACAAAAGAAATTTATTATACCACAAAATTACTTTTTTAGTTCAACAGTTTTATTATTATCTTTGTTTAATTGTGTTTACATTGAGTACTTAGTTCGCGGTGGTTCGAACTGGTCTTAATAATTTTAATTAATTAATTCAATATATGTATAATAAGTACCAAAATACAAACTAAAATAAATTGTTCTCTATAACTACCTAGCAGTTAAATATATATGTTTTCATGTAATTAAGTTGTTTTTGGGTAAAAAAACTTTAAAATTACTTTAAACGTTACGTAAGTAAAGTGAATTCCTAAGTTTCCTAGTTGTAACTTGAGAATTCATTTAACGTGCCCTTAGAGTTCCTTGGGGCAGACCCATTCCTGTGATCATTTTTCTTTAGAGGCAAGTAGATGTGCACTGTTTTTAATTCTTGTATCCCCGGGATTCGAACGCAAGTGCCAGGAACCTCCAGTGCTAAACCCATTGCGATTGTCACTGAGCCACGTTGGCGGTCAAAGTACGTAAAGTTTATCTTAAAAGCTTTGATTTAGAAATGTAAATCTCAAATATTCGTTTTATACTTTTTTGTAAATATTTTTTTTAACGAATTTTACCTAAGAGAGTTGTAATAGAGTCCACGTAAATCGTAAATAAATGAAACCTTAACATAGAATGTACATTAATACCTAACTATACATGGACATCGCATAGTATGAGTGTATGAGACAGATATATTGAATATTCTACCTATTCGATAGTTGATTTAAAATAACATAGACGGCATGGAGTCGCTAATTTAACAAGAAATGATCTGATTTGAAACAATAACTAAATATCTATCTGATTTTATTATTAAAATATTTATTAAAAACTATAAAAAATATAACTAAATTTTGAAAATAAAATAACAATAATTTTTAAAATTATAAGGGGATGTCTAAGCGGTACTTATTCATATTGGTAAATTATTAAGGTATTTTTTATTATGATGCGTAGGTGTCAATGTTTGTATCTTTATTACTCAATTACGCTTACTGGCTAACTGGATTTGAACGAGATTTTGCACATATGTATAAGAATGGACATTGGTACTGTCAGGCAAAAAATACAAATTTCAATTCATTGAATATATACGCCTAATGGCTGAATGGATTTGCCTAAATTTAATACTTATATGGACTTGAATATATACAATATATCAATCCTACCTCGTAGACAAAGTCACAAGTAAAATCAGTCGATTAAAAAAAGAAAAATATCTTTGTCAACTAACAATGGCGACTCCATAACTACCTTATTCCTACATTATCAGTGAATCGACTTTATTGGCGAAGGGCTGACCAATAGTAGAACACAATCTTTTGAGCAACTGTCGTAATGGCATTTTAAGTGAATATTAAAATAAATATTGTAGACAGGATATTTTTTCAAAATGGCGCCAAAATGAATAATTATTTGAAAACTATCTGAGAATTCTTTAGCATTTAACTTTTATCGCGTAAAATTTTATCATCTTTGTAAATACACTGATAAATAACAAGTTCAAAGCGGTCTAGAGAAACTGGTTATTTTTTGTCATTTCGCAAAGTAGGTACTTACTATTATTAATGTTTATGTAAAAACTAAAACAGTAATGGCTTCTACTATTTTATTATCATGTGAATGATCGGAGTCCACTTTAATGAGAGTCTAATATATACATACTTTTGTCTTTAATTTTAATGACTATTATAGGACTTCTTGTTTGTTATGAAATAAGTAGGTGTTGATGCCTTGGTAGAACACCTACCTTGCTCACCGATGTCGCGGGTTCGACGGGACGATACGTCTTCCCCACGTCTGGTCTCTTGGGGCATTAAATGGGTGGAAGGAACATCGAAATTCCGGCTGGGTAACGAACAACCGTTCATAGATGGAAAACCGATCTCATTTCGATCTCATTCTATGGATTTCTGAATGCTCGAAGTTAAAAGTAGGTCGACAGCGCATCATTGACTGATGTTCTGTGGCTGGGGTATCACCTACCATCAAGTGAACCTCATGCTCGTCTGTTGATATCTAACATAAAAAAAACTACTTAAACCTAGGTACCTTCGTCTCACAAACACCAACCTTTTCCCCTCCATCACTTATGTTATGTATTGTTTGAATTGAATTGAATGAAGTTCACTTGATGGTAGGTGATACCTCAGCCACAGAACATCAGTCAATGATGCGCTGTCGACCTAATTTTTACTTCGAGTATTCGGATTTACGAGGTTAAGTTATTGTCATGGTAGCGTATGTTATGTGTTTGTGAATAAATATTCTATCTATAATTACATCTAAAATAATAGAATAGATTTAGCTTTAAAATAGCTTTTTTTGACTAAATGATGTCTTCGAGACGTATATCAAAAAGAAAATATTATTTTTTACGAATGAGTACCCACATGATGAGTTATCCTAATTACTTGTATATTTAATTGACTCCTATTTAAAGGGAGTAGCTAGTAAATAAATAACCATGAGATATTTCGTAATAACTTTATTAAGCAATACAAAGAAAAAAGGAACATTTATTTAATACAAACCAAAACGACCGTTCGTAGTCTTACAATAGACAGACTTTGCTTAGTACCTTAAAACTAATTAAGTATTTATGTAACTAAAACAAGTCAACATTGTACATACCTATTATAACATTATGTGCTAGAGTTGTATGCAAATCATGACACAATACAAGACTTGTTCAATTAAATGCTTACGAAAAGAGCCGACTACTCTTTACATAATATTAGAATGAAAAAAAAGTGAATTCCCGAGTCCCCTAGTGGGGCATGGGGCAGACCCATTTCTGTGTCTGTTTCACTGATCATAATTCTTTTACAGACAAGTAGGTGATCAGCCTTCTGTACCCTGCCTGACCGAAACATTTTTTTAAAATAAAGTTTACCCGGGATTCGAACCCGGGACCTCCGGTGCTAAGCACATCGCGCTATCCACTGAGCCACGGAGGCGGTCATATTAGAATTTAACTAAAGTTATATTCAAAACTAAACTCCATTTGTCTGGAACAATCAAAGTGAAAAAACAATAAAAATAAAAGAAATAATAAAAATACAGTTTGTTACAATTAATGAAATATAACGTATATAAAGCACGAATTGGCAGTCGTTTTCAAACTACTAGTTTTGAGACACGTTTTAATAGGATAGAGGTTGATGTTTAATAGATATGGAAAATTCAGTAGTAGGTAACTACGGAACTAATAATATTATTGTCCTAAGTATGTAAATCAAAATTGATTTAGTACAAAAATACACATTTTTTGATAAACAACACTTATCTAAGCTTAAAATAAGGAAATACACTGGTGTGCGTGGATGACACTCACAGAAGTACGCACCTTTAACAAATTATTTGAACTTTGAAGTGAAATCAAAACCCAAAACACCAAAAGAAACTGAAAGTTTTTAAAATTAGAACGCATTTATACGCAAGAATCATGATAAATCTACAAACGTGCGAAATATCAAAGACAACAAGATATGCGTTCTAAACTGTTACAAAATCTATAAAATTAATAAAAAAATACAATTGGATAATGTTTGTAGTCTATGCTTTTGTCTTGCTACTTCTTGACATGTTATAAAGGCACATTCAGTTTTTATACATATTAAGTAAATAAGTTGTCTGACCAAGCATCCTTCCAATACTGTAGTTAATAAAATTGACAGTATTTATATACTTAAATAATATTAATTATTACTTTGTTCGAAAGATATTATACGTTATAGTTTAAATAATATAAGGCAAGGTTTGAAGTAAGTGAATTCCCGAGTCCCCTAGTGGGGCATGGGGCAGACCCATTTCTGTGTTTGTTTCACTGATCATTCTTCTTTACAGTCAAGTAGATGATCAGCATTCTGTGCTCTGCCCGATTGAAACAAATTTTTTCAATCTTATTACCTCGGGATTCGAATCCAGGACCTTCGGTGCTTAACGCGAGGCGGTCAAAAATTTACTAAAGTACCCAATAAATATTTGTATTAATGCAACGTGGGTCAGACCACTTTACAATGTCTTAAGAAAACAAGCCTATGGAAATATCACTAATAAATAATTGGTTCATAGCTAAACGGGTTACACTTTGGTTTATGTACGTAAAGTATAAAGGTTACGAAGAAATTTTATATACTAGTACTCCAGTCTTCTGCAGCAGTATCTGAAACATAGAAACCGTATTATGAATTGCTATTAGTACAAGAAAATTAAATATTTTTTTAAACATCCTTGCTGTATTTAAATATACTATATGTTAACAGCGAAAAAGCCATTCCAAAAATAACCGCCATTCCAAAACTTTACAGCAAAGTAATTTAAAGTGCGGAATAAACGAAAAAATAATTATATAAATATATTATGAGCGATTAAAAAGTTTTTCGTAGATTCATAAAACTTAAATGAAAGACCAAATAATAAGAAAGAAAGAAAAAGTCAAAAAAAGAAGAGTTTTGGCTGTTAGCCATCGATGTATCGATATAATTTAATTGAATATTAATAAGATAAGTTGTACTAAATCATAGTTTTCATATATAGTCTGTCTGACTATTTTGTGCCTATCCGTAGAATAAATCTACCCTACTATTATAAAGAGAAAAGATTTGTTTGTTTGTTACGATTTAACTCAAAAACTACTCGACCGATTTTAATAATTCTTTCACCAATAGATACACTATCACTTATCAGCGAGTATTTTTTGTATATAGTATTTATATACTTTCTAAGCCGGGGCGTATCGCTATATATTAAATAAGTCAATGATGTCAAAGTACATAAGGCGTAGGTATATAATATGATAAATCATCAGCGTGAAGATCGCGTGTCTCAATAATATTATTTTCCCAACTTTTCACTCGTTTTTACCCCTGGCTGCACTTCAATGCATCTCTCCATGAATTAAACAATACCATAATACCATTTTTATAAAATTATTTATTGGAAATTGTATGTATTATATTCTTTTTAATGTTTCGAAATTCTGATTGAATCGTTTTTTTAGTAGACGTCATAGAATATGTACATCCAGGGATTGAACTAATTCAAGTGTGACTAGGTACTACTTAAAATGTTTCCCCACTAATAAACACAGATCAACAATGCAATGTGCATCATTGACTTTTCTATCGCTGAGGTTATACCAACCATCGAGTGATCCTCACGCTCGTGTTTCGATATTTTATCTAGGTATCTTATTTGTTGGATTCGTCTTTGTTCCGAATAACAGAATATCGATTAAATTATCGGAAAAAATCAGGAAAAATATTTTTACAGAAAATTAATTTTAAAATAAATTATATTCGGACCTCCGCCATCTTCCGCAATTGACAGCGCACGCTCATAGCTTTTTTGTAATAATAATTGATGTCCACTGCAAACCTGCTACATATTAGACATAGAATCTTCGATCAACAATACTATGTCAATGCATAGAATAGAAGTGGGAAAATAGCATATTCAAATCTAGAAATATTTTTTTGTTTTTTAAGCCAACATTCTTGCAGGCCAAGGTCTGACGAGTCCGTTAGTCAAACATAAAGTAAGACTTACAATCATTTCCTCGTGCCAGTGCTGAGGTCCTGTAG
Organism: Anthocharis cardamines; assembly: GCA_905404175.1. Taxonomy (NCBI): domain Eukaryota; kingdom Metazoa; phylum Arthropoda; class Insecta; order Lepidoptera; family Pieridae; genus Anthocharis; species Anthocharis cardamines. The sequence continues at coordinate 6,545,281 of FR989961.1, forward strand.
TTCACTGCTGTCGTCGCTAGAGGCGCTGGGGCATCCGTTACCCGTAGTACCGGCAGCCGCCATCGCCATCGACAACGGTATCGTGATAAACTGCGGCTGAGTAGATGATGATGCTGTGGAAATGCAAATACACAATATACAACTCATCTATACTTATATTATAAAGAGGAAAGATTGCTTTATTTGTTTGTATTGGTTTAACTCAAAAACTACTTTACCGACTTTAAAAATTCTTTGGCGTGAAAATGATAAAAAATCATTGCAATCTGCATTCGAAACGGGATAAATAAATTAATCAATAAATCACGATTCAATTCGGTAAATGTTATTATTTTTAAACACAATTTACATTGTTTCCCAATTCGAGTTATCCGATATATTCCGAATCAGTAAAAAGACGCAACAGTATTTTTCATACTTTACATAAAAGCGCCTTTTTCCTTATGGCGTCAGAATGGATCACACAGTGCATACACGCAGTATTTTGGAAAATAAGCACTAAATACTACATCTCATGTGTCCTGTGGGCGTTCGCGTCGGCGCCTGTGTACTGCTTACGAGCGAATGTTTTGCTCGCCTCGTCGCTTCGTATAATGAGTATTCACTGAATACGCCAAAGTAAATTATAGATGTTTATTATCAAAATAATTATTCTAATCCCTACTATAATTAAATCAGTTAAAATGATCTACTTTATGACTGGTCGAGAATATTTATAGCTGGTCTGAGTATTACATTCGATTTTTTTTAATCAGTGTAAAGACGATTCTGAACAAAAAAATCAAGATTTATAGAATGTGTATTTCTCGCATCAAACAATTAGGATGTTATTTAGCGACAAATACTTTTACCGGAATTTGTGAGACGCGATATGGATCCAACTAACCAGTAGATTTTCTGAAGACATCTGCAGGTATTGCAAATGTCTATGGACAGCTCTCAAACCAACAAATGAGACACTTACCCTACCTCTATCAAACCAGAGTAAATCTATCTATACTAATAATATTACAAAGAGGAAAGATTTCTTTATTTGTGTGTTTGTTTGTTTGTTACGATTTAACACAAAAACTACACTTAGTTACTAAAAAATATTTCACCAATTGAAAGCTATAAGCGAGTAACATAGGCCGTGCGAAGTCGGGGCGTGTAACTTGTATTTAAATAAAATATCTCACTCACCACCTTCTTGTCCTTGATTAGCTAACCCTAAAATGAAGCTATGTGGATATCCCATCGCTAAATTTCCCAAGCCCAAGTTAGTCCCCAATCCATCTAATCCCGCAAGAACCCCTGATGGGTACAACATGGCGCCCCCTGGAAGATCTATCTTGGGTAGAAGCCTCGGTAAGGACGGTTGACTTGACTTGCTTTCTCCTCTCTCCTCTTGGTTCGCGGACGATGTAGACGGCTGATTCTCTGATTGCGATTCCCTGCAATATTTCCCCATATATTTATTAGGGAAGGATACCACTTTAACAGAAAGCTTATAATAGATTAAGATATATACATTACAAATTTATATACATAACATTACATAGTTAATTACTTAAAGATGTCATGTGGAACATGGTGTAATGGTTGCATATCCTTACAAAGATTTTGTAAAACAAATAACTTGGCGATTAAAAAGAGTGGCGGCGAGTTTATTGCCAGTTCTTCGCGTCCGTTCTACGCCCTTGATTTGAGAACTGGCAGTAAAATATGTAAAATTAGAAGCATTTAATATGTATTTTTTTATTGACGTTCATAAGTGTACATTGTGTTACCTAAATGAATAAATGATTTTGAATTTGAATTTTGCATAGCGCCGTAATATGTAGTAAGTATAGTGAGAAGTTAAAGTTTAAAAGCCGACCACACATTCGCGTGTGCTTAAAGGCGCCGGTGGTCACTTAACACCAGGTGAGATAATTTTGTTTTATTTTATCACACATTTAAATTTGAAACCTCCAGTGCTCAGCATAACGTGCATAACGCTTAGCCATAGAGACGTTCCTACATAGTTTATCGTTTATCACCTGTTATTTAAATCCTTGTCGGTACTGCTATTCCATTCCTTGTAATTTCGCTGCTGCTTCTCACTGAACTCCTGTTCGCTGCCACTCTCATCTCCGCTGTCACCTGATGTAGCTGGCTCCTCCTGAAACAAATTCAAATTTGTGAACCTGTTCTATAAATCTCGCACTCCGCCGAGACGGCTCGATAGATTTTTATGTTTTTTTTTAATGAATATTTGTTTTTTTTTTTTTTTTTTTTTATATTAGAGGAGGCAAACGGGCAGGCGGCTCACCTGATGGTAAGTGACTACCGTCGCCCATAGACATCCGCAACACCAGGGGTCTTGAGGACGCGTTGCCGGCCTTTAAGAAAAGTATATGCTCGTTTCTTGAAGGTTACCAAGTCGTATCGGTTCGGAAAAACCGTCGGCGAGAGCTGGTTCCACAAAGTGGTAGTGCGTGGCAAAAAGTGCCTAAGGAAACGCGCAGTTGTGGATCGCCAGACATCGAGGTGGTGAGGATGGAACTTCGTGTTTTGTCGCGATGTCCGATGTTGGAATTCAGCAGCCGGGATTAATCCAAACAATTCCTCGGAACACTCCCCATGATATATGCGATAGAAGATGCAGAGTGATCCAACATCTCTACGCAGCGCCAAAGGATCAAGCCGTTCGGATAGAATCTCATCGTCGACGATTCGAGCCGCTCTACGTTGAATGCGGTCAAATGGAAGGAGCTGGTACTGGGGAGCCCCCGCCCAAAGGTGAGAACAATACTCCATGTGAGGCCGAATTTGCGCCTTATAAAGTTGTAGGCGATGGGCCGGTATGAAGTATTGTTTCGCCTTATTGAGCACACCAAGCTTCTTTGAGGCTAATTTAGCCTTCCCTTCCAGATGACCACGAAACTGAACGTCGCTCGATATGTCGACGCCGAGAATCCCGATACTGGCTGCGGCCGATAGTGAAGTGTTCTCAAAACGAGGAGATACGACAAATGGTGATTTCTTAGCAGTAAACGCGCAAACTTGTGTCTTCTGAGGGTTGAATTGGACTAGGTTTAGTCGGCCCCATTCCGAGACTTTAGATAGTAAAGACTCGACTTCAGACACTAGTTTGTTCCGGCTTTCATTGACGTGTTCCCGAGAAATATTGGCGCGGCCGGTGCCTGTGCTGTCATCGGCATAACAATGAATACTACTGATGTGCAGCATGTCATTGATATGAAGAAGAAACAGGGTTGGAGATAGCACGCAGCCTTGTGGAACACCAGCATTGACAGATTTGAGATCCGAGCATGCACCGTCGACAACGACCAAACCTATGTATGGATGGATACCTAGGTATGGAGAATACGTCGTAAAGTATGTATCATAGCACTAGACTTTTTTTTTCAATATTTTTGACATGAATTGATTCGGTCTAATTTTTTTCATACGTATAGCCGTGCGAAACCGGGTCGGGCAGCTAGTATTATTATAAATAGCTGTTTCTATCTGTCTTTGGTTCTCTCAAACTACGCGGTTGAAAATATCTGTTTTTTCAGTTCATTTAAATTTTAAAAGATTTCTTCAGGAACTATGTTTAGTTATAGTATTAAATGCAAAAGTAATTTGTCAGTTAATATTTTGAGGAAACCATGTGAATGACATAAGAACCACTTGGTTTATGTTTTCCTGGAATTTGCCATGCAATCGAGGTCGCGGTATTTATCTAATCTATGACATACGTAATTAAAATTAAAACATTAGTCATATATGGATTGTCTATATATTATATAACGTTTAGGTATACCAGACCCTAAAATTGAAAACCGACAGTTTTGGAAAAATAAATAAAAATGTCTGTTATGGTATTGCCATTAGGCAAATTAAATATACATAGAAATAGACACATACTGTGTCTGCTTTATTTCCCACTATAGAAATGGGAATTCACTAAATATTGTAGGTATTTTATTAACACGAACGACACACATTTAAATAAAACATTTAACTTTAGGAATAGATGGCGTTAGTAAGGCAACTTTGTGAAAATTCAAATCCGACAGCTATCAACTTTCAGTCTGCTCACCACGATTGCTTGAAAGCATTCGGAACGTCATAAATAGTATCAATTACAAATCTTGAATTCACTTTGTTTTTAATAGAAATTTAATAAAATGATCCCTATTATATAATGATTTCAATTCAAAGCATGAAATTATGCACGACTGTAAAAATATTTTAGCCGGGTATCGCAAGCGTCATCTAATTATTTTTTATAAAGGAAAAATGGCCTTAAGGACTTAAAGAACTCCACTTTCCATTCAGGATAAAATGAAGACCTGTAATATTTTATACAGACCACAGGCTCTTGACGATTTCTCTTTTGAATTCTAATAAGAAAATCCTACTTATATTATAAATGTGAAAGATATTGAGGAGTTTTGTTACTCTTTCACGCAAAAACTACAAAACGGATTTTGATGAAACTGCGGTAGTGAAAGATTTTTAAATCGGTCAGTAGTTTTTGAGTTAAACTGAAACAAACAAACTCTTTATAATATTATTAAGTATTGATAATGTAAAACACGAATTTCTGGGACCTCTCGAGAGGCATGGGGTAGACACATTCCTGTTTCTAGTAATATTTTACAGTAGATCCGTCTTCTAATCCCTGTCTGAACGAAACCATTTTTTTTAAATTTGTTCCACTGAATTCGAACCTGAAAGTGAATATTTGGTATCACTTCCAATTGAAAGAATACCATCCGAGCGATACGCGAATTTTAACTGAACATTTTTCAACAAAAGATGCCTTTATTATTTCAACAATACATTATCATACAAATTAAAAATAAATAAAATATTAAGGCAGTAATTTGTGACTGAATAAATATTACTATCAAGTGTATTTAGGTCATTGAAATATTTTGTATACCAAACAAGTGCTGTGAAAATGTGAGATATTCTCGTTTCAAAAAAAAATCCTTTTGGTTGGCGGTTCATAATTTATGCTGGCATACATTGAACGAAGGTGTTTCCTCTAATATGCAAATATTATGAATCTTAATTAGAAATATCAAAGTTGGAATAAGTAAAGCATAATTTAGATGAACAACAGCGGTTGGGATTGTTCTTATATATGTACATACACATGTTACTGGCAACTTGAGATGTGCGGTCACTATAATGACCGGTCTGTATATATAACACCCGTATGAAGTGGGTAATGTAAGTAAATCTGCATAACTAACCACTTTTCCCAGTCATTATGAATAATGACTAACGTATCTTAGGCAAAATAATAAAACGTTCATCTGTTGTAGTTTGCTGTCTGTGGTGTGTTTGTTTATTACATGAGTTTTCATTTATTGTGTTCTGCTTGCTGATTTACAGGCTTAGGATCGTCATTTATTGTATCGGAGAAGGTTAAGTGAAAACTTGCTTTTCTTAAATGAACCACGGGCCGAGAATTTTTTTAATTTGGGCCGGTCAAAATAATAATTTCCTATCAATTTGACCGACGCGAACGATCTTGGTTGATCGGTTCATATTAATACTGCCGGGTTAACCAAGTTCCCCGTAACATATACAAAAAAAAACAATCAATAGAGGTGGTGTATAAGAAGTGATTTCTTAAAATTAAAGTAATGTAGCTTCTACAATCCACTTTATGACCAGCAATATACTCGTACTTTAAGAATACCATTAAATATTTTGAATACTGATCACCTTACTTTGACTAACTAATTTTATTTACTGCATAGCAGTAATGGGAAAGTAAGGGTAAATATTATAAAAAAATATATCATTGTAAGATATAATTAACATTAGTTAGTTCTGAAAGATGATTTGATAAGTTGACTTTAAGAACAAATATTGTCTTACGTTTGTTTAATATGGACATACCTCAAGAAATTTAGAGGTTAATCTAGTAATGGTTTATTCATATAAAATAATATAATAAAATATTATGGCTACCAGTGTCAAGCTACTTCATCAGTAAACTAAACAATCTTTTTTTTGTAATAAAAGGCTTCATACTCAAAAAATATTTGTTTATTGAAGTTAATATAAAGATACACTAGAATATAAATTATTAGAATGTTTCTATTGTAATTTCCGTCTGTTTGAAGATTTTGTTTATCTATTTTAACACGTTTATAAAAAGACTTAAAAAATGTTGCAGAATCGTTGATCAAGCGTTTACCTGAAAAAATTATAAAACTGATACTAATAGTCAGTCTCATGCCTTACTTGAGGATACGGGAATTCAAATATAATTAAATTAAAAATGCAACCTTATCCATGCTATTCAATCGTGCGTCTTAGAAGTGCGTGGGTGTAAGGCTTTGTGCCGCCGCACTAAATAATAATAATTGTGGCTAACTAACTACCGTCTAACGCACTGGCCTCTCCGCTGTCCATCTGATAACTGTGTACAGTCAACAAATAAATTAGAGCAGCTTTTATTAATTTACTAGCAACGCGCCCCGGCTTTACACGGGTGAAATGTAGATGTACTAAACACAAAACATAGTCTTTGTTACTCGCTGATAATGTAGCTTTCTATTGGTGAAAGAATTTTCAAAATCGGTCCAGTAGTTTTTGAGTTTATTCATAACATACAAAAATACAGCAATACAAATCTTTCCTCTTTATAATATTATTATAGTAATACGAGTATAGTATTGATTAATAATAAAATAATGACTCTTTGACGAGCTCGGGCAACATGTTTATATTTTTTTTATAATTTCTATAAACGTATTATTATAAATAATAATTTATTTATTAGTTATATTAATACATCCCATCCAGTACTTAAGAGCTGAGATGGATATCAAAATTTCATTCAGGAGACGAAATACTGTTCGAAAAGCTCTGAATTGTGAGTTGCGGTTTCAGTCTATAGATTTCCGATATTTTTCAATTTGCATTTGTATTTCAGGTCAGCTCAGACAGATTTCCCGGGAAATCGTTACGAATACATAAAGCCGGATAACCTAAAAAATGTAAATATACATTTTTTTAGGCTATCCTGATAAGCTACAATTTTGTGATTCATTTAATGTAATTTTAATTAAATTCTAACTAGAGAGCCGTTCTCTATAACAGGGCACTTTCTACATGGAGAAACAGAGGCCAAATGTTTGGTGAGACAATATTAAAAAAACTTTTTTTAAGGCCTTACCTCCATCCCTTAAAACAGCATATTAAGACGGAAGGAGACAGAGCTATGCATCATTATTCATAGCTCTGTCTAATTTTATGTATTTATCTCGCTGTCACATTCTCTCGTAACAAGTTAATACTGCTCTTAGAGATCGTGAAACATGCCCAGGTTATTTGATATTGAATTAAACCTGTGCAATCAGTACGAAGACGTCAATAATCCTGAATCGCGCTATCTAGTATAGTTTCTCCGAACGCTGAGTCACCTACAAAACAATACAACACCTCGATATCAACCACTGGAACCTTACGGCCGACCAGGTAGTGGATAATTCTCCCTTTAGGTTGGAGGAATGGCACATGTAGTTGATCCCGGCGTAAAACATTGATCTTTGATTGAATTTAAAATAGACAGTAATGACAACATTTAGAACGCTTTAAATTCGCAAGAGCCATCACAATGAGTGATATTATTCTGACCGTACACAGTCGGTAGCGATCCGTGTTTGGCCCACAGTTGTTTTGTGCGCTTTCCAGCCGTGACGTCACAATGCCTTGCCTCATTATTGTCTCGGCTAATTTATTTCACTAACTTCTCATCGCAAATGAATTAGATATGGTGTCCTTTGTAGAATGAATTACTATTCACGAACTAACTAAATATCTAAAATTATGTCCGAGAATCTATTTTCGATAGCGCAACATAAAACACAGCATACAGAAATAAACAATTATTTAAAAAGCTTAAACACGATACTAATATTAAAGTTAAACATTTTTTATAAAATTTGCGCTGTGTAGCAGTGTGCGTCAAATGGGATACTCAAGACCCCTATGAAGATATGATATGATAAGATATGCCAAAAAACATACATTCTTGTGGCTAATTCACTGAACGATTTTAACAAAAGGCTGGAATGAAAATTATACGTCTTCGAACGTTATTGAACCAGGTCAACCTTTTAGACCACGGAACTTATTTATAACTCATATGCAATATTTTAACATATAGTTTAGTAAATTACCTATGTTAAATTTAGCAAAATTATGTAAACAGCTTTATAATAGTGTTAGATCTTAAATATACATAAGAAATTGTAACTGTATGAACAGGCAATATACGATTTTTTATTAATCGTGTTTCTTTTAGATATATATAATATATATAGACGGCTTTTATACAAAACCCTGTAAATAATTGGTTAAATACTCAATTTATGTCCAATGAAAAATACTGAATTAACACTTACAAATAGGGATAATGGTATCGATGCTATCTGATCTGATGGTATTCGATACTGTAGCGATACACATGCTAATAGCATTGTAATATAATAAGCTATTGAAGTCTAGCTACGCATACCAATCTTACTAGTTACTAGATATTGTAAATTCCAGTAGTGCAATCAGCGCAGGCGCATGTCTCAAAGGCGCGGTGTGATGATATGATAGATAAGTAGAGTATAATTATGTAGTCTCGAATGTCTATGGTTCACGCGCACTATATTATCTATAATCTTTTCACACTTTTTTTTTAGAGAGGAATGTATTTATGCACTTACCCCCCGTGAAGTATAAAGCAGTCTACTTACTACACCGTATTTATTTGGGGTTACCGCAGTATGTTATCTTTACTTTTCATACTGCAAAAGTATTGACATAAACAAAGCAATGTGACAAAGTATTATTTCAGAAGAAAAATAACTTTGAACTTTAACATAAAGAGCTTTCCATGATATTTAACATACTGATACAATATATTTGATATATAGATTCAGCGTACTATTTGTCGCAATATACAATTATTGATGGTAATTTTAGTTAGTTTAGCTTGATGGTAGGTGATGCCTCAGCCACAGAACAACAGTTATTGTCTTTAATCCAAGACGGTAATTATATAATACTGAACTCATATTGTACCAATAATAAAAAAAATACTTAACTGCCGGCTACGCTATGTTTAACAATAAGGGTTAAACAATTTTATACTACAGAAATATGATATCCAATAGATTGTCCTACTTTTACGAATATAATTAAAGGCAACAGATCCATTCACGGAGCGTTTGCTCAGATCCAATTATCCCCACTTGTTAGTGCCACGTTGATTTTGTATACCAACTTTGCAGGTGCTAAATTCCCGGGACAAAGTGTAAGAGGCTTTGGACACAAATGGTAGCCATGTTCATTTTGATAGAGTTTCTGTAGGCTTAGGGTGAGAAGCAACGACATATTTATCACATCGCTATTATGTAAGCGTGAACTAAAACTGAAATATATTTCAAGTCTGCCTACCCTGGTGTAATGTAATCTTATTGATAAAGTGTTGATTTTTTTCAAGATAATGATAGTTGAACAGACTTAATATAATTCTAGATATAATTTGATTTAGCAGGCTTAATTTTTTATTTTTTTTTATTTTGACAACTTAAAAACTAAGATCAAAATAAAGTGGATAACCCGATGTTAGGCTGACTTAGATCAGCCTTTAGTTTTTAGTTTACTCAGAAAAGAAAAAAATATATTCAAAATGAAAGTATGTGCTTTGTAATAAAATTCGAAGCTGCAACTTCTCGTGACTTCATAAAAAAAACTGATAAAATTTAATATTAAAATTCAACTGTGATTATTCCGAAAAAACTTTGCAAACAATACAAATTCCAAAATTTGCACCCGAAACTTGACTCTCAAGAAGCTACTAAAAACCAATTCTGTAGATATATGTATATACTGAATCATTATTCCGGGCCATACAAATGTCCGGGGCGTACGAACACACAAACATGTGTACCAGCTCCCATTATACCGGAATGTCTCCTTGATTTTGAATGGATGCTTATTATGCACCCATTTACACCCCGAGAACTGGACACAGATATATATCCGCTGGAAACGACACTTAATTTGCATATCGTATGAGGTATATTATTGAAACTTGAAATATGTATTTAAAACCCGCCATTTTCATATAAAAATTGAAATAAGTCGTAATAAAATAGGGTCACTGAAAAGGGTCCCTAGAAAGAATCAAAGGAGAGCTTGTGCTTATTTTATTTAAATTGAAAAAAAAAAATATTCTTAAATTTTCTAAATTATCTAGTACGTTAAAAAAACCGAAGCTTATAAAGAAAAGTAAACCTGTGCTTTCCTCAAAACTTTTAAAATCTCAACTCTAAAGTTTGGCAAGAACATTAATATTCCCAGCCTATTAATACTACTTTTTAAGGTGATTTTTTTTATTGAATATTATCGTCTCTAAATGCACTTCCACCGATTTACGTATAAAACACACAATTTATTGTATCATTTTCAATATAAACACCCAATCTCTTCCAGTACGTTCTAAATTCAAAGATACGAAAACAGTAGCCCAAAGGTACGATACGCATCTCGAGGCGGGCGCGGTAACAAGCGGCTTGTTCCTGTCAATCGCGCTAATGTTCACAATCGCGGCTTCCATACATTGTATAGCCGTGTTTTCATACATCGCGTGGGCGCTGACAGAATAGATTAAATCGATTTGTTTGTTAAATGAAAAGTTGGATAACGATGCTATGAAGGGCTTTGTTATTAATATTTTAATAGGCTTTGCGAATATTTAAGTGTTTTTGTCATATAAAAACAATTTTCTGTTTATACAATATCGTGACAAGCATATTAATGGTTACACTTCGGACGTGGTTTTCAACACATTCGTATATGCTACTCCTTTATATGAATATCCATTTATTGTAAAGGTAATATTTTCCCCTTCATTGGTCACACCGACATCATGGTTGCTATCGGGAGGAGAAGACACGTGTCCATTATAGACTTGGAGTTCGTATCCGCGTCGATAACGTTTGACGAGACAGTTGAATTTTAACTCGCCGAAGGTGCCAATTACTGACACACATTACTTATAGATCTTTAATAGTTCGGTTAGTTAGTTGGTACTGATCGCGTCAGTGGTAAGCGCAATACGTTTAGCTGAGTAGGTCCCGGTTTCGATTCCCTGGGAAACAAGATTAAAAAACATTTTTTTTGGTCAGGCAGGGCACAGAAGATCACCTATTTGCCTGTAAAGAAAAATGATCAGTGAAACAGACACAGAAATGGGTCTGCCCCATGCTCCACTAGGGGACTCGGGATTTCACTTATTAGTTGGTTGGTTGTTTGGTTACATTTGTCATTCTTTTGTGTAAAATTATTTAATGTTTTACCCACGAAATGATTACATATTCAAATATTGTAATAAAAAGAGCGGACCTGAAAAACGTTTTTTTCCGAAATGACACTATTGTTTTTGGCACATATGGCCTTTAAAACTAACCGGACTTTTTTGGGCGAGCGCTGAAGCGCTCGCCGTGTGTCTGCAACTAGACCAAGGGAACGTTATGCTGCCCGAACGTAGGCTTAAAAAACTAAAAATAAAATATTCCTGGCCTGGATCCTATCAAATTGTCCAGTAAAAGAGGTCAGTGTCACACATGTACATAGTAGTAGAAAATATATATTTATAAAGAACATATTAAGGATTATTATTTCTCGATCCTTCTCATTACGAAGAGCTACCTAAATATATTGAAGCACTATACAAATAATAAAACCTTTAATTTACCCTCTCCTTAAGATAGCCAAGTTATAATACTCCGGTTTCAGGATAGCGAAGCTGGTGTAATTGATTCTCATCGTACGTCAGAATTCGGGAAATTGAATGGGAATTACACCAAACGAAATTAAGTTATGGATGTGGATGTAAAGTAAAAGAAAATATGGTTGATGAATAATATATGTTAGAGGGGTGTCAAGGAACTTTGCTCTCTATCTATGTTTTTTATAGATAGGGAGCAAACGGTCAGGTGATCACCATCGCCCATAGACATCTGCAACACCACAGACCTTGCAGGTGCGTTGCCGGCCTTTAAGGAAAGTGTAGGCTCGTTTCTAGAAGGTTCCCAAGTCGTATCGGTTTGGGTAACAGACGGCGACAGCTGGTTCCACAGAGTGAAAACGTGAGAGTAGAAAAACAAAATAACAGAAATGTCAATAATAAAACAATAATACGACAGGATGAGGAATATGTGCCTAATTTTCAATAATCCTTTCAAATCCTGACTAGTTGTGACTCTCTAATCGGAACTACTCAAAAGGAAAACTATGGAAATTCGAAATTTCCTAAAACAAGCAAACTCTCTGTGTTTATTGAGCTTGTTTAGTGGGTATGACCCGAAATGTCATCTAGGAGGCTAGTAGAATAGTAACAGTATAAAATAGTATTATTATGTATATTATGATCTTCAACCAATTTCTCACATCTGCATCTTGAAATCTTGCAAACCTACTATACTTTGCAATTGTTTTATCGGCGAACTATATTATGTGAGAAATTCGAACCAAGTAATTAAACATTGTCTTGACTACCTACCACGGCACTGAGTGCGTTTTATTGTTATTTACTAGTGTTAATTTTTATTTAACAAATTGTTTATTTTTATTTTAACAGAGACAAAACACTCTCATGCATATATTTCGCGACACGAAAACAAAAGCTCGCGTTTTCATTGTAGAGTTATTTAACTTGACAATGGAAATTTTAATTTGTTTTACTGCAGGACTTTATTTTGTTTACATTTCATTTTTCACAAACATATACGCTTCACATTACTTGCGTATAGTCAAGTGTGAAATAACACATTTGAATAACACATGTAAAATAACATACTTATCCCACTATATCTATGATAACCAAAGTAGTATATCTCCACCCACTAAGGTTATAAAACGATTTTTTTTTACATTTTGGCAAATATATTTGTATGAATTTCAAATTTTCAAAAAAAAAATAGATCGAAAGTGAATCACCAAATATAGATAGATATAAGAGAGAGACATTTTTTAATATGATTAAAACTAACATATCTTTAAAAGGCCGACAACGCATCTAAGACTTTTGAGTCACTGATTTGCATGGGCGGTGGTGATTACTTACATTAGGAAACCCACCTGCTCGTTGTCAATTCTGTAATAAAAAAAACCTTTCCTCCCAGTATTTATTTATAGATTTTTTATTTCTTGACTTACATTTGCGTATTGTGCATAAGGAAGTCACAAGCGCACAATAGTCGGTGAGATGAAAGGCGCATTTAATATGCGTGACGTAATCACCTCTAATGGTGGCCGTGCGCCTGCGCCTATGACCATTGTTATGGGATTTATTGAAAATGGCAGAACACACATGGCATTCTCAATTCTCTAAGGACATGTTCTATTATACGGTAACGAGAAATGAAAGAGTGCTTGATTTTAAATAACCTTTAAATCAAACGGTACAATATGCGAATTAGTTTTCGTAAGATAAATTCACCGTTAGATAGATAGATAGAAAATTTATTCAGTAACAACACCACTTAAATCTAATACAATATGACTATTTCTAATTAAATTTAAAAAAACGAAACAATTACATAAAATAATAAATAATAATGAAAAGGCAAACAACAGTGGTGCTGGAATACTACTCAGCATACGTTGGGGCTCAACATAAGCCCCAACACGGATTTTCAGTAGTTCCGGCGGAGTGGCGCGCTGGCACAAGCAACAGAAATATAAAACAAAAGTTTTTTAAACGGTATGTATTTTCTCTTCGATTTTCATTTTATATTACTCGTAGATATCGACAGACGAGCATGAGGATCACTTGATGGTAGATGATACCCCTGCCACAGAACTTCAGTCAAAGATGCGCTGTCGACCTACTTTTTACTTCGAGCATTCGGAAATCCATAGACTGAGACCGAAACGCGCAATATGCACTTCACATGTTTATACACAACTCATTTATTTTTCTCCTAAAAAGCGCGACATAACTTTCGTAAGGTTCTTTTTGTCGTTGCAATTTCTCTATTCGAACGAGATCTATATTATTTATCTATCCCATCCATAACAGTAACAGATCAATATAACAGTGGTTCACAAGCAATTCACAAGTCATGAGTAATAATTTCGAAGTTCACACCGTTCAGGACTGCTCGTAGATTTCTAGTGAACGTGACGAATTGAAGGCGATCGTCCGCAAACATCGCGCCGCGCAAATCATCGGTGGCTGACGGTGCATCGTGTTGCCCCCAGGCTCTGGGAATATAACGCTTTGATCCGAGCTTATGGAGCTATTAATGAAAAATACTGATGTGGGTAGACTTCACCAAAAAATACCAAAAGAAGAAACAAAACAAAACGTTGCTTAGCAACACAAACACCATACAACCAAAGATAGATTTACATGTTCTTTGATACTCGTACAACGCCCCGCTCTCCAGCTCAAATCTACTAAATACGTTTTGGCTTTAAGGTCTCGTTATCAGGCCATAAAGTCTTTAAAAAAAAACTAAATATATATTTTTAACAGAGAGCGCTAGTGATGAACAGCGAAAAACGTAAAAGCACGTTGCCCACGTGCCAAGTGACAATATTTAGATAGTGAAAAATTCTTTTTGGAAAGGATACGTTATCCTTTCCAAAAACAACATAGAACAAAATGTTATATCCGTTGTAGAGCACTGTCAAATGTCGTATTTGATTTGATTTTTCCTACGTTAGAGCTTTTCTATTTATGGTTTGTATACTGCAACTGTTCTGACTGGAAGTATAACACCAATGACGGTTTAGTTGCCTTATGACTCAAGTAATAAAAACAAATGAACATTTACTCTCATATGAGGCTATGAAAAAGTTTGTCTGAGAATTATAACCAAGAGTTAAATACCAACACATGTGCTCTGCGCTGCTGGTATTCAAAAATAAGTTATAGTATATTCAAACGATGTTCACTTATAATTTAAAGAATAACGTTTCAAAATGTTACTAACTAGCAACGCGCGCTTCACACTGGTGCAATGTAGAATGTAGATACTATACACAAAAATACCTATATTAGTGGCTGATAATGTAGCTTTCTATTGGTGAAAGAATTTTTAGAATCGGTCCAGTAGTTATTAAGTTTATTCATACATACAAAAATACAAATCTTTCCTCTTTATAATATTGATGATATAGATAAAATGGAGGCTGAAAAAAATCTATACCTATATAATTTCAAGATACGAAATGGTAATGAAATTGAAAGAACGATCTGAACGAACAAAAATTTTAAGTAAAAATGTACCAGGATGCTTCAATAGTTCAGTTAGACTAGTCTTTGGAAGACATAGCCCGAGGTATTCGGTCTATCACGAACCGTTTTATCCAATTTCACAGACTCGGATTTAATACTTGTGATATTCAGATCATTTGTCATTACTTCGAGATGATAAACTGAAGCTTTGTGTTCTCCTACAAGGTTAATTTATAGTTATCAATAAATGTGTCCAATGTATTTATTATTATTAACCTTATTTTAAGAATAAAGTAATATTTATTTTAAATGCTTAATAAACATTTTCATGACCATTTTCAACGGACTTATTTATATTCTCATCTGTATTTAGGTATATATAGAAATTCATGCATAGATATATGAAATATATCCACTACTATATTATATAGTTGCAGCAAGGTAAATATAATTTAGCCCCGATGCAATCAATCTAAGTGGTTAAGGGACACTCCTACGCGTAATAATGTGTTGGCAAACTGTCGACTCGTGGATTGATTTATCTAATATAACCACACATTCATCACAAACGTTAATCTATAACAGTTACATACCCACAGAGAATCGATTAAGTCTAAATAAAGAAAAATACAGTTATAACTATAAATCTAATAACATTAATATTATAAATTAATAAGACAGTTAATAAAGTTGTCAGCAAAAAGGTTTAGCTTTGATTTTTTTTAAAGTAGTTGTAATCGGGTGGAAGATATTTATATTTATGTGCATCAGTAGATTTTGGCCAATAACTTTAATGCACGGAGGAAAAATAATACTTTCCATAAATTACAGTAATTGCTCAATCTAAAAAAATAATTTTCTAAACCCACCCAATGGTAAATCCTAGTTAATTATTTTAGGTAAAAACTTTATTTAAATAAAAAAACGTTAGGATCAAAAATCCAGACAACTAAAGTATTTCTTTGTGTAATCGTATAATAATATGTATTATGTACATTGATTTAGGTACATATTTTATTTGAATTCAATCCGATTTAATATAATTCAACTGATTTAGTACATTTTGATTTTCAATAAGTGAAGTATTGTCACTTTCAAATCAATCTCTCATAACAAACTAGGTAAATAATATAACACAATGTACTACTAGGTACCAAATACTTAAACTAGGGTAGGATTTAAGAGGCACACTGACAGTTCACAGTGACACCACACGTCAAATTGTGACAGCTGTCAGTACAATTAGAATTGTTAGACGTTTTCGGATTACCGGTGTGGCTACTTGACCCTTACACGAGAATATTATTTGAGACGTTTCTCATAAGATTTATTGTAGCAAACGAGGTCAAAGTAAGCGAACGTCGTGCTACGATGACACGAGTAGTGACTTCCAATACCAAATATGAAATGTTTTCAAAAAAATTAATGGAAATAAGTATCTTTTGTATGTGCATTTTCGTTTTTCTTGCCAGATGTCGCTTCGGAGGACTCTTTTTGTAGTTAAGGGGGCAAACGGATCATTAGATACGAAATATTCGCCACCCATGAAAATCGACGTCCAAGATTTTTGCAACTCTGTTATTATTTAGTTTTTATATATTTTCACGTTTCTTTTATTTGTATGCAACTGTGAATAAATATATACACACATTTTTTTTAAATAAGCGTTATTTTAGTCCCATTTTACAGATCGAATTAGATTTAGCGATTTGGAAAAGAAAGGTGTCAATATTTAGAAAACGTACATAGTTACCTCTAATACGTATTGTCTTTTATTAACGCGAGTATCACACATTTAAATAAAATACTGTATACCGGATTAAAACGCGATTTATTATTTATATTGTTTAAATTATTTATCCCGACGCGGACGTTTAGTTACCTCTGTAAGTTAGTATAGATATTCTATCTCACGAAGTCTGTTTGGCTATGAATGTTGTCAAGCGTGCATATATACATTGTTTTAGTGTGCGCAATGTTTAGCGTGCGCTCCTGAGAATACGCACACTCCAAAAAATGTATATTATGTTCACTCATAGCAACATTCTTAGCCAAACGGACTTTATGAGATAGAATATTTGTAATAGAGAGCTTTCTTTACACCTTAGTTATTAGGGCACTTCAGTATTTATGAACTGAAGTCTAAATAGTTACTTATATCTTGACTCACCTATATAATAAACTATCTCTAATTTATGCTATTGAACGGTTTTTTATTAAAGTTGCTATATAAATATTCTATAGTTTTGTATTGTAACTGAAACCCGTGACGAAATTTAACAATATACATTTTTTAATTAAATAACTTATACCGAATTACAATATTCATGATATAATTGTAGTAAAAAGTAGTTTGGAGTGCTTTATTGCAGTCAACAACCGTGGTCACCGGCAGACTAAAAGGTAACAACTTTCTGAACTGAAATATCAATGAGTATATATTATAACTGAATAATATAAATAATAACTGAAATATCACAAATAAAGATATACTTATTTGTGATATTTTAGGTTTGATAATATTTAATGCGTACAATAATCATATATACATTAGAAAACAAGATATTGTTCTTACTTTTATTAAAAAGATCTACATCAACATTTCAAACGCGCTCATAAATAAACGATACCAAGGTATCATAAAAATAAAAGCGATAGAATCTCAGATGAAATCAAAACAAACCCGTGAACCGCGGAAAAACTAGGAACAAGTGCGTACGTTTGTACGGCGGTAGCAAAAACTACTAGCCCTCGATATATGGCACACGGGTTTCTCACGTGGTAACTGGAAGTCAACCCGGAACTGTCCCTGGGAACGTCTCAGGAACGTGCGGCCCGTACTGCCTCGCTATAATTGGCTCGCTAAATACATATTGAAGATAATTACGGAATAGGTACTATCTATGTTTTGATTCTAATGATATCTTTTTCTCAGCGGTGAAATATTGTCGCGTAACCACTTGTTAACTGTTTGATATTAGAACGAGCTAATACGTACATACATACATATATACACTGGTTACAAACGTAACAGTACAGTAAGTGTTTATTTGAAACGTTATTTGGTATTTTTTGACCCTCTCGGTGGCTCAGTATGCACGTTACGTTTAGCATCGAAGGTTTTAGGTTCGAACTTCAAATTTCGGAGAAACAAAATTTAAAAATACCTATTTGTCGGAAAAAAGGATTAGATGCAAAAATGTGTCTGCCTAAGGCTTCACAAGGACACTCGTAAATAGATTTTAACTTATTGTATTAAATAATAATAATAGATATGATTAAATATATAGTTTTATTCATACAATATAATGGTTTAAATTCTTCCGTGGCCAGCTGTAACTCCGAGACATATTTTGTCTAAATATGAACAATATTACATTCATTTATAAAGACTACTGAATAAATTACCACTTTGTTCCGCGTCTCGCACAGGCGCAAGCGCACTAGACAGCCTGTCTTTGCCCATTACTTAGATACAACAGGGAATTTCATTTAATACGTTAGAATGTAGATAGAAAATTCAATAAATGTATAAAACGCTACTATTACCAATTAAATATTGTATTTGTAATCGGGTATTTTAGTTTCACTGGACTCCAAAAATTAGGAGAAAAAATTAAAAAAACACCGATTTTAAAACATACTTTTTTGCTATTACGCTACCTACGCATATAAATATATTTCATGTAGAATATGTTACTCACTTGTAGAATGTCTCATGAACATGGCGTATTTAATTAGTAAACGTTTTGTGAAATCGGACGATCAGTGAGGAATCATTGAACCCCAATAAAATGTGATTACTTAGCAACGCACAGCTCTCTGCTTATCGGCTGGAACACGCGGTCGATGCCTCATTTGCTGGACAAATAAATATATTATACTCATCGTACGCACCCTGACGGAATCTCGCCTAAGGGCCTCGCCAAATATGGTCCGGGAAGACTTGCGACTTTATATTCCCGACTTGTCGCGCGACCAACAAAAAATTACGTCGCGAGTACTCCAACGTAGCATGCCGGGGCTAACAAGGGCTGCCACTCGCAAATAGTTCAGGGCTACCATCTGATAATTAATTTCCCGGCTCGTTGTCAGTCGGCACACGTGGGGCGTTTTTCGAACGTTCTGCGTAAGTAAAGATACCTTATAATTGTTACGGTTTTTGTTTTAACTGTTATCGCAGTTCGGTTAGTGATTTAAATGTTTAATTATATTTAATGTAATTTTAAAGTAACATTCGTGCGTGCGTAAGACGAAGGGAAATAATTAGCTTCTTGTTTGTACATAGCTTTCCGAAAATGTCAAATTATGTAAGTTTTTGTTCATCAGCAACTCAAATCATTATTATTGTAATTATGAAAATACGTGGTTCAACTGCGCGAATATCGATCCTACGCACAAGTAAATATTAAACACGAATTATCAATAATTATTAACAATGTAACAATGCAAATACCCTATAGTTAAATTACATTAAAGTTTTTTTGTACAGCATCTTACATAAGATCTTAATAACAGAAAATCCTCTTTTTGCTAACTAAACGAAGAAGTATTCAAACGAATTTAAACGCGCGTAACAAAAGACTCACAACATTGTATGCATACAATACAATTACTACGTAGTATCATGTTTTACGCTATTAAAGTGTACGGCGAAGATATCCAAGGTATTAAAATCGATTCAGAAAACCGATCCATACAAAAACTGCGTACAAGTTGTTCCGATCATGACGCGAATGTCCTCGAAAGTACAAGTTTTGTGACCTTATTTCGGGTGAGATTCGACAGTATTTTAAAAGAAAATATAAAAATCTTTCTTATGTCATACTCTAGGATTTTAGAGACCTCTGAAAAATATATTTTAAATGGCTCTGAAAGTTGGGACACTATTTCGTTTTTTCATGAATAAGATCTTTTTATGTTAAAATTGGAACTGAAATCACATGATTTAATGTTTGAATATTGTATACACAGACTAGGTTCTACTGATTATTATCTGCTTTTGGGCCTTTTTTACTTACTGCAATACACTCTGTATATTTTTTTCTGGTAACTCTTAAAGGATTATGCACCGCACGCCGAAATAGCTCTCAGATAGCAAGATTTTTCCCACTTACTTGATAGTCATCATTATAATTCGGCCAATTAACTCAATATCGTTATATATCTATACATATACATCCTCACAAGCTTTCACATTTATGATACATATTAGTAGGATAAACAAATGTCTAGTGAGTCATATTATACCTACACTAGCGACCCGCCCCGGCTTCGCACGGGTCAAGATTTTTTGACAAAAAAAAGCAGGGGTTGTATGTATTTCTTAATGTCACATTATAAAAAAATAAAAACAAAAAATTTCGTCCAAAAATTGAAAAAAAAAATTTAGGGGTGGACTACCCCTAACATTTAGGGGGATGAAAAATAGATGTTGGCCGATTCTCAGACTAACCGAATATGCATAAAAAATTTCATAAGCAACACAACACTGATTATGTTTCGAACTGTTTAAATAGTAGAAGTCCGTTACTGCACTCAAAGTATGTTTAGTAAAGCTGAGTGACGTTTTAATAAATAAAAATATATTATACAAATGCAGCTACCATTCGAAGTAATACGAGTCGCTTGATCACCACCGAATAATTGTCAATTTTACTAGCGCAAGTAAGCTATATTCATCTCAACTTCTTATAAGATACAAGGTCATACCTTAGTTTCTTTCATTTGTATGTTGTGTTATCAATAATGTCACGTCAATCTAAAATGATTCTTGAAAGTTATGATAACGTTCTTTAAGACCTTACGCAAGCTATTTTAAAATAAACTAGTAGACAACATTAAAGCCACAAATTATACCAGGACACAGTCCTGTGTTGTTTTACCAAATTGGCGAGGCCAAATAAATCTCTTTGATTGACAAAAGTAAATATATAAGACTTGTAAATATACAAGAGATAAATATTTTTTAGAACAATTAATCTCGATTTTCACATAGGGCAAAGCTAATCAAGACGCCCATATATGAATAAGTCTACAAAAAACTAAACCTGCAAACACAAACAGCAAATTATGTAGTAATTAATAATTATCTCAAGTCAGATCTGAGTGGTCAAACAGTACACTGTAATATTAACTTATTTACAATTCAATCAGACAATTACATACAACCTTGCAGGGACGCCCTGCTGTGGAAAAAATACAGATCGCGTTAGATTGTTTATGGCAATACCAGAATGCTTAGATGTGCACTTTATCTTGTCGCATATAAAGAAATATATGTATTACATTTGAGAAGCTACATTAATATTATGAGAAAAATTACAAGATATAGAGGAAATTTCTTTGCTACCGTACTGTTATTACAAAATGAACGGTTTAGAACTTGGAGGGAGAACGTTGTTATTATGTAAAAAAATTATAGTTAACAATGTTTTCTGTCAATTTTGTAAGACAATTGGACGAGTGTACAATGTACATGTAGGTAGGTACATATTAAATTGTATTTTGTTTTTATTCTTAATTTAATTTTCTATTACATATTAGGGTTGAAGTTCGTACGTAATTGTAATACGGATAGATGTTAGAAACAAAAAAATATTATTGTAATATTTTGAAATATAACGATATTTTTTTGTTTCTAATAAATAATAAGCTAAATATTCGACATATATATACGTTATCACGGAGAAAGGTTTTACGCTTTGATGTAAGTTTGTTACTCGCCATCAGTCAAAGTGTATACGTTACTACAAACAAAGAGTGTGGACTTATTTCAAAATACATAATTATACGATAACAATAATATGATGCAAGAACGCGGATCAGTTAATGCTAAACAGTTATTAACAAGTGATTTCTGTGGGACGCGTCGCCATTATTCCAATCACCTCACCGTTAGCCACCGGACGCCATATTTAGACAAAACATCTGTATCACCAAGAAACGTCAACTCCATTTCTGTTTTAATAGAGTCCTAAACAATTCTAATATCCCATTAGCTATTTGTGTTCTCCATAATTCCGGAACACCCACGGCCGATAAATTTACGCATTAAAAACCGAAAAATCTAAACAATTCTGGCCCCTATCCATATTTATACGTAACCAAAACTCGTACGGAGTTGGATTCCTTGACCGGTTCAATGAGTTTTTCGTGTGCAAATCAACATGTGTGATGACTCCGAGACGATGCCACGCGACTACCCTATAAGGTGTTCATCTTTTCTCCCCTATCACAATCTGTACTCGAAAACAAACAAAGTCAAATGTCTGAAGTACTTTTAGTGCGAAATTCAAATTAAAACCTTGAAGAGTGGAATTAAGACCGATGCTAAGTGAATCGCACGAAAATCTTTGAAGATTATTCTGTATAGAAGAGGACGAAATCAAAATGGCAATACATAAATTTTTAGGTCAAAGTAATTCAGGCTTTAATGATGTATCATGTAGTCCCATAATAGCTTGGTACTACCAGATATCCGACGTTTTAAATTCAAATATAGAAAATAAGACGAGAGACCGCCACACGTCGAATTCCATACGTTTCTCAGACACGATTTAGTTCAAAATAGAGCGTCATTAAGATAGTCGAGGTGTCGTCGTGACTGACAAAAAAATTAAAGAATCGAAATCGTGTGTTGGCTAGATGAATTGGATATAATGAGTGGTAATGATGTTTGCGATACTTTAAAGGTGGTCGCTGAGACCCAGTGGACATTTTTAAAAAACTATCATGGAAGTGTCATTACGCGTTTTGACGGAGTCGGCTCAAAGTTGACGATGTTTGACAACGATAAATGATCTTGTAATACGTGTGATATGTGAGTCACCCTTGACTGATAAGATTTGAAATATTTTCATTCAGTTATTAATGATATCGTCCAAATCTCGTTCTAGTCTCTTTTATCTGTTCCAAACTTAACTTTAGGATATTTATACATTTTATTCGTACGTATATTAATAATTATTATCTAAACACTGCACATAAGCCTCGAATACATGTCACGTCATCCTTCAGAAAGTCATACTAATTTGAAACAGTAAGAAAGTTTTTATCTATAGAAATAATAACATCAGCTATCGCGCCTGATATCCTGGTTTGCACTATAGGGTAAAATTAACCCCTTTTGGGATAAATAAAGATATTTGTAAAAGAATAATAATAATATGAATAGTGACGGAGCTATTCTTGCTATAATCTCAAGAAGTAAACCAAAATATAACATAATAAGCATAAGACAGTATTTAATATATTTGCATTGGTAAAACAGTAAGTTAAATTTAAAAAAAAAATCCCTACCTACCTACGGACCTAGTAACTTTCAAGAAGCGAGTACACAAAAACCTAAAAAGCCGGCAACACAGTTTTGACTTCTGAGTTAAGGGGCGGCGGTGATCACTTTACAAAAAGTAACTTGTGTGCTCGTTCGCATCTCTATTCCTACTATAAAAATAATTAATAAGGAAGAAGCTTGTTTTCCCAGTTAATAAATCTCTCAATCAAATATTACGTTATATTATAACTCAGATGAGATGACACAGTTAATAGGTTACAGGGAACTACAAAAATTAGATCTTACAAAAAATTTCAAGCCCAATCTACATGACAATGCACACATCAGCTCGTTTCATACGGCTTGTAAATACGTTATTGTATCCGCCGGTCGTCTGTCCGTCTGTCTGCCCACTTGATTTGTTCCTCGCTCCCGTATAATGAAGGTGCAAGTCTGGCGAGCCCATGACAGGTAGCTTGCGAGCGATTCGCGATGATCGATTCTCCGATTATAATGGATTGTTGTGCCCACAATCGATTATACACGGTACCGAGTTGTCGGCTTAATTATTGTTGACGTTGACGAAGAGGTTAGGATTTAGTTGTTAACTTAATCGATTTCTATTTGCGTGAAAGAAATTTCGAGAGTTACCTGGGAAGCAGTCGAAATATTCAAAATAAACTTAATCAAATATTTAAATCGAAATAATAAAGCTAAAACAAGACTGAAACTGGGGAAATACTCATCCGTGCCGAAAATGGGAATTCATCTCCAGTTTTAACAATAGTGGAATGTTTTATATTGCTATATTTGCTTCTTCTAGATTGGAATATGAACTTGGTTTTTATTTGTCTTTAGAATAAATAAAGAAAAATCGAATCCCACTGAATGAAATCAAGTAATCGCATTCAAAATTCGAATCATTTCTCAATGCCATAATATCTACAGTCACAAAAACCGCTTGACTGAGGAAGTAAAAAGATAAAATTCTAAATTCACTTTTCAACTTAAATCTATTCTAGGTGCGTATTAATTATGTAAAATATTAAAGAAGCGATCCTCAAAAACTGCGAAACGGTAAACCGAAATTGTCGGAGATGGCAAAGGATGTAACCGCGAATTAATCACACTTGTTAAACCCGAAGATGTTCAGATACGTGCGAAAAATAACGCCCTCGCAATGAGTTATGTTGGGACATTACAAATTAACTGTTTGGCTTGTGGCTATTAAGGAGGATGGTGGATCTCTTATCGACTGATAACATCCGTAATGTTTCATCGTAATTATGGGAGGTGCGCTGAAGAAACAGTAAATTTGTCAAGCGCTTCTTGCGTAATCTTAATTTGATTTAAACGGAACCGAAAAATGCAATTTGTTTGAGATAGGATCCAAAAACTAACTGCCGAACACTGAAATAGTATTCAAAGTAGAGAGCTACTTAAAATGTTTCAATCTTTGGTGATAACAGTACTTAATCAAGTAAAGCTAAATTTTGATTTGTGTTTGAATATATATAGCTTTTAGTCCAGTTGCCAGTATTCTAAAACGTTACTCAAGTCAAAATCTGTTTTCAAGTACTAAAATAAGTATTTTCAAACCTGAGTTCTGAGTCTCGGAATACGGATCTTACTTTGTGATGTCATTATTTAAACCAATATTTTTACTATAGCTGAATAGTAAGTAATAATTGTGTGCTTTTTAATATCGAAAAACAGGATAATTCTATTATCGTTATGACATCGTTATACTAACTGAACTCGGGAAATCTTTGCGATTATCCAACTGTATCATTCGAAATTCGGTATCCTTTCCTTTGTCAATTTACTTAAAATAGAAGAAGTGAATATATTCAAACTCTAAGCAGCCTTGTATCTATTATATTTCCTTATAAACAATTTCGTTTACAAAAACTTCTAACTCAAATTGTATCGTGCCAATAATGACATATTTATGTGATCGAATTTGAGGGAGGCTCAAGAAAAAACGGTTATTAATATCGCGATCGTTAAATAAACAGCCCGTTGTCATAGCGACCGGCGCCTGCGACCGTGTACAGGAACAAAAACACATCAAAATGCAATTCTTATATGCAGGAGTCTGGTATTTTAGAATAGTATATGTAAAATAAAGATATAGCTTTATAACGAATAAGGAGGTTGTCATCAAACTAACCTTATTTGTAAATAACTAGCTTTACCCGGTATGCAAAGTAAAAATATATATATTTTTTTCAAAATTAGTTTGAAGATAATTCAGACGATTTAAATGAAATACTGTATACCGGATTAAAACGCGATTTATTATTTATATTGTTTTAATTATTTATCCCGACGTTTCGGATGCTTTTCAAACCGTGGTCGCGGGGAGACAGGCCTGGCAACGTCGGGATGAATATGAATGATGATGATGAATAAATCGCGTTTTAATCCGGTATACAGTATTTTATTTAAATGTGTGATACTCGCGTTAATTCAGACGATTGTTCTTATATGATTATCTATCTTTATAATACTATGAATACCAAGTAAAGGTACACCTCATAATTCATACTATTAGTACAGGTACAAACAAAACCGAGACAAAAAATATTATATTATGTTACGTTACGTAATAACAGTTTGTCATTCTGAATCGAACTGTATATTTAACTCATTTTCGCTAAAAATGTCAGTTACGACATATACCCATCGATATTTGTAGTACGAGTACGTATCTTTAAATTAAATATAAATAATATTCAGCCTACTTATCGTAACAAACAGACAGGTATTTTTTAGTATTAGTTACATGTTGCGTGTTCCTTAATACCATTTAATTACTGGCAGACAAAACCATGTGTTAAACGAGTGCCACAACAGAAATACAATACAAAAGTGGGCCGAATGTTTTGTGTCGGCATCTACAGTGAGAATATTTTTCAGTTTATTAAGCCCCATAATGTGACAGGGAATGTATATTGTATTATTTATAAGCCTCGCAGACCATTGCAAATAGTTTGGAAGCTAGAAATTTGTTTTTCACGAAATATACTACAACTTTTTTGTTATTTTTGCCATATTAAGCGTTCTAAGAAGTAATATTAGTCTAATTACAGAAACAAATTAAAATATATTCGACAAGACATAACATTGGCATCCATGATGATGGAGTGTAGCGGTTAGTACCTCGAATCTCGGATTCGAATCCCTGAGAAGAAAGATAAAAAATGTTTCAGTCAGGACACAGAAGACTGATCAACTACTTGCTCATAAAATAATTGCAAGCAACTTTTACATCTAGATCAAAATCCATGAAATTGTGTTTTTTCGAAAGGACACTTTTGGTCCAAATGGCCTCAAAACTAACCTAACCGCCGCCAATTGGGAGGGTGCTTGAGGAACGGAACGGATTTTACGAAATTGTGAACAATCTCACTTCCGATGATCATACTTTTGCTCAAAACATAGTTCACTCAAATTAACGAAACGAGCCTATACATTTTGAAAAGGCCGACAACGCATCTAAGACATTTGAATCTTGGATGTCCATGTACGGTAGTAATACTTAGCATTAAGTAACCTACTCGGTAGTCAGCTCTGTAATAAAAACAAAATTTTATAAGCAAAATATGTACTTCAAAATGAACACTGGCAACTCAAGATAATAGTTAATTTATAAAATGGGTTAATTTGAGAAGTAACAAAGAAAGAAACCAACTCGGGATAGCCGCACGTAATCCAGCAAAATGTAAAAACGGCCGGGTCTTTAAAGACCCCCATTAATTGTCACCGCCAATTACATTACGGTAAACATGTATTTATTTACTCAACTATATATAAATCGATACGGGAATCGAATAAAATCCCTTTTTTTGTATCTCTACGCAACTAATTCACCACATTTCGTTGCAATACAATAAACAATAGCTAATTGTTGTTGGAAAGGGCAAGAAATTTAAAGGACTCGATTCTTTGGCGATTTAGTACGATAGCGTCGCCCGCGGTCGAGGGTTATGATTGATGATCGAAATCGATTTAAAAGTGAATTGATTTTGTTCGATAAATAATTTATTTTTGATGGAACGCATACTATTCGAATTTCCGATTCGTCTGATATCATTTTTTGGCAGATATTTCGGTTTAGACAATACGCTTTCTGAATAGTTTTAAGACTATCTATCAAACGAGAAAAACAATATAATTAGTGGGATATTTTTATTCGGATAACTTAAGTGAGCGCTTCGTATTAAAGTTATATTTAGAAAGATAGCATAAATTCTCTTTAAAACACTAACAAAAAGTTATTAACATATGTATATCTTATATATTTTTATAAATACAACCCAACATTTCAGTATTAAAAATAAATAAATATATTACAAAGTTATATACAAATACACGTTATGTAAAATAGAATCTATTTAAGAATAAAATACGCCAACATTACCTTGAGTATTTTAAAACAACCTAACACGGCTATATTTTCCCATGTTTTGTATCAATATACTCGTATTATATACTAGCTTCGACTCACGACTTTGTCCGCGCAGACTTCGATAATTCCCTATTTTTGGACCTTATCTACTTACTGTAATACTATCATATATGTATTTTTTTAACTCTAAAGATTTATGCACTGCACGCTGAAAAAGCTCTCAGATAGAATATTTTTTTTAACTTCACACTCATCGTTATAATTTCTCCAATTAACCCAATATCGTTATAAATTATAGCCTCAATGTTATATTATGTTACAATAACACTGTAAAGTTTCATCAAAATAGTTCCGTTCAGTAGTTTCAGCGTGAAAGAGTAACAAACATCAATCCATACAATCTCACAAACTTTCACATTTATAATATTAGTAGGAAGTAGGATGTATACGGTGGTGGTGATAACTATCAAAGTTAGTGTTTTACGTTACGTTTTTCAAACTATACCTACTGTCCGGTTCCATCTATATTTTTGTAATTAAACAACTTTATACGTCTTGTAAGTATAGAGAAAAATAAGTTTGAATATTTTGTATTCTGAATTCAGAAAGTAAATTAAAACAGATGTGTATTTAATATTGTCTTTAATTAACGCGAGTATCACAGATTTAAATAAAATACTGTATACCGGATTAATACTGTCTGCCAGTGACCACGGTAACTGAAAAGCATCTAAAAAGTCGGGATATATAATTTAAACAATATAAATAATAAATCGCGTTTTAATCAGTTTACAGTATTTTATTTAAAAGATGTGTATTTTTAGAATCGATACGTTCCCATCTAAGAAATTTGTTGCTGAGGTAGATTAAAGAAACTTTACACCGAAAATTACTAAACTATACATTTTCATAGCAAAATGCGTCGTCATACATGCATTACCTCCGTTTGCTGCAATCACGCTCCTTGCAAAAGCAATACAACGCGAACACGTGTTTATGTAAAAATGGCAAGCCAGCGGGGTTCAGTTCCCGGCTATCAGACAATGCTGCACCTTTGCTCCAAGCGATATCATATCGTATCATCTCGGCTACCGATCCGCCCTTTTGACCCCTAGCGTGCAGTATATTTTAATACGTAGTTGGACTTAATTTTCAAAAAAGTAATTATATTTTTAGGAAATCTAAGTCCCGTATTCCAAGACGTTACTCAAGTCGTAATCTATTCTTGAGAACTGTCAAGATATCAAAATTCTATAGAGAAAAAATGGTTTGACAAGTCTCAAAACTAGATTCAAAACTGAGACACGTCTTGGAATATGGGCCTAAGAGTAGTGCTTGAGAATGAAAAATTGAAAGAAAACCGTTTGGATTAGGTATACCTACTCGTATATTAATATTATAAAGAGGAAAGATTTGTTTGTTTGTTACGATTTAACTCAAAAACTACTGGACCGATTTTAAAAATTCTTTCACCAATAGAAAGCTGCATTATCAGCGAGTAACATATTATAGTACATCTACATTGCACCCGTGCGAAGCCGCGGCGTGTTACTAGTTATGAATGAAGGAGGAACCATATATTGAAAAAAGTTATAATAATGAAAGTGGATGAGTATATTTTAATAGATATCTCCAGATTAAAAAAGGTAGGTACGTACATACATACATCACGCATATTTCCCATTGGGATACGCAGAGATCTCGGATTCCATATGCTCGGATCTGAATACAATACAAATGTAAGTAGTTTTTAGGTTTTTTAGGTAAGTAGTGCTTTTTGTGTAGTAGATTTTTTAAAAATACATATATTTCGAAATAAATATACTTTGCAATTGGAATAAAACGAAACCAGAATTAACGGTCGAAGTCTGAATAAAATGACTGTTTAATTTACTTTTAGAACTACTTTATTAAATTTAAACATAATTAAAATTATAAGGCACATCTAATAATAATCACATATTTCATAATTTTCGAAGTACATTATAAGTTATATCAAATGTCAATAAATGAGCAAATTTGTTTTAAATATACAAATCTTGGTCACTCTACAAAGCACTTATTTCAATGCAAGCTTTTGTGTCCTGCAGAGAGCTTCTACCTACAAACATCATAAAACCGCACAGTGAAAGTTTTCCTCAAAATAACGATATACATTGCAGGTTTTGCTTTAAAAACTCGCTCTGCATAATTTAACCGCCCAGCAATGATTTAAGGAAAAATATATAAAAACGTTTCCAGAAATGAGAGCAAAATTGTATGCACTTGTTGCAAGGTTCTTTTTAAATCTCATTTCTGAATCAAGTGCACTTTTGACGAGAGTCGCTTTTGAAACAAAATTATAGAAATACGCTCCGACAGCAATGGTGTTGCGGACAGCGAAAGGAACAATTATAATTTTATTTTCGACTAGCTTCTGCCCGCGTCTTCCTCTGCGTAGAATTAGTACTAAGCTTATTTTTGAACCGAGCTGTTTTTTCATCAATCTTCGCTTAATGGCGCTGCACTCAAGTCAATAATATCGTGATATTTTATAAACTATTCGTCCAAATTATTTAGTGTAAAAGACAAAGTTCATCGATATTAAATACTGAAAGCGATAAATGTATCAATTTTGATAAGAATTAGTTAAATACTCTAAAAATTGCAAATGAAAAAATGAATCAAATTTAAATGTAGATATTTATGGCTCATACTTTAGGGTATATTGGCATCCACATAAAAGGTTTTAGGACTTTTATTTAGAACTATTTAAAACAAACAATCCCATGATATATTATAGCTCTTGTAACTCCAACCGTTTAGGCAGCGCACGCCAAGATAGCCCTCAGAAGACAGGAATTTTTCCGAGTTACTTGATACTTATCGTTATATTATGGCCAATATACAAATACTATATATAAATTGTAGCCTATGAGTTATTCTGATATATAAGCTATATTACTGTAAAGTTTCATCAAAATCCGTTCGGTAGTTTTTGCGTGAAAGAGTAACAAACATCCATCCATCCATCTATCCTCACAAACTTTTGCATTTATAATATTAGTAAGAAGTAAGATAAGATAAGAATAATAATAATAATAGTAAGAAAGAAGTAAGATAGATATTAGTAAGATAAGATTCTAATGAAACTTTACGAAGGAAAATATGCTAGCTTGCCTCTTTACGGTTTTTATTATTAATATATAATAATTTTTTTATTCGTTCAAATATTTTTACGTTCCTGCATTATTGGTTAGACGAATGCATTCATATAAAATTACGTATTCAGTAGAAGAAAAAGGTACCCGTAATAAAAATATGAAATGAAGTAGATTATACCGGTCAGTAAATTCTGACCGGCTCAATTTAGCCTAAAATATAGTTTGCAAAGGGTCATGCTTGGGTCACGGCTTTAGATAAATCGATGGAATACTAGTTATTTTAGAGCGTGTGATATGACAGAATATAGGTTGTATTTAAGCATTTTATTCAGGTAATTGAATTCCTTCTTATTTATCAGTTAACAAATTTTAATAACATTAACTTTTGCAGAAAAGGCTATTGGTTGATTAAACTTAAGTTTATTGTTATAGTTATGGTATCAATAATCTTGTCGTTATCCACTTAAAATTTTACTTTTACATAATATCAATGTACCATATCATTTCATAATATCATATTAACGCGAGTAACACTCATCTTCTATATAGTATATAAAAGAAAGTTGTGTTAGTTACACCGTTTATAACTCAAGAACGGCTGTACCGATTTTAACGATATCTTATTTGTTGGATTCCTCTATGTCCGGAATAAGATATAAGCTATTAAAATATTGGAAAAAATCAGGAAAAAAATATATGCATAAAATTAATTATAAAATAAATTAGATTCGAAACTCCGCCATCTTGACACCTCACGTCATGCATTCTTAGCTTTTTTGGAATAACAGATGTCCACTGCAAATGCTTTTCAGCAAAAAGCAAAAACTTGCTGAAAAGCATCCGAAACGTCGGGATAAATAATTTAAACAATATAAATAATAAATCGCGTTTTAATCCGGTATACAGTATTTTATTTAAATAATTAAAACACATTTCATTTGGAATTTCTATACGAATAACCTTCTAGTATACTCATATACAATAGCCCAGGCTAAAACAAATAATAACTTAATGAGACAGGTTGATTTATCCTGACGCGGACGGTATAATACAAAAGTTGCGATCCCAAACACAAGAGTGAGAAAAAATTGTGTGCTTGATATAAATCAATTTTCTGACATCTGTTATGATTCATTTTGGGTCTGTGACGCCTTAATACCGAAGATCAATGCGCCGGAGTAGCTGATTCGACCATTAAGTTAATAAATACGTTATTGAAGGTAAATTACGTTTGAAGGCAAGAAATACAGCGAGCTTTCTGCTTTATCAATGTAAGGTTGGGTAAGAACTAAATGATTATGAATAAGTATAGAAAGCTTTTTTAACAGTAATATTGTTTTATAATATGAGGAATGCAAATAAAAGTGCAGGTCACCGCCGCCCATATAAGCAAGAGGAGGCGTTAGTGTGTTGCCGACTTTTTGTAAAAAGTTTTATTCAAACATATCTTAACTAAAGCATATTGAGAAGTGTATGTATGTAAAAGTTAAATTCATCGGGAAATTATAATAATAATCTTAAAAGGCGCTGTAACCCCAAAACGACTGCATAATATTAGGGTTGCATCAAATATCCATATTTTTTTTAAAGAAAGCAACTGCAGACTTCCAGTCAGACAGTACTATATTAAAATGCAGTCTAAAGATATACGCATTGAAATTTTCCTTTCATTCATCTGACAATGTTTTTACACACAAACAGACACACAAATCATGATTATCGGTGAACTGTGACAAATGATTGATCACTTGGGAATCTTATTAGGAAGGACGAAGATATATATTATATGGTGAAGTAAATATGTTCTTTATTGCAAAGTAATAAGTGCGATTATCAACCAGTGTTTTTACCAGCAATATTTTTGCAAAAAGTTATGAAATATGACTTGGTCCGTCGCTAAACGACTGAGGTCGTCTCGAAAAACTAGTGGATGAAATTTAATGGTCGTTGTTCTAAATGCCCATTGATAGCGCGATAACATTTTGATATTTTTTGCCTGTTATTTGATTCTTAATTTCGACTTGAGTTTTTGGTGAATAATATTACTATAGACATACTAATAACTGTGGCTTCAAAGAATTTGCTTGAAATATGAAATGAAAAACATTTATAGAAGTTAATTTAAGACTGGATATGTTTTAATAGTTGTTTGTGTCTTAGAGATTTTGTAGGTAAATATTCGTACCAAAAAAAAATATAAAGATGAAACAAATGCCGCCGCGAAAAGGAAATGAACTCAGCAAATTATCTTACGCTGATTTTCAGTAGTCCCCCAAATATAATTTTTTTTTTGTAAATAATGTCAGTTCTTTCATTGCCCGCCATCCCACCCGATGGAATGCTTTATGATGGTAAATAATAATATAAATTTTGAAGAAACTACATTACAAAATAGAGCCCAAGGATGTAGATAAGTCCTTTGGTGTGATTTAAAAATAATAATTATTACAAGAGTAACTGCTCCCTTCAACACAGAAACTGTCTTTGCAAATATTGGTTGTATTTATAATAAATAACTTGCAATTAAAAGAAATTGTTCCTAATATATATATGTATGAATAATGCTTTAAGTTTTTTTAGAAATATTTATTCTAAATTTTAAATAAGAGAGAAGCGTTGCAGAAAGAGCTATTATCTTCAAGAAACATCTATCCCAGCACAGTATCCCAGCACAGAGTTTAGTGTATATCCTATATTAAGAAAGCTTGCTCAGAAATTTATCTTAAGAAGACTATGCGAACGAAGCCGCCGGCGTAACTAGTATATGAAGAAAATATAGATAATTGTATACAATTTTACATAAAAAAAATATGAGAAATGTTTTCTTTCCGTTATGGGAAAACTAGCGCACACGCAATATATTTTATTCCTTAAAAGGCAGTTTTCAGTTTTCACATATTTCTTATAATTGGATATTCGATTCAGTCGAGTAGCTAATGTTACTAAAATATTTCTTATTAAACCTTATAAAGGCATTAAATGTAACTCTTATTGAATTTATATTTATTAAATGTACTCAAGTGTGAAAAACATGAACAGTTTATTAATATTTCAATAATTATACATACATAAAAGTTTATAATTATACGTCACCGACCTAATAAAAAGTTTAAAAGCTTGTCGATTTCTGTTAGTTAATTCTTTACCTTCTCATATTAATAGTGTATAATAATGTAATATTAAATGTTTCGGCCATCAATTCATAGATGGCGCTGAACCGCGACTAGATCGTGGTATCGTAAAGTTTTTGTCATGTATGTTAGTCTTATACCAAGGTTCTGTTTATTGAATCACTTTCACCAGTGACAGAACAGTGACAGTCTATTAAATAATAATAACTGTATCCTGTGTATTATTTTTTGGAGTTGAAGGCTTCGGCTTGGCACCTAAACAAATAGCTTCAACAAAAACAGTCAAATATAAAGTAACATAGGAGTATGTCATGTTTTACAAAGACATTCTATCTAATATTATGGTCTGTAACCTAATAGACGACCCAACTTGTGTGGTCTCATCGGAAAGTCACAAAAACCCATCGATTCGCTTTTTGCCCACAGACGTAATATATTTTGCTGGTGCCAAACTGAAACATGGCCAACAATGAACTTTATATCCAAAGAAATCAGTATGAGTCGCGTCTTCAGCGGTAGCAAAATAAATCCCCTATATGTCAGCTAAAAAATATAATTGGTATAGGATCTGTCACGGAGGAATGATTTCGTCGCGACGGATATATTAAATTAATTGTCGGTCAAATAAAAGACCGTCCAGTCAAATAAATCCAACTGGATTTATGCGTGTCGGCGAAAAAAGACCTCCCTGACCGTCGCAGTGGGGGTGACGCGAGATGAATTTCGTGATTGTTTAATCAATTCCAGATTCAAGTGTTGATGACCGCAGCTACCGTAGTATTCAGCTCATGACTCCCATAAAACACTTCACAGCGTGAGATTGGGGCAGATTGTTTTAGGGGCGCATTCGTGGCTTTTTCCAATGCAAAAAGCTCATCGCGATGCCCCACGCATTTAGTGACTAACGTAAATTGATTTTAATGAATTTCGAGTTAGGCTTGCAAAAACAGAATGCAATACGATCTGATAATGAGATTTATTTTGTAATAGGGTTATTTATGACATAAAAAATGCGCCGTTGGTTTCTGAAGTCGAGTCGATAAGAAAGCTTTTAAATGTCTACGTGATCTTCGATACTTAAGTTTTTATTAGAATTAACTTAAAGGTACTTTTTTAATTTTAGAATATAATGCTTCTTAATTTTTATTAAGGTTGTATTTGTTGGAGTTTTATAAAAACTAAGTTTATTTAGGACATTACTATATATTTTAATGTTCCTTAAAATATTAGGGAAGCTATGAACACTGAACAGCCGGACTAGCATGACCGCCACGAGATATGTCGCGGACGAGAGAAGACAAACTAAGATGTAAGATACTCTCGATATATTATATCTCAACATCGACAATTTTGATAGAAAATATCTCTCGTTCGACAAATATATCTATTTTTGATATTAAAAGTCGAATTTTAAGTGTAATTGTCATGTTTGACCCGAAAGAAATAAAGCGATAGTCGATTAAAACACGAGAAAACGGTAGACAAAATTTTGTTGAGCTTGTCATGCTAGGGCGGCAGGTTAATTTATACTTAATAAAATAAAAATAAATAAACAATATTTAGTTACATCATGAATCTCAATATAATATATCCATATTAATTATTTAAAATAAATATTATAACATGTTCGTCGAAATCTTATTGCCATTTCACATTACAACCACTTTTCGTATTTATTTTACAATTTTAATAAAAGCGCCATCTAGTGAGATTAAAGAACACTCCCTTTTTAAGAACACATGATATTATCTCGTATGCGATTTCTAACAAGTATCGTTGATGCATACTTCATTATGATTTTTAGCTATAAAAATATATCAAACGCAGTGGTTTCTCTAAGTATATGTTGTTAATAAGGTGTACATAGTTATTAGTATTACTCAAATGCATGCTAGGTTTTCCTCTAATTTACGTTTTCTTTTCGTAGGTAATAATAATATTTCATTAAACAATTAACTTGTCACAATACCCTGTGTTGTTGGTGACCAGTCATACCAAGGAGCTAATAATAAAAACCAGCCAAGTGCGAGTCAGACTCGCGCACGAGGGTTCCGTACCATTAGGTATATATAAAAACGGAAAATGTCAATTGTCTAACTATCACGGTTCATGAGATACGGACTGGTGACAGACGGACATACAGACAGACAGACAGATGGACGGACATAGTCCGATTATACCCTTTGGGTACGGAACCCTAAAACACTAAGCAAAATCTCAGTCTGTGGATTTTCGAAAGAAAAAATAGGTCGATAGCGCATCATTGAATTATGTTCTGTGGCTGGCGTATCACCTTGCCTCAAGTAAACATTATGCCCGTCTCTAGTATAAAAAAAACCACTAAGCATTTTCTTTATGGAAGGAATTTAAGAAAAATATTTTAATTTATTCATTTAGACAAAAAGCTTTACGCACGTTGACAACGATAACATACTTACAATGTTCTGAAATACTTCGACAAGGGAACGAGTCGCAATCTTACCCGACACTACAAAAAAGTATTTCGGCAATGTTCCTAACACAAGAGGATATGTCATATGTTTCTTAGGACGTGTAGAACCATGTCTGTTTATTCATGTATCTCAAAGAAGGTTTTATTCTCAAAGCTTTCGATATAATTTCGAGGGTTTTTTTATGTTACATATCGACGACCGTAAGGCTCACTTGATAGTAGGTTATACCTAAACTACAGAATAACATTCAGTGATGCGCTGGCTACTTATTTTTAATTCGAGTATTGGGAACAACACAAAATATACACATCACAGTTTTTCCATCTATGAACGGTAGTGTGTTGCCCGGTCGGAGTTGCGATATTGTTCCACTTAATTTGTTTCTCATATTGTCTTTTATTAACGCGAGTATCACAAATTTAAATAAAATACTGTATACCGGATTAAAACGCAATTTATTATTTATATTGTTTAAATTATTTATCCCGACGTTTCGGATGCTTTTCAGCAATTATTTATTTATTACAATTATTTATTATACAGTATTTTATTTAAATTGTTTCTGTTTTGGTTATAATTTGGCCAATTAACTAAATATCGTTATTAATTATAGCCTTTATGTTATTCTGATGTATAAACAATAATACTGTAAAGTTTCATTAAAATCCGTTTAGTAATATTTTCGTGAAAGAGTAACAAACAACTTTTCACAAACTTTCACATTAATAATAATAGTAGGATACGATAAATGTAACTAAGAATATTAAGAGAGTATCGAAATAAGCCCCTGTGGCAAAATTATGCACTGGAGGGTCGAGCTAAGAGTAGCCGGAATAATGTATCGGCCTAAATATCTTTTGTTTGCCAAATACTTGAATACGCTTTTAAAAATTCTGAAGAACTTTATAATACGGATGTTTTTGCATTCCTATCACACGCTGTTGTAATTTTTGATAATGGATTTGATTTTTTTAAATAGTTGACAAGCTTTTTTGAATCTGGGAAACTTGTTCTGATTTAGCAAACGGGAATACACATACACATATTTTTTTATAACCCAGCCACAGAATATCAGTGCTTTTCACGGTATTTCCATATATGAACATTGGGACGTTACCGGTCGGAATTTCGATATTCCTTCCACCCGTTTAGTGCCCGAAGCGATCAGACGTGGGGAAGATATTTTTATTGAAAATAATAATCAAGTCGTCCTGGCGGGATTTGAACCCGCAACCCACCGGAGCGCAAGAATGCAAAAATAGTAAATATGAATGTGTTGATGAACTTGCAAATAAATAACATAATGTAGCCAATGAGGTGTTTTTAAAGTAAAAAAACAGGGCAAATGGGTCAAAGGTTAAGTTTGTTTAGGCTAAAGGTCTCCAAAGAAAATAAATTGGAGACCTTTAACCTAAATAAAAAATTGAAATCTAAACAGAACTCTTCATACGAGACATAAATTGGCCATATTTTACAAAAAAAAAATTTAATAAAATATAATATAAATAATAAAATACCGGATTAAAACGCGATTTATTATTTATGTTGTTTAAATAATTTATCCCGACGTTTCGGATGCTTTTCCGCAACCATTTTAATCCGGTATAGGTACAGTATTTTATTTAAATGTGTGATACTCGCGTTAATAAAAGACAATATTAAAACAAAATATTTATTTAAATACTTAGCTCTCTTATATTCGTCTGAGCTTTGCAACGTGAGGCAGCAGCTCTCGAAGCTAGAAAACTTCGATACTTCTTACAAGCATTTTATTTGATCATTTATATCAACAGAAGCTGTGCAATTCCTGAATTTTGTGCAGTTGCTGAAGAAATTTTGCCGAGGGGAGGTATTGCAATTTTTCTCCTATTGCTCTTGTCCATCTAGTTAGCTACGCCATTGACTAGCAGGGATCTGCACTTCACATAACATCACGCGGGTGGTACCCAGTGCGTAAATGCTTTCTTCTCTATAAAAAATACATCTACACTAATCTATATATATACTAATATTATAAAGAGGAAAGATTTTTATTTTTGAAGTTTTGTATATTATGAATAAACTCAAAATCTACTGGATCGATTTTAAAAATTCTTTCACCAATAGTAAGCTACATTATCAGCGAGTAACATAGACTATTTTTGTGTATAGTACATATACAATGCACCCGTACAAAACCGAGGCGTGTTGCTAGTTCAAATATAAACAAACAAAGCTTATAGAAAAGTGGTAGGCTACAGTCAAAAGTCTTCACGAAGGCTCAGTTTAAAATATAACAGTAATTAGACATCGATAAGTATAGAATTAAACTATCACTCATTGTACTAAGAAATGGAATATTCACTGACTTCCGCCTTGTTAGAGACGACATAATTATAAGGTCGTGTGTGTTATTATTAACATACAGAGGCGCATTAGAGTCAATCGAATATTACAAGTAGCGTTGCTGGTAGCATTAAAAATTATGACAGATCATTTCTCATATAAAAAGGTTTTAATAGACTATTATAGTGTCGATAAATACGTAAATGTTTCACAGTTGTTCAT
Source organism: Anthocharis cardamines (assembly GCA_905404175.1). Classification (NCBI taxonomy): domain Eukaryota; kingdom Metazoa; phylum Arthropoda; class Insecta; order Lepidoptera; family Pieridae; genus Anthocharis; species Anthocharis cardamines. The sequence goes on from FR989961.1 coordinate 6,584,494, forward strand.
CTTAAAGTAATTATATAGAAGTACAAATATTCGTTTTTGTTTTCGTTTGTAATGAATGTTGTATATGTTTTAAGTTATTTATACTTAATATAAAAAAATGATAATAAGAAATATTGGCAATTTGAAGCGTTAGGTAATGAGTTTCATAAGATAATTTTCAAAGCAAGAATTTTTTTTCTGATTTGCATAGACAAAGAGTTCCATACACATAGTGTTCTTATCATCGAATATGGAACGCCATGTAAATTCTTCCTGCTCTTTTTACCTTTTTATTTGGGTCGGCGCAGTATGTTTTCTATTTCCATTCTCTTTTTGATGTCTTTTTTATACTGTTGTATCACTTTTAAATATTAAATTACTAGTATTATGCTTATAGGTGTTAAATTATTATTATTCATTAAAGTAAACTTATACAAGTACTTTTGAATTGTCAATTTTTAAAGTTACCTTTGGTGCAGAATGTTGCTTTTACCGAGAAGAATCTTAGTAGTTACTGTTTTAAAAATAAAAATGTGTAATACAAACTAAACTTCAGTTGAGATTTTCCATACATAACGTTTTTATCTTCTAAGTAACTATTCATTAACAGTGTAGTAAGCCTTTAATTAATAATTAAATATTTACTTAAAAATATCTTTAAATAGTATAAGACAAGAATATTGTTGAATTGAAAAGCAGCCTCATTTTTAATAGAACCATAAAAGGAGCGTCCAGCGAAAAGGAATCGTTTAAATAAAACATAATTTGTGCTTTATGTATTTTAAAATAAAGTTTAAATTGAATTATTCAAAGTAAACGTACCGTGTGCAACACACCAACGCCATTATGACAGGCAGTATTTGATGTATAGGTATATAAGTTATTCTACAAAAACATATTTTTTTTATGTCAGATATCGACAGACGAGCATAAGGTTCACTTGATAGCAGGTGATACCTCAGCCACTGAACATCAGTCAATGATGCGCTGTCGACCTAATTTTTACTTCGAGCATTATATATTATAGCATAAATCCATAGACTGAAACCGAAACGCGCAATGTGCACTTCACGGTTTTTATATAAGCTATTCAAGACTATGTGCAATTTTTATGTGTCAAAAATCTAAAAGGATTTAAGATCCCAGAATACACATTTTTATGACTTATGATGATAGCATTTATGCAGTGTATTATATATTATAAATATAATATAATAGCGGTAAACTCTTATCAATATCCCTATTTTGTATTTTTTAGCCCAAAATTGTGGTATCATTTTGTCCATTTTCCAAGCTTAAACAAGACAACAGATTAACGTACACGAGCTTTTGCTTTGCTGATGCTTTTTTGCATAAGCATACTTAAGAAGTAGAAGCATAATATTCGAGAGAAGCCGCATACAAAGACTAATACTAATATACATTTTTCTTCTTGTATCGGCTCCACAACTCTCTGTGTGTCTTGTCTAGGGAATACAATCCCGGGATCCCGGCCGTTTTCTGGTCCCGTAAATCCCGGGACTGTACTTGGCCAATCCCGGGATTTTCGGGATTGCCACAAAGAGGTTTATTTTGAATTCCGTAGTCCGTTGCGCCTTGACAATAACCTTGCCTAGATTATATTAATAGCATTTATTGTAATAAATGTAAAAATAACGACAAAAACAACTCTTAGATAGAACCTACCATCAAGTGAACCTCATGCTCGTCTGTCGATATCTGACATAAAAAATAAAAAAAAATATCTGGTATTTATTATGAGTTATATTTTCCTATTTCCAGTAGAAATAATATCCATATAATCAAGACAGAATCACTTTACCCCTCAGGTATGTATTTTCCCCTTCAATTTGTCTAGACTTCTACGAAATCTATATATATAAAAGAGATTTCCACCTATATAGTCACTCATCACGATATCTCTGGAACCATAAGGCGTAGCGACTTGAAATATGGTAGGAATATTCCTTTCGCCGAGTAGAGGTCAGCTAAGAACGGATTTTACGAAATTCAACCCACAAGCGGGGTTGCGGGGGCAATTGCTAGTAAGTTAATAAATGTTACTTAGCTAACAATGCGTTGTCCTTCAATGTGTGACTAATGATTTTTTTGCATACATTTTATCATTATCGTCACGTACGAAGTGAGCTGTGATATCGGCATGCAACCGAACAATGATTGACGCTTAACTTGTATTGTAATGTAGGTATACAATTGTTTATAATGTATTGTTGAATGAAAATTAAATATCAGATAAGCTATTCATAAAATATTAATGAAAACTTTGCCTAAACCTATTAAAATTATCGGCTGTGCATTTTGATCCAATTTTATTTTTTTAGTTTTTGGAAAAAAAAACAGAAATAAGTCTAGAAGACAGAATTGATAGCAGATCGTATTTTACCTACTCACCTTTCATTAAAAAAATATTAAGATGAGTTCCTGAAATCCTTACTAATATTCTAAACAAGGGTTGAAACCGGTTAATTTTTATTTTTTTAAATACATGTCTGACTGTGTCCGTGAATTTACCATACTTTTTTCAGTAAATATGACTAAAATCGAAAGAATATTAACAAAAACCTTTATTATTTCGGTTAAGATCCCATAAAGTAACCGGTATTCAGTCCCTGATTTGAAATTTGAAAGTATGTTTCTTTGTCTCTCTGTCACGCATAAACTTTCATTTTATATAAAAGAAGGACAAAGGTCAATAGATAATATAATTCATAAAATGTATATGGATTTTCTTACGCTGTTTCATAGAGTGTATAAAATAGATGTACCAGGATACATTATAAATGTTTAGTATCTTTATTTATAAAGAACATGTTGCGCCGACCCCAAATAAAAAAAGGGAACAGAGGAGGAAGAAGATTCATAAAAAAATTAAAAGCTACCCAATTTTATAAAAATAAGCCGAAAAACAACATAAGTAGTTATTATTCTAATAATAATATATATATAATATATAATATATAATTCAGGGGTAAGATTTATTCAAATCTTTTCCACATACCCGATGCCGCAAGAGCAATTAACGTATGTACCGATAAATGTTGAATCTGATTCATACTACAATGTATCCGCTGTAAAATTGTGTCTCCGAATATTACACATTCCATCAATCGAAAGCTTGTACCAAAATTCAATTTGCTGACAAACCACACAGCCTTTGAGTGAGATTCTATCAAAGAGACATTGATTACGTGACGTTTGTTTTCTATTAGACATAGATGCAATTGCAACAGGTCCGAATTCACCCCGGAATTGGTATCCAAGCTATTGACACAGACAACTAACGATGGACTTTAAGTTTACATACAGATATAATGTTAATTCAGTTATACTGAAATTAAACTAGAATACACTCAAATTTGGTGAGATTTTTTTTTAAAATTGTTGTAGGTAAATGTTCATTTGCGGGTACCTAGGTGTCTCCGTTACAAGACTTGACACACCAATTTGACAGTTGACAGTTGACAATTGACAGTTTATTCGTTATAAAGTGGATTACCGAGTCTCCTAGTGAGGCATGGGCAGAGCATTTCTGTCTGTTTCAGTACAATAGTGTCAGTATTCTATGACACGACCGATTGTTTTTTATTTTTATTTTTCTAGATACTCGAACCCGTGGCCTCCGGTGTCAGACACAATGCACACCACTGATCCACGGAGGCGATGTTGTTTATTTTACCAAGGAAGAAAAATCTATGGTCCAAGACGCGGCTCAGATTCAAATTTTAGAACTAGCAATCTGTCATAAATCCAAGGCGAAAATGACTGAAAGACTACAATCACGAAATAAATAAAAAATCGTAAGTCAAAAATAGTTTTACAACTCTCAAAACTAGTTTTAAACCTTTAAAATGAATCTATGATACAAGTTTTTTTTATTTTCATAGATATTATATCAGGCTTATATTGTTTATTGCTACAATAGCACGACGCGACGCGGATGGTGGTATTTTAAAACAATTCGCCACAACGTTACGTTTATCAGCTTTTTGGAAATTCGCGTCGTAAAGTGTAAGAAATATTTACCCCGTCATTTAAAGTCATCATACATTTTGTAAATGACTTAATCAACACTATAAATAACCCGGTATGATGTTTTCTTAAAATTATGTGCACTGCATGTGCCCTGTAACGTTTGCTGAGAAAATTTTAATTGCGTTTTAAATAAGTTTTAATGAATCATAATCGTTTAGTGCTTGAAGAATTTTCAACTTTTTGAGAAATGGTTGAGCTTTATATCTTTTTTTCGTCGGTAATTAATTGCAGGAAGTATTTGACGAAATATCTGGTAATTGCAATATTAAATGCCTAAAGTTTGATACAGAAGTTGAAGCAACTTCATATTATGTACATTGTACATAGTAGAATATCAAGACTGGAAATTAACTCCGAAAAATATGTATAGCATTCTGTAATAACTGATGTACATTATTCCTGATTATCATTAACGAATTCAAATTCGAAATTTAATTTAAATATATTAAATATATTTCTTTCATGAAGGCATTATACCTCTGCCGAAACAAACCGCTTAGGCACCCTACAAATGTACATTTTTGACAGATCTGTCATTTTGACGTTTACAAGGTTCATTAAAAAATGTAACTTACTATGTTATATTATATAAGAAAAAAAAATGGCGGGAAGTAACGTAAGACATAATTAAAGAAAGATATAAGAAAAATATAACGTAAGACTAGGCGGTATGGTCGAAAGACTTTAAGCTTTGGTCTGGTGATCATGACGCACAACGCTGCGGTATGCGGTATGCGTTGCCGGACACTCAATCATATGAAAAACGTCGAGAATATTCTCTTGTTCCGTCACAGTATGCGTCAGCGGCGAGGGGCAAGCGCGGTGAAGTGGGGAGGTGTACTGCCGCACAGCGCGGCGTCATTCTCGGTTCAACGCTGCGGTGTGCGGTGTGCGACACTGAGTCAATATGGAAATTGTTCATGTTCACGTCTACCTTGGTAGCTGCGGCAAAATCAACTGACCACCTCTCCGCAGGGACGCTAAATGCTGCGTTGTGACTGCGTTGCGGCGCATACCGCAGCGTTGTGCGTCATGATCACCAGACCAAAGCTTTAGGCTGCCCTATGGGCGAAAATAATAATAGTAATAATTATATTACGTAATACTTGTTTGATTACATTTATTTCAAATACTAATTATATAGCGATTTCTACAGTACAACACTAAAAGTTTTTACTTATAATATGCACAATTAATGTCAGCAATTAACGTGTTAAGTTTAACAGCGTGCGGATGGCAGGACGATTTTAAAGATTTATTTTATTACTTTCCGTCAGTTTTCGAGAAAATTATCCGGGTGAAGTTTAAAATTTATGCAATATACTTTCTTTATATCATTAAATTAATGATCAAATTGTTCGCTTCATGTTGATTGATTGCAGTGTTACTTAGAATCATTCAAAATCTTTTTCAATATGTATATATACAAAAAAAAGTTATTGAGTCCCGTCATGATATCTCCCCAGTCCAAGATATATAGGATAAAATATATTGTTTTTTTAATTAATAGCAACATTCATCAAAGACGGATTCTGCCAATGTCTAGTATTTTCGGGAGACTCGGGGTTGATCTTTGACTTTGCGGCCGCAAACACGAGCCTTGAAAACCATAAAACACGTGATCACAACCGCAAACTGCAAAGTCAAAGCTCCTATTTTAGGATAAGATATAAGGATACAAACATTTTTGTGTCTATTTCACTGATCTTTTGTAGGTAAGTAGATGATCCTCAAGATTCAAATCTCTGGTGTTTAACCCAATGTGTAAACCACTGAGTCACGGAGATATAAAATAAGTTATAATATGTAGTAAAGTAGTGTACGTATTTAATTAAATATTATGATATCTTCTAGATCTTCAAGAACGTCAAAGCACAAACAAAGAAAAATATATTATAGTGATTTCATAATATCTACTAAGTAATTGCTTTATTTACATAATATGAGAATTACAACACAATATTAGTTTTTAGTACTCATTGTTTACTTTTATGTCTAGGATAAGTAATATTATACTGTTAAAATATTAGCATAAAAGTTCAAAGATTTATTTCAAGACATACCCCGGTTTATACTCTGTGCTCTGCAAGTTCCTCCAACTATTAATTTCGACTTTTAAAGTCGAATTCGATTCATGAAAACTGTCAATATGTCAAAATTATATAAAAAAAAATGATTTAAAAACATTGACGTTCGAAGTTTAAAAAGTTAAATCTAGCTTCAAGTCATCACATTAAATTCTTATAATTATTTTGATGAACTCGTTGTCGCGTTTGGTAGAACACACCTGCCGTGCTCTCCGATGGGTCGTGGGTTCGAATCTCACCGGTACAACATATTTACAATCTGTAAGCATATCTTCCCCACATCTGGTAACTTCGGACATTGAACGGGTGGGAGGAATATCGAAATATCGACCGGATAACGAACCACCGTTCATAGATGGAAAACCGTGAAGGGCATATTGCGCGATTCGGTTTCAGTGTATGGCGAAACGAAACGTGTTGTCTTCCGGAGGCGGCGGAAAGACGGAACCCTGATGTCGCCATGGAATGGCATGCAGGGGAAAGCGGGGTCGTGCCCTATCAAAATAGGGCGGTCATTGAAGTGGGCGCAGAAGATGCGCTCTCGGGCGGTCGCCGGTTCGCTCCGCGGATGAAACGCGAAGCGGCACTGGCGGTGAGAAAAGGACTAACTATATGTAAGGGTAAAAATAATAAAATTAAGATTAAAATACGCTAATTAAGAAATCAGCGCATTAAAATAATAAAGTTAGAATTGATACCGTTACATATAGGGGAAAAAGTAGGTTCACAGCGCGCCATTGACTGATGTTCTGTGGCTGAGGTATCATCTACCATCAAGTGAACCTCACACTCGTCTGTCGATATCTAACATAAAAACAAATAAACATTCAGTCTTAGAATACGAGCCTTAAAATGCCTTACATTTATTTCAACTTTGTTTTTGTATGACTTTATACTAGTCGCTTATCTCCTTTTATTTTTCTCGCGTAACGTTTTTGTCATGCGTTACGTGAAATATCGTTTATAATTTTATTATTGAAAACATGCGATAAAAATTAATCTGTCACATATTTCACCCGCAAGTAAAGATATATTTTTTTGCAATTGCGTAATAACTAATTATATATACTTGAAATGTGTCCTTAATGTTAATGTGGTAAAGATATCCTTGACATGACGATGAGATAATTTAATTCGAAATCACAAATATACGCTTATAATGAAGTTATATGTTTCTGATTATTTTTTTCATTTCTTTATTATGATACTTGGAACTCGGTTTTTGCTAGAAGTTTATGTCAAATATCACTTTTACTCTTTTAAAATAAATGTAATTAAAATCTTATATAAGTATATATTATTATCTTTTACAATACTGTTCACATCATTGATTATATAAGAGCCTTAGTCAAAATAATATGATATCAAATCATAAAAAAAATTTAAGAGTAAAGCATTAAAAGATTCGAAATTCGAATTCTAAAGCTATAGCTGACTTCTTCTGTTCTGTGTAGGTATAGCTGAAAACTTGAAACCATGGTACATACTCTTATTGCCAAAGGATTTTTTATTTACAACCATGAATAATAGTTTACATTAATCATGGCGAAATTTACTATAAACATTATATATTGCCTTAAAAAAAATTAAAAACCCTTTGAAGGAAAATACTACTTAGTTATTATTTTTCTAATAACAGGTATAATAACAATAAGTAGGTATATCACACCTTTTAATATAAGTATGCAAGTTTTTCTTGCATTATTAGTAACGAGATCATGAGGATATCAGTAGGTACTCTTAAAAAGCTGATTAATTAAAATTTTCCCGTGACATATTGTCACAGATTAATCTAAAGATGTTAATATGGGCTTCAATCTTTTTCTCCCGGCTATGTTCCCTTTTTATTTGGGGTTGATGCAATATGTTTTCTTTTTCAATTCGCTTCTCTCACTCATTATATCACCAATCACCCTTCAAAAACACACACATAACCAATCCATTTTTTTGGCCTTATTATGATATTCATAACATTTTAGAATTATGCTTTTCATCTTCTATACCCATACCAAGCCCGATTACTTTTTAATTATCATATGGGATTGTAAGTCTATTATGAGCTTTATTTATCAAAAAAAGGGACTGAAACCGGTTAATTTTTATTTTCCAAAATACGTGTCTGACTGAGATACCATGATATTAGTTTTAAAGAGTAATACACACTAAACTAACCACAGTAATTTGTTTTTCAGTAAATATGAATAAAAACGAAAGTATCTTAACAAAAACCTTTATTATACCGGTATAACTCCCATAGTAAATTAACCGGTATTCAGACCTTGATATAAAAGGTAAATAATATATATACTGATAATTATGTAATGTAATTTGGACATAGTGAAACAGGCCCTAAGATCAATATTCGTTCCACAACGGCTGCTTCCGCTGAGTGCTCGGAAGTCACGTTACGGTGATTATCCGCCAAATATCAAAGTTCAATCACCCAAAAGGCAATAATAATCATTAGGATATTCACTCAGATGATTCATTTCGCCTTTACCATACAAGTTAATTAGCAGCAGTCTATAACAGTCTTTTAATTTCGTTAATATATTTTCAATAACAAGTAGGAAGGAAAGTTTTAATCAATATTGATTAAAGATAATTATGTTTTTTGTTGGTTTATGTTGAAAAGACTAAAAATATTTTTGATGCCTCCCACATAAGTTGGGTGATGGGTCACCAACATCACTATGTTTTATGACTAAAATAAAAAATATATTATTTTAATAAAAATGCCCATATAAAATTTAGATAATGCAAAAGTTACGTATAAAGTAAATATCTATCTCAAATTTGTTTTTAGTCATTCCTGCTTTGAAAATTTTTTCGTGAAATGAAGAAGAATTCCCGAGTCCTCTAGTAGGGCATGGGGCAGACACATTTCATCATCTGTTTCACTGAACTTGTTTCTATAGAGGGTAGAGGCAAGAAGAACTATCTCAAGTGATGATTTGGCTTTGGATTAAAAATCCCACCAGAACGGCGCTAGTATAACAAGAGGGTTGATATGCTGATTTTGAAAATTTAATTTTTTAATGACTAGTCATTATTAAAAACTTGAAAAACTTAAACTATTCACGTAGTCAAAAATAATTTGGTAAAGATAACCTAAAAAGCAACTGTGAGATAATATTTAAAATCATATAATTATTGTGAATTTTTATGAATTGTTGCTAGTGATTTAGAAAAAAAATTTGAAGACAATATAACCATAATGGGAACAATTATCATAGTGAAAAGTTGTCACCTTCGGCGCTTACTTTGAAATTTACTCTCATCCTACAGTGGCGCCTTCGTACCTTAATGGTTTTATACGGAAACTCTATGAAACATAAAGTTCTCGTTCTCCTTACCTACCTTCTACACTCCATACTTGTTTCTTTATTTATTTATTTATTACAATTTTTATAACTTTATATTTACAGCTATTGGCTAAATCATATAGAGTTATTAATTTCTAAGTAGATGTTTCACTACTGGTACATATTTTCTAAATGGGACAAACACATTTTAGTAAAAATATCGGCTGTTATTCCAAATATTTCGGCATTTTTATATTGTGCTTTATATTTATTGACGACATATTTATAGATAAGCAGGTGATCAGCCTTCTGTGCTCCGCCCGGTCCAGATTTTATATTTTTTAATCTTCTTTCTCTGGATTTGTGACTTCTAAAGGATTCAAACCTCCGTTGCTTAACGTAACGCGCTTACCACTGAGTCGGCAGTCGTCTAGTTTCATAGAATATATTTATCTTATTCTTATGAATATTATCGACCGGGCGCATCACGCATCTGATACTCTTGTAGAAAAAACTAGACTTCGGCAAGATCTTAGTGTAACTATGAACGTGCCGTGAATTCGGTCGGCGACCACAAAGCAATTCCTAGACAATAGACAAGGCTAATTTTTATGTTCGCGAATTCAACAGAATAATGTTTCTGATTATGACAACGCTGCAGTTGTTATCGATATGTACCGACGAATTACGGTGTGATGTATCAATTTCTACTGACCTTTCCTTTAATAGTTTAACAACGGAAGATCATAAAGTTCAATATACGGATAGAAGGATATCTTTCTATATTTTGATCTCTTTTCCCACCTAGATGGAAAAATATAATACTCTTTATTATCGCATAAAATTATACAGAAAAAGAAAACTTACAATAAAGTAAAGAAACGCTTTGAAGCTTTTTTGCTAAAAAAAAGTAGGGCGACAGTGCATCATTGATTGATGGCATCACCTACGATCAAGTGAACCTCATTCTCGTCTATCGATATCTATAGCTATACTATCTTGTATTATAAAGAGGAAAGATTTGTATTTTTGTATGTTATGAATAAACTCAAAAACTACTCGACTGATTTTAAAAAATCTTTCACCAATAGAAAGCTACATTATCAGCGAGTAACATAAGTTTTTTGTGTACATTGTACCCGTGCGATCTTGCGATTGTATCTTCCAAACAACCACACAGATAGGATATAGAGGAAAACAATAAGAAGTTAGAGTAGTGTGTAACAGAAGTAATTGGATAAAACTGTAATCGGTGCAAAGTGAATCCAAAATTTGATAAGTGCATTACATATGCGCAATACCACGTGTCAATTAGGGCCATCCTGCAACGTGACGACTCCGACCAGGTTACGTGACGTGAAATCATAGTCAGATCGGATTGTCCCTAGGGAAGTCCGAGATATTGTATTTAAATTGCAATCACAGTGTATGATTGTTGCACTTCATTCATCATTTTGTCTTTATTTACGACCGTAAGATAAGATTTTTGTGGCTGTCAGCTGTGTCATGTGAATTAAATTAAAGACGATATGTAGGCCTATGAATCGGTTTTCAGCAACATTATGGACTTACATACATATTTCACGGTTAGGATCAGCAACTATTGTATATACAGTTAAAACAATGAATATTGTGTCTGGCAGTAACTGCATCTATACTACCTGCAATTCTGCATCAGTTGTCATAAATGGTGTTTCCGAACCGATACGGCATAGGAACCTTCAAGAAAAGAGCCTACTTATTTTTTAAACGCCGGCAACGTACCTGGAAGTCCTCTGATTTTGCACTTGTCTAAGGACTGGGTGAGCCGAGGGCCTGTTTGCCCCCTATTTTATAAAAAAAAATTACGCACAACCCAGGATCAACCGTTGTTTTCAAATAATTATGCAGTAATTCCAACACTTTCCAGACATAAACGCAGTAGCAAGCCCAACAGAAATATGTCCGTATTTTCCTCGAGAACATATGAGAACACTGACAAATAGTTTATTATCATAAAATGAATGTTACTTATGAATACTATGTTATATGTGAGCCCTATGACCGCCTCCGTGACACAGTGGCGCGTTGCGCTTAACACCAGAGATCCCGGATTCGAATCCCGGGGAAATCAATTTAAAAAACTGTCAATGCAATACACAGAAGATTTATTACCTACTTGCAATTAAAAGATATAAGTTAAATAGACACATATATGTGTCTGCTCCATGCCCCATTTAACTCTGAAATTTTCTATGAAGGGCACAATCACAAATAGATAAAATTTTCCTTAGCCGTTTTGGGTTCGAATATCAAAATAAAATTCGTCATCCCGACAAGAAATAGAACACTGATCGATCACCTACTTGTGTAGAAATAGCGATGAGTTAAATAAAGGAACGAGTATATACAGGAAATCGGTGAAAAACACAAGGGTCTTTGGTCTTGCAGCAGTCCTGAGTCTCATGGGAGCATAATTAAAGATAAGCACATTGATGTCAATTCTCACCACGTCGTCGCATTATAACGCTAGACAAACGTCAAGTCAATAACCCCAAAATAATATCCTGCGAATGTGACGAAAATAGAAATGAGTGAGAAAAAAAAATGCACAAAGAACACTTCCGCGCAGACAGGGCTTCCGGGACGAGGTTGTTCACTTCGGATGGAAATTAGGAATGCAGGCCCTATGCCGAATTACGATTTTACGATGTTTTACGGTGTCCATGAAGTAAGCATTATGTTGGACACGAAGCCAAGCCAAACTCTATTTTGATACAAAATTAATTCAAAAAATTAAAAATGTTAATTCTAATCTTAGCAATTCATTATAGTAATATTCAACAGTTTGTACATAACTGTGAGCAAAATATCTATACATATCAATTGTACCAAAAATGGCGAGGGGGCGATTAAACACACAGGGGAACCCAAATCGGATGTCAGGAAGAAAATTTATCTTCATTTAAACAGCTTATCATCATTTAATATTCATTTTAAAGCTTAGCTTAAGATGAAGACCACGCGAACGAAGTTGCTGGCACCAGCTTGGTATTATTAATATAGAAGTTCACATATTAAAAAGTTTTGTAAATAGATTAAAAAATTATACTATTTATCATACAATTATTTTATTTTGTGATAAATATATTATAATTTTAAGAAAACCAGTAATTTGCTAATACCAATTGTCCCCAACAATAACAAAAACATCGTCACAGAGTGTACCCCGAAACTAGCCGGAAGTAGCAAACGTGCCCGCAATCTCTTACGTCACATGACATTTATTGTTTAGTCCAATAAAATAACACCTACTCATTTTGACATGTACCTTTAGTGCTAATGAAATGAAATGAAATACAACTTTATTGCACACCACAAAAAATCAGATATAATATGAATATAAATAAAATAAAAAGCAATAGGCGGCCTTATCGCTTAAAAGCGATTTCTTCCAGGCAGGTTGCCGGCTAATCTGAAATAAATATGTACATATATGCATCCTTTCATCTAATATAAGACGCGTTTATTACGTATAGATTTTAAGAACGCTAATGAACCCAGTGGATGACTCTCGTTTCGATTGCTAAAACTCATTTTGGATTAATGAGCTAGCGGAGTAAGTACGTGAAATTCCTAGGTGATTGACTAGTTTATTTTATTAAAGTAATTTATTTCATCAAGACTTAACATATATTAAATTAAATTTAAAGTCAATAATAATATGTAACATTAAGAGGTATGTGAACCCGTGTGAAGCCGGGGCGGGTTGCTAGTATTATATAAAGTATATTTAATTAATATTACTTTTCTTTAAAGAAACATTATTAAAATAATTCAATTTCCAGAGAATACGTTGCCCCAGATACGCTAAATAATCCGATTAGCGTCTGAATGATCTCTAATAGTGTTGATTTGAATAAATCATTAGCATTAATGACCTGACGAAACTGCTGTGTAGGATGCGCGGGCGCCGATGACGTCATCAAAATTTGACCCACAGATGGACATTGCAAGTTTATGTTATGATATTTTTAGCAAATTAGTAAATAACTCGACTATTGATATCTATATTTTTTTATTATTATGTTAGATATCGACCGACTAGCATGAGGTTCACTTGATGGTACGATCAGTCAATGATGCGCTGTTGACCTACTTTTTACTTCGAGCATTCGGAAATCCATAGACTGAAACCGAAACGCTTCACGGTTTTTCCATCTATGTTAAAAAGGAAAAAAAAATTGATTAAACTAAGCGTCTTTCGCGCCCAAAATAAAAGCTTTTATACCTATAGCGGTTTTGAAATAATAGCAGAAATATTTAAAGATACACTTAAGAGCATTAATAATTGAATTACTTTGCTTACACGCAAACGGTTTCTAAGACTTCATCTCTGTTTCTGTTTCACTGACCATTTTTTTATAGAATGGCGAACATGAGTTCGCCCATAGACATCTGCAACACTCGAGGGCTTACAGATGTTCTCAAACGTAAACCTTAGTAGGTCCCGGAACCCGGTAACTCTAGTGAGTCAAGTAGAGTTCTTAAATTCTATATACTATGTTTTTATTTTATAGCCTATTTATTAAGTATAATACCTACTAGCGGACAAAAGTTGTCCTGCTTGGTATCAAATATATAGTATGTTATACGATTTGCATATGCTATTTTCCCACTTCTATTATATAGAGTTGTAGTGGACTTCAATTATTACAAAAAAGCTACAAACGTGTGTGACATGGGCTGGCAATTCAAACTGTCTCATCAAAATCAGAGAAGATGACGGAGTTCCGAACCTAATTTATTATAAATTTCTGCAATAAAAAAATCACTGATATTTTCTGATATTTTAATAGTTATTCTGCTATTTAGGGCGGAGGTAAATCAAAAATCGGTACAGCCGTTCTTGAGTTATAACTAAATGGTGTAACTAACACGACTTAGTTTTATTTATAATAGATAAGTGTAATTTACCTAATACCGTCAGATGTTATCGCAAATCTACAGAAGTAAGTTAAAGTTTCATAATTACGACAATTAAACCAATCCTCACAAACAAAACAAAAGACGAGGGAAAGTTAAACCAAACAGAGCTATATCTCGGACATTCATGACATCTCACCATCTAGTTGGTTGATGGACGAAACAGTAGCTTGCACCAAATATGGCTAAGAATCGTGTTTATTTAAATTTGGACAAAAAGCACTTGTAGTTAATTGCCCAGGGCCTATTTTGGATATGACATAAAACGGGCAGGTGAGTCAGATAGCCACGTGCCCACGCTCTGTGACGAACAAATCTCGAATAAGATAAAGTTAATTTAAGAAAGGATCAAATTTGGCTTGAAATTAGAAAGCTCCTTTAAAACGCTATTTTATAAGATGTTTAAAGGAAGTACCTAGTCGATTATCCATACTATGATTTATTGTACGTTGCTCGCAACGTGATAATAATACTTTCTTTATATCAGACCAATGTCGATCCATATTTTTTATTAAAATACATAAATTAACAAGTTATTAAAATTATTTATGCTTTTAATTAATTAATAATTATTATTTAATTTAAAGCAATTGTTAATAAAACTAATTAGTAATTTCTGCATTCGCACTATTGCACGTACAAATTAAAAAAATATCTTAACCTAAAAAAAATTCAAAATTTCTTACATTAATTGTACAGGTTTTTTTAAATATTTCTGTGTTTATCATTATTTGCAGCTTAGCTGTGATTGTAGTGATCAAACGCGTCAATAGATGGCGTTACGTATCTTCTAATTAATTTCATCTGTACTGAAACCTGGCGATAAAGTTAATTTGAAAGGCGTATAATAAAAATAACATACATGGCAAATAAACAGTCTTTAGATAAATAATAATAAATATAAAACTACTGTTTTGCCTGTATATGTACTTAATTAACATATTCTGTCTATATCAGGAGTGATCTGTGCTAACATTGATTTACTGTGATTTACATAAATCCCTCGTTCAAGGCATTTTGTGGACATATGAGACATCTGAGGTCTAGGCATGCTATGCGAGAAATGTGGGTCTTCACGCCCTATGTGAATAAGGAATTAAGCGTCTGTAGTCTGTACCTATTTGTCAATTTGTCGTAGCACTTTGTTCCAGAAGCAGTTACTTCTGCATAAGCTCTACTTTGACACACTTGATCTTATTCATTGAATAAAATAACTACTTGTATCATTATTCGAATTCTATCTTCGAAAACATGTTTTGAAACTTTAGATTTTTCTTGTACAGGTCAGTTTAGCCTTACAAATACAAAA
Organism: Anthocharis cardamines; assembly: GCA_905404175.1. Taxonomy (NCBI): domain Eukaryota; kingdom Metazoa; phylum Arthropoda; class Insecta; order Lepidoptera; family Pieridae; genus Anthocharis; species Anthocharis cardamines. Next base: position 6,600,192 of record FR989961.1, read on the forward strand.
AAAACTACTTGATATCCGACTTCATACTACGTATAGGTAGGTATGTGGTCTGTTATGCAGATAGTTTAGTATTAGTTTAAAACTCAATCTATGACTCTAAAGGAGATTAAATACCGTACGTCAGTCGTTACATACGTTTGTCGTACCGATACGAGAAGTTAATTTTAATTAGTTGTAGTATTAGCACAAATATGTTATAAAATATATGAAAAAGCATACTCAAAAGGCTGCTGAACACGCTGCGATCCAACTTAAATATCCTATACCTAAGTAAAATTCTTCTAGGTACCTAATTTTTTTAATATTTTGTCTGGTTCTAATAACTTTTTTTCTTATGAGGTATCAGTAACCATGAAGAGAGTGTCACACTCGTCCGTCATACATGATATTAAAAAAAACATCACGCTGTCATAAGTATGAAATATGGCTATTGTTAAAGAGAACTGATTGTAAATTCATTTACAATAACCAGGAATAATAGTGTGCAGACCGCACCGGATTTCCTAGGTTTGTTCGTGTGTGGTCCACACTTCATACATCACGTATCCTCTCCATTGTGAATTATTATAAACAAACAAATCTTTCCTCTTTATGGTATTAGTATATCCAATACTATTCTTTGAAAAATATTTTTTTAAAGCATAAATCTGAGTCATGTTCATTATTTTCCTCTTTTACACCCAGTAAAAATCAACTTTCAATAATTAGGTATAAAAAATTGTTGTAAGGTCCTTCCCGCTATAGATCTCAAAATTTAGATTAAATCGTAATCAAGTTAGTAGCATGATCTCGCAACGCAACGCAAAGAAAAACATATTTTATCCTCCTTGCTTAGACATTTTTTTGTTCCAGTAAACGGGATGATTATACTTGACGATAAGATGCTTTGGTACCCCTCGAGAAAATATGTACGTCTCATAAGCATACTTTTCCATTCATTCTATTAAAGTAATTAAAAACCTGAGCATTACTATCACAAAATGTGTAAATAGTAATAGCGCCATATAGGCACTAACTGTCCTTATGGATTATATTTTATTTATATAGTATAGGTTACTGGTAATAAGCTGGAATTATACCTAAATACATTTACGAAATATACCCCATAATACAAGTACATGAAAGAAAATGCATTTTTCCATATGAAAAGTCATAAGATTTTTTTCCATTACGACTGTAAAACAACTAAATTAAGATTTCCCTAGGCAAAGCAAATACAGAAAGCTGTCCGATTTAATACACAGTAAAAAATTCCTTGTTGAAATTTTTAAACTTATTCCAACAGTCTGGCCCGTGTTTGTTTTTACTCTGGCGAATACTAAAACGCTTTTAAGTTACCTAATACAGGGCGACGTCTCGTCTCCTCCGACTTGAAACTTAAAACTCAAAGGAAAACTGAAGCTTATTTTCACGGAGAAGATTGAAAATATATTTTATGTACTTTCTTGAGATTATTTTTATCACTGAGGGTCGAATTCCCCTTTTCCCTTTAAACTTTTTCAACTGACTGCAATAAGGAATTCTGTGAGGTTTATATACTCCTATATTAAATGTTATTTCAGCTGGCCTAGCGCGACAAAATTGTGTCTACCGTTTTCTCGTGTTTCAATCGACTATCGCTTTATTTCTTTCGGGTCTAACATGACAATTACACTTAAAACTCGACTTTTAATATCAAAAATAGATACATTTGTCGATCGAGATATCTTTTCTATCAAAATTGTCGATGTCGAGATATAATATATCGAGATATTTAACATCTTAGTTTGTCTTCTCTCGCGCCAAATATATCTCGTGGCGGTCATGCTAGCCCGGCATACCATTGTAATATAATTCGAAGCGTATGGATGTTATGAAACATGCATATATTCTTACTATTTGGTCTCTTAAAATGATACTTTTATGAGTTTTATAATAACATGCAACAGTGGAAATTATTAATGAATCGATTAAGAGTAGTACGAGTCTGCTTTAGGTTAAAAACTAAGGCCAATGACCCGTTAACTTAAGTTCATCTGACGGTTCAGCTAGCTACTTAATAGGTAAATATGGTCGCGCAAATCAAACTAGTCTTACTGTTCGATCAAGTTGCAAGTAGCGGACTCGTTGGTCAACCCACCCCACTCTAGCGCCTAAGTTCCCACCAAGTTGCCAACACAGAGGTAGGCGGGGCGTGGGCGGAGCGGGGAGGTAACATGCTAGGGCTGTCAAAAATTATTACTAAATAATTTATATAATAAAAAATATTTTATATAAAAACATCAATTCAAGAAAACTGCCTTTAACATATTTGTTTTAATAGCTTTGTCTCGTTATTTAAAAAAAATGTCTTGAATGTAATTCACAACATAGAGAATGAATACATTTTTATGTCTCAACTGATGGTCAATGGAGTGGTAAGAATTGCAAGTTGGAATCATTTATATGGCTTAATTATTTTATATTTGGATTGGCAACCCTATTCACAATGATAAACTTTTAAAATTGAATTTAACTTACCACTTTTAATTTCATACCTATTGGGTTTTGGCACTATACCCTCGATATAGGAAATATGTGTTCAAGAACTTGAAGGTCGGTCTATCCTGGTTTAAATATCAAGCTATGAATCTTTTATTTAAGGGTACTCTAAAGTCTAAACAGCGAATGGAAGGGGAGAAGAGATCGTTCACAACGTGTGACCTTTATGGGCTATTTGTCGCTCATAACTTATTCATGCAAGTTTTTACGCTAGTGCGTATTGAACTTTAGGCCAAGCACACATTGCATGTTGGAATTAATGCTGACATAAGGTTCACTTGAATTATAACTGAAAATAAAATTTCATATCTTGTGATTGTCCAATGAGTCACACGCTTTACCGCTAACTTAACACATCGCACATTTGAACAAAATTACTATACGAAATGTTTCAAGAATCGAGACATCGATCTTCCTATTTAAAAAAAAATATTGTTCTTATTAAAATAACTCTTTTCTTTATTATGTATCATAATATCAAATTACCGTGTATTTATAGAAATAGAAAACATTTATTTCTCAGGGTTAACACAAAATACAAAAATAACACACGATAAAAAATACAATAACAAGTTAAATATATATAGTTTATTTCGACTGGTTTAAAAAAAAGGTATTTATGAATTTTGTGGCTTAATATACTTTAATAGTTACGTATAGTAACGGTTTGTTTTTAAACTAAAGACATAATTTTCAATTTGAAAGCGTTAGACATCGCCACAGCTTATATCTACCTACTTTTATTTTGCTAATTGCTAAGTTATAGCTAGAAACCACATGCTGCAGGTTGTAATTAATAGCGACATGTGTGCTTACGTAATAGTGATCCGATAATTATCTATCTATCTTACTTGTCCTGTATGCACTCCTAAACTATTCATCCGATTATGATGAAACTTTATTGAGTTGAAAACACTTTTTACTTTACGTAGCATTGCAACACATGCTGGGTGCAGCTAGTTATTTTTGTACATAGAGGCACGTTTTACCACGCACATATTAGCAGATGTATTTGAAATTGGAACATCCATATTATCCTAAATAAATGTATATGTGAATTTTATGATTATAAATACATTTTACAATATTTTGTTGATGTATATATTTATATATATAAAAGAAAGTTGTGTTAGTTACACCGTTTATAACTCAAGAACGGCTGTACCGATTTTAACGATATCTTATTTGTTGGATTCCTCTATGTCCAGAATAAGATATAAGCTATTAAAATATTGGAAATAAATCAGGTAAAAAATAAATGCATAAAATTAATTATAAAATAGATTAGGTTCGGAACTCCGCCATCTTGACAGCTCACGTCATGCATTCTTAGCTTTTTTGGAATAACAGATGTCCACTGCAAATCAATGAAATATTAGACAATTATAGTGGGTAAATGGGAATATTCAAATTTAATAATAATTATATAATTTCGAAGCCAAAATTGTGGCAGAACAACGTCTGCGGGGTCCACTAGTTTCAAATAAAAGAGTGCAAAATACCTGTCATTAAAACTATAAATACCCGTATCAACTCAAGTGAGTCCTGAACGATCCAAATATCTTATAGTAAAATCTTTGTTTCGTAAGTTAATCATTCAAATCAATTCATCTCAAACGCTGAACTTAAACTAAAATCATTCAAGTCATCGACCATCAGTCAGCCCAAGGTATCATCAAGTCTATAAAAAGTAAATTCAGGGCGCTCTTCAATTAAGAAATATATAATAAAACATTTAATTTGCCAGGAATTCGCCATGTATTTTCTTTAGCCAGGTAAAATACATTGCATTTTTTTGTTAGCTTCTATGATTCGCAACGGTCACGTCAATTAGTGGCAATACAAACGATACAAAAACGTTTCAGGCATTTATTTAATTGTCTTTGAACAATGGTGTACTATTGATTTATTGACAGTTAATGCAATTTGACGGAGGGGTTATTATAACTATCGTCTCTATATCTAGTAGGTAATTTTAAAAAAAATTTACATATGCACTTAAATTAGAATATCGTCGTTACGCCTGCCAAATTCCATATGTGCATTTTTGTATAGTTTTGGGAAACAACGAAAAACGTATTATTGATTCACATACGGAGTTTTTTTTAACGGTCAAAACACATATGGAATTAGTTAAACTCGTTTCCAGATCGAATATCACAAAAAGGATTTTAATAACACATAGAGAATAAAACGAAGATTATTTTTTGTGCAAAAAAAAATGCACATATGGAATTTGGCGGGCGACGATATTATACTGGTTATAACCAGTAAAACAAAATATATTAAAATCCATTTTGCGGACTAGAAGACATCGATTTTTTATTTCTAGTAAAATAATAAACTAAAAATTCTAAACTCGAAATACCTCTGAACATAAATAGCTCTAACAATTCAAAAACCAACATTCCACATTTAAAATCATACAATTCGATCAAAGAATCCCGCACCATAGGAATAATTGGCACTATGGTACGTCTCTATCTAACGAATTTCTAATTTATTGTCTACGATAAGCACACTAGTGCTGTAAATTGTGCACGCATCTAATCGCGTCGCGCTATCTAGCGGCACCTTTGCGAACTAAGATGCTGAAGCGTGCCGACCGCGGGGGAAATAATTCTGTTTGCGTGTTATCTGTGCTAGTGCGAGGTGCTGATAACGTTTTAATTGTACTTTCTTTGGGTATCTGTGATCTGATCGAACAACGAATGGTATGTTGATATGGCAAATTGGAATGGAACATTCAAAGTCACGCTACATTAACGAATGGTTATGTCATTTACCAGGATCTACGCTCGTTTAACGTTATCCTACCATACCTAAATAATTTATATTATATTCATTGTTTACTATACGTTATATGTTTTCAGTAAATTTGACGCTTAAACAAAACTAACTTCGTACTGGTGCACATAATATTGTCTTTTATTAACGCGAGTATCACACATTGTCATAATATAGAAAATTACAGTAAATATCAACTCCGTAGGAATAGATGGCGTTAATATGTAAAGATTGTAAAACAAAAACTTGTCGATTAAAAAGAGTGGCGGCGAGTTTCTTGCCAGTTCTTCTCGTCCGCTCTACGCCCTTGATTTGTGAACTGGTAGTAAATGTAAAATTAGAAGCATTTAATATTAGTAATATTAGTAATTTAATATGTATTATTTTTTATTGACGTTCATAGATGTACATTGTGTTACCTAAATTAATAGATTATTTTTTATGGCAACTTTGTGACATTTCAAATATAAGACAACTGTCATCTTTCAGTCTCCCGCGACCACGGTTGCTGAAAAGCATCCGAAACGTCGGGATAAATAATTTAAACAATAAATCGCGTTTTAATCCGGTATACAGTATTTTATTTAAAAACTAACTTCACTTCACTATTAAAAATAAGTTAAAATGGATGAGCTCTTAGATGCGTATTTTGAAATTGAAACTTTTGTTCGTACAAATTTAAAAATAAAAGTATTGAGAAGTGTTTAAAAATATGAGCATGTGACATCGGCAAGGAAAGGGTGTCTGATCAATGGGTATCACTTATCGCCATAGATATATGTGTTTATATAGTTGTACCCAAATAAAAACGATACCTATGTATCTCTCCATGTAATTTAGAATTCATTTGAAATTAGATACAACTGATAAATTAATGATACGAATATTCTTTTATGCTAGACCCACACACTATTAACATGGCCCTGGATCATACTAATGGCAGCTCACAAGAAAATCTTAAACTGTTATAAACAAAAAATAATAAAATACTGTATACCGGATTAAAACGCGATTTATTATTTATATTGTTTAAATTATTTATCCCGACGTTTCGGATGCTTTACAGCAACCGTGGTCGCGGGGAATAATAAATCGCGTTTCAATCCGGTATACAGTATTTTATTTAAATGTGTGATACTCGCGTTAATAAACATCATTAAAAAAATACAGTATCATAGTGCAGTTTCGTTATTTTAATATCGATCTTTGTCGGTCAATGCAGAGTCGATAAATTGCCGACCGAATTTACCAAACCTGCTATATATATGCAAATTTTTCCCTTAATTTATTTTCAAACTGAGCGACTGCATTTTAACGAGAGAGAGAAGTCATACATTCACTGTCAATAGCACTTATAAATTTACTTGAAAATATAATAAATTAAGTAAACCTACAATCCTACTAATTTTATAAATGTGAAAGTTTATGAGGATGTATGGATGGATGTTTGTTACTCTTTTATGCAAAAACTACTGAACGGTTTTTGATGAAACTTTACCATATTGTTATAATATAGGCATAATTTATATCGATGAGACATAACCTACACTGACGGTTATGTGTTTCTGCATTTTCGACCAATCAGGTTAATAAGAAGATGATTTAATTTCACAGCATTGTGTGGCAAAATAGCCTCACAGCAGAAACTAACCGTGCTGATTTTCAGTCTTTTATGTTAGTTATGACACGGATTATCAGACGCAACATATAAAACAAACAAATAATTAAAATGTTATTGCATAAACTTACAATATAGGAGAAAACATAATAAGGAAGTCTGATAATATTCCTTTGTTGCACTTACCAATAATAAAAGTAGCTGAAATTGATGGTATAGCATAAAGTAAAGCGCTATTAGCAAGTTGGAGTGTGTGTACAAACTCGCAAGTGTTGGTTACGCTTCGTCGCATATTAATGACTTTGGCAAACAAGTTACAAGCATCGATTATTTGGATAAAGCGGCACCCTGCTTACCGATTCTCGTTGAAATATTACCTGCAATGATAAAAATAAGAGAATTAATGATACGTAATATTTACTTTAAGTTAATTCCCGAGACCTCTAGTGGGGCAAGGGGCAGACAAATTTATGTGTATATTTCTCTGATCAATTTTTTACAGGCCATACTTCTGTGCCCAGTCCCAACGAACCTTTTTTTTTAATTGCTTCCCCAACCATCGAACAGATTTGAGTCTTCGATCAGAATTGAGGAAGGAATTTTGAAAAGCGGGTAATTTAGAGAGGGGTGTTTGAGTTAAAATCCAATAATTTAAACAATATAAATAATAAATCGCGTTTTAATCCGGTGAAAATCCTTTTTTTTTGTTACAAATGGAAAAAATATTATAATATCCAAAAGTGGGGTAAAAAAGGAAATGTCAATTCCTAAATCCCCGCACACAAAGATGCTTAATGTTACTAATACATGTGTACCTACACGTAATCGTTATCTAGTTATAACCGGATAGAACGTAGCACTTGCCAGTACCCAACAATTTGCTTGACACGTAATGATTTCACCGACTTCTGCCCCGATAATAACAATAATCACTAGAGGTACAGTCGCGAGGGAAATTTAGCGAATTTACGTCAAGCATGGCATCAGTGCAGCCGCGGCGTGTTTCATGTCCGTACGAAAAGTAAACGTGATGCTCATCGCGACGTAATTGCCACCACCACGAGTAGTGTGGGGTACTTTTTAGGATTTGATATCGATGTTACCGGAAATATGTATATTCAGTAACAGTTCTCCAATATCGGGTTAGTTTATGACATGTACGAAGCATTAAATACATCTGCTATAGTAATATACAGCAAGGATCTAGGATGCAATTATGTGAAATTTATAAGAGATACGGAGCTAGGTACCTACATATATTTAAAATCGATACCGACTTTACCTGATAGTAGTCGACATATTCTTATTAAATATGATCCCTACGACCCCATAGTATTTGTATAAAATCCTATTACTTGTTTAACAGACTATTAATTCCGACTCTACATTATTCTAGTGGATACTGTTTAAACTGTCTAAAATTTACACTAATTGGTAAAATATTTTTTATCACATTTACAAGAAAATCTAGTAATCAAAAGTTATATTAAAATAGTTAAATAATCTCGGTAATAATAACCTACATCTAAATACATATAATATCCATCGTATCTTCCACCGAAAATAATAACCTAAGTAAATAGAGTCATCAACATTATCGACCTCTTCACATCCCTATTTTATCGATAATTGTGTGCCTACATAATATTCTGTTTCGTTAAGCGCCGCGGGCGCAACTGTAAACCAATTCTCTTTTTTACACAACTGGACTTTCTTTTTGGGCGTCTTCGTGAAAGTATCACCATCGTGAAATTGATTAAAGCTTACCAGTAAATGAGCCTGATTTAGTCTCCATTATTTATAGTATTAACATACAATACTTTGACTGTTTCTATAATTGTCATGAAATATGAGAAACATCTAAAAAGTTTTGCTTTTCTATCCGAAACAAGTAGAAGGGACCAGCCGGCCTAGCATGACAACCGCGACAAAATTTTGTCGACCGTTTTCTCGTGTTTTAATCGATTATGGCTCTATTTCTTTTAAAACTCCACTTTTAATATCAAAAATAGATATATTTGTCGATTGAGATATCTAATAATATTGTCTTTTATTAACGCGAGTATCACACATTTAAATAAAATACTGTATACCGGATTAAAACGCGATTTATTATTTATATTGTTTAAATTATTTATCCCGACGTTTCGGATGCTTTTCAGCAACCGTGGTCGCGGGGAGACAGAATTTAAACAATATAAATAATAAATCGCGTTTTAATCCGGTATACAGTATTTTATTTAAATATTGATATATCTTTTCTATCAAAATTGTCGATATCGAGATATCATCTTAGTTTGTCTTCTCTCGTCCGCGACATATCTCGTGGCGGTCTTGCTAGGCCGGCAGAAGATGGATCGACCAAATCAAAGACGCGTTTAATGGTCCTCTCCATATATACATAAGAAAGGCGGCAGTCTGGAAGGATTGGCAACGGTTCGTCAGGTGTGCCAACACTCCAAACGTGTCTACAACGACCACTATCTCAAGAATGTAGCGACGGAGAAGATTCCAAAATAGTAGTTGCCAAGAGCTAACAGGTAAATAATAATATAGGTATGTTGCCGACCTGTTTCTACAAACCTTCTTTTTATATATTCTTTATATGTATTTTTGTATGACTTTTTGTTTTCATTATTGAGTTGGGATTCGAACTCGTGCCCCATCGGAACGCTGGTCGGTGTGCTACTCAACGCGAAAACATTCGAATCTTTATGATATTAATCGAGAATAAAAAAAAAATTATTACAGCATTACTTGTACTAGAATTACCTAGTACCTTTTCAAAAACATAATACACATACAAAACATAAGTGAATAAAAAAAATTATACATAAGTATTAGTTCACTAAATACTTTAAGAGAGGAAGAAGCCATCACAAGTAACACCTTTGCTCTGTTATTAGTGAAATTATCACCTCGCTCAGATAGATGTGTTTAATGATATTTTTTCTGACGGTACCATACTTCATGCTATATAATAGGGATGTTTGTTTAAAACTATTAAATAGTGTTGTGTGTGCATGGTACAAGCGATAGAGACACATGAGATGTAGATGAAGATTGCATGCTTCGCTATCATTGAATATTGCAAATTCAACAAAAAAATCTAGTTTATTTCATAACTTATAGAGAAAAACTTAAAATGTTTCAGACATTTATTTCTCAAAAATAATACTCAATTACTTGAGAAATAAAGAAAACATTAAATAAAAATATATTATATATAGTATTAATCAGTGGCGGGACCACCATACATTATACTATAATAAATTAACATTTTTTAAGAAATGATGCAATACGATGTCAGGGGACACAGGACTCCATCATGGACACAGCACTGATTTTCAGCATCACATTTTTGCAATTGCTGGAGAAAAAGTACTTGTTACAAAATAAAAATGTATACTTGACTGATATTCACAAAAAGTGATTTACAAAATATTTTCACAACAAAAATATTTTAGCGTAAAACGGCTTCATCAATGCAGGGCAGCACTGCGCTATCTATGAGAAATAAGTCGCTATACTTTCCAACATGGACCGAATCCATAGCAATTTTGATGAATGACAAATAAGAAACCATGATTACAATCCCGACGATCATTAACGCGTAATTGATTTCAACGATCCGACGATTTGTAACGAACGCCCGCTATCGCATCGAATCTGTATCGTTTTATTTTCGTCTCGGTCGAATCGATCGTTTTTTATATCGAGATAAGTATCAATCGACACTTACTTGAGCTATGTTTAATGTATGGAAAGTGAAGAGCTTAATCACTACGTTTTGAGCGACTATTAAATTAAGGTACCATCCTCAATTAAACCTTATTTCAAAATGATTTTTATGAATACTGCTCTCCTTTTTTATCATCCCCACTCCATTCAAAATGTACGCACATTTCAGTTCTACTGTTTCATAATATGTATAGAAGATTTAAATAAAATACTTTATACCTGATAAAGACGCGATTTATTATTTATCCCGAAGTTTTAATCTAGTATTTTATTTAAATGAGTGATACTCGCGTTAATAAATGACAATATTGTATAAAAATGTTTATAAAATTAGTAGTTTTTGCAGTTTTTCTAATTAGATATTCATCTGTATTAGCTGATGTATAAGAATATGCTAAAATTTGTTTGTAAATATTTTATTTCGAACCCCATTTAGCAGCTGAATTATTCAATCCAATCTGTGTTCAATATTCTTTCATTTCTTATACTGAATTTATCTTTAAAGTTCGAAGGAAATCTTTTGCATACAAAACCAGGAAACGAGCAATTATAGAGAGTCATTTGAATAGAAATAGTTACCGTGTGTTAGTAGAGAAGAGTCCGTCAATAGTTCTATCACTAAGAAAATAAATAGGTACCTAAATACAGTGAGAGGTAGGATACAAATAATTGTACAATTAAAAACATCAGATAACTCTGCATTAAGTATCATAGATTCTTATCCTTCCATACGTAAGTAAATAATATTTTAAAATATGTTTTTCCTACGTCACTTTGCAATCAACGGTTGGAAAGAATAGCAGTATTCGGAAACAAATCACCATGATTAGTTGATGTTTTTACATCAACTATGAGCTTAACGCTCGTTTATCGATAACTGATATTTAAAAAAAAAACATAATAGCGATATTAGTTGATTGCAACGATTTATCTTCAGTAGCGGATGTAACAGTAGGCTGATTAAGCTTAAGCCTAAGAAGATTTTACTAACCTTTGGGAACCAATTTTCTTTTTAGATGTCTTATAGAAATCAAAAAGATTTTTGTACAACGATTTTCTGACAGCGTACAAAGAGCAATCTACAAGACGTCTTGCCGATGACATGTCCTCTTTCATTAACCATTCAGCAGAAGCAGTAGTAAAAAGTTATCGGTCTATATATTTTATTTTAGGAACTAACAATTTAACAGCCATGGAAATGTGTGAATGCCACTGTAATTCACGAATATTCGCGGATATTTATTTAAAAGTTGTTCTGAATCGATCTTTCATATAACATGGAACCAAGCGCATATGTTTAGTAATATATCAAAGTCAGTGTTGGACAGTTTTTGCATGGAGAGCGTGATAAATCTAGCTATTTGCACGTCAACGCGAGGCTTTGACGATTTAATGACTGAATATATCAATTCATCTCGGCTTTAATAGAACTTTTCATCGTTATATCGTATATTGATTATTAATAATTCTGTCTCTGGAGTTGGTTAATATCAGGTTGAGAGAAAGCTTCTGTGCAATGTGAATAGATGTAGTTTATATACTTTGCAGATTTAGACCGAAGGTCCCCAAACTTGTATCTCTTTGCCGTTTTCACTTTTAAGAAAACCCCACTGGTAAGTTTATATTAAATTTTAGAGAATTGATCAACATCATTATGTATATAAGACAACTGGTATTAACTATTATGGTATAGTGCTTCAATATAGATACAAGGAAATATTTAAATTTCATACTATAGTGTATCGTTGAAGAGTCCTGGGGGTCGATATGGACCACTTTGGGTTTCATGAGTTTAGACTTTTATGTCAGATATTGACAGACGAGCTGGACTTAGAAGAACGTCAAACAGTGATCATTACCTAAACATTATCCATATACTGAAACCAATACTCGTAATTTGCGCTTCACAACCTTCCATTTTTTTTTCCATGATTTTGATATTCCTCCAAAGTGACCATATTTTGGGAAATATTTTTTTTTACATTTGATCCGATAGAATTCAAACCCACAACCCGCCGGAATGCTGAGCAACCCAAGTGTAAAAATGTTACAATCTCGTGATTTGTTGAAACTTGAGATATTTAACAGTTTTTATCAACAAGATGGTGAGGATATTACAATTCTACGCTGGATTTTGCATATTTTCAGATCGCTAGAATTATAGGCAATTTATCGCTTACGATTGCAAACAATTTCATTACACAAAATTTTCTCCCTCTTAACTAGAACTAGTCGATATATCTATATTATTAATGGCCTTATCGATTGTAAAATATAAACTAATGTGATTACAGGAGCTGCATTACCGATTAATTGGTATCGATTAGCGAAATCTAGAATCAAAGTAACTGGTATTTATGGATAGGTAAGTGGCAACTTACTGAGTAATAAATTGTAGCACTTTCTAAGTGTAGCTAATATTATAAGCATGAATATTGGATAAGTAAAATTGTTTATTATAGCGACTTGAGAGTTGAGGCAAGTGAGACAACCTCGCAAGGTACAACTGATAGTAACATGCGAAATCTGAGCCATAGAAGATTCGTATATATTGCAGTTCAAAATATATTATCTCTATATTTAAAACAAAGTTGTGTAAGTTACACCATTTATAACTGTTACCGTTGCGCCGATTTGAATGATCTCTTATCTGTTGGATTTGTCTATGCCCCGAATAACAAAATAACTATTAATATATTGGAAACATCCTTGAAAAAAATTAAAATGAAAATTAATTTCAAAATAAATTAGGTTTCGGAACTCTGCCATCTTCCACAATTATTGATAGCTCGCGACATGCACGCTTATAGTTTTTTTATACATATAATAATTAATGTACACTACAAATCAGTGACATTATAGAATAGAAGTGGGGAAATAGTTTATTATTTAATATTATTTCATATTAGATATCGACAGACGATCATGAGGTTCATGATGCGCTGTCAACCAACATTTTAGATTGAGCACTCGGAAATCCATAGATATAATGTTCCTATAAAGTCGTACTAAGACTGGTAAGAAAACTTATATTACTACAATTGAATCTTCGCAACCATTGTGAAGTGTATAAGTTACTGCTAACATTTAATTAAATGTTATTGGAAGACATATTATTTCATACATAAAGAGGCGTTATTTTTATAACGGTAAAAGGTTATTAATTTATATTCTATTTTAATGGATTTTATGGTTTAGTTAGGACACGATTTCGTATGCATTGAATATGAAATCGAATTGCAATTAGGGATAATAAAATGTGTAGAATGAGGTATAGATAATAAAGGAAGCACAGTGTATGAATTTCACATGAAATTGCAGGTTTCTAGAGAAAAAGTCGCATCTATTGAACGTCGGACACACGCTGCGCACTACGTGTCATCGAGGTACTTATTCTGGGAAACGAGAATCACATCGAGATATGAAACTCTATACTTAGTTAACAACATATCAAAGATATTAATGTTATACTTAACGGAGTTACGATATTTTTAAATTTAGAATAATTACCGTTATTTTTCATCAAATCAATACTGTGAAGGAAACGTAGTACATATTATAAACTCCTTTGTAAAAAAAACGGGCACTCAAAACTGTTCTGTACAACTATGAAAATCTTTAATAAAAGAGGTTTTATATGAATTCAATTAATGAGGAACAATGTCTATGCATTAAAATAATTGGCAAGTAAAAAAATATATTCCAAATTTGATAATTTCAAAGTTATTTAATAATAAGTATTCTTTTCTATCAATATTGTTGATCGAAGTTTTCGATTCGAACATTTTCTCGCAGTTTGTGTTTAGATATTGTGCTTTAAATAAATAAAAAAGGTTTTCTGTAATTTTAATGAATTGATGTTGATGTAAAATTGTTCATATTGTTTTTTTTAGTGAAAAACTTTATACCGTAATATGGCAGACGAGACAATTATCGCTGTTAACATAGTGACTCTTTTTCAAGAGTCGGAACGGTTTGGTGTCAGTCGTTCGACTGTTCAGAGGACCTAGCTTAGGTTTCAAGAAACCGGTTCTTTGAAATGAAGACCGGGATCAGGAAGAAAACGATGAACTGAGCCCAGGGACGTTGTCATGTACGCTACAACTTTAGTCTGGAGCAACATATGTATACCTAATCTTTGTTTTGACGGTGTCGGAAAGAAAATTCATAGTTATTTAAAGATAATTGCGAAAGAGTGCGAACGTGGGCACTTCCGTCTATACTAATCTTAATATATTATATAAAATGCAAATGTTCGTACGTGTGTCCACGGTTTTTTCTATCATACGCTACTTTGATCAACTTCCCCTTGGGATGGCAAATACCCCTTGGTCTCTAGGTGTGCATAAGGGAGTTTGGTCGGGGTGGGTGGAAGTGGGTGGTTGTGGGTGGCAAAAATGTGGAATAATATATATCTGTCCTTTTCTAACTAATGTAATCTTCCGTAAAATTCTGAAAATCTTGGAAATGATCTAACAACTTCCAAAATGTATGCAACTGATAAAATCAATCTAGAAAGTTCTAAAACTTTCTGGAATGATCTAGAAAGCTCCAACAAGCAGTGCAATTATTGTAATCGATCTAGAATATTTCAGAAAGTTTCTGGAAAGATCTATAAAGTTCCAAAATGTGTGCAATCGATGAAATTGATCCGAAATAATCTAGAAAATTCTAAACATTTCTAAAATGGTCTAGAAACTTCCAAGACGCCTACAACTTGAAGAAACTTTACACCGTATGTTAAATGGTCGAATAAGTGTCTTATTATTTAAGATAGAAATCTAAAACATTTATCTACCTTAGAAAATGGATCCTTAAATATTTCTTATACCATTAAACGTTCGATGTATTTTAACCCGAGCAACGCCGGGTTTCGCTGCTAGTATTATTATATAAAGAGGAAAAAAATTTTAGTTACGAGTTAACTCAAAAACTACTCCATGGATTTTAAAAATTCTTTCACCAATAGAGAGCTACATTATCAGCGAGTAACATAGTTTTTTGTGTATAGTACATCTACATTGCACCCGTGCGAAGCCGGGGCGGATCGCTAGTAATGACATAAACAACAAAGAAATATAAACCTAATAAACAAACGTTACTTCAGAATAAGCACTAAAGCCAGGTGGTCCAATAAGCTGGAACGTGTTTGCGCTTGAATTTCGACGTCGTTATCGGGAATAATTTTACACAGCGTGTGCTTAGACTGGTACTGTAGCACATGTCAACCGTTTCTAGTCAACATTTCAAACTTACGTAAGATATTCGTTACTTCTATCGACACCTGCTGCTTCTGTAGGTATCCTATTCATTTTAAATACGTGTTTTTTTAGTAGTATTAGTGAGTACGCTATTTCTATTATAACTGAGTATTCGTCGTTGTGCTCGTCCGCGATTGATTAGACTTTGAAGACGAGACCTCATTGGTTTCAAAAAACGAGCTTATACATTTTTAAAAGGCTGACAACGCATCTAAGACTTCTAAATCACGGATGTCTATGGTTCTCTGCTCTGTGATAAAAAAAAATAGGCGAGGCGATAGGCGAGGGTTGATATTGCTTATAATTGTGGGATATCCACTAAGCAATATCAACCCTCAGTCAACAAATCAATAGACGATCAACCTCGAATCACCTCGCGACAAAACTCCAAGTTCCACCCGTACCATCTTGACGCTTGGAAGTCAGCACTGTGCGCTTTATGCGCAATTTTCTTCCACGCACTACGCTTTTGTGGTATGAGTTGTCGCCAGCGATTTTTCCGAACTGGTACGACTTGGGGACCTTCAAGAAGAGAGCCTATTCCTACCTTAAAGGCCGGCAACGCAACTGCAAGTCCTCTGGTGTTGCAGATGTTCATGGGCGGCGGTGTTCACTTTCCATCAGGTGAGCCGCAGGCTCGTTTGCCCCCTATATTATTAAAAAAAAAAAAAAAAAAAAAAGATGATAGACACTAAGAATCAATATTCCTAGAGAATAAACATAAAATCCTTTTTATACCATTCAAAATAGTACCTTTTGACGTGCTCGTTAGCGCGTTCGGTAGAACACCTGCCGTGCGCATGGATATAATTTTCTGTAAGCATATCTTCCCTACGTCTGGTAACTTCGGGTATTGAACAGATGGGAGGAATATCGAAATTCCGACCGGGTAACGAACCACCGTTCATAGATAGAAAAGCCGTGAAGTGCATAATATTGCGCGTTTCAGTCTATATATTTACGAATGCTCGTAGTAAAAAGAAGTTCGACAGCGCATCATTGACTGATGTTCTGTGGCTGAGATACCTACCATCAACTGAACCTCATGCTCGTCTATCGTATATTACCAAACCGCTCTAGCCTTAGACTCCAGCAGTAATTGTTCCGAACCATAGTACCTAATTGTTTTAATTATAAAATTTATCAAAACCTAAGTAAGGAATGCTGAGTCAATATATAAAGTAAGTATCTTAGACATTCACAATAAATGTACCGCCAGGGGGCGCACGTGGACCACACGGTTGAACCTTACCGATATCACTTAATAAAATAGATCGATTTATTATATAATGGAGTTGTATCATTTATTATGTAGTGAGAATACTATACTACCTCTGTGGTTGTAGCATGCGCGTTACGTTAAGCACTGGCGGTACTGGGTTCAATTCCCGGGGAAATACACAGCCATCAATCAATGATACGCTATCGACATATTATTGTTTACTTCAAGCATTCGAATATCCATAGACACGCAAAATGCAGAAAAAATCTTATTACCTCACAATTAAAATTGTGATTATTAATTTTTAGTTACCTATACTCGTAATACAATAAGACATGTTCTATGGAAGAGCGGAACATCCTGGCACATGTATAAATTTACTTAAAAGGATTTCCCAACAACGGTAACATTAACATTTAATGCTCAAAGCAACAGAAGTAGGAAAAACGTATTTACAGAAAATTATAAGTACCTATGTATTCCCGTGGTATTCGAACCAGCGACCCATCGGTACGCAAGATAGTTGGAGCACACAACAATACAAAAACCCTATTGAAACTGTTAAAGGCAGACGTAATACATAAGTCAAAGGATTTATTTTCCTCAATGAATATTTGTATTAATTATCTGAATTCGTCTTACGCTTTATTTGTTACTTACTTTCCAGTTTGTATAACTGTCTGATACAGAAAAGCGGCATTGCAACTGCAACAACAGCTCCTGTCACCAAAATGTCCCGAGTCTTATCTGACGCGATCGAATTACGTAAATTTGTCCGTTAATTACGATAACTTGCGCAAACGCAGCACGGCTACTGTATTAATTGAACTTTTTAAAATATTTAATTGAGCCCTATATAATTTTCTGTGAACAAGTAAATCAGCCGATAGTCGAACCAATGTTATCTTAATTTTGTTTTTAAATAAGTATTAAGTAATCGCATATCTCGCATACCTTCGAAGATAAAAGCCATTTTGTCAAGTAACTAATATACTTATCAACATACTTAAAAAAACAATTGAATTAATTGAAATTCCAGCTTATAAAATTATATGTACATTAAGCTTATTTAAATATTGTTCACTAGCAACGCCCCCGGCTTCACACGGGTGCAATGTAGATGTACTATGCACAAAATATGCTATGTTACTCACTGATAATGTAGCTGTCTGTTGGTGAAAGAATTTTTAAAATCGGACCAGTAGTTTTTGAGTTGATTCACAACATACAAAAATTCAAAACGCCATAAATACAAATCTTTCCTCTTTATAATATTATTATAGTAATAGTAATATATACTGTATAGTATAGAAGTATAGATATAGATTACCCTCTAAATAAATTAATATAATATATCATTTCTTCACTGATACTTTAAGCAAGGAGCTTTATGAAAATATATTTGAAATACGCACCATTTCCAAAGACAGATATATTTTGTCTATTATCTCCATGTGCAGTGTGTATTACATCACAAATTTGAATATAATAATTTCCATCAAAAACAATCAAACAGACCGCTCTCCAGATCCGAGCAGATAATTTGCTTACAATATAATCGGTCAGCTATTGCGGACTTCAACTGAAGGGGCTAAAAAGCGAAACATAGGAGCCACGCTATTATATTCAAATTCAGCTTGGTTAAGGCAATTTATATGGAGTTTATTGACAAGACCAAGGGTAGCCGCGCGAAATTCTTAAAGAAAATATCTCCGCGTTCGTTCCTTCTTAATTGAACGGGACAATATCGTTAAAAGATTTTTACGCGCCTTAAAACGTGATCCATTGTTCTTGGACAATTATAGAAAATCTAAGTGCATATAAACACCGATATTATTTTTGGTCTCCATCCTAAACTATTTCGGCATGAACAAACCGGTTAGAGTGTTATTTTTTACTGATCATATAGAATAATATAGCTCTATTAATTAAAATTAAAATAAAAACAAAAGTCAGGCAGTCAGTCATTTCGAATGTTAGGTTCATTTCTTCTTTAGTAGATGATTTTTAATCTCCAGTCAATTACTACAGCCTTACATTATTGTCGACGTATTTAGACATTATTATTAGACTGGCGCAGAAGGGCGCATATTGCAAGTCATGGTGTATTATTCCTACAAAACATATATCCCGACCTAATATATTATAGAAATATGTAAACATATCAGAATCCAGCGTTAATTGGTTTGGAAGTCGACTTTTTTTTAAATAATTATTTTCAATATAAAGTAAGAGGTTTTTCATTGTTTACTTTGAAATACAAACGCTGCTAAATTTTGTTAGCCTCACAAAGTGGACACAATATGGGATTTTTCAAGGCAGATTACAAAGACAAGCATTATTTCGGTGACAGTTACAATATGCGATTTCAGCGAAATCGATTTTCGAATCGGTCACTATTCGCTATTCTTTCAAATTCAAATTCGAAATTCAAAATTATTTATTTGTTAGGTTGTTGTTATTATAATATATTAAATGCTTAACTGTCCGTAGATCAGGCGTGCAAAATTATTTTTTCAATTACATTAATCAAAATTAACAAAAAAATATCAATTCAATAATCAACAACACAATGGTCAATTTTATATTTATTATATTTGTCCTATACACACACAAAGTTATATCTCTCATTTCTTATTTTCACAATCTGTTTTAGACTGAGAGAAAGCATATTGTATTCATCGTATTCGTGATATACGATATATGGAACATTTAAACAGATTGTAATCTGTTGTATATAATAAAAATAATAATCACTACATATTGTAAAACAAAGACCTCCGCCGCGTCTGTCTATCTGTTCGCGATAAACTCAAAAACTACTGAACGGAATTTCCAGTGGCCAATAGATACTAGATAGAGTGACTCATGAGGAAGATTTATGTATATATTTTGGTAATAGTTTGTGTAAATGGTTGGAATATAACGATAATTATTGGAAGTGTCGGAAAACAGTCAAGCCGACTGGGAGCTTTCATCGACAACGCTGCCTAATTCCTTTGAGATATAATATTACCAGGGTGAATCAAAAAGTTCTTAGAAGTGCATATATATGAAACCTTTTTGGATCAAGTTCGATATTCAAATTAAAGAGTGTCTATCACACTATATTTATGCAGACTATCACTTGTTTTTGTCAGTTCGTTCGCATGTAATAATTTTTTTTGTGCAACGAGTTGCTAAAAAGTCAAAATTATGGATAAAAGTGAGTTACGTGCGGTGATAAAATATCTCAGTTTGAAAAAAATGTCTACGAAGGAAATTTTTTTGGACATTCAGCAGACATTAGGGGGTGATGCTGTACCCTATTCTACGGTTGCGTACTGGGTGGCTGAATTTAAAAGAGGTAGATCAAGCTGTAAAGATGACCCGCGTTCTGGGCGGCCTTCAACCTCCGTTACAGAAGAAAATGTCAAAAAGGTTGAGAATCTGGTTTTGGAAGACAGAAGAATGACTATAAAACATATAGCTGAGATCCTAAAGATATCTTTTGGTAGCGTTCAATCCATTTTAATTGATTCACTGGGGTTCAAAAAAGTGTCTGCAAGATGGGTGCCACGAATGTTAACCGACGAAAACAAAAAGCGACGTTTGGAAATTTCCAAGCGTAATCTCGAAATGTTCCAGCGTGATTCGGATAATTTTTGCCGTCGTCTTGTCACCATGGATGAAACGTGGGTCCACCATTTTGATCCTGAAACTAAAAGACAAAGCATGTCTTGGAAACGACCATCCTCTCCATCCATCAAGAAATTTCGAGTTGCTCCTACCGCTGGCAAAGTTATGGCCTCTGTGTTCTGGGATAGTGAAGGAATCCTTTTTATTGATTACATGCCAAAAGGCCAGACGATTACTGGACCCTATTATGCAAATTTAATCCCGAAAGTGCGTGAAGCGATTAAAGAAAAACGTCGTGGAAAACTGTCGTTGGGCGTGTTGTTCCTTCAAGATAACGCTCCTGCTCATCGATCGGAAGTTGCGCTCAACGCAATCCGCTGTGCTGGCTTCAATCTCCTTGACCACCCACCATATTCTCCGGACTTAGCCCCAAGTGATTTTCATTTATTTCCAAAATTAAAAGAGGAAATTCGTGGAACAAAATTTCACGATAATGACGCGGTTATAGCTGCCGTAGAGGACTTTTCGAGAGTCAAGAAAATAATTTTTTTTCACAAGGAATAAGGAAGTTAGAAACGCGTTATTCTAAATGCATTGCATTGGAGGGAGATTATGTAGAAAAATAAAATATTATTATTTAAATCTTTGCATTTTTTAATATTGATTCCAAGAATTTTTTGATTCACCCTCGTACAATGCATGATGAGATATTCCTCTTTTATAGATCGACAAAAAAGTCCACTTTAAGGATAGCTTACTATACCCATTCTATCTTCTAAAAAAAGGCCACGTACATTGCGATAATTGGAAACCTATTTAGACGGATACAATATTAATCTTTATAAACATAAATACTTTAGTTACCTTAAGCATTTCATGCACATTATTATAATCCTTTACATTATATAATTTTAATGAAAATCTTAGGAGTTATCGCAAAAACTAACACGAACATGAATACGACAGACAAAACATCATGTAGGCATATGTTAATAATATGCAAAATTACACGTGCGAAGCCGGGGCGGGTCGCTAGTTTTTATTAAAAAGTAAACTATAAACAAATATGTTTATCGAAATGTTCGATCGATTTCTGAAGTCCATAATGTCATGTATTATTATGTCTGAAATTAGGATAAATACGATTCTCAATCGAATCATTTTAGCGGTAATAAACTACCAAATCGTACGATAAAATTCATCGTTAGCTATAAACAGGCTTCGATGAGTTCATGTCCGATGGCGAGATAAGATGGTAATCTTTTCGGATATTGCTCGCTATAATCATATGCAGAGTTTATTTTTTCTATAGGGCGTTACAAAGGCGTGCCTGACAGAGCACTGAGCTTAAAAATAAGCCATTGTAGTTTGCGAGGTAGTAATAAAATTTGCTTAGCTTAAAAAGAAATATTTATTGTTTGCAGAGTCCTTGGACTTGGCTGCGTTATGATGATTCGATATTGGTCTGGTTTTACTGTACACAGATTTTGTATATACACCTAACATTTTGTTGAATGGAAAGCTCAAATAGCAAGCTTATACCGAACGACCAATACGAATCGTTCTTAATAAACTACCCGCATTCGGGTTCGTTAGCGTACATCTCGGAACCTTCACAATTAGTGAACTTGCATGCAATCTGACATTGCGATGGCCCCGAGGAAAAAAGCGATATCAATCTACCATTCTATTTTTTTTCAGTTTTTTTTATAAAATTTTACTTAAAAAAATAGGTGGACAGCTTTATTCCACGGATATTTTTACATAACTAAAATACGTACTAATTCATTACACAAAAACAAGAAAAATTGCAAAGTGGTTTGCGATACTTATTGTTCAGGCTTGTGTAAATAGTTTCCCTGAAAAAGGTATTATTAGCATATAACGCTGCGATACAAACACGTAAATATTTCATTATTTACTAATAGTCGGAGTACATAGAAATTGGTTTACGATATTAACGAATAACGTGAAATCAACTTGATTTTGTAATATACAAGTTGTCTTTTTAAGAATAATGTATAAAAGGATAATATTTACCAATTTTTATATTTATATAGAATTTTCAATTTTCAATTTTGGACGAGAATTATCTTCATAATAAGACTTTTTTTTTATTTCTCCTGAACACTTAGATATTCTATGATACCGCCTTTTCCCTCGGGGCCATCGATTGTCACGCACCTCCTCTAACTAAGGAATAGAAAAGGGACTTAATATCAAATTTTCGTGATAACCCAGAAGTAGTAGTTTCCTCTTATTTAAATACATCTAAATTATAGGCATACATAATCGAATTATTTGTTGCACTTTATTGAACTATTTACGTAATATTCTTGAACAAATAATAAAACAAAGGTGTAAATTACTTAGTATGTCTACTTATTACACTATTAAGGGGTGTAGTCGATAAGTATAAGACAAGGTCTAAATAGTGAGGGGCGTACGACGCGAATTATGAGTACGCCTCACCCCGAAGCGTCACGCGCACCGATTTACGCGCTTCACTACTAACAGAATAGTGACGTGAAAATTATCTGAAAACTTGATAAGTGGTAAACCTTTTGTATTCAGTACAATAAAGATATTAATAACAATGAAATATATGTTTTTAAGTATTAGTAATAAAAAAATTAAAGCATTGCGCAGCTTATTTATATACTATTTTTAACAA
This sequence comes from Anthocharis cardamines, assembly GCA_905404175.1. Lineage (NCBI taxonomy): Eukaryota > Metazoa > Arthropoda > Insecta > Lepidoptera > Pieridae > Anthocharis > Anthocharis cardamines. Next base: position 6,623,633 of record FR989961.1, read on the forward strand.
GTTTAGTAAAAAAATAATGAATTTATTATTACTAAAAGGTACTTTTTCTATGTTAATAATACAAATTTTTACACATTTGGATGACAAAAATCTAATACAGCTATAAATAAAGTAGAAAATTTACTTAAAATCTTAAGCCAGACTATTTTAAATTCTCATGGTGGTACATCACTAGCATGCCGTTGGCGAGCACGCGCTAAATCGATCTACTAAAAATGCACGACCCCGACACTAACCGAATTATTCTCGGTTCTAACAGATCGAGGCTTCGATTCCCGGGTCAATCTAGCAAGATGACAGCCCGATATCAAGTTAACTAACAGCCTATTAATATTACACTGGAAGGCGATTTGAATCAAATACAATTTATGTATTTAGTGATTTCCTAACTAAAAACTCTTTGGGCATTTAAACTCTACTTTTACTGCCGATTTACGCGAACCCTGAATTACGCGATTTTCAAATCTCGTAGAATCGTCTTTTGTTTGAGTGTCAACTCTTGATTATCAATTATACACTTACTGCCCCCACACTATTATTCAACTAATGTACATAATATACTTATCGCGCAGAATCAACGCATAGCCACAATTTATTTTTTGTTATGTATTTATTTCTTAAATACGGAGTGTACACATTGTTACATTTTTATAGCAAGTATTTTTTATTTTATACATAGACGAAGACTTAAAATAATCAAAATTTTAATCAGTTAACGTTATTTATTTAAATGTGATACTCGCGTTAATAAAAGACAATATTAGCAGACCTATTCACCCTGAACATAAGGAGACCCAAAATATAATGGTACTGAGAAAAAGAAGCCGCCAGGAAATTCTATTCCTTCGCAGTTTGAATAAGAATGTATTGATTAAATATTTTCCCGGCTGGACCAATTTTAATGAAATTTAGAGATCAACGTCGTATGCTGTTGCTGTTTATACTTATCAGCTAAGTTATGGAAGCCAATAACAACGGAAATGCATTTAATTAAAACATTCGAAAGAAATCCACTCCTAACGATTACAATCAAATCCAGTTAAGAATTTCTTCATGTAGATAGTTATGTTCAGGCGGACCGAAATAATATTAAAAAAAAAGAATTAATTTATTTAATATCTTACTACAAGACTAATTATAATTCTAAATAATACTAATATAATTAAATGCAAAATAAGCTATAGTCGGCGAAACAATGAGCAGAGCGTCAGCGTTTACCAAGGGTTATGCCTTGGTAACTAGATTCCAACACATTATTATCTCTGTATACATTTATCATTTTAAAATTTAAATGCTACAATACAGTAAAAAAATCACAGAAAATACCATGTCAAATTACCTAATTACAAATGTCAAATATTTACTAAAATACAATTAAATTTCTGATACAATACAGTACAATCATCATCATCCCTATATTTGGTCAAAAAAGATTATGTCACCCAAAATTAAACAAATAATGCGATAAATTTCAAAGTTATATCAACTAAAGAACTCATGTCGACTATCTTTATATCAGTAAATTATAATCACATATTAAATGTAATGAAATCGCTTCTACCAAACAAGCAACCACAAAATGCCACTCCCGCAATGTTCATTAGCCGCGATTTTGCTACAGTTTAAATTTCATTTTTGTTAATTAAAATCGTTAATTGTAACAAAATTGTGCTTTCAAGGAATCGTTGCGACTTTGAATTGATTAAGTGATAAGCTAAAGCGAGCCAAAGTTATATCGAGGATCTGTATCGTAACTGTTTACGGCGATATTCTTTGTATATCTTTAGTAATTCTGTCCCTAACAACTTTTAATTTCACAATTAATTTAATATCCTCGATATTCTGTGGATATAATTATTACAATTGTGTAAATTTTAAATTAGCACTGAGTTTTCAAACTGATATCTTATAAGCAGCGAAGAGTTTTTCGCAGTTTTTTTTCAATAAAAGAAAATAATAACAAATAATGGAGTAATACTTCAGTTAAAATATATACTTGAACTTTGACAAAATATGTCGATTTTTTTAAATATCTATATAATATAGCCTATTTAAAAGCTGTATTAATAATAATCATTAATCCGATTTCAATATATTTTTTTCAAAGGAAGTTGCCTATATTGATATTATATTTTTTTACTTCCTTTATTAATTACGAATACTGCTAATTTACTAATGTCCTACGTGTTACGAATAATATTTAAGGCAGGAAAAGCTTTCCTACATTGCATTGCAAGTGTAGTGGCATAATAGCACACCTATAAAATAGCGCTAGTTATTTAATATTAAAAAATACCCGCTTTCTTTTGTAACATAGTCCAAACACATTTGCCCTGAACCGACACAGAATTAAGCTCTGTAATTGATATTTATACGTGGCGCTCTGCGACATGCAATGGATAACAAAGATAACAAACTTTGTCACAAACAAGTACACACTTTCACTTTTAAAAAAAAATAAGTTATCGACAGACGAGCGGGCTTCACGATACCTCAGCCACTATATTATCTAAGAATCTTTCGGTTGTTGATTCCCTAACTGAAACCACGTGGACATCTATAATATCTTAGCGAATGTGTGTTAAAATGTTTGCGAAAGAAAGTGTAAAACCCTATTTGTACTACACTACACGTTGTAGAAGTAAAAGGGCGAAATATTTATACGCTGAAGCTGGTAAGTATGTAAGGATTCGATAGGCGTTGCGTTTCCTATTCATCGAAGACATATATTATTGATGTTGTGGAGATACCTACATCAAGTGAGTCCTTAGAGCCTCTAGTTCGTTTGACAGTAACTTGATCCAAACCTAAAACATTTTCATGTATAGTAACGCCAAGATGAGTAGGTACATATTGCTTGCACTGTAAGTTATCAGATCTTATGGAGAGCCGAGCTTCTCTACACTCCCCAACCGACTCTCTTTCATCATAGCGTATAGTGTTCTGCGTGAATTCTTGTCTTAAATTCTCTGCAAATCCTACATCTTAATGCTCGAAGTAAAAATTAGGTCGACAGCGCATCATTGACTGATGTTCTGTGGCTGAGGTATCACCTACCATCAAGTGAACCTCATGCTCGTCTGTCGATATCTGATATATAAAAAAAAATAAAAAAATCATAGCCAAATTGTGTCTTGGCAATTTCGTTACTTGGCACAAAATTAACGCCTAAATCTTTAAAACGCTCTCCTAGCCGTTTTGCAGATCCGCCGTGACTACGATGATAGGATTTAAAAATACTAATAACAAACTCATACAACGTGATAGGTACATAATTTTAGGGAGGAACAATGAAGCGAAACATTCAGAATTATTTTTGTCTGAATTAATATCGAGTTGGTTTACTTTTTAAGGCATTCATAACGGTTAATAAAGTTTTAATAGTCATGTTTTTTCGACATTCCAAAATAAACTACAGCAATTAATGTTACTTTTATTAAATAAGATGATAAATTAAAAAAATATATTTATTTAATTCGATTTTTTATTTATATTAAATGGGACCTTAGTGGAATTCTCTGAGCGTATAGGATTTCTTTCAATGTTATATAACATATTCAAACTTTATACATTTTTTTTAATGGAATAGGGGGCAAACGGGCAGTCGGTTCACCTGATGGTAAGTGATTACCGGCGCCCATGGACATCTGCAACACCAGAGGATACATTTTACTGTTTTAATTATTATTAGTTAATAATTGAGGTCACCTAAACTGCTTAAATGTTTCGTAAAATTTATGTTTAGATATTAGACTTACGTTAGAATCTATTTGTCCCTTCTCTCTCATTGTACTCAACTCCAATACTTATTGGTATAATTAAATAAATAGAATGAGTAATGGTAAGGATAAATAATGGTTATGCACCATGCAGTACATTTCTTTATCAATAAGTAATAATTATGTTATTTAAAGTAAGTACGATTAGCCTTAAGCAAGGGGAGGACGGAGCACGACGGAGTTACCTCACCTTAATACCTACTGTATCAATTAATTTGTACCGACAGCATGGTACGATAATATTACGATACGAATTAAAAAGGAATCCGAGCAGAGAATACCGATGCTATGTTGGTGTTATAAATTACAATATAACAGCCATAATTTAAAAATGGAACTACATAATAGAAATATAAATGATAGCATACAATGAACATAATATGAAGCAACAAATTGTCGACTTTTCGATCATTAGTAATAACTAATGATCTTTAAAATATTAAACTCCCTTATAAAAAGGGGTATTATAAGTTTAAAAAATGTGTATTTGTCTGTGACATCTCAAATCCATAACGAATGAATCGATTTTAAAGCGGTATTTATAGATCTATTTAATATTTTGAAATGTTCTGCTCTTCCGTTTAAAATTAATCAAGCATCAAAGTATTACTTGCTTAAAATATGTCTAAGAATTAAACAACAAGACAAAACGCAGATGATTTAAATATACTAAGTTGATTAATTTGCCGACCGTACATTATCTTCGCACAGTGGGTTCATCGGGAGATAGCAAAGGGATCTCGTATCTCGTAAAAAAGCGATCATAACAAACGCAAAGCACGACTGTGGTCTGATTATTTTATTGTGTACATTGTATATTCGACTTTACCATTGTTCGGCGCTGTTTCCGCTACTCTTTATAGGGCCTATTTTTCATGTAAATTTACATGATACGTTGTAATTTTCCTTAACGTTAGGGTTCCTTCCGTCCAGGATATTTTTTTGCTGTTCACAGAAATATTTCTGCCCCATGGCCCAATTAATCTAACGGAGATACACACTGCGTGATAAAGTTCAATATCAACATTGTAAAAATCTATTTTTGCCACGATTGTACTTCATTATCCTTTCTGGCACTGAATCGTCTTTTTGGTTTCATCGAATAACATTGGTATTGAAAAATTACTTACATAACATGTACAGGCTACGGTTATAAAGACGATATCGTCAAAAGTTACAACCTTGTTTTTGTACTATGAAATGTCTGCTTTTATAATTGACCGATAACCATAGTCTGTATGTTATAAAAAAATAAGTGATGTATTATCCTTCGGTTGAGGCGTTACAATAAAAGCCTGTTTTTATAATATTTGTTCGACGTTACATTGTTGCGTGTTGTATCTTCTGATCGCTCGACGTGCATACAATATATGAAAATTACTATATTATTTATACGGATTAGGTATTTAGCATACCGAAGACGACACCTTTAAACGTAATTTAAAGATTTAAATTGTAGAAACAATAGAAATTGTTTTACTTGACTTTTATCGAATTTAAAATAATTTTCTTAATTTATTTTAAAATAAATTAATGGCAACTTCCATCAAAGACGGATTCTGCCAATGTCGAGTATTTTTGGGAGAGTCAATAGGTAATTTTGGGAGAGTCGTACTCTTCGTGTTCGATCGCCATCTTCCTCATTTTTCTTTATTTTTTCTTTTTTAGACAAATTGACAGTATCCCAAGCTGAGAATTACAAATAAACCTAGTTTTAACTGTCAAAGGACTATTTTCCCGCCAAACCGAAGTTCCATAGATAAGGACTGGCATAGAGTGCCTTGCGGTGATTTTGAGACAGATAATAAATAAACGTAAATATTTGAGTCATCGCTGCGGCTATGTCGCAAAAACGTGCACGCGCGGGAATTTCTGATAGGAACGAGCAATGGCAAAGAATATCAGGGAAGGAGATGCGTCTTTTGAGTTAATTAGAAAGTGCACGATTTCAATTAAATAATTAAACTCCTTCTCAATGATAAGGATTTTTAAAAGCTCGTAATTCAAAGTACTCTTCATGTTTTTACGTCGTTAATATACTCAGAATGCAAATCTCTATAGGTGTAGATCTAAGAATAAAAAATAGATTAATAATTTTCTGTATAAAACGATTATTCGATGCCAAAATTATGAACTAAATCATCAAGGATTCGTTATATTTATTTAATGGCGAAAACATAGTTTTGTTAATCCATTAAATTAAAAAGTTATAACATACAAATAATTCCACTGATAAAGACTATGTAAAATTATAGAATGACGTGACAAATGCCCAGTTTCTCTCAACCTACTGATTTTTTTGATGACTTTAACATAAATTGTACCTTTTTTCGTAGGGAAATCATCATGAATTATGATGGACTCCCGCGATCGGACTCCAAAGAGTCACGAGCCTACCGACTAACACCGGTGACCGTCTTCGGCGCAAAAAATCGGAGAACCCCGGGACTTTCAAAGAGGAACTCTCACGATGTCCCCACACGCGCTCAACCGCTCCCTGCCAACTGGCAATTGGTAGGTCTCTTTAATACTCTGTGTCAGTACGTGGAAGTGTCATCAGTTGACCAGAGCTCAGTTTTCTCACATTAAAAACAGGCATGTCAGATTGTTGACGTTCAGCTTTGCTAATTAAATCTTAGTGCCTGTGGAGTAAAATACCAAACGACTTCCCGGTAAAAATTCCCTATTGCGATACTGTATGACGATGCAATTTAAGACTTAATAATTAAAAACAAATTGTTATATGTAAAGGGTATCTTTATGCTTCAATCTTGTATTAGGATTATAAGGAGTTTAAAATTCTTTTCAGAACAATAAATGCTATATTTTCTGTCGTTCAATTAGTCAACGTTTAAATAAATAAGTATTATTAGATTATTCGATATAATTTCCGTATTTTCTATTTGCTATATAACCTCTCGTCAAATCTTGCAAAAAATTGGTAACACCAGGAAATATGAAACACACTCTCACCGGAACGCATTATTGCGCTAGTTACACACAGTTAACGTATAAACTATAAACTGATTCCCAAGGCAGTGTGCCGTTTGATTCCGCGAACGGTGGCGCCCTCTGGTCTCCGGTGACTACCGGACGTGGACTACTGACCGCATGCTGTGATATTCCCTCACATTACTATTTATTTAATTGCTGCATCCGTTCCTAACTTTGTAATATGATCACTAAGACGATGCCAAGATATTTCTAAGGTATTATGATCTTTTAGATTGGCTTGTATTGATTTTACACTGAGAAACATCTGAAATGTTTTCTTGAAACGCTAATGTTAATCTGTACGGGATAATAATAAGAATATAAAAATGTTTTGGTAATCAGAATAATAGAGCTTGAGAATAAAATTAAACATTTTTCCTATAATATTAAGCCTCGCTTACAGAATTTTATTAACATCATACATCTAATATTTTATCATTATACTGTAAAAAATACACAATTTATAATACAACGAACAGAACAACTCGCAACAATGACATTATTACACAATGTTCTCTGTAAAAAGTAGTTTTGTAATATTGTAAAGTCTCATATAATTACAAAATTATTGTAAAATTATCACGATATTGATTTTGTGAGATGGTTTATGTGAAAAAGAGGTCTTGATGGCTCCAAAAAGTGGGGTAAAGTACAGAACGAGCGCCGCGCGTTTCTACCGCGTGTGTCGCGCGCCGCATTCTAATAAGGACTAGTTTTTGCGACGCGACAGCGTGGGAGCGGTGCGGGCTATCATGTGCACGCACCTTAAAGACTGGTCCTATAATATAAATACTATATTTTTATGTTGTACACTATTTGTATTGAAGTAGCTCGATACCCTTGGAAAGGCTTCCATTACTAAAAAATGGAATCTTATAATTAATTTAATTAAGTAAATGTGTTTGTGGTGTTTAAGAATAGCAAATGGGAGGTAAAAAGTAATGAATTCCCGCTTTTTACGATTCATATTTATTAATTGGATTCTTTGCTTTGAATATACATACGTATTTCTATACAGAAAACAATCGTTCAATCGATAATCTTCAGAATCACTCGCAATATAAAAAAAATCAATCATTTTAAAGTTTAAAACGTGCCACGCCCATGAATCCTCAGTTATTCAGTGACCCAGAAACTTAGCACAGAATTAAATTTTCATACGTTTCCATAATTCGGTACATAAACTACGATATTTCTTGACGCCGATATAAAACACGGGAAGCAGTTCCATAAAGCATTCCGAAAGGTAAAATAAAGTCTAGCAAGTCCATAAATCGGGTGAGCGTTTTTCATTTTTCTTTCGAAAATGCTTGTTGTATTTTTTTCCAAATTTCCAGTTACGTTTTGCTTTCGGCGCGTGGTGCCACGTCACTTCTTCACACGTGCCGCGTCGAACCAACGATCCTTGCTTTTTATGGAATCCATTTTAGTGCAAGTTTTATTTATTGGATTTTATGCTTGAGCTTACTACGGTATTAACTCAGGCTCCGTGGCGCTTTAGGTAGTAACATTGAATACTCCAAATAGTCTAGGGTCTAGAATGATCGTCTTTTGTTTATTAAAAAATGGTGAATGTAAAAATGTCTGGCTCGCTGGCACGTTAGATACTATACAGCCAAGGAACTTTACGTTCTGATAGATCACCGGTTCGAAACTCACCGGGTCGACATGTATATAATTTTCTATAAATACTCCCTTTGTCTTTCTAATTCGGGCATTTACAGGTTTATAAATGAAGTGTATTTTGCGCATTTCGGGTTCTATCTATGGATATGAGAAACTTGAAGCATAAAAATTGTTTGTTTTTCCCTTTAACCTGGCGATAAAACATTCATTTTCATTCAAACAACACAAACTCTTCCACGTGCCTCTTATATTACATAGAGTTTTGTTCCTATAATTGTAAAGTGACTCTATATCCAACACGGGCCTGTTTAAACTACAGTTATTTTATATAATAACTAGCAGCGCTTCACACGGGTGCAATGTCATCTAAATACTACATGTAAAAAATTGAGCCTATGTTACTCGCTGATAATGTAGCTTTCTAAAGGTGAAAGAATTTTCAAAATCTGGACTGATGATACTTTTTGAGTTTATTAATAACATACAAAAATATAAATCTTTCCTATTTATAATATTAGTATAGATATAATATGTACAAAAACAATACAGAAGATATTCCTGCAAATTAGTCTCTGCAATCTAAAGCCACCTTAATTTCAAACAACCTATTGTACGCGGCCACAATGGAGAAAAGTCCCCCTATTGAAGTTTTTATATCAACATCTTTATCTGAATCAATAGGTCGTTACACCCCCCCCCTCCCCCCTCCAATCCTCGAAACAGACGTGAGGTGCGAATTTTATGGCAATTGATTTTTAGCACAACCATAAAAATATCCAAGACGTTTAATTCCACACTAATCTTCTTCAAAACAGGCTTTTTAAAAAAGCTTGAGGATGAATACCTTCAATAGACAATTGAGAGATTTTTATATATGGATTTTTTGAATGGAATGAAAAATTATACTAGAATTTATGAAATTAATTTCTGAAAAATCTCTATTTGTGAATGTTTTCTTAACGTATATTATTATTAAAAAGCTCTACAATTCTATTGTCTTTTTTTAACACGAGTATTGTACATTTAGAAAATAACTTTCACCGGAACGCTTTTATTTACTGAACGAATGAAAAAAGTTATGAGGTATGAGGTTCACTTGATGGTAGGTGATCCCTCAGCCACAGAACATCTGTCAATGATGCGCTGTCGACCTTCTTTTTACTTCGAGCATTCCGAAATCCATAGCCTGAAACCGAAACGCGCAATGTGCGCTTCACGGTTTATCCATCTATGAACGGTGGTTCGTTACCCGGTCGGAATTTCGATATTCCTCCCACCCGATCAATGCCCGAAGTTACCAGACGTGGGGAAAACATGTTTACAGAAAATTATAAACATGTGGTCCCGGTGGGATTCGAACCCACGACCCATCGATGCGCACGGCAGGTGTTCTACCGAACGCGCCAACGAGCCCGTTAAATTTAATCATTTAGCTTTTTAATCCAGTTTAAATTACAATACTGAAAACTAGGTTGTCATCACTTAACTATTATAAATATACAAATACTGTTAATAAATGTTGCATGTACAACCCCAATCATTGAGAAACATCTTATTACATAAAGTTTATATGGATTTATGTGGACAGTGATATGAGTCGTGTATGAGAGCTTCGTATAATTATACAAAATGAGTATCCGCCCGGAGGCTCTGTTAAGGGCATATAAGTTGGGTCGTTAATAGCGTGGACAAGCACACAATACTAGGTTCTGTGCATTATGAGCGCCGGCTATAGCTCGGCACAAATATTGATGGTAATGAAATTATTAATCTATTATCGTTCAACATTTGTGAGCACCTTTTACCGTTTTCAGTTTTTATAATTCTAACTGGTGGGCTGGAAGAGCTCGCTGAATTGTAGCGATAAGGCCACCTTTTACCTTATGTTTTGTATAATTGTTATGCATTAAAGTTGTTAAATAAATATTGATAGTGAAGGCACACGAGTCCTAATCTATCTGAGCTTTTATAATAAGCAGCTTTGCAGCGTAGTTTCGTAAAATAATGGCTAATAGCTAAATAATAAGTTAACTGAAAAAAAAAATATCAGTAACTGACTACCTAAATTTGGGAAATTATACTCCAAAATATAATAATTCTAATTTAGGGAACCTTTGCTACACATACATATTTCTATTACTATGTATTATTTATGACACAAATGTAAAACTTCGATGTTTAAAAAAGTGACCACTCCGAGGTTTAAAAAAAATGATTAGTAAGTAGCTTTATAAATACTAATTTGAATGATGATATTTTTGTGTTTGAGTTTGAATCCTCCATTAGTGTAGTGGAGTATTTGTGTATATTGTACGTCGCTGGAGAGTCGTAAAGAGAGCAGTGTCACGCGCACAATGTCCGAGCCACGCCGCGCTCGCCCATAGGAATCAACTGATTCAGAGATTTACAATCATTTTAATTATTTTCATTTAAATCTATAAAGAATAAATTCAAATTCAATTCATTTATTTATTTAGGTAATACAATGTACACTTATGAACGTCAAAAAAAATTAAATGCTTCCAATTTTAGATTTACTGCCAGTTCTCAAATCAAGAGCGTAGAACGGACGAGAAGAACTGGCAATAAACTCTCCGCCACTCTTTTTGATCGCCAAGTTTTTTGTTTTACAAAATGTTTGTAAGGAGCTGAAATACACCAAGCTCCACATGACATCTTGAAGTAATTAATTATAATAATAAAACATAAACGAATAAAATACTTAAAACATATCTACAGTTATATGTAAATATAACAAATATATATTCCTATTTATTATAGTGAGTTCCAACCTCCCTGCGTCATTACACTACCCCTGAAGCATCGGATGCGTAAATGCATTTTCCCTTGGTAAAAAAAAAGTATTTTTTGAAAACAGTAATATTGGTTGATAATATAATCAGTAGAACTTCATTGGTTGTCAGGTCAAAATTTCTGTACATTGAAAACTTCTAGAAGGAGAACATAAAAACATATGAACGTTTTTATCTGTCTGAAGATACTAGTAACTAAGCGGAGGTCCTGGGTTCGAATCCCGAAGAAAAAAAATATTGGTCAGGCAGGGCACAGAAGGCTGATCGCCTTCGATTCTTGCCTGTGAAGAAAAATGATCAGTGAAACAGACACAGAAATGGGTTTGCCCCATGCCCCACTAGAGGACTCAGGAATTCACTTTAAGTATATACCAAAAATAAAATTCATGTACTATTAATTACTATGAATAAGAATTACAAAATCAATCGTATATTGCATTGTACAATCGATTTGTAGTAATGTGGGCGTTTTGCGAGCTAATAAATAGTCGACAGAAGCCGGGTGGTAGAGTTGGTGGGACGAGCGCAAGACCACCCCGCTCGTTATTTGCGGACTATAATACCACAGCTGAGTTATTCGATATAATGTGTCTAAGCGGCTACTGTATGGGCATGCTATAGGATTTAATACTAGCAAATGTTATATGTGACTAGTGATCTAACAGGCTTCACACGGGTGCAATGTAGTTATATTATATTATACACAAAAAATAGCATAAATAATGTTACTGGCTTATGATGAAGCTTTCTAACGGTGAAATAATTTTTAAAATCGGTCGAGTAGTTTTTGAGTTAAATCGTAATAAATAAACAACTCTTTCCTCTTTATAACATTATTCTTCTACTATATAAAAATAAGTCGAGATTTCCTTCCTGACGCTATAACTCCAGAACGCACGAACCGATTTCCACGGTTTTGCATTCGTTGGAAAGGTCTCGGACTCCGTGAGGTTTATAGCAAAAAATCAGGAAAAATTTCAACAGAAAAGCGGGAAAATTTCAACAGAAAAGTGGCAGAACAACGTCTGCGGGGTCCACTAGTAAAGTATAGATTACATGAAAGTTATATAAAAAGTGCTTGTATTTATCTAAAAATAATCGCAGTAAATACCTTATAATATTATTTCACTAGTCTCAGCAATCGTTCTCAGCGCTGAGTGATAAATACGCTTAGTATGAATCCTCATCCTACTTTTCAAAAAGGACCCACCTGGTAAAGAAATGAGGTATTGAATACACTAAATCCTATTTACTCATTTATTATTTTCATAGCGTCTCGATAAGACATCGCTAGATAAGCAGCGCGTGCACATAAAACATTTTCTCGTAAGACCAAAGGCCTGCAGTGACGCGGCGACTACAAACCGCGCGGCGTCTTTGCGACAATCGCCGCATCGCACGCGAGGGAGATAAAGTGCTGTGATTAAATCGCTTTCACTGCCTGCAAGGGGGTACTCTTGGTGAACGGGTGCCCTTATCACAGCGCGCTGAGCATTTAGAACTCGCTGTGATCTACGCGGTTGGTACTCCTGCCGGCCTAGCATGACAACTATGACAAAATTTGACGGGCTCGTTGGCGCGTTCGGTAGACCTGCCGTGCGCATCGATGGGTCGTGGGTCGAATCCCACCGAGACGACATGTTTATAATTTTCTGTAAGCATGTTTTCCGCACGTCTTGTAACTTCGAGCATTGATCGGGTGGGAGGAATATCAAAATTCCGATCGAGTAACGAAGCACCGTTCATGGATGGAAAAACCGTGAAGTGCATATTGCGCGTTTCGATTTCAGTCTATGGATTTCCGAAGTAAAAAGTATGTTGACAGCGCATCATTGACTGATGTTCTGTAGCTAAGGTATCATCTACCATCAAGTGAGCCTCATGCAGTCATGCTCGTCCGTCGATAACTAACATTAAAAAAAATTGTCGACCGTTTTCTCGTGTTTTAATCGATTATCTTTGTATGTCTTCCGGGTCTAATATGACACTCACACTTAAAACTCGACTTGTCTATCAATGTCGTCGATGTCGAGATATATGGAAATATCTTATATCTTAGTTTGTCGTCACTCGTCCGCGAGATATCTCTGGATGGTCATTCTAGGTGGGCTGAGCATTATATTTGAGATCCAATGGCCGTAACGCCATCACTAATAGAGAATTATTGGAGAAGTTCTTGACTCTCACAGCTAAATTCTTGTTTAAAATAATGTTAAAGCAGAAGTATTTGACGATAGATTTAGACAAAGCTATATATTATGTATCATGTTCTAATGTAATGTGTATGTATCATGTTCTAATGTAATAGTGATCTTATATACCTGGTGCAACCCTTAATTAACGTTGGACTCACTAGGGACCAACACTTCAGCAACAGAAATATGCTTCTTTTACGGGTTTTTACATGGGAATTCTATAGTAGAGCTCATCAAACCTAAACGATATAATATAATAAGATATATAATAAGATATATAATAAGATGAAGGGCGCATTAATTTAACTTGAGAACTTTGATTATGGGTGCTTATTATTAATAAGCACCCATTATCAAATGGCTAAGGATTTTTTCACTTATTTATGTAATTAGGATATCTTAGGCTACAATCGAAGCCTTAGAAATCCTCAAACAGTTTTGCTTTAAATTTTCCTGGTCAGTTTCATCACCATATCCATCAGTCATGTACAGTTATGATAATTTGTGCACAATATGCTTATTTTATAAAAAGGAATTTATTTGATTATTGTTACAAAATTTAAATGTTTCATCTATCTACGTTGCACCCGTGCGAAGCCGTGCGCTATAAGGTACTTACATATATAAAATAATAAAATATTGTAATATTTGTAAAAGTCTTCACTGTAAAATGGATATTTGTTACTGATTGACTTCATAACTGTATCTAGTCAATCCTGAGAGTACTCAAGTCCAACAAGTAAAATTGACAAAGAATAGTTAGAAAAGACCAGTCTGCCGCGACCGCGGTTGCTGAAAAGCATCCGAAACGTCGGCATAAATAATATTCATAATAAATCGCGTTTTAATCCGTTATAAAGCATTTTATTTAAAAGTTTGAAATGACTAAAAATGTACTAGTCAATCTGTGAGATAACATGCAAAAACGAAATACCCAGTTGTCACAAGTCACACAATGAGTTAAAGGATGTGTGTCCGGAAGACGACTGTCAATATTTGACCGTCGGGGCCGCGGCGGTGCGTGTTGAAATGAAATTGTTACCTTTCTGATAACTGACCTGTTTGTTTATTGACACCAAGAATAAAGCTTTAATGTGTCTAAAATACGGGCTCCTATCAAAGTTTACATTCTATTCGAATTTAAGATGAGTGATCGTGAGAATGTTTTTTAGATAATGTGTTATTATCAAAAAACTTCATTAATTTTAAAACATTTTCGATGGGTTCGTTACCAAACACCTACCGTCGTGGGTTCGAAACCCGCGCCAATTTTACCTACGTGCCATCTATCACTCGGCCTATCGGATTTTAACTAGTGCCGTAGTGATTCATATTTAGATGAAAAATGTATATGATTTTCAACGTTAAACTTGTTATTAAAATATGTGACTGAAAAGATGAAAATCCGAGCATATAATGTATTTTAAATCTATATAATGTTGACTAAACATCTACTCGCCAATTTTCAGCCAATCAGACAAGACAGCTAGACCTCACTTAGGCCCATATTCCAAGATGTGTCTCAGTTTTGAATTTAGTTTTGAGACTTGTCAAACGATTTTTTATCTATAGAATTTTGTCATATTTACAGTTCTCAAGAATAGATTACAACTTCAGTAACGTCTTGAAATACGGGGCTTAAACTCAGATAGCTCAAATCAGAACTTTCAGTCTGAAGCATTCGAAACGTTGGGGTTTTGTAGGTATCAGATATCTAAATATCTAAAAAACGTTTGTAAGTTCGTGTATTGAGTAATGGTGCATTAAAAATACCCGCACTTGAAATCGTATTATTTATAAAATTGTATGTATCTGGCCATATAATTAACCAAATTATGATGTTACAAGTTTGACTATGAAATTTTAAAATTATCACATAACTAGCCCATGATAATATTATATTATATGAGAGTACAATAAGCGCCGAAGCGAGTAAACCTCGGTTTGTTATGTACGTATGTGTTTGAGACAAAACTGTTTGATACAATCGCTACCCATTGTATTATATCGTATCTGGTATCATTGTATTGCTCTGTTTGTATCATACAAACGATGATTCATATCGTGATCGCGAACACGATAATTATATTCCTGGAAATTTGTATCCTCAAAGATTTGATGGGACCTATATTTACGTAATACTTTAATTTCAAGTGCATAGTAGTAGGGCATGACATATCCAGGAGTTCATACGTGCATTGTGCAGTACACACCTTGTGTTCCAGTGTCGCGGGTTCGTATTCTGCTGGGATGACTTTAATTTTCTGTAAACATGCCTACCCTACGTCTTGTAATTTGAGTGGTAGGAATATTTAAATTCCGACTAGTGCAGCCGGCCTAACATGACAACCACGACAAAATTTTGTCGACAATTTCCCTAGTTTAAATCGATTATATCTTTATGTACTCCGGGTCTAACATGACACTTACACTTAAAACTCGACTTCTAATGTCAAAAGTAGAGATATTTGTCGATCGAGATATCTTGTCTATCAAAATTGTCGATGTCGAGATAAAATGTATCTTATATCTTAGTTTGTCTTCACTCGTCCGCGAGATATCTCTTGATGATCATGTTAGGCGGGCTGGTAGCGAAACACCGTTCTTATATAAAAAAACCGTGAGGTGCATATTACGCATTTCGGTTTCAGTAAATGAATATACGAATGTTCGAAAAAAAGTCGACAGCGCATCATTCACTGAAGTGCTGTGTCTGAGGTAAGTATCACTGCCTCGAGCGAGGTTTTCGGTATCTAACATAAAGAAAAAACACGAAATGTAACACTACTCAATTTAATTATTTTATTTATTAATACTATATATAAAACACCATTCAGTTTATTTATTCATATGTTTTTATTTTCGTTATATAACAATGTATAATGTATATACATATGTGTGTATACTTACTAAATATTTTTTTCTTCTTTAAAATGTGTTAATTTTAGCAATGATTTGTTTGTTACGATTTAACTCAAAAACTACTCGACAAATTTTAAAAATTCTTTCACCAATAGAAATCTGCATTATCAGCGAGTAACATAGGATTGTGTATAGTACCTACGTCTACATTGTAGTTTGCACCCGTGCGAAGCCGGGGCGGAACGCTATGGATAATAATGAGAATTAGCTACGATCCAAGAAATGTATGTCACAAATAACTTTTTATCAAATAACGTACGGAGCAAATTCAAAACACAAAGCAAGTTTTTTCGACATTATTAACAACTGCGCGTAGGCGAGGCGTGGGTGTGTCATCGCAAAAAGGTTAAAGTTTTAAATTACTGTTTTTGTGATAAATCAAAGAGCCGCTTCTTACTGAACGGACACCTGGGTTCAGGGAGACCGAGTCATTAATTAAAAATATCTGCTTATTTTGTATTGAAATTGGGCGCATTTTCCTGTGCAATAAACGACCCTTAAATTTCAACTTCCCTAGAGAGGCATGGAGCTGACACATTTCTTCGTCAGTTTCACTTATAATTAGGTTCAGGCTAAGTGAGTTTTGAGTGAGTGAGAGACTTATGTGCCCTGTCCTACAGAAACATTTTTATTTAAAGTGTTTTGAGCCGGGATTCAAACGCAGGACATCGTGTATGCCATTGAACAACAGTGGTAATCTTTGCAATGGGTATTTTCAAATAAGTATTGACGATAAATCTATCGTCCTTAGTTTCATTGTCAAATGTTTTGGTCTAGCAGGGGTAAGAAGACTCATGAGTAAAACTCACTAAGTGTAATTTTGATAAAATAATTTAAATAATTTAAACAATAAATCGCGTTTTAATCCGGTATACAGTATTTTATTTAAATGTAATTTTGAATAAAAATATGTTTTACTTCTATTGCTTATTTTAAGCGTAAACCTTCTGTAAGAACAAAGTACAAAACCCACTTAGTAATTGGTTATTATCGTAGATTTACGCTTAAAATAAGCAATAACAGACAAATTTATTTTTATTCTAAATAAATTAGACTTTTACCTTTGAACCAACGATATATAAATAATATAAATATATAATTACGTAATTATATAAGTTTAATATTATTAAGGTAAAGCTTCTTATGGGCTTTTGGGCTTGAATGGTGGGCCCGCCAATGAAATAACACTGATCAATTACCTACTTGTCTGTAAAGTACCTATACTAATATTATTTTTGAATTTTTGTATATTATGAATATATTCAAAAACTACTGGACCGATTTTAAAAATTCTTTCACCAATAGATAGCTATATTATCAGCGAGTAACATAGGCTTTGTGTATAGTACATCTACATTGCACCCGTGTGAAGCCGGGGCGCGTTTTTAGTCCGTTATAAAGTAGGTATTTCATTTAAATATTTCAAGATTTGTTTAACAAAATATCTGATCAATCAAGACTAATCGGAGTATCCAACGTACCTAATAATTTAGTTAGGTATTCCAATTAGCAAAGAATGAATCACGTTTGTTTAAAGTATATTATTGATAAGAGACAACGAGTTTTCATATATGGTAACATTGAACTTGAATATGCCAATTAAATGATTATGGACCTTTTTATACTTATTTCCTTAATTTATAATTTTATGATGGTTCTGCAATTACATACAATTTTCTAAATATTATAATACACATTGTTTAATCAGAATTACTTAAAAAATAATAAAAAAGTATTGTTTTTTTTATGTCAGATATCGACAGACGTGCATGAGGTTCACTTATACCTCAGCCACAGAACGAGAAGATTTGTATTTTTGTGTATTATGGATAAACTCAAAAACTACTGGACCGATTTTAAAAATTCTTTCATCAATACATTATCATTATCAGGCATTTTTTCGTGTATAGTACTTATGTACATCTAAGTACATTGCACCCGTGTGAAGCCGGACGCGTTGCTAGTTTTAAGTAAAACTGCTTAAACAATGTACTATACATTTAATTATAATTATTATTAATATAGCCTCGATATGTTACTTTTATAAACTGATTTGCAGAAGTTTTTTTTTTAATTTGTCTATTTTTGCTTTCGAAATAACTTTTAGTGACGTCATATTAAAAAGTGACACAAAGGAGTACAGATAAGGGCCACCTCACACTGGGTAATAAATAATGTCATATTAGAGCCTGCAATACAACCGCGTGGGTTGAGGTTAAGTGAATAAGGTTATAGCTGGTTTTATGAACTCTTTTCGAAAAGTATAACATAACAGTTTTAAGTATTGTAAATAATAATGTATTATTTTAAACCAAAAAGGGATATTAAACTGTCGAAACTAATATATCGATGGCTAAAAGCCAAAAAAGGATAAGCGACATTTTTGGCAAATAGACTTATTTTCTTTTTTTTTGCTTTTATTTCTTATTATTTTTTCATGAAGCTACAACAAACTTTTTGTCGCTCGTATATTTATGTCTTTTTTTTTTAATTTATTCCAAACTTTAAATTACTTTTCTATATAGTTGCGTGTTATGTTTCCTATAAAGCGCTCTGTAGCTATTTTAGTTATTTGAAAATAGAATTTAAAAATTGGTCTTCAAGAGATGAGGATAATGTCTTTGTGATTTCCGCTTTAAATTCTTTTTATTTTAAGTTTAATTTACTGAAAACAATAAACATAGTTTATGTATGAAAATCTGATGTCACTCCCTATATATGTTGTTCCATACCGATTGGAAGGTTCTCTTATCGATAATTGCAAGCACATACAGTACTATACAAATGTGGGCGGAGCATGGGAAAAAGAATATAGGTACGAACTGAATATACCTAATTAATAGGCGGCAGCGTTTTAATTTAACGTTAAAATTGTTATTATTCGCGAATTAAAAATCTAACTTGCCATATTTATGGTTTTCGGTGTACCTTTTAATAGTTGAGTTCAGTGACCTCAAAGTCAATATGTATTTCTCATCAAATATACGTGGAGACTTTTTTTTATTCATAAATTACTTAATAATTTGTAAAAGTCATATTAGATTCTGTTTAAGTACGCTCAATTAGATTATATTTTTATACATTATTAACATTTTAATTGTGGTCTTTGTACAATGTACATATTCTAAATTATTGAATAATAACAGCGTTTTTCTCATACAATATACAGAGTAGAGGAAAATCTTTTAATCGGCACAAGTTTTATTAATACATTGAAGAAAAAGAGGCGAAAAGGCATAGGGACCTCCTAATAAAAAATGCCATTTTTGTTCTTTACGGACCTCAAACAAAACTGTCCTGAACATCATGAATTCTATGTTTAAAACAGCAAATTACAATAAAAAAAAAAATACTAAAATAATTGTGTACATTAATCGCTCTCAGAGTATCAAATATACCATACGATGCATCCTCTAACCGTCAAGAAACTGCGCTTCAACAAGGTGTAATTGTTTTATGTGTAAAGGATAGTTTGTTGACGGATTGTTTAACACTTAGCGAGTGACTTAATTTGTTCACACTCATATCGTGAAACCGTGAACTCTTAACACCGGTAGTCACAATAATATTTTAAGCAATCATCTGTAAAATACCTTCATTGAGTAACAAAGGAAATGTAAAAACAGTTATCGTTTATTCACAATATTCCAAATTTGAATATAAAATTCGAATTCCAAACATTTCATATTTGAATGAGGAATTCGAAGTCATTCATAGAAGCTATTTTTACTTTAATATTTTGTAACAATGTTGAGGAAACGACAAAATATTGCCTCTGAAAGACTACTATCTATTTCTATATATTATATAAAAGAAAGTTGTGTTAGTTACAACGTTTATAACTCAAGAACGGCTGTACCGATTTTAACGATATCTTATTTGTTGGATTCCTCTATGTCCGGAATAAGATATAGGCTATTAAAATATTGGAAAAAATCAGGAAAAAAATATATGCATAAAATTAATTATAAAATAAATTAGATTCGGAACTCCGCCATCTTGACAGCTCACATGAATAACAGATGTCCACTGCAAATCAGTGACATATTAGACAATTATAGTGGGTAAATGGGCATATTCAAATTTAAGAATAATTATATAATTTCGAAGCCAACAGAACAACGTCTGCGGGGTCCACTAGTTATGTAATAAATTTACGAGTCCCCTAGTGGGGCATGGGGCAAACACATTTCTGGTCTGATACACAAAAAATTTAAACGCATAGTTATTATAATATGACAAACTGAAGGTTATATTGGTTGTAGAAAGATCGTTACGACGATGGTATTAAAGAAATATTCAGTATTAAAATTAATTCACCAAAAAATCAATCTGGCTGATGCCACCTGCGAAAGCTCTACGTGAAACCCCATATTAAAAACACTTCAATTTCAATAACCATATAATATAACTACCACTTTCAATCAAGGCGTGTTTATGTTTATTGATTTTGATCTTCATGTGCATAAATTGCTTTTATGAGAACCCCAAATTGACTATAGTTAATTTGTTCATTGAAAACAATTCTTATAAAAATTTAAAATATGTGCAAAAAAAACTAATAAAAACTAATAAAAATATTGATATACTAACTTATTTTAACTAAATAAGAAAAAAGTATGACCATCACAAAATAATCAGTTTGGTAATACGGTATCAATCTCCTAGTAAGACTTATCCTTGACCGATGACCAACGGGCACTGATGAGTCAGCGGCGCCGGCGCAAGGGCGAGACGAGTGCAGATGATATATCGCGTAAATAACACACGACGATCAAAATATCAAGCCTTTGGGGTCAAAGACGACGTGTCACTCGACTCGTGATGAATTTTGATGTTTAACTACTTTTAAAAACCTGAGGCCCTAGCACGATCAAGTCGCGATAAAGTATTCGTATTGTCGTGGTGTCATTTGTATGAAATATGGAATAATTTGATATTAACACTTTAAGACCAGGTGATAACGTGTTTTTTTTATCTTTGATCTGCGGTCAAACGCTGATGAAACAATGTACTCATCATTTTAAAAGAGATAGTGCTTCTAAAGTCCTTTAAAGCACCCCTTATGAGGCAAAGTGGATTAAAGGTATATGTATCAGCTAACCGAAAATATATACCTACGTATTTAGAAGCTCTTCAAATATTATTAAAACATTGAAAATACTATGAATATATTCTTAGATCATTTCTATTATCGTATGCTATATATTACGTAATAGTACTTTGAAATAGAGCTATCACAAAGAACTTATTGATACGTGATCTTTGTGTAAATACTATGAGTCGAATCCCTGAGATACGTCGGGATCGAATTACATACATATTATGTACCTTCCGTTTTATTGACAAGGCTATCGTATTATGAATTCAAAATTTGCATAAGAATACTTCAGTGATTAAAATAAACTGTTTGTACAGTTCTAATGTTAGATTACAGATGGCCCAGCACGAACGACTATCGAGAAAGTATTCGAAACTCGAATCGTCAAAATGTCATATGACAAATGATTTGAAATTGCATAAAAATGATAGATCGACGATTCGAATATTTTTCTCAAGTTTTTTCATGCTAGGCCCTTTGAACGTAGCAATACTATTGGAAGTTAAACTAATACCTTAATACATATAAATTACATAAGCAAACATGAAAGCAAATACAATTTGAAAGACGGATTGGTTTACAGGTTTGCGTGGTAATAATATACAAATAAATAGAAATCAATCTGTAAAATTCTATCACAATGCTGAAAATTGTGAACCTTCTTGATAAGTCTAACACGATGGCTATAACATAACTAGCTATTAGGTTTTGTATCTACTAGCTGCAATATAAGAATAGTAATAATTTTAATTTCAAAAACAATATTTTTCCATTCTAACAACATGTCATCATAAAAAAGGGTTTGTAGCAAAAAAGTGTCTATATTTGGATTGTCTCGGCATTATATTAATTCAATTAATTCGAACGCTGAAACACATTCCAATTAAACTCTTAATGATAGAACCCCGCTGCGCGCACGCATCATAAAGTTCACAAATTGTCCTCAAAGTGTTCCGTCCGCTTCTTTTAAAATCTGATAAGTATTAATGTTTATAATAGCGGACCCGACAGACGTTGTCCTGTCTGAATGTTGGCTTAAAAAATCTTTTTTTTTATATTAGACATCGACAGACGAGCATGAGGTTCACTTGATGGTAGATGATACCTCAGCCACAGAACATTAGTCAATGATGCGCTGCCAACCTACTTTTTACTTCGAGCATTCGGAAATCCATAGACTGAAACCGAAATATGCACATCACGGTTTTTCTATCTAAGAACGGTGGTTCGTAACCCGGTCGGAATTTCGATATTTACCCACCTGTTCAATGCCCGAAGTTACCAGACGTGGGAATAACATGCTTACAGAAAATTATAAACATGTCCCGGTGGGATTCGAACCCACGACCCATCGATGCGTACGGCAGGTGTTCTACCGAACGCACCAACAAGCACGTGGGGCGTCAATTTTTTTAATATTTGGATATGGTATTTTCCCAATTCTATTATATAATGTCTAGAATTGCGGAAGATGGCGGAGTTTCGAACCAAATTGATTTCAAAGTTAAATTTCTGCATTTTTTCCTGAATTTTTCCGAAATTTTAATAGGTATTCATTCTGTTATCCGGGACAAAGACGAATCTAATAAATAAGATATAATTAATATCAGTGCAGCCGTTCTTGCGTTATAATAAATTTTATAACTAATACAACATTGTTTTATATATTATAAGATATGTAACATATTATACTTTTCTTATAAAACTCTGTAACGAATTAAGGAGTATGATGAAATAGTGATGGAGAGAAAAATAAATTGTTGCAGATAAATTGTTACAACTAAAAATGTGTGCTCCAATAAATTCCTTTACAAATACTTTAAATGCACTAAGTATGTAGATATGCTAAGACTTCTTCATCGTAAGTATGCTATATTATATGTAAACTGTTCCTCCGAAAGGCGATTCATTGGAAAAATGTTAACGGGCCTTTTTATCATTGGAACAAACAATGACCACGGAGGCGGGCAAACGATGCAATTAAACAGTTTCTGCCATTTCATTTAAGCTTAAAATACTTATTGATATTCGTTATGGCCTTTGCATATTTATGTCCCGAATGCTTACCTTAAACATTCCGATTTATTCGATTTATTGTTGCGTCTATACAAAAAGAGATCACATATTGTTCTGTCGATTTTATTCGCATGTAGTTTTTCGATCGTTACTTGTATTTGCGTACAAATTGCCTACTTTTTAATAATGGAAAGATAATATAGCCATCTGTAAATAAAATTGATAGCTTATTTAAGTCCGCTGGAGGCTTATAGCTACGTACCCTTTCTTTATCGGACTCCCACGTATAGCTTCCACGGACTCAAATTACTTGCTGAATTTATGTTTAAAGTTTTTGTGCTTCTTAGCAAAATAAATACCTACTTCCACTTACGTCTGCGTCGTTTAGATCCAAATATTATCTGGTACGGAAAATATATCAGCGCATTTACGGCTACCATTGAATGTTTTTTTTACAACGTAATTGACACTCTTACCTATGAGTTATCATTATAGTTAGTTATAACTTTGATTTTAATGTAATGTACTGATTCAGGCGTAGTGATAAATTATTAAAATTATAACACGGAAACAGAGAGGGGAGGAAGTAAAGTTCAACTCTCATTAATAAAATTGTATCATAATAAATCTACTTTTTTTTTCAAACGAAATTGAATATAAATCAAAATTACTTTTTTGTTAAATCTAGCGTTAAGATTAGGTAGTGCGAGCAAGCAAACTGTGCACTTTCCAAGCTAATTCCACTGCAGCTGGGATTAGCCACAGAACAGAAGAAGTAAGGTGTTAGCGATTGCCGCAAGCGAAACCGAAGGAAGAAGCTCATATAAAAAGGTTTTAAAGTTTTAGGTTATGATAAGATCTAACCGTAGGGAACAGCTAGTATAACTTTAAACAAAGTAGGTCTTGACCCTTTCAGAGCTTCGTTAACAATGCATGCTACTATTATAATAATTTAACATTAATCTTATCGCTTCAGTTTCTGCGTAACGAGTACGCTACGAAAAATCCGAATCCCAAAATGCATTTCACATTATTCTTTTTAACACGGGACACAGAATAAGCGGTACATACACACATGCAATAAAGCATTTAAAACGATTGCATAGAGTTGACTCTTGCATTAAGTGTTACTTACTTACACTTCTATACAACTACTCACTCATAGTTTTATTTGTGTTCGGTAGAAAAATTACAATAACTATCATTGCGTTTCAATATCAGTCCGATGGATTTGTCCAAGTAGCTAAGCTACTAGCTGAAAATGATATTTTGTTCACTTCAATGTCGTTTGATGAGTGAAGCTCAATGGGTAGGTGATACTTCGGTCACAGGCATAGGCGTAGCTAGGGGTAGTGGGGGGCACGATTGGGCAATGCCCACACTAGAAACTTCTTTGCCCACTCTCGGTAGTATTCAAATCTCGCATTCAATTATTGTGGTAAATTCAGCTGAACGACTTTTTCAACCATGAACAGTGGTTCACTCTCCAGTTGTAATTTCAATATTCTGCCCAATCCCTTTATGTCCGAATACAGACAGCATTTTTACAGAAAATTACATGACCCATCGGAACATAAGGTACATAATATGTATGAACCAAAGTCCCAACGTGCCCCACGAAAAAATTTAAGTAGGAACCAAAATATTCAACTGTGTTAAATTTACTCTGTGGTAACAAAAGTTAATAAGCCCCGCTGTCAAGGGAGAAAGTGCACAGATTTATTTGTCGATGTTCGCGAGCCATCTTTATGTAAGTTCGCGACTTAATGCGATTTATTTTAGTGCATCACGCTTCGCCACCGGCCGTCGTCAACTTTAAAACATTATAATCATTATGTAAATTTGTAGGTAAATTTATTTATTTATTTATCATATTTACAATTACAAGTTATTTATACAATAGATTTGGGGCCCAAACTAAGCAAGCTTGTATCTTGGACCCCCAGTACAATAATAAACTATGAGATGTGGGATGACGTGGTTTATTTTTATAGTGTAGTGTAGTTTTGTAGTGTAGTGCATGCAATTTTTTTTTTTTATTATTTATTTATTGAAATAAGTAATTAATTATTATTATTTGTTATTGTATGGATAATTTTTAATATATTTTAATAATTGGGTAATGTGGGTGTTATGTTTTGCAATATTTCACTTAATGTGATTATAGAAATACCAGATTAATAATATATAATTATTTTAGATAAAAGTTTTCAGTTTTCTCCTCAACTAACTATATGTAAGTAAATTACCATATTAACGTTATCATTTTATGACAAACATGGTTGATATGGTCAACAACCTATGAAAATCCTGTTGTCGATTTTTTCCGATAGAAGATTTTGTTACTAACTAAACTTCTTCGTTAATTCTGAATTTATGACTTAACTTTCATTTAATATATAATTAATACCATTAATTTTGCCCTTAACCGCCATTAAAAAAAAAATAATAAAAAATAAAAAAATTCTTTATTTACACCAATTCAAATACACCAAATATATAAACCCAGACTCCCGATGTAGTTATGAACTGTGTTTCACGAGTCTGTGTCTTCCCAATTGTATGTATTGTAAACAAAGTTATTTACAAAAATATTAAATTCAATGACTAAAAGTTAATACAATACCCATTACGAATTTATGAAATATTGAGCCAAAATATAGATTAAACATTAAATTAGACATTAAAATATACTTTTGGCATATTTACTTATGGATTAATTTGGCACAAATTTTGTATTAACTCGTATTTCTTTGATGAAGCAAATTTCAATTGGAACAATGATTATTTTCATTGCAATCCGATATGATTAACAGCATAGAATACAGATCCATTGATGTAACATGTCAGGTTCCAAAAACCTTTTCATATTTTTATACGACGACGGTTGATATGAAATTGAAATATCAGCTTCATTTAAATAAAATACTGTATACCGGATTAAAACACGATTTATATTGTTTAAATTATTTAATCCGGTATACAGTATTTTATTTAAATGTGTGATACTCGCTTTAATAAAAGACAATATTATATCAGCTTCAATTTTCTATTCACAGTTTTTCTGTTCTTCTTTTCTATTCTATGTTTTCTATGTTCTATATCGTTATCATAATATATAGGGCACAGATTATACAAATATCCTCTGATGGAATCCCTGATAAAAGGTTTTAAAGGTACAGTGTTCTACCTTCTGCCTTCATGGCTGGATAGTATTGCGAATTCCAAGGAAACAATATAAAAATGTTTGCCGGTCAGGTACGACACAGAATAATGATCACATACTTGTATCATGTACGTAAAGACAAATTATCAGAAACAGACAGTGAAATGTGTCTGCTCTATGCATAACTAGGCGACTCAGGAATTCAATTAGATGAAAGGTTCTAAAATCGAAGCGATATCAGTCAGTGTTTTAAAACGTTTTTTTATACATTTTTGGCTTTCTAAGTTACATTTATTTATAAAAAATACTATATATTTTTTTTGCAGATATCGACAGACGAGCATGAGGTTCACTTGATGGTAGGTGATACCTCAGCCACAGAACATCAGTTAATGATGCGCTGTCGACCTAATTTTTACTTCGAGCATGGAGCACGGATATCACATATATAAATGCTCTAAAAATAATCAATAATATATATGCATCCTCAAGAATACTGTCCTGCAGCATGGTTTTCAGGATACTGGCACTATTGCCTGCCTCAACGGCAAGGCTGATTCACTGTGTGAAATAGGTTTCACCAATTATATTATTATCACCTTATGTGTTTAATATTGTGAACCAAAATGTGGGTAACATCTGATTGAACTGGTGTAACTTCAAAATATGATCTATCATTTATGTTCGGAGAAAAACGAACTCGATAGCAAAGTGAGATTAAGAATGATATCATTTTAAAACATAATATTCTTCAAGTTTCTATGTTACTTTTACTTTCGCGATGAGCCATTAATTTTAAATGTTTTTATAGTGTGCAATATATTTCGTAATATACCTCGAAAACAGAATGATCACTTAATATACTTAATAAACTCGCTTTTCAATTTGACCACCGTCCGTGATTTATCCGAAAAAAATTCATTTAAAACCATTAAAAATCAATTTTCATCCAGCCTCCGGCTCGGACATGATTAATTTCTCATACAAATTGAAAAATATATACAATAATAACTATATAAATACCCGCGGCTTTTGCTGTAATAAAGCAGTCATATTTGCAGTCGAAAGTTATTCATAAGAACGAATAAAAGAGATTTAATGTCATCACTTAAACGATAAAACTTTTTTATGAACTCTCTCAATGAAGTTGTATGAAATTATTTTGAGTATTTAAGAAAAAATATCAATCAATTTTATAACTACGACGAGTTCAGAAATAATCACATAAATGGCCTTATAAATATATGATACTCGTTTGAAACCTCGCAATAAAAGTATCATACTCACATGATCAAATCAAACTATAAAAACTCAGAATACAGAACAAACTGTTTGTTCTGTATTCTGAGTATAAAAATATCGATATTACTAGTATCTATACAATAATTAATTTATGTGAAATCCTTGCTTCTCATATTGAACATCAAGCGATATTCTCGCGACTTTTTCAATTCATTAGTGAACTTCACGTATTTATTTAGTTAGTACCTACCTACTTCAAAGCCAGAAGGAGGGTTTTGCATCCTTTATATATTTTATATTATATATTTTATACTCTATTAGTATTTTTGAATCTTTGTATGTTACGAATAAACTCTAAAACTACTGAACCGATTTCAAAATTCTTTCACCACTAGAAAGCTACATTATCAGCGAGTAACATAGACTATATTTTGTGTATAGTACATCTACACTGCACCCATGGGGCGCGTTGCTAATAGATAGATTATGGGGAACTAAATTTTTGAGGTTTAGACTTTCCGCTAGATCTAGATCAACAGTCAATAAACTTTGATCCCTAGATTTGAGCTAGAAAATAGTAAAGCATCTGTGTTAACGGAAACGGAATGACTTGGCTTGTGTTTGATGATTGGTCCGAGTGCTGATATTTTTTTATATATTTTAATATCAATAGAAATAATCACCTTATAATAATAATAATAACATAATTTATTGGACACGGCCCGTATAGTGAGAAGGTTCCTCTCTCTGCCTCCCCCCACCGGTAGCCTGATTATGAGCCATTTTGCCTCTTTTTGTAGGTAACTCGTTGTTGGCTTTAAAGCTTAAAACGGACAAGAGTGGCGAGCACTGTGGAGCACTCAGACTTGAAATTTTGAGACACGTTCCTCGGCTTGGGCTACTGTAGGAGGGAAGGGAGCTTGAAGGGCTGAAAGGAATCTCAACCGTGTGATGGGTTCTCGCGTTCGCCAGCGAAGGCGCTGTACGCGGAACTCCTCCAGAGGGCCTTACCGGGATAGGGATAGTAGTCGATTGCTTTGCGAACCAAGGAGTTGGGGTGGTTTTTAGCCTTGAAGTAACCTTTGGACGCTGACTTTATCCATTGGGCTATCGTGGATAGCACCTTGTTGCCGTTGGTGATCTCCATTTTTATACTTTTTTAAAATATTATTATTTATTGTATATAAAATGTTATTCGTGATAGATTTTGACTTGGTTGATATAGTATGCAATAAAAATACTAAAAATAAATAAAAATATTTCATAAATTAAAATGTCATCTTTTCATATAAAAATGTATGTATAATGCACAGAACAGGGAAAAATTCTTCTGTTCTGTGGTATAATGTATATATGCAATGTATAAAATCGCTAAACACCAACGGCGCTTGACCGATCTGTATGAAAATTGGCTCTTAATTAATGTATTTTTGATAGAAAAGATATTTGCTTTGTTGTAACTCGCCACCAGGCAACTAGTTTTTTAAAAATATCGCAACAGTTTATAACTTATATGTACGCACGTCGGGCACACCTTTTATCGGTATCTCGTCTGTGAAATAAGGACGAAAATATAAGATATCTAGATATATTATATCCCGACATCGACAATTTTGATAGAAAAGATTCTCAACCGACAAATATGTCTACTTTTGATATTAGAAGTCGAATTTTATGTGTAAGTGTCATATAAGACCCGAAAGGAATAAAGCGATAATCGATTAAAACACGAGAAAACGGTCGACAAAATTTTGTCGCGGTTGTCATGCTAGGCCGGTAGGACGCGGGTCACATACAACAATGTATTAATTTAAATACAAAACTATTTGTATAACACAAACATAATATCACACGATAAAATTATTTAATACGTCATTACATTCCAGATATGACGTACATTATACCTATTTATAGAAAACATATTTAGTATTTATATTATTTTGTAAATTATATCGCTATTATTTTATATTAAATAATTATTAAACAGTAATAATGTATTCAGTGTTTCGATGGTGGGTACCACTGTCGGAGCTTTTGCTGAAAGTATGATCCCATTTGCACATGACTGATATTTTGTTTTATTTTTATTAGCGGCTATAAATATTATACCTACTTCATATTATATGTGTATGTATATGTTTCGCGTTCTCGCCAAAATAACTCGACCGATTATCATGAAACTTTGTAGGTACACATATTCTTAGAGGTATTAGAAAGGATATCCTATGGATACTTTTTATTTAAAACATATATTTTTTTTAACGGAGGGTAAAATAAAATAATTTTAGCAACAATGCAACCGTGCGAAGCCGGGGTGTTTTGCTAGTTTTATATAAGTATTTGTTGAAATAACCTTTCTTTCCCACATACAAATGTGAATAATGCGTCATCCTCACACTATTCCAAATTCCCTAGCAAAATCTGGTAACAGCTTTAAATAATTGATTTATTTATCTAGGAGTCAAGCGAGCCCACATTATGGTTAAGGAGGCGAATAGGTGAATTTTCGGTAATACTCGAGCGTGGCAGTTTAAGATATGAGAGATTTATTAGACCTAATAGAACAACCTTGTAAAGTATTTAGCTCTATATGTAGTGACGCGCGCTTAGGATAGACGATCAGATTAGTAAAAAAAAATCGATAGTCTGAAATACTCGAGCGCGTCAGATTAAGATATTGGGGGTTGATTTTAGTGTTTTAAGACTAAATTGAACTAATCTGACGATAAGTCCTTGACGCCGCCGAGTTATAGGGTCGCGAACTTGTAAAAAAAAAACGTTAATCCGGCATTCTCGAGCGCGATTTTTTTATTGTTTATTTTGAAGAATATAATCTAAAACTTACTAAAAATACAAAATCTGCCGGTTTCCGCATGACCGGAAGTGTGGAGGAGCCACTTCGTCTTCCGAAAAACGCGTTGCGGCATATAAGTCGCGAACGATACATTTTACAAAAAAAGTTTAAATAAACAAAAAAGGTAATTTTATTTTACACAAAAAATATCTCTTTACATTTTTGTCCAAAGTTAAAACTTTTTGACTTGAAGCATCATAAAAACTCAAACTCCCGGTTTTTTGAGTATGTCTTGAAAACTGAGGGTGTTAAAAAAATTTATATTAAAATTACGATGATTAAATTATGTGACTTTTATCTCAATTTTTTTTTTCTAAAGATTCTCGACAATTTTCGTGGACTCGGAAAAAGTTACGCGTATCTGTATACAAAAGTATTATTAACATGTACAGTTTCATGTATGTATATTATTCAATAGCCTGTTGATCCTCAAATTGTTTTTTGGACGTACCGTAAGCAAAACGAAGTGAAGAATTGAAGCAAAAAAGAGGAATTTGCCATAAACATGTAATACAGACTGAGCGCTTCGCGGAAATATGCCGTCCTACCAGAATTTTTCCTTTATTATTTCGCAACATTGATGGTGAGGAAAGAAGCGGTAGAAGGGAATTTTCGGTACACCCTAATCGAGCTTGAGCGCGTCAGATTTTTATAGGGGAGGTTTATCTAGGTATCCTGAAAGCATATTTTCTTAATCTGACAAAAATGTTATGGTCCCCTACCGTAGACCCGTGTGCCCTCAGTATGACGCCGATTAAATTCCCCGTTTTATCAAGGAGAAAGAAAGGAAAATAGAAACCAAAAAACCTTTTTCGGTCAGATTAAGAGAACCCACCAACATTTTTGTCAGATTAAGAAAATATGCTTTCAGGATACCGAGATAAACCTCCCCTATAAAAATCTGACGCGCTCGAGTATTTCAAAAAAACTTTTTTTTTTTGCATTTTCAAAAATTCATCGTAACTTACCGTCACGCCTAAATCGTCAGTTTTTTTAAAGGGAGCTTCCTTGGGGCCTACGTAACACCCCTTCCGAAAATCTGACGCGCTCGAGTAAATTTTTTTTTTTTGCATTTTTGACTACTTTATATGCCTACCCCCACCGCGCAAACCGGCAGATTAGTATACCGTTGTTATCAGAGGCCCTTGGGGCATACGTAGTATGAATATCTGACGCGCTCGAGAATGCCCAAGTAACTGTTTTTTTTAACATTTTTGAAAAACCGTACACGCCAAACCCACCGCTAAAATGGTTTTTACCATACGAGCTTTTCTTTTCGAAATTATTTTATCTTTCGATTTTGATAGGTCTCGACGGCGCCGTTGAATTACGCCATTTAGCTACCTCGCCTCCCTAGCTATTATATCGCCTCGGCCAGATTGCCGCGTTGCCAGACGGCAGGCCTCAACGCCTCAGCGTGAGGCAAGTGCGGCAACGTCGCATTGTATCGATTGCCCCCTCGACTACTTGCATGCGTCGCGCCTCAGTGCGAGGCGAACATTCAAACGAAAGTGTCTCTATTTTAAAATGAACAAAAAAAAGTGTATAAAACTTATTAAACTGTACGAAAGTCACAGGGTACTTTGGGATCAACCCAATAATATTCAATTTTATAATAAAGAAATGAAAAACGCCGCGTGGAGAGACATCAGTGGCAAAATGAAAATGCCAGTCGATGAAGTAAAAAAGAAGATAACGAATTTGCGTGGCGTGTATAGGAAAGAAAAATTCAGAATTAGAAATACACTCAGTACAGGTAATTGTTGATAATTTTAATATTATATGTTAGTAACAGGTAGTTTCAGATAAAGATAGATTTGCTCTTTGCGTGTGTGTAACATAAATATTATGTATATACATAACATAAATTCACCAATTCAGTACATTATTTATAACAAAAAAAAAACACGCCATCTTCTAGGGAAAACCTAATGGATACTGGATCTACTTACACATTTTGAAGTAAATCACCAAGATGTGATTTACTTCAAAATGGTCATTTAACAGTAAAAATTGAATGGTATTTATTTTTTATTTAGGATATATTTTCTCTTTTTTTTCAGGTAGCGAAGGTTACAAATCAAAATGGTTCGCATACAAAGAAATGACTTTTCTATCGGATGTGAAGACAGAAACGAAAGTGAACCCCTCCGCTACAAGATCAGCAATAACAATAAGTGTAATTATCTAATTCGCTAGAACTTCCTTATAATATCGATATTATTAGGCCGAGACTCGTTATGATTATCTGCAAAAAAAAGAAATACGCGAATTTAATTCCGATTAATTCATTAAAATATTGTGTTTTAGATGTTTATAGTTAATATAATTTTTCTTTCTTAATATTAACCTAAATAGTTTCCAAAACGTAAGTTCATATTTTTGCTTAAGTATGTTTTAATATTATTTTGTTCAAGACAGTCCTGAACAGATGACGATTTTTCAACTACGTCAGAATATGCGAATATAATTACTATAAATATGAATGTGTTATAAAATAGTCTATACCTACAAGTTACCAATATTTGTCTAAATCCAAATAAACAATAATACATATTTTTACATACATATATTCTACTTATAAACGACAAGTAATTACTAAAAAAGTCGTTGTAATTATTACTTACGAGACAAATATTTGTTCAAACAGTACGATATTTTGTTAATATAGTCTTTATTATTCCTAGACCTCCAGGCATAATTTGAGTAACAATTTGCAGGATGCAGAAGTTAAAACAGAGTCACATTCAGAAGATAATGAGGATAATGAAGTCGAAAAGTATGAATCACCTGTCATTGAGCCTCTCGCGCAGTCGACGACTTTGATAGAACAAGAGGAAATAGATCCTTTAAAGTGTATCCCGACAAATATATCTAAAAAGCAAAGGAGCAAATCAAAAACCCATACTAGCATAAATTCTAGTAATATCGATGATACAAACGATGTTTTCGGCAAACTTATTGCAGCTGAATTGAGAAAGTACGACAATCAGACATTAACTTATGTCAAGAAAGCAATCATGGATATTATATTTCAAGCCGACTTGGGCAATATCCCTCCATTAACAGTTGAAATTGAAAGAGAATCTTCATGAAAAATAATAATTCTTACATTGAACTATATAAATAATGAAAGTATGTTTACATTTCAAATGTGTTTTTTAAATAGTGGATATAAATAAAGACAATTATAATAATTGAGTTTATATATTACTTGGCAAAACTGAAAACACCAGAATACTATCAATAATTAACTTGAGGTACAACATATATTCTTAGGGGATTTTCTTTATATTTAAGACAATTAAGCGTCTTTGGCTTACTTGAATTAATGCAGACTGTTATTAGTTATGAGAAGCACATTTTTTATGAGATAAAATTACCATACATAGCATAAGTGACTGATGTGTTCCTAAAACAGACCATGAGTAATATTTTTTTTGCAACAGAACCTCTAATTGCACTGATATCATATTAAGCGTGGTACATTTAAAGTAACTTAAGTACCATTAAAGTAAAAAACAGAGTGTCCCCTAGTGGGATATGAGCAAGACACATTTTTGTGTCTGTGTCACTGATCATTTTTATTTACAGGCAAGTACATAGTTCTGTGCCCAACCTGACCGAAATATTTTTTTTGTTTCTTCTGGATTCGAACCCAGGTTCTAGTGCTAAACGGAACGCTACCGCTAAGCTGTCAAGGCAGTCTTACTACCATTAGTTAGTGCTATTTATTAACACTTTACTTGTTCAATAGCTGACGCTGAACAAAGGGTTGCAGAGTTGTAATCCAAAAACAAGTTCATCCGTCAGTCACTGCGTACAACTTGACAACGTACGGCACTCGGTTTTGCATGAATTTTAATGCATCGCTGACAACATAAAAGCATCATAAAGAAAGTAAAAATACGATCCCATAGTACTACTGAATTAAAAAATGGTGCCAATTTACGAGCTGTTTCAGAAGTCAGTGTTGTTTGAAGGTGGGGTAAAAACGTAGCTGTTTTTTCTAAGTTATAGGTTGTTGATAAAATTGCCTTGTTTTTAAAATGTTTGATACATGAGGTCTTATTTATTAAGTCTTTCTATTGGTGCCAAGTTTTTGTTGAAAGGAAGTCTCGGTGATCATGTTTATTTTCCTTATTAGACCTACCAACATTTGGTCAATTATTGCATTATCTCTCAAGTATATAATAGATTTTTGTTCTAAGTAGACATTAAAAGCTTGAATAGTTAATTAAGATTGCGTACAAATATATACTAATTGCATCTTGATGGTAACAATAGCACAACTAAATGCTTTTCAATAGAACCTCACCGTTATTCTAACGTATAATTACTTTATTGAGCCGTAACAATAATTGAGACATAAATTACTATATTTTCAACACACCATCCATGCTTCGATCTTAGATAAACACACCGAGAGAAAGAGACAAATATATTTATTCGTTAGACATTGAAACGAGATAAATTCATTTTCCGGTTATCTGTTTAAATCGACAAAACAATTAGTAGTTTTAATACGTCATAAATAATTGAAATATGCAAGCGAATTTACACTTTATTACCTTTGTGTGGGAGCGTATTTTGTTTATTACGGCAGGTGTTAAGAGAAATCTAGGAACAGATTGAAAGACTGAGTAATAAGCGCGACTGCGCGTGCGCATAGATTTAAAAGATAGGTAATTGTCGGCGCCCGGTTATTAAGGAATTGTACAACAAAATTTTGTATTTAATTATATACACTAAAACTGATGGTTATACCTATGTATAACAATGGGACTTTGTATATTTTTTCGAAAGTGAATGTGTAAATATATTTTTCTTTTACTTATGCTTTGATACCGGTATATAGAATTTAGTATATCATTTAACACGATTGCTCTTGTCTTATTATAATAAAAAACAAAGTCAGTGCTAACACTAAATATCATAGCGACAAGTAAAACTACTCGCACGCATCTTCACTTCCTACCATTTGTTCCTTCAATCAAGAGACATAAGCAAAAACCTGTCCTTAGCGGATATAACACCACATGTCACTAAAATTCACACTCCCGCGCATGCCGTCTATAAGTAACGAATATGATATTCTTAAAATTGGAAGTTACCTCAAAAACAAAAGAACCGCGAATTTAATACGATTTTCCATGAACTAGACGTCATTTATCGCAATATTTTGACCCATGTGATCCCTATTTGGCATCTTGTTTTTGCCATACACCCGTCTCGTTCAAACGTATAGTGCCATCCTTGTTACGTGACGTCATGCAACGGTGTAACCGCGCGGTCTAGACCTCAACGGTTAATGCATTTCTAGAAAATTTATTGTAACATTTTCTTGGTATATTGTATGTTTTCTATCTCACCCTGAGATAAATTATAAGAGGAATTAACTCTAAATTAATATGGCAATGCGGAAGACTTCTTTCTGTAAAATGATGGCCAAAATGTGGGATAGTAAATCTTAAATTGTTTTTTTTTTAAGGGGCAAACGGGCAGGTGACAGATGGTGGTGATGGTAAGTGATCACCTCCGCCAATAGACATCCGCAACACCAGAAGGCTTGCAGGTGCGTTGCCGACCTTTGAAGATGCAATATTAAGAATAACATGGAAATTATTTTTTAATCAACAGAAGGTATTAAAAAACTATACAAAACCCAACATTGTATCCTTCATAATATGTACAAGTAATAAGTTTGAAAATATTGTGCTAGATCTGTCCGTGCGGCTGGTCCACATTTCACGCGAGTCCAGAACAGCAGGTCTATTACCAAAATCGAACGAAACGAAAGAACAAACAACTTCGTATTTTAACTTATTAAGAAAACTTTTTCAGTTCTATTCACGACTATAATTACGATCATAGTAATGTCAAACGGAAGACATAATGTCTAATTGAGAACGATGGATCGATCATCGGATTCATAAAAGGAAAATGTACGATCCGTCAGGCGAATCTTCGTATTTTCTTTTGGTAATAGGCCTTCTGGTACGAATAGGTATATACGTAGGTATGTACAGATGAATATCGATGTGAAGTTCTTTAAGTGTACTCTAATTATACCTATAAAGAAAAAAAAATAGGTAAGACTTAGAATAATGTTTTTTAGAGTATTTATATCGGTATATATTATTTTTTGTAAATTCCTTTATTGTTGGTTTTAAGCACTTTATGTATATTATTCTTGTGTACAATAAAGAATTTATCTATCTATCTATATATTAAGCTATCTAAACATTGTATATCATTTATACTTATTGTAAATAATAACTTTTTTATTTAAGGTCACCGATCAAACATCGTGTATTTTTTTGTATTGAATTGTAATTCATTAATATCTCAGTAAAAATACTAACTATTATTTATTGACAGAATCGATTAAATCAGGTCAATCCGGCGCTATTGTTGTAATTTGTTAAAAAATATCGTTTAAACAGCTCAAGTGAGAATTAACAATTATTGTATAAGGATAACGACTTGTCAATGTCAAATTCTTTTGAAATATTGTAAGCGGTGCTATTATGCCAATTAATTTCAATTTATTTAACGTGTTGTAAAATAAACATGATATTTAATTACAATTTCCAGTAGCATTTTATGTTAATGGAAATATACAGGGTGTCCCAAGAAGTAGTGTCAAGCGATTACAAATGAGGAGCGTACACAGCGAGCGTACCGTAAGGCGCAAAGGCAGGCAAACGACTGGACGGAAGTAGGCATTGCATTTTTTTAAATAACAATAGGACATCCAAATGTTAATATTTAGCGTTCCCGCAGTAAATTTTAGTTAGTTAACAATCTAATTAACTTTAGGAATGATAAAATGCCAAAAAAAAACTTCAATGCCACATGGCTAATTTGAAGATTTTTTTCATCCTTCTGTCTTTGAAGTCTGATTTTAGCAAAAGTAGCCCCTTAAGTACATTTTTTTTTTTTATAATTATAAAAGCTGAGAGTCCGGCGCAGTTTTTAAACTTACTTAAGAGCCATGAAGCTACCTATTAATATTTTAAATTTAAAGTTAAATTTTAAGACATAATTCACTGACCGTAATTTTTTCACTTTGTACCATCATTTTTTTAACTTCCATCAAAGTTACGAAGACAAATGTTTTAATTATAAAAGTACAATTCGTGCAAATTGAGTTGCAAAAAAAATTTCTCGAAAAAGTCTTATCCATTTTTTTTAATTAATTTTTAAGTTATTTAGGTCAAAAATTTAGTAAAAAATTCATAACTCGAAAACTATAAAAAATCGCGGAACATACATGGGGGTGTTTCGGATGCTCCAAGGGGTGTTCTATCTCGGGACTACCGCTTGACACTACTTCTTGGGACACCCTGTATAGCAATCAATATATTACTTGGTATTAGTCTCTATTATCGGCAGTTCCACTCATGGGAACGTATAATATAAGGATAAATAGCTTTGTTATAGTAACTTTGTCCAGGCTCCTGTATTGCCTACAATATCTATATACATATAATAAAAATGTAGAGGTTGAATGTCTGTAGATAACAGAAAAATGCTTAAAACCGAGTCAGGGGGACGTAAGAAGAGAAATAGAACAAATTCTTTGTCTGTTTGTACGGGCTAATCTCCGAAGCTGGCGGACCGATTTACATGAAATTTTGCGTCATGGTACCTTATGTCCCCGTTCAACATATTAGGTACTTTTCATCTCGGAAAATTACCTTGTTCAGGGTAATAATAACCTTGTTCAGGGTCGGTACCACATAACCGTTGTGGGCATGATGGGCATGTCCACAACCCTGATAGACTTTAGACGTCACATTTTCACGGTCTATTGAGATGATAGGCTGATATAATAGTCGTGCGTGATTCGGAACGCAGCAACGTACAAAGATTGACAGAATACTTGTTCATTTCTGCTGTCCTGGTACTTTTTTGAATTGACCGACTGTCGGGTGGATGTGACCACAACCTTCTTTGAGGGCTGGATCCGCGCCTGGTACCACAATCACTTAGAGCCACTTTAGATTATAACATCGTGTCAAGTCTGTCGTCAAGTACTCATGAACTACTCCATCAGTAAGGTATATTACATACCTTAGAGTACTCCCTACACCTGAGTATTCAGGAAACAAGCTTTGTTTATCTAAATACTAGCGGACCCGACATACGTTGTCCTGCCATAATATGTTGGCTTCAAAATTAAATTAAATATTTCTAGATTTGAATATGCTATTTTCCCACTTCTATTATATAGATTTGCAGTGGACGTTAATTAACAAATAAGCTATAAGCGTGCGTGACGTGAGCTGTCTGCCCGTGACGTGAATTTTCTGCATATATTTTTTACGATTTTTACGATGTTTTAATAGATATTCTGTTATTTGGAACATTCATGAATCCTACAAATAAAATATAATTAAAATCGGTAATGCTGTTTTTCAGTTATAAATTGTGAAACTAATACGAATTTGTTTTATACAGATATATAGATTGTAAGACCACAGTCGCCATATTCAACACACGTGTAATACTCGTGGGCAGTAGTATAAACGATAAAGAGCGTACTGATAAAAAATATTAAAATTAAAAAAAAAACCTAAGCGCCTTATTATAATCAAATTACTTTGACCGCTTTTCATTGATCTATCCGTGCTCTACAAATGGCCTCTTCGTTGGTTTTTTGCTCAAGGGTTGCTGGTGTTTAGTAAAATTTAAATAATTAAAAAAATATATTAAAATTAAATGGGGCAGACTTGGATGACAGACATGATGGATTGTTTTCATTTCTTGTTTTCCCGGGATTCGAACACAAGACCTCCGTTGTTAAACGCATCGCGCTTACCACTAAGGAGGTGGTCAATGTGATGGCATTCCTCATTTACATTTTTTAATGCGACATAACAGCAACAAGAGTGAATGTATGAACTTGCTCCATCATTTTTCAAGTCCGCACGCTTAAAACAATCAGCCTCCAAATTATTTAAATTGAGCAAAAAATCTGGAAAGTCCTTAAAGTAATTTCGTAAGTCACCCGCAATTCTCGAGTACCGTTTCAACCAGTCTGTCAGAGATCCATCTCAGTTATTAATCAGTGTTATCACTCGACGGATGATGCGCTTATAAAGCTCGATATCAAGAAGAATTTAAATTCGAATGATGCCCTCTGAAGATTGCCAGAGTACTGGATATTCTCGTTCAACGTGCTATATGAGATGGAGGTAACTGATGGGTTTTTGAGAAAGGATTTTGTGCATATCTTTATATTTGACGGTTATCTTCGAAGCTTTCTCTTTTAGCGATAAGGTGTTATTAAAATAATAAAAATAACATATTAAAATTGAGATACAATAGATATACGTGCTAGAATCAAATGGCAATTGTTTATCTCGATAGGCTATAGAGAAAATAACTCTCGCCTAATAACTGAAACACCTTACCAGTAGGCTTCAGAAGCACTATTGGGGACAATTCGACCTATCCGTGGAACAATGTCAGATAGGATTACGATACAAAGTGACTTTTTTGTATCTGTAAGATTAAACTGACCGATATAATTTACTAGTAAAATCAAAAATCTTAAAACACATCATGTTTTCGAAGATAGCAGGTGAAGAATGGTTCATGTAGTTCACTTCTTCAAAGAATAAAGGTCGAGTATGGATTATATTATTATATAAGTAATGTTCTACGTAATGGTCGAGATATTCTGCAACAGCAGCACGCGGGTACCTACTACTGATAGAATAACCGATATTAAAAGGAACGGAATGCATGGAAACTTTTCATTAAAATATCTGTGCGAGCTGATTTCAAAACGTTCTAATGGTTCAAGAGAGACTGATAAATGATATCGATATAGTTGGCAAAGTTGTATAACAATGAAACTGAAAGATGAAAAAATTCTATCTATTCTTCTTTTTTATGGTTGCATTAATAGAGCAAGCCGGGCTTTTGGGCTTATATGATGGCAGATCTCGGGGAGATTAGGATATAAGTGAAATACGCAGAATTTAACATTAACCAAAACTCTATGCTCAAAGTGTATATATGCACATAATATCATGGACATTAAGAAATTTATTTACTATTCTTAATTAAATTAGTACCAACAAATTACAATATGGACATTGGACACAATATTAATACTACATCAGACCTGTTATTCGAAGAAGTATTTCATAAAATTTAATAGGCCCAGTGACACGCAGCTTGCATCCGTCGTTCATTTAAATGTCGTCGGAGGTTAACTAAAAACTATGTACAAGTGACCTATTGTTCCGGTTTTACTTACGTCTCTTCAAATAATAGACGTTATTTTCTGATTATATTTTAAAATTATTCTAGGAACGCTTCCGTTATAGAATTTTAAGAATCGTTATTCAGTCTACGAGGACAGATCCATCCTTCTCTACCAATCGCAAAAACCAATCATTATACATCAAGGACTTTGTTCTACCTATATATAATGTCCTTGTTATATATATTTTAATTCAGAAAGACATTGACATAATATCAGAAATATTTAAAAAGTATTGCCATCGAAGTTTTTACTGGGTGTATTTTTCTTATACTAGTTGTACCCGTGCCCATTTCGCTGGAAATACGGAAAATTTGAGGATATAGGTACTTTGTTAATGCCAAATCAAAAAAATATAACAAAAAAAAATGAAAAAAAATCTGGATCCTTATCACCTAAGGGTATGAAAATATATGTATAGAATAGAATAGAGAATAGATATACATTTAAAAAAATCATAAAAATCGATCGAGCCGTTTCGGAGGAGTGCGATCACAAATACATGGACACGAATTTTTTGTCTACTTATATTTAATAAATTTATCTTTATTTTTATAGAAAATATTATATGAGCAGTATTTTTAAATAACTAAATTCCATCCCAACGTTAAACCGATTCCATTAAGCGCACATCAAATTATATCACGACTCACGCCCTCGGGCGGTAGTTAGAGAATTAAAAGCTAGTTTACGCACACAGCCGTTAGCCGTTATGTCAATGTATACAGCAAATTGCATGAACACACGACACTATCGCGTGGAATTGCTTTCAATACTATTAAGCCCATTTACGAGGTTTGAATATGAAATACTAGAGCCATTGCTCTATGTACCTACCTATGCAGTGTTGGGCGTGTAAAGGGAATATTTAAAAAAAATATTATTTTAGATTATAGCTAAATTATTATCCCTAATATAGTTAAGTAATAATAATTAAGTAAATCAAAAAAATATTGTATTCCAAAATTTCTGAATATTTGTCATGGTTTGTCAGGGATTGTAAGTTGAAACTTTTTTACCTAAACATTTTTTTAAGTTTTGAGCTTATTGAATTAATTTCTTCAATGTATTTTAATTCACTCTAGAATTAAATTGCTAATTAAAAAAAGCCGGTTAATAATATTTTTAAGATTGTAAGAGTTTAAACGAAATATCGAACTTATTTGCAGTCTAAACGTCCGATAGTTTGTTCATAGTTTGAATTTCTGTAGTGAT
Source organism: Anthocharis cardamines (assembly GCA_905404175.1). Lineage (NCBI taxonomy): Eukaryota > Metazoa > Arthropoda > Insecta > Lepidoptera > Pieridae > Anthocharis > Anthocharis cardamines. Next base: position 6,665,838 of record FR989961.1, read on the forward strand.
GTTTTTCCTCTGAATTATTTATACAATTACCGACAATGCGTGAACGGACGTAAATAGCACTTTTTGTCTATACATTTGCGAAATCAATCGTACGAAAGGTGATCTGCAAAAACTTCACTTAATTAATGAAACTTAATTAACAAATTCCTAAAATATATTCGTATTTGCGCAGCCGTCACGAATTAAGAGGTTTTTGATATACTAGTATATTTTCGAATTGTAATTTATTGACCTCGTTATTCTTGTATTTTGAACGTTATGTACGTTTCAACGCTACAACAAAGACTTAAAAAATATTATGTACCAATTCTATAGTATAGAATAGTTAGTATATTTGCTGTTAATTTTAAATTTATCACTAATTTTTTCATATAAATTTACATTTATTTTTCATTTATTTATAAAAAAAACGCTAACGTCAGTGAACAGACACTCCCTGGGCGCCACTGAAAACACAGTGTTGGGGTCGCATCCGGCTCCAACGTATACTCAGTGGTGTTCCAAGTCGGTGGTCACCAATTATTGCAGTATAGTAACATAATATGTTGTTTCTAAGTGCAATTATTGTATATTTGGTGATTTTATCTGAATAAAGATTTTCTATTCTATTCTGTGCCAATTTTCATGGAGAGCAGTCACACGCTGTTGGAGTTTAACCATTTCAAAGAAACAAATATCCTATGTATAGTTAACACAATACTTCATACGAGACTGCTATACTGTGAAGAAACACTAAAAATATATTGTACCTCCTTTTGGCATTTAGTCTTGCTTTATAACTCAGCTGTAAGATCTGAAACACTAGTATTAATTTGTACTTTATGGAGTACGCTAGGACGTACGAAATTATTAATCAACTTGATTTTCTTATTTTATATCAAAGTTACGCATTATATTATTATTAGAAATATTCGATAAATGATATAAATAATCTTGTTTAACGATAACAATTGAGAATTATTGCGTAATCCAGTAGCGGCGTATCGCGCGATCCTAACGCGATTTGATATGAAGCCATAAAACTAGCGTCGTACTAATTTAGTCAGAATTATAATATTTGATACACTTATCGAAGAGCAACTACTGAAAAATAAATCCACATTGATATGTACTTTACGTGTTATTTATTACACAACAAAGCAATAAAAACATTAAATAGTTTAATTAATATTGATTGACTATGTTTCTCACACTAAACCTGTGTCATCATCTATACATATCCTCAGTAAGCCCAGTTGGAAATTATTCATGATACAGTTTATAGTAAGTAGGTATATGAAACACAGATATATTTTAAAAAAATCGATAATGATTGATCCAAAACGTAGGTTGTGTGTCATGACAACCATGCTGCTAGGGATATTTTCCATGCTATTTAGAATCAATTGGTATGATATTATCTTGTTCAGTTGAAGATATTCGATCTAATATCATTAGAGCAGCTTTATATATCTCATTATTAGGTAAGTTAGTAGTAGGCATTATAGGTTTTTATTATATTAGGCTTTGAAATGATTAAGTCAATTATTTGCAAATAATTGTTTTTTTTTCTAAACTTTGTGGGCCAGCGCTTACAAGAATTAATGAAACTATAAGTATCCGATAAAGTGAACATTTTAGATAGCTGCCCTTAGTTATTCGTAAAACATTGAGTAATCTCAAAAAAATAAAATAAAGAGATGATACTAGTATTTCTGCCAACTAAGCCAAAAGGCTTTTGCCTTACATATAAATAAAAACTCCTTAGAATATTTCGTAGCTCGTAAGTCGAGATTCCTTAGCTACCTGCCGGACTATCATGACCGCCACGATATATGTCGCGGACGAGAGAAGACAAACTAAGATGTAAGATATCTCGATATATTATATCTCGACGTCGACAATTTTGATAGAAAAGATATCTCGATCAACAAATATATCTATTTTTGATATTATATGTCGAGTCGAGAAAAAAAATAGAGCGATATTCGATAAAAACACGAGAAAACAGTGGACAAAATTTTGTCGCGGTTGTCATGCTAGGCCGGCAGATGGTAAGTAATCACCACCGCCCATAAACAACCGTGACTTAAACGTCAAAGATGCGTTGCCGGCCTTTTAAAAATTTATACTCGTTTCGTTTGTTGCGTACAACCGCTGAATACGCTATTTTAACAGCCCAATACCCAATCGCTGTTACTCTTAAGGTAGCGCGTCGGGCTAACATCATTTGTAGAATTTACGATGATGTTCGCATTGTTTATTGCTCAGTTTCGAAACATTCGATGCCGAGATTAGGAAGTAGGTGAGGTAGAGCCCATATCGCGATCGAATTATTGCTGAGTTATAAATATTTTCGTCTTGATCTTGCCGACAATTGCCTTTATGGGATTACAATAATTTGTTTACGTAGCTCATGCGTTCATTCTTATAAGTATAAATTTCTACAATGGAGACTACAATCAGTGGCGGGACTACCATACAAGCCCAAGAGCCCGTCTTGCCGGCTTTAACGGATAACTACGTAATCATATAAGTTATATATATATTTATGACATATATAACTCCATTATTTTTCTTTGTATGCTTGCATTAATAAGGCAAGCCCAGCTTTTGATATTCTATGGTAGTCCCGCTACTGACTTCAATGTACTGGTAACAGACTTAATAAATTGTTGTATGAGTTAATTTCTAATGAATTTTCACTTGTTAAATATATCAATATTAAATACTAGCGATCCGCCCCAACTTCGCACGGATGCAATTTAGAAAAAAAATTCCTCGCTGATAATCGAGCATTCTATTGGTGTTTTTTTTTAAAATTAGTCGAGTAATTTTTGAGTTAAATCGTAACAAACATACAATTCTTTCCTCTTTATAATATTAGTATAGAAGTACAGATAACTGTAAAATATACTTTGTATGAAACAAGTTTAGTGTAATTTCGTGTAACATAAGTATTGAATAATCGAAAATAGATACACGCGAGGTATTTAATAAAAAATATGAAATAAGCAAGAAACTAGGGAACTAGGTGAGATCTAATAATAGTCGTAATGACTAAATTGCACGATCTCTGCGCTTCATAAATCATTTGAAGTCATTTACCGGTTATGAAATAGCTGCGATTAACGTGACTTATTAACTTGAAAACTTGATCTAAATTTTCTTGAGAAGTAACTTTGAAGTTTATACCTTCTAATACGAGTATCTACGTCGGTATAATTTAATATTTAATTGTTATGGCGACGGAAAAGTGAATTTATGATCTAATAAAAACATGACAATGGTATCTTTAGCGCTATGATATGCTAAGTTACCACTATACAATCTTATAATTTTTCATATTTGGTATCTCACTTTTTATGTTATTTTTATGTTAGACTAGCAACGCGCCCCGGCTTCACACGGGTGTAATGTACTATACAGAAAAATGCCCTATGTTACTCGCTGATAATGCAGCTTTTTACTGGTGAAAGAATTCGATCCAGTAGTTTTGAGTTTATTCTTAACATACAAAAATTCAAAAATACAAATCTATCTTCTTTATAATATTAAGTATAGATATCGACAGACGAGCATGATGGTTCACTTGATGATAGGTGATACCTCAGTCACAAAACATAATGCGCTGTCGACCTACATTTTACTTCAAGGAAATTCATACACTGAAACCGAAACGCACAGTGCAGTGTGAACTTCAAGGTTTTTGCATCTATGAGAAGAGATCATAGACAAGAGAATTGCAAAACAGAACTTGAACCTAAGAGTTTAGACTTATTAAGAACTAGCTGATGCCCGCGACTTCGTTCGCGTGGGGATCACTTTATGCTGAACTTTTGAGCAAGCTTTCTTCATATTATATATCCTCCATCCTCTGTACTTGGTGATTTCTTTTCGGAAAGAGCTATCAGAGTAGTCATTGACGGTTGCTTTTGCATCATATTATCGACATGTTTATTGTTTAATGGTGGTTGAGGTTGGGGTTCAAATGATGATTTGAAATTCAAAAGAAATACCATGGTAATTGAAAATGAACCTGACTTTAAAGAAACTTTAGGGAGATGCATATCAATCAAATTTTACATCACCAAAATGCAGATATGTGTCTTTTTTCCACTAATCAGAGTTCAGTCGAAGATTGGATTCAATGCATTTTCCGTCTTAAATATATGCACGAAAATTGTACGGGGGTTTGAAAATACTTGCGACACATGGAAAAAACGCCAAGAAAATGTCTAAATACGAATAAAATGAAGGTATGGAGAAATGCAACGTAAAATGAATGAAAAAAATAGTATGGCCATGTTGACCAAATACTTATTTTTTTATAAATTTAATTAGTGTGGAAGATACTATATCCACCTCTCTCTATATTTATTTCATTTAATTGATCACTTTTAATTCCCTTGGAAAGGAAAGGATTGATGAAAATGCGAAATAAACGATCTCATAAGAAATACATTTTTATATAATAGAATAGTTCAATAATACATTTTCTATTTTCAATATTAGTTCTTTTAAAAATATAAAAAAATAAATACAAAAAAAATATTTCCCTGAGTGATGATTCGAACTCGTATCTGAAATTACGTAGTACGACCGTATATCCACTATGCCACGAACACATATCGAAAAACGGCGAAATTATCAAACTATTTCATTTACATATCAAACTGTGATTGACATCTGACAATGCGAAAAAATTCAACGCGAGTCAGTTTTCATTACAATTTGTTGAAATGATGCCTTTAAAATAATATTTAAATGATGATAACTTTTTTTTCCGACAACCGATTTCGATGAAACAAAGCCTATATGTTGCCCTGGATTATTTGTATAAATTACGCGAAAATCGGTTCAGTATCTTCGGAGATTAGCGTGAACAAACAGACAGACAGACAGACAGACAAGAATCTTAAAAATTGCATTTATGCATTCTGCTACCCTTCTTTTATCACCCCTCTTAATTTCTGGTAAAAATATTTAGTGAAGCGTAATTTCAATCCTACTCTTTTATTATATGTATAGATAATATAGTAAAGACTTAAAAATATAAATATGAATCGTTAAGAACAGAATTAGATTGGATTCCGAGTCTTTGTTTGTCTCCTACCATACATCAACAATTCTCGTTAACTTACATTCAAATAAATAATAGTTATATACCTTACCACATCCGTGACTCAATGGTAAGCGTGACGCGTTTAGCATCGGATGTCCTGGGTTCGATTCTCGGGGAAACAAGTTAAAAAAATGGGCAGGGCACCTCCTCTGCCGTAAAGATAAATGATCAGTGAAACAGACATAGAAATGGGTCTGCCCCATGACACGGGAATTCACAGGAAAATGTAAGGTATATAACCTTACACTTCTCTAAATCTTCTGCCAGCATCTTTTTTGTGAAGTGTTAAAACATATAAGAAGTTAATACATACAATAGATAAGTTTGAGTAAAACAATCCATAAATCTTTACATTGTATAAAAAAGGCGCCAAATTGTATGTACGAGCATTACTTCTGAACGACTGCACCAATACGGAATTATTCATAATTGGAGTTTAAACATTTCTATAGAAAAGTAAAGGAGAGATATGGTCTCATTTTATTCATTAGTAAAGCCGTGGAAAGCCGGGTCGGGCAGTTAGTTGAAAATGCAGTGTGAGTTGGACTTGCACACCGAGTGATCCGAACAAACTTTTAGTTAAGTAAATATTTTTCCACATAAACAAAAAAAAATTAATTTACGGTTTCCGTTTTTGTTTTTTTTACTTGTACTACATGATATTGTTTCATGCCAAATTTCATGATTCTAGGTCAACGGGAAGTAGCCTATAGTTTTTGATTTCCTTGAGTGTTAAAATATACGGCATAAACGAAGCATAATAGGCTGTATCTTTTGATTGTGTCGACTTAGAAGTTTGATTTTTTTCACTGCTGCGACGGTTTGCAGACCTGAGTATTTGATATTAATTAGAAAAAGATAAACTTATATTAAAGAAAAAGAAAAAGTCTCTTGACACATAGACGGACAACGAAGTGATCCTGTAAGTGTTCCTTTTTTGTACGGAACCCTAAAACACCAACAAATATTTTTTGTACGGAACCCTAAAACACCAACAAATACAATCCTGACCTTCTATTAAACAACAATATCCAAAATTACGAAAACAAAGTATTAATTACTAACAGAATTAATTAATCATATTGCTTTAACAAATTCCTTACAATTAGCTCAATTTTATTTTATACAACCATATTTATGACAAAATCACTTAGCATTTTCCAATAAATTATGTAATTTTTTTATGTCAAAGTCTGATGAATGATACATGTTAAACATATTACAACACCAAATTGGTAATTCACTTTTATCTTATTTTGTAAACTTGAATACATGTTTGTATTTTTTAAATATTTAAAAGTACAAAATCAAGGTAGATTTAAATTACGTGTTTTATAATTAAAGTAATACTAATAATACATTTAAAGTGCAAAATAATTTATTGTTCTCATTTAAATGGAATTGATATTGCAAATAAAGATGTTTTATATATAAGGGCTTTTTGAGGCTCGAGGGCCCCACGGAGCTCATTAAAGACAATGGACGATATTGTATATTTAAAAAAAATCAAGTTTTAAAAATTCTAATCATAAGACTGGCAACTATGAGAGTATCTATTTAGTCGATAGCTGCATTACAATCTATATATATACATATAAGCAACTTTTTTTTTCTTTGTTATCGATAAACTTGAAAACTACTGGACCGATCGGCATGATACCATGACCATTCGACGCGGAATTAATTGTAGAAGGTTTTAGGCTATTCATTTTTTGAATTCCATCAACCCTTTACATTTTTTTTCAAATTTATGTGGATAGTTCATATTCGTCTATCCTTTACAATTCGCTCAGCGAAGCGGGCGGGCGGGGACGGCTAGTAATATATATTTACGTCTATTTTCTCAAGCACCAAGTTGTAATCAACAGGCCCCCAAGTAGTATTAGCCCCAGGGTACAAACACAAACTCTCAATCCGCCCATGAGTAGATGCATAGATGCAGTCAAAAAAAGTCCTATACATATTTGTTCTACAAATATGTATAGGACATGCCATTCTACATCAGCTGCGGCATTTTTCTGTACTGGGTCAAAGATACAAGCTCTGCTAACTTTAAGAAATAAATAAATAGATATCTGACTTCGATTATCATCTGTTTTTGTATTTTTTTTTTGTTCAACATACATATATTTTTTCGGTTTTATTTGCTGTATTTTGGCAATATTTACTAACAGTGTTCTCTTATTTTAATCCGGTAAATATAATTTTATTTAAATGTGAGATACACGCGTTAATAAAAGACAATAACAATAATTTAAAAAAAAGTAAGCTGTAAAGTTTCATCAAAATTGTTCAGTAGTTTTTACGTGAAAGCGTAACAAACATCCATCTATCCATACATTCTCAACAACTTTCCCATTTATAATTTTGGTAGGATCTATAAAGTGAGTTTAACAAAATTCAAAAATTGCATTAAAGCATTTACACGATGCAAGTTTCTTACCTGTTGCATACAATTTAATTGAAACAATAAATGACTTGCATAATCTAAACAACACGTAACTCTTGATCTGTCATACAAGATTTGTTTCAATACTTTTCTTCGTGTAAACAGCACATAGGTAATATCCTCGTGTAAACAATTGCTAACAATTATTGGATGTCAATTATTGCGTTGAAATTATTGCTACAAGAAAATGGCATCGTATAAATGGACTTATTCTTGAAAGTAGGTGTGTCAACGAAACAAATTGAAATATAACATCAGTAACGTCGAGCCAGTCCACTCGCGAACGTAATTCTTCATTATTTTTGTATCGAATTCATTGTCGACGGGATTAATTCATCGTACACGAAACACTGAAAGCTTTATGTATTGGTTTAATTTTTGTCGATCGTAAAGTACTTTTGGTGAATTAAATTCAGGACTCTAATTGATTTTAAATTGTTTTCAACCGGTCGAATTATTACTACTGAATTAAATATAATAATATTTTAAGAATATTGCATATTACATGCTGGGTTGGTGTTCATTTATAATATTTATTAAAGGCAATAACGTCGGAGTATCGGTTGGAAACGTAGTTTATTTTTATTGCTCCTCATTGAAAATATAAAATAAATATATTGCCAAATATTAGCTTATACATTCTGTATAGAATTATGAAATAGCTTACATGGAACACACATATTTTTGTCACTTGAATTTCTATTTATAAATTATTACGTCCACATTGAAATTATAATAAAAATATATGAAGATAAAAGCCTACATATTAATTCTCCTACGACATTCACAAATACAGCATATCTAGATATTGTAATCCCAATAAAACTGCCTATATGCGCAATTTTCTTTCACGCACAACATTATTGTGGAATGGACCTTCATGAAGACAGCCTGTTCCTACCTAAAAGACCGGCAAAGCATTTGCATATCTTCTGGTATTGCGGATGTTCAGAGGGCCTAGCACGAACAACTTGCGAAAAAGTTTGTGAGTCATTCGTGCTAGGCTTTCAGGGCTGGATTTAAAGATGGAGGCCTCCACTCCGTTGTTGCCCTCTGGCCAAAAATATTATATAAAGCCCAAATTATTTTCCAAATACTTTATTTAAATATTAAAGATGAGGAGAAATGTTTTTACAAAGTACAGTAGGAAAAAGGTAAAACAGCGTAATAATATCATAAATACAATAATAAATCAAATGAAAAGTCGTTTACTACATATTTGACACTGACAGTTATTTCAAACTGTCAATTTGATTTTGTAATTGTTGCGTTTACTCTCTCCCTTTCCCTGCAAAATCGCGCGGCTCACCACACGTCTTATAATTCATAATGTACCTTTATGATTAGTTGAACAAGTTTCCTTTCTTCATCATTAGTCCCCTAAAACCTTTGAATACTTTTCACCTTCCCAAATTACTAGGTGACTAGTAACTTGTAAAGTTCCCGAATACTCGAAGTAAAAAGTACGTCGACAGCGTATCAATATCAGTCAATGATGTCTGTGGCTGAGGTATCACCTACCATCATGTAAACCTCATACTCGTCTATCGATATCTAACATTAAAAAAAAAAGTTTTTCTTAGTCCTAATATAACTTTACCTTTTGTCCAACGAGAACTTAATTAATTAAATATTATGTATCATTAAGATAATAAATTTAATAAACGTTGTCGCCTTATGTTTTCTTGCGACGATTATCGCAATAATCCGGTTGTAATTACTCTACAACATACATATTAGTTGCATAATTTTGCCTTGTTTAATGAACAGAATTAAATTAATTTCTAAAATACGCAAATTATTACTACCAGTGGTTATACTAAATTCATTGTTTGGAACGGTCACAGATTTTAGGCTTTATGTACTATTTAATATTTGTTAATCTATACTTCTATACTAATTGTATTATAATGATGAAAAATTTGTATTTTTGTATGTTATGAATAAACTCAAAAACTACTGGACCGATTTTAAAAATTCTTTCACCTACAGAAAGCTACATTATCGGCGTGTAACATAGGCTATTGCACATTATTTATGAGGTTCTCCTGTTTTGTTTCCAAATAAATAAAACTATAGTCCGTAGTATCAGCTTTGATTGAATTCCGCAACTGAAGACGTTTTTCCAATTCGCAACAAGCCACAAGCCTATTTCGAAAATCACGGTTTTGTGAATAGGTTAAATCTTGAATAAAACTTATAATCTTAAATTCTATCCCTATACAACGTTTAAGCTATACGAAATAAGCATTGAATAGATATTATAAAATAATAAATCTGGTCTCACAATTTTATAGAAACAAATGACACTATTTTAGTCTAGATAAAATCTCAGAGATTTGGGCGAAGCGTAACATGTGGACAACCGGTTGAGCGACCCACTTGCTTTAATAATTGTGAGCCTTGGTAAATGCGCATTTTAACGCTCGCTATGCTCATGGCGATTTGATAATTTTTCAACTCAATACAACAAACTACATTAAAATGCTCGTTGGGTAGTACCGATAGGTGGCAGATTTATTCACGCCGGGATGGTATATAATATTCTATGTCTACGCATACTTCTGCCGGCCTAGCACGAAAACCACGACAAAATTTTGTAGAAGTTTTCTCGTGTTTTAATCGATTATCTCTTTATGTCTTCCGGGTCTAACTTGACACACTTAAAACTCGACTTCTAATGTCAAAAGTAGAGGTATTTGTCGATCGAAATATACTGTCTATCAAAGTTGTCGATGTCGAGATATATCGAGATATCTTATATCTTAGTTTGTCTTCACTCGTCCGCGAGATATCTCTTGATGGTCGTGCTTGGTGGGTAGGTCACTTCAGGAAACAGGAAACAGGGACAGGTACAATATGGATATAGGGACCGGGTAACGAACCACCATTTACAGATGTAAAAATTGCATATTATACGGTTTCAGTTCGAATAACCGTGAAGTGCACATTGCACGTTTCGGTTTCAGTCTATGGATTTCCGAATGCTCTAAGTAAAAAGTAGGTCGACGGCGCATCATTGACTGAAGTTCTGTGGCTGGGGTATCATCTACCATCAAGTAAACCTCATGCTCGTCTGTCGATATCTAACATAAAAAACTACATTGCGCGTGTATCGTGCGGTTTGAGAGGCACATTTTGATTTCTACAGGACAAAACGTCCTTAGTTACAACGATACATGACCAAGTAGAGATATAAGTTAATTCGGAGAAACCTGAATTACTCGGGATAACCATGGCTAACGAGAGCGATAAGAAACCGCAGGATTTTAATAATTCTTCAAATAAACTTAATTATATTATCTATCAGGGAAGGAAGAAGTGTTTAATTATGATTAATATGTAATAATTATAGGTTTTATTAAACTCTAGTAACTGGGACGGTTTACGTCACTACTTTAAACGTATTTAGATTGACCACAATATTTAAGCACAAAATGTATTGATATTATCTTATTAACGCGAGTACCTATCACATATATAAATACAATAACTTTTACCGTATTAAAACGAGATTTATTATTATAAAAAGGTTTCATTTGTTAAATTTAAGTTTTAGTTAGTCATGTTAAATCTCTACTAATATTATCTACGAGTATATCTATACTAATTTTATAAAGAGGAAAGATTTGATATTTGTTACGATTTAACTACTCGACCGATTTTAATAATTCTTTGACCAATAGAAAGCTACATTATCAGCGAGTAGCATAGGCTATTTTATAGTACACTAGCGACCCGCCCCGGCTTCGCACGGGTCAAGATTTTTTGACAAAAAAAGCAGGGGTTGTATGTATTTTTTAATGCCACATTATAAAAAAATAAAAAAAAATAGGGGTGGACTACCCCTAACATTAAGGGATATGAAAATAGATGTTGGCTGATTCTCAGACCTACTGAATACGCATATAAAATTTGGTAAAAATCGGTCAAGCCGTTTCGGAGGAGTATGGCAACGAAAACTGTGACAAGAGAATTTTATTGCTCGTGCGAAGCCGGGGCGGATGGCTAGTGTAATATAGAATGCAGTGCTCAATAATATTAGGAATTACACCAAGTATTGAAGTTTGTAAGAATTAAGTCTAGTCATTATAACTAGTGTATATTACGAGGAGTGAACCAAATCAATAAAAAAAACTTCCAGTGACCACGTTTGCTGGAAAGCATTCTAAATTCGGGATAATAAATAAATTGCGTTTTAATACGGTAAAAGTTATTTTATTAAAATTGTATTAATGTATTAACTGATAAAGAATTAAATGAAAATCAATAAAATATGGTATGCTTCATAATCTTATTAACCTGGTACATTAGTATTAAAGTTGTCAAACACACACACACTACTTAACTATCATTGAAGATGACTCGCAGCTAACCTGAAAAAATATAAAGACATTATTAATAAAAGTTGACATATTATATTCCTCAAATACATCTACTGTATAGGACGAAAGATATACTCGTATAATCTAAGTATACATGATGATAAACAGTATACTTTATAATAAAAAAGGTGTTTGTGGGCATAAACTGCAAGAACGTGGGAGAAATATTATGTTGATCGAAGGAGAAATATGTTATTTTCAAAAATGGAAAAGCCTTAATATACTCCGATATACATATATTACTCTCTGAACATATACATTTTAACTGCTGATGACGTTTAAGTGAAAAAAAAACTTAAATTGGTTCGGATAATATAATATCTGTCGTTTAGGAAAAGCAATTATTTTTCAATCAACACTTTTTTTTTTAAACTTGAAAACATAATTTAAAATCCTTAGCAATTCTAGATCGTCGTATTGTTTTTATAGAAAAAAAACGAGAAGGGGAGGGTAAGTGGTTGTATTGATTAGAGAGAGATCAGGTTTTTTTTGTCTATACAAATATTATAAAGAGGAAAGGTTTGATTTTTTGTTTGTTTGTATGAATTGAATAGGCTCCGAAACTACTTGGCAGATTTGAAAAATTCTTTCACCAATAGAAAGCTACATTATCGCTGAGTAACATAGGCTATATTTATTACTAGAAAAAAATAGAGATCCTTAGAATTTCCTACTAAAACCAACCCGAGGTGTAAAAAAATTTGCCAAAAAATGTTGTTCGTCGCATGCGCTGCGAAAAGTATTGATGATAGAACAAAATAAAGTTCTACAATATTATAGAACATATAAATATCTACAAAAAACTTCGCGAGACCATATGTCTAACTATTGTAGTTATGTTACTATAACTACTTTTGTACATTTTAAAAGTTGATAGAAATGCCGATCAAAATCAGACCCTGCTATCCATACCTCTGTATTAATTCTTATCCAAATAAATTGTTTCATATTTAAGACTGTTTCAATAGCTGTTGATTACTTTTTGAAATATTGAAATCGGACATTCCATTCAAAAGATATTACGAAATTAAAAATATCAATGTAAACAAAAAATACACGCCGTCCGCTTCGCACCGCTGTGGCTCCACGCAGGGCATCGAGCAATACGGCGAGGGGTAGTACTATGTCATTTTGTTCAATTTGTGGGGTTTTGTTACGATTTAACTCAAAAACTACTCAACCGATTTTAAAAATTCTTTCACTAATAGAAAGCTACTATATTATCAGCGAGTAACATAGGCTTTGCTTTTTTTTCATCTATTTGCACCCGTGCGAAGCCGGGGCGTTTTGCTAGTTAGATATAAACCGCCGAGCAATAGGTTCACTTAATGGTAGGTGATCAGCTATAAGTCAATGATGGGCTATCGATTTCCTTTTTACTTCGAGCATTCGGAAATCCATAGACTGCGGAATCAACACTTCACGGATTTTTCATCTATGAACGGTGGTTTGCTACCCGGTCTGAACTTAGACCTTTAGTAGATCCAGAGACTCCCTACAACTTATTTCTGGAAATAGCTGATAGTGAAGATGTAGCTTTCTAACGATGAAAGATGTTTTAAAATCGGTCGAGTAGCTTTTGAGTTAAATCGTAACAAAGAAATCTTTCCTCTTTACAATATTATTAGGTATAGATTTAATTCTATTATCTCTTCTGCAATAAAACTGCATTAAGCCTACGCGCAGACTAGAGCCACCGGTGGCCGCCACTAAAAGCGGCGTCTAGACGCGGCTACCGGTGGCCGTGTTTCAGCCACTGTAAAATGTATGAAATATCGCGCCCGCACGTTGTGGCGGCCACCGGTGGCTAGAAGCCCGGTGGCGGCCTCTCGAGCGCCGTGTTTGCGCGGATGCCCTAAAATGTATGAATTATTACGCCCGTAGCTTGTGGCGGCCACCGGTGGCTATGCTGTGGTCGCCACTAGTGTCTGTAGTCTGCGCGTAGGCTAAGAGTGGCGATAAGGCCCCATTTAATTTAACGGGCTGTTAGTAGGGTTGCCAGATCTTAAAACTGAAAAACCGGACAGACCAGCCAGCTTAGCCGGATATTTGGGTAAAAAGGCCGGACACATAATTTTTAGTCTTAGTATAACATTTTTTTTTTAATTTCAACATTTACCATAAAATAATCTTAAATTCTAATGAAAAAACAATAAAATTTAATGAATCAGTCTTCTTTATTATTAATTTCAATAATTGCAATATAAGTTAGGTGTAACAACTATTGCAATTATTGAAAATACGCGAGGACATTGCTAGCCCGCTTGCTTGCGCTGGCAATACAAGATAAGGCGGAGCAGAAAGAAACAAAAAATTTACAAAGCCTAACAAAACGGACACCGTCTAATTTGACCGCACACGTAACCAACAATCCTGACTGTGCCCGGCTTTATCCAGATGCCTGGCAACACTCGCTGTAAGGCTGGAAGGACAAATATCTAATCAGAGTGGCGACACAGAGACAAGGCATGTATAACTAATGGTCAAACAGGAAATGAAAATCACAACATCAGTGAAGTGACTGTAATTAAAACCTCGTAATGATTTGTTTACGAGTTGTCTAACCACGAGATATATAGTTTAGGGTTAAATAAATGTAAATGGCCACACCATTTACATTTATTAGCAATAAAGTTAACAATTGTAATTTAAGTTTATTTTTTATATGCGATGCGAAGTTTTTTATAAATGATTTAACCGTGCTGACATTTCGATACTTTTGGCGTAAAGGCACTGCATGAAAGGGGTTGTAAGTAAGTGGCTTTATCACTGAACTGAACCTACTCACAATTATACCGGGAGCAAAATAGTCTTTTCTTGATTAATAAGACAATATTGACTTTTTATCTATTTACGCTCGTGGTAGGATTGGAACCAACGCTTTTATGACATGATAACGAACTGCGGGGACATTTAAAAAATTGTGTTGTATACTAAGTTTAAGCCAAAGTCAACCTCACCTACTCGCCGTGAACTCTGCTTAAAACAAACGAGGCTCTGGCGAAAACGGATCGGTATATTTTTCCGAACACCGTTTATGATGGCGGTATATCACGAAATCCAGCTGTTGGTTTTTTTTAGGTGATGCATCAGCCACAAAACATCAGTCATTGATGCGCTGTCGACCTACTTTTTACTTCGAGCATTCGGAAATCCATAAACAGACCGAATGGCGCAATGGTTCGTTACCTGGTCGGAATTTCGACATTCCTCCCACCCGTTTAATTCCCGAAGTAACCAAACGTGGGGAAGACATGTTTACAGAAAATTATTAACATGTCGTCCCGGCGGGATTCAAACCCGCGACTCGAGACGATTGGAGCGCAAGGTGTTATACCAAAACGCGCCAACGAGCCCGTTAAAACAAAACAGGGGGCCTAGCACGAACGACTATCGACAAAGTATTCGAATCGTCAAACTGTCAGTTGTATGAAAAATCATTTGAAATTTCATACAAATGACAGTTCGACGATACGAATACTCTTTCGATACATGTTCGTGCTCATCCCTCATGTAGAACTACATTATCAAAGACTTTCGGATACAATCCTTTTTACTTTATTATTTTGACTAAATGTCACTGGATAAAATTTTAAGAATAAAATTCAGTTTTTTGCTTACAGACAGGTGTTACACTAATAGGTTAACTAATTAATTATCATGGTCTCAGTTAATTGATAAAATAAAGAAAAATTTATCTTTCGAAATCTACAATTGGCGTATCAAACAGTAATTATGTGCATAATAAATAATAAGTAAGCCCTCCATATGGCAAAGCCGTCGTATATTGTCTCAAGGTGTTCCATAAATTACGCATTTTAACGATGTAAGGACTCGGAGTTAGAATAACGTCGCGTAATTGCTCAGAAAATTAAATAACTTAGTGATTTTCTAGACTAATATAAAGAGGAAAGATTTTTATTTTTGTATGTTTGTAACGAATAAACTCAAAAATTACTGGACCGATTTTAATAATTCTTTCACCAATAGAAAACTGTATTATCAACGAGTAATATAGATTTAACTAATTTTGGTTTATAGTAAATCTACATGACACCCGTGCAAAGCCGGGCGTGTTACTAGTGTCAGTTAAATACATGAGAGAAAATCTAACCTGGCGCTAACATGATACCTCAGCTACTAGACATCAATCAATGATGCGCTGGCGACCTATTTGCTCAAAAAAAATAAATAAGTAAGAGATTTTTATATTTCAGATGAAGACACACGAACGAAGGGCTAACCTGACGCTAACGTTATACCTACGCTACTAGACATCAATCAATGTGCTGCCGACCTTTGTTATTTTAGGGAATTTTTAGGACTAGAAACCCGTTTGTTACCCGGACGGAACTTGTACTGTGAAAGAAAGAATAAAAATTCAAATAAAATAACTTTTGCCGGATTAAAACGCGATTTATTTAATACGTTATATATCCCAACGTTTCAGCATCAGCTTAAAAAAAATCAAAATTTATTTTATTTAAAGGTGTGATACTCGCGTCAATAAAATTAAAAAAATAATAAAATTGTTTATTCCTTATCAAAACTCATCAATAAAACGATAAGATTTAAGCATCCTTTTAAGTACATAATAAATACTTGTGTCAGAATGCTCAGCTCTTCTATAGCAAAAGAAAATAAAATAATTTGCAATGAAACTTAAGGTTTTTACAATTTTGATTTTGAAAATAAAAGACAATATTAAGAATAAAATATATTTAATGCTCCCGACCTAAATTTGTTATATTATGTGAAGCAAGAAATATATTTCTTTTAATATACATTACCTAATTATAACATAGATACATGAGTTCTCGGCATAACTCAATGAATCGCCGATTAACTTTTTCATTTTGTATACGTATGAAACCTTATTCTTCTTCAAAACATTTAGAGCACTTCTCGAACTTTTCAAAGATTTTTCGCCAATACTACCTTTCTGAAAATTTAAAAATTCCTGCTTCGAAACCAGATGAATGGAATTTAAGGTAAAAACTAGATTAATCTTAAAAATCAACGTCTTTTTTTATATAATATTATCTTTTTGTATATTATTCTTATTTCTTATATATTATTTAACGTTCACTTTATTTCTTTTTTCGAACAGCGCTTGCTTGGTATAATTCGAGAGCAAAAAGCTGAGACTAGTATCTACTGTTGCCAAGAAACTGTTTATTATTTTAGTTAGATTTAAGTTAATTTTAAGTTATTACCAATAAATCGATTTTTACTTTACTCGACTAACGAACTTACTTTAAAAGCTACCTTATTACCTCCTCCTTTATCCTCCGAACCTCCAAGGAATGGAATTCTCTACCTGGGTCTGTCTTTCCCGATTCTTACAATCTTGACGTCTTCAAATCCAGAGTGAATAGGCTTCTTCTAAGTAAGCATGCTCCCATTTAGATCGCATCCGCGCTTACCATCAGGTAGGATTGCGGTCAAATGTTTACTTATTCTTCATTTTAAAAAAAACCTTCCCTTACTTAGGCTTTCTACATTCCGTATACTCGTAGAAGCGAGAGAGGCTCTAAAAATCAAAAGTCGTCTTCCTAAGAAACACAAATGTTAGACATTTTGTATGAGTGATAACTTGATAAATAATTAATTAATCTATTGTACGTGAATAATTCATTCATAAGATTACGAAAAAGACCAATAAGTAGGAACATTATTGATAAATTATTAGTACATTGGCTATGCAAGAGTGATAAAAGCTATAATGCGTACTACACACGCAAAACTACAAGTTTTCATAGACTGCATATAAACTCGTTACCTCCTGGAGATATGGTTCTTTCTTACTTTGTAATAATGAATAATAAATTATATTTTTTGCACATTATAAGTATATGTCAAGTGTGGTAGTCGCTGGGCTATATTTTGCATGAATACATAATTAATTTAAAATAAATTTTGCTATTATCGAGCTTATGTTTCAAACCTATGACAAATATTTCAATTACATAAAACGAAACGCGTATTACCCGTTATATTTTAAGGAAATTCCGAAAATTTAATTCCGTTACGTTTTTTTATGTTGGATATCGACATACGAGCATGAGGTAGGTAGGTCACTTGATGGTAGGTGATACCTCAGCCACATAACATTAGTCATCTTAAATTTTAATAAAAGACAGCTGATGAAGAAAATGAAACCAAATCTCCCCTTTACAGTACCCACTAATAAATGAAAATCAATGTATCATTTTGTTTAAAGATCATATTTTCCGTTAGATGTTTTAAATAATATATACTAGCTGATGCCAGCGACTTCGTTCGCGTAGGCTTCACCTTAAGCTGAGCTTTTGAGCAAGGTCAAGTCAAGCAAGCTTCATATGATATATTCAATTGAAAGTGGCGAAATAATCAAACTATATAATTTACATAACTGTTATTGACATCTGATAATTCAAAAAAGTTCGACGTGAGTCAGTTTGCATTGCAATT
Source organism: Anthocharis cardamines (assembly GCA_905404175.1). Lineage (NCBI taxonomy): Eukaryota > Metazoa > Arthropoda > Insecta > Lepidoptera > Pieridae > Anthocharis > Anthocharis cardamines. The sequence continues at coordinate 6,684,229 of FR989961.1, forward strand.
TGTTGATATGGTGCCTTTAAAATAATCTTTAAATGGTCATCTGGGGGCACGGCAGTGCCCCCGCCAAGTCGAGCAAAAAGCGGCACGGCCGTACTATCCTTTTCTCGAAGTAGTTCGGGCCATTTTCGACCCCCTATAACTTCGTTGTGGATAAAACTAGAATCCTGAATTTTCAGTCACTAAGCAGGCATTGTATAAACTCGGTATATTTCAAATATCATTCTGTTTGAACCAGTAGTTTAAGAATTATAACTAGTCAAAGTTTGATAATTTGTCACTCACTCACTCACTCACTGACTGACCGATCATCAAAACTCTAAGGCACTTCTAGCAGACATAGAAACTTGAAATTTAGAATACAATTAGTGTTTAGCCTATAAATCAAGGAAAAACTACAATATTTTGAAATTTCGGTCCAGTTTTCTAGATATACATTTTTTTTTTGTATTTCTGTATGTAATGAATAACTTAAAAACTACTGGACCGATTTTAAAAATTCTTTTACCGTTAGAAAGCTACATTATCACTGAGTAACTTAGGGTATTTATTACTAGAAAAAAATAGAGATCCTTAGAAATCCCTTCTAAAAACAACCCAAGGTGTAAAAAAATTAGCCATAAAATGTCTTTCATCGCATGTGCTGCGGAAAGTATTGATGCTAGAGCAAAAAACGTTCCACAATATTATAGAACATATCAAAATCTACAAAAAAATTCACGAGACCATATGTCCAACTATTGTAGTTATGTCACTATAACTACTTTTTTACATTAAAAAGTTAATAAAAATGCCGATCAAAATCAGACTGTTATCCATAGCTTTATATTAATTCTTATCCAAATAAACTAAGAAAAGGAATATCTACAAAAAGAAATGAGATGCCATCAAAAACATAAATTGTAAAAAAAGCCAAGTCTTGCAACTCAGTTCTCTCGTAAAAAGTTGTGAGATCCATATAATACCAAGTCGGTCAATTTATTCAGTCTCTACTGAAGGATCCTTCTGTCTTAAGTTATTACGTAATTAGGTAACCTAACAACATCTTATAGTGATCATATCAATACCAATATTAAAAAGCTTTGATGTTTAAAATAAAAAGGTTGACTTGGCAATCGCACTAAACAATCTAATTTAATATAATATGTGTTAGTTGTGATACACATTGTGTTTTTAATAAAATTAAAAAGATACATTGTGTTTTCATGCGATAGCCGAGTCAATCTATTTATTTAAAACATCAAAGATTTTAATATTGGTATTGATATGGTCACTATAAGATGTTGTTAGGTTAGCTAATTACGTAATAACTTAAGACAGAAGGATCCTTCAGTTGAGACTGAATAAATTGACCGACTTGGTATTATATGGATCTCACAACTTTTTACGAGAGAACTGAGTTGCAAGACTTGGCTTTTTTTACAATTTATGTTTTTGATGGCATAACTTTTACTGATAACAGAAACACAGAAAAACAATAAATTTAAAAAATCCGGGCGTTGTTCTATTTCTCTTCTTACGGGATGTACTGACTGACTTTTTAGTTAACCTGACTCAGTTTTTAGTTTTTTTTTCTATGTACAGACATTTGACCTCTACAGTTTTATTATACGTTTAGATATTTTAAAATTTTAGTACAAATTTTATCCTAACTATTACAAATAAAACAAAAAGAGAATTATCCAATTTGGTGCAGTCGTTCGGAAGTTATGCGCGTACACACAGTTCTGCGACTTTGTTTTATACAATGTAAAGAAGATACCTACTAAACTTGGTTGAGCTAAGTTTTGATGCACTTAATGATTTGCTAAAGGAAAAGTTTTCCTTAATATATTCCCCTCCTAAGAGTCTTGATTGCAGTTTATGAACTGTATAAGTAAGATGCAACTTGAGCAACTCAATAGGAATCTGAAACCGTCGAGTTCGTTGGTGCATTGTGTAGAACACCTAACTTGCATTTCGAAGGGTCGCGGGTTCAAATCCCGCCGGGACGAAATGTTTATAATTTTGTATTGTAACGGGTGGAAGGAATATTGAAATTACTTGTTAGGTTCAAAAAAGCCGTGAAGTGCATATTTCTCGTTTCGGTTTCTATGTACATATTTCCAAATGCTCGAAAATAAATAGGTCGACAGCGCACTCTTGACTGACGTCCTATGGCCAAGGTATCACCTAATAATGAGCCTCTAGTCTATCGATATCTAACATAAAAAAACCTAACAGCAGAATAACAGAAAAAGTCGACTTTAATAAATGTCATATTGTATTACCATCTGTGAGGCAATATGATGGATTCGTGAACATAAACGATCATCTCGAAAACTTATTGTCCTATGTTACTTAAATTTCACGCACCACGTAGAGTCAGCCTACTAAGTGGTAAAAGGAATTATAGAATTTTATAAGTAAACTAGCGATCCACCCGGCTTCGCACGGAATCCACGTAGATGTACTATAGAAAAAAAAGAAAAAAAAAATTATGTTACTCGCTGATGTAGCTTTCTATTGGTGAAAGAATTCGGTCCAGTAGTTTTTGAGTTAAATCGTAACAAACAAATAAATATTTCATCTTTATAATATTAGTATAGATTTAAACATTCGAATTTTAATTGGAGCAGATAAAATTAATGGAGTTGTAAAAAGAAAAGATTAACTGATATTGTTTTTTATTAACGCGAGTATCACACATTTAAATAAAATACTGTATACCGGATTAAAACGCGATAAACAATATAAATAATAAATCGCGTTTTAATCCGGTATACAGTATTTTATTTAAAGATTAACTGTCAAATATAATATTTGATAGTTTCTGCTACTGGTACAGAACCGGAGTTTCTTTTGACTGATGAATATTCATAAAAACCTTAGATATCCCCTTATTTTTCCTTTTTAATAAGTTACTATACTTTCTTTAAGTTAGTTTCGAAGTTAAGAGTGGAAACTCAGTTTTATATATAATAATATTTTAAATTTTTACCTTGAATCCATTTTGGGCACTTAAACTTATATTGCAGTTAAAAGTATATTTTTTAATTTAATCGCGACACGAAAGCGATCCAATAAAATAATTAAATATATATGTATGTAAAAGTTTATTTGAATAATAAGTATTTGTCTTTTAGATTTATATAATAATAATTTGGTTACAAAACTGTCTCGCCTCGCCTCGTTTTGTTTGTCAATTCGACCAAATAGTGACGAGGTATAGTTATTCGAGGTACGTATAACCGTGAATCCAAGGCGGATACACACTATAACCAGACGCCCAAGTATATAATACTTGCAATACAATATGCATGCAATTTCAAATAATTTCTCATATAACAATAGGAATATACCTACTCGCAATATGTTTGTGCTCGGGGTTTAAAAAATATATAGTACCTACAAGAGTAAACATTGTTAAAGAAAACCTATACAACCTTTTTGGTTGACCGTACATGAGCTGAACACAATATATCTACATTTATCATCATAAGCATAGAGTGTGCACACAATGAACGTCCGAACTAGTTTTGTCACCCGACGTCACACACATAGGACGTTGTACAATGACACTCACACATATTTCTAATAATAATAAAAAAAATCAATTCTATGTATTTTTGGTTACGGGCTTTTAATTCAGTGAAAATAAACTTCCGAGTGACATGGGGCAGACATATTTTTGTTTGTGTTTCATTTTAATTATTTTTTTAATTCTTACTTACTCGGAATTCGAACATGGAACCTCCAGTACTAAACGCCACATAGGTATGCCACTGAGCCACATAAATGATGCTTTAGACTCAAAGAGAAAAATATTAGTTGGTTTAATCAAAAGAAAACTAAACACGAATAAATTAGCAGAAATTATATTGTTTATTGTAAAACTTCCAGTTATTATCGAAAATAGTTTCAGACTAAATATTTTTGTGAAATAAAATAAAAATATGTTTTTATCTAGATGTTTATCATTAAAAGCTTTGCCTTTAAAAGCAGTGAAATAGGTTTAATGGCCTTTACTATAAAATAAAAGAGCTACATTATGAATAATTTTAATATAAACTGAAGATTTTTTCAATTAATCATCTCGATGTCAACCTTTCAACTACACCGACGATGTGACCTTATTTTGTGTTTAAATTTAATGTTCAATTATTATAATAAGTTGAATGTATTATATATACGAGTATTTGTGAACTCTGAGATAAATTTTGATATGCTAATTCGAGGAGAGATGACATTTTAGTCTTCAAATTATATAATTATACTAGGAGTGTAGAAAGGCCTTAAACTTTTTTTGTTAAATATAGACAGACGAACATGATGTTCACTTGATGGTACCTCAGTCACAGAACATCAGTCAATTATGCGCTGTCGGCCTACTTTTTACTTAGAGCATCCAATGAACAGTCCTGTTTTGAGAAATTTAGGATAACGACTTAATTTACTGTAAAATTAGAAGTAATTCAGACCAAGACAACAAAATACATTTTACATATTTTGTATTTTTTGTACTCCACGTAGTGAATAAGTATTTCTTATTGACATAGGATTAAATGGACTTCGGGTCCACGCTCGAAATACATGAATTAAAATGTTAAGTTCATCTTCTAATATATAAAATTCTCGTGTCACAATGTTCGTTCCCATACGCTTCCGAAACGGCTCAACCGATTCTTATGAATTTTTTTATGCATATTCAGTAAGTCTGAGAATCGGCTACTATCTATCTTTCAAACCCCTAAGTGATAAGGAGTGTCCACCCCGATTTTTTTTATTTTTATTATGTGCTATTAAAAAATACATACAACCCTCTATTTTCACTCTTCTAAATACCAACCCCTGTTTTTTTAGAAATTATTAACATGTCAAAACAACATTTGCCGGGTCAGCTAGTAATCATATATAGGTGTAATCTCGGGCACTTTTTTGTAAATTTTTGAAAATACATATTTTAATAATATACCATCAAGTCTCACGCTCATCTATCATTATCTGAACATAACAATAAAAGGCGCATATTTAACAGATTTAATACATATTACATTTAATTAACTCCCTCATATTTACTACTAAATTCATAATTATAGTAATATGTAGTACTTTTTTCCTATTCAAAGATCTACAATAAGAGTTAAACAGTTTCACAAAATAAGTATAAAACAAAAGGCTAGATTGAAAAAACCACAACATTATATTTGATCCTATAAAGACTATGAGCCTATGCTATACTATCAGTTTTTATGCCGATATGAGACTTCAAGCACCGAGAGTATATAGGTAGTGCCTGTTTAAGCATTTAGACAAATGATTTCCCCAAGTTATCAATGAGGTAGGCGTCAATGTGAATGATCGTCATCGAGGTAATTCGACTCATTCCTTTATCAGTGCGTAATTATTCAAAATTCGCGACTTAATAAGCGGTTGACGTAGACAGCGGCATGAGTGATTAGCGATAAGCGTTTAATGAAACCTAATGAAGATATGGGTAATGTTATATTTAATTATGAGCCTGTTAATGTTTCATTATCTAAATACGTCATACGGCATTTTGAGTCTATTTCACGGATCATTTTTTTTAAGGGCAAGAAATTCTGTGCTCATCCTGACTCAAGCAAACCTTTTTTTTAAATATATTGTTTCCTCGGGATTTGAGCCGCGCAATAACCAAATGCCACCAAACCAGGATCAATCATTAACACATTATCAGTAAAGGAGGAGGAATCATTAAAACATTATCAGAAAATGTCACAAATATAATTTTGTCAAACGAAATTTATAGAAATTGAAAGGCGAAAGTGCCTTTTAATGATAACACTAACATATGAAATGACAAGTACGGTATATATATAAACAAAATAAATATATCATAAAAGTGTTAATAATATTAAGTGGAAAGGCGGAATTACCTAATTGGTCAGCTCGCTTTATAGATAACATAAGACCTTATAAATAACTCAACCATCTTTACGTCTTCTTCAGTTTATAAAAAATATTATCCTTATAAATATTATTTTTATACCTTTATATTTCTGACCTACATTCTAAGGCTAAAGCACGAACTGGCGTTAAAGTATTCGAATAGTCAGACTGTCAGTTGTATGAAAAATATTTGAAATTGCATACAAATGACAAATCCACGATATGAATATTTATCATGAGTTATTCATGTTACGGCCTCAGTTGAAGTTTCAGATTAGTGCTCAGTTTTTTAAACCCGCAACGACCTCTCACATACACCCCACGATGCTCATCCCTGTGTTATTAAAGAAGTGAGTTATGGCGTTGACACGCATAGTGCTGTGGAGATATATTAACAGAAGCGATAATTAGCCGCGAAATTTTATTTCCCAGAAAGCTGCGATCGTTGGAAAGTCATCTCGTATCATGTAATTATCTGTAAGTGATACTCTTCGCTGTTTCGTCAGTTGTGATTAATGGTTGCTGTCCTTCTTTATGGATAGATTTTATTGAGTTTACGAAATTATGACATTTTTGTAGTAACTAAAACTTTCTTCAGCGGTAGAAGCTACTCAGTTCTGGGACAAGAAATATCAAATTATTTAAAAAACTTTATTTAAATTATTTGATATTTGCCTAGAAAGACAAGGGTATTTGATAGCAAACCTTAAAACATCCAGTCAGCAAATTTCATAAACAAACTGTTAAATAGCATACCTCTTAATAAAATATGTTAACAGAAAACTTAGCCAAATACGATAGGTAAAACGTCATAATTATTATGAATAATAACCGTATAAATGTTCATAAAAAAGCCTGTAGGTGTTTATTGATTAGAACACTATTTATATTAATAACACTACTTTTTTATTATAAGACATCATCAATTTCAAATAACAACAGATGTCAAATTAATTATGACCCGTACGACTGCATTTTTTAGTCAAGTATAAATTTAGTTGAGACGTGTCAAAGAATTTTACCCTGTTGAAATTTGGTATTAAAGTAGAGTATAAAATAACGTTATCTGGTCGCAGTCTAAGAATTTCCGAATGCTTGAAATAAAAATCGACAGTATATCATTGTTGGATGTTCTGTTCTGACCTATAACCAAGTAAGTGACCAATAAAACAACAACTTAAGAACGGCTACAACGATTTTAATGATATTTGTTAGATTTGTCTATGTCCCGAATAACAGAAAAACTATTAAAATATCAAAAAAAAACAGGAAAAAAATTTATGAAGAAAATTATTTAAGTTCGGAACTCCGCGATCTTCCGCAATTGACAACTGACGTCACGCACGCTTATTTAGTATAATAATTGATGTCCACTGCAAATCTACATAGGAAGTGGAAATAGAATAAATCTAGAAATATTTTTGAAGCCAACATTCTGGCAGGACAAATCTGTCGGGTCCTCTGGTTTAACATAAAAAAGTGCATCATCATCAAGTCTTGATCTTAATAATATTGTTCGATTATTACAACTAGCATCAAAGTAGCTTTCAGATCATCGTATATTTATTTAGTTGTTCACTTTACTTCAGTTATATTTATTTAATATTTATAAAATGGTTTCGTAGCTAAAGCTGTTGCTTTGATCTCTTTGTGACCTACATCAAAATCTCTATAAAGAATCCCTCTGTTGATTTATACATTGTCTCTTAAAAAAATAAGCTTCGGGTTTTAGTAATATTTTTTCGTACAAATAAACTTTATCGTATTAATGTCCTGAAGCCAGTACAATTTCAAGTAAGGCAGCAAGCGACTTATTATCTACTGTTAATAGCTATAAAAATGTAGATAATTATACTTTAGAGTAAAAAAACGACATAAAATCACATCCTATATTGTGGGTAGTATGAATAATTTAAAATTGCCATTTTTTTAGCGGCCCACGATCCGATTAGTCAGTTTCGACATTCCCCGCCCACGCCTAAGTTATTAACATAAACAACACAACTAATTGTGCAATAAACGTAAAATGAGATTGTATCTAAACAAAAAATTTGCGTAAATTTTTTTAGATCCCTTTTCTCAGCTGGAGTATTCTCCAAACGATATTTCGTTTAATCTGTGGTCTGCAGCTTTACTAGGTATACAAGGAGGTTGTTAATGAAAACACATTCATCAGGAATTTCATATTTATTATAAAAGATTTAATCGACATTAAATAAGCATTTTTTCCTTTTTTTATTACAGAGCAGACAACCTACCACCTGTTACCTAATGGTATGTTCACCACCGCCCTGGATTGACTTCACCAGCAACTTAAATTTCTCAGATACGTAGTCGGCCTTTTAAAAATACAAGGATCGTTTTTGGAAACCAATGAGGTCGTTTTTCAACTAAATGTGACGATTCACTCCACAGTTTTGCATTAAAACTGTTCATCATTTTTACAAAAAATACCCGATTGGCTATTTTATCTACTGATTTCAGTAATACACAATAATTATGCATATTATCAAAAGCTTACTTAATAGTAATTATTTTATTACAATTAACGACTTTGTACTGAATCGAAATATTCCATCTGATATAGTTACCGTGAATTAAACTCATTGGTTCGCATCCACTATAGATAATATTTCACATTAAACAAAGCCTACAATTTCGCGAACCGACAAAGCAGCATCGCAAATCTTATTTGCAGACAACAAGCGATAACTATCTCATTCTTTCAACAATGGCCGCGCTCATAAGCCGAGCCTAATTAGTAATATTCAAAGTGCATTGTGGCTGTTATCTTGAAATATACAATAAGATGGAAACGCGTTTATCTAGGGCGATACGGTTCGGATTGCCCGCGACAATTATCAGTCGATGACGTTTCTTGGTGCACTCCTTTGGCTAAATCGCTATGTACCTAATACATTGCTCTTTCTTCTTGGTATAATTGAAGACGTCTCGGTATGAAACAGCAATTTACTAGATACATTGCAGTTTAATAGCAATGGAGCAGTACTCGTGTTTGGAATACGTAATGGTCGGTAGTGCTCGCTCGTGTACCAAGTTAGAGTATTGTTTTAGCGGGTAAACGTAAATTAAATACTATATGCTACTGTTTTTGAACGGCAAAAATTTGTTAGACTTGTTTCAAGTCTACGGCCTTGAGCCATACTAACAGAAAAAATGTTTTTTTTTTTTAAATTAGATCCAATAAATAAAAAGGATACAAAAACACAGACACACAATATACCACTTTACAGCATTTTTCATATTTAGATCATTTCTATAAAAAAACTTTGATTACCTATAAGGTCTTAAATACGAAAGCCAACTAGAAGAAAGCTTTACATTGTTCCTCGGCGATAATACGACAATTTCTCAAGTCGTACCTACTGCAACTACTTATTTACTTGTAACAAGAAGAAAAGGTATTAATTCATATAATTGATATTATGTATTAAAGCGATTTGCTGTTTTTTTAATAACTACCCGCTAATATGCAGTTGTTGCAGATGTCTATGGGAGGCGGTGATTACTTACCATTATATGAGAATATGTTCGATTGCCCCCTATTCTATAAAAATAGTTTGACGGGCGTTGGCGCGCAACAGCTAAGTTCGAGCATCACACAGGTAGAAGGAATATTGAAATTACAACCAAGTAATGAATCACCGTGCATAGATGGAAAAACCATGATGTACATTACGTTTCAATTTTAATCTATGGATTTCTCAATGCTCAAAGAAAGAAATATATTGGCCACGAAATCCATCTATTAATGGTCTCAAAGTATTATACTTTGTAAAATATAAATAAACTATTTATATATATATATATATATATATATATATATTTCAATTACTAACAAGATAAATATAAATATACGCGAGGGCAAGAGAAATGAAAATTCTTTAAACCTCAAGCTAATTGGAAGAGGCAGTGCAACATTGTGGACGTAAAGAATTGTTTATTCGGCTATTGTTTTCCATGAGACGCTAAAAACCATACACGTACATAAGAGACCCAGCTGTTACTTGTATGAAAGTGAAGCGGACTTATTCACAGAAGAAGCGGACGCGTTTAATCGAACAATGTTAATTCACAAAATATTTTAAAACATATATCTCCATAGTACCTCTTAGAGTTATGAGAGAAAGTGAAAGCGCGAAGCATCATGTATAACTTTGTCTCGCTCAGTCATCAAGGGCTCCTGAAATAAAATTGCTTGAGATGGTCGTATGACCCCAAGGCTCTCAATAACACGCTATCCTTCATATCCTTAAAGGTCAGCAACGCAACTGCGAACCCTCGGGTGTTGGGGATGTCTATCGGCGGTAGTGATCACTTGCCATCACGTGAGCCATCTATTTCATCATTTTATATAGAAAACTATACAAAAGTTACACATTTTCTATCGTTATAACATTATGAATGTGAAAGAACCTCTGTCTGTCTATTACGTTTTCACGGCTAAAACGATTTTGATAAAATCTGGTACGGAGTTAGCTTGAATTCTACGAAAGCAAACAGGCTTGGAAAACATCTCCATATATATCCATGCCGATGAAGGTACGAAGCTACAAGCGTTATGACATCTAAACGAAGATTTCATATGTTACATTAAAGAGTACAGTACAACATAATATGTACAATGTACATTCATACAAAGTTAATATAGAAGTCGCCTCATTCAATTTCAAGTATAAAGCAACAATATCGCAGTCATATTTTCATTACAGACAATAATTAATAAAAATACATATCTAATGGTACGGATTAAATAATAGCAAGTAGCAACTATAAAGGTGAATAAAGGGATACTTCATTTTATCATATTACACGCATCGTAAATACAACTTAGCGAAACCAAGTTTATTTATCAAGTAACGCCGAAGCTTATCTAACGTGAGCACACACTAATCAGTAGGGCTATTCACGATCATTCGAAATCGATCCGCCCGGAAAGCTACGCTCTCCCACTGAAAATTTTTCGTATTTACCGGATATGAAAATGGTATTCACAATTCCCATAGGATTGAGCATCGGCATTCTTCGGGAGTTTCCGATTAGAATCTTAGTATAAAATGATAGAAAGCTTGATATATCGGTACGAAATCTTGTAATATCGGAACGGAATGTTTTCGAATGATCGTGAATAACCCTACTGGGAGCGATACAAACGACCGCCGACAGTGCGTAAGCCGGAATAGGGCTGTGCAAAAAATTATAATAAAATCAAAAATTAATGAAATGTTTACATTACACATAGCAACATTTAACGTCGATGTTGGTAGACGTCCCACTGTTCGTATTGCATTTGTGTATATCATGAAGAGATTGACTCTGATGATAAGTGATAACTGTCCGCGAATACGATGCCAGATTAATTTCAGAAAGATATTAAATTAATTTTTTACCGGCTTTTTGTTTTATTTGATTTGGTATTAAATAAAAATTGTATGGGTGTCCCTAAATTTAACGTCTTTTAAGAGTGTTAATTTGTCCCCACTGTGTTGGAGTATAAGTTAAAATAATTTTAACTAACAAAAATCTCCTAGTAATCACACAAATTTTAAGTTATTGTAATTCAATTTTATTTTCAAAGTTTAGGGACTATACATCACAAATATTAAGTACGGCGATATTCGTCGTATAGGTACTTTTGTCCCTAAAATTTTAATATTGATTTTAACATGCAAAATTTTATTTTATACTGGGTTTTAGCATATATATGCAACCATAAGTTTAATAGGTACACTTATAAACCACAATGATTACTAACGTATTTATTCATTAAACAAGTTATACTTGTAAATAATTGTAATTGATATAGATTTTAATAAGAGTGAATAATCAGGTTATTAAAATATTTATTGATTTTTTTTAATTACCTAACGACCATATGTTACATACTGCGTATGATTATTAAAATGGCGGAATATTGTATATTTTTTAATATAATTTAAATAACCATACAAATGAAGGGACTCTGTAGGTGTGTCCTCTGTATTTATTGTCGTAGAACTATCAAATGTTTGTGAGTAACATTTATCTAGTATTGTATTATAATATTTAAGGAGTAAAATAAAACTTTGGTAGAAAATCGGTAAGTAATAAAAAATGACATCGTATTTTTCAAAGCTTGGCTCTTTCATGCCCACAGTACTAGTAATACTTTTTTATGTAATCGACCTTTGTATACTTTTGATAAAATAATAAAATTTATAATGTTTATGTTAAAATAGTTTAATGATTCTAGGTCAACGGGAAGTACCCTATAGGTTTTGATTCCCTTGCGAGTGTCTTGTGAATGCTATTTTTAATTTTTATTCTTTTGATTGCGTCGACTTAGAATTGCAAGGGATTGCAGACCTACGTATTTGATTTGCGTTCCTAAGGAAAGGGGTATTGACAGACGGACGAACAGACAGACAACAAAGTGATCCTAGAGTTACGTTTTTGGTACGGAGTACACAACCCATGAAACATGATTTATTTATTTTATTTTATTTTTCTACCCGGCATTCGTTGAATGCTACCTTTAGGTAAAAAAAAGTAATGCACAAAGGACAAGCATCCTTACATTGATTTTTATTTATATAGATAAAAAGAAATTAAGTAAAGAACTGCAAAAATATATTTGCAAAACACTTGAAAATCAAGTAACAAATAGTCCTCAGGCGAAAAACAAGATTGCGGAGACACAACAGTGGAGGCATCGATCAGGTATCGAAGGTTCGATTATCAGTAATTTTGTTGCCTAAAAAGTGGCCCGAATGCCGCGGCCGCAAATACTTCTATAATGAAATGACAATTACCTACGAACTGTCAGCGAATTCTTGGAGACATTACGCAACCGAATCCTGTAAAACAACTACTCTGATTTCTCGAATTGTTATATTGAGACTTCGCCGATATTCCGTGCTTTTTGCATTTGTTTTATTAAACATATGTTTAACATTACAACTTATTTGATTCGTATTACATAAAATGACTTATGAATCTTGAGAAACGAGAAACACTTATAAAACGGCGCAAAAATTAACCGTTTCTTAAAAAATATGAAATACAATCGTGATTTATAAGGTGTGTGATTATAATTAAGATAATCAGTAAATACTAAAATAGTCCCATGCAGCATGGACAAGCAGCTAGCAAAAATGTTTACACATATTTTATCAGCCTAGAATCGGTATGTTATGCAGACTATTAATAAGAAATAGCTACGGTTTCAAGAACTAAAATTAATTGTACGAGTCTTCGGTAATTGCGCGCTTTTGCTTACTTCGATAAGTTTTTTGTTACTTAAAGAAACCGACCAATGGTAAGGGCGATCGCATTTATCGCATCGACGTCTTCAATTGTTTTATAAATAAAGCTTCGCAAAAAATACTATCGATCAATCGTGCGAAAGTCGGCGATGTGAGACGATAACACGACACTCAAGCGAGTTTCAACCTAGACTACATAAACATAAAAACCGTTTCTCGTTACATCGTTATAAGGGACGTCTCAACAAACCGCTTTTTCACCAATAACAAACTGCAATGAACTTCAAGCACTTCTTACAGGGTTGATTTTACTACGACATGAGATACGCGTCATAACCGTGCGCTTGCAGACGTGAAAGATTCCATACGAGAGCTGTCCAAACATTTTATACTTTCAAATACGCGGTGCCTTATCTATAGTGATGATCTGAAATCTCTTATCGTACCAATCGGCTCGTGGGACCCCTTAGATCTTTATTACATGCGTTTGGAAAGGCAACATCTCCAAGTAACTGTTTATACTTCTATATGACGTTAACTCTATTGTTTTCGCAATCATCCCGGGCTGCTTCATCAATTTTGACGTATTTATTGAAGGCCCATTAAATCGTCGATAGCGATAAGATCATTTTTTTCATTTGATAAGACCTATTTACGGGGTCTCATGAGATATTCATTTTGATTATAAAGATTGTACACATTTCTGTATATCGTTCTTCAAAGTAGAATCTGAAAGTATATTTTTGAAAGCGGATAATCTGTTGGAATGCTACACTTATTAAGATATCCCAATTGCCTATAGAAATTGTCCTGTTATAGATCGCGGTATAAGAACCAGATGAACGTATCTACAAAGGAATCAATAGTTGTTCTACATACGTACCTAAATAATTCTTAACTTAATTATATATCTAACAGTGTGTCACTATACTGATATACATTTTTTATTCGTCAATTGTATATTGTAGACTGTCACAGTATTTTTGCTCTTCTGTGAGAAAATTTTGATACATCCATCTGACGCTTACACCGCGATTAATGTCCCCGTGTCCAATGAATGGCAAGCAACAACGAAGAATATTATGCATGATCATTATCTATGTTTACAAAGCACCTGAGATAATTTACGATTTCATGTAATTGCGTTCAATAAGAATGCCCAACGCATCACCACGTAGCTCCAGCATGTGCAATACATTATTAATGCGAATTGATTTTAATGAGATGAGTGACATGAATGTACTTTGAGTGATGTTTTTTCCATCATGAAATCTATTGACTCATCTTTGAGTAATATTAGCCTAATGAAAATTTCAGTAACACTGTTTCCATGCTGAAATACCTTAGTCATATTATATCAACGGTAAAATCATCTTGTCTTTTATTAACGCGAATATCCAGTGCCGGATTTAGATGTCGTCCTTGGGGCAATAAAGGAGCGCAGGCCCCAAATTATTTTCCAAATAAAATGATTTTTTTTTTATATATATTTAAGAAAAACATAATATTTGTATAAAGCTGCACTTTAATATATTTACTTTGTATAAGGCTAACGTAAACAGCAAAAAAAATATCGGAAAAGTTGATTACAAATATTTTCTCGTCGGAATTTAAAAGATTTTTTTACCGTTTCTCTTTTGTGGGGGCCCCATCAACCAAGGGGGCATCAATATTGTATGGAAGCCCTGAGGCTGTAACCCTGAATGCCCTCCCCTAATTCCGGCCATAATAAAACAACTTTTACCAGATTAAAAAGCTATTTATTAATTATATCAACTGCCTTAACGAACAGTATCGATATTACAAAATACATAATTTGCAGTTTTGATACAGAGGGCCTAGGACGAAAATAAACTGACAAAAATTTGAAATGACAAAAACTATCTAGACGACTGTCATCTTTAAATAAAGTCATAGAAAATTATTATATTTATATTTGTAACGACGACTTACTTCATTTAATATATCAACACGACATAGGTAACGTGTGCAAATACTAATAAGAAAAAAACGTAAAATATTTTATTATTACTTTCAAACAGACAAATAACTATAATATAGATTCTAAAAGAACAGAAATGAGGTTAATAATCAAAAAAGCGCGTAGGTGGCTTTAATTTGTAAATTTTTACTCCATAAAATGATTAAATCTTAGGTTAAAATTATGGTTTAAGTGAGAAGAATTAGGCGGAATTAACGATAACTACGAGTATATGTATCATCAAATTTATAATTTATGTAAACTGTATGTATGGCAATGTGCCAAGTCAAATTCACCCCAAGACTTTATTATTTACTCAAAATTAATTTCGCACTTCGTACATTCTATAATTCCAACCCTTTAGACCTCAAAATCATTTAGAGTTCTAAATTGCTTAATTGAATCTCTTATGAATATTGATATCTAAAATCATGAATTTTTTTTTAAATCATTTTAAATCACAAACAAATTAAATCACCTCTATTTTCTCACTTTTATGGTAGGATAATTTTTACAAATTTATTTGGGACCAACTTTGGGGTTCGACCCTTTCCAATAAAAAAAGAATTATCAAAATCGGACTACTCTCTAAATAGTTATACGAGAACATATAAAAAGAAATATACGCGTCGACTCCTCCTCTGTTTTTTCGTAGGTTAAAAATATAAGCAGCAAATTATACGTATATATTAAGCCCGTAGTATATTATCAGCTTCACCTGAACACAGTTTTAATATAAAATGTTTATTATCAAAAGCAATACTGCCTTGCTTTTGAAAATAAACATTTAAAATAAACGGTTAAAACAAAAACTGTAAGCATCATTTTTTATCTTACACTTATATGGCTATAATAATAATATAAATATCCTACGTGAGTTTCAGGTATGGTAACTAACACGGTATTTACATACACATAATTTATGTTATTTATCAAAATATATTTTCTCTATTCTTTGAAAATATTTATTTGAATCCATAAATCATTTAACTTGTACCACATCCAAAGCATTATTTGAACACAGTTTGACAAAACAAGTGGGCGAAAACAACACGCGTGGCGAATAAGATTTGGCAATATCGCAGGTTTCTCCCATTTGCACACTTTTCGTTCTAGCTAAATAATTTCCTAATCTAGTCCTTTGTATTATGCTTGATTTAGTTATAAATTATTTTAAAGGTAACAGTAGGTCTAGTACCAAAATCGAACGCAACGAACGGAACGAAACGATAGAACAAACAACTTCGTATTTTAATTTATTAAGAAAACATTTTCAATTCTATTTACGACTAGCAATTGCCCCCGCAACCCCCCTTGTGGGTTGAATTTCGTAAAATCCGTTCTTAGCTGACCTCTACTCGGCGAAAGGAATATTCCTACCATATTTCAAGTCGCTACGCCTTATGGTTCCAGAGATATCGTGATGAGTGACTATATAGGTGGAAATCTCTTTTATATATATAGACTAGCAATTGCCCCCGCAACCCCCCTTGTGGGTTGAATTTCGTAAAATCCGTTCTTAGCTGACCTCTACTCGGCGAAAGGAATATTCCTACCATATTTCAAGTCGCTACGCCTTATGGTTCCAGAGATATCGTGATGAGTGACTATATAGGTGGAAATCTCTTTTATATATATAGACTAGCAATTGCCCCCGCAACCCCCCTTGTGGGTTGAATTTCGTAAAATCCGTTCTTAGCTGACCTCTACTCGGCGAAAGGAATATTCCTACCATATTTCAAGTCGCTACGCCTTATGGTTCCAGAGATATCGTGATGAGTGACTATATAGGTGGAAATCTCTTTTATATATATAGAAGATTATACTTACGAATTATACTTACGATCACAGTAATGTCAAACGAATGACATAATGTCTAATCACGAAAGATAGATCGATCATCAGATTCGTAATAGGAAAATGTATGATCCGTCAGCAACTTCGTATTTTGTTTTGGTAATAGGTACTTAGAATACCCAGAAAATGCAATGTTTACCAAGTTCTAGGTAATTAATGTTCACCTTGCAGAAACAACCCTGTTGCAACATTGTAGTGATAAATGTTCTAAGTCATTTGCGTCTATTTGAAAATATTTCCTCCCTGAAGCAATTAAGGAGTTAGTCCACCTGCCTCTTTTAGAGGACTACCTTCATAATAATCTTGTTTATCTATACTAAAATTATAAAGAGGTAAAGTTTGTTAGGTTGTAGGGAGTAATCTCTGGATTTACTGAACCGATTTTAATTTTTTCATCAATAGCATCTACATTATCAGCGAATAACATAGGTTATATTTTTGTGTATAGTACATTTACATTGCACCCGTGCGAAGCCGGGGCGTGTTGCTATATTTTATACTAGCAAAGCGCCCCGGCTTCACACGAGTGCAATGTAGATACAAAAAACAGCCTATGTTACTCGCTGATAATGTAGTTTGCTATTGGTGAAAGAATTTTTAAAATCGGTCCAGTAGTTTTTGAGTTTATTCACAACATACAAATCTTTCCTCTTTATAATATTAGTATAGATAGTTAATTCTAACCAAGATGAGATTATTTATTTTCTGGGTAAGCTTTCCTTATTTTATATTTAAGTTGTTTAATATACGTTAGTTGTTGGTATAGTATTATAAAAGTGACTTATCGCATAAGTCAGGCAGGTGGTGTTTTTCTAAATAAATAATATACTCAATAATAATTAGATTCATTACATTTATATCGCAAGACATTATATAATGCACTGCTGGTTGTAATGGTATTTAAATAATTAATAATAAATACAGATAATAAAATATAACACTTTTAATAAGTCCTATGATTAAAAACGTAACTTGAACTGAATATAATGGTTATATTTATTTATTTATTTACTAGTAACCTGCCCCGGCTTCGCACGGGTGTAGATCTACACAAAGAAGTATAATATTTTACTCGCTGATAATGTAGCTTTCTATAGGTGAAAGATTTTTTAAAATCGGTTCAGTAGATCTCGAGATTACTCCTTACAATATTTTTTTTACACCTTGGGTTACATTATTCAAGTTTTGGTAGGGAACCCAAATAATTTCTGGAAATAAATATAGCCTATGTTACTCGGTGAAGATGTAGCTTTCTAACGGTGACAATTTTTTTTAAAAATCGGTCGAGTAGTTTTTGGGTTAAATCGTAACAAACAAACAAACAAATCTTTACTCGTGCACATAATATTGTCTTTTATTAACGCGAGTATCACACATTTAAATAAAATACTGTATACCGGATTAAAACGCGACCTCAGTCTCCCGCGACCACGGTTGCTGAAAAGCATCCGAAACGTCGGGATAAATAATTTAAACAATATAAATAATAAATCGCGTTTTAATCCGGTATACAGTATTTTATTTAAATCTTTACTCTTTATAATATTAGTATAGATTATTTTTTATTTATTTATTAAGTCAGACAGTAACAAAAATATAAAGCAGTTAGTCTTACATAATAAAAATATAAAGCAATATATTATAGTAGTTTGTCTTGAAATAGGAGACTATCAATTTTTGTTGTATATTAGATCTATTATATCAGTAACTTAATATTGATTTTCAGTGACCTCATAGGAAATGCGTTTGTAGCTTACATACCATGAAATTAACCTAGCAAAAAAAACGACAAGAAATGCGTAGCATTTATTAAAATTTGTGAATTTTACATTATTTAACTATCGTTAACTTTGTTAAGAAATAGAATACCATCTGTAACAACTGTTTACAACTACTAAATTAACATTGACCTACTAGTAGAGTACTAGGAGCTACGCCTACGGCACCAATTTACCCACTGTTATGTACGATGGATGGAGCCACATACTACAGTAGCGCTACTACTATATGATACTACGAATTTCAAGAACTAAAAGACCTAAGAAATTAAGGAACACATTTTTCTTGTTTATAGGTCTTAAAAAATACTAGCCGTCCCCGCCCGCCCGCTTCGCTGGGCGAATTGTAAAGGATAGACGAATATGAACTATCCACATAAATTTGAAAAAAAAATGGTAAAGGGTTGATGGAATTCAAAAAATGAATAGCCAAAAACCTTCTACAATTAATTCCGCGTCGAATGGTCATGGTATCATGCCGATCGGTCCAGTAGTTTTCAAGTTTATCGATAACAAAGAAAAAAAAAGTTGCTTATATATATATAGATTTAAATAAATAAGCAACCAGTTCATGACTTTGACAAATCTAAATAGTTCGACGAGCTCGTTGACGCCTTGCGCTCCGATGGGTTGTGGGTTCGAATCCCGCCTGGACGACATGTTTATAATTGTCTTGAAATAATTTATTCCCCACGTCTGGTCATTTCGCACATTTAAAGGGTGGGGACAATATCTAAATACCGAACGGGTAACAAACCACCGTTCATAGATGGAAAAATCGTGGAGTGCATATATAGCGCGTTTCGGCATAAGTTTATGGATTTCCAAATGCTCGAATTAAAAAGTATGTCGACAACGCATCATAAGCTAATATTCTGTGGCTGAGGTTTCATCTACCATCAAGTGAACCGCATGCTCGTCTGTCGATATCTAACATTAAAAAACATTGTTTTATTATTGAGTTCCTATGGCCTTTCAGCTCTATCATCACACCAGCTCAATAATGTAATCGTATTGCATTGTTATACGTACACATGTAGGTACATATTATAAGATTTCAGCTTACTTGAACACCGAGTTATTAAAGTACAACCGAAATAGATTTGGTGCGCGAATAAATTCGGCTTACTCGGAGTTTCAGCAAAATCTCTCGAGTGCCTGTAAATATTTAAGTAAAATACTCGAGTAAGATAGAATGTAAAATTAACTCTTTCATACTTTAAGAAACTGATCAATATCATGTTGTAAATAAGTATTTGTAGGCAATAAAATTCAATAAAAATAAAGTTGAAAAACTTATTGGCCAATGACATTCTGTTCCATATAATCTTTTCTTGGCAAAACTCAACTTTTTGTATAAATGTGCGATATTGCGTAAATAATAAAATAAAAAAGATAAAATGTAAAAAAATAATAATCATATTACATACCTACCTACCCTATGAATAGGTATGTATTGGTATGAGTAAAATCATTATAATATACTAGCAAAGCGCCCCGGGTCACACGGTTGCAATGTAGATACACACAAAATATGTTCCTCGCTGAGAATGTAGCTTTCTCTTCGTGATTTTTTTTTAAATCAGTCCAGCCGGCCTATCATGACAACCACGACAAAATTTTGTCGACCGTTTTCTCGTGTTTTAATCGATTATCTCTTTATTTCTTCCGGGTCTAACATGACAATTACACTTAAAACTTGACTTTTAGTACCAAAAATAGATATATTTGTCGATCGAGATATCTTATTTATCTTAGTTTGTCTCCTCTCGTCCGCGACATATCTCGTGGCGGTCATGCTAGACCGGCTGTACTTTTTGAGTTTATTCATAAAATACTAAAATTAAAATCTATCCTTTTTATAATATTAGTATAGATATTGATTATATCTCTCTATAATATACAGCGAACTTATATGGTATCTTGTAGTCTACAGATTAATGCAAACTTCAAAAAATACCACACCGGTAGACACCAATAGTAGGTACCTACTGTGATTTCATTCTGCATGAGTGCACAGTACAATAATTTACACACGTCTACTTACAGTTATGCTTACTTCCACTACAATATAGCAATTGCAGTTATTTTAAAAGCACCTTATACAAACATCAGAACGAAGATATCGTGAGGCATAGTAATTGTGGTGACCAACCCCTCTTTGTCAAAGTTGACAGGTTGATTACACTCAACGGTGAAAAGGTGACGAACATAATTGTTTAATACAACGTATTGCTATATTGATTTATTTCAACCTATTATGAGCAGATGTCCGCGCCTACATTACATAATTTTCTCATGGTAATAAAAAATTCGTAAAGGAAACGTTTTAAGTTTATTGGACTTTGAATAGCACCTTGTACGTGAGGCTATCGTAAATTGTTTTGAAAGCGTATTTTATCCTTAAAACTGTCATATAGAATGGAAATGATGGATATGTATATTTTTTAATTTAAATACATATTATCATAAGCAATGCTGGAAACCAATCCGTTTCTTCTACCCTCAAGGATGGACAAACGAATTTGTGGCCTATTATGCAATATGTAAAGGCATATCTATACTAATATTATAAAGAAAGATTTGTATTTTTGTATGTTATGAATAAACTCAAAAACTACTGGACCGATTTTGAAAATTCTTTCACCAATAGAAAGCTACATTATCAGCGAGTAACATAGGTTTTGTGTATACTACATCTACATTGCACCCGTGTGAAGCCGGGGCGCGTTGCTAGTTTAAAAATAATTTGAAGATATGCTTGTACTTGAGGTTCGAATGTGACTAGCTTTAACCTATTCCTTATTATACTTCAAAACAGGCAGTTACCACAATTTCCCATCAGCTTCTATGACTAACGAATTCACGTAGTTTTCATCTCCAGCGAAATATAACTTACGGTACTTTTAACGACATTTTACATTTAGAGTTTGCGGAAATGTGTAGTTAGCCAGTTCAACTGCTCTTGACCCTAATCAGGGAGATAGCGATGATCGACGATTATTGTGTTAACTTGGAAGACGAATTTGTCTTGCGATATTCTACCGTCACACGGGAAATTACTCTAAGTAAGCGAAAAATAATTACTTAATTATATCAGCAGTAGAAAAAAGAGAATAAGAAACTAACATAAGAATTTATAACGTAACATAAATAGAAATAATACGATTGCGCGTCCGAAATATCGAAATATTCGAATCTATCGAATTCTTGTTTATTTTTTCACGATAAAATGTAATGATATATATTTAAACAATTATTTGAAATAACTTTTAAGGAATTAAATTGCGATTTGTCAAATTTATCAAAACGCATTTCGAATCCATAACAGCAAGCGTAACAAGTGGAGACGGTTGTAAAGCATCTGAAATATCGGAACAATAGTGTAAGTTTTGTTAAGAAATACTTGTTTAAAACCTACTTCTAAATGAAGCGTATGTTTATTTAATTTATTATCAAACCAATCTAGAACGATTTTATAGATTGACTAGTAACATGACCCGGTTTCGCACGGGTGCAATGTAGATCTAGAGATTACTCCGAAAAATCTTTTTTACACCTCTGGTTACATTATTCAAGTTTTATTAGGGATCCCTAATTTTTTCTGGAAATAAATATAGCCTATTTACCTTACCTTACTAATGTCACCATTTCGAGTAGTTTTTGAGTCGTAACAAACAAACAGATTTTTCCCTTTTATAATATTATTATAGATTAACTAATATTGATTGATTTAGGCCTCAAAATGTAATAATTATAATATACCTATAGTAGAGCTGTTCTCTAAGCAATTTATTTTCTTTTCCTCCAACTTGATGCTTCCGCAGCGTCGAGTCACAGTCGAATAGTTTAATAGTTCTTATATGGAAAACGCTACGCAAAATCAATATGTCGCATGAAGACGGCCTCTTTTACTCAATGTGCATCAGTTACTATAGACATAATACCTACGAGCATTTTAGTCATTTACAAATACTTATGAGTTTAGCTAATTAAAATCCAAATAAATTCAGCAGATCCAAATATTATCGAAAATACTTGAATAAATTCATATTTGAATTTGTTTCTCCTAACAAATTCTAACTCTGGTATTATTACATTACCGTCGAATATGAATCAAGTTTCGATGTTTATATCGCTGTTTTTCATATCATAGTCATCAGCACCGCCAATTTTATGACAGTTTTACGCGCTTTAGTTGCTTTTTGGAGGTCATTTTAAAAGCTTATCATCGCGACGTAATGAAACCCATAGAGATTGCCCAAAGAGATAAGCGAGACATATTGCCCTCGCTTGTGCATCTTGAGCATTTAACAAATTGTTACGCATTTTGGCACTTCCAAGTAATTGCAGTTTTCTTCGCGCCGCCCGCTTAATCTCGTAAATGGCGTTATTTATTAAGAGTGAAGAAGACGCGTTAACTGATAATGGGACTTGAGAATTCAACGTTTTTCATGCCACGGAACATTATGTGTAATTTACATACTTATTACTAGTAACATACCCCGGCTTCGCACGGGATACAATGTATATATACTATACACAAAAATAGCCTATGTTACTCGCTGATAATGAAGCTTACTATTGGTGAAAGAATTTTTAATATCGGTTCAGTAGATTCAGAGTCTCTCCAACTTCTTTTTTAACACCTTGGGTTACATTATTCAAGTCTTTGTTACTCGGTGAAGATGTAGCTTTCTAACGGTTAAAGAATTTTTAAATCGGTCGAGCAGTTTTTGAGTTAAATCGTAACAAACAAAAAACAAATCTTTCCTCTTTATTATATTAGAATTTGCACCAAGTCACAGACCCTCTAGGACCTTGTCCGAGTCACATTCATATTATAACATTTTATAATATTTATCTCTGTCGGCAAAAACTTTCCTTAAGTTATGTTACTGATTTTCTAATTAAAAAGTATTAACTATGTTTGTTTTAAGCCTTAAAAAACTAAGGATTCATTAAAATTTCCTGCTAATTATTTACATTGAATCAACCTAAAAGTAGAACTACAAAATCCTAATCGATTCCGCGAAACATTATCTCCAACACATTATATTCGATATTTATTAAAAAATACTGTCATATTCGATAATAACTATTAACAATCGAATTAATGTGTACTTTAGCATTCGTTGCATTCAGTCAACCGATTAATGGCCGCGAATCGTTCAGGAAAGTCAATTATCAAAACTTGTTCATACAAATTAATACCGTTATCGACAATTTTGATTATTATATAAAGGCTTTCATCGGTGTCAATCTAGAGGTACCAATATTATAAAGAGGCAAGATTTGTTTTTTGTTTGTTACGATTTAGCACAAAGAAAGCTACATTATCAGCGAGTTATGACAAGCGATTTTTTTGTCTATAGTATACATCTACATTGCACGCGTGCGAAGCCGGGTGTGTTACTAGTTAGTAATATGAAATTGTTGACGATATTCATAATTCTACTGACTGATGGCAGTTACAACAAAGCTACTCGTATATATGTTCGTGCTAATCATCACGTGATTGGTCGAACGCCGTTGGAGTTTATCGATTTCAAATATACATTCCATTTCTATTTCCATTTTTATATTATACATATAATAATTACCACATTACTATCTTCTCTTGAAGAAACGGATAAAATTCAAAACAACATAACTCCAGGCCTTCACGTTTTCAAATCTGCCGTCAATAAAAGGGCGTTTCAATGTAAAATTTGAAATGGAGAAAAAAATGCTGGCAGATTCACCTTTTTTTCCTTATTTTGCGGTATTGATGTCATCAAATAACGTGAAAATATTGAATCATTAACTTATATTTAATATTCCT
Source organism: Anthocharis cardamines (assembly GCA_905404175.1). Taxonomy (NCBI): domain Eukaryota; kingdom Metazoa; phylum Arthropoda; class Insecta; order Lepidoptera; family Pieridae; genus Anthocharis; species Anthocharis cardamines. The sequence goes on from FR989961.1 coordinate 6,708,841, forward strand.
ATTACATTACGAATAAAAAAATATTTATTGTATTTAAAATAATTTACTAGTGAGTGGATACTGACCAGTAAGTTCATAATTATCGATAACAATTAAATATGACAGTTATCAACTATCGTTTAGTTGTTAAAATACTAATCATTAAATACCCGTAGCTCTAATGTAACAAATTAATCGGCTCACATGTAGTTACTTAGAACAAAAACGCAACGTGTTCCAACTACGATAATCTTGTCTTAGGAATTGTATTTTTTGTTCTGTTGAAGTGTTTTCTAGTATTATAACTATAGAAACAATAATATTTTATTTAACATTACCTAGAAGTTGTACAAACGTTGAGAACTACCGTTAGTGATCTTTGTACTAGCGTTGACATTACAAATACTGAATTATTTCTAAATGAATAAACATTCACGTTCTGCTAGTTATTAAATTCAAATAAGACTTAAATTTTTATCGGAAGTTTTTTTTTTTTTTAAATTATCTCAGCCGTTTTGTCGCACTATACGATTATCGTGAAATGTTGATAGTTTTTGGATCAACTAGTATGCCCATCATTTCAGTGGTTCTCCAGTTCATTTAAAAAAAGACCTACAATGTCGATCCATATCGATGAGTATATAACAACTTATATCTCGTAACCGACATTTGATCTCATTTTCGCTAAAAAATTCGGTTATGACATATAGGCCGTTACCCATCCATTTAGTCATTTTAAATTAAACTATAAACGGAATATTATTGTAAATAAAGTATGTAATAAATCGTTCTACAGAATACAATTATATTTCACCGCCGACACAGGCTTTAAACATTTATTTTCCTATACAAATCCGACTATAATTTGAATAATAATTTATATTTTGCATATTATAAATATTTCATATTTCGTTAAAGATCAACGTGGACGATCAATAACTACTGCACTAAGTTCTACTGTAAATATACACCATTGAAATGACTATCACAGAGAAATTAATAGACCAGTCAAACGAGACCTGCCAACGCTATAAGAATAATTACAACTTCGGGTTATTCCGAAGAAGTTGCTACAGAGAGGTGTCCAATATATTTTGTTTGGATAGGTAATATAGTAAGCTCACGTAGAAATATTATTCACGAAACGTCATAATATTTTACACAGATGCCCTTAGCTTTAACCTGGTGATAATATGAATGTCGACTTTAATCTATTTCGAAATTGATGTGGAAAATGCAGTAGGTAGAGTAAATTCTAGTTCTTCAAAGTAGGTATAGATGTGATGGATACTTGAATCTTTAGGAAAGTAATGGTTCACGCCTTGTACGAAATACGGTAAGATATTAGAGAAAGCAGAACCTCTCAGTATCTACAATGCATTTAGGAAATTGTAGATTTAAGATTCCCTTCGACATAATTGATACCTGTACACAGTAAATCTGAAAAAGCACATCAAAAAACACACCGTTAAATTTGTTAGTTTATGAAATAAAACGGAAAATAAATACACTTACCTTATGATGTCTTCATATTTTCTTTTTGTTCACTTCAATGCACATGACGTTGAAAAGATTGGCCAATCTTATACGCTAGTATTTTAAATCGAGATATCAACGCCAAAAGAAAGTAGTCTCGGAAGAATGCGCGGGATTCATGTGAAGAAAATTCATCAATTAAAACAAATTTATGAAAATGCTAAAATTAACTTCGGATAATCAAAATTTTAAAGTGTACAACCAATCATCTTTTGGCGTTAATGTTCTTTAAATATTGTAAAACGACAGCTACGAAAGAACCTCCCGAAGGGACGAATCCCAATGGCAGTATCTCTCGAAGCAGTTGATTCGTCAATAAAATCAAACACTATCGGATACGCCCTTTACTGACAATGAATTGTTAAGGCAATCAAAATGCCAATCTGTATACTTAACGGCAACGTAGTATATAAAAATTAATTTGGAAAACAACTCGTACGTTCCGTTTGGCAGTGTCCGAAATTAAAGTACGGCAAAATTCCAACAAATGCAACCACATAACTTTAGGCCTTTAAGTTTTGTGATGAAAATTGTCAGAATATTGAAGTACCTTAACTTGGGCCCATCGGACACAACCCCTAATCACATTTCAAAGTATTGTGTTATGAACGAAGTCTCTAATACATTGAAATTAGTAGTGGAATAATATGAAGCGCAGGTTTTCTTTTTCTTATACACGGAGACTTCTATCACAAACACCTGGAATCATACGAAGTCATGTTCCCGGGACTCCGATAGTGGATGTAGGGAAGGTGGAGCTTAAAATCTAACACAATACAAAATCTGATCAAATTTTTTAAGGTTTTATTATTTTCATAATTTTTTTAATGTCTCCTCTGTTTTCAACTTCGACATTGTACAAACGCATTTAATATAAATTATTCGAACGATAAAACAGGACATTATTAAAAATAGATAGAGTAGATTAAATCTTTAAAAATATATTTAAATAGAAACACATTGTACAACATTCCATCTAGAATTATAATTACTCTCGCTTATTGCTTTACTTTATTGTACATATATACAAAAATGTAATTTACAGTAACAATGATCTAGCATCTTTAGGTATTATATCTATCACATTGCTTTAACGAGTCACAAATTGGTGATTTTTTTACACACAGTCTTGTAAAACCCAAAAGAGTGATTTAAAACAACTAAGCTTTTCTATGGACGATTAGCTAGGCGTACATTATTATAGGTTATGTCACAACCTCAAGAAGAAAAATTCGATATAATCAAGTAAACAAAAATTAAAAATTAAGTACCTAATTCACAGTAAAGTTGTCTTAAATAAGCAAAATTGCCAAAAAAAAATTGTGCGATCTTACTAATTTAAACACAACAATACATTAAATAATAATAAAAATATATTTAAAAACCGTAGATCTTTTTAAAGTTTATGAAGCCGGAGCCTTTAAGTAATTATTATTGTAATACTGTACGTCGCACATTTATTAGTCGCCCATGAATAATTGCTTCGAAACGAAATGAAAGCTTGTCAAAGAACTTAATTTCATCTTTTTAAATATTTCTTCACTTTACACGATCGGAATATATTCAGTCATATAGTATAGTTTAAAGCGTGTGATCTTATGTAAACAACTCAAAATGTACCGTACTTTATCTACAACATATGACTTGTATGCTATTATCATTAGCCTAGAATGAACACTACATTACAAATTAAAAAGTATACTAACAGTTTTTGTATTACAAGATACTTTTTTATTATATCTTAGTTTCATATTGTGGATACCAATCTGTATATAAACAAAATTTAAGTCATTGCCACTTAAAACAATTTCTTTTACGTCTGTTGTAACTTAGCTATGACTTAAATCTTACTTTTGAGTATTTCATTCGTGGACTAGCGTTTGGTTAACTTAAGTACAGTTAAATTTGAGCTCAAACAGACTAATGAGCATTTTCGCTAATTACTGTTCTTCCAAGTGTTCTTAAATCAAATATGAATTAATCGCTTAGCGATATGAAATAAATATTCTTTAGCTTTTACAATATTTTAAAATAGATCACTTGATAGTTCGTAAGGCACTTAACACATGTCACAAGAGTCCAAGAACGCGCTACGTTTGTAAGCATCTTCATTCAGTACTTATCAACTAGCGTATTAATTTATTATTATGCTTTATTATTATTTTCGATTATCCAATCGTACTAATAGATGTAAAAATAATTACATTACAAACACTAGTATGATTGGAATTTCATCAGCTTGACGCTTTACGAAATATAAATAGTTCAAAGTCTTTAAAAGTTTATATCAAAAATATTTTAGCACCATTCTGTATGAAATTTACAATATTAAATAAAGCGTCAAATATATTAACAACTAAAAATCAATCGTTCACACACATCATGCCTTATATTTACTTCACGTTACACTGGATGGATCACAAACACTGTTACTGGGCACTAAAGCGCAAACTGGGAATGTTACGTTACTTCAATACAGGTATCAATATTCATAGGACTGTCTAAAACAGACTTGTCGCTAAAATTAACTATAGAATAAAATATATTTATATTAATTATAAAAAATCAGAACAATTTTATTGTAAAAGAGATCACCTAATAAATAACGACTTCAAAACCATTGCAGCACCACCAGATTACTTAGGACCTACCGATGTGACATGAATATAGAAATGAGAACAGGAATTAAAAGGAATTATAACTAATCGAGTGATGGGTACAGGGGGAGCGAGTGAACTTAAAATCTAACCGATGATCTGAAATATCAACCTCCTTAAACTTAAAAACTATACAGATGATGGCACTTCATTAATGGCCTGAGAATTAATCGAATCAAATGCATTAGAGTAAAATTCCTAAAATTAAATTAATTAATTACGCGAAATTATAAACAAAAATTTACATGACGTAGGATAGTATCGTACTGAGCCTCGCGTCCTCTTTGATTTGGTAAATCAAGTCACGTTCTGTCTTACAATATTTGTTTATATCCATTTTAGCTCTCTTCGCTACTGTGTATTGTTCCTTTCGAATGTCAACAATTTACGATACTTTTATGATAATCACTTAGGTACAACGGCATCAGGATTTACGAGAATCAGAGTCAAAATGTAATTTTGCTTTTTATAAATATTATATTTCGAAAATTGTATTAATTCTACTGAAATTATGCTACCGAAATAAAAGACTAGATAATAAAAAGTTTAAATTATGCTATGAAGTATAGAAAATAATGATAATATATTATATAATTACTTACATATTGTTATTAATATTTTGCAATCTCCCACGAGTAACTACCTATATTATGCAAGCAAATATAAAAATGACTGATGATATTTATAAGAATTTTTTCAATGGGTACAATGAATTATTATTTACTTCGTAGTGGAGCCATAGGCCATCATTAACCGAAAAACTTTATCGATTCTGACCGTGACTTTTGGAAAGTGTTATACCGTTATTGCGAAACACGTATCTGATATCTGCACAACGGAGAGGTGTTCGGAATTAAGTCATAATTTAAGGAGGATGGTCATTTCGAAAGCTTTTGTATCACAAAATGCCCGAATACTCTTTTATAGCTCGAACCACCTACGTGTTGATGTCATTCTTGCGACAACAGTTATCCGGCAACCATTTGAACACTGCACACGAAATCCTCTTAATAACAAATTCGACAATTTTTTTTTAATAGTTATCGTACTCTATACGAAATAATTCTTAAACAAAGTTATAACGTAGAGGCACCTATTACTGACCGATTAAGGATGGCTACATAATTTTATACGTATTAAGTAATTTAAATTTCCACAATCATTTCTAAAAGTTTAAACGATTCCGTATAATGACAATGTATTTCCATTTGTTTAAAAAAATAGTATATTTAATATTGCTATTGAAAAATACATCACCCATTGCCATACTAGACCTATTATTATTAAATAAGAAATAATTCGAAAAAACTTAAACTTTCGTCGTTTCTTTTATTTTTAGTCGTTGTCGACAATAATCTATTCCATTCATAAACAAATTTCATATTTTTAAAGTATTGATTTTAAGGTTTTGATTGATCAACTGTAGTAAGATCTAGTTTCCGGATGGAACAACAATTTTTTCTCTCAATTAAAGACACTTGAATTTTTATTCAACTAGTCGTAAGTTTAGTCTTTATTCTATATATTTTGATCGTAAAAATACATATACAATTATTTTCTGCATACACTAAATAATAAAGCGGTCGGATTTAGGTTGCCGGTCGTTAATAGGTGCCTTTACATTACATAAGATAAAGTCCACATAACTTGGAATGATACCGATCAAAAACATAAACAATATGTAAGAATTAGGTTGATGCATCGATGTACATCGCTATAAAAGGATCTGAAAACTGTTTCTGACAGAATTATCGCAACAATGAGTACGATTTGCTATTTTTTAAGTAACACGTGGGCGGCCGGCGTTTGCGCTGTCGTAGGCGGACGGAAGTGAGAGCCTGAGATTAAAGATCACTGCTCCTTGTCTAGCACATGCAAAACCACATAAGCCAGATTGGAATAGAGAATTCAGTATCCACAATGTCACAGATCAAGAAAACATGATACAACATTGCCAAGGCTCTTTATATCCACTTTCGATTCAGAATGACGCAATGGATGTTTGGAATATTCTTACTCATAAATAAATAGGTATTGCCACACCAAAACATTCAATAAAAAGGATATTGTAATTATTCAGTATAAATTTTAATTCAATAAGTAATGTAGGTGACGGTGAATTTGACAAAAATATTGATTAATTTTTAATTAATATCGATTACGCATTGATTACCTTTTTTGCAATAGTGAATTATTAAGAGCAGAAAGGTAAGTGGTAATAATAACTGAATATTGTTTCAGTTTATTCGAAGATCTTTTTATAACTTAAGTCAAAGCCATACTGCGGCCGTAATGGCTAGAACGAGCTGATCTAAAATCAGCTATGCCCGGAATCCACGCTCTTACTATCAATGGTCAATTAAAACTTATTGCAAATACTATGTGAAAACTTAACGTTAACAAATAATAATATTATATAAAAATCTATTTACTATATGACCGCAGTTTATAAATAGATCACTATCTTGACAGAAACAAAGGCATAAAAAAACGTTTAAGTGGGCTTTCTACTAACTTTTAACCAAAATAACTTTTTTTGATTTTCAGAAGATAACGTCACAAAACCGGATAATTGATACAGTTTAAACGTCCGCTACATTAAATATTGGTAATTTTAAAGAGATGGTAGAATCAAAAAGGACGATGTTCGCGATAAACAACGTTATTACGAGCCCATATTCGCAGCACGTAGGAGCTTGACAACAATTTCCGAAGCATCTAGTTAAACGTGATGTATACGTAGTACCGGTGAATGTAAATCATTGAGTACTGTAAGCATGCGCGCATTTGCTACAATATATTGCGACTGACGTACAAAGGAATAAAGCACACGAAGCATATACTCTTTATGTTTAATTGTTCCCGTAAATTTTACTATGAACACGATTTCTAAATTTAAAACATACCATGAACTAGGTTCGTGCAACGATTGTTTCAACTAAGAATACATATTCCATAATTTGACTAATGGTGGTTTCCTTATTTCAACTAACGGATGTATATATGGCCTATATCATATCCATAAATATATGGCTTCTTTTGACAGATTAAGACGTTGCTACGTACGAACATCCGTAAGTTGAAAATAGGAATAGAGCATTAATCGTTCAAAATACGAGTCGCGTTTAATTTTTTTAAAGCGATATAGTTTGATTGTACGATCAGAAGCACTAATGAATGAGTATTTCTGACAATGGTTTACATGAAAGGAGTTTTATATGATCTCGACATTAGATTTGGAAGGACGCCGTGCCGCCCACACCGCTGTGACGCGCGTTCGCCAACACTGATTATATCACCGTTTATGTAGGTGGCCATATAAGGTCGATTGTTTTAAATACAAACAAGTTATTCAACGACCTAATTTATCACCACGTCAGGTTTTCATTCAACCTACTTTTATTCATGAATGATTAAAATGTTTGAAAATAGAGCAAATAGTTGAAAATTGTTTTAAACGCACGCAAGCTTATTACATAAAATCTTTTACTTAATATGAGTTCCCACGTACCATGAGAACGGCGGAACTAATTCGCGGCACGTTCCAAGGATTACCATTTGAAAGCCTTTTGTTTATGCAAGCTCTGTGTAGGCCAATAGAAAAACTATGATGGATTGAAACAGTCTTATAGTTTTAAAAGATTTGTTTTCAAATCTCAATAGCTTTCAAGTTAGACTCAAACGCGTGTGGAATATATTAGAATTGAGACGACTTAACGTACAACAAGTACGTGGAATCTAGAGGTTTTTCCTCTAGTGCCATAAATGTCTCTCACTATTATTCCTTTTATAGTAAAACCATTGAATATAGTAGTGTTATCTTCTACTTTATACGTTTGCCCTATATATTCAGGTAACAGTTATATTTTTCATAAATCTTGTAACTATTGTAACATTAAGATAACAGTAGGATCATTTTAGTTTTGTTACTTGAGCACGCTCAGTATTCCCATAGCTGTCATCGGCTTACTGGCCTATCGCTCCATCTACCACGGTAGTGGACAATCGTCCTAACAAAGCATCGTTGGCTAGTTCTAGCCTTTTCCCACGGGCTAACGGTCAAACCCCAAACCCAGTTCCAGGTTGTAACTATTCGTACGGTACTCTATCGCGAAACGATGTACAATTCCAGTCAAGTATGAAAGGTAAAGACGTTGTAGAGCAAAGCGTCATTGTAAAAGAAACAATGATGCGATCGACCTCTGTGGAGTAACATCGTATCGCCGCGTCGAGATCGCGATACAAAAGAATGACCGATAACTTGTATATTCTCCCGATGACAGAGGAAAACATTGTTTGCGTTTCGAACCAATAATTTAAAAAAAATCAATGTCATGTTTCTTTATATTGTCGGCTGAATATGAAAAAAGTATTTTAACATTCAATATATTATTATACATGTGAGCGATTGTGAAACGGTCTATTTTGTTTTAATTACAATATCGGATATCCTATAAATGTTTAAATATATTTTAACATTGTGATACTTTGGTAACATGCTCGACAGTGTTTTCAAAACACCGGAAGCAAAATAAGAAACTACAGCAGCATGTCAGCATCATAAATATAAACACTTTGGTTTAAAATTCATCCTAGCCTCAAATTAATATTTTATGACTCTTCGAAAAAAGAAATTTGTATTAAACATTTCTAAAAAGACTTAGATTTTTTTTTAAATACAAATCAACGAAAACGAAGAAACAAGATTATTTTTTTTTTATGGGAGGACTATAACAGATGTAGTGATATGATATAGTGTAATACAATATCGGCGTGAGGTCGGTGCGCGGTGACGAGGCACGCACCCGTTTACGCTATTCCCGGCGAGCCTAATTTTAACCATCTGCGTCTCCCAGTCTAGTTTTAGGAAGTGGGCCGACACGGATTCGGCGAACCAATCGAGCATAATCTACGCATCGAGTAAGAAGCTGTTAGACAACGACAAGATATTACCACCATTCGATTAAGGAATATCGATGGCATTTTTATAAAATCAATACAAATATTCATAACGAAACTTATCTAAAAGACTCCAATTATCAGAATAATACAGACAGTCGCATCTTGCGAGACGATATGCAACTACATCTATAATGGATGAGAAGGGTCCAGCGTCAATCCAGTAAACGAGACCGCATAAACACTGGCGCATACATAATTGAACAAGCGAAGACAATAGTTGCACGTTTATTCATTAATCTAATGGATTAGCGACGGCATTGGGGAATCGGGACGCGTTCAGTTGCAGCAGCGAATAAATTTCAATTAGAGCAATCAGGACGGTCAGTCGCGGAAGTCTCTGGATCCGATGGGCACGGGATAGTGGAATCTTACCTTGCATACAAAAGTTGTCATGCAAGGCGCATACAAAAGAGGACCTCCACTGTTAATCATTAGAATTGCGGTAACCGAGATGTGAGTTGAATTATGCCCGATACAAGCGCTAGATAATGATGTGGGGATTTCGGATTACTTGGCACTAAGTTCTAGGATGTTACTGTACGTAACAATGAACGCACTTTCTTGTCTTGAAACTATATGACTCATACTAGGTATTTACGTTAAAGTAAATTCTACTTCTGTAAGTAAGATTATAATTGTTGATTGAATCAAGAAAAGTTCGATAGCAAATCACTTTGTTATGTTCATTTTTATTCTATTTAGAATTCGTATCTGGATCCACACAATTATTTAAAAAATTACTGTATATGTTGTATATATCAATTGTGAGCAGAAACGTACATCGCCGTTATAACGAAGGCCCTAAACAACAATGTAAACATTCCTCCCATCAACTGCCGCGAAATATCTCAAATGTTGACAGACTGACCCATGTGATGAGACTTTACAGTCACCGACTTAACGATCGATACGACGGTATGGCCATTGTATTTATGCGTACATAATATGATATGTATTTCGTAAACATTACGGAGCCACAAAATCTTATACATAAATACATGCGAAGGAACTTCGAAATGCAGATTGCGAGGCTGAATTATGCAAACACAGAGCACAAGCCCATCGTTATAGTTAATGTGAATTGAGTTTCCCAAAATAATGCGCCTCTATACACATCTTTTTCAATTGCTCAGAACGATGCGCAACACGTTCTTTTCCATTGCTCAGAACGTCTAGACAAAATGTATAATTTAAAATACTCTATAACGTGTTCACAACTTTTTGATTTAAATTAACTGTGAGACCAATTACTTTTTATTAAAAACATTAACTTCATTCTTTATACAAAATGATACCCATGATACCGTGTTTCACCGCCTCACTTATTACTCATCGGCAACTTTAACACAAGATTTCGTTTCAATCCCCATTTTTCTGCCTGAAAGTAACACAGCAGGGGCGGATAGCGATTATCGGCATTTATTGTTTAACATTTGTCTTTTATCGGGGTGGTCGCCTGTTCACTAATTACAAGGCACAGCCCGATCGTTTAATACGAATTTCGCAAACATCAAATAATTAAAAAATCGATTTGGCGGTGCGTGAGCATGGAATAATTAATTAATGATCGGAGCGGTCGTTCTGTACGAATTTGGGTAATCTTCTTCACTCAGTATTCAAAAATAATAATAATATATAAACTCAATTATAATATTATTACCTAACTTCAATATTTATTCTTAGAATTGTACTATCTGTGTTTGAAAGAAATCTATAAATACAATTTTTTGGTATTTATAAGCCGTCATTGACTACACAGCAAATAACACAGTCACGGTTTATCTGAAAGTTTATTAATGCCCATACAATCTTAAATCAAGATAAGGAACAAAAAATTTAGAACAATTGTTTTCAAGCGGTGCTTATTGACGGAAAAGAAACAGACACTCCAATGATGTTGTAGTAATAAAGTTAATCCCTAAACCACACGCGGTGACGATTACAACGCACCTATTAGTCAAATTAGTCTTATTGTTGCTCCAAGTCAGGGTTGCACAAGAGCAATCGGCTTACATGCGGACAATTATGCTTCACAATACGATGAGTCAACAGAAATTGCCTGGGCGTTTATCAAAACAATAGTATTGATAAGTTAATAAAGCAAGATGCGAGAGGTCTAACGAGCGATTATCAAGCAATATCGCGAATAGGCGCGTGCCTCGTGCGTGTCACATAGAATATTTTATGCACCATGATGACTCACTGCCGCCATTTGAAACGGTGGATTGCAGACAACTAAAAAGCAAGGATCTACTACTACTTAAGCAGATACATTCTCTAGTCGCGACAGCTTTTTAAGCTCCCATATACGTGCTATGAAATATAATCAAACATTTCAAACAAACCCTGGTAAAAACATTGTGGATTGAAAGCGAAATCTCAAGAGTCGTTACGAAACATCCAGACAGCAAAGTAAGATTAGGAGATCTGTTTGTAGCGAGGGCACTGACCGAATTCCACATTTATACCGCTAATTCATACGCAAGAGCATCTGCATCCTACAAACGCCATATTAAGAGTATCAGCGTCGGACCATGGCTAATACCGTTTATATTCGCGCCGGGCTACGACTATAACACGCTAAGAATACTTAAATAATCATAACAATGTACATGACACTAATACAAATAAATAAACTGTTTCTTTGGAGATGAAACGTCGCCTTGAGAACACAAAACTAGAACACGAAAATGGTGTACGCTAGTCACGACTGTACATGAAATAAAATTTTGAGAGAGAGCTTAAGAAACCCCGCGATGGCAGGCACTTATCTGTTGAGATCGTAATTACAGCGTGAATATTTTGATCGAATAGACTTATCGACGATGCGTGAACAATAACTGTCGATGTTGGCGTGGACATGTTATCCCGCATGTCAAATACAGCTTACCCTGGGGAGAGATTTTATCACAATGAGCGCGAAACAAGAGAATTGACGTAATCGATTTCATCAAATCTGACAGGCAATATTCCGAGGTCGGGGACGACAGCGCAGTGGGCGCCGGCTGATTTTATAATGATTACAATATGCAAATGGCAACGAAGAAGTATTAATATATACAATCAATGTGATTGGGAAGAGAGCAACTACTGGACGTAACAAAATTTAGAACCATACCTTAAAATAGTATGGCACTATTTTGAGGCCTTAGACTTATTTTAAATTGACCCACAACACATTGGAAGCTATTTTTTATTATAAATAAGATGAAGATATATGTACTATGGTCGCGTTATTCCATCACGTTTGTCAGGAAAATTTATGTGAAACACTCTCCTCGTCCAAAAGTAATATTCAATTAAATTTCTTGATAATCCGGATCAGGTGGAGTAGCTTAAAGCCTCAAGCTCCCGCGGCATCTCGATAATTGAAATCAGTCTCTAGTTTCAAACACCTGCTACTGTATTGATTCTTTTATTTTACAATATACATGGGTTGGAAAACCGAATACTTAAACAATCTGACGAATACACGACATAAAATAAAAGTGGTCAATGCTTAATTGTGCATGCTACTTTTTATATACATTTTTAAAAATAACTAATAGACAATACCAATAAAAACACTGTAGAATATTATGTAACTGTAGTCAATACAAGAATCTTAATAAGATGACAAGTGCTCAAAATATATCCGTCCGTCTCAGACGTCAACTTTAAGCCGCCTTTGCCCTATATTATATTGATTATTACTTTTAGAATGAAACTCCGATTCATTCATCATAACAAATAGTAGCGCATAGCGCTCTTACTTCTCAAGACGCCCGCGTCATTATGAATCGTTGCAACCGGTTTAAACGTTAATTAAGAAACGATCTTAAATATTATAACACGCTACTTAATCTAACACTTTCGACACTACTTCCACGTCTATCAGTTATTCCATTGATAGCTTTGCATTTGAATGATTTATTAAGAGAACTAAAATTGATTATAGATCAATCAGAACGAATATGTTTCATTACGTATCAGCGCAATGTAGTTTTTGTTTATTTTTTGAACAAATACTGGAAAGACCCCGTGGAAGGGAAATTTTGATTATTTAAGTATGTACGGTAGCATTAATTTCTGTCATACAATAAAATTATTCAATTTTGTATTATCACGATCCAATTTTACCTGTCAATTTTGATTCGCAATCAGTTACCCGAAACTCTCGCTTATCATTAAGAATGATTTCTCGAATAAATTGCGAAAACAACCTAAACCCGTTTTACACCACTCAAATTCTTGAAAATCGTGACGGACATAACTGACCCAAGATCTATTTACAAAATCCTATACTGCTTGCATAAATGTATATTACTCTTATCAATTTAATTTATAAGCTTACTCAGAACGTGACTCTCCCGATAGAAATCGATATCGAGAGCGACATTCATGCAATTAAATATCAAAACGGGATATACTGGAGTGCCATCTGAACTACCGTTGCGGATGATGTGACATGTGAGGGTGGGAGAGATGTGCGTGTGAATACGGTTGCCCTAACGACCCTAAGGGGAGAGGTGATGGACACGGGGGGTGTTGATGGTACTGCTGCAATGGTGACGGGGCAAGCCCCGGATGATGTTCTATAGGATACTGCGCGGAACCAGCATACGCCAATTGCCTCACCTTCATATCGTCGTCGACGACATTATACGTAAGCTCCGTCTCCTCGTAGCCGGTGGAAGCCATTCTCTGCTCGCTCGTCGTTGGCGGGTCGGGAGAATTTAAGCAGGTCTGTATAAGCCGCTTCCCCGAATCCGATGTGATCATCGGTTGAAGTTTACGTGTCGCAAACGTATACACATGTCCAGTTTCTGATGCCACTAGTAACATCACTTGTGTCCCGGTTAGTGTTGATAATTCATAAGCCTGTAAAGAAAAAAAGAACAATTTAATATTTAATTCATATGCGTATTAAATAAATAATTCTAGAGATACGGCCTTATTCATAAACGTATTATAAGCTAAATATAGTTAAAATATGTTTTGTTTCTTTCATCTGTAGTCTTCCTAAAGATTTCAAAATGCATGAAACATTATCGTCAAATATCTCCTTTTAAATATTCCTGGTATTATTTATACATGTTAAAATATTTACATAAACTGTTGTAATTCAATGACGCTTAAACAACTGAACGAATTTGGTCTACAAAACCTGATTTAGAATAAAAGTAACCTCTAACCCGTAATACATTCCCTCGGGATATAAGAACATATTGTTCACTGTAACGCCTAGTGTCTTGACGAGTATTAAGACCAAGTACCTAAATTTATTTTAGCACTAAGTTCCCTTGGGATATATTCAAAACGTGTATTGTGTTTTGTTCAATTCATTGGGATATAAACTAGCTATCAGATTAACGATACCATTTTAAACTAATTTTTTACATACTTTAATAAATTCCTTTAAAGACTATTTTTTAGTAAACTCTTGAATTATGTAATTCAGATATTACAAAATAACACACTGGAATTTTGTATCTCGGGCAAATATTCTGATCCTCCCATACTACAAAGCCCGGGGTAAAATGTACTAGTTTAGTAAAGAGAACCTTTTAAAAATCTATTGTATTTGGTAATAGAGCCTTACATTGACCTTTCGCCTCTCCCACGCCCCTTAATTCGTAAGTAAACCTTCATACATTTTCGGGAGCAATATCGCTCTCTCACGGCTCTCTGTGTGCCCTAAGAATTATCACACCCACTAGCGCCACCTACACAATTTAAACCAATTACTGTTTCTCAACTACGCACTTTTTTGAACTCTATATCCCTTGACATAAGAGCTCTGCGCCCACAAATTAATAGATCAACAATTTGACGCCGACAACTGACGTAGTGTAGTGTAGTGGCGCCTAAAAGGAAACTACGGCGATAGACAACCTTAAGATATCTTATAATTAAACATCATTATGTAAGACAGTAACATAGATTTGCTATAAAAAAATTGACCACGACAATTTAGTTGACATTTGTCCTACAGTGATTTAAGGTTACAAAATATTGTAACACATATTATGAGGTGACGAAAATTATAATTAATCCTCGAGGAACTGTAAAGGACAATAATATATATTTTAAGTCGTTGCAAATGACGCGCCCTACTAGCGCTCAAGGAAAGTGTCATCGATCAATGATATGATTGATGATAAGCCAGTAATTAGCAGCTCAATTACATCCATGATACCAACTTCTGTATTTTCGAAAACCATCCAAAATAATCCTTAAACGTCATATGAATACGGATCTTGTTCAAGTAATACCATAGCGTTCAGAGACATTGCCGAAATTGACAATTACAAATGCAGCTTTAATGAGCTTAGTTGTTAAAGATGATTGACGACACGAAGAAAAATCAGCAAACAATTGTGCACAAAATTAAAAAAACGAACCTGGATCCTGATTGAATGGTCGAAATGGCATCCAATTATTATTAAAGACGTCCGGGACTTTCTTTAAATTGTCAAAAGTGCAAAAATAATAAATGATCATATTAAGTCATTAACGAAGCGCGTAACGGGAAAATGAACAACGTAGGTAATTACGTTATGAATTATTTTAAAATGTCAAGCACTTCAACGATTTCCTAACAGCATCTCTATCGAACTGCTCGATAGATATTTTAGCATATTTAAAAAAAATGCAATTAGGCAAAAAAAGGATTATATAACAGTTTATGACAAATATGCCTCTGTCACTCTCAAGATTGAGGCAAAAATTTAAAAATTAGAGAAACAACATTAAGTCGAGTAAAAAATAGGTTTAGATATAAAAACTTCATAGACATAATTTAAAAATCGTTTAAAAGAAACTGAAATTTTAAATAAATATTCATAAACCAATACTATAATAACTCCATAGTATTAAAAATGCTTTCACTTATATTATGTATTAAGAGTGTAAATTCATAAAGAAAAGAGGCTTTAACTATTCTGTTGTATGTTATATACTACCTTACAGTTCCTAACATGGTATAAGAAGAAAGTTCGAGATTCTTTTGGGAATAAACAAGCATAGATGTATTATTGTTTAGATTTCAGTCGTTGCGCCTGCCAAATTCCATATGTGCATTTTTTTGATTTTTGGTTTTTGCACAAAAAATAGTCTTAGTTTTATTCTCTATGTGTTACTAAAATCCTTTTTGTGATATTCGAACTGGAAAGGAGTTTAACTAATTCCATATGTGTTTTGACCGTTAAGAAAAACTCCGTATGTGAGTCAATAATACGTTTTTCGTTGTTTCCCAAAACTATACAAAAACAGGCAGAACTACTGAATTTGGCAGGCGCAACGACGATATATAGAATTTCCAATATTTCTGTTTCTGTCCCGAACACGGCCGTTAATCTTTGACAGTATACAAATCACTAAATAAAAATATTTCTTATAACACAGATGATTGGCAGAACGGCTTCCTTTTAGCGATTAAGTAGTGCAAAAAACAAATTCGACAAGTGATCCAGTTAAGTCAAGAGTGATTGTAGTATCAGGTGCAACGAAATTCGAAAACGAGTTGTCCAATGCGCGTGCGCAGAATAAAACTACGATATTAAATTAATAATCATGGAGGGATACTTTTAAATTATATTAAGAAACATTAATCTAAAAGAAATAATAAATCTCAGTAGGTTCGTTCTAACAATAAATCATCTGACCTAAAATTAAAATATTTGTATTTTTCAATATACACAACATATAGAAATTGTAGAATCAATACAAAATAAAGGAAACTATTTTAATTATAGGTAATCTAAATACCTAACTGCTTTCCTTTTTCTTTATATATCGTTCGACTTAAAATGTAATATTTCTTACAACTACAAGTGAAAAAATTTAGCTTTTATACTGTCCGTATTTTAGTCTGCGATAAAGCTTTCAAGATATCGGAAACAACAATAATCATTTTAAATAAACTAAAAGGTCTTTAAATAATGATATTATAGCTAATAAAATATTAATCGCTTAATTACACCAAGCATCGTAAGTATCAATGATTCCTCTATATTATGATGAGGAGGGGTTCACAAAAACCGAAGCGTGATTTGAGTCTGTCAGAATATCATTAAGCGGTAGCGTGTTTACTCGTACAAATTAATGGAGTTTTAAGTAGGTTTGTAAGAGATACGATTGTGTCGTAAGGTAAGTGAGATCTGGCGATTCGAATTTTGAATACCATAGTGATAAAATGTTATTCTAATTTCAAATATAAAACCGAGATTATAATTATTTTTTTATTAGTTATTGGGAAGTGTCACTCAGAACTCAATTAAAAAAAAATAACATCAAAGATCCGATGTCCGTATATGTCACGAATATTTCTAACAAGCCTTTTCTATAGCTCCTCATATATATATACAACTAATAATATTTAAGAACACTTTCACGCTGAGTCAAGTAAATAGTACAAAAGTCGGATATAATTATGTTAGTTGAAAAGTATTATAATCAATAGCTATCGAAACAATCTGCATAGACATTACACATACGATCAAACTTAAGTTTCCTTCTCAACAAATACGAGTAAGAATCACTAAAATCGGTCCACAAATCTTTTAGTTTCAAACAGGCATCTAACAAATTATATAGATGTTTATTGATTGACTATATATTTATTCTTATTTATGCAACAACATGCCATCTTTAATTCATTAGTATAGTAATTCAATACACACAGTGCATCAGACATTCAGAAGACGACTTCTAGCAAAGAAAACTCGAATGACACTGGCGCCATTATCGAAGCTATTTCTAAGACTTTTCATCTAGCAAAAGCAAAAATTCAAGTTCATAAACACACAGTCCGATAATAAGACAACTGTGTAAAAATAAGTTAAAAGGCTTTGTGTAGGAGTGCACGATATAAATCTATATTTCGTAAAATATCGATATATGTACGCGATATATTGATGCAACCCGATATTATCGAATCATCTAGTATCGGTACGTACAATCGATATATTTCATTCGATATATTAATTACCGGGAGAAATTAAAAGCACATTCCATTTCTTTTTTTTTATAAAATGTGTAAATATTTAACAATGGTGACTGTTCTGTTCCATCTGAGCTACTTTTCTCAAAAACCGCACAGGTTTTTACTCAGCAGAGAAGCTGACTGCAAGCCAAAAGAGTAAATAAAATTTTATTTTTGCAAGATCTAGAGAAAAAGTATTGGAATTTATAAATAAATAAAGTTGATTTGTTTCTGCACTCTGTTTTACTCATATTAACCTGAACTCGCTTACGATATATTATATCGACAAAAATATCGATATTTTTTTTACATGAACATCCCTACCTTTGTGTATTTAAAATTGTATTGATACAATTAAATTGATAAATATCTGGCATAGAAATATTTTAATTGCAGTCTTGCAATTATAACAGCGATTTACGTGTGCCGAGAAAAAGTCGATAGACCACATTTTTTTCAATTACTTTTTTTTATTATTTTGTCTGAAATGAATTGCCTAAAACTTTATTTAAAAAAATATTATTACATGGATGAAAACGAAAGAGAGGACAGAAAAATGTCAGTCAATTCGTTCACATGTGAATAACCATTTGCGAATAATATAAAGCCAAAAAAAAAGAAACAAGGTAGATTATATAAAATTTGTTACTTGAAATGCAACGGTGAACTGTCGAGTTCAAAAAGCATTTCAATGTAAAATAAGTTGTGGTCCAGTCACAAATTAATGGAAAACATTTGGGACATCGCATTACGAGATGCGACATTTCTCCAAGTGCGCCTCGAGAGATGGCGCTCGAAAAAACTGCTAATTACAAGTACAATGGAGTACAAAGCGACCGCTTTTCCCACGGAGCATCCAAGCGCGTGCGTACCGAGCATTTTAAGCATGCTCGTCTTTTATTGCCAAAAATTAATGCCCGGTAAACAGCCCTTAATTGCAAGCCAACCTCGTTTAATTCAGCTTCTGACAGAGAACAACCAGTACGTCCAGCCAAAGAGCGTTTCGCGGAAAACCGAAAATACGTTGCAAAATCAACCGTCAAATAACAATATTAAATCATGCATTCACTGTGATTTTTAACAAAATTGTAGTGTATTCGATGAATACTTGAATTTTATAGCGTTTTAATTTTATTGAATAATGACATATTTTCACCGACACAGACAGAAAGTTTCGCAATTTCGTAACAACTTTATAGCTTGGAGGTACAAGATGAACATATTCACGATACTTTATTAAATTTATTTTAATATAATAACAAATTTAATGAGCTCTTCAGGTAATGTTTCGGATTGTAATGTAATTATTTGCCTAGAATTTTTTAAATGAAAATTTATGTCAGAATACTTTTTAAGAGTATTTTGCAATATAAATACATTACGTTGCAAATATCTGGAAAAATTTGCTCTGTAATGAACTTCTTGGTAGAAGCCATTTTCTGAACAAAAAGCATCATTTACGCAGCCGCAAAAAAAGGCGACATCGATTTGTCGCCTCCTATTGCGCCCGCTTCACAGCGTGAAGTATTAACACCATTAACAAAAGCTGCAAGAACCAATAATTAAATGCAAACTGCAATAACAGCATAAAATTCAACTAGTTCTTGGCGGTTATGGAGCCGCTAGGAGACCATTACGAACACTTACCAGGCTCACATTAGTATCAGACGCTAACAGTAATTGTCATGCCTGTCGTGATGAGAATATAAAGGTGCTAATCGAAGTACCAGGTAGTTTGATGGCAAAAATGACTACTACAACCAACTTGCTTAACTTATTTTCTAAAGCTAATTATTCAACTACCTGATACTTCCCATGTCTTTTAAAAACCAAGCTCTCACTCTTTTTGTTATTTTGTAGAGCACATCAAACCAACCTATAATGCAACTTTGCTTGATATAACAATAAAATATTATATTACAATCATCGTCATACTAAAAATGACCGTCACCCCAGATAGTGGTATATCTTTTTAGTCACAGTCATAGTTAACAAATGAAACTACAGAGGCGTAAGGTAAATGGAATCACACGGACCATCTAATTACAACATTAATAACGTGTTAATTAGAAATAATATAGAAATCTTTTAAAAGACAAGCTTTTATGCAACCGTGTACTAAAATATATAGTATAGCTTTAGGCAATATTATGTAGCTCGAATTGCTCGTCGGTCTATTCTATTTGCATATCAATCTCGTTAGTGAACATAAAAATGCAACGATAACACCCATTCATAAAAGCTCATACAAGGTCTACACACTCTGAATGCTTTAATATATACAATTATCACTTCGATGTCCTGATGTTATATGATATAAGCTTACTATTTTGCCATTGAGCTACTACCAACACAAAATCTAATGTAATGATCCCATTTTTTAAGACGAGCAAAAACCTATATATCGTGGAGCTTTTGAATAGTTAGAATCGCAAAAAAAATATAATTTGCAATAACTGTAATATTCGATAATAATAAATAATAAATATCACTGCTCTTTTGATAAAATCCTAAAGCGTAAAAGAATCGAAAACCATTAATATAATGTCATCAACAAATCAAATAAAACTAAATTGGCTCCACGGCTTCCCAATAAGGACACAGTTTTGACTTATAAACCACCACGTACCGTACTATGTTTCATATACACCAGGGAACGAGGAAACCCCAAAAACAGGTTATGAAACAAGGTTGCCATATTTGTGTTGTACTCGAATGGATTAAGCGTAAAAGGTCTAAACGGGTCGTCTCCTGCCTACCTGAAAGCCACGTGGCTGTGGCTGCCAGCTCAGCTATCTTTACGTCATCGCACTTTTAAGGCGAGGATGCTGTGATACCATTTGCATAAAGGTCGACAACTTTTAAATAACAGCAGAAAACTTTACGCTGTTTAGAAGTTCTCAAATTCACTTCTTATAGATTTAAATAAATGACCTATGTACATTACTCTAAGCCGAAGTTCACCAAATTTTCTTTTGTAGACCCCTTTGCCTTGTTTTTCACTATAAACTCCACTAGTTACCTAACTTACCTTATATTAAGTTTGCAAATTCATCAACATCAAGTGTTAAATTTCTAACGGTAGTGGGTATCACAATTCCAGCTCTAAATAACTTTATTTGTGTACCTGTAATTTCCCCAAATATTTTTTATAATAAAAATGAAATCTATTTAGTAACCAATTATTTCATTATAGCTTAACTTCTTATCATATTACGCATTGGAACATTCACAGAACTATGAGGATAATCACACCTATCAATAAAATAATTAAAATTCTAGTAGGTGATGGCGTCAATATAGCAAAATAAAAAAACTTTTACGACAATTTATTGTACAGAAATCTTATCTTTGCCCGGTTATGTACAAATATCATTCTCAATATACACGTAAAGGCATATTTCGTAAGGCTTAAAGCGTAATATCTTTATTTATCGTATGTAAAGACACGCTATTTGTTACTTCATACCAAAAGAAACTACTCACGAGGTATTCAACGATAATTAAGTTAAGAATCTTGATGTGAATCTTGTAAAGGGTTGCCAATTCTCCACACCCATTAAAGTCGATCGAGTCGCCAGTAATGATTGAAAAGTGAAAGCCATCGTCGAGACCATTATCCTATACTATAGCTTGGAAGTAACACTGTTTAACATGAGGAAAAAACTGAGGAACTACGGACTCGACAATTATAATTAGCAATTATTTCTACATTTAATCAGCACTGATGGGATACCTTGAAAATTACATTTAATGGTGTTTCATTTTAGTAGTAGCTGTAGGTAGGTGGTACCCATTTAATACTAATTAATTTTCTCCTCTCATCCAAGATAACCATATTAATGTATGCTAATTGTTTTATTCTATATACATAGATAGCCTATGTAAAATTACGTCGATACATATAATAATTCTATGATGTTTCAGTGTAAAATATAACTGGTACCTTACTGTTTTTTCATTTAATAATCCCGACATAATTACATCGATTACCTATGTAAAACGAGTGAATGTTGTTTGACATATTTATGAGGTAAAAATCATTGTTGATAGAATTTGAATTTTAGATTGTAAACAATATTTATCGGTGATTGAACGCTTTTGCCGATAAATAGTAGCTTTAAGTTAAACGGAACGATTAGTTTAACGACTTATCACTGATATAATCGATTATAAATGAAACACAGTAATTCCAGTAGGTAACAGAACGGTTAGCAACAACTTGACACGTTTTGTGAAAGGAATGAGATAAGCTGGATTTGTGAAAGGTTTTTTTTTAAATCAGGTATTCAATAAGATAACTTAATTACCTTGCACGTGATGTAATTAGTTCAAACCATTAAAAAGTTTCTATATGAGTATGATTATACGATAAAATTGATAATAAAACCAGAACACATGTCAAAATTAATTTCATATTAGGTCCATACGGTATAAATATTTTTAATACGTAATAACAAGTAATTCACTTCATATCATGATACCTACTGTTAATTTAGTAAAATAAGAATGTATATTGTACAATTTAAAAAGGAACATCAAATTAAAGAATAATGGGTCGATTTCACGTTTCGAATTTTTATGACACTTTTTTTTCAATTTCCATAAACTCCCGTTTTATTGCTCAGTAAGGGCTCAGTATGTTTTCTATTATGAAGTTATACAAGCGTTATCATAAATTCACGAGGAACAACTGCTCAAAGTAGTAGAAAATCGAAATTAATGTAACACGAATGAGTTGGATTGTTACACGAATGAAATTCTAATAAACACAAATGATATTTAGATCACACTAATGAAATGCTCTTTTACCATAAAAAATGTTATTGTGTGTTATTAATAATTAAGAAAGTGTGACATTTTTTATAAGAATCCGTTATCAGGAATGATAATGAGAAGACATATAATAGGAAATAGGAATATAATAAATTCATGTTTTTTTACAACAATAATTTTGACACTCATTAAAATGATCAAAACTTAATTTCAGTCCGTCAATGATTACGGAATCAACAAAAAAATAATAATAAAACAAAATCAAAATTCCTAAAGAAGGCTCGTAACTTGTAGAATAAAAAATAACACTGAAGAGTGTTTCAGAGCAAAGACACGTAGAGTAACTGTGCTAAAATACAACAGTTCCTACATTTATGAATTATCCTTTACACCTTCAATTCCGTAGTACAAGGATATAATACAAATATCTTAGATTATTTATATGTCTCAAAGACAAATATGTTATTTTTTTAGTGTATTACTATAAAATCGTGCATTTAGCTTAATCTATGAACGTCTGATTTTCCATTGACCTTTCTTTACTACATTTGTATTTTTTCTCACTTTTTAGTTTTAAATAAGCCTCCCTCTTCTTAGCTTCTTCGGTGTCATTTTTTAGTTGCTTGTATTTTTCTCTCCCTGCTAATCGTCTCTTTTTCTAACTCCTCTTCACTTCTCTTTTGCCATTACAATTTGAAATAATTGATTACAAATATAAACAATTAGCTGCGCCCCGGGTCTTCGCTACCTTGGGATTTTCAGGTTAAAAAGCAAAAATATGACAAAAATGTAACAATATAAATATTAACATTCTAAATCCCCTCAGACATGAGGCTCCAAAGCAAAGTACTGCCAAGCGGGTAAGGATTCCGCCGCGAGTACGCACTTCGCCTATGCCTATAAATTTTGGTAAATATCTCCAGTTCTAAGCATTTGATTTCAAAACAAATTACTTATCTATAAAGATAACATTTAACATAATTTT
Organism: Anthocharis cardamines; assembly: GCA_905404175.1. Taxonomy (NCBI): domain Eukaryota; kingdom Metazoa; phylum Arthropoda; class Insecta; order Lepidoptera; family Pieridae; genus Anthocharis; species Anthocharis cardamines. The sequence continues at coordinate 6,732,701 of FR989961.1, forward strand.
TTCTAAAAAAACTATAATTTGCCAACCCAAAAATTAATATTAGAAAGTTCAGTAACACGAGAGAACACCCATTTGGTAACTCTATTTCATTAGTGCAAATTTTATTTTCATTTGTGTTACTTAAAATTCGACACGAATGAAGTGAAAATAATGATATTTTGAACAAAATCTTGAGGTATCGAGGCGTGGAATTTTCCAGATGCCTCGGAATACAAAACAAAATTTCCGTGTTATTTGTGGCTAATAATCGCGCAATAAATTGAATTTCTAGTTTAAATACTTTTTGTTACATCATTATTAACACGAATGACATGTTTTTTGTCTTTAAGGCTGAAATTCAAACAAATGTTAATTTCTTACTGAAACGACGAGCGCTGCGCCTGCGGTCACCCAGAAAATTCGAGTGCCACTGAAGGCCCTGCTGGGTTGTGCAGAGAGGGCAGCGGTAGATCAACAGGATTTTTATTTATGTAAAGATTTTTATGATCTACACTAATGATTTAAAAAAAGTGATCGCGTTTTTAACCTCAGAGAAATTATATTTCTACATTTCAGTAATTAAAACTACTTTTGCCGTTCAATTGCATGATTATTAAGGTGTGGAAGGAAAGCAATAAAATACGATTTCTCTAGGCTTAATATTATTTTAAATCCATTTTTAATAAAAAAAACAGATAGTATCCGGTCCCACGAATGAAAAAATAGACTTGTTTTTTTAAATTCTCTCAAGATTTAAACGTGTATTGTAATGTTTCTTCTTGTATCATATAAAGACGTAAACCAAGAATTGAATGGAATAGATACTTAGCAATATTATTACATATTTCTTAGGTAATTTCGCAAAACATACTTTATTTAACGTCCTTGAAATTGACCCTAATATCCTAGTAATATAACAATAGATTCTAAAAGCGATAATGCCCAATCTTACAGAACAATGGACCATCCTCAATTCAATAAAGCCGTGCCTTACTGGGTCGTAATTATTATAAGACCTAGAGTCACATGTAAATTTAATGTAGTCGGACCGGCTATCAATAGCAACAGTGTCAATATTACACGTTAATAACCTGCAGTTTTCATTCATAAACAAGCGATATTGCTTATGAATGGCGATCCAGCCATGCCCTTAAATTATAGTATCACTCGAACGACTTCCATAAGTTTCCTGTTCGCCTATTGCCATTTATCGAATGTTGTTCATGCAGACAGGCTATCATCTTGTGGGCGCTAACTTGACCTTGATTTATGAAGTTCATTGATAAATAAAAGTATATTAAACAATATTATCTCAGCTGTTACAGATATAAATCAATGTGATCGTCGTAATCCTTGGGCCAAGTAATAAGATAGTAGGTTACGTTATAAATAAATATTATCAACATTCAATACATTTTAACACGTAAAAAACAACTTTATCTCAGCACGCTATTACCGGAGCTTATGGAAGTAAGCATTTCCAACTGTTAATATTTCTCTTCATAATGGCTTCTCATGACTGAATAAATTTTAGTGCTAAATAAACAAGCTTTATCTGTAATCTCCACAAAGCAACAGGTCCGAGGGTAACAGGAGCCTACTGAAGCGCCGCGGTGATACCATCACGCCGATATGCATCAAGGAAGACCAGTTGTCAATACATTTCACCTGCGAACCGAGTCAACTTGATGGCCTGTCGGTGACCAGAACGAGTTCCCATGAATTGTATTCCTTACAGGACAATTTTATACCCTTGTCCGACAAGATGTATCAAAAGACCATGCATACATGTTAATGCTATCTGTTCAAACTTTATGTGGCTGTTGAATCTAACCAGTACAAATAAAAATAGATTCAACTAGTAACACTGGAATTAAAATTTTAAATCAAACTATAGTCACGATAAACCGTTTTCCTCTTATGCAATCCAATGATACTTTCTTATTGCCACTAGTCACAGTGAAGCTAGATATTTCGCCAACTTTATTTACTGGACAATTCAGATGTCCGAGTAAATAAACACAGGTGGTCCCAATGAAAGGTTCCGTAGAAGCCAAGCGACTCTCTAGAGATGCCGCCATCCCTAAAAGGATAATAATACGTCGTTTCGATGCTCTCAACTAAGTGTATCCTCGGCAACCCGGGAGAAATGTAAATTAACCTGGCACCTGACAAATAGCTTAATTAACGATCGACATACGCAACCAGAATTATTCGGATTATCCGAATAGTTCATTACGGAGCTTGTAGCGCGATTAAGAATAATTATGGCCAGTTAAATGGTTGTTATATTACGTTATGTTGCGACATTAGGATGTCCTAGATTTTACTCCTTTCGTATAGACTCAGCGCACAAGTTCATATGTATGCAACGATACGAGGAATGTCATTGTACTTTTTTTTAAATAATCTGACTGAATTGAAAACCTTTTTATCTAGGACAAATAAAATGCTTTAGTTACTTCGCGTTAACTAATGCCTTATTTCAAGGCTGCTATAAAGTAGTAGGTAATATTACAAGATAACGTTTTTTCGCAATGTTATGCATTAGTAGGCGTCAAGTGGGCGCGCACGTGATTGCTTTGTGACTATTGCTTGCCACCGCACGACCAATCGCGTGGGTGATTGCCGTACACTGCCTCTGATGAGTCCAATCTAATTCAACACAGAAGTATCCAGCATATCAAACTTCAAAGAAAAAATTGTTTTCTATCGCTTAAAACGTGATAAGCAAATAATTACATAAACAGCAACTACATTTGAGGACCAACCTTGAATCGTCAAGGCTGTAGCAAAAACGGTATCGTTTGAAAGGATCCTGTAGCACGCGGTTACCGCGGCAAAATCCTGTTCCACATCAAAATGTTCCTCGTTCTGGGAAACAGCTGTAAAAACCTTTTAGTTAGTCCAATTGCATGACGACTGAGGCGAAACTTGAACTTTCCCACCGAAATCCTCCTGTTTGCGATTTTTTTAATTGACATAAAAAGCGAAATACCGCTGCTACTGGAGTCGTAATCAAATAAAAACTTACTCGTCGATGTTTAATGTATTAAATTCGCGATGCCGATACATTATGGATGGGGCCCTGCTGGCTGCGTTCGGATATTTTGACGGCGAACTATCAGACGTTATGGTGGACGCTCCCGATGTTTTTTCCCGAGTGTTCTGATAACATCGAACTGAATAACGAACATACTTGATCGTCGGATTTACGTACGTTAATATGTATTCAATACGAACAATCATAAAAACATTTCAGTAATTTAATTTAATAAAACCAGACATCTTCAATTTCAGATATAGACAACTCTTTTGAATACTATGACTAGTTGAAGTATTTATCCAAGCCACCTGACACTATTTCCATCTCAACCGTCCGCGTCGTACGCAGGTGTGTAGCGGGGTAAACATTAAGTTTACGTTGTACGTAATTTATATGGTACATTAGAGGATTACAGTAATTATGTATATTGGTGCACCGCCGCTTATAAACTTGGCCGCACTTGAAATGTATCTCTGTGGAATATACTCGTAGTAGGTTGTAATCGCATTAGCCATTTTTCAATTTCTTAGCCGCTAATTGAAAATTGTTCCACATAAAGCAGTTCCAGTTATTGTGATAGTGACAGTAATTTTGTTACCCAACTTTATGATATCTTAACTAAAAAATCAATGACTATGATTAAAGAGAGGGTCAGGATTTAAGAGACGTTTAGAAAATGCTAATAAATTCGTTGTTGAAGTGACATGTTTGGAAAGGTTTTTTTTTATTAAATAATTAAATTGGGATAAGATCATGCATCCAAATAAAAACAATATAAGCGTCATTTACCAAGGTATGTCTCCAACATACTTAGACTGATCAATGTGAACAAACCCTACCCGTGCTCACATCAACATTCTGCAGAGGCAGTTTTTGCAAGTGGTACGACACGAAATTGTATAGTGGATGAACTTGTAGGCTTTGTGGTCGATTTCTTCACTGAATGCGAGATTCCTGATTCTTTGAGCGTAATTAATACTGATAATAAGTTTATATTTTCGTTATTTTATTTAGTCACCGAGGTAGACTTGATAATTAAAAATTAACATCGACATTTATCGAGGTTTTGTTCTTTTTAAAAATAACTTTATTTAAGCCGTGAGAACTACTTACTTAATATTGAAAATGAAAAATATTTTTAAATGATAAAACGTTTTGTGTATTCGCTGTAAACAGGATGTAAGTAGGTAATAAAGGTAGGCGACCCCAATTATTTTCAGAATATTTCAGAACAATGGAATATCTTGTTATTTACCTGAGTTTGCAACACTTATAGTAAACACCTTCTAATCAATTCTATCAAGTCAACTTTCTTAACATCATTTCTCAATTAAACTGGCAACACAGTAACAGTAACACTGGCAACCATCAAGAAACCTAATTCCTTATTAATACTAACATATTATCAATTTACGTACCTACTCATTTATTAAGTTAAAATTGCCTGATATCCATTTCCAATGATGGGAAAAACAGAATTATCAAGCAAATAATTTGCTTATTTACATAACTACAGCTGTGAGCACTAAACACCTTTTGACATCAAGAATAATTATCCTATTACATATAAAGTACCTACATTACTTCCGTACAATCAAGCTTGTATCAGAGGACCATCAAAATATTTATCCATAAACTACAAGCGTAAAAAGCTCTATAAATCTTCTAAATGATGTTTTGTTGTTGGCCTTTCACAGGGGCTCTAGCTGGAACTTGCGAGAAAGTATTTGTATCGTCAATCTTTCAGTTGAAAAATAAAAAAAACATATAAAAGCCTTTTAGTTTTTTGCAGACACATTACATAGCCTACCTACCTAAACTTATAATATTAAAGAAAACAAAAAATACCAAAAAAAGAAAGGAGCAGTTTATAAAAATATTTTTTTCCCGTCAATTGAGGGTAAAAGCTTTGATTAATTATTTATATGTCATAATCAAAGGGTAAAAGCCTGATTTGTTCATTGTTTTGCTTTTGTCAGTTGTATGCAATTTCAAATAATTTCTCATACAACTGACAGGATTGACGATCGAATACTTTCTAACAAGTCGAAAGTCAAATTTGCATAGAATAACGTCTATTAAGTAATATTATTTTTATAACAATTGCTTTGAGGTCTATTTTACAGTAGTGCCTAGTACCTACCGACTGCATCTTCATAAATATTAATATATTTTTTTCATTAACGGACTCGTTGGCGCGTTCGGTAGAACTGCGGGTAGAAGTGCGCACCGATGGGTCGTGAGTTCGAATCCTACCGGGACGGCATGTTTATAATTTTCTGTAAGCTTCCTCGCATCTGGTAACTTTTGGCATTGAATGAGTGGGAGGAATATCTAAATTCCGACCGGGTAACGAACCACGTCCGTTCATAGATGGAAAAACAATGAAGTGCATAATGTGCTTTTCGGTTCCAGGCTATGGATTTCCGAATGCTCGAAGTAACAAAAAAAATAGGTCGACAACGCATTACTGACCGATGTTCTGTGGCTGAGGTATTACCATCAAGTGAACCTCATGCTCGTCTGTCAATATCTAACATAAAGATAAATAAAAAAAAACTAAATTTTACAATTTTCTACGTGTTTTCTTTTTAAAATTCCTAACAAGCCTAGCCGACACAAACCAAGACATGGACATTGACATTTACATTATTTATGTGTCACGTAATAATTTTTATCTTTATTAATTTTTTGTGCGTTTAATTATGGTAGTTATATTTAAAAGTTCTTAGTAACACGAAACGACGGCCGGCGAGCCTTCTCTGCAATTACGCGTTGATTGCTTTTTAATTGTAAAATTTTGGTATTTAACCTCATTAAAATACTCTTCTCAAGCAATAGCGAAGTAAATACAAAAGAATAGGCGTACTACTCATTTTAATCTATTACAACATTTTAATCTCAAACAAGGTTAAAACACACAGTTTCTTTACAGGCATTTGTCCTAACAAAATTCATGATGTTCGTATTAATAATACTCAAGTTACTGCATAGACAAATCCCAGACCTTCGGTTCGCACAATCAATAAAGAAGTCTGTTAAAAATAGTGATAACATTACGGTCGTGATTCTCTAGTCATTGATATGCACCGGCGACGGCGACGTTTAACGAACTAGTGTCTAACCGATAAATTCGCCGATTAGTCGATTGGACATCGACAAACTGTCGATCTCTCCAACTAATCAGTGCAACTCGACTGTCATCTGTCCAACTTGACTCAAACCTGTGCCCACGTCGAGATTGATGTTGGAATCGATTTAGAACTACAGAATGATTACTTTAATATCCGTAAAACCCTCACTTAGCGGTGACAAACAAAGTACCACTAGTTTTAATAAGATTAGAAAAATATGGACGATATCGTATGAATACAGGTTTGACGATTGATTGATTTCATCGAATGACGAATGGAGAAAGGCGCGCTGTTGGCTTTCAATGGCACTCGCGTACTAGGCGTGCATAACAACAAGGCGTTCACTCTAGGTGTCGCTGGGAGGCGGGCCCGCAAGCCAGACATTCCCTGCCAACCGACCAATCAATCTAAGCCCCCCTGCCGCTCGGTATTCAAAGTAAGTATGGCACAACGGAAGCAAGCGGTAGCGCAGGTAAAGTTCAGGTTATACTGGTCACATTCCACTTACTTTCTTTAGATTATGTTCGCCTAGTAAAACGGCTATCTGAGCCGAGCATGCATAATTTACTGAAATGGCTAATAGTAATTATTTCAATTCATCTTTAATAACATCTCAGGGCAAGCAATGTAAAATAAATTAGCATAGATATTACAATAAAGAAACCTGAAGCAAATAGTATCATTGAAGCATTCATAAAATCGCGTTTTCAACATGAGTGAAGAGTGCGAACGGGGCGTCAAATGAAATAATTATCTATTGCGTACACTAATTGCGAAGCGTCGCGATCGCGTCTGCGACCTATATCTCACGACCCATGTTTCACAAGATCTTATTTTAACTCAAATTTTCAAAGGAATTTAATCAAAATTAAAACCCATTTCAAAACAACAAGAAGTACTACCTCTTGTTGTTTATAAAACTTCCGGTTTATTCGTACATTGACAAAACTTCTAACTTTGAATTTCAATATACGGATAGCATCATAAAATTGATAAAACATCTTATAAGTATGACTGGTAAGAAAATTATATCGCTCAAGACACCAAATATGGCTTAAACAGTACTAGGCGAGCAGAAGCCAGAAGGGACGAAAAGGTTCCCGAATAATATCAAGGCCATCTCGCGGCATAGTAAAGAAGCACGTGCTCGGCTAAGCTCAACGTTTCTCGAATTCTCAAGTTGACTGTCCAACGTCCATCTTTAATTTTATATTAATAAGGAGAACATAAATAGAACAGCTGTATTATTTTTCATATATCAGCTGGGTGTAAAATCAAATATTATTCGTACCAGAGACAAACAAAAGTAATCAATTACAGTAAAATTGCAAACTTTTATGATATTAGTGTAGAACATGATATCAACTACTCGTGTGGGAAAATAATCTAACTCGCAATCTACATCCAGGCTAGTCCCTAATTAATTTAGTAATCGCTCGTGACGACTTATTCCAACCAAAGACCCAACCACGAAGCTAACGAAATCACGACTCAGCGACCCAACGATAATCGTTATTTTAAATTTATTAAAATGTCCTCTTTAAGGACTATATCGGACCTATATCGGACTGTATAATTTATTCCCGCTCCGAACAAAGCAGTTTAAAATGAAAGCCATCATAGGGTAAGGGGTTTTACTTGAAAGCAATGTTGACTCATTTAGAGCACGAACCGGTTTTTCGCCCTAAGATCGTGATCTCGAACGTTTTGATGTTTAATTAGAAAAATAAGTATTTTCTATATGGCTTTATCGTTCTTAGATCAGAGTTTCCATTGATCCTAGTAGGTATAATGTAACAATTATTTTATGTATATAGCGCTAAAGTAGAGCCACTAAACCATTATCTTTAGACACGCTAACTTCTTAAATACATATAAATAGTAAGACCTCGTTGCTACTACAAAACTGCCTTCAGCTGGATTATGTCGGCGAAACACGACAAAGTCGGCCAAGGCATAATGTTTCGCCGACACACGCCGACAAATCGTGTCCCTCAAAACCCCCGCGGCGTTGTAATTACTCTTTTATGCGATCGCTTGACGGAAGATGAACCCAGTGAAAGATTGTCAAGATTAACCACCAATATTTATATGATATTTAGAAAAAAAACATACAGATAACTTTTAAGTATAACTGATAGTTATTATGTAGTATGTATAATTTACAAATTTATTCCAAATAGAAAACTGGTGAACCAAATAGACATGATATCCAAAATAACAGCAATATATCCTCGATGAATGGCTATGCTTATAATATAACCCTCATATCACTGATCAACTAAGTCTTCACAACTGATCTCTTGTCATCAACTAACTCCAGCAATGCGATTATTCTGACGGCGCATAATGCGGCACGTTAGTAAAAGCACCTGGCACCCTCAAAATGAACCCCATGCTATTTTTTTCGATCGACCTCACTTTTAATACTGTAGTGATATATTATTTATCTATACTTTTAATTATTCATTTATACATACTTTATACGATATATAAACATGACAATTATAAGTGAGTTAAGCGTTTCTGAAATAATATTTACCGATATCCTTTACAGTGCATGTACTTTTTTAAACGTTTAAGGTATTGAGCAGTTACCCTTTCAGATACATATTTCCTAGATTTTATTAAACATCACTCTGTGAATAGGTTTCTACTCTGTCTAACTAGTAATTCTCAGGCCTCAGCTGAAGCGGCTGACAGCGATGGAAATGTTTGATTATGGTACCACCAAATTAGTCTCATGCAAGACAAAAGTTAATAATGTACCTTTAACAATATCAAACAAGATTACACGGGCGATTAGATAGTCAATACCACAGAGCATAGATAAAGAAATAGATAAAGCAAAAAGGCTTAACGAGAACGGATACGTTCCGTGTCCGAGAGGGCATGTCGCTTACCCGCTGAGAGACAGCGCTCGCGTGCAATGGCCACGCAAAAACTCATTGTGTAAATACGCTAACGAACAAAAGTATATATAAATTCATTATCAACAACTTTGTATCTATCCGTTCTGCTTTAATAAGTCCATATAAATGTATAGAATCTTTTTTATTTTTGACATGTCAAAACTAGTATTCTAAATATGAAAGCCTTCGATCAACAATATACTAGATATCGGGTCGACGCAAAAAATCCGTGCCGGTAAATATCGGCTCACTTGAAATGTGAGAGTCTATTTTGTTTAGTTCTCTTCAAGCACGGCCAATATTAAGACGTTTCACAATGACACAGTTTGTCTTCAAAAATTGCGAAAATAATTCCCGAAAAAACAATTTTACGGACGGAGTCTTATTTTTGGTTAGTACATATAAAATAAGATATATTTTAAGCTTTCAAACTAACAAATAATTGAAAATTTGAACAAAATTATCTGTTTTAAATGAACGCTACAAATGTTTGGCCAAGGTTGGCCAACACATGCGCTAACTATTGTGTAACAGAATAGTGGATGCATGGAGTAGATTAGTACTAAAATAATTCTTACTATCTAAGGATAAGCATCCGTAGTAATATTATAAATGCGAAAGTGATTTTTTTTGTTTGTTACGGTTTCACGCTAAAACGGAAAAGAAAATATTCCAATCTGTATATATTCGGAACATTTTGCGGATATTATTATTTAACATACGAATTACTATTTATATAAAACATTATATTATTGTTTATCAAATATATTATAGTTTTTGTACCCTACTAGATACATGATAATTTACACATTGGTGTTTCATAAACTATACTAATAATACCAAAGTCTTCGAAGTTAGTCAAGTGTGTACGTATAATACATAGATATATATATATATATATATATATATATATATTTTGGTAACTAATAAAATCATATTTCAACTTCACTCTTTTCTTTGTTCCCATTGAGCAGTGTCATTTTTTCAAAATTTGACAAGGAACGAGGCTTAAATAATCGGTACACTTTTTTCGTGAATTTTGTATGCGACCTGAAGTCTATTTAATACTATGTCAATGATGAAAGCAAAGCTGTTTGTCAATATAAAACTGCTGAGCAATAATATGGAGATAACTTTGGAAATACTGTAGTTCCCTTGCATATCCTCACTACGGTAGACTTTAACTTCAAGAAATATGGCTCTAGTGTGTACTATGAATCAATAATTGCATAATTATTAATATGAATTAAATATATCTGTTAAAATGAAAATTCAAATCTTATATTTCGGATTATGTTGCTGACAGGTAATATTAAAATTTTACTTAAAAAATAGAATTCGAATAGAAAAATCTTATAGTAATTTAAGTTCTCGATTATTCGGAATCGACTATGTTAAATCCCCATTATCGGTACATCAAACTCGATGTTCGAGGATTAGTGGCATGTCTACATGGAGCAGTGACATCCCTACGCAGATTGACAATGTCTACGTAACGAAGTCGAGTTTCGTGATTTCTCGAATAATTGATCGTTACGATATTATGGTTGTTAAATAAGTTTCAAGTTGAAATTGCTACACGATAAATTAGTACTTAATTTAATAAAACTTTCAACAGATTAATTTCAATGTATAATACATGCATCCATATTATTTTATAGCTATGTTTTTTATGTCAATGCTAAGTATTATAATATAATTATTTTAATAACTTTGTCTTTAATATTGTCTTTTATTAACGCGAGTATCACACATTTAAATAAAATACTGTATACCGGATTAAAACGCGATTTATTATTTATATTGTTTAAATTATTTATCCCGACGTTTCGGATGCTTTACAGTTTACAGCAATCCGGTATACAGTATTTTATTTAAACTTTGTCTTTGTAGATATAATGTATATGTGTTTTATGATCACAGTATATCTATACTAATTTTATAAAGAGGAAATATTTGTTTGTTACGTATGATTTAACTCAAAAACTACTCAACCGATTTAAAAAAAAAACACTAATAGAAAGCTACATTATTAACGAGTAACATATATATCTACATTCTACCCGTGCGAAGCCAGGGCAGATTGCTAGTCAATTATTTATGTATACTAAGGCTGAGATAAAATGTACTTTGATCCAAGGAGAAATTTAAGAATTCTATAATCAATAAAATTTCAATGCAATAGTTTACTTGTGAATAGACAGTAGAAAGGTATTTTTTTTTTTTAATGGTCTATTAAAATAATTCTGTAAAGGTTTCAAAAACTGGAACAAAGATACAATGTTTATTTATGTCTGTGCTTATAATAACTTAATGTAAAAATGAAATATTAAAAAAAAAGTTGTACTATTATTTGTATAACCATCGCAAACAATTTAAGTAACCACAGACCAGTAATCCCCTTAAACATAGATAGATATATACATATATTTTTTAATAACTTCAAACAAATTTTAATAACCAAACTGATTTTAATCAAAAATAGTTTTTCTTAATATAATTTGACTTTTGATTAAGTATGTTAATTGGCCATCCCAGGATAAGAACATAATTTTAGCTTGTCTCTCTTATAAAAAAGAATAAGATTACATATGCAAGTTCTTATTTAAAATATGTATTTTTTTATTACTCGTTCTTATATGAAATAGCTACTGAATGTTAATGATTTTTCTAAAAGAGATAAACTGCCATTAAAATGTGTCAGGGGCAGAAATATAATTATTAATTTTATTGTATGAAACATTTTTACCGTAACATTTAATCCAATATACCTAAACTCCGCATCTTTATTTAATGTTAGTTAATATTAATAGTAGGCTTTTTATGAATAGTATATAGTTTATTTATCTTTATGAACCTTTATATTGAAAAAAATCCAAACCTTTAATATCTTTTGAAATAAAAATAATCATGAAACTGAATAATTGTGATAATCTATTTGTATCCCAACTATCTTAGAAAACATGGATATTTTTTATATCTTTAGATTACCTAAATGTTGTATTATTATTTTCCTATGTAATGAATAAAACTATAAAGTATTTAAAGACAGTAAATAATAACATAATACTCAGTATATTTTTTTTTAAATATGGAAATGAACAACTGACTGCGTTTCACTTGATGGTAAGTGACAACGCTGTATTAAATTAAATATAACTATAATTAATTATTAATAATCAATACTGTCAGCTTAGTAGACATATTAGAAATACACTCTTTTCTAATTCAGTTGTACTTAAATATTATAATAACTAAAGAAAAAGCAACTTGCACTGCCATCTAGTGATTGAGCATGATATTAAGGATTTGACAGCTGCTTCATAAATAACATATTGTTAAAAAATTCACCATTTACTTTATATTTAAGATACACATACCTGTTAAGCACACACTTAATTTATTATTATCATCATCACTCATACTAAACATTTAAATATTGCAATTTATTCACAAGAATTCATTATAACTTTAACAGCTGTCATCTGTCAAAACTTTTCCCAAATGTTCACAAAAACACGAAAATTGTTAAAATATCACAGTCCAATTTCTTAAACACATTAAATAATTTAATTATACTATACAATATATATGCTAGAATATGTTTTAAGCAATATTCCATTATATTATGTCAGTCAAGAGTATATTACAACCTATAACATTGTTATGCAAACTTATTATTTTTGAATACTATGAAATCTTAGAAAAAATAATATTCTTTTTCCATTAATAGAATGGTAGAATTTTTATATTTAAAGATAAATGTGAAACATTAAATTTTAGATATTAGTTGAGTGTAGCTCGCCTTGCTGTTTCTATGAAATTTACTTTTTGTCACCGAGTTTCAGTCTTAGGTGATAAACCATGTCAGGTTTTAATCTCCCAGTTCTGAACATCTATAAACTTAATTAAAATATAATTGCAAAATGTATCATAGGTAAACAAATTAAACTGTTTCCTGCGCTACAATTGATGTTTCAACTAATGACAACCAAATTAACTTAGATATTTCCAAATAGTTCATGAATTTCACTGTAATATTAAAGATTCCTTAAGACACTTTCACAACACTCTTCAACTGCATAATATATTATGGAATATTGCCAAAAGCACAGATGACCCACCTTCTTCATGATGCCAGTCTTCCGCTTGGAGAAAGTCGTGTAACGCCGTAATTTGTTGTCAATATATTCCATTTTAATTTTAACGCGACCCTTAGTCTTCTTTCCATTTGAAGGAGGCGACTTCTTAGGTTGCAGAGAGGCATAACCATCATCTGCTATGTCTGGCATTCCACAGTGTTCCAAGCTAAGACTTTGAGAAGGTCTTTCATCATAACACTGGTCCGATGGTCGCTTCACGCCGGTTCTTGGCCCAGGACAGGGTTGCATGCCAGGTCTGAGACCGCCGAGGGAGCTCGGAGGTCGACCAGCACCATACATATCTGGCACATCCCCAAGGATACCCATACCGTTACCGTATAGCCCGAAGCGGGGCTCCCGCGCTCCGCCGGGCGCGTCCATAATAACCTCGCAGTACGCCACAGTAACCGGTGCGCGCAAGCGCAAATCACACTTCACCGTTCGAACGCTGAACGGAGACTGACCGAAAACGCGAACGAACCGAGGGCGGGACTGACGACTTGGCCGCTCGGACCGCAACTGACTTCGCGCGATTCCGTCCCGCGCGCCTTGATCTATATCCGTCTCCCTCACATAGTAAACATAAGTAAGCCTACTGATAGAGATGGAAAATATCTTGCAACCGTAATCCGACACATCCGTAGGAAACTGGGAACCCGCGAACGTTTCAGTACCCAAAATATATATGAAAATAGAGCTTTTATTTTGAGTTTATTTCGTAAATAGAAATAATAGACTAGGAAGCTAGCAGCGTGAACGCAGCGGCGAAACGGTGGGCCGGCCGCGAGCCATATTTAGAATCGAGACGTGCCAAATAAGGTAATGGCGGTCAAATGGGGGCCACTGAAATCCCTCCTACTCGTTGGCGATTTTCACGTCTAATAATTAAAAACTTTGTCACGTTTCGCACTTTAAATACCTATGCGTTGAAATATTATGCCTACATATAGCACTCAATATTAGACATACGTTATCGTTTATAGCTACATAGATAGGTTCTTATAATTTATAACAACATAATGAAATTTCCTTTGATAAGCAAGAGTTTATGTAGAAATCTCTATTTCGAGTCAGCGGAGAAACGTAAAGTTAACGCACCATTACCTATAGATACCATTGATAAAATTTAAAGTTAATAAAATATTGACAGGAAATTTAAATTTGCCAAAAAGGGCCACAACTACCTCAGCCTAGGTCTACCTACCTACATAGTTATTAGATAGATATCCACTCGTTGAATAAAAAGTCATAGTAGGTACAAGTACCTAACCTTCTTATAATAATTTACACATTACCAAAGGATTCTAATAATAATAATTAATTAATCACTTCAATCAACATTTCTAAAAACAATTATCTATTATTATTCACATATTTTTCATTTTATTCTTAATTATAAGTATATTACTAGGTACATCTTTATCTTTTCGTATGAAAATTTTGTTTTTTTTCCTTAATTTTAATTTAATGTAAGTATTTTTGTGTGTCAAAGAATTATTCTTATTCAATCATATAGCCTCAGATTAAATAAAAAGGCATACCTACCTATAGGTATCTAGATACGCCTCGCTGAACCAGCAAATATGAAAACCTTCTCTAGGATCACGCAAGGCCAGCTTATGTAGGTACCTATATTGTATTTAACTAAGGACGCCTCTCAGAAGCAACTATTGGGTATAGGGATCACAATCCGGGATTCGGGATCCCGGGATCCCGGCCGTTTTCTGGTCCCGTAAATCCCGGGACTGTATTTGGCTAATCCCGGGATTTTCGGGATTTTCACAAACAGGTTTATTTTGCATTACTTGCCTAGATTTTCTCAATAACCTTGCCTAGATTATATTAATAGCATTTATTATATAACGACAAAAACAATATTTAGATACGCCGTACGATATATACGTACTTACTACACAGGTTACTACAGCCCTAATAATGTGTTTGTCGTAGAACTTAGAAGGAAGGATAGATAGATATCTCGGAATACTTCAATATGATACTCTTTAGGTCATTACCCAATGGGCCATCAGGGGATTCACTCGATCACCTCATATCATAATATTGTATATAAACTATGAAGCAGGCTTGGAAGTGAAACATTGGATGCTTTGATATTTTTACGATTTTATTTTATGTATTTTAAAATTGAAAACAGATGTTTTTTTTTTGTGTTGTCATTTTGATTTCTTACAAAGTAGGTATAGTTTTTTTATTGTTTGGTCATTTTATTTTCTTACTACTATTTTTTTTAAGAAATTAAACATTTTTTTTCATTTGGGCCCAATTAGAAACCACATAGTCTAATCCCGGGATAGCCCCGGGATCCCGGGATTACGCATCAAAAATCCCGTAATCCCGGGATTGAAAATTATGCTCGGGATTGTGTTCCCTAATTGGGTATGTAGAATTAAGTTTTTCAAAGCTTGGATACGTTCTCTGAAATTTTAATGATTTACTACATAGGTAGTCGTTAAATACCAAATTAGACTTAGGTATATAGGTAGGTACTACATCAGTTTGAAAACACATACGTACGCCTATAGGAAAGCTCAGGCCTTTCTAAGATATTTATTTAAGCGTAAAAGCGGCTGTTGTTCCTATTTATATCCTACTTTGTTTATATTAGGTTCCCGAATACAATTCTCTACTACTCAGGCGGGTAATGCAACAAATTACGACTGTGTACAAAACTATTCATAGCATAGTAGCGGAACTTCATAACGAAATAATTCGTATATTTACACCTGATAACTACTGAGTAGAAAACATCAGCTATTTTCTTTTTTCAATGTTTGTGCAAAGGATGGCTTTACACGACCGCGACAAAATTTTCTCGACCGTTTTCTCGTGTTTTAATCGATTATCTCTTTATTTCTTCCGGGTTCTAACATGACAATTACACTTAAAACTCAACTTATAATATCAAAAATAGATATATTTGTCGATAGAGATGTTTTTTCTATCAATATTGTCGAGACAAAATATATCGAAATATCATACATTTTAGTTTGTCTTCTCTCGTCTGCGACATATCTCGTGGCGGTCATGCTAGGCCGGCTGGTAGGTAAATTACGCCTACCTACTATGATAATAGCTAATATATCAAATCTAATATATAAAATTCTCATGTCACAGTTTTCGTTGCCATACTCCTCCGATCGATTCTCATGAAATTTTGTGTGCATATTGGGTAGGTATGAGAATCGGACAACATCTATTTTTCATCCCCCTAAATGTTAAGGGTAATCCACCCCTAAATTTTATTTTTATTTTTTAGACGAAATTTTTTGTTTTTATTTTTTTATAATGTGGCATTTAAAAATACATACAACCCCTGCTTTTTTGTCAAAAAATCTTGACCCGTGCGAAGCCGGGGCGGGTCGCTAGTATGCTATAATATTATAAATAACTATAGCTGGAGCCTACTAGTCGCACTCTTGAGCACTTTGGAACCGATTTTCACTCAAAACTAGAGTGTAAAATGTATTAATACAAAAAGTTGTATATGCCAAGAAGTGCTGGTCCACAGATGGTAAACGCTTCAACTCGATCGATATACGTATACATATATCGATGGCTAAAAGCCAAAAAGGCATAACCGCCATTCTACAACTTTACAGGAATGTAATTTAAATTTCGGAATAAACAAATAAAAATTATATAAATATTTATGAGCGACAAAATTTATCCTAGATTCATGAAACTTAAACCAAATTATGCACAAAAAAAGCCAAATAATGAGAAAGAGAAGGCAAAGAAAGAAAATAAGTCTAAGTATTCTGCTAAACATGTCGCTTATCCCATTTTGGCTGTAGGCCATAGGTATTTGGTATTTAGTATATTATCTGTTATTAATTTCTTTTTTAATTGCTGTATTTTTACTAATTAATATTAATTCTTAAAGAACAACTTATACATATCTATGCCTATCTAACTTATAGCAACACAGTCGGTATTTTTTTAAATATTACTATTACGTATAGTAAATATAGCTATACACTACTATATTTTTGACGGGCTCGTTGGTGCGTTCGGTAGAACACCTGCCGTGCGCATCGATGGGTCGTGGGTTCGAATCCCACCGGCAGCACATGCTTATAATTTTCTGTAAGCATGTTTTCCTCACGTCTGGTATCTTCGGGCATTGATCGGGTGGGAGGAATATCTAAATTCCGACCGGGTAACGAACCACCGTTCATAGATGGAAAAACCGTGAAGTGCATATTGCGCGTTTCAGTTTCAGTCTATGGATTTCCGAATGCTCGAAGTAAAAATTAGGTCGACAGCGCATCATTGACTGATGTTCTGTGGCTGAGGTATCACCTACCATCAAGTGAACCTCATGCTCGTTTGTCGATATCTGACATAAAAAAAAAACACCGAATAAGGAAATGGCGATCACAATACACAAGTTTTGGGATGTCAGTTTTCACACCTTAGGAGGTAGGTTTATTATTATTATACATGCTTAAATTAGCATGAATAATAATTATTATTCAAACTGGCAAATAGCGCCAATGTTTATAAACGTACATACTAACAATTTAAAATTCAATTCATTCATAATCAGTGTAGGCGAGATTCGCAAAGGCAATAAAATTGAAATTAATTTACATTTATCTATATTTTATGGCATTATTAGCAAAAATCTGATGTTTTAAACTGCCAGCCGCCCACAATTGAGCTCGATGCGAAATTTTTCCTTTTTTGCCTTTTTTATTGTACGTAGTCAGAGTTCGTTGAACTGTGTTTCAATATTTAAGTAAACTAAAGAAAACAACGCATATTGTTGAAATAATCTGGGTGCGATCAAAAGCTGTCAATGGATTCTTTAATCATTGAAGTTGTTAAAAAGTGTATTTAGTATTCTAAACTAGAATTGAACGTTCATCACGTAGGATCATTTTTTTTTTCACTTTAATAAAAAATTGTATTCAATTTCAAACAGAACTTTCGTTGTTTATTAATTTAAAGGCCAATTTACACGATGCAAGTTTCTTGCCTGTTGCATTTTTTTTTTTTTATTTTTTTTATGAATAATAGGAAGGCGTTTGCCCGCTATCCCACCTGGTGGAAAGTGTAGATACGGGCTACGATGGTGAATCACGTCTACCTATGAGATGTCTATTAATTCTTTTCTTGAAAAGATCCATGTTATATTGGTCCGGAAAGACAGACGCAGGGAGAGAATTCCACTCCTTAGCTGTACGGATTATAAAAGAGGACGCAAAGCGCCCTGTACGTACTTGCGGTATGTCTACCAGGTAAGGGTGGAAAGCCGCCGTGCGCCTCGATGTCCGGTGATGGAAAGGAGATGACGGAATAAGTTGGTGAAGTTCCGATGCACATTCGCCAAAGTGTAGTCGATAGAAAACCGAAAGGCTAGCCACTTTACGTCGATGTTCTAAGGATAGTAGGCGACGATCAACAAGTTCTGGATCATCTATCAGGCGTTTGGCTCGCCTTTCCATCGCATCCAGAGCACCAAGGTGGGATTTGGCAGTACCTGCCCAGATGTGAGAACAATACTCTACACACGACCGGACTTGAGCTTGATATAAATTTAAGAGCTGTCCCGGTTTAAAGTACTGTCTCACTTTAGACAATATGCCAAGTTTTTTGGCTGCTAGTTGGGCCTTGGATGCGATGAACCGTCCGAAATTGAGATTCGGCGATAAAGTGATAAAATTAATCTTAAAATTCTTGATCTGTCATACAAGTTTTGTTTCAATACTTT
The DNA here is from genome assembly GCA_905404175.1 of Anthocharis cardamines. Taxonomy (NCBI): domain Eukaryota; kingdom Metazoa; phylum Arthropoda; class Insecta; order Lepidoptera; family Pieridae; genus Anthocharis; species Anthocharis cardamines. Next base: position 6,751,651 of record FR989961.1, read on the forward strand.
TCTTGGTGTAAGCAGCCGGCCTAGCATGACCGCCACGAGATATGTCGCGGACGAGAGAAGAGAAACTAAGATGTAAGATATCTCGATATATTATATCTCAACATCGACAATTTTGATAGAAAAGATATCTCGATCGACATGTATCTATTTTTGATATTAAAAGTCGAGTTTTAAGTGTAATTGTCATGTTAGACCCGGAAGAAATAAAGCGATAATCGATTAAAACACGAGAAAACGGTCGACAGTATTTTGTCGCGGTTGTCATGCTAGGTCGGCTGGACATAATATCTGCGTGTGTTATTATGTGGTGCGTATTATAACAGTGGATTGCAATTCTTGGATGTCAATTATTGCATTGCATTCAGTTATTGCTCTTATAAGTACCTACAAGAAAATGACATCATGTAAATGAGCCTTAAAGGTCATAAAGTGCTAAATAACTTACATGTTAGAATAGAATAGAAAAAAAATATTCAGAAAAATCACCAAACATGCAACAGTACCAATAACACAAAAAGCAAAATTACAAATAATTGGAAACGACAAAAGTTAAAACTGCAATAATTGGTGAGCTCCGAATTGGAACACCATTCAGTATACAATGAAGCCGAATGCGACACCAACACTGATTTTCAGTGGCTCCCAGGGGGGTTGGTGCGCTGACATTAGCGGTTTCCAAGAAGGGTTAGTTAGCGGTTTTTTATAAATAAATTAATTAATAAAATGTTTTATATTTAAAAAATAATAAACTTAAAATTAACAAGGAATACACTAACTGACAAACAATATTTTATATACCTATCTATACATAATTTAATCTTGACATTTTATAACTAAAACTATTAATAAAAAGAATTAGCACAATTACTTACTAAATTTACTCCAACTTATATAAATACGAAAAACCTTAAAATTATATCTTTAAAAAATAAGTTAATGATAAAAACTCCGTAAATAATATATAAAACATAAATATTTAGTCGTTTATCTAGAAAAATTATATAATGTCGAAAAGTTGATAAATTGTTTTAATTGCAATCAAAAAAATTTTGTATTCATGAATTGATTTAAAGTTCCTGCCAAATGCGGCGTTAGCCAGACTATAGATGTAAGGCCGGTTTAAAACCAATTAAATCAATCAGTTTAAAACTAAAAAAATGGTTTAAAATCATAATAAACCATTTTTTTTGGTTTAAAACGGTTGGTGTTGATAACTATGATTTTCTGAATCATAACTACATTTATTTATTTATTTATTTATTTATTTATTTACACTTTTACATCGAAAACTTAAACTAAAGAATGAATATAAAGAAAAACAGAAATATAGTAAGGCGGCCTTATTGCTCAAAGCAATTTCTTCCAGGCAACCTGGATAGAAAGGAATTGAAGCTTGAGATATATGTATGAAGATAGGGGGTATATAAAACTATTCAATTATTAATAGAATAATAAGTACACATAATATAATCACAATAAAAGATAAAAATAATAATTAAATATACATTTAACAGTAACTATGTTGGAAAAGAGAGATAGTGGTCTTTCAGCATTCGTTTGAAAATAGGAAGAGATTGAGCTTTTTTAATAGAAAGAGGTAGGGAATTCCAGAGTTGTATAGCACGAGCAGTAAAGGAATAATGGAAGAAATCAGTGTGATGCACAGGAATATTTAAAGTTAAATTATAAGAAGAACGAAGAGAAAAAAAGTCAGATTTCGCGAAATTAAATTTAGCTTTAAGATAAAGGGGAGTCTTGGGGTCGAAAAGAACATTAAATAAAAGATGCAGGATATGAGTATCTCGGCGTTGACGGATCGGTAGCCATTTCAGTCTACTGCGGTATTCAGAAATATGGTCGAATTTCCTAAGACCAAAGACGAACCTAATGCACAAATTCTGAAGGCGCTCGAGGGTGTCAAGTTGTACTTCGGTAAGATCCGGATAACAAGTATCAGCGTTATCGAGGATTGGGAGTAATAAAGATTGTGCTAGAGAAACTTTGGTGTGGGTTGGCAGAAATGTGCGTAACCGTCTTAAGGAGCCAGTTGCAGCAAATAACCTACTTCGCATTTCCTGCAGTTGTTTTGTCCAAGATAGTAGTTCGTCTATGTAGATACCAAGATTTTTAACTGACGAGCTGTATGGTATACTAATATCTTCGAATGAAACTTTAGGCAACGTGGAAAAATCAATTCTGCGAAGTAACTGTTGACTGCCGATTAGAATGACCTTAGTTTTGGCAGGATTAATGCTAAGTCCATACTTTCTGCTCCAATCAACAATAGTTGACAGATCAGCATTTGTTCGTGCTATAGCATCTCTTAATTCAAGAGGAGAAGCTCGTGTGTATATTTGAACATCATCTGCATACATATGATTATTACATTCTTGACTTTACCGAAGTAGAGATATAACGGAGTACCTAAAAACTGTGTAAATATATTTTTTAATATGTATATACTGATATTGATATACTTAGCAGCTTCAGTTTTAGATGGTTCGTCTGAACAAGCGTAGGTATTACCTACCTAAGTTATAAAAACTCTATTGATAAGTTAAAAACACTGTGTTGGTAAATAAATTATTTTTTCATTGTTTTCAAACGATTTAAATAATCAATTTGTTTTGGTTTAAAACCAAACGCACACTCTTGCACTCTCGTTGACTAGCCTACACACACATGCACATTCATATGTCAGACATAAACAGCCGCGCCAGTTGACAATTGACATCTCTTCTAGTATGAATCTGACAGCTGTCATAATTTTGTAATTCGCATTTAATAGTTTTCATTGTACATATTTTTATTATAAGAGTTTAATATTATGACTATAAATATTAAATAAAGATAAAAGAACAAGCACAAATAAAACAGACATCACTGTGTTAATGATGTCTTCTATTCTATTGGGTGTAATAAATAAACATACTTAAGTTTTCGTGTAGTAGGTAATGTAGGTAGGTACTTTTCAGAGATTTTTTATAAACTATAAATAAGTTAAAACACTATGTTGGTAAATAAATTATTTTTCATTGTTTTCAAACGATTTAAATAATGAATTTGTTTTGGTTTAAAACCAAATGCACACTCTTGCACTCTCGTTGATTAGCCTACGCACACATGCACATACATAATATGTGTGACATAAACAGCTGCGCCAGTTGACAGTTGACATCTCTAGAATTTGACAGCTGACAAAATGGGCCTTTAAAAATTTGCAATTTGCATACATAATAGTTCGTATTGTATCTTTATCAAAAGGATTGCTATTGTGACTATAAATAAAGAATAAATACAAGTAAAACGGACGGCATTGTGTTAATTTTGTCTTTTATTCGAGGTTGTGTAATATAATATAATAAATAAACATACTTTAAAAGTTTTCGTGTAGTAGGTAATATAGGTACTTTCTAGTGATTTTTTTATATACTAATTAAAATGAAACAAGACGTCAGGTGACCAAAAATGTCCCATAATGAAATATAAAACACAGTTCTTTTATTTTTGTAGGCGAGTTTTCAACCGTTTAAAACCATTTATTTTGAGTTTAAAATGGCAACATTTGATTTAAAACGTTTTAAATCGGTTGTTTTACATCTATAAGCCAGACATGGTGACTGACGCAATGCTATTCAATTTACCTACCGCTAGGGTGTATATTATGCAGACTGTGAAAAATTGCCAGTATTACTCTTATTTCTTTTGATTTTACATAAAAATAGTAGGACCCTCTCTATATATTTTTTATTTATATTGATATACCTTAAATATTGACATGATATTCACAAGTCAGTCATCAAATTTAAAATTATTTTTTCCAAGTTAAGAAATATCTTACTAAATTGTTGCATCAGTATCCCTGTCATAGCACATGTATAGAGCCTTTCAAACCTTAAAACCAATAGACTATCTATGTATAGTCTATTGGTGGATATTTAATACTAGTATTACTACAAAAGAAGGGCTTCTGCGTAACAGAGTTGTTAAAAATGTATTATATTTTTAAAAAACACGAATGTTTAACATCCCACTGGTCATATTAGTAGTTGTATTCTTATCAGGCACACAGTCTACTTTCACGAAATTTAAAAAATCGTCAAATTGTAAGATTTTTTTTTCGTTTTTATGGGGCGGAAATGAGGCGTTATCGATACCCTTCCTTTACAGCATTGAGTGATGTAAGGCTATCAACATACAGCACTAAAGTTCTACATTAAACCTTTTGGGGTCGCAGATGTCCACGGGAGGCAGCGATCGCCTTACATTCTACTAATTAAGTACTTAAAAAAACATATTCTGACTAAGTAGGTATTCGGGTGGGTCTGGATTATAAATCATGCTTTTATCCACCTCTAAGAAAATCGAAATTTAAACAGATGTAAGGATTTTTTTATGGTCACAAAGACACTTTTCAGAAGTCGACTTTTCGACTTGATTATTTACCATGAAAATGTCAGCAAACAATTACTATTTTCAAGGGTGCTCTTTCGAATGGCGAAAATAAATTTCAATAAAAAAAGTGTGTAATTTTGGATTATTTTCGGACAATAAAGTACTCTAAAGGTGTCCTCGATAGTTGTACATTCAAAATAGGCAAACAATTTTTGTTTGTTAAGTAATACTTACATTCTTAGATAGAAACGTCGTGATTGCATGTTTCTTGAACGCTTGATTTAAAAACAATAAAAGGTCGGCAAAACAGTATTTTTAATATTTTGGGATAAGTGAGTTTCGCGCACCTGTAACAAAAAATCCCAAATGTTTTAAAATCATGGTCACGTCACCTACGTTAGTAGTTCGATGAACTGACGGTGTTAGATTGTGCCTGAAAATGGTAACCCTTATAATATTCAATCGCTCACGTCATCCGCATCGATTGTTGTCATCTTATCTGATACTATGTACAATGCCATACATAATACATATATTTGTATCATTTCATACCTTATGTGGGTATGATAGACTGTTAAATAAGAAAACCTAGTTCTTAAGTTACTTTAGTGGTAGAGTTCTATCGATAGAGTCCTGTTATAAAACGTATTGCTTGGAATATTCATGTTGAATTAGATTAAGCAATTCAAGCCTAGAATGGGGCATGTAGGAATAGAAGGAGAAAAGCGATTTTGAATTGGGTACTAAGGGCTAGAAAAGAGCGAGGAGAGAACTTCAAAACTGAACTAAGTAGAAGTATTTACTTTGGTATAGCAATGCAGAACTCTAGTCAGGGAAACCATACTTACAAATTAAGATCTAATATTGTCTTTTATTAACGCTTATATTACACATTTAAATAAAATACTGTATACCGGATTAAAACGCGATTTAATTTCAAATCAAACATACTAAAAAACAAGAGGACTCCGTTAGTCAATATTGTCATGATATATAAAATTACAGTAAACAACTCCGTAGGAATAGATGACGTTAATATGGCAACTTTGTGACAATTCAAAAATCAGACAACTGTCATCTTTCTGTCTGCCCGTGACCACGGTTCCTGAAAAGCATCCGAAACGTCGGGATAAATAATTTAAACAATATAAATAATAAATCACGTTTTAATCCGGTATACAGTATTTTATTTAAATTAAGATCTATTAATAAAAACAATACAGAGTTCGGATGACTCATTAGAACAGATAAATCCAAGTCAGCAAAATCTGTAAGGCTTGCTTAGCGATTTAGATTGACTCACTTTGCTGTATTCGCTGACTGACCATCTGGGTGTCTAAGCGGGCATATAATAGAAAATAAAAACATATTCAATACCTACCGCTGGCATAGCAAATTAAATAATACGCATAACAATACCTAATCACTAATTAACGTTGACAGGCGGGGATCTGCGGAAATCTCATGGAATTTTGCAACACACTTTATGTCTTTATTCATTAAAAGGCCATTCTAATTAAAATTACTTGAGCCGTGTTACGCGTAAATAAATTGCGGAGCGGAGCGCGGTCGCTTGTTGCGTCTCGAGTCTGTATTTTCTTTTTCACTCTTGTTACATATTTGTGTGGCTTGACATCAACACCTACCGTGTTAGAGCGTACAATGCGGGCTGTCGGTGCTACAAAGGGCGCCCAGACGATTTGCGGCTTGCGATCTCGAATATATCGCGACAATACCATAGTAAAGTCGTAAGTGAGACGATGTATGGACGAGTGCGTTCTTTGTTTGCTGCAGATTGCATCTTTTCCGGCTAATAGAATGTTCTCGGTGGCAGTTTGTTTTCTGGATTGATGCTTGTACAATTTTTATTTGAATAAATACTTTATACCGGATTAAAACGCGATTTATTATTTATGCCGAATTTCGGATGCTTTTCAACAACCGTTTTCACGGGCAGACAGACTAAACTCCGGAATAAAGTATTTTATTTAAATGTGTGATACTCGCGTTAATAAAAGCCAATTTTTACTTTTTTTTTTATTGATATTTGTTCAAAATTCAATGTATCATACAAATTGAATGAATTATTATAGGTATTAGTGTTGAACTTTAAAAATCAATTATATTTTTAATTACGTTAATTTGTGTTTATCAAAATAATTTCTTATAAGTATCGATTATTTACACTTGTTGATTGGGATCAATGAATCGCCGCGGGATATTCCATTTCTGGCTCAAATGTAATAAGATTAAAGGTTCTTACAGTTAAAGAATTTGAAACCAGTTATTTTATGCAAATATTTTTTGTTAATTGGAACGCAATTTTGGCGCAGGTGCGATACGAATAAAAATAAATATTAATTATCCTACTTACCTATATATCGTTTGTATGTTGACAAAATGATTTAAAACTAAAACTGTAGGCTCATTCTATTCGTGATTCCGATTTAATCTCATATCCTGATAGATATTCATTTTATTAAGACATAATTATGATTGTTAATTCTGAGTTTTTTTTTATTCTTTTATGGAAGAGAGGGTAAACTGATGGGGGGTGTCATCTGATGGTAAGTGAAGTAATATATAAAATAATCGTATTTAAAGTTTTTCATTTAAATGATAGGTACTCACGAGTCACGCTATCAAAGGACTACATGATGTATGGATCCAAAACCATGATCCATTTTTCCGAGCCAAAGCGAAGACTCGACATTGGTAGTATATACCTACCTGTAGTATTATCACACATTAAAATAAAATAACTTTTACCCACGGGCAACCCGTGACCACGGTTTCTGGAAAGCATCCGAAACGTCGGGATAAAAATAAATAATAAATCGCGTTTTAATGTGGTTGATACTGGCAATATCTACCAGCGTTACGGCACGCCAAGGCATAATACATACATACATATGTTGAGCCAGTCTTTTAGGAGCTTCGATATACCAACTAGATGAAAAGTAATACCTACTCGTTGGCGCGTTCAGTAGAACACCTGCCGTGCGCATCAATTGGTCGTGGGTTCGAATCCCACCGGGACGACATGATCTGATGATGAATTTTCTATAAGCATGTATTCCCAAATTCCAACCGGATAACGAACCACCGTTCATAGATGGGAAACCCGTGAAGTGCATATTTCCCGTTTCGGTTTCAGTCTATGGATTTCCGAATGTTTGAAGTTAAAAGTAAGAGGACAGGGCATCATTGACTGATGTTCTTGGCTGTGGTATCACCTACCATCAAGTGAACCTCATGCTCGTCAATCGATATCTAACATAAAATAAAGTTATAGATGTAATCACTGATACCCACATGGTGAGTAAAAACTATTATTACTACTATATATATATAATTATATATAGTAGTAATAATAGTATAAATAAATATAGTATAGTAATATAGTATAATTTTGAAACAATGCCTCTTACCTACTCCACTTAGAAATGATATCAGTTATGGTCTCACTAATTTATGAGATAGTTTAATAGCTGTTTATGGAACAATGCGTTTGACGGTAGCGACTGTTGTGGCCGCCCACGTGTTCACTACATCTGGAGTAAATAGGAAATTATAACGCAATCCAATGAAATGGACTACTGATATTGAATAGGCACTGAGATTTTGATAGAAATAATACAACTTTTCAATAGACCTAACACGTATTACAGATAATTGTTCATGTGATACACACAAATAAAATACGACGGATAATTCATTTCATTTATATTCTATAGTTTTTTTTTTAAATATTAAGGTACCCCCTCCCCTACCTTGATTGAAAATTTGAACATTGGAAAATATTTTCTTCATCTTCTTATTCGTGTCGCTCTTGACAGAGCGGTCGTGGTCATCATTTATCATCAGGAGCAGGATCACGATGTCTCACCATCTCTCTCAGTTGGTTATCATCCTAGAGCACTCATGTAAGGGGCCGCCTATGGCAGATTTAATCTGGTTCGTCCACGTGGCCAAGATATTTATTTATGTTAGATATCGACAGACAAGCATGAAGTTCACTTGATGGTAGGTGATACCTCAGCCACAGAACATCAGTAAATGATGCGCTGTGGACCTTCTTTTTACATCAAGCATTCGGAAAATCCATAGACTGAAACCGAAACGCGCAATGTGCACTTCACGGTTTTTCCATCTATGAACGGTGGTTCGTTACCAGGGCGGAATTTTGATATTCCTCACACACGATCAATGTGCCAAATTACCAGAGGTGGGGAAAACATGCTTACAGAAAATTATGAATATGTCGTCGTCCCGGTGGGATTCGAACCCACGACCCATCGATGCGAATGGCAGTTGTTCTACCGAACGCGCCAACGAGCCCGTCCCGAAGTCTCGTAGAACCATTCACTCTGCCCTGCACAACCAAGCGCTCTATTGAGTCATTCTCTCGCTTTGAAAGATATTTATTTACGGTTAATTAGTTGTTATGTATTGGGATTTCAGTTTCTACTCCAAGACTCTACGAAAATATCCAACGCAGTGAAAGTCGATGAGAGAATTTAATTATCAATACGTATGTAAATTTGTAAACATATTGTAAGAAGCTATTTCCTTAAGTTTACTATATGTCATTACTTCCCATAATTCGTTCCCTATTAGCGACACAATCAAATGGTGTAATAATACAGGTGTGGTTTTTTTTCAAAATCAACGGGTTCGATTCCTGGTTAGAAATATTGATTTTTCAAAAATACAATGATGCAGTTTTATGGCACCTTATTAATTAGGTTTGGATGAAATTAAATAATCTCTACAAATTGATATGTCTTCTTTTATTCACATTATATAATAAACTATTTACACACTGTACAATGCAACAAATAATATCTAATAAGTACTCATTTACTCTATAAATCGGGGACTGACCGGTTAATTTACTATGGGTGTTTAACTGAAATAATAAAGGGATTTGTTAATATTATTTTGTTTTTAGTAATATTTACTGAAAAAAATAGTGTGATAAGTTCAGTGTAGTACTCTTTAAAACTAATATCATGGTATCTCAGTCAGACACGTATTTAAGAAAAAAAATTAACCAGTTTCAATCCCTGCTATAAACATTCATATCGATTGTATAATACTAAAACCCAATAAGTATGAAATATTAAGTTATTCAATTTTAACAGTTTTGAGGACAAAAATACCTAAGATATACAAAGAATATCACATCACAAACATTAATTAGAGCGATTTTATTTTTATATCTTAGTTAATTTTGTCCGTAAACTTTTAAAATAGAATTTAATTTAAAACTTAAATTTCATACTTATTGTGTTTTAGCGCTGTGCCCTCGATATCTCAGTTGAAACATTAACAAACACAACTAAATATAATGAAATTATGATATATTTGCTGAAAACTGACGCAATATATTAATGTATCTCAGTAATAAAATATAATCATTTAACTTATAGATGTACATAACATAGATGTGCTTGTAAATTTTCATAATAGTCAACTTGTATTGACTCTTAGTATTATATAAATTACTTTTAAAAGAACAACTTAAACCATTGTAATCTCAAAATCAATAAAAAAATACATATGATTCGTTTCAATTTGGTTTTAATACAAATTAAAGCCCCTATTGGTACCTCAAAATTAATTAGCTGACATTAAAAAAAAAGGTATAACATTTTTCAAATTTTAGGCCTCATTGATTTTTCAATTAAGAACGCGTCATAAATCAAAATATACTTTTATATATTGAATAAAACTAAAATTAAATCATAATTTATTACTTAACATAATCGTTACCAACTTTTTTTTAAATCTAGCAGACCGACATTAAAAATAGCACATAGACAAGTCTACTTCTAGCAATTACCTAACGAATTGATTATTCAGTCTGTCGTTTTAATAGCGTTGGTAACTTTACTATATTTCTAAACTCATATAAATGCGCTAAAATCATAAAATATATCTTTCTCGAGACTAGTCGACGATTTCTTTGGCTACGATATTATGTCTTGTTAAATAGCTCTACATAACTTACAAATAAAATCCATTTGAAACTGTACAAAAACGCTAAATAAATAAAGATGTAAATGGCATTTCAAAAACTCTTGTTCAGTGTTGCTACTTAAAATACACGTTAACAGAAATATGGAATCTTATAAAAGTAAAAAATATTTTATGCTTAAATATATTAAATTAATCTAACTAATGCGACATGTTCTACATATATTATACATATTGTTACGATATAACAAAATGGCTGCCAGTTGAAAATAAGATAAAATATACACCAGCATTGTAAATGATGCACTAAAACACAATATTGGATTGATTTGTCGTTAGATATATTTTAATCGAGGAATAACATTGACTTTTAAAAAAATTTGTATGCAATAGCTTTCGATTCCACATTATTCCTCACTTAAAAATATCAGACGATATTACAATTAAAATATCGTCGGTTCAAAAGTAAAACTCACTAAGTATAATTTTGAATAAACATATATTTACTACTGTTGCTTATTTTATGCGTTAACCTTCTGCAAGAACAAAGCACTAATTGCGTATCATGGTCCATAACAAAATTATGAAGCGCAATACGCACTTAGTAAATGGTTATTATTGTAGATTTACGTTTAAAATAAGCAATAACTGACAAATTTATTTTTATTCTAAATAACACTTAGTGAGTTTTAATTTTGAACTAACGATATATACTGTATAGTCACATTAAAGTGGAAATGATAATCTCTGCAATCGACTGCGATACAAAATATATATCGCAAAGCGTTGCTTCCTATCTTCTATCTTCTAAGTTCGTGCGTTCTCCGTACAATAATATATTACTATCTACAATTGTCATCAGGAATAATCCTTCATATTACAAGCACCGATATGTCAAAATGGACTAAAATTCACCTAAACACCTATACTTTTCGAATTTTATCTCTTAGAATCTTTTTACACTCAAAGAATAGACGAATACAATAAAACGTATCGAAATCATTATCAATTTTAACATAATCTTATCGAAATTTTATGATTCATCGATTTTATACAGTGAATATAATACTTACTAATATTCCCAAATTATAAAATTCTTACAAAAACTCTTTCGAAGTCTTTATATATATAAATTATTTAAATAAAAATATAATATATATATACAACACAACTATTTAAAATATATTAAAGGTACCGTTTCATTTCGACGATCCATACGTAAAAAGCGACATGTCAATAAACCTTACTTTTTGAGATATCTGTATGTACGTAGGCACCGTCGACATTTTGATTCTCCGTTCTTTCATCTTTTTTTTTTAATAAAACATCGGCAGTCAACATACTTACATAGAAACGGTCTAGAACTTAGAGAAAAACAATCTATGTAAAAATTGTTACTCAAGTATCGACGGAAAAATCTGGGACTCAAATATCAGGGGAGGTTCATTTAATGTACTTATTTGTTTTATATATTGTACTCTAAAATTATTTTGAAATGAGGCGCAAAAATACATATTCACAACAAAAATCATATACTAAATGATCTTAAACAGCTGCCGTATCGCAGATTAAAAATGGAATAAAAAACATGGCACAGATTAAATTTACAAAATTACAACTGAGTGTGAAACACAAAATATTGACTCCAAATCATTTCGGACATGTCTCAATAATGATTTAGAGTCAATATGAGTCAATAATAATTAGAAATAATTATAGTAAGTGAAACACGGCTTTACGAATTTTCTCTAATAAATCTCAGAATTTTCATTTGAATTTCGAATCCTTCTTTTTTTAAAAATCGAATGGACCATTCTCTAATTTAAAACAGAGGTTCGAGCACGAATAACTTCAATTTGAAATTTGTACGCAATTTTAATTGATTCATCATACAAACGATAGATTGCCAAAGGGAATACTCGAATTTTTCGTGCTCCAAGAGAATTTCTTATTATTTTTATCGCATCTTAAGATTTTCTCATGCCTTCCTTAACACACTATTGTATTAACGGTATTACAATATGATAACTCAATACATAGCAAATTATTGAAATTGCAGCAAATTTTTCAATCGTCTCATATCTTTTAATTTTACAAGGTAATTCCGAATCTTTGTCAATTTTATCACAAATTCTTTAGCCATCAATGTTATTTGTGATATATGACGATAAAAGAATTATGCCAAAAAATTATTTTAAAAAAAAACGATCGAGACAACCGCGCCAATATGATATGAGTCGGTATATCAAATAATACAAAAGTAAATAGTCACTAAACCTACATTACCCTGGTTAATGGGGGACGACTCCCATTTCCTTTGCTTACAGCCTTCGTAATTTATTGTCCTCACATCCGAAACTAATAGGAGCGCTCTAATATGGACTTAATTATATTGTCAATCGATATTTATATTATGAACCTTATTCCATTGTAATAAGGTGCACATTTAAATATCGTATAAGTTCTGTGCTGCTTTTTGGTTTGTATAGTTAGTGATGCCAACTTGGGGGTTTCTCCCCAAATTTAGGGGGAATCAAGATGTCCAGGTGGTACATTTATTTAGGGGTTACTTTATTCAAGAAATTTATAGAAAATATGCACGATTCTATACAATTTATATTAAGCCTCGATCCTCGAATTTCATTGTTACCTTTATTAATATTATTAGGTCATTAATTAATGTATATACATACATAAATACAACAGCTATTTTAGTTATAATAGTTAATGTATTTTTATTTAATACATTAAGTAGTGTAAAATAAATTTGAAATTACTTCTCAAACCGAGTGTACAATAAAAACTTTAGGGGATTTTAATCGATATTTTGGGGTTTTTGAAGTTGGTTCTAGGGCGAAAAACCAGGAATTAGCATCACTGTGTTTAGTCATTAGGTTTGATTTACTATCTTAGCCGCGATGTCTCGTATCAAAATAGGAGGTTTTGGACGTAATATTGACGGCACTAAAAAACAGCAAGAAATGTACTCAAAGTGCTATAAACTTTTAAATATAGCATCTAGATTGACAATACAATTAAGCTCCGATTGAACTTCATTATTTTTGTATCAAACAACAATTCCTTACTGACGAACGTAAAAATGTACTCAAAGTTCACAATTCGGTTTATTTTATTAATCATTTATTCAAGTGCTGTTTAAAAATTGTTTTATCTTAATTCATTTATGTTTTCTATACAATTTTTAAAAGCCGTCAACCGCGTGTTGCAAGACGCAACTCAAGCTTGAGTTTCGTATTGAGATCATATTCTCAAGTAAATCAGATGTTCTCAAGAATAAAGTCTGATTATCCCATTGTGGAATAAGGGTCTTCACCAATCAAATATATACGGTTATATTAAAAAACGTGGTATATTATTGAAATAGTTAAAGTATGTTTTGTCTCGCTCTATCGAGTACTAAATTAAATATTTAAGCATTTAAAAACCATTACCGACATCTACAATCACACAATACAACATTTTTACGAGCGCTACAACACCTCGACATTAACCACTAACCCTACGGCCGGCCTTTCAGAGGTTCGACTGGTCAAGGACACTCCCTTTAGGTTGGGCGAAAACCCCACCATTCTTCCTCCATAAAACTTTTTTTTAATTAGATATCGACAGACGAGTATGAGGTTCACTTGATGGTAGGTTTTACCTCAGCCACAGAACATCAATCAACGATGCGCCGTCGACCTAATTTTTACTTCGAGCATTCGGAAATTCACAGACTGAAACCGAAACGCGCAATATGGTTCTCGGTTTTTTCATCTTTTATAGGTGGTTCCCCGTTCAATGCCCGAAGTTAACAGACGTGGGGAAGACATGCTTCCAGAAAATTATAAACATGTCGTCCCGGCGGGATTCGAACCCACGACCCATCGGTGCGCACGGCAGGTGTTCCACCTAACGCGCCAACGAGCCCGTCAAAACCTCTAACAACCTACCAGAGTTTAACTATCCCAAGCTTATACCACGTTAAACTCGTCCTTTTTAGAGGACTTTGATTTATCAAATCTTGGTACTTTCGACCCCAATAGATTACTCACAAAGCGCCAATTTCCGGATATAACTGCGGTATACCAGACCCCATTTCCCTGTATTGCAATGGATCAGCCCTGAATTCCACCGATTTCAAAGCCATATGTCCATAGATTTTGGTGAACATGTCGATGCAAGCCGAGCGCTGAGACATGTGCTTGGCGTCGGCTGAGAGCATTTCTGTATTCGTACATTCGGGACATTTGAATTTCTTTCGTGGCGTTACCTGGAAAATTGAAGGTTAAGTTTTTGATGGGTGACTCTCATGTCATGAGTTATAAAGAGGAATGATATTATGTTTGTAACAAAATAAACTCAAAAACCGATTCGATTTTACTTTCAGTACTGAAATTCTTTCATCAATAGAAAGCTACATACGGCTACGGCTATGTTTTGTGTATAGTACACAAAGTGTAGAAAAACAAAAAAGTAAATATCATCAGATAAGTACAACATCTGTTTATGCAAAAAAGTTGTGTGTATTTTTTAAATCCAAAATGTTAATCTCTCAGAATCACTAAAACAGTCACTAGTTTTTTGGTTGAGATTAATTAGAATAGAATTTTAAAGAATTTGTGATTGAATTTGAGGTTCGGTTAAGTTAAAAATCCATATTCCAGGACGTGACTTAAGTTTGAATCTATAATAATAGTTTTAGTACTTGTCAAACCATGTATTCTCTATAGAAATTTGACATTTTGACAGTTCTCAAGAATAGATTTCGACTTGATATTTATGATGAATACGAGCCTTAAGTAACTAAATATATCAATGTAAATATTATATGATACATATTTTAATAGTTAAATCTATATATATAAAAGAGATTTCCACCTATATAGTCACTCATCACGATATCTCTGGAACCATAAGGCGTAGCGACTTGAAATATGGTAGCCGAGTAGAGGTCAGCTAAGAACGGAATTTACGAAATTCAACCCACAAGGGGGGTTGCGGGGGCAATTGCTAGTATATTATATATTTTTTATCTTTAAATCCTCAAACTTTTCTTTAAAGCGTTAGAAAATGGGTTGGGACTGAACTATGACACTGCGAGTGAGTTCTTCTCGAGATTATTTTGAGTTTAAAAGTTAGAATTCTTATTAGTTTAAACGTAAATAAACACGACTCTAAACAAGTTAACCATATTTAAATAAAATACTTTATTCCGGATTAAAACCCATTTTTTTTTTATTTATATTATTTATCCTGACGTATCGATTGCTTTTCATCAAGAAATTTACAGCAAATATCAACTGCGAATGAATAGATTAATATGGCATTAATATGGCAACTTTGTGAAAATTCAAATCAGACTTTCATCTTTCAATCTGCCCGTGACCACGTTTGCTGAAAAGCACTCGAAACGTAAGAAAGCACTCGAAATAAATAATATAAATAACAAATGATACTCGCGTTAATAAAAGACAATATTAAGTTAATCATATAATTACCTTGATAGGCGCTTTTCTGGTCACATTAGCGACTAGGAAGTTCATAGCTATGTCTTCGCAGTTGAAGTTCTCGTCGACCCAACGTCGGATCTCGGCCGGCATCTTGTGCGTGTAGTACCACGACCAGATCTTGTGGTGGAACGCGGCACCGGTTAGCACCTGCGATCATACACTTCATTTGTACTGACTATTTACAAATAAAAAAATATATATAAATTAGGGCCAGGTCAAAAGTACTCGTAACCGACGAGTGTGTATGAAAGTAGAAGAAGCGAAAGTGGTATGTAAGGATCGGAGCATATGGAATTCCGTGATCTCTGCCTACCCCAATGGGAAAGAGGCGTGATGTTTATGTATGTATGTATGTATGTATGTATATTAATTATAGTGTACGCGCAAGTGCTAGTCTCCTCCTGAGGTATGTGAGCGGCAGGGCGGGGGATATTTCCACACGTCAAGCTGACTCAGTCTGCCGTCGACCACCGCGACGGTTACACGACTTATTTGTTCGCGTCAGTTTATTCCAAACACATATGAGTTAAATATCCTAAGATGGGTCCGCCCAGTGGCGGGACCACCATACAAGCTCAAACGCCAGTTTTGCCTTTATACAAAGTAAACGTATATATTGATAAAAAAATGTCCTTAAATATTATTTAAATAATTACGATAAATTCGTAATCCATGACTTTCATAATAATTTACAAGTGTATACAAAATAACAGCTCAAAACACAACAAAAAAAATTGGCACTTTTAAGAAATATTTGCAGAAGTTGAAATAATAGTTTCTTGAAAAAATAATTAGCCCCAAAGTAAAAACCCCTGTAGCCTGCGTTCAATTTGAATTAATATTAACGCGGCTGAAGAATTAAAGCATATAATATAACGTGTGTATCGTAATCTATACTTCTATACTAATATTATAAAGAGGAAAGATTTGTATTTTTGTATGTATTGAATAAACTTAAAAACTACTGGACCGATTTCAAAAATTCTTTCACCAATAGAAAGCTACATTATCCCTGAGTAACATAGGCTATATTTATTACTAGAAAAAAATAGAGATCCTTAGAATTTCTTACTAAAACCAACCCGAGGCGTAAAAAAATTAGCCAAAAAATTTTGTTCGTCGCATGCGCTGCGAAAAGTATTGATGATAGAGCAAAATAAAGTTCTACAATATTATAGAACACATAAATATCTACAAAAAACTTCCATGTCGAGACCATATGTCTAACTATTGTAGTTATGTTACTATAACTACTTTTTGACATTTTAAAAGTTGACAGAAATGCCGATCAAAATCAGACCTTGCTATCCATACCTTTGTATTAATTCTTATCCAAATAAATTATTTCATATTTAAGACTGTTTCAATACCTGTTAAATACTTTTTGAAATATTGAAATCGGACATTCCATTCAAAAGATATTACGAAATTAAAAATATATATAAGCAAAAAATACACGTCGTCCGCTTCGCACCGCGCGCTGTTGCTCCACGCAGGGCATCGAGCAATACGGCGAGGGGTAGTACTATGTCATTTTGTTCAATTTTTGCGGTTTTGTTACGATTTTAAAAATTCTTTCACCAATAGAAAGCTAAATTATCAGCGAGTAACATAGGCTTTGCTTTTTTCATCTATTTGCACCCGTGCGAAGCCGGGGCGTTTTGCTAGTTTTCAATATATTGTATTTCTTACGTATAAGTTATATTGAGCGAATACCACAATATAGATACGTTTAAAAAACGCTTATACATGAGAATATTGTCAATTTGTAGTACATACTGCATACCTTGAACGCATCACTACACACGCAAGAAATTCATTATTAATGAATAATTACATACAATACATTACTTTTGATAAAGTGAAAAAACTATTACTTCGTAATTATGCCAATAATTATTGGAATTTAAGCTTTATAGGTCTCGTTGGCGCGTTCGGTAGAACACCTGCCGTGCGCATCGATGGGTCGTGGGTTCGAATTCCACCAGGACAACATGTTTACAATTTTCAGTAAGCATGTTTTCCCCACGTCTGGTAACATCGGACATTACATATTTCGGATACACTTGTGCTCTCTAAGTTCACTTATGGTGATTATGCGGAATAGCTGGTAGTCCAGAGGTCGCTCCGGGGGCATACTGAAAACCGGCGCTCCGTCGACAAAAAATTGTTGTCGGAGCATATGCTGAGTATGTTTCCCTTCCACAAGGCTAGTGTATTTAATCTTTTAGCATTATAATTGTATGTAATATGTGGAATAAATGTTTGAGTTTGAGTTTAATCGGGTGGGAGGAATATCGAAATTCCGACCGGGTAACGAACGTTCTTATCTGGAAAATCCGTAAAGTGCACATTGCGCCTTTCGATTTCAGTCTATGGATTTCCGAATGCTCGAAATAAAAATTAGGTCGACAGCGCATCATTGACTGATGTTCTGTGGCTGAGGTCAACTCCAAAAATGGCAAATTGAATATATTTATTGACTCACCATAGAGATCTGATTGGTCCACTCGCTGTGGTACCTCCAAGTACTGGTGACGTTGTCCCACACGTGAAGCCGCGACGGGAACCCCACTATCCTGTCCGGAAACTCCCGCCATACATCGAAACTGAAAATATTGCACGTAATTCTATATATACAAAAAAAAATATCTATGCAAAGACACAACACAGTGTAGATATTCTATCTCACGAAGTCCGTTTTTAGCTATGAATGTTGTCAGGCGATACAACATACACGTTACTTTAGTGTGCGTAATCTCGGAAGCGCACGCTAAACATTACTCACACTAAAATAATGTATATGTGCACGCTTGACAACATTCACAGCCCAAACGGACTTCGTGAGATAGAATATTTATACCCCAGTGTACAATTTAAAAAAAAGCTAATAATTCTCTTGCTAAATTCTGTTAGTCGGTAGTACAAGGCTCACATGAGAACGTAAAAGATTAAAAAATCATGTATAGGAATCACTTCTATAATCATTTATGAATTAAATATCTAAATGTCAACATTTTTGAACGGTTATTTTACCGTTCTGATATTTCGTTAGCAAAAAATAATTGATCGTTGGTGACCGACCGTAATGGGTTTAGCGCCAGAGATGACGGATTCGAATATCGGTAAAACAGAAAACAATAAAGAAATCGATTCAATCGAGTAGAAACACTTCAAATACTACATTCATTACTTGCTTGAAAGGACAGTAAATTGATAACCAATCACTATTCAGTAAGATTCTACAGTACTCGCAAACATCTTTATTATTATTAATAATACTTATGTATAACTTACCCAAATTCCAATTCATCGGGCGTTAACATAATGATATCGTCGTCTATGGTCAGTTGACATTCAGTCTCTATGTCATCGTAGGGGAAGAATCTATTCGAGAGTTTATTCTCCTTGGTTCGTATCACTTTCAACGGCTTGTTAATTACGGGCCACTCCGACGCTAGAAATTAGAGAGGAAATATTGTTAGGTAATGTTCCCTTCAACCGCTTGGAATTTTCATACAATTCGCTATGGATATTCCGGATTGGTTAATATTATAATGTAAATAAAATACAGTGGATTAGAATTTTTTATTTTTATTTAAATGTGATACTCGCGTTAATAAAAGACAATATTAATATTATAATGTGTTAAGTTTTGAGATGAAATTAAAAGTTAGCAATTAAAAAAAAATGGAATTTTACAAATGAGAAAACATAATTATAAATTATTATTTAATCATTATTTCTGAAAATGGTATACACCCGAAATACCATTTTTTATCAAACTACGTTTTTTACATGTACATATAATTTACTCTAGAAAAGTAGTATGCATGAAAGTGCACTACGCATTTTTTTATCCAATCAATATTGTTTAAATTCTGAAAGCTGAAGTATTTTGTCCTGTGGTATTTACTCAATATAGTCTCAGTAACGCCCGTCATAATAAATAATTTTGTTTTAAAAAACTTCATCGCTATAACGAGGACGTCATTACGCATTGTCTCTCCTTCACATCTCCAGCTAAAGAGAAGTAGATAAATAATTAAAAAGAATTGATTTTTATCATTTGTTCCGTTTACTATGTCTACAATTTGAAATAAAACTTAGTTGCGTATTTACAGTATGCGTTAGTTGCGTATTTAAAAACCAAACCACCATTATTTTTTTTAAAATCCGGTATAATAATAAATCTAAATATATTATGGTAAATGATATTTTTGTATTGATGAATAAAATTTTTTATTCCTTACTCTACTATCCTCGGCCTCTTTAAGTATGCATACCTAGATAGCAGATCTACTAACACGACTTGGT
This sequence comes from Anthocharis cardamines, assembly GCA_905404175.1. Lineage (NCBI taxonomy): Eukaryota > Metazoa > Arthropoda > Insecta > Lepidoptera > Pieridae > Anthocharis > Anthocharis cardamines. Next base: position 6,771,858 of record FR989961.1, read on the forward strand.
CTAAAATTTACAAAAAAAAACCTAATTCAACTTAAAGATTTCATTAAAAATAACATTTTAATCACCGATATCATGTTTGTACCACAGGTTAACTCATTTTCAGGTGTTCTAAAACAACAATTAGGGATTAAGAATGTTTGGTTATATTTTGTACAAAAATGATGTCAATACTTGAAAAATCTCAATCAACCAGAATGGTGAATAATGGAAAGCTCCAAAAAGGTATTTAAAATATAAATATTCTGTACTATCTGCAATTATCTCATGTATCATGTACAATACATAAATACACACGAAATACCTGTCGATGCGGAAAAGTAAAAATTGAAAATTTATAGCTCTTGCAATCACACATGACTGCACCTTTTCACCTATCGCTCGCATCGAATAATAATTACTAAGAACGGTTATATAGCAAAATAAAGAAATCATATAATATATATTTTAAGCAATTGTTTTTAATAAGCTTCAAATCCATATTTCGTTAAATATCCTGTAGATAAGCCAATTAGAACTATTCCTTCATAATTAATTACGTAGGAAGTCTATAATAAATTGTGCACAGTAAATATGTGAAGGACAACATTTAATATAAGGTTTACAGATTACTTTACGATCCAACTGACTTAGCTTTACAAAAATCCTGGTTCATTAAAATTTAAAGTCGACTACGAAATAAAACATTCCGCTTGGTGTAAGTGCATGTAGCACTTCTAGTGACGAGACAAGCGTACGATGCCTCTTTTGAAATTAAAAAAGCCTCTATCTAGGAACGAAACTATTTTGAAACGTTTTCAGTAAAAGCGTACTCGAGCCTCGTGACTTGAACACTTTTAAAGCTCGCTTTGTATACGTCATCTGAACAATACCTTGTTGACCACCTGTTAGAAACTGCACTGGGATTGAAAATGCGAGCATTATGAACCCTTTTGGTAAACAGTGAAATTATTGTCTTTCGGCCATAATCTCATAATCTATTTCATAAAATCCAGGATTACGATAAATACTAACTTCTTTTTCGTATCATTATTCTGATTTACCTAATTAAAAACATATTTAAAGAAATACTGTCTACCGGATTAAAACGCGATATATTATTTATATTGTTTAAATGATTTATCCCGACGTTTCGGATGCTTTTCAGCAACCGTGGTCACGAGGAGACAGTCTCCCCGAAAATGTGTGATACTCGCGTTAATAAAAGACAATATTAAAAACATATTGTTATATGTTACATAAGATAATGCACGCAATATAATTCACAAAAAATAGGAATACAAAACATAAATCAAACGATATGCTGAATAAACACACCAATAAAATCCTTCAGACAATACCATTACATTGTACATTCAAAACGACAAAGCAAAAACGTTCTGATTCTATATTGAAAAAACATTGAAAGTGTATTTAGATTAATATCCAACACCGTTGAACGTTCACTGAAAAATGGTATCTGGTGTACAGAGAATAAAAATGACATTGCCATCTTAATATTTAATTTCACTCTCGATACAACATCGCATGTGTGTCGAACAATATTGCACGCTCTTATTCTTTTTCAAACAGAGTATTATTCAATACCAAAACATTTTTTTTAGATATAGCATTATAATGCGATACCGTCAATAATAATGCGAGCTTTATAGTCATTGTAGTATAAAAACTCTTAGATTTTTCTATGGAAAAATTTGTTTCTTTGTAACTGCAGCACAATTGGTATGACCTGAATCACAATGAATTTAACTTCGCTGTTCTCACTATTGAAAATATGAACGTAATTTATATTTATACCTTAAAATGTGAAGATTAAAAAGAATAATGATGCAACATTCTCCTAACGGCCTAATTACCAACATCGTTGAGTAAAAAATTCATAATTTCAATTAATGTCAAGCATCTTTCCTAATTTCAGCGTTTTTATGTTCTTGTATGTTTATTCGAAAAAAAACATCGTAGGTATTAATTTTCAGAGGAGTAGGATGTACATACAGACTACAGACCACATTTTATCTTCACCTTTAACCATTTTTTTAAAATGGATCTTCGTAATGCGAAAGATGCCAATGAAAAAACTTAAAAACAAAGTCACAGAAATTTTAAAGGCTTAGATGGATTCTGATATTTCGAGGCCGACAACGAGCTTTCTTGTGCTGTAAATATCCATGGGGGTGTCATATATCACATACTATTAAATAGATCTCCTGCTAATATTTTTTATATTGTAAAAAAGCTAAAGTACTGTGACAACACAACACTTATTTAATACTAGCTGATGCCCGCGACTTCGTTCGCGTGGGGCACTTTAAGCTTAGCTTTTGAGCAAGCTTTCTTCAAATGACATATCCTCCATCCTCTGTACTTGGTGATTTCTTTTGGGAGAGAGCTATCAAATTAGTCATTGACGGTTGCTTTTGCATCATATTATCGACACGTTTAATGGTGGTTGAGATTGGGGTTCGAAGTACGATTTGAAATTCAATAGAAATACCATTGTTGAAAAAATGAACCTGACTTTAAATTACTTATTTTTTTTATAAATTTAATTAGTGGTGAAGATACTGTATCCGCCTCGAAATTTATTTCATTTAATTGATCATTTTCATTTTGAGACATTTTTTTTAAATTCCCTTTTCCCGGGATTCCTACTCGGGTTTCCGGTGCTAAATGCAATAAAAGCAATGTCGAATAATCGTAATTCTGTAGAGAAAGGATGGATGAAAAGGTGAAATAAACGATCTCATAAGAAATACTTTTTCATATAATATTTCAATAATACATTTTCTATTGTTATAATACAGTTCTTTAAAAAAAAAAAAAAATACAAAAAAAAAAATATTTCCGTTCAAGTTCAGATTCGAACTCGCATCTGAAGTTACGCAATGGGCCTGCATATCCACTATTCTACGAATTACATATCGGAAATGGCGAAATAATCAAAGTATTTCATTTACATATCAAACTGTGATTGACATCTGACAATTCGAAAAAGTTCAACGCGAGTCAGTTTGCATTGCAATTTGGTGATATGGTGCCTTTATAATTATTTTTAAATGATGATAACTTTTCTTTCCGATAACCGATTTCGATGAAACAAAGCCTATATGTTGCCCCGGGTTTTACTTAATATATTTGTGTAAATTGCATGAAAATCCGTTCAATATCTTCGGAGATTAGCGTGAACAAACAGACAGACAGACAGACGGACAGACAGACAGACAGACAAGAATCTTAAAAATTGCATTTATGCATTCTGCTACCCTTCTTTTATCATCCCTCTTAATTTCTGGTAAAAATATTTAGTGAAGCGTAATTTCGATCCTACTCTTTTATTATATGTATAGATTATTTTAAACTTTGGGATAGTAGATCAGTCTGTCTGCTTCTACGTTCTAGCTGATGAAAAAACTGTTTGACATTTATTTAAAAGATTGTTTCCGTCGTGTTAAAGATCGAAGATATGCTGCACAATATACAGATTTATATAGGATCATATTATTATTTTTTATTTTGTGTTACTCATCCATATATGTAATCTTACTCACCTGGGGGCGGTTGTAACTTCTGGTTATTCCATACAACCAATATCTTTGCTAGACTCGGCGTTCTCACCAATTTCTTGATGAGCGTGAACAGGCTTTCAACGCGGTCATATGTTAATATGACGGCCGTGAAGCCTGGCGCCTTTGGTGCTGTCACTGGTAGGAATAGTGGATTCACTGGCCCATACTGCAGAAATTAATAATTTTATATAATATTCTGCTGTTAGGAATCGTTTGAGTACTATTGGGTATAGAACTATAGAGTAACGTAAGCTTATTTTTTTCAAATTAACGTTAATTGAGTTTGTTTTAGTTTTTTGACCGAGAAATTTGAATGGAAAAAGTCCGCCATATTTCTGAGTCTGTTTCAATTATTATTTTTCTTTGCAGGAAAGTATGTGATTAATCTTCTGTGCACTGTCTGGCTTAATTGTTTCCCCGACTTGAAGCCGGGCCATTCGGTGCTAGACGCAACTTGAATATTATTAATCCACCGTGGTGGTCCATTTAATAGGGTGGTTAGATGTTAGTATGACAACATCAAACGCATCCAATTGATCAGCTTTGCAGATGAATCATACTCACGATTAATGATAATAGATATTTTAAACTTTAAATACTTATTTCTAAGGGATATACAATTATACAGTGCTCATAATTTAGACACCTCATGTCCCTGATAATCAAGATGAAACTTGTTTTTTTTTATTTAATAGACAACGTTAAAACTACGGACCCCCTGAAGATCTACAGTAGTAGAAATGGATGGAATAATTAGCGACTTAAAGTTTAGAAATTTGAATGGTGGCTCCATTAGCGCATTGGGTAATACATCCGCCTTACGTTTCGAATCTCGCCTAATTATAATCTCTATCTCGCATATATTATTTTTTATGTGTAGACATGTTCTTTCCTTACTTTTCGACTATTATATGGGTGGGAGGAATAACGAAATTCGGTCTATAGATAGAAAATCCGTAAAATACTGCTTGTGCGATTCGGTTCAGATAAGTTAGGTTTTAAGGCCCGTATTTCAAGACGTTACTCTGGTACTTACTGGATGTACACCTTGTGGAGCAGGAGAATGCCAAATCAACTCAACAAAAGAAATTTACGTTTTCCTTAATAAAATCAGCCTATATCCTTTTTGGCCAAGATTTAAATTATTTTATTGTCACATTACATACAACTCTTTCCAAGTAATACAATAATATTATAGTTTACTTTCAAATAAAGACATATTAATTCAAGACAGCTACAATTATATTATTAAAATTATATCAACTACTACACAGAAAAAGACATCAAAAAAATAATAGCTCTTCATTGAAAGCTGTGTTAAATATAAAAAACACTTTTTAAAACTTACCAAATGTTCAGGCATATTCCATTCTTCATACATTCTCGCAGACAAAGGAAACACTTTTTCATTTAAAATCTCCAATGTCGTCAGAGTGATTTTCTCCATACTAGCAAAGTATCTATCATAAACCCATCTCAATTGCCAGTATAATTCCCCACGTCGCTCTTTACTCACTGAATGTACTATTTTTAATAAATTCTTTATATTATCTTCTGGTATAAAAATTGCTATTCGATTCCAGTCTATATGGGAATTGAATGGCATTACTATTGTATCAGCTATTATTATTGGAATGCATTGTGATGCTAATACGTCCATTAGAATGGCCTGAATCAATCTTGCACTTCGCACTACTAAACAAAATAAACCATTCTTTAACACATCTGGATAATTGTAAAGTTTTCCAGTTGTATATTCACATCTCTTGTTATATTCATTTCTTTCATTCTTACAACTGTCTAAAAGCAGCAAGTCATTTGAAGATGATGCAATACCTTGCAGTTCAGCTAAATAATCAGCTGGTATATTGACTTGTGTTGAAATTACAAGATAATCTTTCTGTTTTGGCTGAGTATTATCTATACGATAAGCTATTGGACTGTAAAGTGGTATTGATATATCAAAACCATATCTAAAAGTCCATGTATTAAATCCAGCTCCTGCTATAATAGCACTGCTTGTATTAAGATTGACAACGGTGTTATAGTTTGGTTCAGATCCTGCCACCATATTAAATATAATATGGTTCTCTCCATTGTTCCAACTGTTTCATAAAAAAGGAAAACTAGATATGAAACAAGTTAAAAAAAACATTTCAATATTTTATTAATATTTAATAAACTGAAAGCTAATAAAATACTTAAAGATATTATGATGAGCGTTTTCACAAGGTGTCGTTATTCAGACATCCATTCAATTCACATCTAAAGGTCTTAAGGTAGCTTAAAGTCTACCATTACCAATAAAACAAAAAATGTATTTCATAGTCTGAATTATTTTTGGTAAGAGAACCTTACTATGAAAAACAATGTCAATGACACACTGTTGAGTTTATATAATTCAATAAAAATAGGAAGCTTTGGAAATATATTGAAAAAGAGATCATTATCATTTTTATAATGTTTTCAGTATAACTACTATATTCTAAGCATTTAATAAAATACACTTACTGTTGCAATGACTGCAATACTTGAGATACATGTATACTAGAAAAACTGTTCTGATTCAATGTATCTATACTAGGTACGAGCAAGCATGCTTCATCAGGATTGGCAGTATAATATTTACTTTTTTTAATTGTTTCTAAAATCTCATAAAACTCTCTAGAAAAATGTGAAATCGCCTTCCCATCCTCGGTTCTGTAATCTCGTAATGGGTAAATGTATATCGTTATCTTATCGTGACCTCCTCGACCACATTTGTAAACATTAAGGCAATTCCAATAAGTGCAATTCACAGCACGAGGAGCCGCGAAAGGGGAGTCATTATCCAGTTTTTGAATAGGTAAATTCACTGCTTCCAAATTCACTGTTTCGTAGAAATCCGTTCGCGGTGCGTTTCCAGAGAAAACATTAAACAGTACTGTAAACACTAATGATATCACTATAAACAATAGTAGACCAACGAAAAACCTATGATATAGAATTTTCCTATACGATATATTATATTTTGCTTGCTTGCTCGTTATAAGATGCAAATCCGCAGCCATTTGTAATTTTAACTATTAAATTGAAACTCTTAATTTACACATGGCGCCCATTATTAGGTACATTGATAATTTCTCATTCAAAACTTCATGAATTCATAAAACACTACACAAAGCTACAAGTTCTCAAAAAATTGAGATGTGAGAAATGTCGAGTGTCGTCTGTCGACTGACGATTACGATTCCGACACAGACTAGAAAGAGATGATTCCGAATACCGAATTGCAACTGACAAATGACAATTGACGTATAATAAATAGGTAATTTATAAAACACAGATTATGTGTTATACGGACACTTTTTAAAACATTTATTGAGGTGGTTCTACACTACAGATAAAATCATATTATAAAACAGACAATTTTAAACATTTACTGAATCTGTAAAAACTAAAACTCTCATTTATTAATCTATAATTCATTAAAATCTCAGTAAATATGAAGTTGTTTGAAAATATTATATTCAACATAATTATTAAATAATTTTTATTTGAATGCGACCAAATTTCAATGACGTAGATTGTAAATAGAAATCGCAAACTTAGGCCTTAGCACTTTCTTGACTGTTGTTTTTATGTCAGTTTTGTGTTGTGCGTAGTTGAGGTTTCGTTACTGATGGCTTAAATTAATTTCATTATTATTTTATTTTAATATTCCGGTTTCATATTTGAGTTTGAGCTTGACCTGCGATGGCTTTATTACCGCCTGACCCAGTTTATACAATTAGAAATGTCGACAATACGCCTGTTTACTCTTTGGCGTTCAATTTTTTGCCCGGCGGACTTGAGAGGTTACTAGCCGGTTCGAAAAATGGCTATGTTTATGCATACAACCTTCAGGTAAGGTGTCGCAATTGACGAATATTGAGTATGCTATACAAAGTTGCTGTAAATTGTATTTAGTTAGTTCTCATTTTCAGTCTTTGTTTACTACCCTCAATTTGTGACCCAGATAAATAAATGTTCGTCACTATATTCATGCCAAAACTTTATAGAATAACGAAAGGGCATGCTAATACATTTCAATAATAACAATCATGTATATAAATATATCTTACACATACTTTGTAGTATGAAACATATAAATAAATAAAGGATAGATAAATAGCAACAATGTCATATTGCTTTTGATAATTGAAATGTAATTTATTTTGTAATTATTTAATTTTTTTACTCATAATATTATTTTTATAGACAAATAGAGTTCAGCAAAAAATTCAAGTGGGTCAAGCTCCCATCCTTCATCTTATTCACACCGAAGATCAGTTAATCACTCAAGAAAAAGGTGGAAAGTATAAATTTTTTAATTTGACAAACTCTGGCTATAAAGAGGACTGTGTCATTGACATTGATTATCCTGGTTTTTGTCGTTTTGAAGCCAACACAAAACTCAAAACACTATATGTACCTGATAGAGAATCCCAAATATACATTTACAACTTTTCTGGAGAAAAGATTGGAAGTTTGAAGCCAGAACCTACAGAAAACAAGCTTGGAGACCCAATGTGCATGAAGTATATTGAATTTGGGCCAGAAAAACCTCACTTATTAGTGGGCTATGAAGCAGGTTGGCTCATTCTTTGGGATCTCAACACTAGTCAGTGTATTGGTAAACTTCAAACTAAAGAATGTCCGATGTCTGTGGATTTCTATATTGAACAACAAAAGGGAATTATCGGCAATGCATCAGATGTGATACAAGTATTTAGTATAGGGAGAAAAGACTTAAGCTTGGCCCATGGTACAGACATTACAATAAAAAATCCTGGAATCAATAAAGTACAGTCTCGCACTGATGGAAAAGTTTTTGTTTCTGGTGGTTGGGATGGCCATATAAGAATCTTTTCTTGGTTTTCTCTGCGGCCACTTGTAGTGTTAACTGAGCATAAGAGAGCAATCCAAGATGTTGTTTATTCAAACCAAAAAGTATCAATGTGGAATGCAAACATAATGGCGGCAGGTGGTCTCGATGGCGTCATCACTCTATGGGATTTATACAATAATAAAAAGCAATAATTTCAGTTGATTATAAAATGCTTCTAAAATAAAATACATTTAACTAACCAACTCTCAAGTTCAATGATTGATAGTTTAAAAAATGATTGCATCAACAAGTAAAAACAGTCTTTGTTTTTCTATCAATCTTTAACTTTTGGAAGAATTACTTTAGAAGTTAAGACTGAAATGTATCTCACTGAACTTAAAATGTTTCAAACTAAAAAAAATTGGATCTCATTTCTTTGTGTTATTAATTATTATAAAAGAGGCATGCTACATTCAGCTTGAACAAGTACAACATTTATGAATCTGGCAACTATGGCCAAGTCGCTAGTATAAGTATAAATTTATAATTTGTTACAACAAAATTTAAATATTATTGAGATGACTATTTTCCTTAATCATTTTAGTATTGTTTTATTTCAACATATTAAAATGTATTAAAATTTTACTTATGCTTTTATTTTAATCAAAATGCCCTTAATATACCTGTAGTAAGAAAGTAAAAAAAATAAGAAATTGGCCTCATTTTATCTATGTATGACTCAGGTTTTGTCAATAAAAATAGTCCAAACTGCTATTTTCTCAAGTGTCTATTAAAATATTTAAGTCATCATCATTCTAAAATTGTTATTGTAATTAAAACAACTGTTCAAATATTAACAATGAGAACTTATATTTCCTAATAAGTCGTTATTGGTAGAATATGGTAGGAAATGAAATAACAGAAAATATTTAATTTTGAACAACCATAATATGCTGTAATATTTTGAAACTACCCATAACTCCAAAGTCTAGCTAATCATTACGATACCTTTATATCGACGCTGGAAAGCAAAATCGTGGTAAATTACACTATATTCACAGGCGTTTATACTTTCTAGCGTCGATATATTCAACATATTTTAGTTTGCTTTAATAGTACTTCCGAGTGATGCATCGCTCGCTTTACTCGCTGATAATGTAGCTTTCTATTGATGAAAGAATTTTTAAAAGCGGTCCAATAGTTTTTTTAATGTTAGATATCGACAGACGAGCATGAGGTTCACTTGATGATAGGTGATACCTTAGCCACAGAACATCAGTCAATGATGCGCTGCCAATCTACTTTTTAATTCGAGGATTCGGAAATCCATAGACTGAAACCGAAACGCGCCATACATGTGCACTTCACGGTTTTTAATTCTTTGAACAGTGGTACCAGCGTGGGGAAAACTATAAACATGTCCCGGTTCGAACCAACGACCCATCGATGCCAACGGCAGGTGTTCTACCAAACGCGCCAACGAGCACGTCATTTAAATCGTAACCAACAAATCATTTTCCTCTATATAATATTAGTATAGATCTACTCGTATGTGAATATTAAAAAAACAGGCCGAATTGGTAAATATCCTAGAGTAGTCTGTACATTGACAACGAACCACACGATTGTCATAGTTAAGTATAAAATTCTAGCCTTGTTAATATTATGCGTTCGATTTGAATACACTTATATCACAATTTTTATCTTTACCTCCTCAGATAAGTACACTTTTTGTATTTTACAGCGACGGTGAATTTTATTTCGCATTAGTATATTAATTACTAGCTGATGCCAGCGACTTCGTTCGCGTGGGCTTCATCTTAAGCTAAGCTTTTGAGCAAGGTTTCTTCATATGATATATTCATATCTACTATTCCACGAATACATATTGAAAGCGGCAAAATAATCAAACTATTTCATTTCCATATCAAATTGTTATTGACATCTGATAATTCGAAAAAGTTCGACGCGAGTCAGTTTGCATTGCTATTTCATTGCTTTAAATGATGATAACTTTTTTTCCAACAACCGATTTCGACGAAACAAAGCCTATATGTTGCCCGGGGCCCGGGGGCTTTGCTTAATATATTTGTGCAAATTGCATGATAATCAGTTCAGTATCTTCAGAGATTAGCTCGTACAAATAGACAAACAGAAAGAGAAACAAAAAATTTAAAAAAATCAGGGTTTGTTCTATTTCTCTTCTTACATCCCCCTGACTCGGTTTTAAGCATTTTTTTCTATGTACAGACATTCGACCTCTACAATTTTATTATACCTATGTGTAGATAGTGCATCTCATTTCTCAAGTGGCAAAGGAAAGGAAAAGCAATAAGTTCTTACATATTTTATTATTATAATTTACATTTTTGAATATCACGTAAGTATATTTAATATTATAGATAAGTTAAACCTTATACGATAATAATTATTATAATATTTATGACACATAACTGTAGCGCACTAAACCTAGGACTAGCAATTTGAAGATGAATGAACTGTGTTCTTTGCATTTACATCATACCTACTTTGTGATATGTATTTGAGTTACATTGAATAAATATTATTTTAAACCTGAACAATTTTTCTTGTCTTAGGAATGATTGGATCGTCTTCTGTGGTGACTTCCACCAATCTTCGTCTTTTCCTCAATGGTCGTGAGGATTCAGACGTTTCTCTCGCTTTAGCGACAATCTTCGCCATTTTATTTCCTAATCTCGTTATTTTAAATTTTGGCAACGTTTGCTCCGGGTTTGTTTCCGATATTTCACTGCTATCTTTTTCACTTTCTAGCCTTTCGTCACTTTCTTTACTTATTTCATATGTAGTTGTTTCATCCATTCCTGCGTTACTTTCGTCTGGTACTTTGGCTTCATTTTTGTCATTGTTTATAGTAAAATCCAGTGGGCCTTCTGCGTCGTCATTGTTTACTTCGGGTTTTACATTGTTCGTCTGATGTGCTTGTAAAAAGGATGACAGAGGGATTGGGATCGGTATTGGAAATGGAATGGGTATGATGACTGGATACGGAACCAAAACGGTAACTGGTGGCGGTTGGCCTATCGCTTGTGAGAAGTTAACTGGAGGAATTAGCCTGGGTCTCTCTTGTGGCATCATAGGACGCGGGGGCATGAAACCAAATCGTGGTGGATACATTCCCGGATGTCTGTATTCGTTGATGTGAGCCGGGTTGTCTGCAAAAACAGGCGGTGGCATACCAAACATTGGATTAAAAGGAGGCATTTGAGGATTTATGTTATTGGGTGGTGAATGTATTGCACTGTTCCCTATAGTAACTGACGAAGCCGTTGATGACCCATCAATAGACGGACTACACATTCTTAAATCTTGAGCTTTTGGTGTTGTAGCACGTTGCCTTATCGTTTGAGATGTGACTGTAGATGTACATTTAGATGTTCTGCGCTTTCGTAATTTCATCTTATTAAGTCTAATTTCTTTCTTTGTTTCTGGGGACTTTTGGGTAAATATATTATCTTCTGTTGTCTTTGGATTCATTAGTTTAGCAGTGGGAGCTATTGTTATTAAGGGCATAACAGATTTTCTGTGATTTGTTGAATCAGATGTTTTCTCATTGCTTTGTTTAGTTTCTGTATTTGGAGATACGGATCTCTCAGATGTTGGAGAGACAGATCTACTTTTACAGTTCTTTAACCACAGATCCGGTGTGATTAGATTTGAAGTCGAAGATGCGCTCACTAAATGTGGATTGAGATCGAGGTGCGCCTGAGTCTCTCGACAAAATATATGCATCTTGTACTGATTCAGACATTTATCCGAGCAAAATTGAAGCTGCGTTGCACCGTCCTGAAATTGAAACAAATACAGTTAAAGCATGTAATGGTTATGAATCATTTTTTTTAAATCGGTTCAGTAAATCCTGAGATTTCTCCCTACAGCCTCACAAACTCACAAACTTTACCGCTTTTGTATTAATATAGATTACTAAAAATAAAATAGGTCACTAGTATAAAACCATATGACATTTCTTTCTAAGATTCATTTCTTAATAGCGACACTATCGAATGTTGTAATAAAACAGTATTTTAGCTATTCCAGAGTTCGGTTCGGTATTTTGGAGTTGGCCATGAACACCCACTTGAAAAATTCACCTATATTCACCTTGTATATTTAGTTAGTAAATAATGTTATACCTGAAAGTCGACATAGGCAACAGTGTGCCTCACGTGTCGACACCAGTCACAAGTCTTGGCCCTTTTGAAGTTTGCCCGCCGCGACTGGCTGAAACAGAGCTCCGAGCAGAACATCGCTCCCGCTTGCTGGAGGGCGCCACTCTCGCTCGTTATATTTTTGTTGCACCATGAACATTCATCTGTAACAGACATTATTTTGTCAAATAAAAGCAATTATTTCTATACTAGGCTAAATTAATAGTGGTATTCTACCTTTTTTATTGACAGATGGTGTTGCATAGTAGCTGTAATCGGTATCGTCTAGTATCTAAACAGAAAACTTAATTGTTTTAAAAATAACGTGTTATTGCAATTTAATGCATTTTGAATTCTAATTGAACACTCAGTTCAGAAACGCGATAGGCACAGGTTTCTCATTAATGAAGCCTCGTTTCAGACAAAAGCAATGATATCTCGTTATGGACCTTATTAATTTCTGTTTCGCGGACTAACGATTCGAGATCGGATTGTACGTTATTTGAGATTACGTTCATTACGCTCGAATTATTCGTTGTTGATATTGCATGTGCCCATTAATTTTCAAAACCAACGAATTTAATGCCTACGTGCTAGATACAAAGATGATGCGCAATCCTATAACTTACGGTTATAAAAAAAAAAAGATAATAATACAATTTTTAGTCTACATCTACACTATAATAATAATATTATAAAGAGGAAAAATTATGTTTGTATGTTTGTAACTACAGAACAGAGCTTATTTTTTTCTGTTCAGTGTTTGTAACAAATAAACTCAAAAATTAATGGACCGATTTCAAAAATTATTTCCCTGAGTAACCATATGCTATGCTGCTTATTACTAGAAAAAAACATAGGGATCCCAAATAAAACTTTAACTACTAAAACAAGAATGTAACCCAAGAAGGTATAAAAAGAGAAGATTAGTATTTTTGTTTGTAATTAATAAACTCAAAAACTACTAGTCCAATTTTTTAAATGCGTTCACCAATAGAAAGCTACATTATTTATCAGCGAGTTACAAAGGATATTTTTTGTGTATATTGCATATACATTGCACCCGTGTGAATCCGGGGCCTGTTGCTAGTTACTAAATAAATTGCGTCTGAAAATGCTGACGAAATAACATTCATAAGTCTTCTCTGCCAATTATAACATATTTCATTATAGAATTCTATTGTATAGCTCGTCTTTCGATCTCATTTCGGTAACTGAATACGGGTAACAGTATATGCTCTTAATCATCGCATTTTAACCACAAAGTTCCACAATTTCATTCGTGGCACACATACAAAATATCTTATATAACACGATATTTGGTAAACGATACGCGAAAGCAAATTCACGTTCATTAGGAATAGTAAACCAGCTTTGTGGTATCAAATTTGTACGAAACATTAACGTAGCCATACAAATATCAGGAATATTATGATTAAGTTAGAAAAAATTCTACGAAATATACTTAATTATACTACAAAGATTATTTATATAGATATCACTTCCTGGAATATTCCCCATATTTAAGGAAAATGACATGGCGGGAAAGTGCACCTCATTCATTTGGCTACAATCACGAGGGTGCGACCGAGAAATTCAAAGAATTACAACTCGACAAAAAGGGTAAACATTGTATTAATAAGAATATAATATTTTGTTAGTAGATACGAGTAGTATTTTATTTACTATTTCCGTATTTATTGTGCCAACTGTAAGCATTTTTCTAGCGCAAGATAATTCGCCTTGAAGTCAAGAGTAGGTAAGAGTATTAGAGAGAGATTCAGAACTTTTTTTTAAAACCTTAATATTTTTTACCTTTGTTTTTTTGCTCTGTCTGATGCTCAGGGCTGGGTTCCCTCGCTCGTGATGCCGCCCAACGTCGCAACTCCAAGCGTTCATATCCGTACCAACCGAGAAGTTCATTCATTGCCGTCTCGGCGAATTCCTGTTGACAATATCATAATTTTGTTTCAAATTCGTATGGCAGATGTACATGGAAAAAAGATAAAGATGTATAAGAATAAAGATCACTCGCCATCTATCGAGTCGCTCGTAGCAACAAAAATCAGTAATCGCAATCTACATATATTATAATTTATACCCAATAAGGACAGCATTGTCTTTAGTTAGCGCTGGTTATCAAAGATTTAAATGTAAAACTTTTAACATATTAAAAAGGCCTTTTTTATAAATACATTAATTAATTATTGATAAGGATGATTAAAATTAAAACCATATGCATTCGAATCTAAGGTTATTTTAACGAAAAAAATTCAATGTAGACGTGATTGATTTTTTTTATGTTAGATATTGACAGACGAGCATGAGGTTGACTTAATGGTAGGTGCTCAGCGACAGAACTTAAAGTCAATGATGCGCTGTCGACCTACATTTTACTTCGAGCATTCGGAAATCCAGAGACTGAGACAAAAACGCGCAATTTGCACTTCACGGTTTTTCCATCTATGAAAGGTATTATATTACCCGGTCGGAATTTCGATATTCCTCCCACCCGCACATTGTCCGAAGTTACCAGACGTGGAGAAGATATGCTTACAGAAAATTATAAACATGTCGTCCCGGTGGGATTCGAACCCACGACTCATCGATGCGCACGGCAGGTGTTCTACCGAACGTGCCAACGGGCCCGTCAAAACTATACACATATAGTAACCACTCTGATCTTGCGTTCCGATGAGTTTAAGATTTTTTTCCCATCGAATTTGACATGAATAAACACGAAGTGCATAACGCATATTTCGATTTCAATTTATGGATGAAAAGGTCGACAGCACATCATTGATTGATGCAGCGTGATGAATCAATTTTAAATTTAAGTAGGTACTTGCCAATGCTAATGTTTATTGGACAAGAACCCATGTCCTTTTTATCGTTTCGCAATAGATATGTTACCATAGATTAGTTTAGTCCAAAATTATATTTTATATGTGTTAACAACGAACAAATAATGTATAAGTAAGATCTTATTAATTGAGTGAAACTAAAATGTAGCTGTACATTCTTAGTAAGAATTAAGTCCTATAATATAATTGAGCTATATCGTTTATAAACCCACACATTTACCGCTAGTTTTAAACAAGATCAAGATTTCACTAAGATTCAAAAATAAATCTTTATTTTTATTACATATTCTTAAATAACACGATTTGTATAAAATAAACGGTCGCGGACGACCTCCTTACGTTGAATTTTATAGCTTTTGATCGCGTAAATAAATTTGAAGGCATATAATATAATATGTCGAGCCGAGAACAAGGCGTAATTCAAGAGGTATCTGTGCCACTATAAAAAGATCCAACTTTTGTGAAAGTAGAATTTACACAAACAAAGGACACGAGTTATAAAAATACATGAAATTATTTATGCGTGACGTTTTTTCAAATCAACAATATATTTTATGTGATTTGCGCAAACGGGGTATTGGGAAATTATACAGACACATTGTAAAATATAATCTTAATATAGCTTCGATTAGGTAAAAATAAAACAATATAAAAATGTTTTATGATTACTCCGAATGCGTTAAATAGTTAATAATATTTGACTTTCGAGTTCCAATTATAAATTCGTAACTTTTCGGATTCATCGTTACTTACTCCGCTGGCTCAGTGACCCAAAATGAGTCTTGGCCTACAAAACTAGAGTCTTCTACCGGGTTCTGTTACGCCATTTTCTGAAAGTTGTCAGCTTGCAGGTCGCGCAGGTCCACCTTCACCCTGCCTTACCAAAGGTATCTCGGAAGACCTATGTACCTAAGTGTTTCGGAGCGCTGAGTATATATACAACATATCGACATCAACCACTGGAGCCTTAGGTCCGGCCAGTCAGTGGTTCGACTGATTGAAGATTTGTACTCTAGGTTGGAGGAGCACATCTCCCTTCCTCCATAAATTAGTGCCCGAGTCTCCAAGTGGGGCCCTGTGGGTTAGACACATTTCTGTGTATTTTACATTAATAAATTTTCTTTAGGCAATAAGCAAGTAAGTTATCAGTCTTCTCTATCTTGCCCGTTCAAAATATTTTCTTCCCCGGGAGTCGAACCCAGCTCCGGTGCTTTACACAACACACATACCACTGCTCCACGGAGGCGGGAAAAAATGTAGTAGTGTGTAGTATGTAATGCAGTATATGTGTTCGTCCAATTTGTATATTTTTTTGTAATAAATGTTGATACAAGTACACATGATTGATAATGATTTAATTATACATTATCTTACGTGTTGATATTTTATTTTATACCCTATAAGATAAATGATAATACATAATTTACACCTTAGTATTTGTTATACAATAATAATAACAAAATCTTCAAAGACAGTCAAGTGTGTACCTACTATACGTACATAAATGTACATATAATGGTAATTAAAATCATATTTCGACCTCACTCTTTTCTTTGTTCTCGTTCAACTCGTTCAACGCCACTTTTCCAAAATTTGACATGAGGTGTGGCTTAAATTATATAATCGCTACACCCGGAAACCATTGATTACAACTATGTCAGTGTATTTTATAAGTATGTACTTGTAAACAGACTGAATTTATTTTATTATTTGATACTCAAAATTATAATGAAAACGATAATTGGTGGATGTTTTTATTCAGTAAGTAAATGATAGCTCAGACACACATCTTCAAAGACATCTTATTAAACAAAGGGAGGGTATCCTTTGACATGCGAGTCCCGTTTGTACCTGATTAATTAGTCTCTTCAGGGATAATATCATTATAATGAACAAAAATGTACTACGATGACCGGTCCAAGAATGTTTCATCTTATGGAAAATAAAACTAACAAATAAATATTTAAATAAAATACTTTATAACGGACTATAAATCGATTTATATTATTTATTTAAATGTGTGATACTCGAGTTAATAAAAGACATCAAATAAATATTGTAATAATTTTAATTTTGTCTACCACGGTAATTTACTGAACTTTTTTGTTATTTTTACTAACCTTTAATTTATACTTGTTAGTTATGTCCAGGAATTTAATATAATAAAATAAATATTCCTTCGCTTAATCTACATTATTTTTAAACAAAAAAATCTAACAGTTCAAAGCTCTGTAAATCTTTAGAATAAACGTCTCTCAGAATATTTTTCAATTTACATAATGTTGCCAGAGTATTGTTTCGCAATCATAATTATTATATATCACCTAGATAATCATGATATTGTACAACCGCGTGCAGCGTGGCAAGCGCGGTAACTATGCACAGCCACTAGTCAATACCTAAATTAATATTTTACTACCATGTTTGGAAATGATGCACGAATCTAATATCTTATTCGTTGGGTTCCAAATTTAAATCTCATCTACATATACCCAAAAGCTGAAGCTAACGCTTATTTAGTAGTTCATAATATGGAAAGGAAATAATGTAATACGTAGTTGAAATTAAATGAATAAACATAAGATTTTATTGTTTCCTTGTAATCAGATTTTTGGACTAGTATCAACGATGCAACGGTATGCACTCCTTTACGAGTATGTCTTTTAGATTGAATGTTGGGTAGGTATTATACTCTTCTGATTTCTCTACAGTGTCTTTTTTTTTTTCAATTAATTGCATTGAATCCAGAGTATGTATTCTATATCAATTTGTATTCGTATCGTATCGATTTAAAAAATCGCAATACAATTGCGAATATTCTATTAAAAAAAAATAGAATCGAATTTTGAGAAAACGGACAATTTTGTATATTTATTAATAGAACAATAAAAGCTCTGTCACACGTCCAAAGCGGTAACATTAGCCGTGCATCGATATTGGTATCGTATATAACATAAATGCTTTTAATGGCAGTAGCACGACGAAGGTAAATTTAGGAGCGTTCGCAAGCAACCCGATACCCGACCTACGCATGCCAGTGTTGCTAGTAAACTTACACTGGAAATTACAAAGGCGATACTATTAACAACAAAGAAGCTCCTGTTCTCTCTTGTTACTTGATAAATTGAAATAGTATAGTGTGATGTGAGTTGAGCTAAAAATTATGTTATTAAATTTATAAAGCCCACTGTTTATCATATATTTATATTAATTAGGAACTTCATATTTACTTGTGTTTGACTACTTTGAAATCGATTATTCGACACTTCTCTCAGTTCTAACCAACCATACAAGGTTGTTTTAATTTTTAGATATTGGTTATTTTAAGTTCTCATCAAAGGTCAAAAATGAATATAAATGTGTAGTTTTTCGTAAAAACCTTAAAAGATTACTCATTAAAATTAACATTTAAGTAGGTTATAGTTATATTCTATTAACTATCTATTTAACTAAGATAAGTTGGAAGGTTTCCTCGCATAGTTTAACAGCGCTTCTAAAAGCACACGAGTTTTGTTTGTACACATACAAAATGTAGGCAGAATTTGAAATAGTTCCATGAATTATAAATATACCTAATCAATAAAAATTGAATATCACATAAGGCTTAGAAATATAAGAATATATTTTTTCCGGGCTCATTGATGCAATATTTAAAAATCTGTTCAATACGTGTTTTTTTTTTTTGAAAAGTCGTTTGTAATCTATAGATTTGATTTAAGCTGGATCGGTTGTCATCAAAGCGACTCACATTTACGCTTCGATCAACAACATTTACGTGAATCTTTTAGTGAGAAGTCACACCTTCCGTAGCTCATCTATCGCTGACCGTAGGTCACAGTCCACAGATTGCAGTAAAGCTACTTCCGTAGAGTATATCTATGTATGTTTACTATAGCATTGTGTACTATAGCGATATTTTTAGTAGATAAGTACATATTTTACATCATTTCGCTTATAAGAATGCCTATAAAAGATTGTATCCCATTATTATTTTATTTATTTGACAGATATTGTTCAACACTTGTGCCAAGCCTAATTGTTATTTAGTAACTTACTTCTTTTTTACTTTTTTAATCCAAATGTTAAATGTTAGGTACGTAAAACTTACATCTTGAGTGAAATAATTGCGATATCAACTTTACTCTAAATATTAGATTTCCATATTAGTACAATAGACTTGTATTCCTAGTTAGAAATACATAAAATAGGCGAGACAGAGAGCAGTGGGCACTGGGCAGTGAGAACTTGGTACACAAAGATATCGCATGTCGGCGACCAGTCGAGCTGATAATTTACCTAATGCCGTGTAAAACGATCGCTCTGCTAATGTGAACGGAAACAAATATTTTATTTATTCGCCGTTCTGATAGATTTATTATCATCGTTATGTTTGACATTTACTATAAATTCAATGCACGTATATTGTTTACATTTTTGAGTACCCGAATTATAAAAATTATATACAACGAGTGTACTCCCAAATTCAAGGCTTTTTTCTCGTCCTTTAAAATACCTCTGCTACTTAAAATTACAATATCAAATTGTAAAATTAACATTAGCAATTACAAAATTTCATCGCTCTTTCGTTAATTTTTATCATCATTATGAAATATCAAATTCGTTTATTTTAGCTAGATATTCGATTAACATAATTAAAGTTAAACTTTGATATTTCCAAAGCATCGTGTTACGCTATTTCCCTTAAGACTCGAGTTGTAACATGATGAACAGTTTTCTAGGTGTCGTATAAACAAAAGCAGCATCTTTAAATAGCTAAATACGTAGTAAATTGTAATATGATAATATCTAAGTATTTATATAATATTTAATACAAAAATAATTAATCTAAAAACTTACTAAGGTATTCGGTATCATAACTTTTTCAACGTCCATGGAAAAAGCGAGTTTATCAGCGAGTAACATAGGCAAACTTTTTTGTGCATAGTACATCTTCATTGCACTCGTGCGAAGCCGGGACGTGTTGCTAGTTGTTAATAAAGCAGTAACTTTTTTCAAATAATTCCATAATGTTTCAATAAATGATTATATCATTTTATCATCCACTAGTACCTATTGAGTATATTCATTATTCGATTACAATCATCTAACCCTATGCAATCGATTCGAAACGCAACAAAAACCGCGGCGTCCTATTACGTCTCCGATATCCGTCACTCGATTATATTTCACATGCTACTCATTATAACGTCTGGTGCGAAACAAAGAGATCTCGTGTTACGCTGCACTCTTCGGGCGGGAGCCGTGTTGGTCACGTGAAACCGCCACACTTTCGGGAAGACTCATTTAGCTGGCACCACTAGCTTTCGGAACGTGCCTTTGTAAAATTATACCGTATCTTTTAAACTACTCTGTATCAGCTGCAAATGGCTAAGTGTAAAATATTCCAGTAATAGATAAATATAAAAAAATAGTTTTCAAACAATCTTCGATGTAACCAAAAAATGTTCTTTGTTATAACTAAGAAATCATTTTTGTCAAACTCGAAATGACTATAATTCGATTAGAGTTCCATACTTGTTGTTTGTCAGGAGTATATTGTTGATCGAAGGGAATACGCGATAAGAGTTTATTACGCGCAAAACATTATTGGGAATTAGAAGAAATTCTTTTTACTTTCAACACCAGTTAGGCGGGTGATTTATTTATTTGAACTAATATGAATGAAACTAATGAACAATGTTTGTAATTTTATTTTATTACACATCTCTCTTTTGCTTCTGCCTCTGATTTCGGTTCCGACAAACCAAATTCAAAAACTCCGATTCCGGATTCGGTTCCGATAAAACCACCTCTATAACATCAACCACAAACATTGTTCATTGTTTTCAAAAAAATAGTTTTATTTTTAAAAATTGCTCGACAGCATACAACTAGAATAGTTGGTGTAATATAATTAGGTACTATTTTTTTTTACTGTATAATTTATCGAAAGACTTGTTTTTGACATTAAAATAAGTGAATTTTAAAACAAACCAATGTTATTCTTAAAATTACCAGTACTCTTTCTGTACCCCTTTGGTACCTTTCTCCGGGGTTGCCTGGAAGAAATCGCTACTAAGCGATAAGACCGCCCTCCGCTACAGTATAATGATTCAATGAATGTATTCAATTTATTTTTGTATTTTTCTTCTGTGCAATATTATTATTTAGTAACTAGGTGACTTTAATACTTATATAGTTATTCTGTTATTCGGGACATAGAAAAATCCAAAAAATAAGATAGCCTTAAAATCGGTACACCCGTTCTTGAGTAATAAATGGCGTAACTAACACGAAATATATAATATGTTTTATATATATAAAAAAACTAACGATCCGCCCCGGCTTCGCATGGGTGCAATGTAGATGGTCAAAAATTTTAAGCTATCCTATCTCTTAAGTTGGACCAGAGTGCTCACGGTGTGCCAATTTAATTTAAAATCGGTTAAGTAGTTTAGGAATCCATCGCGGACAAACATCGTGACAGGAGATTTATATATATTAAGATAAGATTACTTATGACAATTTAATTTATGTAGATATTCTATATTTTAATTGACAAAAGTAATTAAAAATAATTGCTAATGCTACAATAGTAAATATAATATTATGACCCCATGCTGTCATGTAACTCGATCCCAGCCGAGACATAAGATACCAAGTGTTATTTTCTTAATAGAACTGAAATTCAATATGAACTTACGTTTGTATTTATTTACAACTAAAACAAGAAACCGGTGCATATATTTGAAAGGTTTTTTATGTTACAAATGCATGAGGCATCAGCATTAGATAAGTATTATTATTTACATGGTCATATACTTTAAACACCTCGGAACTATGTATGGAATGTGTCATATCGGCAAAGAGTAAAGTATATGTAGGGAACATATCGGTTTCATTTTAAAAGACCTCGATTTCGTGAAACAAAATAGCTGTCATGGTATTCACGCGTGAGACACAAGAATCTAGCAAGGTTCGTTTCCATGAAGCTATTAAGGCTAGATGTGGTTTCCAAAAAATGTACACTATATGCGTACATAAAGCAGTCGTCGTGAAAAAAATAAACCGTGAAGCACGTGATACCAAAGGCGTTAATTTAGCGCTACGTGAAATCCCCTAGACCCTTAATAATCTAACAGGTATTCCGTAGAGCATAGATTGTGTCAAATCATAATAAAGCTCATGACACACGACACAGGATAACAACTAGTGTTGCCAGACGTGTCTAGTTACACTAAAATTAACGTCAAGCTGGGTGACGCAAACGGTGTCCAATAGCGCCCGGCTAGTTGAGACCGGCATTAATTATGAAGGGATCATGTTCAACGCTCACGAACGGAAAACCTTTCTGGATTCAAACGCATTTTTTAAAACTATTTATTATAAATAAGTAAATGTATTTTTTTTGAAAATTAAAGCTATATATTCTACTTTATTCTTGTAGTGATATATATTTCGGGTTTTGTCATGAGATACTAGCTTTTTTCAACTTAGTGTAAAAATATGCCAGTAGTTGTGGCGTGAAAGTGGATATACCAAAACACGAATTGGGATTTGACGCACAGTACAGTCTTTAACGCATAATATTATATAAGTACCCATTTTACATAATATACGGACTGTATTATTAGGGTTATTTGAGAATTCGCAGTGTACCTACCGCTAATACTTTTATTACTGTAATATTATATTATATTAAAAGATTATTTATGTACATAATAAAAACACTGTTGTACTACTGACCAATTTTCCTTTAAAATATACAAGTTTTCTTTTAAAAGATCGTCGTAGATAATACAGGTAGAGGAACTGATACTGTAAGCGAATTAAATTTAAGTAATTGAAATATTTAAGTAAACAAAAATACTGTTATTTTTGTAGAAATCGTAGGATTTTTGCGATGTTCTCATGGCATCTCATTTTTCACTAAAATTAATGAACGTGAATCCGGTTTCGAAACTCTAGGATAATTAAAACAGCAATTGAAACCTCCGCGAGGCTCCTCAGATTATTTCGTAATTAAAAATATTCTTAATTATTCCTGAAAAAAACGTAACGATTACCGATAAACAACGTTGCCATGTTTTTAATTATTTTACCGGGAATTGGTTCATTTTCTTTTTAAAAGCTTTTCATCTCGTGGTTTTATTTACAGTTTAATTGGTAATTTTATATTTTAAGAATGAGCTTAATAGAACAAATATTTTCTGTGATCATTAAATGGCAGGCAATTCACTAGTTACCTTCTATTAGGACCTGAAAACTAATGATTAATTATTACTTATATAATGCTAATACTTATATATGTAAATGTTTTAATCCCAAGTTTTGTGGGAAACAAGACTTGCTTATAAGTCTATTCTGCGTTCTACATATTTAAAACCAAAGTCATAATATAGCTGATTGTGACTCGTGAGAGCCAAGGCGGTCCGAAATCAGATGTAAACGAAACATGACACCGTGCTAAAAGCGACCCGGCCAAAATGTCATCGTCCAATTGTATCAGGTTACGTCTAAAGGGTTTGTACGTTTGTTGCTTTCGAGTTATTTATATTTATGTCCACTAAGGCTATTTAAATATTTAAAATTTCCTTTTTTTTAACAGCAAATATTTACAAATCTTCACCTAAAGTTACATTAATATATCGTTCTTAACATTTGGTGATCAGATTTGCTTACAAGAATACATCTGAATTCAGATTCAAATCAATATGTGCATGAAATCCTATCATATTTCTGATTTATAACTTCAATAATATGAAACTATATCTTTGTAAGAGAAACCAACCTAAGATGGTAGATTTATCTTGCAAACAAGCAGAGATTTTTCATTCTTAACACACTGTAATAAAACCTAGGGGTATTTTAATACACTGTAGTCATATGTAATTTTATGCACGGTGCCTGCCAACTATAGTAGGTATGTATTGAACCCATTTCATAGAATAAAAATAATGTATATTGAATACTTCAAAAAATATCTCATATTTCAATAGATATTCGTTTTGGTTACGGTTAAAACATTTAATGAAAAATACAAATGTTGGATTATGAGGCTTTATGACTTTAACCTTTTAATCCCCATGGGAATTATTTAAAAATATTATTATTTCTAAATTAATTCAAAATACCATGTACTGATTTTATAAGTGCTTTCAAAAATTTTTACTAGACTCATTCACAAATGCTGGCCTTTTTTAATTTTTCTGATCTTGTCTATGCGAACATCATCAACGGGAATTAACAATAACGATATATCAGGTTAAACTTGAGTTTGGCCTAAGTAAAATACTTTTAGTTGCTTTTATTTTTGATATTGCGGAAAAATTAGTAATTGAATTCTGTATTACTTACTTTACCATAATGATACAAAACAATCGCCTGTTCTCCCTTAATTTATATTTTAGTTGATTCAAAGAACAAGTAGGTATATGATGTCTTATGTCATATACAATTGTTGGCTAAAAACACAATTGGAAAAATATTAAAACTTATTTAACGAGTTTAGAAAATGAAGAATATTCATACGTGAGTAAATATCAAATATTTAATCTTTGAGACAATGTACATACAATGCAAAGGCATCGCATAGTCGGGTGTCAATTACAACTGGCTATCAGATGTCTCTCCCAAGATCCATCGCTCTCCTCGTCTTTTCATGTTTATCGAGTTCCTTTGCTCAATTTGCTAATTAATGCTTTATAGCAACATTGTCTGAGTTAGTTTCGACTCTCCAGCATGGGGCAGACCCATTTCTCTGTTTCACTGATATTTTTTTATGTTAGATATCGACAGACGAGCATGAAGTACACTTGATAGTGGGCGATACCCCAGCCATAGAACATCAGTCAATGATGCCCTGCCGACCTACTTTTTATTTCGAGCATTCGGAAATCCATAGACTGTGGTTCTTTATCCGGTCGGAATTTCGTTATTTCTCCAACCCACTTAATACCCGAAATGACCAGACGTGGGGAAGACAATATGCTATAGAACATTATAAACATGTCGTCCCGGCGGAATTCGACCCATTTAACCATAAGTTAGTTGTTTATACCAAACGCGCCAACGTGATCAGCCTTCTACTTCTGTGTCCTACCCGACCCATTTTTTAAATTTTGTTTGCCCGGGATTCGAACAGTAAACACGTCCAGCTTACCACTGAGCCATGGAGTCGGTCGAATATGAATATGTATATGTCACGGTATGAATTGATGCCATCTAAGATATGGCCCGCCTGCGACCTTTCAAGGTACCTAGAGGTAATAACTCGTCTAAAATTCTAAGTAGATTGTAAAAAAGCTCAAAGACAAAGATTTTTTCTCAAACTCTACAATAGCCTCAACGAAAGAGAGGAAAAAACCTTTATTTATTCCTATATACTAGTTCAAATGATGTGGATTTAGTGAAATATCTATGAAAGAGCCTTCTTATGGAATAGTGCGGTAAGGCAGGTGACTCACGTAGTGGTAAGTGATCACCTCGCCCACAATCACCTGCAACACCGGAAGTACGTTGCTAATCAAAATATATATTATATATCTATGCGCTTTGTAGAGTTTTCAACAAAGTACCTACTATTTTTACAATCCTATGAATAAGTAGGGAATATTGTTAATAGAGTTCATGGACACCAGTGGCGTAACATGGGGGGGGGCGGAGGTTGCGGTCCGCCCCGGGCGGCACTTTGGTTGGGGCGGCATTTCACGGCGATAAAAAAAATGACTTTTTTGTACTTCACCTTAATGACAGAATTTCTTTAGATTATTGTTATTCTATAAGAGTACCAATTTTACCAAGCCCCAAATTTTATATATACAATTGCAAAAATAAGGGGGCGGCGGGGTCCGCACCGGGTGCTAGTGAAATATGCTACGCCACTGATGGACACTGCTCTATATCATGAAAAGGATGAGCATGGGACACTCAAGAACCTTCATCAAGGTAGGTGATAAGAGAATGATCAGGTGATAATAATATTAAGATTACGTGACCGACACACGAGCGACCTTGGCCCAATATGCGCGGACGCAATGCTGCAATGTCGCTGACGTGCAAAGTGCACGCGGAAAACATTCTATTTAAGTTCAATGTTGCATTATGACTTTCAGATTTAATATAAGTGCTTTAATTAAACAATCATGATGATATTTTCAAAATAATATACCTCGCCTATAGGAGTGTCTACGTCACTCTTTCGAAACGACCAAGCCACACAAGCCCTTTGATTAAGGGTCTGTAGAAAGCTTCAGACTAGGATTCACGGAGAACACGATACGCTATGATGAGAGAGAGAGTGCTAGGTTGGGGCGTGTAGAGCTGGGAACTTGGCTCTTCATAAGATCTGATAACTTACAGTGCAAGTAATATGTACCTACTCGTCTTAGCGTTACTTTACATGAAAATGTTTTTGGTAGGATATAATAACATAAACATGTTTCTTCATTTAAATTATAATAACACTGACTAGCGACTATACATATAATATGCCAAGTAGAAATAATAGGAGAGTGAAGTTTACTCCAAACTAAAAGAAGATCTTTATTTACAGATGCATTTAAAATATAGTTTGCTTTAAAATTCCAATTCTTCGTGTAACCTAATGCCTTAACATTGTATGCTCACAATTTTAGTTTCAGTCTTGACGTCTATTACCGGAGTTGTTATATTCGCATGCGATCGGTGAAATTTCAAATATCCGATTATAGAATCCCCGATGTCATGCACGTTGTGAACATTATGGGGATGAGCGATGCATCGTTTATATTTTGCATATAAATCGAATGTAATTTATCCGTTTTTTGGTGAACAGTGAACACGCAAAAAAATACAGATGTTATTTAGACATTGACTCAATACTCTTGGGGCTATACCTTCCCTGCATTTGAAAATATATGTAGATACTGATTGATATCTTAATACTTATCAATAATGGACCCATTTAAAAAATTTCATTGTTCTTGAAATCAAACTTCTAAATAGACTACTGAAAGGCAATTTTACTTAAAATGTAATGGGATTCACATTCCAAAAGATATTTTTTAAAGTACAGTCAGCAAAATAATAATAAAAAATATTTAATTATTTAATAGCAGACAACTTAATTATTTAAGTAATGAAAATACTGGGAATTAAAAGTATTTTCATTATTTATAATACTTTCTTATTGTGTTATAGGTCTATTCTATAACTTTAGATTTCGTTGATGATTATGCCTAACTAATGACTTCATAATATGCCTCCTTGATCTATACGTAATCACGTTAGAAGATATTTGCGACGCAAGTTTACACAACATTTTTTTTGATGCGACAAATTAAGAAGAACATACATCGTCAAATTTACTATATTACATATTTATTATTTGGTAAACGCATTATTTATGCTCATTACCCCACTAGAGCACGTGGAAATTGATTGAAATAATAACTATGTAAGACATTTTTGTTTATTAATAAAGTACTTTTTATACCATTTAATAAGCTTTAATTAGAATGTTTTTCTTATAAAACAAAATAGTAATGACTTAAATTCCCACGGAGAAATTCTAATAAAAAATCTGTTAATGTTTAAAAATTTGGGGCACTAGACACGTAATGCCGTAAATTAAATCGACCTCAAACTTTCGCTACAAATTGTCGCGAGTCCCGTGACGTTATCATCGCGTGGACACCGCTGATGGGGTTATTGACATCTCAAACTATTTCCGTAATGCCAAAATAAAAGCGCGCGAATCTTTCGTGGGTAGGTAAGTATTTATTTGGTGCACACAATTAGAATTACGTTTTATTATGCCATAAGTGCGATTTGATAATCAGGTGTAAACAATAAAATGTAGCGTCGGCTTGTGGCCTGGGACAGTCTCATGTTTCATTTTGAGCAAAGGAACGTCTAAAATTACCCCGCACGCACACGTATAGCGAAACCAATCCGTACACACTCACACAGTGGCAACACCTATATCTATTATCAAAACATCCAACGTCTCTGGTTACAGCGATCCGAGCGCGCTTCGAATATCGCATTACACACTTTAATGGATGGAAAAGGCCTCGAAAACGTTATATTACACGCGTTTTATTATATATTGCAAAATGTAATTAATATTCTAAACGTATCTACTTACTGAATAATTTATTAGAAAAGCTACAAGTCAGTTAAAAAGTCTCCCGCAATCTCCGCGAGAGTATCATATTTAAAAATACGACACGTTTACTATTACTATAAAGATAAAACAGGCGGTCTGCCAGTGAGAATTGCCAGATCCTAACGGAAATAGATATCCAATTATAATAGGAAATGATTTCTAAAAAAAAAACCTTAATTTCTTCTTCATTTTCTTTTTTCACTGGTGCACTTGTGGGAGAGCCCAATTTTTGAGGAATTTTGTCCATTTTTATTTATCACATAAAACCATTTGCACGTAAAGTTTATTTATTGAAAGTTCTCACAGTAACGTAAGTTGAAATCATCCGTAAACATTAAAACGTGAGATACTCTACTCACAACTAGCGCGCGCAATGTTCGTAGCGCGACTACAATGCGTAATATGTGTATTGCCTTTCGCTTTGAGGGCGTAAAGCATAAAGCTTCAAACGTATAACGAATGGGCGGAGCTTTACGAAAGATCTTTTGGGCGGCAAACATTGTACCTATACATAATATAATAACATTATATTAACACTAAATGTAATTTGTAATTATTTGTCGCAGTAAACTCTTAAAATTGTAATAATGAATATATTTATACTCTACAGACTATATTAATAATAATAATATAATAATAAAATAAAATAAAATTCAATACTCGTACATATCATATATTTACAATAAATTCGTAAAATTGTAAATTATTAAAAAAATAAACTTAAATCGCATTCAAAATTACCTGTGTAATTGTGTACCTATTAATAGTAAAATAAACTATTATGGGTTTTACATAACAAATACTTATTTCAACTTCGCAAGCATTGACGCAAGTGAAGAAAATATCAAAGAAGTCATTCTTTAATTTGAAGTTTTCTTTAAAATTTGTTCACTCCCACAGTGGGATGCAATAGTTTTACTTCATATGTTGCATACACAGAACAGGGAAAAATTTCTGTTCTGTGGTTGCATATGTGAAATTGTGAAACAGATATATGGCTGTGTCTGTTTCACTGATCATTATTTTTATAGGCAAGTAGATGCAGCCTTCTGTGCCCTGCCCGACCGTACCAATTTTTTTTTAAATCTTGTTTTCCCGTGATTTGACCCCGGGACCTCCGATGCTAAATGCAACGCCCTTATCGGTTATTTGCAATTATTAATTTGTCCTGCTTGACATTAAATCAGTCAAATATATAGAAAGAGGTATTGGTAGTACAGAAGTGATATAAGTTATTAGTTATTTCGACTATATGTTTGCGTGTTGTTCCCACGAGAATGTAAGTGCGTGCTCCTATTTCACCATGCCTACTGCTGATAGAGGACAAATCTTTGTTTTTTTTCTGGTTTATATTTTTTTTAATTATTATATTTAATTACACAAAGATGTCATGTGGAACATGGTGTAATGGTTGCAGCGCCTTACAAATATTTTGTAAAACAAAAACTTGGCGATTAAAAGAGTGACGAAGAGTTTCTTGCCAGTTCTTCTCTTCCGTTCTACGCCCTTGATTTGAGAACTGGCGGTAAATGTAAAATTAGAAGCATTTAATATGTATTTTTTATTGACGTTCATAAGTGTACATTATGTTACCTAAATGAATAAATGATTTTGAATTTGAATTACCTATAATAATGTTTTAGAGGCTAACTTGGCTTTCCCTTCCAAGTTACTTGAAAAATGTAAAGTCGAACATGGTTAGGCAAGACAAGTGGTATTTATTCCAAAACGTGGTAAGGCTGCAAGTTCTTAAGGTAATTCAAACCTTAAATGTTAAGCGCTAAACTTGAGACGCGTTTAGGGTTGAGTCGGATAATAAACATTTTACCCGTTTATATGGAGTTAAGACAGTTAGATTTCGAGTAGTCGATTCTTTAAAATAGTTTTTCTGACACTGTATGAATGACTGATTTCCTACGAAATATTTGCTCAAGTTCAGTGTCCGAAAAACAAAACAATGATTCGATCTTTTATGGTTGCAGAAGTTAAATTGGCTGTTTCGGTCACATGCTGATGCACATCATTCAAATGTGTTTATTTTGAATGGATCAATAGCCATTATTGGCTAGTTGCAGTATCCAGTGACTAGTATGTACAAATATAATATATAGGTTTTTAACGCATGTAGGTATAATATGTATATAGCAACAAAATTTATAATTTAGATGACCAAATGCACGACTCAATCAGTCGCGAGTTACAAAAGTCACGAAAAATATAATAATCTAAATAAATTACAGCTTTATTTGACTGTTTGATCATTCCAAAAATATTGTTTTAAATTAATTATTTACGAAGGCGTAAATAACACATTGTCAGTTTATTTATGTATCCGTAACTACAATACCATTATCATACCATGCATCATTATCGTTACACTTCCATTTTTTTCTTGTTCAAAGAATGTCATTTTTATAACAAATTGCGTTTGCCACTGTTTAGAACCATTTTACCAATACAAATATGTCCCTACGTACGTTCGTAGTAAATAACAAACCAACAGAAACAAAAACTCAAAAAAAATAAAAAATCAAAACAATATTAACAATAAAATCGAAACACAGCTACGTTGCTATCCGTACTAACCGGGCGACGCTTGAGGAGCGGTATGAGGTAGCAGCGCACGAGGTAATGGAATTCTCGACGTGAACGCGTAGTATAATTAGAAGTGATAAAAAAAATGAAAATATAAAAACCCTTAACTTTACCCTACATAAAATTTAATGAACACTTGACACCAGTCTGTTCTCGCCATAAAATTTTCCAAAAAAAAACACCTGTCTGTACTGCTGTTTTATGGTGGAAACATACTATTAAAACGCCACGCGATGTGACGTGTCGACACCCGATGCGAATTGTGCCAACATACAATACGCCACACGACATTACAGCACGCTTTGCCAGTGTCAAAGCTTTGTAGACATGGGTAACTCAGCAAAATTTCCCGCGCCAACTCAGCAACTCAGGCGCAGTATAGTGCGTCGGCTCCTTGAGCCAACTCAAAATTGCGCCACGGCGCAACAAAATTGGACGCGCAAAGCGAGCAGTGAAACCTCCGAAACGCACGCAACGCCACGCTCATAGTTCACTCAGTGAGTGGGTACTGCGCCGTGCGCCAACACATTATGAATGTGTGAGCTGACTCACCCTGCGCAGTGAAGCGTGCCGGCGCAATTGCGCCGCGCAGCGCAGTGTTACCCATGTCTAAAGCTTTGTGAAAGACGAAAGAATATTGACGTAGCCATGGATTTACTATTAAAATATGAGCTGGATAAAGATTTTGAGGAATATTTGTTGCAGATTATAGGGATATATTTACCTAATACAGAAACAGCTGAATAAAAAAAACGACGTAGAAGATTCATGAAAAAAAAAAGAGAATTATATACTTACGGTGAATATCATACCCTTTATAGAAAATTTCTCCAAGATAGTGAGAGATATCATTCATATTTTCGGATGAATGAAAGACAATTCCGTTCTAGTTTGAGGTTTGACTGGATGTTATCGCTTGGGGTGCGTGGCGTGTTTTATATAATATGTTTCTGATTGTAAGCGTATTAAATGTATGGGATTGATTAGTACCTACTGACAGCGTCAGATGCCGTGGCATGGCTTCGCGTTTCAATAGTATGTTTCCACCTTTAGTGTTTCCGCCATAGGCAGTGACCGCAGTGACATAAAAGGCGGTATGATCGAAAGACTTTAGCCTAAATGCTTAAAAAAATATTAGACAGTGACAAACGTCAGAAAGTGAGGTTATGACAATTTTATATTTGATAATAAAGAATAATATACATTTAGGTAGATACCTATTGAATTATTATAACTTATTCGCTTGAAGTCATTAGAAATCTTTCAAAAGATAATATAGTACATTGTTATATTTTGTTTGAATAAAATATGTAAAAATGAATCCTTACTTCGAATATTTATGACGTTATGAATGTAACATAATTATTTTTTAAATAATGGCAACGAAACTACCGAAGAATGCTCTTAGTTTAAAACAGGTCAGTCAAAAAAAGTATTACAATTACTTCATATACAAAAAAAAAAATAAAAAAATAAAAAAGTAGGTAATAGTGCCTGTAAAGCGTTATGACTTAAAGTATCTCTTATTTTCTTATTATTCTTCTTTATTTTCAGTTTCTCCTTCGGCAGGAGGTCCTTAAGCTATACAGAGATATATTTCGTACATTGAAGAAAGTTCCCAATGAATCTACTCGTAAAGAACTAAAAGAATGGGCAAGAATGGATTTTAAAAATAATAAACACCATACCAATGAAACTGCTGTCAAATCTATGTTATATTATGGAAGAAAGTCATTGACGGACCTTCAAAAATCACTTGCTCTTAGTGAAAGTTAATATTATTATATATTTTTTTAGAATGTAAATAAAAATAAATTAAATTTCTTTAACAAATGCTCTCAAGGGTAAATATATTTTATAATACCTAATCTCTAATGTAATAAGAGAAATAT
This sequence comes from Anthocharis cardamines, assembly GCA_905404175.1. Classification (NCBI taxonomy): domain Eukaryota; kingdom Metazoa; phylum Arthropoda; class Insecta; order Lepidoptera; family Pieridae; genus Anthocharis; species Anthocharis cardamines. The sequence continues at coordinate 6,804,958 of FR989961.1, forward strand.
ATAAATTATATTAGTAGAGAATTACCAATCAATCCTTTAGGAGACATTTAGTGGCTATAACCATTGAGACTCTTAGTCAATTGTAAATAGAAATATATTGTAAATAAGAGTATGTGCATGCAGTTGCTTTTTATGCTAGGATCAGGGCTGTCCAAGCAAATAAAAATGAATAATTATAAAAAAATGTAAAATGCTAATTTTCTAAATGTTGTTATTCAAACAACATAAAAAGAAATAAGAAACAACGATTTTGCCTGCAGTCTGCGGGCCATTACCTAGGACAGTTCTGTGCTAGACTATTTTCTTAGACGCATTCGCTATTGAAAATAAAAAGAAACTGCTAAATATCGATCTTTTATATGAGAGACAGTATAGTTTTTTTATTTGGTGGCAAGTGAAAAGAAATAGCATCAATGGTTCTTAATATTGTTGTTTATTAACACGAGTATCACACATTTAAATAAAATACTTTATAACAGATTAAAATGCGATTTATTATTTATGCCATTTCAGTCAGCCGTGACCACGGTTGTGTTAAATTGCGTTTTAATCTGTTATAAAGTATTTTATTTAAATTAATAGTTTTGTAAAAAATAAATATGATATTTTAAAAGTTGGTATTATTAGGATATTAAATTTAATTACTATTCTAAAATAACTTATTTACACAATGATTAACAGCTAATACAATTTAAAAACTGATTCTACTGACTGATATATTAAATATGATTACATTAAGTGGTATAATAAGGCTTTGGCCCCTGGCACAAACATATTCAGTGCTAAACTGCTAGTAGTCCAGTTCATCAAGATAAATAGCTTTATAAAATAAATAAATTAAAATGGGAATTGTCATTCCAGTTCCCAGAGCTACTGTAAACACAGTAAAGAATGTCACAAAGTCACCATTTTTGTTTAAGGTTTTTGCTAACACTTGTATAAGATTTCTTGCAATATGATGTCCATCTGTACCATAACATGGTATAATATTTAAAAATCCTATACCCATTGTGAAAATAAAAATATACCTAAGAAGTTTCTCAAACTGTGTTGGTGAAAAGAATGAAAATATTCCTAATCTAGGAAAGTACTGATCTACAAACACTGTCTTATAAACATCGTATGGCAAACCCAAAAATAATACTGCATTGTTATCTTTCCTTTCTATAATGATAAAATATGTATGATTATTTAGTGAAGGTTTCAAACAATGCATATTTCTCGGGCATGAATATCCACCAATTTCAGTGCATTTAATTAATTTCTCTTTGACCATATCTCTTGGTTTTAAACAAGAATACTGGCCAGGCAGGACAGAATCGACTACTTGTTTAGGCTCCATATATTCAAAACAGAAACTGTACAAATCATCCTTTCTGCAACATTCTACAACGTCACCCTCCTTCACTGTTTCCATCATCATTTCATCATTTTGTGCTATAAATTCTGAACTTGTACATATTCCAAATCTGTCATGAGCCACATGTAGACAATAAGACCAATCATATGAATCTTTTACATCGCAAGCATTAATTGCTTTTATAACATCATCCTTATCAAGACCTCTAGCATCTTTTAAAGGAGAATCTGAGGTAAAATCAATAACTTTCACTCCAATGTCAGTTTCATATGCAATACTGAATAAAACTGGTGCTGTAAAAAATAATGACATGGCAAAAAATGCCAACACTAAGTTATGCCAAACTCCAGCACAATAAATTTTTAGTCTTTTCATAACAGGAAGGCTATTCAAATGTTCTGTATTAAGTTGAACAAAAGCTATTGGTATTATTGCAAAGATGTATACACCAACTGCAATAACCTGTACATCTTCATGTGCTGCGGCCATTGCATGTCCAAGTTCATGAAAAACTGAGCTAGATGCTATTGCCAGAAAGTATATCCAAAAGTCAGATGCTGGAATATTTACTCCAGGTAACATTGCCTTAACCTCTGGCACACCTGATATCTCTATAGTATCATTGAAATGCTCAATGATAAATGAAAGCAAAGTCCATAGCACAAAAGGTAAAAACAGTCCTACTGTTAAATAATATCCGAATGTGAACCATTTCTTTAGAACTCGATTAAGGTTTTTGCTCCATCTGTATATACATCTGTTAAATGCAGTGGTGGTCCAAGCTATGTTTAGAATTCCCACTTTAAGTCCAGTTCCTTCCAAGAAAGCATAGTAGGGATAATGCATACAACTCTGGAATTTATAGAAATATCATCAATGTTACCCTAAGATATTTAAGATAAATATATACAGTTGTTTCCCAAATAAATTACCTTAAAAAATGAATCAAAAAACCATATAACAACATAAAATGCAAACACAAATGAACAAAGTATAGCAAAAGACATAGTTTCTCTTATAATACAATATTTAGCCACATTTTCACGCTAAACATAGTAAATATAATGTTTTAGATTTTGTAAAACATTCAAATATTGTATCCACTGTATCTATGAAGAGTAATTAACATGATGTTATACATTTTTTTTCATACATTTTTCTATATTTTAACGATTTGTAGCGATAATCGATATACCTAACGATATTAATTGTTAAAAATCCAGTGTCAATAAGTATAAAATATTATAATTAATTGCCATCTGCAGCCGATTCTATTCTAATTTCTATCTCAAAAATCAAAATACGTAAGTTTGAAGTTATGAAGTTATAGATCATTCTCATTTCTGACATTCGCTATTTTTTTTTTTATTTATTCGCCCATAGGGCAGGCTAAAGTATTTCGATCATACCGACTTATAATATTTTCCTTTTATGTCTTTTAGGTATGAGTTATGACATTAATAATTGGCTACTTGACAGCTATAACAATAAAATATGTAATCTACTGGATATGGTAGTTTATATGTTAAGGATAATTATTCAATATGTTTTTTGCATTAAATTAAATTATAAATATTTTATTTTTGCAAAATAAATTTGCAATTTTTTATCTGTCGACTAAAAGTAATGAAACGGCAGCCCTGCCATGATTGAACATCGTATGATGTCATAGCACTCATATTACATGTAAACAAAACATCTGATAATTAATATCGTGTTATTTTATTATTTTTATTGAAGCTAACTTATGAAAAGTTTCATTAAATGGAGCCAGGATATATAAAATCTGTTAGTGCAAATATATCCAAAGTATAATTGTAGTGAATTTATAGTCGCAAATTTCTTAGTGTTATCCTAGCCTTTGCTCTGCAGAGTTATGGAAAACAAAAACTTCCATGTAAGTACTTGAATAAACAAAGTAATACACCATTTATAAATAGTGATAAGATTATTAAGCAGATAATATTAATAATTCTTAGGCTATAAAAAGTGTAAATAGTTATAAGATTAAGGAAATGCTTACTTACATAAAAAGTGTTTTTATAATTTTAGATCTTCACAATGATGCTGCAAACATGCAGCGGCTTTTTAAATGTGCACTCATACAAGTAAGGAGCCAAGTTGCACTGCCACTGAATGTTATTGGAAAAAATAAAAACTACAAGCACTAATACTCTGAAGTGCATATTATTAAAAAAATGGGTACACCGTAAAGGAAACAGAAATAATTCCTTATACAAGACGGAGATTATATACTTTATAACATAGAAATGAATAAAAAATTGTAGAAGTGCTAAATTCTAAAACATTAACATGGTTATGAAGACAAAACAACGCAATTGCTCTTATTGAATTATTTGAGCTCCAGATTTAATACTGAAAATCTGTATGTCTGCCTGTTCATATTATAGCAGCATTTCCTAATGAGATTTTTAATGGTGATACGGTAATAAAAATAAATTATCGAATTGATGATATAACAAACATATTTATTGCCAAGTATTGATTGAAGATTTGGCTAAATACATAGAAGACTTATTGTCTGAATTAGTGGCTTTTTGGAATAAATTTGTCCATATCAGTACCAAATAAAAACAAATGAATCATAATAAATAATGTATTTTTAATTTCCATTTACCATCACTGATTAACTACAGGAATCATTGCACATGCAATAACAACACAGTAATTTAGATATTTTAATAGTTTCTTATTAAGTATAGTATGAGATTTTAACAGAAGATTCTTGCAAATTTGTAAAAATCTATATCAATATGAATCCTTAAACTTGCTACCTGGTTAGTTTTGATAATTTACAGTTAGAGTAGAGTTAGTTTCCTTTTTTGCAGTAATTGTTCTTCTATATGTTTAAATCCTCTGTCTGCAACGTAGACGCCAAGTTCTAAACAATTTAATGCTAACTTTATCCACTGCTTTCGACGTTTAAACATTTAAGTACGTGTATAAATTAATTTTCAGGAGATTTAACGGTAGTATTTCCACACATTGACACGGCACACGTCTTGTACGTTGTAAATTTTCCAAGTATTTTAATTCTATTAATAAAAATATTTTTAATCTTTCCTCTCAAATGCGCTTAGACATAATAATTCTTAGCTCGTTTTGTTTATATAAAATGTAAGTTGTGACATCATTGCCGAAAATGTCACGTGACCGGCAGCTTTCGCGCGAAATTCAAATTAATGAAAATAAAATATTTTTTAAAAATTAAATATCGCTTATTTTAAGAAAAGGATGATTGTGGAAGGTATAAAATGAACATTTACACATGTTTAAATACTTTTCCGAAAACTGTCAAGTAGCCAATTGTTAAATCATAGCGAAATGCGATTCATGTAAATTCCGAACGAAACAAACATTCTGTAATCTATGCTTGGAAAGTAGTATCAGTGTTACCAACTCAGTGAATTTTCCACTAGATCTGGTAGTTTAAACCTTCCTTTTAGCGGACAAATATTGTTTTTAGTGGCTAGTGGATTAGATTGCTTCAGTTAGTGGTAAGGTGCGATATTCAACCACTAGTACGATTTACATGAATATTTTAGTTAGGAAAGAACATTTTAAATAAAACTATCTTTTCAGATTATTTCAATATGTGTTGATTTAAATTCTAAATTTTTTTTAAAAGGTATTATAATTAAATATGGCAATACTTTTTTAATTTTAGTTATTATTTTAAAAATATTACATTTAAAAAAAACTTTATCGATGAACTTTAGCACATCGATGGTTTCGAATCCCACCGGGATGAAATGTATAAACAGTATTTTCTGTAAGCATGTTTTTCCCACGTCTGGTAACTTTGGGGATTGATCGGGTGGGAGGAATATCGAAATTCCGATCCAATAACGAACCAAAGTTCATACAGGGAAAACCGTAAAGTGCATAATATTACGCGTTTCGTTTTCAGTCTATGGATTTCTGAATGTCTGATGTAAAAATTAGGTCAACAGCTCATCATTGGCTAATGTTCTGTGGCTGAGGTATCACCTACCATTAAACCTCATGCTCGTCTGTCGATATCTGATATAAAAAAAAAAACAGTATGAACTGATACTATCTTTGTTTTTGTTCTTAGATTTTATTATGTCTATTACATGATCCCATGATTATACTACTATGGAAGTTTGGATATTTTTTAATTTCAATAGTATTGACCAACTTTGCCTATGAATATTCGCGTAACTCAACCGTGGCTCTGCATTTGTGATTTTCTGGTGGGTCAGGAATCCTGACTCAGGACGCCACATTTGGTGGATTTGTAATCTGATATATAATCTAGGTAATATGTTCTTTGCAGCGTTGCCAGAAGGTTACTTTTGTAACCTTTTAGGTGATTTTTAACTCCTTCAGGTTATTTCTAGGTTACATGACTCGAAATGTTACTTTTAGGTGATTTTGAGAAATTTGTAGAATTAATTTTTAATTTCTTACATTAAATCACCTTGAAACTTTGGCTAACAAAAAACTTAATCCGTAGGTAGTGATTGCAACTCTCAGACGAATAATCCTCTGAGGTTTAACTTCTAAAAACAAGTATATTTCTCTCGCAATTATATTGTATCCATAACACAAACGACGAAACTCTCGTTTACTCGCTTATTCAATCAGATAGATTTGTTCTTGTTAGAGTTCGTTCGTGCTTATCGCCGAATCATAAATCATTCGGTCGGGGACGTACTCACATTTACTTTTGTTTGTTTTGGAAACATTACTAAATTATCCTTCTTTCTGTAAATACAACCAACAAAATAAAAGGTTACTTTTCATACTAAAAGGTTACCTTTTTAACCATTTAGGTAACTTTTGACAAGACACCGCTGGCAGCACTGGTTCTTTGGTATTGTGATTTGTGTATACTGCATAGCAAAGAGCTGCATAGGTATCACAGAGTACATTCTATATAACTGAAATAGAGACCTATCTTTGGCTAAAAATTAGATACAAGGAAAGTGACGCCATCTGTATTTTTGTGATGGAACTATAATTCCTATATATACATATAAAATATAGGTATAGGCGCCTATACTGCCTTTTCATAATATTGTAGCGATACTATTTTTTTGTAAAATAAAAGAAATGATTACTTTAATGATTTATTTTTCTTTTCACACATTTTTTATAATTTTTGCTTTTACTTTAAATAAATCCACATCTTCATGAAACTCCCTCAATCTCTCTCAGCATCTTTATTTCAGCAAGTGCTTGTGTATGTTGACCTGAAACATAACATTTTTATTGATAATTTGGATAATATAATATTCAAATACTTTTTTTATATAATGAAAGCAAGTTTACCTGGCAAAAACAATATTAGAAATCCTATTGTTTCTGCAACAATACTTGACTTCAAAGTGAGCATGGCACATTGTTTATAAATTATAATCGTGTTCAAGACTTGTAACTTCTCCACCAATCGCACAAATCCAAGAATTAAATCTGTGATGCTTCTTATCAGGATTTGGAAACACATGTAACACTTCATGGGAATCTATAAAGAAAATTTTTCAAATTTAAATTTTATATCTTTGTGCATAGACAGACAGGTTTGAAACGGGTGAAATATCGATATTACTGATTTAAGAGGTATATTGTTTAGTAAATTAACGCCTGTCTATATTTAAATCTTAAAAATACACTTAAAGTGCTCGTCAGATAAGTCTGCGCGCGACGGGTGGCGTACCAAATATTGCCAGGTACAGAAAGCAAACTCTCAACCACTATGCAACACCAAAAAAATCACCAGCATTCTGAATGTTAATTCGTATTAGGTAGGTATACTTAGTATACAACAGAAAACAAATTTATATTTAGATATCACGTCGAATTAACTACTAAATTTGACGTGATGTAACAATTTTATTTGTAAATTTCAATTAGTTTTAGGGTGATGAATAATAATTACATACTAATACTCAGTGAAAATATATATATTTTTAATTTGTTACATATTGTAACTGAATAACTCCTTATTTACCTGCTCCATAAGAAATATTTACATAATCTACAATTAAATAAAACAACACCAAATTTTATATATATATTTAATGTAAATCATTTATCAGTGGGTCAATCTTTCCATTCTATTTTCACATGTTTCAGATTCACTTGACTCGTTATTAGAAGAGTTTAAAGTTTTGCTGTCACTTGCATGATCAATTATAAATTTGTCCAGTTCTATGTCCAAAAGCCTGTCAGATTCAAAATATTGGTCTACGATTTTTTCAACATGCTGACACACATTATCGAATTAAATGCCGCTTCAGATTGAAGATATTTCACCTGTGGCTTGATTTAAAATTTTTTCCACAATACGTATTTTTTTTCAATGGGGTTTTAATCCTAAAACAAACTAAATCATTAACCAACAACAAAGTAAAAATATGTATCGTATAAAAATACCCCACATAAAGACATAATACCATGTACTGGTCACCCCAAAAATTACCTGTCAAGTAATAAAAAAGTTTTGAAAATGGTACAATCGGCCCTTTATTTTGCCGTTCTGCTTCATAAGCACGTTTTACTTTCAATATAACATCTCTACCAGCACTTTTTATAACCTTAGGCATGATGATTACCAATAAAATCGAATAAAAACGCCACTGCTGCACACTAATTCCGGAAAACAATATGACGGAAAGAAATTTAGTTCCAATTTTTGCCGCGCGCAGACTTATCTGGCGCGCGGTATACCTCTAGTTTGGAGACATTGACACAATATCGTAAACGGTTAACATAATTACAAAAAGCACTTAAAATAGTCTTAAAACTTCAAATCACTTAAATATTAATTACTAAGCCTCAGTTTCAGGACTCAATTCGACGAATTAGCCGAAAAAACAAAATTATTTAAAAATAATTACACAAATTAACTCCATAACAGTATTTCGAATTTCAGACATCTGTCACTTTAATTTTTTTTTTCGCCCACGGATCAGGCTAAGGTCTTTCGACCATACCACTATGTCTTATATTATATTTTCCTTTTATATATCCTTATTTAAGTTTAACTTTCACTATTCTTTATATTATGTATCGTAATATACTTATTAAAAGATCTTTATTAAATATAAATTTAATTTGTCACTTTAATATAGCAAGATCTCAATGTCATCTTATTAAACGTTACATTTTACCTGTAGTTTACCGGTAAAATAGAGAATTATTTTCTGATCACTACTAAATAACACAAAAAATATCTCGAAAAAAATGGGATAATCATTTAGACTTGCCTATAATATAATTAATAATATTTGATATAATGATTATTTTATAGTAGCAACACATAATTCTTAAGCAGCAACACCCATACAATTATGAGAATAGCCACATCTGTATATTTGTGATGATACTAAGCGCCCTTTAGTACCTCGATAATTTGTTCTAAGTTTGTATACCCTGATAGGTATACTGTCCACATAAATAAATTATTTATGAGATAGACTAATGATCAAGTACAAATCGTAAAATACTTTGTAATCACAAGGGAGTAAATCGAATATATAATCGTAAATTCTATCATGTGAGTGATGAGTTGTGACGAAGATGAAAGTGGACCTTTTGTTGTATTCTTCTTACCAACGGTTCTTGGCTGTCTGACTATACTTTTGGCTCGCCGGTGGGCCTACTCACAAGTAAATAATACTTCGTCTACAGCGATTTCTAGACGAAGAAAGATAATTAAAGACCCCCTTATAAAACGTCCTTTACCCCCTGTAACTACTAAAATGGTTGCACCAAAAAAGCTATCGGGGACCGCTAAAAAGGTAAATACGGTTTTTTAAATTATATACATACATATGTTGTTATAAAAATATAAAAAATCATTAACAATTGTTTTATATTTTTAAGGGGACCTTCATTTCCGAAGAAGACTTAGGAAATGGAAAACGTGTAAGAACTCGTCTGTTCCCAAGTACGCCTGCACCAGAGGGAAAGTTAGATGAAGTTCCATCACCACCTAAACATATACCCTTCCCATACATACCACGGGATGGTGAACTTTTGTTCGAAATTATGACTTTTGTGTTCTTGGTGGTGGCTACTGGATTACAGTTCCTAAATTTGTATAGAACAGCTTGGTGGCTACCAACATCATATACTACACAAGCAATGGTGAGTAATAATAATTGTAATGTTTGTAAATATCTATACTCCATCATCCTAGGTTTTTGAGATAATTGAACCAAAAGGGTCAAAAACATGTGTTTTTTCTGTTATGAAAAAGGACAAGCCAGTGACATTTTAGAGAATAAGATTAGTATTTTGAATTACTCTTTGCTGATTTATTATTTACGTTTTACTTGTCCTATTTCTTGTCAACACACCAAAATTGTTTAGGTACACTAAATCTTGTTTCAGTATCGAAAAATTATCAGTCTGTCTAATTTAAGTGTCTGTGAGAGGTTAATAACTTGAGCCATATTACTTGGACTAGTGAAATCAATTCAAGACAATGTTTTGCATTTATATATTATAATTTTCTTTCAGCACTTTCATCTAGTAGATCCACACGTAGTGATGTTCATTTTGAGTATAATAAGTCCCAGATTATTATTAAGCGCAAGTGTGGCCATAATAAGGTTGTTTGTAGCCCCTAAAATGATGCCTCATGTCAGTGTAGCAGCAAGGTGAGTTACCTTAATCTTGTTTACTTTTGGCCTTACCGTATGAATTTAGTAAAATGTACTTGCTGATTAATATATACATAGTCGTTATGAAAATGTGGATGTTGTTAACTACTCTAATAATACCTTAAGTTTTATTATTGATTAGAAAGCATCCAAAATATGGAAAGATTATATTAAAAATATAGATAATTGTTATTGAATTGTGTAAACCTTTATCTATATATGCTTTCAGGATGTTTATACTTGGAGCAGTTATTGGAATGCTGGGATGGAGTACATATTACTTATTATTGAAATATCCCATCTTGAAAATGGTCTATCTTATTTATCCGTAAGTTTTTAATAAATAAGATAATGCTATTTATTGGTTGCACACAGAGATGCTAGGCCAAGTAAGTATTTTAAAATAAATTTTATAGCAGGTTCTGATCCTGCTGGGATAACAACATGTATTCCTTTTGTCCAGTCTTCTAATATTAAACGGGTGGGAGAAATATTATATATTTTTTAGAAACCAAAGTAGAAAAAACCATGAAGTTCAAATTGCATTTTTATGAAAACATTGGTCAGTCTTTGGAACTATTAAATAGGTCAATAGTTTTCATTGAATTCCTATGGCTATGTTCTCTTACTATCAAGTGAGCTCATCTTAAAATCGTCAATAGGGCTCAAAAAAATAAATAGTCTAGTGAAACTGGAGATAATAATGGTTAATAAATTTGAATATTATTTCATTTTGCTATAGTTATAAGCGAAAATGGCAGCATATCTGTAATTATCTTGAAAATTTCAGATCAATAATCTATTTTATTCTGTTTGGATTCCAACTGGATGCATTCCTGGAATTAAATCACACTGAAACGTTACCAATGCATTGCTGTTCGCATGACCCTGAACAGATTCGTTCCGAGGTTGAGATGTTGAAGGAAGACTTTAATCTAAGAGTGAAGAAAACTCTTTTCCACTCAATAATAGGAGCTTATTACACAAGTTTTGTGCCATGTTGTTTTGCTCAGGTATGATATGTGTACATTATTTATTTTTTTATTTATTTATTTATTAAAGTACACCACATCATATATAATACAATTTTCTACAATTTAAGTTACAATTTGTTGTTCTAAAATATATGACAATTATTGTGAACATAAGAATTACAAAAAATACTCCCTAATTGCTTTTGAAAAGGAAACAATTAAAAAAAAATAAAAAAAAAATTATATCTACTTAAGCTACACACAAAAAAAACAAGAAATAAAAAAAAAAACACATTAAAGTAACTAAGCTTTATTTTACTCTAATTACTTAAATAGCTAAAATAAAAACCCTCTGTGAATTCAGTAAAAGCAGAAACCAGTTATGGATTCTGCCACCCAGGTAATATGTCTGCTGAGGATCACCAAACCTAACAGAGAGAGCGCTAAAAATGTAAATTTGGAAAAATGTATTTAGTCATAATAGTCTTTTTTATTGCACTGCCTTCACCCCTCCACAAAGCCAAGGTTAACTGGCAGAAAATGCTGTTAAGTCATTATGTTCGCCTTTTGTACACTATTTTTTAATATAAAAAATATTTAATGTTGGGAAATCTCTTGCACACATGGTTTGTTATATTTTTAGCCATATCTATATTATGACGTGGTATTGGCTGCTCAGCAAGTAGGTCTAGTGTGGGGTTCACTGTGCGGACGATACATTTCCCAACTGCTACCGGCAGCCTTTTGCGACGCACCTCACCGAGCCGCCAGGCATCTGGGCTCGTGGCGGCTAGATGGTGAGCATTTATTTATTTCCTCAGGCTTTTTCGTTACTTTTTTTTGTATATATATAAAGCTCTACAATACATGTTATATAAACTTTGTGCTATTACAATCTAGCCAACAATAATTATTTATAATTTACATCTAACTTCAACTAAGATAATGTCCAGTGACTTTTTAATTAATAGTAGCGTTATGACCTTAGTTCATAATATAATAAATGTTAATCGTTGATTTGAATCAAGACAATAATTATTTTTAAGTTTACACAGCATTATATATTATTTGTTGCATCACAGGTACGGTAACAGCTGAAACCAACGAGCTACCCGAATGGTCGGGAAAGCGGTTCTGGTCCCATGGGTCGCGGGTTCGATGCGGTGATCAGATTTACATTGCTACCTCTTCCACAGTCGCCGCTGACCCCACCAATACGGCACATGTTAGATTTTATGTGAGTATATAATTATTTTGTTCAAACAATACCTACAATCTGCATCAGTACGAAGATGTCAATAATACTGAATCGCGCTATTGATATTTAGTTCTGAGTACATGCAGTGTGAATATTTCAAGTGGCCATGCTTGGCCAAATCTAAGAGAACAACACCAAATATTATGGTGCCGCAGAAGACACCACCAGGGAATCTGTAAAGAAAAAAATACAAGAAAAGAAATGCCAGGAATTGAGACCATTGATTTTGAAAAACCAGAAAAGAAAAACACTGTTATTACACTATGTAGAGTGTAGACCATCTAATAGTGTATATCGCTAATAAGGAACGAATTTTAGGAAGTACTTAAAAGTTACATTGCATATTTTGTGTTATTACTGAGTCAAATTTCCCTTGCTGAATTTTTGCTCATAAATATCTATTGTAGTTTTAAAGGAGTAAACTTACTTCCATACTTTTTAGAGATGAACTGAAAAGTCACTCATAATCACTAATCATTTTAATTTTCAAATCACAAATAAATAATTGCACTTTTTCTATTTCAGACTGCATTCAACAATCCCTCAAAATTACTATGTTTGCTGGTTTGTCTACAGTTATCTCTAGTACTATTACATCTCTGTCTATTATTCGGCTCAATAGCGTGGCACTACTTCTTGTCTATAGTTGTATTATTGTTTATTAACTATTACTCACTGTATAAGATGCTTAGAGATTATCTTGTCGCGTGGAAAGTGTACAAAGCGGAAAATTTAATACAAGACAAGAATGTGCAACCTAATTAAATTTAACTATATCTCCCATGCATCATTTTAGTACTTAACAACAAATTGAAAAAAAATCATTTCGTATATATTATTCATACTATATTATATACCTTCAATCATTGATGGTATCTAGTCAACCTGTTTTATTAAACAACTAGCAATTGCCCCCGCAACCCCCCTTGTGGGTTGAATTTCGTAAAATCCGTTCTTAGCTGACCTCTACTCGGCGAAAGGAATATTCCTACCATATTTCAAGTCGCTACGCCTTATGGTTCCAGAGATATTGTGATGAGTGACTATATAGGTGGGAATCTCTTTTAAATATATAGATTTAAATTTGTTTATAATTTTTGTTGCACATGAAAAAGTATCCAATATTCATAACTTGGGAGATAATTGACATCTATAAGTATTTTGACTCAAAGGATCTGTAGTTAAGTGTAATTTAAAGAAAACTACAAATAAAAATATTTATAACAATGTTATTTTTTTCTTAAATAATGATCCTTCCTCTTCACACTAATATCACTTCATACTAGTATCAGTTGTAGTAAACTAATAGTAACTGGTATATAAAATTTCAAATGGTGTAGAAACAAGTTGATATATTTAAAAACAATTGATTCAGACATATACAAATAACAGAATACCAATTTACATAATTTATTCTTATTTAATATACACCCAGGATGATCTCTTACTATCATTTATTTGCACTTTAACTGATTTCATTTTGTCCCTCACCACATCACATGCCACTAATAATTCTTTATCTTTCGTTTTCAAGGCATTGGTCCTTACTGTGTGTCTGAATTCTACTAAAGTATCAATCAAAGAATCAGACACACTTTGTTGTGAACTATCTCTCAATTGCAGACCACATTTTGTCAACATATCAAGAATATACTCAGCTATTAGTACAATTGGTACTGGATAAAAGTTTGTAGTGTCTATTTTCATAACTGTATGAGCATTACTAATTAAACCTAGCATTGAGTTTATACAAGAAGCTGTATCAAAATCATTTTTAAGTGCCTCTAAATTTTTATTTTCAGTATCTTGTAAGTCATTCATTAATTTATAATTGTATGTGCCTATATCTGAACTACTATTATTTACATAAACATTAACATCTTTTAAGAAAAATTTAAACTTATTTATAACTTCTTGAGCCATGTCCATCATTCCATCACTATATTCCATTGGGTGTTTGTAATTTGATAATAGACAAGCCATTCTGAAAGTATCAGCACTGTAATTTTCTAATAAATGTGGTATAGATATTGTATTTTTTAAAGACTTAGACATTTTTGTATCTTTCAAATTTAAGTGTCCAACATGAATCCAATAGTTAACCCACTGTTTAGTGCCATGAAAAGCACAAGACTGGGCTTCCTCATTTTCATGGTGAGGAAATTTCAAATCAATTCCACCGGCATGAAAGTCCAACTGAGAGCCAAATATCTTGCTGACCATGGCTGAGCATTCAATATGCCAGCCTGGCCTACCTTCTCCCCAATTAGTTTGCCAACTTGGTTCACCTGGTTTATATCCCTTCCAAACAGCAAAGTCCATTTTATGCCTTTTTAATTCATCACTTGGTTCTACATTACCTGTCATTTTTTGCAACTTGCCATACATAGAGAACTTTGAAGTGTCAAAATAAACAGAGCCATCATTGGTTAAATATGCTTTGTTTGAATCTATGAGGTCTTTAATAAAGCATTCTATTGTTGTCATATGATCTGATACTCGTGTAATAATCATTGGCTTTTCAATATTTAAGTTGGACATGTCTGTCCAGAATTCATATTCATATTGTTTAGCAACAGATCTGTAATCTGTTTTAGTTTCTTTAGCCTTCTTTATTATCTTATCATCAATATCTGTGATACCCATTGCAGTCACTAGATTTATATTGAAAACTTTTCTCAATATTCTTTGTATAATATCTAGCTTTACGTAGCAACATGCGTGGCCAATATGTGCAGAATCATAGACTGTAGGACCACATGAATACCATGTAGCTATTTTCGGGTCATTTAATATAACAGGTATTTTTTCCTGAGCTACACAATTATACATATATAATCCGGTTGGATTTCCATTAGGCATCAACCATTTCGTTTCCTTATAAGGTTTCAATTTACAAACGTGAGATAAGTTTCTTTTGAGAGCGAGAATTATTTTTCTCATTGTTTTAAATACTACAAGATAAAAATTATACAAAATTGAAAACAATTGATCACTTCGAATATCGATAATATATACAACAAACGAACGAAACTATCTTCTATAATATAAAAACAAGAATTACAAGAGAGAACAGCTGTTATCTGATAATTGATTGATATGTCAAAAATGTCAATGTCAACAGATTTCACAGGCTCGAGGCTGTATTCCGTTTTAATCTTATTTTTCTTGTTCCGTTGTTAGATGCGTTGATGGAGGGTACCTATCTCTACTCTCCATAGAATGCGTTAATTGCTTTCCGTTGTTAATGTTAAATGAATATTAGTATTGTTACTATTGTATATACATTTCTTTGGATTATATATTACAGGTATCTATAATACCTACCTATATATTTGAGCATATTGGTAGAATCTCACGCTGACATCAGTGGTTCAATTTCATGAACATTGATCGTATGTATTCCTTAATCTGAGGTTTATGTATGTACCTATGTTTTTCGTGTAGGAAACAAGTAATAGGAATAGGATGATTTAAATAATACATAGGTACTATGAAAAAAAAACAAAATTAATTTTGTCGAAATGACGTCTGTGATGTCATTTGTCAACAATTGAATTTTGAAGGGCTCATAGGATAGGGATAGGTGTCAAAAAGTTTAATATTGTAAACAATTAAGATTTAAGTCTAAATATTGCATAAATTGAGTGAGAAGATGGTAACTTTTGCACCCGATGAAATTGGTCTAGCCGATCAGACATCCTGCGCTGGTGTGCGGGCAGATCTCAAAACATGTTTGTTAAATAGTGACTGTTGTAAAAAGGTAAGATCTAGATATCAGAAAATGCAATTTTGGGTTTTGAGGGCCTTTGGATATCATATTTTATTAAACTTCAGGACAAGAAGACACCACGAGAATGCTTAAGAGAAGGAAGGGTTCCAAACGAATGTCTACAATTGCGTCAGAGTTTCTTTGAGTGCAAGCGGTCTTTGGTATGTAGATAAATGATGATTTGGTGTATTTCAAACAGACCCCCTTTCTATCGATACCACTTACAAATACACTCGTCAGATTGGAGCACTTTTGATCTCGATTTCTCAGTGCTTTCTTATCCATTGTATATCTGCTTTCATGAACCTTCTTACATATCCAAAATTCACTTCTACATATCATAGTTGAGACCAACACAAATAAAATTTAATCAAACAAATTAATTTAAAAAAAATATATATATATAGGAATTTGTCAAAATCGGCACTTTCAGCCCCGCATTCCCCTAGACCAATGTGGTTTGGTTGTCTAAAGTACTTTGAAGAATATTGATACTGGTAAATTAGTATATTCTAGGATATTGCAATAAGGTTAATTCAAAGTTACACAGTAGGTATTACAGTTGTTAATACGATAATATATATGATTAATAATATTGCTTTAAGTCTTTTAGAAGTGGTGGTAGCCAGTAGGTTGCAAAATGAATGGTTGCCATAAATGTTGCAGGATTTATTTATATATTATACCTATATATAAATGATAAATTCATTTAAATAAAATACTGTATTAAAACGCGATTTATTATTTATATTGTTTAAATTATTTATCCCGACGTTTCGGATGCCTACCTTCTTATTAATCCGGTATACAGTATTTTATTTAAATGTGTGATACTCACGTTAATAAAAGAATTAATGAAAAGCGTTAATGAATTCATTGTAGGTTTCTATTGATTAATACTCATTTATTCTATCTATAACTTTTATCTTGTTATACTTCTAAGTAACTATTTATGACTAACATAAGGTTAGTAGATATCTAAAAAATATTTTTTCTTATATTTATACATACATACATATACCTATACGTCACGCCTCTTTCCCATTGGGGTAGGCAGAGATCACGGAATTCTATATGCTTCGATCCTTACATACAACTTTTGCTTCTTCTACTTTTATCAATGGTTTCATACACACTCGTTGGTTACGAGTACTTTTGACCAGGCCCTTTTGAAGAACATCCCCAATCAGGTATGTTTGCTTAGGTCGACCACTCCCGACTCTACCACTCACACCAGTTTCATAAATCTTTTTCGTTTCCCTACTTACATCCATCCTTTCTACATGCCCAAACCACCTCAACATACCTATTCGCTAATACCTTTCTCAATTCTCGTCACTACATCGTATTTACTCCACAACACTCTCGAATTTCGCCATTTCTTAATCTATCTTTTAGAGTTACAACACACATACTTCTCGAGGCTCTCATTTCCACAGCATTTATACTACTTTATATTTATATCATTTAAATTATATTTTTTCTTATTACAGCTTGACACAAGAAGAAGATTCAGAGGACTTAAAGGATATTGATAGCATAATAATTTTACAATTTGTGAGACCTAAAATTATAACTAGTAAATAAATATTAAAGTTTTGTTACTGAAATCATAAATTTTTATTTGATCCTATTACAATTAAATAGTATATAATAGCTCTGGCTATGAAATAGCGGGAACTATTTCATGAGATATATAAATGCTAGCTTAATCAGCTGAAATTGAGTTTTAACTCAGTTCATAGATGGAAAAACCGTGAAGTGCATATTGCGCGTTTCGGTTTCAGTCTATGGATTTCCGAATGCTCGAAGTAAAAATTAGGTCGACAGCGCATCATTGACTGATGTTCTGTGGCTGAGGTATCACCTACCATCAAGTGAACCTCATGCTTGTCTGTCGATATCTGATATAAAAAAAAAAAAAAAAAAAAAACTCAAGTAAGATTGTCAAGTAAAATGACCAAAAATTGGTTAAACAATTTTGTTCAAATCCCTTTATTTTAAACAAGGAATGTTAATTTACTATCTGATGACATTATTAAATCTACCGAAAATTGATAGATTCGAGACCACTGTTTCCCTACACATTGAAATTATTATGGCAAAATTAAAATTAATTTTACACTTAAGTTTTTTTAAGGCATAGTCTTATGCAAAGCAGCAAGTTCTTCATTGGAATCACCAAGTTTTAGACCATCTCGGAAGTGATTATTTAGGATTTTTTTGGATATTTGGCTTGAGAATTGCTTTTATGGGCCAATTTTGGTAGTATCCTCTATGCTCCTCTACGGTGACATCTGGTGAAGACATTCTTTATTGCAAGTTAAATATATTTTGTGTTATAAAATCTATAGATATATGAATCCCTGATTCCCTTGGTTATGCCATAACATGAGAACGACTTTCATTCATCTGTTAAGTTTTCTAATAGTTTGTAAAAGGTTCTTTCGGAAAGAAAAAAAATTGCGCAAGAATATTGATAATTTCAGAAAACTTATTATGAAAAAAGGACTTTAGGCATATTGATAGCTTGATTATTAGTTATTAGCTGCAGTACTAATAACTAATAATCAAGATTTACGGCCTTATTCATAAACGACAGCGCATCATTGACTGATGTTCTGTGGCTGAGGTATCACTTACTCTTTGGGTATCACCTACCATTAAGTGAACCTCATGCTCGTCTGTCGATATGACATAAAAAAACGTTTTATAAGCTTGAAATAGTTAAAATATGTTTTGTCTCGCTCTATCGAATATAAAAAAACTACAGAACGTAAGAAACAACATATTATATTTTAACTGTATCAAGCTTATAATACCTACATTTATGAATAAGGCAGTTTGTCTCTTTTTCTTTATTAGTATAGACCTGCGAAGCCGGATGGCGCAGCTAGTATAAAATAAAACTCAATAATTTTCATATACATTTTATTATAAAAATAACTGAAATACTTAGTTTAAAACTTGGCCTGAAAACTAGCTTTATAAGCTAATAGAACCATTAAATATCTACTTGCGATTATTTTAAAAGCTCTATGATAACAAGATTAAAGGTGTATTAAAAGGCTTTTCAAATAGACATAGGTATTTAAGTTTTTTAAAAAATAATAAAATACCATTCAAAATATGAAAACTAATATCTTGATGGTTTATTTATTTTTATTTTGCGTTAAAGGCTGATAATTCCACATATTTTCATACTGAAAGATAGTCAAACATTTAAAATTATTTCCTGCTACACATTCAACACACCTTACCCACGAATAGTGCACCTTCAGCATGCATCATAATGTTATTAATTTAATAAGGAACTGAATGGTAGTAGTAGTAAAAAGGTAAATATGAAGACATCCTCCTGAAACATAATTTCTATTAATACAGGATGTCATGGTTTCCACAATCTAAAGAGTTTTTATTTGTATTTCCTCAAACAATTGGCCCTAAGTGACGTGTCTATTTTTTTTTAAGTACTACCAAAGGAAGAACTTACTAATGGAGCTCTTAAATCTCGCATACTTATTTCGAAAGGCTACAATTGAGGATCATATGAAATATTAAGTCTATAATTCAGCTTTATTTAAAGGTATTTTCTATTAGAATTAATGTCATCAATCTGATGCGAAAACGTGTTCTAGACAATTGAGAATCCAATTCTAATTGTGCGTAAAAGCTTTTAAACAATGGATTTCTGTACCCAATATCACTAAATCTACTTAAATCGACTAATTTAGCACCATAGCAAAATATATTTTCGTGATAATTTTCAATAATTAGCTTATCTAGGTGCTCATTTCTAGATAGATGTATTCTTGATTGATTCTGTCAGTTTTAGCTGTTATTAAAATTGAAAAAATGACGAACGATATAACACGATTGAATAATCGACCCATAAAATAATAACATTTTCTCACTCTTTAGATTTTCATATACGAAACACTGTGGGACTATTCGTAAGGAATTTACAAACATTTTCATGTTTTTAAATGATGACAGCGATGAAAGTATCTAAATTAAATGTAGAGTACGTTTCAAGAAAGAAGTCCCACGGATAATGTTGGAACTACAATATTTTTTATGAAAGTATTTTTAACTCCATAGACACTAGCGACACCTAAAAAGGACATCTTTTATGAAAAAGACTCTATTTGTATCTGTTTAAAATCCCCACACTAAGTTCTTTGCTTGATATGTATTACCAGATATGTTACCTGTTGGTTTAGTAAAACTTATGCCTAATGCCGATTTAGAAGATAGTAGGTGTAACACAGAACTCAGAGGTTACCTTTTTTCTATGTTCTGTGATTAGAGAAGGCATACGGACAGACAACAATGGAATGATGGTACCTACATGGATACACGTGACATCAGAGGACTTGAGGATGCGTTGTCAGCCTTTACATTCAACCGTATCAAGTATTTAGTGTGTAGGTTCTTTATTACGATTAACGACCTTATTACCTTTTGAAGAATTATATATTAATTTAATATTAAATATATTATATATTTTTAATTTTTAAGGTTTAAAAAAATGAGAAAATGTATTATTTTTATTGAACAATAAAATTTCGTTGTATGGACAACTTTATCACTAGTTTTAGCCTTAATTAATTAAAGCGAAAACATCGTCTTATTTATAAAAGAGCTGGTAACTACAATTACAAGAACGAAGCTATGTGTCCAAAAATATTACTTAAAGACAATTTTACTTTAAGTAATACGTGCGGGTGAGAAAGATAGAAAATTGAATAGGATTTAACAATTAATTTGCACGTGTTACTTTGCTTTACTTACCATTTATAACTAAGTACGACATTGGCACTGTCCAACACAATACGGTTCTTTTTCAATTTATTGCTGTCTAAAATATTGTATCGTTTACCAATTGAGGAATACTTTGGTCCTTTTTTACAGCAAGGGTGGATCCAGGTGGAGGTCATTGGGGTCACGACCCTCCCCTGAACTGGGTAAAGGTTGACCAAATTAAAATTCCAAATCATTTATTCATTTAGGTAACACAATGTACAATTATATGAACGTCAATAAAAAAAATACATATTAAATGCTTTTAAATTTACTGCCATTGACCTGTCATATTTTTCCTGATTCCATTGAGTTATTTAAATATACTTTGAAGACGGAAAACAAATACACACCCATAATAATGACCATGTCCTGGTTATTATTATTAGATTTATTAATGTAATCGAATTGAATTATTGTATTTGAATTGGCTAGAACTTGACCCTCCTGGCTTGAAAGCTGAATCAGCCCTTGTTTTACAGCTAGTTGTTACTAGAAGATAGCAGCTTACTAGGAGATATCTTTAATGTCTTATTTTTAATATTTATTTAAGTTTCATAGTACTATGTCTTCTTAGTACCGTCTTTACTATTAACAATTTTAAAATAATTTTTTCACTCATAATAGACAATTAATAGAAAATAATTAATCATGTTAATAATTAGGTAATATTACCCATGATGTTACTTAAATATAGATAACATTGAAATTATTATATTGCACAGGTACTTAATCAATGAACACAACCACGTTATAACATTACTTTTCCTAAAGATATCTCTTAGCTATATTTAAATACGTAGACCCTTATTCATAAACATTATAGCTTGGTATTAAACTCTGTTTTGTTTCTTTCGTTCTAAAGTCATTTAGTATTTGATAGAGCGAGACAAAACATACTTTAACTACTTCAAGCTTATTCTAATTTTTGAATAAGATGACCTTTACTGTTACTAAAAAGTCTGTATAGGTCGATACAGCCCAGTGTAACCACACAACCTCGCCCGTAACGCAGTAATTAGCATTGCGGCGCCGGATAGGTCATCTAGCAAATTTGCGCATTCACAGACTAGTAAGTACATTTTATCTCCATGCGAGGCTACTGATTTGTGCAGAGCGATCTTCCTCATACCGACGGAGTGTGGCAAGTGTCGGTAGAGCATCCTCGCGCCGGTCCAGTACAGCCAATTCCGCTCGAAACGCTCACCGTCATCACCTTCGAATACCTGCAATTGATATAGCTCTAATGTAGGAGACTCACACGTCTTGTAAGAAAAACAATGTATTGTGCTAAACAGGAAATACATATCTCAATAATTCATCGCTTGTTATAAAGCACGGCTGTCCAAGCTAGATAGAGGGCCGCAAAATAATTACAGTTTACATAAAATCGAATAAAAACGTAAAACGTTTAAAAAATTTATTATTCAAACTATACAAAAAGAAATAAGAATTGCCATTGCCTTGGACAGCTCTGTTATAAAGCATAGTTTTTATTTTTTTATATTTAAATACTTTATAATATTCACTAAAAGATATATTAATTAGTCCTATCCTCATGGGCATAAGGAGTCTTTTCTCTAACATTAACTTAACACTAACTTTGTTAGTTACCACAAGTAGGAAGCATCGGTATGAAGTTATCATTCATTCATTAATTTATCAATTCATTCAAAATTTTGTTATAGGTATTTGAGTACTGACCTTATATACACTTATTATAAACCCAGTGGTAGGCGTATGTGATTTCTTTGGCCCACCAGCTAGATCACTGAACGGCGGTCTACATATCATAGCCACTTCGCTATACAAATCTAACGTATGCGCTGCAGAATATCGAATAGTCTTAGGATCGAACTTAGTTAATGAAGCACATCTCATATTATTATAGAATAAAAGTGGATCTGTTTGTGTAGTATTTATCACATAGTATGATATGAATGGAAATTCAGCGCTTTTCTCCATATTAGCTAAGAGCATACCACCTACGGCGGTATTAGCTTGTGCTACGTCATTTAATAACTCGCCAGCGGCCATCTTCTGCTTGACCAAAGGCTTGGCAAGTGGAGATTCTAATATAGGCTCTATAGGTTCTAAAGGGCTCATGAGATGAGCTAATATGCATAGCTTTGGGTCTGCTACTTCGAGAACACTGAGGGAACTCGGCGCGGTTTTTGTTGCCATTCCCTTTTCTGGTGTTGGAGGGGGCACTGGCAGCTGAAATTAAAAACATATCATTAAAACCACCTTAGTTAGGTATATAGGGATTTAAACTCGCGTGTTTCCAAAAGGAAATTTTTCTCATGGATGAATAAAAATTAAAAAAAAATATGTATTTAAATGGTTCTTATTCAGACAGACAGCGCATCATTAACTGATGTTCTGTATCTGAGGTATCACTTACAATCAAGTGAACCTCATGCTCGTCTGTCGATATTTATGAATTTTTAAATTCTGCAGTTATTTCAATTGATTATTTTTTCCATCGTATTTCACAAAAACCTTAAAATGAGGTTGAAAAAAAGGAGATAATAAAGCAGTAATAATAATTAAACTATTGTACAATAAATTGTGATTGTTTTTCAATGAAAACCTTGACCATACAGTGAATGATATAGGCGAAAATGTATATGATGTTTTTACCGGAACACCATCAGGTAGGAACCGCTCGAGCGCATGTGCCGGTATCACGAAGCAGTCTTTCTCCAGGGTCGCCAAAGAAACTGGCTCTGTCCGCCGCCTCTCCGTAGTCGCCGGTCTGTCCCATCGTAGCAGAGAGACAGACGGTTCTCTTGTGACGAGCGGCTGAGGAGGCTCCACCTCTGAACCCGTGCCACCCCCAAGAACTGGACCACATCTTTCTGCAATGAGACATGCGGTTTGAAGATTTTCCTATGCATAAATGGAGTAATTTTTAATAATCGAATTATGTTTGCGTTATTGCACTATCAACTGCCATATAACACTTAATATTGGTTGAATTTTGTTTTTCCTTAACAGTGTCCGTTAATCTAAAAAATATGAAAATTGTGTTTTCATCTCGAAATAAACCACACTTTTAATTGAACGTTACCCGAGACGTAGGAGTGGCTCGTTAACACACCTAGCATACCCTACATACTGTTAAAATTATTAACCCCTATTATAAATAGGTATGCAGTAGTGAAATATATAACAAAAAATTAATGAAAGTGTGATTTTTTAATACCTTATGAAAAAATATTTATTTAAATTACAACTATGGCCGAAATATTTACCGTTTTCCTATCGATTGTAATTAGATTTCATTGTCCGAGTAAAATAACATAATATTTTTGGAAATGCGTAAGAATCGTATTATAGAATATTTATTTTTAAAAGCTTATAGAGGTTGATGACAAACAAAGATACGTACGTTAGGTACACATATAATAATTATTACTACACGTCTGTCAGTTTGCCACGAATACACCATGCGTGAACAATCCGGTAACCGCCAGTCTGTTTAAGTATTTATAGACTGTCTCGCGTCAGTCGTGTTAATGATTTTTGATTACGATGATCACAAAATAAAAATAAGAAATTTTAGTGGCTTTCGGAATAAGCGATTAGAACAATTTAGATATTTGATACTGTCACCATATATTAGAATAATTAAGAAGAATAGTTTCATGCTCTCAAATATTCATCGTATTGAGTACTACAGAAATAAAGTTGAGAGATGTTTACATTTAGCCACAAGATGGAAGTTCCGTATTGAAAGTGTTTGGAAATAAACAAGAACAAACTTACTGCGCGGAACCCACACTGATCACACGTACTCACTATTGGAACTACGGTCCTTACTTCCAGAGTTACCTGAGCCATCGTTGTACTGTGTACTGGCCCTTGGCGCGGAGAAGAAGAGATGTGTTCTATAGTGATGTTCCTCCATACATGAGAATCGGTCGCGATCCCTGCGTTTCGCGTTCCTGCCTGCACCCAGAGCTCCCTTCGCCTTCCCCCCACCCCCTCCACCCGAGACCGTCTTCTCGGTACTGAAGTTCTTCCGAAACATCAAATTCATCTTGGAAGCTTGCCACAACTATCCCGTTCACACTTATTTACGTTTCGTCAACTAATTAGTTAAAATTTCCTCTGAATTAATTCGGCTAAATTCAGATGCGTTCTATGTTTTGCACGTCGTGCACGTTAGCGTTTCTTTTGTAAACATTACGGTAAGAGTCACAATTTTGCTACATATAGAGTTGATAAAAGCATTTTTGGAATGTATAATTTACTAAAAATAATAATCCAATATTATAATATGCAAACATGAAACTCTATATCACTGTATATAGAAAAACAGTAGTAACTACATAGTAGTAATTCAAACTATGGGACTTTTCGTCTGGACAAAAGTGATAGCTACCTAGGTTGTCTACGATCGTAGGTTATTGTTAAGGTCATTTGAATTTTCATTGCTATAGTGTAAACTGTTGAAAATCGATTTCACATAGTTTTATACAAAGAAAAAGAATTAATTACTATAAAATAATTTTATATGACGCGGACGTTTGTAACATAATAGTAAAATTTTTACATCAATTTGAAACCTCTTTACTTACGAAATTGGTTAGGATTAACCCTCATTCCGTGAGTTTTTCCCACCATTATCAAATTTTTTGTATTTTCTTTCATATTATTTTCATATTTTGAGACTTTTCTTTTTTATTATTAAATGAAGATAAAAGAAGAAGATAATGAAGCAGTATTAATAATAATTGAACTTTTGCAGACAATACACGGTGATCCTTATTTATTATTCTTTAACAAAGATTTACTAACGATACCTACTAGTACTAGTATTCATCCAATATAAAAATAAGATAACTTTAAGACTTCTGAATGCGGCTCCATGTATGAATACGTATATAAATATATTGATGTGGTTTATCTTATAACATTTGAGATTCAATAAAGATAAAAGCTTTGCTAGAAGTTGTATTAGTTCGCAGAGATCGTAACTAGTTTTGACTCAAAATAAAAACTGTAGCGGAAAGAAATGTGTACGATATTTTTGTTAAGTTCGGTTTTATTATTGAACGCAAAATTCTGCGCAATTAATTCATTTTCCTATATATGATTTTTTTTAATACGAGGATTAATTAGAGCGTAAGCGAGATCAACTTTCGATAAGCGGTAACGTTTGCGTAATATTAAATAATATGAAATGTTAATGGAAAATGAATATTGTCGATAGAGCTTTAGCTATCACTTCATTACGTATAAGCTTTGTGGTGTGGCAAGGTGAGATCTTCAACATAAAGGGAGGATCCTTGTCCAGTCAAACTACTGACTTGCCGGCCATAAGGCTGCAATGGTTTGATGTCCATGTGTCAGGAGCGATTCAGGATTGTTGCTGTCTTACGGGTGTAGATGTCGCTACAACTTCAACTTTTTTTAAATTTTATTTATAAAAAAAAATACATATATGTTTTTTTAAAGTAGAACATTTTTATTTCCACTACCTGTGGAGAGCACGCTCTGTTATTAACTGGCAGTAAGGCTCATAAACTGTGTGATTTACACCAATACATCGGACGTTTAGTGTGCGATCAATCTCGAAGCTTTCGAAGAAAATTGTGTTCTCTTATCTTTTCCCTGGTGTATTGTTATTTAAGTTTATTTAATACTAGCTGTCTAGTGGCGAGTTACAACAAACTGGATAGCATAAATACCTCCATGAAAAAGGATGTATGTATACCTACTTGCCAATTTTCATGGTGGTTAATAAAGATTAAAGATTAACAAGAAATACTCGAACATATTTTTTTTATAAAATAATACATAAATAAATCTATATAAA
The DNA here is from genome assembly GCA_905404175.1 of Anthocharis cardamines. Classification (NCBI taxonomy): domain Eukaryota; kingdom Metazoa; phylum Arthropoda; class Insecta; order Lepidoptera; family Pieridae; genus Anthocharis; species Anthocharis cardamines. The sequence goes on from FR989961.1 coordinate 6,831,609, forward strand.
ATTATAATAAACTAGTAACACGGCCCCGGCTTCACATTCAATGCACACAAAATGCCTCTCTATTGGTGAAATAATTTTTAAAATCGGTCGAGTAGTTTTTTGAGTTAAATCGTAACACACATACAATTCTTTCCTCTTTATAATATTAGTATAGATAATTAAGCCAAAACTCAGAACATTAATATTAAACATCATTAGTAGTGATAATCTATGAATGAATAGTATGCTTCAGTACAACCTTGGCTAAAAGCTATTAGCATAGATTTTACGTGTTTAGATAACAATCAAGTTGTGCATTACTAGAATTCTCAGCAGGAAGCCACTGATAGGATCATATTTATACAGTAGGGGACTAATGATATACTTATGATGATTTTGACACGAGAGCATACATAAATGAGATAATCAGTGGCGTAGCTAGGTGGACAAGGGCCCCAGTGTAGAGAAAAAAGATCGCAATGTCGCTACCCCCTCTCCCTCTAAATTTCTTCAGCAACTGCACAAAATTAATTATTTGCAAATTATTACTAATCAAGGACGCTCGGCCCTTTCATTGTTACTGTCGATAAGAGGGGGCTCTTTCCAAAGTCCATTGGGCCCTCTGAGCTTTGGGCTGGTGCCACCACATTGCCCTATGATAGCTACGCCACTGGAGATAATAATATTATTATGAGTAAACCCTTATGTCTAAATTGAAGGGCTCGTTTGCGCGTTGGTTAGTATTTATCTTGCATTGATGTCCTACCGAGAGGTCGCGGGTTAGAATCCCGCGGGGCGACATGTTTAATATTCTGTAACCATAATATGTAGGTATTTTCCCTACGTCTGGACACTTCGGGCATTAAACGGGTGGAAGGAATATTGAAACATCATTCATAGATGGAAAAATGTGATTTCGATTTCGGTCTATGGATTTCCGAAGCAAGAATAAGTCGAAAGCGCATCATTGACTGATGTTCAGTGGTATCACCTGAGGTATCACCCACCATCAAGAGAATAGTTGTTATGAATTTAACATCGTGTTTGCTTAAAAAATAATAAAAAAAGATTTAAGAAATTAAGACATGTCAGACATATTTATATAGGTACTATATTAAACTCATAATCAATATAAACAGAAATCATAGAATTTTCAAAAACAATCATACCTTAAGTATAAAAGAAACATAACTTGTAAATTGCACAATAATAATATTTGTCCGCCTCCATGGTTCGGTGGTAAGCGCAATGCGTTTAGCACCGGGGTTCGAATACCGGGGAAATGAAGGCAAAGAAGGCTGATCACCTACTTGCCTGTAAAAAAATGATCAGTGGCAAAGTCACAGAAATGGGTCTGTCCCATGCCCCACTAGGGGACTCAAGAATTCACTTTATGTATTAAAAACCAAGTTCAAATTCATTGCTCAGATTTTGCTTGATTTTTTTTTGATAAGAAGGATTAACTAAACAGTACATATAAAATATTTTGTTTTTTTTTAAATAAGTTTAGATAAGCAAAAGATAGACAAAAGTGGACAAATATGGAGGGAGCTTCTTTAAATTAAAGGAGTTAATTAAATCGATAACGAGATTGGCGATTTCATTAGACTTTTCTAACACAAAGGCAGTTTGAAGTAATGTAGATAAAAGACCGATTGTCTCTCTTAAACAGTATTTGAGAGGAGCGCTGATCGAATTTTAATTATTGCTTAAATCGGTCACATTTTATGGTCGCTTATTATTGGGTGTTTATTCAAATCTTTTTTAAACTACCCTTTTTTCATACAAAAACAAATTTTCCGACTCTTCGCTAATAATAATTCTGCAAATGTAAAATTCATAACTACGCGCAGTGGACATTTACTGACTTTTGACATGTGGTTACGATAATTTATCAATTACTAGCTGATGCCCGCGACTTCGTTCGCGTGGGGATCACTTTATGCTGAACTTTTGAGCAAGCTTTGTTCATATCATATATCCTCCATCCTCTGTACTTGGTGATTTCTTTTCGGAAAGAACTATCAGAGTAGTCATTGACGGTTGCTTTTGCATCATATTATCGACATGTTTAATGGTGGTTGAGGTTGGGGTTCAAATGATGATTTGAAATTCAAAAGAAATACCATAGTAATTGAAAAAATTAACCTGACTTTAAAGAAACTTTAGGGAAATGCATATTAATCAAATTTTACGTCACCAAAATGCAGATATGTGTCTTTTTTCCACTAATCAGAGTTCAGTCGAAGATTGGATTCAATGCATTTTCCGTCTTAAATATATGCACGAAAATTGTACGGGGGTTTGAAAATACTTGCGACACATGGAAAAAACGAGATGCAACGTAAAATGAATGAAAAAAATAGTATGGCCATGTTGGCCAAATACTTAATTTTTAATAAATTTAATTAGTGTGGAAGATACTATATCCACCTCTATATTTATTTCATTTAATTGATCACTTTTAATTTCAGATATTTTTGTTTAATTCCCTTGGAAAGGAAAGGATTGATGAAAATGCGAAATAAACGATCTCATAAGAAATACATTTTTATATAATAGAATAGTTCAATAATACATTTTCTATTTTCAATATTAGTTCTTTTAAAAATATAAAAAAATAAATACAAAAAAATATTTCCCTTAGTGATGATTCGAACTCGCATCTGAAATTACGTAGTACGACCGTATATCCACTATGCCACGAACACATATCAATAACGGCGAAATTATCAAACTATTTCATTTACATATCAAACTGTGATTGACATCTGACAATTCGAAAAAATTCAACGCGAATCAGTTTTCATTGCAATTTGTTGAAATGATGCCTTTAAAATAATATTTAAATGATGATAACTTTTTTTTCCGACAACCGATTTCGATGAAACAAAGCCTATATGTTGCCCTGGACTTTGCTTAATATATTTGTATAAATTACGCGAAAATCGGTTCAGTATCTTCGGAGATTAGCGTGAACAAACAGACAGACAGACAGACAGACAAGAATCTTAAAAATTGCATTTATGCATTCTGCTACCCTTCTTTTATCACCCCTCTTAATTTCTGGTAAAAATATTTAGTGAAGCGTAATTTCGATCCTACTCTTTTATTATATGTATAGAAGATATTATCAGTGTATTCCAGGCTTGCACGCCACAAAGTCGGGTAGCTAAATAATTAAGTGGCATATTTATGAACCAAAGAATAATAACCTAACGTTTAAATATCTATTTTTAATACCTAAGAGATATTTTTAACTATACTGATTACTCCGAGATGTGTGTACTAATTTAAATAATCTCATTTAAACTACTTTGAATTTCTTCTTCCTTCCACATGTTTAAAAATTCAAAGAATATAATATTATTTAGGGATAATCAAAGAAACGTCACTTGTATATTGGCCATTTTAAGGATTTTATTCGGATAATTTATTTATAAACTTAGTATACACATTTAAATCAAATACAAAGTAGAAATGAGGCACAAAAGCTATCATAATAGACTTGACATTAGCAATTACTTTTCACGTAACTCTTAGATGATAATAATGTTGTCAGCCTGAAATCAAACACAAAGTAGGTACATACTACCCCCAAATATATTATAATCCTTTACATTTGAAATAAGAAGCTTACGCGTTTAATATGGGAATGTGGTTTGCACGTATAAATCTTTGATGATAATGTTAAGTTGACGGCCTGATTCAGATACATACGGGAGGCGAGGCCGCGCAAATTTAGTGGAAAGTGATAACGCTGATAATGCGTTTTACCCACGAGATGATAAATTGAAATGTACTTACGAATATTTTTATCACTACGTAATTTCGCTTTTCGTATAAATATGCATTTTATAAACGTGTTATTAAACTGATATTTTGGACTGGATATGTATTATAATAAAACAAAAGACTTTGGTATACGTTTTCTATATAAACATTGACTTATTATGATTTTGTATCGAAACTAAAATTAGATAATTCTAATGATAATTTTGTTAGATTTAAGGATTTTAAAAAACAAGTGTTTATTATATAAGATAAGTTAGATTAGTTCTTTTCTCCTTTAGATTATTTTGTACTTTAGAATTAGTAATGTGGTGCCTACCTATAAGTTAGATATATTATATAAGTGTCCTAAGTATTAATATTAAGTAAATTATGTATCTATACGTAGTTGGTAAGCTTTAAATAAATAAATAAATAAACAAGTAATGAAGTATTCAGGGTCTATCCTATTCTCTTGGCGTCAGGCACACGTTTTTGCAATAACATATATCTCGATTTATTTTCAAGGATATCCTAGGAGCATTGTTATTAATATAATACTTCCGTAATATATGAATATGTAGATGAAATTGGCATTAACCCAACCTACGTTATTCGTAGTTTAAGATTGAATAAACATGAAAATTTACGATAGGTTGATTACAAGTTTATGATAGAAGAATTAATGTATAAAGAATATAAATATTTTAATTAATATAAATTTAAGTCTCGTATTTATAATTAAAAGATTTGAACGAAAGTTTGATGGGTATATTTTCAATCTGTAGATAATATACTTTATCTATTACTCTATGTTCTGAAGTATTTTCTAGAATAAATGAAGATAAAAATATCAGAAATGTTACACTGTTTACTACATGGAACCGAATAATATAGAATATGCATTGTGTGGAAAACAAAACCTTTGCATGTGCTACGAGAATTAACTCGTAGCAAACGCTACATCGCATTATATTCACTAATGATATATCATTTTGCGAGCATATCTATGAATAGGTGTGCCTACCACACAAGGTTTATTTAATATATTGCTAAATAGATAATTATGAATAAATACCTTTTTCTAATTAAAAATAAAGTGTCAAACAGTCTCACACGAACTTGATTTGAATAAACTAGTTTATTAATCAATCTGTGTTAACTGCTTATATTTATTTTATTAAATATAAAAACACTTCTTTAATTAAAACTGCATGGCACAAAAATATTTATGATAAAAAATAAACAATTTGCCCTCGTTAGCTGTACACAGTACTAGTTTAAATACTCATTAAATGTTATAAAATAAACAGATTGCGTAGATTTCTATTTCTGACATATATCATCTGTATATATGAATATTTAATAATTTCACTAAGGAAACTATGTCATATAGTTTAAACTTTTCATATGTTTTTTGATCCGCGGGGTAAAAAATTAACAGCTAAAGTGTGTCTGCCCACTGCAAAATATTTAAAAATACAGTGAAACAAAATGATTGTCATCGTGGTCCATACGTCAGGTGTTGGAAGATATCCAAATGCATGAGAACACATCAGAAGTGATATATTCACGTTACACGATATGTGTTGAAAAACACAAATATATTGTACGTGAGTGTACCTTCTTCGTGAATTACTGACAAAAACTCAGTTTCAAAGCGCATAAATAAATAATACTGTAAAAATATAAATGATTTAACTATTTTTGTACTTGTATTTAGACAAACATGATCTAGATTATGTTTTATAATATTTCAATAAATAACCTGAAACATCGACAACATCACTGTCGATCACTAATTTATCACAGTCTTTTTCTATAATCATAATTTTTTCTTAACTTGTTGACCTATATTTGAATGATTCTAAACATCAAAGAAAAGGTTATTTCGATGAATTCTTAAATTGTTGTCTGGAAACTGTGGTAGAGAAATTAATTGATTTGCGTTTGCAATCTATGACCTCATTTAGACTAAAAAGTGGTACTTAAATAATATTTAAAAAGCGTCATTTAATATATTATTATTTATACCGACGTTCCGTGCGAAACAGCTAAAGTATGAGCTTGCTGTGAAGTACTTACTCGAAATGGTATAAATAATTAATATAACGAATAAATACAGTAAAAGTTATATAATTTAAATACTGTCGGACCCGAGAGACGTTGTCCTGCTTGAATGTTAGCTACAGAAATAAAAAATAAATCGAGATTTGAACATGCTATTTTCCCACTCTATTCTATAACATCTAGACCTACTCGTAGTATGTCACTGATTTGGAGTGGACATCAATTATCATAAAAAAAGCTATAAGCGTGCGTGACGTGAGCTGTCAATTGCGGAAGATGGTGGAGTTCCGAACCGAATTTATTTTAAAATTAATTTACTGCATATTGTTATAAGTATTGTTGCAAGATATTTCAGTGAAGATTCTTGCCGACATCCAATTCCTATGAAACAATATTTTGATGTTGCCCAGACTACGCTATATTAATAATAATACAATATACATTTCAAAGCTACATGAAACTCAGTTCAGAATCTTCGTAAACAAAATGAAAGATACTACCTTTTACCTTTGTTATTTAATCTGAGACATGTTCCCGTCCCCATGCCATTTGAGGGAAAAAAATTCAATGTACCTATACAAATTTTTATTTTACTGCTATATGTAGGTATAGATAATTGAGAGAGTAGGTTAATAGAGTGAATTTATCACAAGATATAAATAGTTGTTGCAGTGTCAGTAAATTAAGCTGAATATAATTGGAGTGTCATCTCGAGGTAAGCTTGACGACGGTCTTGCGGACAGATATACATACATAATTAATAGACTTTCAGTAATGCTTCAGTACCTAAAACCTACACATTCAATTTTTTCGTAAACATTGAAATAAGCTAGCGTTTGTTTGCCGCAACTAGGTATTGATGCAAACTAAGGTGGTGAATCACGCTTACCTATGAGAAAGTTTGAATTTTAATTACTGATTGTGAGACGATGTTGTTTTTAATACCTATATTAGACATCGACAGATGAGCATGAGATTCACTTGATGGTAGGTGATATCCCAGCCACAGAACATCAGTCAATGATGCGCTGTCGACCTACTTCTTACTTAGAGCATTCGGAAATCCATAGACTGAAACCGAAATGCACCGTATGCACTTCACGGTTTTTCCATCTATGAACGGTGGTTCGTTGCGAATTTCTATATTCCTCCCTTCGGGTTCAATGCTCGAAGTTACCAGACGTGGGGAAGACATGCCTGCAGAAAATTTTAAACATGTCGTCCTGGTGGGATTCGACCCACGACCCATCGATGCGCACGGCAGGTGTTCTACCGAACGCGCCAACGAGCCCGTCTAAAAATTGTTTGTTTTCTTCACGATGTGATACCGAAATGAATAAATTGTTGTGTATTTTTTTAAATGAGGTAAGATTTCGTATGATACCTGTAAGGATATGCTTAGTAACTTTTCACAAAAGTTCTAGATGTCATGAATTGGCTTAACGCCAGGGGTATACGCTGATAAATACCTGTAATTTGTAAATAGCACTTCGCAAGTAACTCCACAGTTTAGATGTTAAATTTAAAACTAAAACGGGCACCTGCTAGCCATATATTTTACATCGTATCTATGTTTTACATTTTTCATCAAACAAATTACAGATAAAAGAAAACATCTTTAACGACAAATTTTTAAAGTAGAATATAAGTACATATGTAGTTTAACAAAAAGACAAGATCTCACTCTATAATTGAAAATCTTTCTACCAATTTTCTGGTTGGAGATTCTACTTATTATATCTTAACGGCAATAAAGTAGACCTATATATTTAGACGTAGAAGAAAATATTACTTATTGGTTAAAATATACCTACTCTACGGATTAAGAGTGAGTCTTTGTTATTGAAACTGATGAATTATTTTCTTTATATCTATATATACATTTGGTATTGTAATGCGTTATTGTTTGCCATGTTAGATTGTTAAAAACTTTTTTTTAATACGACAAAATGGCGCTTTTATTACTTTGTACAGATATGAGAAAAAGTTAAAATAGTAAATAGGGCAGGGAAAACTTAATCTCTTCGAGTTCTTAGCAGTTCGTATGTGTACAGAGTAATATAGCGCACAGTAAGTGCGCATCTAAATGGGTTCGGCACGAACGGATTTCCGGTGTACGTTCATTAATTTTGACCAACCCTATTTAGATAAGCTATACGATTAAAGTAATTGCGTAGAACCTGTTTCACGCATAGCTGTTCACAAAATGTAACCGTGTGCGTGCTATTGCAGATAATAGCACGCACACGGTTACTAAGTATTTTTATTCATACATAATTATTCGCGGCTTTTTAAACCAAAAATTTGGAAGCTTTGGGTCTAATCTATAACAAATTGTATTGAAATCTACGGACAAACATCTAGAATAACTTTTGCATTTAAAATACAATGGGTAAAGTTCCAATATTCAGCGCTTATGTTGGAAATTCAAAAAAATATTAAGTTGGTTTAGTAATCAGAAAAAAAGTCTCAGTCAGATTGTGCTTGAAAGGCGTATCAAAGGGGACAGAGTCACATAAATATTAACCACTACTACAGGCCCAAGGCCTGTCCATTATCGCACAGGCCATGGCCACCGTTGATCGAAAATTTGAAGCTTTTTTGGACATTTCACCTCAAGGACACGAAGTGTAAACACACCAATATTCCACAATTCATTAGATATAAAATGTAAATAACTTATATACAATAAGTTACTTTAAAAATCTTAACACAAATACATAAAATATTATTTAATTTAAAAAAATGTACTATAACACAATTTACCATTTTTGATTGATTGAAATATTTTTATTCTAAACAAATAGAAAAATTAAAATTAAAGTTGATAACCTGTGTAATATTGCAATGAAAATAATTCCATTATTGAACTGAAATAATTCATTTTGCAGACGTCGAAAAAGTTTGAGTGGAGATTAATAAGTTCTGACTTTCAGAAACTTTGAGCGTAGCTTTCAGTTTAAGTCGAATATATTTCTAAAAATAATAAAATAATAATAAAGTTATACCGAAACTCATACTTTAAGTCTCGCATTATTTTTTTATAATATTTAAAGTTTTTGAAATGCGATGCATAGTGATATTATACTCTTGTTTACTGAATATCTAAATAACGTAGTTAAAAAGTGAAAATGGCGTAATGTTTTAATCTCAATGTGAAATTCTTGCAAAAAAGCGTTAGCATTTCGATAATTTTACATATATTAAATATTCAGGTAAATCAATCATTTTCGTTATTTTGACAACGGTAAAATCATATAAAGTAACTTAAGACTGCAAGATTTTGAAATATAATATATCTATACTATTTCACCAATAGAAAGCTACATTACATTGCATTACAGCATGTAACATAGGCTATTTTTTATGTATAGTACATCCGGATATAGTACGGCCTGATCGCTAGTGTCAAATATACTTTTGTAGTTGTTTGTTTTGGAAATAAAATATTTCATTAACCACACTTCGTTTCTTTACTAATTATTTAATTAAAGTTTTTTCTATAATTGATACAATGTTATTTATTTACCAAAAAAGTAAATGGGCCATCATTTACATATCATTATTCAATATGTTATGTGAACACGCACGATGTTACTTCCAGTCGCACAACGTTGTGTTCATTTGTATGTATATTTTCGACGTAGAGACACCTTTTTACACAATGCCCTAAATAATAAGACATGCCTCTTTCCTTATATAAGTATAGAAACGAATACATTAATGATTGTAGTTGTAATTCTTAGTAAATTAAAATTACAGCTAAAATAATTGAAGAGTTATGTTAGGTGTTTAAAAGTACATTTTATTCATAGAACTTTTAAACGTATTAAATGTTAATCTTCTTTCATGAAAGTATAAAGTGCATCATATTTCAAAGTGCAAGGTCTTAGTTGAAACAACAAAAGGATAAATGCTTTAAGCAAGTTTTGCACTCCAACCAGGTCACGTGCAAGCGCTTATAAATTGAGTCCTTGTTATTCTGAACGGTTACATGATTTTCATAATTTCTAATGCAATGAAGAAGATTCCTAATATAAGATATCAATATTATGACGCGGAATTACTTAAAGAGGACAAAATATAAAATTTTATAGAAGAACGGAAGAATAGTATCGTATTTAAAACTAATACATACTTTTTTAAAATACGGTCAGCAATAAGAATTACTAACCATTTCGGATATTTCATATTCTAATATTAGAAAATCTATTTTTTGTTATATAATCATGAAAGTATAATAATTTGTGATTCTGAAACATTGTATAGTGTTGCTGACGGTACGTGACTATTAAGGCATAATAATAAATCTCTTATTAAATCTATTAATTCTACATAAGCTCATGTTTTTGCTCTAGAAAATCAGAATTTTAATATTCGTTCAGAAAGGAAATATGTATTAGTTAAATATAAAGCTACTTAATAACGAAAGTAAAAATTCTACAATTTTGATAATTTGGTAACTTTTTATAAGTAGGTACACGAAATTATTAAGCGTATAAGTAAATTGATTTATTTACAAAATATGACACAATCTATATTTTCATGAACATTTTCAGGCTTACGTTTAATACGTTTAGGTACTGTATTCAGTTAGCAATTTCAATAAAATAATTTAAACGTTTTTTTGTGCACTAATTCGTGTAAGAGAAAACTTCCAACAAAAATAAGCAACTAAGTCGATTCAAATGACCTTTTTTAATATTCTATAGTCGATTTAGCAGCTAACTGCCCACAAAAGGTTACAAGCTACGATTGAACTAGATTTCGTGTTTGTATTGGTTATAAAAATAATATATGTATATAATTTATGACAGACTTTAAGTCTCATAAAAATAACTCTTTTTTTGTTTTAAGTACCTATATAAAAATGTATCCGTATAAGAAATATATTTGTGTTTTTGTACAATGGATTTTTAGTTTTGTCTGTTTTTGTAACACTGCTTTGGATTATTACAATTTTATTCATAAAATAATCTGTAAAAGTATAGAGAAATCAAATAAATTGGATGAAGTAATGTATATTTTAAATTGATATATCAGTTTGATTGATGCGTTTATTGAGAACGTTGAATTATATGTATTTCTCATCGTTATGATATTTGAAAAACTTCTTGCTTATAAATATACACATAAGAGGCTCTGACGTGCTCGCCAACGAATCGTCAATGAGTCGCGAGTTCGTAACCCGCCGGGTCGATATTATAATTTTCTATAAGCATGTCTTTTATTCTATTTTTCACGTCTGGTCACTTCAGGCTTTAAACGGATGGGAGGAATATTGAAATTCCTACCGAGGAACGAATTTCATACGTAAGGACCTAATATATTATTAATTATTATAAATGTAGTGTTGATAGGACAGTGAAAAGGCAGAGGATGAAACATTGGTAAAAATCTTTAACAATATTTATTATTTATCGTGTTAGTTTACTTACGTTCACGTTTAGTCTGTCTTATAAGTAGTCACGCCACGGAATGTCAGACGTAATATATGAGTAAACATACATTTAAACACAGAAAAAAATATTGGGTATTATTTTCCTTACTTCATATAAACGCACCAGTGAGCAGTTTATTTTTACAATGTAAATCAAAGGCGTTTGGGAGCCAACAGCTTGTCAGTGATCGTTTAAATGTATTCAAATTATATTTTGTCCAGGAATAAACGCCACTTGGCTGCTTTTACAACGCATAAATCAGCGGAAGTATACCACATTGTATTATTGAATTATTTTTGAAGAAACTCTACTTTACTGTGTCACATACGGTTCATACGAACAGGGACTGAATGCCGGTTAGTTTATTATGGGAGTAATACCGGTATAATAAAGGTTTTTGTTAATATTCTTTCATTTTTATTCATATTTTTACTGAATAAAATTACTATGGTAAGTTTAGTGTGTACCTATTACTCTTTAAAACTAATATGGTATCTCAGTCAGACACGTATTTTGGAAAATAAAAATAAACCGGTTTCAGTCCCTGCATGCGAGACATTTTATTAGAGACTAGGAACACATCCCGGCTTGTTTGTTGTTGTATTACTCGCTGATATTGTAGCTTTCTATTAGTGAAATAATTTTTATAATCGGTCCAGTTGTTTTTGAGTTAAATCGTAACAAACAAACAAAACAATCGTTCCTCTTTATAAAATTTGTATAGTCTAGCGATCCGCCCCGGCTTCGCACGGGTGCAATGAAGATGTATACAAAAATAGATAATGTAGCTTTCTATTGGTGAAAGAATTTTTAAAAACGGTCGATTAGTTTTTGGATTTAAATCGTAACAAACAAACAAGTATTTCCTCTTTTTAATATTAAACTATTCTTTATAATATAAATTCTACTACGAACGACTTATATGAGAATAAAATTACTTTTATTTCGAATGCTTTCCAGCAAACCTGGTCACGGGCAGACCGTTAAAAATTATTTTATATAAATGTATGATACTCGCGTTAATACTTTTACTCCGCCTCCGAAACGAGAATCTTCTCGCATTCATAAAAGACAATGTTAGTTGTATGAGAAATTATTTTAAATTGCAATTTTCTTACAATTTGTTTATAAAATAAAAACGTATTGATTTTTTAATCTATATATATCGCAAGTTTCACAAATGTTCGTCCGTGCATCACTTCATAGCGGCTACTTAACTATTTTATTTTGGTTGTATTTGTAATTCATATTTTATGTTAGATATCGACAGACGAGTATGAGGTTCACTTGATATTAGATGATACCTCACCCACAGACCATAAGTCAATGATGCGCTGTCGACCTACTTTTTACTTCCAGCATTTGTCAGGACAAGGTTTGTATGAAAGTAAACATTGGAAAACTCGTACGGAAAAGTGAACAATTTCAGTTTAAACACATATATAGAAAAGGGTGAGTGAAGAGATTCTAGATAGGGAGATTTCAAAAATTTTTACATTAGTAAAGCCGTGCAAAGCCGGGTTTATATTCAATAAACAATAATTTAAATGGCCATATGGAGGTTATGATTAGTTAAAATATTATTTTTAATTGATACAAAAACATTCTTATTAAAAGCTTCGCCAAATATTATTATATATATATGACCATCATGTTAAGTTCTTATGTTTAAGCCGTTTAACCCAGATTCTTTTGAATAGAATAAGGTTATGTCATTATTTTCATTATGTCGAACGTGTAAGGAGTGGTATATAATTAAAGTTTCATCAAAATTTCCTCCAGCAAAGTTATTTTATAACACGTAATAATTAAATATCATTACAAAGATCCCGGTTAGCTTTTCTTAAAGTTATCTATTATTTTAATACGAACCAATCGTCAATACAAATACAAGTTACTTAATAAATTTAATGGGCACAAAATGTCCCATTTGTTTACAAACTAATTGTAAGTGATTTATAACTGTCTAATCGTTTCAAAAGGCTGGCAACGCATCCTCAAGTTGCGTATGTCCATTTGCGTCGGTCTTTTATCAGATGAGCGGCTAGTTGGTTTGCTTTTCCTAATATATAAAAAAAAACAATTGCGCATCATTAACAACAATAATTGGATTCTTTTATTTCTTACTTTCTTAGTTAGTTTCTTTGTTACCCTCAGGTAATTTCGAAAACTATTTAATTGATTTTAACAGTTGTTACACTTATTGATTTATTGAATATAGTATATTATATAATAGATTTTATTTCAATAATAATGATGTATTTTCAGTCTGTACTTTTTTTGAAACTCTTTTGTTAAATTTATATGTTATTATTTATATAAGCTACGTTTGAGAGACTTTAGATTCTTATATTTCATTAATTTTATTCAGAATAAAATGAATTATCAGTTTTTTTTATTAAATATCAAAAAAATCATTAAATTCGTGAAAGTACTGAAAGTTTCAGTATCTTGCTGTGAGAATTTACCATGTAGTTTTTAGATACATCATTGAGTATTTTAAAAAATCTGGACGTCTTGAATTTTTATATTTAAAAATACCTCTTGTTAATAAATTGGTTAATTCTTACCATAATGTTTACATTTATCTACACAACACTAATACACTAATAATTAACCTATTTATATCCGAAGTTTTTAAGGAACTTTTATAACATAGTAAATTGCACTTTATTAAGGAAATATTTTGATTTTTTAAGAGTCTTCCATTCATTTTTCAATCGAATCCTAAACAAACATAATTTTAGCGAAGTTTGATACGCGGGAGACGTTTTCGTGTCGCGACCGTACGCCGACTGAAGACCGTTCCCACGATGTCGCTGAATACTGCTGGTCTGTTGGTCACTCATGGTGTATATCGATGATTTCGATCGTGATAAGCGTAGCATTGAGGTCAGGGTTTAACCTGAATCATAGATCAAAACGACACGACAATTGTCCAATTGCTGTAAAGATTTCCAAGTAGTTGTTATCTACTGTCAATGTAATTGTGGAAAATTATGTTATAAAAAAAAAGTCATAAAATGTGGTTTTTGTATCTGTCTACCTTTTAACCTTATAGTATACCTTAATATATGCTAGTATTTTTTCTTTTGAGTATTGACCCGTCTTTGTCGAAGAACGGGCTACTAATAGCAATAGGGATTGACATAAAAAATATGGAAAAAAAAACATTACATCCAGTCTTATACATAATATTAGGTGATAGTGTCTATAAAACACGAAATATTACAAGACAGTATAAATCCATATGGATTACAGTCGTTGTATATTTCGATATCATCTACAAGTCTACGAGCTCTACAAGCAGTACTGCTACGGTCTACGAAATATAAATATTAAAAATTAAGATTAGTTTTCTAAAGTGTATGGTAAAGATAAAAAATATGCAAGAAACAGGCATACATAGTCGCATTAAGACGTATTTTTTTTTTGCATTCAAGATATAGTAAATCATAATATTCATAATATTGTATTCAGTTTCATAACTGTGCATTTATGAATGAATATTTTACTCTGCTACATAAGGATAGATTCCTTTTTATATCAAAAAGGAAACGACCGTGAATCTCACTTAATAGTAAATTATAGCTCAGCCACAGGTCATCAATCAGCGGTGCGCTGTCGACCTATTTTTACTTCCAGGATTCGGAAATCCTTAGATTACAACCAAAACAAGCACTTTAGAACTTCTCCAACTATTTTAACTGGTTGGATTTCAAAATCAGGAATAAAGCGTTCTTGATTTAGGAAAAAACATGTTGCACGGCGGGTTTTGAACCTGCAGTCTTTCAATAAGAGTTAATTTGGATTTGATAAAAATAATAGAAAATCTTATTACATATTTCTTTTAAATTTTAACAACCTAGTCTGAAAATATAAATGACCCAAAAATGTATGTGTAGAGCAATTACGAAGTTTGATACGAACCATTAAGTACTATGGAACTCAATAATAACAGTTTACGGTTGAAAAGTGATAATAAAAGTTTTATTTCTCGGTACCAGACGATTTTATGATTGAGAAAACTATTTGTACAATGACCCTTTGTTCTTATTGTATAATATAGGATATTTTTATAAGAAAGCTTTCGAGGAAATTTGCGATCTGAGGATTGTTTTTTATAACATTTTTGTTTTGCCTACTTACTAATAATACAATTTTATTTATTAAATATAATTGTGATATTTTGGTAAAAAGATTTATTATTTTTAAGAAAAACATATGAAAGAGTTTAAATAGGTTTTATCTAATTCAGGAAAGAACCAATAAAGATTTTTAGTTGGATTGCGTACAATTTCTATTCTACGTGATAACATTTGTTTATCTATTACTAGGTTATTTTTAGTCATTTATTTTGAGCACTTGGAATTTAATTACAACCAGAAATTGTTTCCCTATTATATTTATTTGTGCCTACCTTTTAATTATATTATCAATTGGGCCATTTATTTCACACGCAAATCCAAAGACATGAGAACAATGCAGAAATGATGTTGAACAATTTCAACTGAATTCAATAATTTCGCTTTTCTGACAAATCAAGACCGATATTTATAATATTCAATTAGAAATAATTATATTAAATAATTACCTCAAAAAGACAAAGCTTTTAAATTATAATATAAAAAGGTTTTTCTTTAAATTTCAAAAAGCGCCCTCTATCCAAAGAAGCTTGAATTGTATACTTACGTGATAGCTTTGTACGGTTAAATGCGCCACCTATAGGAATATCGTAGAAACAAACTGAAAGGAAAAGTTTTCAGTTCTGAAGCATGTTCATACAATTATTTCAACACAGACGGCGCAATCTCCACAAAAACGTAGATTTGATCCAATTGATATACCTACCTAATTCGATTCCATTCGATATTTCTATTTTTATTTGATAAACAGTTGATATAGGTATTTTACTAAACATATAAATTATTTCATTTGTATTATATTAATTTAATTAACATTTGCATGCCATTTCTGGTAGAATGTGGTTGATCGTAATTTATTTTTTCATTTCACCCATTGTGGGGAACATTAGTGAATAAAATATTTCAATATATTTTAGTCGAAAAATTAGCTAAAGACATACACTTAATACTCTTTATTAGAACTCAGAACATACACTTTACATTTTACGATCTCTGTATTGTCGGATCCGGTACTTTATACGCATACAAATTTATATAACAGCATGGATTGTTATATTTACCAGATGTGTCATGTCAATTATAGTATATTGATAGCACAGTATGGGTCATAATATAAATAGCTTTTGGAGACGTGGTAATATTGGCTAACACCCAATATTATGTTATGTTATAATAAATATTATTTAACAAACACTGATTAATTTATGATTCTACAAGTCTATTAGCCAATCATTGTAAATAAAATATTAAATTGTAAAAATCTCTATGTGTGTAGATAATTACATTATTATGAATTTGATATCCTTAAAAAATATTTGTCAGAAGTGGGATTCGAACCCACGCCCACAGAAGTGGACTGCGACCTGAACGCAGCGCCTTAGACCGCTCGGCCATCCTGACCTATTCAGAAACCTGAAATAGAGTAGCGTTTTATGGAACATTATTATTTAAACGCAATAGATACATTTAAATACGTTTTTTTTAGTAAAAAAAAAAATGACTGGTGACATTCTATAAATACCAGGAATAAGCATAAAATAGAAGTCCCAAAATATAGATTAGCAAAATCGAATAAATCGTTTCTTGGGAATTGTGTCAGATTATACAACAGGCTACCGAAGTGTGTAACTGATCTTACGAATAAAAAGTTCAAAAACGTCATCAAAGGAATAAAAAAGCGTATTATAAAATCCAAGACTATGTTGACGATAAAGATGTATGGCGCTAATTCATCTCTGCATGTGCGGCTTCCCTGGCAACTTGCGCTGTGCAAGTGTGTGTATCTCATTTTACACTAATAGTAAAAACTCAATTTTCTTTTGCATTGTATAGAATCTCTGTATACCTTGCATTATATAAACTTGTCAGCCGATTATTACTATTGTAACCGAGTCTTTGTAAGCTAAACCATTGTTGAAAAGAGTGTCCATGGAGTTTCTTGCCGGTTCTTCTCCATGAGACCCACTTTTTGGAACCGTGCAACTAGACGTTTCATAAGAGCCTG
Source organism: Anthocharis cardamines (assembly GCA_905404175.1). NCBI lineage: Eukaryota > Metazoa > Arthropoda > Insecta > Lepidoptera > Pieridae > Anthocharis > Anthocharis cardamines. The sequence continues at coordinate 6,849,020 of FR989961.1, forward strand.
CAAAGGCCTATTTGAAATAAAAAACTTTTGATTTTGATTTTGATATTTTTTAAAGCAAAAGTACATGATATTCAGTCATTAGAATATTATGTAGCCTGCATTATGAATTTAAGGGTTAACTTATGATATAAAGTTGTGATCTTGGCCTACCAATGGGAAACAGGCTTGAAATATTCGAACATCAAAATTAAGTTATACTCAAAATAAGTGATGTTAGTTTGGTTTACATAAATAATATGAAAGAAGAATTTACTCAAAATGCAAAACTTCAACTTTGATTAGAGTTTCAGTGTTCCGCTTTTGGTTTGATGTTTTTAAGTTATTTATTTACCAGTTATGTATTTCTTTATAAGATTGCATTTTGACTGTCTCGGTGGGCACTTTGCGTTCCGATGGGTCGCATGTTCGAATTCCACCGGGATGTCACGAATTTTATGTAAAAGAAAATAGGTCAACAGCGCATCATTGACAGATGTTCTGTGGCTACCATCAAATGTTCGTCCGTCAATATCTAACATGAAATACTAATATAATTAATTATATTATATCCTATAGTCATTTCCTAATAAAATAGTATAGTAGTAGGTATTATCTCATACAAAAGCACACATTTTGAAATATAAGTGTGATATGCATTGCAAATTAATATACTGCTGTATTCACTAGCATATTTTGTGATGAAAATTTAGTATTATTAAATAAATACATTTTATTTATTAATATGTACTATATTTTCAGCTTTTAAATAATATTTTTCCTGGGAAATCATGGACACGCCTTTTGCGGCGAGACGGTAAAGCTCAATTTATTCCCCAACTAAGAAATTTGAAAGCTTATTTAGTTCCTAGCTAGAGTGGCTTGTTAATGTTATAATTAGTTTTATCGCATAATATAAGCTATCCAAGTTATATTTAATAAAATTAAAAGTATTCCATGACTAAAAAGTCTAATTCGAGGGTACAACCTAATAAGTATGTAATTTTAAATAAAGTTTAGGGGCAACATAAATATAACTTAAATAGACTTTTTTTCCCCATACTTTTAAAATTGAATAACGGAATACTAACTTCATACTTACTTAATACTTGCAAGAATTTAAATATCTTAATATTTTAAAGCAATACTGCTAGTCACTGTTTACTTAATAGTCAGGTACTTGAAATTTTTAAACTTAATGTTTAATCATGGTGATATGTAGTATAAAATATTTTTTTCTGATTAATTGGCGTTTCTTTGCAAAAAAATAAATGATATTTGTGTCTCAACTATAGAATAAAAATTAAAACTTAATATATGACAGCATAGTACAGTGACACACTGAACTTCGTACTTAAACATATTGGTGGCATTACTATTGTTTTGAGCAAAACACTACTTTTTTAGATATCGACAAGCGATCATGAGGTTCACTTGATGGTAGGTGATACCTCAGCCACAGAACATCAGTCAATGATGTCTGATAGACTGAAACTGAAACGCGCAGTATACACTTCACGGTTTTTCCATCTATGTATATCTATCTACTATCATAAGAAAAATAAGTAATACATATTATGTAGTAAAATCTTTTAAAATATTGTTTATAGCGATACTTATTCTCAATAATAATGTACAAAACTACAAACCGATTTATCTTCATTAAACACATACGATTTGTCTCAATTTGGTATGAACCGCAGTTTTCATTTCAACCCTCTGATATTTATATAATTTATTAATTATGTTATTTTTTTGCATAAAGATTAATACATTGATGTTATTTTAAGCATCTCTATCTTATATAGAGACTAACGACTACGTATATTGAGATTATTAATACATATATAGATTACTTGTATGTGTAGGGATAGAAATAAGTTATACCTAATTAATTCTCTAATCAAATCAAATATAATATTAATGTAATATCGTTAATTAGTAAAAATATCTTGAATAAGAACGTATCGGCTTTAAAATCTATGTAACCTTCTATGCGTGCAAGTTGCTTCGGTTTGAATAATATGTTCTGCGACTCTACGGGGCGCCTATTCATGAATTGTGCTAAGAATTACTTGAGTATTATGTCTCTAGCTCCAAGGTTTTGCCACATTTAAAAATGATTCGAAATTCAAATTGTACATTTAAGGCTAAATTACAAAAAAAAAACATAATGAATAATTTTATCATAGATCTTAGCAATGTAGTAAGCCTGTATTAACTAGCTGTCAAAATTCAAAAAAAGAACGTCAGCTAACATTATACAAATAACACCTGTAGTATTTACGTAAATTTATTGAATAGCATTGGCAAAACGCCAAATTATACGAGCCGGCCATTCATTGCGCGATTAACCTTGTTCCGTTAGATTATCCACAATTGGACAACTCTTCCTTAATCACATTATCTATGCATTTATATACACTTGCAACCGAACCAATGTTTAAATATTAATTGTAATTTTATGATTAAGGTAGTATTATGAGTAAATATAGAGGTATATTTTAGTAAACAACATAGGTATGTACAATGTACATAGTTGGTAATTATCTAGTTTAACATTAGTTTAAATACATAATGATGTATATCTGAAAATATGTGCTTTTGAATTCTGACCGTCAATAAAGAACTTTCTTCAAAATAAAGCAAAATATTAAGGGGCTACGTATATTTAATCCTTGTTTAAAAATAGAAAATTCATAAAAATATATACCTACTTAGTAATTTTCACCGAGGTAGAAATTGGAAATGAAAACAAGAAGAATCGTTTACAATTTTAATAAGAATGGAGCTGTACCTGGCACGGATACAATAAGACTTGACGACAGGCAACCGTTTCAATCGAATTTTAATAGCCTTCCGCTTGACGATATTACATAAGCTCATTTTAATTTGTTATGCTGGAGAAAATATTATCGTTTTGTGCCTTCGCTATCGCACTGTATTTCAGGCCTTGTCAATATGGTAGAAGAATGAAATTTTTAACACTTAAGCGATAGTCATTTATTTAAATAATGGGCTTAACTTTTGACAGTCTCGTTGACACGTTGGGTTACAGGTTTGAATTCAGCAGGGGCATTTTGAATAATTTCTGAATGCTCGAAGTAAAACATATGTCTATACTCGATAGCATCAGTACCGGTGTTAAGGACACTAACGCCCCGGGCAAGAATACTGTGGCGCCCTCTTAAGGGAATCAATATCGAGAATTTTTTTTTTTAAATAAAATATTATTTTACCGGATTTAATACTGTCTTTTAGTAACGAGTATCACAGAGTGAAAGGACAATATTGAAAGTATGTATCACGGGAGGCTGAAGAGTCCAGACCTCGGCGTTCCCCCCAAATTTGGCGCCCTTGGGCCGTTGCCCCTACGCGGGACCGACAGCTCATGCTCGTCTATCAATATATCACATAAATAATATCAAAGATTATTATTATTAAAGGAATGGTTTATATACACTTTAAATTTAATACATTTAAAACGAGGAAGGAGAAGTTTTCAAGTGGTTTCTAACTTCTTGGTTAAAGTTATTCGATAAGAAATAGGGGCACAGAATATTTTATTGTAACCAAAGTGAAAGCATTGATATATACTCGGTGACTCTCAAATATATTAGTGTGTTATTGAAAATAGAAAAAATGCCTGATAAAGTATGCATGTCCGTTTGCTATAGCAAATAAGTGGCTTGCCTAACGGTACCAAAAGATTTATTGATGCTTTCAGCGTTGTCGACTTTTAGCCTACGCGCAGACTAGAGCCACGAGTGGCGACCACAGCATAGCCGGTGGCCGCCACAAGCTACGGGCGTAATATTTCATACATTTTAGGGCATCCGCGCAAACACGGCGCACGAGAAGCCGCCACCGAGCTTCTAGCCACCGGTGGCCGCCACAACGTGCGGGCGCGATATTTCATACATTTTATTGTGGCTGAAACGCGGCCACCGGTGGCCGCGTCTAGACGCCGCTTCTAGTGAAGGCCACCGGTGGCTCTAGTCTGCGCGTAGACTTATAGTAGAAAAAGAAATAGGTTAGCCTATACGTCTTTAATTAGCACCAAGTCCTAAGGTATTTTTATAGTACTCATTCATTGTATTTTATCTGATTGCGTGCTCAATTCATTGTTGCGTGGTACAAATGTTTCTAAATAAACAATATTATTCATTAGCCATAAACGTCACATAAAACTATTTAAAATAAAAAAAATATATTATATGATTTTAACTGATAACAATTTTCGACGGGTCCTAAGAACAAAATCGTATCTGCAAATAAACTATTTCGCAGATACGATTTTGTTCTTGGGACTCGTCGTTTTATTCAAAGTAACGATTCATTAGATTATCTATACATATAATAAAAGAGTAGGATCGAAATTACGCTTCACTAAATATTTTTACCAGAAATTAAGAGGGGTGATAAAAGAAGGGTAGCAGAATGCATAAATGCAATTTTTAAGATTCTTGTCTGTCTGTCTGTCTGTCCGTCTGTCTGTCTGTCTGTCTGTTTGTTCACGCTAATCTCCGAAGATACTGAACCGATTATCATGCAATTTACACAAATATATTAAGGAAAGCCCAGGGCAACATATAGGCTTTGTTTTATCGAAATCGGTTATCGGAAAGAAAAGTTATCATCATTTAAATATTATTTTAAAGGCACCATATCACCAAATTTCAATGCAAACTGACTCGCGTTGAACTTTTTCGAATTGACAGATGTCAATCACAGTCTGATATGTAAATGAAATAGTTTGCTTATTTCGCCATTTCCAATATGTATTCGTAGAATAGTGGATATGCAGTCCCATAGCGTAGCTTCTGATGCGAGTTCGAATCTGAAGTTGAAATGAAAGAAATATTTTTTTGTATTTATTTATTAATTTTTTGAAAGAACTATATTATAAAAAAACAGAAAATGTATTATTGAAATATTATATGAAAAAGTATTTCTTATGAGATCATTTATTTCACCTTTCTCTTAAACAGAATTACGATTATTCGACATTGCTTTTTTGCTTCCGTATCTTAGAGGTTTCCGCATTTAGCACAGGAAACCCGGGCAGGAATCCCGGGAATTTAAAAAAAAATGTCCGAAAATGAAAATGACCAATTAAATGAACTCTGATTAGTAGAAAAAAGGCACATATCTGGATTTTGGTCACGTAAAATTTAATTAATATGAATCTCCCTAAAGTTTCTTTAAAGTCAGGTTAATTATTTCAACTATTGAATTTCAAATCATCCTTCGAACCCCAATCTCAACCACCATTAAACATGTCGATAACATGATGCAAAAGCAACCGTCAATGACTAATTTGATAGCTCTTTCCCAAAAGAAATCACCAAGTACAGAGGATGGAGGATATGTTATTTGAAGAAAGCTTGCTTAAAAGCTCAGCTTAAAGTGAGCCCCACGCGAACGAAGTCGCGGGCATCAGCTAGTTTTAAATAAAATTTCTCATTTAACTGTGAGATGAGATATCCATAATCCTTACACTCATGCATGAATAAATTGTATTTTGCATTTTATTGTAATGCATGTATTGTAATGTTATGTTAATAAATATGATCACTATTACATGCTCCAGCATCAGTCAAGAATCAGTGCTTTTAAATTTGCTGAATCAATTCATTTTTAAATTATGTATTCTTGGGATTCTAACCCAGGACTTCTGGTGATAAACGTATCGCGCATACTACTGTGTAAATTAATAAATGACTTAACTCTTTATTGCCCTCAAAATGAGTAACACTTACAAAATATAATATACCAATTAGGTACCACTTGTATTGACTTCGTATTGTATTTGACTTGGTTGACTTCGCTCGAATATATTATCGAATATAATAAAATAAATTATTTATGAAGTAATATAGTAATAATTAAATGGTATAGTAATAATATTGTATACCTTAGCATTATTTCCTTACATTGAAATATACGTTACGTATCACTTAAGCGCTAAGTTTCGTAGGCGAAGCGCGTAGCACGAGCTCCGAGTCCGACCCAGTTTAACCCTCCACTGCACATCACTTGTTGTTACTCAAACAAACAATGATACTTGAAAATGCGAACCGTGCTATATTTTAAACCATAGCCAATTTTGTTTTGTTGTGAGAACAGTAGCTGCAAACATACCTCAATTATTAAAATGAGTAAATTATTTTAAGCCATTTTTTATTTTATTTCGAATTCAACAGTTTTTAAAAAAGTAGGTCTATACTAAAGTAATTGACAACTTACCCTCCGTTATAATTTGCATCTTTCAATATTTCTCTACTCATAAGTGTTTATAAGATTTCACCTGAAAATACTCCTGTAAGTTGTATTTAATTGTATTCAAATTGCAGAGACCACTGAGTCATCTTAAAGGACCGATTTGTCATTTTGGACATTGGTAGAGGGCCAAAGAGTTGTCTACTTTATAAGGCTTATTAAAGGTGTAATTTATTCCAGGAAAATAACCCAAGGTATGATCCAAACAAACTGTGTGAATAAAAGTTAGTGATGTAGTGTTTAAAAAATAATAATCTGTTATCTTCACAGATCTCAAGGAAATTGTCTTGGGTATGTTTTTTATTTGAATATGGAATATGAAAACGTTCTTCGTAGAATCACTATGGTCGTGCTACGCCGCCCAAGGGAACTCGGAAATTCTTTCTTTTCTTCCAAACAGTGTCAAGGTTTGTTTGAATTTAAACTTTTTTCTGTATAATATATATTATTTGGTTAAACAGTGTCAAATGACTCTTATAAAATAAAAAAACACCTTTTAAATCTAGATATAATACGAAAATAGATAGCTCAGTAATAACTAAGAGCAAAGATGAAAATGAATACGAATAAAGTAGGGTAATATAATAATCTTTTAGGAGTGTAATTTATGTCCTTATCTAAAGATATTAGGTACTACATACATATATATTTGGCTAACTTTTACTTAACGTAAACGTTATACGATGTTATTGATACTTATTCTAATAATATTATAAAATAAAATTATATTGATACTTAACGCATATATGTCTATTGTATATGTATTTTAGTGACTAAATGTGTATTCCTAATTATATTACATGAGTACGTACCGAAGTAAAATAGAGGTAACTGCTCCTATAAATATGACATTTATATCCATTGACATAGTATTAAATGATCGAAGTTTATATCATACCTATTCAAGAACAACCTCAACCATTTCTATAATTGTTTTTAAATTAAGAAGATACTGTTATTTTTATCCCACAAGGAAGGTGGGGTGACATAACCGCAACAAGAGATGCCTCCAGTCGCATTGCGGATCTCACTTTCAACTCTCGTATTAATAACCCGCAATTAACTATTATACAGTTTTAATAAAATACCGGAAATACTGTATTAAACTAGAAAATTAGATGACAGTTCATGCAGTAACATAAGGTCATTAAATACAAAGGCATAATAAAAGCTACGTCTCGCACATAATTGTAGCCAATGCTTTTTAGATTTAGATTTTGGTAGAAAATGGTAGATCTGCATAATCGTGGTCATTCTTTCTCGGTCTATTTATGAAATTATGTAGATTTCATAGATAGATAGTTAGTTAGCAATTTCAAATATACCCCTTGTATATAGATACTGAGATACTGGAAACGATTCAAGATACGTCAATGTTATGATGTGATCATTTGTTATCGTTTCACTTGTGTTAATAACACGATATATTCGCGGCAACTGTTTGCTAAAACTAGAAGGACAATATAATATAAGCAATTTTTATGTTAGAAAAGGACCGAGAATTATGATCAATGATCTACTGTCGAATTATTTTAATATTTTACTTTGTAAATTGGGCATTCTACATGAAAATAAAACCGCGCAATTGGAATTTAAACATTAATGATACTTCCTCTGGGATTTTTTTATATTATGTTTAAATATGAGTTACTTAAACTAATGTTCTTAATCAATATTAAAGTGAAAATAACTATCTCATCGCGTGATGATAAATATAATATAAATTAAATGAAATAACTTTTACCTATTTGAAACACGAATTATTATTTATATTAAATATCCCAACGTTTATAGTTATTTACTTACTATAATTATTGACAATCATGTAATATTTTTTAATTTATGTAACTTTTAACTACTTATAAATTTTATTTATTTTTTTGTATCAAAAAATATTATCTATGTTTTAAATGCCAAATTTAATCAAAATCCTTTCAATCATAATTGAGTAAAAGAGAACTCCCAAGTCTTTTTCTTCTTTCCCCGGATTTTTGAACCCAGTATCTCCGGTGGTAAAGGCATCACCACTGAGCCACGGAAGTCAAATGATTGAGTAACAAACACCAAAATATCCATACTTTCATATTTAAAATATCAGTAAGTTAAACGCGTATTTTATTACCATTTTACACACAAATTAAAGCATAATCAGAGCGTAACATATTTATTTAAAGCTCATAAATATTAACATCCATCGCCTACTTTTTCAAGATGTTCATAATATGTTTTTACTCTACGAAAATAACATCATGATAATATAAAAAGTTTAATATGAAAATTAGTTCCAATTAATTAACGGAAATGCAAACCATTTACTGCAGATATCATTCAACCATGTTTGTATTAATATTTTAAACTACTCGTAGCTGCCCGATTCGGCTTCGCATGGCTGCTATACTAATGAAGAAAATTATACCTTTTACAGAATTAATAAATGAAAGGAAATGGCAATTAATTGTGTTTACTCACTTTTGTTCTATAGAGACGTTTAAAAACATTTTTTTTTTCTCTTTTCCGTTTCTACGATTTTCAAATATATTTTTTTACTCTTATACAAACCTTGTTCTGACAATTACTAATAAAAAAAGGATAACCCAAACAGGTGCAGCTGCTTTGAAGTGATTTGCGAACAAACATATTTTGTGGTAATTGATCTTTATTTCCATAGATGTGAAAGCAACTCTGTCTATGCCTATACAATTATACGATAAAAAAGCGATTTTGATAAATTTCGAAAAAGGAGTTTTATGCCGGAAAAACATTCCAATTAGTCCATGCAGGTTAGTTGGAAGCAAACGCTTACTACGCTTTTTAACCTTTTTTTCTAAAGAGTTTTGGAAGTTTCTTTCTCTATTTTAAGAAAATATTACTTATTTATTATTTAACTGCATTTTAACTTTCTTATATATGTATCAGTAACTGATTCACTGATTTCAGGGACGACAGTTCCTAACGATACGAATTTTCATAGCTACGAAATTTGAATACTTTCCTAAAAATATTGAATACTTACGATTCCCTGAATCACAGCACATGGGTAGATCTTCGAATTTTATTTATTGAAAATGATGAAGACAATAATTTTTTGAAGTACTCAAGTCTTTCTTATCACTTTATCTCATTTAAAACAGATGACATTAGCCAAAAAAAAAAACACAAATATTTTTCCCGCCAAAATTTATATGTTATCTATGGCACCACATACCTGGCGGGGACTTTTCCGGTGTCGGCGGTTCGTCGCGATGGGTTCTTAAAAGTTGTAAGGCGAATTCTGTTCCCACTTCCTCCGATCTCGGACACGGCACATACGCGTATTGTTTCTTCGCCGGGACAGGCGCGACGCGATGTTTGCCGCGGTCTGCCATGCGGCGTCTGACGTGGACGTAGAAAATCCAGCCGCGCTATCGATACAGCTGGATCGTGCAACTTCAACCGATAATCACATTACAACACTATTCACTAGCTAACAAAGTTGATTATGCCTCAATTTAAAGTTCAACCGATACTTACATTTCTACAGTAGTTAACAAAGTTTAGTTTTCCTCGATTTAAAGTTAACACAATCAGATTTATGTAAAAGTTTAATTAAGAATAATAAATTAGGTTTTAAACTGTAGATTTAGGCCAGTCGGTTCTGAGTAATAAGCACTGCGTTCTACACGTTAACTTTTGATAATTATTTGTTTCATTGTTATGGTGAACTTTTCTGCTTTCTTGTTATGAATTTTGTTAGTTTTATATATACCAAGTTATAAAAACAATATAATGTTTTCTATTTTAAAAAAATTCAGGACATGGTCTTAATGAAATATATTTCTTTTTAATTTCAACAATAACAAACCCACTTTTAAAACAATAAATATTTAATAATAAATTCGAGACTCGGTTTGCTAAATTGGTATATACTTGGGTTACTTCGGTTATATTATTTAGATGTGTTATTCTATTTTCAAATTACTATCTCTAATAAATGAATTTATATTAATATTTTGAATTAATAATTTTAAAATATATGTATAAAAGTGTATTGAAATGAATTTATATGAAAAAAATTAGTTATTTAAATAAAATACTGTATACCGGATTAAAACGCGATTTATTATTTATATTGTGTAAATTGAAATGTGTGATACTCGCGTTAATAAAAGACAATAAAAATTAGTTATTTTAAATTGGCCAGTACGAAATTAAATTTAAAATTAGTACTAAGAAGAACGAATTATTTTCATGGTACAAATCCTTTTTTCAAAACCTTTATTGTCTTCTGATACATTCTCTTTAATTGGGATATTTCGAAAGTAGCCAATTATAGTCAAGCAATCCAAGCATGTACATCACTATGTCTGTGCGCGCGCACGGGCACAGGGTCCGCACTACAACGGTCGATAGCACGAGAACGCGGGAAACGGGATGCTGGCTGGTGCATTGTATAATAAAAAAAAATATTCTTAATTTTTTGAAATTAGAACATATTATTATACAGACAGATTATAATCGTATTCATTATTCTGATTGTTTTAAGCTCAGATTGTGTACCTAAAATCTGAGGTTAAAATGTAATTATTTAGCCTTAAAAGTCAACCCATAAATTTTGTAAATTTCTAATAGGTTTCACTACACACAAAATAATTAAATTTACACTATTAAAAGACAGGAAGCTCTCAACTGTAACTGCTTTTTAACTTGCAATATACCGAAAAAATATATGAGCAGAATAATAAGTACGGCATAACATTTGCAAAAGTTATATTGTTATAGACTTTTTTTCTTTCAGAATTATTTTCAATACTCATACACGACCTTACGTTTAATTTAAATAATTCAAGAGGTAAAAAAGTTTTCGCGAATAATGAATTATTAATGATTAGACGCAGTGCCGACTTCCGTACAACCACTTCATCATACTGTATAACTTACAGCAAGACTCACGAGAATAAACGTGTTCCGTATAAATAAACATACCTTTGTTATTTTTGTTTTCAAAATAAAATGGACTAACAATCATGATTTCGGTGACATTAATAATAAAAAAAATAAAGAAAAGCTGGTATGGCCAAAATACTTTTTCCAACCCTCTGGGCGAATTAAAAAAAAGTCTACATCAGGTAGAATATCATACTGCTATTATGAGATATGAATACATTATTGTAACAATTTTACACTCCAAATGCAGCACTCCTTAGTTCAAGCTTTCTTCCCAAGACAAAACAAAGATATTAAACGAAATATTAGCAAACGAATATCGTTTCTATATGCATAATGGTAAGATATGAATCTGCTTGACTGTTCCAAAAAGTCAGTAAATTTCAGAATTAATATTTGAATCAAGAGTATTGTAAGTAATTTTATGAATCTTTTTATTATTAGATAATGAACTCATTCATTATTTTATAACGATTAGAAAAACACAATTGTTTATGGTTTCGGAATATCCTATAGACAACATAATTTTAATTTATCTACCTTGATACCATCTAAAACATTGCTTGCAAAATAATTGCATTATGATGGATTCTAGTCGTTCAGTCGGTAAAGAGATCTTTTTTGGATCTGTGTTGTCATTTCTTGAAGTATTTGAACTACGTTCTCTGCTTATTTTGAAAACATCATCCACAGAACATCATTCAATGAGGCACCGTCGATCGTCGTCGTAATTATTTACTTCGAGCATTCGGTTACACATAGAGTCATAGACTGAGATCAAAACCATCGTAGATACAAGTTACAAATAAATTAAATATTTTAAAATGTGGCTCCCAACAATATTGTTTACCTTTTGCTCTTTTAAAATTGGCCTTCTTACATTTGCATTATTATCAAAAACTAGCAAAACGCCCCGGCTTCGCACGGGTGCAAATAGATGAAAAAAAAGCAAAGCCTATGTTACTCGCTGATAATATAGTAGCTTTCTATTAGTGAAAGAATTTTTAAAATCGGTTGAGTAGTTTTTGAGTTAAATCGTAACAAAACCCCACAAATTGAACAAAATGACATAGTACTACCCCTCGCCGTATTGCTCGATGCCCTGCGTGGAGCCACAGCGGTGCGAAGCGGACGGCGTGTATTTTTTGTTTACATTGATATTTTTAATTTCGTAATATCTTTTGAATGGAATGTCCGATTTCAATATTTCAAAAAGTAATCAACAGCTATTGAAACAGTCTTAAATATGAAACAATTTATTTGGATAAGAATTAATACAGAGGTATGGATAGCAGGGTCTGATTTTGATCGGCATTTCTATCAACTTTTAAAATGTACAAAAGTAGTTATAGTAACATAACTACAATAGTTAGACATATGGTCTCGCGAAGTTTTTTGTAGATATTTATATGTTCTATAATATTGTAGAACTTTATTTTGTTCTATCATCAATACTTTTCGCAGCGCATGCGACGAACAACATTTTTTGGCAATTTTTTTTACACCTCGGGTTGGTTTTAGTAGGAAATTCTAAGGATCTCTATTTTTTTCTAGTAATAAATATAGCCTATGTTACTCAGCGATAATGTAGCTTTCTATTGGTGAAAGAATTTTTCAAATCTGCCAAGTAGTTTCGGAGCCTATTCAATTCATACAAACAAACAAACAAACAAAAAATCAAACCTTTCCTCTTTATAATATTTGTATAGATGTATAGATAAAGCAAATTTAACTTGATTAAAATTAGATGAGACCTTTCTTTATCCTCCATCTTCTAAAAATGACTTTATTTCTTAATTTATTATCAATTCCTTCCACTTAAGTCCTATAAGACAAGTATCACTTAAGAATATGCTTTACAAAAATCTAGGGTCAACAAAAACAAGGTGTTTGAATGTAACATGTCAGCTTTTTAGGTCAACGAGACGAGACAAAGATATTCAAAGTCGGAGAATCTTAATTAGAACAGTGTCTGTAGCGGTATGAATGATATGAGCCAGCCCTTCAGAGCACATTACACATACGACAAAATAATTTTACATCGCAAAGTGTTTCTTGATACTAAGTGCATTTACGTAAAGCTTATTACGTAAGCGTACGGAAGAAGTTGTGATAAATCACATTTATTGTGTTTCGTCCATATTGCACCTGCTCGCAATATGCACATTTATTTTGTTTTATCCTTGTAATTTATTTGCTTTATGTGAAGACATCATATTCACAGATGGACAGGCATCCACCTACTTCTATCCCATGAGGATAGTTAGGTAAGATGAAAACCCTACTATACGAGTATATAAAACAGTTTACAAAAAGCTTTTAACGCTATCTTGTAGTTTTACCTCGGAATTAGTCAGTACGGCAATGAAGCACATAACGATGCTGTAAGTAAAAAAAGATATTTTTAAATTATTTGATGTTATCTTTTGGGTGTTTCAAATGTGCGTGTTATTCTTGTTATTCTTATTGTTATTACATCATCTTGCATCTCAAACCACTCAAACCTCTTTATTTTACCCCAGTTCTCGCTAATGAAAATGATAAATCGTCACATTCTGCAGACATCTGCAATAAAAAAGTTTGGGCTCTTTTCTGAAAGGTAGTCCAAATCCCAGATTTCACAGAATTGTAACGTAATGTTCATTATGAGGTATCCAGATATTCAGCTTAATTTATGCTGATTCTAGTGAACCTGAGTAGTCGCATTGTATTTGACGGGCTCGTTGGCGCTTTCGGTAGAACACCTGCCGTGCTCTTCGATGGGTCGTGGGTTCGAATCCTACCGGGACGACATATTTATAATTTCCTGTAAGCATGTTTTTCGCACGTCTGGTAATTGATCGGGTGAGAGGAATATCTAAATTCCGACCTGGTAACGAACCTCCATTTAAGATGGAAAAACCGTGAAGTGCACATTGCGCGTTTCGGTTTCAGTCTATGGATTTACTAAGTAAAAAGCGGGTCGACAGCGCATCATTTACTGATGTTCTGTGGCTGAGGTATCACCTACCATCAAGTAAACCTCATGCTCGTCTGTCGATATCTAACATAAAAATATATATAATTACTATGTGTGTTTCCAATATTTTGTAAGTAATTTTTATAGGAGTTCACTCGCTCATCTGCTATTTTGAAATGACATTATAATAAGTAATAACCCAATCATTATGAATATATATTTAAGTAATAATAAGTTTCAAAAATATATCGATAATGTTATCATCATTATTATGTATTGCCATGTTTCAGTAAAAGCCTTTGGGAGTCATTAAAATCTCATTTCGTATGTTTGTGAATTCCTCTTAATTTCAGTGGCATGAAAATTATTTTGTGTAACATTTACCTAACTATTATTTTGGTAAGTATTGGCTATATATTATTACAGTATGTCTTAATATACATTTCAGGCAGGCTTCGCGATTTAGCAATTATTTGCAGGTAATCATATTCATGATGGACGGTGGATAGTCTCCTATTCTACCAGGTTGATTAACAAAAAATCAAAGTGTACTAATGGTGATGTTATTTAATATATTTAAATGAAATACATGACATTGTTAGTACGCGAGACCCATATACCACAAGATGCGAGTAGATACGAAGAAGAAATGCTAAACGCCATAAACACTTATCTATTAATTATTTATTTGCCGATTTGATACAATTAGTTTTGGTTGGAGCTTTACAACTAGATGAAGTTTGATGACGATTAACGAGAAGCGATGGTGATGACAATAATAAGGTGATAAGTTCAGCAGAAGTGCATGTCCGTGAATGTTTTCTTGTCCTTGAAGGTGGAACCCCAGGCGCCGTAATTCTTTTGTTCTTGTTTTTTCGACGGTTGCGGTTTATCGGGCAGTGGTTTTCTGGAAGAATGAAACGTATGTGCGATATAATAGAACGTCTAGTGCAATACTTTGATAGCTGACTATCAACGATTTATATTTTTATATATGTTTACTAGCTGACCCGGCAAACGTTGATTTGCCATGTAAATAATTTCTAAAAATAAGGGGTTGGTGATTAAAAAGTAAAAATTTAGGGTTGTATGTATTTATTAATGCCACATTATAAAAAAATAAAAACAAAAAATTTCGTCCAAAAATTAAAAAAAAAAATTTAAGGATGAACAACCCTTATCACTTAGGGGTATGAAAAATAGATAGTAGCCGATTCTCAGACCTACTGAATACGCATATAAAATTTGGTAAAAATCGCTAAAGCCGTTTCGGAGGAGTACGGTAACTAACATTGTGACATGGAAATTTTATATATTTGAAGATATGTTTAACGATATTTGTCGCAATGCAAGTAAGGGTCGTCTTCGGGTTTAATTTCACCTTACCATTTGGCGTTTACCTTCGTTACAACGGGTCTAGGATCCGAATCCCGTCGGAACCCGTTTTGAGAGATCCCGTTTTATAATTTTCTGTAAACATGTTTCCCTACATCTGGTCACTTCATGCATTAAGCGGATGGGAGGAATATCGAAACTCCGAACGGGTAACAAACTAACGCTTATACATGGAAAACCATTCAAGGTTTCAGTCTCTGTATCAATGTATGTCAAATGCTCAACATGATTGATGTTTCGTAGCCGATAGGTATCATCTACCATCAAGTGAGCCTCACGCTAGTCTCTCATAAAACAAAAACAATAGTATTTTATTACTCACTTCATTGGTGCGGGGAATTCAAACTGTTTGACAAAGGAAGCCTTGTTAGCGGTTTTGCATTCATCGCCACGGGCCATCGTGTATGTAATGAAGTGGTGGATGATGGATGAAGGTTGCCTTGAGCTGAATATCTACGGTACGTGCTGGATGTGGGTAAGCACTGCGTGTTCCAGTCGGTTGCCGGTGTTAGCCCGACGACTGCCTTTTCTGGTGCACAGGTTTTTAGCGAGCCTGAAACCATAGAACATTAATATGAATATTATGTCCTTTAGATAAGAAATATAGGGTCACAATGTTAAGGAGAAATAAGATGTTATTTTTTTTTAATTTAGAGAAACCCTTTCATAAGTTCCCCATTCTCCCTTAAGGTCTCACTTGCGAGTTAACCGATTTTTGAGATTATAATACGTAAAAAAAATGTATTAACATGTCTGATTAGTTTTTTGGGTGCTTAGTAGTACAAGTAATGTTTGCGTATAGTTTTAGTTATTTTTTTAGGTACAGTACATATATGTATAATAGATAATATTCCATATACATACAATATAGTTAAGATGACATAGAGAATGTTCGACGGTGTATTTGTGATGTACAAAGTCTAAACTCAATAAAGTAGCTCGTCCGATATAAGAAAAAAACTTTATGACTTTAGACAGAAAAATCTTAAGTATGTTTGTATATGTCCTTGCATATTATATAAGTATCATATATAAATAAGTGGATTCATATAGAAATCTGCATAATAGTCATAAAGGTTTTGCATTAAAACTGGATAGACCGCATGATGCAACAACGAGTTACTCTAACATCATCTCATTTCAATATTGTTTTACTGAGGTTCATCTACTTTACATAATTTATTTTAATTGTTTCTTCAGAGAATAAAAATATCCTTGTTAGGTATATTAAATCTAGATAATATCGATTGGGTATCTAAGTGTTACTCTTACCCATACTAATTTCGCAAAGCTTTTCGGCTTCCACGCCTGGCGGATTGAATATTATCCCGGAACAGGGGCGAATTTACACATTTCTGGGATATATAAAATTTTGCCACACCTCTATAAATGTGAAATCCTACATTTTCTAAAATACAATGATAGGGATTGTCTTTTACACTTCTCTCTATAAGTTTTACTTTGAAACTATTAGCTGTAAGATACAGAAAACCGTCTTACTTTTAGACTTAATTTCTATAAGATATCAAAAGAAAAAAAATAGGGTCCTCAAATTTGCCGCCCCTTAAATCTGCCGCCCTAAGATGAAACCTACTCAGCTAGCTGGTAACATACATTACACATTTTTTTTTATTTGGTACATTGGTACATTTTTCGGAAGGAAAGACAAATACGCGATCGTATTTTATAAGGGAAAATAATAGGGGAGAATGCCTAACTAACTATGTCTTATATTTTAGTTATTATACATATCTAGAGAAAGATTTATTTCAAGAAAATGTTTTATTTTCATTCTAAGTATATCGTTGAGTTAAGTTATAAAAATAAGGCTAAAGTTGCTGGCACTTGGAGTTAAGCAGCTCACTGCTCTTACAAACTGTTTTCAACTGCAATATGTATGATAAATAAATAAAACTTCCTGATTCCGTCTCTACAGAAAGTCCTTAGATAAAGTAATCCATTGACATTGTGACTTGAGAAGTGGACTGTTGCTTTACTTTTATTGATACAAGACACACAAATTATTAAAGTACCTAATTTTCTCTTTGATTTTCCATCGACACCATCAAGTAATTTATTTAAAATTTTTAGTTAGTATGGTATAGTTGTGTACCGTGACGTAGCCAAGGGGTCCCAACCTTCTTGTTTATAGACAGCAAAATGCTGAGCTGAGGATATTTTCGACAATGATTTAAGTTTTAATATACCAATTATTGTATTTTTAAGTTTTTTTTGTTACAAATAAATCATTTTATTTCATATAAAATCTTATATTGTACAATATTTTAAAAAATTTTCAACATGATCAACAATATTTTAATATGATGTAAGAAGGTACACCAAACTAGAAGACAGTTGTTTTATTTAAACAATATTTTTCTTGATAAATAGAGAATCTATCTCCTTTCACTATTATTTCCCAACATTTCCTAAAGTTCGATGACTCAGAGTTGTGATTGGATCACATCTCGTGTGAGATGAAGCACGCTACCACCGCGTGGTCGAGGCAACTGCTTAGCATACTTCGTAAACACCGACCGGTTATATTAATATTACATCTATTACTAGATCTTGGCCAACTTGCTTTTATACTTTTTAGACTATGTTTTCGAGATCACCTTAGTCGAATTACTTATTAATACTTAGCGAATTGTTTTAAGTTCTATCAAACAATACAATAACAACATTATCTGCTAACTAAAACTGATTGACTTTTTATTAATTTGTATTTTAAATCCATTGACATCATTGACATGTATATTGTTGATCGAAGATTGACATAGATACTATGTCAATGTTTAAAGCTTACCGCGTCATACTGAAACAATAATAAAAATTGAAAGAGCCTCTTAAAAATGTACCTATCCGTCTCAGATTTTTCGTATGCACAAAGATAGCAATACCTCTAAGTACAAATCAATGTTGATTAGCGTTTGAATATTCGGCTATTAGAATACTATTTAAATAATTACGTGTTTAAAGTAATTCTACGTTCTCAGCGTCATTCCTTAAGAGCTATTTTTTACTAAGTATAACATTATGATCGTTTCCTTTTAAAATTTATAAAAGTTTGAGCTTTGTAAGCGTGTCGGTGCTTTCAGTAAATACTCTATCCTCATTAAAGCTATTAGCTCATGAATGACAATGGTATTTAATATTTTAACTTACAAAGTGGCTTGGCACCTTGTCAAAGTTTAAAGGAAGCTGTAACTTATATTATTACTGCGTTAAGAGGTTAGGGATGACGGGGTGTGAAGTGCCACGAAAGACTTAGCCAAGAGTAGGAAATTATATCATATCAATCATAAGCTAATGGTGAAGTTTATTTCAATAGTAAATCATTTCAAACATCGGGATATACATATAATATAATGAATAAATCACGTATTAATTCGTTGAAAATTATATCATACAAAAACGTAATGATACTTTTTTAATATCAGATATTGAGTTGACCACAGAACATCAGTCAGTGATGGCTGTCGACCTTCTTTTTACTTTATTCTGAAATACATATACAGACTGATGCGCAATGTGCACTTCACAGTTTTTCCTTCTATGAACGGTGGTTCGTTATCCGTTCGGAATTTCTCAAAACTTCCATCCATTTAATGCCCGAAAACTCGTGTTAACAAAGTACAGTAAATAGCTATCCGTATTGGAAGAGGCTATTTATTCTAGTACGATTTACTGGTCAGTTGTTTTATTGTGCTATAAAGAAACCACATAAAATGCAAAAATAAGACCATTCTGATACAAAAGCTTGTTCCAAGCTTTCTCAAACATGTATTTAGTTTGTTCTACTACTCAGGTAAGAAAGTAGGTAATATTTTGTACCATAATCATAAAATTATATTGAAAATAAAAGCACTTTTTAAAAAATAAGAAGAATAGTTTTTTGAGTAGATAATTGTAACCTTGAAGGAATAAGTTACCCCGGAGAAATAAGAATGCATTATTTACATCAAGCTAGAGAAAATATCCATACGTAACTCTAATGTATATATAACATTTTCATATTATATAAATTTAATATATATTTATACATTGACAACCTATCGCACCTTTGGAATTAGTGACCTAATTCAAAACTTTAGAAAAATTACTTATCTTCATAGAACAGACTAAAAATACTTTTTAACCAACAAAACTGCTTTACATTCAGTAATAAACTTTGTGATATAAACCACTTAGTTTTAAATTATAAACCTAAGTAATCGATAAGAATTGTCCAAAATATAGATTATATTTTAGGCGTTTACCAAGAAACAAGAATTTTGACTTACGCCACTTTCATTCTAAAAGTGCGTTATAATAATAAGTAATAAAGTTCATTGTCTGACCTGGGAAGAAATTTATCAGTGATCGCGAATTTTCTCCTCGATTTTGTCATTAGCACCCAAGTTATTAGAAAAAAATTAAAAAATACACTCCGAATGAAGAATTTTGCCGATTTAAACGGGGACCGAATTAAAACTGAATCTCTGTGACAACGTAGAGAGCTTTAAATGTAAATCCACTTGACACCGGTTCCTCGACAACGTCACAGCCCACAACACGTTGTACAACTTACGAAGGTGGCCAAGCATCACCATAATGTATTCTATCTATGCGGATTTTTCCAGTTACAAGTTTTTAAGTATTCTTTTTCCTTTATTATTTTCCTTATTTTTATTTTCTAAATGAGGTTATATCATATGGATGCTTCTTGACGACAACAGAATGCCGTAATACAATAAATTTTCTAAATTAAGTAAATTTTTTTTTAATATGTATGTATGGCTTCTTACTATGCCACGGCAATTAGATTTATAAATAATTTTCCTTAAAGTCTATTATTAGTTGTATAAAGTCAAAACATTTTATTATAATTTTTTTTTTGTCGTGAAATATAGTAAATTATTCTATTTTGGATCGTCCTAATACTGATAAATGTTATATTTAATGGATCATTTTAATATTAGATTTCTTGACTCTACCTAAAGTTGCGCACGTGCTGTTAGACACGGCAATAATCTAAAATCTTGAATGCCAATAGAGTACTACGCTAGTCTTCAATCAGTACTTAGATAAATAAAACTCCACTCAGTATTTAACATTTTTAACAGTGTTCTTTTTTCAAAATAATACCTAATATCTTTCTATTTATGTAAAAGGCATGAGAGAAAGATATTAGGCTTTGCTAAATCTGGCTTTATGCCAGCGTACCCCTTATTTTGTAAATATAACTTGATGTTTGGCGTTTAAGAAGCACTATCCCTGTATATCTAATTAGTATAGATATTAGATAACCAGGGAATCAGAACTATGGTACCACAACTCAGCACCCGAAAAGTGAATAGAGAGCCCGTTACTTTATTTAAAAAATTGTCAGGAATTTCATTCGCTGAGTCGCGCCATTTAAGGCGTCCACACAATTAGTTAATATTTATGTTTTAATGTAATAAATATTTATTGTGTATTGAGTTGAAAAAAGTTTTTTCTCCTTCTTCAATATCAAAGAGTATAATATACCTAACTTAAATAACGGTTGGTTCCAAGATTTAAAATAAAAACAACAGATGGTAGCCGTGATAATATTTATTACACTTTCACATTGCATTGCGATACACTCTGGCTTTTGCTAATTTTGAATTATTCTTTAAGACAATTTTATGGAAATGATGTAAATATTTATTCTATTCCATATAAGGTTTTATAACAACTTGGTCATTTTTCTTCTTGCGCCTGTTATAAAACCATTCCGATAGCAGAACAGTAGTGGCGGAAAAAACACCTGAAAACATTAGGAAAATTAGTAAATATTTCTTACAAAGCGGACAACCGAGCAGGTGGGTTACCTGATGGTAAGAAATCACCACCGCCTTTGGGCATCCATGACTCCAACGTCTTAGATGTGTTGTCGACCTTTTAAAATTTTATAGGCTGGTTTCTTTAAACTAACTAGGTTGTTGTCAGATGGAAACACTAAAGCGGGTAATTATTTTCACAGTTTTGGAATACCTATAGTTCATTTTGGAATAATTTTATGTTGCTAAAGCTAAGCATTTTTTAGCATATGAATATATTATTCCATCTGTACTCAATAATAGTAATTCTGAGCTCTCCTGTAGCGTGAGAACCACGTGTTTCGCTCGTGGCAAGTGACCTTCAGAAATATTAATGTTATTCCTCTAACATTTCTAACTTTTTAATCTCAGACAGGTAATTAATTTATTCATATAATTCATTGATCTCATATAAATAGGATTTTTGTAGAAATTATTGCCAAAGCCTCTTTTTGATTTATCTTTTAACCGTACAGAAATAGAATTACTATTGTAGTCGATGTCATGATATATGAAAAAAAGGGAACAAGCGAATAAAGTTACCAATTACTGATTAAGATGTAACATGAGTTTTCAACGTAGACTTTATTTTAAAATTTAGAACATATTAATGTTAATTCTTATGTTTTAATATCTCGCTTGCTTCATAATGCTTCATTATATAATGTTTCATTTGAAATCGTAGAAAATGCATTTTCATACACTTGGTAACTTTACTGCCCGTTCAGCTGAGAAATTACTATTTATACCGTATATTTCCCCCGCACATTTGTATGATAGTAATGATGTATTTTCCGACCAGATGAATATTGTAAAAACAACATTTATTGTTTATAGCTAGATAGAGCTTTTGCAAGGCTTAGAAGTAGAATTAACTGTAAGTTTTTTTTTATCAATTATTCGTAGTCACTGGCTGACATCGGGTACCGAATAGTTGTAGGTATTTATTGTATTTTTATAGATTTTATAATTTATATTCATTAAAAAATATACAATGAAATGTTGAAATAAATAAAGAGTTAATTATTTTAAAAAAATGTCCCTATGCATTAATTAATCTGGCCTGGACTGACATAACATAGAGAACATAACATCAGCTGGTGTGAATAGTTAACATAGAGAATATTAAGTACCTCGACGATTTGTAAAATGATATCTATACTAATAATATAAAGAGGAAAGATCTGTTTGTTTGTTTGTTACGATTTAACTCAAAAACTTTTTAAAAGTTAATTGAGATAAGACTATTTTTTCTTTTTTTTAGTACATCTACAATGCACCCGTGCGAAGCCGGGGCGGATCGCTAGAAATTTAATAAATAAATACATCAATTACCAAGAAAGAGGACAAAGAATGAGCCTTGCATATCTCTGAGGTTCACGGTGTGGTTATTCACTTCCCATGTCATAGCGGAAGTCAGCCAACACCGGTCGCGTTTGGGTAAATAAGCGCTCAACCATTTTGTAATGAGCCCAGCCTTTTGCATACGAATAATTCTGAAATCCGATTTTGACGTATTATATATGAAATTCTATACAAATATTATAACGGAGAAAGATTTGATTGTTTGTTATGATTTAACTTAAAAACTATTTTTATATTTACAGATTTTAAAAATTCCTTCGCCAATAGAAAGCTACATTATCAGCGAGTAACATGGGCTATTTTTATTTTTTTATATAATTTTTAGTATATTTAGGTATTTATATATAATATAGATGACATTAACTTGTTCGATGCCGGGGCGGATCGCAAATATGCTAATAATTTTACAGAAATATAATATGTAGATATACTATTCATAATACTAACTGTAACAAAATAATACATACTCTTTATTAATAACAGGTAAATAAGGACTATCGGCTGGTACTATCATCGCCACTCGTTCTTCCATAAATTCTTCAGAACCTTAAAATATTAAGCCTTATGTCAGTTTAAATCATTCCCTGCATATTACCTACCTCTACTCATATTTAACCTTTTCAGGGCTAAATCAATTTAGATGAAATTAGGAACAAAAGTGATACATACATTATTTTGTATGTAATGGCAGTAAATTATCAGAAATATTCTTAAATAAAAAGCAACAATAAACAATAAATCCCTTACTACATAAAACATTTTTAAAAGCCGGCATAACACCAATAAATCATCCGTATGCAGATATCCATGTATTTCGGTAATAGCTTACCATTGACATAGTATTACCATCAGGTTAGCCGTATTCTCGTATACATTTTTCTTCTTTCTTTTCCCATTTAATAACTAAAAGTATAAAAACAATATCTGACTTCAGTTATTCATTTTCATCTAATCCCCTGAATTTTAATAACATTATTTTTAAAAGCATGTCTTATTTGCTGTGATTTACCTACATGTCCGTTTAACATACAAAAATGGAATCAATTTATGTTTATCCAATTTCTACTTCGGACAAACATTTGTCAACACAGCCTATTTATGAATTAACGCAAGTACTTAAATAAAATTATTTTAAGACAAAAGACAATCGATCTTATTCATCATTGGTTGTTGGCTGCTATGTGTTCGTATATATCCACTAAGTATATAATAATGATGTTAAAATCAGTATTTAGTACCAAGGACAAAATCACAAGAGTCGGTGGCAACAGTCTCAGCCCGCATCAAATAGTCAAGTCTGAGTTTCCAGTCAATCAACACGTGGCGATCGTCACGGACGCGACTCAGGAACTTGGACCCTAAAATAATAAATAGAATAACGTTTATTTACCAGAAGGTTTGACATTATAACTATAAAAGACCTCTAAATACAGATATATCATCACATCTTAGATGAAAAGACCGCTGGACTCAATATAATGAGAGCAAGTTTCGGCAAACAAGCAAGTATTCCCCACGCTGTTTTTTAGCCATGGTCTATTCATGGATCTCATTGTGATTTTAAAAAGGTTAATCTCTTGTATTTTATTCATAAAATAGGGGACAAACGGGCAGATGGCTCGCTTGTTGGTAAGTGATCACCGCTGCCCACAGACATCCGCAAAACCGGAGGGCTTGCAGATACTTTGTCGACATTTTATAAATGCCGAAAAATATTACATACATATTATTGTATGGTTTTCTTTACTTTTAACACATTCATTGAGATACAAGGCTATAAACTTGCTAAAGAATATAGTGCTCGGTGAAGGACAAATACATATATTGCCTTTTTTAATCTAAGGAACTCGAAAAAGGTTTAGATCCAAAGATTTTGACATATTGTCACACTGGAGGGACAATAACCAAAATGTTTGCCGTTGCAGGAATGAATTAGCTACGCATTGTTAAATTGAACTGAACAACTGAAAAGTTAAATCGGCATTACAGATTACCCCTATGTAGTACTCAAAGGCCGGCAACGCATCCTCAAGACCCAGGCGTCTTGCGGATGCGCAACACCAGGGTGTTGCGGATGTCTATGGGCGTCGGTAGTCACTTACCATCAGGTGAGCCGCCTGCCCGTTTGACTCCTCTAATATAAAAAAAAAACTGAAAATAATATAGTCGTGAATTCTCACGAAAACTTCATCTTTCAATAGCTACGTCGCAGCCGAGCTGCTGGATAGTATTCCCTATGAAAACAATATTATTAGTAGACATATTACTACTTTTCAACCAGTAAACAAAAGTGCGTTTACTTAGATACTTTAATATAAGCAACAAAATTTATTTATTTACAATATTACAACTCGAATAAATAAGTTTGTTCGTTAGGGTCTGCAAAAATGTAGAGGACTCTTTAATAATACCATAAAAACTATTTAAAACAAACCGAGCTAGCAAAATATTATAATAATATCTCGAATAAAAACAACGTCGAAAAGAATTCGTTGGATATGAGATTTCTCGCTCTGAAGAAAATTTCCATATAAATAGAAGGAGAGGTGCCGTTACAATTGTTGTTCTTGCCTCAATATTATACCTCTTCAAACAGATATTACACATTGTGTCGAAGCATCATCTCGATCACGATATTTCTATATAACTAACATATCGAGGGTATTCTGGCAGAACCAAATAAGTGCAAATCATTTAAAAATTAAGGTAGAAACATAGGATAACTACTTAGTTTTCGTCGCATTTTTTATCTGGTAAAACCATATAACGGCTGAAGCAATAAAAAAAAATATAATTATGCTTCGTCGTTGACCAATGATTATCCAAAACCTTAAATGCCTTTTTCTCAATATAAAAGTCTCACTCACTACTTATCCGAGTCTCCCAGAATACCCTCGATATACAAGGTGTTTCGTAGGTAATCACATTAAATT
Source organism: Anthocharis cardamines (assembly GCA_905404175.1). Classification (NCBI taxonomy): domain Eukaryota; kingdom Metazoa; phylum Arthropoda; class Insecta; order Lepidoptera; family Pieridae; genus Anthocharis; species Anthocharis cardamines. The sequence goes on from FR989961.1 coordinate 6,874,681, forward strand.
TTTCTACGTGTAGAGAACATTGACCTTAGATAATTTGCAAAATTTCACGTAATTACAATGAGCCGTTTGGCCACAGGAATTATTTTTCACTTTTAAAAATTATAACACCATGTTTGTTCTTAGATGCTTTCATTGATATTTTTTACGCGTAACCTTGTAATTTCGTAATACGATAGTGTGCGAAAAGGAAAAAAGATCTATTCGTTCTCTTGAAGTATAAACAAAGCGCGGCGCGGCACAGTAAAGATATCTAACAGTAATGCGACTCGGCCCTGTCCTTGAAATAATTACCTATGACCGCAAGGTACGTAAACACGCAATAGGGCCTTCAGTATTTTAATTTAATCTAGGATTACCTACTTGAGTTTCTTTCTCGTTTTGTGATTGTAAACATTATATTAAAAAAAATATATTAGTTGTGAATGAAATAAGAAGTGTACATTAAAAATACATGTTGTGTTCTTTGATTAGTAGATTTCAATATTTACAAAACACACGCTTACTGCTTACAAAACCGACGTTCAATCGCCATTGCGGCGCATTCGCAACTGTTCTAATATTACTGTGGTCCGGAAGGTCGTTGACTCGGGACGCTTATCGCTTTTTAGATTGAATGATTTCGCCAGGGTGTAAAATTTTGTGACTATTTTTACTTTAATTATTTTGTATGAAAACATCGGGTTTCTTAGTTATTTAGATATTGACTTTATTTTTATGGGGTCTTGTGTATTTCCACCCATACTATTATGTGTTTGAAGAAATGTGATAAGGTACAAAACACGTTGTATACGTATAAAAATATTATTTGTCAATCTATAACGTCATTATAAACCATAGACACGAAACATCTGGAAGCTCGTAAAGATGAGTATTTTAAGAACTATTAATAATGAATTATTTCTTTAATTATAATTAGTAATAAATAGTAGGTACTATAAATCCACTAATGTTTGATAATTTTAATGCATGCCGTGTTTACATCGACTCTCAATTGTATGTAAATTAAACATTTGTATTGTGATTAAGGGTAAGTGCACTTTTAAAAAAAAGTTAAAAAGACTGCACCGGCCATGTAGTTAGTCTCCATTCCACTCGAAGAGGCAGACAGCTCAGCGCCCTTCAACAATGACACATACTTTGGATCGTCCGAATTCTAAAAAGTTAAAAAAATCAACATTTGGAGAAAAGTAGAGCTGTAGCAAACCGTATGTATTCGTTACTGAGTAACGGGTACGCCATCTAGTACCGAGTAACGAAACGTTACTCACGAATACTTTTCGTTACTCGCATGTTTCGTATCATGGGTACATACGCTGTTTCAATGATGCAATGTAACTTCAAATATTCAAAACAAAGTTTTCTTTAAGTGTTTTCATAAAATTTTGCCACTAAAATTTCATAAATTTTATGTAATAGTATGAAATAAACGAAAGTGAAAGTTTTAGTCTCTCATGAAATTCTAAAATTATTTCACTGTAACTTAATTTATTAAATCGCACGCTTGCGCGCGCATCTTAAACTAGTTCTGTAAATTTGTTTCTCTAGCATAACATAGCATGTTATGAGGTATTAGGAGTAACGAGTAACGATACGATAGTAACGAGTACTGAATGTATAGTAACGAATACATACGGGTACGTTTTTTTTTCGTTACTTTTACAGCTCTAGAGAAAAGTTCATCGTTATAATATGTAAAAATAGTTTAATGAAATACGTAGTTCGTTTCTTGGTTGGTTCGTTGTTTTTGTTGTAAGTACCTACAGCGACTTACATACATGCAAATCTATGGGTGCAATTATTCCGACGAAATCGTTGGCGCGTTGGGTTGAACCTTGCATTCCGATGGATCAAGGTTGCGAATCCAGACGTGATGAAATGTTTATAATTTTCTATAGACATGTTTTCCCTATCTTTGGATACTTTGGGGCTTGAGCATTTAACGAATGGGAGGAATATCTAAATTACGACCACAAACAAATCAACCGTGAAGTGCATATTTCGCGATACGGTTCAAGCCTATTAATTTTCGAATGCTCGATGTGAAAAAAAATCAACAATTTTAACTTATTCAGGGCCGGATTGGGGGCCTTGGGGCAAGAAAGAAGTAGAGGCCTCCTGACCCAAAATTATTTTCATGTTAACATTATAATCATGTTTGTACAAAGCACAGTAGGTAAAGATAAAACAAACAAGCGAAAACGAAATATCAAAAGAAAAGTTGTTTAAACACTAGGTTTACTCGTCGGAATTTGAAATATTTTTTTCCGAATTCTCTATTGTGGAAGCCCCTCTTTTGTGGAGGCCCGGGGTCCGGGGCTTCAGTTGCCCCTAACGCATTCCCGTAAATCCGGCCTTGAACTTATTCTGTGTATCACTATACCATCAAGTGAACCTCAGGCTCCTCTGTAAATATTTCACATAAAAACTGTATTACACTGCTTTGAAGAATATAATATGTACGAGTAAGCATAATTTTTAAGTGCTTCACCTTCACTTATTACACCTCTACTCTCGAACAAAAGCTGTGAGTTTCTAACAATCGTATTTAATATAAAATGTTGCGATATTTTTACGTCCAGTGTCCAGGGAAATTAGTTGCCATGGATATACATTGAGCTATATTTTAGATTGCGTTACATGTCACACTTTTTTATGGACAAACGGGCTTTTATAGTGATTACTTTACCTGACTTTGTCGTTACGGGTGTAGTTAGCTTTTAGAACCGTAGTTTCCGGGTTTGAATCCCGGAAACACAAGATAAAAACATGTTTATTCAGCAGACTTTTTCTTAGATTCGATATACTTAAATATAACTGATGAAAAGTGTAGAATTAAAGGTAATCAATTAAACCAACCTTTAACTGCATTTCCAAGTAGGATCCCTTATTTATAGACCAGGTGTACTTATCACTATTCTCTAACAGTTCACGCAGAGTAGTCACTGGGATTTCCAATTTTGGAAAAGTCAGGAATGCAACAAGATTGCCAGAGTACGTGGTAACTACTACTAGAACCACAATCCACCACGTCCCAACCACTAGTCTTCCACTGTCTGCTCGTGGGAGGTACATGCCACCTTAAGAAAAAAGTAGTCGAATAGTAAGACGTGTGGCTGGCATTTAATCTTAAATTTTACTTGCATATGCATGCATGACTTAACGTATTTTTTTTAATACTACTAGCGTATCCGATAGAAGTTTTTCTACCCTGAAACAGCGCAGCGCTACCTACTGGGTCCAATTATACCTCAATTACTCATCAAAATTAATTAAAATTGGTTCAGCGATTTAGGAGGAGTTCAGTGTCATACCAACGTTCAGAAGAATATATACATAAAGTTAAATCCTATGTTTAAATATCCCTTTTAAATAATATTTAAACATAGGACTTTTGGGTTCAAAATTTTTGTATTTATATTGAACAAAAATAAGGATTATTATTATTATATTCTTTTTATTATGTATTTAATATGTTTGATCGCAATTTCATCAACTTGTGATCTAAAGGTGACGTTACCGGAATTTGAATAGAGTATTAGATGATTCGAAATTTAAAATTGATTGATTTGAGATAATCTGATTGGCCATTCAATACCAATTCAGCATCCGATTCATACCATTCAGCGCATTGGTGAAAGCTTTGAAATAACGATGAAGGCGAAATTATATTGTTTTCACGAAATTATAAAATAAATTAGATGATGTAGTAGGTACCTACTTCGTAGTCTTATCTTTTCAAAAGCAATTGAAATTTCGAATTCAAAATGGCTTCCTTCACAAATATTAGACACATCTGTGCTGCACACAAATCTCGAGGGAAATTTATCAATCTCGTATGGAAAATTCTAGAATATATGTATTGTAATTCTAGAATATTGCTTACCTTGTTGCAATAGAGCCCCGTAAACATACCACAAACAGTTATGTATAGTCGATAGTCCTCCCTCACGAGTGATGTCCTGAGCATCGTAGTAAGGACTTACTCGATGTATTATAAATAATGTAGGACCCATTAGAACTACTGCAAATCCTAAGCAGAGCCATGTCTGAAATTCAATCATAGCAGTATCATTAATGTTTGAGGCCCTGGGGCAACAAAGGAGTGGAGGCCCCGGGCCCCAAAATATTTTACAAATAAAATAAACCTTTTGTTTCAACAATATAGTCATGTTTGTACAATGCGCAGTAGTTAAAGTTAAAACAGCTAATTTTTACTCGTCGAAATTTGAAAGATTTTTCCGTCCCTTCCATCCCTCTTTTGTGGATGTACCATAGATAACTTAGTATAGTAACCATGAATCTCACAAATCGTTTCAACTCTACCCTAATTTTTCCATCAAATACTTTGAGCAGTCGTGATTTGGGAGTCAACGGCCTTCCAAGGTCTAAACTCTAGACACAGGACTGGTAATAAATATTGTATATTTAATCAGAATTAGTGGAGAAGATACAATTTACATTAACTTGACCATTTAGTGTGTGAAATGTAAACTGAAGTGTTTTGGCACAATTTCAAAGCCACTTCATTTAACTATCAAAGTTAACGAGTTCTCTTTACAATATGGTGATTTTAATGTACTTTTAAAGTAATTCACATGAGGTACTTACGAATATACATAAGATAGGTACCTACCTACTCGAAGAACAAGTTATTATTGCATATTAATGCAAAACCTGTTCCTATATAACTAGAATATAATATATTCTTATTACTATAAATCTCTTGATAAGACAACTTCGCATATTATATTTTTATAAATTTATTCTGGAAATTAGATCCTACTATCTCAATTAAAATTTTGATTTTGACAATTTAACAGACAGTGGCGGATTTCATAGTTAAACATTCATAGTCAAATGGACTTCGTGAGATAGAATATTTATAACTAGCTGCTGCCCGCGACTTCGTCTGCGTAGAATTAGTACTTTGGGTAGCTTATTTATTATCTGAGCTGTTTTTTTTATTAATCTTTTTACTATTTAAATATTCTGATCGCGGCTGGATAATATAATATCATCTATATATTTATTTCCATACCAATTTTCATCCCTTATTTCAACTTTTCAAGCCTTTTTTTGTGATAAAAGGTAGCCTATGCCCAAGCTTTAGACTACTTCTCTACCAAATTTCATCAAAATCGGTTCAATGGTTTAGGCGTGAAAGCGTAACAGACAGACAGACAGAGTTACTTTCGCAGTTATAATATTAATTAGTAGGGATTGATACTGTAGAACATAGGTTTTAATACTTACATCAGTTGTAAAGGGTAGCAAAAACAACAAAGCCCTGCTGAGTTCCCTAGGCCTCGCGATCATAAACGCGTAGGGTTGAATACTTACGGGAATCGTGTAATTTATACCTGTTGTATGATAATGTTCTATTATTTTAATAATATCTTATTGTAAAAAACTGTCACAGAAAATTAATAACATATTAATGAGTAACAATTTAATAGCAAATGAATTTTTTACTCTAATCGTATTTTGTAGTTTAAGCCTGTTAAAATTAACCCAATGGAAATAATAGGTCATTAATAATCAAAATAGCTGTTTGGATTATTTAAATTATTTTGGTAAAACTAAAACAATAGTTTTTATTCGTTGGTCGGATTTTAGGTCGACTAATCGAGATTTTATTACAAATAAAATACTGCATCGTTCACATACTTTAGCAGTTAAGCAGTTATTTATTTTCACAGTATACAACTAGTGGCTAGAGCCTAGAGCACCATACAAACCGAAAAGTCCGGCATGCCCTGATAATGCCATACATATAAAAACCATAAATATAAAAATAATAAGATCCTTAAAGTCATATATTATTAGTCATATATTTTTAACTTATATGATTACGTAATTATATAAATTATATAAAAACACATATTACGTTAAAGCCGACAAGCCGGGCTTTTGGGCTTGTAAGGTGGTCCCACAGAACAGGAAAAATAAGTCTTCTGTTCTGTGGGTGGTCCAGCCAATGGTTACAACATGTACTGTACATTGAGATACTTTTCATATAATAATTGTCTGTTTGTATCACTATAATTTTCTTTGTAAATCTATATCTACAATATCTATACTATATTAATATTATAAAGAGGAAAGATTTGTATTTTTGTATGTTATGAATAAACTCAAAAACTACTGGACCGATTTTGAAAATTCTTTCACCAACAGAAAGCTACATTATCAGCGAGTAACATAGGCAATGTTTTGTGTATAATAAATCTACATTGCACCCGTGTGAAGCCGGGGCGCTTTGCTTTACAGATGTTAATCATTAAAATATGAAGTTATCTGTATTACAGCTTAGCAGCACACACTTCGGTACGGACGATAAGTTTCCTTTTAATTATTGATGAATTATAAATTATGTCACTTCAGTTCTGGTATTATAGATATTAACTATACCTGGCGGAGGATCAGATAAAATTGTAAAGGCAGCAGTCGCGAGGGCTACTTTTCCTTTAGCGACCGCCGATAGGGTCAATTTAGCACTTGTACTATGCATCATCTGAAAATGTATATAACTGTCTTGATAAAAACACGTCTACTTGTTTATTATACATAGGTATTTATAAAAGCTAGTAACTTAAAACGAGACTTAAAACGAGCAGTAAAACTGAGAACCTTTTAACCACATCCTATATTTATTTTGTACTTTTTATTTATTTGAAATTCGAATCAATCCTTTGACGGCGAATCACTTGATGATAAGAGACAATGGAGCACAATATTCTAATATCTATTCACACTTGCTCAAAAAAACCCAGATCTTCTAATAACTAATCCTTTTTTAAAAGTTCTTGACAACTAATAGGTATAGTGTGAAAATATGCTAGTTTCATATCTCTGTAATAACCAGCAAGCCTGAATTTAAATAGCCATTAACATCGCTTTACATGAAATAGCGAAATTTTGGCAAAATACCAAAGACAAAAGTTTAGGAAAGATTAAAAAACTTACATCTGTGGATGTTTCATTCGAAGATTCTTCTTTTATATGTCCCGGTAGAACAATACGAATTCTGTAACAAAGTAATAAATGTCGTAGAATAAGTACTTTAACCAGTGGCGGATCTAGACATTTCTGGCTATTTAAATTTTGCCACCCTAGCCTCTATAAATGTGAGTGTCTAAATTAGCTAAAATACTATTTTTTTTTTTTTTTTTTATAACTAGCACTTATCAAATAAGTACTAAGAGCACATGCAATCTAGCCTATCACTTAAGGCTAATGAACAGTTTATTTCTAGCTAAAATACTATGATAGGGATTATCTTCTACACTTCTTTCTGTAAGTCTTACTTTTAGAAGATGCTCTGTAGGATAAAAAAAACATGTTTCTTTTAGACTTGATTTGGTCCCCAAATTTGCCGCCCCTAAAATCTGCCGCCCTAGGCTCAAGCCTACTCATGTTCTGGTAAATCCGTCACTGACTTTAACCAACTATAGACATCGCTTAAATACTTCTATTAATCTGTTTAAATGAACTCAATGTTAGGTGCTCTCGTAAGTACTGTCGAGGAAGGAATGTGTGCTCTGTCTTCAACCTAAAGGGAGGATCCTCGACCAGTCGAACCATATATATTCAGCGCTCGGAAACACTTCGATACCGCCATTCAGTCTTCATACTGATTATATTTGACGGGCTCGTTGGCGCGTTCGGTAGAACACCTGCCGTGCGCATCGATGGGTCGTGGATTCGAATCCCACCGGGAACACATGTTTATAATTTTCTGTAAGCATGTTTTCCCCACGTCTGGTAACTTCGGGCATTGATCGGGTGGGAGGAATATCTAAATTCCGACCGGGTAACGAACCACCGTTCATAGATGGAAAAACGGTTTCGGTATATGGATTTTCCGAATGCTCGAAGTAAAAATTAGGTCGACAGCACATCATTGACTGATGTTCTGTGGCTGGGGTATCACCTACCATCAAGTGAACCTCATGCTCGTCTGTCGATATCTGACATAAAAAAAAAAAAAAAATATAGATTGTAAATATCGCTAAAGTACTTACGTAAAATTCTTGCTCTTAGCAAACTGACCAACAATGTCGAACAACAGCCCTCCATAGCTCACGATAGCTCCTGAGGCGTTGGACTGCAGTATGGTCCATGGAGGATTCTGTGAATAAGATTTTCATATAATTAGGTATATTATATAGAACTTTTATATTGTATGTAAACTCTTACAAGTGATTGAAGCTCATGTGTATTTTAAAAATGCGTAGGTATTCCCACTGGGTCCTTACCACCATCTCTTGAAGCAATATTATTATAATCATAAAACTTTATGCAACGCACTCAAAAAACACAAAATCAATCCTTCATCTACTAAAATTGACTAAAATTTGATATAAAACTTTAAAGTATTAAACATAATCTTCAACTAAATATCTGAGTAGCATCTATCGACGTTTAGTAGAACAAAGTTACTTCTGCATGACCCTCTACTTTACACTTGACCTTATTCCATGTAGAAATTACCTTCATGAACCATTATTCGACTGTTATCTTTTCAACAAAACAAATTCGCTCGACCCCATTTTGTTCTACAGATATGTCTCTATGTGTCAGTATGCGTGAACAATGTGCTAGTCAGGGTACCTGTGATGATTTGCCGCTATAACAGGACTCCTTGACGATGTAATGAAACAAAGATATACAAACTTTTACGTTTTCTCGTAATCTAAGACGACAATAATGCTACTGCTACTACCTATATACTGCTCTTAGACATCGTACTACAGCGAGGTAACTCACATGATAGGTTAGTATCGGCAGTTCTTTTCCCCGGAAACCATACTGGATATGGGGAAATAAAGCGTCTCCCAACTTAAAACCGTCAATAGGCCGCCAAAAACCAACCTGAATTATAAAATTGTATGTAGTCGATAACCAATAGTCCAAGCTGCAATACATGCAAGTCAGAACATCTAATATGCACCGCTTCCAAATGAATAAGCGTGTAGGTAGAAATAGACATAGACATACATTTATACACAGCAAACACACGGACATAGAAAAGTGTCTATGGACAAATATCAAGGACCAGAAAGAAATTAATAAATACAATAATATTATTAACTCAAAGTATATAAACTTAATCCTATAGGTATTCTGAACAAACAAATAATCTATGCGACAGTGCGCTGCCATGAAACGGAAGGCTACTCTGCTTAAGTCATGGAGTTAGCTTTCTGGCTAATCAGTATGTCCTGTCTTTTTACGACGCTGTTTAAAAAATGTGTAAAATAAAGAAAAGCAGTATTTTAAAAAATAAAATCAAAATTAAAATAGCCGGTAGGTATATAAATAATGTGGATTTAATAAGTCAGGATAAACAATCAATAAATATGTATGGTACACATAGATATAATATTTTTATAGTGAATATTATGATTAATTTACTGAGGTAGGATAACTATAACTATCGTAGGCTGCGTTGAAATAACGGCCAAACGCTAAGATATATTATTTAAAAAATAATCTCATATAGGATGATTGATAATCCCTTTAACTTACCTGTAACAATTCAACGTGTTCAATAAGTGTAGTGACGTTATCATCATCCTTGCTACTGATAACAGTGTCAGTATGTTGTTGTCTGTATGTTGCTCCCCACGTGTCCGCAGCGAGCGCATGCCATGTGCTGCAGTTTCCACAAGCACTATACGCTGATATGTGTTGCTGTAGAAAGGTTTCAAATCATTTCTTTATATTTCTACCGAATATAGAAATGAGAGATAAAGTTCTCGTATAAAAAAGGACAGAGGGGCTAGCACGAACGTCAATCTGTTATTGGTATCGTTACTGAAAAGATATGAATTTATGCGGAAACGCTGCAAAAAGTTACAATGTAGATATAGTTTAGGTACTCTCAAAAGACTTTATAGTTTGTAATCTGCAAATGATTCGTGTCCCCGCGATAACGATGTCTAGTAATTTGTATGAGAAGATATTTGAAATTGCATTATTACTTAGTTTAGAGTAAATAGGCACTTTCTAGACAGTTGTGATTTACCACCCTGACTGCATCACCACTAAACTCAGGTAGAATAGTTGTCAAACAACTACCTATAGTTTGATAAAAAAATATATATCAAAAAACCATCGTACATGAACGTTCTTCGAACGAACGAACGAACGACTCCGTTCTTTAAGACAGCTTAAAGAAAATAATCAGTCCCAAAATTCGCGAATAATAAAATTAACAAGTCAGACAATCACCTCTGTCCCAGTTACTCGTAATGAAACTTAGAGGGTTTTTTTTATGTCAGATATCGACAGACGAGCATGAGGTTCACTTGATGGTAGGTGATACCTCAGCCACAGAAAATCAGTCAATGATGCGCTGTTGAGCATTCGGAAATCTATAGACTGAAACCGAAACGCGCAATATAAACTTCACGGTTTTTCCGTCTATGAACGGTGGTTCGTTACCCGGTCGGAATTTAGGTATTCCTCCCACCCGATCAATGCCCGAAGTTACCAGACGTGGGGAAAACATGCTTACATAAAATTATTAGCATGTGCTCCCGGTGAGATTCGAACCCACGACCCATCGATGCGCACGGCAGGTGTTCTACCGAACGCGCCAACGAGCCCGTCAGAACCTCTAAAGATACCTGCATATGTCGCAACAACATATCTCGCCTCTGTATTTTATCAGGTCTTATAGCTTCCCACTCTTCATCTGAAACCTGAGCTGCTACATCGAACTCCTCTTGTACAGCAGCATCCAAAGCAGATATGAACGCATTCATCAACTCTTTGCAGTAACAGAGAATGCCATTCTGAAATTATTTTTCTACAATGAGTTACGAGTATGTGGTCATTATGTTTATTTCTTATTTAATAAATAGTGGAGTGAACACAGACTAGTTGACTAAACACTAGTTTATTAATATACCCTATACTTACATTGCATCCAGAAAATGTTAACATTGAACTGTACTACATAAAGCAATGGAAAATTAGAAAGAACATTTAATTTCGTACACTCTCACCCTTTTCTTATCATCAAAAATAATATTAGAAGAGTAGTAGTACTGTGCTGTGCGACCTCCACTTTGGCTCAGCAGTACGCGCATTGCGTTAAGCACCTAAGGTTCCGAGTTCTAATCCCGGGAGTTAAAGAATTGATGATGATTTTTTACTTTTAATTTAAAAAAATGTAGATGATAGCCGACAGGTGACAAATTTTTTTTAAAGATGAAGACGTATGGCAGTTATCGGTTCATCAACCGGTCGGGTAAGACACAGAAGACTGCCTGCAAAGAAAAATAATCACTCAAACAGACACGTCTACCACATAACCCAAGTCATGACTGTGCAGTGTAAAAGCACTGATTTTCAGCGGCAGTCTTTTATCATCCAAAAAAAAATCAAAAAAAAAAATCACCGTACCTTACAATCAGAACCATCATCAGTCTTATTATAGATGTAAGCAATATTTTCTCCTTCAAACAAATCATTGATCAAATTGGAGAGATTACCAGTCCGTTGGTTGGTATCCGATACTACGTACAACCACTGCGCAAGAGTGTGAGACATGTGTAGATCACGCGCAGTCTCGGCCATTGTAGTCATAGTGTCAGTTGTAACTATAGCTATGAAATTCTCACCTAGAATTGATTTCTTTTATTATCATGAGCTTATAAATAATTCGTCGTGATCGTAGAACAACGACGGTTCTGATTTTTTACGGTTTTAGTTTTATTGCATAAAACTATCTGACTAATTATCAAACTCCATTTTTTTATTTGTTCTGTTGATAAAGGGTTTTTAGACAGTTCTAAATTATACAATATAGAACTCTCAAGGAGTTTCATGTCATGACTAATACAATAGTCTAAAATACAAAAACTAAAATTGTGAAAAAATCAGAACCGCCGTTGTTCTACGATCACGACGAATTGATGGTGATTCATACTTTTATACAATACAAATACGCTCGATCCCATTTTCATATGGATAAAAATATTGCACCTTAAAAATCAAACCGTCACTAAATGAAAACTGACGATTTTCATCTATCAACGCCAAGATGGCGATTGATGAGATTATTGTTCCTCTTCAAAATGCAGACACAACTTCAAAAGGTCAACTTTATGGCGCATACATCTAAATGGCGCTAGTGTCTATGTCATTATTAATGTTTATTAGGTAAAAATAATAAAGGCCCAATTACAGCATGCAAGTTTCTTGCCTGTTGCATACAATTTAATTGAAGCAATAAATGGTGACGTTCTAAACAACAAGTAACATTTTAAAGTTGCTAATTTTTGGGTGTCCAATTTGCGCCTCAGTTATTGCTCTTATATGTACAAGAAAATGACATTGTGTTATTCAGGAAAACTTTAAACGGGGGTTCCCAAAAACACATTTTTCGTTTAATGCCAACCAAACTTGGTTTTCAAGGTGCGATATATTGAGTTATGTTTCTTAAAAAGTAGACCGTATATTAAATCAACTAACTAAATCATTCAGTCTAAGGTAACTGCAGCTTCAGTTTAAAAATATTGAATTAGAGCTTAGAAAGCAACGGATGGTTTTGATTGCGATTACTTTTGTTGGCAGTTGAAGCTTCTATTTGTGTCTGCATTGCAGAATACCTACTGAAAACTTAACCGTAATGCGGCAACTTTGTTAAATTAAAAATGTAGGCTTAGAATACTGCTTTCGTGTTGCCGCTAAAATAATGTTGAAATGACTGTTAGGAATATTTTAACACATGCAATATCATCTTAATTTTCATATCACAATTATTTGTAACATGTTATTATTAAAACTTATTCAAGACCGTAAATATAATGTGTAAATGGGAGATCATAAAACATTATTTTATATTTTACCTATTAAAATAATGATTTATCAAGCCTAGAACAAAAATATTGTTGTTAAGCAAAGCAACGCTACTTTTGTACTTATTTGAACTTGTAGGGATCGGATAAAGTATATGCAGTTCAAGCGAGATGAATAAGTTCATAATTAAGATGTGGTTTGGCCACCAGGAAGACTAAATAGAACTAGTACATGATTACTATGACAAGTGTAGGTAATATAGAGTTTCGTAACGACACAGAATATATTAGTTTAATACCTTAGGTCTAAGGCTAACGTTTTCATCAACAGGTAGACTGTAATAATAATGTAATATTTACAACGGCGAGTGTTCTGGCGAACTAATCTACTTAATCCCAGTTGCCGACATCCATCACCGTACCTACTACACGTGATAAAATACTATTTCATCCGCATCACCTTCACGTATGGAAATCATACGTATAAGAAAACTAGAATGAATTGTAGCTCTTTGGTTTCAAAAAACGGACCTATAAATCTTTAAAAGGCCGACAACGTATCTGAGACTTTAAGTCGCGAAAGTCCGGTGGTGATTATTTACCATCAGGTAACCTGCTCGGTTGTCTGTTCTGTAATAAAAAAAGGAGTATTTAATTACCTATATATTTAACTGGCAGTTTAGATATAACTCTATTCATTTCCTTCCGTCTCAAGTACTCATTAACTTCATATTTCATCTTGAACACCGTGACAGACACGGATGGCACATCTTCATCGTCAATTGGCGAGGTCAGAGACTGGACTACTCGGGAAACCATATCACGATCTACGCCAGAAATAATTATGCTAAGAACTTTAAGAATTGAAGACATGAGTGGATAAAGGGGGTATGATACATTTTGTAATTGATCGAGAAAATGGGCAAAATACGTAGTTTCGTTACATATTATTTATGTAGATAATTTTTAACTTTCTTGATTGTTTATTTAATAACTAAACCTTCACTCAAAGTAAAAAATATGAGTTCTAAAAAAAATGTTACATAGCCCCTTCATCCACTTATGTCTTCAATTGTTCTAAGAAATTAAATTTAAAAACGGAAAAAAAGAGTTTAACAGATAATAAAGTGAATAAGTTTGGTATGTGTATAATGTGAAAATGGGAAACATTTTTTTAAAATTATTTTCTCATATCAGACCAATACGACATAATAACTTTGTAAGCATTTCTTATAATAATAAGTAAATATTAGAGTTTATAATTAAATTTTGTTTATTAATTATTATTGATTAACACATAGACAGAGACACTCATGCTCGGCTAATTAACACCGGATTTAGGAATTCACCTATTTACCCAGCCCCATCGGAAAGAGAACAGAGTTTATACTTACTTAAGGTATTATCATGAAGAATAATAGCAGATTTCCAATTGAATGCCTTTTCGGTTCGAAGATCGAGGATCATTTGTGGCAATTCTTCGCCAGGGTCTGAGGACGTAACGGTTATAGCTACCTCCGACGGTAGTCGGGGACAGTCTACCTCGGTAAGAGCTATGAGAAGCAATTGTTCCTCATTTACCCGTTTGAATAATGACCAAGTATCTTCGCAAGATGCTACGCTGAATACTGCTAGAAAACCTGTAAGTCATAAGTATTATTCGTGACTTACAATATTTATATTATAGTAATCCAACCAAAAACATTTTCATGTAAAGTAACGCCAAGACGAATGGATACATTTTGCTTGCACTGTAATAAAGTTATCAGATCTTATGGAGAGCTAAGCGCCTAGCTCTACACACCCTAACTCTCTCTCTCATCATAGCGTATAGTGTTCTGCGTGAATCCTAGATTTAAGTTTTTTACAAACCCTACACTTAGAAAACTTAAGACTGTAATTTGAACTTTCTAACACTGCCCAGAGCGAAATTATAAGGGTACAAAAATACGACGAAACATTCGAGAAAAGGTAGGTAGTGGTCCTGCGCCTCCGCTGTCTTGTCTTGGCGGTATTAAATACTAGCAAAAAGCAAATCGTTTTACCTTTTTTAAGATTTATGTTCGTCCAAGAATAATAATGTACTACAACTCCTCCATGCTTCAATTTGACTCTCGCTAGCTCCTTAATATAATCCTTGAGTTCGTCTGTTATAGACTGACGTTGATTCTGGAGAAACTGATGGTCCAATACTACAGCTTAGACAAAATAATTTATATAAGAATAATCAAAAGTGTGGATAATTTCGTTACGTGATAAAAGCAAAAAGTCTCAATTGGACTGTTAAATAATAAAGTGATAATCAAAATAAATTTTACAAAATAACGGATCTCTCTCCCTCAATATCTATAGCGTTTATGTTTATTTGAGTTATTTCCGCAATAGTCATCGCAATTTCAACATGGACAATCAATACTATACAGCGGACATACTGAGTGATATCTCTTGGGAATTTTCAGATTGCTTTAGAATTTATAGTAGAACATACAATATTAGCAAACCCCCCCGTATTAAACAATAGTTTCAGTATAAGAGATAAAAATATATTTAATAGCGTGCATTTTACCACTTTGTTGTGCATTGTGCGCACTTTCTTCCCTAATTTACAAAAAAAGGAAATTACGAACTGAAAATTAATTAAACACATTAAAATATATTCCGTCTTAATCAGGGTTTTTAGGATTCACCGGTTGAGGTCGAGTCCCACACTCCTCCTACATAACACTTCGCGGAGGTGTACCCAGGGCGCAAATTCCTTCCTCTTATAAAAAAACGAAAAAGGGTTATGGTATCAGAGAAATTCTCTTAAATAAGATCAGTTTCTGGTATTACTTGCAACAAATTCAACTTTTTGGTTAAAGTATTAGATGTATTAGCCCAAAAGCCCGGCTTGTCTTATTAATGCAACCATAAATAGAAAAAATAAATTATGGCCTTTATGTAATTATATAAATCATAATAACTTATATGGTTACGTTCGTATACCTATAAGTTATATAACAACACGTATTACGTCAGTAGGCATTAATTGAACATCATTATGCGACTATCCTGAAAAATATCAATAGATCATAATCCACATAGTAATTAATAAGAGTACCTATAGATGCATTTGCAGTTATCAGCGAGGGAAAATCCTCGGTAACAACACGGCCAAACAAACATAATAACACAATCCATAATAGCATAACGTAACGGGAGTAACACTCCTAGAATACTGTAACACTAAAAATTCGACTAGCATCGTTTCTAGAACAACACCTGTGCTTTAATAAAAAAATCCATTCGTTATTTAATCTTATTAAAACTGGAGTAGATGAGGAATGAAATGAATTCGAGTACATTTTAACGTTTAATGCGTGCCAGAAAATTGAATAGGATAGAAAGCACTCAGCTTGTTCATACGGGATGTTTTAAAATGTTATTGAAACGAATGTATGATTTTATTTTTTAATTTATTTAATTGAACATCTATGATATTTGTTAGCACTTTCAGCAGATAAATATTATAAATTACATAGATAATAAAAAATACTATTCGAACATTGAACAACAGGTACTCTATCAAAGTCCAAACACTCGAATTTCTCAAGATCCTGTTCTCTAAGTCCTGACGAGCTCTTCGGTGTTATTCTACGTTGAATCAATTTTGCTACGGATTTTTTATCGCTCAAAGTATAAAAACTATTATTGAAATCAATAGTTCATCTTGTCTCCTCTAACAATATCTACACTAATATTATAAAGAGGAATGATTTGTATTTTTGTATGTTTGTAACGTAGAAATCCAAAAACTACTGTGCCGATTTTAATAATTATTGCACCAATAGAAAGCTACATTATTATTATTTTGGTGTATAGTACATTTATTACATTGCACCCATGCAAAGCCGGGGCGTGTTGCTAGTCTGATATAAACAAATACTTTATTTCGATTATTCTTAATTTAGTTATTGTATCTAAATATTCACATATTGATACTTAGCTCTCAGTAACTCTAAACGCGATACTGAAACGATAATCAAAACTTGAGAGCTTCTTAAAGATTTCTGTCTTTCAATTTACCTTCGTAATGAAAGGGTTAAATATACTTTTAAGTACATCTCAATGTTGATTAGCGAATTCGGCCTTAAATATTATTCATCTAAAAAATAAAAATCATGAGAATGCTTCGTGTTAACTTAGACTTCAGCCTGTAAAAGGAATTCGTTAAAGGTCATACGTTAATAATGCACAACAATTACCTAAAGACGAATCGTGCGCCCTGATTTACTGTTATTTCATTAATTCTTATATATGTCAGTTATGAAACTCAATTACTGTGTCAAAATCAAGAGATGATTGTTATAAAACCTCGTATTACATTCATGTCTTGATCACAGTAATCTAGGTAATTTCTTAATGCAGGTCTCTGCATTTGACATAACTGAAGTTCCTATATATTATTTCAATTATTTAATTAGACATGTGGTTATCTCGGCGACCAATGGTTTTCTGTGTTCGCAGGGTTATATACAAAACTAAAACCTTAATACTTTACTTCAAATGTTGCCAGAATGTTTATTTCCCTTATCAAAATCAAAAAATCAAAAGTTTTTTATTTCAAATAGGCCTTTGCAGGCTCTTATGAAACGTCTAGTTGCACGGTTCCAAAAAGTGGGTCTCATGGAGAAGAACCGGCAAGAAACTCCATGGACACTCTTTTCAACAATGGTTTAGCTTACAAAGACTCGGTTACAATAGTAATAATAGTATAATATTATCTTTGATATTATGTCTAAACGATTTTATGCCGGGAAGATTTATAACTTTTTTATATCACGTTAAAATAATTACTCGTATATTTATTTTAATTATTGCTGTTTGAATAACATTAGATATTTTAGTAATTAAAACGAATTTGTTTTATGGTTAACTTCTATGTTATCAACCACATTGTTTACAGAACATATCATAAAGCAGTAGGTTGCATTTTATCAAGAGTTCGATAGTAATAATGATAAATAAACATTTTGCGGTGATTGATATTTTTAAATCAGGGATGTCGGGGAGAAATAGGGAATTATAAATTAGAATTTGAAAGCTGACAATGTTAATAACAGGTTTTCATTTATACTAATATTATAAAGAAGAAAGATTTGTCTCTTTGTTACGATTTAACTCAAAATCTACTGGACCGAGTTTTTAAAATTCTTTCACCAATAAAAAGCTACAATTTCAGCGAGTAACATAGGCACTGTGTTTGTGTATTTTTATTTTATTTTTTTATGTCAGATATCGACAGACGAGCATGAGGTTCACTTGATGGTAGGTGATACCTCAGCCACAGAACATCAGTCAATGATGCGCTGTCGACCTAATTTTTACTTCGAGCATTCGGAAATCCATAGACTGAAACCGAAACGCGCAATATGATAAATATCTCTCTCTCTCTCTCTCTCTCTCTCTCTCAATATGCACTTCACGGCTTTTCCATCTATGAACGGTGGTTCGTTACCCGGTCGTAATTTAAATATTCATAAGATCAATGCCCGAAGTTACCAGACGTTCGGAAAACATGCTTATAGAAAATTATAAAAATAAGCATGTGCTCCCGGTGGGATTCGAACCCACGACCCATCGATGCGCACGGCAGGTGTTCTACCGAACGTGCCAACGAGCCCGTCAAATATATATAGCACACATTTTTCTATCTTCATCTACATTGCACCCGTGCGAAGCCTAGGTGTGTTTGGTTAAATAAAGCGAGCTTAGCAACATCGTGATATTTTGGCATAATCTGATGTATTTTTGGAAATGTAAAAACAGATATATTGTCAGAAGTGGGATTCGAACCCACGCCCACAGAAGTGGACTGCGACCTGAACGCAGCGCCTTAGACCGCTCGGCCATCCTGACTTATTTAAAGTTATCAAATAGTATAGGGATTTTAAAGGAAATAACTAGCCGTGCTCCGCAGTTGCACTCGTATGAAGTTTTGTCCTGAAAAAAATATATCTAGGTTAAAAAGTCACTCAATTATAACTACTAAATTTTACATTATGGAAGGAAAATCCGATTGACAGCTCATATTTTCACTGGACGGAAAGCAGGTGCGTTGCCGATAATAATTACAACATATCTCATACAAAAAAATTATTAATAATTTTATACTCAATATATTTTTATTT
The DNA here is from genome assembly GCA_905404175.1 of Anthocharis cardamines. Classification (NCBI taxonomy): domain Eukaryota; kingdom Metazoa; phylum Arthropoda; class Insecta; order Lepidoptera; family Pieridae; genus Anthocharis; species Anthocharis cardamines. The sequence goes on from FR989961.1 coordinate 6,893,663, forward strand.
CAAAAAGGTAAACATTGTTTAACTATTAATTTAAAATAATTAACTACGCATCCAATTTAGCCTCCTCCACCCTCAACCTAATTGTGGTTTTGGAAAAATAATATAATCTAAGAAATAAGACCAGAAGTGATTTTTTTAAAAACAATTTTAATACTACCTAACAAAATAAATTCAAACTTCACTATAAACCAAAACAATTTAATCTCTCACAAATTAAACAGAAAATTATTACAAATCAAAGAACCAAAGTGCTACACTTCTAAAACAAATTAAACCGCAATAACAATTATGTCCTATGACCTAATGACTCTAATTACACAATTACACAAGTACAAAATCTAACAATAGACGCACAGAGTGACACCCTCACTCAACGACAGTTGGAACGCAAAAGAGGCCGAGGCTGGTGAAGCATCGATTTTTATAGGTTTTCCCCCACTCTTCTTATTCCATCTCCTACACGGCCTTTCCTGACAGGAGACCGTCCTCGGACTCCTTCGTCTTCTAACTTTGAAGATCTGTTTCTAAAGTTGGTAGCGTTGTCCTTGAGCCGTCATCGCTTGACGGAACACTGAGCGGCGCAGCGAGCGTTTCGACGCAGCTCTGCATTCCCGACGTACTCGGTTGCGGCTCAGTGACGTCACTAGGCGCATCAGATACAGGAGGCTGGACTTCATTCGGAGCCGTAGACTCTTCAGTCTCATCATCTGATTCTGGAACAGAACAAAAACTACAGCACAAAACCATGCCCAAAAATTGAGTAGGAAAATTTTATGCGTTGATACAAAAGTATTCAACAATTTTTCACATTACATGAGCTAAGCTCACCTAACTCGGCCTAAGCACTAGAGTATAAAACAAACAAATATCTGTACCGATCACCCGGGGCAGGTCCCGTCGGGGGAGTGCCACCTCACGACTCGCTAGAGATCTACGCGGACTTACGTGAGACATAACTTTGCGTGTGTGCATCGGTTCACATAAAAGCATATTTCAACTCAAACTATCAATAACACGTAAACAGTGTTTGTCACCCAAACATGTCCCACACACATCAAGACAGATCAGAGGCCAACTCATGGCATGATCCTGCGTGTACCAGGACCACATGTCCGAGCACCACCATAACATAACACAACACCACCCAAGGCATGTCCCATATACTAGGATCGCATGTCTGAGCGCACTCCAAGACAGCATCCAATAACATGAGACCCTACCACACTTGAAGTGTATCCGTCAGTCAGGATAACATATCCGAGTACGAGGACTTCCGAGACAGAGGATATCCCGACTGCAAGACAAAACTTCCCTCAATGTTAAACACATCCCTTTGTGAAAAACACTTTACACAGATAAATAGACTTTATAATTCTAAGATCAGCAGACAGAGGAATATAGGCATGTCTACAAAAAGCTTTTCCAAAAAAAAAAAAATTGTTTGGACAAAACATCAATGTACCAAAGCAAAACAAAAGTAACTCACCAAGGAAAAAATCAGCACACACCTCAGGAGTCCACTCTCCTCGCCACGGAATCATATATTCCGCAGCTGCCTGTGTCGACTTCCCATATGAGCCAGCCAAGAGCTGCAGCTCGTATCGACCATGCGGAAGTGTCTTCACCACACGATACGGTCCTCGCATACAGGAATCCAGCTTCCCAGTTGATTGTGCCTGTTTTCTGACAAAAACCAATGAATTAAGTTCGAAGGTGCGAGGCGCTTTGCGACCTCGGTTGACATAAGCATCTTGACTCTCTTGATTCGAACGAAGATGTTCAGAGACCCTCTGCCGACGCATTTCGCGGAGAGCTTCCCGATTCGGACTCGAGCCTTCAATTGCCACGTCCCGTACCAAGCTTCGAATCAGTGGCGTTGCCGCATCGATGCCAACTAGTAGGTTTAGGGCCGAACGTTGAGTAGTTCTATGCTTCGTTATGTTTAGAACTAACTGCAGCTTCCACATAACGGACAGCCACTTCTGTTGCCGGTGATTGCACTCAATCCGGACCATGTTGAGTACAGTCCGACAATAGCGTTCCACCTGCCCGTTAGATTGGTGCATCTCAGGTGTGATAAGATGTGTATTACAACCCATATCCTGAACCCAGTTAAGGAAGTCAGCACTTTGGAACATTCTACCTCTATCGGCTACAATTAACTTAGGTGTTCCAAAAAGTGAAATCATGTTAGTAAAATGACGTTTTAGTTCATCAGCATCTTGACGATACATTGGGTACAATAAGGAAAATTTGGTAAATGCATCGACCACGATGAGAACATAACGATAGCCATCGGCTTCAGGTAGAGGACCCAAAGCATCCATATGGACCGTCTCAAAAGGGACATCTGGTTTTTCCCAAGAGTGAATCGGTTGAAGAGGGGCACGGGGGACTTTTTTATGGGAGAGACACACAAGACAGTGTGTTATATACTTCAGCACGAAAGCTCTCAACCCTGGAAACCAGAAATGTTTAGTGATAAGGTCGACAGTTTTATCTACACTAGGATGGTCATGTTCATCATGAAAAATGCGCAAAAGACTAAGTCTGTGGCCTTTTGGGATAAAACATAACAGTTTTGGGTTTTCTCCAGTAGTTATAGACTTGTAATATAGAACGTCATTCTTAACAACGTAACGGGAGGAGTCCAACTGCCCATCTGACAAGCTCTGCATGAGAGATCGAGTCTCTTCATCAGATGCCTGAGCAACTTGAGCCCAATTCAAGGGTTTCTGAACAGAAATTATATTAACCGGGTTTCGACTAAGATAGTCGGCATGGGACAAAAGAGAACCTTTACGGTATTCAAGACTGAAGTCAAAATCTTGAAGGTAAACCCACCACCGAGCCACCCTAGGCAACAAATCTTTCTTACGTTGGGTCAGTTTTAATGCGTTGCAGTCGGTGACTACGGTGAAGCGAACACCCACAAGATAGTGCCTGAAATACTGAAGAGCCTTCACAACGGCAAGCGTCTCCAGCTCATACGAATGGTATTTACCCTCAGCCCCCTGAGTAAGTCTACTGAAATAAGATACCACCCGCTTGCGACTACCTTCATGTACTTGCATCAGAACGGCTCCATAACCAATAGAACTCGCATCTGTGTGGACTTCTATTGGCAACGAAGGATCATAGATAGCCAGTACTGGCTCACTCGTTAGACATTCTACAATGTACTTACGAGCAGCCTGTTGTTCTGAGCCCCAATTAAAAGGAACTCCTTTTTTAGTCAACGCTGTGATACATGCAGTTTTCTGGGCAAAGTCAGCTATATAACGTCTGAAATAGCTGGCTAAGCCCATAAACTGACGGACTTGTTTTACATTTTGCGGTTGAGCTGAGTCAATCAAAGCTCTCACCTTATCATGACTCGGCCTAACCTGATTCTCACTAATTGTCCGTCCCAAATACTCAATCTCGGTTGCTAAAAATGAGCACTTCTTCAAGTTTATTGAAAAACCGGCCTTAGTCAATGTGTCAAGAACTTTACGTAACAAAATGAGGCCCTGGTCTACTGTTTTACTCAAAATCAACACGTCATCAATGTAGACGAGGATATCACCAGATTCAATAAACTCGCGAAGTGTTTTTGCGATGATTCGCTGATAAGCAACGGGCGCATTTGCCAAACCATACGGCATTTTCAAATATTGATAATGTCCCTCGGGCGTGACAAATCCCGTTAGCGGTATTGAGTCCTGTTCTAATGGAATTTGATGAAACCCAGTAGCCATATCAAGGCTACTAAAGTACCTATTGTGTCCTAAACGATCTATGTGATCATCTATTCGCGGTAACGGAAAACGATCTTTAATTGTAACATCGTTTAGTTTACGAAAATCGACGCACATCCTATCCGACCCGTCTTTCTTTTTGACGAGTAGTATAGGGCTCGCATATTCAGAGTCGGACTCTTCAATTATACACTTATCCAAAAGATCTTTGATAATTTCGCGAACTCGAAGTGTTTCGGCATGTGAGAGTCGATATGGTCGATAATTGACAGGCGTGTTGGAATTGAGTTTAATTGACATACACCCTGTATTAACAGTCGAAGTCGCGGTACCGGAAATAAAAAATCTCGAAAATGCATTAATAATTTCTAAAAGTTCCCTTAACTGATCCCCAACGAGAGGTGTATTGATTGGAACTGAATCCTGAGATTGAATCGACATTACTCTATTCGAACTATCATCTCTCGTAATAGACTGGTAATCTTTAGTACGCAAGTACCTAACACCCTCTCTATTCAAAATGTCCGTACCTACTATAACCGGAATGTTCATGTATTGAGACGAGACAATAAACAAATCTACATCAAGAGTCAACCCGTCAAACTCAATCGGCAACGTAACGTAAGAGGTACTTTCTACTTCCTGACTACCTAATCCCTTCAAAATCCGAAAAGCAGGTTTCCGCGAGCAGTTAAAATGTTTAAGCAACGATGACGACATCAGGGATATAGTTGAACCGCTGTCGATCAAAACATCTACCGGCACGTCTTGAATAATAGCCACTACTACGTCATTATTTTTAGAATTTACTAAAGCATTACATAAGTTTACGGTATTCTTGTTTGCCGCCTCAGATCTTTGTTTAGCAAAACAGGTGTCAACTTTATGACCTGGCTTTTTGCAAAATGAACACGGCTCAGGCCTACTCGGGACGAAAGTAGTCCTCGAATTCGCGGTATTCGAATTACCCGACAAACTTGTTGGTGTCTGATCGACCTTAGGTCGCTTGGTACATACAGCCTGTCTATGACCTAGCTGGCCACACGAGAAACAGTTAATGTCCCCACTACCCCGTTTTCGCGACAAGCCCGAAGTTTGATCACGCTTGGTACTATTAATCGGAACTGAACGCGAAGAAAAATTCTTTGAGGTGCTAATCGGCTTAACATAAATTGAAAAGAATTCAATTAAATCATTCGGCAACAATTTGGCATTAGTTGCCGCGGCCCTAATACTAGGATCAGTAATACCGCGTATAATAATTGCCGAAATTAATTCCTCACTAAGACCTCGCACGATACGCAATCGCAACAAGGAACGACGCGCGTAGTCTGCGTACGTAGGGTACTTATCTGAATTCGTGTTTATAACATCAGCTAAAATACTTGCAACATCAGGTGTCCTTGGACACAACGGCCTAAACTCCCTCTTAAAATTAGTCCACGTGCGATCATTGGACACCCACTCATTTAACCAAGATTGAGCGTCACCCTTCAAACAATTACCGATACGCGACAAACATTCATAATCACCCCACTTGTTAAGGGCTTTCGCTCGATCGACCTCAACACACCAGTCATCAATATTGTGTAAATTCGGATCAAAATTCGAAATATAAAAATGTTGGCTAGACCTACCACTATTATTAATCGAATGGATCGCGTCTACGATACGATCGGTAATCGCAGAATATTCCGGTGCCCTACTGGAATTTGGTTCCGAACCACGTCGTGGCGATCGAGATCGAGAACGTGGATGTCGACTATAGTCACGGGCAGGCGACACCAACTGCTCTTGTGAACGGAACACAATATTCCTACTAGGTGACTCTAAATTCCGCGTACCTCTCGACGGCGGCGGTGAGCGGCGCACATCACGTGAACCCGGGCGATCCGGTAAACGCGAAGTATCATTATTACGCCTAGGTGACACTCGCTCACGTCGCGACGACGACCGATTACGGTTTACGTTTTCCTGCACATCTACGTAACGGTCACCTGAACGCCCCGGCATGAGTGAAGCCCTAGACTTGGATTCTAAAGCTTTAATTCGAGAATACAATGCCTGCATTTCGACACGCAACCTAAAATTCTCGTCAGGCGAACGCTCACGATTTCTACTGTCGCGACTACGGCGAACGGGACTACGACTATCGCGATGGCTCATGCTACGGTCACGTTCACGGTTCGACATATCGAAAACAACAGTAACAATAGAACAAACTAACCTTTAAAAAAAATACGTAACGGAACACACCTGCAATAAAAATTGCCACAACACAAATAATTATGTGAAATATACCAACAATCACTATCCACTAAATTATTGCATAACTATTTCGACAAAACTCGTTAGCTAACTGAAAACCGTCTTTCTAATACCAACTACCCTACGAACTGAAAACGCACTAAATTCTGACAAAACAAAAGAAGTGGGCAAAAGAACTATCCCACTTCTGATCTAAGAAATAAGACCAGAAGTGATTTTTTTAAAAACAATTTTAATACTACCTAACAAAATAAATTCAAACTTCACTATAAACCAAAACAATTTAATCTCTCACAAATTAAACAGAAAATTATTACAAATCAAAGAACCAAAGTGCTACACTTCTAAAACAAATTAAACCGCAATAACAATTATGTCCTATGACCTAATGACTCTAATTACACAATTACACAAGTACAAAATCTAACAATAGACGCACAGAGTGACACCCTCACTCAACGACAGTTGGAACGCAAAAGAGGCCGAGGCTGGTGAAGCATCGATTTTTATAGGTTTTCCCCCACTCTTCTTATTCCATCTCCTACAATAAATATAAATTTAAACGACTTACCTGTCACAAACTATTTAGCATTAGACTATTAAAGTCAATTGAAAAGATTGCGAAATGTCGGAAAATGATACTAATGCCTCAGCAGTGCGCAACCTACAGGATTACCTCCGGATAAAAAGTGTTCAACCAAATATAAATTACGGTAAGTACTTGAACCTCCTCTTTCAACGAGCGTCGTTTTAATGGAAATTAATATATTTTTATTTACATTACATGTGTTCATAACTTAATAGAAATGAATATTGCCTTAAATCATATCTCTAAAGTCGAAAAAAATATAATAAAGGGTATTTTCAATTTACCGTCCAAATAGCTAGTCGCATATGAAAGCAAGTTTGTATGATGGTATTTTTATTTTCCCAAATTAAAAGTGTGGATAGAACAAGACCTAATAGATAGGAGTTGGATGTTGAAGGAGAAAGGCACTGTATAGAAATGAACGAAAATAAACAACGAAGGTGCCTTGGCCTGGTCGAATATTTTCTGTGTGTTGTAGCGCCTTAGACAGATTGAAACAAATCTACATTCGAAAGCATCGATCTTTTTATGAAACTGATAAATTATTTTCCTTATATTCTCAGGAAATATAATTTAAAGGACTTTGAAGGGTTTCTGCAATTTAAAGTACCTATTGTTCAATAAAACCTTCGGAATTTACCTACTCATATTATGTATTTTTAATTTAAGGAATTAGAACGATGCTTCGTTATCATGGCAGAACTCACCAGCCAGACACAATCTATTTGACAGCTCTAATGAATAGAAACTACCACATACTATTGCAATTATTAAGCTGAATTATTTTTTAATCTTCTTTGACATTTGATTCCCAGATGAGTGTATCACGTATCTTCGTGGGCAAGCGACTCAGCTTGGTCTGCCGGTACAGGTGTTTGAAGTGGTGCCCAAGAAACCAGTACTAGTCATGTCATGGGAAGGCCAGGAGACAGCTTTGCCGAGTATTCTTCTCAATTCACACATGGATGTCGTTCCCGTTTTCGAAGTAATCACCTTCCACGAATACGCCATACACCAGACTCTTAAAACAGATCCTACGATATTAATATAATCCTTTCTAGTAATATCCGCCTCATAGTCTAGACTTACCTACATGAGTAAATAAAATAAAACCTCATTCCATATTCCATTCTCGATGATTTTGATATAAAATTTCCATTGATTGGTTAATTGATATGCCTAACATGTACATAGTTGGATTTGGCGCTTCCTTAAAATGAATGACTGCTATATATTAATAATATAATCGAAAGCATACATGGAACAGTATTTTTGTACTTGATTCACTGTTCGTCTTTTCATTACACAAAATGATTAGTCGCCTCCACTTTTCTAGATACAAATATAATATTTTTGTAAGCCTCGAATCGATCTCATGTCCTCTGGTTGTAATTTTATCGTACAAACGTAGATGAATTACTGGATACTTCAATATTAAAGTGTTAAATTGTCTCAGAAAAGTTGGACATATCCGCCTTTTGAAGCTCGTGAAGTAGACGGAGTTATTTACGCTCGTGGAGTTCAAGATATGAAGTCAGTAGCCATACAGTATCTGGAATCTATACGGAGAATGAAGGAGAAAGGCATAACTCTGAAACGTACTATACATTTGAGCTTTGTACCAGGTACGTTGTAAACATACTGCAACATTATTTTTTAATTAAATATATATTTAAATTCTTGCAGTGAAGAAAAATTAAAAATTATATAAAAATTTTAGTTGTGCTGTCGGTATCTGTAATTTCGATTGATTTTCACATCCGATAATATTAATAGGAATAGGCGAATTATATTATAATAAGGTTTAAATATTGTTCGCCAATAATCACCAATTTATAACAATAACAAACGTAGTTACATGAACCGGAAATATTATGTGCTTGTTCAGTGGATTGGCTGTAATTATTTTCTGCCGTTCCAGATGAAGAAATTGGTGGAGCTGAGGGGATGGCAAAGTTTGTGAAGTCGGAACATTACAAGAAATTAAACGTCGGTTTTGCGCTTGACGAGGGTCTGGCGAGTCCCAATGATGATTATGTTGTGTACAACGGGGAGAGAAGTATTTGGCGTAAGTGCTTAGAATAATAATTAAGTGTTAATGCTACCCAAAATACTATTTTATATAGCCGTGCGACTAAAAACACGTAAAAATTACACAAAAACACGTACCGGCGACTCGATATAAATAACACGTATTCGTTTAAATAAAATACTGTATACCGGATTAAAACGCGATTTATTATTTATATTGTTTAAATCCCGACGTTTCGGATGCTTTTCAGCAACCGTGGTCGCGGGGAGACAGGTTTAATCCGGTATACAGTATTTTATTTAAATGTGTGATACTCGCGTTAATAAAAGACAATGTTATGTAACACGTATTGGTGTTAAATACGCATACTCGATTCGGCCGTAAAACACATACGTTGCGTTTTCAGCACTTAAAGATCTTGTAAATTTTATTCTGAGTTTTATTTCGACGAGATTAGGTATGCAGCTGCTGCATCATCACCGTGTTATAAACTTTTAATATTTAATTATAATTAAAAAATATAAAGTCTTGATATTAAATGTGTTCTCTTTACAGATGTGAAAGTGATATGCCCAGGGAAGTCAGGCCATGGCTCCTTGCTGCTGCCCGATAATTGTGGCGAAAAGGTAAAACTTGCTCGAATTTTTAGTAGTAGAAATATTCGAGGACAAAAAATAGAAATAAAAATAGAAAATAGAGAAATAGAAAATAAGGAGCAGAATCCTAAATACTAAAGATAATCCACCTAAGGATTTTGTGCTTGTAGTTAGTATACCTTGAAGTCTATCATTTATTGCAAAATGGCTGCTCCTTTCATGTATTTAGTTAAATATGTGACTAGAATATACACAGACACATTAGTCAATGATGCGCTGTCGACCTACTTTTTACTTCGAGCATTCGGAAATCCATAGACTGAAACCGAAACGTGTAATATGCATTTCACGGTTTTTCCATCTATGAATGGTGGTGGTACTCGGTCGGAATTTCGATGTTCCTCTCATTCGTTTAATGTTTGAAGTTACCAGACGTGGGGAAGACATGCTTCCAGAAAATTATAAACATGTCGTCCAGGTTTCGAACCTACGACACATCGATGCGCACGACAGGAACGTCGGTAGATCGAGCACGTCAACGAGTCCGTCAAATCCGGTCAACTCTCGTGCAGGTCTATTTTTAAAATAAAACATAAGATCAAGTTATATACAATTCTAAAACATAAGATCAAGTTATATACATCTTTATATGTTTCTAGATACGGTATATCATCGACAAGTTTATGGACTTGCGTCAAGAGTCTAAAAAGAAACTGGAACAAAATCCTCAACTGACCATTGGTGACGTCACCACGGTTAATCTGACTATGCTCCAGGTACGAAGCGAAAGAACAAACAACTTCGTATTTTAACTTATTAAGAAAACATTTACAATTCTATTTACGATTATACTTACAATCATAGTAATGTTAAACGAAAGACATAATGTCTAATTGCGAATCATCATCGATCTCGATCATCGGATTCGTAATAGGAAAATGTACGATCCATCAGCCGAAACTTCTTATTTTGTTTAGGCCTCCTGCTACAATATATACATAATAAATTTCTGGAGACTCACCTAAAATATTATCGTACGGCCATCTATTAAGTTCATTGTCATACAGATTATGTCAAAGATTAAACCTAAGGCTTGGCTACCTGATGTCATTTATTAAGAAACGTAGTGTGAGTGGTTCTGCAGAGAATTCGTACTCCAAATATTAGGTAAACGAAATTCGAACAAAAGACACCGAGTTTAAACTTAGGTATAACTACTACTTTAGTCACTCTTACTTCTCTTACTTCTGCTTTATTACGTGAAAGGTCCAAAAAATAAGGCCTATAGCTATGTAGCGACATCTATGATCCGCTACAAGAATCAATACAAAGACGTCTAATCCTGAATCGCGCTATCAAAGTTTCTGTGCGCGCTAAGTATATATACAACATCTCGACATCAACCACTGGGGCCTTAGGGCCGGCCAGTCAGTGGTTCGACTGGTCGAGGATCCTCCCTTTAGGTTGGAGGAAGACCACACCTCCCTTCCTCCACAGCTAATTAAATACCTAGAAAATAGTAGAAAAACATATGCGGTCTTATTACAAAAAACTAAATAAACATTGGTTTAAACCTGGCTTATCAAGTCCAGGCTTATCTGCAAAACCAAGTTCTAAATTTTTTCGTATTACAAAAAATTAAAAAACAGTGGTCTTCTTAGTACTGTCATTTGAGCCATTGTTTATATATCAACCACAGATTAATAATGACTTTCTATTGCAACGTTCCGTATGCCCAGAAAAGAAATCATTTTGATAATACGCTAATGATTAAATAATGTTTAGGAGTGTTAAAAATATTGGGAATTTGTTATTTTGCATAAATATAAACATGAAATTTCGTCGATTGTAGATTTGTTTAGGTTTAGGTACATTATTAACATCATATTAATTACTAAATACTAATACATCTAAGTACGTGTAACGAATCGTAACATTCTCGCGCGTAATTTGAAACTATAATATTAATTATTAAACAAAACTATCGCAAGTTAAACAAAGTTCATTTAGTTTTGGAAATTTTAATATTATATTGTGATGGACCAACAAAAGAAAAATCGATCTGAGAATTGGAGTACCGAGGAAAAAGTAAGTAAAGCTAAATTACTTCGATGAATTTGAAATCCTTCTTTAATTTATTGTTAACCCAAATTGAAAATGTTATAGGATATACTACGTGAAATGACTTCACAATCACGCCACATAATAGAGCACAAAAGTACTAAAGCTTCCTTCAATATTAAAAAGGCTCAAGAGTGGAAGAATATAGCAAAGAAGTGTTTAGTTTTTTTTATTATTCAGTGACCCATACGCAAAATAATAATATTATTGAAATATTTTCAGAATTAATGAACTCACGGGAAAGAAAAGGTCTGATGGTGAAGTTAAAGTTAACTTGTCCACTCATAGGCAACATCAGATGCAGACGGGGGTGGTGAAAATTATATAAACAAACATATAATACATACATGTTAGTACTTACATAAAATCCATATAATACAATACATTATAATAGTGATTAACATAATTTTGGATTTAATTGAGTGAGAAGGTGCTGTTTCAATTATTATAATTAATTTAAATTATTTTACAGAAAAGATACAATGCAAGAAACAATATTGAGCAACACTCAATTTATAAAAAAAAAACAATTAGATATGCTAGAAGTGGAGCATCAGCTTAATGTTAAAATTGCTGAATTAAGAATAAAAGAAAACTGGAACTAGAAATATAAGAAAACAGGAAGAACTCTAGTACTCAAATATTTAATGATGAGTGAAATTTTGTTTTAACATACATATTTTCTTCATAAATTTAAATCTATATATTTTCTACTCTAATGAAATACAAAGATTAAAATCAGAAAGAAATAAACTTTATTTACAATTAAGTATTTTATTATCTTATTTTTATTTATAATTACTATTATCATAAAAATCTTAACCAAAATATTATATGTACAAACAGGTATGTATTAGGGGAGATTTTACTTCACAAAAATATCAAAAATACAAATATGATAAAGCAAAACTTTTATTTAATATAAATATTTTATATTATATAATTAATAATGGGTGAAATAAAAATGTTATTTCCTAACAAGAAAAACTTATGGTTGAAAGAAAATTTATTGTAAAATGTTAAAGAATTACAATTATTTAAGGTTTAAAATATATTATTTCAATTAAAAGTGTTTCAATGAATTGTCCCACGCCACCTAGTAACAATTTCCATGATTTTTAAATCAGCATCACAAACTACCTGAAACAATAGTTAAATAGGTTACTATTTCTTACTCATAAATAAGCATGACTATTCACTATCACTACATATTATAGAAAGTTTTAGTTTTCATAGTTATTTTAATATTTTTTAAGAAAGTTTTGTATGCACAAAACATCCTAATTATACTTTTCCACTGAATCCATCATATTCCATGCAAAGCCATGCAGGTTTGTTATTATTTGTTGTATATTAATCACATTCCACATGGATACCTTAATGCTGTGGTAGGTTAAACTACTTTTCAACAACCAACGCCTCATCAGACATGTGGCAATAGACAAGTCATTGTTCCTTTATTTTGCAAGAAAAATATTAGTAGAATCAATCAATAATACCTGGACATTAATTGATGGGAATCCTTTACAGTTAACCACCATCTTGACTTAACTTTTTTATTTTTAAGTGAGTACAGTCAATTGCAGCAATTACTGGAGGGAAATTTGCTATTCTGCGAAATTTTTGCATTGCTTACTCTTGCTCTGGCAGGTATTTTTATAAATCTATGTGATTTTCGGGCTATGGCTTCTGCAATTTTTTTGCATATCTGGCTTATAAAAGGTTGTGATACTCCGTTGAAATCGGCGGTGTCATCCTGGATCTATTAAAACAAAACAAAACATTACTTTAGAAGGATAAAATTTAGTATAAATTGCTAACAATATTTTGATAAATGTAATATAAACTTTGAATCTACTTACTTCATCATGTCGAGTAAACCACTTGTATTTCGGGGGACACAGGACATCCTCTCTAGTTACAGGCATCTTTAGTCACAGATTACTATATGTAGGATGTCTTTAGTTAAATCTTCTCTTAATAAGTCCACTATTTTCATTGTATAACGTATTTCTATACTTTTGCATGGAATCTTCATCGAATGATTCCATGAAGGGATTGACTCAAACACGGTTTCTGTTGTGTTGGCGGGGCGTTTTCAACAACTCAATGTCTTCCCATCCTCAATATCAATTAAATCGACCATATTAATATCCATTTTCGGGTAAAAACATCACAACACAAATCACAATGACAAAGAGAAACTTTGACAGATACGATTTAGACCATCGTTAAACCAGGGGTCGCTGAAGTTTAGCGTTAGACCATGCTTTGAACTAAGGTTTAGCGCAAAAACTCGTTTTGTAATATCAATTTTGCTTAAACTGTAGTTTTTAGATTTTTAAACCTGGTTTTTTAGTTAAACTGCGTTTTGTAATAAGGCGCATGGTTTTTTAGTTAAACTTATTATTTTTTAAATTAATTAAATCGATTATTTCTTTAAAGGGTGGAATCCAGAACAACGTCATACCAGAGCAACTAACAGCGAGTTTTGATTTACGTTTAGCACTATCTGTGGATTTCATCCAGTTTGAAAACATGGTAAGATTTTATAAAGTATGATTATTAGGTCCCCTATATCCAATTATAACATGGAACTCTAGGATAGGATTTAAATAAAATACTGTATACCGGATTATAATTATTTATATTGTTTAAATTATTTATCCCGACGTTTCGGATGCTTTTCAGCAACCGTGGTTTCACGGGGAGACAGAAAGATGACAGTTGTCCGTTATACAGTACCTATTTAAATGATACTCGCGTTAATAAAAGACAATATTATTTTCTTTTAGTTATAAACTTTTTTGATGTTGGCGAGAAGTAGGAAAGATACTTCAAAATAAAACTATACGTGATTGTATGGAAAGATATATTTTATTTATTATGTTTAACACGTATGAACTCGTGGTATACGGCGATCCATTTCTATTATAGCGAGATAGGTGTACTTACCTAGAAGCCCACGCGCCAACAAGCTCGCCAAATGTTTCCGCAACACTTAAGTTTAAGGCAGTTCAGCCTGCCTAGCATGACCATCAAGATATATTTGGCGGACGACACAAACTAAGATATAAGACATCGACATCTTTGATAGACAAGATATCTCGATCGACAAATATATCTACTTTTGACATTAGAAGTCGAGTTTCAAGTGTAAGTGTCACGTTAGACCCGGAAGACATGAAGAGATAATCAAACACGAGAAAACGGTCGACAAAATTTTGTCGTGGTTGTCATGCTGCAGCTGGACCAATGACCCAAACTAAACTTTAATCGAAATCTTAAGTTTATATTCAATATTATATTTTAATCACAGAACATAATACTTTTCTCAATTCTGTGTATTTTACCGTATTCTCATATTTATTAAGTTGTATATAATATTATGACGTAGGTACATATAATAGTTATCTACCAATGCTACGCTGCAGCTGTTATCTATCAAAAATACATAATGTTTTGTCACTGTTGGCTGTTGCCATCATAACTTTATACCTAAGGACATCAGTTAACACTATACCTACCAGCCGGACTAGCATGACCGCCACGAGATATATCTCGCGCGAGAGAAGACAAACTAAGATGTTAAATATCTCGATATATTATAACTCGACATCGACAATTTTGATAGAAAAGATATCTCGATCGACAAATGTATCTATTTTTGATATTAAAAGTCGAGTTTTAATTGTAATTGTCATGTTAGACCCGAAATAAATAAAGCGATAGTCGATTGAAACACGAGAAAACGGTAGACAAAATTTTGTCGCGCTTGTCATGCTAGGCCGGCAGAACGGTCAAATGATCGCTTTCGAAACTTTAATAAAAATTGTTAAATTCCAGGTTTTTATTTTTCTTATTGTGAAGAATAATAGCTATTATTTTTCTATACATATATATATCATAGAATAAGTCGTCCGGTAAGTTCAAGAAAAATAGAGTTTAACAATTTTTATTAGTCCAAAAGCGGTCATTTGACCTCTCTGGTAGGTTTAGTGTTAATTAAGTACAGTAACCCGACTTTAATTCATAAATAGATAAAAAATTGGTGCAACGAAGCTGGAGCCAACGTTACATACGAGTTTGAGCAAAAGGACGAGTATGTAGCCCCAACTCCAGTCGATGCTTCTAACGCGTACTGGATCGCATTTAAAACCGCTATAGAAAAACTGTGAGTACGGTATAGATTATTTTCGAATAAACTTAAGTCTCGAATATGATGTCGCCAATCAGTCGTGATTTATTTTTTTATGTCAGATATCGACAGACGAGCATGAGGTTCACTTGATGGTAGGTGATACCTCAGCCACAGAACATCAGTCAATGATGCGCTGTCGACCTACTTTTTACTTCGAGCATTCTGAAATCCATAATCTAAAACCGAATCACGCAATGTTCACGGTTTTTCCATCTATGAACGGTGGTTCGTTACCCGGTTGGAATTAGATATTCCTCCCACCCGATCAATGCCCGAAGTTACCAGACGTGGGGAAAACATGCTTACAGAAAATTATAAACATGTGGCCCCAGTGGGATTCGAATCCACGACCCATCCATGCGCACGGCAGGTGTTCTACCGAACGCGCCAACGAGCCCGTCGAACGATTTAAAACGTTACTATGGTTTTAACGGTATTTATGACTAATGACATTAATAAATCACAGCACATAATTATGTATACTAATATTTTAAAGAGGAAAGATTTGTTTGTTTGCTACGATTTAAATCAAAAACGACTCGACCGATTTAAAAAAATAGAAAGCTACATTATATAGGCTATTTTTTGTGTATCATCTACATTGCATCCATGCGAAGCCGGGGTGGATCGCTAGTGTTTTATATTTTTGAAGGTAAATTCCCGAGTGTCTGCCTCACTGATTTTTCTTTACAGGTGAATGATCAGTGTTCTGTGCCCTACCCGACCCAAACATTTTTGTTATATCTGTTTTCCCAAGATTCGAACCCAATATGACCAGTGCTAAACGCAACGCGTATACCACTGAGTCACAAAAGTGATTATAAGAAGCCCGTGCTCTATTTTCAAAGTCAGGGGAAATCTTATTCGACGTTCTTTCCTAATTAGTACTTTTATATATCTCAGGGGAATTCCACTGCAACTTCGAACGTTTCCCGGCGGCACAGACTCTCGTTATATACGTAAAATTGGCGTTCCCGCCTTAGGATTTTCACCGATACGTCGCTCTCGACCGGGGCTTCACGAACACGATGAGAGTCTACAAGTCTCTGTATTCTTGGAAGGCGTCAAAACTTATGAAGAAATCATTTCTGCTGTGGCTAACGTTTGAATTAACTTATCAAAAAAATATATAACTTCTAAAAAAATATCTACTTTTTTTTTTAAAACAATATTCACGTTCCAAAGACGAAATTTTGACATTTCAAGACAGCAGTAACATAAGTTTTCAGTTGTAATTTTTATTGTAAGAACTAGTATTTCTTCCCTTGGAGTTTCATCGTAGTTGTTTGTTTCATGGAAAGTAAAACGTTAAAATAAATTAAGTTAAAAATTTAAAATAATTAAAATAAATTAAGTTAAAAAGTTAAAAAATTAAATTAAAATAAAATGTTAATTTTATAAATGGAGGTGAGGAAGAAAGCTAACAGCCATATTATATGTAAAAAAAGGGACAGTAGCTGGTACAGGCTCATCATCAGCATCTGGGGGCGATGATGTAGAAATGTTTAATTTAGTTGATTTTCGAAATGTTAAATTTTAACTAATATAATTGAAATATTATATGAACACATCTTTATTTTATATACCTACCTACCTTTTTATATTTACAAATCGTTAAGCGGAAACTAGTGCATTTTAGAAGCCGGATATTCGCAAGCAAGGTATAGCGCATTTTTATAGGGGTTACCGGTAAGGCGCATTTTAGTTTCGTTCAGCGGCAACACTGTATATCGATCGCGCGGTTGGACGTTTGACGGTTTGAGTCAAAGAATACGTAGTATCTCTTACTAGTCTGTGGTCAAAGAGTACTTTTGGTTTGAGTGCTGAGTGGTTACAAAAAAGATATTTCATTGTCGCTCACATTTAAAAGCAGATTTTCATCCAGCTGATGAGCTGATCTGATTTAATTTAAAAGTTGTATAATATTATCATTATTAAAGTTATGGTGAAATTAAAATCGATGAAGATAGAAGTGGATAGTTTGTTTGAGTATAATCAAATTGAACACAATTAATATCAGCTGTGAGTGTTTTGTGTAACCAGTGAAACTTTAAAAATGAGTAATCTTATGAGTTTACCAGAAGAAATTCTTATTGGAATAATAAAAAAATTGGATCTTAAATCAATTTATAATTTATACAATACATGTAGAAGAACAAAAGATATAATTTGTATGTTTGGAGTGGTGAAATACTGTAATATGTCTCTTAATACAATGGCCTCAGCACACGTACTTAAATTGCCATTTTTTAAAGACATTTCGCCTTTTATACAAGAACTCAACATTTCTGGGGTTAATAATTTAAATAAAACGCTCCTAGTACCAGCAGTGAAGAAATTAAAATGTTTAAAATGTATAAATTTGGGATACACAAACATAAGCATCAATGACTTTTTATGTGTTTATCAGAACTGTCCTACAATAGTAGATGTAACTCTTGATTTTATATTTGATAAGAAGAATTTAGTAAATCTACAAGTCCCTAACAGTGTTTTGCTGAAGTGTCAAGATATGTTTAAGGACTTTAAAAGAGTGCATTTTATTGGATCTCAAAATAATTTAATATATAATAAAATAGCCCCTTTCGTCTTACAGAAAGTTAAAAATATAAGTTTACAGTATACCATAACTTTGGCGCACAAATTAGTTTACAAAGATTTTGACTCGGGTACAATTACGGTGTCTTTTGATAAATTTTATATATATTATGTGAATACACAGAACTTTACTATTGTTTCTCTACATGACCGTTTTTTTCCTGATAATATTACCTGCTATGAATGTATTGTGATAACTATGTCAAAATCATTAATATCAAGAGTTTATTGTTCACAAATATTTATGCAGTTCTTCAAAAACAATTTTGATATAGAACCAAATCCTGTAACTGACTGCAAAAATATTGTTATATATCATGCTTTATTTTTCTTCTGGAACAATGAAACAATTTTATTTGATAATAATTTTTTTCAAATGTTACATACATGTCTTCGAACATATGTTGTATATAGTCTTGATTCTTCTCAAAATGAGCTAGCTCCATTCAAATATGATAGATTTCATATGACTTATAAAGATTCATCAGAAAATATGATTCATCAAAATGTGTATGAGACAAGATTTAAGAGAGCAAGAATGGGACAAACCAATATTGTTATTAATTATGATAATATTTTTAAAGAAAAGGAAGAAATAAATTTGTCAATTTATTTTAATAATTTGAAACCTATAACATTGTCGCCAACATGTAACTTCTTATCAAAATTAACATATTTAAGTTTAAAAGGTCTTGGACAATATAGTGGAGAGTTTTTCAATATATTATTTAGAAGTTGTTCAAAGTTAGAAACATTCAACTACGAAGATCCTGCTGTGTCTCATATAAAATCGATTGCACGATCAATTCCGATGAGCAAATCAATTAAAAATATAAGACTAATTGGTAAAAGGATTGATCATAAAACTTTGATCTCATTTTTCAGCCAGTGTAGTAGTTTAGAAAATGTACATTTAATAGACATATGGAAAGATAGTTTTGAAATTAATGATTATTCTATCATGTTTCAAAAATGTATAAATCTGTATTGCTTATACTTGTATGCCCCCGTTAGTGCCATTATCAAAACTAAACAGCTACAAATGTTAAATAAGGCTAAGTTAAAGACCGAAAAGCATCATATTTCAGTAGGAGTGACAAATGAAGAAGATATGGATAATGTTTTACAATATGATCCTTATATTAATGTATTTAACTTAAATGTAATAAAACCAATTAAAATATATATTTGTTGTTTCATAATAAAGCACTTTATAAAATCATAGTTCATAGAGGATTTGGGAACGGACACTAAAGTCACCGTCCGCTAGGAGTGGGCGTTTTTCTAATGTTAACGAATTAGCTTCTTTTCGTTTACCGAAAAAGCCGTTAAATATATTAACTATTTCATTCAACGATTTTCGAACGGAACGCGTGGATTAGCTCAACGAACATTCAACGCAACTGCACAAATTTAGCACCCCATCGAAGGACTTTTGAACTCAAAATGACCTTAATCGATAGGTCTACGTTAGGTCTGTATAGGTCCACCATCATTTTTGTTAGGTCACCTATAGTTTTTTTATAAATAATTTTTTAAATTTTGCAAAAAAATAATTACATCTTAGCATCTCATTTGAACGGAAACTCATTTATCTTTATATTTCTGCATTCTTTATCGTTAGGTCAGTATTGGTCTATAGTTTTTGCTTTTATATTATTCATTTAATTCTTTTTATTAACAATTATAAATAATTTATCACTGGCGCATGCGCTCAACGCATCTAGTCATAGCATGGTGCGAAATTTAAAGTTTTTTCGTTCCGTTTTCATTACGTCAATAAAAAAATTAATTAAACTACAAACTGCTCTCATAGCGTATAATTCCTAGCTATTTCACGTAAAAACTGAATAATTGGTATGGTACTGGCCACCATTAGTATGACCATTTGAAAGATAACAATCTTAATTAAACAGTCTTAATTTTTTAAGGATACATGTGAAGATATATGATAAAAAAATAATATAATTTTTAAATTAAAAAATTTTAATTTCAACCAGTGATTCGCAATCAGCCAAGGCTCTAAAAAAAACTCTCCCCACTGCCGCGATGATTTGTGCCATTTACAGTGCCTGGAATAGGAAAAAATTAAAAAGTTCCTGAAACTAGAGGATGTTACCCGTACGAAAACGAATCGAAATTTATTAAAATGACGGATTATGAAAAAAAGTTTTGAAATTTCGCGTGAACATTTGATAATTTTTTTGCCTGTTAGTCACATTTTTTATTCAATCAGAAAACTGGAATTCTCCGGTACCGAGAAACATGTATAGAAAAAGCTGAAAAATAAGCAAGTACTCTTCAGATATGACTGTAACTCTTGTACTATTTGATATATGCTCTTGAAATTTTAGTACATCATTTTTAAGAGTATAGATTATCAAAATATACAAAAAAATAGATTTTTTACCTTCATTTTATGAAAGTTTATAATTTTTAAAGTTTGGAAAGTGTTTAATTTTGGTCCTATTTTGAAAAATCGAGTTTTTATCAGATCTTTATGCTTAGATATCTTAGGAAATCATTCGTACTGCTATATTTTTGACTGGACGTTCAACCGTGAGTGTATGCATGAAAGTATTTATAAAAATAAAACCTTGTCGTGCAAAAAAAAATTTGTTTATTTTTTTCAACGACGCTTAAAAAACTGCATCTAATCCCATCAAGAACATGAATATTAAACAACGCGTTCGGAGGATATCGCAGTTTAAAAATTCCAAAAAAGTTTTCTGGCTATTAGAGTTGCAACATCAAAATACTGCCATAATGCTCTAGTTCAGTTGACGCAGAATTTTTGTCGTAGAACTTGAAATTTTATGAACAAAGTAAATCATTATGGGATTAACAAAGTAAACTATTATGGGCTTTAGATTAAAAAAAATTTAACTAAAAATTACCTTATATTTGATATAATATTTGGTCTCTGATATGATTTTTTGCTCAAATATATGTTTACATTACAATAAAAATTATGTATTATACATTAGGGTGTGCCAAAATGTAACTTCCTTGATGGACCTCTTAAAATTGAAATTTTGAGTTCCGCTTTTAAAAGCAGCTCTGTTTAGGTCTTTCCTAAGATATTTTGGGGTAAGACGATATAGTATATTACACACCTAGGGAAGTAAAGTAAGAAATGTCTCAGATCACATGTAATTGTTGGCCGAGGCGAATCTTATAGTCTATATATATATAGGCGAGTCTTATAAGGTAAAATTAGATCTAAGGTATCTAGGTCTATATATGATTATATATAAATCTATATAAAATTAGATCTGATTAGTACTGAGTTATCTAGGGCTATATATGATTATATATAAATTTTTATATAAAATATATATAATCATATATAGACTAATATATTATATGTATATTTTATATAAGTCTATATATGATTAGATCTAATTTGGTCTGAGTTATCTAGAGCTATATCCCTGGTTAAAAATATTGATTGAAAAGAATTGAGAAGCGGTCACTCCATGCAAACTGTATATCTATATATACAAAGAAAAGAATTGAAATTATTGAAAAGAATTCAAATTTCATCATTTTCAATTCTTTTCAATCAATATTTTTAAACAGGGATATGATTATATATAAATCTATTTATAATTAGATCTGATTAGACCTGAGTCATCAAGGGCTAAATTATACCTAACTCATACTTGACTAATATGAATCTGTATATAATCAGATGATTATATACGGGTCCATATATAATTGGATGTGATCAAACTTGGCTAACATAATTAGCCTTTTATAGATTATCATGTATTATTAAATTATATATAAGTTGATATATAATTATACATAGGTTCATGCATAGTCAGACGTAAGCAAACATTTTTTTGGATATCACTTAAAGTGCAAAATGATGTTTAACATTACGCTTAAATAGTTACAAAATCAAAAATTTATTGCACTTCCTATAGGATGTCTTGGTTTGCCCTGCTACTGTTTAATAATAAAATCATTATTCGAATAAATATGTTGTTATAATGAGATTCAATGAAATAAGCAAATCAAGAGGATCAAAATTTAATATAAAATTAATTTTTATATTATATTTCTGATAAATTGATTTGATACGTTATGTACTTTATAGAATCATCAATACTTATAAGACGACAGCATAGCAGCCGGGAATTTCAAGACGCACTGGGATCGTCAAAGTTAAGCAGCATTGAGCGTGGTTAGTAATTGGATGGGTGACCGCGTCGGAGTTATAGCTGTAAAATCATCTGTAGCGATTTTTTTTTGGTTTAGAGGATTAGGTACGACCAAATCAAATATTATATCCCTAAAAATAACCACATATTTAATTAGGGGTAATGATATATCATTTAATGTTGTTACATGTAGTTATATATGAGTATATAAAATTATACATAACTTATATATGATTATATATAATTAGACCTGGCCAATTTTCAGGTCTAATTATATATAAAAGCAAAAACTATAGACCAATACTGACCTAACGATAAAGAATGCAGAAATATAAAGATAAATGAGTTTCCGTTCAAATGAGATGCTAAGATGTAATTATTTTTTTGCAAAATTTAAAAAATTATTTATAAAAAAACTATAGGTGACCTAACAAAAATGATGGTGGACCTATACAGACCTAACGTAGACATATCGATAAAGGTCATTTTGAGTTCAAAAGTCCTTCGATGGGGTGCTAAATTTGTGCAGGCATTCAACGCGTAGTCGTTAACATCATCCGAAGCAACTTGTTTATTTAACGCAAAACCAGTTGAATTTATTAACTGTTAATAAAATTAACTGCTTTTTTAACAGATTATCAGTTTGTAATTAACAGTTTCATTTCGCTAACACAAAAACCGTCAACGACCCACCTCTACCGTCCACCTAGTAGTACATCATTTTAGAATTAAAAAAAAATAGCAATAATGAATCGCTATCGTACGTTAATATGAAATAATCGTAAATGTTCTATAATCATTATCGTATAATTGCCTTATAGAAACAATTTGATTCAATGTACATATGTGTTGGAAAACGTTTGATTGGTGGTTTTACTTAGATGGCCTTCCCTTAATACTTTTTCGTGACTTAGGCTGACTGAATAAATTTAAAATTCGCTATAAAACATATTCTACACAAGTGTATTTAAAACAATAAATCTAAAACAATGTTTAGTTTTGTTTTTTCATATTTTATGTTGTTTTAAACGTAAACAAACTAGTATAAATAAATCGGTTACTCTCGGACGCCACGCAGGTGCGATCGCCATAGCAAGAATATCATCATACTTTTCCTTTGTTTGTTTGTTATTTTCAACAATAAACGACGATTTGATTCATAAACTGTTAACGTTTTAATACGTTGAAAAAACATGAACGTTGATTCAACGAGTTCATCGATTCAACGCTCATCGCTAGTTAAATTCATAAACTGTCAACGTTAAAACGATGAAAGGAGATCAACGTTGATTCTACGTAGTATTCCTTACGGCTTACTGTATTATTACTTTACTCTATGGGCTTACTAGTCTGTGCCCTGTGGTTGATTCAACGAGTTCGTTCAGTTGATTCTTGATTGTTGATTCAACGTTCATCAATCATCGCTAGTAGGTTCCATCTGCCTTTTTTTATTTAATCTGAGTCTGAGATATAAAACATAACAATCTACTAATTAAAAATGAAAAAACGAAGAGATTTTCGTAAATGTTTTATTACAGTTGGCACAACTCGATTTGATTTGCTGTGTAATCAAATTATGTCGACAAATGTTCTGCAGGCATTAAAAAATCTCGGTTGCAATGATGTTAGTTTTCAAATTGGTAACAGTGATATCAACCCTGGTGAATATGACCTCGAAGGTATTAAATTGCACTTGTATAGATTCAAAGATTCAATACAGGAAGATATTCTTAAAGCGGATCTTGTGATAAGCCATGCAGGTGCTGGGAGTTGCTTGGAGGTTTTAGATGCTAACAAACCTCTCTTGGTAGTTGTGAATGAAGATCTCATGGATAATCATCAATTAGAATTAGCAGAACAAATGCAAGTTGATGGACATTTATATTACTGCACTTGTGACACTCTACAGTGTACCTTGGAAGAAGTTGATTTTAGTATGTTAAGTCCAGTAAGCAAAGCAGATCCAAGACCTTTCTTTAAAGCATTAGACAGAATTCTAAATATTAAAGAGAATACTGGTTGAAGAAATAGTTTGTCAAGAATAGGACACTTCAGACTTTATAAGGACTTATTTATAGAATCTATGGCACAAGAATATTGAATAATTAAGGAATATATTTATTTTTAATCACCAATTTTTATTTTTTCCTACATTAGGTAGTACTGTCATTTCATAGTGATTAAATCAATACTGCTTCAGTGAACATTAAGTGATAATTATTGTTAAAATTACCTAAGAAAGTGACAATAAATTATAGATAACAAGAAACAATGTAAAAGCCTAGAGCCTTAAAGAACTTTAATATTTTCACAGCAACTTTAGAAATTAATTACAACTAAAAACAAATAAAAAAGACATTACTTATTGCCAAGATTTTCAGCTAGCAAAAAAAATAACCACTATATAATTTCATACTTTATTTTTTACAAATGTGCAGATTCTTACAAAACTGAAACTGGTTTTACAGATCATAAAATTTATTAACAAAATAAGGTTTTATTGTTT
This sequence comes from Anthocharis cardamines, assembly GCA_905404175.1. Taxonomy (NCBI): domain Eukaryota; kingdom Metazoa; phylum Arthropoda; class Insecta; order Lepidoptera; family Pieridae; genus Anthocharis; species Anthocharis cardamines. The sequence continues at coordinate 6,918,483 of FR989961.1, forward strand.
TTGATAAATTATAAAGAAAATAATACTAAATACAATTACACCAATTTCTTAGCCTCAAAGAAACTCTTAAGATGTCTCATTTGCCAATATCCAATTCCTACTAGGACTCCAGTTTGAAGCAAACTCCACCAAAGAACCCTTTGATTTGTGCTTTCTGATGTCTGACGGAATCTCTCTTCACGGTGCTGAAAAATTATTGATAAATGCAATATAAGCTTAACAAAAAAGTACTGAACTGTATGTAAAGTGCTTACAAAATTTTGGATGCATGTATTAGAATAATAAGGGCTACTAAGATCAATTATTAATAATAATAAATAAATATATAAATACTAATTCAAATGGTTTCCTATAATATAGGTGTTGATTAAAATTGATTGAATTGAATATATAATAGGTGCAATTTTTATATGTGGAAAATTAGTGGGTATCTGAGATGGGGTTAAATTTTAAAATTAAGGTGAGATAATCATAATAATTAGTAATCAAGGTGGATATAAACATTAGTTTACTAAGGAAATTTGCCAATGAAGATATAAAAATAAGCAACTTACTCTCTGGTAACTCTGTTCCTTGGTTATTTGATGAACTTGATCAAGTAATTGTCTTATTCTCAACTGCAGTTCTGTAAGTTTGTCCTTTTGTGCTACATTTGCATAATCAACAGCATGCTCGCCTACTTGAATGTCAAGATGCACCTAAAAAAAATAAACATCAATTTTATGTTACAAATCTTTAACTTTGCTAAATATCAACATACAAATTCATAGACTGAAGTTGAAACATAATATGGATTTCACATATTTCCATCTATGCAAAGAAAAGTTTGTAACCTTTAAATATGTTTGGCTTTCAATGTATGTTTATTTCTGCCAGTTGGTGGTACGGTAGTGGCAAGCAAATTGTTATAGTAGATTATGGCCTCAGTGATCAAGCCAGAACTTAATGATGTAGCTATTTAAACATATTGCTTACCCTCAACTGAGATCCACTGAACCATGATGTGCTGTTAGAATACATACAGATAACATGTTCACCCGGTGTTGTCGAAGTAAACGAAATCATTCCTTCCGATGAGTACACTCGTGATAAAAGTACTCGATCGTTTGGTTCACGAACCTCAACATGCATACCGATACCAGGCGACGAAGGCATGAAACCACCCGACCGTGGGTCATATAGTTCGACTTTGTAATTTACTGGAAAAATAATTATTCGTTATAATCGTATGTAAGAATAAAAATAAACTACTGAAAGAAAGCATCATGAAGACGAGTTTGACGAAGGAAATTGTATTACCAAGTACTGTAGTGTCGTCCGGTATTTCTTCTATAAAACATTTCCGTTCACCTTCTGCTATATGGAAATACAAGCCCCAACTAACGTTTACTATTAATAATATAAATATTAAAGATGAATATTGAATAAACATTTTTATCACTTCTACACGATATCGGCAAAAATCGAAACAGAATGAAATGACAACATGACACACACGTCATCTGATTGATCAATGAAATATGACATATCACAGTCATCGGAAAATTTGACATAATCTGTCCGATGACATCATCCATCCATGAGCAATCTATAACAGCGGTTTGGGCGTTTTCCTGCGTAGATGTCCCTGGTTACAAAGTGGATGTAGTTTTATTTTATGTGATAAAATCATGGTATTTAGATTTATACATATTGCTTATATTACAAGCTACCGATTGAACATAAAAGCTTCATAAAAAAAACGACGGGCTCGTTGGCGCGTTCGGTAGAACACCTGCCGTGCGCATCGATGGGTCGTGGGTTCGAATCCCACCGGGACTACATGCTTATAATTTTCTGTAAGCATGTTTCCCCCACGTCTGGTAACTGGCATTGATCGGGTGGGAGGAATATCTAAATTCCGACCGGGTAACGAACCACCGTTCAAAGATGGAAAAACCGAGAAGTGCATATTGCGCGTTTCGGTTTCAGTCTATGGATTTCCGAATGCTCGAAGTAAAAATTAGGTCAACAGCGCATCATTGACTGATGTTCTGTGGCTGAGGTATCACCTACCATCAAGTGAACCTCATGCTCGTCTGTCGATATCTGACATAAAAAAAATATATATTTAAATAAAATACTGTATACCGGATTAAAACGCGATTTATTGTTTAAATTATTTATCCCGACGTTTCGGATGCTTTTCAGCAACCGTGGTCGCGGGAGACTGAAAGATGACTGATAAATCGCGTTTTAATCCGGTATACAGTATTTTATTTAAATGTGTGATACTCGCGTTAATAAAAGACAATATTAAAAATATATATATTTTTTCAATGGGGATGCCAAGGACTTTATATATATAACAGGACTGAGCACTGCCAAAATTTAAAATTACAAAAACACATCTTAAGGTATAGGTATTAAGACTCAATTTTGGCTTCCAACATTGACAGAGGCAAAACGAGCCGAGTGAGATATCTAGTACGGAGGCTGTTTAGCTCTTTCTAACACATGTCAAGCGATAGAAATTAATCAATGTCAATCAATCATTTGATGACTGATGTGTCATGGCATGTCATTGCATTTATGCGATGTAATGTCATAATAGTTGGTTTTATTTATTTTTCGTAATTTAGTAAGGTTTCTTCGAAGAAATGGTTGTGTACAAGGACTTTATATATATAACAGGACTGAGTACTCGCAGCCTGATAACGAGCCGAGCAGGACGTTTGTACGGAGGAGGTGTGTCACTTTCTAATAGGGTGACCACAATATTTTTGTTACGCGGGGCTTGTAATTATTATAATATTTGTAATCACAAATCGGGAACAAACCTACAGAAACCAAGATTTAAAATAACATTTTGTATGCTAATAAAGGCATACTATATCACATTTATTTTATTTTTTTGGAGGTGTTCACTCTATAATAACCCCATAAAAATGCCTAAAATATAATATAAACAAATCCATTATAATTATTATTAATAACAAAGCTTGGTATGAAAAATAATATATTCTCCTGTAAGTTTACCATCACTAGAATCATTTCACAATTTTAAAAAAGTCTACTTGTTTCATATTTTGTTAAATATTTCTACAACAACTTGGTTTTAGTCCAAAATAAGTATACATATAAACTCCTCAAAACGACGGTATAGTCATGAATAGACTTTTCCATTGGGGGCAGATTGCCTGTGCTTAACCGGCTAGCCACTAGACCCTTAATTTTAAGTATGGATGATATAACAAATTCAAATAAAAGAAACTGTATTCATTGAATTTATTTTTTTCTTAAGTAATTAGATTTTGATTTTAACTGCAACTTATGGGTTCCTCATTACATTGAACAGGATGTGGAGGGCAAAATAATTTAAGTTTTGTAAAAATAAATGCTTTAGTATCATCAAAATCTTATTTTTGATAATATTTCTGAATCAGGAATACATTGTTCGACGGGTTGTAACGGGGCCTTACTCAGTACTCTTATCTGCTTATTTTGTGCCTGCAACAAAATAATAATATAACTTCATGAATTTTATACATTTGCTCAAAAAGTAGACTTTTCTGTGTTTTGCGTGCAGAAAGTTATATTAATATATGTAAGTAGGTAAGTGTCCATCAGCTAATAATGGGCTTACCGTAAAAACAGACGGTATTGCGGCTTTCAATAACTGTTGGGAATTAGCTGTACTAAAGTGAAGGCTACATACAACGGAGCTTTAAGTAATCTTTTATGACATCAGAACAAGATTTAGCCATAATTTTTCTGGTTTTCATTCTTCGGAAAACTGTCAAAGAAATAAAAATAATAATACGTCATGGCATATGATAACACCAGAGATAACGGACCCTTTTTTCAAGTTGGTTAAACAAATTAAATGAATGGCTTTGCACCTTATTTTTTTTATTTGGTTTACATAACTAATAACAATATTACACGCTGATGATAGCAATCGTAGGTATAACAAACGGATCATAAGACACTCCGACCAACTAATCCCGAAATCCCGCATGATATGGTTACCCTATTTGTTATAAATCTAAAATTACCTTTTTTCGGCTTACCTGTAAAATATTATGCTGCAAACATCATAGGATTCACTTTTACAAAATTGTACACAACACTTTTTCAATTGTACACAACCATTTCTTCGAAGAAACCTTACTAAATTACGAAAAATAAATAAAACCAACTATTATGACATTACATCGCATAAATGCAATGACATGCCATGACACATCAGTCATCAAATGATTGATTGACATTGATTAATTTCTATCGCATGACATGTGTTAGAAAGAGCTAAACGGCCTCCGTACTAGATATCTCGCTCGGCTCGTTTTGCCTCTGTCAATGTTGGAAGCCAAAATTGAGTCTTAATACCTATACCTTAAGATGTGTTTTTGTAATTTTAAATTTTGGCAGTGCTCAGTCCTGTTATATATATAAAGTCCTTGGTTGTGTACAATTGAAAAAGTGTTGTGTACAATTTTGTAAAAGTGAATCCTATGATGTTTGCAGCATAATATTTTACAGGTAAGCCGAAAAAAGGTAATTTTAGATTTATAACAAATAGGGTAACCATATCATGCGGGATTTCGGGATTAGTTGGTCGGAGTGTCTTATGATCCGTTTGTTATACCTACGATTGCTATCATCAGCGTGTAATATTGTTATTAGTTATGTAAACCAAATAAAAAAAATAAGGTGCAAAGCCATTCATTTAATTTGTTTAACCAACTTGAAAAAAGGGTCCGTTATCCCTGGTGTTATCATATGCCATGACGTATTATTATTTTTATTTCTTTGACAGTTTTCCGAAGAATGAAAACCAGAAAAAATATGGGTAAATGTTGTTCTGATGTCATAAAAGATTACTTAAAGCTCCGTTGTATGTAGCCTTCACTTTAGTACAGCTAATTCCCAACAGTTATTGAAAGCCGCAATACCGTCTGTTTTTACGGTAAGCCCATTATTAGCTGATGGACACTTACCTACTTACATATATTAATATAACTTTCTGCACGCAAAACACAGAAAAGTCTACTTTTTGAGCAAATGTATAAAATTCATGAAGTTATATTATTATTTTGTTGCAGGCACAAAATAAGCAGATAAGAGTACTGAGTAAGGCCCCGTTACAACCCGTCGAACAATGTATTCCTGATTCAGAAATACTATCAAAAATAAGATTTTGATGATACTAAAGCATTTATTATTTTTACAAAACTTAAATTATTTTGCCCTCCACATCCTGTTCAATGTAATGAGGAACCCATAAGTTGCAGTTAGTGAAGGCATTAAGTAATTCATATTTCAATTTAAGAATATTCTATCAAAATCAAAATCTAATTACTTAAGAAAAAAATAAATTCAATGAATACAGTTTCTTTTATTTGAATTTGTTATATCATCCATACTTAAAATTAAGGGTCTAGTGCTTAGCCGGTTAAGCACAGGCAATCTGCCCCCAATGGAAAAGTCTATTCATGACTATACCGTCGTTTTGAGGAGTTTATATGTATACTTATTTTGGACTAAAACCAAGTTGTTGTAGAAATATTTAACAAAATATGAAAAAAGTAGACTTTTTTAAAATTGTGAAATGATTCTAGTGATGGTAGACTTACAGGAGAATATATTATTTTTCATACCAAGCTTTGTTATTAATAATAATTATAATGGATATGTTTATATTATATTTTAGGCATTTTTATGGGGTTATTATAAAGTGAACACCTCCAAAAAAATAAAATAAATGTGATATAGTAGCCTTTATTAGCATACAAAATGTTATTGAAATCTTGGTTTCTGTAGGTTTGTTCCCGATTTGTGATTACAAATATTATAATAATTACAAGCCCCACGTAACAAAAATATTGTGGTCACCCTATTAGAAAGTGACACACCTCCTCCGTACTAAACGTCCTGCTCGGCTCGTTATCAGGCTGCGAGTACTCAGTCCTGTTATATATATAAAGTCCTTGGGGGATGCAGTCTCGGTTAATAATGAACATGTATGCACATTACGGAATTGTATCGCGGGTTGCTTGCTGCCTTCACACTCGACATATGGAATATAATCGGACTGAGCTGAAAGAAGCGAATGAGTCAATCATTCAGTCATCAGGGGAATCAAACAGTCTCTGGAAAATAGGAAATGTCTATCGCCATTGCAGAGTAGCTATTCTTCACTATGGACACATTCACAGATCCGAATGCCCATGTATGAACGTTGTGGGGCTGCATCCCGGGCTGCTTGCTGCCCTTGTTCCTTGTAACCTAAACACAGGATAGTGGCCGGAAGAAGAAGATACTGAATATGAATTACCAAGTATTTCATCACGCAAAAGCATTGCCACCACAGTCTTTCTCCTCTCGAAGCGCTGTCTCATTTTGAAATGAAGAAGTGTTAACACTACAGTCTGTAACAAGTCCAACACTCGTGGTCGATACAAAATTCTTAACCGTTTGAGCGCAATTCGTTGATATAGCGATGATATATACTAATTAATTATCCAGTTGAGCTGTGACAAATAATTATAAAGCAAGGACATAAAAAATCTGAAATCCCACTGCACCACAAACATAACAAACATCATAACATTAATGGCGGAAACATATTACATATTAAAACGCGACGCCACGCCACGGCATCTGACGCTGTCAGTACTAATCAATCCCATACATTAAATACGCTCTGTAACATATGTATATAAAACACGCCACGTGACATGTGACTCTCGGACCACGAAACTAGAACGCCCAAACTAGAAACTAGCCTTTCATTCATCCGAAAATATGAATGATATCTCTCACTATCTTGGAGAAATTTATATATCTTATACCTTTAAACGAGCAATTCTTGTATATATATATATATATATAATTGGAATCTCGGAATCGGCTCCAACGATTTTCATGAAATTTCGTATACGGGGGATTTCGGGGGCAAAAAATCGATCTAGCTAGGAATCATTTCTAGAAAATGTCATTTTATTCGTGTTTTATCAACTTAAAAGAAAAATTACTTTTCCTGACATCTATCGGCGAATAGTAAATAATACTATGTCATTTTATTCGTGTTTTATCAACTTAAACGAAATATGACTCTTCCTGACATCTATCGGTGAATAGTAATACTATTTTTTAAAACTAGGTATTATTTCTAGAAAATTTCATTTTATTCGTGTTCTATCAACTTAAACATAAACTTACTTTTTTTTTATTCGAAGAATAATAACAAAAAGGTGGCGTTTGATTTTTTTAAATTGCTATAACGACACAACAACACTAAAGCTATTCCAGCAGATGGCGTTGTTAAGTAACACGAAGTCAATGAGTGTTTGCTTTGAGGTTAGACTTGATTTTATTACTATGTAATTCGTACTTAAATTTTCCAAAAAACACAATTTATAAAAAAAAAAATACCGAGCAAAGCTCGGTCATCCAGGTACTATTATAAATTATTTACCGTAATTAAATAATTCTCTTAAGATTTATTTCATGAATCCAGAATCTTCTACGTCGTATACGTTTATTTATTCAACTGTTTCTGTATTAAATATATCCCTAAAATCTGCAACAAATATTCCTCAAAATCTAAATAAAATACTAATATAGGCATGGACCTAAAAAAAGAGCGGACACCACCTCTCGTTACAATAACTGAAGCACCCCTAGGAAGCCAGCTCGCTAATACAAACACGCCGGCACGCACACATTCACACCATAGGAAGCCGATCGCTCGCCATTACGCTCCCAACCGCCTGCGCGTGATGTTATATGACGAAAAATAAAAGATGCCGTTCTACGTGATGAAAAGTTGTAGAAACCATAATGGTTCCATTAAAGAAAGTCAGGGAATCACTTTTCTTAAGTAAGCAAGTTTTTTTTTTCACCATAATTCTCGTTTATACTTCAATATAATTTAGCAAAACGCAACCAAACAGTGTTGTCAGTAATTTAAATTTGCAAATTACCTAAAACGTAGGAGTTAAATTATTTGTATCTTAATATACTTAGCACCGTGTAAATTTATTATAATATTATAAATAAATATATTTTTTCATTAAATATATTTACCAAAAATATTTATAGGTTGATCGAATCTTTTAAACTTTAATTATAATATAGATCAAATTGTATTTATTAGGAGATCAATATTAAAAGGCACACTTGATATAAAAACCATCAATTGTCAAAAAAGACAATAATATCTAAATAAGAAGATCAAATATTATTTAGGTATACCAAATATTATTGAGTATAAATAAAAGTTAAAAAATAATTAACATGTTACCTTGAGCTTGAGCGCAGTTCATTTATAAATAATACAAACGCAATAATGAATATAAAGCTTAAACAAAAAATATATCATTTATTTTAAAAGTGCTCATTTATATAAAATCAATTAGATTTTAGAGTATTACGTTGCCTTTTTGTTATTTATAATAAAATCCAAGTTCCGAGGTCACCACACCTTAAAATTGGGTTATTTTTTTTCATCTGGCAATAATTTAGACACTCACACATAGTTCGCCGCCGCCATTGTGGTGCTTCAAATATTTCTTAGCGACGTTCTGTCCGCTCTCTTTTTTAGGTCCATGAATATAGGATTAAAACGCGATTTATTATTTATATTGTTTAAATTATTTATCCCGACGTTTCGGATGCTTTTCAGCAACCGTGGTCGCGGGAGACATCCGAAACGTCGGGATAAATAATTTAAACAATATAAATAATAAATCGCGTTTTAATCCGGTATACAGTATTTTATTTAAATGTGTGATACTCGCGTTAATAAAAGACAATATTATTCCTCAAAATCTTTATTCAGCTCATATTTTAATAGTAAATCCATGGCTACGTCAATACTCGTCAAATATCGTCTTTCACAAAGCTTTGACACTGGCAAAGCCTGCTGTAATGTCATGTGGCGTGTTGTATGTTGGCACAATTCGCATGTCGACGGGTCACATTGTGTTTTAATGGTATGTTTCCACCATAAGACTTTTGCCTTTTACACCGACTCTTATATACTAAAAGTACCTGGTATTGCAAATAATTTATTTTTATGTAAAATAGACTTGTGAAATCGACTTTATGTTTCCACTTTGTAACTACGACGTTCCGTTTTATACGTAACCAAAGAAAGTGGAAGTAATGCTCCTCCTTTCAGCTAAAAACTGTTAAATCTCGTAAAGTGTGAATCCAATGGTCATAAATGTATTGTGTATGCTTTGCAAACTTATCTTGTAAATTAGTTCTTAACACCAAAACTTGATTTACTTCTATTTTATTGGTTACAAAGTAGTGCTATTTTTTGCACCTCACTCACCACAAGTTCAACCTGTTTGTGCCAAAGACTTTATATTATATTGGGTATATATTATAAGAGCCTTGGTTTGTGCAAAGATATTATGATGTGCACTCACTTAAAAAAATCGGTTATTTAGAAAAAAAAGAGTTTTGCCGCAGATACATGTACTTTGTCTAACCATAGAATAGAAAAAAAAGCAAACAATTTGACATTTTATTGGTGACACGTCACACAATGACAACATTGACAACTTGAACTTCACTCTAGTTAGCGACATAAGTACTAAAGACAGCTGTTGTTCTTAAGTTTCTTAATTTTTAACAATAATTCTTAATTTTTATTACATGATCTACATATTATGTTCTTTTATACATTAGAAATATTTATTTCATTTATTCTTTGATTTTCAAATATACATACTAATAATTGGAAGTAAAGATCGCTCTTCAGCCGGAGACAACGGATATGTAAAGAAAATAATAACAAACAATAATTAATAGTAAATCAATATTAAGTTATAACAATATAACTAATAAAAGTAATCTTTAACCAATACTAAGACCAAACATGGATCTTTTTATCATTGCAGCAATCGTTAGTGGTATCATCATAATAATTTTAACTATTGCGTTTTTAAGAGTATCACAAGCAAATACAAAACGTGAGTTATGATCTACTTATTTTTGCACTAATATATAATTTATAATCAGTCTATGTGTTTTTACTATAGATTTTTCTATTTTAGCTGCTGCAAGACCGAGAGCTGTAGCTCAACGAGATGGGGGTCCTGGCAGGGTTCAGGCCGTAAGAAATCAACGAGCGAGAATGAGAGCTAATGGTATGTCTTATTATAAACTTGAACCTCATCACACAATCAACAATATAGAATTCATACAATATGTTCGTTTTTAAACCTTTGGGGAATTGTGCTGTTGTAGCCGCTAGACATGCTGCACCACTTGAAGACGAGCCTAACAATGTTGATGAGGTGGATGAAGAAGGCACACCTGATGCTCCGGGTGTTGAATTTGATGATAAAATGGGAGCCAAGGTATATATTTTTTTAAGATCTTAATTTAAAATTACTTTACTTTCTTCTGGTTACAGCCAGATTTTATTTTATTTTACAAATGTTTGGAGCAGTATATTTACATTTACCAAGTTTCCAAAGATTATCTAAATATATACACAAACGACAAGATATTAGAGTTGGTGCCATGTCACAAATATTCCTTTTATATATTACTAGCTTCTGCCCGCGACTTCGTCGAATTAGTACTATGGATAGCTTATTTATTATCCAAGCTGTTTTTTCATAAATCTCCTCCTTACTACTTAAATATTCTGATCGCGGATTAATCTCTCAGAGGTAGTAGGTATAGTTAGGTTCTTTAATTAATTTAAATAAATAAAAAAATCTAAAATATATGAAATCACCTCTAATCTAACCTGATTGGTCGAAAATGCTGAAACACATCACTGACACTCGTCGTTATAATTTGGCCAAATAACTCATTATTGGTATAAATTATATCCCAAATGTTAGTCCGGTGAATAAAAATAATACTGTAAAGTTTCATCAAAATTCGTTCAGTAGTTTTTGCGTGAAATCTGAGCAACAAACATCATTATATCCTACAAAGTTACACATTTATAATAATATTATATTTTTGGATACTTACTTTTTAAAATAATACACATTCAACCTGCTGTGAATAACTGTAAATTGCTTATTTTAATACATTTTTATAAACTACGTTTTTTTGTTTCTAAAACTACCACCATCCCTCTCATCCCCGGTTGCTTTTGATATCTGTCATTGTACAGCATTTTTACTAATCATATAGACAGATTTTTTTGGCCTTCCCTGCAAACTTTCATCCCCACACAAGTCGAAATTTCAAAAACGCTAGAACAAATACTTATTTATATCTTATCAAGTGCCTAAATACAACGTTTCATGGTGTCATCTTCGATAATAACAATTTTCCATACAATTTTTCATCCCCTATTTCAACCCTCCAAGCCTATTTCTCGCGAAAAAAGTAGCCTATGTCCTTTCTCAAGCTCTAGTCTACTAAATTTCATCCAAATCAGTCCAGTGGTTTAGGCGTGAAAGCATAACAGACAGACAGACAGAGTTACTTTCGCATTTATAATATTAGTAGGGACTAGTAGGGAAGTAGGGATTATATTATTTTTTATAATTTATCCATTATAGCCATGATCTAATATTGTTACGTAGTGCACAGCATAATAAAATCAGAATTTATATCTTCCCTATTAAAGACAAGAAAAATATTTTATCCATCTGGCAAGGCATAATTCACTTCAGGCAAAACAATCAGTTAAATTTAGTCAAAAAATAGTCATTATGAATATTCTTCATCCTTTTATCAGAAACGAGCAAAAATGGAAGCTAAAATGGAAAAGAAAAAGGCAAGAGAAGCTGAGGAAAAGATGAGAGAAATGAAAAAGAAACGTGACTTAGAATTAGAAGAAGAAAAGAAAAAGATTGAAGAGAAAAAAGAGGTAAGATCTTAATTCCATGAGAAGCAAAAAATTAAAAACCCTATGTAGGTAAATTAATAGAGAAACATACCTTTATTTTTAATCAGTCTAAACATCAACACTTATTGACACAGGAGCCGCCAGAGACTCCTGAATTTGTTGTTAAAATGGGCCATGGTTATTTTAGACAAAACATTACCAGGTAGCCATGGTAGTTAAGTTCACCAGTCTACTGTCACTTTCTTGACAATGGTCCAATTAAATCTTTATTTTTAATTCAATTAACCATATTTTTAGAAATAAATATTTGACAATGCTGTCATTCAATTGTCTATGATAGCAAATGAATAGGTTTAAAAAGAAAAGAAAGAATTTGGATTTGAGATAACAGTGGATCTCGGCGTGGTAGGAGTTTTTTATCCAGCTGGCATATCACATTGCTTGCTGAATTAGAATAGTATTCATTTCTGGCAATGAGTTTGAGAATTAATTTTAAATATTACTTATTAGGAAGAGGAAAGAAAAGCAGCAGAGGCTGAACGTAAAGCAGAGGAAGAAAAAAAGAAACAAGAACAGGAAGAATATGACGCGTTAAAGGCCGCTTTTACCGTTGAAGGGGAAGGATATGACGAATCTGAACAGGAAGATGCAGCTAACCTTTTGCGTAACTTCATTGATTATATTAAGGCAAGTTCATAAAATCTAAATTTCATAATAATATCGCTACTTGAATACAAAACTGCCACAAGTCAGTACAGGCTTATGAAAGAACAAAAAACGTAAACGATAAGCCCTTTTGTAAAAAACTGGAGTTTGACTTGTGGCAGTTTTGTATTCAAGTAGCGATATGTACTTTTTCATTAACACTAAAAAGCTACATATGATAATAACTTCGTTTGGTTTAATATATTTTTATAATTTTAAATTTATTTTTTAGGATGGTAATGAATATTTTTAACCAACTTCAAAAAAAGGAGGAGGTTTTCAATTCAACTGTTTTGTTTTGTATGTCCACCACGATTATGCATATATTTTGATGATTTTTTTTGTTTGGTAGGTCATAAATAAAATTTATGGAATTAATTCGGAGCTCTTCTAGAAAACCAACATAAACAAAAATATATGTTTTGGTTTGTGGTTCCTTTCTGCAAAAGTTTTTGATGAGGTCATTCAATCTCTGTTCTTTTAAATGACATCACTGAAACATAAAGAGTATGTATGTATTTTATATTTATTAACAGTTATGTTTGGAGTTGGTGCCAGCCAAAAAGGACAGTTTAAGCCTGCTTTTGCAACAAACTTTTGAATGATATGGAACGGCCGCGGTTAGATGTCACCAATTTCAAAAATAACTGTTAATAAATATTAAATGTATAAGTATCAATAATAATTTTGTTCATTGTCCTTTAAGACTCTACTTTGAAGTAATGAAAATATTACTTTTTAGTTTAAGTTTGTACATATAAGTATAGTTTTGAAGTCAGTTTTTTTTTTTAAATAAAACAATTATTTTTATATTTTCAGGCACAAAAAGTAGTTTTACTTGAAGATCTAGCAGCTCATTTCAAATTAAAAACTCAGGCTGCCATTGACAGAATAACTGAGTTGCAAGCAACAGGAGAATTAACCGGAGTCATTGATGACAGGGGAAAATTTATATATATAGCCATAACGGAATTGGAAGCTGTGGCTAAATTTATTAAACAAAGGGGACGAGTGTCAATATCAGAATTAGCAGAATGTAGTAATCAATTAATAAATCTGAATCCTGTACCTATATCGTCATAAGAAAAGAAGTACAGTGAAGCCTGTTTAACTGAGATCTCAAGGGATCTAGATTTTATTATTACTTATAGAGGCTGTTTATTTACCCATTTTCAAAAATAGGCAGATTTTAAATGCCTGTTATTTTATTTACAGAGGGTCTGAAATATAAACAAAGGTGTCATAACTTGTCTAAACCTGATAAACTGTCTTACTTACACAGGCTGTTGAACTACAAAGTCTCAATGATAGAGGTAAAAATCGAAAAAAAATTATCACGTTTTGAATCATTCCCAGGAACCTAACTCTATTACAAAACAGACGTATCGGAACCTCGTTGTAATTATCATATCCAGGGCCCACTTAACCAGGTTTCACTGTATGCTATTGTTATATTTTTGTATGTGTACTAGTGGCGGGACTGCCATACAAGCCCAAAAGCCTGGCTTGCCAACTTTAACGTAATACCTGTTTATATGTAATCACATAAGTTATATAATTACGTTAAAGGCATTATTATTTTTATGGTACCATTTATAGGGCAAGCCGGACTTGAGGCCTTGTATGGTGGTCCCACCATTGATGTATACCTAAAAATATATTATCAAAACTATGCTTTGATTTACAATGGAAGGGGGTAGAGTGATTTTTGTACCATTTAATGTATGTCTTCAATATCAAATATAAACAGAAGATAGCTTGTTACTTGGTGTGTTAATTTATAAGTTTGCAAGGATGTTATATTGAAATAGTTTGAACTTAATTTAAAATGTGTTAACAATAAATATCAATCTATACTATCTATATCTATACTAATGTTATAAACAGGAAAGATTTGTATTTTTGTATGTATCGAATAAACTTAAAAACTACTGGACCGATTTCAAAAATTCTTTCACCAATAGAAAGCTACATTATCGCTGAGTAACATAGGTTATATATATTACTAGAAAAAATAGAGATCCTTAGAGATTCCTACTAAAACCAAACCAAGATGTATAAAAATTTGCCATAAAATGTCTCGTCGCATGCGCTGCGGAAACTATTGATGATAGAACATAAAAAAGTTCTACAATAATATTATAGAACATATCAATATCTTTAAAAAACGTCTCGAGACCATAATATGTCTAACTATTGTAGTTATGTCAGTATAACTATTTTTTTACATTTTAAAAGTTGATAATTGCCGATCAAAATCAGACCATGTTATCCATACCTTTATTATTATATTTTTTATATTATTGTATTAATTCTTATCAAAATAAATTAAAAAATAAAGTAAATGTTTAAATACCTGTCAATTACTATTTGAAATATTGAAATGGGACATTCCATTCAAAATATATTACGAAATTAAAAAATGTCAATATAAACAAAAAATACACGCCGTCGCGTAATGCGGCGAGATGTAGTACTATGTCATTTTGTTCAATTCTTGCGGTTTTGTTACGATTTTACTCAAAAACTACTGGACCGATTTTGAAAATTTTTTCACCAATAGAAAGCATTATTATCAGCGAGTAACATAGTCTTTGTTTCATCTACATTGTACCCGTGCGAAGCCGGGGCGTTTTACTAGTAAATATAAATAATAATATTATCAGAACATCAATATTAGGAAAATCATAGCTGATGACCAAAATCATACGAATCCTGAAATTCTAAATTACCATCAAGAGCCATGATTTAAATGTTTTTTTTTTATATATAAAACCCTTCCTATGTAAATTCTAATATTTATTTGTTTATATTTTCTTTTCACATTTTTCATTATAATGTTGTTAAATAAATACAATGCACAGAGCATGCATCAGAATTTCTGATATTTTTCTTTACTCATGTTACTTTTAATGAATAAAATTATTTTTGACAAACATTTATTAAGAAATTACAAAAAATTATTCATTTAATTCATAACCAAACATATCTCTCCCTTTTTGCAAAAGAACTAAACTTGATTCTTTGATTCTTTCTAATATTTCTTGAAGTTTATTCTTAGTGAAGGCCTTATACAAACAGCGATTTTCAGCTGCAATTAAATCACTCAATTTTATAGCTTCCCTGTGATTATCAATATCATCATTACTTTGTAATATCTTCAATATCAATATTACAATTTCTGGAATACATAATCTTCTCAAAGTGTCTAATTGTTTTAATCTTTCTTCCTTTTCTTCTTCTGTGAAGTTAGGAGAGGATGTGCTATCATTTTCATCTTGGAGCCAACCTCCTGGGAATAGTAAAGCATTGTATAATAATGTCTTTGTATGACGAGATTGATGTAAAACAGCATTTTTCCATCTTGCCCTTTGTTGTTCAACTTGGGCACATTTTTGTTCATGGTGAACTTTATCAGAAAAGGTAGCATCTGGTGGTAACGGCTCTACATTTTTCGGCTGACCACTAATATAATGCCTATACCATGTAGCAAATCCCTCAATTGCTTCTAAATAAGATTTCAAGCATAAATGTTCTCGTAATTCAGAGGAGGTTGGACTAAGTTTTTTTATAAACTCTGAGAACAAATTTTTTACACTAGATAAACAAGTTAATGCTGCTTCAGTGTTTCCAATAAATATAAATGTCCGAACCATTGCATTGCTTAGCCATAATGCTTCAGCTACTTGATTTGGTAGAAGTGCCAGCCATTCTAGTGATGAAATAACCTTATTCACCAAGGTTTTATCTTTTTCAACAGCAGTTGTTTGTGTGAATGTTGAATCAATATTTCCATAACCTTGTTGGATATCTGTTATTGACTTTTTAATAGCCATCCTTGCAGATGCTGCCACATCAATTCCAGCAGTTATGCCTGCTTTGACTGTACCCTGTCTGTTATCACTCTTCTGTATCCTGTCCATTAATTCTGCATATAGTATAATCTGTCTCTCTGTTGGTACTGTAGAAGTATAGAAGGCAATTAGCTCTGGACAATCACAAGATCCTTCAATTAGGTTATCAATCAATTGAGAAACATATTTTTCTAAAATAATATCACCAGTATCATGTTGAGGATCTTTACCCATTTGACGCAAAATTAAAATTAGATGGGCAAGGAATCTTACAAATCTCTCTTCAGCACTGTGAAGCCACTCTAAAGACTCCTGCATTATAGATCTAATATGACCCAACATTAAATATCTCTGACAAGTTTGGTAGTTTGATTCCTTTTTACCATCTAATAAAGCCTTGACTGCACTAAACACCTGTTGTAGAGATACTTCAGCAGTGGGCAAATCAGTCTGTAGTAGTTCTAGAACTTCTGGTGTTGTAGTATTTGCTTCAGCTGTAGCATAATGTTCATGTAAGAATCTGTCCACCCTAGTTTCTATTTGGACTCTCAAATGAGCCCACAACAAGTCTTCCCAATTTCCTTGACAAGCTGGTAGAGTACTTTGTAAATGGCCACACAATATACCAACTGCAGCTCTATAGTGAATATTCTCAGATGTATTGGTGGCAATGCCCAGTGCACTCCATTTCCACAAGTCTCTTGACTTATTTCCAGTTAGTTCTACTGTCATTTCAGAGTCTGCTCTTGGAGAATAGTGCAATAGCTTCCAACCTTGTAAAATAGCTCCGCGCCATGCTTGGCCTGCATTCATGCATAGAGATATTGCATCTTTTAAGTTTCCACATCGAATTTCAGTGAACACCATTTTACACAAATCACTATCATCTTTTAAATCATCAGAATGAATTGTTTTATTTTGTCGTTTAGGAGCATCTGGATCCATTCGAGTAATCATAGCCCTATTTCTTTCTTTGTTAAACAAACTAGTTCCAAGAAGTAATTGATGAAGAGTGTTACCCCAATGAATATTGTTTGCAATGACTGGAGCTGCAGTCCTGGTAGCTTGATCTTGATATGCAGCTGTTGCTTCCAACCAGTCAACCAATAATTGGAGCAATCTTAACTCTGAATCAGTTTGAAACAAAGCATTCACTAAAGTTTCCTGAGATAAAGTAGGTTGTGTTATGATATTTTCAAATGACTGTGGATGTTCCATTAATGAGTCAGCATATAAGCAGTGAAGAAGTTTCCAAGTATTGGCTTCCTCCACTAACCAGTAGTTGTAAGCGTTATATCGATTCCATGGTTCAACCAATTCAAGAGAATCACAACATGCTTGAGCTAACCTACCTAAAGTATCCAAAACATCACTTGGCCGACTTGATTGTATTATTTCAAAAAATAATTCACCTAAATCACTTCCAGCAGATCCGGTATTGACAATGATTGACGATTCATCCAACATTTGCCTTAAACTAGTATCATTGAAACTTTTAAAGTACGATGATTCATTTATTATAGGGGTAAGATTCAATGTGTCTTCTCTAGATGCAAATTGTCTTACGCGATTACCTTTGAGAGGTGTACGTTGCGTTGAATGTAGTAAAAGACTTTTATCGAAACTCATTCTTCAATATGTTTTTTTATAAAATACTATGTAAACAATAATCTAAACACTTTACAGTTTTTACCGGCGCGAAACAAATGTTAAATTATTTAAATGTTAATCACAGAACATGGTAATTTTTTTTTTTTTTTTTTTGCCCATAGGGCAGGCTAAAGTCTTTCGACCATACCTCCTTGTCTTATGTTATCTTTTCCCTTTTTATCTCTCCTTATTTATGTCTTACGTTTCTTATCCTTTATATTATGTATCGTAATATAGTACTACTTCTTTTAGTTAATGACGACCCCCGTCAAAGACGGAATCTTCCCATATCCAGTATTTTTCGTAATATAAGTAGTTATTATCATGTCTTTATTTCCACGCGGCCATAAGTCTGACGTATGTCATTTAATTTTAAAATCTCAGTTAAATTCATTTTATTCAATCCGATTTTACATACGTATCGTACGTACAATTCTTTATTTATTACTACCCAACAAAGAGTAGAAAAGGCACATTTCCATTTACAAATCCCGTTATCTTGTCCGTCAGGACTCCCGAAGAGTGGTGACGGAGAATCTAATCTAAAAATTCTGAAAAAACTTATTTACTAGAAAAAATATATTTACAGCTTTAATATTATAATTAACTTATTAACCTATTATTTTACTACTGTAACAAAGAGTACATAAATATAATTTTAAATATCGTTAACAGTTTCAATAACAAATCTGTACAAAAATATAAAAGTTGAGGCATTTTTAAGTAACTCCTGAATGCAATGCGGGATACTTTCAACTTTATTGTAAATTTTTAAAAGCCCATCAGACAACACAAGGCGCTGAATGTTGAAAGACGAACACTCAAAGAAGATATGATGTAGTGATTGTACTTTTGATGATTGACAATAGACACAATATGGAGAATCAACCATTTTAATACGATGAAGATGGTAATTTAAACGACAATGACCAAAACGCATTCGAGAAATAGTTGTATAAAATTTCTTGTTTGTGAATATTTTGTGCTTGCAAAACCAAGGTGTAGAATTTATTTGGACATCGAGACCGGCGAACCAAGTTCCTTTGTTTTGAATGTTTGTGCAATAATATGAATGTTTTCCCCATGCTTGGCACATCCGCTGTTTGATTAAACTAATTGCATCTGTATAAGGAATACGAATACTCATATTAATAGGAGAATCTCCTGACTTTACAATTTGTTTAGCCAAGTAATCAACATGTTCGTTACCTTGAACACCAATGTGCGAAGGCACCCACACAAAATTAATTACCACATTTAAATGAGTTAGTTCAACCCATAACTGTTTTATTAAGAATATAACATAATTAGTATGAGCATTTAAATTATTATTTGCTAAATTTTGTAGAACACTCATACTATCACTTACAACAACCCATTTTGTGTGCTCCATATAGCAATACTCGATATGTTTCAAAGCACTTAAGATAGCGACAGCTTCCGCTGTGAATATACTTGCATCTTTATTGATTTTCTGACCTATGCCTACTTTTGAGGAAGGCTCATAAATAGCAAAAGACACGGATTCACTGTTTTTGGATCCATCAGTATAAATAAATTTATGATCTGACCATTCTGATAGCATTGCATTTACTTCTTCTTTTGAAAATAAATCTTCTTTATTCTTTATAACTATATTAATTGCTGGAAATTTACCACTATAAGAACCCTCGTAACATGGCAAGACATGCTTAGATTGATGAATGTTTGTATTTTCTATAAAATCAGTGAAATTTTGAAGACCTTGCAGCATATAAAATGATTTAACATTTGAATGAGATGCAGAGTGTAACAAATTGATCAAAAATGGATTACCACATACACTATAAAGTTTAAGTAAGAATTTTTCTTTTAAATAGTTGAATCGAATGGCTAACGGTGGGATATTACATTCAATCTGCAATGCGTTAATAGGAGTACTTCTGAAAGCTCCTGTTATTAGACGTAAACATTTGTTTTGCAAAAGATCTAAACTATTTACAACACTAGTATCTGCAGCGAAACAATAAAAACCATACTCAAAATGACTACGAACTAATGATTTGTACAACAACAACAGAATTTTAGGATCAGCGCCCCAGTATGAACCTGAAAGAGATTTTAAGATGTTATAGGCTTTATTTGCTTTAGTTATTATGTGCTTAGCGTAACTATTCCAAGTTAACTTATGAGTAAAAATAACTCCCAAAAATTTTACTTCAAGCGAGACCGGCAAAGAATAATAATTGTATAGTATGGTAGGCATGTCACGCGATTGTTTGCCAAATACAATGACTTTAGACTTAGATGGATTCACATTAAGATCAAGGTAAGTAAAATATTTGTACAGATTTGTTAAAGCATTGTTAATAATTTGAACTACTTCCGACTGATTTTTCCCTGATGTGTATATAACTAAATCATCTGCAAACTGAAGATTTTTAACTTGAGATCCTAGTATTATATTTAATCTATGAATGTACAATATAAATAAAAGTGGGGATAGTATCCCTCCTTGACATACTCCTTTGAATGAAAGTCTAGGACCATAAAGATGTCTATTTAATTTAACAAATACTTCCCTATTGGTTAAGAATTTTTTTACCCAATTTGTAAATTGTGCAGGAATTCCCAACAATAATAATTCATGACAAAGAATATCTATATTAACACTGTTAAATGCACCTGCTACATCAAAAAATACAGCTACCAGATTTTTACGATCCGACAAAGAGTTACGAACATCAAGCTGTAGTTGACAAATACTTTCCCTGGCAGAAAATTTTCTACGAAAACCAAATTGATTGGAAGGTAATATGTTGTTATTTTCTACGTAAAACTCTAATCGTTGTTTTAACAATTGTTCAAATAATTTACCAACACAGGAAGTAAGTGCTATGGGCCGATAAGAATCGGGACAAAACTTAGGCTTGTCTGGTTTTAAAATTGGTATAAGACAATCCTTTTTCCATTCTTCTGGTATAATGTTTTTATCCCACATTAAATTCAATATATTTAGAAATGATTCTAAACTGGCAATGCTAATTTTTTTAAGTAGAATATAGGGTATTCCATCAAGACCATAAGCAGTATCTCTTCTTGAGGTTATGGCTGATATTAATTCATTAATTGTGAAAGGACTGACAAGAAACCTATTACTGGAGTTAATGTTGTTATTATTGTGATTTGACATAGTGTTTGATACATAGTCTGGTGTGTACTTCTGCAAAAAATCTAATATCCATGTATCATTGTCACAATTATTGGAAATATATGTTTTGTTGTATTTACGCATGAATTTCCATATGACAGATATTGGCGTATTCCTATTAAAAGTTTCACATAGAGAAAACCAACTTTTTTGTCTTTCTGATTTTATGACAAGCTTTTTTACAGCTCTAAGTCTTTTAAAATGGATATAGTTTTCTTCTTTTGGATCATTTTTAAAATTTAAATATGCAGTTTTGAAGTTTAATACAGCTTCAGTACACTTTTGATTCCACCAAGGGAGAGGGGACTTTTTACCTTTATTCTTAAAAAGAGAACAATCAATGGTATTACTGGTAGGTTTGCGGTTTGAACTATTTGCAATAGAATTAGAAGCAGCTTTGCGTAAAATTGTACAAAAATGTAAATATGAATCAAGAGGATTTAATCTATCTATTTTTAGATCAACTAACAAATCATCAACCTGGTTGCTATATTTCTGCCAATTAACTAACTTATAGTTGGGATAGAGAGGCAAATGCATAGCATTAGAACAATTTCCCCCATTCAAATTATTGTTATGATTTTCACTAATTACTACTTTTATTAAAACAGGAATATGATAACTACTACCAAGAGGACTATCGTTTACACTCCATTCACAATTACATGCAAGAGATGAAGAGACCAATGTCAGGTCAAGAGCATTGGGACGCCATGTTGTAGAACCTACAGTTGTTGGTTGACCACTATTGAGCAAAACTAAGTTGTTTTCATCGAAGACATCTAAAAGTTTACGTCCTCGTGGAGAGTCACAGTTACATCCCCAAGAAGTATGATGTGCATTAAAATCACCAGCAAATATGAAAGGTTGAGGAATAGACCTCAATAATTGCTCAAATTTATCTTTATTGAAGACAGGAACTGAGTTTAAGGGACTATAAAAACTTACTATATATAAGTATTTGTTGTTAACTGCTATTTTAATGCATATATTTTGTAATGAATTATCAAAATATGTGTCAATTTTTGTATAATTTATGTTTTTATGAATTATAATTGCAACTCCATTATGTATGTTACCGCAATCATTCCTTTCTATGTTGTAATTACTTATTTTAAAAGTTTGTTCAGGCCTAAGCCATGTTTCACTAATTATAGCTATATCAATATTATGTGTATAGAGGAAATTACTAAATATATGTTTATTACTGTTGAGGCTTTGAGCATTCCACTGAATGATATTTAAATATGACAAATCCATTATGAGGCAGATGGGAACTTGTTACTTAAGGTAGATTTTAATACTTCTTTAATTGATGTTGTATTTACTGGTATATCTTTATTACTGACTATTTTAATAATTGTTTCAACTAAAGTGTTGATAAATGTGTTAGATTTCATTAAATTGTTTATTTGTACTTCTAAGGTTCGAGCAGAAAGAGCTGGAAAAGCATTTGGATTAAATAATTCAGAATAGTTTACACTCTTTGTTTTAATTTTGTTTTCTTCAATTTTTTGTTTTTTCAAAGGACACTGAATGGAGATGGCGATATGGTTACCGTTACAATTGACACATTTTGCATTTTGTGAATCGGTTAGGCAGTTCTTAAAGTTATGGTTTAATGTGCATATTGAGCAAACCTCAGAGTTGCGACAAAATTTAGCTATGTGTCCATATTTCATACATTTGAGGCATTGCTTAACTGGAGGGATATACTTTTTAACCTCGTGACGCCAAGAATCTAAATAAACATATTCTGGAAGGATGGGGGAGGCAAAGGTAACTGCAACTGTTTGTGTAGGAGCATAGGTTATTGCTCCGTTGTCACCCCTGACTCTGCGCATGAAACGCCTTACTTGTACCACATTTTTCGAGCTGCCTATCAGACCAAAAATTTCCTTATTAGACATATCGCTTGGCACTGAAGTGAGAACTCCAGTAACTTCGGTACCTCCAGCTGGTATTGTGGCTATTAATGTAAGATGATCTAATAATTTCTTATTTTGAATAAACATATTAGCATTATTTGGTAAATCAAAAGTTATACCGACTTTATATTTGTTGATGGAGCGCAAATGCATAACTCCAGACACACCATGTTCCCGAATGCCCTTAGACAAGGCCATACGATCCCTGTCGTTAAATACTTTGCCTTCCTCCTTATGTGCTAAGAACACAACCAAGTCCTTTTGCGGAATATCTTCGGGATACTTGCGGACATATCCTTTAACTTTATAAGTTAAGTACTTGTCCGCATTATCCAATTCTCCAGAGTCTGAGTCCGAAGAGTACCCGATCCGTGGGTCTGGTGGATTTTCTTTCCACCGTCTCTTTTTGGTCATTTTATTTATTTTGGACTAAACCTTTATTAGTAGAACCTTAGTAACGTATTTGAAATAGAACAAAAGTAGAGAAAATATTTTTAAAAATTAATTTTAAAAAGAGCGCGCCTTTACTTATTGATGACTTTCCCGCCCTTCCAGAACATGGTAATTGGTATTGCCCAGTATTGCCTGTAATCAAAGAGTATAAAATTAAAAATATAAATGGATAACGGTCAAGTGCTGCCAGCTTTGTCGTGTCAAAAGTTACCTAAAATGGATAAAAAAGTAACCCTTTAGTATGAAAAATAACCTTTTTTTGATATTTGTATTTACTAACAGAAGTATGGATAGTTTAGTAATGTTTTACATTTTAAGTTGCATTTACCAGCAACTTTTTTTACATATTACTGTTTTAGATTACAGTTGTGGTCATATAATTAAGAACGATTTTTAGTTTCAGAGAATTTCTTATCAAACGTGTAAATTTTTTGTGATAGATATTACCCAGAAGTTATTTGTTGAATTACGGAAAAGGCACATGAAAAAAGCTCACTAAATTACTAAAAAAGATATAAAAAACAAGCAGATTTTTTGACTTATGTACATTGAATAAAAGTAGTAATAATTTACATAGAAACGAAACTGGACAAATAATTAAGAACGACCCACAAACTATTCGATAAAATTTTATCAAATGAAATTTTAGTTAATAAAGTTACACTATACAGGATCACTTGCGATACAGAGAGCAAATTAATACCTTTTAATCCTTAAATTAATACTTAGTAGCATATGCACAGCTTTTGATATCGACTGATTGACTCTATAATTTTTTGACATTTTTCAACAGAAATAGAGTTCCATTCTTCTAAAAAATTCCGCGTATAGTTCTCTTAAACTGCTATATTGCCTATTTGATACCCTTTTCTTAACCACACACTAAATGTTCTCAATTGGATTTAAATCCGGGCTATAAGATGACCACTCTAAGACAAAAACAAATTGTGAGTCGAGGAATTCCTTTACTGTGTGCAGTGCTGGAATGTCCAAATGAAAGGAAGAACGTCCTCAGCATAGGGTAACATTGTTTACTCTGGTATAGTTTTGTACTGGAATTGATCCGTGTTTCCTTCTATGAGCCTAACAGGTCCGACTCCATGGCCAGAAAAGCACCCCCAAATTTTCACGTGTGCACCGGCATGCATTAACGTTACTTTTCTTAACTGAGGGTCAAATGCTTTATTCGAAGGGCGTATGACGCTTTGGTTGCATCACAAAAAACCCTATTTGTTTTAGTTTCATCAGAGAAAAGGACATTTTTCCATTGTCTGACTGTCCAGTTCTCATATCTTATTGCAAATTCAAGACGAGCATGTCTAGGCGCGATGTCAACGTGAGTATCTTCCGCGGTATCCTTCCGAACAAACTTTCTTCTACCAAACGCCTTTGTGCCGTGCGTATCGAGTTTGCCGAGAGGTTGCTCTCGCCAAAAAAATCTTTTTTTATCTCATTGGACCCTTTAAATGGAAACTGCTTGACCAAACGAACTATCTTTCTATCCCCTCGAGGAGATGTCTTCCTCTTTTTAAACCCACGCGGTTTATTTGAAATAGTTTCCTATGTTCTAAAATGCTTAACAGCATGGAAAAACATTGTTTTTGGAGCACTGAAGATGGTCTGCTATCTTTTTATATGACCAGTTGTTCTCGCGAAGTTTTATTATAACTATCTTATTCTAGACTTATCACAACTTTAAGTTTTCCCATTGTTTTATAGGAAATAAGCACGATTTATTATTTTTACAACAATTAATGTTGCCAAAGTTATACTAAAAGTAACCAAGCACAAAGGTTTTCTTTATTAAAATTTAAAAAATCTATAAAATTATTCAGCGTTCTTAATTATATGACCAGCCAGTAGGGGTACGAGCTACGTTCAGGACTACATTTATGTACTCTATAAAACTTATCTGTTTTTTTTTTAAATTACTCATGTGCTTAATTAATGTACAAATAGTATAGCAATATTTTACAATACCATAAAAAATAAAAGAACGTAAATGCGTTATGTTTTGCGAGGCTGTTTGTAAAAAATGTTGTCTTCATGTAAGCGTTCTTAATTATATGACCACAACTGTATATATAAATAATCAAAGATTACTGTAATTTGCAAGTGAAACCTCACCTCTAATTAAACTGATTGGTCGAAAATGCAGAAATTTTATATGTTATAATTTGGCCAATTTTATAGCATACATATTATGCTGATGAATAAAAAATTATACTGTAAAGTTTCATCAAAATCCATTCAAAAGTTTTTGCGTGAAAGATTAACAAACATACATACATTCTTACAAAGTTTCACATTTATAATATTATTATATTTTAGGATGCTTACTTTGCAAATAATACACATACAAACTGCTGTGATTAAGAGTAAATTGCTTATTTTAATACATTTTTATAAACTACGTTTTTTGTTTCTAAAACTACCACCATCCCTCTCACGATACCCTGGTTACTTTTGATATCTTTGTCTGTACGAAATTTTTACAAATCATTTGTATAAATAATCCAAATTAATATACGTATAGTAAATATATTAATAGATTTGATTGGATTTCCCTGTGAACTTTCATACCCACATAGGTCGAAATTCTAAAAACACAAAATCCAATATTTATTTATTTCTTGTCAAGTGCCTAAATACAACGTATCATGGTGTCATCTTCGATAATAACGAACTTCCAAACAAACTTTCATCCCGTATTTCAACCCCTCCTTTATTTTTTTGTGATAAAAGGTAGCCTATGTCCATGACCAAGCTCTAGTCTACTTC
Source organism: Anthocharis cardamines (assembly GCA_905404175.1). Taxonomy (NCBI): domain Eukaryota; kingdom Metazoa; phylum Arthropoda; class Insecta; order Lepidoptera; family Pieridae; genus Anthocharis; species Anthocharis cardamines. The sequence continues at coordinate 6,944,865 of FR989961.1, forward strand.
TGTACCAAAGCTCAACGAAATCAGTTCAGTGGTTTAGATATAGTTCAGATAGACAGAGTTACTTTCGCACTTATAATATTAAGTAGGGATAGTAGAGATTGATGATGTGAGAGCATCCTTATTTTGAAAAAAGATCCTTGGGGCCGATCGGCGATCACCCTTATCCTTGACACATGTCAATTGACACTTGACAGATAAATAACACTATCTGGCAGATAGTGTTACTACCATAAATAAAAATTAAAATAATATTCATTTTTGTTACGTTCAAAATTTTAGGATTTTTAAATTCATGTTAACATATTATTTATGTATACATACGTATTAATAAATTTTAATTAACTAACGCATTTCAATGACCACCAATTTAAGCTACTATCGTTTAAAATAGTTTTTTAGTAATTTTAAAATAAAACATAATCATAGTTTTATAACTCCACTCAACACTTCCTTGAACTTACTTTGCTAAGTCGCGACTGGCGGTTTTGGGTTCGTATTATATTAATATAATATTTTACCTCAACCTAAATAATATTCACCATTTGGTTCTTTGTATGAAGATTCTACAGTGTACATCTTTCATCATCTCAGTTTGAAGTCTTTATAGAATACAGTCATTTAATTTAGCAAGATCATCAAATTTTTAATTTTCATTCTAGTACTACATCAGGCTTTGAAGATATTGTAGGTAAATATTGACAATACTAATAAATAAAGTAAAACATAATAGATATAGTAAATGAATTAGTTAGAATATTATTTAAAATTACCTACCAAAATAAGAGATCAGTATTGTAGAAATCTTTGGATTCAATTTTATCTTATTTTATCTAGCATTACTTGTTCTATACAGTATCTAAATTTTGTAGTAATTAGAAGTTTATTGGATCTAATATTAAATATTTAATGTAGGTAGCATATATTTTAAAAAAATCTTATTTTCAATATGGTTTTTTAAAATCTCTATAATTTTTGCCAGTTTTTATATTTTAAAAGTAGACTAAAGGTTTAAATGAAGTCATTGTGAGGCACAAACTTCTTCCTAAATTATTGATGGATTTATATTTTAAATTATTAATACATTTAAAAAAAAGATAACAAGGAGTTTTTGAAGAAATAGCTTACAGATCTTTAATTTAATTGCTTTGTACCTACTCTCATGATTATTATTTTAAGTATCTTAATATGGTTAACCTACTCTATGTAGGTATAGCAAAATATTAATATTGTCTTTTATTAACGCGAGTATCACACATTTAAATAATGGAATAAACCACAAACAGTACAACGTCAACCAGCCTACCTGCCTTATGTGAAGGGTGTTACAGACAGGATTGGAAGAATCTTAAAACGAGCTTCTATTAATACAGTTTTCAAGCCACACAAGAAGATTCAACAGTTCTTGAGACCAATAAAAAGTAATATTCCTTTGCAGGATTCAGGTGTATATAAACTGGATTGTGACTGTGGTTTATCCTACATTGGGCAAACTAAACGTAGCATTTCAAACCGACTTAAGGAACACATTGCGGATATCAAAAACAGACGTCACTCTAAATCAGCAGTATGTGAACACACTCTGGATAAACCAAACCATTACATACGTTTCGACCAACCAAAAATCCTTGCTAAAGAAAGTAGATTCTTTCCCAGACTAGTACGTGAGGCTATTGAAATTAAAAAACATCCTAACTTCAATAGAGAAGATGGTTTGAGACTTTCCAACACCTGGGATCCAGTTATTAAAAATCTAAAGCCCCAAATCAAACATACTAAAAAACAAGAGGACACCGTTAGTCAATATTGTCATAATATAGAAAATTACAGTAAATATCAACTCCGTAGGAATAGATGGCGTTAATATGTAATAATTGTAAAACAAAAACTTGGCGATTAAAAAGAGTGGCGGCGAGTTTCTTGCCAGTTCTTCTCGTCCGCTCTACGCCCTTGATTTGTGAACTGGTAGTAAATGTAAAATTAGAAGCATTTAATATTAGTAATATTAGTAATTTAATATGTATTATTTTTTATTGACGTTCATAGATGTACATTGTGTTACCTAAATTAATAGATTATTTTTTAATTTAATTGAATTAAATATGGCAACTTTGTGACATTTCAAATATAAGACAACTGTCATCTTTCAGTCTCCCGCGACCACGGTTGCTGAAAAGCATCCGAAACGTCGGGATAAATAATTTAAACAATAAATCGCGTTTTAATCCGGTATACAGTATTTTATTTAAATAGCAAAATATTGTCAGCGTGTTATTTAAATTCATTTTGTTACTCTGGTTCAGTAAAATATATAGGATAACAGTTATAATTAATTATTTATAGTACCTTTTTTTCTTTTATAATGCCAGATATGTTTAGATATACACACTTATATTAAATGATATTATTATTAATATGTAATAATTAAGTAAAGTAAATTTTAAATTTCTGCCTTAATTTTTAGTGTAGAGAAGTAATGGATAATATCAATATATTTTCCCAAGTTAGGTAGGAAATTTTGCTATTGCAGCCATAAAGCATAATATGTATTTCCTGAGATTCATCTGCAAATTATAATTTATATTAGCAGTATAAAAGAGTATTGAGCATTGCATTGGTCCTTCCATAAAATTCAAATATTAATTTCCTTAAAATTTATCAGCGGTCTTCAGCTATGGAAACATAGCAGCCAGACATTGTCCACTAAAATGTGTGTTCTTACTATCAACAGGTTTGATAGGCTAAGGTCAAGAAATATTGGTTTAAATGAAATTGTGAAGTTTTAAATTACTAATATAATTTAATGTTTTCAGAAATTCTTCTTAATTTGATTATTTAGGTATCTAATTTGTAGATTATTAGTACCAATTTTAATAGGGTAAATTTGATTTGTGACAGTTAACATGTATGACATTTTTCAAATAACTTGTCATATATCTGTCACTATACCACATAGTAGGCCTATGAAAAAGCTACTTTGAAAACAATGTTAGTGTAAATGAGAAGAATATAAATTATTTCTAGGAAAGCAGATGATCAGAAGATGGAAAAAGTAAAATCATGCAGCATTTGTCAAGAAGTATCACATTTCAACAATTTGTATAGAAATTATTCTTCTGTTACCAAGGTAAATATTTTTACATCTTTAACTATTATTTTTAAATAATCAATACCTAATATAAAGTACCTAACAAAAGTTGAGTAATGAGCTGTAAATTGTTATTATTATTGTTGTAATTATATTAACTTTTGTGTCGTCCCAAATAAATGTATAAAATATCATAAATATAGATTGTATATTTTTTAAAATACTAAGTAGATATCAACAGGAACGAATAAGTATTTTGAGTGAATGAATAATAATCTTCTTAAATATTCCTTTTATTTTTATAAACAAAAAACAGAGTTACATTTTTTATATTAAATTTGAGAAAATATATATGTATTATACTAATTATTTCTATAATTAACAATATAGATGGGTAAAGGTTTATTTCAATTATAAATTTCATAGTAGAAAGATACAGTTATCTTCTACACTATTATATTTATATTTGTTTTAATTTATAGCATTATATATTTTGGCATATTAAGTAAATCTTGATATAATTGAAATTGCGTTTTGTGTATTGTAGTGTATTTTTATTGGAATTTGACGTAACATAGGAATTGTGTTTGCTGGTTAAGACCAATTAGTGGTCTCCGCATTATTTTAAAATACTAATTTATTTATCAATTGTAATCTCATGCTTATTGTACTGCCGAAAAAAACTTCAATGGAGAAAAAACATTCTGGTAGATGCATCTTTTTTACTATTATTTTATTATATAGGTATTTATATTTTTTTATTATTGTTATGTGTAAAATATATAATTGTATACATATATAAATAAGACAAAAAAAAGACACGTGTGACACTTTGCGTGTAAAGGAACGTCGTGCATTTACGATACCTCATATTATCGTTTAAGAATACGTATCAGTGTTGAGTGTGTTAAAGTATATTATCGTCGTTGCGCCTGCCAAATTCCATATGTGATTTTTTTTGATTTTTGGTTTTCGCACAAAAAATACTCTTCGTTTTATTCTCTATGTGTTACTAAAATCATTTTTGTGATATTCGAACTGGATATGAGTTTAACTAATTCCATATATGTTTTGACCGGTAAGAAAAGCTCCGTATGTGAATCAATAATACGTTTTTCGTAGTCTCCCAAAACTATACAAAAATCACATATGGAACTTGTCAGGCGCAGCGACGTTATATTTCTTCAAATAAAATAATATGACGTTCATATTCTAACAAATATTACTGGAAATTGGAATATAAAAAAATCGACTCGACGCAATTAATTTTTTTTTTTGGATGAATTAGGTCCTTCTATCAACTTATTTTTTTAAAGGTTTTATGGCCTGATCAACTATAATCATTAGTTAAGAGAACGAAATTTAATAATATATTTTTTAAAACAGCTTATTATCTCTATGAGTTATTTTCCAGCATAAGAGATTTCATAATAATTACAACTTTCATACAACTAAAATAATCGTGCATCCATTGTTGACGGTATAGCGTGGCGATGTTGAAATTGATATCAATTGAAGTACTTTTCACTTTTTTTTTCTTATCGACATCATTTTTTTCTAACGTAAATTAAAAGTAATACACCTAAATCATATCTTTAATATAGATGGTATAACTTTTTAACAATAACCTAGTTATATTTCGCAATTTGTAAATTGATTGCATGTTTGACTTTACCGCGCAAGTACTAATACGGAGACATATTATCTATCTCTTTTTCTCATTCAGAACTCTCGATTCGGTCCTTTCTGCTTCTAGTTTCGCGTTTGGTGTGGTCTACGCTGTATTTCGTCACTAGATTTGTGAATCTACTCAATAAAATAGTGTTTTGAAGACAATTCCGCCATTTTTAATAGAAATTGTCTTTGTCATGTTTGTACCTCGCGATTTGCTGGTTATGTGTGTGTAACTCAAATACAATATCTTTCCATAAGATTGTTTTTATGTGTATCGTTTCCTGTTCTATATCGCACAGAAACAAGGAACTGCAACTGCTAGCGTTTTCGTTATCACGTGGGTCAAATTTCGTAGTGTGTTTATATACGACATGAATTTAGAGTAATCATTGCCGACGTTTAGTCGGCGAGCTTTGTGATGCTATAAAATAACCGGCATGTAATCAGTGTTAACATTACTTTTCAGAAGCGCGCGGAACGCAATCGGACAGAGCCTCGCAATACGGCTCATAGGAGCCGGCGGGGTCGTTTACGAAGAATGACTGCAGTGATAAAAACTGTGAAGTGTTGTGCAGTGTTAGTTTAGTAAAAAGTGTACTAAAGTGAAAGTTACATAAGGTCGGAATGATTGAAATAGGAAGCCCGCCCTGACGCGATCAGCGCCGGCGTCCGCGGCGGGCGGCGCTCGTGTCATGGCCCCGGCGCTAACTGTGACACCACAAGCAACTCATTACGACGCGGTTGACGAGACTGAGAAACTAGCCCACCGAAGACGGGCCCTCGCGTCCGTCAATAACCTCTCGATACACATGGAGGAAGACGATATGGGACTTCAAAACCAGCCTAGTTTGGCGAAGGATTCGCAGGAGATGGAACAGATTCTAGTTGATCTAGGCAATAGTGACATTGTACAAGCTGATTTACTTCAAGCGTTAAAAACTCTGGAGAGTGGGGATGTCTTGTCAACAGGTGACCCAGATGCTATATTTCCTCTCTCTGGCTTTGATTTGACTGAAACTGCAGATTCAGAAGGAGATGCAGCCGAGGATAAAATTAGACTCCTTCAGGTGAGGTTAGAACGCAGATGTGCATTCTTATTGAGAAGATTAAGAATATTGCAGGCTCGTTCAATGGGAAAGAGAATAGCAGAAGAAGCTACTCAAACATTTGAAAGATGTACACGTGGTGCAAGGAAAGATGGTGGTGGAAGACCAATGGGATTAAAAGCTTTTATAAAAAGAGTGGAAACAACATCTGCTTTGCAGGCAAGTGCAGCATCACGGACTGTTGTAGGACCTAAATACTATAATGCTAGTACTTCTAAAGGTGATGTGTCTAGGTCTGCCTCATTAGGAGTACCATCTGGCACCCTTACAGGGTTAGAAGATACAGCAGGAAGTTTGCGCTTTCATTTGTCAGTGGTGAAGCAACAATTGGATTCAGATGCTACAGCTTCATCATCAGGAGCTGAGAGCAACGATGAGGCAGTTCCATACAATAATCAACATCAGGAACATATGCCCATGTAAGTCTAAATATATCTAAAATAAGTTAAATAGTAAATAAACCTAATAATTATTATTGAAGGTCAAAGCTTACACTCAAAGTTTTTAATTTCATAATTATTATATTCTGTGAAGTATAGATAGTTTTATTATTTAAATATTATGGAATTAAATGCTTTTAATATTATATTTATTTTAATTATTGATGAGATTTTGTTGATATAAAATAATACATGTTTTCTTTTGATGCATATAAAATATGTTTGTTAAAATAACAACTTCATTTTATCAATGATCAAATTGTCATGAAAATCTTTTAAAATCATAATTTTTTCTCCAAAATCATTATAAAGTTCCTGTCTTGAGAGTTAAAATTTTATTTAAAAAAAAATACTACAGATTTTTTGTAAGTTTTTAGGTAAATTCAAACTAAAACATTCCTATAAGCAACATTGTTATATAAATATAACTAACATTCCTATACTTATGATACTTTGATATTGTTTTTAGTGAGAAGCGTGCCTTATGGTCATGGCAAAGGGCTCGTGCATCCATTGCTTCTCGCTGGTGCTGGCTGCAAGCACAGGTTCAAGAGTTGGAGTATAAGATACGGCAACACAGCGATCTGCATAAGCAGGTACTCGCTTTAACTTTATCCATTTCTTAGACCCTGGTATCATGCATACCATAAAATTAGTTAGTAAACATTTTACAGAATCTTGACAGAATTATTATAAAATTATTCTTTGAAACATGTCAGGCTACAATAATTATAATATAAAATAATTAGTTCCTCACATTAGAAAATATTTAATCTTGTTGTATATTGTAGCATATGCTATATTCAAGGTATTAGTGTTACATGTGTAAAATATCAAACAAAATAATCAGTTCTAAGTCAAGGTCACTCATATGATGGCATTCAGTAAAATTTAAAATTTTCAATTTTTTCTTACGTTTTTCTCATGTATATTAAGTATTAGGCATTGTTATCATACAATACAATAAATCATGTATAATAGTACAAATAGCCAAAACAAGTTAGAACAAGTTATTAATTCTTATTTTGTATGACTGTATAATGTTCATGTGGGTGAGATATAAGCCTAAGTTTTAAAAACTTTTAAAACATGAATAAGTCTGCACATGAAATGAATTTTTGCATATTGTTGTATTATTTTGTCTCTAATGACTACTTAATATTATAAATGTGTCTGTTGGTTTATCCTTTTTTTCAGGCAAGAATGAAGCATGCAAGTTTTTTGTACAAAAAGCTAATTCATGTTTCCAAATGGCATGGAGCAGACATATTTCCATGTCTGTTTCACAAATTATTTTTATTTATAGGCACTTAAGTTTTCTCTAACCTGATGGGAAAAACAACTTTTTCTAACTTGTCCTGGATTAGAATCCTATGACCCACAATGCTAAAAGCAACACACATACTACTAAGCCACAAAGGGCGAGGGAGAGTGAATTATGCTATTTTTTTATTCCCAAAAACATACCAATTTTGGGATAATCCAAGTATTCAATAATAATTGCAGGAAGAAATTACATTCAAATAAACAAATTTTCATTGATAACACATTAACTCTTTGTAATATTTATGTATTTGTTTCTCTGACTGCAACTTCAACAAGTTTTATATTATAGAGATGAAGATAATTATGTAATTCAACGTGTTCCATAGTTGCGAATCCCCCATCAACTTCGCGACGACCTTGGCCTATAATAATATAATACTATGTACTTGCATATCTTGTGATGTATTATATGTTTTATTCCAAAGGAGCATTATTTAATTTACATATTTAGACAACTTAGTTTCATTGTTATCTGTTAAAATATTGAGTTTATTGGGCGGCGCAACAACGTCGATTTTAGATGGGTCACGATTTCGAATTCCACCTGGTCTGTTATGTTATAATTATCTATAAACATGTTATACCTCATTACTATCCACTAAGCATCAAAAGTTTGGAAGAAATATCGAAATTGCGATTCTGGTATTAATCGCCGCGGCTGTCCATAAAAAGCCGTGATAATACAGCTTGAGCTCTACGCCTTCAATTTATGAATTAATATAATTATGTTTTATTTCCGAATGCTCGAAGCGAAAATATACAGTTATCAATGTCCTGTTTCTAATCACGATTATTCATATTATCATCAAATGCGCCTTACGCTCGTCTGTCGATATTTAAATCTTCAATGTTTAGAAAATATTCTCTATATCTATAATTTCATATAACATTATATAACACATCATCACTACATAGTATAAAATAAAGTAGCTTTCTCTGTCCCTATGTATGCTTAAATCTTGAAAACTACGCAACGGATTTTGATGCGGTTTTTTTTATAGATAGAGTGATTGAAGAGGAAGGTTTATATGTATAATAATAACAGTTTTTCTGTAGTGTATTTAGTATCAGCATTGCACCCGTGCGAAGCTGGTGCGGGTCGCTAGTTAACTATATCCTGCTATTTAGAATTAAAATTTTGATGCATTTGTGACACATAAGTTTTACAGAATTAATTTCAAGTTGATGACTTATGGATTGTGTATGTATTGATTATAGGTTCGCGAGGCGAAGGGTCGTATAGAATTTGAAGGTGAGCCGGTCGGTTATGAAGGGAGCTTGCCCGGTGACGACTCGCCCTACACCTGCGCTAGAGTGCGACCCCTGCGACGGGAGACCTTTAAGAAACGGAAACTTTTGCAAATGCACAATTTGCATCTTGCAACCACTAAAGCGGCTAAGCCTTCCGATATAAAGTAAGTCCATCAGAGAGAAAGGTTACACTGGTTCATTAAAAAAAAAATACATTCAGTGTAGTTGGTAGTATCTTCAAACCCAAAAACATCTATTCAAATAAGATTATGTTAAAATACTTTTTGACAATTTAGAATCTACTTACCATTATTCTGTTTGTAGATGATATTTGGATATAAAAGAGCAAAGTCGCGAAATTTTATTATAACTCTTCATAGTGCACTTTTAAAGAAAACTCATTTAATGTCTTAAATACAATTAGGCTGCATTATTGCTTTATTCAGTTTCGATCAGATAGCCTGTAGAGAAATAAATTGATGCATGAGGTAAGAGTAAGTGGTGTAGAACTATGTAAAAAGCCTTGCAACTCCATCACTATAAAATTATAATATGTATTTGTTAGAAACCTGGGGAAACAAGTTACAAACATTATTTCAGTCGAAACATACACAGAATTCTGTCTGCCTCCTACCCATGTAATATTTTGACGGGTTCGTTGGCGCGTTTGGTAGAACACCCGCCGTGCGATTCGATGGGGAGTTCGAATCCCGCCAGAACGACATGTTTATAACTTTCTATAAATGTCTTCCCCACGTCTGGTCCCTTTGGGCGTTGAATGGCTGGAGGAATATCGAAATTCCGACTGGGTAGCGAACCATTCATCGTGTGACTGATGTTTTGTGGCTGAGATATCATCTACCAATCAAGTGAACCTCATGCTTGTCTGTCGATATCTATACTAATATTATCACGGAACAGAAGAAGTAAGTACAAGTGCAATGTGTCATAGTTTGTACGAGATCGACTGTCGCCAAATTCAAACAAATGAATGGAGTATTTAACACTGCACACAGTTACAATTTTTTTTCGATGCATTGTTTTTATTTAACTCAAAACTAGCTAAATCACACTGGTCCTACAATTGATAATATATCTTAGTGCTTGGCGATAATGGTTACTTTAGCTTAGGGTACAAAGCGTAGCGTAGCGTAAAGTTTAGTTTAGTAATTAAATATTAAAACAAACTAATATATAATTATAGAAATACTGTGTCGATTAAGCGTCACCATGCTTAATTGTGACAGGCGTGCAACGCCTACTTCGCAATTCCACTTATTTTTCCTGTTCCGTGAATATTAATTATAAATAGAAAATATTTATTTGTTTGTATATTCATTGTTTGTTACGATTTAACTCAAAAACTACTGGACCGATTTCAAAAATTCTTTCACCTATAGAAAGCTAAATCAGCGAGTAATATTATATTGTTTGTGTAAGCCGGGGCGTGTTACTAGTCTAACATAAAAAAATACAGTTATAATTAAGAAACGGATTGTTTGTCAACAGATGCAGTTGCGTGTTTCCTATAGAGACGTGTGCGGTGTGCACGGGCCGCGCGGAGAGCACGCAGCCGCAGCCGCCGTTCTGCACGCTGGCGGCGCCGCAGAGGCTCGCGCTCGTCGACCCCGCGCACCATCCGGTGCTAAGCGACGTGCGAGGTAACTACCTGAAAAATATAGGATAACGAACCCCCGTTCATAGATGGAATAACAGTGAAGTGCATATTGCGCGTTTCGATTTTAGTCTATGGATTTTCGAATGCTCGAAGTAAAAAGTAGGTCGACAGCGCATCATTGACTGATGTTCTATGGCTGAGGTATCACCTTCCATCAAGTGAACCTCATGCTCGTCTGTCGATAACTAACAATTATTTTTAAGCAAAAAATAAAAACTGACTTCAAAACTACAACTACATTCCGTTAAACTAAAAAGTAAAAAATAATCTTTTAATTACTTCAAAGCATTATTAACAGTTATTTTTGAAGTCGGTGCCACCCAACTGATGCTGCACCGTACCGTTCGAAAATTTGTTGCAAAAGCAGGGTTAAACTGTCCTTCTTGGATGAGTTTTAAAGTTTGTTTTTTTTTAATTTTCTAAAAAAAGTACCAAAGCAATTCAAGCAAGTCGATAAAAATGTATGGGACCACCTCTGAAATATGCCCTACCAATAAAAAAGAATCATCCAAATCCATCCATAACTTGCGGAGTTATCGCGTAAGAAACATACAAAAGAAGCAACATACAGACGAATTGAGAACCTCCTCCTTTTTTGAAGTCGGTTAAAAAAGGAAAATGTCTATTTCCAGATATATCACCCTCGCTCCACATGAGCGCGCTGACGTCTCGCTCCTGGTTCCGGTCGCGCTTCAAGTCGTACCGCGGCGCGCACCACTCGTCGCTCGGCAAGCAGGCGCACGCGCACGTGCACGCATCGCAGTCGCCCGCTCCGCAGACATCGACGAATACGGCCACGGCTACACGACGACATCCCACTAGTGAATATTATTTATTGGTTAATGGTTTATAGCATGGACATACTGTTAACACTAAACCTACCAGTCGGCCTAGCATGACAACCGCGTCAAAATTTTGTCGACCGTTTTCTCGTGTTTTAATCGATTATTATCGCTCTATTTCTTTCGGGTCTAACATGACAATTACACTTAAAACTCGACTTTTAATATCAAAAATAGATATATTTGTCGATGTCGAGATAAAATATATCGAGATATCTTACATCTTAGTTTGTCTTCTCTCGTCCGCGACATATCTCGTGGCGGTCATGCTAGGCCGGCAGAGCGGTCAAATAACCGCTATTGAGACTAATAAAAATTGTTAAATTTCATTTTTTACGCACTGCACGACTTTTTCTATAATATAATATAGCCATATAACATTTTCTTTTCATATTAGCAGCTTTTCATAGTTCAATAAAAATGAAAACCTGGAATTTAACCATTTTTATTAAAGTTTCGAAAGCTGTCATTTGACCGCTCTGGTAGGTTTAAGGTTAAATGGAAATTCAAAATCATTTATTCATTTAGGTAACACAATGTACACTTATGAACGTCAGTAAAAAGTACATATTAAATGCTTCTAATTTTACATTTACCGATTTTTATGACTTTGTGTCATTAAAAAATCACGAAAAATATGTTCGAGATTACACCTATAAAAACATAGATACATGTTTATGATTATTAATGTTTTAATTTATTTCTTAAATCGTTTATATAAATTTTACTTCATACGTGATTTGACGCAAATTCTCCATATGTATACTGAGAATTTCTCTAAATGATAGTGAAAACCGTAGCAAAATCTGTTGCGTGTTTTGTTTAGAAGAAGTAAACGCACAATCAGACAGAAGGAAAATTACCATTTTAAATTTAGAGAGATTGTTAGTGCATTCAAAACACGACTTTTTCACATCACTTGGACTTGAATAATACATTATTTTAAAAAAGTAATGTGTCAGGGGCCGGATTTTTAAAAAATATTATGAAAATGAAGTGAGTGTAGCACTGATGATAATGTTGATGATGAACGCAATTTTCAATAGGGTATTTGACTGATTTTTGAAAAATGTGTAATATTGTTCATTATGGCATAATACATTTGCAATTTAATTAATTCTTTGTGAATTTCCTTATTTACTATGAAAATCCCCATCAAAGTTTAAATAAATAAAAAGGCCGCCAAAACGCTAAGACGCCATTTTTATAGAGGTCACGTGATGTCATGACGTCACCATGTTGTAAACAAAATTAGCTTTCAAATCACAATACGCTTAGTGGTAATTTTCATTTTTATTGTTACAATATGGTTTATAAATTATGTGTAGTGCCTCAATGTTCTAACACATCTATTAAAACACCGGAGAAAATGTTTGTATCTATTCCAAAGAATACTAAGATTCGGAAAAAGTGGTAAATGCTCGCTCGTAGAAACCCGAAAGATATAGCAGTAAATACTAATGCTTTCATGTGCGAAGATGTAAGTAATCAATTCTATTAACATATATTTCATTCTTAGACTTAGGTATTATTTCTTAAAGAACGATTTAATATTATATTTTCGTAATAATCTCTTTAAATTATACTGTATTTGAGTTAATGTATTTAAATGTATTATTTATTGTTGATTTTGTATAGACTGAATTGAAGATTGTATTTTTTTTTATTTGCTATAATAGAAGAAAAGTTAGATGAATAAAATAACAATGTTCTAATCTACCCGAGTTATATTTAAAAGAGATATAATAATGATAATTTTTTTATTGCAGATGGAATAAGATAATATGGTAAACTATAGACAATATAAAATGGGATTCAGCCAAACTATACTCATGGTTAAAGGAACTTTTCATTTCATTGCCAAGTAGATTGTAGAAAAAGGGAGTCAGATGCTACTCTGTTCCGATAAGCCTATGTCAAACGTTTAAAAACTGATATAAATGATGAAATTCAAGCTCCAGCAGATATACCTGAAATCAGCACACTTATAGATGATAGTTCTATGCCTGAAACCGCTGTGCAGATCATGAGTATGTAAAGTAGTTTAGAAATTAATTTAGATGTATATATGCTTTTATAATACCATATTTACAGCTAATATTATTATTAGCTACCAACACACTGAGTTGCAGGTTGATTGTGTAATAAATATGTTGTCTTTTCAGAACCATTACAAACATACTGTGAGAAAGGAACATCAAACAAACCTATTGTTAGTGTGGAAAAACAGGTCCAAGCTTTATAGAAGCAAAGCAGTACAGACAAAAACAACAACACAAAATGTTTCCCTTTCTCCTTACAAAGTACCTACTACATCAACCATGACATCTCTATTTAAAATGGAATGTCATCTAAGACTTTATGATTATGAATTATTTCTAGTTATCTATCTTACTTCATTCTTAATTTATGTAATATTTTTAAAATAATGTATGACTTATGTCAGAAATACCAGCAATTTTGGTCACTTATTCATTGTGTGGACGGCCTCTGTGGCAAGCGCTATGCGTTTTCACCGGAGGTCCTGGGTTCAAATCCCAGGGAAACAAGATTAAAATACTTCGGTAGGGTCACCTACTTGCCTGTAAAGAAAAATGAACAGTGAAACAGACACAGAAATGGGTCTGTCCCATGCCCCACTAGGAGACTTGGGAATTCACTTTTTACTTATTTTATTGTCTGTAAGTCTGTGAAATGTCTGTACATATTATGTAAGAAAATTAAATTAGAAAATAAAACTACAAATTAAACAACAAATATTTTATTTAAAATATGTACTCTATCCTGTCTATCATCTTTCAAATTCAAATCATTAATTTAGGTAACACAATTTATACTTATGAACATCAATAAAAAAACATTAAATGCTTTGAAAAACATCAAATGTAGTCCAATATTACTACTGTAACATACACTTTCTTTTTTAATAAGTTTGTCCACAATATACTTCAAACCTGCGCCTACTTTGGATAGTGTAGGTTTTTTCCAGTAGCACTTATAACTAGTTAACTGAAGTGCAAAAAGGTTCTTCACTGCGCCTATGAACCCACATTAAAAAGGCCACTGCATGCTTATAGCCTCCAGCTGAAGCTGCACAGTCATGACACTGGCAACTTGTGATCTGAGCGTTGTTTTCATCAACCACAAGAGTCACAGAATAACATTTAATAGCTCTTTGTGTTCAGGGCACATTCTATATTTTACTGTACAAATCTGTGACTGACGAAATAACTGTACATAACCAACAGCATAATCTCCATAAGATTCCCTTGACGACCTGTAAAAATGGAGAAATAAGAGTGTATCTTTTGCATGTTTGATGTAGGAACAGTTGTCAGGCATTTCAATAATGCTAGACATTGTTAAGCTTTGTGAATGCTTGTGGGAGTATATTAATACTAACCATAAGACGAAAATACTGAATAAATTTAGGATATCTGGCGTTTTATCTCCATATCACTAAACTGCCTGTTGGTCTGACTATTTGGTTTCAACACCAATGATATTGGTAAATACTATTACAAAAGTTATGATAATTTAGGTTTACAAAATGACAATTTGATAAATAAGTATTTATTTATATTCATTCAAATTCATACTTCATTTAATTTTTATAAACTTTAAACGAGTTTGTAACTTATAACATCGAATGGCCAATTTGTCAACATAACCTAAAATGTTTACAATAGTAACAAACTTTTTAGGCTTTTTCTAATTTATTTAATTCTTAGAAAGTATATTTTATAAAAAGTAGAATAATACTTACAATGCTGTTTTCACATTCTTTAATTCGGAAGCGTAAAAATCATGATTGTTTTTGAAAAATACTCGGACCATAATTTAATCGCGTCTATTCTCGGGAGGTTTCCACTATCAGCTTTAACGAAGTTGGTCTCCATCGTACTCTATATGATTATTAATGATAATTTGTCACTTTTAGTCACTTATAGATGAGAATTCTCGTAAAAACTAAGAAAAACACAGAAACACCATACAAAACATTACTGTAACAATGCAGGTGACGTCACTCCAGATTCAGCCAATCCCGTGCGTTTTTAATCACGTGGTCAAACATAAAATTTAAGTATTTTAATATTGATTTATTATAAAAATCTTACATATTTTTAAATAATGTGCTGGCTAAATCGATTTAAAAATATGTTTACTGTTAAGTTAACATCAGTTTGATCTATATTTCAACTGTAGTCAAATACCCTATTGCAATTGCAGGGTTGAAACGAGGCAGACCACCACTGTCCCGTAAAGTGAAGGAGCGCGACCGCGATGATGATACATCGACATCAGGACAAGAACGGTATGAAAACAAGTATATTTATATTTAATTATTATCATAAATCGCCTTGTTGGCCAGTTTTCGGGAAAGTACCCAGAAAAAATTAGGCCTCTGACACTTCAGATTGGCCTTAATTTTTAAATAACGCCTCTCTGCGAAAATTATATACAGACATATCATTTAATGCAATATATAAGAAAATGTAAATTTACATACATGTATTAAATATAGTATGTTGTACATAAAAATATTTGCATACAAAGTAACTACAATATACAGACTAATGGCCGAATTCTCGAACGCTAATCAACATTGAGATGCACTTAAAAGTATATAATATAACCCTTTCATTACGAAGGTAAAATGAAAGACAGAAACATTTTAAGAAGCCCTCAAATTTTGATTATCGTTTCAGTATTCCGCGGTAAATCATTTACTCATAGATGGAAAAGCCGTAAAGTGCATGTAGGGAGTTTCGGTTTCAGTCTTATGGATTTGGAATGTTCGAAGTAAAAATTAGGTCGACAGCACATCATTGACTGATGTTCTGTGGCTAAGGTATCACCTACCATCAAGTGAACTTCATGCTTGTCTGTCGATGTCTAACATAAAGAAAAATCTAAATCATAATAGGCAGAATAGATGATTTAGGCATTTTTTATTGCTGCCAAAAACATTAGACTTGAATTACCCATTATAATTTCAGGGCCCGAGGGCGTGCAAGCACAGAGTCGCGCGGCTGGCGTCGACAGTCATACGATATTGATAATATCGTCATACCGCAGAGCATCGCCGCCAATACTAGGCCAGAAATACTAACATATAAGGAGATTATCACGCCCAAGTAAGTCATTCACTTTTATACCATACATGTGACGATTTTTTGGACCTGCAACAATGAAACAATATCGTCAGTAGAAAGGCAACCGCTGAAGCGGCAAATTGACCAAAATAGAGTAATTCTATATTTCATTTGCAGAGTAAAAAAGTGAATTCCCGTGTCCCCTAGTGGGGCATGGGGCAGACCCATTTCTGTGTCTGTTTCAGTGATAATTTTTCTTTAAAGGCAAGTAGGTGATCATCCTTCTGTGCCCTACAATTATATTTTTATCTTGTATCCCCGGGATTCGAACCCAGGACCTTCAGTTCTATACGCGTTGCGCTTGAGCCACGGCGGCGGTCGATTTGCAGAGTAAAATTTAACAAAATAACGTTATTATTTTTAAATAAATACATCAGATATATGTATAAAAAAAAAGTATAATATTGGCGCTTTAGCAGTTTTGCCTTTCCACTGACAATATCAAAGGTATTTTGGCCTAATACTATATAAAATATTATTCTCAAAATACATAAAACTTACCGTCCAAAGGTAACAAATTATACAATAATTTTAATAAAAAACAATTGCAATTACCGTTACATTATTTTCTAATAATTTAAAACATTTCAGATGGCGACTTATGGATATACCCAGCCCTAAACTGAACAATGGCATAAACAATTTTAATCGCATGTCAGTTGACGAGAGTGAGGTAATTACATTGTTTATAATATTTTATTAAATTTTTCAACATTTACTTGTACACATGGAAACCCTGGATAGTAAATTACTGCAATAAAAGTTTGTTGACTGATTCACAAAACTAATGGGGCCTTATTCATAAACGTATTATAAGCATGATATAGTCATTATAAGACGTATGTTTTGTTTATTTCATTCTGTAGTCTTTATATTCGATAGAGTGAGACAAAACATATTTTAACTATATCAAGCTTATACTACGTTTAGGAATAAGTCCGTAAATTTATGGTGTTTAGCACCGATGTTCCTGGTTTCAAATCCTGGGGAAATAAAAAAAATATTTAGGTTGCAGTGTACAGAAAAATCTAAAGAAAAATGCATGCCCCTATAAAAGATTACCACACATATGTTGATATTGCAGGCTTTTTATTGCCAAATGTTTAATATATTTTTTTTTTAAGTAAAGTGTTTATAATCGTTTTTATGTGCAATAAATTAATAACTTCTCTCAATAAGGAGACTTGTTCTCTTCAAATTTTTGTGAATTGTGAATTTATGACTGAATTAACGAAAAACGTTTATTTAACCACTATATATAAACAAAAAATACAATATAACTCTTAAAACTAAAATAATTGAAAACTAACTTAACTAAAGTTAGCTAAGAATAATAAATCAAAAGAAAAATGTAAAGTATAAAGAAAAACGATTAATAAATGATGTGGCTAAAAAAGACAGCCACTCAGCATTTGCCACATCAGTGTTGAGCTGATTTTCAGTGACTGCTCTGGTTTTCGCTTGGAGCGACATAACAATAATTTAAACTGTTTTATCAGGAGGAAGACATTTCGGAACCGGCGTTGTACCAGCGACACGCGCGCGCCGAGACTCACGAGAGGAACCGTTATCTCCGCAAACAGCGGTCGAGACGGAACAACGCCGATGTCGAGACTGAGACGGTTGTGTCTCCGCAACCGCAACCGCTTGCAGACCCGGTACAGGCGCACAACAACCACACCCCGCCGCAGACTAAACCGCAGCGGTTGCAACCCACACATACGCAGACCAACTACTTACAGAATAGCGAGGTAAATGGAAATACACCAAAATTCATGGTCCACGTGAAGTAGATTTAATTTAAGGTATAGTTTTATTAATGATTAGTAACACCCCCCGGCTTCACACAGGTGCAATGTAGATGTATTATAAACAAAAAAGCCTATACGCCTAAGCCTATGTTACTCGCTGATGATGTAGCTTTCTATTGGTGAAACAATATTTAAAATAGGTCCAGTAGTTTTTTATTTAAATCGTTACAAACTAACAAATCTTTCCTCTTTATAATATTAGTATAGATGGTTTCTGGAATGCGAAATTTCTTGTGAAGCAAGACTCTAATGGAAAATGTATTGTATGTATTTACACCAGCAAAGATTACGCTAACTTGAAAAATATTACGCCAAATCGAGATCAAAGAAAAATTGTGATAACTTATAATTTATTATCACAATTTGTCTTTGAAAAAGCGTAAAATACTTCAAGTTAGTAAATAATAACTACATACATACAACAAAATCTATAAGTTCTATTATTTTTTAAAAGAAATTTAATAAAACCTAATGAATGCGCGCTGGTTTACGTCTGTCTAACAATTTGTAATTAAAACACAAACAATAAACTCCATTTTCTCAAAATGGCAACCGTGTGGATTGACACTGTATTGTTTAACAGCGTCCAATTGTTATGTTTATTTTAGACGGAAAGACCCTACACCCCTCGCGACTTCCCGCTGCCCGACGAGATGTACCAAGACATGTTGTCAATGATGCCGGAGTCGTACCAGCAAAGCAGCCCCTCCCCGGCCCCCTCTCCGCCGCGCGAAGACGAGGTTGAGGAGTCGAGCACGCTGTCCCCCGTGTCGCCCCTGCACTTTGAGGGCGACGACCCGGACGACGCCGAGTGGGACCCGAGTGCTGAGAAGATTGAGCGCAAGAAAAGCATATTGAAGTAGCTTCAGGTCATTGACTTTTGTATCGACTAGTACTGAGCAGTGTTGCCAACCTCTGACAAGCCTAGCCCCCTGCGCTAGGGCTTGAAAATGGGTAATTTTTATTTTTTAAATACGTGTCCGAATGAGATACCATGATATTAGTCTTAGAGAGTAATACAAACTAAGACAAAATAATATTAGCAAAAACCTTTATTATGTCGATTAAGCTACCATAGTAAATTAACCAGTTTCCGAGCCCTGCCCAGCACAATCTCGAAATCCCCCCGTTTCTCCCTGAACTGTGGTAGACGACGCCAACTTGAGATGACTAGATTTTCCTAAAAACAATATTGTTTCAAATCCTGTTTGATATATGATTTGAAAAAAAATATAGAAGATAATGGACAGACTTCCTCTTAAAAATGTTCCCTCACAAAATATTCCTAAAAGACTACTCTTAAAAATATCCCATTTCATCTGACTTCACAAATTTAAGGGGAAAACAATTCAGAACACTGGTACTGTGATGTCACAACCGAAAGCGCAGGTCCACAAAAGTGGGAAAATCTCAAGGCACTAAAAAGCACAAGGGCGTAATGTTAAGAGACTAACTTATCGTTGTCTGATAAGGTACTTGAAATCCATTAAATGCTATCACATTTATGCATAAATCTTTTCATTTGCCAGAAAGCAAACTGTCGCAGGTCTGTAAAACAATTGAGTGATAAATAAATATCGATTTTTTTAAGCTTTCTCTTGCTTAAGCTATAAACCAATTTGGGTCAATGTTGCATATTGAATTACTAATTTTATCATTCCTATTAATACTGAATGACATTTCTAAATTTACTTACTGCATAATTTGAGTATAAAGGGTATTGAGGTGGCAGCAATGGGAACTGCTAGATTAGATCGGGTTAATTAAAGTTTGTAATTGTCTTGATAAATTAAATAAGGTAAGGGTGAATTTTCGTATTCATATTGGATGGGAAAGCATTGTTCCTTATTGTTTTCGATGCTTTTTATCTGGTTGCAAGGAAACCCTTATAATCATTTATACAATACTTGATTATTATTATTATGTGAGTATGAGTAAATGTGAAAGGCAGCACATGTTAATATATTTCCAACACAAATCTATCCAAATCGATTGCATACAATAAATAGAAATTTATAATGAACATTTTAGAAATTACTTATCTTCGATACATTTGAAACAAATTGCCCAAAATAAATGTTAATGTAAAATTATTTTTTATTTGTAGTATAATCATTTATCACGTTAAATACCTAACAGCTACTGACATTATTAAGAAGTCATAATTATTATTCAAGATTCATCTTGTTCCATAAAAATCTGTTTTTATTTTCTTTCGAGTTTATTATAGCTTTATTAACTATAAGGCGTTTAGTATTAAGAGATATTATGTAAAAATAGCATAGTTTAGAAACCAATTGGAGTGTTGATTGTTATTGTTTTATAGTAAGATATGAGTTTCGGAAATTTTTACTTTCCTCATAATTTAAACAGAATTACAGAGGAATGTAGGTAATATTTGTGATCTTTGTGGCCGATTGCTTGCGTATATGTTGCATAGACCCTTGTGATCGAAATTTATTATTTCAACCATTCAACCACTGTAATATTTATTATACCCTTACATTCCTTAGACCCAATGTAAATATTTTTTTAAATTTAAAACTTAGTTGAAAATAAGTTTTTCATTAGTTTCGTTTTCATAAAGTGTGTGTGTGTGTCTATAGCTGTCAATATTATATAATTATTCAGGGTAAAATCCTAAGAAATACTTTATTATACACTCCAAATGTAGATTATTTGAATTAACAACATTGAATAACCATTAATTTCACTTAATTTTTTTCGTTTAAACTTAAAAAATATTTTAATGAATTGATGGCCGAATTCTCGAACGCTGATCAACATTGAGGTGTACATAAAAAGTATCTCTAACTCTTTCATTACGAAGGTAAAATGAAAGACGGAAACATTTGAAGCCCTCAAATTTTGATTATCGTTTCACAATTCCGTGGTTAGGGTCGAATACTGAAACTACTCAATATGTATCTTTGTAATTATGTATATAACAGCAATGTATTTAAGTAAACTATTGATTCGTGTTTGGGTATTAGACAATAATTAGATACACTATTATTTGAAACAAGCTGGGCTTATTTTCTGCAATTGCAATTTTTACGACTAGTTTTCTTAAATAACAATTTTAAAATGGCATGGCGTCTTTGATTTAACGTGTTAAGACAGTGGTCTTTTTGAAGTATTAAGAATTGCTAGTGCTAAGTTAATTATTAATAATAGCTGTAAGCGCCCGAACGCCAAGCGATGTGTAAATATGTAAGCGGGCACTGGAGGCAACTCATAGACTGGTTACAATAATTTGAATCTCTAAAAGAGTTTTCATTTTGGCCTTATCGCTCAGAAACTTCAATTTCTTATTGTTAGATAGATGTTTTTGTGCATGAACCCATTTGATTTAGTACATTTGTATATAGATTTCGCCTTGATTTAACTATGTATATAAGTTTTCATTATTTTTTTTTATAAAGATATAATATTATACATGTTCGAACAATTTTTTTCATTTCATTGACTAACAAAATTTTACTTTCATCAGCAAAACTTGTATATCTATGGTTAAATCTGATAAGATTATTCTTTGTAAATAAATAATAAGAACAATTCACAATTCCTTTCCCAGTCAATATTGCATTTTTTTTTGTAAATGTATAAAGGTGTGATATAAGATGAAGTGTTATTTTTAATATCTTATAACAGAAAAGAAGCCAAAGTCTTCTTGTTAATAGATATAAGTTACTTAAGGATTCAAATGGATTGGAGATGTACGCTTGGAAAAATGTATATGTTTAGTATGCAGATTAAAAGTTTAATTGACAACAGCAGCTGTTTTTCATTTTTTAGAAATAAAATACTCTTTCACTATTGAAGATAATCACAATATTTAATGACATGCATATATAATTAATTATTAACAAAGGTGGTTGTTTTCCATTTATAACACAGATATAGAGTATAACAGACTAAATTTTGTCTATGTTACGAGTATCCCAGCATCAAATAAGTACAGAAGTCAAATTATAAGTACAGGAGTCATTTAAAAAGTACACTGAATGGGCATAATATAGTAATAATCCTTTTTGCAATAAGTGGTTTGCTAACTGAATTTGCCATTACAAACGGAAGTAATACAACGGGTGCAAGTAGCTGATAATATATTCTTAAAAATCTAATCATGGGCTAACATTCTATTAGATTATATCACGATATACAAATAATTAAGTACAATTTCTATTCTAAAATTCATTAATTCATATAAAAAAAAATTAACATATGAGTGACACAACCTAGTTATCTAACACAAAAAATGGCACATTGAAATAGGGGGAACAATATGATCGGAATATCCAAAACATCAACAAGCCATAAGGAGAAATTAATTACTAAAATTTGTATATGTATATCAAACAGTTCTGATATTCTATTGTACATTTTATTTGGAATCGAAATAAAAGTATTAAGTATCCTTAATCCTTTTGTTTCCATATTTCAAACCTATTCAAATAATACTAAAATCACACAAACCTTTGCACATAATACTGTAAAATGGTGCTTTCTACACAGCCTTATATATTTTATTATAAATAAATGCAACATGGAATGTTTCTATACCTAAATACTTTATATGTAATGGGGTTAAAAATACTGTAAAACATTATTACAATATTATTGGTATTATAATAAATTAACTATTTTTTGTAAAAAATGTAATAAAATTGAAGAATATTGCAATTTCCTTATGGATTTTGTAGTAAACATTATGATCTAGAAATCTAGATCTACTTCTTTGGTGATCACTCTGCAAGCCACATAAATCTTATGGTTACACAGTTTACTACAGTTTATACTATTAAAATACTACTGAGTACATTTTTCTTTTTAAGAAATAGCAAGGAACTAATGATTGGTAATATATTAATATTAGTAAAATATTAAATGTTGGTTTAGTAGTATTTACCTTATTCATTATAGTCAGTGCTCTATATAGATAAAATGAGACAATCAAAAAAAATCTCAGTTTTTTGGCTCTATAATTCTGTCATACATTCACCTCTATATTATATGACACTTGGAAATATGACATTAAAAAAAAGTCAACATCTGTTAAGTAAGTCTTGTTATAGGTCATACACCTATCTTGCATTTGTATTGGTCACAGTTTCGATTCCCGCCGGTTCTGAAAAAAACATCTAGCCTATTCAAGCATTTTAATGGGCAGATTGTCAAAACTGTGCCTGGGTAATGAACCACCACATTGACATCTGGAAACACCATAAAGGTCAAAACACTTAATTGTTTTGGTTTCAGTATATGGTTTAATCAAAGCTTGAAATATAAATAAAATGGCTTGACAGTAAATGAAGTAATGTGGCTTAGTTAACACTATGAAGTGTATAAAGCCTAAAGCTAGCCTGTCAATATCGGTCATATTAAAGAAGTACTCTGATTTAGTTGTGTAACATTAAGAATGAGACAATTTAGTTAATATTCCGTGAAAGATCTTGAATGCGCCTGGCATTGCACTCTTTGCAATATAAATGATCATCAAGTGGGTAGCAACCCCGACCTTCCTCCCGTGAACAGAGCGAAGCACCACAGTCCTCGCAAGCATAGCATGTGATGTGGAAGCTCTTGTCTAATGCAACTATTCGGACCGTTTCTTCAGCCCCACCTTCTGGCACTATGGGCTCTCGACAACGGGCACAGCGTGGTGCATATCTGTTAAGAGATTATATTGTTTAATAGAAATACTTGTAAATTATACACCAGTGAATAATTAAAAGATGCAAAACTGCAATGCTGTATATATTAAACTAAACTAGCCTAGCCTAGGTGGTTGGAGTAAAAGCAAGTCGTAACACATGGGTGGCCTTTAAACTTACTGGGCTTGATGATATCGCACATAGGAATGTTTATGTTAGAAAAAAGGTGGATGAAAAGCTTTTTGATGCAACTGAGATGTCTATGTGGAGTGAAAAAGGTGGGGTAAAACACCCTATTGTCAGCCAGGCACTGGTAATCAGCTGTATGAGTGCGAAGAGTAAAAAATTATCTGTTGTGCTCTTCCCACACATACAAAAGATAGGCAGAGGCTGAATATTGGGTGGTATATTTAAAAGGCTGAGCTATATAAGGAAAGTTGAAAGTAGAATAGAGCATTAAATTCACAGATATCTACTGAATTTTCCTCAAATTGACTACATTTAATGTTCAGATATATGATGTAAGTTTAAGAAATATACAAAGAAGCAACAAATATGTTTGCTTTTTCTTACAAAAGTAAGTTTTATATTATACCTTTTATGGAAGTCTTCAATGCAATGAATGCGATTAACAGCATCTACAGTGAAAGGAATTCCGTCTAAACTCTTCTGACACACAACACAAGTGAAGCAGCGAGGGTGATATGGCTTGCCTGTAGCTCTAAGAATGCGATCTAGAATAGGGTCGCCACATACACAACACTTCTCCAGTGTTTCTAGATAATCCCTTTCACACAGTGCTCTCCCTTGAACAGCATAGAATGGCCTTCCCTGATAAATAAAATATTTTTTTTTTATTATTCTATAATATACAAATTATGAATGTAATATATTTATTTTTCTTTATGACATACCTGTAAATTAATGCTACACTGCTGGCAACAAAAACATTTTATGTGATATATTCTTTCCATAGCTGTACATCCAGTTGTTTCTCCCATGATCTTCTCACCACAACAATAACAGTTACCACAATACAATGCATCATCTGGTTCAGGGGTGGATTCTATTGTTGTACCAACATACCCTCCATATAATGAAGTACCTGATAATTGACTACAAGGGCGAGGATTAATTGGCTCATACAATGACTCATATGTCGATGATGCCTGAGATCCTCCATATGTCGAGAAATCTTGGGCGTTAACTGATGCAGAAGAAGGTGGATACGCCGATCCAGGACGTCTTAATTCACTATAATTCGATTGAATTCCCAAATCACTTATCCTGGACACCTCAGATCTTGCATCTCTGTCGTAAAAATTTTCAATATTACGCTGAATTTGAACGTTGGTATAAACGTGACTCGTCCCACCAGGAGGTACTAAATTACTGTAAAGAAGCACATCTCCACTTTTTCCTCTAGCTGAATTTCTTACAATGCAACTCTTCACTGGTACCAAGTTAGAGTACGTAGAACTGGTGCGGCTGCTAGATTCCAAGCGTGATGAGTAGGACGGCTCACATGCTGATTTAACTGAGTAACTTTGAGGTATTTGAGGCAGGGGAGGTTTTGATTTCTTGGGTGGAATCGATGGTTTTCTTTTCGTTGTGTTTATATCGTCTTGTAACTTAGCGTCCAATTCGTTGGCGTATATACGCAAATCAGCCAATTGTTTGTCAAGTGTATTCATGTTTTCTCTTTTATAAAAATGAAATTTCTTATTATTTAATTCATGAATAAAATAATAATCGAAATCCCTAATCTCGCCACTCCCTGTTTGTTAGTAAAATATTTAAGTATGTAATTTTTATGGTGCTCTGTGGTTCTTGGCACAACCACAGACTAATAAGAGAAGGTTCAGACGGGTAACTACCAAAACCAAAACATACAGTTTTTTCTCTGTCAGCGGTAATTTGTTATAACAAGTTACCTACATATTACTACAAAGATATAAAATATTATTCCAAAGTTTTGATGGGTACAATGGATACCGAGGGTAAGTGTTATATTTTTCAAAACTGAAAACAGCAAGAGTGACGAAAATAGAAATAACATTTTGTATCTCTGTCTGTGTGTCACTTTTGGTTTGTTTGGCCTAAACAATGTTTGTGCCCAACAGGCAACAATCTTGACGTTCCTCAATAGGGAATATGCACGTACTGTTTTTTATATTTTTATTTGGTAGCTTATATCGTTATAGTATAACAGAAAAAAAAAATATTCAACGCCAAAAAAATTGATTTAAAGTATTTAAAAAAAAGTTAAAACTTGCCAACCAATACGGGCATTTTAAACGCCCGCCAAATTCGCGAGCTTTGTAATAGACTATGACGTCAAACAGGAACACATTTAGGCCCATATTCCAAGACGTCTCAGTTTGGAATCTAGTTATGAGACTTGTCAAACCATTTTTTCTCTATAGAATTTTGACATATTGACAGTTCTCAAGAATAGATTTCGACTTGAGTAACGTCTTGGAATACGGGCCTAAGATTAAGGTACTTAATCTGAGCTACGACCACAAAGTATCAATAAAATAAAATTCCAGGCCTGGGTCACATTTTCGCATTATATTAATAAATGACATAGCTATCCGACAAGGATAGAAGAATTGATACTTTAACCAAAGGCATGATTAGGTTTCAAATAGGGGAAAGCTCAGAAAATAGATATGGATGTGCATGAAATTATTAATTTAAATATTTTTATTTTCGCGGGCTTTTGGGCTTATATGCTGGTCCCGCCACTGACTTTAGCATTGTGGTTGTTACTGAATTTCTATGCTACCCCCAACTTTTTAAAGGATGGAGAAGACTAGAGTAAAAATGTTCCATGAGCCTGACGTGGCAAAAACGTACATACATGCATACATATACGTCACGCCTCTTTCCCATTGGGGTAGGCAGAGATCACGGAATTCCATATGCTCCGATCCTTACATACCACTTTCGCTTCTTCTAGTTTCATCATTGCTTTCATAATTCATACATACTCGTCGGGTACGAGCACTTTTGACCTGGCACTTTTAAAGAACGTCCCCGATCTGATCGAGGTACGTTCGCCTAGGTGGACCACTCCCGATTCTACCACTCACACCAGTTGCATAAATCTTTTTCGTTTCCCTACTTTCATTCATCCTTTTTACATGTTCAAACCACCTCAACATACCTGTCTCAATTCTTGTCACTACACCGTCTATACCGGTCAAATAGGCGGGGTTCGAACCTGTGACACATCGGAACCCTAATCGCTTAGTGCTTCTATCGCGCTAACAAACTAGTCATAGTATAGAGTATAGAGTTATAGACCATTAAAAATGTAATTAAAGTTGTTAAAATATAACAAGCGAGATGCTGATAAGATATTATTAATTCATGGTTCAATTCTTGTGCTTTCTTACGCTGCTGCTAGCTGCTTTTTTAGATATTGTAAGAATTAGCGATTTTATTTTTTAAACATGGTACAATATTGTCATAGGGTAGGGTATTATACAATTTTATTTTTAATGGTAAATACCTACTAAGTTTTCATAATAATTCATATAAATTTAGAATCTATTTAATTTATTTGATATTTTATAGGCTACGTTCGTGAATTCTCAAGACTATGATGGTATGTTAGAAGATTTTAACAACATATTTCATGATTATGCATTAAAATATATTCACTCATAATTTTTTTATTTTTTTTATTACTAAGATCATTTACAGTTTTGTGATTCTATTCAATAATTATTTCCAACAGATATGGTTCCAACTGAACAGCCAGAAGAGGAGGTATATTCAATTTCATCAAATATTTAGGCTTCTTAAGTGAATATATTATTAATGTATGTGAATATTACATTTTAGTGGCACATGGACTTTATGCCGGTAAGTATTGATAAGATATTGAAAATGATTCGATTTTAAAAAATACTACTCCTCCTTCCGAAAATGGTATATATAAACTATTATTTCGTACCAGAATTAATTACATGCTTCAACCAGCGCTCTATCTAATAGATCCCAGTATGTCATATTATGTGATGAATATGGACATCATCATCTTGTTCGTGTTAAGTATTCAGAGAAGTTCAAGAATGGTCAATTTAGACTCGATAGGTACTTTCACTTTTATATACTACGGATGTCATAAGTTGCTTCAGGTATCGTATATATTATCATAATATTATGTAAGGTTTAAGATCTTTATTATTTCTCGCAGATTCAATATCGATTATACTTTCTTATGTGACTTAATCTTTTAATAATACACGTATTTATATATACTATTTTATAACGAGTGCTGTAAAACAGAAGCCGGAAGCGGGTAGTAGGAAAAGAAAATGATAACCATATATTATTATGGTCTGGCATGCCTATACTACCTAAAATACAAAAATATATAAATTTTCAGACGGGCTACCTACCCGATAGCGTTTACAGGGAACTGGCGTGGTACGGTATTCTTCAAATTCAGCCACTTCATCACAGCACCAAACATAAAGTTGCAGCACAGTTAATTTGGCAGCACACACTCGGTAGGCCATACGTTATAATGGAAAATCCACCGCAAGTAAGACTCCTGAGTTCGTTTTTAATGATTTAATTTAAACTGTTAATGAAAACCACTACAATATTTCTCAGTCATTGCAATCGGAAGGAAAAGTGAGTCGTCAGATATTGGCTGAGGAGGCAGCAAAATGGTCACGTGAGCAAAGAGCCGCACAAGAAGTATTAATGGAAAACATTAAAAGTGGCGGTAATGGGCTCACCGTTCGTACTGTCGTTAGTGCTTCAAAAAAAACTACCTACATTATTCAAAACGGTAAATGTGTTCTATGGTGTTAAGTATTACCAAAGAACATACATAGAAGAACAGGCACATAAAAACTTTTGGCACAGAAAAAGTGGTTCTGTTTTTGACGTAGAGATTGTGTGACACACACATATAGGCAGTTCACTGACTCCTTCCCTCCCGTTGTCTCGCTTCCTCTTACGAGCAATCGGCAATAACGCTCTAAAAGCGGGGTGACTGCTGAATGACTCCAGCATCAGAGTGTGCGTTCACACGGATACTAGCAGCACCACTGTGGTTCGAGTAAGGACTACTCTTAGCGCACCTATAAGACCTGGTCTTCTATGTATAACTAATGTTGTTTGGTATTACCAAGAAAATTAAATATGATAAATATTAATTTTGCTAAGCAAATAAAAGCGTAATGGTTAATTCACAGGTAATTACTATAAATGTCCTGAGGGATCCGAACCTGATCTGGATGCTTATAGAGTTCAAGCTAATATGCATGAAAGAAAATGTACCTATTCCAAGCAATCTATTCCTGTACAAGTTGATCCATGTATAGAAGCAGAAGTCGCCCCTATTGAATATTCATTTCATGAAGGTTGGATGTTTTGCCTCGGTAACGGAGAAAGAGAAAATAATTATTTTCAGAACGGTACTCTAGACTGTGGTAATAAAACTAAAGTAAGTATTATCTTACAGTAATTCTTATGTATTTTGAATTAAATAATTACTCAAGATTCAGATCAGGGAAATGCAGCGCGTAGGAAGAACCCGGCCGCGATTCCGTGCTTTATGGCTGGGGCTAACCACACCATTTTATTTTTTTAAACAATAATCATTATCTACTTAAAATTAATAATACTAACTATTTTTTATCTTCAAGGTATCAGTTGATGAATTTTTAAGTCTGTGTGCTATCGACAATAACGTCGTCATCACTTTCGATTATTTTGGTGATGAACCACGAAAAGATATGATGCATAACGCAACACTTTGTACTACTTGGGACCCATGCCGCTTATCGTATTTATATAGACTTGAGGTATCTAATACACGTATTATAATATTTCTGTTTTAACGTTAATTTATGATATTGATAATACAATTGTTTAATTATATTAGCCCCCACCCGTGGAGCTCACTCCTGCATTCCCCACAACTACTCCCAACCCATGTGACACCACACTTTGTCCCGAATGCATTGAAGGTTTTACCGAAGACCACGGAGTTCCGATTGACGGTATGTACTTACTAAGCTATTATCTCCCTCAGTGGTGGATTTACACCGAGTCTTTTAGAATTTTACTGCCCTAGCCTCTAAAATTGTCAGTTCCTACTAAAATACGATGGAAAACACTTTACCGTTTATCCATCGGGATTATATCTTTTAGACTTCTTTTTTTTTAAATAACAAACGTGATTTTGCCGCCCCTAAAATCTGCCGCCCTAGACCTACTCAACCAGCTGTTAAATCCGCCTCTGATCCCCCTAAAATTGTGGCAGAATTATGTAACAGTATATAATAAATTATATTTTTGTTGACTATATTATACAGCGATTTCTTATCCTCTGTTATACATCGCGCCAAACTTCTAGTACGCTCCGTGGCACGAGTTGCGTCGCAGTAGTGTTGTGTTATTTATTATTAGTACATAGTTTATGAGTGAGAAATCAATGTTACACACTAAGTTTTAACGCGATAAAAACAATATTAACAAGCCTTAAATATTATGTACTTGACTGTAAACCCTGCGCGAAACAACTTCAGAGTGTACTAGATGTTTGGCGTGATCTATAGCATTGACAAAATTGGATTAGCTGGTTGGTTTCCAACAAACATGTAAATTTTTGCATTTAAGATTAATACATTTTATTCACATGTTCTTATTATTGTATTTTTTCTTCTTTCAGTTGTATCCAGTGAAGTTTGAAGAATCAAATACAGTACTAGTATTTTAAAATAAATCATAAAATATATAAATATAAAATGATTTCTGAATGAATTATGTTACACAAATTATAAAAAAACTACGTCATGCTGAATATACCAGCTATTCGTCTTATCAAAGTGAAGCTGAGCGAATTAATTAAATCCAATAAAAATTATTATAGACAGAATGATTATGAAGACGAATAAATTCTTTATAATTAGTAGCGCTCACTTAATTATTGTCCATCACTGGTCTATTCTTGACCGAGGGATTTTGCATTTTTATTACCTATGCGATTGCTTTGAAATAATGTGAATTTATTCGAATACTTAAAGAATCTCTTGTTATCTAATATCTTGTTGGATAAAGAGTTGCAGGAGGCGGTTATTTTTTGACATGGCCCTGGTTAGCGAACAAGTATCTCTCTTTATTATAACATGACCTAGCCTTTTTTATGTTGGGATATCCATTTACAGACCCTCGCGTCGGGGCAGTGCAAGTGACGCGGGGTGTGAGGGGATCGGTCCGGTCACCGGTGGTGCAATTTAAAATCCACTAAAACCCAACGGTATCTCCGTGTTAGGGCTCTCTCACTTTATGCAATCTACATCACGGCCTCTTGTTGTGATTTTTCTTCCGGAAGTGATCTTGTTAGGGACAACAAAATATTCCGATTTCCACTCAACTTGTAAATCTGTCATTCTATTTTCATCACTTATTTAAGACTCTCCGGACATTATTTTTAACGAAGCAATTTTACACTGAAATGTTGTATGGTATATATTGTTGTTGGGCGAGATTAATTGGGTCGTAGAAACAAATTACAAATTCAAAACCAGTAACGTAACGTAACAGCGTGCACATGTTTGGACGTGAAATTTAAAATGGTAACTTCAGGTGGACCACTCACAAAGGACCGCGGGTCACATGCGGCCCTAGGGCCGCAGGTTGAGTATAGCATAGAGTACATTACGATATAGAGTTAACACTCGAGCATCTACTACTACTAGCGCCTCTGGGGGAATAGGCTCGAACTAACAACCGAAGCGGAGCTTCGTAGCCTTCATTATTTTTTATGAAATAAATAATTTCATAAAAAAGGCAAATAAAACTACACACGAATTTTTCACTGTTTTTTATTATGTTTTCTTTTCTTATAATATTCAGATGCAATAACCTTTACTAAATCATCTGAGTCAAAGTCTGATCTTGTTCCTATTAAAATTTTATTCACTTCTTTGCACCAATTATACAAAAAAAATTTCGAGGCCAGTTCCATCATGAATTCTATTGCTTTAGATTTATGCTCCTGACAATAATTTAAATTAATAAAATCGACTTCACAATAAATATGTGTTTTTAAGTATGTCTTTATATTTACTGCTGTTGGTTTTGATTTTATTAGATATGTCATAATGTCTTGAAATTGAGAAAAAATATGTACCAAAATATTATTAGGATATTTTAAATATAGTTTTCTTTTGTTATATTCTCTAAGCTTGAGATATTCACAGTCATTATTTTCTTTAAAAGCAAAGTTATTGCATTGTTTGCAATTACTGAAAACTGCATGTTTAGTTTTTTTTAAAAGATAACCAGTTAAGTATTGTAACGACGCTAATATTTTTGGATTTCTTTTTTTAATATCAAATTTAACATGTACTGTTTCTGGTATATCTTGATACTCTGTAAGTATGTTCTCATTAATTGTATTATTACTAAAAAGAGACTGTAGATCTTTGCAAATTGTTTCACACATATCTTCCTCACAGTTGGATCCAGGTGAATAATGACTTAAATTATTGATCAGAAGAGCAGCAAAGGATGATTCAAAGCCAGCAACAGTAGGGTTGGTGTTATTTCCTCCGTGGCTTCGAATTGCCCCAAAGAAATTCTCTAAAGGATCTTGATTTATATGACGCATCCAGAAAGATTTTACATTATATTCCTTGAAAAGCTTTTCTTTCAAATAATCAATATTATTAATACTGTGCAACCAATTTTTAACTGACGGAACTGTTACCTCTTTGTTTTTTTCAATAAATTTAATGGTACTAATAACTTTTTTAGCCTTTTCCCAAAAAGCAGAATGATCAGATTTTGGCGTGACTGGACTTAATAAAGATTTCCCACTTCTCTTTTTTGAATTTTCAAAACTTCCATTAACTGAATCAAATAATTCGTCCAAAAACAGAATTACATCTGCAGTTTGCATGCATTCAGCTGGTAGTATCTTCTTTTCTGTAATAATAAGAAATAATATTATATAAGACATTTTGAAAAAGTAGTGGCTAAATATTTTAGCAAAATAAAACATTAACTGATATTATATAAGGAAAAGCATAATCACTGCAGTAGGCATATTAATAAGGAAATCGTTACAATAGAAAGCTAGGCTTCTCATGTAATGAACTATAAATATATTTTCTTCCTCTCAGTAAAATGTGAATATTGAAATATTAAATTACTTTTATACTACATCACTCCTCCTTAGATAGATAGATAAAACGTTTATTCACAAACACAGTACAACATTACAACAGCTTAAACTAACTATAACTAAATCTATGCTAATTGACTAAGTCCAATGTGCACTGCGGTTGTGAATAGGAACTGGCTCAGCATATGCTGTGACACTTTCGTGCCACAACGCTGTTAATTCTGCCAGTCCCCTTTGGAGCGTAAGGCGCCAGCTACGTTCAATTTATAATAAATATTTAAATATGCTTATAAATGTAAAGGAGCCAATACAAAATAAAAGAAATAATAAACAAAACTAAATACAAGATAATATAATTAAGTGTTTGATATATATTAATAGATAAAGAAAGATATTAATAGATTTTAAAAATAAATAAGACAAAAAGTAAATAGAATATAAATAATAAATGTATTATTATGTAATAATAGCTGTATGATCCTTGAGGAAAGCTGTATGATAATTCATTACTGTCTTGCTATAAGTGAAATAAATTTAACTCACTTTCTTTAAACTCAAACATAATAAATTACCTGCTAAAAAACCCATAGTTATTGCGACTCTCTGGCTTAATGTCTGGGTGGCAAATCTGACTTTCATTTTTTCAAATGTATTGGGATTAATATGTTGATTGGTAAGTTTTTTAACTAATCTTATTCCTTTGTATGCAGGATCCTCTTCATATAATTTTACAATATGCTGCCATTTCGCAAGTTTTGTTTTTCCTTCAATGCAGCATTTCAAATTTTTATTTAATAAATTATTTCTTATTCCTTTTAACAAGTGAGGGGGATCATAAATAGGTATAACTTCTCTCTCATCAACTTCAAATATGTCCCTTTTAAGGAGTTTATCTTTCTGTATATACTTCTGTTTTGTTTCCTGTATCAAAGATTTTATTGCACTTACATTGGAAGCACCCTGATCACAAACAGTTGCTAGTACATGTAGCCCTACACTTTGTAATTTTCTAATAACATCTTTAATTAAGCATGCAAGTTCAGCTGAATTTGTGCTACCAGAACAAAATGTGTATGCAACAGGTTGTTTAAAATTCCTCATAAGCCCTCGAATCATGAACACTAGCGCATGGTCAGCCAGTCTATTTTGTTTTGTTTTTCCATTATTGACAAATCCTAGAATTTCATCTCTTCTGGGATTATAGTCCACATGTGGGGCTATAGATATTTCATCAAATAATAATATGACTAATTTGTCATAAGATTTCATTTTTTTTACTCTCTTTTTCAACTGTTGAAATATATTTTCATTATGTCCGGGTTTCAAATTTGCTTTAGCTATTAGTCTGCTTAAAGTCATTGAAGATGGTAAAACGAATATTTTTTGTAGCCATCTATAAGCTTTTGGACTTTTTTTATATAGGCTTAAAGCCATTATTTTCTCATCTTCTTTAAATCTTCTACCACTCTTTTGTTTGCTAATTTCACGAAATTGCATTATTGTGAACATTGCAGCAAGTGTTGTAAATTTTTTTAAAATATTCTTAAATGTTTTATTTTCCAATAATTTGAATGCCTTTTTCAGTCTTGTTCCATAACTGTTATTTTTTACTATCTGTAATTTTTTAACAAAAGTCTTTATTGACTTTTCCTCATCATTTGTCTTGAAGTGTGTACGTTCTTTCAATTTATATATTGGTATCCCTTTTTTTGGTATTGACACTAGCGAAACATTTTCATCTGTAAAGAAATATTTGAATATTAAATAATAATGAACTTTTGTGGTATGTAACCTGAACTTATTTATCACTACATATTATGATATAACAAAGTGCCCCGCGTTTTGTGCAATTTGGTAGAAATATAAAGATAATTATCAGAAGTTTCGGAAAAAGTCAAGCCCTTTGAGATATAACAAAACAATGCACGGTAGGTAACTTTGTGGTAATCCATGCCAAATTTCATATACATATCGACTTGTCCGTAGAACAACATTACATCTGCAAGACGCTCTATTTCACATTTGACTTTATTTTTTGGTGAAATTAACTTTATGAACCATTATTTGACTGTTATCTTCGAAAACAAGTTGTGTGTTTTAAAATTTTGATTTTACTAGTAAATTATATCGGTCAGTTTAGTCGTACAAATACAAAAAGGGGACTTGGTATCATAATCATATCGGACTTTGTTCTACGGATAAGTCGATATATCTGTTAAATTGGTGAAGTACATATAAATTGCTCGGAAAAATAATTGATTATTTTACTACTGATTTCTGACATTATAAATTACCTATCCAAAGTTTTAGTAAGATAAATATTCTTAGTAATATTTGTGTACCTCTGGAAGTAGAAGGAGCAGAAATATCCAACACCATGTCTTCAGACCTATTTGTGATATTGCTCAATGGCATCCTTCTCATTTGAGTGCCTGAAAGAAGAATAATATACATATAATAAAAAAAAAAAATTCAAACCTTTTTTTGCGCTGTATTTTTTATTCTTTAGATGGCAAAATATAAAAAATTAATCTGCTGAACAAATGTGCTGAAGATTTATATAATAAAAATCTATAGAAATTTAAACCAACTTCAATTTGCATCACAAAAACTGATTTGGTTCAACAATACTTAATACTACAACAAAGAATTGCTATCATATTAGTCATTTTCAAGTAATTTGTGATTAACCTTATTTAGTCAGGCATTTACTCTTGCTATGTAGATTAAGTGTCAGGTCTGAATTGCTATGTTTAGTTTGTACTTGTACAAGTATGTGTGGACTTTTGAGGTTAAGTAAACATACATACTTAATTTATTAAATTAGGGATAATTCAAATAATCAAGTAAAACACACCACAGTTTTGGTGAAACTTAAAGAAATATTATAATATGTTATTAGTAATGTTCTCAGTTTATTTTTAAAAAAAAATTCTTTGCTTTTAAATAAGGCAAGAGCATACAAATACCAAGAGTTATTCCAAGACCCCTGGTGTTGCAGAGGTCCATGGGCAACAGTGTTCACTTTCCATCAGGTGAGCCGGTCACCTGTTTGCCTTCTATTATATAAAAAAAGAAATGAAAAACAATAAAGATTTTTGTGTTCCATTTATGTGCATCTACCACCAATACCATTTTTTTGCTTACCTGGCAACAGCAGTGTAGGTACAGCATCAGGGCTTAATCTCCTTGACCATGTCAAATACTTCATTTCGAAATGTAAATGACACACTCGGCGGTATTTATAAATAAAACTGGAATCCAATAATGGATCAATTCCAATAGCTTGTGTCCATGCCTTATAACGGTCCAAATCTTTATGAGGATTTGGAAATGAGTGTAAAGTTATACAAGACTGGTATCCTGAAAAGAAATAAATCTGAAATAAGACAGGACAACAACCAGCAAGCAATTATTATTGATTTTTGACTTATTTTTGAATTTGAGCATTCCGGAAATCAAAGAATCAACCAATTGTTTTACTAAACAATATTTTCTAAGAAACAATGTACTGAGATTAAGTGAAACATCATGTGCAATGCCATTTTAAGTGTATTTAATATTTAAATGGTAAATTCTGTTTAGCAACACAGTATCACCCATAAAATTATGATGTTGGTTAGACTTTATACTCACTTAAATTCTTCAAGTCATAGTCAACCATCCTTCTCAAAAGTATGAAACTCATATAAAAATATAATTATATAATAATTGTACACTATCTAACAAAAGTGGAGCAATGTTGACGAATAAAATACATCCTAATATTAAACATTTCTATAGTTTAGTTTGTTTTGATTGAAATTCTTTGAAATGCATCTATAATGGCTGTAATTACAGACATACAGACCAATTATAAAATATATCTTCTCACAAATATGTAGAAATTGTATGGAAGTAAAAGATATAGATTTGAAAATATGTCTACTAACCAATTATACATGGAAACATTAAATTCTACTTACGACTAGTGCCGCATTTTGGAACACAGCAACTTTTCACGGATGGCATGATCTAAATCATCAATACAAATCGTAAAGCAAATCGGAGTCCAGGGTACAATGCACAAATCAAACGTTCTAAGAAATCCTCGGAATCCAATAAACAAGCCAATCTGTAGAAAATCAACAAAAATATCAAAAAGCACAAGAAACAGTGAAACGCTCATGAAACATGAAACCGACACAATGCCTGACGGTGATGACAATTCACACAATAAGAAGAGAGAAATGGCGGAAATATCATAGATTATATTAGACTTATATTATAGATTATACGAATTTTCCGAAAGCAGAATTATTTATTTATAAAAGCACCATCTAACGCAATAGACTCAAACTACAGACCCTTAGAAAAATAAAATGTATGAAGTGATAATACCCTGGAGTATAGCTGATCTATACCATAAAACATAGATCATTGTGCGTTAGGTGTCATCTTTGTCATTTGTGAATAATGAAACGTCAACTTCAACACAGTCAATACGACCACATGATACTGACTGAACTTAAATTTTAATTTTTTCAAAGTGAACCTTGTGGTTTGAATTCAAAAAAGTATATTTCTACATACGTTAATATTTGTCTTCCCATTTCATTTAAAAATGGTTTTTACACAAAATTACGAGGATTTTATTAATGAAACTTTAAGAAATATACCTAGCGGTAGTTTAACTTTGCCATCTTCCAAACGAACTTTGTTGAAACTTAATATAGAAAAGTCCACCGTAAGTATATCTATAATTTAAATTAAAAAGTATTCAGTTGTTCAGGATTTTAATTTTAGTTTTTTTTAAGAGTTGCAGTACTGTATACAGTGCACAAAGACCTTGTTTACCCTTTGCACGTAGTGAAGACTTTCAAGCGTGTATAAAAGAATGGAGAAGATTAACGTCTCTTCAAAGCCCTTATAAACCGATTTATGAGATAGATTTTGATATTCGTGTAAGTACATAGTGTTCGATTTCGTTATATGTTACACACAATAAAAAATAAAATATACCTACATAGCATAGTAAAGTTTGTGGTCTGAGATTATTTGTACAAAAACATTAATATCGAACGTTAGTAATGAATTTTTAAAGGAGATACCTTTCTTATACTTTAATCAGAATGCAGTCTTTAATTTTTTTTATAGATAAATATTTTACTTTCATTTCAGGGCAGTAATTTCTCTTTTAAACCAGGTGATACCATTGGTATAATACCGAAAAACAATGAATTTGAAGTTGATAACATAATAAATCATTTAGGTCTCCAATCTATAATGAATTGCCAATATAATTTATGTCTTGAGGACGGGCAAAAAGGTAAAGTCCCTACACACATACCAGTGAACTCTACCATTAAATATGTACTTACTAATTGTGTTGACCTGAGAGGGGTTGTCAAGAAGGTAATATAATATTAAAATTATTTAATATACTGCCTATCAATAATTTAATAATCAGTTAACCTTTAAGCGGTCTCGCCGTATCGAATCAAATCCTGTCATTTCAAATGTTAAGGTTTTGTTTATATCTTTGAATTTATTCATCACAAATGTTTCGTGTATATGTTTTTCTTTTATTTAAATACTATCCTGGCTGAAATATAACTATAAAAAGTAGATGATTATTTAATTATTTGTTATTTCAAATCCCTAAATTTCTCCATGATGTCTTTTCGGTTATGCGCGACCGCTTGAAGGTTAATATAAATTAGTTATTTGTTTATTAGTAAGAGCATGCTTGATAGTACTTTATAAGAATATTTCAGTTAATACTTGCTTTTAATCAAATTAATTTTAACCTATTAATTTCAGCTATTTCTTCTTGCTTTATCAAGACATACAAAAGAAGAATCCGAAAGAAATATGCTTGAATACCTCTGTAGTAAAGAAGGATCAACAATTTATACATCACATGTTTTAAATAATAATATTTGTTTAATGGACATATTTAATATGTTTCCGTCATGTAAACCACCAATAGAAGTGTTGTTTGAGCATTTACCAAGGTTGTTACCGAGGCCTTATTCTATTGTTAATAGTCAATATAGAGAACCAAATATTATTAGAATATGTTTTTCTGTTATGAGTATTGGAACTCACCAGAAAGGACTTACTACTGGATGGTTAGAAGAAATTATCTTGAGTGACACTCTTGATAAAAAAATGGATGTTTTAAGCCTTAATGAAAATGCTAGTATATCAAAAATACCTATTTATTTAAGACAAAATATAAATGATTTTACTTTACCAGATGATCCTAAAAAACCTATTATACTAATTGGTATTGGATCAGGAGTCTCACCTTTTATTGGATTTCTTGAAGAAAGAGAACATATGAAAGCAAAATTAAATGTAAATATTGGTATGGCTTGGTTGTTTTTTGGATGTCGAAATCCAACTTTGGATTTTATATATGAAAAAGAATTGAAAGATTTTTTAGAAAATGGAATTTTGAGCAAACTTTCTACAGCTTTTTCAAGATTAGATGATAGTGAGAATAAATATGTACAGGTAATGTAATATTTATTGTATCTACATGATACAAAAGTGTTATATACAAGAATACAATTTTAATATTTAGAAATGGCAAATTGTATTAGTTCTATTATCTAATAGAATGTCAAACAGTAGAATATTATTACTGCATGTAGTACACTACATACGTATTTAGCTACAGCTAAGTATTGCCTTTTATGCTATCACAATGTTCTGAACTTGTGCCCTTGAAGAATTCTAACTTCCATACCAAAGTAGGTACTGGTTCTTTCTGCATTCCTGACACTGCCCTAGTCATGGCACTGGTATAGTTACTAATAGTATGTACTTGGAAGCTGGTATTCAATGAACTACTGTGGATATTTTATTTTTAATATTATATTATTTGTTTACATATCATTAACTGTATTGGAATTAATAATATGGTCAGTGCCGGTGTTAAAGCCACTGACGCCCCGAGCAAGAATATTGTGGCACCCACTTTAGGAAATCAGTATCGAATGTTAATTTTCTGCTTATTTTTTTTATACACGGATAGTACGATATACGTAGAGCACAGGTCGTAAGGCCTAGGTTGTGGCGTCCCCCAATATTTGACGCCCTGGGCCGTCGCCCCATCGCGCGCTCCCCCAACACCGGCACTGAATATGGTACTAGGATTTTAGAGATTTATAACAGTTATTTAGATTTTTTTAAATTGTTTTAGGATGTTATTTTGAAATATGAAGCAGATGTGATAAAACTTATAAAAGAAGGTGCTATTGTTTATGTCTGTGGTGATGTTAAAGTTATGGCAACCCAGGTTAAAGATACTTTGATAAAATGTGTTGCCAAACATGATGAATTGTCTGAAAAGGAAGCAGAAAATTATATAAGTGATATGCAAAAAGAAAGAAGATTGCTTGTTGATGTTTGGAATTGATCAATATTTTTATACAAAACGGCAAATGTACATTATGATATTATAAATATATTTATTATTTTCTATGGTTATTGTTTGGGATTTTTAAAACTACCTATTGATAATTAAATATATAAGATGGAAACAGAGGACAGAAAATAATTCATTTATAAAAATAATTTAATAGGCAACTATTAATAAAACATTCAAAAAGTGTCATTTATGTATACATACCTACTTACAACTATGCAGTAGCGTTAAAACATTAATGCAATTCGTTGTGCGACAGCAAATGCCAAAAAATAAGACTGAAATGAATAACTTACTAGTATAAAATAACAAATAAGTTCAAATTTTATTTGTGGAGCTGTTGTATATAACTTTTATTAAATTCTGAATCGTAAACAGTCGATACTTGTAACATACAAGTTTATTCGATAATTAATTTTGGATTTTATGTTATTCATGACAGCCTTCATTACAAATAGGCACTCTTGGTTCATGACCTTCCAATACCTCACATAACTAATGTTAACCTAAATGCTAATGTATTGTATTTAATTAACTATAATATTTATATAGCCATAAACCCAAAAACAATTACTAAAATTTATGAAATACGAATTAATACAGGTCATAATACAAAAATGGTAATGCCCTAATAGCCAGTAGGTACTTATAGATTGGCTGCTGACCTGAATCGTGAATGAAACCCTGCTATTAGGGACAAATAAAATTGTAAACATTTAAAAATAATTGTATAAATCTAATTCTAATAAATGGCCACAATATTTATTTCACATTACTACACTGAGGAATAAGAAAGAAGGAATATTTGAGGCCACGAGAGCCAGAGCGGCCTAACTAAATAGTTAAACAAAAATTTAAAGTAATAAGGAAAAAAGAGGACATAATTCAAAATAATTTTAACTTTTATGAAAAATAATAATAATTATTTATTTATTTGCACAAAACTTAGGCCACTTTGGCGGTAAGAATTAATCGTTTTCAGTAGTTTTATTAAATAAATCAGTATTAAAAAATTACAGTTAGGCCACTCTGGCTCTCGTGGCCTCATTTATCAGATATCCTAGTTCTAGTTAGCACGGAGGATGTATGGTAAGCCATGTGGGAAACTCATCCAACTTATTTTGTTATCAGTAAGCACTATAGAACCCATTTTTTTGCTATACATCCTCGAACATTCATGATGGACATCCAGTCGGCAGTCTTACTTCCGTTTCCAGACTTAGGCCCATTTTCCAAGACGTGTCTCAGTTTTGAATCTAGTTTTGAGACTTGTCAAACCATTTTTTCTCTATAGAATTTTGACATATTGACAGTTCTCAAGAATAGATTACCACTTGAGTAACGTCTTAGAATACGGGCCGTAGTGTAGCTGGTTACGATTTGACTGGATTCCTCTATACTCGAACTTTTATATATCAATAAAACAACATGTTTTACAAGTTCAAGATTCCTATATTGCAACAAATATGAGTCGTTAAAATCAAAGGCTTCTATCGGCATTTAAATGCAAAGTGAAATTAATTAAGTGTAAGCAAGACCGGATTTAAGGGAGTGCATCTGGGGAAACGGACAAAAGAGAATCTTCTTCGACTTCGGAAAAAAATCTTTCAAATTCCGATGAGTAAACAACTTTTCCTGTGATATTTTATTTCGATTTTTTTTACCTTTACCTACTGTACTTATATATTTAAAAAAAATATGTTAATTTTATTTGACATAACATCAGTCAATGATGCGCCGTCGACCTACTTTTTATTTCGAGCATTCGGAAATTCATAGACTGAAACCGACACGTGCAATATGAATTTTATATTTTTTCCATGTATGAACGGTGGTTCGTTAACCGGTCGGAATTTCGATATTCCTCCCATTCGTTCAATGCCCGAAGTTACCACACGTGGGGAAGACATGCTTACAGAAAATTATAAACATATAATATCGTCCCGGTGGGATTCTAATCCACGGTCCATCGAAGCGCACGGCAGGTATTTTACCGAACGCG
Organism: Anthocharis cardamines; assembly: GCA_905404175.1. Classification (NCBI taxonomy): domain Eukaryota; kingdom Metazoa; phylum Arthropoda; class Insecta; order Lepidoptera; family Pieridae; genus Anthocharis; species Anthocharis cardamines. The sequence goes on from FR989961.1 coordinate 6,987,473, forward strand.
CCAACGATCCAGTCAAAAGTTATTTCTAGTGAGGCAGCTTTATTAGAAGTTTCTTATCGAAGTACTACCTATTTGTAAAATAATTTGAGGCCCCTGCCTCTGTTCTTTTGCTGCCACAAGGCCTCCAGACCTCTAAGTCCAGCCCTGGGTGTAAGGTTAATTTATTTTTATCAATTAATCCTACCTTTAATTTAAACGACTCATATAATTCTATGAAGAACACAGTCCGATGCGAATCGTCTAATGAAAGCGCAATATAAACTAGGAGTTACAAATTGGATATTAAAACATCCTATAATTATGAGCTAAGCTTTTTAACAGAGAACAGAACTTAATACTCAAGAGAGTAGAAAGACGAAACTATTTTTAAAATACATATACATTAAAATAATACATAGTTTTATTTTTACTGCTCGTAGTATAACACAATAGATCATGAAATACGATTACGAATGTACAAAAAAAACATACAGTTTTAAGAATTTTGAATAGGTAAGGAATAAATTATATATATAGTACCTATCGATATTTTCAATAATAATGTCGTTTGCAGAATAATGCAAAATGGCCAGTAGAAATAGATACATATTATAGAATATGAGCATAAAATGTAAGTATCTAATATTACAGTCTTAAAACTAGAAGCACTACAAAGTCATTAGTATAAAAATATTTGGTCTGTTTGAAGATGCTGAAGGAATGTAAGTGAAAAATTTACAGAATCGAAAAATATAGATTGGTATTTATCTCGTCTTGATTACAGGTTAGAGAATAGTATGGCCCTTATCTCAGTCGCGGATATTGTTTATTCCTTAAGACTTATATTACCTGCTTGTGATAATGATTTAAATTGTTACTAAGCTACTACATAATAATAATTAGCCGTATTTCCATGAAAAGGATCCAACCCACAACTTTGCTCAAAATGACTTAAGTATACCAAAAAGGCTCTAATGTCAAATACTCTCACATTACGAAAACAACCTTAGCAAAATATAAAAGCCAAATATTTTTCTGCATTTTGAACCACACCACTTGCTTGATAGATTACCTATTGTTTGACGAGATATTTTATTTATAAAACTTGAATATCTAAAAACGAACTGTGTGGGTTGGATCCTTTTCATGGAAATACGGCCAATTGTAACAAAATAGTAAATGTCATAAATTACATTTACATGTATTTTTGGTAAAATAATCACTAATTTTCTTTTCAAGAATGCTGTAAATGAGTATAAAATAGCTTATTTTATTATCATTATTGCGGTCAGATTTTAAACTACGTAAGAAAATCTTTTAGTGGGTGAAAAATAACGCTATAGGCTACACGCCATGACACACTTGTAGCAAATTACAATACAACTCCAATTATCCTGTTAAGGGGAAGGAATTGGTTAAGAATAGCTCGAGCGTCAGATTGTTACTTGTCGTAGTTATTTGGTTTTCTTTCTACTAATATATTAAAAGAATATATACACATGGCAACGTATTTTTTTTTACAATATAAGGAATATTATTTACGTTTGTACCGTTCCATACCTAATAGAAATGGTGTCACATAATATTAACTTGCTAATTCACAGCGATGTATGTGTAGCTCTTATTTAATAAATTTTTAAATAAAAAGATTTTAATATTAAATTATAAAAAAAGCTTTTCCTTGGACATATTTAAAAGTTTAAGTAACTAATGAATTTTGATATATAATAATTTTAAACGAACTTAATATCTATTTAATTGTAAAAAAAATAACAATAACTTTTACTATATCATTCTTTTAAAACATAGAAATTAAAATGTGATTTTTATCAATTATTTATATGTATAGATAGGTACACTATAGAGCAAAGATAAGATAAAAAAGTACGCCAGTTGAAGTACATAACTGTCAAATATTTTATAGAATTTATGATACCCTCTGAAAAGAATTACTTATATACCTTAATTTCCAGAGGTCTACCATCGCATATCATCGTTCTTAGTTACAATGAATTAGCAATGTAATTAATTTAACAAGGTCTTAGTTAAATAAAAACAAATACCTACCGTAGACCTCATAGTATTTTATACAACAATATTTAACCAAGTACAATGGATGACGCTTTAAACCTTATCTCACGTTCACATACAAAATAAATGTGAACTGTGACGTAGCGTTGGCGTTACAATCACGCAACTGTGATTACTTTAAACCTTGCCTGTTAACTTCTTGTAATGCAATGTTTCAGCCAATACATACTAATGACTAAGAAAAATATTGATTCAAAATGAACTCTTGGCACTGCATATTTGGACGATTTGAAACAATCACGCAATTTTTAAAATTTATACAAAAAATATGTAGCTAATCTCACAATACTAATTAAGCCTGAATATTATATCAAAAATCGCCTAAAGAGTTATTGCCATTTCAACAACTTAAAAATAGTGTATAAAATGGAAAGACCAGTCAAAAAATTCAGTCGTAATTCTTATGAAGGATTCTTTGTGCAGCTTTTATGAGTGGAGTTAACGTTCTCAGTTCCATTGCACATTCGAGGAATGGGTGTTCTAATAATTCTTCAGCAGTAGCTCTGTCATCTGCATCTACTTGCAAACATTTATCCAAAAAGTCTTGGAAAGCCGGTGAAAGCTTTTCCCATCTAGGTATCTTTGGTCTGCCAACTGCAGCTATAAAATATAAGGCCCTCAACGGTGTTTCCTTCATATAAGGCGGTTCACCTTCGATCATTTCAATAGCCATTATTCCTAAAGACCACACATCAACTTTCTTTCCATATTGCTTTCTCTTGACAACCTCTGGTGCCATCCAATATGGAGTACCAACCATTGTCTGTCGCTTTTCATCACCGACAATGTTGGCGCAAAAACCAAAATCGGTTACTTTTACAGTACCATCCATTCCAAGAAGAACATTGTCTGATTTGATATCTCTATGTATGGTTCCTTTAGAGTGCAAAAATGCAATGGCCTGTAAGGTCTCACGACAAACTGCAGCTATCTGACCTTCTTTCATTACTACTTCAGTTACGACATCCGTTAAAGAACCTCCGTCAAGTAGCTCCATAGCAACCCACAAATGATCATAACTTAGAAAAGAGTCAAGGAAATTTACCAGATTTTTGTGATTGAAACCTTTTAACACGTTGATTTCATTAAGAATGAGATCCTTTTTACTTTGTTTAGTTAGGTCGATATCCTTGATAGCAACTCTTGAATTGTCTTTGCTGTCAATCGCAACAAACACAACACCTGCGGAAGAGGTTTTGTTCATATTTAGTAACATTAAAACTTTATTATTAACTAACTGACACAAATATGACTTATTGTGTGCATGTGAGTTCTGGTGAAATGGGAATGTACAATACACTTATTACCAATTTGTGTGTGTAAAAATAAAAATGATCAACTGCTAAAATATTAATTTGTTTCTAATCAATTACCGACACAGTTTGAAGAATAAAAAGGTTGAGTTAATATCTATATTTGAGATAGTCTTGTTAATTTTTTAAAAACATCTACTTGGAATAAATTACATGTAACTGTTTTAACTCATTAAGTCCCAAATGGATGCTTTTTTATCCGATTTTCAGTAGCTGTTTCTACCAACCTATTCTGAAAAAAAAATCAGGCATAGCCATATCCAATGTAAAATTTTATCAGCTTTCAGAATCCGTGGAATTCAAAATTTGAAAATAAAATGCCAACCAACAAAGTTATTTTTGTTTATTTAAAAAAATGCGTTTTTGTCTGCAATTTTTTTTCAATCGACCTTTTCGTTTCGAAAAACGGATTCGTAAGCAGCGTCCTCGAAAAACCCGGCTTATAAATTTTCACGAAAAAAATAAGGAATCCGTCGATTTGTGTCCACCATTTTGAAATTGGCAAATCTGATAACGGATTCATAGTTAGCGACTCCAAAAACCCTTGTATACAGCTGGACATGTGAATCTTGTTTGAAAAAAATAGTTTTGTTCTCTTTTCAGAATAGGTTTCATGCCTTCATGGCCTACAATAGCCGCTGAAAATCGGATAAAAAAAGTGTCCATTTGGGACTTTATGGGACCATTTACCCATAAAGTCCCAAATGGACACTTTTGTAGTAAGAGAGGTTCATTCAAATACTGCTGTATTTAGAGTTGGAATTTTTAATGACATAGTTATTTTATGCAGTTGTAAATGATATCATGACATATAATTTTTTACAACTAGAGGAATTCCTAGTCTATCAAAGTGTTAATTTACAACTAAGATAAATCAGTCTTAATTACAAAAACACATTAAAGATATTTAAAGACGAGTGAGTAGTGTCCATTATCTATGCCTAGCTCATATCGTAATTATTATTGTTTTGTATTCTATTTAGAAATATTTTACAAAATGAGCCCATTTAGGAAGTTACAGCATTTAGGCCCATATTTATAGGGTATTTACATTAAACTGAAATATGTAAGCAGGCATAACATATACTAAAGGTAATACAATATTTAATCACATAATCAAGGTCATAACTGATAAGATATTGATATTATCACTATACTTCTGGAAACGCCTGTATTTGCTTTAAATGCAGATCTTAAATGCTACAGTTATATTATAAAGAAAATGTCAAAACATATGTAGTGACATCTATAATCTGCTACAAGAATCAATACAAAAGACGTCTGATCCTGAATCGCGCTATATAAATGTTTCCGAGCATTGAATATATATACAACACTACAACCACTGGGGCCTTAGGTCAGTGGTTTGACTGGTCGAGGATCCTCCGTTTAGGTTGGAGGAAGACCACACCTCCCTTCCTCCACACATACACATACATTAGATTACATATTTAGAGTATTTAACTTCCAAAATATTGAATGTTTAATATCAAGTGATTCAATTTTGTAAAATAATTAAACTGAATTTGTTTTTTCTTGGCAAAACATTTGAAAATAAAATAATTACAAAGAAAATCTATATAATAAATAATGCTTTTATTATGTGAGAGTAATTTAAAACCACAGTTATGGTGGTTAATTGAAATGAATGAAATAAAATCAAAATATAAGATTTTTCTCCAGATCTACTTAAATAGACTGACATGTCCAATAATCTGGCATACTCCACCCACACCTCCCCCATTTTAATGCAAATTCAAATTCAAAATCATTTATTCATTTAAGTAACATAATGTACACTTATGAACGTCAATAAAAATATACATATCAAATAGAAGCATTTGCAATTTAACATTTATTGCCAGTTCTCAAATCAAGGGTGTAGAACGGACGAGAAGAACTGGCAATAAACTCGCCATCACTCTTTTTAATCGCCAAGTTTTTCGTTTTACAAAATTTTTGTAAGGAATGCTTATTTTATAAACTATGTAATTAGTTAATTGTGAGATATTGTGTATATGAACACAAATATAATGTATTCCCTTTATGAAATGCTTTATTTTATTTATTTTGAATTTTTCAATACAATCCATTAATCTGGCATCCTCTGGTTTTTAATAGTTCTGGATTAGTGTGATTCTACTTCTATTGTATAAATAAATTAATAATTTTCTATGTGTAATGTTAATAAATATAATTCAAATAGGTTTGTGCAAAGATGTGAATTGTAGCAACTATGACATGAAAATATGAATGATGATGTTAACCATTGTTTATTATTTTACAATCTGTGGAAGGTAAAGCTTATATAACACATATTTAATCAAATATTTACCTGAAGCACCTGCACCTAGTTGTTTGACTCTTTCAAATCTTACATATGGATCATCTTTATTGCAAATCCTTCTGAGTTCCTCATATATCTCTTCATCGCTCATGGTCGCATTTATCATCTCTTTTTTCCTAAGAATTGGACTCTCTTCTGGCTCATTTCCTATTAGTGTAAGGTCTTGAACTACAGCTGTTAAGTCCATCATAGCATCTTTCTTCTTAATACTATTCTTACTAGGAGCCACTGGCATTGTTTGTCTGTGTGATAGTGTGTCTGTACTACTTCCAACATCTTCTTCACTACTTTGCCCTATAGAAATATCTGAATCTTGACTTTGGTGAGCATTCTTTTTGGCTATAAACTTTTTTATTTCTATACCTTCTTTTGTAATAGCCTCCTCTGTAATGATAGGTTTGCATGGTTCCTTTTCTGCTTGTTCTTTTTTCAATACATGGAAGTTATGGAAAGCAACGGCTTGTATTGCTGCGTTCGGGTTTTCACTTTGTTCGGCGGGCGAGATCTGTGCATTCAACTGCCTCAGCCATGATGCAGGTAAACCTTCCAACATTCCTGTTTCTGAATTCATACTCACATGTATGTGTTGTTTAACATTAGTCGGCATACCGATCTCTTGAACTCTTTCATCTTTATTTAGGTGCTTCTTTGAGAAAAGCTTCCCAAACACACCTCGGCCCGAGCGTCCCGTCATTGTTTCTTTATGCTCCTTATCGATAGATACACAACACCATAATCACAATCACCATAACACACAAAACTACATTTCTTGCGTTAAACTTTCATGAATTAGAACTAATTAAGTATTTCCAAGATAGGAGTGGCTAATCAGTAATCACGGACGGACAAACTTGTAGGACATTCATTCAGGCAGCCTGCAGCTGGTTGAGTTTATCATACGTCAATGTCAATTATTTTAAAATATAGAAAATACGTTTGACGCAGTTTGCTTAGTTATTCTAAATAAAATGTTACATTAGTAAATACACTATCTTCAGCAAAGATGATAATTTTATTATAAATGTTTTAAAACATTGAACGTAGTGTGTTGGATTCTAAGTGGTTAGAATAAATCCTTTAAACACAAATGTATTTATTTTGTTAGTTTATAAAACAAGAATCGTGTAAAGGAACTCATATATTTTGATAGTGGCAACAATATTATTTACTTGTAACAGGAACAGGAATTTTGATATTTTGGATGATTCACTATATAATCATCTTACTTTTAACCGATATGAAAAAAAGGAGTATGATTGTTTTGGATATATTATTATACCTACAATGTGTTTGTATATGATTACTTGCATGCTTATATTGCTGTCTGTTGTTTGAGAGGTGTTGTCACCGTTATTCGTAATTTATATATATGTGAGAGTAATATCTTAAATATTAACCTACTAAAGTTTTCATTTTTCATAATTATTATTGGTTTCTGTCCTTTTATGTAAGAAAAAAATTTAAAATTATTTTTATTTCATTTACTTCTTTTTATTTTTTATTGCACTACACACCTCTCCACAAAGCCAATGTTATCTGGCTGAAAATGCCTTTAAGCAATATGTTCGCTTTTTGTACACATTTTTTTTGAGTAATGAAGGGTTTAAAATAAATAAAAAATATGTAGTGACATATATTATAAAAAGACTGTGCCTGGTCTTCAAGGAATCCATGATGACTAGGCTTGTCAGATGGTTGTTTGGAGACGGATCAATTTTCATATGCTTTTAATATGCTATGCTATACTTTAGAAATTGTTCGGATCAATGAATTTCAGTCACTGTCGGAAATCGCAATTCAGGTAAAAATTTCACTTTCATCACCAGACATCAAGGCGATGAAAGTGACATTTTTGAAATTAACTGGTGCGGTCCTGTCGAGGAATACTTCCTTCTGCTCTCTAGTACAGATGTTCATATTGTGCTGAGTCATTACGTTTCTTAATCCTTGCATCCATATTTACTTTTAATTTTGGTTTGTTTGTATGATTGGTTTTTCTGTACAGTAAAGTATATTTTATCAATTCCATATACTACATATCAGGCAATAAATAAGCTATGTTACAACTGTTAGGTATTTATTGATATAATGTGTTGAATTTGTGATGATATGACGAATGGAAGTAGGTACACATGTCGGAAATTAGATCCGTATTATGTGTATCGAGGCTATTGTTCTAAAATTATAATGAAATTAAATCTATTGTATTTAATTTTGTCTTTTATTAACGCGAGTACCTATCACATATTAAAATAAAATATTTTAGACAGATTAGAACGCGATTTATTATTTATATTAATCGGGATAAATAATATCAATACTTATTGTATAAAGAGGAAAGATTTCTATTTTTGTATGTTATGAATAAACTAAAAAATATTGGACCGATTTTAAAAAATATTTCACCAATAGACTACGAGTATGTGTGAAGAAGGGCTAGTAATAATCTGTTACAAAGTATTTTATTTAAATCTCTTGTATTTTTATTTTTTTTAGATAAATCACACATCATATTTTACTAAATTACTTAATTCTTTGTGATATGGTCATGTCCATATTCTTGAATGAATATCGGTTTTTATTTGCAAGGAGTTTATATGTTTTGTGAATACACAATCTCCATAAATATAAAGGACAATGTTCTATATTTAGAACTATAACCTTCATAGAAAATTGCCATTTTCATATTATCAAGATTTTATAGATATTTCTAACAGCATGAAACTGTAGTCCCAATTTGAGATATCCTATTTAAGGCGTGAACAATCTTCCTGCAGTAAACAATTCTTTCAGATGGCGTGTTATTTTTAGACCAATTCCTTTAGGATTTGCTCATCGGCTTTAAGTACTTACTCAAATGAACACGCTGACTGCATGCGTTAAAACTTGAAAGTCAAAAGATGCATATTATTGTGTTCGAAATTAACATATAAGTACAAAATTATGAAAGACACTTTTTAACATGAATTTTAGTCTCAACTGGATATTTTATATGTGCTGAAATAAATGTGGACCCTACTACATTTCTAGGCGGGTTTTATCTCATTAAATAGGTAAATTAGGCCATACTAAACTTATTGTATGACGCGATCGCTGGGCGGGTGCGCCGCCCACCTTCATATTCAGTCTCGACGTCTACTCCGCGCGGTCCGCCTGTCGTTTCCCAATAAAAAACAACAAAGTAACCTAAATCACGAGTAATTTGTTTATGGAACGCGCCTTGCAGTTACTACCGTGTCTTTTTTAATTTGGGAAACGGCATAGTTTAAAAATTGTGTGTTACAATTTTCTGGTGGAAGCAGTGTTAATTTAAGGATGCTACAGGATCCTTCTTTGTAAGGTATACTAAATTGTTTATTTGTAACTAAGCTCTACATAAATGTATTTCACTGAAAAAGACAATATTATGAATTATATAGGTCAAATACTAATAACAAATACTAAAGTCATATGTGGGCGTTGATGAGGCTGAATTTAATATTACGCGATTGAAATATTTTCAGTAATGTGAAAACGTCGAACCAATTAACAAAATAATACCTTTGTCCATTTATTTGAATAATAATTATAATTTTTTATTTTTTATTTTGTCGGTTCCAGTACAAATATATTATCTGTACAAGTGTACACATATTAGGTAGGTACAGTGGCGTAGCTAGGTGGAGAAGGGCCCCGGTGCATAGAGAAAAAAATCGCAACCTCCCCAATCCCCTAGCACAAAATTAATTATTTGCAAATTATTGCTTATAAAGGACGTTCGGCACTTCCATTGTTATAATTTTTTCTAGCTTAAAGTGCCCTCTTTCTAAAGCCCAGGAGGCCCTCTCTGCTTCAGGGCCCCGGTGCACTGCACCACTTTGCCCTATTATAGCTACGCCACTGGCTTCGCACGGGTGCAATGTAGCCTATGTTACTCGCTGATAATGTAGCTTTCTATTGCTGAAATGATTTTTAAAATTAGTCGAGTAGTTTTTGAGTTAAATCGTAACAAACAGACAAACAACTTATATATATTCATAATGAACGTTCGGTTAAAGTACATATTTAAAAGTTTTTTACTAAGCTAAGGGAGATTCAAAAACAATGTTTTCAAAAGTACTCTGTTAGTTTGAACAGTTATTAAGTACTATTTGATTTTGAAAAATTCAAAAATCGAACTCATTTTGTTGTATTTTTCTTGGAGTTAAAGACAATAAATTTTCAATAACGCAAGTGGTTAAATTAATGTTGAAGCATTATTGTTGCGACTAGATCGACATAATAATAATATTTAATAAAATTATGAAAGCCCAGTATAGTCAGCACAGGATTTGGAAACTTTAGTGGCTAGTAAATTAAGTCTTCTGTAACGTATAGTGTGCAAGTGTAAATACAATAATTTATTGCAATATAATTAGAAAACAATGGTCACTAACATTTGCAATATAAAAAAATGTTCTTAGCTGCTTATAAAATCATGTGTTTACAATTTTCTTTTATATACATTTTCAAGTGAAGCAATGAGTTAGACGACGAAGCTTAACAGAATTCATAACAAATATTGGTGTGCTATAATCAATCTGTCATGTTTTTATGAGAAACATATCTATATTTTTTAAAATAAATCTACTACGTATACCTACCTTTGACGTGTATTTCGTCTCGCCCGGACTATAATAGGGTCACGTAATAGCACCATATCATAATTAATTAATATAATTCCGTCTTCACGATACGTGTGATATGTCCAATTTGTATATATTACACAAGTACATTACAATTTCCTATGAAAAGTGACGTTGGTGGCGGCGAATTGGCGCGTCGCCATGAAATACGAGTGTTTAGCTGAATTGAGACCACACGAAGGTCAAATATTTTAGTTTTCCCGTAAATTATAAGCTTGCATTTTACGTAGTTGAAACTTTTAGATGTAAAACTGGATAATATAGAATTATTTTACCTAAAAAGTAGGTCAGCTATTCATAATTACAACCAATTAGTATACGGTCTTTTACATCGTCTACAAATTATACATAATTAGGTTTGTTTCAATAATGTTTCTGCCTACTACTACCGTACTAAGATTCGTGTACGAAATAGAAGTTAGAAGGAGAAAAAGTACTGAGTATGAACTTGAAAAGAGTAAGTACTGGTTTTTTCTTTCGTCTATTAGATATTTCTTTAGACTACTCTATTAAAACACAAGCCTATACTAAATCTTAAACACAACTTTATTTGTACACCTTGGGTGAGGAATATCAAACTAGGTACAAGGTACATGTAGGTAGGTATGTATGATCCTTATATCCCCTAGCATATTAAATGCATATCCAAATTAGAATCTCCGGCGCTAAACGCAACGCGCTTACCATTAAGCCACAGAGGCGATTGTACTTACCTACTGCAATAATATTGTTGCGACATATCTATATTTTGGAGAGTTATTGTTAGTAAGTAGTAAAGTTCTTTGACGTCCATTGATTGACCTTATCAAAACTGAAACAAAGGGTTCAACAGCCTAAATCTATTTTGGTTAGTTTACGTTTGTATGTCGTCGGTTGCTTAGCATGCGTTCTACGGGGGTGTCGATCGACGATCGATAGAATTTTTTTTTTTTAATTTTAGAGCGTCTCCCGCAAACTATAGGAATAATTACTATAGATATCACTAATACTAGAAAGGTTTTTAATACATACAAATCAATGGTCAATTACGATAATAACACTGATTAGCACTTCTAAAAAAAGACAACATTTTTTGGTTACTTTTACATTAATTAAAATATTAGGCTTATTTATTTAACCATTTCATATTCATATTATTATATAGGTACATCGTACATATCAAAATTTCTAAATTAAAACAACGTAGGTATATTACGTACCTTTAATTAGAATAGAATGTATTATTATTATGATGTCCTTCTGTTGCTATTTTATACTATATTAAACTCCTACTTAAAAGCATACGAGAGTACCTTCTAAAACTATAGGATCTAGGGCCAAAAACTGACAATATACAAAAAATGGAATAAAAGATATGTATAACGCAAATTTTGTAAATCATGCGGGCCTTGATTTGGACAGCTCTGCCATAGATTAACAAACTAAAAGTATGTTATAATAAAAGTTGCGTTAGCCTAAAGTACTATGATCGCTGTTTTTTCTCGTTGAAAACAAAAAAACATTTAAACGAAAGAAATGCAACAGAGTGAAACTAATGTTGACATCTCTTTTATTTATTTATAAGGCCCTACGAACTTTTGTTACTCTAGTAGGCACTAGGCAAGTACATTTCTGTGAGTCTTGATCTAAGATGTTATTCAAGTCGAAATCTATTCTTGAGAAATGTCCTATAGAAAAATCATTATTTGAAAAGTACTATAACTAGAATAAAAACTGAGTTACGTCTTGAAATACGGGGCTTGAATTACTTAATTTTTTTTCACAGATAAGATTCCGTACTCCACCAGATTAAAACATCTTTTTCATTCACAGCCACCGGTTGCTTAACATAATCTGTTAAGCCACAAAGGTTGTCATTATACATAATATACTTCCATATTATCATAAATAAACAAATACATAATTATTATGAGTCAACCTATTTAATTAACTTCCTTTCACTTACACACGTTGCAACATTTTACTTGAAATTGTTTGTACCTAACAGTGGCGGCGTAAGACCTAAATTTTATGTGAGCAAGATTTTGCGGGGCCCTCTGCCAGGGCAAAAAAATATTTTTGGCGCGTTCGCGGCTTTTAAGTAATGCATAAATTTTCGGGGCGCGAGGACTCCTGTGTCGCGAGGCCGTAGGTGGTGGCCCACACCGCCCACGCCTTACGCCGCCACTGGTACCTAATAGGTATATTTACATTTTTTTGTACAATGGTTAGTACATATGTTATATTTTGGTTACATATTTAGGAAGATACGGGGTAATCACGAGGTGGAAAAGAGCGTTTAGTATATTTAATAAAAAAACTTAAAAAAATATTATTTATTACGAAAATAAATATTATTACATTAAAAAATCTCGTTTTGTATACAAATGAGAATCTCTACGATGTAGCGAAAAGTTTTAAAGTGATTTCTACAATATAATTTTTAATTAAAATGTTCTTCCGTTCGTTAAATATCATGTTTTTGGATACGTTTGGTTTAAAAAATTTTTTTTGTTAAATGTACATATGTGGCCTCTCACGAACAATAAAAAAGGATGTTTGTATAGAAATCTCTAAACTCCAATAGTGTTTGACAGATCATCATGAATTCTGGCACGTATAATTTTTTTTTATGCAGAAGTTTTTTTAATACTAACTTACTAGTCAGCTAGTACAATTTTATTCCATAACCAATTTCCCACTGTCGTAATCACGTCAAAGTTGTCTGGATACACGTTCAGTAAAGCGTAACAGATAATAACGTTGAAAGCATACGGCATATTATTTCTGCACAAATGTGATGCGCATGAGTGCGCGAATATTTTTGGATATCCTTATAACGTAGAGTTGAATCATAACCCTTTTTATATGTATTTACACTATATTATGTTTTAAGGTCACGTTTATATAGTGGTATTATTTTAAAAATAATATAATCTTTGTTGTCTTAATTGTGAGGCTCAATTATGTAAAAATGATGAGATGTAATCACTGTATGAGTTGGTGGGAATTGTTTTAACAAAACAACCTGCGAGACCGTAGTTGATATTTTCATTTATACATATTTTGTTGAATTCGGTCGGATTTTTTTGAGGTCTAGTTTCAGGCACGATTATTTTTTATTCTTAATGCATACGTAAACTACATACTATATTTTTTTGTATTTCTATTTAATTTTACTTTAAATACTAAGTACACAAGTGCAAGTGTTATACCTATAGGTATTTTTGAAATTTAATTACGACTATTTCTACACTTATATAATCGAAAAGAAGTCCCAGAGTTTGTTCCCTACCTCTCTGGAACCTATGAACTGTAATGAAGCATATTTTTTCCCAATTATTTTATTTTAGTAAGTACTAGTTTAACTTCGGATATAATAGCGTGCTCTATTCGGCTGTGTTAACGTGAATGTGAATACGACATATATAACAATATAGCTTTTTAAGTATATCCATAAATCTATTATAATATTATAATATATAATATGAAAGCCTCTATAAAACTGTGATTGCTAGAATCCTATAAAATCATACAATTGTGTTATATTCTATCTAAGCAATTTTAGCACTATAACTCATAGGATCTCATACCGGGATCAATTTAACTTGTTAATCGACACAATTGCACTGCCCTCGAATGGCCTTGTTATTGAATTATGTTACTGTATCCCGTACCAATGCAGAGTTTATATAGTTATTTTTTCTATATAAAGACAACACTTGCACGTAGGTTGTCTTTTATGCAATGGTTATATTCACAAACACATATTAACTCCAGTATTCAAAAAATCCTTGAATCAGAACCAATAAAATCAAACAGATTAACTAGTTTGGGAATCAAACAAGCATTAGGTGCGACAAATCTATAGCACCAATACCAGTAATGGCAATTGCACTCAGAGATCTGATGACAGTTATTATGTATGTGTACTATAATATATTAAGCCTAATATTTTATTTATTTTGACAACTATTACATAAACAAATTACAATTAGAATAAAAATCTTAAAAATAACTTGAATATAAAAAGTGCAATAGGTGGCCTTATCGCTCTCAGCGATCTCTTCCACGTAATTTCTTTTAATTTTTCTTACAATATAATAATACTTAATTATTATTATTATCAAATTCTAATGACCCAATTAACTTATTTAATGCATTAGATAAATTCTTAACATCATGGAAAAAATTTACAGCCGTCATTACGAAAATAACGTCTCTACGTAAAATTGAAAGTGGAAACTACTTGTAAATGCACACCTATTTGTAAATGCGACCTATTACTAATTATATATGTATATATTTATTCTTTATGATGGCAGTATACTAATGCGGTACCTACATAGTTATGTCTCTTTTAGGTATAGGTTGGGAAAAACCCTAAGGGGTGCGTTTTAAATGGGGAAGGAACTCGTTCGTCGTAAAAATAATCGATTTGTCTATAAGATGTAAGCGTGCATTATCGAAATATTTTTATTTAACACTTCCGCTTTTAATTTTCAGGAACTTGATAAGCACCAGAACCAAACCACCACACCTAATTGACTCAAATTAGGCGAAAGACCGCAGACGATCGAGATTTCCCGAACAATACGAGTCGGTGACGTCTCATGATGGCGTCCACCGACACTTCGACCTCCAGCCATATATCCACCTCCGTGGCAGCAGATGAACACAAGCGTACAGTCGACGAAGCATTCCTCAACAAATTGAAGAGTCTCTTCGAAAGATTAAGGCTTGAAAACGCAACCATTAAGAAGTCGCTCGACATCGAGCGGAGCGAGGGTAGAGCGCTTAAGGCCCGTTACGAAAGTACAATAAGAAATTTAAAGACTGAATATAAAAAGAAAGAAGATCTATTAGAGAAACAATTACGGTCATTAAATACAATAGAAAAATCTGACGACACATTAGAAGTTAATAAACTAATTGAATTAAAGCGATTAACGACAGAAATTCAGTCTCTAAAAGCTGCTAATAAGGGCCTTCAAGAAAGAGTCAAGGTAAGCATAACCATTATGTTTGTTTAAATATCTTGAAACGAGAAATCGGTCTTGAAAAAACTCTGATTAAAATCTCGCACGTAAACGCCACAATGCTGATTATAAAACCTACCAGTGTTACAATAAATACTTCTCTTAAATTTGTCATATTCAGAGGTTTTCGCTCTTGGTTATTACCTGAGTATAAGGAATTTCCGTGCCCTTGAGACTGTGAGGAATCATCCGATTGAGTCCAATACTGTAAGATTCCCCCTTGATTTAAATGACTTAAAATGTAATTTAACCTTTGTAAATACGGACTACCATAACGTAAACCATATACTATAGAACATGGTACTGGACAGTCTTCAACAGTGTGAAAAATTGGCCTTCCAGCCAGCATATTTGAAGGTTTATTGCTTATATATTGAGCGTCGGATTTCCTTAATAAAACAGCGTATTCAAATTTTCTTTCGTCAATTATTTCTTTGATCTTTTGGTCATTTAAAATTTCAATTCTCTCTTTTATTTTTTCATAGTACTCATCACTGATACTTTTATTAAAAATCCCCATGTGTCGAGCGTGAACACAAAAAGTAAGATTTGTTTTAAACAGCTCCGTTAGTGTATTTATGTCGCGTTTGTATCTTGGATATGCTATGGCAGAGGTTATAATGCCCTGAAAATAAAAGTAATAATTAATATTTATATTGCTTTTCGACTTTAAAGTCGAATAAATAAACATGTTTATACTTACATCGATAGCGCAGTCAACAACCAACGAATATAACATAATCATCAAAACAACACATCTGAAAATAGGTCCAGAAAAATCTAGATCTACAGTCTGTCTGATAAAACACTTTATTAGATCTAAAACAGTTTCTGATGTTGTTCTGTTGTTATTTAACTTCCAAACGTGCATCTCAACTTTGCGAACCAATAGCGTCACTCCTATCAGGAGAACAACATTGCACATAAGAAGGATGAGCATTTCAGTTGATATCAATTTCAAAGTAGTCTTAAATGTTGATTGTTTTATTGACTTTTTGATTAAAAAGCATAGTTCATCCTGCACTAAAGGATACGAAGTGTCAATGTAGCCATAATATGAGGTTTTTAGAATGCGGGAATTTAACTCTAGATCGGTATATCCATCAATTAAATCTGCTGTCACACCCGTGGCTGTTCCATTTTCTAATAAATCACCGACAGTGTTTCCATCACGAGGTGGTAATGGTTTACAAGTTGCATTAAATGTCTTTATTACAGTGTCAACTAATCTAGAACTACAATCTATCGGGCCGGTATTATTAGATGTATAAATTTTTCTGAATACGCTTATTTTGAGTTCATGCCCAAAAAGATCGTCGTATTGACGTGCAAAAACTTCCGCTACATATTTAACGTTTGTTATATCTTTTATTTGTTTGTAGAAAATATTGTAAGAGTAAACTTTTAGACGATTTGACCATAAGACCAAAACAGAATTTGTCACTCTCCTGTTCCAAAGCAGTTCAAAATGATTCTTCATTATAAAGTAGAAATAACTATCTTCCTCTACAGGTGTTTTGATAACAAAAATGACTGCAGTTCTTGGTTGAAAAACTCCTGTTCTTATAAATGCTTCTATTGCGAGTTCACTTTCATCAACTGATAAATCATTTGCTGTTACTACGTAAGCTGTCTGACCATGTATATTTATTTTTGGTTTCACTTTAGTATTATTGCTATCAGGACAACCATTAAGTAACATGACTGGATATCCGTTGCCATAATTTTCAGTATATTTGAGTATTCTATTCTCAAAATAAGTAAACTCACAAAAGGTTATGGTAAAAAACCACTGTTTGTAAGCGTTAAATATTTTGTTCACAACTTGGTACGCGTATTCAGCTTTGAAATAGGTTTCGTTATGGTATGCCAAAACTTCCTTGTAGAGACTACTATTAACATACACACACGTATAACATGGAAGTGAAAATATAAAATAAACTAATTTCATTTTTAAAGCGTGTTGTACGTTGTAATATTTCAGGTGAACTGCAAAGTTTAAGGTCGATTTAGAATTAATAGGGGGCGTAAGTAATCTGTAGGGATATGACAGTGTGTATAAAAGCATGTCAATTAAGGCGCAAAGAAAATATTGGCAGCGTTTAATGATTGCGACATTGATGACAGTTTCTAATATTACGGGAGATCATTAAGGTTTTACTTCATTAGAAAGTAAAATATAATATGAATAAGTAAATGTATATGAGTTTTGTATTCTTCAGTGCTAACATGAATTCACATTTATTTTCCTACATTCTGAATTCGATTAGATACCGCAACTTCTTACTAATACGATGCAGATACCTTTCCATGGACGCGGTCTTTTTAGCATGCCTTTGTCTTTATAATTATTTGAAATTATTGAGTAAAGTAGCCTTACATCCTACTCGTATAATTTATAATGTGATACAGAGGACGAATATTAGAATAAACTGCTTTTTTGGATCATCTTTAATATTTTTTTATGTCAAATTCAAATTCAATTCAGTAAATAGTAAATAACATATAATTAACGCTCATTGATCAACATTATTAATTAAATCGCGATCGATGGGTATGTTAACTTTGGTTCCACGAACTATTAGGCTCTCCTTGTATCAGTATCTTTGAAAATGTATTCAGAAAAGGACAAATAATTAGCCAGTACCATTTTGATACTCATACTCTTATTACGGAAGCACCACCGCAGAAGTTTCTGGCTACGGCCTTTTTTGACAAACTGTGATGGATGTGGTTTTTAACAATTCGGTCTCTCTTTAGTGTTGTAGGAATTGTTGATTGATCCATTCTACCATCGACCAATGGCGACGATCGATTGGTTGTTACTCTAAATATGTATGTTTTGGTGCAGGTTGCGCAGGCGGCGGAGTGCGCCCGCGCCGCTGAGTTACGCGCGCAGGTTGCCAAGCACAATGCCTTAGAACAAGCTGCGCGAAGAGACACGCGAGCGCAGTGCCATAAATTGGTTAGTATTTTACTATAATATGATATTTATTTCTTTCGGTTTTTCTCCTTCATAGACTAACTCACAGTTTACCTATGAAAACAGCGAGGAATATTTTTGATTACCGTAATTGTCTATATAACAGGGAGTTTCTTCTTTTATGTAAAATAAATCGCAGAAGCCACTTTAAACCTTGTCACAAATACCATCAGGCGTTACGATTTTTATTCTGCATTATTAACTTAAATTATGAAATATTACAAAAAATATATACGTTATGTCTTTAAATAATACGTTATTATATTCATAGGTTATATTATTGAAAGTATGGATGAATACTTTTAAATACTTTCATTTAAATTATGATAAAAAAATAATTGTTGTAGGTAGTGTTGTTGTACGCAACAAACGCTTTAATCAAAATTGAGATTTAGTTAAAAGTATTCCTGTCACATGCTTACATAATTAATAAAATATACGTAAATAAATATACATTACATATTTATTAAGTAGTTATAAATTTTGATTATCATTTCAGTATACCGTAGTTTGTCGTGTAACGGTGCGGTTGTAATAGCACATGCTATTTTTTACTTTCAGGCGCTAAATTTATAATTTGTTTGTCACTTATTTTATAATAATTATTAAAGTTTATACAATTGTTTCAGCTGGAGGAAATAAAATCGAAAGAGCGTGTAATTATTCAACTAAGGAGAGAGGTGGCTCGGACCGCATCGCAGAATGAACAGGTTAGATATTATTAATTACCTACTAATAAAATTATAATAATAAGTCAAAATAAATAATGATGACGTTGAATTATTTAAACACACCGTTTCCATCAATCAGTGGTATATCGGAAGGCTTTCAATCCCGGAGAAACAAGATTAAAAAAAAACAGATATTCACTCAAATAGTTTTAATGCTATGTGAATGGGTAGAGTATAGAAGACTGATCTACTTGCCTGTAAAGAAACACTATCAGTGTAATGGACACATAAATAAGTCTGCATCATGCCCAATTAAATCCGAGACTTAATTTAAAAAAATAATAATTGAATGAAATAATTCTGAGTAGGAAATGAGCCAATTTTCATTTCTATTGTCCGGATAATAATTTACTATTTCAAACATAAATTAAATACGACTGTATTCAATATATTAAATTAATGTTTTTATAAACACAAACATATCTTTAAAAATTACTTTAAATTACTAGTATGTACAAGCGTAATTATATTTAATTCTAAGCTTACCTCGACACGCCTAAAATATGGGTAATGGAGAGATTTAATGATGGTCAAGTATTTCGGGACAAAAACATAATGTTATCCTTGCACCGTGTGAAATCGCCGCGGGTTAAATTCTGTGTCTGCATCTCGTTATGTGCAATTTAAAACACTTAAATTTTAAAAAAAAAGGTCTGCAATATAAAAAAAATACTTATTTAATTTAAAGGACAACACAATAACGCTGCCCGCCTGTACCACCATACGGAATTACGGATGATAAGAGGTTAAATTGTTTATATATTAAACACTAGCGACGCGCCCCGGCTACACATGGGTGCAATCTAGATGTATCATAGCCTATGTTACTCGCTGATAATGTAGCTTTCTATTGGTGAAAGAATTTTAAAAATCGGTCCAGTTGTTTTTGAGTTTATTCATAACATACAAAAATACAAATCTTTCCTCTTTATAATATTTGTATAGATTAGAATATGGTTCTTTGGGCTTCCATATTCTCATGGGCATAGATTTAATCTCATGATTATTATAAAGAATAAACAAACTCGTGGCGAATTTCATTTGTATCAATATCCTCAAAAAAAATCGGCATTAAAGAGCTTCAATAAAAAATGATATAAGAAGAAAATATGTTATGCGCCAAAGTATTCAGAAGTAATACTTGCAGCAGAAACGTCTTGCAGTGTGTTTAAGTTAAGAAAAACATTAAAAAATACAAAGGGATAGGAAAGGGGGAGAAGTGCACTCGAACAGAATGGTACACGCTGCACATTTAAAATATTAATTTGTATTAATATGCAATAATATAAATTACTGTATATTTTGGTGACGTCATAGAGATATACATATATTATAGCTGCGTGTGCGTTCATTCGAAAATATGAATAATATCGTAATATGCCATGCTATAATTTATATTAATATGTATATTATAGCTACTTTATATTGTGATGGGCTTTAGCTGTCAAGAGAAAGAAGCAACGGATTTAAAACGAGGTTCGAAACTTGATTAACATCCGAAACCAAAGAGTAGAGTTTTCTATTTGTTCGTGTTGTATTAGCAGCATTATCGAATATTTTCTTGGTAATTCAGGTTTTTTAGTACGTCATTATTGAGTAATTTTGTTTTTACATGAGCATTATTTGTAATAGCTCCAAGAATTAATAACATAATATTTAAAGTGCATTCCTACCTCCAGAAATTCTCACGCATACTGCATGAGTGCTTAAATCTTATCGTCACTTGACCATTTACGTTGTTACGATTACGTCCACAAGTCGATGGCAGTTAAGATAGCTATTTTTGTGTGTTACCACAATTGTTTATCATTTATTTCAAGAATAATCCACTCCTTAACATTTAAACTGTGGGTTTTCATGTCAAACAGGACATTTTAAATATACGAGTAGTAAATTTTTTTTGGATTTGTAAAAACGCATAAATGTGGCCTTAAATAAATACTATCTATGTGTTTATGTTTCGATGTGGTAAAATGATAAAAGAGTCGACTCTACAATCTACATTATACCTGAATTTGCAGAATCTCCACATTGAGTTGTTTCATATAAAAATTGTTAATTCTTTATTAAATGCTTGTTATTTTATACGTTAGTTATTTTCTTATTTCTAAGTGAAATGTTGCAAAACCTATAGACATAGTATACGTATTTTCTACTAGGTTAACATTTTATAGAAAAATAATCAAAAAACACTGCAGCTACATTTTAACAGCAGGCCCTGTTAGTGTTCCATAAAAAGACGATTTTGACCCTTACATTACACCGGAGTTGAGGATGCATCGGTTAAATAAAAGATAAATCAAATGAAGAGAACACTCCCAGTCTCCCAAAGTATAGTGCAGATATTATTATAGTACCTTTTGCCCGCTTCTGCCTTCACGCTAGACCAGACAGACCCCGGTTACCGCGAAGTGCGCACGCGCGGAGCCATCTTTGGCTTCGAGTTGTCACTTTTCCCGCGTTTCGTTTTAAAGTTCAGAAATTTAAATCGAGTGCTTGACTTAACCGTTTGATATTTTGTGTCTGTGACCTTTTGTGATTACAGTGTGTTTATATTTATTAGATTTTCTATATTTAATTTGTGTATTGAGTCGTGTTCATTGCTGCGGATTCTAAATTCGGATTTACTTTCTACTGCTGTAAGTATCAGTTATATTGTTTTTGAGACTTTGATACGCGGAGAAAGTCTATATGTCCAAAAAGTAGATACTTTTTCTTGATACATAGCTTCTAGATTCTGTTTGTCTGTGATAAACATAGGTATTATTTTGATGTTGCGGGCCTTTGCCCTGATTCAGGGTTTTAACTATAGGTAATCTTCTGGTGGTAGTTACCATGACATATCAAATTTAATAATTAACTAATATTTGTATATTTAATATTTTGTAATAATTATGAGAATTAAAATCATTATAAAAATAAAGTTTTGGAATTATAGTTTGTAGTTTATATTATAAATTTGGTTGAAATATTTATTTAAATAAAATAATTAATATCTTAGACATCATTAAATTAATAATTAATAATATACTAATTACTTACCGGAAAAGCACAATTTGATAGGAAGTGTTATGTTTTTGTGATATTGTTAGTAAGTCAGTAACGGTTTGAAGAATCTAATAATATTCTTTTTGTGGTCAGGCTATTGGCCTTAAGTAGCCGCACACGACAAAAAATATATCTAAAAAAAAACTGCGCTCAATCCTATATCCTGGTTTTGTGTGGCACAAATATGTTATTTCTGCCTTCAGCATAAATCTGGAGGTAATTAAGATGTCTTCGTCTTACCATAATTGTCTTTTGTTATATTAAAAGGCTGTTAACGATAGGGTATAATGGTAAGTGATCACAACCGTCCATGGTTACCTGCAATGCAGAACCAAAGGCTTAAAATTGAGAAATAAATAGGCTGGAAGGAAACCTTATAGTTTTGCAAGCAATAGGTCGCCATGGTCCTTATCCTAGCTTTACTGAGCTTATCGAGTTTCTTAGGTCTGTATTCCAAGGCGTGACTTAGTAATTCTAGTTTTAATACTTGTCAAACCTTTTTTTTCTTTATACTAATTTGATTTTAACAGATACAACTCGAGTTACCTTTTAGAATACGGGCTTAGAAGCCAATAATTATTATTTAACCGTCCCATTCATGTAACTATGAAACCTAACGTTGCTCGATATGTGGACTTGTATTAAAATACCGGCTGAGGCAGACTTGGGGAGTGTTATGAGAACGGGATGTCACGACAAAGGGTGGCTTTTAGCACTAGGCTAAAAGGTGCGCTTTTAGGCTTTTTAATGTGCAAAGCTGGTAATGTATCATCTACATTTCATCATGAAATTACTATTTCTTGCCAGTTTTTAAATGAAAGTAAATTAACATTCACGTGAGCATTTAACGTTTTGAATAAAGAATCTGATTTATGAAGTTCTGTTATGCATTTAAATTAAGAATAAATAATGTATGTCAGGTATAAAATGTTACGACCTCTGTTTTATTAAGTGTGAGCGAGATCACAGCTGTAGCAGAGCGTGAGCCATCTCGTCTCTTGTCGTGTCGTCTCATGTTTATCACGAGATAGATATGCAGGTGGTACTTATGACCTTATGACTTATACCTTATGACTTATACCTTTTGTGCTAGGGTTGTTTATGTAGGCTCAACCAATTTAACAATATATGATTTTATGCCTCCGGATTCCAGTACCTTCATGCCTTCATGTACCTGTTTATTTAGGGTTGGATACCTTGTTCAACTCACACGCTTTATTTTGTATTCTAATTATTAGGTTTTATATTTTCCCAATTATGCGCCCACCCTTTTCCTTTTACAATTTCAAAAACAAACTCAAAAATATCTTTATTTAAATAAGCATTTATGATGCACTTGTGAATCGTATTTTTATTTTTAAATCTACCTTTAAAACATTCTCTGTTATACTGTAATTTTCTTTTCATACATTTAAAATTCCCTTTTTTTTTTGAATCGATTTGACAATGAAACCTGAAACAGGTGGGTCAAGCTACTGCGTAATACGTACTTACTTTCCAGTTTTTTGTGTCGCTGTCTTTGGGATGATAGTAATGGTTTTTGTGCACAGGTTCTATTAAAAACTAGGATGAAAAACATCAAAGTTACGCCTTCCGCGAGCTGAAAAATGGTACATAAATGCAGTCACGTAGCATACAAATTGAAGAATTATTTAAAGCGAATAAACCGGTCATACTATATTATGACTGTTTCGTGTCCTGGTTTCTTAAAAAGTTCTATGACCTTTTTGAAGATCTTAATATTAGGGATTTTAATAAAATTGTTAAAACGATGATGTTGTTGCTATTAGAATCAGCAAAATACTTTTATTATAATTAACACGCGTCAATTTTAGTAACTAATTTTAGGATTGCAACCTCATCCTTGTTGATAAAAGCATTTTATAGATTCATATGATAATATATTTTTTAATTACTTATATGAATAATATATTATTTACTTTATTAATATACATATTATATTGTACAAAACACATATATAAATGCTGAATAAAAAGCATTTCATACTCTAACACTCACTCGTTGGTTGGAAATGAGAAATAATATTTTTGTGATAGGGTTTATTGCAAATTATTAGTGACTCTACATTATTATGTTGCGTTTTGGATTTATACTATAAATATAAAAATTATTCACTAAAATTAATTATTAGTCAAATTAAATGAATAGTTTATATATAACAGTAAAATACGTCATATTATATGGACTGATGACTAGATCAAAATTACGGCACAAGTCTATGATTAGTTAAGGTGCCTTTGTTCATACATACATAACCATTCATTGTCCACTTATGCTTTCACCATTCTCACAAAATAACGATAAAAGTAATAATTATCGTAAGTAAGTACTACATTGAACAACTCCAAAGCATAGAAAGTACTTTACGATCCAGCTGACAAGTTGAATGACGGTTATTTATTATGGTGGTTGCTGACTGCCTATTTGTTTTAGTATGTTTTCAACCAAGTTACGTTAATGTCAAAATTCTATAGCGCCTTACCTACTGAAGGTATATGATATCTACATATATTTTGAAAACTTATAACTTTGGTGTTTTTTATAATCTATGAAAATAATTCAAATTGAGAAGTATATTTCAAAAAATAAATTATTTAAATTCCTAAGTTAAATTTCTTGATTACAGTAATAAAACATGCTTTGTATGACTTACTTGACTTAAGGTCCTATATTCCCTAAATGGGGCAGAGGGCATCCAGAGTGTTCCGCCAGCCTGCTCTATCTTGAGCAACCCTTTTCATTTCGCTCCAAGTGCCATGTATCGTATGCAATAAATAAAAGAATAATTAGTATAATATAATATATTGCATTAACCTATATTCATTGCATTTGTCTTATTGTTATTTTATTGGTATTCTCCCATGGAGCGGATCCCAGCAACCACTTAGACTATTTGAAAATTATTGTCTAAATAAACTTAATGAGGTTTTGTAGTAGACGGCAGATTATTTTAAAAAATGCCGTAACTTTGGTAATGTTAACTCCGCTCAATTATGCCGCTGCGCTGCGAAGTGTTATGGCTGCGGCCACCTAGTTAAATAATTTTGTACTTATTATTATTTTTATTATCCTTTATTTTAGGTAAAATACCCATAAATACAAATCCATCTACAATTACATTCCATTTAGAAAGACAAATACAAAACAAAGAAAATATAATTAAGCTTAAAAACAATTAATAACAATTTAAATGACATAATGACATAATGACATAAATTAATAATAAATTAAAAGAAAAATAAAAAGAACAAATCCGGAAATATCATTATTGCACCAAGGAATGTAGTTTTGTCCACTTATGCTGACATGGGATTTGTAATTTTGCTTAAGGAATCATAAACATATTTGATTTGTCAGTAAGTTAGTTGATATTACATATATTATAATCTGTAAGATCGGGGACGTTCTGCGAAAGGGCCAGATCAAAAGTACTCGTAACCGTCGAGTGTGTATGAAAGCATTGATGAAAGTAGAAGAAGCGAAAGTGGTATGTAAGGATCGGAGCATATGGAATTCCGTGATCTCTGCCTACCCCAATGGGAAAGAGGCGTGATGTATATGTATGTATGTATGTATGTATAATCTGTGAGCCAGGTTCCGAAGAAATATTTGTTCTGAAAGTTGGTCACATTTCAGATGAAGTAAGTAAATTAACTTATGAATAGTAATATTAGGGTATTATTAATAAGCAGGGGAAATATATGAAAGGGTTATAATACGATTCATTTTCAATTTATTGAACCTATTCCTATTGATTTAAACTTTTTCGTTAATTGTCAATCATTTTCGAATTCAATCTACTTAGTTTGCCTTAATAGTGTAAAGTCTCTTAATATATTTATAACATTTATAGGACAATTTTAAATAATATTTTTTTTATCAGGCGGGAAACTGATAAGGTGCTTTATGATAAGGTGCACTCTAGATAAGTGGCGTTTGGGATGCAGCTATGATATTATACATATATGTCATAATATGATTTATTTGCCCAAGATTTTGTGTTTTAAAGATATAAGAGATAAGTTGTCAATTGAAGAAAAAACCAAGGGCTGTTTACTACCAGATGTTATGAAGAGTTAAACGTATAATTATTAATTATATATGTACATATCTTACCCTGTGTTCCGATGGGTCGCGGGTTCGAATCCCGTCAGAAGACATGTCTATAATTTTCTGTAAGCTTCTATTCACTTCGGTAATTAAACGTGTGAAATGGGAGGAATATCTAAATTCCAAATAAGTAAAAATCCATCGTTTATATAATATGTGATAATACTGTGAAGTCGTTTACGCGTTACGGTTTCATCTATGTACTCGTATTCGGAACAACAGCAAATCATTGGCTGATATTAGTATGTGGCTTATGTATTCATGTCCATTGTTTTGCTTTATTAATGGATCAATATTATTCGAGAGAAAATACTGTTATTTATTTATACACTAAAATAGTAGTAGATATTTCAAAATCTTTCAGCTCTTAACAACGGATATTTCGAAATCTTGCTGTTATCTTTATTACTAAGCAGATTTCTTCTAAGTTAATTACAGACCTGTTAGTTGATCTGGTTGTTTTAATTTTCAATACCATTATCGCAGTATGGGAGCGTGGGATAGACAAATGAGAGGAACTTAGGTCGAACCCGCTCACCTCTCGAGAATAGGGCGATGTATGGAAAATATATGTTTAAGTTACGTATGGCTAAATACGTTAGTAGATATTCGAGAAAGGTCAGTGACAAGAAGTATTCATTCAAAAAAAAAGTGACAAAGTGACATTCTACAAAGGAGTTTTTAATATAGTGATAAAATTAAACAAGTGAATGTAAATACTGTGCGCCTTGACTGTGCGTGACTAAAATGTACCTCTTTAATAAACATTAGTGTGTGACCTAATGTTATAATTAATTTAATATACCTACATAATTTTATTGTTGTACATGATATAAGAGAAAGTGTAGAAATAAGTTGAGGTATAAGGTTTTTTATGAAATTCGAATTCTATTTTTAAATTAATTAGATTAATAACAAAATGTTTAATGTGACATATTATATTATATTGTAATAATTTAAAAAAAATCATCAAAAGTCATCATCCTTCAAACAGTAATGGATTACCTGTTACTGAATGATTAAGTCATAATATTTGGTCACAACAATTATTATTATAAATATTAATTGATTGACAATGAACTCAATTTATAAATATAAATTGAATCTACGGAATTTTCGGTACATTAAAAAATCAACCTCAAAACTCAAGTACTTACACTAAATATATGCATTCAAATGTGTTTGAAGTACTCGTATCTTTACCTTGACACACATACTATTTTTTTCCGTCCAAACAAATTGATTTTACCTTATTTTTCATCAGTGATTTAAACTTCAATATTACTTTCTTACCGTACCTAATTACTTACGTTGTGTGATTAAAATATATGTTACAGCAATATACCTTACTAGCAACCCCGGCTTCGCACGGGTGTAATGTAGATACTAATGTGGTGTCAGGGTGGAGTGATTAATAATAATTTTACTCTTAGTCAATTTGATTTTAAAATCTTCATCGACAAATTAACACAAAGCAATATTAAACGCACAACCCTTCCTCTTGAATCACTTTATCTATTGATGAAAACCGCATCAAAATTAGTTGCGTAGTTTAAGGGTACAGAGGGACATACGGCGGGAAGCTGTCGCTTTTTTTATATGTATGTAGAGATATGGAATGAGTTAGAATGTCTATCTTGATTTAAAAGCTTTTTAGAGGTTCCTAACGTTCATAAGAAACACTTGTTTATTTGCATTCAATAGACTATGAATGAAATGTTCGATTGTCAGTCAACAAGATTCACGTTCATTTACATATTCACATGCGTCATGGCTTTATTTTTTTAATTTACTTCTCATAACAATGTGAATGAATTTTGTATGTATAAAACATACGAAAGGCGATCATCGAGCTTAGATATTACAAACAGTGATGTGATGTCCACCTATTGTACTGCTATTTTATTTTTTATAGAGGCGGAAGCCTGGCGACTCCTACCCACTACACCCCCTCTTGACCCATAGATTATGGCCACGGGAATTGTACTGCTATTAAGCCAACTTTACTGTCTAAGAACGTTGGTTCTGGTGGAATTCTATCATTCCCCATATCTCTTCAATACTTGACGTAGCCAGTCTTATATAAAACATGTTTACCAAAACTATAATTATATAACATATAACGTGTCAGACCCGGGGGTATTCGAGTCAATAAGAACGCTAGGTTGGGTAGGTATGCCCACGATGCTAAGTATTTTTTTTTATGTTTGATTAGACAGACGAGCATGAGGTTTACTTGATGGTATTTAGGTGACACCTCAGTCATAGAACATCAGTCAGTGATGCGCTGACGGCCAAATGTTTACTTCGAGCATTCGGAAATCCATAACGAAACGACCAATGTGCACTTCACTGTTTTTAATTCTAAGAACGGTGTATATCCGGTCGGATTTCGATATTCCTCCTGTTAATTTTATTAGCTGAAACTAAAATGTTAGCAATCAAGATAATTTATACTCTTATAGAATACGTTAAACTATTACTTACATACATATTATATATATCACGTCTACTAACAGAATATGTTTAACTATAACATATCCAGTTGTGTAATAACACATTATTAGATGCATATTTCCAATGGGAAACAAGCCTGAAGTGTAACGGCTAACACGGAATCTAATTTCCACGATCCATTGAAAGCAATGAGCTAGACTTGTATTCCGTTATCCAAGGCATCTCGTTTGTTTAGTAATATTGCATCCGTGTACTATAACCCTGTCTGGTCAGAAGCTACAACTGCATAAGTGTCAATAACATTAAATAAAGGATCTTTATGCGACTAACCGCAGAATACTGAAACGATAATTAAAATTTGAGGGCTTCTTAAAATGTTTCTCATTTTACCTTCGTAATGAAAGGGTTAGAGGTTACACCTCAATGTTGATTAGCGTTCGAGATTCGGCCATTAGATACTCGTATATTTGACATATTTGTACAATGTTTCCGAAAAATAAAAATAAAATAGTCTATGAAAAATAATAATATAGATAACAAGGCTATACATACAAGTTCGGAATATTGGCCAAAAAGTCATAAGGATCGGTTTAAAGTTGAGCTTTTGAAAGCTTTCAGTGGCATTTATTAATAAGCTAGCATATGCCCACGACTTTCTACTCTTGGATCTTGGAACTTTTATCAAAAATATCATACAGGTATTTATTAATTGCGATCCACTAAAAGAATATTAATTCAAAAATGGCAGTCTCATACGACCTCATATATTTTGTGTTATTTGGCTTTAATTTAAAAAGAAAGTTTTCTTTTGTTGTATGTTATATAAAAGGGCCAAGTCCAGCGATTTTGCATTGATAGATCTTTAATGATATCCGTAGAAGTTATAATTTAATATTGTATGGTATTCATGTACGAGTAATCTTATTGTTATGGTGTTCAAGGTATGCATTATAAATTATTAACCTCTTAGGAGTTGAACATTAATAGAACTTGAAGAAATCGAAAGGCATAGATACGTTCATAAGTTGCAATTAATAACTATTAGAACCATTCGTTTTGCTGTATTTTTACAATTTGTGTCGTATTGCGTGATTGAAGTTGTTTTATTCGACCTCGCAACCAACAGCTTTAGAAATCGTGCCGAAATACGCGATTTATTAATTTCCTGTATAGTATTCGTATGCATTTAATTATGCATAATACTCTACAATAAGATGTTGAAAATGTTGGTGTGTATACTGATATCCGATACTTTTGATTGGCCGAATAAAAATATGGATGTAACATAAATTTATGGATGTAACATGTATTTATACATAGATATGAATTTACTAAAATGGGTTAAAATTGACTTTTATGTGTATATGACTTTTATATGAGTAAAATAAAAAACTATTGTCGAAATTATGTAAAAATTTACTTGTCTTGTATTGACATTTATTTGCTAATGGCTTTTTAAGAAAAATTATGTAATAGGTCATCAGGTGTGATGGAACGAATAAGATAAAAACAAACAATTTTATCTCTTTTATATCCTTATCAATATCTTTTACGACAGCATTAAAATCTCACTGTACGAGTAATGTATATTTAAATCAGGATATACAAAAAACTCTTTTTCTCAAGATTAAAAAAATGATATTATATCACTCCTTTATGCTTTGTGTAAATTTAGTTTTGTCATAGGATTAATGCATAACATTAAAAGCCGTTAAATCGCACCATTACTCAAGTAGGCACGTGTGAAAGTTAATCATAACCAAATTTTGTATAATTTCGTGGAGTTATCGAGAGTTTTTGAGCATGGCACAGAAACAGCTAACCTGAAACCCAGTGACACGGTTCTTTCTCGAGTTGCGGCGAGACTGTGACTGGTTCTTACATGTTTTGTTGATACGGAACAATTTAAACTAATTTCAATATTATCAAACACGAAAAAACAACTCGGTTTAACATAT
The DNA here is from genome assembly GCA_905404175.1 of Anthocharis cardamines. Taxonomy (NCBI): domain Eukaryota; kingdom Metazoa; phylum Arthropoda; class Insecta; order Lepidoptera; family Pieridae; genus Anthocharis; species Anthocharis cardamines. The sequence goes on from FR989961.1 coordinate 7,018,193, forward strand.
TTGTAAGTATGTAAGTATATATTAAGTCCCCCAAAAATACTGGACATTGGCATAATAAATCTTTGATGGAAGTTGCCATTAATTAAAAGAAGATTATAGACATATGTATATTACGACTTTTTTACATCTACAACCTTTTGAGTTAACCTGACATAAATAATATTATGCTAACTTAGAACAAAGTATAGAATGCAAATGAAAAGAGTGAGAATTAGTGTAATAAGTCAATATGAAGACGACAAGAATTCTGAAGTATCCGATCGGGGCGGCTAATCTATAAGCGTCTATTTATTCTCACGGTATCAATAATTAGAATCAATAAATCAACAAAGACCGGTAAAACCCTCTCAAAATATAGAAACGGACCGCTTCACGCGTTGTCAAGCACGAGCCATATAATGGGAGTGACCGAAGTGAGGAAGAACTCGGTGAAATACGGAAATTGAACGATATAAGTGATTTGACCACTAATGGAGCCTTACAGGTCGAAGGAACTAATGAACACTGGCTTTCTTTTTGGCTCGATGTCGATGTTTCTGATATTGAAAGGTAAAGGGTCAATTCGTAAATTGTTATAGCCGGCTCCGAATAAATTTAGCCATTTCAAAAACTAGAATAATCTAACCAAATATAAAAAGAGTTTTCCTATTATTTTTATTTATTTATGACAATAATATGAGTTTTTTTTATATGTTCGTAATAAATTATCATAACAACTCCTTTCTTACAGGCAAGTTGCAAACGCATTTTATAAACAAAAGGTTATTATTAAACACTAAAGCCTTTTGAATTTTTTTTGTGATTCGCAAAGTATTCGTTTATTACATACTAATGTTCCTGACGTCAGTGGTTCATCATCAGTTTTTCATCCAATGATTATAGCTAGATGGCTAATTGACTAGGAAAGCTTAGTGAAATGGAGTTGCGTGAACTTTCCACCTTTCCCCATACATCGCTTTTCTCTTGTTAGCATACACGTTCATTCAATGTTTTTCCATTACATAAAGTGAACGAAATTCTTTCACCATTCAGGAAATCCTGATGTAAATTTTTTTAAGAATATTTGAAGTCGATTGAATTGAAGTTGAATATTGTATAATTGTGTTGTTCGAACATTAAATTCCATTATTATATGTATTTATGTAGTTTCACGTCCGACCTACTAAATCCATTTAAAAAAATGTTATGGGAGATCCAAGAATCAAGGATGCATATATAGGTATACCATTGTATGCAATTACAGTCTTTATTAAGTAAAAAATAGATGGACAGCGCATCATTGATTGATGTTCTGTGGCTAATGTATCACCTATCATCAAGTGAACCTCATGCTCGCCTGTAAAAAAAATTATTTTATAAATTTTTTTGCAAACTATGGTAGTTTTCACCTTTGAATATTTGACAAGTCAATAGTCGAAGGTTTTCACGGACACCATCATTAATAATATTTAACTCGGAATTTTTTAATATTCGGTCATCGAATAAAAATCACCTGTATGCAGTATCAAACAATAATAATTGTTATTTGTTATTACCAGGAAGAATAAACAATAAACTGGTGAACGTGAATCGAGTACAAAGTGCGTAATCTTTAAATATCGATTGCATTGTAGTGTAAAAGAGAGCATTCGAGAGCGTTGTGGAGTAAAAGATGATGTAGTGACGAGATTTGAGAATGGGATGTTGAGTTGGTTTGGGCACGTAGAAAGGATGGATGAAAGTAGAGAAACGAAAAGTATTTATGAATCTGGTGTGACTGGAAGAGTCGAGAGAGAGAGATGTTCTTCAAAAGGGCCAGGTCAAAAATACTCGTAATTGATTTTCACAAAAATGATATTTTAGAAAAATATTTATATAGCTTATGTATTGGACTTCGCCTTCAACCTATGTATATTCACTTAATTATCATTGGTTTTGCCCGCGTTAGATGATCATATTTACCGTGGCAACCATTCTTATTACCAAATTGCAACTAAAATACTATTTTTGAACGAGACGGACTTGTATAAAATTAACCACACAGTCACGTTCCCTCGTAGAATGTAAGCCCCAGAATATTAGTTACTGCGTTGTTGAACTGTACGTCGAGCATTTATTTTGTTATTAGCTAAATTATGATACTCTACACTAAAAACGATTAGTGGAGAGCGTGATGCGTTTTGCACCGGAGGTTTTGGGTTCGATTCCCGAGGATACAAGTATAAAACAAATTGTTTCGGTCGGGCAGGGCACAGAAGGGTGATGACTGCTTGTAAAAAAGAATGATCGGTGAAACAGTCACACAAAAAGATCTATCCCATGCCCCACTATCGGACTTGGAAATTCAATTTAACACGAAAAACGCTACGTTTGTATTTTAAGACCACTATCACGTAAAAGTCCTATAAAATAATTATTGTCTTTAGAGATTACTTTATTGGTAAAATCTATTTAAGATTTCATAACGTGATTAGCACAACGCATCACGAATTTCGTGCAAAAAGTCATCCGTAACAAGTGCTAAATTGGTGTCGTAAGAGATTTTTTGAATTCGTGAAACAATAGATAACGTAAATATATTCAACTTAACTCGCATGGAAAATTCGATGTTTTCACGGGAAGAAAGAGTGACGTAGACACTGCTTATAAACACAAAGTATTAACTAGGTATTAATTTTGTTCTTGAGTAACGAAATGGCCAAGACACATTTTGATCAAGGTGTAGGTTTGTAGAAAACTTAAGAGTTTGGCTATCCATAAGATCTCATAACTTTTTTAGAGTCCAAGCAATATGTACCTACTCGCCTTGGCGTTACTTTACATGAAAATATTTTAGTGGGATTCTTATAACAATTTACGAATATTTTTTAAAAAAAGGTTGGTAGTATAATTTTATTATTATTACTACTTTTGGATTACTTCTAGGAATAAAAAACGGCGAAACGTGACCTTTTCAAAAATATTTTCTATCGTTTCAAAACGTATTACCAAAGAATGTAAAACGGTTACTTTTACTTCTATATTAAAAATATTTCTTAATTTCATACATTTATAAATTATTTTGTATATATTTTTAGTGTTTGAATATGAAAATTTTGAAAATGTAGCATTTTCAATCAATATTAAAATAATGAAATTTACTTGCATATCGATTCTGAATGCTGTTTTAATTCTCACATTTATCATCAGCATTTTTAAGTTTACCTTTATCTTGATATTTTTAATATAGTTCATTTATTTCGATTCAACCAATATAAGCCTTTACGGAACCAATGCGATTATTGTTTGAATAGAGTACAATGAACTTAATCGTAAGCCCTCGTTCTTATCGCTACCGGTTTCGGATTAACCAAATTAAACAAATTAATTATTTAAGGTATACTTTATACCATCAGATAATTAATTCAAAATACAATTAGGTAGCTTATCATATACCTACTATATATTTAAAAAACACAACTTAAAAAACTTAAAAAAGTCGTTGCGAGTGTTTTACAGTAAGAAAGATGCCCAATAAAATAATGATGAAACCGCAATAAAGAACGATAATATTATTTTTTAAAATTTGCTTTTGCTTTTCGAAATACTTTTTGAGAGCGGAAAATGGATTGAGTGCTAAGTGCAAACTTCTTATAATACTTATAATTTATTCAAATATTGTGATTATTTGCAAAAAAAAACACAAAACTGCCGATCTCGCGAGATCTCGAAATTGGCGAGATCTCGCAGTGTTGTTATTCATAAACTCGCGGAATCTCGCAAGATTTGCATTTCCTATTCACAATTAGTTCAGCTTTAAGCCTTATTTTTTTGTCGGATTTCGTTTATTGGAAATATTGTTTGTTATAATGCTTCGATATTATTTGCAATTATGCAATAATAGTATGCGCAATTAGTATTCAAAATAATCAATCTTCAAGTAATTAATGGTTGCAGACCTTGAAACTTCACATGTTACAAAATGTAGTCACGTTTGTTCTAAATCAAAGATCTGATTTACATACAATGTGTGCCCACGTCGCTCGCAGGTTTTGGAACGAGTAATAATCTCGACTAATATGGAGATAATTGATAACAACTTTTGGTACGTCGATACTAATAAATCGTTTCGACTCGAGTTTGGTTTGCCAGCTTGGAGGTTTACATTAAACGTCTTTGTTTTATGGAAGGGAATTGTTTTAATTCTATCCTGTTTACTACTTATCCCATGGGGTTTCTTGCGTTATTCTGAGGATTCTTCTGTTCTAAAGATTACCTTCAGTAATAAAATTTACGATTTAATTTTAAAAGTGTTTTAAGGCACCCCTTAGTGTTAAGGCTTTTAACGAGTTTTTACGTCAACATGAGGATTTAAGCGCTGCCTTAGGAATAAAATTAAAAACATTCACCCCGAAGTATGGTTTTTTATCGCTTTATCTGATGGTACCTATGGTATTCCATATATTCTTCTTATGTCAGTAAGTAAAGATTTCTAATTAAATCACTATTATTGCAGTAAGTTTAATAATATATAGTATACTATTACATTACTAAAATTTAGTATTATACAGATTTAGTTGACATAATGAGTACAACTTGGTCGGAATGATCGCCTGCGGGTTACTTTGATTTTGAACTGCTGCCATCGTACTTTGAATATCTTCGAACTGGTTTACTTGTAATGTCTGAACGATATCGTCAATAATACTGTGATAAGTTTTATCTTCAGTAGTTTGCGAATTTACCCCCTGACTCAATCGGCACTAGACTGTGAATCGAATACCAATAATTGCGAGTCGGATGGATGAAACTTGTATGAAACTTTGATTAATGTTAACGTAACTATCGTGATTGTTATCGAAAGTTAGTTTATTTTTTACTCCCATTCGAACATGTTTCATTACGTTTCATTTCCATATAATTTGATTTATGACGTTAACTGTTAATCAATCAGAACTAATGTGTGGTGAACATGTTCTAAACTTTTAGTGATAATATAATTAATGCTATATTATTGTACCTGCATTTGATGAGTCTCTGTCCATTTCTGTGCCCCTTTCACTGATATTTTTTTAACCTTGTTTATATTTGATAACAGTAAGTAAAAACGCTATAACATATGAAAACTCTTTAATGTTCTGTTTCGAGCGAGGTTAATATTCCGAGAAGTATTATCTTGAAGAATATTCAGGGAACATCACATACATAATCAGGAACAATAAAACGGATGCATTTCCTGCAACAATACTGAGGAATATTCTACCTGGACTGAATGAGAGAACACATTAAATACTAAACATTATATTTAATGCTTAGGTTGGAAATCATTTAATTTTAAGAACGCAAATATAATAAAGATTAATGAGTAACTTGCCCAAATCAAAATTTCATTGTAATATTCAAAAGTTTTAAGTTAATACCAATTGTATTAACTGTATATGAGGTAAATGATGTGGAAAATAGCGAGAATTGTGAAACGCAAAATGAAAATGCGGAACCTCATTCATCAGAAAATATTATTATTTAAATTAAAAATATTATTAAGACTTCTTCTATATATGAGTATAATTAGAAAAAAAAGCAAAAATATAATTTTATATACAACAGTGTGCAACTGTGCATGAAATTTCGTTATATTTTAAATACGTAAGTGACCATATATTACGACACACTCACAAGCAGTTCTTAATTTTAATTATTTTTCAAACGTGAGAGGGGAACCAGCATATAGCTAGTTAACAGTTTTTATATTTTACAGTTATAAGCTTTTAGTAAAAAAAAATCATTGCTTATCAAGGACCTGCAAATGAAATAAGCAGGAAAATAATGAGTATCCCACATTAGCATCCCATTAAAGCTTTGTTCTGACTTGTAGAGTTCCAAGTCAGAAAGAGACACTCAACACAGAGAAAGGTGCAGTTATCTTCTCAGTTAATGTTATTCAATTAGACCTTTTTTACCCCAAATTTTTATAATTAAAAAAAGGGGGCGACAATTTGGGATCCGCAATGTGTGCTAGTTACTTATGCTAAGCCACTGATTAGCGACTCTACGTATACGAAGGTTTTGTAGATATTTGTGTGAACTTCTGGAATACTGAGTGTTTATTCGTGACTGCTGTCGACACAGATTGTTCTACCTGTATTTGGAAGAGAAAGTACTACATACAATTTATTGAGAAAGGTTGAAAATACTCGTATCTAGTCTGTTTCTAAATAATAGGCAAATCATATTTAAAATTATATTATTTTATAGTTTATAAATTGATGAAAATTTTGAGTTTTTTTTAAATAAATGTCGTACATTTAATTATTTTCATTCCATTGCAAAACATGACCTTTGCATGCATACCCCGAGTTAAGTCGACAGAATTCGCAAAAAAAATATATTTAGTAAGCTAACATTCACTTGTCGGCATTTAATGGCTAAAGGTTAACGACTCATTGAAGCCATCTGCCTTCTCACATGCCTTCTTCTCATTACACCTCAATAAGTAGGTTGCGAAAAAAGTATACGTTCAATTGTCTTCTAAATTAGAATTAATTGCATTGTTTCTTCTACTTGAAAATTATACGTGGCTAAAAGGTTTTTGAGTTCAAATGGAAGTCTTTGTTTCGTAATGAGAGGCTTCTTGAAATAATTAATAATGTTTATGCAAAATAAGTGCGGTTATTATTTAATAATTTTAAAACATCTACAGTTATAAGAATATAATGGATATTCTTTTTCGTATTGTCTGGGATCACGGGTATTAAATCAAACAAAACTATAGTTACTGATGATTTCTACTTTACTGCTTTTGACATTCCTCCAAAATACATATTTAATGCTATTTTGGATTTGTTTAAGTCGCTAAGTTTTAAATTTTACCAATAAAGCGATAGCTACTTTTAAAACTCTACTGTTTTTTAACCCTGAAGTTTATTGACCAGGAGAACACGAAGAACAAGCAGATTTAAAGTTTTAAAAACCTTATCTAGAAATGGAGCATTCAGGAGAAAGTGCAGTTACCGTTTATCCATTTTTGGTACGACTAAAAATGATTTGTTATTCCGCGAACCTCCGCTGAATCCTCATTTAAAGTTAATCGCAGCCGTTACTCAGCATCTATGGAGTAATAATGTTCGTTCACCAGAATTCTTGCGTATGCTTTCTAAAGAATCCGGCGGAACTAAATGATTCCTAACTTCAGATGCGTTAACGTGTGTCTGATATGTGTGACTGACACTAATGCATGATTCCGTTAGCGTCGCGTGCGACCCTGTACTATCAGAACCCTACAAACGACAAGTTTTCGAGAAAGTGTCGACTTTTGAAATCGAACTTTAATGGGCTTTGCTTCTTGGTTAAGAATTTATCGAGTAAATTTTATTAATCTCTGAAGAAAGGAACGTCTTTATGTTAAGAATTATCTTAATATATTATGAGAGTAAAGAGGGTATTAAAATGACATTAAATTGATTAAAGTGTGAGTTGAAATTTTCTAACTTAACCATTTTTGAAATTATTAAACATTAGCAATACGCTCCGGCTTCACACGGGTGCAATGTAGATACACTATGTTACTCGCTGATAATGTAGCTTTCTATTGGTGAAAAAATTAATCGTTCCAGTAGTTTTTGAGTTTATTCATAACATACAAAAATACAAATCTTTTCTCTTTATAATATTAGTATAGATATATAAATCAGGTTTATAACATATCTTGTAAGGGAACATTAATCACAGACATCCTTAGTACTAGATATATCATAATATTAAATAACTTTTTTTTTATAAAACCAGAGACAATAAATGATAAAACAGTGAAGTGAGATCCAGTAGTTATGCGCCGGGTGGTCTGCACTTAGCACTCGTTTGAGTACGGGTTTTACACGTGTAAGCTTGTTTCACACTGGATTTCTTTGAGGTCAGCAGAAGCACCGCTCAAATTGGCTGTTATTGTCTCTGAGCCTGTTATGTCTAAGTTACGGAGAAAAGAACGGACATGCGGATATATTATTATGTGTGTTTTTATGAGGAAGATACGCAAACTTTTGTGCATAACGCAGTATTTTTTAATAAGTATATTCGAAATCAGAGTTCTACCAAAAATTACTCTGTTACAGATATTACATATTTTTTCTAGAGAACGATAACACAAATCTATAGAATTACTGATGCGAAATTAAGTGAATGTTCACACGAATATATTTTATAACAATGTACGAATTTTTTAAAACATTAAGCAATTTTTATTCCGGTGAAATATACCGTTTGCATTACCCAAAGGCCCTGCTATAATAAAACGATTTTCTAATTTATTACAAAAATCTTTGTTGAAAGATTGTGACTTGATTAGTTGACTTGTTATTTGGTTTTTAATATTGACATAATATTAATAAGTACACCATATAAGACAAAAAAATATAAGACGAGCAAGTAAGTAGGTACTACTAATTGTACAACTACCAAATGCTATTACCACTATATAATATACAAATTTGTTCTCATTAAAAGGCATGAAATAAACTGTAGAATTATTTTATCGAGGTTTTACAAGAATTCGTCGCAACATCCCAATAGGATTGTGAGTCATCAAGCGTCCGTTTTGGAACTCGCAACCAGACAGGTCTATCAAATGCTAAGAAATCTGCGTCGTGATCTTACTTTTTACGGTTTCCAAAGTTAGATTTAACCTTGATTTTAAACAAAGGTGAAAAATGTGGGTTTGAATTGCTATTTTGATAATATTTTAGGCAGAAGTATTGTCGTTGTATATAAACTAAATAGGTATATTATTTGGCTGTTTTTTTATGAATTCAAAAATTTAACATTTTCACAGTCTACTGCCCATATTTGGGATATCTTACATACACATTTACTCTCTTGTGAAGGGTTTGGAATATTATATTCAAATTAAATTAAAGTAAGCGGACTTGACAGAACAAACAACAATACTAAGTTCAAAAACGGGTTGGGACGTGGAGAATATCATAGCGTTTGGCTGGGACAGTGATCCTGTTAAAAGTAATGTTATCTTAAAATGTATGTCTCAAAGTGGATTCTCCGAATTAACGTTGACATAATTGCTGAGAAAATTCTTTTTAATAACAATGCAAGCGTCGACAGAGAATAGCGGTTAGTTTGGATAAATAGAGCACAGCAAACAATGATGCGTCGAAGTTTTTTAGATGACCGACTTAGCTGGCAGCATTCTTATGAGAAAAATCTACAATTCGCGGATTTAGTTTTGCATGCAGAACTTGCCTTACATACGCCATTTTATATTTCTACGGAATTAATACTTGCTATATTTTTCTAAATTATTAATTTAATGCAGTAATTATTATTTTATTAATGTGTGTTACTCGCGTTTATATAAGACAATATTACTCTAAGGTAGCGATGAGCGTTGAATCAACGAACTCGTTGAATCAACGTTGATCACCTTTCAACGTTTCAACGTTGACAGTTTATGAATCAACTAGTTGAATCCGTCAACGACGTTTATGAATTTAACTAGCGATGAGCGTTGAATCAACGAACTCGTTGAATCAACGCTGATTTCTTTTCAACGTATTAACGTTAACAGTTTATGAATCAAATCGTCGTTTATCGTCGAAAATAACATCATATATTGCGAGCGATGGTCATGTTATAGAATTCGAACTCTAAGTAACGTATATGAGAGTTGCTTTTTGAAATATTTATTTTAAGAAAACTATGATGATATTTACGTTTAAAATAACATGATATATGAAAAAAACAAATCTATACATTGTTTTAGATGTATTTATGTATAATGTAAATAATATTTTATAGTTGTAATACGTCTGTGTAGAATATGTTTTATAGCGAATTTTAAATTTATTCAGTCAGCCTAAGTCAAGAAAAAGTATGAAGTGAAGATCATCTAAGTAAAGCCACCAATCAAACTTTTTCCAATACATATGTACATAGAATCAAATTGTTTCTATGAAATTATTATCAGGTAAGTAAAAACTGTTCAACGAATAAACGGTTTACGTTGCAAGTTGATGTTAGTAGCGCGTTAACTCTAGACATAGGGTAACACTGCGCTGCGCCGCGCAATTGCGCCGGCACGCTTCACTGCGCAGGGTGAGTCAGCTCACACATATAATATAATGTGTTGGCGCACGGCGCAGTACTCACTCACTGAGTGAACTATGAGCGTGGCGTTGCGTGCGTTTCGGAGGTTTTAATTGCTCGCTTTGCGCGTCCAATTTTGTTGCGCCGTGGCGCAATTTTGAGTTGACTCAAGGAGCCGACACACTATACTGCGCCTGAGTTGCTGAGTTGGCGCGGGAAATTTCGCTGAGTTACCCATGTCTAGTTAACTCGTTGACGGATTTAACTAGTTAATCAACTCGTTGACGAACGTAATTCAACGTTGACGTAACGTTGACGGAAAAATCGTCAACGACCCATCACTACTCTAAGGTTCTCCAAAGTAAGTTATTATTATTTGGGCTCGATATATATTTCTCAAACAAAATATAGTCCTAAAAACATCTGCTATATATGTAGATAGTATCATCTTTATCAAAGCCTGACGTTATTTTTTATTGGCTTATAAATTTTGTACAATCAAGTCGCGACAATGTGTATATTTATTATCAATCTCATGGGGGGTCGCCACTACCAACATACAAATATTCTAAGCCTTAGGCATACTCATATATCATTTTGACATTTTCCACTATATTCACAGTCAATATTGTATTTATCAATTATATGTATACATCTATCTTCCTATAATAAATAAAACAAGAGACTCTAAACGTTTTGAAAATTTCAAGTAGTAATAACGTATATAAGTATGTGCTTAAATATTAAACGTACATAGTATTTTTATAAAACAGCTGCCGAGAACTCTCTTATAATATATTATTTAAAGTGAATCAACTGTGTTGCCAGCGCACACCGATAAACCTACCATACAGAGCTTGGTTGATTTATAACTGAAATAAATCCTGCGTATCCTGTGTAATATCTTTCCGTAGTGCACGAACTTTTAAAAATAAGGATCTTTTTATAATATTTACTAGCTTCTGCCCGCGACATCATGTGCGTAGAATTCGTCTCTGCTAAAATATTATTTTTACCCTCTGTAAAAAATAAATATCCTATGTCCTTTCTAATAAAAATATGTATACATAGTTTCATGATAATGGGTTGAGTAGTTTTGGCGTGAAAGCATAACAAACAAACTTACATTCAGATTTAGTTATAATATATGGATTTATTATATCCATGTATTATTTTTGTACGTTAGTTATCGATAGATTAGCATGAAGTTGATTTGATGGTAGGTGATACCCCAGCTAAAAACATCAGTTAATGATGCGCTACGGCCTACTTTTTACTTCGAACATTCGGAAATCCATAGACCGAAACGCGCGCTGCACGATTTTTCCATCTATGAATGGAAGGGTACAACGCAAAAAATCCCTTGTTTGTGTTGTACTCTATCCCATACACAATATACTACGGTTAAGCTACGAGTACTATGTGCATCATTAGATCAAATATCAATGTGGATTGTGGGTGTTCCACGCAGATCCGGTTGGGCCCAGTAGTGTAGGCCCATTGTTTTGTATATGTCATAGTACAGTCGAGATGAGAAGACCAGTAAAGTCTTTATGATGCTCTAGGTCTTTTTATATTCTGTTTTATTAAATGTCTGGCAAAAGTATTAACTGTTAATGTACTAATTAGGTAGATTTAAACAATATAAATAATAAATCCGGTATACAGTATTTTATTTAAATGTGTGATACTCGCGTTAATAAAAAACAATACTTATTAGGTAGATAATCGTTTTACTTCCTTATCAACACCATTTCAGTAATGACATTTAAAAAGTTTAAATGAAATAGAAATAATGATGTTTAACGCGATTTAATCATGTATTTTTACGCTCCGGAATTGTAGAGTCTCGGGCATGTTTATTTGTTTGGATTGATGGTTTTCATGCCATTTCATAAGCGCATAGCAACCCCGATGAACCGCGTGTCGTTTAGCACCTACAGACTTCTAAATGTCATTAAACACCTAGCAAGCAACGAACCATAATAAAATACATTCCTCACTACGCGAATAAAAGGATGCGTTATAAAATAATGATTCAATGTTGAGTAAAATTACACTTTTCCTTAAATATGATATTTATTAGATATAAAAACTCTTCATTTCTTACTAGTAACATGTCCCGGCTTCGCATGGGTGCAATGTAGATGTACTGTGTTACTCACTGATAATGTAGCTTTCTATTGTTGAAAGAATTTTTTAAAATCGGTTCAGTAGATCCAGAGATTACTCAGTACAACCTTTTTTTACACCTTGGGTTACATTATTCAAGTTTTAGTAGGGTTACCTAATTATTTCTGGAAATTATGTTACTCGGTAAAGATGAGTGATGATCAGTCGAGAAGTTTTTGAGTTAAATCGTAACAAACAAACAAATCTTTCCTATTTATAATATTAGTATAGATTCATTTTTGACTGATTTTTTGACCTACCTACCATCCGGAGCGGATATAAATATCACGTCAGTTTAAATTGAAAACCGTTTAACCATTAAGCTAGTTTTTATTTTGTTCCGCCCAATTTTCAACGGTAAAGTTTTTGTTATTGACTGTACTGTGATTACAATCACTTATGTAGAGTTACGGTGAGTTATGTCACTGGTTAATGCACTGTGCAATGATGCCGACAACAATGTCTTTACATTTTTGGTAGACATTTTATGGTATACATGACATAGCCGAGTAAATGATGTAGTGATTGCTATGATAGAGGGAAAGAAAACATTTATGTACCGTCAACAATATTTTAAAATAACTAATGCATAGACGTAATATAAGTAAAAGAGACAGTGAAAAGACAGGGTTCTCAGTATAATGTGATAAAAAACGAATAATATTTATAATATGCTACATCATTGCACAGCATCTAAAGGCTTAAATATTTTTTCGATAACTTTTACATATTTTGAGAATTTATTATCTAAAAGTATAAGATTCACACAAAAAACATCAACATTAAATTTTTAATTACTAAGTACATTTAATAAAGCGTATAGATTCCATATTCATATGCATACATTACTACCTAACACGCACGTGTATTAAGGGCCTACATCCAAAATAAATTGTTTCATTAAAGGCGTGGCTAAGCCGCTGCGGTTGGGGAGCACCCCCGCTAGCGAACTTCGCGACAACGTACTCGCGCGGTTACTAGAACATAGAAACCGTGGAGGTGGTTATTGTAACTGATACATTTTCTAATAAATATTATTGTTATATTTTATATGACGTTTGTAAAATTTAACAATTACTGTTGTTATAAAAATTATACTGTTCGTAGTAGTAGCAGTATTAATATGAAAGTTTGTTTTTATCTTGTGGATATTTCTCAAAACGTTATTTTTTGGCTTTATACAAAAAGTAAAAAAGTTTTTCAGAACTTCACAATATAAGAAATCACGGTTGTGGTAGTGTATGTGATAAGTGATAATTAAACACTAAATATTTGTATAGTAGTATGAGTATTTATTAAATAAAAGTGAATCTCATACAACATTATTAATATTTATTTTTTTATGAAAGTAAAATCTAACGAATTTTCAAAAAAAAAATGTTATTTAGTCCTGCGAGGTTGCTGGTGTTTTACAAATTATCCTGTATATTTTCGTCCACTTATAATCTTACTATTGGATATTAATTTACCTTTCTGTTTTCGAATATTTAGTGTTTGTTTTTAAGAGTTGCATTTCTGTACAAAAATTCCTTAAAATAAGAAGAAAAAACATTTATTTAAAATACACACACAAATAAAAAGAAATTGAAAACAAAACTAAAAAAAAAAAATTGTATGTGTGGTATCTAAAAAGAGAGCCACTCAGCATGTGTTCCAACACAGATGTGTTGCAACGCTGATCTTCTGTAGCCCCACGTGACACACTACCTCAAGGTTGACACCTCGCCTAATAGAATTAAAATTATGTTATTAAACTACAACTAAATTAAATTTAAAAACAAGTAAAGACATATGGTTTATAAAAAGTGATGATAAAACAAACAAAAAACAATAAAAAATAAAACAAACAAAAGGCTCCTAGTCTCCTGTTCAAAGAGTGTGTGTTGTGTTCAACAACTAAGGCTGGAATACTGGCTTCGTTGTTCATTAAAAAGATATCCTTTCATTTTTAATTTAAACGTAATTGGTAACAAGGAAGCTTTAAAGGGTGGTGGTATATTATTCCAGCACTTAGTTGCGTTATAACTAAAACTGCCCCTGAAAGCAGCAGTGTGATGCCGACTAAAAGACAGGAGACCGTATAGGGCCGCTCTGGTGTGGTACAAGGTGTACGTATCACTCAACCAGTTCAGCTTTTTATATAAATACGTGGGAGCCTTCGATGTGACCACATTGAAAAGCAGAGCTGCGAAGTGCAGGCGTCTTCTATTTTCCATATTTAAAACTTTAGATTTCAACAAAAACGGAAAATAAGATTTCTGCTGCTAATTTTTTCAACTATTTATGATGCATATGCCCGAGATTCTATAATTGTCACATAAGTACTACTTTCATCATCAGCTATGAATTTATTTGGGTCTGAAAAATTTCCTATCGCATACTTCAATCAACTAGTGAAAGTATTATAATTTATGACAAAATAAATTGTATCTATGACTTTTTTTCTATACTAATATTATAAAGAGGAAAGACTTGTATTTTTGTATGTATAGAATAAACTTAAAAACTACTGGACCGATCAAAATTTCTTTCACTAACTACATTATCGCTGAGTAACATAGGCTATATCTATTATTAGAAAAAAATAGAGATCCTTAGAAATTCCTACTAAAACCAACCTGAGGTGTGAAAAAATTTGATAAAAAATATTGTTCGTCGCATGCGCTGCGGAAAGTATTGATGATAGAACAAAAGAAAGTTCTACAGTATTATAGAATATATAAATATTTACAAAAAACTTCGCGAGACCATATGTCTAACTATTGTAGTTATGTTACTACAACTACATTTTACATTTTAAAAGTTGATAGAAATGCCGATCAAAATCAGACCATGCTATCCATAACTTTGTATTAATTCTTATCCTAATTTATCTAATATTTAAGACTGTTTCAATTCCTGTTGCTTACTTTTTGAAATATTGAAATCGGACATTCCATTCAAAAGATATTACGAAATTAAAAATATCAATATAAACAAAAAATACACGCCATCGCGCCGGTGCTCCACGCAGCGCATCGAGCAAATTTTAAAAATTCTTTCACCAATATAATGCTATATTATCAGTAAGTAACAAAGGCTTTGCTTTTTTCATCTACATTGCACCCGTGCGAAGCCGGGGCGTTTTGCTAGTATTATCTTTATTACATACATACATACATACCTCCCTGCATACTTTCATACACACCTACATACATACATTTATACATACTTAAATATATAAATATAATTATGTATGTTAAATAACAGGCAGACACATATCAAAAGTCCCTCACCTTTATCTATTGGTAGATTTTATTTATAATTTTTGCAAGTGACACAAGAAAATAATGTAAGTTTAAAATCAATCTTAACTAATTTCAAAGTCTGGAACAGAAGCTAAATTTATAAGTAACGGCGCCTCCATTACACTTTGTTCACTTTGACTAGACTGGATACGGTCAAGTTGACAAGATGTATTTTCTCTGTAATTTTAGTTTACGCTTTAGTAATAATTTTTGTTTGATTTAAAAAAAAATACATATATGTACTTATTTTATTATTTTTCTGATATGCATCTCGTTGGTTCAGACATTTACGTTTACTACAATTCCTTTAGTTCTGTTTGTTGTCCATGTTACAAACTTACTAAATATATTATAGACTATTATTATAATAAACATAAAAATGAATGTTAATTATAACAAAATATTATATACTAGCAACGCGCCCCGGCTTCACACAGGTGCAATGTAGATGTACTATATATAAAAAATATGTTACTCGCTGATTATGTAGCTTTCCATTGGTGAAATATTTTTTAAAATCGGTCCAGTAGTTTTTGAGTTTATTCATAATATACAAATCTTTCTTCTTTATAATATTAGTATAGATTATAATACAGCGAAATTTACGTTATGATAATGTGAACTGGGAATAACGAGTACACGTCCTTCCTCATCAAAGATCACAGCAGACTGAATGAGCGATGGCAAAAAGGAAAAGTAATTATAAATCGTAACCGAGTAAAAGGGATAGCAAGTTCACGCGCATCCCAGAATTAAACAATATAAGCGCCATATGACGTTTCTTCAATTTGTGTGAATATTAAGAAATAATATAACAATATTTTCTAATGATTCACTTTTATATTAGAATACAATTCTAAGGAACAAAAAATTTCGTTCCGATATAGCACCGTTTTGCAGTAGAATTAAAAAAATAATTGCGTAAGGGTCTACTTTGAAAATTTTTTCTATCGAGAAAATTGACTTTAATTGTGTTTTGGCTTTAGTCATACAATTAGTAATATAATCAAAAATAACATATTAAAAAACTAGATCTGTAACCAAAGCATTCATTCAGAAATATTTCGCCAAAAAAGAGCGTTTTTTTGATTGTATCGCCTTAAATAAAAAACCAGAGCGGAACTTTCTAACATTCGGATAGCTAATATTTACCAAGTTATAAATTTTCACGTGACATACGACCAAATGAACTAGATACTGCATTGACTTTGTAGATTAGACTCTATCTACTACTACTCTACTCAACGCATGCAATACTCCAGTTATACCCAAACAAACTTATATTGGAGTAAAAGCGACTTTTTATTTTTTTCTTTATTCGAAATTGGAATTCATAGCTACTCACTCACGTCACTACAAAGGTTTTTTGCGACATAATGATATATGCACATAATAAATAGAAAGTAAAAATATATTTTTTTTATAACTTGGAATAAGAATTGGTTTATGGATGTAGGTATCAAATAGATTATTGTACTATTAAAAAAAATCTTATAATAAATACGTCATAAAAATTATGAAAATACAATACCCAAAAACTGTACTAACATATTTTATTCCAATGTAGGTACCGTCTATGTGATGTGCATATATTAAAAAAAGATAATATTCAACATTACTACATTCAGGCCTGATTTTCGTAACTATAATGAATGTTACACTATCCATATGTTGTCATTCACTTATCATTGTTCAAACAATAAACATAGTTGTATAACATGTTACCATTTGACTCTTCCTACTGAAATAAATCATTTAGAAAATATACTTACTTATTGCTATCAAACTGCTAGATCATATATTAAGAATAGTGTTAACCTTCAAGAAGAGAGCCTATTCCTACCTTAAAGGCCGGCAACGCAACTGCAAGTCCTCTGGTGTTGCAGATGTTCATGGGCGGCGGTGTTCGCTTTCCATGAGGTGAACCGCAGGCTCGTTTGCCCCCTATATTATAAAAAAAAAAAAACTTTATTTTGGTGAACTTTATCAGAGCTTCACAACCTTAATTCACCATCTTCTTTTCTTCATAGGAAATCTTCGACTCTGCCCCCTCGGTTATAGTATGTACAGCCAATGATTGGAATTCCCTATAACTGTCGTCTGTTTTTCCAGTTAGTGCACTTAGTCGAGTTTTTCAAGTTAGGGGTAAATAGGCTTTTCATAGGCAAGCGTGATTTACCAGCTTCGTTTGCATCAATACATAAGATCAGGTGTTATGGCAAACAAATGCTTTCCTATTCCAACAATAAAGAATATGTACTTATTTATATAATCTACTTATATACTTATTATATTTATTTATTACTTTGCCCAACTGTATCAAGCATTTGAACCTCCGTGAAATGAAAAATATTTCTTGTGTTAATTTTTATGTATCTTACTGTAAATGTTAATATTATATAACTACCTAACTTTTGATGGCAAAACGGATTAAAATGGTTACCTACAGTATTTCAATGAGTATGAATGTCATTGTGTTTTTGTATAACCACAATTTATAATTACCTGTGGCCTAATTACTAGTCATAAACCGTAGCCAATATTAATATTTTTATGTTTCGTAACAGCCTCGACTATTGGTCCAATTTCCACGGTTCAACTGAGCTATTAATATTATGCCCATTTGGGTGTGGCGGACCTCCGTATTGCCATAGTTTACTCACATCTAACAGTAAGACAACTCCCAGATTATGAGTTGTAAATAAATTAATTTTTAGTAAGTTAAGCTTTTAATATTGTCTTTTATTAACGCGAGTATCACACATTTAAATAAAATACTGTATACCGGATTAAAACGCGATTTATTATTTATATTGTTTAAATTATTTATCCCGACGTTTCGGATGCTTTACAGCAACCGTGGTCGCGGGGAGACAGAAAGATGACAGTTGTCTGGTATTTGAAATGTCACAAAGTTGCCATATTTTCACAAAATTGCCGTCGGGATAAATAATTTAAACAATATAAATAATAAATCGCGTTTTAATCCGGTATACAGTATTTTATTTAAAGTTAAGCTTTTGTCAAATATCAACGTAGTTTTAAAGTTTATTGGAAGATTATATATACCTCGGCCGCAGGAAGATATTCTTTCCAACCGTGTAGAGCCATACACATATTAATATTATAAATAGGAAAGATTTGTTTGTTGGTTTGTTACAATTTAACTCAAAAACTACTCGACCGATTTTAAAAATTCTTTCATCGTTAGAAAGCTACATCTTCACCGTGTGACATATTTATATATAACTAGAAATAATTAGATCTCCCTACTAAAACTTGAATAATGTAACCCAAGGTGAAAAAAAAGCTTGTAGGGAGCAATCTCTGGATCTACTGAACTGATTTAAAAAAATCTTTCATCAATAGATAGCTAAATTTTTTGTGTATTGTACATCTACCCATTCATGGGGTCATCTATACTTCTATACTAATATTATAAAGAGGAAAGGTTTGATTTTTTGTTTGTTTGTTTGTTTGTATGAATTGAATAGGCTCCGAAACTACTTGGCAGATTTGAAAAATTCTTTCACTGTTGGAAAGCTACATCATTTCTGAGTGACATAGGCTATATTTCATTTTCAAAAAAAATAGGCATCCTTACTAAAATTACGATAACGTAATCCAAGGTGTGAAAAAAATATCAAAAAACTACCTTACATCGCGTGCGCTGCGAAAACTATTGATGATAGAACAAAATGATATACTACATTTTTTTAGAACACACCATTATCTACAAAAAATCAGCGGCAGCATATCTCTAACTATTACAGTCATGTCACCGTTATGTTTACGGCCGGTGCGGCTTCAAGCAGCGCAGCGCAGCGAGCAATGCTGCGAGGGGTAGTATTGTATATACTTTGTCATTTTCTTCAATTTTTGTGGTTTTGTTACGATTTAATACAAAAAATACTTGACCGATTTTAAAAATTCTTTCACCATTAGAAAGCTACATTATCAGCGTGTAACTTATTTTCATCTAAATTGCACCCGTGCGAAGCCGGGGCGTTTTGCTAGTCTATCTATAATGGCCAAATATGTTGGCCTTGACAAAGTAAATTAATTATGATTGTTTGAACTGTATAACATGAAAGTGGTATACAAGGACAGGAAGATCTCTGCCTACCCCCTGCCTGAAATATATGTATATGAGACACATTCCGTTTTCAAATCTGTCAGATTAACACGCCGCACTGTGGTGAAATGCTATATAATATCTATACATTACGTGGTACCGGTCTAGTTAATCGCATTCAATGAATTTAACAGAGAATGCATGCGATTTATAAATTGACCAGGTCACCGTTTCTTAAAATATAAGTTAATTCTCTAATAAATTGTCGCACGTAGTTGTTGAAGTAATTATCCGAATATTATAGAACATAATAATGCCTACTGCAAGACAACGTAATTTTTACAGGAAATCAATAAACGCGATTTTATATATTGTTTTGTTCGACTATTGATACTTCCACAGTAATATTATACACGAAAGTAATGCTTTCTGTCTGTAACGTCTAGAACTTTAAGCCAGTTTTGATTAAATTGTAAAGAAAATAGCAAGGAAGGGCTACGTTTTGTTCTGGAAAATCATGCTATTTTTTTCTTGCGAGTGGAGCCATAGCAAACCCTAGTTATAATATCTTTGAATGTATGTTCAATGTTCATGTTACAAAATAATAAAGATATTTTTTTACATAAGAGTCGGAAAAGAAAGCGATATAAAATATGAGAAGAAGCGGGATATGAGGTGCAGACACGCGTCTTTTCTCCGTATATTGTTCCCAAAGAAACTTATGATAATACTAATTGAGACATAGTCAAGTCATTCAATATTAACATTCCATTAGAATCATAGCAGATATTCGAGGGTAACGAATCTATGAACAGATAGATAAGCAATGAATTTCAGATTGCGCGTTTCGAATCTTATCGATTTCCGAATGCTGGAAGTAAAAAAGTAGGTCGTCAGCGCATCATTGACTAATCTATGACTGACAGATGAACGTAAGGCTCACTTGTCATGTGTGTCAAATAATAAAAACAAAATTTTGTTAAATATCTCATATACCTACCATATTCTATTTCATTTCAAGCAGATGGAATGCGTCTTCCTATATACACTTGTGTTTTGTTTTATATGAGAAAATCTCTAAAGACGAGACGTCTGCGTCTCACATCACTCAACACTTTCATTCTTTTTGTTGTTATTTTGTCTTATAATAGGATTCTTTGCAGCGTCGATTATATTTTGCTTTTATTAGTTAACGATAAAGTACATACTGATATAATATAATAGTATGAGTTTTAGTTATTTCTTGTCGTATATGAAGTCACGTATTCATTGATCAACGATGTTTTAAATACAGTTTCTGAAGCACCATGTTAACGTTTTTAGGAACAATGTTTCGGAGTTCTTGCTAAAATGTTTGTTATGACGAGAAGACGTGTTAAGAGATTCATTCGCGCAAATCCCGTAATATCAACTGGTTTTTTATTTTAATACTGATTAGGCTTCATTAACGTTACGTTTAGAAATACGAGTACCAACCCTATTTTTCTTAACATGACGTTAATCAAGAATTCCCAATCAGACTTAAGAGATTTCATAACATTACAATATCCTATTTATTGCTTCTGATGCCCAAATAAAATTTATAACTATATTAGATATCCATCAGTGAGAGTTTTGCCTATGTTTTATTTGAAATGTATAAATTATTATTATTGAATTCCGTTTTAGAAATTATTAATAAATCGGTATTTACTATTTAGTCGTTAGTAATTTCAGTTGGATTTGGATATTACGAAAAACTTTTGCGACAAATTAAGAAGTTCCTCCAGTTTTTCGAAGTCGGCTAATTAAATGGTAAACGAATGCTTATTTACAATGAAACGATTAGCTGTTTTTATTAATATACATTTAGTATTTTTTTTATAAAACTTAGTCATTCTGAAATTGTTTGTAGATTTTCTTGCTGTAATTACATGGTTTAATTGCTAAAAGTAGTGCTTATTTATCATGTAGCAGGTATTTGCGCATTTCGTATGAATTAGGTTCCTTATATGTATATAATAAATTTTAATAAGACCAATTAAACTATGTAATATTCACATAAAACCTTCTGGAAATTTCTTACAAAGTAGTTGGGACATCGTAAACCTTGGTTTTATTAACACTATAAGAACATAACAGCATTGCACACACAATTTAATTAATAACTATTATTTTTTATTTAACTATCAATTTGTTGGTCATATTTTTTCATCACTATCGTATGAAATTATAATATTAGTGACCATTATATGTTAGAAGACAATTAATTATGTACGTCATAAGAGGTTTTACTCATTATATATACTTATATTAATATATAAAACTATGGTTTCCCCGGTGCTTTGCTTGCATGTCAGTTGTGAGATTTCTATCTGTTTAGCGGTTTGGATCAAAACGCGATAAGGTTATTGAATCAGAAACTGCATACTATAATTATTGCCGAATAATCAAACGTTAATTTAAATTGAGTTTTCTTTAAACTACTTTGACTTTTATTTAAATATTTATTTATTTTTATTTTTGGAAAATGCAGAAAACAAATACAATAGACATTTCCTATGTTTTACAGCGCACATAAATAGTCTAGGTTCTATACCTGCCTATAAAAAAAAAATTAAGTGCCATAACATGCGTATTGCGTATAGACGCACCACCAGTTAATAATATTATTAATATTAAAGTCGAAAATTCCACCGTAAAAGTATTATATACTAGTCTTAAGTTTATTATTAGAACTTCCCTTCAGTCAATATAACGACACCAATTTTTTCTCAGTTCTGATAAAATGCCAAGTTACTTAACTTGCCCATACGGTAATATCAATACCTTTATTTGTCCATAAGCAATGTAACAATCAGACAGTGATAAAAACTTATTTGTGTGGAGTATAAGGAAAGCGAGTCGAGGTGTGGAGCGCGAAAGTTGAAATGATTGTTACGATAACACTATATAAAACGACAGGTATCGTTATATTGATCGCTTTCAATTTATCCAATTGTATTCGAGGAGGATAATCGTATTTCGATTGTCCATTGAATATACGAATCAAATTTAAACGTGCAATTTTATATTTTTTCCCGAGATTAAAAAAACTCGTTACTATATATATGATACGGGTTCTTACCCTTTCAACAACGTCGATTTTGTGATAGGAGTGTTTAAATTTAAATTTTTACATTGTACAACACTAATTATCAAATTAAAATCAACAGTTGCGATATAATAGTTAATACTAATTTCAATTACCAACGATTAAGTTACCTAAACTGAATGTCATAATTGATTCGATACTAAGTTTTTTCGTTGGAAATTGTTAATGGAATGGAACATTCTTGGTTTCACTTAAATTATTTGGATGGTTCTCTGTCATGATTTATTTTGTTATTATGCTTCAATGAGTGGAATGTATTGCAATTAGACACAGGTGCATGTCCAAGACCGTATAAGTATCATTACTGTGATCATTTCCAATAATTGCCGAGCTGTATTCTTGTGGTCGAAAATGTTTAGCGTCCAACCAACCTAATACATACTAAAATTCTTAATTAATCTTTATCGGGAATGGGATATAAATAATGTACCAAATAAATAGATAAAAAGGAGGATTAATTGCGGTTTTTATTGATGTGAAGCCATTTGAATTTGTATTAAGTATGCCCTTGCCAATGTAGTAAAAAATCTTTATTATACTTATCTATAGTTCTTAGATACTCTGTGTGCTTACTTGTAGAAAAACAGTTCTACAATATAAGGACACAAAATATGACTTTAATGGATTATTTACAAGCGGTAGTACTCGTAGGAATAAATTAGCGAAAGTACAAAATAATATATTGTTCGCCAACGCGACAAGCTCGGGTTAATGACACGAGACAAGATGCACTTGACGACGTTATGTAACCGACTGGTTTCGGCTATCGACTGAATTATATAAGAATTCCCTTATACATTATATTTATTTTCATAAGTCTGATTATCTGTCTCTTGTTCCAGGTGGGGATTATTTTCGTAAAAATGTCTTGCTGTAATACTGAGAAAATAACTTAAGGTAAGGGTAAATTAGAAGATGTTTTCTGGCATTATTTTCTGAGATGAGCTTGTGAAGGGAAGGTGTGCTCTTCCTCCAACCTAAAGGTATCTTCGATCAGTCGAACCACTGACTGTCGAGATGAGATGTTGTTTGCAGCCTAAGCTACTCGCTTAACGTGCTTTTCTGACGAAAACGGTCTAGTATGGGTCATCGAAACGACTATGGTTGACTTATTAATTATTTATTATATATAATAGTCTGGTCGACATTCCGTGTATTGACTACTTAAATAAATACTTTCTAGCCTTTTAATATGAAGAAACGAATATTAATTTCATATAAATATAATGATATTATAATAATAGCGAGCTATATAAATTATTTTTTGTAAGAGAGAAAGGTTACTGACACTGCGTTAACGCATCTCAGTGAAGTCTAAATAAGGATTGACATTCGGATCTCAGCCATTCGATTACATAATGCGATATTGCTATTTAAATATTTACAAGCACATTTTTTGACTCTGTTTATTGTATTGGAACCCAGGAGGGATGGAGGGATTTAAAATTGTATCTTAATAACTTGATTTTATTTTTTAACTAAATAATTAAATAAATAAAAGTTAAACCTTGTCAAATTATGATAAATGCCACAGCTCGGAGGCTATACCTGACTCTATGACCCAAGAGAATGGTTATTTTAATTATTACGTACGTGTCGGATGTCAGGGTCTCGTCAAAATATACTAATAACTCAGTGAGCTTACACGAAACGGTTTGACAAAGATACGTTCACATTGTATTTATAACTACATATAATCTTCATATAATTTCCTTAATACGGTAACTGTATATTAAACCTTAAAATGAAAAATTATAAAGGGAAATTTTTAATGATATTTTTCACATATTTATAATATAAAATCACGTATTTATGAGCTTAAAAGTTTTCAGTTAAACATTGTTTATGTTACTTAACTTTTCTGGTTTCTCTTCGGTTGCATCTTGGTTAAAATATCCTTGGATTGACCGATGAAGAATGCCATTCGTATTTAAATTGAGTACCTATGTATAACAAACCTATGAAGTGTATACAATATACTCGTACATACCAGTCGAGCTCCTTATGAGATATACGAATACAATGGGCTATCATACTATATTATAGAGAATAGTCTTCGTTCTAAGACCCTGTTCTCTTTTTTCATTCTCTTCTTTCCCTCGTTATATCATCAGTCACACCCATCAAAAACATATCTTTACACAATCAATCCAATATTATAGAGCATAGTATGACATTAAAGCACTTTTCAAAAAACAGGTTTTAATTTTCTGTTACTATTTTCACAGATAATAAAAAAAATATATTTTGGATCATTTGATAAGCGTCATTCGCCTTATTGTGAGCTACGCTTTATGTACTAAACCACACCTTTGCTACTATAAAACTTAATAGAATCATTTGAATCAACCTTGTGCATGAAGTTTTTATTAGTGAACAGTGCAATTCTACCTTTTGTATTCGGTTTTATTGTACACACGCGATCTTTACTGTGATTGTGAATTAAAAAAATATTATTTTATAATAATCAATCACATCATTTCTTTCTACATATAAGTATGATAGGCGTACAATTAACCTGTCAATTAAATTCTAAATATTATTCGTCCTTTATTACAATAAAATATTTATTTGGTATTTTTATACTATAATATGTATTTTATAAGAGCGGGATCACCATACAAGCCTAAAACCCGACTTACTGACTGACTATATTACGTGTTTATATTATAGTGCTTAACTTATATAATTACGTAATCATATAAGTTATATATGTATGTATAATGTATATGACTTATATAATTAAGTTAAGGGCATTATTATTTTTGTGGTTGCATTAGTCGAGACTACCATACAAGCCGGGCGTTTGGGCTTGTATGGTAGTCTCGCCTTGATAAGAGCACGTAGAACGCATGAGGCTCACTTGGTGGTGCGATAGCTCAACAACTTGAAATCAAGCAACTTGCAATTGCATTAGTGCTCGAGTCAACAGTCCGTAGGTGATTGATATTCTGTGCCTAATCACCAACCATCAAGTGATCCTCATGCTGGTCTGTCGGTAACTAACATAAAAAATCTATGTGAACTATGCTTAGGAGTCAGCGTGGTCCATTGACATTATCAATAGGTTTCATTAAGATCACACGATAGTGTATGTAAGCCGATACTCTCGTGACATGTAACACAGGTAATGTGAACGAGACAATACTGATTTTGATCTCCTACACAATGGATAAACGAGAATGCGGGTCAAGACCGCATTCTGTTTATTTTACATCGCACAAAGTATATTTACGTACATATGATTTAATTATGTTTAGCATTTTAATACAGTTTTTAATTTCTAATAAATATCGATATATTTATATAAAAAGATTTTAAGATTATATGTCAAGAATGTTTTTACGAGTAATTTGCTAAAGAAGTAATCCCACGCGCTGTAATTCAAATCTAATTGTAGTGATTACAATGTAAATGAGAGATATTCAAAATTTATAGAACCTATCTTTGTAATTTGTATGCATATATAGTTACTTCACGTAAAATAATTACGCTATATATTTTCCGTTTCCGAATTCGTTTAGAAATAAAACTATATTGACATATTAAATGTAAATGTGTTATAAAGTAGTATAGTAAAATATAGCCTATGCAATTAAACTCAAACTCTTTAATGTATTAGTTGAGATGAGAGTTGTTCATAGATGTTCATCGCTTATAAATACATATGTTTCACACAACTTTCCCATTGGGGTAGGCAGAGATCACGGAATTCCACATGCTCGTTCACAGTTATGTATAAAAAAAGGTAAAACACAAAGTTAAATACACCGTTAAAATTATAACCAAAAGACCTGAAAACAATAATATTAGACAATTTCCTCGAAATCTATTCATCGTTACGCTCCGATGACCGCGATCATCTCTGACAATGCTGGAAGCAACCTCGGCCAAACCTTGACCAACTTCAGTGTTGGGAAGAGCAGAGTATCGATACTCCTTCACAAATAACTGTATCGTAACTACTCCGGAAAATAATTAAAGGCCGTCAACGCATCCTCAAGACTGTGTTGAAATCCTGGTGTTCAATTAAATTTATTCGCTATCTTCATAATGAGTTAACTTTAATATATCAATATTTTATTATTTCTTTTAAAAGCTACCAAACAACTGATTATACTACTATATAAGTTTATAATAATTTCATTGGACTTATGTTTTTATCGTGTTTGATATTATTTACAAATACTTCAGTTTTCAAGTAAGTCTTTAATTAACACAGTTTCTTAAGGCATTGAGAAAGTCATGAGCGGATCATGTTACATAATTTATATAAATATCAATTATTGTATAAAAAATCATCATTAATGTTGAATATTATGTTGCAAATATGTTTATATTTGATTCATAATTAATTTTCATTATATTAAAGGGATTTTCTGTATGTACTACATTTATTAAAACCCTTTCACTAACCGCTTCTATAAAAACCTCACGTCTTTTCAACGGTACAGTAACATTATTTATCAATAATAATTTAGATCTCCGTGCCAGTAACAACCTACATGCAAATATAATCACATAGTTTCACCATAATACTTAATTATGATTGTTTTAATTTATATAACAATGCATTTGGGACAGCGGAGCGCTTTCATCGACCATTTGTGTCGATCACGTGTCACATCACTATTTTTGGTACACCATATAGAGATGTATTGGGCCGCTTGAAACATCGTTAATTAAACATGATTTCTCAAATGTATAAATCGTATCTATAATAATATGAATATGAAATACTTTACATTTTATTAAAATAAAATAAGCATGAATTTACATATAAATACTAGCGACCCGCCCCGGCTTCGCAGGGGTCTAGATTTTTTGTCAAAAAAAATTAAGGGTTGTATGTATTTTTTAATGCCACATTATAAAAAAATAAAAACAAAAAATTTCGTCCAAAAATTAAAAAAAAAAAAATTAAGGGTGAACAACCCTTATCACTTAGGGGTATGAAAAATAGATAGTAGCCGATTCTCAGACCTACTGAATACGCATATAAAATTTGGTAAAAATCGGTAAAGCCGTTTCGGAGGAGTACGGTAACTAACATTGTGACATGGAAATTTTATATATTAGATTCTAATAATTAGAAGAAAGATATAATGAGTTCTCATCATGCATGTACTTTACTTTGCAAAACGTTCTAAGAAAAGTTTCTCAGTAGACCATCGAAGTCAGCATGAATCGCAAGTCGATGTTTCATAATTAATGGAGTTTATTTGCATTGAAAACATATGTGCAGTGCATTCCATGATCCAAGTTGGCGTGAGAAGTGAAAAGATTGCACAGAAATAAATAATTATATTAAAGTTATCTTTTATGATTAATTACGAGTATCATTATAAGATCAATCAGTTTTAATAGTAGACATTTTTAGGTTATGCTATAGTAGCATATAATATATAGTTTTATATCAAGATTTTAAATAAGACGTAAGCTTTGGCGTTTCTTCTAATCAGTGGTCTTTAAGATATTTGATCACCTTTATCAAATACTTTATAATACCGTTTTCACTAGGTAATTCTACCGATTTCGCATTTGACTTTCGAGACCACTGCTTCTAACCATACATATCATATGTGGCACCTTCAGAATAAAAATGACCTACCTCAAAACATGGTAAAATTACTTTTCTTCATAGCTGGCCTGAAAATACTTCCTTATCATCAAACACCTGTCTTAGATTAAATCATGAACATTGTGACATGTGAAAAAAAAATACGTTTAAATATATTTTAAGCGTTTACCAAAAAATGAGAATTTCTTCAATTGTAAGTAAGACCCAAACAGAAGATGTTAACTTAATACTTTGTCCATAGTCGTTCGTGCTAGGCCCTCAGTTCTAGAGTTGCCATATATTTTCGACTTAGTGTAACCTAAAAACCCTTAATGATTAAATATACGAAAGTAAGTCAGACTTTCTGTTACGTTTTCATGGCTGTTCGATCAATGTGATAGTTTTAAGTAGGTAGGAATCAGTTGCCACTCTCATTGATTCTTCCTACCCTCAACTCTGTCGCGGATCGAGCTGCCGAAGCTACGTGGCCCCCTCCGCCCGCACGCCCGTCCCCGCAGGGGCCTTGCGGCTCGCCACGCAGTCTGCGTCAGACGAACCGTCGGTGAAGGTGCTGTGAACTTCGTACTCGAAGCTTTAAAATCCTATATAGTAAACGTTTAATTCAATTCGATTATATAAACATTTTAACGTCCGTGACGTGAAGCACAATCCGAGATATCTGGGCCCCGCATCGTATGCTGAGGTGCAAGATTCAAGCAGAGACAGGAGGTGGATCAAGGTTAGTGGTATTGATTCTTATCTTATTAGCTAGCACATTGATCAACGCCCCTTTTACCGACAAAAGATATAATACAGTCCACTATATCATATAACAATTCTTTCACCAGCGAAAGTGGTTTTATACCACATTTTTTGGTCCAATCGAACCGTATTTCCGTTATTTTTTTTTGTTAATTTAAATTTAAATATCCTTTTAAAGTAATTAATAAGTCGTACTTATTAAAATAATATTTTTTTATATATTTTTCCAGCTAGATAAAGTTGTAACGGTTTTTTTCTTTCCTTTGTTCCTTGTTCTCTTTGTTACGTCGTACGTTCAAGATAAAACAAAATGGCCACCAATAGTTCCGAAATAGAAATAAAACTAAATATGTTAAGGTTCCGTAGGGAATATTTATATACTAGAATTCAAAAGGTATATGATTTATCTCAAAATATAAATAAAAATAATACTCAAGATTTTTTGGCGCAATTTTCCGAATTGGAAACGGTGAGAGTGCGTTTTGAGGAAATTGTGCTTGAAAGTATGCAATTAGAAATTCAATTAAATCCTTCTTTTAAATTTTCAACTAGGGAGTTAGATTCTTTTGAAGCGTTATACTCAGCGTGTAGGCTAGTTGCATTAAAATTACAAAATAATTTAACAACATCGAACAAAGAACAAGCTAGGCCATCTTTGCCAACGCTTAAATTATTTGAATTCGATGGTCAATTAGAAAACTGGACTACATTTTATGACACTTTTGTTTCACTGGTTCACGATCGGAATTTTGAAGAAATAGATAAATTCCATTATTTATTATCGTGCGTTCAAGGGCCTGCTTTAAATATTGTGAAAAATTTCCCGATCACCGCTAGTAATTATTCCTTAGCATGGGAAAGTTTAGTGGATAAATATCAAGATCCGAGAACTCTGACCGGTAGATATTTAGATAGAATGCTAACTTTTACACCCTTGACAAAGAACACTATTGCTAATTTAACGTCATTTATTGAAACATTTGATCATTCCTTAAAGGCAATTCATGCTTTAAAAATTAAAAACTTAGAGGACTACTTATTTTGTCACATTGCATTGCGAGGTCTTGACCATAATACAAAAAAACTTTTTGAAGAAAGCCGCGATCCAAAATCGTTGCCGACTTTCGTTGAATTGATGGGATTTGTGAATAAACAAATAAAAGTTCTTGAACATTCCATTCCATCAACTAGTTCTTGGTCTACAAATAATAATCAGAACAAAATTAAATCGCAATCTACCTACACAAATTTTAATAAAAATTATCAACAACAGGTAAAACCTAATTTACCTACTAATCAATATTCGCGTAATAATCAGTCTACATCTAGAATAAATTTAACTGTTTCACAAAGTGAACATCAAAATAAAATTGTTTGTGTACACTGTAATAAAAATCATATGATATATCGTTGCGATAAGTTTCGTAAGCTATCGGTAAACGAGAGGATTAACCGTGTTAATACCTTAAATCTTTGTTCAAATTGCTTAAAGGCTGGTCATAATGTAAAATCATGTAATAGTGAAATAACCTGCGGCGTTTGTTCCCTAATGCATCACTACTTACTTCACCGTGATTTGAATAATCCGAATATCGTTGCGTCCGCGTCGGCCGTGCCGTCGCTGACCTCTCACTCTAACGCGCTCGTATCAGATATATCTGTCTCGCGTTCCGTGAACTCCGAGCAGACAGATACGAACGAAAATTTTCATTCTATGAATAAAAATAATAATGATTATGGGGTAGTGTTAGGTACTTTGCGTACATATGTAACAGATATTACAGGTCAGGTTCAAAGCTGCCGTGCAGTGTTAGATTCTGGCGCGCAAAGTTCTTTTATTACTTTAGAATGTGCTCAACGTTTGGGCCTACATCGTAAAAAATGTCCGTTTACTGTGTCTGGTCTCGGTGGCCAACCTGTAAAGAATTACGGCATAATTACGTGCGAATTAAAATCGTGTAAATCGGACGTTCCGACTTTCACGGTTAACATGGTAGTTGTCAACAAGGTATCTTCGGAGATGCCTAATGTTACGTTTCCGGAAAATGTTGTAAGTGAATATCAACGTTTTGATCTAGCGGATCCTTTCTTTTATAAAAGATCGTCGGTTGAATTATTGTTAGGAAACGATATTGTTCTTGATTTAATAAAAGATAAACCGATAAATATTAATTCAAATATTCCAAATATTATAGAAACTGTTTTCGGTTTTGTTGTCAGTGGTAAATTATACTACGATAAAAATCTATCATCAGAAAACTTTCAATTATCTATTAGTCAGCAACATAGCATAGACAAAACTTTGAGGGATTTTTGGGAAACTGAGGAATTGCCGTGCAATCCCATCCCTAATCCACTCGATCAGCTGGCCGAGCAAATATACGCTAGTACACATACTCGCGACGACCAACACATACCGCTGTTCCCGGACTCTGCTCAGTTAGGCGACTCGCGCTCTAGCGCCGAGCGGAGATTATTAGCAACCGAACGTAAACTCGCGCGCTCACCTGCGCTCAAGCAAGCTTATAACGATTTTATGTTAGAATATGAACAGCTTGGTCATATGGAATTATATTCGGGTAGCGAGCCCAGTAGATATTTAATACCCCATCACAGTGTATTACGACCGAGTAGCTCGACTACACCGTTGCGCGTAGTGTTTGATGCGTCCGCTAAAACAAGTACGAATTTATCGCTTAATGATATTCAGCTGTCGGGTCCTAATTTATACCGTGATATAGTCACTATAATAATAAATTTTAGGTTATTTAAATATTGTTTCGCGTGCGATATATGTAAAATGTACAGAGCTATTTTACTTCAAGAAAGTGATCGTAAATACCAACATATTTTATTTCGTGCTTCCCCGGACGAATGTATAAAAACATATGAGTTGAAAACCGTAACTTACGGACTTAGCAGTTCTCCTTTTCTCGCTTTACGAACTTTATTACAACTAGCGAGTGATGAGGGTGCACGTTTCCCTCTCGCGGCGCGCGTAATTCGTGAAAGCGTGTTTATGGACGACATATTGTGGTCATGTGAGACGTTCTCACAAGCTTGCACATTGCAAGATGAACTAATAGGTTTATTAGATAGTGGAGGTTTTATTTTGAAAAAATGGTCGAGTAACTGCAAAGATTTATTAGAACGCGTTCCGGTTGAGAATCGCGAGGATAAAATTTCTTTTATTAAAGACCGCGATGACGTCTCAATAAAATTACTTGGCTTACAGTGGTCACCTGTAAATGATAATTTTACCTTTTCCGTGAATAAACGTGACAGTGTAACTACTAAACGATCAGTTTTAAAAATATTAGCGTCAATTTACGATCCCGTGGGTTTTATTGCGCCTTGTACATTGTTAGCTAAGTGTATACTTCAAGATCTCTGGAAGTTAGGTATCGGGTGGGACGAACAGCTGCCTACCGAATTATGCGACCAGTGGCTAGATTTTATTTCTGAACTGCCAGTATTGTCAGAACTTCAGATAGAACGTCACGCGTTACTACCTGGTAATAATGAATGCGAGATAGTTGGATTCTGTGACGCGTCATCACGTGGCTATGCTTCGTGTATTTACATTATTTCGCGAAGCGGTGGACAAGTTAAAAGTCGATTACTTATCGCCAAGTCGAAGGTTGCGCCTGTAAAACCTATGACAATTCCTAGATTGGAGCTAATGGCTGCGGTTTTGTTGAGTAAACAGATGAAGTACATCTGTGAGATTTTAGAGTCTCGGGTAAATATAACTACGATTATAGCTTTTTCAGATTCATCTATCGTTCTGTCGTGGATACAAACTCAACCTTATAAATTAAATACATTCGTGTGTAACCGTGTTACACAGATTATAGATTCGATCCCTCCTGATTGTTGGCGCCACGTTAACAGTGAAAATAATATCGCTGATATTAGTTCTCGTGGAGTTTTACCGTCTCAATTAATTTCTAATGACCGTTGGATAAACGGCCCTGAGTGGCTATGTCTAGATAGGAAGGAGTGGCCTGTCTCTTCCTTCTTTATGAAAAATGATTCCGTGATTCCAGAGTTAAAATCTAATACTAACTCATTTAATCTTATAGTTAATCAGGAATTTTCAGAGACTAAAATAGAATTCTGCGAAAGGTTATTTAATAGGTTTTCATCCTTTACGAAATTACAACGAACAATAGCTCGAATAATAAAATTGCGTAATCATTTTAAAACTAAAATAACTGATAAAAATATTAATAATAATAATTTAATTTTAACAACGCAAGAGTTAAATCAGTCTCATGATTGTTTATTAAAATTAATTCAAAGTGCTTATTTTGAAACGGAGATCGCTAGTCTCTCAAAGGGGTCTACCTATATTCCCTCTTTAAGGAAACTTACACCTTTTCTTGACGAACCCAGTGGTTTTCTCAGGGTGGGGGGTCGTATCTCTCAGGCTGAATTACCCTATAATGCGAAACATCCAATATTGTTACCTAAGAATAGTCGATTCACGATTCTATTAATTGAATATATACATAAAAAATATTTACATGTAGGTCCTCGTACCTTACAAAATATAATTCATCAAAGATACTGGATTTTATCCGCTCGTAGAATTATTCGTTCAGTACTTTCTAAATGTAGAACTTGCTTTAAATGTAATCCATCGTCAGTCCAACCTAAAATGGCAGATTTACCTTACACACGTTTACTACCTAACAAGGTGTTTGAGCACGTAGGTGTAGATCTCGGCGGTCCCTTCTTTATAAAAGAAGGGTCCCTTCGAAACGCTAGGATAGGGAAAGCGTATTTAGCACTTTTTGTGTGTTTTTCTACCAAGGCTGTCCACTTGGAAGTGCTATCCGCCCTATCGGCTGAATGTTTCCTGGCTACGTTGGACAGGTTCGTAGCTCGTCGTGGTCTATGCTCGTGTTTATATTCTGATTGCGGAACTAACTTTATAGCTGCGCATAAACATTTAACGAAAGTTCAAGAATTTTTATTTAATAAAAACAATCAAAGTGACATTATAACTGGTTGCTCTCAGCGTCAAATCGATTGGAAGTTTAACCCTCCAAGTGCTCCGCACATGGGCGGTCTTTGGGAGGCTGGTATTAAGTCGGCTAAATATCTACTTATTCGCGCTGTTGGAGAGAAGGCTTTAACGTTCGAGGAGCTCTCTACAGTTTTCTGTAAAATCGAATCCATAATGAATTCGCGTCCGTTATGTGCGTTACCAGCTAGTGATAACCCTAACGAGTTTAATGTTTTAACTCCGGGACACTTCCTCGTAGGAAAGAGTCTAACGGCTGTACCGGAATATAGTTTAAAGGACGTTCCTATTAATCATTTGTCACGTTGGCAATATTTACAAAATTGTTCACAATTGTTTTGGAAAAATTGGCGCCAAGATTATTTGAACACTTTACAACAAAGAGCAAAATGGTTTACATCGCCTCCTAACTTAAATATCGGGGATTTGGTTCTTGTTAGAGACGATAGAACTACTTCATGTAATTGGCCTCTTGCTAAAGTAGAAGATGTACATCCTGGCCTCGACGGTATTGTGCGGAAGGTAACAATACGTTCAAACCGCCATATCTTCCAGAGACCAGTACATAAACTTTGCCCTTTGCCTTTTGTTAATTAATTTTTAATTTTAATTTTTTTTTTTATTTCAATCTTTTTAAATTTTTTTTTTTTTTTTTTTTTTTTTTTTTTTTTTTATATTTTTTAATAGTGGAAATCGTCATAGCGATTTCGGTGGGGGGTATGTTCGATCAATGTGATAGTTTTAAGTAGGTAGGAATCAGTTGCCACTCTCATTGATTCTTCCTACCCTCAACTCTGTCGCGGATCGAGCTGCCGAAGCTACGTGGCCCCCTCCGCCCGCACGCCCGTCCCCGCAGGGGCCTTGCGGCTCGCCACGCAGTCTGCGTCAGACGAACCGTCGGTGAAGGTGCTGTGAACTTCGTACTCGAAGCTTTAAAATCCTATATAGTAAACGTTTAATTCAATTCGATTATATAAACATTTTAACGTCCGTGACGTGAAGCACAATCCGAGATATCTGGGCCCCGCATCGTATGCTGAGGTGCAAGATTCAAGCAGAGACAGGAGGTGGATCAAGGTTAGTGGTATTGATTCTTATCTTATTAGCTAGCACATTGATCAACGCCCCTTTTACCGACAAAAGATATAATACAGTCCACTATATCATATAACAATTCTTTCACCAGCGAAAGTGGTTTTATACCACAATGGCTGAACTGGTAAATTTATTTTTATGAAAGATTGCTCTATAAAATGAATTAAAATAGGTTAAGAGGCTCTGAATGGAAGTATTTATTATATGAAGAAAAATCATCCTTTTCTTTCTTATCCATGTACATATTTACTATACCTTGTTAGAGGAGAGTCGCTTTATGTTTTAAACATTCAAATCATACCACGTCGTGACGTCTATATGTAGATAACATAATTAATAGCTGTTAATCGTGATCAAATCTGCATCTACCGTTATGTGACCTTTATTTGACAATTAATGCACGATACTGCGATAAATAACAAGTTACCAATGAACCTTCTTACTAAACAATGAAAGAAGTGTTGCCTTATGTAATGTGTGATGTTTTTTAGCCACGATGAATAAGAATCAATATTTAAAAGAAGAACGTATTGTTTTGAAAACAATTGAATAACAATAAAGTTATTAAAAATCTTGACATCAAACATTCTGAGAAAGTCAAAGTCGAAATACAACGGAATAACAATGAGTATGTACGAATATATAAAAGAAAGCGCACCGGAAGCGAGGTGAGATGCAAACACACAAACAAATTATTAGATAAGATATTGGTAATGTTATGTAACACGTTGCTATTGGAATTATTTCGCCTGACCGCCTAAAGCAATAAGTAGATAGCTATAATTCTTTTTGAATTGACAAATTGCAAGTATGTCTTTTATTTCCTCTTCTTTCTAAGTCTCATTAAATTAAAAAAAATATATTATATAGCAAAAATTGTTATTATAATTAACTCGATTGGAATACCACTGTCTTCCCGATGGGGAATAGGACGGGCACATATCTGTGTCTGTTTCACGGATATTTTTTCTTCACCTGCAAATAATCAGACTTCTGATTTTCTCTAGCGAAAATATTTTTTTCTTTTTACTCGGGATTCAAACCTCTGGTGCTTAAATCAACCAATCAGCCATAGATTAATTTAATTACTAGGTATTTTTGCGTCGTCTGTGGTAGGTACTACTAAGTTTTAAATTTTTCAATCATAATTTTGAATTATAATATTCTATATTAATTACTTTTAAGCAACAAGTACCGTGTGAAATTCAAGTTCCGAAAAGGTTTTAATTAAATTTCACTTTCCAGAAATTTCCGACTACTGTAATTTTATAACAATTTTAACACAGATTTTGCACTTCAATTAAATGTAGCCACCTCTGTCGACCTTTAAAAGATATTTTATATGATCTGTTAAAAATAAAATACGTACAAACAGTCTGTAGTCAACCTTTAGACCAGTGCCGAAGCCTTTAAAAATGGTAAAAAGTGAAAAAAAATTACAGTAGGATGAAACCCATTAGAAAAGGAGGGGAATATGATCAAAATGAAAGGAAAAATAAATTACGGTCGATCCGAGTTCGGGAAGTGGAAGTGGGGGGGGGGGGGTTTAAGGGTAAAAAACGGTTTATCTCGTTTTCCGGCAAAACTACAAGTCCTATGGAAAAAAGTCAAATGGCAAAGTTGTAGGTAATAAAAAGATCTACAACTTTTGTATTTTCACTTTTTTCACATAACCTCAAAATTTATGTGAAAAATTCAAAAAACCAAGTTTTTGGTTTTTTATTTTTATCTTTCACAAAAATCTTTTTTTTTTAACGACATTTTGTGAAAACTTACCTTTTTATGTACCAAATACGCTGTAATTTATTTAATTAAAATATTTATTTTTTCACCTTATTTTGAATTAATATCGAAAAAACACCCTAAATAAGATATTGGTAATGTTATGTAACACGTTGCTATTGGAATTATTTCGCCTGACCGCCTAAAGCAATAAGTAGATAGCTATAATTCTTTTTGAATTGACAAATTGCAAGTATGTCTTTTATTTCCTCTTCTTTCTGTCTCATTAAATTAAAAAAAATATATTATATAGCAAAAATTGTTATTATAATTAACTTGATTGGAATACCACTGTCTTCCCGATGGGGAATAGGACGGGCACATATCTGTGTCTGTTTCACTGATATTTTTTCTTCACCTGCAAATAATCAGACTTCTGATTTTCTCTAGCGAAAATATTTTTTTCTTTTTACTCGGGATTCGAACCTCTGGTGCTTAAATCAACCAATCAGCCATAGATTAATTTAATTACTAGGTATTTTTGCGTCGTCTGTGGTAGGTACTACTAAGTTTTAAATTTTTCAATCATAATTTTGAAATATAATATTTTATATTAATTACTTTTAAGCAACAAGTACCGTGTGAAATTCAAGTTCCGAAAAGGTTTTAATTAAATTTCACTTTCCAGAAATTTCCGACTACTGTAATTTTATAACAATTTTAACACAGATTTTGCACTTCAATTAAATGTAGCCACCTCTGTCGACCTTTAAAAGATATTTTATATGATTTGTATCTTGATTCATGCTTTCTGTTAAAAATAAAATACGTACAAACAGTCTGTAGTCAACCTTACTATTATAAGACTTCGAAAAAAACGAATATTACTATGTCTATGTTTTATTGGAGCGATGTCCAAAAGTAATCGAATAATCAAATTAGTCTGATCTTAAATAGCATTGGACGCAGTTTAGCGAAAATGATCTAACTCCCAAAGAATTCCTTTTCGCTAAACTACGTCCAATTTATCTGCAGAAATTAAATGTGAAAGCATTGTTTCATAATGTATCAAAACATTAAAATTATTGTTGTAATTTTCATATGGATTTAATGGGATATCTTTGCTGTACCCAATAGTTAAATTTGCATTTAGTAATAATATAATATAGTATATTTATTAATATTTTAGAAATTTTAATAATAACCATAATTGAGATATGAACAATTTTAAATTAATGATTATAATTTATATCAACATAAAAAATATCCAGAACTTGAAAAATATGTTTTTTTATCTTTCATTATATAGGTAGTATCTTTTTCTCTGAAGTCGTTTGAATTTCTCAGGGGTATCGAGTGTAGAATGCATATCACTCATATTACTCAATAAGATATAAGCTTTGACTATATACATGTCATATAAGTAACTATTCAAGTCTTATTTTTTGTGTAAGTATTACTTTTAATACTAATAATAATAAAATATATTCTTTTAGACATAGTCTTACTAATTGACTAAAAGTATAGGCTGACCAAATGGCGTGGTGAGTTAGCCAAAATTTCACCACTTCATGCTGAGTTCATCCAGTTTCATCAAATAAGTTTATCAAAACTCGTAGTATATATTATTGCCTCAGACTATTACAGTATGTTAAATATGTTAAATATATATTAGTTAACTGAATTAGTTTGCTGCTGATTTGTTTTAACAAAATTTCAATTTTCATATTAACTGTGTGTCAACGACTCTTTGTAGAAATCGTTTTATGTTTAGGCATGTGCAGAATAAATATTCCTAATTATGCCAAAGAATTTTCAAATACTTTCTAAACATATAAGGAATGGTGAATTATGAAATAAGTGATGCTATTTAGCGCCACGCAACATAGAGTTTTAAAAAGTGCGTATTTTATTAATTGGAATTCGAATCCATGACTTCCGGTTCTAAAAACGTACTCCTTGAGCCACGGAAGCTGTCACTATACTGTAAAATAATACTAAGTGTAATTTTAAGTACACTAAACTTTAGGTTACTAAATAAAAAAGCGGTTGATAATTTCATTCATCTTAGGTTATTTTGGTGTCTTAGGTTTTTAAAATTTCTTTCTCGTAATTTTACAATCAGTTGGACAGCGAGGACGAGAATGTATGGCATTTAGCAAACATTATTATGTAAGCTGCCAGTACTTTGCACTGCTAAAAGTTGATGTATTGTAAATCAAAATTGTTGACCTGTTTTACCTACGAAATGTTCAAATTTCACGTGATTTATACCAAAATTATTTTAATTGAAGACTAATGACAAATAATGATAAGAAATAACCTTGAGAATTTACGAAGATATTTTCGAAATGATAATTTTGCCTTGGGAATTTACGTCGATATTCTCGAAATTATCAACTATTTTGACGTAAAAATAAAATCCATTGTGTATTTTTGAAAGTGCGTTCAAATATATAGACAGAAATAGCAATGCTATAACGTATAGGTACTAATGTGGATAACTATTTCAATTGGTAAAAAATAATAAGTTATATATATATTATTAAAATATATGAACTTTCAAATTATTTTGCATAATTTATTATGAAACAAGAATTGGCTCAAAGATGCAATTTTTCATTTTGAATAATTTATTGCCGGTCGTTGTCAAATTATTTTATTGATGTCTTCTAATAATGTCAGAACGATTATAATACCTTCCTGCTAATTATGCGTACGATTCATTAAAGTTGACAATAAAGCATCTGAATTGATGTTGTGTAACCATGGAATAATCTGGTGACATTTTGAATTTAGCATCCAAAAAAATATATATAACTTTTTTCGCGGCCATGTTAAGGACAATAATTATAATGACTCGGGTAAGAATAACTTGAAAACATAGATAAGTAAGACTTCAATTTTAAAAAAATACATGAACGTGGGATAAATAATACATATGAAAGACAATAGATTGGTAATGTTGGAAAAATGTTGGTTGGTTGGAAAATGTTGGTTACGAGTTAGTCACAGACCACTTTAGCTAGATTTTGAATGTCATAAATACCTCAAGCGATGCTACCTACTGCAGTCGAATAATCGACTTTGGAAATAACAAACAAAAGCCAGTCGTTATAATTTCAATCAAAGCCTTCATAGGTACGTGATATATGAATATATAATGATAGTTATCGCTTATTACTATCCGATAATATGCAGATCATAACCGAATACGTGATCAGCAGTGCTAACTGAGTTATTCTTTCACCTTGACTGCATTCACGCGTCGCTTTCTAAATAATGTATGGGACTCATCGTAGTAGGATTCTCGTAATTGATGTTATTGACTTATATCGAATACTTATTAATAGAGATACGTGTGATAATTTTCAAATAGTCAAAGGAAATAAGTAGAAATCATGATTTTAGAAAATCGAGTGTATCCCAAGCGGTTTGTTGTCGAGAGAGCGTGCTGTTACTGGTTCTATGTTTGTTCGGCTCTCTATTTGTTGTTCCCACGTCTCCTGTTGACGCAGCCTCTATACTGTCATCACTATCGCACTGCTACAGATGTTTTAACGGAATCATACGTGTCAAGATTTGACTTACCTTCCGAAATATACAGGACATTACTTGCGTTTACTGCCTTTTGCCGCCTATGATTAAACGATACTGGCGTTGTTACTCATTTAAATTAAAGATCATAATCTAAATTATTTCAATTTCACAAAGATTAATTTCAATGGATAAATGGATTTCCAAGTACTTGAAAAGTAGACCGAAAGTACATAATTGAAGCGTAAAAATTGTATTAAGTATTGTAAATATATTTAATTAATTTAATTGGTGTTATAACAGTTGAATTTACTAACTAAATGGATTGATGTTCTGTAGCTGAGGTTTTATCTACCATCAAGTGAAACTGACTGTCGGTATGTAAAATAAAAAAAAAAGAAAATAAATTAAAGCAGTTAATACAAATACAAAACTTAATTTATATCTAGACCAAACATAAATTGGATATCATTATCATATCATATAACATTGGATAAGTGAATTAATATAAAAGTTAGATATTAAATGGTACACATTTCGAGATTTTTTTTGGAGTAAACATAATATTCTCTTTTTAAAATTTCAATGGAAATAAGCCACGGTAAAATCATACTGTTATTACTTTACATAATCATTACAACTTATCCATTGTTTAATTGATTTCCCTTGTGACTTTATTAGTAAGCATTTATTCTCAATTAACAAAAAGAAAAACACGTCTGACCGCCTACTACTCTATTCAGTTCCTATTCATTGTCTATTCTTCTTCTCGCATTTCTTTGTAATAGGTAAGGGAAAATGCTTTCTTTTCATTCATTTGAATTTGAAATTAATATACCTAATATGGAATCTATAAATATTTTATTGAACAAAGTTCTTTATATAGTATATAGTATTATATTACAGTGTTTTATCATATTCGACTATCTTAGCAATATCTTGCTCACAATTACTCGTATGGATACGATTTCTACTTTTTCGTATTATTATTTTTTGTGAAAATTGTTTTTTTATTTATTTGTATTTTTTTAAACTTTGTTTAAACTTAGTGGTACGATAATTTGTGATATATTATTCCTTGTACTTGGCTTATTATATACTCGTTATTTTTTAATATTAACTATTTTGTAAGCTTTATAGCTAATAAATACTTTTATTTATTAACATTCTTCAATTGAATATACCTCATATAATATTAATTATTAAAATATGTATTTGAAGTACTTTTTGACACTCAAATAAGCCAATATACAAAAACTATTTAAAGCATTGTTGTTAAGTATTCTATTTCTTTCACTTGACGAATATAAAACCCTGTGTTTATCTAAATTCATTTCACAGAAATTGAATATAAAAATTATCCATTCAAAAGTTGTATCGTAACGTCTTTCGTATGAATGGTCTGAAAATAGTCGTTGCTTATTCAACACACAAAAGTTATCATCAAAGTTTTATGTATTTTTTTTATTTTACGAGGTTTTAACACTCCGTCTTCAACTGCATTTAGAATGTATTCACTTTTATGATAATTGTAATTCTAGTCATGTGTTGTTGCATTATTTAAAATTCGTTATTAAAGTTAAAAAGCAAACTTAATTTTTTATCCTTTCTTGTCTTTGACCTAACTAAATTGAAATAAATTACATTTTGTTTCTCTACAAAGTTAATGTAATCACAATTATTTTCCTGAAATCATTATCTATGTTACAATTCAAAGGTAATCTAGACAATAGACATACAATCTGCTTTAATATTTTGAATACTTTTTACATGTTTAAAAGTATAATTGAAACGAGCTAAGTACAAAGACCACCTCTGCCTGCTGCCATCTGGGGTAAACTCTTGTTTTCACCAAAAAAAAAACATTGTTTCGTTCGGGCAGTACATAATGAAGAGAAAAAATATGAGTAAAACAAATACAGAATTTTACACAAATTGAAGGAAATATTTACATCAAATAGATAAAAATAATAAAATCATTGCGTAACGCAAAACTGCCAAACCGCGAACGAAACCGAATGACATCACGTAGCTCGTTCGCATGCTGCGCTCAGAATGTTTAATTGTGCCATTATCATATACGTTAGGGGTTTTGAAC
The DNA here is from genome assembly GCA_905404175.1 of Anthocharis cardamines. Classification (NCBI taxonomy): domain Eukaryota; kingdom Metazoa; phylum Arthropoda; class Insecta; order Lepidoptera; family Pieridae; genus Anthocharis; species Anthocharis cardamines. The sequence goes on from FR989961.1 coordinate 7,060,716, forward strand.
TTCTGTATACCATTATGTGGTCAAAATTACAAACATTGATTAGGACTCTAGGTAGAGCTATAGTTAAGCCAGAGTTTATACTTTGCGATGAGCTGGTTAATAATGCAAGCATTTCTATCAATTTAATGGATTTGAGTCCACTCACTTCCCTTTTATTTAGATGGTCACGCGTTCGAAGCCCGTTGGGTTTGTGGCTACATCGAGAATAATATAATAGTTTGGAGAAATATCGAAATAGATTCAAGTAACAAACAACCAAGGATGTAAACCTAAAATGATTAAGCTTCAGTATTTTTATTTTCAAATGCTTGACGTAAACATCGAAGTTGACAGCGCATTATTGATTGAAGTCCTGTTGTTCCTTGTCAATATTTGATAGAAAAAAAAATGTATCAAATATTATAAATGAAGATTTACCATACAATTCCAAACAATCTTTACACGTCTATTACATCGGGATCTATAAAACATATCATAAAGAATGTTGACCGCAGATATTAATGCAAACCTGTTCAAGGGTCACTTTATCCGATGTTTCATCACGAGTAATGTGAGCGCGATGCGAAACCACTGGAGGAAATGGATATAAACATTTCCTGTATAACAACGTATGGTGAGATAATCTCAAATGGTAGGCACATAGACTTTTTGCACCTGCCGGCCTAGCATGACAACCGCGACAAAATTTTGTCGACCGTTTTCTCGTGTTTTAATCGATTATCGCTTTATTTCTTTCGGGTCTAACATGACAATTACACTTAAAACTCCACTTTTAATATCAAAAATAGATATATTTGTCGATCGAGATATCTTTTCTATCAAAAATGTCGATGTCGAGATATAATATATCCAGATATCTTACATCTTGGTTTGTCTTCTCTCGTCCGCGACATATGACGCTAGGCCGGCTGTTGTATCTGCTGGTTTTCTATTATTAAACGTCACTAACTTTTGTATAGAATAAATATTTTAAAGTCATTTCCATTGCTTAACCTTTTGATAATGTCATCTTTAAACTATACCAACAAAATAACAGTCATACGTATAATTTGAAAATTGAATAAAACATGTTTGAATAACGTTCTTGACCTATACAATAACTTATAATAGATGACCGTTTCAACGGTTGATCATAACTGTAATTTATAATTTTTTCTACTAACATTCTTCTGTATCGGAATTTTAGAAAAAGGTACAGAAATAAATACAATATTGTGTTCTAGTTTTATCGTCTTTTTTATAATAAGCGACTTTGTTGTATTTCCTATATCCCGGGATAAGATTCCTCTGAACTCTGGAGGTTAACTCTTTTTGGCTTAAGTTCGTTTAATCGGTTTTTTTAGCTTTAGTTAGTGAAATACCTAGCTAGATGCTTTCTTATTTATAAGTAACTAGCGACCCGCCCCGGCTTCGCACGGGTCTAGATTTTTTGACAAAAAAGCAGGGGTTGGTAATAGAAGAGCGAAAATATAGGGTTGTATGTATTTTAATGCCACATTATAAAAAAATAAAAACAAAAAATTTCGTCCAAAAATTAAAAAAAAATTTTTTAAAGGTTCACCAACAACAACCCTTATCACTTAGGGGTATGAAAAATAGATAGTAGCCGATTCTCAGACCTACTGAATACGCATATAAAATCTGATAAAATTCGGTAAAGCCGTTTCGGAGGAGTACGGTAACTAACATTGTGACATGGAAATTTTATATATTAGATAGATTAAAAATAATAATAATATTTGTCGAGATAGCATTAAGTGTACAATTAGGGTAAATCTATGTCAGTAGATACTTTTAAGTCAAAGTTGGTATTCTATAAATGTTTTGATATGTGAACAACACAACACTTAAAATTACATCATATTTGAAATAATAATTCAAATAAAAAAATATATATTTAAATAAGTTCCAGGCAGTTACATCACGTAACAGACAGTGAAAGATAATAATTTATGATTTAACATAAGACCATTTTGTATAAGCATACATAAAGAATTTGTCGATCGTAAACTTACATAATATCACAATCCAATCGACACATAAAATTTATCATCGAAACACATAATTATACTTGAAAGCCTACGAACAGTCGGTGTATAATTATTTTTTATGTCTGTCAGTGGTTAAACAAACTGTGAAGAATTAGTTACATAAGAGATTATTATATGTTGTAGTTTTTTGTCATTCAATGGGATTAGCAAAAATAAAACACCCATTTACGTATTGCCGTTTGGAAAATTACATAATATAAAACTATGATTGAATAAAGATTTTGAATATGACGTCATAATTTAGTAAAAACTCTTTTTAAAGAATCGTATTACCCACGGAATAGATAAAAAATATTCCGTGGTACCTTTTGGCTATTTTTTTCGTTGTTTTTAATGGTTTTTAATTGGGTTCATAAAAGTCTTGTTTGTCATAAAAGTCGTTAGGTCATCAAGTAAAAATAATAATAATAATAATAATTTATTTATTTCACCACTTTGATGTATACAATTCATCTTAATTAAGTGTGGCTCTGGCCTCTTAGCTAGGGAGTTCCTGTGTTAAGGAGGCCAGTTCCTTCCCAACAATAAGAGAGTACAGGTGACATGCATTATAACTTAAATAAACAAAGAAAGAAAATAAAAAAAACTTATACAATAATAAAAAAACCAAGAACATTAACTATAGCAAGGAATCTAATTAAGAAAAAAGAAAGAAAATATAATAAAAATATAAATCTATGTATGTATGTAAATATATAAACCTCACAATAGAGTTGCCAAAAACGTTATACTGAAATCCGGATTTTTCGTATTTATCTTTATTTTATTTTGTTTATTTTTTGAGTATTATATGTGTATGGTGTGTTTTTTCTTCTATCAGTTATCTTATTAATTTTTCAGTGCCTATCTAAAAATCTGACTGGCAATTACTTTTTTTAAGATCATATTCTTAATATTTTAACTAAGTGTTTATTTAACTATTCTTCCTATATATTAAACGTTGGTAAATGTTACATAGAATAAGCAAAGGTACTTCTGATGGTAACGGATACCGAATGATACTTATTTAAATTTAGAAATCATTAACATTTTCATTATACAGCAAGCCCTTTTAATATTTCTTTCAATCTTATGTAAGTAGGTGAAAATATTATACAACATTACCTCTGCATAATATTGTGCCGCGATTTTTAAGGTGTGTATACATCAGGAAATTAAAAAGTGCTTAATGGATTTTTGAGTATGGCCTTATCTGTGGTTGGAAAATAAAGGTAGGGTATTTAATGGGCTCTGGGGTTCGTAATGCTGGCTTTTGAGCGTTGGAAATGCTAAGAATTCGGAAAATATGTATGATCGTTTGATAATAATTAAAATCAAAATACTATTATAATAAAAAAAAATATAAAAATGACATGAAATAACAGAGAAATTTTAATATTTTTCCTCATTGGGATTTGAAGGCAACGTGCTGCGTGATGTAGGTATTAACATTTTGAGAAAAAAATCTGCAAAAGGAATATTCATCTTCATATCTCCTACATTCCCAATATTTCATTCCGAATTTCATAAGTTCTTATCCAAAATATATATAAGACGAGTGTTCATGTAATAGTTCTGTTTACATTATGGATACATAAACCGGCATATAATATTTATTTCAATCAGTATAACATAGGATATAAATAAAGACAATACTTATCGCTCTTTTCTTAAGAACCACCATTAATGTTGGTCAAGACTTAAGCTACAAACACTTATCCAGTTACCATTATCTCCTAAAAAATTTAGAAAGTTATAATCATGAATTTAAGTTAAGTTTTTCGATGACGCTGCATTTCACTCTTGAGTTTTACGAAGTGTAAGACTACATCTATTGTACATATACTCGTATGTAATCTATCTAGGAAAATATGTATTGACGCTTTATGCTGGTATCGCGTACTTAAACTAGATACTAATATTATAAGCGCTCCTTTATCACGCTTTTAAAATAATCATTATTGTTGGATGAAGTTTGCTAATATGAGTAGCTTATGTAATAAATGTGTGTACAATGATAAACAGTGCGTGTCTCGACATAACTGAAGCTCGGTCAAGTGCGTATCGCATGATATTCTATATTTCATATCAATTTCATGCACAATTTTATAACACGTTTCACTACTAGGATAAAGCTTAGCATTTTGATGATATTAAGTAAAAGTAGAGGTGGTTAATTGATATTTTACATGAAAATTGAATAGGCTTTTTCGTTAAATAAAAAGTTGACAATCAATTAAGTTTGGTCATGTTTAAATATAATTGAGCTGTTTTAAGTTAAGGAAAAGGCTTTTCCTCAAAAGTTCTGTAGCGAAAGGAAATGTTACCGTTGCATTGTTTGTAATTCAGAAAACTCAACGGTTAAAACTAACTATCTATGTTAGCGGTATCAAGGAGAGAGGAATAAGTTTTTACCAAGAAGGCTTGCCGCTTTTTAAGTCGCAGATGAAGATGATGATGATGATGTCAGCTGTCTTGAAGATTTTATTATACTTGATTTATCCAGATTATATTGTAATTATTCATTGTTTTTTTAAGCAATGACTCATAGATGCAATCAATTTTATGTACCGGACTAGACACTGTATCATTACCATCATAGCTAAAAATATTGCAGTAGAACGTACGAGACATAACTGATACATGAACTGTATGTTATGCTACTCGCGTCTGCATCTCTATAATATTATTCACAAGATGACCTCTCCAGTTCTATCCTTGGTTATATATTTTATACGTAGCAATTAGCATCACTTAACCCTTATATTTATATTATATTAATGTCATTATACCTTCACATAACGAGTTTCAATTCCTAATTAACTTTCATATCTTTAAATTGTCCCATATACCTTACAGAAAGTTGTTTTTGTTCGCTTTATTATGAGTGAAGGCGAATTTTGGCTAAGCTATGCACTGTTTCTCAAGTTATTAAAGACTAAATGAATTGGTTTTGAAAGCATTAATTGTAATTTTTTAATGTGGGTGACTATCTACATTATGTAATTATGTAACTGGGGGTTCGGTAGTGTAGGTGTACTCTCTTAGTGGGGGCCAAGACGAGCCAAAGAAAGCGGGGCTCTATCTCCCTTTTATTGAAGCGTTTTGTTTTGTTTTCGATAGCTGCGGTCCTGGTGATGCTAGAAGAATGAATAATAAACGGCCTAGCCACATTAAGTTAATATTAATATTACTAACGACAGTAATAGTAGTTCAATGCCTAGCCATACGTTTTTTACCAAGATGTAGAGTTTGTAGAGTCAGGTCTACTAGGTAGTTTTTGTTATATATTGTTATAATAATCTATACTTATAATATTATAAATCTGAAGAGTTTTTTTTTGAACGCGCTAATCTCAGGAACTACTGGTTCGAATTGAAAAATTCGCCAATAGAAAGCTACAATATCAGCGAGTAACATAGGCATTTTTGAGAATAGTACACCTACATTGCACCCGTGCGAAGCCGGGGCGTGTTGCTAGTATGGTGGTATAAAATCACTAAGAACCACATATATAAATAATATATTTACCTTTCCGTGAGTTATGATGTGTTGCACAAATGAGAGCTCAGGCCCCGAGCTAAATAATTATAAATGTGATTAAATATTTTTACCTTCTCATTCATTGACCATTTATAGGTATATGTGAAAAGTAATATTACTTTTGAACATATTTTATGTTTTCTCTCTTCACAATTGAAAGAATGCCATTATGTCGTGTTGTATTCGATGAGCATACAATGTATAAAATCATTAGTCACTTGACTGTCTTATAAATCCAAGCTATTTTAGACTCAATGTCGTATGAAACAGGGATCAAACAGTAGTTTATGTACTATTGAATTGCGAATATAACAACGACATGTTTGATAATAGGATTTTCAACGTAATTAAGTTTCATCTCCCTACCTTAGGTAATGTATGCTGAATATGAAATTAAATGAGGAATTTCAAAACTATAGTAGTCTTTATTATCTTACTATAAGGTTAAATATTGTTTGCTTCTATCTTAGGGTTCCTGTGGTTACTCGGAGTAAAGTGGCGGATGAGCTATACAGTCATTACCGCACTTTCCTGTTTCACTTTTGATGTAGCCGAGAGTTTTTTGCTAACTGTACTAGATATAAGTACTAATAGTTTAAGTCTATTATAACTTTTCAATTTCCTTAAGAAAAAGGGATTTCCTATTTGAATTATTTTTCTTTAACATACTTTATATAATGCAAAAAAATGGTATTTAGATCTTGAAATTGCCGGAAGTGGTACTATAAATAGTATATGTTACAATTAAATTAAGTAAAAAGCGAATTGTTATAACATAAATCAATTTCCATTTAATCGTTATTTATTAAACTTGATTAATAAATCTCTTTACGAATTACTTGTTGCGGTTTTGTTCAAGTTTTGTCTCAGTGTATTTGTATCTGAGATTTATAACTATTTTATTATTTTAATTTCAGGTGCCGAGGATGGAGTGCGTAACCTCAGAGTACATTAGGAAGCGTGGTGATCAGGTAAATCAAAGATACCTTATTTATTTAACATGGAAAACAAAATCATATTAATAAATAATAGGCGCTATAGTATCACGTGGCTTTATGATCTTCGGTGCAACAAAGTTACATCAGCTCATTCTGTAATTTTACAGGAGAGGACTTTTAGGTATTTTTTCGCATTTATTTCGACATTACTGGATTATTATCTGTAGTAGGTTAAAAATATTTATACTATATTAATTGTTTATAGTTTTTGCTACAGTGAAGTAAAGCTATCGGAAGTCGAAATTTAGTTTCGGGAAAACAAGATTTAAAAAATTGTTACTGGGAATAGAAGACTGATCATCTAATTAAAACGTTCTGTAGAAATAAATGTGTCTGCCCCATGGGACCTTCGGGAATTGACAATATAATCCTGATAATAGCTTGGGGATAGATTGAAACGGTACATTTTTTACCTTCTCATTTGACACTTACATTGACAGGTGTCAAGTTGTATAACGGAACAGCTGACATTTAAAAATAATTTCAATCATCTGCTCAAAGAGTAACCAGTAAAAAAGTATCACGCGACGTGCAACTGTTCAATTTTGATGCAGTAGGCTCTTCAATTATGTTGTTTTGTTTTATTTTCTATTTGTTTAAGTTGTTTATTATATCTATTGTATTATTTATGCAGTCGTTTTCTGGAATATATTTCAGTAATTGTTACATTAACAGATTTTAGCAATTTCTTGACGGCTCAAAAATTTATACTAATATTATAAAGAGGAAAGATTTGTTTGTTTGTCTTTCACCGCTAGAAAGTTACATCTTCACCGAGTAACATAGGCTATATTTATTTCCAGTAATAATTAGGGATCCCTACTAAAACTTGAATAATGTAACTTAAGATGGAATAAAAAGGTTGTAGGGATCTCTGGATCTACTAAACCGATTTTCATCATCAGCGAGTAACAGGCTATATATTTTTTTGTATATATATGTATAGTACATTTACATTGCACCTGTGTGAAGCCGGGGCGTGTTACTAGTATTTTATATAAGAATCCAAAAGTATAACAATTAAACGATATAACAGTAAAACTAATATAAACCAATTAATTTTAAATTAATCAAACCAAAGCAAACGTATAATCGATACTACACTGAATATACTAGTTTATTGAATTTTCTGTTATCTAATTAAATCACGTACCATGTGCAATAAATCGAATGTTTTCTAACACATTTCAAATCTCACATACATCGTGTAGCAGCAATATTGATGTAATTGGTGTAGTTTTTATCGCTCTGCTATTTTAACAGGCCTTTTCATAATTTAACATTGCTATATTAGCTGTTATAACTGAATACTGATTAAGCTTCCAATTTCAAAATCATCTTGAATACTACTGTGCCTTTTAACAAGATTATTTTAAACGTAAAAACATCAACATTGTATTTTACCATTTGGACAAAAAACTAAGGAATTTTTGTATTAATTTTCTGATTACAAGAATTTATTAAATTTTCTTATGTTATTGCTAAGTCCATTGCGTGTCTTCGCTTCAGATAGATACTTTTCTGCATATAAGTCGTCGCAAGATTCATATGAGCCACACTTGATGGTAGGTGTTTAACTTAGCCATGTTAGCCAGTCATAATAATATTTAAATCCTGCGAAGTGGCACTTGCGTCTTAATGAGAAACGGCTTTGATATAAAATATAGAATATATGTATAAAGCACTCCGATCTTTTAAATAGAACTACGTAATCTCAATGCTGCGAAACGCATTATTGTACGACTTCTTTTGAACATATAATATTTTCGAACTGTAAAATTAATATTATAACAATAAAATATAGCCTATTATATTGAATTAAGGATAAACAAAATTTATTGCTTTATTTTTTACTTTCAGCTTCTGATATACCTATCCTTTTATCATATTACTGCAGATATTTTTTTATTTTGCTTGTTATAATGACAGCTTATAATATTGTTCATGTGCGAAAATTTTAGGGTAGAATGTCCAATAATAATTTTATTTTTTTGAAACAAATAACATTTACTATTTTTTTTTAAACATTTGCAAAATAATAGCAACCTACATAAAATACACATAAGTGATTTCGAATAAAACAGTGCGGAAAGAAAACGGAAATACCAAGATAATTTGACATTGTAAAAATTCACCTACTTTCGGAACCTGCCCGGAGATGAGATGACGTCACGCGCCATCCATCAAGAAACCGGCTTCCAACTGTCAAAGCTTGCCGAAACAACTTGAAAGCGATTTTTTAAAACATACATCACATACTACTACATAGTTTACAAAGGGTAGTTTTAAATTTTAATATATTGATTTCGATTTTATTATTAGCTAGTCAAATATTGTAGGTATAGCTATTTTCTGAAAATTATTCTTTTAATTTGAAGCTTCCGAAATTCAGTAAACTCACGGAAAAATATTTCAGCAAAATGAAATGTGTATAAAAATAGAATGGAAAGTTAAATAACATAGAGCACTAAATTGAATAGGTAGGATTCTATTCAAGGAATCTTATTATTTTGATAGTCATTGTGATGTAAATGTAAAAGCTTTGCTTTTAATTATATTATTTATGTGACTATTCCGTAATGACTACGCACTCTTAGGACAAATGACACAACATTTATACACATAATTAATATCGTATTTGATAGTATTGTAAATAACGGGAATGAACAATTAATTAGAAATTAAACTTTAGATTGAGCTTTGGACAGGAAAATATTTTTTCTCCATGGACATTTTTTATTAAATTTTTAGCTCTCCGCGTGTCGTCCAAATTACATAAAGAAATAGCAAAAAAAAGTATCAATCACTGAGCGGAAGCTGCAAATTCTCACATGTATTTTTTGTGGTATTTTAATAAATCTTGCAACATTATAAGGATTCCCAGATATTTCTTTGACAGGTTTCATTTATAGATCCAGTTTCACTTTAGATTTTTTGTGGTATACCTACTCATTTTATTCATGTTAAGGATTATTTCGTAGAACGTGAATTTGTGTTTCAGTACTTTCTAACTTGCAATCTATCTATTCCCAATTTAATTATTTTAAAGTTAACATAAACAAACTAATACATTAAGGAATATCTTCGGATAATACACATTAGTTAATGAGCTAATTAATTTTAAAGACTGAGGCAGAGTTGCATCAGTCTTTTAAAATTTATTAACTAAATATTGTAACTTACATACGTACCTACATACATATACATATGTATATGTACTATACAGTAGGTCAATCGAGGAACTACTAATTTTATTATAAGAATAATCTCATTTATATTCAGTATCGGTAAGTACCTATAGTTTGATGCCGAGAAATCTATGGTCATAGTGAATTATGTGAAGCTCAGTAGCCAGAGCCTACTTAATTCAGATGTTTTCCAATATCAAAAGATGCGACGGTCAGTAGTGAGATAATCTTCACAGTCTATGAATACATTATGTATACTTATTGTTAAGTGTCTTGATGCCATTTGACCCAACCTACATCGATGTATGTGGGAAAGCGAGACTCGTGGGCGGGACACCTGATGTGACTTTTATTTTTATTTATCGCTTCTTAACATAATGTTTTCAAACGAACCTTCTTCCGGTGTGACTTTATATTTACTAAGCTTTTTATGTTTATTGTATTTTTATGCTAGCCGTTTATTGTTATTTGAAGACAAAATTTTACCGTTCAATTCATTTCGATTTTAACTAAGCATACGTATAAAACTACGTATATACGTACGTATTTATTATGAAAAGTATAGTTTTAAATATTTCACTTTGTTTAACAAGGATTTAATCTGATAAATTCATATGAAAAACTTATGACGTCATCTCTTCATTGTCTTTAGGTAAAACATTTAATGCCGATAAAGAGTACTTTGCATTAGCTTCACGTATAATCGTTGTAAGAATGCCTTATTAGCTGAGCTATGTAGACAGACGGTCGTTGCGGAATTTCTATTAATTCATTATCGGTTATTTTGCAAGCAGCTGACAGTATCCTAAAATACAACTGCACGTGTTCATCTCAGATGTTGAATATTTTAAATTATCAATAAGCATATAAAACCTTCCTTATAGTATGTACTATATATAGAATAGGTCGACTCTTGTTTGTGAGTTTATTTTGTTCTTTTAGTTGTGTTACAACTTTTCCTATATCTGCATTTCCATTGGTATAAATGGCTAAGATAAATTCTTATCTAAATGATTTTTCAGTAAGGTTCATGGCCACGGCTAATTCAAAATTTCACTAAGGTTCAACAGTGAAATCAAAACAGACATACCATAAGTAATTAACTTTCATATTTATGTATGAATTAGTTCGGAACTGTGCCTCTCTAACCTGCTGGGCTATAATATTTTGTTTAATAATTAATGCAAGACATGTATAAATTGTTGACGATTCCGTTGCTTAATATTAACCGTATTATTGATTAATATACTAGAAAGAAATGCAATTATAATAAAGATAATTATTTGGCATATCGATATAACACATTCTATAGTATCTTTTGGTATTAAGTTGCGTAATTTTCGCATCGAATAATGGTCAGAGAATCGGAGCATCGATGCAGTTGTGAAAGTTGACTGACCCTGCTTTTGGAGATGTTTTTATTAAATTATGGAAGCACTCACTTGGATGTTACCTCTATATTTATATACCTTAATGATAATATGTAGTTTATTATTATATAGGGAAGGTAAACTGTATCATATTTCACACATTGTTATAGTAAAGGTAAAAAGGGTCTATGGATATACCGTAGAACTAATCTTCCACACACTGAAATTACCTGAAATTTAAACGTGCAACAGTTTCTTTTCCATTGTACGGATTTTAAGCTGATATTAGTTTCCGTGAGGTTGTACATAGAGGATTAGTTTGAATTTTTTTTTTATATTTATTTTTTAAAGTTCCTCAATTAATTCTCTTAGATATTCAATAGTCGTTTTAACTTGTAAGTTTATATAACCGTTGTAAGTCTAATACCCTAGCTCAGGGTAGCTAAGATGGATAAGCCGGTTATGGATTTATTTAATTAAATATGTCATGGTGTTGAGAATAAAGCTTAAGTTATTTAGATAATAATATAGAGCATTTAGAAGTGAAGGGCTGACGCCAAAGGTTCAAAGGTCCTTGCGCTAAATTTGAACAGAGATCGGCAAATGTTATAAAATGTTGCAATACTTTAACACCATACGTACTTTAGAAATCAAATCAAAAGGTTCTATTTTGAGCGAAAATTTTATTTACATAATATTATTACAATTAGCTAATTCAAACTCATCAATTGTACGAGATACTTCACGAAATAAGAGGGAATAAAAATAAAATAAAAATTACTATTTCTTTTTAGTTTTTTTTGCCGATTTCAAAATCTTTGTATTATAATTAGCCCAGTGCTTCATGATATATTGTTCGTCAATTGTAATCGGTCTCCAAGATCTATACTAAATTTTATATATCAAGGAGTAGGTGAATTCGTGAAGTAGAGTCAAATTGTTGATATTTATTTTAATTTACTAATTCTACTCACGTGATATAAGGTACTCACCAATAACTAAGTTTGCGATTTATCGACAACGATTATGCATTGTAACTGGTTTATCGTGACTTCATTTGTTACATGTCGGGGTTGTTGGTAATGTACTGGGATATAATTTATACTGTAGTTTATGAAACTTTAAAACAACAATGCAAATTTAACAACAGCAGTAAAATTAGTTTTGTTAAAATTCTATGTAAAAATTATTGATCACTAATTGCTCAGTTCATTTATAGTTTAAGCTAGGCGTTAGGACAAAGTTTTGCAAGGTAAAGTTTATTCCATGTAGTATTTTTAAATGTACTCCTAGCGGAAACTATCATATATTGAATGTACTTATTGTAACGTATTACTAACGGAACACGTTATTTCGATTGAAAGCTAAAAAAAATACCAACCTTTAAATAAAATAGCATTTCAGCAACCGTGGTCGCGGCCGTGGTTTTGAAAGAATCCGTATCATAAATAATATAAATAATAAATCGCATTTTAATCCCTTATAAAGTACTAGTGGACCCTGCAGACGTTGTTCTGCCACAATTTTGGCTTCGAAATTATATAATAATTAAAAATTAATTAAAAAAACATTGTCCAGCGGAGAAAATTGTGAATCTAAACCATTTCCAGATCCCCTTGAACACACACAAAAAATTTCATCAAAATCTGTCCAGTCGTTTGAGAGAAGTTCAGTGACATACACACTCACAGAAGAATTATATATATATACCCGCGTTAATAACCTTACAAGAGCCAGAGCCATTTTGCAGCATTTTAACAAGTATCGTCTGTGTTAGTATCTGTCCTTGATATGTGTATTGTCCCTTAAAATAAATGGTCTATCTATCTAAAACTAGCACTAGAAGTTCACCAGGTGCGTTGAGATTGTTTCGTATATCTCGCTTCCTAATAGACTAGCTTGTGGGAACTGGGCCAGTGAGCGAGATCAAACTCGACGTGTCTATGTACTTACAACTTGCAAGGACAATCCTATACTTACAACTCTCAAGAAAGGGTTTGTAAAAAAAAGAATTAATATGTCGGCATAAAATTTAAATTAAGAGTTTTTAGAATGCTATGCATCTACTACATTTTCTTCGTATAACTTTACTATCTCTTAATCGATAAAAACGAATTATGTATAGATACATCATACATCTATCCTAAAGGCCGGATATTATATAATCTCATTAATAATAATTAATAACCGGAAACACGTAGATGCTTAATAATTTTGCATAGATTTCCATAGATAAGTGTTTCTATGCCGTTTTTTTAAGTACCATTGTAACTACTATGACACGATATTAGTTAATATGGTCACAAATGCAATGCATAGTGCTATAGTTTCAAGGCACGTTTCATTATAAAATCTAAATAACAATAAACAGTGAAAGTATGTTTAGGTATTCACACAAATAGATGAAGAAATCTGATTATATTCCAATCATGTATACTTTCGATGCCAAGATGAAAATGTAGGTCTTACACGACACGACTAAGAATAACCTTAAATTGTCTATCAACGTCATATCACATGATTACCCTATAATAGGTAGTACCCTATAATAGATACTTTAATGTTTACGATCTCCGTGAGTTAGCGGTGTATTATTTGTTTTTAACATGGGTGTGCTGGGTTCGAATCCCGTGGAAATATAATATCGACGCTGGAAAGCAAAAACGTAGTAAATGACATAATCACTACAATGCTAGTAATAGTAATGATAGTATTAGATTATTCAATCAGAAAATTATAACTATGATGTCCAACAATGGCAACTCTACGTCTGTAAATTCGGAAGTAATTTTTTTTTTTTTATAATTACTTTTTCTGCTCTGGTGAACAATTTTAGATTTGTAGGTTAATACTGGAAGGATACCTGGAAGAAACTGAAAAATTATTTGTGCAATGTGCAGTTTTTAATATTTTTGTTAATTGAATCTCTGTATTCTACTAGTCTTGACTTAAGTTTAAATCTAGTTTTCAGACTTATATAGATATAAAGATTAAAGAGTTTTCACCAAAAAGTTTTAACTTAAGGGTCATTAAATACGGGACTTACAATTGGAAGAAAGTTGTCTTTAGAGAAATTTACAAGTGTGAGATTTGATAGCGATGTGCACCTAGGTGTTAGTGTGGTTTCTTCTTTGATATTGCAGAGGTTGTTATGTTTATGATTATATTACCAGTTTCAACCGCACATAATCTCTATATTACTTATAATATTATTAACGTGAAAATGTATATCTTGATATATTTTTTTATGTCAGATATCGACAGACGAGCATAAGGTTCACTTGATGGTAGGTGATACCTCAACCACAGAACATCAGTCAATGATGCACTGTCGACCTAATTTTTACTTCGAGCATTCGGAAATCCATAGACTGAAACCGAAACGCGCAATATGCGCACTTCACGGTTTTTCCATCTATGAACGGTGGTTCGTTACCCGGTCGGAATTTAGATATTCCTCCCACCCGATCAATGCCCGAAGTTACCAGACGTGGGGAAAACATGCTTACAGATTAATTATAAACATGTGGTCCCTGTGGGATTCGAACCCACGACCCATCGATGCGCACGGCAGGTGTTCTACCGAACGCGCCAACGAGCTCGTCATTTATTTTTCTTTTACGCAAAAATGGAGTGACGAATCGACATTTTTATGTTAGAGATAAAGCACATAACACCTTCAAGTCCACACCATACTCTTCTGTTGATATCTGACACATAAACATTACTAGCAATAAATTAAGCTATTACCAGATAACTCACAATACATAACCTTTTCCTAAAATTACGTACGTGTCCGATTTGCTGGTCGAACTGGATTATCATAGTATGATTATGCTGATGATCTTGATGTTTCCTAAATTATTACATTACGATTGTATCAATAGATATTGATCGGCTCTTGATTAGCGAAAGTCGGTAGAAAGTTGCAAAGGGTCATCGTGATACAAACAGATGAGTTCAAAGTTAGTACACTGCCCTACATATTATTGTAAAAATGTAGTGCCTACTTGGTTATGTAAGTCTAAAGAAACTAAAATACTCACTTCATATACCTCTCAATACTTAATACTATTTTACGTAATGCAATGGCATTAAAATATACTTATTTCTTGATTGTTAAAAATTCAAATAGAAATTATAAGAAATTACCGGATTTAACGTTATATTTTATTAACGCGAGTATCACACATTTAAATAAAATAACTTTTTATTGAATTAAAGCACGATTTATTATTTATCCCGACGTTTCGAATGCTTCTCAGCAAGCTTTGTCGCGAGTAAACTGAAAAAAAAAAACGGACGGGCAGACCGTAAATGATAAATCGCAACTTATAATAATTGATGAATTAAAGTTCAATAAGGCGTGGAAACGCCTTCGTGACAAAAAATTGATTAGAACAGAAAGTCCCGCTTAAATCCTTACTTTTTTCAGTAAGGTTAAAATAAAGATACAGCAGACCTACTTGGTAATATACATATATTATGTTTTTAATTTGAACAGGTTAACCCGTTAGATATAGAATTAGCACTAATGTACGACCGTTAATTTATTTAACTAGTAAGTCTATACTTAACATAATTAGCAATGTAATCGTGTAGTAAATAATTAATGGATTCTGTTGACATTCGTTTCTTAAAATTATCTACAAACATCTACATATATTAATAATTATATATGTATATTTTGGTGTCTTCGTGTTAAGTGTTTAGTCAGATTCTAGATATTAATTGGTCTTCGATTTGAATTCATTAACAGCCGACATTAATATACTAGTACTATATTCAAAAATCAAATCAAAATCAAAAGTTTTTTATTTCAAATAGGCCTTTGCAGGCTCTTATGAAACGTCTAGTTGCACGGTTCCAAAAAGTGGGTCTCATGGAGAAGAACCGGCAAGAAACTCCATGGACACTCTTTTCAACAATATTATATATATTATGTAGGTACTGTACTATACACTCAGATAAATGGAAGAGTGGGCATTGTATTGTTTTTGAGCACAAACATAATTTAATTAAGTATATATTGCCTTTTAGGAAAATATTAAGTAAACAAAAAGGTTCAGCGCCATCTGTTTCACCTACTACGTAATCAATAGAATACAGTCATAACTCATAAGCGATATGTGGTTTATTTAAACGATATGGATCATAGATGGCATTAGTACTGTTAGATAAAAACATTTATTATTAGACAAACATAATTAAACTTGAATATTAAATTAAAAATATGTATACTTACGCTCTTTACTAACTAAAATTGATTTTTGTAACTGACCATGAGCTATTCTTTTACAGATACTAACCGACTGAATAATCCATGGTCATGCAATTAATAAAAAAAAATACAGATTCTAATTTCAAATAAAAGGCGGGAAATATAATAGTTTTGAAATTTTAATTGAGAATTGAGATACTGATTACTGAATAATTACCTATTGAGTGTATCTAACCATGTTTGTGTTTTGTTTCAGGGCAAAACAAATCGAGAAGATCTCAAAACCGACATACAACATAGGAAAGAAACGTTTTATAGGGTAAGTTTTATCTGAATCTTTGATCAATGATGGAAAAAAATCACCACGAAACTCATTACACATAAAGAATTAGTCGTTGTATAAATAATATTGAGGGCTTCTCTCAATCGGGTTGAGTTTCATAAATCCTTTGTCTAGTTTGTGTATGTGAAACTTAATATTATGTACGTATGTTTACGACATCGCTAATATTTGTGGGGCTGTAATTCAAATTCAAATCATATATTCATTTAGGTAACACAATGTACACTTATGAAAATGAATAAAAAAATGCTTCTAATTTTATGTACACTGCCAGTTCTCAAATCAAGAGCGTAGAACGGACGAAAAGATAGCAATAAACTCTTCACCACTCTTTAATCGCCAAGTTTTTTGTTTTACTAAATGTTTGTAAGGAGCTGCACCACTACGCCATGCTCCACGTGACATCTTGAAGTTATTAATTATAAAAATAAACGAATAAAGAAAAATGATTTGCCCTCTATCAGCAGTAGGCATGGTGAAATATGAGCACGCACTTACATTATCGTGGGAACAACACGCAAACACATAGTCGAATTAAATAAAGTCACCGCATACACAAACCAGTAGCTGTCGACTGATCACATACTAGTCTAGTCTTTAAAGTAAAATAATCATTGATATGGACATAGAAAGTCTGCACCATGCAAACAAAGAGACTTGGGAATTCACTTTTACATTAAAAGCTATCTAGTAAATTCGCCACTCGTTTACATACATTACAATTTCGAAATTTAGCTTAATACATACATACTATGAAAATAATAACCTAAATCAGTCAGTGAAAATTTTTTCATACCGCTTCTGTTGTATACCTACTCTGTTCAAACCAACTCTTCCTCTTATGTATTCTATCGTATGGATAATTTACACCAAGGACTGAACCGGTTAATTTTTATTTTCCAAAATACGTATCTGACTGAGATACCATGATACTAGTTTTATAGAATAATACATACTTAACTTACCACAGTAATTTTTTCAGTAAATATGAATAAAAACGAAAGAATATTAACAAAAACCTTTATTATACCGGTATAACTCCCATAGTAAATTAACCGGTATTCAGTTCTTGATTTACACCTAGGTTTATTTACAGGAGGCCCCGTCTGACGGCGATTCAGCGGTGTCTTCCGCGCCAGCTTCTCTCTCGCCGCAACCGCTCAACGATATGTGGGTAGGTACTTACAGTTTATTAGTCGCTAATTAAACAAATGATGATAAGGGTCTTAACCCTTTGTGCCACACATTTTTCATTCAGTAAAAAAAAATACAATAAATTCAGTAAAAAAAAAGTAAGAAATTGCGAATCGGTGCAAATATGATGAAAATTCTTGGTTTTTTGGGTTCACTGATTATGAATTATCAAATCTCTAAAATTCAAGATAGCGAATCCAATATGACAAATTGAAAGAAAAACGATCGGAAAAAAGGGAAAATTTCAATCCGGTGACTTGCTAGGTTCATGATTTCGTATTTCTAGTTAGATATACGAAATTAATGATAATAAAAATAATATTCAACGAGACTCCGTGCTTATTCAGCGTAAAAAGCATATAAAACAAGTAGCACTTTCAGAGTGCCACCATGGCACAAAGGAGTTAGTTAATAGGAATGGTAGGAGAGGATACTCGTCATCACGGATTTCGCTCTACTTAGTTAGAAATAAAAAAAATCCCACTTCAGATCTATTATCGCGGCTCTCGCACCGTATAATAATTTATGTTTAGCTCGGACTCATAATGCGATGGGCGCATATTCGACTCTCCTTGCGGACACTTTTTTTTGGCTCTCTTCTAATTTATTAATATTCATGTCGCAATTAAGCGAAGTGATAAATAATTTACTTTATTTATTTAAATGAAAAACAATAATACAACAATAAGTTCAGGAAATATTATGAATATGTATATTTGTTAGTAGAATTCCTGTGTAAAAAGTTGAGTGGAAATCGTGCTATAATATCCTCACTTCACTAACTAAGGCAAATGAGGTTACCACTTATGTCTTATCTAATTACAATATTGCTACTTGTTAGCGATTAGTACAGGTAGCTTATTACCCTTTTTAGTAATGTAATAGATATTTATATTTTACTTTAAACCAATGGAAGAGGTTTGATATATACATTTTAAAACCTAAAATGAGGAAACCTTAATCCAAATCCAAAAAAGTGTTTCAAAAAAATGTGACAAAAATTTGGGAAATCCGAACGAAGACGTGCTTACGTCTTCGTAATAGCTTTATTCAGTATTCACGTAAATATATTTAATAATAATCTGTTGTTTTTGTTCGGTTTTCGAATTAATGTATAAACGTTTATTTTTTTATCTGTATAAGTATGGCTAATAATATTAATTTTTCTCGATTAATTTATGGTTCCAGCACATATAATAATGTAAAGAAAAGTTTCTGCTACTTTATCTACATATATTGTACTACTACAAATTTCCATTACAATGAATTAGCGTGATTTTTCATTCATATTGTTATAATGTCTTACAAGGAATGTAGAGTAGGGGCCTTGAATTATCATGAGAGAATCGCTCACCGCTTGTAAAATGTCACGCTTTTGCAATACAAACATCTTGTCACTAAACTTAAAGGCGCCTGTACTTGCGTCACTTTGTTCTATTGTTTTGTAGGGTGACCAAGCACTAAGCGGATTAGCGGAACTGGGTTATGTAGCAATTAAACAATTTGTGGTACAAGGGCTGACTCATTGTTAAAGTTTCGATTAAAGAAGTACTTATACGTTTTGATTTTTATTATTAGTACTGTATGGTTTGACTGAGATATTATTTCAATTTTAACACAAATGTTTTTATAGCCACTTAGAATCGTGTATAGACTCATTTTCGGTCTCTTTTCTTCTCCAATAAATTAGTGTAAGAAAGTAACAATAAAGGTTATACTATTCCCGCTATTAACCTTGTTAGTCCTGTGTTTTAATAAGTATAGTTTTAACGATCTCATGTACTTTAAAAGTTCTATTTTTAATAAGTACATATTAAAATTAGTATTTCAGACCGAGACTCTAAGTTCCAGTATCAGCGAGTTTAGAGGTTAACTATCAAGCCGTGTAATGAAGAAAAGCTTATTTTATTTTATAATAATTTTAATACACTATATTAAATAAATACATGGTACAGTTTTATTCTATCCACGTTTCTGTCTACACAATTCAATTGTCAGGTCTGAAATAATAGTATTTTGTACTTAATCAAGTAGCTACGCTACGAGGCTGTGCTTAATCCTTAATCACTTATTGTTGTGAGTGTTTAAGCCCTTTCACGGTGTCCCAAGGCCGTACTAACGCGCAGTATCTGTACAGTCATGCGGACAGTGCCGCAGTACAGCGGAGCGCGCGGCGACCGCGGCGCGCGAGTGCACGCGACTCGCGGACGCCCTGCGAGACGCGCGCGACCAACTCGAGCTCATGGAGTTCAGGCTGCTCGAGCTTGAAGACGCAAATCCCGAGAAGGTAGTGTGATGACACCTTTATAAATTTGAGTGTAAATTATACAAGTGTGTCTAGTGAAATACTTTGGTGTTGTGCTCACGATGATCGGATTGAACGAAGTTGTCAATGAGGTAATTTTTATTATCATCACAATTTTGAGACAAAATATGTAATTTAAAGTACTTTAATAAATTTAAAAGACAGTATATTTTATTGGTAAAAATATAACAATTAGTAACGTTCCTTAAAATTATAAGTGTAAATATAATTTTAAACTAAGAGCAAATTGAAATTTGCTCTTTTTTAATAATATAATAGTATGAAAACTCTACCAAGAGTTTATTTTTATTGTAAACCACTTATTTAATATTATTTTTTTTAATAATATTTTTATCAGTAAATTAAAACTAGATGCTTAAATTTTTCTACTTGTACTTGTCATGTTTTATAAACAATAATATTATTGCGTCGTAACAGTAAGATTTAGTATTACCGATCTTGCAATTTGAATAATCGAATAGATTGTGTAAACAATGAAATTATGAAGGAAAACTTGCATGCTAATGTTTAGCAAGCAAGTTGATTTGAATAGTTAATACGTTACAAACAGACAGGTATGCAAATAATGCATATAAATATTGCACTAACTTTGTTCAAGTGTAACACATATTTTGATTAGATCATCGTGTTACATTATCTATCTCTAGATAATTTTGACAGTAAGAGCTTACACTCTACTCTTCAAACAACTAAACCGTGTGTATTGAACAGATAAGTATATAAAACTGTTAAGTATAATAAACTATGGAGATCCATGGACACAAATGGATAGCATACCGTTACTTCAAAGTATAGTGACTTCCTTCCTTTCATGCAGGAAGACGGCCTGCCATTTGAAAAGCTGTGTACTGCAAGGAAAAATAACTTAAATAGACAAAAAAAGCGATTGATCCTTCTACATATTTTCGTACTAACATTATTATACAAATCCCAAGTACTTTCAATAGTTAAAACCGGGTTGTGTATATTTTACCATTTAAATATGAGGTAAAAACAACGTAACATGATGGTAAATTGACCCACATACATGGTCTTAATAATCATCGATTAATACGCAGTAATTATTTAATGACCGTAGGTTGAAGGTAGGTACATACCTAACTCCAATGTAGTATGGCACGAATCGTATTTTGCAGTTCTTTGTTGGATTAATGAGATTTTTAATTATATAAGTTTTATATAACACAGAGTAGATCTAACCTAACGTAGGTATTTTACGATACTTCATCATTGAAAAAGGTGTTGATTTATCACAATGATAGCCAAAGTCGACCCTTATAAAAAAATCATAAATTTATATTTATAAAGCTTTCTAAGAAAGAATCACTATTACAGCTATCATATTCCGAATGCTCGAAGTAAAAAGTAGATCGACAGTGCATCATTGACTGATGTTCTGTGGCTGAGGTATCACCTACCATTAAGTGAATCTCATGCTCATCTGTATATATCTAACCTAAAAAAATATAAATATATATAAATTTAATGTTGATGAATTTGCAAATAACTCATATAGTGGATAATACGAAAAAGTTAAAAAAGGACAAAGTGTCTTCAAGAGAAAAAAGTTTAGAAGACCTTCGCTTTCTCAGATTCTTCGGTTCAGTGTGTAAGCAACTTAATATTAAAGTCATTCGTCATCTACGTTTCCTGTTACAAATTCATTACCTTTTACGGAGCCTATAATGCTATTGTATTGACTTGCAAATCATCAAGAGCTCACCGACTTCCAATTTTTCTGACTTGATTTCGTAGAATGTACTTTAAAACCGTTATTAAAGACATCAGCTATCAAATATATTAACATTATTAACAATAGCAATATAAAAATTTAACAGAGTACCTATTATTAAACAGTCTTCTTAAATATCCTTGTTTTAAACATTTCCTTATTTCAAGTTTTTGTTTTAAGTTACATAATAGATTACATAATGTGAGTTCGAAGCCCGACCACAAATATATAGTAAATAACGGCTAAAGTACATTTTAAAATAATTATATTTTTTCACCTTGGTATTTTTGGCAAAAACTACGTACAAGTGACAATTTTGCACAATGAGACTCACATGACGAACAAATGTCATTATCTAACATATACCTAACTATTTCTGTTCGTAGCATGATATTATTAATGAAATTGGTACTAGTCCAGACAGCCTGGAGCGAACACAGCTATGAGTGCCCAAGAACGAACAATTTGCGAGAAAGTATTCGCATTGTCAATTTGTCATTTTATATGATAAACCAGTTGAAATTGCACACCAATGATTCAAATTCAAAATAATTTATTCATTTAAGTAGCACAATGTACACTTATGAACGTCAATAAAAAATACATAAAATACTTCTAATTTTACATTTACTGCCAGCTCTCAAATCAAGGGCGTAGAACGGACGAGAAGAACTGGCAATAAACTCTCCGCCACTCTTTTTAATCGCCAGGTTTTTTGTTTTACAAAATGTTTGTAAGGAGCTGCAACCATAACACCATGTTCCACATGATTGACGATATGAATAATATCTAGCAAATTTCGTGTTTGGTCCTCACGTTAAAATCGCAAAAGTGGGCTCATTGTTTATGTGGTCGTAGGCTACTCATATGTGAATACTTCCTTTAAAATTTAAAATTTTGAGTTAAAAATTACATTAACATTATGATTCATTAAAATAAAGTTACTACTCGAGTAGGTAATGTTTACAATTGAATGAAGGCTATACCGTTGGAAGTTACGATTCCTATAATGAAATGAAAGGATAACTGCGTCAAGGCTGTACGTTATCTCCTTAGAAACATATTCTTTATTTGATTGCGATAATAATCTACAAAGCCTCGACAATATTTTCCCAGACATTAAAACATGCCTGTTCATCCAAAGCAAAAGTTTTAACGTGATATTACATCATCAAATTTATAGATTTATGATAATGATATTGTTAAAAAATATTGTCTTTATTTTGTGATAATCAAATATATGTGCAAACTTAGTTAGCGTTAATAATATTATTACCTAGTCAGGTAAATTGATATATCGTGACATGTCTACAAATCGGAATAACTTTTGTATTACGTATATACATACACATATAGCAGCTGAGTGCATACTAAAAAGGCGATGTTTCAGACCATATGACCTACATTATTTATCCTAAAAATTAAATATATCAAAACGAATTATAAAAGCTCTTTGAGACAATAGGCAACGTTCTATGCACAGGACAGGTTCTTCTGTTCTGTGGTTCTCTGGATCGCCAGTTCGACTTTGTCATGTTTATAATTTCTATGTAGCCTCTAGGAATATAAAATAAATTGAAAAGTCATGAAGTTTTTATTTCAGTCTGAGTATTTCAGAATGCTTGAAGTAAAGATAAAAATATAAGTCGTCAGTGTTTTCTAAAGTGAAGTATTACATACCTAAATATTATATCAAGCTCGTCTGTGGATACCTGCCATGGAATAAATCCAAATAATTAATTTTGCTTACTTTGTATGAAAACCATCGTGCTTGAAAGATTTACCGCCAAGCGTGGTGCCGGAATTGACTTCATTGCTAATATAATGGAGAATATATGGCTCTTTATCATGTTATTTATTAATTTACTGCGATGGTAATGTCTTGGCTAAACGTTTTTATAATAATTATAGTAAACTAACAAGATTACAACACATGCACAGAAAATTAAGTTTTAACGCGGTGTTTTTAAATACGTAAAAAGTAGATTCTTGCGGGCTTCTAATCTTCCGACGTCACTTCGACCAGTATACTTTGCTACCGTTTCCTATTTCCGCTAGTAAAGCAATTAAATTCTATTTGTGCCGGCTGGAAGCGCAATGCGTATCAAATGCGAAACCATATGAGGCAATCTGCACTTCTCTAACTAGCGAAGCATCAGTAAATCGTATTGACCTATTTTGTTTATGTAATAATGTGGAGTTGGACACAGTTACTATAAATATTAGTTTTCAGATCGTTTTATGTAAGACCATTCATACCAAGTTAATATTAATTGCAACGGATAAATAAATGAGATTTCTTTCTCAGTTGATCAATAATTCTATTTTTTCTAATAAAATACAATACGTAACCTACTTTTTCTGGTACGCTTGCTTCAAATTCATCTGTTACAATATATACTTTTAAATCACTACAATCATTGAAAGTAAACCACAATAAGTAACAAGTAACCACTAGTTAGATCCGCTAAGTTAATTACTTCGGTTAGATTCCTATATCCAAGTTTCAAATGATTTCACGGTTTGAGACTGTGGTTAGCTTTTGATTAAATTAGTCACAATCACAAATACGGTAATAGCTGATCTCTATCAGGCAATAACTTGTTTTGTAAAACTAATATGTAAGTTTATTAAATTAGCATAACTGCGCGTTTTTTCATAATATTATCTTTGTTCTAAAGTAGGAGCGACAGTAGGCTGTGCTCTTGCCCAAAAGTAGCCAAGACTCGTTGCCCACGCATATGATGTTGCCAAAGTTAAAACAAATTAATCTCGTTATTTATACACGCCTATGCTCGGATTAGGATAATTTAAATTTTGTAATCGTTTAACTTTAGAGGAAAGACGTGACGTCAGAAAATGAGATAAGCTCGGTAAGTTCATCTTGTTAAATTTATGAATTATATTTTCAGGGCGCTAGGGACAACCTAACAGACTCGGATTCGGGCTGCGTGTCCCCAGGCTCCCGAATAAAGGACTCAGCATCGCCGGAACTAAAACGTATGGACTCCGGCTACAAATCCCCGCATACTCCAAGCAGCCCCTGCAATCCCCGACGGCATTTAAACACACCGCATGACGAATTCAAAGAAGACTTTGCTAAGGCGCAAGTTTTGGCAGATCTCTTGGATAGAAATTCGGAAACCAGTGACTCGTTGAAGAGTAACCCAGTGAAAGAACATCTCGAACAGATGATTTTGAACGCGGGTTCGGCGGAAGACAGGAGTTGTTTGGAGCAAGTTCTGATGATTTTATACAATTATCAGGCACTTAGTAGCTCTGTTAGCGAAGATGAATGCTATCAGGTAAGTTAAAAAGGAATAATACAAGTAAATAAATAAACGATTTATTGCCTAAAACTTTGATAAACAACCATTAAAACATACATATATACGGTTTAAGAATTTATTATCTCAAAAGAATTACAAAAATTCACTTACTGAGACTAACTTATCCATATTGTGCTATCAAGCGCAGTGTACAGACTTACGTTAATATTATTGTTTCACATATATAACATTCACAACCTAAATTAATACACTTCCAAATAACTAACATTCATCACAACATAATAGCTTCTTAATAAATTACATAAAATTAACTAGTGGGTAGTTTTACAATATTGATAATTAACCAACCACTCTGTTCCAGTTTGCACACAAACGATATTCTATACAAAACAGTAGTACTAAGTTTAAGGCATGTGCACAGCACAACAATATTTACTGCTTAAATATAATTTTACATAAAATATATGATTTAATTTTATTTTAAATTAATATGTTACGAAGTGTTATTTTTATTGAACCCTTTATTTTGTGTTTTTTTTTTTTTTTTTTTTTTTTTTTTTTTTTTTTTAATATCTATTTAAGAAAACTCCTTATAAATTTGATTTTTTAGTAATTTTTTGAAATTATTTAAAGTTTTTTGCACAAGCATTAAAACATACATATATCAATATTAAATAACCTTCAATAAATTCAAACTTTGGGATAAAATAGTAAGTTTTTTTGTAATGGCTCCAGACTCAGTTTTTGCTATCGATGATAATAATATGAAATCATTGCCCTTCAAATTCCTTGGTAACGATTTAATTGTTAAGCAAACTTCCATCAGTGGCGTACGTAGGTCAATCTTCTTTCTAAAAACTTGATTGGATTTTTTTTTAAGTACGTCAGTTTAACTATTGACTTTAATTATATGTCATTTTACAATAAAACATGCCTGACAAGGTCGCCAAAAAAACAGGCAATAAATAGATATATCAGTTACCATGTAAAAATTTGTTCAATAAACTAACAAAATCCGTTTCCGCATAACAGACAAAACCGAAGAGAATATGTGATTTGAGATTACGAACGGAAACCGACATATTATCGCACAAAACACAAAAAGCAATCGCGACCGTCACCCCGTACCAACAAAAGGGCTACAAATCCGATTCACTCGAAAGTCTCATCGAGGAGAGAAAACCAAATAACATACTGCAAGAGAGCGGTATATTCGAGGAAGTCGAAACTGAATGCAAAGAGACTCAGACCGACCTCAACGATAGCTTCGAATGCTCCGGTGAATTGAACACCGAAATACAACGACTGAATAGTATAAGGGAGAAATTAGAGAGGCAAAGTAGAAATAAGACGCTTAGTAGCGAAGTTGATTGTTTAGAGTGTAAGTGTGTGAGGCTAGGGAAGAAACACAAGCAGTATTACGAGAGGAGGCTCAAGTTCCTGGAGGGAAAGATCTCGATATACGAAGCGGCACAAGACGTTAAGGAATCAAAACTAGCGCAACGTTTGCAAAAGGAGTTTTTCCTTGAGAATAGGATACAAGTGAGTTTAATTTGTCTAATTGAAAATATTAACCATTTATATGATGGAATGTGGTATGATAATTATGTTTTATATTACAGGAATTAGAATCGCAGCTAGCTGAACTACATGACAAATACGAGAGGCTTGAAGAAGAATGTTGTGAATTAGAAGAAATAGAAAACGATACCCGGTTACATTGGCAACAGTACGTTTCATAATGTTTTTTACTATGTAAAGGAGACAGTTATGCTTAGGCCCAGTATATTAATGTAACTTTTATTACTCGTAAATAGTTCAAGATCACTTTTTACCTCATTTACCATAGTTAAACAATCGCTAGTTCATGATAATATTTTAGGTTATTTTTAATAGTCGATTTCTCAGTGTTGCGGTATATTTTTTTATAGCTAATATCGGAATTTTCACCGTATGTGTAGCCGCACATTAGAACACCGGTGGCGACCACTTATGGAAAAATATATAGTATCAAAAATTGGATCGGATAGGTTATTTATCCAGCTTTAATTTATTTTTTTGTAAGTCTTCATAATATGATCATTTCTCACTGAGCTGTCGGACTTCGAATGGAAATGGATAATTTTGTCTTTGATCATCGATATATCAGTATCTCTCTTAAAAACTAGAGACATTCTTAACAAAGATACGTTACAGACAGTTATTTGAAAAAGCGCTAAAATTGATGTTTTTTGGTCCTTCAATTTTTTCCACGCCCAGTGGCGTAGCTTGGTGGACAAAGGCCCCGGTGCAAGAAAAAAAACGCTTTGTCCCAACACCCCCCCACCCCCCAAATTTCTTCAGCAACTGCAATCATTACTAATCTAGGATGCTCGGTTCCATTATTATAAAATCTTGAAAAAATAAAACCTTTGCGAGCAGACTCAAATTTTTCTGCCTCTCCCTCATTCCAATGCCCACGGGGCCCTCCGAGCTTCGGGGCCCTGGTGCAGTGCACCACATTGCCCTATGATAGCTACGCCACTGTCCACGCCACATAAAATGTATAGGAATAAACTTGCCCGTTTAATATACTCTTCAATTTGTGGCTTTTTCCAATACAAAAAGTAATTGACTGTATACTTTAAGCTAATAAGGAGACTATATTTCAGGCTTGAGATGGACTATGAGCTGTGTTCGGCGCAACTGAGGGACATGACGGAGCAGCGGGAGTGCTCGCGCGCGCACGCCGAGCGCCTGCTGCGGGAGATCGGCGAGCGGGAGTGCGCGCTGCAGGCGAGGGAGGTCAGATACTAATATTGTCTTTTATTAACGCGAGTATCACACATTTAAATAAAATACTGTATACCGGATTAAAACGCGATTTATTATTTATATTGTTTAAATTATTTATCCCGACGTTTCGGATGCTTTACAGCAACCGTGGTCGCGGGGAGACAGGTCGGGATGAATAATTTAAACAATATAAATAAAAATCGCGTTTTAATCCGGTATACAGTATTTTATTTAAAAGGTCAGCTACTACTTGTTTAGAATATACAGGGTGAATTTTTCAAGTGAGCGTCCGTGGCCAAATCGGAAACAATGAGGAATAGTGATACTCAAAGGAGTCTCGAGGCCGACTTTCATTGCCGAAAACTGCATCATTGGATTTTTGAAAAATCAATATTCCTAGCGAATGCTTTCCAGAAAACCACTCGTGCGATTTATTACCCATTAATCGCGTTTTACTCCGGTAAAAAATATTTATTCAAATATGTGTCAATCAAGACAAGCTTTAAAAAAGAAAATTGTTCGCATCTAATTACAAAATCTGTGAATTGTACAAAATTCTGAAACTGGGGACGTTCTGCAAAAGGGCCAGGTCAAAAGTACTCGTAACCGACGAGTGTGTATGAAAGCATTGATGAAAGTAGAAGAAGCGAAAGTGGTATGTAAGGATCGGAGCATATGGAATTCCGTGATCTCTGCCTACCTCAATGGGAAAGAGGCGTGATGTGTATGTATGTATGAATTGTAGTGAGCTTTTAATTAGGTAAGTAAGTATTGAAATTGGTTTCAGAATGAACTCCTTTCGCGATTGAGCAGTTTGGAGCGCGCGGTGCCGGCTCTGATCGCGTGGAACGTGATCCGCGCCGTCGGCGTCACCGTCAACATCGGCAGTCAGGTATATATCTGTATATGTTTTTTTTTTATGTCAGATATCGACAGACGAGCATGAGGTTCACTTGGTGGTAGATCATACCTCAGCCACAGAACATCAGTCAATGATGCGTTGTCGACCTAATGTTTACTTCGAGCATTCGGAAATCCATAGACTGAAACCGAAACGCGCAACGTGCACTTCACGGTTTTCCATCTATGAACGGTGGTTCGTTACCCGGTCGGAATTTAGATATTCCTCCCACCCGATCAATGCCCAAAGTTACCAGACGTGGGGAAAACATGCTCACAGAAAATTATAAACATGTGGTCCCGGTGGGATTCGAACCCACGACCCATCGGTGCGCACGGCAGGTGTTCTACCGAACGCGCCAACGAGCCCGTCAAATATCGTCAATATTGTTATATCATAATTATTAAGTGTTCATATAGTAGCCATTAACGTGGATTACAATCGGAGGGGCTAGCACGAACGACTGTCGAAAAAGTATTCGTATCGTCGTACTGTCATTCAAAAATAATTTATTCATTTAGGTAACACAATGTACACTTATGAACCTCAATAAAAAGTACATATTAAATGCTTCTAATTTTACATTTACTGCCAGTTCTCAAATCAAGGGCGTAGAGCGGATGAGAACTGGCAATAAATTCTCCGCCACTCTTTTTAATCACCATGATATTCCACATTTGTATGAAATTTCAAATGATTTCAAACGATGACAGTTTGATAGTAGTTGGTGTGAGGCCCTCTGATGTAGGCAAAAAATATTATCTTTTTTTCCTTATTATTAAGATTGCCAAATTTATAATTTCAGCGGGCCCTAGTTAGCCGGATGGGTCCATTCAACCAGGACACTAAGAGCGCGATCGCTACCATAAAGCAAATGCGTAGAGTGGAAGAGAGGCCTTGCAGCGTGGTGGTGTTCACGAGCAGCAACATCAGGGAGTTGGAGCAACAAGTCATAAAGTAAGTTTGAAACAATAGGATTAGAGAAGAAACTTGGTTTATTTGCAAGGAAGGCTCCTCTTATATAGAACATAGCGATCCGCCCAGGTTTCGCACGGGTGCAATGTAGATGTACTGTACGCAAAAAAAGCTACATTATCAGCGAGTAGCCTACTAGCGAGTACTGTTATTCGCTGATAGAGTAGCTTTCTATTGGTGAAATAATTTTAAAATGGGTCGAGTAGTTTTTGAGTTAAATAATAACAAACAAATCTTTCCTCTTAATAATCCGGCTCGAAGGACCACAAAGATGTATGGGTTAGGCCGAAACCCACACTGTTGATGATAATTGATAGACTTGTTATTAGATAATTGATATATTGAGATATGTATGATAGTAAATGATAACGTTTGAGTAGCGTAAACTGCTGACGCGGCACTCGATGTACGGCGCTAGCCCGTTCAATTAGTATAGATACACCAGCAATGAAAGGAGTCTAAATTAGAGGCATGTATAAACATTCAGCAACCGCACCACACAATCATCTCATATGTATAGAATTGTTTATAAATATTCTTACTGCTAACAGAATTATCTTATCTTATATATTGTCAGATTTTTAATTCCGCCGTGATTTGCGTAAATATTAGGCAATTGAGAAAAAATGGTCGTCATCTTATTATTTAACAATCAAATACCCATTACACGGCACAATGGTTTCAAACCCTTATTTATTTATATCAATCTTTACTGCACTAAAAATACAGAAATATAAAAACAGAAACAACAACCTAGTAAAAATAGTAGTATTTTTCAAATAAGGGCATGAAAATAGCCTAAATACGTATTCCATCAAACCAGCTTTTGATAAATACAATTTATGATTTAGCATTTGCATAAAATACCTAAGAGAACATATTTTTTTTTTTAAATTTTCAATTAAATAAAGATTGGGGTTTATGAGGGGTTTAATTGAAAAATAATTTACAGATTATTATCAGAGAAGAAACAGATAGAGCAGCAAACAGGACAGGTGAGGAAGAATCTAGAGGCGAAGATCAAGAAGCTGGAACAAGAGTTGGAGACGGCTCGGAGACAGATCACGGCGACTGAGAACGGGGCTTACGTCAAGAAGGACAGGATCGAAGAGAAGATTGAAGAGTTGGAACAGAAGATACGGAAGGAGAAAGAAGATGAAAAGGTATGTAATGATGTTATATTAGTTTGTTACAATGTAGGTTGAATTGATTAGATTTCTTGTAAATGGGTAAGAGATGGACAATATAGACATAGATTATAATCTAATGGTAATAATGATGGTGATAATGATAAATATCATTTCTGGAAAACAATACAAACAAAAACTCCCTCAATTCTCAGTGACGCAAACAAACTCGCTGGCAAATCCTAGTTTATTTTATCCAAACTTTGGAATATATTTGCTGTAAATCCTTGCTCCTCAACAACTTATAAACAAATACTTAAAAAAATATAATTTTATCGAGGCTTACGGCTTTTTGTGTTTGTTTTTTGTTTGAGAATTGAAAAAAATGTTGAGAAATAATATAATGCTTTGGATCATCCAAAGCATAATATTATTTTTCTTCGGAAATGTTTAATTTAGTATCTTCTTTTCATTTAATTTTACACTAGCTTTTCTTGACTTCTTCAGTTTTTGTTGGTCTCAGAACATCACATAGGGGTAGAATTTAAAATAATATTTATAGTAATATATTATATAGAGGAAAGTTTTTTTTGTATGTTTGTTTGTGACGATTTAACTCAAAAACTACTGGACCGATTTTAAAAAATCTTTCACCAATAGAAAGCTACATTTTGTGTATAGTACATCTTCATTACACCCGAGCAAAGCCGGGGCGTATGACTAGTTAAATATAAATTAAATAAACATTTTTAATTCTAAACTCTTCAGCTCCCAGCGGACCCATTGACCAACAGCAAAATAAGAGCACTTCTACTGAGCGAGCAAGAGTTAAAGAACAGAGTGTCCGAACTGGAGAGAAGAGAAGCCGCGTACTTGGAGATGCTGTCTCAAGCGGACGACATGTGGGCGGAGATGGAGGGGGGCTACAAGAAGAAGATAGAAGAGTCACAAGCCACTGAGGATCTTCTGAAAGGAAAGGTAACTAATCGTTTTGCTGCTGGAGGATAATATGACGACGATAAACCTTTAAATAAAATAACTACGCTAAATAAAAAACGCGATTTGATCCGTTATAAAGTATTTTGTGTGATGCTCGCGTTAATATAGGACAATATGAGGATATACCTTTAATTTTAGAAGTGTTAGGTACAGAAGAATTTAAGAGGGAGAAGTTACGTGTATAGAACTCGTATGCTAATAACTGTATAGTAATTATTATTATTTTTCTAAATCAATGTTTGAAAGAAATGTCTGGATTTCATATAAACCCAGAGTTAACATAAAATATCTAACGAAATACTTTATAGATTAGTTTTATCCAAATTATTCAGCATATTTTTATGCCGTCCTTTAATGTCATGTTTTAATTTAAATGAGTGTTTGTTTAAGACCACTTGTTTAAAGGCCAATTTACATGATGCCATTTTCTGATAGCAATAATTGACATACAAAAATTATAAGCAAGATCAAGAATGTTACGTGTTGAACACGCAATTCATTCATTGCTTCAATTTTATTGTATTCAACAGGCAAGAAACTTGCATATTATAGTCTCTAATGATATATGAACACACCTTCAGGTAAAGAACTTGGAGTCCGAACGCGATCAATGGAAGAAATGCTTCGAACCCTTGAAGAAGAAGCTTCGAGAAATAGAAGAGTCGGAGTCGGGGATGCGGATAGCTCTGGAGAAGGCGGAGAGAGATGCGAAGACTCTGAAGGCGCAGAACACTCAGCTGGGTGCGATGTTCGGGAAAGCCGATGGGGAGGCGAAGAAAGCCGAAGCTGCCTTTAAAACACTTGAGACTAAATTTAAGGTTAGTCTTGTTTAAATATGGTCCCCAAATAGAATTGATTGAAACTTTGAAATTCTAAATATTTGGGTGATAAAATTAAAAGCAATGAAATTCTCTCTAAGATGAAACGACCCAAATGGGGTTGAATAAAAACACATTTTTTTGTTTTTTAAATTCTAAATATTTGGGTAGGAAAAATAAATAAATGCAATGATTTTCTCCCTAAATACAATGCTTTTGTAAATAGTGTTATAATATTAGGAACAATAAGTTTATAGCTCGTCTAGACATAGAGAAATCTACATTCTAAATTCATTGCCAAAAAAGGGAAAAGCTGCCTTTAACAAGTTCTTATTAATGGACATGACGATATAAAGCACAATAAAATATATAACAAGGTTTTATTAAATTAACAATACAATAGCTTGTCTAGGTGTTAAGAAACCTTCCAAAGTCGTCCAAAAAATAGGCAAAATAGGTCAAGTTAGAAGATTTCGTAAAGCCAAAAATAACACATTACAGAAAGAAGTAGAGCACCTGCGTAAGATGAACAAGCAATTGGATGAAGATTTGAAAAGTCATCGTGAGGTCTCGAAAAAGACTGAAGTCACTTTCATGGGAGACCTCGATTGTATCAGGAAGGAGTTGTCCAGAGCTTGCAAGAACAACCAAGAGTTGGAAGTTACTAACAGCGAGCTCAAGGAAGAGGTATTTTTTTTATTCATTTATTTTTGGGCAGTGTGCTTTGGGGTTTTTGAGAGTAATTTGGTGATTTGATGAGTACGTGATTAGGTATTTTGTTTATTTTAGTGTTAATAGTGTAGCCTATTTGTTGTATATTAGTTTCGGACTTTGTGTTGGGTTTAGTTGATTTTAGGTTATCTTAAAAAAATCTTATCTTAACCAAATTTTAAAAGTTTTGTTTATTTATATATTATATGCACAGAAGATCATCAGATTCTTTCTAATTAGCGTAAAATGATCTAACATGTATTTTGCAATACCAGATATTTGTACAGACGTATGGTTTTCTCTTGGATAGAAATAATATTGAAAAAGGCTCTATTAAAAACTTTAAATTTAGGGGACGGTAAATATTAACGAAAACCATCTAATGCTTTATTTTATTTTACCGCTTAAACGTTGCATGTTCGCTTTCACGTATTTCCGTTACACGAAGACAGTGCATGTTCAGTGACGTGTAAATTGCATGGAAACAACCCAACGTCTAAGGAGATGTATTTTCTCAGGTCGAATCTCTGGAAAAGCAGCTAGCGTTAACACAAAAAGCCCTGAATCAGTGCAAACGTAAATGTGACGAGAAATTAAAAACGATAAGTCACGAATTGTCTATAAAGACTGAGGAATTGGAGGAAATGCGAAGCGAATCTATGAGACAGACATACGCGTTGAGAGTCGATATGAAACCAGATAGAACTGAATACGTCGACGAGGGATACTCTATATACAATAATGGACCAAAGAGTGATTTTGGAAGGATGCATCACAGCATGAGTTATATAACTTCGGAGGCTCGTTGCTCCTGTCCGTCTATGAGAAACCAGCTAGTCAGCCAATTGATAGAAGACTTGTTCGATCGAATACACAATACGGTCGATGACGATTTGGGCAAGCTGTGCAAAGAGATTGTTCCAAACAAAACCGAAACTGAAGAAACCAAATCGAAAATCACAAATTATCTGTTGATGGCGATCTCGAAGGAGCTCATAAGGTCGATAGGAGACGCGGACGCGAAGACCGACACAGAGGTGAGTGCGCTTTATATTTGTGACTAAAACAACTGCGTTAGGATCAATGACCTTATACTAATATATTTAAATGTGCATTGGGGCCTGTTCTAACTATAACGATTTTGTTTTAAATATTTCATCATCGTTAAGTTTTTAATTATTGTTATCAAATTAACAAAAATTTAGAATATTGACATTGACAGTATTATACATATAATGGATCGAGATCTCAGCTAATGGCTGACAACTGTTCAAAAAATACTAGTAACAGCCAAGCCGTTACAAAACAATTGTGATTGTTATTAAACGACTATTTTGTCGTGTGCTAAAACGAGATGCACCTAGTATTTATACGTTTTACAGGAAGGAAATCATGTTGAAAAGTCACTCCTAAATTTTATCGTAATTCTTTTAGTATCTAAATAACAGACTGTTATTTAATAACAGATATAGATTTGATCTGTTATTATTAGACATCGTTATCGCGGGGGCACGAATCATTTGTAGATTATGTAAACAGAGTGGACAAACTACATAAAGGTTTTTTAAGAGTATCTAACCTATATCTACATTGGAACTTTTTGCATCGTTTCTGCATAAATTCATATCATTTCAGTAACAAAGCTAAATTTATCCCGACATTGCAGATGCTTCTAAAATAAATCGCGTTTTAATCCGTTATAAAGTGTTTTAATTTAAATGTCAATAGTTTATTCATTTTAAGTTACGTATTTTTTACTGGCACAAATAAAAACTCTCAGAGGATGCATAAAACTAGGTATTACATACTAATTGTCTAGATAGATATTCTTTGACATGTTCGTTCGTGCCCGCGCGATTACTATGTCTAGTTATTATTGTGAACAGTAACAGGTATAACTTATCAGTCGTATAGAATCAAAGGCGGCTATCTGACATTTTTGTTCCGGCAATCTACAAAAAAAAAAGATCTTGTCGTTTAGACGGTTATATTTTTTTTGGTTTTATCTTTAATTCTTAATATTACATGCAATTAATGATACCTAATACAAAAATAAAGGAGAAAAACGTTTTCTTTTTTAAATTGCTAACAATCAGCCATAAGTCAGATAGCCGCCTTTGATTCTATACGACTCATATATCAAGTTTGACCTGTTACCACCCGTGTCTAAGGAGTGGCAGCGCGCCGTGTCGTCGATGACGTACTCGGTGCCGCGGGGGGACGCGGGCGGGGCGTGTGCGGGGGGCGCGGCGGGGCGGTGGGGCGGCAACGCGGGCGTGGTGCGCGGCGCGGCGCGGCTCGCGAGCGTGAGCTGCGCGTGCGCCGCCGCGCGCCTGTGCGCCGCCGCGCCGCACCTCGCCGCCGCCGTCAAGGTGTGCCAAGAGGTGAGGGCTGTCTGTTTATAATGGGAATTCCCGTGACCCCTAGTGGCGGATGGGGGCTAGGGCAGACACATTACTTTTTTTTTATAACAGCGAACAACCGAGCAGGTGGGTTACCTGATGGTAAGTAATCACCACCGCCCATGAATATCCGCGACTTAAAAGTCTCAGATGCGTTGTCGGTCTTTCAAAAATTTATAGGCTCGCTTTTTAAAACCAACGAGGTCGTAGTCGGATGGAAACACAGAGGGTGGTAATTCATTCCACAGTTTGGTAGTGCGTGGAATGAAGTTGCGCGTGAACCTTAACGTGCTCGACTTCCATTCATCGAGATGATGCGGGTGAAAGGACTGTTTGTGACGTGTGGTGCGATGATGGAAGTCGGCAGCTGGGATGATGTCGAATAGTTGGATAGAACACTCCCCATTGTAAATACGGTAGAATACGCTCAGGGATGAGACGTCTCTCCTAAGATTTAGTGGATCAAACCGTTCGGTAAGATCTCGGTCACCGACGATTCGAGATGCCCTTTTCTGTATGCCGTCAAAATGAGATAGTTGGTTCTGGGGCGCTCAGGCCCAAAGGTGGGAACAATATACTATGTCTGTTTCGCTGTACATTTTTCTTTACACGCAAGTAGGTAGCCTTCTGTGCCCGACAGAAACATTCTTTTTATATTGTTTCCCTGGGATTCGAACTTGATGCTAAATTGAATCACGGAGGTGGTCAACTCCGTATTATATTAATAATATTTATTATTCTGCTAAGAATGAAATCGTGAATAACCCTACAGAATATATAAAAAGGTCGAGGAATGTCTGGGGAAAGTCAATTCTGAAATGTATACATAATTTACACTAACAAATTTTCTTTCTTTTCAGGAAGTGTTAGAGCATGGCGATGTTAAAATAATGGAAGAACAGTTAGCGAATGCGATAGAAAGTATAGTTGTAAGTATTTTTTCTCTTGAGACTTTACTTATTATTATTGTATATATAGACCAGGGTCGATAATTTTTGAAACCAAAAAAAATTATAGTAGGATGAAACCCATTAGAAAAGGAGGGGAATATGATCAAAATGAAAGGAAAAATAAATTACGGTCGATCAGAGTTCGGGAAGTGGAAGTGGGGGGGGGTTTAAGGGTAAAAAACGGTTTATCTCGTTTTCCGGCAAAACTACAAGTCCTATGGAAAAAAGTCAAATGGCAAAGTTGTAGATAATAAAAAGATCTACAACTTTTGTATTTACACTTTTTTCACATAACCTCAAAATTTAGGTGAAAAATTCAAAAAACCAAGTTTTTGGTTTTTTATTTATATCTTTTTCAAAAATTATTTTTTTTCTACGAAATTTGGTGAAAACTTACCTTATTATGTCCCAAATACACTGTAATTTATTTGATTTAAAATATTTATTTTTTCGCCTTATTTTGAATTAATATCGAAAAAACACCCTAATTTTCAATCGAAAATTCACCCGTCAAAATATCAGCTTTTTTCAAAAAGTTGGTGTGGTTTCTGTTCGTTGAAATCTCTACTTTCTGATGGTGTAAAAAAATATATACATTACTATGGTAAATGTTCTCAGAAAATGCAAAAACCAAAAACCTAATAAGTTAATATTTAATAAGACATCTACAATATTTTGAGAAAGTTGCAAAATCTTCTTTCAATTATAAGCATAGATGTCTATTTATTGCTTTTTTAAGATAACTTGTATACCTGAGTGACCTATGGAAAATTTTAGCCCATAAAAATGTATTTCATAGAGAAGTGGGGAAGGTTCTAGTAGGGTCTGGGCCTTACTACATACCTGTTATTTCGTAGCAGCTGTTAAAAAAGTATATATTTTTTATACCATCAGAAAGTAGAGATTTCAAGGAACAAAAAGCGCACCGACTTTTTGAAAAAAGCTGATATTTTGACGGCAGAATTTTCGATTGAAAATTAGGGTGCTTTTTTGATATTAAGTTAAAATAAGGCGAAAAAATAAATATTTTAAATCAAATAAATTACAGTGTATTTGGGACATAATAAGGTAAGTTTTCACCAAATTTCGTAGAAAAAAAATAATTTTTGAAAAAGATATAAATAAAAAACCAAAAACTTGGTTTTTTGAATTTTTCACCTAAATTTTGAGGTTATGTGAAAAAAGTGTAAATACAAAAGTTGTAGATCTTTTTATTATCTACAACTTTGCCATTTCACTTTTTTCCATAGGACTTGTAGTTTTGCCGGAAAACGAGATAAACCGTTTTTTACCCTTAAACCCCCCCCCACTTCCACTTCCCGAACTCGGATCGACCGTAATTTATTTTTCCTTTCATTTTGATCATATTCCCCTCCTTTTCTAATGGGTTTCATCCTACTGTAATTTTTTTTCACTTTTTACCATTTTTAAAGGCTTCGGCACTGGTCTAATACTTGGTTATAAAATGGACAAACTGAATACATTAACCAATGATAAAATGTTTTATTTCAGAATTGTCCATCTTGTGCGCTCGGTACAAATGCGATAGTTTGGAGCACGGACGTGTAGTGCTGACCCCTATTTATGTAAGTATTTGTACTTTTAAGCTATTTTATAACAACATCATTCAACGCCACGTCAACATTATTTAGAGTTTTTTTTACTAATCCATATTAATAAACTAGCTGACTCGTGACCATTTCGCTGGACAAAGTGGAAATTTGGGGTTATAGGTATGATTTTATTTTCTATTTTGGTTATGCAAAGCTGCCAAATCAAAATAGAAAGTAAAATCTGGATAGATAGGGACACCATTATCACCTATTCTCACATCTACCAAACACATAAAAAAATTCATAAAAATCGGTCGAGCCGTTTCGGAGGAGTGCGACCACAAATACACGAGATTTTTATAAATATAGAGATATAAGGTTTAAGTTTTTGAACGTTTATGACGATATTTTGTATTTTTGAAGTGGAAAAATTAAATTTCAAAATCATCGTTCATCAAATTGCGATACGGATTTGTTTTATTTGCATCAAACTTTTGATCTACGTTGTTAACATATTAATTATATGACCCAGACTTTCGATATAGCGTGAACTGTTTTTCAAGTTCATGACAGTTATTTTTTTGAATCCAATAATTTATACAGTTCATAAAGGTCAGTGACTTGTATATTTTTTCATTATCAAAATATTCCAGTAATGACATCTACTTTTGTTTCAGATATGACCTCCACCGACCTAACTCTGGTGCCTTCTTTAGTCTAGATTTAAGCGAACTGTATATACTTTGTATTATATAACACTTAGGTACACTACAATATAACCTAAATAAATAGTAATAATAATGATTAAACGAGCATATCAAACAAAACGTAGTACCTCTTTGGTGTATTCGAATTAAATGAGTTTCTTCCGTGCCAATTGTGTTTCGATTTTTTGTGTAAATAATATCTGTAGTTTGAAATTCATCATTTGTACTAAAATCTCACAAATCAATTTTTATAGAACTATTATAATATGTATTTTATTTAATGACATTTCATGGATGGATTAAATGGATATTTAATTATTTGGTTGGACTTTTATTTTTATCTCTGATTATCTGTTTAAAGATTTTATTATTTTGCACCTATAAAGACAAACTTACCGAACTTACTGAACGAAACTATATAAGCATACAGCGCCGCTACAATATTCATAAAAATCATTGTCTGTATTTTATTAAAATATTCTAAAAACAAGGTAATCTTGATATTACGATATATACAGAAACAGGTTATACTTATTTAATTTGAACTATTATTTTAAGATAGCATTGATGGTTCTTGAATAATTTTGTTAAGTATAGGTACGGTTTGATTTGTAGTTTATTTTGTGATATAAGTTTAATTTTAAAGTTATATCACAAGGTTAAAGGTAAGATGAAAATCATCCTTTTACAAAATACACGTAGCCGATATAATAGTTAGGTAATAGGATTGTAGGGGTATTAGTAGTTATCTAATAATTACTGATGTTTATTAGTTTTTAATGTATGGCCGTAAGGGGTATTGTTGTATCGTTAAAGTATAGTTACAGAATTTCTATACGAAATCCATTCGGCTATGAATCGGCACAGACATTGTGTGCGTAATATTTAACGTGCGCTCCCGAGATTACGCACACTGAAAAAAATATATGTGTACGCCTAACAACATTCATAGCCAAACGGACTTCGTGAGATAGAATATTTATACCAACGCGTTGGTACGATTGATATATTTATATGGATGGCTACACTTTTTTTTAGTTTGACTGATAAAGACCTTAATTATTTAGCTCACACAATACTAATAATTTTAATAAATATGGGAATTAGTTTACTATGACACAAACTGTTAATGTCCTGAATGTTTAATAGAATTTGAGAAATCTATAAAATGTTTATTTTGCATAATAAAATTAAAAATAATCATTTTGTGAACGCGTAGTTGTCGTTTTTAATCATTCAATATCGTTATAGGACATAAATTAAAATTTTATTAAAAGAGCAGGTAGCAGGGAAACTAAAGAAAATATAAATTCTTGCTAAAACAAATTATAGAAAAATAAAGAATTTTAAAATTCTACTTATTACATAAAAGCATGTTCTGCTGTCATCTAGATTCGCGCAAGTGCGGAATGCGGAGTAGTACTTCGAACTAATTTCTTCTGAATAATAATGATAATAATTCATAGAGCAACACGGGCCACCGGCGAACCGGAGGGGAGTAGCCATAGCGTTCGTTACCGATACCAAACAATCTGTCATTTTTTGCGGGGGGAAACCTGCGCTATGTGTGCGTACTCAAGTTTGCACACACGAGCAATCGTCTGTCACTACGAAACTCACACCGTGACAATTAAAAAATACACTAACAATTTCACACACACATTTAAACATTCCGTGTCATAACAGTATAATTAAATGGCGCAACTACACTGACAAGTCCTTTTAGCCGTAGTTGCAACAACTGTCGATACGCAGTATCGATAATTTCAAGAACTGGGTTTGGGAAATTAGGTTTATAAGTTCGAATTAATTTATTTATTTTAAAGATGGAGTTAATTTATTACGTACTACAATAATAAAAATGAACTTGTCGGGTAATGCGCTCGTAGCAGGTCACGGAGAGTGGACCATGAGTTGGTACATAATAAAATCTTAGAAATAATTTGAAAAATACTTTGTTATTACAAAATATGTATATTCCATGTATCCCTTAACAGAGATGGAAACGATTACATACAACTTTGGGCCCCCAATGTAACAATATGAAATTGGTGTGAATTAATAGATTGAGACTTAAGGTGACACTAGTCGACATTTTTTCCATAGAAATTTCGGGAGGGTATTACTCCACTATTTAGCAACGTATATGCAAAGTTATACATGATATCGTTTTGTCTCATTATTAATTTTGTCTGTGCAGAAACAGAATGGTAAAATAAAAAACCATTAAAAAGTTACGAGCTACCAAAGATTCGTTTTTATTGCCATTTTTTAACACAACTTTGGGCTTAAATTAGTAATAAAAGAAGTATCAAATTTTCAAAACAAAGTCGCTACAAACAAAGCACGATTATCGAAGAATACAATAACTTTTATTTGTAATTGATTTATGCAGTGGGTTTTTCATAAAACTCGATTTTCCAAAGGCTTTTTCGTATTTTTTTAGACGCCCCTTTTACTATGAATTATCGTGCATCTCACTTAATAATGACTGCCCCGGTGCGGTGCGGGAGAATAGCATGCTTTTTGGCGACGCCCACCAGTGAGTTCGAGCCCGCGACTTGTGCAACCTTAACAGTCCTTCGTTGAAAATTCTATTAGTTTTGACAATCTGAGAGCCGAGTTATTAGAGTTTTAAGTAGTAAAAGCAGTGGCGGGACCACATTAAAAAGAAATATAATAATGCCATTAGTCATATATAACTTATACGATAACGTAATTATATAAGTTATATAAATATATATTATGTTAAAATCGGCAAGACGGGCTTTTGGGCTTGTATGGTAGTCCCGCCACTGAGTAAAAGTATGGTTATGTTACAATCAATAACTGACATAAATATATCATAAATCTGTGATCAATGATATT
Organism: Anthocharis cardamines; assembly: GCA_905404175.1. Taxonomy (NCBI): domain Eukaryota; kingdom Metazoa; phylum Arthropoda; class Insecta; order Lepidoptera; family Pieridae; genus Anthocharis; species Anthocharis cardamines. Next base: position 7,102,737 of record FR989961.1, read on the forward strand.
TGTAGTTGTCAAATCGTAACAATTCCTAAATGACGACAATCGGGAAAGCACTCAGACTCAAAACGTAGAAAACACGAAACGAATTAGCACACAGTAAACAACTGTCATGCGGCATGCCAACGACAGACTAAAATAAAATATCGATTTTAATCGATAATCATGTATATTCATTTTCTTTAATTAATAATTTATATTTTATTTAATAACATAACTGTAATTATATGCAATATATTGTATTTAAAGTGCATTTATTTACTTTTGAGTTAATTACCTTGATCAAAAGTTTTTTTTTTGTGATTGTGTAATCGATTCAATTAATCGAGAATCTCAGGAAAATTATATTTCCCATATTTCTCCTCTCCCAGACTGAGAATTGAGCTGATTTTTTTATATTATAAGATAAACAAATCTGACATTTTTTTTAGATCATATCGCAACTTATTACATTTGGGCCCACAATTTTCCATCTCTTTTGGATTTTTAGGAAATAAAAAAAAAACATTATGGTTGAGGTTTACTCTAAGTGATTTTAATAAATGTGCTAATATAACGCGCGTAAGTATTATATTATATTTCAACAATGTATATTAAAAATATAAAACTCACAATATAATATTTGAATCAGAAAATTTAATCTCAAAACTGTATCTGTATAGAAGACTCCTTTGCCATTTTTATCGATAACTTAAAACAATCCGACAACTACACTATCGCTCGGTGACAGCGACTTCTCGGAAATAAACTCGGATCAGTCGCTCGACAGATCCGCGTATTGTATGAGGGCGAGCGGCCTGTGTTGGTAAAAAAATCCGAAACAACACGAACGATAATATTGCATTTTTTTAAGTTTTAAAGAAGTAAATAGTAATAATATGATTAAAAAATACCTACATATGAAAGGTAACGCTATCTTTTTGTAATTTAACGTGGCAGATATTTTTTGGCAACAAGAAACACAAACAATTCGGCATTTTTTTAGGACGTCGATTCAGTCGCGCATCTGGATTTAGTCTAGTGAAAAGTGCGGCTACAACTAGTTTTATTGTACGTATAGGACCATTTGGACTTGTACCATGACAGAGGGGAACGCCTGCGTATGGCTGCTCCCCTCCGGTTCGCCGGTGGGCCGTGTTGCTCTATGTAATAATTGATCGCCGTTGGTTGCGTTTATAGAGTCTATGGAATAACTCAATGTTCTTCTTTTTCTGAATGAATATCATAATCGGCTGATTAATGTCATTACTACAAATGTCATAAAACCAAGATGAATTTTACTTAAAATATAAAATGAAATTAAAATTAATGTGCCTAATAACCTGCCATATATAATTCAATATGCAAATAATCTTAAAGGATTAGACAGGTTTTAGGTTGTATGTACTGAATACACCTTAGGCTCTACAATAAGTAAATAACAACCATTCACTGTGTAAGCAGTTAAAAATTGTGTTTCAGATAACTCGTGAATATTTATTTATTTATTTATTATAAGGAAACAAAACAAACACATCACAAAAAACAGAACATATTAGAAGAGCTACAAGATATAAATATAGATGCGTCCTAAATCCTAATACATATACTTGTACAAACCTAACATATTCATTTCAGGTAATTCGAACAACAAGTTTGTGCCGCAAGAACTGCGCTTCCTCTGTCTCCAGTAGCCTATCAAAATTATAATGCTGGAAGGTACAAAAAGTCAAACTGAACGCATGAAAGAACATCAACCAAAAAATGAATCAGAATCGCATGAATGTTATACAAATCTTAAGCCTGCTTTATCAAACTGTTCATGTCTTGAATGCGATTCACTTGAATGTTTTATCAGACGTGAAGTAACTAACAGTCCCTGTAACTGTAATAAAAAATCACAATCATGCTTTGAATACTGTAAATACCCTGAAAATAAAACAAAAAAAATGGTAAATAAAAGGGCGGAGTTTTTTGATGAGATAACCTATCAGAAAATAAATAAATCTACAAATGGTGAGACTGACAAAACTATCCAACCTAAATTCAGTCGTGAATCTATAACGGAAGTATCTCAAGAATACTTTAATGCAGAAGTTGATAACGCTCCGGTGATGATTCCTCTTAAAAAACTCAGCAACACTACAGCAGAATTAAGTGCACAAATTATGAATGTATCCTTTGAAGATTTTAATGAATCTCTATTAATGAACAAGCCTAACAGAGATTCTTTAATACAATTAAGTGATAAAAAACAAGACATCTTATCCAGACTCAAAGAAATATATAAGGCTTGCAGCTGTAAAGTCTGCGAGTGTATTCCAATAAAATCATTTTTCACTCCATCAGATACTTGTTCATGCAAACCTTGTCAGTGTAGCGAATGCCGACATGTTAGGAATATTAAAGAAAATCCACACTATGGCTGTCCGTGTATACGATGCGACAGAAAAGATTGTGGCGGTGTAACAAAGAAAACACTTTGGAATCAAACTTGTGATTGCAAGCCTTGTGACTGCCTTCAGTGTACAGATTTTTTTTCTACACATTGCGATTGTGAACCATGTACATGTTTAGAATGCAAATCTAAAGCGATACATTTGACAACAAGTTTTGTTGTGGCGTCAGTAGAGCAAAATACACAAGGTAGTCTTTGCAATTGTGGAACTCCATGTGAATGTTCTAATTGTGTCCCTAATTACGGAACAACAGGAACACTACAGGAAAGATCTACTGGAACGGGTACAAGTTCGATTTGTCCTTGTGATACTTGCAGATATAACTCATGCCAGTCTGATGGAGAGAATTGTAGATGTGAAACGCAAAAAGGCATAATGACAAAACCTCTTCAAAGAAATCGCTACGATTATGATATCCACAATGTCTCCATAAAGGAACATATGTGGCCAAATAAACAAAGAGAAAAATATCAAAAGGACTTGGATGTGGAACAAAATTCAAGTATGGAAGTAGATTCATGTCAAAATGTATTCTTACTAAATAAAATGTGTCGGTGTGCATCATGTGAATGTTATGCTTGTAAAAAATATCACTATATAGAGACGACAAAAAATAATTATAGTAACAGTAAGCAATGTTTGCATTGCGAAGATTTGAAATTAATACGAAGTGAAAAATTCACCGGCCTCGCTTTACAAAAATTAATACCTACTAGCGATAGATCAAACAATTCTTACGAATATTTTAACATTTTGAAAAGCGACGACGGTGTACGAATCCCTTTAAGAAATAATAATAAATACATAACAACTTCTTCACAAATACCTCCCAATGTGTTTTCTACAGGAACTTCATCTAAACAATTGAAAAGCAGACAAAATATGTGTGTTTGTCAGACATTTTCGCAACACTCATGTTATTTAAATCAAATTTGCAAGCAAACTGTGGATGATAATTATTCTTCATTATCGATATTTTATGCTACTGCTCAAAATTCAGCTTTCAGTATAAATTCGAAGAAGGATATAAAAATGAAGAGTCAGAATACTGAATTATCACTGTCTAGACGCAAAAAATTATATTGTGTTGCCTCTCTTTTAAAGGACATGTCCTTATTTAACCATGTTTCAAATACCAGTTTAACTCAAAGTAACGACGGTAAACATTCATCTTTACATATTTTATTGCCTCCAAGTCAACATGCCGTAGTGCCTACTGTTAAAGATGTTCCTGGGCGCCACGACAAAAGTTTAAATTTTGAATTATCAAGTATTAAAAGTAATTATTTTATGAAATCATCATGTCTTAAATACTTCAATGCTCTCTTCGACGAAAACCAAAAAATAAATGAAGATAATGATAACACATTCGACTATGGCAAAATTTTTAAAACATTACGGGAGGCACAAGACTTTTCAATCAAGTTAAAAAATATTTTGGAAATATATGAAAAGGCAAATACTAATTTTATAAGCGTTTCTCAAAGACTAAACACATTATATGGGGGAATTTTTAAAAATAGTGCGAGCGGATTTAGTAAATACACCCATAAAGTTGGTTTCAACAATAATTCTGAATTAAACAAAACGTACTGCGTTGGTGATGCACAATTGCTTTCCCATGAACTAGATATAATATCCAGTAATTTAAATGTTTCTGCTACTACTTCCCGGTCATCAAATAGCAAAGTACCTGTACTGAAACCAAATCTTGGTAGTCATAATTTGTTAGAAAATGTTGAATGTATCGAATCTAAAGAAAGTGGAAAGACAGAGAGATACGAGGATGCATTACGAAATGATACAATTTTGGAAGAATGTAAGAATAGCGGAACACATTTTAATAGCAGATCTGCTTTAGTAATGAATCGCATTAAAAGTAAAGGACAGAAAATTTGTGAGGACCTGTACGAAAATTCCAAATTGATTTTAAGGAATAATGCTTATTTACAAAAACGCGATAATTGCACAGACACCGATTCTTCATTTTTAAATCCTAGGCTATCAATATGCGATAGATCTGTTAGCACGGAAAATGATCACAGTAAGCAAGACAAAAATTTAAATACTACCATTACAATATCATTTCAAGATGCAGATTTTTATAAAGACACGCCTGTGTCTATGCCTTTAGAAACTTGTAACACCTTAGAAAAAATACATGATAATAATTACGAAGACATAGACGTTACTCCGAGCAAAATAAATAAGGTACCTGTGTTGTCATTGTTTAATGAAATATATCTTTCTGAATTAGAAATTTTCTTTTTGTTGTCAATAAAATTTGTATTGTTTCAGAAGAGTCAGAGTAATCTTGAAATTGAGAAATGGAATGTTTTCAGAAAAAACTTATACTTAAAATCAGAGACCCAAACGCAAAACAATAATAATTGTGACATTCCTCTTTTTGAATTGAATGTAAAGGAAATCATAGGAATAATTTCAAATGATATCCGGAGAGAATATATACAACAAGAAAATCTTAGTTGCAGCTTTCATAAGAAGGCTTTGGTAAAAAAACTTCTGGGCTATTATTTTTGACTTGGTTTTTGCACTTTGAATATTTAATTACTTTGTATGATACATTCAAATTATATTTTATGATATCCAGGGTCTATATCTGCCTTAAATTCATTTTGTAAATCTAAAAGTATTTGGCAGACAATTTTTTGTATATGTTTGACAAGTCGTTCATCATTTTGAAGTAGTTTTAATGAATGCGAAATTTTGTAGGAAGAAAAGATGTATGATAATGTACGAACTTTTTTGAACCAAATGGTATCTACTGTTGTGCTTAAATCAGAGTTAACAAGTATCAAACGTAAATCAATAATGTCCACACCTAATCAGAGTCTCGTCAAGGTACACACAGATTTTGTTATCTCAGTTCTGATAAATAATGTAAATGTTTTCTATTAATTTATATTGCATTATTATATTAAAAGGAAATAACGCATCTACCGCGTTATTTCTTTTTAATCTTTCGTTTAACGTTAATTTATACTTCTTAAAAGGCATTGTTTCTTTCTGATTCTGTATTTTGGTGTTTTTTTTTATAATTTTTCTTAGATTATAAATGTTTAATGAGTATTTACAGATTAAAAGCATCAGTAATAACGAAACAGTGAAAGCAATTTTTTCCGACCTAAGAAGAGTTTCTGATCATACTGTTCTCGTTAAATGGACAATTCCAAAAAATATTTCAGATATCCGAGGATATGAAGTAAGATGATTTTATATGAATGAATAATAACTTCTGTTTTTTTTTAAAATTGAGTTTTCTTTTATTTTGTTCTGTTTAAATTCAATGAAACATTATTTTATATAAGAGAGTTTCATACGATTGTGGCAGATATCCATTGGCGGCGGTGACTACTTGCTACTGTTCACTTTGGCTTTATTTTATAAAAATCTGAGACGTGCATTCAAGTTAAATCATTTATTCAGTTACAGGTTGACGGTCGCGCAGTGAAAAAAATATTCAGTCCGAATAATTCGATGGCAGTAGTGACTTGTCTTCCACATAGCGATAAAGTACTGCTTACCATACTCACATTAAATACTTCGAATGATTCATATAACTCTAACACTGTTGTATATTATCCACGTAAAAAGGCAAGATAACGGCATAATACCTACAAAGTGTGATTGTCAACATAACGTCAACATAACTTCAATCTTTTTAATTACTGAACATTAAAAAAAATATTTATCTATCCCAAAATTTGTTTAATTTCATTAAATCCTATTTTTATGATGCACTTGATAAGTATATACGGCACATTTTAAGGCCGGCAACGCATCTGCAAATCCTCTCGTATTGCAGATGTTCATGGTCGGTGGTGTTCTCTTTCCATCAGATGCGCCGTAGGCTCGTTTGCCTCCTATACTAAAAAAAACTAATTTAATTATAGTACGTAGTAGTAGTATTCGAAGTTGGAAAGAAAAAACGTGGTAAATGACACTATCACTAGCATTGATAGTTATGATAGTATTCAGCCGCATTATCGATAATGGGGCTGAATTAGATTTATAGAGCAAAAAATTATAACTAGTGTCCAAAATTGGCAATTCTACGTCTGAAAATTCGGAAGTTATAATTTTTATTTGAAAAAATAGTAAGTTTTCTGCTTTGGTGAACAATTTTGGATTTGCAGGTTACCTACTATGCTTTCTAGCGTTGATATACAGCGTGCCGCTACCCTATCGATAAATGAAAATACGTATATACCATTCCTGGAGCAATATTTAAATGCAACAGAGTTATTCTTTTCATTATTGACATATTTTCTTAGCTAATAATAATCTATTTAGTTCCCTACTGTCGCTAAACGAGTTGTTGATACAATGTAATTATTAAATACATATCAAATCCAAGAGGTTTATTGTTATTTCATTCCGTGTTCTCACAGGATCTACGGAACTCTATAAGAAATATAGGCTGTAGCAATCATATTTTATTTTTCTTACAAATCTGTAGTAGTCTGTTGATTTAGTATATCTTAAAGAATATATTTCTGTCACTTCTAATTGTCAATTTGATTCAAAATGTGACGCGACAAATTTTTGTGTTGAGATATTTTTAATGTAAAATGAATAAACTTCAACGTAGGCTATACCGCTATCCAAGAAAAGATGAAATCAAAAACAAGGACAATGAAATCGAAGAGGTATTTCCACCGAAATCTAAAAGAAACATATTAAATTGTGACAAGCCCATGACCAATCGTTGTTGTAGTATCGCTCCAGATTTGGTAGATGCTGAACAGTGTACTGAATTGGTTGCGGAAGATCAGGTATAGTCAGTCAGATTTGATAGTATTTTTGATTTTTCTTAAAATTTGAAACGTATCCGAATCAGGTGGACTGTGGTGGATTGCTGATTTCGAAGGTCTTGGTAGTTAGATTATTAAAAGTCTGATTGCTAAACAACACTAATATATTATTATAACTTGATTGCACTTTTACAATGAATTTATATGATGTGGCAAGTGGCAACGTCCGTACTCAACCGTTGCAAAAAGGAAAAGAGCGCAGACAGTGTTAACATAAATAAAAATTTAATAGTATGTTGGAGTTGCCAACAACCGTTTCCTAGAGTCGGATAAAGCAATATGAGATTCAAAATGTCATATGAGAACTCAGGGCCTCTTTTATCAAAAACAATAGACGTGTTTCGATTCAGGGTTTTCTGGACCCAACCTTATCGAGTTATCTCAGCTTAAATTTCGGGCATTGAACGGGTGGGAGGAATACCGTCGTCTCAACGGCAGCTTGAATGGGAAAGTAATAGTGAGGATTTATGGGTCTCGATTAGTATTGGAGGAACAAAAAAACTTGCATATCTTCATGTATGCGGCATTTATCTCCCACCACCTGTTAGCAAGAGCACAATTGACGCATTTACTGAAAATGTCAATAATGTCCTTGATTCTTTTCCTGACTCCAATGAAGACTCCATCTTTATGCTAAGCGATTTTAATTTGAAATCAATCTCGTGGTTCTCTGAAGATGGTAGTACAAATGTTATCAATAATGGAAATTCTGCCATTAACAGGTCATTTATTGATTTTCTCCAACTGAACGGTCTCAATCAATGTAATCGTGTGCTTAACTTTAAAGGCAATATTCTCGACCTCGTATTGGGCAATGTACATGCAGTAACAGCAACTCAATGCGTATCTCCATTGCGGGATATAGATCCATATCACCCTCCACTTGATATTAACATCCGTACTAGTTTACCAAAATACAACAGTTTCATGAAATCTCGATACAGGTACAATTTCTTCAAATCTAACTTCACAAATATTATAAATACCCTTAACCAAGTGAACTGGCTTGAAGAACTGAACGATTGCAAGGATGTTAACATAATGCTTGATAAATTTTATATAATTTTAGAATCTGTAATTAACAAACACGTGCCCAAAACCAAGCCCCGTAACTCTAAATATCCTGTATGGTTCCCGCCCAGTCTCTTGCGCCTACTTAACCTGAAAAATAAATGTCATAAAAAATTAAAAAAATACAATAACCCTATGGATAGGATTGAATTCCAATACTTACGAAAAGATTGTGACCACTTAATAATCACCTCGTATAATAAGTACATTTCCTCAATCGAACAACAAATAGCTAACAATCCTAAATATTTCTGGACTCATATTAAGAACTTACGTAAGAGCACTAATAACTATCCCTCCACAATGAATCTGGGGACAATTACAGCCTCTAGCACTCAAAATATCACTGATCTTTTTGCATCTCATTTTTCTTCTATCTACGGCAACAGCCCATTCTTAAATAATAATAACACCTCAACTAATAGCGAACCTAATACATATGTTGGAAATATCTATCTTACTGCTGGCGACGTTTCTAAAAAGCTAAAAAGACTTGATTGTTCCAAAGGTAGCGGTCTGGATAATATACCTCCACTCTTCTTTAATAGGTGTTCTGAAGTTCTTTCTGTTCCATTAGCACTAATTTATAATTATTCTCTGAGCACTGGTACTTTTCCAGACAAATGGAAAGAAGCAAAAGTTGTGCCTGTTTTCAAAAAAGGATCCAATAACTCTGTGTCCAATTATCGACCAATTTCAATTTTAAGCGTAGCATCAAAAGTTTTCGAAAGCCTCGTAGATGAGCACATCACTACAGCTATTAAAAATAACTTAAGTCTTCATCAACATGGTTTTCTCAAAGGCAGATCAACGAATACCAATCTATTTAGCTTTACCAATGAAGTAATAAATGCACTAGACAATAATCAGCAGGCAGATGCAATTTACACAGATTTCTCAAAGGCTTTTGATAAGGTTAACCACAACTTGCTTCTGAAACAATTAAAGCTTTTTGGGATATCGGATGCCTTGTTAAACTGGTGTGAATCTTATCTTTATATGCGACCCAACATTGTTGTTATCAATGGCTTTAGATCAAAACCGTACCTTGCAACTTCTGGAGTGCCTCAGGGCTCAGTGCTTGGGCCGTTATTCTTCAACATTTTCATTAATAGTATAGCAGATATGTTTAAATATTCAAAAGTATATTTATTTGATGACCGATGACCTCAAATTATTACGAGTGATTAGTAACCCTGCAGATGCTCAGCTACTCCAAAGTGACGTCGATCGTTTAACACAGTGGTGTTCAATCAACAATATGCAACTCAATACGACCAAATGCTTTCACATGTCATTCACACGCAAGAACAACCCAATAAGCTGTCAATACAGTATTCTAAACGAAACAATCACTAAAGTCTACAGCATATGCGATTTGGGAGTGACCCTTGACTCTAAACTTAATTTTATTGAGCATGTTGATAACATCCTTGCATCAGCCTGTAAATCTCTAGGATTTGTAATTAGAAACGCTAAAGACTTTAGAAACACGTCCACAATAAGAATACTTTTCAATAGCTTTGTAAGATCTAAGTTGGAATACTGTTCCCAAATATGGTGCCCTGACTACAATATCCACAGTGATAGGATTGAAAGGCTTCAAAAGAAAATACTCCGCTATCTCACATACCGTACGCCCAACGCACGTAACTTGATCTCGTATAACGATCGTCTACATTATTTTCAAATATTATCGTTAAAATCCCGCCGTTTATACTTAGATATGATGTTTTTATATAAAATAATGAACAGTAAAATTGAGTGTCCTTCCCTCTTGGGTTTATTTGACATAAATATTCCTTATCGACCTCCTCGTAAAGCAACTGCACTGTTTAAAGTCCCATTCCGCAGGACGAGACTTGGAGCCAACTCAACTTTAGCAAGGCTTTCTCGATCATACAATTGCTTGTCATCAAGGATTGAGGGTTTAGACATTCACCATAATTCATTAAATGAGTTTAAACTTAGGCTTTCTAATTTTTTAAGCAATAATTCAATTTAAATTTGTTTTTTATCCTTATTTTTCTTTTTATATGTAGAAGTAGTTTTATGTTTTAGATTTATATAATCAATGATTGTTACTTTCATCAGCTCATAGCCGACAAAAAACGTCACAAAATGTTTCATGTATGTTTGATAGCCTGTAAGTAGAAACGCAATCACCATTTTTTTTTTAAGTATTTATAATGTATTTTTGAATGTATGTTGTAGTTTCTGTAGGCAATCTTAAATAAATAAATAAATAAATATCGTAATTCCGATCGGGTAACGAACCAGCGTTCATAGATGGAAAAACCGTGAAGTGCATATTGCGCGTTTCGGTTTCAGTCTATGGATTTCCGAATGCTCAAAGTAAAAAAGTAAGTCGACAGCGCATCACCTACCACCAAGTGAACCTCATGCTCATCTGTCGATATCTAACGTAAAAAAAGATCGCCCTTACATACAATACATAGCTTAGTAACCCTCTCTATTTATCTTCTCGGTATTGTGTTAATGCAGAAAACAGATAACTTAGTATTTTTATTTATTCAAAACTTATATTTTAGTATCAAAACCTTCTATTAGAGCAATATGGTTTTGATCCCCGGAATCTTGATACATTAGATCAACTAAAGGAGATTAAGAAAATTATTTGTGGGGGATCACCAAAAATTGATAATAGTTCACAATACGGTAATAGGATTGAAGAAAACATACCATCGCTTATAGATGCCGGATGTCATTTTAAATGGCAGGATATTGATAATACTGATGATATTGATAAGTTTCTTGTTGCAGAAAGAGATGGTAAGTGTCTGTTACTTTTAGGTAAGCACTGCACTTATTTGCAAAAATATTTTCCCAGTTCATTAAAATATTGTTGTTTAAACTTTGTTTTGATAAATTTAATACTGAAGTGACATATGACACGTGAGTGCCATTTCTAGAGAATGCTGATCATCTTTTTTTATTAATAACAGAGATATATGTCACTGAAGAAATTGAGATCAGCGATGTTCCAAAGATAAAAGTGATTGCCGAAAAGTTCATGAAATTTAAAAAAGATAACATTGAAGTGAGAAAACTGGGGGAGAAGGTTGTGTGTGTAGAGTATGATGTTTATAAGAAAAACACCGAAAAGTTATATCCAGAGCCTATACAAAAATTACGGACGTATTTCTCCATTAAACCTGTTGATGAGCAAGGTAAACGACGGCGTTTATAATTATTAACTTTTTAGTGTTGTCGTAGTTGTTTAATTATTCGCTCTACTATACGAAATGAACTTAATCGTTGCTTTTGGTTGTATGTAATTTTGCTACGTATCTGCTAATCCTTTCGTTACGGCAGCCGCTCCGCTTATGTGGCGTTATCGAACGTTGCACCACGAAGTGAGCACATGGTATAAATATTCATATTATATTCGGAGAATTTGCAAGTATTATAAATAATATAGCTATCACGCTAACGCAGGTGAAATACGGCGTTCGAACATACAGAGCATCGCGTGGATGCCGTTACTACGGATGTACGGATGTAATTCAAACAGTTTAACTTTTTGAATTCTATGAAGATTTTAAATTTAAACAACGCGGTCGTGAGCGAAGCTTTCAAAAACTTCTCGCACGCACGAAGCTTCGCTCACAACCGAGTTGTTTAAATTTCTTGTTCTAAAAGAGCGACTTGAGGTGTTTTTAACACATTTTTTTAATGACAATTATAGTGTTTCTGTGTTTTCAGATACACGCATTCCATCATCTGTGAAGCTCAAATACAACATCGCTAGCGAAGATTTAAACAGATTAAACGACAAGGAAATAGAAATCATTGACGGAAAAATATCCGAAAATCGACCTTATTTAGATGACTTGAGAAAGGTTCTTAAACGTAAACAAGTGCTTATTGAAAAGAAAAATAAGACAACACTTGATTTAATATCTTTATATAAAATGGCTAAAAGAAATGCAACAGCCCTAGATGATACAGATTTACTTTCGAAGGCTGAATTGGATGAAATTAAAGATTTAATAACCAAGAATTGCGCTTCTAGCATACATGGAATTAGTCGACGGACCTTAAAGAGTGAAAAAGAAGTTGAAGTTAATAGAGACAAAACTATGAATATAGTCTCCGCGAGTATTTTAACAGAATTATTAAGGAATATTGAATAAAAACAAATTAAGAAATGGATGATGATAGATGAAATGGCATTTTTTTTTATCATATAAAAAGATATCCAACATGCAATATTGGATGAAGAGGAAAGACAAGGATCAAGGATCAAACATTTTATAAAAACAACTATAATAATTAACATAGTTTAATATTTTGTAAATGAAATTATCTAATCTTACAAAATATATCACATCTAATTGACGGTAAATATCTTTAAAAGAAAACACATTTATTTACCTTAATTTTTCCTTAATATGGCTATAGTCTATTTCTTATGAAAATTATTTGGTTTGATGTATATTATTTTTCAAATAATATTTAGCTATGATGCACTATTTTCAACTTTTTCAGTGTCGGGATTACGGGCTGGATCCAATCCCAATTTCTTCATTTCTACTGCCATTTCGAATAAATAGTCATAACACTCTGTCCTGTAATTGATGAAGGAAAAATTCAATAGAATTATGAGTATTTAATTACATCTACAGTATGTTCTTTTTATGGTATCTCACTTTTTTAAACTTAATTAATATGAAATAATTATTAAATGAATATATTTAAATGTATTTTATTATCTTCACATACTTTAAAAATACATAAGAAAACTCATAATTCAACATATTAACAAGAAAAGTGAACATTTAAAAAAAATTAATGGGATAGTACATAATATTACTTACATAGCTTTAGCCTGTTGCCAAGTATCACCCCAGACATACACTCCATGCCTCCTCACAAGCACTGCACTAGTTCCTGGGTACTTTTCTATCGCTTCCTTTAAGCTACCTGCAAGATCTTTCTCGAAAGGAGTGTTTTCTATTATAGGAACTACTAGTTTCTCATCATAGCGTAGATAGCGGCCTAACAAAGCGTCTTTTACACCCTGGAATAAGTAGAAAGAGATTTTTATAGAGGCAAATGGGTAATAATTATAATTAAGTAGTATATGCCTTGTTAGAGTGAGAATTATTTTTATATACAGTAAAAATCTGTTAAAACAACATTGAAGGGACTACTCATATTTGGTCATACAAACCATGATGTTTTCGAGGAAAGTACAGTTGGGACCTTTGATTTTGGTTGATATAACCAGTATGTTGTTCTAAATTGTTTTAACTGTATTTATATTGGGGATCAATCCCATAATAACTGTTAAGGCAAGCCAAGTTACATCCAGTAACCTGACTTCTATCTCAGATATAACTCTGGTAAGGCTAAATATCAAACTTGATTTATTACTTATTTAGACATAACTTATTCAGTAATACCTTAATCATCTCCTGGTGCGTGATAACAAACTCCTTATCATAGAGTAAGGTACAGCGTACTGCATGTGGTGAATGAGTGTGTATGACGGCACCTGCATTGCGCTCTCGGTATGCCAACATAAATAGCGGAGTACACTGACTTTTTTTTAACCTTTTATATGAAAGAAAGCAAGATCAAATCATCAGTGTTTATAATAAAAAGTAGTTAAAGGCAAAATATATTTTCTGTACAAAGTACCTAAAATGCTATGAGTCATATAACTTCCATATTATCACAGTAAAACTTTAAGGGCCGTATTCCAAGACATGACTCAAGTCTGAATTTACTTTTAGTACCTACTTGTCAAATTATTTCTTTTCTATAGAGATTTTGTTAATTTGACAGTTTTCAAGAATAGATTTTTATTTGAGTAACTTGGAATACAGGCCTAAAACAATAGCTTCTATTAAACAAACTTCTATATGTTTGATCTGCAGTTGTACCAATATAATATGTTACAGCAGTTGTATTGCAGGAGTTATTACCAATGAGACAACATATATTATACCACACTGTCACATTCTCTTGTTAAGTTATATGGCAAAAATACTGCCTTTGATATTGTGGTATAGATCTTGGAGTAATATGTTACTTAGCTTACTTTTTCTCAGGAGGTGGTAATATTAAATCCTCATCATTTATTGTTTGTACAAATAGATCATCAGGCTTCATTCTTTCCTTCTGCACTCCAGATGGGGCAATGTATATTTTATCCCTGAAACAAAATAATTACACCTTTAGTTATTATATTCTAGTAGAGTCTTTATAGAGAAACATTCGAAATCAATATAAAAATAAGAATCATTATTTCATACAGTGTGTTATTTTAAAGTATTACAAGTACAATAATACTACCCTTCCTTTATAGAAATTCCTCCGCCAGTTCCTGTGACCCATCCTAAATGGTAAAATTGGGTACACAACTCAGGAATTAAATTCATTGGATGTTCCTGTAATAATAAAAATTCTTTTATGTGTTATATCTTTCAGTGTTATTATGCAGTTCAATAAAATCTATATATTTATTTGCTACCAACTTTCATAGTCATTTCCTTTTTATATAAGCAATATGTAGTTAACAAAATAAATTAACTTACAGGTTCTAGGTGCTTCATTATGGATATTTAAAGTTAACAACGCGACGATAAATTGATATTTAATCAAATGGTTAACGAACAACAGGTTCCAAGATTTATCAAGCCGTTTTATCAATACATATGTGGAGAGGGATTTATTAATTGTTTACTTTGTGTTAAATAGTATGTAACAACTTTGTTAATTGCGTTTACTTCCAATTTACGGGTCATGACCGAGGTGTTTTTACGTCATTTAATTCAAAAACAACAATTAATGTTGTCTGTTGATACCCAATTGGCTACTTGACAGGTATAACAATAAAATATGTAATCTACTGGATATGGTAGTTTATATGTTAAGGATAATTATTCAATATGTTTTTTGCATTAAATTAAATTTTAAATATTTTATTTTTGCAAAATAAATTTGCGATTTTTTATCTGTCGACCAAAAGTAATGAAACGGGGGCGGCCGTGATTGAACATCGTATTGTAGGTGCATACATATATACTTACCATCGTAAATAGTCAAGTTACTATTATCATATACCTTTACCTTGCACTACATACCAGATTACCTTATTACCTGCGCAGCCAATATACCAGGCTACTTCAATACCTCATTACCTGTACCTCACAGACATCAAAGATGTCTGCTACAATTACCAAGGAGGAAGAGGAAAAATAAGAGAACACCAACATATTTATTTCATCATCAAGCTGACGTCTATCATCGCAGAAACACAGAAGCAGACAGTTCTGAAAAGAACTATTTTCGTGACTGTACGTGCGAGGATCAGCGATGCAGGACTCGGCGAGCGCAGGCTGCAGGAGGTACCCCGACGGTGCAGTGAGGAGCGACCCGTTCGACGCGCGGACTCGGATTGAACTCGCGGCGCGACGCGCGCGAGCTCTAGCTCGCGATATGCAATGTGAGGCCGCCGCGGGATGTGTGCCGTATTTATAACAATAGCGGGCGCGGACAAGTTTGAACAAGTTTCCATCTCGCACACGCACGCGATGTGGCGCGATCTGAATCCACCAATCGGATCAACTTATTTTTTACCAACTCGCTTTTACATTCTGTATTATTATCCTATTTTTATTGTTTATATGTAATCATTTTTTCTGTAAATATATTCATTCATTCATTCCTTCACATTAATACCTTCTGATCAAGAGTTTTATTTGCTACCTACGATCGATACAACCCCTCTCTACAGTGGTGACCCCGAACGAACAACAATAAGGAAGAATCTCTGCCCGAACGAACAACAAGGAAGAATCTCTGCCCGGCAAGAAAGAAGCCTGCTACTCTGCCTAAGAAAAATAAAGCAAGAAGCCTGCTACTCTGCCCAAATTTCTTCACTATGGCCGAAGAAAATCAAGTTGCCGCCGTTTCCCTAGCGCTGCGAATTCCACCGTTCTGGCGTGATAAAACAGAATCCTGGTTCTACTGTTTCGAAGCCGCCACCGCCGAATCCAACCGAACGCAGCAACAACTCGCTCAACTCGTTATTTCTCAGCTAGAGAGGCCCGACATCGATCACATCAGCGATATTTTGAAGAAACTTCGTGATGAATCACACCCGTATGACAAAATCAAGAAGCGTCTAATCTCTGTATACGAAGACAGCGAAAATCGTCAGTTACAGAGACTATTATCCGAAATGGAACTAGGCGACCAACGACCTAGTCACCTACTACGGCGCATGCGTGATCTCGCCGGAGACTGCGTACCCGAGAAGACCCTACGAATGCTTTGGCTCAACCACCTACCAGCCCACGTCAGAAGCGTACTCGTAATCAGCGACACGATCTCGAAGACTACAGCACTCGACGATCTCGCATTACTCGCCGACAAGATGCACGAACAAAGCCACGAAATAGCAGCAGTATCTTCATCATGTCATCAACCGCAATCATCAACCTCAAACGTCGACACTGAATATCTACTAAAGAAAATAGAAAAACTTTCACTCGAAATCGCCGAATTAAAATCAAATTCTTCATCTCCGTATCATCGTAACAGCCGTCGTAATTTCAACCGCTACCGCAGTTCATCACGTCATCGATCATCATCGCGATCACAATCACAATCAAGATCTCCGTACTGCTATTATCATCGCCGTTTCGGAAAAGAAGCCAGAAAATGTACGACGCCGTGTTCATTCATCAAGAACATTAATAACAACACGCAAGATTTAAATTAAATCGAACGTTGGCTGCGGCGGAATCCAGCGTTCACGAAAAGTCATACCGCCTATTCGTCACCGACAAGAAGACGAAACTCACTTTTTTGGTCGACACCGGTGCTAATATATCGGTCATACCGAAGAAGAAAGGCTCTACATGCGAACCACTCCCATTCCAACTTTACGCCGCCAACAACACAATTATACCTACATATGGGGAGAAAACACTCGAACTCGATCTCAATCTTCGACGTCCATACAAGTGGAAATTCATCGTAGCTGCAGTATCCAAGCCTATCATCCGGATTTCTTAAAGCATCACAATCTCATAGTCGATCTTCAAAATCAACGTTTAATCGACGGATTAACCAATCTGAAAATCAACGTACCTGCATTTGCAACAAGTATTCCTACTATAAGAAGCATCGACAAACAACAAACATATCACAACATTTTAGAAGAATTTCCCGGCATAACAAGAATAACCTCAATGAAGCTAAATTCAAAACATAACGTCGAACATTTCATCGAAACAACTGGTCAACCCATATACTGCCGAGCAAGACCTATTCCACCTCATCGATACGAACAAGTGAAAAAAGAATTCGAAAATATGATCCAACAAGGCCTATTCAGACCAAGCAAGAGCCCATGGTCATCACCACTTCACGTCGTACCGAAGAAAAATGGTGATATCCGAGTCTGTGGAGACTATCGTCGTCTGAACGCAATCACAAAACCCGACCGATATCCCATACCACGCATCAAGGATTTCACCTACCAACTAGCCGGCAAGACTATATTCAGTGTAGTCGATTTAAATCGCGCATATCAACAGATATGTAATAATGAAAAAGACATAGAGAAGACAGCCATCATCACACCATTCGGATTATTCGAATTTCCTCGAATGTGTCCTGGACTCAAGAACGCAGGACAGACATTCCAACGATTCATCCATGAAGTACTGCGAGGACTCGATTTCGTATTTTCATTCGTCGACGATCTGCTCTTAGCCTCTGAAAGCGAAACGCAGCATCGTGAACATCTACGCATCGTATTTCGAAGACTAGAAGAATACGGAATCACAATCAATCCCGCAAAATGCGTTTTTGGAAAAGAAGAAGTGAAATTCCTAGGCTATGTTGTATCAAAACACGGAATCAAACCGCCTACCGAGAAAATTCAAGCTATCTCAGATTTTCCGAAGCCTACAACCGTCGAGGAACTCCGAAGATTCCTCGGAATGCTTAATTTTTATCGAGAAAACATAAAAAACGCTGCCTTAGTTCAAGAGCCACTGCATAAATATCTTCACAACACGAAGAAAAAAGACAAAACAAAAATCGAGTGGACCCCGGAGGCAACGCAAGCATTCGAATCCTGTAAAGAAAGCATCAAAAACGCCGCTTTACTCACTCATCCCGTGCACAAAGCTCCGTTAGCTATTTTTAGCGACGCATCCGACAAAGCAGCAGGAGCCGTACTTCAACAATACGTCGAAAACCATTGGCAACCACTGGGCTACTTCTCGAAAAAATTCTCCGACGCGCAAATCAAGTACAGTACCTACGACAGGGAATTACTTGCGATCTACATGGCAATGAAGCACTTCAGGAAACTTTATGAAGGACGTGAATTAATTATCTTCACCGACCACAAACCGCTCACATTCGCTCTTACGAAGACTCCTTCACCTTCAGAAACACCAAGAAGAACAAGACAGCTATTATTTATCAGCGAATTCACCACCGACATACGACATATCAGCGGAAGTCAAAACATAGTCGCCGACGCACTCAGCCGTATAGAAGAAATTAATTTACCTACAACATTAAATTATCAAGAGATCGCACAAGCTCAAGAAAACGATACTACAATTCAAGAACTCAAAAAGCAAGATAATATCACATTGAAGTATATAAACATACCTAACACCGATATCAAGTTATATTGCGAAACCTCAACTTCAAATATTCGTCCATACCTACCGCTACAATATAGAAAACTTGCATTCAACGCAGTTCATAACATAAGTCATCCCGGTGTACGCGCAACGCGTAAAATATTATCTACAAAGTACTTTTGGCCTTCAATTAACCACGACGCGGGCGCATGGGCGAAGCAATGTCTATCATGTCAGCGAAGCAAAATACAACGCCATTCATCGAGCGCAATAGGAATTTTCCCGCCAAGCGAGCGATTCCAAACCATACATATAGATATAGTTGGACCGCTCACTACTACAGCGAAAGGACATCGGTACTTAGTAACAATAATAGATCGACACACAAGATGGCCCGAAGCAATACCTACTAGTGAAATAACATCTGACGTCATCGCCCGAGTAGTCTACGAACACTGGATATCTCGGTTCGGTGTTCCTAAAACACTAATATCCGACCAAGGTCGCCAGTTCGAATCCCATCTGTTCCAGTCACTAATGAAGATTATGGGAATAGAAAAATCTCGTACTACGCCCTATCATCCACAGTCAAATGGCATCGTCGAGCGCTGGCATCGTTCATTGAAACAAGCGCTGAAAGCCAGACTACAAGGAAAAAATAACTGGGACGAAGAATTACCTACAGTTTTACTTGGACTTCGCGCTGCGATGCGAAGTGACAACGGATTAAGCACCGCCGAACTTACCTACGGATACAACTTACGACTACCCGGAGATTTCTTCAATGAAACTTTAAGACATCGAACCTTGGACAACTCATTCGTCGATCAACTTCGAAAATCAATCAACTCACTCAAACCTCAAGTACCTACGCAACCACATAGCAACAATAGACCTATCTTCATTCATCAAGATCTTCATACTTGCAAGAAAGTATTCATACGCACAGATGCATCAAGAAAACCTTTAGAACAACCATATACCGGTCCATTTGAAGTTATAGAACGCAAAGAGAAATATTTCGTAATAAAAGTCAACGACCGTATATCTACTATATCTATAGATCGCCTCAAGCCAGCGTATATCGTCTCAGAAGAAAATGAAGCAAGTCCGAGCGACGACACAGAAAAATCGACCGTATTACTACGCAGCGAAGATACAAATTCGAACGAGCGCGAAAGTAGGTCAAGAGCAACGACTCGTCACGCTTCAGTGAACACAACTCGCACGCACACAAGCTTAGTGTCTACAAGGACACGTGCCGGCCGCAATATTAAACTGCCGGTACGCTTCGCTTGAGGGGGAGTTATGTAGGTGCATACATATATACTTACCATCGTAAATAGTCAAGTTACTATTATCATATACCTTTACCTTGCACTACATACCAGATTACCTTATTACCTGCGCAGCCAATATACCAGGCTACTTCAATACCTCATTACCTGTACCTCACAGACATCAAAGATGTCTGCTACAATTACCAAGGAGGAAGAGGAAAAATAAGAGAACACCAACATATTTATTTCATCATCAAGCTGACGTCTATCATCGCAGAAACACAGAAGCAGACAGTTCTGAAAAGAACTATTTTCGTGACTGTACGTGCGAGGATCAGCGATGCAGGACTCGGCGAGCGCAGGCTGCAGGAGGTACCCCGACGGTGCAGTGAGGAGCGACCCGTTCGACGCGCGGACTCGGATTGAACTCGCGGCGCGACGCGCGCGAGCTCTAGCTCGCGATATGCAATGTGAGGCCGCCGCGGGATGTGTGCCGTATTTATAACAATAGCGGGCGCGGACAAGTTTGAACAAGTTTCCATCTCGCACACGCACGCGATGTGGCGCGATCTGAATCCACCAATCGGATCAACTTATTTTTTACCAACTCGCTTTTACATTCTGTATTATTATCCTATTTTTATTGTTTATATGTAATCATTTTTTCTGTAAATATATTCATTCATTCATTCCTTCACATTAATACCTTCTGATCAAGAGTTTTATTTGCTACCTACGATCGATACAGCCCTCTCTACAGTATGATGTCATTGCACATGTAAACAAAACGTCTGATAATTAATATCGTATTATTTTATTGTTTTTATTGAAGCTAACTTGTGAAAAGTTTCACTAAATGGAGCCAGGATATATAAAATCTGATAGTGCAAATATATCCAAAGTATTAAGTAAGTGAATTTATAGTAGCAAATTTCTTAGTGCTATTCTAAGTTCTGCAGAGTTATGGAAAACAAAAACTTCCATGTAAGTACTTGAATAAACAAAGTAATACACCATTTAATAATAATAATCGATAATATTAATAATTTTTAGGCTATAAAAGTGTAAATAGTTATAAGATTGAGGAAATGCTTACTTACATACGAAGTGTTTTTTTTTAAATTTTAGATCTTCACAATGATGCTGCAAACATGCAGCGGCTTTTTAAATGTGGACTCATACAAGTGAGGAGCCAAGTTGCACTGCCACTGAATGTTATTGGAAAAAATCAAAACTACGGGCACTAGTACTCTGAAGTGCATATTAATTTAAAAAATGGGTACAGGAAACAGTAATAATTCCTTACATACCTGACAAGACGGAGGTAAATACTTTATAACATAGAAATGAATAAAAAAATTGTAGAAATGCTAAATTCTGAAACATTAACATGGTTATGAAGACAAAACAGCGCTCTTATTATTTGAGCTCCAGATTTAATACTGAAAATCTGTATGTCTGCCTGTTCATATTATGTGAGGAGTATCCTATGATAGCAACATTTCCTGATGAGATTTTTAATGGTGAAACTGTAATAATAATAAATTATCCGATTGATGATATAACAAACATTTATTGCCAAGTATTGATTGAAGATTTGGCTAAATACATAGAAGACTTATTGTCTGAATTAGTGGCTTTTTGAAACAAATTTTTCCATATCAGTACCAAATAAAAACACATGAATCATGATAAATAGTGTATTTTTAATTTCCATTTACCATTACTGATTAACTACAGGAATCATTGCTCATGCAATAACAACACAATCTAGATATTTTAATAGTTTCTTATTAAGTATAGTATGAGGTTTTAACAGAAAATTCTTGCAAATTTGTAAAAATCTATATCAATATGAATCCTTAAACTTTCTACCTGGTTTGTTTTGATAATTGACAGTTAAATAAGACACAATCCTATTAAATTATTTATTTTTTGCAGTAATAGTTCTTCTATATGTTAAAATCCTCTGTCTGCAATGTAGACACCAAGTTCTAAACAATTTAATGCTAACTTTATCCACTACTTTCGACGTTTAAACATTAAAGTACGTGGATAAATAAATGTTCAGTACATTTAACGGTTGTAGGTATTTCCACATATTGACATGGCACACGTCTTGTACGTTGTAAATTTCCCAAGTATTTTAATACTATTAATAAAAATATTTTTAAAGTTTCCTCTCAAATGTGCTGAGAGTTCGGTTTGTATATATGTGCTGCGACGTCATCACTTAAAAGTGTCACGTGAACCGCAGTTTTCGCGCGAAATTCAAATTAATGAAGAAAAAAATATTTTTTAAAAATTAAATATCGCTTATTTTAAGAAAAGGATGATTGTGGAAGGCATAAAATGAACATTTACACATGTTTAAATTCTTTTCCGAAAACTGTCAAGTAGCCAATTGGTAAAAATAAACCTATGTCAATTGTCAAATATTCGAGATGATAACGTCATTTTTAAAAAAATGGCTTCCAGTTGTCATCTATGAAATTAAATATACTACCTGGTCACTTCGAGAATGCCGCCGCCGACCGTTATGATGATAAACAAATTACAGCTTTATTTTACTGTCTGAACATTCGAAAAATATTGTTTTAAATTAATTATTTACGAATGCGCAAACAAAACATTGGACGTTTATTTATCTATTTATAGCTGCAATACCAATTATTTCAAAATATAATTTAAATAAAATACTTTATACCGGATCAAAACGCAATTTATTATTTATCTCGACGTTTCGGAAGCTTTTCAGCAGCCGTGGTCATCGAAATCACTCATTTCTGTATCACTATCATCACTCCAATTTGTTTCGCTATAATCACTTTCAGCGCCTACTGAATCATCATCAATAGCTAATACGTGTAACGGATTTAGTGGTTGTCGAGTTTAGTATTTATATTTTTTTATTAAAATTACTACTAGCAACCCGCCCCGACTTTTATGCCTACATGTCTGTCTGTCGTATTCGCATATTTTTTTGCGATAACTCCTAAGATATTCATTTAAATTTTATGGTGTAAATATTCAGTGGCGGATTTACCAGCAGGCTGAGTAGGCTTCAGCCTAGGGCGGCAGATTTTAAGGGCGGCAAATTTGAGGATAATTTTAGCTATCTTATAGGAATCAAGTCTTACTTTTAAGACAGTCTTCTGTACCTTACAGAGTATAGTCTAAAAGTAAGACTTACTGAGAATTGTACTTACAAGACAATTCCTATCATTGAATTTTAGAAAATTTAGGAACTTACATTTATAGAGGCTAGGGCGGCAAAATTTTGATAGCCTATACGCCGAAAATGTTTAAATCCGCCACTGTAAATATTATAATAATGTGTATGAAATGCGGTAACGAACGTATTTAAGTTGCTAAGGATTAATACTGTATCTATCTAAATAGCTTTCCAATGACAGCATTGTACAATGTACGTGACCAATTTTTAAAAGATATAATGGGTACAGTAATCTATTCTCAAAAATATAGATAAATGCCATCCCGGACTTTTTTGTAGATCTATAAAAGAGGAATATTCCACCATGCATTGTTTGGATATATCTCAAGCAGATTTTGATATATCTTAAGCAGCGTTTGCTATAAAAGCTCTTAGGCGACTTGAATTTTTCCGACACTTCCAACAATTATCGTTATATTATTTCAACCAATTTACACAAAACCTTAAAAAATCTTACAAATAAGATTCCTCATGGATCACCTTATCTATTCTTAAAAACCGCATGAAATTTTTCTCGAGCGCTTTTCGTCGTATTTTTGTACCCTTATACAGTGCTAGAAAGTCAATTTCTCGATCTGAGATCAATAGGTACTTATTAAACATGCCAAGTTTCAAATTTATAGCTATTATACTTTGTATATTATTGCCATCTAAAATACTCAGATTTCGTCTCATTGACTGATCAAAACTGTTGGGGTACTTTCCGAAGTCATAGAAAACTGGGTATGAAAGCTAGGATAAGAATAGAGTATTACACACAACATAAAAATTAGCAAATCACAGCCAAGATCACAGTTTGACCAAGGTGTAGGGTTTGTAGAAAACTTAAGAACTTGGCTCTCCATAAGATCTGATAACTTTTTTACAGTACAAGCAATACTACTTGTCTTGGCATGAACATGTTTTTGGTATGATACATTCTTTTTTTTCACTACTCATTTCACTTTATGGTTATATCTCATTTATTCTTTTTTGGACATTTGATAGATTATTCTGTGCAAAATCAAAATCCTGACACTAACCAGTTTTTAACAGTAATAATAAAATTCACAGTATTCAACTTCTTAATTTTTCTTTCCAAAGACATGTTATTAAATCATTGTCAGTAATTATTTCAATGTAATAAAAAAATACTAATTATACAACTATAAGGTTTGTTTGAGTTTCCACGTAGGCTATTATTACAGCCATTTCTTTCAAAGCCCCAAAATATAAAATATCCAAGTTGACTGTTTATATTAAATAACCAATAATCTAGCTAGTAGCGCTGTAGCTAGTGAAGTTATTTAGCGATTGTTAACCATAATGAGAAGCGTAATACAATGCCACATAGGGCGTCGAAACATAATTGTGTACTGGGCAGAACTGCAACTTACAACTGGATAAGTGACGCTCACCATTAACAAGTTGTTTGTTTCATTTTTTAATAACAAAAAACCGTACTAATAGGTGATCTTTCGTGGTTATCAAGACGAGAATTGGAATCTGTGATTTAAAGAGGAAAAAGTATGTTTTGCGGAGGCCCGGAGCAACTGCCCCGGGCCTCCACAAAAGAGGGGCCCCCACAATAGAGACTACGGAAAACAAATCTTTCAAATTCCGACGTGTGACTTTTCCTTTGATATTATTTTTCGTTGTATTACTTTTGCCTACTGTACTTTGTATATGTTTATATTGTTCTCAAATATTTAACCAACTGTTCATTTTACTTGGAAAATAATTTGGGGCCAGGGGGCCTCCACTCTACGTTTCAACTGGAATCTGTCGTTTACTTTACGTCTACAGATTCCGTTAAAACAAAATAATAACATTATTTTTGTCAATTTTAAGAAACAAGATGCCCAACATCCCGGATTGCCTCGCTCGTCGATACAATGCATTAGACGAGCTTATCAAAGAACTGACGTTGGATAAGAGTGGGTGTAATATTGATTGCTGTTCTGACGATCCTGGAGTTAAGTTAATGTGTAATTTCTGGAATATTCTTAAAGAAAATCCAGATTGTGATCTAACTGTAAGTTTACTAGGCATGTAATGCATACAGGGTACCAAAAGTAGGCATATAACTTCGATAAAAACTTAATTATAAGTATAAATAGTAATATTAACTTTTCTAGTATAATATCAGTATAGGTATGGCTTCCGCTAGTTGTGTTTTAAAGATTTTTTTTAATTTCTAATCCTACGGAAAAGATCGCCTACGCACGACTCCGTAGATGATCATTTAAAATTTGAAGTTTGCGCTAAGTCAAAGCCTTTATAATTCCATTCAATTTCAATATTATACACCTACAGTGTCATGGGGTTTTATATTATTGTAATAGGTATATAGATTACACAGTTAGTATGTAAACTCTTTTATCAGCGTAAATTGATCTTTATCAATTGCGCGCCTTTGCGCTTAAAGAGAGTATTTTCTCCTTCGTTTAAAAATATTAAAATTACAAACTGAAAATTTAACGTTAACGTTAATACTCTGCATTTTTTATAGAATAGTAGGTAGCTTCGATGGCGCGACTCATTAGCACGCTATTAGGTGCAACATCTAACGCGGATACGAGCCCGTAATTGCTTAGATATTATATGCAGCTTTGACCGCGCTTTTACTAATGAGGTATGAGGTATTATTAACCGTTTTCAAATTAATTTATCAGAAAGCCGTCGAACAACGGATGGGTGTGAGTTCGAGGAGCACCGGTTTCTTTCAGCCGAAGCACGTTGCCTGCTACATGGCGGGGTGCTGTAAACGTGACGGTGCCAACAGTAAAGAACCACCCAAACCATCGAAAAAGTATAAAATAAAATTTATCATCAATAACATTTCAATAAGATTCACGCGGCTTTTTAGATTGGCAATAAGCGACACTGCTCTTGAAACATATTAAATGGATATCAAATCCTGTGGTGGTATAAAATTTGCAAACGGTCAAAATTTGACACGGGTTCACAGTTTCATAAGTACAAGCTTGTCTTGTTTGCAAAGATCAAGTTCATGTACCAATCCTAGACTACGTTATCACTTACACATAGGTGAAACGTAGTCAAATCATTGTTCCTTGTACATTTAAAAAAAATATAAAGCGCAAATAATTATTGTAAGTAAGTAAGTATTTATTTATATCATAATTCTCAAGGTTTTTTTATAATTCCGATAAAACTAAGGTTGCCTTAACGTATATAGTAATGGATTTTTGTTATATTATATTAATTTTGTGATAAAATCGTATACTCCGTAGTTTCCGATCAAAGATCATCATGAAAATTGGCTTGTACTTACATACAATTTTATCAGCTAGTTTAGTATATTGTTTATATAACCATCTCCACATTACTCTAGCACAAGCTGTTGTAAATCCGGTCAGAATGCAGACTCAAAACCGCAAAGTTGCCAACGATCTAACTCAGCTAGTTCCGCAAGTGATAATATGCCACTCAGCAAAGTTCTGTGTAACATCAAGGAAGTAAGTATATTTAGTTGTGTACGTTGTTTATGTGCCTGTCTATGAAAATATATTAAAGTGCTACCCAAACAGATTTACTGCCAAGTAAGAATCTTTGCCAAGCATGAACCTCTCATCGTGATCATTGCATAACATTATCTAGTATATCTTTTTGATGTACATTTAAACGACATTATTCTGCTTTTACTGATTGTTAATAATAGTTTACTAATGCCGTTCTTTATATGACATAATATACTTATATGTTTTAAGTTTAAAAGTTAGATAAAGCTGTTTCCTATTTAAGTGGAACTCCATCCAAATAATTTAGCGATGTTATTGTCTTCAAACACACCGTATATACATCATACATATTAATAAGAAAGCTAAAGCTATTTTATATACCCTTTCGTACAATATAATATGTAATCTTTATCGTCTTCAAAGGCCGCATCGTATGATAAAAAGTGTCAAGCGAAAGTGAGCGAATTATTAGCCACTCAGAAAGAATTACAAGAACAAATAGGTAATTTAGAACAACGCGAGAAGGAAGGCATACAACTGCTTAAACAAGCCGATTGTATGTGGACGTGTATGGAAGCTTCATACAAGAAAAAAGTAGCTGAATCTCTTGAGAGACAAAAAACTCTTCTTAAACAGGTTTGCATAAAATATAATTTCTGATGTATTTAAATATAATTATGTTATCACATTTAAATAAATGTCTTAACCGTTATAGATGAAAGAAATCGAAGGCAGTGTCCAAAAGTGGCGAAAAAATAAGAAAGATTTAGAATTTCAAATGAATAATATTGAAAAATGTCAACAAGAAATAAAAGAAAAAACGAGTGAAAAAACTAGTGATTTAAAATGTATTAATCTAGAAATAGTAGAGCTTAACAAAAGAATTGAAAACAATAAAAAAGACGTTGATGCGACGAATAAATCCTTTACCACGAAAAGAAATGCTTCTTCTGTAAGTATTTTTTGTGACAAAAAACACTTTATTTTTAATTTTATGTAGTTAAAAAAATATATGAACGGTGTCTTTTAATCTTGCGTAGTTAAAGGCCGAAATCAATTTGATTTTGAGTACTAAAATTTAATTAAATACGTTGTATTTATAACTCATTAAAATAAATTCAGGCTAAATTAGCTTACATAGCAAATGAAGTAACGAGACTAGAAAAACAGCTAAATGATGAAAAAAAACGCAAAAAGGATAAAGAACAGGAAGGAAGTAAATATATTAAAGAGGCAAGGGAAGACTTACAAAAGCTGTGCAAAGTTTTATTGCAAAAGAAACTTGAAAACGAAGATATGAAAGCGGAGGTTATTTCACATTATTAACAAGCATATACAGCAATGGAAAACTACCGTTATTGTAGAAGCAGAATTTTCTGTTTAATTTTTGATTGACTGTCTGACAAAAATCACCGATTTTTTTAACCATATTCAGTATTCAGTAACGTGCCCCGGCTTCACACGGGTGCAATGTAGATGTAATATAGCCTATGTTACTCGCTGTTAACGTAGCTTTCTATTGGTGAATCAAAAATCGGTCTAGTAGTTTTTGAGTTTATTCATACTATATAAAAATTCAAAAATACAAATATTTCCTCTTTATTATTTTATAATGGTATAGATAAGAATGCCAACACTAAATCACGTGTAAGGTAAAGTCTGATTGGATTGTTATATTTTACAATTAAAATATATTTTTTTGTAACGATTTAAATAAGATATTCAACTTTCAGAAAGAAGCTCTGCTATTGGAAATAGAAATGTTAAATCAAACATGCGATCAATGCAAAGATAAGTGCAAAAATAAACAGCAAAATATTGAAGACGAGATAAAATCAATTGATAAAGAAATAGCTGATTTCAAAGTGAAATGTATCAGGTGCCATGAATGTACAGATACTATTGAAATGAGAAACTATTGTACTGATTGTCCAAGATGTGCCGAGGAAAGAAACTGTCTGCTTGAAGGCGATCATTGCAGTCCGGACCATTCAATGGATTGCGTCTGTATGACTGTTAAACAAAAATTTTTAGACAATGTTTTCGAAAACATGTATACAGTGCTAGAAAGGCAAACTAAAACTGGTCCCGGTAAAGCAGTTGCGGATGCTGTATTAACGTGTCTTAAAAACAGTCGCAATGGTAAACTTAATGAAGCTACTAGAAAAATATTGCAGGATTTCATCTTAAATACAATTAAAAAGAATTTAAATTTGACGATTGTTGGTGGTGCTGTAAAAACAAGATGTGAGGTAAAACAACAATTATTGCTTTTTTTAATATCTATTGTAAAGGTTTAGACATTATAAGGCGTAAGCTATACTTTATCGTGTTTCTACAGATGGATCAGGATACGTATAAACAGTTAATGCTATGTTTAAAACAAATTAAAGTTACAAAACCTACAAAAGTTGACAAAGGAACACCTACTAAAAAGGTAATGACAATTAAATTACAAGATTATCTGATCATGATAATGATTTAGAGAAACAAAATATATCAAATACTTTAAGCTAGTAACGTAGTGGCGTACATAATATGTTAAATTGTTATGTGTATGTATCATACATAGACCGGCAACGCATCTTCAAGACCTCTGGTGTTGCGGATGTCCTTGGGCGGTGGTAGTCACTTTCCATCAGGTGACGCTTGTCCGTTTGCCTCTAATATTTAAAAAAAGTTGTCAATATGTTGTTCATATTTTTCTTTTTTTTAAAATCAAGTTTTAAGTAATGTATGTTGAATTATTTAATATATGGAACGTGTGACATTCGCTACGTAATTATTTCTCTCTGATCTATCGTTTTGATAGGTCTGGTTGTTGGAAAATTTTATATTAATTCATGAGTGTTTAAAAATAATCATTCAGGATTTAAATAAATAATTTTATCTTCAAAGGATCCATGTCGTCGTTGGGCTAGTTCTAATGAATGCAACTGTCCCAATGGTCCTAAAGAATGTATTTGTACTATGAAGGCACCGCCGCCACCAAAAGACCCTTCACCTTGTCCCCAAGATCCGGATGATCAAGAAGATGCAGTAAGTTATATGTGTTAAGAGACAATTACTCCATCAATTAGTTTTTGCAAAAAAAATATTTAAATAATAACAATACTGTAAGGTTTATATAGTTCTACGCTACAATACACTTGTATGTAAATATTACCTCTTGCGGGTGGGTATATTTATAACTCAACAAAAGATTGAATAGCTTGACAAACAACACTTCTGGGAAGAAACAATGCGTTGCTTAGCAGCACAAACTCCATACATACGAAAGCCGCTCTCTAGCACAAATCTATATCTACTAAATACTTATTTCTACGTGACCCACGATTGAGAGATTGCGAACAACGTAAAAGTACGTTGCTTAAATTCTAAATACTAAAATGCAAATTAATATTGGATGCAGTATTTTTATTAACAAACTAGCGGACCCGACAGACGTTGTCCTGCCAAAATTTTGGGCTTAAATTTTTTTTTCTAGATTTGAATATGCAATTTTCCACTTTCTATTCTATAACATCTATGTATGTTACTGATTTGTAATGGACATCAATTATTACAAATAAACTATAAACTTGCGTGACGTGAGCGGCATGCGGAAGATGGCGGAGGTCCGAGTTATAATTTATTTTAAAATTATTTTTCCGATATTTTAACGAATCCAACAAATTAGATATCATTAAAATCGGTGCAGCTGTTCCTAAGCTATAAATGACTTAACTAACACGACTTTGTTTTATATAAATAGATAGATATTATAATATCATTAAGCGTCACTCGCCTTATAATTACTATGGTTGGTTTATATTGTCAATGTCATTTCAGGGGGAGGTGGTGGTCTGTCCGCACAAAGATTCCACGCCTTGTGGGCCCGATTGTGCCATGCATACTCCAAGTCGCGTCGCAGCTGACGTTGCAGCTTGGAAACCCAACCCGTGTCAAGGTCAGACTAAAGTCTACAAATAAACTACCAAAAAAAGAATCTTTGAGTTGTAATATAATGTGAGAAGAAGTAAGAAAGACAAAATTTGCATACATAAAGTTATA
The DNA here is from genome assembly GCA_905404175.1 of Anthocharis cardamines. NCBI lineage: Eukaryota > Metazoa > Arthropoda > Insecta > Lepidoptera > Pieridae > Anthocharis > Anthocharis cardamines. Next base: position 7,133,753 of record FR989961.1, read on the forward strand.
TTATATTTATATATTTACTCGTAACATTACTAGCGAAGCCGGGGCTCGCACGGGTGCAATTTAGATGTACTATACACAAAAAAAAAATACTCGCCAATAATGTAGCTTTCTGTCGGTGAAAGAATTTTTAAAATCGGTCCAGTAGTTTTTGAGTTAAAACGTAACAAACATTCAAACAAACAAATATTTCCTATAAATGTAATATTAGTATAGAAATAGATTAATAAGTAATTACTTACACAATATTATGAAAATGTTATAAGACGTCAGCTGTTTTCCTATTCTTATCCCTATGATGTTCCAAGTCCCTAAACTGACTTACTGACCTTTATTTTCATTCCATTTTGATATTTCAATTCAATGTCTTGCAAGTTATTTGTCCCAATACTTAGATCATGAGGCTTAATAATATTAATTTTTTAGCCCCGACGTGTCAGTTAAAGAACATGAGAGCTGCGCAGTGTGTACTTGGGCCAGAAGCCTTGTGTTCAATTTCTGGCTCACGTGGAGGCAGGCGATCCTTACCGATTGTACCAAGTGTTTCAGATTTTAGAGAACAGGTAAAATTTGAATTGACGGGCTCGTTGGCGCGTTCGGTAGAACACCTGCCGTGCGCATTGATGGGTCGTGGGTTCGAATCCCACCGGGACGACATGTTTATAATTTTCTGTAAGCATGTTTTCCCCATATCTGGTAACTTCGGGCATTGATCGGGTGGGAGGAATATCTAAATTCCGACCGGGTAACGAACCACCGTTCATAGATGGAAAAACCGTGAAGTGCACATTGCATTGCGCGTTTCGGTTTCAGTCTATGGATTTCCGAATACTCGAAGTAAAAATTAGGTCGACAGCGCATCATTGACTGATGTTCTGTGGCTGAGGTGTCATCTACTACCAAGTGAACCTCATGCTCGTCTGTCGATATCTGACATAAAAAAAATATATTTATATTTCATGCGCTTTTAACCTTATTCAAGCTGGTCTACATATTGTTTTAATTTTCAGAAATCTTGCCAATGTAGTCATACGTCAGAAAAGCCATGTCGATGTCACAAAGGTAAAACATAAGTTTCATTGTTCAATATGGGAGTACAAATAGCATAAAATTTTATAACATTTACAAAATATTTGAATATTGTAGATGTAAGAGGCAGGCCTCGTGAAAGAATCATAGAAGAGGTAATGGGAAGATATTATACTGAGGTAACTCCTATCGAAAAAGTAAGTTACTCAATGATAAGCAATGATTCCTTAAATAACAAGTGATATTTTATAAACTTTTTCAATACTTAATATTCAAATAAATGTATCTGAAAATTCTTCAATGGTTTTATTTACAATTTTTCGTTTTTAAATTTCCTTACTAATTAAAAAGCTAAATTGATGTGAGTGATGAGGAAATCTTTAGCAATATATTACAATACATAAAAAAAATAGAAAGTGAGTATAGTAATTTTCCCGCAATTAATAAAAAATTATATTCAGTTGTTTTGTACTCCCATATTATTAAAAAATATTCCATAAGCTTTTATTCTATTATAATAAAATTTGCAGATACAAAACAACTGAAAAGAGAAAAAAACAATATATGCGATAAGGAAATATGCACGACAATACAAATTCCATTTAGTCATAAAAAGATAGCGTTTAGTGATAGTGATATGCTATATGAAATTGAACACATTCCAACCAAGGATATTGTTGAAAAAGATACAGTTGCTGATTCTACAACTAGCTCAATATCTAACGAAAATGCTATTGGAATAAAAAAAGAAACATATGAGGAAAGTTTATTAACCAATGTATCTAAAAAAGGGAAAAACAAAAGTGAAACGGATGTAAAAAAAAATGGTAAAAATAATATAATGAATGTAGTTGTTCACGATGACACAAAAGATATAAAATGTGTTGCACCAAAACTGACTGAAACTCCTTCTGGAAATATAACGATGGCTTTAGAGGAAAGTGTGATTGGATTCATTGATTCGAAAACAAAAGAAAACACTGACCTATTTGTTACTTTAAAGGAAGATAGCCCAGGCATTTATTCTATTGATTTTAGTTGTGATGAACACGAAGATAACGCAAAAAAAATAAAGGTAAAACGAACTCCTTCAGGTAATTTACTTCTAGACCTTGAAAAAAAAACGCAAAGAAAGCTACAAGCTCATAGCACTAAAAAACTTATTAAAACGAAGCCGTCTAAAAAAATTAATCAAGAATTTAAAACGAAAAAAACTCAAAAATCATTACCAAAAGAAGTTGTTGAGAATGGTACAGAAACCTTAGAAATGTCAGAAACATATTCATTAGGGCAATTAAATTCTGATGAAAATAAGTCAAAATTATGCAAGGCTACCTTAAAAGGGTTGAAACGTGAAATTCAAGATCCAGTTATCTTACGGCGAACTCCGTCGGGTAATTTTGATATTATTTTAGATAAAGAATTTGAGAATTGTTATAGAGAAACTGTTAAGTGTTATGTAGGTGAAGAAGAAACAACTTGTGTTAAATTTTTAAGAACAAATTCTGATCAATGTACAATCAGTTTTATTGATGAAAAAGATGCTGAATACAAAAATGCATATATATGTAAACTTAAAAATGGAAATCTAAAATTAATAATAGTCAATAAGGAGGATTCAGATCCTAGCTTATTATTACAAAAAAGCTCTATCATACCTTCAAAGATTTTTGAAAATTTACTTAACTCTGTACCTGGATCAAGGCAAGAATTTAATGAAAAAAAATCAAGGAGAAATAGGACTATCGGCCAAAAATCGTGTAGTGATTCAACTATTAACAATAATCTAAGAAAGAATCTCTCTTCACAATTTGGTCCGGTTACGTCAGCAAAACTTACTAAAACAAATTCAGGGCAGTATACAGTAGTACTGGATAAAGAATCAAGAAATTATTTTTTAATTAACTTACGAAAGTATCTTTGTGGTTCTTCAAAAGGGTTTATACCGATTAAAAGAGAAGAAAATGGTGAAATCTCTATAGCATTAAATAACGAAATAAATAATGTGCAATACGCATCATTAGAAATCACTTCATCGGGTAGTATATATGTAACTGTAAAAGAAAATTTGATTAAAGATAGGACTGATATTTCAACAGACTTTAGTTCGCATTCTAATTTAAAATGGGAACAATTTATTGACGAAGTTAAAAATCCTACTGCAAAGGGTATTGCAACAACATGTAATGCTCAAAGTGATGGTTCCTGTGATATTAACAAATGTGTCTGTAAAAGTATACATTATAAATCTAAAAGGTGGATTATAAACACTGACTCAGCAACAACTAGCTGTGGAGTTGTATGGAAACGCAATAAATCCGAAAGAATTAATGACGTCTGTAATTTAAAATCATTTATGGAAGATCATTCTTATAATGGCAGTAACGTTAATCCACAAACTGTAATTAAATCTCTCCAGGAAGATAGTACACATAATAATAGTTATTATGAAGATTACAACTGTTTTATGAATAATGTTTGTCCTTATCACGTATATAGATATAAAAAAATATCGAACGAACTTATTGAAATATCAGGATTATGTAAAACAGGGCAGGTAAAAGACAGCCCAAATACTTCTGATAGTATCGTACAAGAGCAGTTGAAAATTACAGATCGAATTCAAAAGCAAGATACACTGCGAAAAGAGATTATTCAAGAAAAATATAACTGGGACTCTATAGAATATCTACCTCACCAATTGCCATCTTTTCTTAAGGATTATAGTTCAACAATTTAAGTGTTAATGTATTAGGCGTGTATGTTGGTACTCACTGATAATAATAATGAATTTGATTGTTTATAAATCTGTGTTTTCAAATGTTATTAGTATTTCGTCATATCATTTTTTTACTAAAAAGGCGGAGTGGAGATAATTAATACTCGAAATCTATTGTGATTTCTTGTTCCTGAGAATCCTCATTTCTCTGCAATACGTCATATAATGTGAATTATATGCCATTGACATTGCATGGTAAACTACTTCAGCCGGTCTAGCATGACAACCGCGACAAAATTTTGTCGACCGTTTTCTCGTGTTTTAATCGATTATCTCTTTATTTCTTCCGGGACTAACATGACAATTACACTTAAACCTCGAATTTTATTATCAAAAATAGATATATTTGTCGACCGAGATATCTTTTCTATCAAAATTGTCGATGTCCAGATATAATATATCGAGATAACTTACATCTTAGTTTGTCTTCTCTCGTCCGCGACATATCTCGTGGCGGTCATGCTAGGCCGGCTGTGCCTTGCTCGACCTAAACGATTATTTTTCTTGTTTCGAATGGAATCGAACCCAGGACCACCGGTGTTGAACACAATGCGCATACCACTGAGCCACAGAGGCAATCAAACGACAACACAAGTACATACTTAAGCAAAATGTTCCAATAAATTTAAGCACGAGTGTTCTTGTTAGTTTCAATATTTTCCCAAAGGTCAAATGGCTAAAGTTCTGTGAAAGACGCTATCAGCTCGCTGTAAAGAAATATTTATGTGGGCATTTTTACTGAAGTCGTTCGTGGTTCTCATTGTGTAAAACAATTTGTGTACCTCGTTTACATAAAATTTCCGCCCATAAATATGTTTGATATTGAATGAACTACGGTGATTTACTTGGAAAGTTAGGTAGAAAGTTTGCGTTTTAACTTGAACATTATGTCTAAATCTTAACTACGACATAAATGTAATAAAAAGGTAGAGTTTTGTATTTGTGTGTAATAAAAATATTTCGATACAAGAAAACTATATCTTGTGAGACTGTGCTGTTGATAAAATTTATAACAGGTGATATTATTATTGACTTTCTTGTATTTAGTTCGTAAGACAATATTCAGCCTTACAGTTTTTTAATTTTATTTTTGTTCTGTCAACCAAAGGTATGTTTCAGTTCTACTGATACATCCGGTATGGTCTAGTGGCTAGGATACCTGGCTCTCACCCAGGAGGCTCGGGTTCGATTCCCGGTACCGGAATTTTATTTTATAAAATTTAATCGTTTTTACTACTTTCCTAAATACACTAACAAAGAAAAAAATACTTTTTCAAAAATTTTGTTACACCGGTATTCGAACCCAGTACCTCTGGTACTAAATACATCTTGCTTACCTCGTAGGCGGTTGGTAAATAGAAATTAAATTCTATATTTAAAATTATTGTTCTATAGGGAATTAGCATAATATAAAAAAAAATATGTCAGTATTATTTTATCAGGATCTCTTGTGATCTTGTGATCTATTCTCTTAGCTGGAGGTCTTGTAATCTATTGTATGTACTATGTCACTTCATCTCTAAAATCCCTTCCACCGGTTTAGAGCATGAAGTAGCTAGACGGTATAAAGTTGTTTATAAAAATTATATATTTAGAGAATATCATTTGAATTTTGGAATAAAATTTTACTATAAACGGAAATATTATTAAAAGTAACATTTATGCTTTATACTTTAGACTAGAATTTTAAATAATTTTAGTATTAAGACTGTTTGATAAAAGTGTGATCGTTGGCAAGAAATAAAGTGCCACTATACTTTTATTATTTTCTACCCTATTTGTGAGGTGAAAGTCGCGGAGGCTCAACGGCTGTGCCGCGCGCACCGAGCAGTGCACGTTCGACGTTTGTATCGAAAAGGTGTGGACATCCGTATCATTAAACTGTTCTCCTGATATATTTTAAATTTGCTATAAACTATTTCTTCATTCGTAACAAATCCTTGTAAATGGCATCGAAGCTGAAGGACTGGAAACAACTTCCAAGTCAGGAAAGGACGAGAAGAATTAAAGTTAGTGGTAACGGTTTCTTTGTTTAATTGTTATCACTATTTTCAACGTGCCTCACTTCGATATTTGTTCATATTATATATTCTTATTCTTTTTATACAGTACACTATTCAAACCGAAAATAATTTTATCGGCGACAGCTGTTTTATACAACAAATATATTCTACCAAACACTATTTCTACCAAAAGGTCACAAACACCTTTGCATTTGAATGGTAAATCAATTTAACAATTAATATACGAAAAGTCGAAACAGGAGTTGAGAAAAAATAATTAAACTTAGAAAACAATTTCATGTTAAAATTTTAAAAGGTGTCTTTTGACACCTCTGGTAGAAATAGTGGTTAGATTTTTGAAGTGAAAATGTAGAAGAAGCAACGATGGAGTGTCTATTTTATAAGACTGGTGTACAAAACCGTAAGCAATAGCTCTAATAATATTAACCCTTTTATTTTCCTCGTCTCAATACAAGCCTAACATTCCACAACAAAAATTCTCACAACGTGATTTAGGCAGATTCGGTCGCATTTTTCGGTCGAGGGTTTGAACCCTCCCATCGCTTGGTGTCTGATTGATTAATGGCTGACTTGATCTATTTTGTGATGCTTTGGATAAGCCCAACTTTTTCTTATCTCGTGTTCTTACGTATTTTTCACAAAGGGGTTGATTACCTAACGAACAAACCCGGTAGTGCTGGAATATAACAATTTTGCTTCAATAATTAAGAAACCTTTATTTTTTTTAACCTTTACTAGATTTCATTTTTCCGTTTGTTCCATTTGTTATACTATATAAAACCGAATAGATATAGAAGAAATATATATTTTTTAAATAAACACTGCTTCGTGATATTTTAATGCAGCCGAGTAACGTGAAAAATACACAATGGAATCATCAAAATACCACATTTTTGAAGGATTGAAGTGGAAAGATATCTCAGATTCAAATAGTTAAAAAAAACACTTTCACAGGATTAAAAAGGAATTAATTATATTATTTATCCGTTATTGTTCAAAATATTGTGAAATGACATGAAAAATACATAATTAGAAATCAGACTATTTTCTATTATGTAATTAATTATTTTAAGGATGCTGCTCGGAGAGAGATAAATATAATAAATTACTATAAAAAATACATTAAACGATTAGGAAAGCGCCGAATAATTAATAATCTACTAATTTTCATGATTAAGTTTGATGAGTTATGACAAATTACTAGTCCCTCAGGAAATGGAAGCCTTCATATATCAAGTGAATTAGCGGTTCTTGAAGCTAGAGTTAAGCACATTTGTAACCTAGAGGAGGTTGTGAATAAAAGATTACTGCAACACTTAGCTGGAGCGCTCCTGAGGGATGAAGTAGCTTTGTGAATACGTCAAAGACATTCCGTGATAAATGAGATGCAATTTATATACTATTTAACCGTTAAAATTTTTCAAATATCAACAAAATTTTTAAATTATATTTTTGTACTCACAAATAAAATAGGTACTTAATCGCCTTAATCGTGAACATAGAAACTAAATTCAAAATATATGTACGTATATTTGGGAAATAAATAGCTTTATTATTATTATTTGCACTATATTTTACAGTAAATACTAATGATAAATATATTTTGGATGATTTCCATGAAAAGTTTGTGAGCGCGTTTTCATCGGCGTATATACAATGACTTACCTACGTCAAATTTCCTTACCTTATATTAATCCCTCATTGGTAAAGCTTCATGGATAACTATGGTATTAAAGTAAATGTTCAAATTTTTAAATATTTTCTAAGTCACTTCTGCTTTTTTATAGGCTTAACGCAAATGACGGCTGACCTACAGTGCCAACAAACAAACAAACAAAATATCTTTATTAAAGTTCCACAAATAATTAATATGAACAAAACCTACTAAGCTAATTGTTGAACTTACTAATTGTGTGGCAGCTTTAACAGGCGACGACTCAGCATAATATGCTGTTTTGCCGACGATAGATCACAACGCTTATATTAAACACCTTACAAAAAAATGTAGTTTAGTGATATACCTACTGTAATGCAAAAACACTACTAATTATTGTTCTTTTGTTTCAATAATTGTAATTTATTGTTCCATAAAAATATATCGAGATTCTTTTACATTTACGAACAAGTTACTGAAAGCATGAGACGAAAAAAAATATTGTTGAATTTAAAAGTCAAAGCACGTTGTCGCGGCCATAAATGACAATTGACAATATTCGAAATACAAGTACATGACAGCAAGTGTCACTATACAAAACGTTATACGAAAAACTAACGGTCATTCGCATTATACTCCTATTAAAATACGTTATACGAAATCGAAATAATTGTAAAATTCTATTAACAATATACGCAATTTGAAAACAATCAAGCTGGACCTTTTCTTGACGCCCTACACGCATATACGCTACACACGTTATTCAAATAAGTGCATTTTGTTCAAGAAATTCCTTATTTAGAACAATCAATCAGAGCTACGGCGAATGGGGATCAATCACGGCGAGACGCGGCAACTCGTCTAATCTAATGTGTTGGAAAATTGAAAACTTCCATTGCAATGTTCGGCGATTTTTAGTATTTTGAATTGATTATATAAATAGCTACTACACCTAATGTGAACTGTTTTTTACATAAATAAGTAAATATATAACATAATGATATGAGAATCGGATTAATTTAATACAACTTGTAATAAATAGTTGTTAAAACAGTTTCTGCTTACTGTATTCAGTTAATAATGTAAAATAATGATTATTGTTTATGTTAGATAGCTAAAATGGCGATGGGCAGGACACGTTCTTAGAACCGGAGATAATCGCTGGTCTCGAAATATTACAACCTGGACCCCTATGGATCAGAGACGGAAACGTGGAAGGCAAAAAAAGAGATGGTGTGACGACCTGAAGATAACTGTAGGAAACCTGTGGGAGAGAAAGGCTAGGGATAGAGAAGAGTGGCGGTGTTTGGAGGAGGCTTTTACCGCGACAGGCGGTCCTTACTTAGATTAGTTTTTTTTTATATTACTCTTTTTCTTTTTTTTTTCATAAAATGCATACAATTGTTTCTTTTTTATATCTTACAATTAGATTAATCTCATAATTATACCTGTATGTAAATAGTAAGGAAAAATAAAAGCTTTTTTATTTATTTATTTTTCGTTAGATATCGACATACAAGCATGTGGCTTACTTGATGATAGACTATACTGCAGCGCCAGAACATCAATCGATGATACGCTGTCGATCTATTTTTAATTAATCTGAGATAATATATAAAAGACTGAAACCGAAATTCGCAATACACTTCACGACTTTCCATCTATGAAAGATGGGTCGTGACCCGGTCAGAATTTCTATATTCCTCCCATCCATTTAATTTCCAAAGTGAGAGACGAAGAAGTTTACAGAAAATTATAAGCTTGTAATCCCGGCGGGATTCGAACCCACGTCGCATCGGTATGCAAGGTATTATACCAAACGCGCCAACGAGCTAGTCGTAAATTGTTATTTAGAAAAGTAACTTAAAAACCTGAATGAAAATAAAACTTTTACTACCTCGCCAATCTCAATAGATTCACTCACGTATGTACTGAAGTAGAACACATAGTGTACGTTGTCAGCGAAACAATTTTCTTTGAATTCGTCGTAGATTGAGGTGGAATCTCGTAGTCAATATTCAGACGTAAGAAAAACGTTGGGAGAAAACAATTCGTAGTCGGATCCCGAGCGATACCGCAATAACTTCGACGTGCCTATACGACCTTTCCGCTCGTGACTTGGCAAGAATGCGTCATAAGCTGGTGTTAGTTTTTAAGTGATTTGAAAATCACCACCGTGTGGAAAATCCTGAAAGTGGAGACTGCGTGTTTTGACTTTAGGCAAAGTTAGTAATTCAATTGTGTGAAAATTCAAATCAGACAAAATATGTCACCTTTCAATCTGCTCATGACCACGCTTGGTTTCAGCATTCGATATATCGAATAATATAATTATTAAATCTCGTTTAAATTCGGTAACAGTTATTTTACTTAAACGTAGATGTTTGATAACGCATTACAGTGCGTCAATCAATCAAATAAATTGAAGAACGGCTAAGGGATCATGTCTTATAATCAACTGCCCCTCAAGATTTCGAAATGTGAATGTGATAATACGAACAAATACGTCAATTCAAAATTCTATCATTTGATTTGGGGATTCGAACAAAACTAAATTTAGTAGTATGCTTCCGGTAATATATTATGTATTTCCTTTTTTTTATATCTACATAATATCTGACTTATAATACAAAAGTAAATCAGGATTATAATGTTAATCAAGTCAAAACGATTAGATCATTTTGTTACAAAACAGAATGTGATGGTTTATTATTCTTAGATTTTTTTTTATTTCGGCTTAAGCGGCGGGCAAAAACTAGCTTCATGAGATAATAAGTTCATAGAAATAACGTTTGAACTGCAACTTCCGTAAACATATCTTCTGACCAAAATGATAACCATCTTAAGCTTAAGTAGGCTACATTTAAGAACTTATCTAATATTGGAATATGATGGCTACGGAAAAGGAATAAAAGCATTCATTACTCAGTTTTAATAATATTAGCCTTATTACTCAGCCAGTTTTATGAGCTAAGAAAGGAGGTAATTTTGCACGCAACCACCCAACATGAAAGTTGTCTATTTAGACAGGTTTGCGTGAATCATGAAAGTTTACGTATTTAGTATGTACCTCGCGATGAGACACTCAATTGATGTTTCCGATTGAGTGAACAAGTTATCTATATAGAGCAGTCCATTTTATTATACCTATATAATTTTGAAAATGGAATGTGGTTGGGATAATGTTTTTATACTCCATTTTAACTTACCTACAAGTTACGAAGTGTATTTGTTGGTTAGACCGTTTTTGGTGCAAAAACGTAGCAATATATTATTTTTATCTTTATCAAAAGGATATGTAAGTACATAACCTCTTAATCCTTTATCCGAGAATCTCTCAAGTATTCCTAAAAAGTGAAGCTGTACGCAAACCCTAGCAATAAATAGGAATCTCAAAGTTATCTTGTAAAAAAAATTTCTTTAAATTTATTCATATTTCAGGTTTGTTTTTGTATTCTAGCCTTTACGAAGGTTTAGAGGATCTTATTCAAATGACAATAAATACTTCAACAAGGTAATAGGAATCTCCGAGAAGGATCGTCTCTTATATTATGGGTATTATTTACAAGTGTAAAGATAATAACATCTCTGTAGAGATCTGAAAGAGTATAGAAATCGAATCACATACTCCTTGATTTTGCGAATATCACGCCCAGAATACAAATAAGGAGGTGTCCTGCCATCGATTTGATGTTAACATTTTACTATCCCCCTTCGAGTAATCGAAAAAATACGCCGCTATCACACAATTTTATTACAAAAACTATGTAAGCCACTATATATCTTTCGGATTTGAGAGACGACCGAAACGTGGTGCGGATAAATTCTAGATATTCTTAATAAATTATTAAGTTTACATTTCTTACGAAAGGATTCTCTTGAACACCTTTTTTTTGTTAGAAATCTACAGACAAGCATGAGGTTTACGTCAGCCATAGAATATTAGTCAATGATGTTTACTTCAAGCATTTAAAAAATGCGCAATGTGCACTTCACGGTTTTTCCATCTATGAATGGTGGTTCGTTACCAGGTCGGAATTTCGATATTTCTCCCATCCGTTGAATGCCCGAAGTGACTCTGGAAGATATACTTACAGAAAATTATAAACATGTCGTCCCGGCGGAATTGGAACCCGGGACCCATCAAAAAAAAAGTTAACCTATAGGTTTTACCAAAAATGCCAATGAGTCCGTCAAATCTTGGTGTTAGGTCTACGCTGAGGGTTCAGGCGCCATACCGCCATCTCTTAGAGTAGTATTAGTGCAGTAAACCTTGACGATAGAAAGAGACGAAGCTATACACGATGTATAGCGCTGCCACGTTCTCTTGTGAAGTAAGGTAACAATAATGTTTTGAGGGCTAAAATAGAGTTTCTCGCAAGTCGTTAGTGCTAGGCCCTCAGTGACGTGGTGATTATGTTAAATGAGGTAAAGAACAGGTTGGAACAACACATTATAGAAATAATTATTGAAGAAATTGGGAATCTGCTGTTGTAAAATAATTTTCTTATTATTTTATAACAGCAGATTCCCTATATTACCGATTACCGATCACTTTGTTAGAGCAATTTTGTAGACGTTCACACTGACCGCAATAAAGCCCACTTTTACGGCAAGCTGCTATTTACATATATTATGGCAACACTGGGGTTTATTTTAACCCCGTCTTATGTTTCTTTACTTTTTCACCAACAGGCAAACAAGTTTTATATGGATTCGATTGCGCCAAAATAAAAAAGGTATTTACTCCTCATTTGAGATAGATTTACTTCAATTGTTTTATACCTACTATCCAGCCTGAAAATACATTAATAATGCTTATTCAATTTTCTTGCTAAGTAATATTGTTTTATTTCTGATTGCGAACCAGGTACATTAAACTCAATTGCATAATTCCTTATTTTAAGGTATTAACACTAAAAAGTAAAAACTGATATTTAGGGGAATATAGAGGAGCGGGAGGAGGAAGTTTATTTCAACTGTTAATTAATGTATTAAAACTGAAACTGAAAAGCATTCAATATTTTGGGAGATTTTTCGTAAATGAAAGGTAAATAACTGTTGTATAAATTTAATAATAAACTCATTTACCATTCAAAATAATCGATATGCGCACAAGAGTTAATGTTACCGCAATGTTGCCTGTCCTTGAGGGCTGGACAATTCCTACCTTTGTCTCGCTTGTTTCTGACAATACTCCTTGTTCGAAACTTGTCGCCGAAGCCACATGTCACTGAACATGGACTCCATTCGCTCCATTCTGATACGAGACAGTCGTTAGCTGGAACAAACTTGTTTACGAGTTTCGAACTATGATAATATTCTAACAATTTAGTATGCGTCCACAGACTATATTGTTTGACATCTGTCAGCGAAATTTAGTAAATGAATTGAAAATGATTGATGATTCGAGCCTCAGTAACATAGTAATCTCTGAATATGGAATAAGCAATAGGCTTTATTCTGATCAGTCTAGTTAGCTGGAATAGGTAAACCTAATCTAAAGGCCAGTTTCATAAAGAGCATACTACTAAAAAAGGCAAACATCATAAAGAATTTTTCTACATTAATTTCTTATTGAAGTCGTTGGCTTACACATTATATCTTTGCTTGTTCAATACCGAGAAGGTGTGACCTATCATGAGGTTCGAATTAGGAATATATTGTCATTATTTTTTTACTGGAATAAAAAATCAATAACGTTGAATTGTATTTTGTCACCAAAATCTATATATATAAAAGAGATTCCCACCTATATATGTAGATACTCATCACGATATCTCTGGAACCATAAGGCGTAGCAACTTGAAATATGGTAGGAATATTCCTTTCGCCGAGTAGAGGTCAGCTAAGAACGGATTTTACGAAATTCAACCCACAAGGGGGGTTGCGGGGGCAATTGCTAGTTATTAATATTTTTAAGTTTTACCGATACTGACCTAGCTGTTAAATAGCCTAAAAGAGCCTTTAATAAACCTAAAGCTTTTGTAATAACGACGTAAAACGAGAACTATTTTAACTAATCACGAAAAATAATACATATACAATTATACATAGGTTACCTGGAAAAATATTAATAGAGCAGGTGGGAATCACTATTAACGCTGCTATTTCGTCTCGCATGGGGTCAAATCGATGTCGATCAACCTTTACTAGTTAAAGATAAGAGGTTTGGCCACTATGCCAGCTCTAAAAATATAACCATTTATAAGCGATCATAAGATAAGACCCCTTATAAGAAGCAGTAAAATAATCGACTATGAGTGAACGTTATGTTCGAGATATGCTGTGTGCTTACGTTGTATTTTGTTTATAGCGTGATGTAAACGGGATCTGAAGTGTCGTGGTAGATGCTTCCCAAGCCCAAGCCTCTTGCCTTGTGCCACTGCGAGTACAACATCGTCCATGTTTTTGAGGTCACTGTCAAACTCATCATCTGTAGTTGATCTACAAATATAGTTATTATCTAGTTATGTTAAAGATATAACTGGCTAGTCTACACTGGCGGGACTATCATACAATCCCAGAAGCCCGTACTACGTCTTTATATATATCTTATTAAATTACGAAATCATAAAAGTTATATATTTATGACTTATACATATAATTAATTACGTTAAGGGCATTTTTATTTTTATTTTGTGGTTGCATTAATAGGGCAAGTCGGGCTTTTGGGTTTGTATGGTCGTCCCACCACACATAATTTATATATATCATAATTACATAATTTATGTATAGCTGACACAATATAAAAGATACACTATGACAGCTATGAACGACTATACTACGTAACGATGCATAAAAAATTGCAAGCTTTTCGAGTAAAAAAAAATGTAAATTAATTATGTACCGCTTCCTTTAATATGATCAAAATGAAATCTAAGTAATTAGATTTTGTATAACATTTTGCCGACATTAATGTATTTTTGTTCTTCTTTTTACCTTCATCTAGGCTCCATGAAATCAAAAAGTTATTTTGAAACTCAACCTAAACCCCTAATGGAGTTTATCAAATAACTTATTATCCTGTATCTTATTTATTAGCAAAAAAGCTATCTAGATAAAGATTTGAAACCAAAAAAAATATCAGAAAAGATTTGCAAAAATTAACTTAGGAATACTTCACATAATTAAGAAGTAAGAATTCACTAAGTTACTAACGTGATTGGTGAACGTGTGACCACTACTACAGTGTTATCTGCTATATTATCTCTCGGAGTTCCCACGGGATCCTCCTCCAAATCCTTCAGCTGTTCTATGTAACTCTTTGTTGTGACATCTTTATATTCTTCAAGAAGATTAACTTTGCGGCGCGGTAATCCCTTCTTTTTGTCTTTTAACCGGAGACTTGCCAAGAGCTCCTTTCGTGCTAAGTCGTTTTGTTCTTTGGTTGAATATTCCTTTACCTTAATAATAAAAACAAAAAATCTTAAACTAAATAAATAGAAGAATATTATTAGTATTGTAACTCAGAGTAGTGTAGTGTGTAGTTTATATTTATAAAGATGCGTTTAAAAGGCCAACAACTTGGTGGCGGTGGTGATTACTTACCACTGTCCGCTCTGATATAAAAAAAAATAAAAAATTATATTATATAAATAAAAATCAATGTATGTATGTCTGTCCTCTATATACTCCTAAATATTCATCCGATTATGATGAAACTTTAGTGGGTTTATCTGCATACGCCCGTGGATGTTGCTGGCACAAAAACATGCCGGGTAGGTACAGCTTTTAAACAATACTTGTATGTGGCGACAATTTATAGTAAAATTTAATATAGGCACGAATTAATTAGTGCTATAATATTTTATTAATTTATGCTCATTAATATTTACAGCTTATAATTATAACAGCATATATTTTTGTATAATATCAGCCATGTTATTATAGTCGGCCACTCCAAATAATCCTATTAATTTACCCACAACCATCCACGAGTACTATTGAATTATGTATTTGATACGAATTGCAAAGATTATCTTTCTGTTATATTAATAGGAGGAATATAAATATTATCCGTTGTGAAAAATCATACTAAATTCAGTATACAAAGGTAAAGCTAAGGTTTTTTCGAATTAGTTTTAAGGCCCTCGCCCCACCGATTTATCAATAGTTTAACCTACTTCATAAAGCAAATATTTAAAAAAAACAATCTATTTTTTTATTTTTTTAAAGTTAGATATCTACAGACGAACTGAGACTCTCTTGGTGATAACTCTGCCACATAACATCGGTAAGAGATGCGCTGTCGCCCTATTTTTTTGATTTCATGACTAAATCCGAAATACATTATACACTTTTTAAAAAAATACTGTATACCGGATTAAAACGCGATTTATTATTTATATTGTTTAAATTATTTATCGTGGTCGTGACCACGGTTGCTAAAAAGCATCCGAAACGTCGGGATAAATAATTTAAACAATATAAATAATAAATCGCGTTTTAATTCGGTATACAGTATTTTATTTAAATGTGTGATACTCGCGTTAATAAAAGTCAATATTATATACGCTTTTTTCCCATCTATGAGCGGTTATCCAGTCGGAATATCGATATTCCTCCCGCCCATTTATTGCCCGAAGTGGCCAAACTTATGAAAAACATGTTTACAGAAAATTTCAAACATGTCATCCTATTGGGATTCAAATCCGCAACCAATCAGAACGCAATGTGAACTCCTCAATAAGCAAACGAGCCCATCAAAAGAGAATTAATAAAAAATGTACCTTAGTAAATTCAATCTTCGCTATCGACGGCAGTTCTCTCAGATTAGGGTAGTAAAAACCAGCAGCAGGGTGGTTAGGGTGACGTGGTCCATGCTTGAATACTGGTTCAGGTGGAGATGACTCCCATCGAGGAGCTGTGAACGTGAGGCCACTTGCTGCACCGGCATCCAGAGGTTGAAGCTGTTGTTTTAGAGGTATACATAATTGTTTTTTTATGAAATATGCAACAGGGAAATGAGTAGGCTTTTTCTTTGACGAAGGAAGTATTATTAGTTCGGAAATATTGCTGGTGATTACTGGTTCCATAGATTATTAGGTAGGCATTTCTAAGAAAATGCGAGGATTGTAGTAACAGTTGTATATTTATTGTATAAGCTTACGATGACCAACTGTGATGAATCTAATTGGTACCCCGATATGAATTTTGAATCCTAATCATTATTTTTTAAATTAATACTTGTTTACAAAATGTTGATTAACGATAAAATAATACAATAAACTATTTTATACATTCTATTACAATTTTTAAAGACGCAGGCTTATCGACAACATTATTTACCAACGTTGGTGGGTTTCGCAGAGGAAAAAAATGTTTTTTTGTTTGTTACGATTTAACTCAAAAACTACTTCACTTATTTTAAAAAATATTTTACATCACACACATCAATACATCTATCTACATTGGACCCGTGCGAAGCCGGGACGAATCGCCAGTAAATGATAAAGAAAGAAGAACCAGAAGGCAAACAGGTGTGTTGCCGACTTTTAGAATTTACAAAAGCTGTATAAAATGAGTTCTTAGTACTTACATCGAGAGTTATCTGTTCGACCCAAGAAGAGTCCACACAAAGATTGATACTGTCAACACCAACGAACCAATCTGGTGATGGTATTATACGACAAATTATGGATATCTGAAAATAATCGGACATAAATCACACAAAAGGATGTTAAACTGTGGCTTTTTTATAGTATAGGGGGCAAACGGCGTAGCTCACGTGATGGTAAGAGATCATGAATATTATAGTATGCTACTTTATACTAGTATGCTGTATTGTGAGCGATTTTTTGGAACAAAATGTTCTTCAATAATAAATATATGAAGCCTAAATATTTCCTCCATCTTTTGTTTTATGTAAGATGTCGACAGACGATCATGAGGTTCACTTGATGGTAGGTGATACCTTAACCACAGAACATCAGTCAATGATGCGCTGTCGACCTTATTTTTACTTCGTGCATTCGACTGACATATCGTCATAGACTGAAACAAAACGCGCAATATGCACTTCTCGGTTTTTCCATCCATGAACGGTGATTCGTTACCCGGTCGAAATTTCGATATTCCTCCCACCCGTTCAATATCCAAAGTTACCAGACCTGGGGAGAACATGCTGACAGAAAATTGTAAACATGTCGTCCCGGTGGGATCCGAACCCACGACCCATCGATGCGCACGGCAGGTGTTCTACCGAACGCGCCAACGAGCCCGTCTATTTTTGGTACGTTACACCTTATTTTCATACTGCATTTTCATTACATTATCAATCTTACCATTGTATGTCCACCATCCATAAACACCATATTTTCAGTTACTCCAACACCATCACCAAGGGCTGGAGTTGAGAACTGATCATAGACCCTTTCATCTTGATCTCCATCTTCTACCAGAGCCTCTAATTTCCCATACTGTGCAAATTTACGAACAAGTGGTCGTGCTACTTCTCCTATATGGTAGAGATTGTAGGATGAATTGTGCGATTGACCTAAAATAAAAGTCATATTTTTACAATAATATTGTAACTAGCAACGCGCCCCGGCTGCACACGGGTGAAATGTACTATTACACAAAAAATTGCCTATGTTACTCGCTGATAATGTAGCTTTCTATTGGTGAAAGAATTTTTAAAATCGGTCCAGTAGTTTTTGAGTTTATTCATAACATACAAAAATACAAATCTTTCCTCTCTATAATATTAGTATAGATTAATGCGAGTATCACACATTAATATGTTTAATATAACTTTCAAAAAACAGTCCAAATCAGACAACTATCACCTTTCAGTCTGCCCGTGACGCGCTTACTGAAAAGCATTCAAAAGTCTGGATAAATAATATAATCATTACATAGAGTTGTAATCCATTAAAAAAATATCTAATTAAAATGTATTAATCGTATTGTCTTTTATTAATACGAGTACAGTATAATATATGTATGTAAATAGCGTTTTAATCCTGCATACAGTATTTTATTTAAATGTATTAATCGTTTAAAAATAACTAGGTAATTTTACGATGCTGACTGTTCATCCCGACATCGATGAAACAAAGCTTATATATTGCTCCAGATTAAGTTTAATCTACCTGTGAAAACTGCATGAAAATCAGTTTAGAAATTCCGGAGAATAGAGTGAACAAACAGACAAACAAAAATTTAATTAATTTCAGTTTTCGGTATCTCGGAGAAGAAAAAAGTTTTAGAGAATGAGACTAGTATCATCATATTATGACTAATCACTTCACTGATGAAGTAGACACAGAAATGTGTCTGCCCCATGCCCCACTGAGGGTCTTAGAAGTTTACATTTTAATTAATTATTAATATTATAGGGCTAAAGTGACAAAATAGAGTAACCAATCAAAAATTGGCATTATTATTAGCACATGCTTTTGTAAATAAAAACAAAATTTATAACCCTAATTTATCATATGATGAACTCTTCTGAATAAGCGACATAGCGGCAAATACCAGGTAGGTATTTAATAATTTGGCCAAGAAATTAATATCAGAACAGTCTATTAAAAAAACAAACGCGTTGCAAAATATTGCGTTGGAAGCTTTGTATTTCTATTGGAAAATTCAATATTGTCTGTCGTAAAATAATGGTAATACTTTTGTTTCTTGTCACGTTCGAGCCTACCTTTAGCAGACAGCAGTTCTATCTGAAGAACTTAATTGTCTGGATTATATTTTATCGTGAATTATTCTTTCATTTTGTTCTAAGTTACAAAATATTAGTTGAAGCGTGAATACTAATTTTAAGAAATCGGTTGTTTTTTTACAAATAAACAAATTACGAAACTTAGCACGAATTTCAGATAAAAATCGGAATGCTGAAATATCTTTCTCCATTCATTCAATACTTAAAGACTACTTACTATATAAACTGTTTAATTAAAAATTACGTAGTTACGAAAAGTGTTTATATAAAATAAAAAAAATCAAAGCTTCTTCGAATTGCGTAAGTAAAATTATTGTTGTTTTTTCTATCAATTTATAAAATATCAATGAAATGTCTGAGAACACATAAAACGTATTGAGCAAAAAGAAAGACCCTTCTATTCCCTTTGTCTCAAAGGTTGTTGAGGACAAATAAATATATCTTTATCTTATCAAGGAAAACCCACAAAATGTCACTTAGATGAAAGATAAAAGGAAAACTTTCCCCCCTCCAATTTCCGACCTCTTATTGTATTTTATATTGTTCTAATAATTATTATATGAATTAAGTTTTGGCGGTGAAAGAAACACTCCCTCAAAACTTTGGCTTGGAAACATCGTGGCAGTAGGTATTATATAGTGAATGAATATTATTATTAACTCTTTGTTCTTCATAATTTATAACGAATTATAAATTATTTAACGTGAAGCATCTGCCCTATTTTCGAAGTCTATTTTTATACCAATGCACATGCAATACAAAATGGACGCACCAAAAACAGCCGACCATTGCGCTTTCGGCCGGTATAAAGGGTAATCTTTTGGGAACGTTTCTTCACTCCATAAAAACTTCACTGACACTTTGTATACAGCCATATCAACATCACACGCGGCACATAAGTTGATTAATAAAAACAAGATGGCCGCCACTTGCAGCCGTGCCATCACCGTACACAGACGTCTACTTAAACAGTGCAATTATCTCTAACAAAATAGTGTTTTAATTTCACGGGTTTGTACACAGCCAAATGTTTTGGTGGTGTTTTAATTTCGTTCGTTTTCCGCGTGCGTGCAACGGGACTGAGGAGAGAGTGTGGACTTTTCTATTTTGAGTCCCCTTTGCCGTCCGGACAGAAATAAACATCGGGCGACGATTCGTATTTATGTAAGGCGTTTTCAGCGTCCGTTTCAGCTAATCCAAATACTCGTAATTTACACAATCCTTGGCTTAACTATGGTACAATATTTCAATGCTTTTTTTTCTACTGAACTGTACCTAGTGAAATCGTATTTTTTCATAAACAGCAATTGATTGACAAACTTTAATAAAGAAAAATCAGCTAAGTGTGAATCAGACTTCCCGCTGGTTATCGTAGATATGTATTTATGATTAAAATTTTAAAAATAATAAAAAAAAAACGTAGTTAATATTGCTAGAGTGTGTGGCAAACGTCAGAGGTGTAAAAGAGTTTATCTTATTGCATAAATAATAAGAAAATGTTAAAAAGTCCAATAAAGATTAATACCTGATAGATACCACTAAGTGATCTCAGGTGTCTCGACTACCTGAAGATTTTATTGAGGGACACTTAACCCGGATCGAATGCTCGTGCCGATTGATTGATTGAACGAACTTGATTGAAAAGGTTTCTATTACTCCTTAAAAGGTACAATTTTTTTTTTATAGGACCTGAATTAAATAATAACAGTAGTATTTAGATAAAATAACTTTTACCGGATTAATGGCGATTTATTATTTATCCCGACGATTGCCCGTGACCACGTTTGCTGGAAAGCATTCGAGATGTCGGGATAAATAATATAAACAATGAAATGAAATAATTAATATACAATATTGTTAACAAAAGTGATTTCTTTATGCTTCACGGCATAGGGCAGACACATTCTGTGGCCGTCACTGATATGTCTACTATTAAAATTATTAATTTCTGTTCGCATTTCTGTGACTATTTTACTTTACAGACTCTATGCTCTGCTCAACCGATTTTTTTAAATTTCCCCGGGTTTTGAATCCACGACCGTCGGTGCTAATTTCGCTTACCACTGAGCCACGAATGATGAACGTGGTCTGGTGGTAATGTATCGAGTGAAAAATTGTATAATATGTTGCGGTGACCGACCCATCATATATAATAGAGGTTTTCAACCCGTCATATTATGACTATTAAAAGTACCATGAATACTCCATCAATCACCGCCTGACCCACGTCCGGGGTCAAAATGATCCTGGGGTCTTATGTAGCGTTACAATATCTTCAATACTTTAACATAACTTTAGAAGGTTATATATACATATATATTTTTTTTATATTAGAGGGAGCAAACGGACAGGCGAGTCACCTGATGGTAAGCGACTACCGCCGCCCATGGACATCCGCAACACCAGAGGTCTTGTGGATGCGTTGCCGGCCTTTATATAAATATACATTTATATATTTAATTATAAGTTAGATTACACGTCCCGGGTTCGCACGGGTACGGTAGATGTACTGTACACAAATAAAAATACAATCGGTCCAGTAGTTTTTAAGTTCGTAACAAATAAATCTCTTCTCTTTATAATATTAGTGTTAGTATAGATATGGACAGACAAGCTACGACGCTATTAGGTGATAACTCAAATAAAACATGAGTCAATGATGCCATATCGACATATTTTTTACTTGGTTCTGTTCGCACTAATGCTATTTATTTATAATTTTATATAATAATTCTGTATCTATGTACATCTGCCGGCCTAGCATGACCGCCACGAGATATGTCGCGGACGAGAGAAGACAAACTAAAATATAAGATATCTAGATATATTATATCTCAACATCGACAACTTTGATAGAAAAGATATCTCGATCGACAAATATATCTATTTTTGATATTAAAAGTCGAGTTTTAAGTGCAATTGTCATGTTGGACCCGGAAGAAATAAATAGATAATCGATTAAAACATGAGAAAACGGTCGACAAAATTTTCTCGCGGTTGTCATGTTAGGCCAGCTGTATAAGGTCTTGTGTATTTTAATGCTATAGTCCATTCGCCAATAGGCTCTTTCTTTTTCTTTTCGCTCCAGTGAGAGTTATCTAGTAGGTACTAGGAACAAACCCGGCTTTGCACGGGTGTAATGTATATGCACTATACACAAAAATAGAATATGTTACTCGCTGATAATGTAGCTATCTATTGGTGATAGTATATTTAGAATCGGTCGAGTAGTAACAAATCTTTCCTCTATTTAATATTATAGTAGTATATAATAGATCTATATGAACTTTAATACGTAATGTTATAGTTATATTATGATATAAACATTTAAAAGATATTTTATGACTGATATATAGAAGTAATTTTAAAGCTTTAAGCTGCAGTTTGTCTGAATATTTTAGACTAAAAAGGTTAAAAGTAAATATGTTTTAAGAATACTTTCAATGGTGGTTTATTTGGAGAATATAATATTTTTAGTCAAAATAAGCCACAGTTTGTCAAGTCCATTCTTTAATATTAAAAAACTTTCAAGATGCCACATCTTAGAGGAATTTTATCCTCAAAATGAAATTCTGAACAAGTTTATTTCGTATGTACTTGAGTTGAAAATTGACTTTATTTTAATGGAAAAAAATATTTGAGAAAATATAAACACAACATTTTAAAAGGCTGCAACGCACCTGAGATATTTGAGTTGCGGATGTCTATAAATATAAGATTTTTCTGCTCTGTAATAAAAAATAATAATGTAGTATATTATAAACTAGCTGATGCCCGCGACTTCGTTCGCGTGGGGTTCACTTTAAGCTGAGCTTTTGAGCAAGCTTTCTTCAAATGACATATCCTCCTCCACCCTCTGTACTTGGTGATTTCTTTTGAGAAAGAGCTATCAAATTAGCCATTGACGGTTTCTTTTGCATCATGTTATCGACATGTTTAATGGTGGTTGAGATTGGGGTTCGAAGGATTATTTGAAATTCAATAGTTGAAATAATTAACCTGACTTTAGAGAGATTCATATTAATTAAATTTTACGTGACCAAAATCCAGATATGTGTCTTTTTTCTACTAATCATAGTTCAATCGAAGATTGGATTCAATGCATTTTCTGTCTTAAATAGATGCGTGCGTTCATTTAATTGGTCATTTTCATTTTCGGACATTTTTTTAAAATTCCCGGGATTCCTGCCCGGGTTTCCGGTGTTAAATGCGGAAACCTCTTAAGATACGGAAGCAAAAAAGCAATGTCGAATAATCGTAATTCTGTTTAAGAGAAAGGATTGATGAAAAGATGAAATAAATGATCTCATAAGAAATCCTTTTTTCATATAATATTTCAATAATACGTTTTCTATTTTTGTTATGATATAGTTCTTTCAAAAAATAAATAAATAAATACAAAAAAATATTTCTTTCATTTCAACTTCAGATTCGAACTCGCATCAAAAGCTACGCTATAGGACTGCATATCCACTATTCTATCCACTATTCTACGAATACATATTGAAAATGACGAAATAATAAAACTATTTCATTTACATATCAGACTGTGATTGACATCTGACAATTCGGAAAAGTTCAACGCGAGTCAGTTTGCATTGAAATTTGGTGATATGGTGCCTTTAAAATAATATTTAAATGATGATAACTTTTCTTCCCGATAACCGATTTCGATGAAACAAAGCCTATATGTTGCCCCGGGCTTTCTTCTTATATTTATGTAAATTGCATTAAAATCGGTTCAGTATCTTCGGAGATTAGCGTGAACAAACAGACAGACAGACAGACAGACAGACAAGAATCTTAAAAATTGCATTTATGCATTCTGCTACCCTTCTTTTATCACCCCTCTTAATTTCTGGTAAAAATATTTAGTGAAGCGTAATTTCGATCCTACTCTTTTATTATATGTATAGAAGATAGAAGATAATCTATTTTGACATTCGTAGTAAATATTTTTTCATTAAATCGGAGAATTTTAATAGTTTTTCTTAAGTAAAATCGTACTAAAATATCACGCGACGTAAACACTATATAATATAATAATATAATTTCTTATAGAGGTAAGTTCGTTGACGAAGAATTTAATCTGGAAAAAATGTTAGCACAGAAAACGGAAGGTGCTCGTCGTATTGAACAAACGAGACTCAACGGTTTGTTCCTCAACAAACAAAAACAAAACTGCCATACATTATATATTATAGAATATAGGTCGTAGTGAATATAAATATAATTGCAATATAATATATATTTAAAAAAAAAGTTCTGTTACCTACAGAACTTTTTTTGGATTTTTTTAAATATTGGGCGACTTAAAATTGCTTACGGTCTAAAGTTTTTAAAACAAAAAAAGATTATCGGTCTTACTTATAAACGTAGTATAAGCTTCATATAGTTAAAATATGTTTTGTCCCGCTCTATTGAATATAAAAAGACAACAGAACAAAAGAATAAAAACATATTTTAACTATATCAAGCTTATACTACGTTTATAAGTAAGACCGTATATGTGTACACACATTGCTTAAAACGACTGAACCAATCCGTATGTGTATGCAATTTGGTAGCAAACTATCGGATTCAATTTCTAAAGTCTATAATGACACTACACTTCCAGACTTAATACACACATACATATATGGTTCAAACTTCAAATACCCCGATCTAATAGTCTGAATAACTCAATTTGCCATATTCTTATTAACCATCCCAATTTTTTCATGTAAATGAAATCGCAAAAAGTTTCATGCTCTATCTAGTTAGGTGGATTTTTTAAATCCAATCAATAAATCTTCCATCCAATTCATTACTCCATTACCTATAAACTCATAATATTCCACGGATTCAAACATGGATGCTAATCAAATCCTATAACAAATTCAACATACCGAATAATTTATTTGACATGACCGTGACGTGAGTAGGGAAGGTTGATTGCAAAAATTAATTGACCACCGTATGTAGAATGGTACAAAGCATTGGAATGACGTAAACATGGAATAATTGCCAATTACCCGGCCCTATTGTATAGCAATTTGTTGACGCAAGGCAGAGATTTTTTTCTATTTATCTAAATTCATATTTGATTATTCTGTTTGACGGACTCTTGACTTCATGTGTAACTCTTGGTAAAATAAATGTTACTTCTTCAAATTAACAATGCTAGTTAAATAATTATACACATTTAATATTGTCTTTTATTAAGAGGGCCCAACCCGTCTTACTTTCTCTTAACCAATTTTTCTTTAAAACTTTTGAACTAATAGGTATCTCGTGCACTATATCTAGGTTTCTATCGAAACAAAATCTCAAAATTTTCAGAAATAAATTCAGTATAAGCCTCCAAAAATCAGCTTTTTTCCAGAAAAAATACCTGAAGTTTAGGCGTTTATAATGTACTCATAAATTGTGAAAGTAAATATTTTGTTGTGATAGAAACCTTGCAAATATAATGGAGATTTTAATTACAAAAAAAATATGTCACAAACTTGTAAGGACTACTGAAAAACACGTATTTCCTAGAACAAGTTTTATGAAATTTCCGCACACTATTTTTTGTTCAATGTTATCGCGTTCTCACTCACTCGTTAACGGTAGAGGTATGCGCTGCATGAAACAAAAAGCTTTTCAACCATGCTCGCATTGACGATAGACGAACCGGGAAGGGCCCTCTTAACGCCAGTATCACACATTTAAATAAAATACTGTATACCGGATTAAAACGTGATTTATTATTTATATTGTTTAAATTATTTATCCCGACGTTTCGGATGCTTTTTAGCAACCGTGGTCGCGGGGAGACAGAAAGATAACCATCTTTCTGTCATCAATCTGTCGGTATACAGTATTTTATTTATACATATATTATAATTAATTATATGTTATTATAAATGCAATAAATAACTTTCCACTACATACAATTTTCAGGGGAACATTTATGAATTTAATGGAATTCATTTTTTTATGTTAGATATCGACAGGCGAACATGAGGTTAACTTATTGGTAGGTGATATTTCAGCCACAGAACATCAGTCAATGGTGCGCTGTCGACTTTTTACGTCGGATATTCAGAAATCCATAGACAGATCGAAATGCGCAATGTGCACTTCACGGGTTTTCAATCTATGAACGGTGGTTCGTTACCCGGTCGGAATTTAATTATTCTTCCCACCCGCTTAATGACCGAAGTGAGCAGTCGTAAGGAAGACATGCTTAAAAAAATTATAAAGATGTCGTCCCAGTTCGATTTGAACCCACGACCCTTCGAAGCGTAATCTACCAAACGCGCTAACGAGCCCATCCGCCCTTTTTACCAGGTTTAATATCACGCATGAACATGCCATTTTTGTGCTCTAAGTCACGATAAATTCCCGCTATTTTATATATATTTACCTTACACAAATATAAAAGAGATTAAATCTGTTAGCACGAAACATTGTTGAAAACGCGTAATAGCTATTAATCTCAAATATCGGGTGGGATGGATTCATCGAACTTTCGGCCATCAATTTTAAATAACGCAAACAGGTTCAGTTATATTTCTAACAATATAATATTGATATTCGTCTGATAGAAATATTCAACATATAAAAGACTATGAAATCTGACTTAGATTCATTCATTTTGTACATTTAATAGTATTACGTAAATATTGTACATGCAAATATTTATACTACCATCATAATGGAAAAGAAAGATTCTACGTTCATTTTGAAACTGATTAAAATAATGGGCTTCTTTTTACTTATTCAGAATATTCAAAAAAATTCAAAAAAAATTCAAAAATCATTTATTCATTTAGGTAACACAATGTACACTTATGAACGTCAATAAAAATACATATTAAATGCTTCTAATTTTACATTTACTGCCAGTTCTCAAATCAAGGGCGTAGAGCGGACGAGAAGAACTGGCAAGAAACTCGCCGCCACTCTTTTTAATCGCCAAGTTTTTGTTTTTTATTATGTATACACGTACCTATACAAGTATATTAAGACGCAATTTCTTAAAAAAAAATCGAACGTCTTTTTTGCTTATGATGGCAGTTTAATGTTCTAAATTCAAATCTGTTTTTAAGCCCTACTTTTTTTTATTTATAGAATGAGCATGGATGCTTGTCCTTCATTCGGAATAATAAATACATTTTTATGTACTATCCTTAAATTATGTTAATTTATAATACTTTACACAAGGAAAATATTCTTATAATTTTATACTTAGTCTCTAATAATAATACAATAAAATAATTCGCATGTAAAAAATGTTGAAACTGAAATTAAATTTCTGTTATCTGTGGAAAACCTTAACAGCTAATCCGTCAAATCTCAAACCATCTAGGATTATGTTGTAATGGTCGGTAAATATTGACACTCCCGAAACGTGATCGTCCAAACTGTTAAAGGATCAACATCTTTTTCTTTTTAACGCCTCACTGGGGTGTGATTCTTGGAGTCGCCGATCGGTGCGGTTACTTATTATGTAAAGAATTTTCTTAACGCCTTCTATAAAAGAGCGAATTCACGAATGTGTCTCGTGTATTCAGTAGATACTCAAGTAGGTGAGAGCTTTAACAAAAGTATTTTAAAAATGGTTTGTTAGTTAATGATGCGCTGTCGACCTACTTTTTACTACAGAAATCCATAGATTGAAACCGAAACACGCAATATGCACTTCACGGTTTTTCCATCTATGAACGGTGGTTCGTTACCCGGTCGGAATTTCGATGTTTCTCCGAACCGTTCAATGCTGGAAATTACCAGACGTGGGGAAGACATGCTTACAGAAAATTATAAACATGTCGTCCCGGTGGGATTCGAACCCACAACGCATCGGTGCGCCGGTGTTCGAAGCCAAACGCGCCAACGAGTCCATAACATTTTTTTGTTTAAACTATTTGTAAAACTTAAAATATCTTTGAAATAGAACATAGGAGCGATCAGGATAAATAGATTTAGGTTGCTACTCTATAGACTAGCTTTTACAATAATTGCAAGCCATATTCCCATATCCTCTTGTGAATTTCAAGTATCCAGCAATAGTTAGAGTGTCCTACATTACAGGATAGTTAAGTGAAGTTTCGGCAACTCGGACATAAGTTTTAGCTTAAGTTGTGTCGTTAAACCTTTGTGCTTCGAAGGATGTTGTTTATGTAATTTAATATGTGACGTTCCGATGAGAAATGGATAGCCTTGTGGAATTTGAGCCGAGTAGTACAGAAAATTTAAGCATGTTTTTTTATGAAAAATCTTTTTTTTTTCCACTTTTAACTTTTGTCTTAGTTCAAAGGATTATTTTAAATGAAAAAATACAATATTCCAAACGTGCATTTTATAAAATGAAGTTTTAATCAATACCTCAATACTTTTGATATATTTGATTTTTTGTTAAATGTGTTTGTGTCACCGGATTATTGTACGAACCGTTCGTTTGTAATTTCCTTCGTGAATTTGTAAAAGACCAAAAAACACAGAAAAAATCTTGCAATTTTACATTCTTATATGCGGGAGTTTGTGTAACCGGATTATTGTACGAACCGTTCGTTTATAATTTCCTTCGTGAATTTGTAAAAGACCAAAAAACACAGAATCTTGCAATTTTACATTCTTATGTGCGGGAATTTATTAACGAACAAATATCAACGATTAGTTTACAATTTTACTTTTTTTCCAAACCGTATTTTTATACATGAATTTACCATTGTTTCGATTTCCAAGTAAACAAATGAATGCCGCAGCAATACAGAACAATAATCCGGTAAGATAGCTATCGATTTCATTGATTTATTTCTCATGTGTCATTTACACATAATTTCATTTCCTTTTAACTTACTTCACTTGAGCCTACGAGTTGCTACGAGCATGTACGAATGTAGCTACAGATTCTAAATATTTTTACTAAGAAAATGTAATTATTTAGTATCCGTAGTAATATATTTTTATAGTTCACCAAAAAGTAGAATGCAGATTAGAAATTATAGTAAGATAATTCAGTAAAATATTTTACTATTGCTATTGTCAACAAAACTAGAATTAGAAGATGACTTTTTTGAAGTTCTTAGAGAAAACTAGTAATATTCCGCAATTTTGTTCGCGTGAGCTTTATATAAGCAAGCTATTTATAAGTTGATAACTTTTCTTCTCAACATTCAATTTCGATGAAACAAACAATTTTGCTGTTTCCCCGGACTAAGCTCAATCTATATGTCAAAGCTACATTTAAATCAGTTGAGTATCTTTGAAAATTAGAGTGAACAAACATACAAAAAAAGCAACATACAGACGAATTGAGAACCTCCTCCATTTTAAAGTCGGTTAAAGAGACAGACAAATGTCTGAATGTTCAATATTATTTTTATGTACATAATATACTGTTTCCCTTTTTTAATCCTCTATTCTATTTATAATAAAACTTTTCAATGTACAGAAATGTTGATTCTACTGTTTTATTATATATGTTTTCTTATAGGTTTAATATATTATGACATTAGTGTTGAAATAAATCAGAACATTGAAGCATTAAAGTCTCATAAAAGCGAAGCCCTTTTGTCTAGTTTTGTGTACACTAATGTAATCATGTAACATCCACATAATTGTAAATTGTTTGAGAAAGGCCGACAGCGTGTTATCTCAAAATGGCATGTCAGTTAGATTTACAATGTAGACGCCATTTTGACCGGCGCTAGGGATATTTAATGTTAAATTTCTGTAATAAATATTATGGCTTATTAAATATTATAAGGAGGTTTTATTTCAGCTGTCATGTATTAAAAAAAAACTCTAGATATTGGTTGCCTTTAAAGTCCGATTTTTTAAAAATTGACGAATACAAATTACCTAGAAATACCTACTATTAAAATAGTCCTCGATAAGCACTTTATTAAAGTCAATATCACAAGCTTAAAAAATATCTTATAACTCGGGATAAAATATATCTTGGATGTTTCCCGTTATAAAGGTAATCTCGTAAATGTGTTTTCATTTAAACATTATTGAATATTTAGATACTGTTGTTGAAATCAGCTTTAAAGTATATTTTTGTTCGTTTTCAAGTAAATATTTAAAAATCGTAATCGTAGAACTAATTTAAGGTTGTAAAGACTGATTGTTCTTTATCTCCAAATAAAAAAAATCAAATTCTCTTAGTTTTTTAAAATAATCTACAACCCGTATTGTATGTGGCACCGTCATATATTTAGTTATAATTTAATAAATATCCTTGTAGAATTTTAACCTACATACAACCCAAACTTACACCTAATACACATACAATATTACTCCGTATACTGTACGCTCGAAACATTGTGCGCTCGTAAGCTGCTTAAAAATGAAACAACTACTGCAGAAGCAAGTTTTAGTTACAAAAAGATATTTAATTAAGTTAAATAATGGAAAGGAAATGGAGCTCGCGGCACTGCCGACCCGACGTGTAACCACTTTTCATTTAACCGAGTTTTTTATACATAAATCTCTCATGTGGACGTTATCTGCGCATTTTAATTATTTAAGTTAAGCCAAGAAATTTATTGTCCTTTTTTGGATTATATTTTTGTGTGATAAAATAAATAGGTCAACTTTATGTTATGTATATGTAGATATTAATAGATCATAGTTGTCACTGATATACACACATATAACTTCTTTATGATGCGAAAACTAGATTCAATATAGTATTTATAATATTTTTTTGTGAATAAGTTTATTGCTGTGCAGAGTAAACAACAAAAATGATAGAGACAATAAGAAAAGTGTTAAAGGATCTTAACACTTTTCTTAGGATCTTAGTACGAAAGATAATAATAGTTAAGGATAGTCAAAATACTTGAGCATTCTTTATTCAAACTATGGATAGAAATAATGTGCCTGAATACATTATTCACTCGACGATATCGGGCTACACCTGTTCCGCGGTCGGCGGTGCACCTTATTTATTTACCCGTGTTGCCATCAATATTGCTCTGAATTAATTATGAGGACTTGTTACTAACGCGGCGTAGTAATGAATTTTTATTGTTAACCATCATTTTTCATTAAAGTTAGTATTCCCTAACATCGTTAATGAATGTGAGACAACTTTCCGTATTTTTATTTTATTTATATGTATTATTCGTGTCTTCATAATATTATATTATAGTGTCATTTAGATGGTAAATATACATTTCTATAATAATGAAGTCTGGCCACATCGAACCTTAAACGGATGGAGATACATCCGTACAAATTCTAATGATGAATTTGAATCAGCATTCATAGATTTTGACAGGCTCGTCGCGTTGGCGCGTTCGGCAGAACCTGCCGTGCGCATCGATGAGTCGTGGGTTCCAATCTCACCGGGACGACATGTTTATAATTTTCTGTAAGCATGTTTTCCCCACGTCTGGTAACTTCGGGCATTGATCGGGTGGGAGGAATATTGAAATTCTGACTGGGTAACTAACCATCGTTCATAGATGGAAAAACCGTGAAGTAGGTACATATTGCGCGTTTCGGTTTCAGTCATATATTTCCGAATGCTCGAAGTAAAAATTAGGTCGACAGGGCATCATTGAATGATGTTCTTTTGCTGAGGTGTCACCTACCATCAAGTAAACCTCATATTCGCATGTCGACATCTAACATAAAAAATAAAAATAGAGAAAAATGAAAAAGTCGTAGTTTAAGTAATCATTGGGCTTTTATGTGTGCTTAGTATATTAAAGATTTGTTTGTTTGTTACGATTTAACTCAAAAACTACTCGACCGATTTTAACTTTCACCAATAGAAAGCTACGAGTACATTATCAGCGTATATATTGCACCCGTGCGAAGACGGGACGTGTTACAAGTGAAAAAATAATTGTATTTAAACTTTAAGTTATTCATATTTTCTAAGTTATAGACGTCGTTATAAAGTATACTTGAGCCAAAACTAAATTTATGACTATGAGGCCTTCTTAACTTTAAAAACATGGCAAAAACTTCACTCTATAGTAATAAAATTAAAACTTAGGTGAATCGACTTATACGTAGTGGACCAACCAACTTAGCACTCAGGGCAAAGTTAGCCCACCGCTTAACCGTGGCTAAATTTTAACTTACGAACGAGTTAAGTTACCTAACTTATCTTACTTCTAGCTGAGAAACTAGGAGATGAAAATTTATGAAACTTAAAATTGTCCACTCATCTTAAACGAATTAGTTAAAATGTTATTTTTTTGTTCTAAGTAATGTATGCCTACGAGTTCACGAGTTGCGTTTTAAAGGGTCACGGATTCGTATCCTGCTGGGATGACAAATTTATAATCATTCTGTAAATACGTACTTTGCAGGAATATTTAAATTCCAACTGGGTAACGAACTATTATACTATATGGAAATTCCGTGAAGCAAAAATATCGCGTTTC
The DNA here is from genome assembly GCA_905404175.1 of Anthocharis cardamines. Classification (NCBI taxonomy): domain Eukaryota; kingdom Metazoa; phylum Arthropoda; class Insecta; order Lepidoptera; family Pieridae; genus Anthocharis; species Anthocharis cardamines. Next base: position 7,166,289 of record FR989961.1, read on the forward strand.
GGTTCCTATTTTTTTAGTCAATTATACTACATGAAGATTAACTGACTGATTAACTTTTCCAATCTACCGCGATCACGGTCGCTGAAAATCATCCGAAACGGCATACATTATATAAATCGCGTTTTAATATGTACAAAAATACTTTATAATTTTATTTAAATATGTGATACTCGTGTTACTAAAATATAATATTATGATATAACGTGTCAAAACTAACATAAAATATGTTAAGTTATCTATAAATTTTAAATAAAGCTTCAATATTTTGAAATCCATTCTTATACTTTAGCTATGCAATAAATCAAAGAATCCTCGGTCACGATTCTAAGCGATAGATGTTCAAAAAAACAAAAGCTTATGTTGTAAAAGTTTCTCTCGTAAATCGCAAACCTCGCGAGACCACTGACCTACTACTTCAGAATATAAGAGAATTAATTCAAAAGCTACCTAAAACATTAAAAATATGCTATATTATTGTCATTTAAACTTAAATATCTGGTACGTAATATTTTAAAATAATTCAACGTATAGTTGTTACAGTCTTTATTAGAGAAAATTTTATTTTAATTTTTTTGTAGCATGAGGTTCACTTGTTGATAGGTGATATATCAGCCACAGAACATCAGTCAATGATGCGCTGTCGACCACTTTTTACTTCGAGCATTCGGAAATCCATAGACTTACTAAATCCGAAACGCGCAATGTGCACTTCACGGTTTTTCCATCTATGAACCTTCCTGAACCTACACTACCGCTCATAACTATTTGCCCATCTGCATTTTTGCCCATTCAAGTATTTTAAATGAATATTGGATTGAAACAACTGTCTATATTGGCTACGGCATCATATAGTTATCAAATGAAATTCCTAAATTAGTGTTTTCATTTAGACTTTAGTAAGAAAGTAATGTTCTTTAATTATGCGAGTTTAGAAAATTTAATACTAACTGAATATTGTTATGACAACAAGCTTTATATATTTTTCATGGACTTATTTATCATTTATTTTACAAAGAGGACATCTTATTCTAACAATTACAGCGTAAAATATAGGTAAATTTTTTAATAATAGCTTTCATGATCGTCTTTTGCTTTGAGTAGCCTTTTAGTGGTAAAATTACATTTCTCACTCTCATGTTCTACTAAAAATAGCGAAAATTTAAGAATTATCTATTGAAACAAGTTCAATGATCATCAGTTTATACAAATTAAAAAAAGTAACCGTGAAATAGCCGCGGTATTAAAATTATCTCGAAGAACGATTGACTACAACGGGAAGAAATATACTGAGACTAACAGATTTGCGAATAGAAAACGATGTAGATGTCCACGCAAGACAACTAAAGTTGAATATAATCATATAGCCTTGATCAGCCGATGCAATCGACGACTCACAGCACCAGAAATCTCAGCACAACTCACCACATAGAAGCAAAACTCAGTGAATATTTCTACAGTCAAAAGGCGACTAATAGAAGTAGGTCTTTTGGGACGAAAAGCGTTAAGAAACCACTTCTTCGGCGCCAAAATAAGGTAAAAAGATTACAATGGGCTCGTGAACACAAAAATTGAAGACAGGAACAGTGGAAAAAGAGCTATGGTGTAATGAATCATAGTTCGAGATTTTTGGTTCTAAAAGACGGGCGTTTGTGCGCCGAAATTCAAAAAAGGGGATGTTAGACTCATGTTTAGTTCCTACAGGGAACCACGGAGGACGCTTAGTAATGGTATAGGACTATTTTGGAGGAGGTGCGATTAGGTATTTAATCAAAATAACAGGAATTCCCACGAAAGACAGGTATGAAAAAATACTACAAGATATTCTGACATTGTCAGATCATCAACTGATCGGTAGAAACTTCATATTTCAACACGATAATGACCAAAAGCATTTTTCAAAACGATGTAACTTGGTTATTTTAAATACTTGGAGAAAAAATATGCTAAAAATTATAACAATACCATTATAATCCTCTGATCTCAATCCCATTGAGTTATTATGGGATAAATTGGATAGATAGGTGAGAAAACAATGTCCAACTTCCACTACGCATCTCTGGGATATACTGAAGAAAGAATGGCATGTAATAAACCTCGATTATTTAACAAAATTAATCGACTGGATGCCTAAACTTTGCGCAGAAGTTATAAAGGGAGAGGGTGGGTATATCTATGAAACAAAAATTTAAGGAAATCATTAGTATAACATAAGGTTTCTTAGTTTGATGTAGGCAAACATATCATATTCAATAAAAAAATCTATAATTCCAACTAAATTTTGTTTAATTTTTGTTTAAATTACTGTTAAACCAGGGTGGGCAAATACATTTGAGCGGTAGTGTATATCTATGAACCTGATGTAGCGTTAGTAAAGATAATGAAATACTTCAGTTATTTCAAATTGAAATTTAACTTACTCTTGAAATTAATGTACCATGACTTCTAAAGATAAAAGTTGTATGGATGTGAAACAACTTCTTTGAAACTTCTTGTGCCAAGCTTCTTTTAGCTGTCAAATATATTCGAATTTTGAATTGTCATTTTTAAAGATTCACTAGCTGATGCGACTTCGTTCGCGTGGGCTTCGTAAATGATGATAACTTTTCTTTTCGTCAACCGATTTCGATGAAACAAAGCCTATATTTTTGGAACTCTTTAATTTTCCGGGATGGAAAGTAGACTAAGATGTTGACCAGGGATATAAGTAAAGTAAATCGGTCCACCAGTTTCGGAGATTAGCCCGTACCAATAGACAAACAGACAGAGAAACCCTGACTTTTTGAGCATTTTCAATGTACAGACATTCGACCTCTACAGTTTTAATATATGTATAGATTAGATGTAATTTAAATGAAAGTCCTGTTTAATTCTATTTTACCAAAATCACTACAAATTTTTAATTCTAAAAGTTGCAAACCGTTTGAAATTAAAAAAAAATATAGTATCTACGAGTAAAAGATAGAAGTCTTTCACCTTTTTGAAAAGTCAATGATTTTATTCATCTAACTTAGTACAGCAGCTGTGTCTTGCACATTAAAATGAACTTTGACTCATATTCACATTCACACTATTCTTAGCAATTTAAAGAAAGTTATAATATTGTCAGATTCAAAAATGTTTATAAGTATATTTTTATACAGTAGTCATGACGTTTTCTCACCTAAAAGGCCAGCCACGCATTCAAGACCTCTGGTGTTGTGGATGCCCATGGGCGGCGGTAGTCACTTACCATCAGGTGATACGCCTGTCCGTTTGCCTCCTCTAATAAATATAAAAAAAAGGGTAAGTAAACATTTGAATCTTTTGTACATATCTACAGTTTCTCTGCGAATTGGTTTGATTTAATTAAGACTCAAATAATTAAAACTTTCTGAACACAAAGTTCTAACATTAATTATTATGAGAAGGAATATTTTACTTTTTAATTAAATCACTAAATAAATAAGTTACATGCATAAAATAGAATAAATGAAGTGTATTATTCCAACTTTGCAGGTAAATATCAGTCGTAAAGTGAGAAAATGTTACATTCTGTATTTCACTTTCAGGAAGTAAATATTTTATGAAATATGAAAGGAAAGGGAAGCTATATAATCTAACCTAAACTACACAGTCCACAATTCTATTGCGGTTAGGGTGACAATGATTTAATATATTGTTTTGTATTTATTCATGCTATAAAGGATAATAGGGTGTCCACACCATCATATTTTTAAAAACTATTTTAACAATTGCGTAATTTAGCGTATTAAAGTTTAACCTTAATTATCTTTGAGATTTTTACCTTTTAAAGAGTAAAATTAATCCACAACCAAAATATCTACATATAATATCGTTAATATGTTTAAAACAAAATTTCACATGGTAACCCTAAACATCAACAATAGAAGTGAAGTCACGAACAGAAGTGTATAAGATATTTTTACGTCGTGACAACTTTTCACGGCGAGTGTACGTACCTGAAAATACTAGGTTAATACCGCATACGCTTTCCACAGAATATAAAATGCATCCAGAAAATTTTACTTATTGACAGGCAGAGCTAGAAAACAAGATTTCAACACTTCATTTTTCCGATAGACGTTCTGGTGAATACAAGAATATTCTACAATTCTTATATTATATGAATTTAACTCTACTGAAACACAATTTTATCGTTGTACTCTGAGTGCTAACGTGTTATCAAAATTTTAAAAAGCTGGCAACCGATTCAAATGAAAAATTCAAATAAAAAGGTAAAAGTTATTTTTACCGGATTAAAACACATTTGCACTGTTTAATAAATTAATACTACCCACATCACTCCGATAAAATAATTTATAAAAATAAATAACTCATAAATTTCGCTTCTTGATTTATGGCGCAGAGATACATTTTAATAAAAATTTGCGGCACACACCGAAATGGTAACTTCGCAAAACTGAAAAATATTAGAGTTTCATCTTTAACGTATGGTGCAATTGATGAGTTATTCATATATTATTCATATAATAATAGTTGAATTAGCTATCGATCTAATTTAATTCATTCATTATTATAACAAGCATACAAATGATCAATATTTCTATGGATATCCTACTTATATTATTTTGTTAGTCGTTGAATGAGTTTTTTATGTATATTTATATTATGGATACCAATATAAAGATACTATTGTCTAAACAATGATTTTTTTTTAATAATCCTTGACATCTATAATACGCTCAATACATTCATCACTTCTTGGGCGTAATAACTATCTTTTCTTTTTTATAGTAGTTATCGACAGACGAGCATGAGGTTTACTTGATGATAGGTACCTCAGCCACAAACATCAATCAATGATGCGCTGTCGATTTACTTTTTACTTCGAGCATTCGGAAATTCATAGACTGCAACCGAAACGCGCAATGTGCACTTCACGCTTTTTCCATCTATGAACGGTGGTTCGTTACCCGGTCGGAATTTCGATATTTCTCCCACCTATTCAACGGGGGAAAGACATGCTTATAGAAAATTATAAACATGTCGTCCCGGTGGGATTCGAACTTACGTCCCATCGGATCGAACGGCAGGTGTTTACCAAACGCCAACAAGCCTGTCTGTACGATATACGATCATTGAACTACTATTTACGTTAGCAATGTATACGAAAACTACAAAAACGTATACAGAAAAATAAATCTCTAGTGATCTAGTCCAAACAAAGTCCGCATGCTGCCATCCCGCCGACCATATTGGATTACCGTTGACGAAATCTGCTGACGCGGCGACGGCGGAAATTCAGAACCATCACAGCGTTCAGACCCTGCATTTTTACGCTATTCTCTACACTAAACCATTAGTTTTGTGAGTCCTTTTCATTTATTCCCGTGCGGTTTTTGCCTGAGGCAGATTGTCTATGGTATTTTTGCTGGCTCAGATGAAACACCATTAGGCTTATTAAAGAATAGCCAGACGAATATTGATAAAAATACATAATTTTGACAGTGTTTGGTAAAAATAATTTTGACAGGCTCGTTGGCGTGCGCAAGGTGTTCTAGCAAACGGTAGAACACCTTGCGCACCGATGGGTCGCGGAATCACTTCCTCCCGGACGACATATTTATAATTTTCTGTAAGCGTGTTTTCCCCATGTCTGGTTAATTCGAGCATTAAACGGGTGGGAGGAATTTCAAAATTCCGACCGCGTAACAAACCAGTTCAAATATGGAAAAACCTGGTGCTTATTGCGCATTTTGGTTTCAGTCTATGAATTACATACATATGCTTGAAGTAAATATAGGTCAACAGTGCATCATTGATTGATGTTCTACGGCAGAGTTTTAAACCTATCATCAAGTGAGGTACAGGTCCATCTTTGTTTACCTAACATGATCAGTATATGGATTTCCGAATGCTCGAAGTAAAAAGTAGGTCGACAGCGCATTATTGACTGATGTTCTGTGGCTGAGGTATCACCTACCATCAAGTGAACCTCATGCTCGTCTGTCAATATTAATTGACATAAAGAAAAAAAATACGTAAACGTTAAAATACGTTCTCATTTCTTATTAGGTCTAACGGAAGGCATTTCGTTAGATTTAAGAAGCGGTACCTAATATCTTTCAATTTAATGCGAGAGTTTTTTCATCTCGATCTTAAGTACCTCGTTAAAAATGTATACGAGCTAATTTCTTTTAAGTAGATATTTATATTTAAATAAAATGTGTATTATAAGAAACTTATGTATACCTACTTTTACTTTGTTTAGAAAATGCATAGATCATCTCAATAAGATAGATGATTATCTATGTAAAATAGAAAATTGCGTTACTTATATTTCTTGAAAATCAGCACTAATATTATAAAGATGAAAGATTTGTATTTTAGTATGTTTGAAACGAATAAACTCAGGGCTTGATTTAGAGGTTTGGAGGCCCTGGGGCAACAATGGAGTGGACACTGGCTTTAGAGGTTTGGAGGCCCTGGGGAAACAAAGAAGTTGAGGCTGACCCCAAATTATTTCCCAAATAAAATGAAAATCTTTTCAAATATTTAAGAACAATATAATCATGTTTCTACAAACTACTATTAAAGGTAAAACAGCGAAAAAGAATATCAAAGCAGTTTACTTGGATTTTTTATTAGGTTTACTTAGATATTTTCCTAAATCTCAATTGTGGAGGCCCCGGGGCCGTAGCCCCTGATGCCCTCCCTTAAATCCGACCCTGAATAAACTCAAAAACTACTGAACCGATTTCAATCATAGACTTTTTACATTATCAGCGAATAACATAGGCTTTTTGTGTATAGTACGTCTGCATTGCACCCGTGCGAAGCCGGGGCGTGTAACTAATAGTGTAGATAATTATATTTATCATCCAATATTTTTACAGAGAAACAAGCCAGTAGCTTTATATGTAACTTTGTGGATAAGACTCTTGGAAACGAAACTTTAAATAGCTCCGCTCTGTAGTTGAGAATAGGAAAACTTTATCGAAGACAATATATTTTCTGATATTCAAAAATACATTAGCAAATTGGCTTATTGTTAGTGAATATACCTATGTAAAGGTATGCGATATATGGTATTGTCTTACTAGAGATATAAGTTTGAATTATAGTGTGTTTTGTCCCGCCCTATCGAATACTAATTGACTTTAGAACGAAAGAAAACACTTTAATTATTCCAAGCTATATCACGTTTAAGTATAATAACCTTTCCAGGAAATTTTAGGTGATCAGAGCACGAACTACTTGTTAGGCCAAGCAATTTCAAATAATTTCTCATACAGCTGAGAGATTGACGATATGAATATTTTCACGCAAGTTGTTGGAAAAAAGGCGCTTATTTTGTGCACTGACGAACGCTGGCGTTTCGATTTTCAATATTTTGACCGTTATTGAGTCACCACATGGGCAAGGAAAATAATCTCAATGTCAGTAAGATTTGAACTATTTCCTACATTATACGTATAATGTCTAAAAGATTTTTTTTTCATCAGACAACAACGGACCGAGGATAAGGTTAACTTAGCGATATACGGCAATCAGTAAATAATGTGTTGTCCATCTATTTTTTATTTCAAGCATTTGGAAATCCATAGACACTCTGCGCTCAGTGGCAGCGTAAGGCGTGGGTGACGTGGGCCACCGCCTACGGCCTCGCGACCCAGGGGGCCTCGCGCCCTGAAAATTTATGAATTACTTAAAAGCCGCGAACGTGCCAAAAAAAATTTTTTTCAAAAAAAAAACTATCTTTTGCGCTGGCAGAGGGCCCCGCAAAATGAAACTTGCCCACATAAAATTTACGTCTTACGCCGCCACTGTCTGCGCTTGACGAATTTTACCTACGGTAGAAGGTTCAACACAGACATTCAATATATTCCCTTCTATTTAATGGCGAGGAAGCCGAATTTAAAGAATATATTTAAAAAAAAAATTACGCATTATCCGACAGGATTTGAATCGGTAATCCAAGGTATCAACGAACCTGTTAAGTAGAACACTTGGACATTTTAGATAATATTAAAAAAAAAACTTTAGTAAATAATACTATATATAATATAAAATAATACTTTTACATATTTTGTTAACAGCAACGTCATTTGAATCTACTTGGAAATTAGTTGTGAGTCTATACTTTAATTAATTACGCAAATATCCTTGTCATGATTAAATTAACAGTATTTCAAATCTCTTGAAATATAGGTTGCTCGATAATTTTTGTCGCTTTAATTTGAAACGTACCCTCTTTACGCAAGGTTGCTATCAAATGCAGATGCCGACCGGATATTTAAAATGTCTCTTTTATTAAAGTCCATGTTGAAGGGGACATGGGCTAATAAATATAAATGACGAGGCTTAAGCAAACTGGAAAGTTAAATAATGCTTGTGAGAACATTTTATGCAAAGAAAATAATTTAATACGGGAAAGTGTTTATTTATGCATACGTATTATGTTCTTGACAGAGGATATAATTAAACCATAAAGGCCCATTTAAACGATGCTAGTTTATTGCCTGTTGCTTACAATTAAATTGAATCAATAAATGACTTATATGGTTTTAAACAACATGTCATATTCTTTCTTATCTGTCATACAAGTTTTGTTTCAATACTATTCTTGGTGTAAACCACACATTACATCCGCGTGAAAACAGTTGCTTGAAATTCTTCTATGTAAATTATTGCATTCAATTATTGCTCTTGTATGTACAAGAAAATGACATCATCTAAATGGGTCTTAAACGACATGTAAATTTTTTGATCTCTCTTTGATACAAATCAAAGATCAAAGATTTTTAAACTTGTGTTTAAAGTAAATACTCTTGGTGGAAATAGCACATAACATCCACGTCCTAATACCAGTTGCTTACAATTCTTGGATGTCAATTATTGCTCTTTAACGTTCAAGAAAATGGCATCGGTGTCCATGGGCCTTAATTCTATCATTTACATTATTATGTCTTAAAATAATTAATTATTTATAGATGTTAATATTCGTTTTGCACCTTCATTGCGGCGTATGTCATAGGGGGTAATTCAATATAGCGCCAAGCGAGGCGTCGTGACTGCGGGCGGTACATAACCTTAAAATCACATTACGACGTATATATTACCGGAAAATTAAACCTCCGGTTCAATTATGGAACCCTAGTACCAGGTACAAAATTGCCGAGGGCTTTGGAGAATCTTATTTTAATTCAAAAAAATAAAAAAATATCATGTTTTAATTGTAATAAATTTTATTATTATTAATACGTATATTAAAAGTTTGGCTAAAAAGAAGTACCTACTAAACTATGGAGTTTCTAGCCTGTCTCTTTTCGGTGAATGTAATATTCAAAACTGGAAAAAATAACGATTTAAAAGAGATTATAAATTTAACCTCATTTTGTAAATAATTTAGAATTTTACTTTCAATACTAAAACTCATTTACTATTACTATTTCGGTAATAATTTGAATTACTAAACATTTAACTTGTCAAAACTAAAAGTTTCAACGATTGCTACTAATATAGTAATATTTCATCCAGAAAAACAAGGTGTCATTAGTGTTAAACTACACAAAAACAGCACCGGATCAACCCTTGAACGGGTTGTTTTCGTAAGCCAGCTTGTCTCCGCCTTGCGGTCGAATTGACCTACAAATTGGTTCTCGTTAACATTTAGACGCGATTTCTGAATACTGCCTCTTAACAACGACCTTACAAACTTTGGTCGGGTGCAAAATGGCCGGACAGGCCTCAATTAGTAACAGTTCGTGACTAAAAGGTTAAAACTTTTTTCCACCTAATTAATAATACTCGCTCCTACAAAATTCTATGGGATCGTTGGAACAATGGTTTTTTTACCAATACCACCAATATCTTCATCATCAAATCGTCACCGACATAATATGATATATACTAATATTATAAAGAGGAAAAATGTGTTCGTGTGTTTGTTACGATTTAACTCAAAAACTACTCGACCGATGGATCACTACGTAACTCGGAGGTAAATAAATACAAACAATAATTACGATAATGTACACTCCATTCATACATATATGTGAAGATCGATTACAATTGGTACGGTTAAAAAAAGGATTTCTGATTTTTAACATACGAAAAATATAAGAGGAATTTACAAACGTGTTAAATGTTTTGTTGCAATTTTAATAAAAATGTTTCAGTTTCAGGCACAGCACGCTGATGCCTACTGATGCTTTGCGTATAAAGAAACATAATCCGTGAAATAGACACAGAAATGTGTCCACATATATCATAATATTATAATTTAATGCCACATATACCCTTTACAGCCATCAATTGAGCATAATATTTAAATTTTTAAATATTTTTTAAAAACTAGTAATACATGATAATTAATGATAATACATTTTCATATGGTCAAATCACGCTGCAGTCGTACAAGAAAAAGTAGTAAACAGTTTCCCGAGTTATTTTTCACTAAAAATAAGAGACATTCGTGAATGAAATCCCGAGTTTGCCCTTTAGCCGTAGTTGGGGTTTTCTTTTAATGCCTCCCCCGGGTGTCTGCTGAACTTCGGATTTTACGATCCTGTCCGGTACAAGCTCGATGAAATGCTTTTATTTTTTACTGCCGATATAAACAATTGCCTTAAAAATTTGCATGAAATTACACTCGGTAATTAAAGCCATAGTTTACTTAGGAATTTTAAAGAATATAATTAAGTTTGTAACTCGTTTTAATTTTCTTTTTAGTCTTTTAAGATACTCGTAAACTTACTTTATTTCTACTTTAGTTGTTATTGTGTGCAGTAAAGAGTTCACACTTTTTCGCGATGACAATTCATAAAGCTGCCAGTAGTGAAAACCTTTTGTTTCTGTAAGATAATATATAATATAGTTTTCTTAAAAAAATATCAGATAAAACGATGCTGCGACGCACCCTAGTTCCATATAATGTTGTTTATGATAATTAAAACATAATTAATTACTGCACCACTTAGTCTCACCATTACACGTAGAATCGACGATAAAAAATGTTCATTAAAACTTATGTGATAATTTCACATCCTGTTAATTTTACACCATTTCGAGCGCTCGAGGGGTATCTCCCCAATATATTCATAGGGACCGTCAAATATGATGCCAGAATTATGCATTGGCGACATGCAGCGATGGCAGACTCATTTTCAGCCCATTAGGTATCGTGCGGCTCGCCTAACTAATTTATGGGGGGTTTCAAATATAGACAAACGAGATTTTATACGTGCGGTTTATTGGAAACTAGGGAAGGTTTGAAGATAGAAGAATCTAGAGTGAGTTTTAAGTATTTGTTTACGGTACAGTCGTTAGATCAAAATTACTCCGCATTGTTAAGACTATTTTTTTGTTGCGCAAAAATAACTGACCACTTTTTAACGTAGGACTTAGGAGTGGACGGAATAGACAATCGTTTGTGGTTTTTATTTATAATATAATTTTTGATAATTTTGGTAAGTTAAAGATCGCCTTCGTAGCGAAGTGGTAAGTGCGATGCGTTTAGCTGCGGTGGTCCTGGGTTCGAATTCCAGGAAAACAAGATAAAAAAATAGATGATTCGGTCAGGCAGGGCATAGAAGGCTGATCTTGCCTTTAAAGAAAAATGATCAGTGGAACAGACACAGAAATGGGTCCGCCCCATGCCCCACTAGATACATTATGCTTTTAGATAAACAAATTATATTTATTTTTATTATTCAAGGTGAATCTAATGAATCTATCATAAGGTGTTTCTGAAAACGATATCATATAGAATAACTACTTTTACCGTCAGTTATACGAGTAATAATAAGTACCTATAATAATACGACATAAAAAGCTATAGTTATTTCTAGTGAACTAGAACTAGGAGTGAATTAATTCGATGAGTTGACCAAATATCAATAAAATCCACGTAGGTACCAAATATATGTACATGTAGGTTGGTAGCCGTGGAAACTATAAAAAAAACCACGGATTCAATGACTATTTAATCACAAAGGGTGGATTTCGGCACTAATAGAGCTCAATGTTAATTATGTATCAAACGCGGTCGCAGAATTAATTCATTTAAACCCAATCGTTAGCCTTAAAATAACAGTGGCTTGAGCTTTTAATAAAGTAAGGGACGGATGTCGGATAACTATAGCACTCGCAGGACCGTGTTGAGGCATAAATTATACATCTGGTCGGTTTTAACTATACCAGGAGGTATAATTATATTCTATAAAGTGCTCAGTGAATTGCAAATTGCGAATACGACCGACTTTTGGTACATTGGTATTATTGCGCAAGCAGAAGACTGCGAATTCGACTCTTCGGAGTCATATTGAATCTATTTAGCATAATAATGAGAATATAATTACCTAATATTGTGTCTATCTAGTATAAATTTTTTTCAAAAAGGCTTTAGTGTTTCTTAATAAGTAAAGAGGAAATATTTGTTTGTTTGTCTGTTACGTTTTAACTGAAAAGCCACTGGACCGACTTAAAAAATTATTTCACCAATAGAAAGTTACATTATCAGCGATTAACTTAGTCTTTTTTCTTTTCATCTACATTGCACCCGTGCGAAGCCGGGACGGATCACTAGTTAATGTTTAAAAGAGCACAGAAATCTGTTCTAGTGAGCTATTTGTTTTAGTACGTTATAAAATGTTTTAGAGATCACCTTAAGAGCAATATTGTTGTGGTATTTACATAATTTTCATCAAATTTTAGCCATTTAGACGTGCCGATAAAGACTCCAAACTTTGCATTTCCTTCGGACTATTTAGAAATATTTAAATTTCAAATTGAAAAGTAAATACCTTTAGCCCATTGATAACAGATATCTCACATAATACTTATTAATAATATTATTTAAGCAATATACAAGGGCAAAATGAAACCAACTCTGATTGAGTCTTTAGTCAATAGATTGTTCCACGCCCAATCCTCAGAGGGTATTAATAAAAAGTGACAAGCTAAAATGATTTATGTGATAAAAGCTAGATAAAGCCAGACAGTTCAGTCTCCTTACTGCGATAAGACAATTGATTTGTAACTCTAGCGCAAAAACGATACTGCTTGGAAGTCAACCACTGCTTTGAAACTTAAGTTGGGTTAAGATATTGTTTTTTATTTTGTTAAAGTGAATTATTGTGGTCCCTAGTAGAGTAAGGGGCAGATATATTTCGGTGTCTGTTTCATTAATTAATTATTGAACTGTAAAAGCAAGTAGGTTATCTTTCAATAAAATACTTTATACCGCCTAAAAACCGACCACGGTTGCTGAAAAGCACCCGAAACGTCGGCATAAATAGTATAAATAATAAATCGCGTTTTAATCCGATATATAGTATTTTATTTAAATGTGTGATACTCGCGTTAATAAAAGACAAAATTCTTAAGTTAATCTTCTATGCTTTGCCTAAGAATTTTTTGCTAGGCTTTCGGTGCTAAAGTTATCAATATAATTATTTTCAGTGATAAGTAACACCAGGTTATGACATATTTTTAATTAAACAGTATTTAAAACCCTATACCGGTCTTTTTACACTGTATCTTCTAAAATATATGTACATATTTTTACTACAAATAAACATTTGAAATTCCCATTTTATCAATTAATCTCATATAACTTATAAAACGTACTTTGGCCCATAACGTAAGGTTTTAAGGACCAGGCTACCGATATTAATATATCTGTTAATATAAGTTATTTTGTAAATGCACACATTTAAAATTAAAATATTAGAAAAAAACACTACAGTATACTTTGAAAGGAAACAATTTGCCTATATGAAAACCACAGGCGGACAGAAAATGGCAGTAACTAGCGATGCATTTGCCATAGTTTTACGTACGCTTTGGAATTAGGCCATTAATTATTCAGTAATGTTCTAATGGAATGCACGCAACGCTGTATGCGTTTAAATTATACTGGAACGAATTGTTTCAATTTATTTGTAGGTAATTGATATTCCTAATTATTATTACAATTGAGTATTCCATGATTTAATTGCAATTATTTCTAATGGAAAGAGTATATACCAAGGATATAGTGCAAAAACCATTTCAATGGCTAAAACCCATTAAGAATGATATTAAAAGTTGTAAGTTAAATTCAATTTTAAAAGTTTAGGGACAAAAGTACCTAAGTCAAACAAATAATATTTGCGATGTGTTCATTTTTTATATCTTAGGCATTGATTGTATTAAAAGGTAGATACGGGACTCAGTCACAGAAAATGGTCCTACTAAACTAAGTGATTGCCCGTAGTTGGCACTCAGTCGCGCACGGACCATCGTTGATCACACAGCTCAATAATTATAGTTATTTTGTAATAAATACGCATCAAAATGACTTATTGTGCAGCTAAACAGTGTTTTATCAATACAAGGAAGAAAAATAAGACACACGGGATTACTTACCACTCATAATTACGGCTAAAAATGTTAATTTGTTGAAAATTACAATAATATTTAATGTTTGCTTCGCCATGTTTGTGAGAGCGAGATAAATATTACAAACGTGCGTGAAAGACACGATACGCACTAAATGATGACACTGATCATAGATGTGTGAGTTTCGGTGCTTGTAGTCGTGCACCGAGGCCAGGTTTTCTGATTGCGATGTTAGCGCGTAACGTATCTACCGCTTTTTAATACAATCAATGATCTTAGGTAATTTTATCCCTAAACTTCTAAAATTGAACTAAAAGCCGGAAACGCATCTGCAAGTCGTCTGATGATGCGGATATTCATGGGCGGTTTTTTTCTCTTTCCATTAGGTGAGCCACAGGCTTGTTTGCCCCCTTATATTATTAAAAAAAAATCACAACTTTTAGTTTGATACTTATTGGCTTTAAACACGATACTATCCAGTCAGGCCAAGGACTAGGCTAAACCAAACTATAGTGCAGGTTTTAGGTACAAATGACATGAAAGCCTTATTTTACGAGGGATGAAGCTTTATTACACTATAGAGGCCTTTTAAATTTTATCTTCTTTCGAAAATTATGCTTTTACCAAGCATAAATGCGACAATTTTTAATGACAATGAATTTTACAAATGCGAAAGTTAATCTGTCTCTTTATTTGTCTGATGTTTCCACGGTTTTAGCCTTTATAGTGATTTTAATAAAAGTACGGAGAAATTTGACGGTATCTAGGAAAGGGTATATTTTATTTCACGCAAACATCTTAATTTACCATGTACAATAATAATAACGTTTGATTTGTGTAATTTATGTAGAGAATAAATAGTAGACATATATACATTATTTAATCGACAATAAGGACTTCTCAAAACTAGAATTATAAAGTTGTTGTTCAAACCTACGACCCCTTGGAACAAAAGGAATACGTAAGGTGTAACGTGCCAACGAGCATGTCAAAATAAATATTATATAATGTATAGCATGATTCTGGAAAAGTGTTGTGTCAGCAGAAAATATAAAGCGGTCATTTGGATCCTTTCCCAGTGTTATTGGGAACAGTAAAAAAAACATTAATTCGCATTTTCCGCAGATCACGGACTGACAGACGTGACGGGCGTTTCGTTCGTTTCATCCGCGAGAATTGTACCAATCATGACGGTGCTATTTTATAGCTGTTTTTATAGAAAATTACTGGCCAAGAATTGCAGTACATTTCGTGTTTTTTTATGTTACATATCGACAGACGAGCATGAGGTTCACTTGATGGTAAGTGATACCTCAGCCACAGAACATCAGTCAATAATGTGCTGTCAACCTATTTTTTTACTTCGAGCATTGGAAAATGCATAGACTGAAACCGAAACGCGCAATATGCACTTCACGGTTTTTCCATCTATGAGTGTGTGCTTATAACTTATTTAAATAGCTTAAACTTTTTAAAGTGTAATTTTTTAATATGGCCAACACTGTGACTTTGTATTTGTGTTGCATGCTATGAGTGGAAGTTCTGAGTTCGAATCCCGGGGAAACAAGTTCAAAATATAATTGCTTCGGTCGGGTAGGGCACAAAACATCGTTCTTCACAGAATAATCTGTTATTGTTATTGATATAGTATTATTTAGACATGTCTTTACACAAAGTAGACAGGTATATTGTTATTATGCTATGTATATAAGAAATCATCTTAAGCACAGTTTTAATTATTCGAATTAAAACCTGAAGTGAATACGCTATCGAAATTATTTATATTTAAAATACAACTTTTTTACAAGCTTAGTCTAAGATAATGATGTACTAACTTACCTTCTATGGTAACCATAAATACATTCTAATTTCATCAAAAAGCAGTTGAACAGATCCGTAATTATGGTGGTTTATCGCCCAATAAGAAAGTTTTTGCTAATTAGAGTTAATTTTAATAATAAGTTTAAAATTCGTAACCCAAATAATTCGCCCAAGCTAGTTTGGAAAGTTGTCAAAACAACGCCAGCGCTTGGCTACAAGTTAATGTTATACTTTAAGTTTAATTAAGCGGTTCGGAGCTATTTTGTAAATGCAATTTAAACATTGATTCTAAATGAAAATGAATATATGTATATTGTATATAACGTATAAATAGACGTTAGTTGTCCTATTACTCTTTGGAATAATTATTTTGAAAATTATCTAAACTAATATTATAAAGAGGAAAAATGGTTTGTTTGTTACGATTGAACTCAAAAACTACACTTCTAAAAATTATTTCACCAATAGAAAGCTACATTATCAGCGAGTAACATACATAACATACTTTATAAATATTATAAAAAATAATATACTAGAACTTAACTAATTATAATATATACATATATACACCCTCAAGAATACTGCCATGCAGCATGGTACGCAGGATACTGGCACCCATGCCTCACTGAATTGCGTATAAATTATGTTTTTAATTATACATATATTATGTATTCATACAAAAAACATATTAGTGTTGCATATGGTAGCCAGTTTGTTAAAGATACTGAGTTGTCAATAATATTGCAGAAGTTTATTTAATTTTATAATTATTTGGAAGCGTACTATCTATCATTAAATAAAAAACATTCAAAATTGTTCAATATAAATAATAAAGTATCTATTTGTAATACACCTCTCGTAGGTCTTGCGTAGCACCCTGCGTAGCCAACATTTCATTTGTATGAAATGTTTAAAATTTCGTAAATTGAACTTTACGAATATACCTAGAATCGTTTTAATTTATGATTCATACGATAAAGTGGCTCCATAAATAATTCTTACAAAATTGAAATTGCAAACAAGAAAGCGCAAAAGTATTGGACTTTGAAGATTTTTCTCCCAAGACGTCACGTTTACAAACGACTGGAGGATAGAAACGTTATTCCAAACAAAATGCACTCACAATGCCAGTTTCCTTACAAATACTTCTGAAGCAAAACGGGAGAATCTAAAAAATGGGTTCAACTTGTTACAGTACGGCTTTGTCATGAAGTAGCGTGCTGTTGGGAGCTCTTAAACTCTTAAATCTTAAGTTCTTGTATTGTATCGGGCTCCCGTGCTATTTAAAGATAGTGGGAATGTGGAAACAATATAATCACGCTGAAATAGAACGTATAATATATAAGTATAGAGTACAGAATGGGGCGATAAGTATTTGATGGAGTATGTTTAGTAATTTTGTTTTTATATTAGGTGACTATTGTAATTTTAATGACTTATAGAGATGTAATTTATTTTTCTATTTTATTAGGTACATTATATATACTGAAAAGCAATATCAATCATGAATCACGACATATTTACATAACTGCATGGATTATAATTTACAATGCTACGGAGTTAGCACGGCAGAGACTAAGCTTATGCAAGTTGCCAAGTTATACGAGTCACTTCAAAACAATGGCCTAAGTTGGTATCGATTATTATGAGGATTAAACATCCAAATTCTTTAATCACTAGAGTGCCTAGTCAAGCCTCAGAAACTTCTAGTCGAACTTAAAGCTCTTGAATCTGATATAATGGGAAAATAACAATTTCTAGCAAATTAAAACTAATTTAAATAGAATTTATACCATATATATTATTTCAAATCATCAATTATGTATAAGTGAATTTCCGAGTCCCTTAGTGGGGCATGGGGCAACCCATGTTTGTGTTTGTATACTCATAAATTTCCTTATAATTAAAAAAAAATAAACAAATTATTCAAATCTTGTAGTAAAAACAAAAAAAATAAATAATGTTAAGAACCACTGAATATACTCGTATATTCCAAAAGTGTAAATATTCAAAATATCGTTATCATTTGCAAAAATGCTTTATCAATAGTCATCCCACAGAACAGAAGAAGTTTTTCCTGTTCTGTGAGTCAGGCTATATCATTGTTAGTCAACTCGCAAAGTATGTGAATTAGACCACATGAGGAAGTACGTGTAACATCCGTAAATATTGAACGAGCTTCTTACCTTCGGACGTGCACAGCTGTGACCTGTAACTTCGCACATACGTACTTCTATACTGCTTGAAATACCGAGTTGAGAATTTTTTTCAGGCATCAAGAGACGACCGTTAACCACACTTGATGGTAGGTAACACAGCAACAGGACTTCAAGCAATGATGCACTGTCGACCTATTTTTATTTCTAGTATTCGATAAACCATAAACGGAAACTGAAACGTGTAATATGCACTTTATGGTCTTTCCATCTATGAACGGTGGTCGGGATTTCAACGTTTCTCCCATTCATTTCATTCCCGAAGTGGCCAGATTTAAAGCATTTTTAAATCTGGTCACTTCGGGAATGAAACGTTGGTTCAGCTCCCAAGTAATATAAATATTACGAAGTGATTTCCCGAGTCCCCTAGTGGGGCATGAATTAGGGACTCATTTCTATACCCGTTTCACTCATCCTTCTTCACAGACAAGTAGGTGATCAGTCTATGTGGTCAGCGTTAAATTTAAATAGGTATACTGTCAAAATCATAAATATAAAAAAAAAATTAAAACCATGAAAAGTAGGTTAAAAATAACAATGGCACCAGCTATATTTTACTTCGAATGAAATTCCACAACAACTTCAGGTTCTAGGTCACAGAAATAATTGCTACGTTGAACACTACTTACAGTTTCAGTTCAACTTGAAATAAGAGGAACAGATGTACTCGTTTCATAATTCAGTGAAAATGGGACAATTGCAGATGCGGAGTGCACTAGAGAAGCAAGCAAGCATTAATCAGTTCACTGATATAAACCTGCTTTCTCATCTCGTTGACCCAAAAACCCAACTTCATCTGGCTCTTGCTACAATTTTCATTATTTTAATTGCAATTGCACAAACGCCGAAAAATATGTTCTAGCAGAGACAAGCGCTACGGAGTTCGGGTAATGCTTGGAATCCGAATAAACCGGTCGAGTATTTTAGT
Source organism: Anthocharis cardamines (assembly GCA_905404175.1). NCBI lineage: Eukaryota > Metazoa > Arthropoda > Insecta > Lepidoptera > Pieridae > Anthocharis > Anthocharis cardamines. Next base: position 7,185,600 of record FR989961.1, read on the forward strand.
ATGAATTCTATTTGTATTAAATTACATTACTTATGGAATTTTTTGTGTATGTAATAAACAAACAAACCAATTTAATTGAACACAATGTCATATGTTAGGTACAAATTGATAGATAGATATGTAGATAACACTTTTATTTGCCAAATTAAAAATACATTTAGGTACATGACGAAAATTACTTAATAAAATTGAAAAGTTAATTTATAATATTTACAATTTTGTAAGTGTAGAATGCGCATTGCTCCGTTTATTTATTAATGCCTTTTAAAGGTAAGTTTTGTAGTTTTGGAATAAAACCTCTCAGTCTTGTTACTGAAGCTTCCTATTTGTTATGATGAGTGCCATAAAATTGTTAAATTGATTACATATATAAAATTATTACATATTAATTTCAATCAGGAATTACTGTTATATTCCGTTGTAAATGTGCACCTTGTTTTGGCACAAAGAACTGTCAGAAATAATAAAACATGCTATTTGAAAATGAGTAATTATTTTTAAAGCTTTCCGGGGAAGCTGCGTTGGAAACCACTAATTGCTTTCAAAGTTTATTTCAAGTGTGCGTTTGAAGGTAATTTTTTGCTTTTTACGAATAAAAAAGAATATGAAGTTGTTATATTATGTAACTCTTTTTTATTGTTATTTTTTCTTATAAGTATTTTCTTTTTTTTTGAAGTAGATATAATATACCTAACCTCAGCCAGAGGATATGATACGCTTATAAACTATTTTCACTTGTATCAAAAAATCCAAATACTGCAGCTGAAATACTAAAAATGATTTATGAGCTGGACCCATTTTTGACATTCCTCTCATTCGTTCAGTACCTAAAGTAGTCAGACGTAAAATGTATAGAAATATATAAACGCGAAAATCAAAACTGTGTCCCTTGGATGGAGGGTTATTGTATTAGCTAATTTTTAAAAAAGCCCATCAAAAATCGACTTCGAGGGGTTCCTAATTTATCATATTTTTATCAATGTTGTTTAAAAAGTTTCTTAGTTGAGTGGAAATTAATAGATATATAAGAAAATAAACACCTTCATGCAGCAAGGAAACACCTAAACTGGTCCAATTTGTATGATTCTTCACATATACTCGTACATATGTTCGTATATACGCGAGTAGAAATTGAATAATAAAATAATGAATTTATTTTCAAGATTTAATTATTTAAATGTTTCTTATGTTTGAATATAATTGCAATAAAATTATCAATATAATAAGGTAAATGTTGTTGGGATGACGTAATTTTTTAATCATTATTAATAATGTATGTATTAAATTTGAAACGCTTTGATCTAAATCACACTTCTTTGAGCCAGAGGTCTTTCATCGCCCTATGATGTATGCCAATTGCCAAGTACTTACCGAGCACTTTACACTAGAATCCATCGGGAGTTCTGAAAGCTTTTATAGTTTTAGTACCGGAATATAGCCGAATTTAACTAAATCTCGGTTGGTATATATTGATATTAATTAGATTACGTACTTTTGGATGATAAAACTATTGCTTCTCAGCGATAAAACGCCGCGATTTGTACCTTATTTAATTGTAAGTTTACGCATTTCGAAGGCTCCCAAGAACAAAATCAAATATGTGAAATTGTCTAATTACAATATGATGAGAATAATTCATCATAATTTAAAAGATTTTACAAAATTCGTCTTTATTTGGGTAAATAATTGGATTTAATTGAATTATTATTTTCACAAAACTAAGATTTATACTGTAATTAGACAATTTCACTCATACAATTTTGTTCTTGAGGTTATCGAGACTGCCTCACTTAATGGTAGGTGATCAGCCGCAGAAGAGAACAGTTAATGATGCACTTCCTACCTATTTGTTTGTTCTTTGAGTATTTGGAAATCCATAAATTGTAACAGTATCACAATATGATTTTTATCCATCTATGATCGATTTTCGGTATTCCTCCCACCTGTTTAGTGATCGAAGAGACCAGCCAAAATTATAAACATGTCCAATGAGGCCGTCTAAAATCCGAATAACAGAAATGTTAGAAATGAAATAATATACCGATTTTATTTAAATAATTTGGCTTTTCAAAAATCCTTAAGCCCTCATTCTTTATTCGATCTTTAAATATATTGGAAAAGTTAGTACAGGTGATATTGTAGATTTTGTTTTGAACAAAGCTCTAGAATTGCTTAAGTTAAATTGAGGATCAGATCAACTCTTTGATTTGAATTTGATCGTTTCTGACGGTAATACAGATTTATGATTTTATAAAGTTAAGAAATACATTCCAAGTTAATATATTTCCATAATAATAAATATATAAACATTAAATAAATATGGAACTTTATATTTATCTTTTAATTTAGCAACATATTTAGGTCGACAGCGCATCATTGACTGATTTTCTGGGGCTGATATGTCACTTCATGTTGGTTTGTCGATATCTAACATAAAAAAATACAAACACACATAACATTCCCACTACTATAAATAAAATAATTTAACTTTTAGGTATTAATTAAAAATAGTATGACTTTGATATTCATTGTAGTAATAAAAGCATTATCTCACATGTCTGATGATGGAGTGATTGTGTAGAGTTTTTCTCTTCTATATGTTATTAAAATAAAATGCCTTTTGTTAAATATATGTTTTTATACATTTATTAACGCGTGTATCACACATTTAAATCGAATATAAAATGAATAATTTTTTGTTTCAATACATTGTCGATTAAATAATTTTAAATAGTAAAATTATTTAATCGACAATGTATTGAAACAAAAAATTATTCATTTTATATTCGATTTAAATGTGTGATACACGCGTTAATAAGTGTATAAAAACATATATTTAACAAAAGGCATTTTATTTCGTCGCATGGCGTAATTTTGAAAATTTTCTCAATAAAATTTAAAATATTAAAACGAAAGGCTTCATTAGTTCCTATATAGTATAACTCTTTGGTTGAATTTAATTCTCCAAAATAGCAATAAAAAATGATACCTAAGTGTAGACTGAAGTGGCAGGAAAGAGGGTTCTGTAACGTAATAAAAAATATCTTGAGAAAGCCCCTCCCCTGAGCATGGAAAGAAATTAATTTGTCGTTTCCATCAAGATGTCATCGTCTTCCGGACAGGGGATAATTAACAATTAGTTAATGGAACGGGACATTTGAAGAACTCTTGGCTGGGGTCTGGGAGGTGATTCTCTAGTCACTCATAATATTCGCGAAATTACTGGGGAGTTTTTACCCAAGCGTATCTTATGCTTGAGGTAATGGACAGTTTTAGATAAAACAATAAACTGTTGATTAATAATCACTGTGATCTCTTTTTTTATTTTATATCTCAACATTGTGATATTAGATATCGACAGACGAGTCTAACTTGATGATACTCAGACAGAATCGTCTAGGTGTTTCTATATATGCTGACTTATAGCCATAGACTGAAAACGAAACGCAATATGCACTTCACAATTTTTTATTTATGAACGTTGGTGGATGAGAGGAACGATATTCCTCCCATCCGATTAATGACAAAAGTTGTATGCAAAGATTTTTTAAGGAAAATATGATGTGTATACTACTCAGTTCGCCACCTTCAAATAATTTTGATTATTTAAAAAGAAATAAAACAATTATACTTCAGACGATTTTCAAAACAAAAGCACGTTTAGACTGAAGTTGTAGCATACCTTGCGAATCCAGAAAAAAAACTATATTTTGATAAAAAAAATAGTTTGGTCTCATTTTTCGTTCTTCAAAACTTCGAAAGTATAGCGAAGCCGGATCGGGCAGCTTGTATTATATAGAAAGTTATAACAGCAAAGCAAATATTTTAAGTATAAGTTGTCAGAATGAGTTGAATGCAGATTGTTTGTTCTGCACTCTATGTCTACCCTATATGAGAGCTTTATGAGACTTTGGAACCAAGAGAATATGTTTATTTTGTCAGTAATAATGTCTGAGTAGCGTAATAGTATTAAATTATGTGAGTTGAGTATTCTGATGAAATATTTTCTATCTTTCTTATTATACAGTGCGCGACAAAAAGATAGGGGCAGGGTATCATCTGAATATTACTTATTTATATTTATTTATTATAAATCAAAATACATCTAATTATTAATAACATTAATCAAATGATTTATACAACGGATACATTTTGTGTTAATATTCGTTTGAATTTTGTTTTCTTTAAATATCTTGATTATGGATGCGACAAAAAGATAGGGGCATTGGATAAAAAATATATTTATTACCAAAATTAAACTTTATTAAATACGAGTACATTTTTTATTTAACATAATTGGTCCAAATATTTTTTTGGACATGAAATAATTCAATTATTTAATTTAATTTGGTACTTGAAGAAAGTCATCTATAATAGTTTTTTAAATCATTTACAAAAGAAAACTATCTTGAATTTTCGAAAAATTTATTTACAAGTCGCCTCCAGACATTCTCGATTATATTTACATCCAAAGATCTTAGGGGCCACTCCAGCAATTTTATATTAAACCAAGAGGAAACTCTTTTTGACGTATTCAATCTCGCGTTGTTGTGCTAAAAAGTATAGACTCCTGTTATCAAAAACTTGTCATGTTTTAAAATAATGTTATTAAGAATATTTAGATAACATTGCGCATTCATATTTTTTGTCAAAAACTGTATATCTGTTTTCTTAAGGAATCCAATCGCAGCCCATAACAAAACTGACTCTCCCTCAGTATGACGATGTAAGAAAATTTTCTTCTACTTTCTTAAATCGTAATAATAATATGAGTTACTAACAGGACCATCGAAAATATTGTTTTTCTCGTCAAAGAAAATTATACTTTGTCATTATTTTAACCATGATACGTACTTTTGGGCAAACTGTTATCGAGCATTAATATGTTCGAGATTTAATGGAAGTTTTATTTTTAAATTTCTTCTGGAAAATTTGCAAGAAGCTTTAAATAATATTTTTATGTTTTGTACGTTCACCTGCACACCCGTTTCTTTGGCTATTGTAGTTGCAGAAAGCATAGAATAAGTGGCAACCTTCAAAATGGCTCTCTCTTGGTACTATGAAAGAGGTTGTGGATGACCTGGCGACTTTTAAAGTCCATAATTCTCCTAAGTTTAAATGAAAATTTTAAACTACATTGGCACTCCTCTTAATTCTTTAAGCCGCTTCCCAATGGCTAAGCCCTTCATTTTTAAATTCAATAATTTGTTCTTTCTCCAAATCTGTCTATCTCATGCCTAGTTTCTTAGAAAAAAAAAATAAAAATAATAATTTTGCATCACGCCACGTAAGCTGTTATACACGTCGGTATATGTAGCGCATCAAAAAACAATTGTCATACAATTGTGCATCACGCGTCCGACTGGTGCCTCTATCTTTTTGTCGCGTAATAGAGTATTATTGAAGGTATTTTTATGTAAATTCAACCGAAGAAATTAAAACATTGTGTTATAAAAATTGGTAACACTTATTGTTTTTGTAGAATGACATTTACACATAAAATATTAAATCTTTAGATATTAATAAACAATAAATATGGGTGCCTCTATCTTTTTGTCGTGGTCTGTACTTATAATAATCCTAGTTGCATCAAATTTGGCATGCACTAAAGTTGTGAAAGACAAAATTAATTATTATTCAATTTAATTCAAAAGTAGATACTTCTGTGATCATTACTATGATGTCCTCCTTCATGGTTCAATTACATTTAGCACCGGATGTTCCGGGTTCAAATCCGGGATTTGATCTGATTGTTTTTTTAATAAATCTGTGGTACAATAGTTGGTAATAATATAAATAGACACATAATTATGTCTGCCCCATTAAGGGACTCAGAAAGTCACTATTATGATATCTCCAACTTAATTGAGTAATAAAAATAATCAGTGAAATAGATACAGAAATGTGTCTGCCCCATGTCCCACTAAAGGACTCAGACATTTCTGATATTATGATTTCTTTTATTATGATATCTCCAATTTAACTGAGCCTACGCAGACCAAATATACCTGCGATTATTTCTTTAATACAACTATGTAAAGAAATATCCGCAAACTTTTTTTAAGGGAGTAAAACTATTCAGCTTTGTTTTAGAACATATTTTGTTACTCGTATATACAAAACAGGATTTTGCGACCCGTACGGTCGAGAAAATAAAGAATAAATTTAAAAAATCCAACGTATTTTCACTTTGACAAGCGACCATAGAAAGTCGCATTTTCTTTAAAAGCATCCACCCATTTACAGAACTACAACATGTACATGCAAATTTATTGAGCCTTTGAAAAAGTTGTTCAATTCTCATTCATGAAGCAACTCTTTCATTCGCTGAAAAAGATTTAAAACATGAAATGGAGCTTGCAGGATTGAAAATATGTGAAAATTGTTCACTGTTGTTGTTTCATTTAAAGTACAACTACGTCGTGATGTCATCTCAATTTATGTAGGGCAGTCTTTTTTAAATTTATTATAAGAACTCCCGTCTGGCATCGGCCTTTCCAGTATAATTTTGTTATTTAAAAAAAAGTGAATTAGTTTCTTCTTGATATAATCTTTTTAACCAAATGCCTGCCTATTATTCCTTTTTTTTCTATAACAGCGATATTTTGATATTGTTTATAAAATTTTAAATTATAATTCAAATTAACATAAAATTTGATAAATACTCGGTAGGTATTAATAACATAGATGCAATATCTCCATCGAAATAAACTTGGTGCATTTTGCGAATCATTCGCGCGGGCGCCACTCAAGATAAATAACTGGAACGTGCGTAGAATATCTATTAAGTACTCTAGCACTAGTGATCGCACATAGCTTCAGCTGAATGAAAATCGAAATACCAAGTTCTGCTGGTTGTTAGTCACGTGATGGTATGTTATACCATATACCATGTTGCTTAAACAGAATATCAATGAATGGTGCACCATTGGCCAATTTTATTTTATTTTGAGCATTTGGAAATTCATACATTGAAGTAGAAATGAACTTAACATTTCGATATTCACTCATTAGGATGTTCGAAGTAGCGAGCAAACAAGCTAAGTAATATGTTTTTATATATCATCAGTGGAAATGCAAAACTGCCAAAGCGCCAAAATGATACTTGTGAGAAATGAGGTTTTTTTTTAAATCAAATCTCTTATATTTTTCATCTGATATTTAAAAATTATAACGTTGATTTATGTTCTATCTACCTCTGCAAATGAAATATAGTATTTCTCTATTTTGGACAAATGTATATTATTGTCAGACATAGCGGCGGTCAAATTCATGACCTTTGTATGAACATTATTTCGGTATTTACTATTCCATCAAAGAGCCCGTGAATTTGATGTCTCATAAAGAAAAAGCGACGAAACAACAGCAAAACTGTGAAAAATAGAGATGGATAGCAATTCAATCACAATAAAACCGAACCAATCTAAACCTTAGACGAATTTACTGCTCTCGTTCTTACAAAGACTTTTCGATTTAGCAAGATTTCTCGAAGGTATCTACTTGTTAGAATTTTTTTTATATTGTCTCTGAATCATTTAGCTCTGTAGATCGAAATACGTTCACAGGCTTGTTTCTAAACGTCATAAACACATACAGTAGAATCTCATTAAACTTGCACTTAAATAGATAGATACGTCCAATAATACGGCACCCTCCGCCTGTGCCTCCCTCGCTCCTGTGTGTATTGTGAGATATGCTGATGAAGTATCCTTTTCGGCATTACACAATAAATTGTAGTATAAATACTCACCATAGTTAAGCTTAATTTTGTATCTTATTTGTGTTTTATGTCGAATAAAGAATGTCTATGTCTATGTCTATATATGTTACAGTTTTAAAATAAACGTGGAGAACATAAACACAAATATATCCCTTCATGAAATGTTTTACATAATTTATTTATTATGATTTTTCTACACAATACAGTAATCCGAACATTTCAATAATCCGGCACCATCTGGTTTTGAATAGTGCCGGATTAGTGAGCTTCGACTGTATTTAGAAACCGACAACGTATCTGCAAGTCCTCTGGTGTTACGGATGTTCATGGGCTAATGGAAAGTGAACACGGCGGTGTTCAGGTGAGCTGCAAGCTCGAGTGTCTTGATTGGAAAAAAAACCTCGTATTTGAAGACCATAATATCTTATTCGATAATAGAGCTTGTGCTACCGCAATTTTAAAAAAAAGTTCTACAAAAGACACACATACGAATATAAATGCTTCTTTACGCCCAAAGAAATGACCGCTATAAATAAATTAGGCTGAGATTTAAGTCGTGCATTTATCATAGTTAATACAAGATGGCTGCCGTCACATAGATTGGACATATGGAGAAGTGTCTTCAGGATGTATGAGTATGTTTCTATATATACTTATTTAACCTACTTATTATCTAAATCAGATACCGACAAACGAGTTTGAGAGTCACTTGATGAAAGCCAATACTTCAGCTAAGGGACATCAATGCGTTGTCAATATTTTTACTTTAACGAATCCATTGTCTGAAGCCGAAACGTGCAAACTGTATTTACGGCTTTTCCATCTATGAACATTGGATTTTTACCAAAAGAGAACGTCGATGTTTCTACCTGTTTTAAAGGGCAGTTGCAATATAGATTAAAATAAAATATATTATATTCGGCTTTGGAACTCTTTACCTGATAATGCTCGGTTGACTCTGTCTAGTTAATTTAAAAAAAAACTTATTAATGAACGTTTTCTGTCAATTAAGTACGGCCCGAATTAATTTGTATTTTATTTGTCATTTTCCTCTCTGTATGTTGATATAGATGTATATAATATAGTAGTTTTAAATTTATGTAGAGTTTTTATATTTATATTATTTATTATCTTTATACATATCCTATATTCAATATCTACTCTTCTATTTAATTAGTTTCCATATAGCTATATCCGGATAAGGGTTGCCTGGAAGAAATTGATATTTAGTAATAAGGCCACCTTTAATGCCTTATTTAACAAAGTTATTTTTGTATGTAAAGGTATTTAAAAAAATGTTAAATAAATAAATATAGGTATAGCTCCGTTGGAAATCGAATTACATAATATTTTCTTTCCAAGCACGCTGTTTGAGTAACTCATGACCCTCTTGCTTTGTAATCGGGTAGAAATAGAAGCCCTTCCTTACCCTACGTTTACGCTCGAAAGTCACATGTTTTATTCAGGTCATTACCCTTCAAGTACCAATGGAAGGACAGCCGAAACACACACAGATAGCTACATACTTGCTTTTAGCTGAATGAGGTTTACGCCAAAATGGGAATTAGGTACATGTGAAAACACTCTTATGTATTACTGTTTGAGTAGAGCTTGGCTAATGATAAAATAAATTGCCCACTGACTGATGACAATTTCCTCGGAAACGTTATATTTTTTTACGGGCGTGTAAGTTTATCGTTGACGCAGTGGGTAATACACCTGCGATGCCATGGGTCACGAGTTCGAATCTCACCGGAATTACATATTTATAACTTTATATAAATATGTTTTGCTTACGTCTGATCGTTTCGGGTATGAAAAAGGTGGGAGAAATATCGATTTTTACCGGGTAATGAACCATCATTCACTATGTTTATGTTTCGGTGTGGATTTCCGAATACTCGAAGTAAAAAGTAGGTCTACAGCACACATTATTGATAAATGATAGCTGAGGATATCATCAAGTGAGCTTTACGCTTATCGCGCATCTATTTAACAAATACAAAATATTTTGCATCCATTTATGCAAGAGTAAAGAGACTCAAGTTGCAAGGTCCAGTGACGTCGATACTCAACAAAAAGTACATTTAAAGCTGTTTTTCTTAATTAGCATATAATTCGCAAGGCTATTAACCTCTGATTAACCGCTCATTAAATAGACAAGACTTCATATAATTCGTATATTTTATTCACATCTGGTACAAGGATTGCAACAAAGCGTCATTGTGTGCGGCTTGTTAATGTAATCAGTGTCATCAGAGTATTGACCTCTGGTGAATATTATATCATAAAATGTTTTAATGTAATGTAATATAAACATTATTTTTATTATGATGGATTCCTTAGGACTGCAATAAACGAGCGGTGTATTACTTTCTATATACAAGTTGGTGCGATAGGTAGAATACCTGCCGTGTGTATCGATGGACCGTGGGTTCGACATATTTTCCCCACGTCTGGTAACTTTGAACGGGTGGTAGAATATTGAAATTACGACAGGGTATCGTTCCCAGATGGAAAAACCGTGAAGTGCATATTGCGCGTTTTGGTTTCAGTCTATGACTCTCCGAGTGCTCGAAATAAAAAGTAAGCCGCATCATTGACTGATGTTCTATGGCGGAGGTATCACCTACCATCAAGTGAACCTCATGCTCAACTGTCGATATCTAACATAAAATAATAAGAGATGTGAGTTAGTATGGAATAAGAAGATTATTATGGTGCTGTATAGGCCTTCAAGTAAATATAGTTAGGGTAGATATAAATAAATTATAAAGTCCCCTGGTGCAGGAGAACATATTTTGATGTCCTATTAAGAAATAATTATCGGCAAGTAGCAATTAGTGCATTAAGCAAAAAGCAATCACCACCTTAAATTTAAATTAGTGCAGCAAAATCTATCTCGCAACGGAAATATCGATTTGGATTTAAATTAGAAACGGTCAACGAAACGGAGTTCATTTCTGGAAGCCAATTGCTTATTTGAGTTTAGAAATGTCACGTTATTTCTATTTTAAAGGAACATTTTCTTATTAACTATTCGCCTGTCCCTATTAGTATTGTCGGATGTCAAAATCAATTACAATTAATTTAGTACGGTTAAAAAAGGGATTTTTGATTTTTAAATAGGAAAATGTTAAATGTTAATGTTTTTTTTTTTTTTTTTATTCAAAAATGTTTTGTTATATTTTTTTAAAAGGGTCTTTTTGAAGCTGGTTATTCAAATAAAAAGAATTTGGCTCAAAATGTACATCCAACAATTGTAATAGTCTAGTGTAACTATTTATTAGTATTATTTTCGTGGTTCGTAAAACATGATATTTCTTGTATCTTGAGAGATTAAATAAAAAAAAATCTTATGTAAAGTATGCGTATCTTAGAACTTATAAACAAGCAGCTGATGATTTATAATCATAATATCTTAAAACCAAATTTCTTCAACCAGTCAATTCAGAAATTTAAATATAATTAAAAAAAACTGATAAATCTAAAGATATCTTGCGGACAAACTAAGTTATGAGATATCTCGACATCGACAACTTTGATGGACAAGATATCTCGATCGACAAATATCTCTACTTTTGACATTAGAAGATGAGTTTTAAATGTAAGTGTCATGTTAGACCCGGAACACATAAAGAAATAATCGATTAAAACACGAGAAAACAGTCGACAAAATTTTGTCGTGGTTGTCATGCTAGGCCGGCTGATAATGTGTTAATGGATGGAAATGAGGGCATAAAAACAGTAGTTTATTGTTTATTGCTGTAGGAAATCAGTGAATTGTAAACAAGTGACGAATCCACAGAGGGAGTAAAAATCAGCATTCGGGACGGTGACCACACTCGCCATTAATCTCGCGACCGACCTGGGACTGTCTGTATATGCCGTAAATCTTGTACACCCGCGTTCTGCTTGTTATCTATTCGCATAAATACCAACCTTTTAGTTAGAGAGCTAGTGACTTCGTTGGGATAAAATTTTGGATAATTATTATTTTTTTGCATAAAGTAGCACAGTTTAAAGTTGAATCTCGATATATTCTTTCTAAAGTTTATCCATCAAGAAATAAAATACTTATTCACGTTCCCTATAGTTCTACAAACTATAGACAAAATTTATTATTTTCAAGGCAAACCAAATCAATAAAATAAATGACATTGATCAATTTCAAAGCGAACACTTACTTTTAGTAAAACTGTCGCGATACCTTTTTTTCACATATTTTGTGTATAAAAAAAAACATTTTTGTAATCGTTTAAGCTAGCTAGATTCCATATACGAAAACTTGTAAATGGTACTTTAATTTAATATTATTTGTCATTAGTCTTATTGTAGGTACTGTTTGTTTTTCGAATAAATAAAATAAAATTAAGACTTGTGTAGGCAAAGTGCCTATATACCTAAGTTTTACACAGTCTCTTACTGCGGATACCGTAAAAATACGTATTTGGTAGATTTGTGCTAGGGTTATTGTACAAATACGTTGAAAATTGTATCTAGAATGTTAAAAATTGTGTAAATAATTTTAAAATCTGTATTTTTTATATAACCTTAAATCTCAAATTATTTGCATCATGTCACATGGAATCAAAGGTAGCAACGTTCCTCTTGTCACCGCCGAAATAATGGCTTCAACTATGTATTAATTATTTGTAACATAATAGATAAAGCTTTCATAAAAGAATCGATACAAGTAATATGTTTTAAAAATGAAGGTTTATTTTAAGAATTTCGTTCCAAAACATATCTTCATAAAATAAAGTAATTTCTAAGACTCTAGAAAAAGTAACATAACTTTTCTATACAGATGCATTATACAGATTGAAGCTCCCGGGTATATTGTATTAAAAATGCAAAGAGGTCACCGACCTTTGCAATACTCTGGCGGATATTATTTAGGTCAACTGAAGCGTCAAATATCAATACTCGCTGAGGTGAAAAATTATTGTTGAGTTCAGAGTCAGTGGAGCAATGTCATAGCTTTCTAGAAATCTTTTGCTTTATAAAGCTACCTATAACCTTACCTATGTATATATACGTTATATGGAATATCGAAATTTCGACTGGGTAACGAACCACTATTCATAGATGGAAAAACCGTGAAGTGGACATTGCGCGTTTCGGTCTCAGTCTATGGATTTCCGAATGCTCGAAGTAAAGTACGTCGACAGCGCATCATTGACTGATGTTCTATGACTGAAGTATCACCTACCATCAAATGAACCTCATGCTCGTCTGTCGATATATAACATAAAATTGTAGACAGATAACAATTTTATTTGCCACATAAAACAAACGAAAAGTGAGACACTTGCATGCTATTATTTTTTTGTATAAAAAACAACTTGAACTATTTGGTATAAGTGTATAGTGTGTATATATTTAGGAATGTTTGAGTTAATACAATACATATTGCAACTATGCACCTTCGAAATTTGGATTATAATTTTGACACTAATTGCAGGATTAATTGTCGGAAATTTAGTACGTACTCAGTAAATTGGTCCTTATTATCTGTTCGAAAGATTATATTTGATTAATGAACCGACTGCCTCTGTGACGTAATGGTAAGCGCGATGCTATTAGCACGGGAGTTCCTGGGTTAGAATCTAAGGGAATGGTATTGGTCGGGCAGGTTAAAGAAGGCTGTGATCACCTACTTGCCTGATAAGAACAATGATCAAGGAAATGAGTTTGCCCCAAGTCCCATTAGGGGGATTTCACTTAATTATATGATCTGACCGAGTGGAAACTTTTCACGTGATCCAATAAACAATACGATTTTAATACAATATTTTAAATCCTACATATATTTTTTTTTAAAGTTGGAGTATAAGAGAATTTTATCTATTTCTTCTTGTTATTTGTTATGAAAGTAAAATGGTTACTCTGGGTCATCCTTAGAAGATAGATCCTAGATTATTTAAAGTTTATTAATTCTGCAAAATTTTAAATAGTTTGCAAGTTACAATAAAGCCTTGGCATTGCAAATATACAGTACAATTCAAAAAATGATGGATCGAACAAATCCTAATAATTACATTTCAATTTAACTAGTAGACTTCATTGAGATAAATTATTTGAAGGATAGTAATAGTTTACTATATACATTATACATACATACTTACTTATTTACATCTAAGGACTTTCTTGAATAAACAACGACCCCAAACTAGGCAATCCTGTATTTTAGGGCCCTGGATATTTCATGAAAACGCATAAGCAAAAGTGCCTAAAATGTCGTTTTCAATACTTCATCGTCAAAATTATTTTATTGAATGCTCATATATTGGTGATAGGAGTATCATGTCTGAAAGCAATATGAGTATATTTACATAGGCACGGTTTGTATTTCAGATTGGTGTCGTGTTTCCTGGCAGTAAGTCAGGCTTATGATGTGATATCATGATATCGTATCATGAGTTGCTTAGTTTATTTTGCGGTAGTTTTGAACAATTCAATAGTAGATGTAATCTTTCGGATTTCTGAAGGTCAGTGGCGTAGCATGGGGGGGATGGCACTTTAACGGGGGCGGCATTTCACAGGTAACGATAAAAAAATGACTCCCTTCAACGTTCTTTTTTTAATTTCTTTTTTGTCAGTATATCACCTTAATGTATTTGCGTGTTGTTCCCACGAGAATTTAAGTGAGTATTTCACCATACTTACTGCTGATGGAGGACAAATCTTTGTTTTTTTTTTATTTATTTTTTTCGTTTATATATATTTTTGATTATTATAGTTAATTACATAAAGATGTCATGTGGAACATGGTGTAATGGTTGCAGCTCCTTACAAAACATTGTAAAACAAAAACTTGGCGATTAAAAAGAGTGGCGGCGAGTTTCTTGCCAGTTCTTCTCGTCCGCTCTACGCCCTTGATTTGAGAACTGGCAGTAAATGTAAAATTAGAAGCATTTAATATGTATTTTTTATTGACGTTCATAAGTGTACATTGTGTTACCTAAATGAATAAATGATTTTTGAATTTGAATTTAATAACAGAGTTTCTCTTTAGGTTAGTGTTATTCAATAAGAGTACCATTTTCACCACGCCCCAATGTTTTATAATCAATTGCAAAAATAAGGGGGCGGCAAATATGGGAGCCGCTGCTAGTTACCTATGCTACGCCACTGCTGAAGGTTAAAAGTTGTAGGAAATAAAATAAATATATCATTAATATGGCTATAACTTTAAGTACAATTCACGGCAAAATACTATAATTAGTTCAGTGTACCATTGCAACTGTAACACAATATTTACTCAAGTTCTTCTTTCTTGAATACTACTATCATGAATGGTAATATAAAGTGTGATAAGTGTTTACCTGTATATTGCTCTATGGTATAAATAGCGAATATAGAAAATTTTTTGAAAAATATTACAAACATACACATATTACACTCAACATTTGTTTGAAATTACTCATATTCCGCTGCACTTTTGGTATACTATGAAATAAAGGCATAAACGTGATAATATGTATCAATTGTTTGCAATAACAATGTCTGCATGTTGGTGACGTGACATGAATAATTTTCATGTTAAATTCTCTAGTTGTGATAGAACGTCATACGTGCCTCGTTATTGATGAATAATTTAGTTCCATTGCTTTGTAATCTTAAGTGTCCGCGCTTTTGACGTTTTATAACTTAAAAAAATCTACTATAGACTTTCCGATTTATATTGAAGCTCCTAGGAATTCTACACGTTCGTTCGTTCGTTGACCCAAGTTTTATTGATATACATGTCTTTTTACCAGACCACTCACGGTGAACGTTTTTCTATTGAAAGGGTGTGTTTTATATTATCATATCTATTGTCTATATTTTGGTTGGATTGTAACATAATCAGCATTATATTTTTAATTAGATGTCATTCGATGGTAGTAATTTTGGTAGAATAGGATATTATGAGAATTTGGAATTCGACAACTGCGATTAAAAAAAATTCTGTCAAATCGGGTTTTTTATTTTTCAACGTAGTAATTCCCTCTTATAAACTGTAGAAATCATAGAACAAATTGGATTTAATTTTCTGCTTTTAATAGAATGGACTAGAACACGAATTTGGGAGCATGGACTATATATTACGAGTATGATGTGGAGTGAAATATTTGCGATCTTGACTTTTTGAAATATTTTATTTTGAGCACAAAGAGAAACATACACGCTACAAGAATGAATCGAATAGTACCTACAGAGTTACTAGGTTATAAAATAAATACTACTATATTAATTTAATTTCGCGTTGCCAACACAAAATCCACTGAAGGATCACTAGTGAATGCAGGAGTAGCGCACTACTGTATCGAAGCCAACTAATTCTTTCAAAAATGTTGATACTCACTTTATTCTTCATATTTTTTACTTCGCTGGTATGATTTTATAAAATCATATTTACTCTACAAAATAAGGCGAGGCAAAAACGTGGGGAATGTAAATATTATCCGATCTCTGTAAACGATATAGAAAATTGAATCTTAGCTGGCGTGAAACGCCTAAGGTAGGCAGGCGTTCAGTAAATTGAACTGGATACATTCTATATGTGGTTACGATCGAGTTATTGAATAACTTTCAATCTGAATCAATCTAGATTATGTTTTGAGTCTAATATTATCATGAGATGTGTATGAGCTGGATTTGCGATATGGCAGGGACTTGAACTTTACTATCAATTAATTCATTCTTAGTTATGGTAATTCAGAGTACTTTTACCCTTAAATATCTAAATAAAGATATTTCAGGCAATTTAGTAAATAAACAAAGTTATTCAATCCAACTTCGTGGTAAATAATAGTTACTAAAGGCTGATACAGATATTTAGGCTATTTTCTCATTTAAAATTGTAAAATAAAGTAGCTCTGAAATAATTTTTCGTCAAAGTAATGCCAGGAAAAGTGAGTTTTTGGGATCAACAGTATGATATTTATGCCTGATTAAGAGAAAGAAAAAAAACTAAGATGATTACGGCACTCATAATAGTTAAAAAGACAACACAAAAATATTATCGGACAATCATAGAGAAAATATACCATCGTAAAATGTATACGATTAAATAAAAGCACGTTACTTTAGGATGAAATTAAGCAATGTTTTTCTTTGTCACTGAGATGTTTAGCTCTGAGATAAACTTCGGTAAATGATGCCGTATTGACGTTTGTTGCCGAGTTACGCTAATTGAATGGACCTCCAGTTTATTTCGCTCTATTTATTTAGGGAATAGTTGAATTCGACTCTATTCGCGTAAGTATTTACTATGTTTTGTGTGATTTAAAGTTGTTTATTTTTATGGTAGATATCTTCACATGAGCATGGCTTACTTGATGGTGATTGTTCGCACACAAGCATTCGAAAATCCACGGACTGAAATCGACATGTAACATGCAGTTCACAGTTCTTTCCATCTATGACTGGTGGTTCGATACCCGGTCTGATTTTGATATTTAGCATGTCACGCTTAAGTTCAATTTATGTTTTCACAAAAAAATATAAACATGTTGTCCCGGCGGGAAATAAAGCCGCGACCCATCGAACGCAAGCAAATCGAAAACATCGAAAAAAAAAGAAAATCTAATGCAATTTAAAAATACAATAATTTCAATATATTTGATTATATTTTCATGTAATAAATACATATTTAAATTATTTATTGAATTTATCATTCGGTTTTCACTTGGCAATTGTGTATTTTTAAATAAATCATCTTTTTTACAATGTATAAAGTGTTTAACTTAAATATCTATGTATACCCATATAATAAAGATGAAATATTTTGTTTCTATAAGAAACCTTCTAGAAATAATAAATCAAATATCTTATTTAATTCTAAATATAATAACAAAATTTATATTATTATTTGCACCCGATGTACTAGTAAAAAATACTTACATAATATCTAACTAGCTTTTATTTAATAAGCAGCAGACAACCTATTAATTTATTCTAATAAGATTTGTCGCTAACTTTGATCAGAGAGCTCTCCTAAAATTCGTAATAATATTGAAAATTACACTAATTTAATTCACTAATTAATTTAAAGTTTAAACTCATTATGATTGAAACAACTTCGATCTTAAAATAACATCCAAAATAAGTACCAAAGAAGATAGAAATCTATGTTCTTTGATACATTATACACATACAACATAAAATGGCTTCCATGTGAGTTAATACTAAAATAATATATAGAAATAATAACCTTGTAGTACAATTAATGTTATAACATATCACAGTAAATAAAATCAATTAGTTCTAATGTGTTTACACGATAAATATTGGCAATCCTTGTCACTCAAGGCAGGCAAGAGCATTTGCGAAGGGTGACAATTTTCAAAAGGTAAGCCGTGCCAACAAAAACATTACCCTGCTGCGAAATTTCGAACTATCATCCAGTGCGATGAAGATCTAAAGTAAAGCGAAAGGTATTCAGTAAATTCACTATTTTTAGTTCATTAGTAGATTAGTTATAGGGTTAAATATAATCTTATCTATAAAAAAGAAAATCGTGTTAGTTACACCACACCACTCAAGAACGGCTGCTCCGATTTTAATGATACTTTATTTGTTTTACCAATAGAATAACTATTAAAATATTAGAAAAAAATAAATTTTCTGTAAAAATTAACTTTAAAATAAATTAGGTTCGTAACTCCTCCATCTTCCACAATTGTCAGTTCACGACATGCATGTTT
The DNA here is from genome assembly GCA_905404175.1 of Anthocharis cardamines. NCBI lineage: Eukaryota > Metazoa > Arthropoda > Insecta > Lepidoptera > Pieridae > Anthocharis > Anthocharis cardamines. The sequence continues at coordinate 7,204,017 of FR989961.1, forward strand.
ATAGGTTGTTTAATAGTAATAGTAAAAAATAAAAGCTTGTTAGGAATCTTCGCCCCTGGTATAGTCAACGGTTCGTTGTATATAACTGAAAGCTTAGTCGTAAGCCTCATTTGTTAACATCTGCATTGTTCACTGTTTGTAAATTTCCCACGGGGAGAGTGGACGCTGTGTTTTATAGTGAGGTATGAAATATAACTTTTATTACGATAAAATATACTTTAATTCAATATCAACTCTGTACGTAGGTACGTACTGTGAAACAAGAGAAGTTTTCTAAAATATGTGGCAGCTCTTGGATTTATTTATTTAGAAATACAGACAACAATACTTGTTATAAAATATGTTATTTTTAACGCTAAAATGGCGTTGACAATTTCGATAATTGTTTTAATTAATAAATTAAAACTTTTGTTAAATATAAAAGTCTCAATTATTAATACGAATTTTTTTCTATCTTTCAAAATACAATTTATTAGTTTTCAAGATTCGTAAAGGACTAACGAATTTTTTGCCAGATATCTGATGTCTGGTGAATGACAAGACACAAAAATAGGAATTGCATTGACTTATATTATAATATAACCGACATCCGGCAATTTAACACTACCTTTTTAACTTTTTTAACTGATGGAATGGAGGTTGTTAACCTGTTTATTAACGAGAGTGAATGCACACCGTTGATATTCGAGTGGCAAAAAAACGTCCCTTAAGGTGAGATAATGACACATGACATCTTATAAACTATCACTTCACAATCATAATATTATAAGCGATTTCCCATGTCTTCTAGTCAAGTAATATTGATATTGTATTTCTGTGACTGTTTCACAACTTTTTATTAGCTAACAAGCAGCTTTCATAATATTTCGCTAAGGTTTGTTTTCCGGACCTCCGGAGCTATTTCTCCTCTCTTCTTTTTCTTCAGTTTTTCTTTATCCATTGCTGGATGTAAACCTCCCTTAAAAGCGCGCCATTTTCCTTGCTCTCAGCAGCCCTTCCCCGCCACTTTACGCAATTCGTCGCTCCAACGTGCAGGTGATCTTCCCGCTTCCCAGCTACCAAGACGTATGTCTCCACTGTATAACACTTTGATTCCATCTGAGGACCTAGCATAAACGACTATCGAAAAAGTTTTTGAATCGTCAAACTGTCAGTTGTAAGAGAAATCATTTGAAATTACATACAATTCACAGTTCGACGATACGAATAATTCTTCGCTTATATAATTTTTAATTTATATTGTAAACCCTAAAGTATTTAGTATTAGTATTAAGTTATCGAAACGCGAGCTTGAAGTTTACTTCACGATAAGTAATACCTCAATAATATAGGTACCTAGGAAGATACAAATATTATATATAAAAACTCGAAGACATCGCGAAACGTACTTTTACCTTTTCGTGAATGAAATTTATCCCGGAATACGCAAATGCAAGGTTTATTTACCAATGCATCAGCAAAACAGAATATCAAATATTTCTTTCTAGAGTATAGTGATTGTACTAAAGTAATAGGTACATAGTTTATTACAAGGGAAACTATAAAAGCGTCCAATGCGAGAACAAAAGATGAATAGTACAATTTCAATAGGACACACGTGAATAACTCGCCCGATATTGTATCGACAATTGTATACAGTCATTAGGAAAGTCTATTGTTGTCGTACTTAATGTTAAAAAATACGAAATATAGGTACAATTGTCTTCGAAATTGTGAAGTAGCGTCGACATTTTGTCTATTGTTGAAAATTTGTGAATATTTTTATGTAGATGTGATTTTTGCTGATGAGTTCGAGAAATATTTGAAGAAGATTAAAATTGTTGATGTAAATTAACTAATATATATGATAATAAAACCAATATTTTGGTTTTTTCATAAATTTTGAAGTATTATAATAATTACAGTACAATAAACATTACTTTTGCATTATTATTAATGCAAAAGTATTGCTTAACTATTGTTTCATTTTACAAGTAACTTTTTTTGAAAAAGGTGTGAAATTTTAACTTAGTATTAAAATATAACTAGCTTAACCCTTTAACGTGTAAAACAAAAATAATGCATATTATATTTCATTTCACAATTTTTGCTACAATTGTCAGCGTTATTACGTAAGAAAAAGCATGTCTTCTCTTTTTAAGGATGCGTTTATTTATTTATTTATTTATTTGGGCAACATAACAGAAGCATCACTTAAATAATTCCCATAAACTGAAGTGAAGAAGACTATTCTATTCAAAAAAATTTTTCGAATGTTCAGTATTTTTAACATTACACATTAAAAATGAGTCTTCAACAATATTTTTACAATAAAAAAGTGGGTATTAATATCTAATATAATAAAATATAAGTTTTCTGTAGAAACACTCAAAGATTGTTGAAATATAAGTATTACTGTGTGGAAAAAAGTAAATGACATCATAAAGATTGAACATTACACGGACCATTTCATTTTCATTGTGGCTAGCTGTTTTATGTGTGTAATAAAAACGTGTGTCACGTTGGCGACTTCTATTAATATTTATGAATTTCAGAGATTTTCGAACGACATTGAGAAATTAATTGGACTTGTGTCCCTAATTACAATAACAGGGAGACACTTTTCGAGTTCGGATTTTTTATTGTATTATCGACACAATCTTTTGATCTTTATTTAGGTTCTTAGATATGTACTATATATAAAGACTGTTACCGAAGAGAAAAAAACGAGGACGTTTTTAACAACAGATACTATATCTTAAATTAGAAATAAAAAGTATATAACAAAATTGGGGAAAAGATGAAAGAAACTAGTAAAAGTAGTAGTATCAATGAAGATGCAGTCTTTAATTGGCAAATGCTTACTTAAAGCAAACGTTTTTGCTTTCATAACTTTTATATAATAACTAGCAATCCGCCCCGGCTTCGCACGGGTGCAATGTATCAGATCATGATAATAAAATCGGTCGAGTAGTTTTATATGGATAATTTTCCCCGTTTTCGAAACATTTTTCACGAATGCTTCGCTCCTATTGATCGCAGCGTGATGTTATATAGCCTTAAGCCTTCCTCGATAATTGGACTATTCAACACAATTTTTTTTTTCGATTCGAACCAGTAGTTCCTGAGATTAGCGCGTTCAAAAAACAAACTCTTCAGTTTTATAATATTATTAGTATAGATTTATTTATATAATATAAAGCATAATACACTGTAACATCATATTTCAGTGCATTAGCATGAAACACATATTGAATTGAGCGAGGGATATGAATCAATCGCCTTACAGCACCGTAGGGAGCGAGTACTCCTTGGTCAGTTTATCCTATAATGTATTGTTTACATATTCAATGCCAGAGTAGCTACGTTTTATATGAGGGTTCATTGACCTGTTGTTACAACTTTAAAATTTATCACATTTATATGCTACTGTGTTCTGTCAAATTTCGTGGCGGCACTTGTTACTTACAATTTTAAAAATAGTTTCATGAATTCTATTACCCTTCTAATATTGTATTATACTATCGTATAAAAACTGAATTCCTTTTTTGTGATATAAAATAGAGTAAATCACTGTTTTCTGAACTTATAGTACTATATCTCTATAAAATGTTGTTGCTTTGCTTTATCGTGAAAGACAGACTAATAAAAAAACTAACGTCAATATGTACACGTTGAACTCCCATAGAAAGTTACACAGTTCACTGAAAATATAAACAGATCAGTCGCAACAGTATGACATAAAATTTTATGCGCGCGATTATCGTCGATTCAGAAGGTAACTTGATGAAAAAGGCAAACTACATTCTATTTATTTCATGCGTGTTCACTTTCACAAAACATTTCCCATTTACTAAAGATTGTTTGTGTGAAATCCCTAATCCCCTAATGGGGCATGGCTATCTATCCAGATAAAATATTTATTCACAAACACAGTAGGTACCTACAACATGACAACAGCTTAAACTATTATATTTAACACTAGCTACACGGCCCGGCTTCTTTTATACTATAGAAACAAAATAGCCTTTGTGATTCGCTGATAATGTAGCTTTCTATTGGTGAAAGAATTAGTTAAAATCGGTTGACTAGTTTTTGAGTTAAATCGTAACAAAAAAATCTTTCCTCTTTATACTATTAGTATAGAAATCTTTCCTCTTTATAATATTTATATGGATGGAGCGGATACGTTTCTCTGTCAATTTCACTGATCATTTTTTCAGGAAGTAAGTGATCGGTATTTTGTGTCCTGCCTAACTAAAACATTTTTTTCCAACCAGGATTCAAGACCTCTGATACTCAACGCAACCTGTACTCCACTGAGTAGACATGGGTAACTCAGCGAAATTCCCTGTGCTAACTCAGAAACTCAGGCGCAGTGTAGTGCGTCGGCTCCTTGAGTCAACTCAAAATTGCGCCACGACGCAACAAAATGGGACGCGCAAAGCGAGCAGTGAAACCTCCGAAACGCACTCAACTCCACGCTCATAGTTCACTCAGTGAGTGGGGTACTGCGCCGTGCGCCAACACATTATGAATGAGTGAGCTGACTCACCCTGCGCAGTGAAGCGTGCCGGCGCAATTGCGCCGCGCAGCGCAGTGTTACCCATGTCTACCACTGAGGCATGGGTCAAGCTCTTCGATAAGCTGGTTGTGAAATAAGTACAAAACCTATGTTGCAGACTGATTGATATTCTATTTCATATTGCGTAAATATCTGCTAAATAATTATAAAAAGAGATTGTCTTACTGACTGTAAGTCTGACTGTCTTTTCTGATTCCTACAATATTGATATCTTCAAAGACAGAGTGAATAGGCTTCTAAGCAAGCCTGCTCCCATTTAGATAGTATCCGCGCTTACCATTAGGCAGGATTGTGGTCAAATTCTTACTTATTCTTCATAAAAAAAACATTAAAAACCAGAGTATGATATATCGCACTTCCGGTGCAACACTCATACTTTTGCAATATTGTCTTCACAAGTTCTACGTGTATTGTGTGACATAAATTACCTCTGAATTTGTTTTTTTTTTTTAATTTCGTGATATCGTAATGTAATGATATCGACAGACGAGCATGAGGTTCACTTGATGGTAGGTGATACCTCAGCCACATAACATCAGTCAATGATGCGCTGTCAGCCAAATTTTTACTTCGAGCATTGGGAAATCCATAGACAGAAACCGAAACGCGCAATATGCACTTCACGGTTTTTCCATCTATGATCTGTGATTAGTTACCCAGTCGGAATTTCGATATTCCTCCCACCCGATCAATGTCCGAAGTTACCAGACGTGGAAAAGACATACTTACAGAAAATTATAAGCATTTCATCCTTGTGGGATTCGAACCCACGACCCATCGATGCGCACGGCAGGCAAGAACGTGCCAACGAGCCCGTCGAAATATTGATGAGATAGTGTAATAATTTATGCATCACGTTAGTATAGTATAGTTAATCAAGAAATGTCATAATACTATGCGTATCTCTCAGTGGAATTCAAGCAAGTTTACACAGGAAGTGCGATATTACTGCAGGTCCATAATGCTTAATTAACTTACGTATATTAATAAAAACCAGACTCTTCATTCACATTATAAATACAATATATATATATATATATATATATATATATATATATATATATATATATCAAAGAACATAGAAATTTAAGACAATTATAAATCCAATGTAACACAATGTGATTCACATCGATTCCTTTGTATTAAACTCGAATTTCTTTTATTAAATTTGTACAACTCGAATCGTTTTAATTCCACGATCGGCTTTTTATTGAAGCTGTGAAGATTCGCACCTTTATCCATTGTATAAATTCTTGACCGTGAAATAACTTTGACGCTCAAATGAACGAAGCTTTGAGCATTTTTTTTTTGAGACTGACGGATGTTTGTTCTTAGGAAAACTAATATAATCGAGTTCGGAAATAGGTGTTTAATAATAAAAGCGTGTAAAAAGAAACGTTTATGTGAATGTTATCGAATATTTTTAAGAAATCACAAAACAGACAATATTTTAATCATAATTACAATAAAAGTTGTTTTTTTTTACTCATAAGTAGGTGATATGGTAGTCACAGATCATCAGTCAATGATGCGCTATCGACCTTATTTTTTACTTCGAGCATTCGGATCTTTATCAGATCGTATTGAAATATTATGAACATTCAAGGATTCATTGACTGAAAATAAAATCAAAGTCCACTTAATACTTTTTGTCGTCTGTCGACAGTAGCTTATTATTCGGACTGAATATCAACACTCTTCCCAGCTGTTCAATGTTCCAAAAATATTGTTTTAATGTAGAGACGTTTATTATATTACAATAGCAGCTAATGTTATGAGCATTTATTGGACATGGCAAATATTCCATTTTAAAGTGATCACCAATATATTTTTAAACGAAAAATATTGGAGTTTAAATGAAGATATACCAAAAATATAATAAGACAGAAATCTATATGATTCATGTTCACCTAGATAATAATCTCCTATACCTAAAAACATATCTGTTAAACATAAAATAATCCAAAATTATTATATTTTACCTACGAGTATGTACCCTCAATACATAGAGTTGTTTATTATCCGCAACCATTATATCGTACTCAAGATAAACTGAAGTGACAGAACTTCTGCCAAGAAAACGCTAACTGTGGCCGTCACTCGAAACTACGAAAAAGCTCACGCACAGTTTCTGTTATCTTATTACACGTACACGTAGACCACAATAAACATCTAATTCTTTCCTGCGCACCTCTGCACCCTCGTTCATCCCTCTCATACAAATAAATCCATCCTTTTCTAACCCGGTATGGGTCGGAGCACTTTCAGCTCCCTAGTTACGTCCGTAAGCTCGCGGTGTGTGGACGTGGATATTGTTTGTACGTCCGATCTCGCTATTTACCGGGTGTATTACAAAAAATTGTTGAAAACAGAAGTAGCGAACGTCACGCGGGGTTGTTTGGACTATGCTGTAATTATATTTGTGCTGGTGAAGGATAAGGGGACTATGTTATTTAGAAAATATAATTAGGTGAGTGTTATGTTACTGTGCCAATTACAGACATAGCTGAAAAATAATGTTTTTTTTTAGATTATTTTTACATATTTATATGTGGTTATAAAATATGTTTTTTTTATTATGAAAATTTTCTATTAATGTAAACAAGGTTATATACAAATATTAGGTAGAGTCGTTGTGACTCTACATAATATTTGTCGAAATAATAAGGAAATCATATTTGAAAAATCATGTTTCAGCAACCTTTTTGATTTTTATTCTATTATTAACTAGACTTTGCCCGCGGCTATGTTTGCAATGGAAAACAAAATGTTTTCTCGGGAGAAAAATAGAAAAATAAAGCCTCTCTGAACTAGAACTATGCCAGAACAATTCAATCAATTGATCCGTTTATCCGTGAAACCAATACACACACTTTCAAATTCTAGTATATTTTATATAGATTAAATGTTGTGCCATTGGTTGGAATCTATTGTCGAATCTATCCATAAATTATTAAGGAATGCCTAGTATTTTAATACTATGTAGAGCTACACTAATGCAATGTTTGAGTATATTTTTTTTTAGTTTTATAGCCGTATTGATAATTGAAAATGTAATGAGCACATTATAATTTAAATAATAATATGTCTCATCTTTTCTGAATGAAATCACTCTTATATCACCATCTGACGTGTAAATGTTTTTTATTTTATAAATTTTAGATACACCTTTCTTATATACTTTTAGTGTTAGTGTGCTTGTTATCACATACTCACTACGATTAAAATTGTTTTATTGTTAAATTCCTACCCAGAGGTTTGCCTGGTAGAGATCGCATTATGCGATAAGGCCGACCTTATGTTGTACATGGATTAAATTTTTATTTGTGTGTGTTAAGGAATTTATGTACATTATTTCGTGTGTACAATAAAGAATTTATCTATATTTCTATATTTTATCTTTGTTATATAATTTGATTATTTATTTATAGAAATTATTCTAGTATGTTTTATAGATCTAAAAAAAGTAATATATAACATTTCTATATAGCATTTATATTTAAGATATTTCTAAACGGTCAGATTTCAAATTTTATTAATAAACTTTAGACGTATTTTGAATAGAAATAAATATATATTAACAAAATAGTAACTTCATTCTAACATTTCTATTTTTTTAAATGTTAACGTCAGAAGAAAACTCTGTGTAAGAAACTTTTAAGAATTGTATAGTTGATCTAATCACGGCATTATTTTGTCAATTATCGGCAAACATGTATAAGATTCACTCTTATTATCTTAGGTATCGACAGATGAGCATGAGGTTCTCTTGCTGGTAGGTGATACCCCAGCTACAGAACATCAGTCAATGATGCGCTGTCGACCTACTTATTACTTCGAACATTCGGAAATCCATAGAAAGATACCGAAACGCACAATATGCTCTTCACGGTATTTTCATCTATGAACGGTGGTTCGTTACCCGGTTGATTTTCGATTTTCCTCCCACCCAATCAATGCCCGAAGTTACCAGACGTGGGGAAAACATGCTTACAGAAAATTATAAGCATATCGTCCCGGTGGGATTCGAACCCACGACCCATCGATGCGTACAGCAGGTGTTCTACCGAACGCGCCAACGAGCCTGTCAAAATATGTTTTACTCCTATTTATTATAGTGTAGCTTCTAAAAAATAAAACAAACGAGCGCTATAAATAAAAGTTGCAAAAAAATAAACATTTCTGCAAAAATATTTTTTTCAATCGTGCAAAAAATTTAGCGTTTTGCCTCCATTAGCATCCGACGCACACAGTGATTTAGTATTCCCTGCGAGAATTATTATGATCATAATTTTTGCACATTCAACTTTTAACTTTATTGTTATTGCTTGGCATAGAGCAACACGGGCCACCGGCAAACCGGAGGGGAGTAGCCATAGCGTTCGTTGCCGATACCAAACAATCTGTCATTTTTTGCGGGGGGAAACCTGCGCTATGTGTGCGTACTCAAGTTCGCACACACAAGCAATCGTCTGTCACTACGAAACTCACACCGTGACAATTAAAAAATACACTAACAATTTCACACACACATTTAAACATTCCGTGTCATAACAGTATAATTAAATGGCGCAACTACACTGACAAGTCCTTTTAGCCGTAGTTGCAACAACTGTCGATACGCAGTATCGATAATTTCAAGAACTGGGTTAGGGAAATTAGGTTTATAAGTTCGACTTAATTTATTTATTTTAAAGATGGAGTTAATTTATTACGTACTACAATAATACAAATGAACTTGTCGGGTAATGCGCACGTAGCAGGTCACGGAGAGTGGACCATGAGTTGGTATAGGTATAATAAAATCTTAGAAATAATTTGAAAAATACTTCGTAATTACAAAATATGTTTATTCCATGTATCCCTTAACGGAGATGGAAACGATTACAAACAACTTTGGGCCCCCAATGTAACAATATGAAATTGGTGTGAATTAATAGATTGAGACTTAACAGTCCTTCGTTGAAAATTCTATTAGTTTTGACAATCTGAGAGCCGAGTAATTAGAGTTTTAAGTAGTAAACTGTAAAAGTAAGGTTATGTTACAATCAATAATTGACATATATATCATAAATCTGTGTCGGGAAAGCGGGAAAGCACTCAGACTCAAAACGTAGAAAACACGAAACGAATTAGCACAGAGTAAACAACTGTCATGCGGCATGCCAACGACAGACTAAAATAAAAGATCGATTTTATTCGATAAAAAATCGATAATTATGTATATTAATTTTCTTTAATTAATAATTTATATTTTATTTAATAACATAACTGTAATTATATGCAATATATTGTATTTAAAGTGCATTTAATTACCTTGTCCAAAGGTTTTTTTTTGTGATTGTGTAATCGATTCAATTAATCGAGAATCTCAGGAAAACTATATTTCTCATATTTCTCCTCTCCCAGATTGAGAATTGAGCTGATTTTTTATATTATAAGATTAAAAATATGTCATTTTTCTAGATCATATCGCAATTATTAAATTTGGGTTACACAATTTTCCATATCCTTTGGATTTTTAGGAAATAAAAAAAACATTATGGTTGAAGTTTACACTAAGTGATTTTAATAAATGTGCTAACGCGCGTAAGTATTATATTATATTTTAACAATATAACTATATTATCACAATATAATATTTGAATCAGAAAATTTAATCTCAAAACTGTCTCTGTATAGAAGACTCCTTTGCCATTTTTTTCGATAACTTAAAACAATCCGACAACAACACTATCGCTCGGTGACAGCGACTTCTCGGAAATAAACTCGGATCAGTCGCTCGACAGATCCGTGTATTGTATGAGGGCTTATACAATACGCGGATCTGTCGAGCGACTGTGTTGGTAAAAAAATCCGAAACAACACGACCGATAATATTGTAATTTTTTAAGTTTTAAAGAAGTAAATAGTAATAATATGATTAAAAAATACCTACATATGAAAGATAACGCTATCTTTTTGTAAATTTGACGTGGCAGATATTTTTTGGCAACAAGAAACACAAACAATTCGGCATTTCTTTAGGAGGTCGATTCAGTCGCGCATCTGGATTTAGTCTAGTGAAAAGTGTGGCTACAACTAGTTTTATTGTACGCATAGGACCATTTGGACTTGTACTTTGACAGAGGGGAACGCCTGCGTATGGCTACTCCCCTCCGGTTTGCCGGTGGCCCGTGTTGCTCTATGTTGCTTGGGAACTTTTTACTTTTGTGTTACATGTGTTGCATTGCAGTGTAGTAATTATGGGTTAGTTTTAAATCACTGAGCGCTTACCAGAAATATGAATTTTTAGAAGTAAAAAATGCTGTGGTCCAATGGCGTCATAACTTTTTTATTGTTTTATTGCGCAAAGCAAAAACCTCTAAAGGTTCTGGATTCGATTATTGCATAAATAATTAAAATATAGCGACATCTACAATCATATATGCAACATCTCGACGTCAACCACTGGGGCCTTAGGGCCGGCCAGTCAGTGGTTCGACTGGTCGAGGATCCTCCCTTTAGGTTGGAGGAAGAGCACACCTCCCTTCCTCCACAAAACTAACTAGCCTAGAAAGTACATAACATAACCATTGCTTAAATAAAAATCAATGAAACAGACATACATTATATTATCAGTCTTGGTCCATCAGGGAAAAACAATAACCGACAATTGGCAGTTCGAGCTGTTGAATTAATAAATAAATAAATAAAATAAAACCATTGAAAAGGTAGAGAATATTTGGCGAGTGTGTGCAGAAGCGTAATGAGTAGGGTGATACGAATATTTTACATCATTCATTTAGCTTTATGTCATAGAATGTACATTGCTTCGAAATAATAAAAAACTGTCAGTGATACTAAAAGTTATAGATAAGTAAAAATATACGAAAACACTTAATTGAGAATCCTTTACAAGTACAACGGAATGGTAATTTCAAGGCTTTCGTTTTTGTTTTCTTTAATATTCTCATTGCCAGTAATAAATAATAACTAATTTAGCAGGCCATGAGATACACCGACCGGACATACAAAAACTCATCTACCAACCCTGGATCCGATGTAAAATTCAAACTGTTTTTAACCATTCTTATAATAATTTCTAAAATTATTAGATCGTAACTTGTTTTAATAAAAATAGCGGTGTATGGAAGGAAGATTCCATTAGCGGCCGTCGGCCTATGGCTTCTTTATAGTTTGTCGAAAATAACCCGTGGCCCATTTTAATAAAAATTCAGAACCCGCTGTTTGATCCCGCGGCGATGAGAGTGTAAAATACGTATACTATATAATGCTAACTACATAATAATAAAATATTTTATTAAGCAATAGCGGACCCGACAGACCTTGTCATACCAGTCTGTCTTATTATAAAAAAAATCGAGATTTGAATATGCTATTTTCCCACTTTTATTCTTGTGTGACACTAATTTTATAAAAAAACTTTAAGCGTGCGTGATGTGAGCTATCAATTGCGGAAGACGGCGGAGTTCCGAATCTAATTTACATATATTAAAAATTAATTTCTGCATATTCTGTTATTGGGGATATAGACGAATCCAACAAATAAGATATCATTAAAATCTTTGCAGTTACTATATAACACGACTTTCTTTTATATCTATATCTATACTAATATTATAAAGAGGAAAGATTTGTATTTTTGTATGTTATGAATAAACTCAAAAACTACTGGACCGATTTTACAAATTCTTTCACCAATAGAAAGCTACATTATCAGCGAGTAACGTAGGCTATTTTTTGTATCTACATTGTACCCATGTGAAGCCGGGGCGCGTTGCTAGTAATATATTAAAGTAGAAGATAGATAGATGAGATAGAAAAACTCACACTTTCGTACACATACATACACATTATATATAGACATCTCGGTGTATGCCTGTCACGATCGAGTACCGTAAAGCGTTGTGCTGAAATTGAAAGTGACTTCGCTTGTAAGTATAACGACTGAAGCGCTAAAATATCAATTTATTCGGATTCTGCGAGCGTGTTAGAGTTGACAGCTGTGTTGAAAATATAAAAAGGAAATAGTTTTATTAAGAGTCCGACTAACTTGTATTCTTAAATTGAATCCCCGCTTCATCCAATGGGGCATGGGGTAGACATTTTTGTTTCGTTCATTCTTAACAGGGATTTAGTGAAATATAGATTTTTATTTGATAGAGGAACAAAGAAATAATGATAATAATATAAGTTCGATAAATCTTCTCTATAGAAGTTCTGATATTTCTATAAAAAGAACTGAAATTCAACAAGGTTAAGGATATCCTTGGTGAAATTCAGTTTTTTTTTGCTGCAATAACAACATTTTAATACTTAAACTTTTTTTTTATAAAAATGTTACTTTTAGTTACTCCCTACTTATTTAAATTATAAATTACGAAAGGACATAAAAGCCTGTATGATTAAAAAAATGTACAGATTTTGATAAATTTTAGTACGAAGTTGAATCTTAGGAAAGTAAATGGGCTTCTTCCCGAAAACATCTACGAAAGCGAAGCCGCAGGCAGAGTCTAGTATAAAACCGTGCATGAAATATCTTTATTTCATATAAAACACCGTTGGTTCAACCACGATGACCTATTTTAAATCTATTTTTGAGTTTATCGTAGATCTCGTGGTGCCTCGCGTGTTTTATTTTCTTCTAGCAATTTTAATGAATGAATATCATTTCTGACTGAATATTTCTGCTGTTATAATGTGAATTTCAGTCTATTAATGGGGCATGCGATGAATATACCCACTTATATATTTATTGAAGTGTAAAGTCGGCTTGGGTGGAGTGGCAAATCGTCATGTAAACCATTAATCAATATACTTATAACTATAGACGTAGGATTATAAAACAAATACACGCTACAAATTCACAGTTAGTTGATCAATCAAAATCGGAATAAGGTCGTTAGTCGGAATATTAGTATCGCTAATTTTACCACATTATATCGAAACATAATACGAACTAATGTATAAAACAATATCAATAACACTATTTGGTATCACAAATCAAACAGTCAAATTCCTGCAAAATACATGAAAATGCTTTTATAATTAACAATTGATGACAGCCTCAATCAATGATATTCTGTAGCCTGTACCTACTGTGCTAATGCTTTTACAATTTTGTTGAATGTATTTCGATTTGGAGTGCCACATATTATATTTAAACATTTTATAAACACTAAACAAATCACCAGAATCAAGATTCCCTTAAAAATGCGTCGATAAAAATAATTTTGCCTCCAGTAGCTTTGAAGGTATTTCAATAATGAATTTCATCTTAACCGATTCAGTGGTTTGGCATTGCAAATATAACCGACAGGGAAATGAAGTTACTATTATTAAATAAAGTTGTACAAATTACGTAATGGATAGGTAAATAATAATAAAATTTACTCGTAATGGTAAAATTTGAATATTTACAACGAATCTAAAATATTAACATAAGGTTATTTTAGATTCGTTGTTAATATTAAGGTACCTACTACAAAGACACTAAAATATGTGAGCAGTTTGTTTGACCTTACGTCAACATTTGTGTAAAGACATATGTACATAGTTTAAAACGTAGTCGCCGAAATGCATAAGGCTAAATCAAACTATTTCCATCTTCCGAACGACTGAACCAAATTGGATATTTAAATAAAATACTGTATACCGGATTAAAACGCGATTTATTATTTAAATTATTTATCCCGACGTTTCGGATGCTTTTCAGCAACCGTGGTCGCGGGAGACTGAAAGATGACAGTTGTCTTATATTTGAAATGTCACAAAGTTGCCATATTTAATTCAATTAAATTAAAAAAAAATAAAAAATAATAATAATCTATTAATTTAGGTAACACAATGTACATCTACGAACGTGAATTAAAAAAATAATACATATATTAAATTACTAATATTACTAATATTAAATGCTTCTATTGGATATTGGATAATTAATGATTATTTTGTTTTACTTGTAGTCAGGACAAAGTTTGTCTGAAAAAAATATTTAAAAAAAAGTTTTTAAATATATTGACAATTTTCAATTACTAGTATTGTAAAGGGGAGATTTGGTCTAATTTATGCGAGTATAGCCGTACGAAGCCGAGTCGGTCAGCTAGTTACAATTAAAACTATGTCCAAATAAAAATAGTAGTCCAAATAGTTTAAAATATCTACTGTTATCTTAACAACGGGTAGGTATTTTATACATAAGCTCCTGGGTTTTGCATAAAATGTTAAATCTCAGCGCTTGAGTAATATCATGAATTGTTAAAACTTCATTAGACCGGTATCCTCATGAAACTTACTACAAAGTTCAATATTATTAATTGAATTATTTAATAGCTTCGACTTTAAGATACGTCAATGCATTTAGGAATCGATTTAACTAGAATTAAGACTAGGGTTTTTTCGGACTAATTATAATGTTATTTGATATCATAATTTTTTTTAAACAAGGTTAGTATACTTTTTATTACTTTTTGTATTGAGGTTGATTAAATAACTAACTATAGATACATACACGTTAACTAATTATAACATATTAGCAACACGCCCCGGCTTCGCACGGGTGCTATGTAGAATGTAGATGTAGGTACTATACACTAAAATATGTTACTCGCTGATAATGTACCTTTCTATTGCTGAAAGATTTTATAAAATCAGTTCAGTAGATCCAGATATTGCCCCCTATAAACTCACAAACTTTACCTCTTTATTATATTATGAGTTTAGATAATACATAGATAGTACACTGGCACCATTGCCACCATATTAAAACAAGATAGTATTGTGATTTTAATACTAAACTGTATTTTAATATCCCTAAATGAAATAGTACGCCTTTATTAATTATTTTGATCTCCACAAACCACAGAACTGCGTCAAATGTACAAATGACGGTATGATATGAATGAATGGAAATAAAATGACGGTATTTCTTTACTAATATTATAAAGAGGAAAGATTTGTTTGTGTGTTTGTTTGTTACGATTTAAGTTAAAAATTCTTTCTCCGATAGAAAGCTATATTATCATCAAGTAACCTTGGCTATTTTTTAGTACATCTACATTGTACCTGTGCGAAGCCAGCCGGCCTAGCAAAACCGCCACGAGATATGTCGCGGACGACAGAAGACAAACTAAGATATACGATATCTCGATATATTATATCTCGACATCGTCAATTTTGATAGAAAAGATATCTCGATCGACAAATATATCTATTTTTGATATTAAAAGTCGAGTTTTAAGTGTAATTGTCATATTAGACCCGAAAGAAATAGAGCGATAATCGATTAAAACACGAGTCGGTCGAAAACGGTCGACAAAATTTTGTCGCTGTTGTCATGCTAGGCCGGTTGGACGGATCGATAGTATATCATAAAGACAATAACCATACAATTCTAATATTTTCACTTAAACTATTAAACTGCTTTGAAATAACACAGTAATCGAATGACTTGTCCTGAGGGAATATTTAAAAACAAAGGGTTGGAAACCGCACACTTTGTAGAATAAGGGGAAATGAAAGAAAATTAGTATAACAGGTTCTTGGAAACACTCAAATATCAAACAATGTTATGATTAAGAATTTTCCGAGGAAAATAACAAGGATTAAATTTTGTTTTGTTTGAAAACTTTGTTTTTTTATGAACTTAACTAGTCCATACTAATTTAATAAATAATATTTAATTATATATATGACTTCATTCAACGCTTTAATAATATGTTCAATACACCGTACCATCAAGAAATGTTAACTTTACCGTAACTATATGGAAAAAAATGCCCATGTGTTTTGAAATTCAAAGAGTTACAGTTCTTTCAGACTGTGGAATATTTCCCAGTTCATTGAGATTGAAACCCAGATTTGCAAAGGCATCTTTGATGTTCACCACTATCTAGGACATCGTGAAATGAGTTCTTTTTACAAGCCCACTAATGATGCAACATGGTTTTACGGATAAGTAGGCTATACGTTTCAGTTGAGTTAGGATTATGACGTTTTCTCGTTCGTAAACATAGATAATTCCTTAACAAAATAAAAGGTAGTTATTTAGAAAAAAAAAGTTGGTTCTTTTATATTGTCTCGACTGATACACATAGCCTACCAAAATGTTCCTACCAGTAGAAAATAAATGAATTTCTACTTGTAAGATATTCGATTCATTTTCACGTTTATGATTGATCATGTCCGTTTAATCTAAAAAAACATTCAACAAAGAAACTATAATTATGATACCTAACTTCATTCAAAAAGTATTTGAGTAATCTGCTACCCAAAGTATTATAATTAGAAGAAAATTATTGAGTAAAAGCATATTTATGGCAAATACTGACCCAAATAGGCCACGTTCTATTGATAGAAAAATTATAATTACTTTTTGAATAAATTCCTAGAAATCTTAGCAATTGACTATACATAGATAAACGAAGACTAATACATTTATAGAGTGAATAAAATCTCTCTTACAACTTAATTAATAACTCAGTTCTAAATAAAAAGGACTGACTGTATTTCCTCTAGGAAAACATTTTGTAGCTACATAATTTACATTGGACAGACTCGGAAAATTTATAATACAACTTCAGCACGCAAACGGATATTTTTGCTTATAATAATTCAAGGGACTTTTTTAAAAACAGAATGCCCATTGAATTCTGCACGTAGCTCAAACCTATCTATATCTAAATGAGACAGCTGTCATATTTCTCATTGGGAAGCACGTGATCCGGGTTGGCAAAACGTGAAGAACAATGGAATGATACCTGAAGGTGATTCGCTTAGGCAGCCCCGATCATATTGAACCTTGCGTTTGCTTAATGCTCGCCATTCACAAAGGGCGAATCAGGAAATATTTTATAACGTAATTTAATATATATCTATATATCTTCTGAGGGCCGTATTCCAAGATGTTACTCAATTCGTGATCTATTCTTGAGAACTGTCAAGATGATGATTCTGATTCTATAGAGAAAAAATGGTTTGACCAGTTTCAAAACTGAAACACGTCTTGGCATATTAGCCTAAGTGTAGGGACCACCATATCAGCCCAAAAGCCCGGTTTGCCGACTTTAACATTATACATGTTAATACATATATAATTACGAAATCATATCGAGCACTACCCTAATCTATGTTATGTTTATTTAATATTTTAATTTCTCTGGTTGCCTGGAAGAGATCGCTTCTCAGCGATAAGGCCGCCTTTTGTACGCTACTCACTTTGACTTTTTGTATATTTTTATTACTTTCACGTATGGTGTTCAATAAAGTGTTTTTGATTTGATTTGATTTGAAGGTCTCAAAAAAAAAGAACTCGTTCGAGGGCGGAACAGAACATCACCTTCCATACCGTTCAAATTAACTAAACACTTTTTTACTATACGTGTTATTTTGGGAACAACTATTAATTAATATTAGAATTAAAAAAATGTTTTTCCTCAACCAAAGAAAATGTAACGAAATTACAAGATACTAAACTGGTTACAAAGTATAATTTCTATTACATACTTATTTTAGATTTAGAGTGTGAGTCTCATTCCTAAGCCATAAGACATCAATCAATGATGCGCTGTTAACCCTTTTTTAACTACAAAAAATCGAAATCTTTAGTTTTAAACACGTAATCTGCTGAACAACCTTTCCATGTACTTTGTAATAATTTCCAAGTACTAAATTTAAGATAAATATTTAAACGCACAAAATCTGATGAAACATAGTGAAATAATGTGACGCGTATTCATTTTCATGTGATATTTAATAAATAATGGAACTACTGAAGTAGAAGTTTTAGTAGTATAGTATCTATACAAATAATGTTACTTATTTTGATTTATTCCAGACATCTTCACCCTCCCTAGTCATTTGTGCTTTTAATAATAAATAATGTAGCTTCATTCGCATCACGAAGGCTTCGTCGCCGAAGTAATTGGACTGTTGATATTTTAGAAGGTATCGTCGAATTACGTATACCTACGTGTTTTGTTAAACATCACTTTATAAAACAATTGATAAACCATTTCGCTTTCGCAATCCTGAAGCGCATTTGCATGCTACATTAAAATTTACCGGATACAACAGCTCTGCAATTCAAAATTGATTTATGGATATTTTCCGTAGAAATCTCTCGGCGACTCTATTCGGCGATTACTTCCCTATTATTTTAGCCACTGAACTTTGTCTCGCTCTATACCACTTCAATAAAAAGAGACACTAGGATATCAGGTATCAGAGTAGTTGGCATGTTCTCTTAATATTCATTCCGCAGCACGCTCTCATTAACAAATAGGCTCCTGACTGATATACGGTTGACATCTGCATGTTGGATTTACCTTCAATCCCGATGTTGATTCAAACTGTATCACCTCAAAGGGACGAAAATAGAAGAGGTCTTTAACCTCAACGTCACGAGATCTATTTGGCCTAGATAAAGTAAATATTTGTGAAGATATTTTGGGTATCGATTTTTGTTTAAATGAAAATACTTGGGGTTATAATTGAACTGTCCATTCAGTTATAATAATACCGTCTTGCCATAATTATTATGCGTGGGTGTTTGAAACGACGGGTTTGACTTCGAGAATGATTTGATGTGTATAAACACATCAAATCATTCTCGAACTCAAGTATCTGAAAATGTGTCTCTTTATAGTAGTCGTTCAAATTTTAAGTGCCTTTTAGTTTTATGTAATCGTCCACAACTTCATATGGACCTCGAAATTTCTGTCCCAATTTCCCCTGAGGCGAGGAATTGTCTAAAATATTCCTTAGTTACCTTATGTAAATATTTAACATTCCAACCTTAATTCCATTGACTCTAGCATTTCTGGGAGTGCATTGCTAGATTAAATTATCAGTAAATGTTCCTTTATGATTGAGTATAATAATTTATTGATGACACTTACATAAATATAAGTAATTACTTCTACTTATGCGATAAGAAGCGGTAACAAGAGAGTACAGTAATAGGTCAGAAATGCAATTGTTATAGGCAATACATCAACTGAATGATTTACACTACTTGTCACAGCTCATAAGCATCATGTGTGTAGACTCCACAAATGTATTAAATATTTTAAACATATCTTCGTAAACGTACATAACGCCTGACATAATCTCTTGTCAAGCCCTGCAAGGTTTTGTTACTGAATAAAATTAAGCTCACTCGAATAACAAGAGACGTCACAACTTGTCCCGCTTATAAAATATTATACTTATTACTCCGATTAATGAAACATTCTTTGTGTGAATATACTTTGTAATTTGTTGAATAATATTTAATTTATTATTATAACCGTAACAGGCCTTCTGCGTTTATGTGTGAGCTTTCTCTTGAAAAATGTTCTAATCACACACTTTACGAGTATATAATATAATATATTCTAGTAATATTTTATATTACTGGAATATATTATATCAAATATGCATACTCCTGATAGAGCGCTAAAACACCCGTAAGGTAGTTAAATGTTAGGTATTATATGTAACTACCTGAATGATAGTTACATAGAATACCAAAAAATTCTTTCTGGTCATTTCTGCGCCCCTCTAGTGTCTGTCTCCTGTCCTAGACCATAGTTACGGTACTGACAAAAACCGTCAGACGTTTTTGAACATTCGGAATACGAATAGACTTGTATTGGACACCTAATAAACTTGTAATAAAATTAAAAAAAATCATACAAAAAAAATAACCAATAAAATTTTGTTTCAGTTACGCGGGCGATCGTATAATCATCATGAATGCTACTTAGTTGTGATGCATATCAACACAATGTGGTTGGTGGTAATGTTGCTTCCCGCCCTGGCGGCGGCGCTGTCACCAAATGACTTGGATACATGTAACCCGGATAAAATGACAGTGTACAAAATGGTGTTGCATACGTATTGGACTAGGGAGAAGTTCCCTAAGCATTACCCTGATTGGCGGCCGCCGGCGCAGTGGTCGCGAGTTTATGGTAAGTTTACGATATGAGACTTCTTTGTAGAGTCGTTTAAAGTAAGGGCGGCTATATAAAAATCTCGTGTCACGGATTTATTGTCGCACTCCTCCGAAATGGCTGGACTGATTTTCATGAAATTTATTATGAATATTTGTTAGGTACGAGAATAGGTCGTTCATTTTGTCCAGCGAACGGGTTGACTAGTATATGAATATATTTAAGATTATTATTGTCAAAGAGAAAATGAAACTCTTTTCTTTTCCATTAAGCTAAAATGATTGAAGTTTTAATCCAGGGTTTTCAACATAACAAAAGTCGAAAGATCGAAATAAAAGCCTATAGTTTTAGATAATATTCGCTAAGGATTTTATCCTACTCATAAAGTATTATTTTGTTATTTGTGACTGTTCTGGTCTCAACTAGATAGGATCTATGGCCAATAAAAATTAATATATAGATTGAGCGGCCGCAAATTATTTAAAATTAATATAGAATTAAATAAAAAATGTAAAACGCAAATTTTCGAAACTTTGTTACGTAAACAATATAAAAAGATTTGGCGGGCCTTCTTGTGGATAGCTGTGCTTTAGAGGATGTCATTCCTACATTTCTATGTAAAAATCCCTTAAAAGTATGATTATAATTGTGAAAATCGTATATTTAGGAAAGAAAAGTACTTCAAACTTTTAGTTGGATGAATAAAATTTTGTGATTGTGAATGAAGTTAAGAGAATTCAATGATACGAGTACTATTTTCGGAACCAAAGACTGTTCTATATTTGGATAAGTTGTGAAAATAACTCCAGATTAGATGTTGGCAATAATATATAAACTTGTATGATTTTTAAATGATTATATTTTGAATTGCAGACCTAATATTTGATTTAAAAAAAAAACTATAATAATACTAAATCGGACTACGAACGTATAAGAATATTATTTTTCAAGATGAATATCATGAATTTCTTGCTTGTAAAATACTTTAACAAAACGGATACAAAATGTGTCTATATATAGGTAAAAAAATCTAATATCATTGAAAAACAATATCTTATTAAAATCAAAACTTGTAAGGAAAATAGTTTTTATAATATATAATACTAAGTACCTATTTTGAGTTCAGTCTTTGAAACAAGAGAACTAAATAGTAATGTCACCACCATATTGCATTCATCCGCCCTACACGATTGGCTGAGAGCCAGCGTTGACCGCTAAAATAGACACTTATCGATAGTGACAGGAAACAAGATCACCACGCAACACTATTGTGTTTCGGGAAGTGAGGATCAAGACTATTTGCGGAAACAATCTGGTTTTTGAAGACAAATGCAGAAAAAAACAATTGAACATTTTGGACTGGTACATAGTAAAAAAAAAGTCACGTGCCCTCTTGTTTAATGGTGTAGACACATTCTTGTATTTATTTCATAATCAGTTTTCTTGACGTAATGTGTATAGCATTAATTCGTTGAAAGGGTCTATCTTTTAAAATACGCGAACTCGTAGTTTTTATTTCCTACGACGCTACAGAATGGACATACTCGTATTTCTAAGTCTGTCCTATAGATATTTTTGTCTTTATAACTAACAAGTAGGTGATCATTCCTGTTTTGTTCAATACAATCTCTTTTTTCCAGTTTCTTCGAAAATCGTAACCGGGTGCGATACAAAATGCATTGCTTATACCATTCAGCCACAGAGGGTCATACAATAAAATGTAATTTGTATAATAAAATGTATTGACGGGCTCGTTGGTACGTTTTGTAGAACACCTGCCGTGCGCATCGATGGGTTCAAATCCCACCGGGGGACATTTTTACAATATTCTTTAAACAAACTGTGTCTTCTCCAAGTTTGGTAACTTCGAGCATTGAACGGGTGGGATAAATATCGAAATTCCGACCGGGTAACGAACCACCGTTACTAGATGGAAAAACCGTGAAGTACATATTATTCCGTGTTTCGGTTTCAGTCTATGGATTTCCGAATACTCGAAATAAAAAGTAGGTCGACGGCCCATCATTGACTGATGTTCTATGGCTGAGGTATCACCTACCATCAAGTAAACCTCATGCTCGTCTGTCGATATCTACCATTAAAAAAAATGTAATCTTGCAACATAAAGCTATGAAACATAATAAATGATATAATTAAATACATACATATATATAGAAAAACTTATTTATGTTTGATATAAAAGGGATGAGTCTGTAACAAAACTATCCTGAAACTTTTGCTCTTGAAATAACTTTCGGATGTAACTTGGCGTGGGTTTGGTTTTGTCTATGTAAGTTTGTTCAGCCGTTTGTCCGTATTTTTGACTTTTTGGTTGACGATTTGATTTATTTGACTTAAATTTTATACGAATGTTATTTTAATCAAGCTAACTATAAACTTACGAGTATATAGAGGTTTACTTATAGAATAATTAATTGATGAATTTTGATTTCAACTGACTGACTGAAAAAAAATCTACGACGTTTCTGCGAAATTTGCAGGACATGAAAACTTGACATCCCCAATTTTAGTTAAATAAGAACTACCATTTCGGAGAACTCAGTCTTGATTTTTTGTAGCAATCTCCTTCCCACCTTCAAATTGCTATTTCTAGACCCACTCTGAATACAAAAATCAATCTTCATTAAAGTCGAAGTGTATATTGTATATTTGATTTACGAGATCGTTTGACCAAACAAAATAATTTAAGTTATTAATAAAATAATGCGCAATTTTGAAAACTGTTTATTACAGTACTCTAAAGATGCATAAACAATCACATAAATTTTATTTAAATCCCAGTGTTGTGTGTAAAATGTAACATTTCGTTTGGAGAGGAAGAGAGGTGTGCTCTTCCTCCAACCTAAAGGGCCGGCCCTAAGACCCCATTGGTTGTATATAACATATTATACTCAGCGCTCGGAAACATTTTTATAGCGCGATTCAGAATTAGATGTCTTCGTATTGATTCTAGTATCAAATTATAGATGTCGCTACAGGTTTTTGTTTTTTATCAAATTATAAATAAAACATTACAGTTCGACATAATCCCCAGTTTTGTTTGGATAAATTGTACATTTCAAGAGATTCAATGCTTATCGACGCCTACACGGCGCTGAGGAAATTGGTCTTGTTTCGTCATTCGATCCACTTTCGAGGGTACTGTAAATTGAAGAGATTATTAAGGAGGCCATTTCGGCGTCACACGATATTTTGATGGGGTATGTGGCACACAGAGGGCACGCAATTACGCAAAAATATTTATGATTTAACTCGTATAATTTGAAGTGGGCTTTGCGTTAATTACGAGAGATTGTTGCGGAAATGCTACATTTGCGTTTTTAGGGTTCCGTACTCCGTACCAAAAACGAAACTCTTATAGGATCACTTCGTTGTCCGTCTGTATGACTACGCGTCCGTCTATCAAGACCCTTTTTCTCAGGAACGTGTGGAGGTATCTAGTTCAAATTAATATCACATACTCAGGCCTTCCCCTTCCAGCAATGAAAAAAACCCTTTCAGCAATGAAAAAATCAAATTTCTAAGTCGACGCAATCAAAAGATCTGCCTTTTATACTCCGTTAATGCCGCATATTTTGACACTCGTAAGGGAATCAAAAGGGTACTTCCACCAAAATTCACCAAGAAAATCATGAGATTTGGCATGAAGCAGTGTCATGTAACACAAATAAAGTAAATGTAGGTTTTTTTTTTATTGGGAAATCTTTACTTAATTAAAAGTTTGTACGGAACCCTCGGTGCGCGAGTCCGATTCGCACTTGGCCAGTGTTTTTATGTTAGGCGTTAAGGTACATAAAAAAGGTTCATGTCTCTAAAATGGTGGTAGGATGATTTTGAATCATAATTACTTATGATTATTTTTTTATATCGTAATATCAATATTTGTATAGAAATACTTAATATATAAACCTTATAAAAGTAGACTTTTTGAGTAATACTATAAGTACCTATATATCTACCTATATTTTTACCTACTCAATCGTCATAAATACATAGATCTCCAAATCCATTTAAACTAAAAAGAAATATTATTATTAACGAAGCGCCACCAAACTGCTCCAAAATTACATCACGAAATGTGTCATAGTTACGAGTACTCCATCGATTATTCACTGAGTTGGCAACGATTCAATTGTGACTCGATTATCGCATTTCGTTCAATACCTGAACGAAGAAATACGTGGAAGTACGCTCTTAACACGGCTTAATTTAAACTAATGGCTCTACCTACTGATACAGTCGGAATCTATTTTATTTTATGCTCTTATATTTATCTGATGAAAAATGTTTCATGAAATGTCCTTATCTTGAGTTATCATAATATATAGAAATATAGTTATGATGTAGGGAAATGAGATTATCAAGGATTTCACGAAATCATATCTTCTATATTCCTCTATGCCTAAAAATAGTCTTCAGTAGGCATAGCAAGAAAACCACAATAACTTATTTTGCGTAAACAAAAGCGTATCTGATATAAGAGAACAAAAGCTACCAACTATACAAATTTATGCTATCATTTCGATTCAGCTATTTTTCTCTGCAAAAAGAAATTAGGAAAAGAGCTTCGGCTTGGCAAAACAAGCCCATTAGTTTATAGTACGTGTTCTTAATTGCTTTAGTTGTATGTAGAGTCTTTTTGGAGTAGTAAAAGTAAAAATAAACTCTAGATATTTTACCTTAAATCTTTATTTTTGGGTCACTTTGTTAAGGAAGTAATATGTAATTGTTATGTATTCTGATTAAAATAATATATCAAAAACTCGTAAATAAAACATTGATTGCATCACGGTAAAATTCAATCTGTTGCATTGCTTAGAACTATTAACCTACATACTGAATTTATATGGCTTTTCATCATTATTTAGAGAATATTTTAAGACACTATATATAGTATATTACGCATCGGAATGAAGCAGGGTTGGATCACTATTTTGATATGAATTAATGTCTCGTAAAATACATAAAAAAATTAAAACGACATTCGAGTATAACGAAAAGCTTTTATTTTCGTTCATAAAATAATCTTAATGAGTCGTCCAAGCTAACGACAGATTATAAATGTACAAGACAGATAATGAAGTATATTTAAAGATTATTAGTTTGAACAGTAGTGCATGTATTCTGAGTCTTGTAACATAGCCAACTGGCAACGCACAAGTTCATCAACACATGACTCATGTGTAATGTAAACAATGATTACAATTAATACTATTACTTGCAATCTTATAGTGATAAATTAAATCGTAATTTAGAGTGAATAATATTTGAATTTCTTTTGGCATAAATATAATACAAAAATGGCTTAAATAAGCTTAAATATAATAAAGTAGCAGGACATTATCACTCTCAAACGATCTCTTCTCTTAAACAAAATTACAAAGCCTAAGAATCATGTATAGTATATACCACTTACATAGTAGGTATATAATACATTTCTTAACTAAGAACTTTATAGAATTTAAGAAATAAATACCGTTAAGTTAAGAAGTAGGTTAGGAAATAAAAAATTAATTTTCATATCAGAGAAAATTGAAGAAAGTTAAAGAAGGAGCAAGTCTGTAAAAGATTTACCATAAAAAATAAATTTGTGAAAAGTCAATTATCAAAAGAACGTAATTTTAATACGGTTCTTCAATTTTGTGATTATTATAATGTACAAGACAGATATTTCGACGTATCTGTAGAAAAAAGTCGGATATGATTATGATACCAAGTTGTTTTTTTGTATTTGAAAGGCTAAACTGACCTATATAATTTACTAATAAATTCCAAAATTTAAAAAACGCATCGTGTTTTCAAAGATAGCAGTCGAATAATGGTTTATGATGTTAATTTCCCCTAAGAATAAGGTCAAGCTTAAAGTAAAGCGTCATGCAGATGTGACTTTTTTCTACGGACAAGTCGATTTATATGTAAGATTATTAGTTTTTTAATTTTTGAGACAACGCACAAAATTAATTATTATCTATATTCAGTAGCCTGATTTTCTTATAATTTTCCTGTAAAACAACGATAATAACAGTAGGATTTTTCATAGAGATAGTTATAGGCAACTACTCTTCATTTTATTGGTTATAACAATAAAACAATATTACTAAGGACTTTATTCAGCTACTAATTAATGTGATAGGAGATCGTTTCTATGAAAATATTCTATGTAAATAGTTTGTAGGTCAGACTGACGCATTTTTTAAAAATAGCAATATTCATGCCAATCTCATTTTTGCTACTCTATTACTGTAATCTTGACTTATTATTATGACAGTGTGCTTGTGTTCTATAAAACAAAGTAATAAATCGTGTATGAAACTAGATAACTAAAGTGTAATACGAAAGGTTCCTTAGTGAGGTATGAAACAGACATGTTCCTGTGTATGTTCTCTTGATCTTGGATGATCTGGTTCGGAAGGCAAAGGGCATACTGGACCTCTGAGGCAGTGGATAGATTAAAATATTATAATATAATCTTGAGTAAATATATTATTTCCCGCGATCCACGGAGTGCAACTACTGTTAACATGATTTCTAGGAAGGAATCGTATTTTACGATAAGACTTTTAAAAAGATTGTACAGGATTAAGTTTAATATTTATTTCCTGTATACAGTTTAATATTCATATAATGTTCATATTCAAGTTTCTTTCTCTTTTTATTATTATTATTTGGACCCGTTTCTTCTCTTTTGTCTCACTTGTATGATATGGTTGCCTGGAAGAAATCGCTGCTTAGCGATAGAGCCGCCAGTTGTACATTTAATTGTGTTTTTGTTATACTAATTTCTGTATTTAAAATTAAATAGTTTTTTAAATAAATAATATAAATCTATATTTCTAAACTAATCTTATAAAGAGGAAAGATTTGTATTTTTGTATGTTATGGATAAACTCAAAAACTACTGGACCGATTTCAAAAATTCACCAATACAAAGCTACATTATCAGCGAGTTACATTATTTGTGTATAGTACATCTACATTACACCCGTGTAAAGCCGGGGCGCGTCGCTAGTAAAAAATAAACTACATTTACATATCTACATCACATCTTTCTCAGTATTTTCTTTTCCTTTTCCTCTTATATCTATTCTATATATCTATTACAGTATATAAACCTTCTATAACAATATGCTGATTAAATAGAAGCTGGAGTTCTCCTTATAAAACAGACAGGGACAGAGAACAGAGAAGGCTGCATTTTCGCCTTTTTACAATGTAGCTTAATAAACTTAAATTAAATCTTAGATGGACTGTGAAAGGCAAAAAAGGGTAACAAATTGCTTCGTAAACATAAAAGTCTTGAAAAAATATAAACGGTATTTGTTGAGATTCGAGGAAAGTTTTAATCCGTTCCGGACCCTGTTCTTCCAGGCCGGGTGTTGATCTCCAAACTTTTTACACTATTGGGTTATTTTTCTTTAACTTCGAAGATATTTCATTATATTTGGGAATATATTTACTTGTTTTTGTTTTGTGTGGATGCGATATTTTTTGCCTTGTTCATATTTTTAACATCTTGACTTGGCCTCAATTAGAATAACTAAATATAGTTATACATAAACTGCCTAGTCATGGGTCAGACTTATTTCTGTGTCTGTTTCATTGATCATTTTCCTATACAAGCAAGTAGGTGATCAGCCTTCTATACCCTAGCCGACCGAACAGTGTTCTGATTTTATCGCCTATAACTTCGCAGTTATTTTATTTATACTTAAGTTTAAATATATATCAGTGACTTTTATTCAAACTCACGATGAACATTTCAATTTCAATTATTTTTGATAAAATTCGATTATTTTAATTTACTAAGAAACGCCAGTGGAGGGACAACTATTCAAGCCCAAAAGTCTGCCTTGCTGGCTTTAATGTAATAAGTGTTTATATATAACTTGTAACGTTAAGGGTTACTTTTTATGATTGCATTAATAGGACAAACCAGGCTTTTGGGCTTGTGTGGTGGTCCCGCCACTGATTACCACCACTATCATGACGTTCCAGTAAAACAAAATAACACAATCAAACTTTTCTTCTCAGGTGTATCCCACAGCCGTTCCTACGCTCTATTCCATTTGGGTAGACGAGTGTCCTCTGCTATGAAGCAGTTTGCTGAAACCGGTAGACTGGACAGTCTTGGTTCCAGTCCTGGTACTCTGGATGTGTTCGGAGCGCCATCTATTGGACAAGGCGCTGGACGGACTGAAGCGGAGTTCTTTGTAGATGGCAATCATTCAAGGGTATGTTTTTTATGTTTAATTAATCTTCTATATAAAAATCTCGTAAGACTGTGTTTGTGATCGTATTCCTCCGAAACGACTTGACCGATTTTTATGATATATATGTATATTTGGTAGGCGATAAGGGGATCCAGAAAAGAAATTATTTTTTTGTATTTTTTTTGATTCGGCATTAAATAATTTATTAGAATAAGAAACCTATTGACGCAATGATTGATCAAAGCCCATCAATAACATTGTGGTATAAATATTGGGAATTTAGATCAAATAAAGTATGATTTATATAATTGTATGGCCAAGGAATTTCGTGTAGCACCCCTAAATATAGGGTGAAAGTTTCGAGTTTCATGTAGAAAGTTGCTATCAAAAGCTATTATTGTCAATATAATAGATTAGTTCACATTTTTATTGAAATTGTTCTCAGCTTTATTGAAATATACAAAAGTAAAGGTATACACCAAAGCTCTCTCAATATTAACACAAAACGCATCAAAATATATTAATCAGTTTTGAAATTAAACAAACGTATGTATGGAAGTGGATAGCGACTTAATTTAATCGGTTACTTTTAACGATTTTGAAATTGCTTACTTCGTAAAAAACCTAGTATTATCGCTTATCAAGAACATATTCATTTTTTTATAGTATAGGTGGCAAACGAGCCTGCGGCTCACCGGATGGAAAGTGAACACCGCCCCCCATGAACATCTGCAACACCAGAGGACTTGCAGATTCGTTGCCGGCCTTTAAAACTACTACTTAATATTGAATTTTTCAGCGCCATAATGAAATAAACAAACCTGTCATATTTTCAATTTTTAACAATAACCGTAAATGCAAAGTTCCATTTACTACACCCTTAAAACCATTTTATCCCCATCGAATTATCAATATCATTATTTACAACCAGCATTAACAAACCCATTTTACAGCGCGTTCATAAATATAATGCAAAGATAATTAAAATGTGAATGAAATCGTATCATTTCCATGAAACTGATAACGATAAACGCACAACAATGAACAACTGATACTTCGCAATTAAATTCTCGTTACATAAAGCCGTCGTTCCGACTACCGAAAATATCGTTTTTCGGCACTAATTAATGCTCCCGAATGCAAACAATAATTACACGTCAGTAAAAAAACAGTAGTCCATTGAAATGGAGCGGTAATAAAGGGGAAATTTATCACGATCGCAGCCATTTTATTGCCAGTTAAGACTAATTTTTGTTGTTAACTGTTTCATTGCGTACTTTTTTGTTTGAGTTCATTTGTCAATCCGAATGGAATAGCTGGTTTGATTAATGATATCGCTGTTATTGTATTATTAATGGTTTTTGGATACAAAAGTACCAACACTGAAAAAAATAACTCGAATTAGTTCTAACTTGATATTCTTTTGTCAAGGGTGAACCTTGTTTTATTATTGACTGACGACACTTAAGTTGATTGATCATCATAATAACTCAAGTTAATAATATGTGGATCAAATATTAAAAAAGGTAAATCTTTTAAAATAAAATTTTTGACGGGCTCGTTGACGCGTTTGGGAGAACACCTACCTTGCACTCCGATTGGTCGCAGGTTTGAATCCCGCCGGGACTATGCTTATAATTTTGTTGGTTAGCATGTCCTCCCCTCATCTGGTCACTTCGGGAAGTGGGAGGAATATCGAAATTCCGACCGGATAATAAACTGCCGTTCATAGATGGAAAAACCATGAAGTGCATATTGTGCGTTTAACATAATAACGGTAACACAAAGTAAACCTTATGCTCGTCTGCTGAAATCAAACATAAAAAAAAACAAAATATTTAATCAGTTCAGCATAGCTGTACTGTTGTTTAAACTGCAGTATAGTGCAGTTTAAAATACTCTATTAATATTTAAAATACTATCAGTTTATTATTCGTTAAAACTGCCTTTTTCTTTTCCTGACACTTTAGGTAGTGTAGTAAAACATTTATAAATATATTATTTTCTCTCGAAGCTCTGAAGAATGAAAAGGTCGGTATAAATGATGAGAATGGCTGAAATATCACTTTAAGAGATGTCATTGCTGTCAAGAACATAAGCTGTAATAAAAACAAAATAAGACTCGTATTACCGAAGTAAAATGCGAAAAGTGATAGCGATTCCATTCAAAGATTATGAAAAAGTTTATTCAACAAGACCGCAACGAAATTTAACATACATATTTATCTTTTACCAACATCCACAAACCTCTGGAGGGTGATAATATTGTCTTTAAACTTATGCTATTCGCATATTATGTTTATTCCTTAAGAACTCTTAATTACATATCTACATACAAATATATACATCACGCCTTTTCCCCATTGGGGTAGGCAAAGATCACGGAATACCATATGCTCCGATCTTTGCATACCACTTTCGTTTCTTCTACTTTCATGAATGCTTTACGAGTACTTACGAGTATTTTTGATCTAGCCTTTAATTATTCAACTATAGAAGCGAAAATTCGTGGATTCGTTCTCTTCAGAGTTTAATATGAATTAAATATTTAATTTCCTTCATCTTTATAAAAATTTATGAGAGATTTCATTCGGAATTTTGTAATTGCTCCGGGTAAAAATAATTCATAGATTAATGAAAAATAATGATTCTTAATCTTTAGGATTCTTAATTTATAGGTTTGATATACGATGATCGTAAATTATAGATGACCTTATTATAAATTGTAACCTTATTTCTATTATAATAGAATTTCTTTTCCCGCAGGTGTCTGTGATGGCAAGGATGATACCATCTCCAGATTGGTTCATTGGTGTGGACAGTTTCGATCTCTGCGTTGATGGCAACTGGCTGGATAGCATTACAATTGAGGTTAATTAATTCTTAATAAACACAATTTATTTAAAACAAGATGGCATGAAATTTGTTTATTTTCTTTGTTTTCAGTATATTTATATAAATTTTAATAATTAATTCTCTAAATAATAAAATATTAGGAATCAAAGTTAAAAAACTGCCAAGTACATCAAATGAACTTACGAAAGAAATGGTAAAAAAGGGATTGTTTAAATGACATAAATCTTTAATCCGTTCAGATTTGTATTTTAAATAAGATTAGAAGAAAGAGAAATAATCTAAATCAATAAATTGGAATCTCGTAAAACATTTATATTGCCTACATCGGCTTAGATATATATATATATATATTATAATTAAGTCTATATTTTTAAAACAAAATTGTATATTTAGTTTCCAAGTAAAATCGTAATTTTCAAAACAACGTCTTCTTTAAAAAATAATGTCAAGTAATTAACTCAGATATAACTTTATATTACGGATGGGTCAATATAGAAATGCAAGTTCCTGAACAATATTCACTATTATTTATTTGGTATTTTTTTCTCTCAGGTGGATCCACTAGACGCAGGAACAGACAACGGTTTCACTTTCACAGCTCCGAACTGGCCAACGGCCCCGCAAGGAGTGGCGTACCGTATAACTTCGCGTTACCCCTCCCACCCCGCAGGATCCTTCTTCTACCCTCATTTGAGAAGATTACCGCCTATAGCCACGTTTCAGTTTATCAAAGTAAGTTAATACAATTATTACCTCGTATTAACTTAATCTTAAACTTATTTATTTCATGAAAAATAATACAAAACACATTAGACTATAATATAACTTAAAACTAAACGTAATTTTATGAAAATGAGTCAGCTTGTGCTACACCACATTAAAGCTGTGCAGCGCCGATTTTCAGTGGTAATCTGTTGTATGACATTTACTATGAACGAGTAATAAGACAGAAAAAAAACTTCTGGTGGAGAAAATTGTAATCTAGGTAAATAGTGTATGTAAAACCCGACTAAAACAACATATACCAGAATGCTCATTGTTGTAATGGATGTTTATTTAATTCTTATTCTTGTGTATCTATTATCTTTAATTTATTAATTTAAAGTATTAATCTTTTTGGTAATAAAACCGAAAATTCTTCTAATCTAGAATTTCATTTCTACGAAGCACAAAACTAAACAGCGGTCTATATTTACTGAAAAATATTCAGCTTAAAATAAACCTTACGTAAATGAAAGCTTTTGAATGTAAACAGCACTACCCTACTGGCTCTTTCATTAAATACCAAAATAGTAAAAAACTCATCAAAGATAGTACGGAAAGTGTTTTATATTATCTACTCTAAGTGGGTCGAGGACAGTATTTTCTCTTCATTTCACTTTAATGTAAAAACGTGTTCAGATGTATATACGTTTAATTAACAGATGACTTACAAGCAAATTCTTATATTTAACTAACGGTTACCTATTGGTAGAATTTTAAGTTATCTGTAGTAATACGTTATCTGTCAAAATAATTGAGAAAGGAAGAGATACTTTATTTACTGTCACAAAAGCGTTTGACGATAGGTAATAGTAAAACTTAATATCTAATTAAATAAGTGAATTCCCGAGTCCCCTAGTGGGGCATACCCATTTCTGTGTCTGTTTCACTAATCATTTTCCTTCTCCTTCTGTGCCCTGCCCGACCGAAACATTTTAATCCATGTTTTATTATTCTCCGCGGGATTCGAACCCAGGACCCCCGTTGCTAAACGCATCGCTCTTACTACTGAGTCATGGAGGCGATCAATTAAATAAGAGTGACAGTAAAAGGCCAGAAGAGTCAGCATAATGCGGTATTCATTATATCATTAGAAATAGTCAATAATGGAATTCACACACTTTGCAAAACATAAACAATAAGCATACGCTTCTGCTCCAAAATCAAAATACCTACTACCTCGTAGTAACTATACCTACTTATGCGAAACCTTATTTTAGCTGAGAGAATACGAACTCTCGGAAGTTTTCCACCGCGACAGCGACGATCGAAAGTACGACGTTCTACAATTGGACAAGCTAAGTCACAATAGTATAGACGTGTTGGACGGAAACCGCGCTCTATCTGTAGCGGAGGAGGTAGAGAGGGCTGAGGCACCGAGGATCTACGCTGAAGGTTCCTTGACCACGCCCGATGGTGCATATTCATATTATTCAATGTAAGCTAGATTATTTTAATAATATTATTAAATTCCCCTCAATTAGAATTAGAAAGCTTTTAATTCTAATACACATTCTATTCTATGCAACTTATTCTAAAAAAAATTAATAGTCCTATAAAATACAATATACCGCAATATACCTATATTACGATAAATTCAAAATTAGACCATTTTTAGTGAAATATTGAAAATAATGCGACTTATTTTATATTTATTTTTATTTATTAATGTATATGTACATTGTATGTAAATACTTAATAAGCGGAGAAAAGTAAATATTCAAAAAAAATCGACAGAGGATATTAGACTATCCTACCAGAAGTATATATAACCATTCATATAGGTACTTAACTCTTCAAATAATACCGTGTGTCCTCTCTTCGATTATTTTTGTATCTTTAAAAATAACGCGTCTAACTTTGAAGAATTTTTGTTATATAAAACTGTCTTAATCATAGAATGAACAACACGCTAAGCACGACAGAAGAGCCCCGATCAGCAAACGAGCTCCCTACATCCGGGCCGACCGCTAGCGAGCGATCGGCCTTGCGCAGTTTAGCTAGAAGATACCGCGCGAGACGACGACGCAAGCTTCGAGCTGATAATACCGACCCTGCTGAGAGGAGAAAGAGAAAAAGATCCAGTTAGTATTGACATAAAATACAAACAAAATCATACTTTCAATTGTTTTTACACATCTATATAAATAAAAATGAATTGTTGTTCGTTAGTCTGATTAAAACTCGAGAACGGCTGGGCCGATTGAGCTGATTTTGGTTTTAAAATGTTTGTCGTAGTCCAGGGTAGGTCTAAACGGTGAGCAAATAAGGAAAAATTGCGAGTAAGATAGAGTAAGACGACATTTACATTTTCCCATATAAAAGTTGACCACTTACTTTCTGTCAAACATTTGACGGTATTTGTACTCTCAGTTCCACTCGAATTGAAGAACGCATTAAAACAAGACTTTTGAATCGACAACATAATATCAACTTTGCTCATAACATCGTGTATTTAAATTTCAAAATATAAAAATAATTAATATGTTGACATGTTTGATGGGTGCCATGCCAACCTTACAGTGTTACCAACTCTCAAAAATATTTTTATTATAATAACTAGCTGACCCGGCGAACTTCGTACCGCCTAATTATTGGAGGCATATTTAGTAAGTCACAAACACACGACACAATACTTTTTTAATTTTATTGAAATTTGTTGCTTTTAGATTTATAGGAATATTAAAGAATTATAGTATAGATGCACAGCAAAGAGACGTTTACATTTCAAGTGACATTTTACCATAGACAATTTTTTTTGAGTGAATACTGACAAATATTTACACTATAACTATCAAACTACATCTGTCGTTTTTTTTTTGACGGTGGCCATGGTTAGGAAAAGAAGAAGAACTACATCTGTCATCGAGAAAATAAAGAATGTGATAAGGGTTGTTCACCCTTAATTTTTTTTATTTTATTTAAATTTTTTGTTTTTATTTTTTTATAATGTGGCATTAAAAAATACATACAACCCTAATTTTTTACTTTTTTATCATCAACCCCTGCTTTTTAGAAATTATTTACATGGCAAATCAACGTTTGCCGGGTCAGCTAGTGTAAAATAAAGGAACAATATAGAGTAATTTAGAGTCGAGTGATTTTCTGTTATAACTACTCATAAATAAAGTATAGTAAACAGTTTTTACCAATTGGGACTATGTTTAGACAGCTTAAGTGTGAAAATCGAAAATTCAATATATTGCAATTACTGCTGGCTTAGCATATTATACTGCTTCAAAATTAAATTGTTGTCAAATTAATTTAAAAAGTTTTACCTTAAGCACAGCTGAAGTGCAAACAAAATGTCGCCAGCGTATAATTTGTAGAAACAAATGATACACCCACAGAATAGGGAAAAATTTGTTCTGTGGATACGCCCGCGACATTTTGTTTACCTTTATGAACTTTTCAAAAAATTTATATAATTATTTTTAAACATAAAATGTATTTTATTCTTTCAGATTAAAATGTATATTTTTCTGGAATTATTTACATTATAATTTCGTTAAAATCTGGGAAATATATATTTTGAGATAAAATAGTGCCTTGTATTTAATTGATATATATCAATATTTAATATTTATAAAACAAATATAATTAGAAAAGAAGTATGAATATATAACTAACTATACAATAGAGATGAGAAGTAGGATGTTAACAGAATAAAATGGACAAAATTGTTGAAAGCTCTTGTTGCTTTAATTAGGGTTGCTCGATTGTCGAGTGTCCGACTGGGGTCAGTGGAGCCCATGCCGAAGCGACAGCGGCTGCGTCGGCTCTGCGCTACGAACCAGAAGAATAATAAGACGTCAACGACCTGGCGGTAATCCATGCCCGCCGACAACACAGTCCAGATGGTGTGCAACCAACTGCACTGCGACACAGCCGCAGGAAGACTGGCGAAATAACCTCACATAATTTCCAACTGTTCCATTTTTAAAATTTATTTTTTCAATCCCTTTTGTAAGTGGCCAGTTTCTTTTCACGCACATGTTTATTTTTTTCACAACTTTTTGCGTTGGCATTTGTACTCTCCGTCCAAAGATATGAAATTTATTTCGATTCCAAACTTGTTTTTTATTTCGATGTAAATTCATGGAGTGTAAAAAATATGATAAAAATTGCTGTAAAAAATAATTTACTTACTAAGAGATGACTGTCGATGTTCAGTGTAGGTAGACTTTGATTGTTTGCCGCTGTACCTATGAGAGCTTTTCTTCTTTTAATTTGTCAGTAAATGTTAGTAATTAATATTAGGTTAAATTGTCATAATCATATTTATCATGTAAGAGATCCTCATGTTACCCACCACTGTCTTTCATAATACTTATTTTTATCAAGAAATGTGAACTCAAAAAATATTTATAATAATTATTATATTCATTAAACATCTCTATGGACTACTCGCTATACAGTATCACTAAGTACAAATTAGTAAAACATCCCCATAACTATTTAAATATTATATTCCTTAATTTTTTTTTAATAATAAACTGCACTAGATTTTTATGAAAAGTAACCGTATATATGTATAACTATGATTAAATACGAGATGCGTCTAATAACACGCTTACAATTACCTAAGCCATAGACAATTAGTTCTTAAGTGTTGCTATAGATAAAGTAATAAAAGAACCTCGTTTGCCTTTTCATAATTAGAAATAGCTAGACAACATAGCGACGTCAATATTCCGCGAGTGGTTTGTCAATTAGTACTTTGATAGTGTCTCTAAATAAAAATACATATCGCTTGAATATTCAACTATGTGACAGTATTTCAATAATAAAATGTAGTTGTTTTATAATATGTAGTAATGTTACTAATGAAATACCCGATTGTGAATAAATACCACATACAATTTTCGGAATAATTTTGTAAGGGTTATTTTACAAATAATTTCCTATTAAAGTTGTCGGATGTGTATTTTGAAACCCTTTTTTTTTAAATACAAAAAAACATTTTTGAATACATTTAATTACACGGTAATGAATGACTCTTATATTTTTCTTAAGTATGTTAAAAATCAGAAATCTGTTTTTTAACCGTACTAAATTTATTGTAATAACATCCGACAATATTACTACGGATAGGCAAAATATTTGTGCGATTTCAATACAACAATTTTCCCTACATCAAGACATACTTAAATGACAAAATATATAGGTAATACTTTCTAAATCAATAAGTTATTTAGATACATTATGTCTGCATAATCAATAGCAAGCACAAATCGTCTACTCTCGGGTATTTGTTAGTTCTACATCCTACATTAGCGTAAATACTCCAAAGATGCAGCTTTTATTTTTAATACATTTAAATGTTAAGTAGATAAGTTTATATCTAGTGTAAGTTACAATCAAAGCCTTCTGTGAAATATATTTAGATTCGAACTCTATCTCT
Source organism: Anthocharis cardamines (assembly GCA_905404175.1). Taxonomy (NCBI): domain Eukaryota; kingdom Metazoa; phylum Arthropoda; class Insecta; order Lepidoptera; family Pieridae; genus Anthocharis; species Anthocharis cardamines. The sequence goes on from FR989961.1 coordinate 7,241,769, forward strand.
GAATAATTACGGTGATTAAAATAGTAAAATGTTCTATAGATTTTTCCCAATATCAATAATAGTTCATTAATTCTACATAATGGTATGCAAAGGACTTAAGAAGCAATATAAAATATATTATTATAATTTAAATATGCCAAAGAAATAAGGACTTAATTTCAACGAATAGTACGTATTGTCAAATTATTTTTAATTCTGGTTGCTCTTGATAATTTTTACAAAGGAATAAAATAAATAAATACGACTAAATATCACAATTTGCTTTAAAAAGAAATGAATATTCCTATCAAAATGGCACATGTAATCGTTTAAATACTTTTATTTGTTTAACTTAACATTATAAATGCATAAAACCAACATAAAAACAATATTTATCAAAAACAGTCTTAAACCAAAAAATGTTAAAATTAGTGTAACGATTATTACTGAGTATGTGTATTTTTTACAATGTAAATTATTCTGATTTCTATAATAAAATATCATAAAAGCAGTTGAGTTTTATTCAGTTTCCCCTTTTCATATTTTTGTGTGATAATACTATACCAACCTAGCCAAAAGTGAATGAATGAACAATTGAATTAATTAAAAAATAAATACATAATCTTAAAAAAACTTGCAAAAATAAATACATAATCTTAAAAAATTATGCAAGGGGCGAGATTATCGCTTCGCGGCAATTTCGTCCAGGTAACCCTGATATTTGAGAAGAAACTGATTATAAAAGAGTGCTATAGTTGCTCAGTAGTAAGCTCACAGCTCAAAGGGTTCAAATCCAAAGAAACATATCATTAAAAATACAGGCAGTTAAATACTCCGCAACAAGTATATAGTATTTAGTCAATTATGTTATTCAATATTTTAAAATACTCTAAGTCCTAAGAAACTACTACTAGGTGCATTTGGAATTCGTTGCAGACAGAGTAACGACTGATAAATTCTAGTAGTGAATAGACCGTATTCCAATACATTACTCAAGTCAAAATCTATTCTTGAATACTATCAAATGTCTTTAGAGAAATAGTCTGACAAGTTTTAAAACTATATTCAAGCTTGAATTACGTTATGAAATACGGGTCTTTAATACTGATTTAAAATATGGAATAAGGTAAAAAAAAAAAGTATATTCGTTACAAACACACAAATGAGATCGTTTGTTACTGACAATCTTCTTTTGCATTGTATAGAATCTCTGTATACCTTGCATTATATAAACTTCTCAGCCGATTATTACTATTGTAACTGAGTCTTTGTAAGCTAAACCATTGTTGAAAAGAGTGTCCATGGAGTTTCTTGCCGGTTCTTCTCCATGAGACCCACTTTTTGGAACCGTGCAACTAGACGTTTCATAAGAGCCTGCAAAGGCCTATTTGAAATAAAAAACTTTTTGATTTTGATTTTGTCTGTCATCTTGTAATGTCATGAACTTAACATAATTTGACTTTCGCCACATCTAAAAAAAGCTACCTATAACCGGATACAGCTATGATAATTCTAAATTTGAATAAACTAGTACATCATCTCACATAATACAAGTATTAATTCAGGCAAACGGTTATGTTGCCACACGCAGGGTTATTTTCCCGCAAATTAGCACACTCCTGTAATTTTCAGTCAAAATGTAACACAATTTCATTTTATTCTCTCTCGAGGCCTACTTTTTCAACGCCGTGACCCAGCGTTCGTAAATTGTGTCGGTAATGACATTACCGGGTGACGCCAAGTTTTTTATGGTGGAAATTAGAAAAGGGTTTATGGATGCTGTTGTTTTTAATGAGTTGAAATGAAGTTTGGATTAGTTTTTGTACCGTAACAATAAAAAAGAAGCTTCACAGTCGTATTCAGGCTTGTACATTACTAGGTACTACGAGGATTTTATGGAAACTTGTTTTTTTATTTGGTTCATATGCGGTTTATTTTTTGACAGCCAGTAACGTTTTCACAATGTTTGTGATCGATGTCTTTGGTGATTGAAATATTTACTCACAATATCTGTATTCCAAATTCAAATTACTTTTAACCCCTAGGGATTAAAAAACTGTTTTAGTCCCTGTTTACAGGAAATCAACTAACTTTTTTTGAATAGATGTGATAAAATTTTTTTATTATCTGTGGTCGTTTTAAGAGTAAGACAAGTAATAAAAATGCTTTAAGTAGGAACAATATAGTTCCAAAATGTACTAACTCCAACAACTCGTTCCAATACACCTAAAAAGTATTCATTTAAAGTAAGTGATGAATAGCTTCTATTTCCTGAAAAATACACGAAAAGGTCATTGTCACAGATCGACTATTATTAAGTCTCTTCGTTACTGCGATAGAATCTTTAATTTCCTATGTTAGCGTCAGTGTCAGTTTATAAAGGATCTTGTATTGAATTCAGCTTCGTAAAAACGGGTAAAGGATGCTTTGAAAATCTCGAATCTCTTTAAATTTTCGAATATAGAACAATGATTTTTCAATAAATAATTAACGAATAAGTATGGAATAAAAGACTTAAGTGTTCATACTAATTGCGACCTTGTTGATTTCAAAAAGGGAGCCTATAAATTTTTAATAGACTGACAACGCATCTGAGATGTTGTCCATGGGCGCTGGTACAGGTATTTACAATGAGGTAATCCATCTGCTCGGTCTACTTTGTGAAAAAAAAATTTAAAGCAGATATTTCCCATTTTTTATTGTAGTTTGAACTGAGAGTGAATCCGTGTTTTGCTATTGGCGCCACGTATTATACTATCTAATAATAAAATATAAGATGCATACTGTCTTGCTATAGCCCTAGCTCTAATTTCCTTTGATGTAGACAGCTAGTCTCTTCCAATTACAGTTTTGTATTAAAAATATACAATACTTATAGTAAATAATAAAAAAAAAAAAAAAAACAATTCGCACTTTGAAATGAAATATGACATTATGTTAAAAGCTGTATATAAATTCCTTGGTAAAAGGTCATCATTTCAAGTCTTCAGTAAAACAATTTAAGTAACACGTATCGTAATGTACTATTTTAATATTACCATTTAAAGTCCAATGATATTGTAAAGGTTTGTGATCAATATTATAAAATATCAACTGAAATGAAAACATCCAATTATTATTTTAGTTATCTTTAAAGTACGTTCAATAAATTCAAATAACATTGAAGTTTTTTGGAATAAAAGCAGCGTTAAAGAAAATTGCCATTTTCAAAGTGCGAATTATGTATGACATTATTAAGTTTAATACATTGTTATCATCATCAATATGCATCATATATGTAAGAATTCGATTGCTTCATGCGATTTATTACTTGTTCAATTGATATTTAATTAAAGTCAAAATAGTAAGTAAGTATTTCCGCAGTAAATCAGCTTCACTAAAATAATTAAGCATACAAGAGTAACCAATAGATATCAATCTTTTTTCAATAGAAATTTATTCATAAGTATAGTCTGATGTAACTGCGCCTAGATCGTAGCTTCTAGGAAGTTGGAAAATCAATAAATAAATAATTTAAATATTTTTTTTTAATCAATAAAAGGTTTCTCATGTACAAATAAAAACGTTGTTATACTGGCGATGGCCTAGCTTCATCTGTTAAATTAACTGAATAGATATTAAAGCATTTTCAAAATATAATTATATATTGTTTATAAATACTTCGACAATTTTAAAAATACAAGTTTATAACTAAATCTAGCTTGCACGTATAAAACAAAATGCCGCATACGAGAATATAATTTGTCCCAAATTCTGGAGTAAAAACAGTCTGAATGGCGTTCGAACGAGTTTTAAATTTTGCGATCAAAGTTGCGCTCGCCGAGATAAGGGCAGTTACAGACCGGAAGCTGTTTCCGTTCCACGGTACATTATTCATAGTCTGGCCCACCAATGAAAACTTCCGTCGATACACATTAAACTTCAGAGAAATCGGCGTTCGGGGTGACAAGGATTTATGAGGTATATTTTTTTCGGAATTGTTTCAAATGTATGTAAAATTATACGCTTTTTAAGGTGTTAATACAATACTTAAATATATATTATCAGGAATTAATTAAGTATTATTAGTTTTAAGTAAGTTGATCAACACATTGAAATCCTATAGTTAGGTTCATAACACTTATTTGATACAAGCTTTACAAATAAATCTTTAAAGTAAATAAAAGTTTATGTCGAATCAAAGATAAAAAATTTAACAGAAATATTCTTAAAAATAATTAAAAAAAGCCTATGTTACTCACTGATAATGTAACTTTCTATTTATGAAAGAATTCCAGTTTTAAGAATTAAAGTCGGTCCAGTAGTTTTTTGAGTTAAATCGTAACAAACAAACAAATATACCAACAAACAAACAAATCTTGCCACTATATAACATTAGTATATAATAAACAAGAACATTTTAAAAGGTTTTTAGGATTAAAACAAAATTAAGTTATTTTTCCTTTTATTGTTATTATATTCTCTTCCTCTTCCAATAGGTTTAATTCTACTATCTTTTATTTCACTTTTTTCCCATTTTTAACGGCTTCGGCACTGGTCTATTACTTGTTTATTTCTAAAATAAATATAAATATGAGATAAAAGGATGTTATGGAAAGTTAAAAATTGTACATATATCAAAATTCAAAATAAATAATGATCTCCATGTATGTCGTCCATTATTAGTTAGTTAGTCCATATATAGTTTAAGGCCGGCAACGCATCTGCAAGTCCTCTGGTGTTGCAGATGTGCATGGGTGGCGGTGTTTACTTTCCATCAGGTAAACTATCAAAACAAACTAATAATTGTTTTAAAACCTAATCTTCTGGTGGATTTTTCATGTAATTGTGTACATTATCGTGGTCACCCTAGCTAATACGCGATAAATCAATTTCTATGTATCATTTCGAGTATTATTAGAATTTTATGACTCAACTAAGCCGCAGGATATCATAGTATGCTAATGTACACTTCCTCTGAAGTCCGTCATATTGTCCTTTTCTTGAATCTATACTAATATTATAAAGAGGAAAGATTTGTATTTTTGAATTTTTGTATTTTTATATGTTATTAATAAACTCAAAAACTACTGGACCGATTTTGAAAATTCTTTCACGAATAGAAAGCTACGTTATCAGCGAGTAACATAGGCTATGTTTTGTGTATAGTACATCTACATTGCACCCGTGTGAAGCCGGGGCGTGTTGCTAGTTTAAAATAAAACTAATTGTAGCAAAGATTGTGATGAGCTTCTTTAGTTAATTTTAGAGTCTACTTTAGATTTGATTTTGTAAACAACAGAGACAGGTAAAAGGGAGACTTAGATGTGCAAAAAAGAGAAGTTGGGTATTTTACAAATAGAACGCAATGTATATGTAACAATGGCGAAGGGTGAAAATTTGAAAAAAAAAACCACAGCATGCTACGAAATATCGAAGTTTCATACAGTATGAGGAAGACCCAAAGTAAAAGTAAAGTGAAAGGAATCCATCACTTTCTCAGTTTTTAGTTTGTTAGTAGATTAGTTATTGTGGTATAAAGGGAAGCCAGTATGAATCGGCTTTTTTTGGATCTAGCTATTTCTTTTTGCCTCCTGTCCAAGTGCTTCTTCCCGGCGTGACATTATTGTACTTCTTCTGCCTTGTATTATTTAATTTGTAACAGTACAAATATCTTGATTTACTAAATCCCATCTGCACGTATTGGGATACACAAGATTTTGCATATCATCAATCATTCCCACAGTAAAGCGATGCAAATCCGCTTACAAATATTATTGCTAGGGGAAATTGACAGCGATGTATATTACAAAATAATTTTAGGCACATCCTGAACCAATTTATCCATTCATGTTGGATAGATTATGGCAATAGTAGAACTTATACACGTTTGGAATAAGTATTAGTTTTGCTTGCTTGTATTGTTTGTGTAAAATGTACTTGTTATGATAGTTATAAGATATCAGTTCTAGGGGATCAGAGTGCTTTGAAATTAAGTTATAATCTGTTAATATGTGGGAAAATAGAAGGTTTCACAAAGTTGCATTATTTTTACTAGATTTTGAATATTCATTTATATAAAATCGTAATTCATATTAGTTTATATATTTTTTATTGATTATAGCTATCTAATATGAAGTATGTATATTACATATATATCTACCATCTAGGTGTTGCGGCCAAATATCCGTGACTAAAGATAGATTCGTTTATGACAGCATCTGTCATACATAACATATGGTTATATGTAAATTTTATATACGAAGTAACGTACGTTATTTTAACGGATTTCGAATCTCTCTTTGTTCTTCGTAAAATACGACGTTGAAAAGAAACACACAAATTTTCAATTATACACAATAAATCTAGAATTTTGACCTTTTTACTAGTGATGGGCCGAACATCGGTTTCACCGAATACGAACATTCGGCCGAATATTCGGTAAAACTTTTACCGAACCGAATATTCGGCCGAATATTCGGTACATTTGATTCCGTTCCGTCGCACAAATGCAGGTTTAAACTAAAATTGAAGATGTGAATTGTGATTTTTTAGGAATAATCTTCCTATATTATTATTTTACATACTTAAGTAATTAATGACATTTTGAATTATCTTAAATAATTATATGAGTATATAATTAAGTTCCTAACTCTTAATGTGTAGATTAAGTGATTGATCTCTTAAATTACAACCTGAAAAGTACAAACAAATTACTTATTTTCTTTATAAAGAACTATATTGGTTGAATAGGATAGGTTTAAAAGTTTAATATCAATAAATATATTTTGCGACGCTATGCTGAGTAGAAACTAGAAAAAAATATTATTCATAATCTACTAAGGTGTTGTGATTTGATTAAGCTATTCTCTAACACAATAAAGACTGATCGAAATAAATATCTTGTTTATTTTCCTTCAATTAAGACCTGATTATAATATATTATTCTAAAGAGTTTACACAGCAGCCTAATCCTAAAACAGCTAGATACCTATATTTTGCATTAAGGTATTATCTTTTAGTTTTTACCAACCTACTTTAATTGAAAATAAAGCTTCAGTGACGACAAAAACAGAAAGCTATACTCTAAAATACTTACCTCATTACACTGTACACTCAAATCATGATAATACACGGGTCAATAACAGTAAAAACTTTGAGTATCACTTTGCCGAATATTAGGTGATTCAGCCGAATATTCGGCCGAATATGAATATTCGGTAAAGCTGCCGAATATGCCGAATACCGAATATAAAACGAATATTCGGCCCATCTCTACTTTTTACCTTGTATCCCTTCACGTAATATAGGGTACATGATGTTATCTTCTACTTCTTGCCCTGTTCCCTTTTATTTTTTTATTTGGGGTCGACGCAGTATATTCTATTTTTCCATTCTCTTCTTTCACTCGCCATATCATCAGTCACACCTTGCTAAATATTTAAATTACACAACACAGCAGAAATACAAATATGAAAATACATTTAAGAGATAAAAAAATCAATCAATCATTTATTTCGGAATTCTTCTTCCAAAGTAGAAGAAGCGAAAGTGGTATGTAAGGATCGGAGCATATGGAATTCCGTGATCTCTGCCTACCCCAATGGGAAAGAGGCGTGATGTAAATGTATATATGAATGTACTTCTTCCAAATAATTGGTAGTCTTTTTACTAAAGTAGCAATCTCCCTTCCAATACCTTTGCGTGACAAGAATAACTTAAGGCCTTAGGCCACCTTAGAGGCTGAACAAAATAGATTTTTTTTTTCAGAAATACTACCATCTTGTAATAAATCGCTTCAAAAAAATTATTGTAAGCAGTTATTGATATAGAAAATTAAATCACGTTTCTTTTATCTCGATTTATTTTGTAGTATTTCTGAAAAAAAATCCTATATTTTTTAGCCTCTAGGGTGGCCTAAGGCCTTAAATAAATTTTTAATTTATAGTGCCCTGTGGTATTGGAACATGAAAATTGAGTAATAAATAAATTAAAATACAACATTATTTTCAACACTTTCTATTAAAAAAGCCGCTCCTAAATCTTAATACTTAATTACACAAGTCACAACGTAACCCCTGTGGTCGTTTGGATTAAACCCAATACAACTAATTAAAGTGTCCATCTGTCCAGCTATCTCTCGTTATCATTAATTGCTAGCTCAATGCTTTAAGATGCGAGAGATATTGTGTTCTCTAATTAACCGCACGACCGGAATTCTAGACATCTGCTATATTATAAACCCTGCTCATTGTTATACCTATAATATATCTTAGTTATAGAATTCTTTGGTCATATTCGATATTCTTGTTATAGCTTAGCAACAAACTTAGTGTAACTTTTTATATATTAGATATAAATGATGAGGTTCACTGAATAGGATACCTATAATATTATACCATCAGTCAATAATGAGTTATGGTCTAGCACAAACCACTATCGAAAAAGTATTCGAATCGTCAATCTGTCAGTTGTATGAGAAATCATTTGAAATTTCATACAAATGACAGCTCGACGATACGAATACTTTTTCGCAAGATGTTCGTGCTAGGCCCTCTGAAATCGAAACGAGCAATATGCACTTCATGGATTTTTCCATCTATGAATTGTGGTTTTAATTAATTTTAAGTCTTAATTTTGATATTCCTCCCAGTCTTAATTTTGATATTCCTCCCATTAGTTTAATTCCCGAAGTGATGTAGGGAATACATGTGTATGGAAAATTATATATCCTCCCGACGGGATTCGTATTCGCGACTCATCGGTTTTATCTGAAGCGATTTAAATATGTATATTTTAATATAGTAGTTGGTAATTAATTGAAACTTAAAAAAAATAAATACATATCAATATCTGTTTATTATATTTAATCGCTGACACAATTTTGAGATCATAACAGTATAATATAATGACATCCACGTAACTTGTAACTTGGATATTACTATATAATTAAAGCCTTTTAAAATCGCAAAATATTTGAATATTACACTAGCGATCCGCCCCGGCTTCGCACGGGAGCAATGTAGATGGTCAAAAAGTCTAAGCTATCCTATCTCTTAAGTTGGACCAGACTGCTCACGGTGTGCCAATTTAATTTAAAATCGTAGTTTAGGAGTCCATCGCGGACAAACATCGTGACAGGAGATTTATATATATTAAGATTACTGTAGTTTCAACTTTGAATAATGTTTAATTAGAGCAAAGATTGCATTTACCTGACCTCATCAACATGCATTGCAAGTACTTCATTAAGTAATAATATTTCGTTTCTTCAAAGACAAAATGTAAATACAAATTCGTATACCCACTGTGCTTGCGAAGGCTGTTATAATGTCTTACAATAAACTTATTTTGGAATTCTTTGTGGTTACAGTCACATGGCCTTTTAAAAAGTTCTTGTAAAAGGGCAATGGAATATTGAACAAACATAAATAAGCATATTTCATCATTAAAAAAGTTACTTTATTTAAATAATAGAAGTGTGTTGAAAATTATTATTTAAATAAATATTTATTATGAAAATAAATACGAATTGTATACTAAGCGTTACGCAGTATTGTACATAAATATTTTCAATACACATAAAAATAAAATTGAGAGTTAAACTTTACCTGATGTAATATCAAGGATACAGTAAATTGACTTTTAATCGATTTTTGGGCATACATCATTATTACCATGTAAAAAATAAGCCTTCTCACATTAAACGCCGCGTTTAACAGCACAGTCAGTAAACATTCTCCAACGTTCATTATCGTTTGTATTCAGAGTTGAAAGAGATCCTGCACCTGGAGTACTGTCAGCGAGCAAGATTTATGTTGTTCGTGTAAAAGTGAACAAAACCCGCTTTTGTATGGTAATGTACCCGTCGTTCTTCGGATTTTAATATGAATTTAATGGAATTTTGTTATCTCATTTATACAGGCGACAGACGTGTCCTCGAAGAATATTTTTATGAATGATACGACGCGACGGTGGTCTAATTTTGTAATTGTATAACAAAGGACGAATCGGTGGGTACTTTACTATAACAATCATTAGACACAAATATCTAAGTGCATATCTCAAATGTTTGGTGAATTTGTGAATTTTTGATGTGTCTCTCAGTATAAGTTAAATTAACGGACGGCGCCCTTAAAAGGAGGATTTTACTTATGTTATTTTAAAAATAGTCATAAAAGGGGGAAATTAAAATAAGTACGTCACCATAGCAGCAACAAGAACATTCTTCTCCGTATTAGAAAATAAGTCCATAACACTCTCACACGATCATTAAATAATAATTAAATCAATATAATACGAAACACTTGTATCGCGGTGTGAATATTAATGATTAAGCGACCGTATCTTCAATAAGAAGCACTTTCCACGATTTTCAGAACTCTCGAGCACGCCTATATCCACAGAATGCCTATATCAAACAAGGTTTCAAAAATTATAGAATCAAAACTCAGTTCTACTGACAAGAGTATATCGCGTTATATACTACCTTCAACAGTATAATTTATTAATCTATTCCGAACAGGATCTGTATCTTTTAAATAAATCGCTACTTTTAATAGATCTTTTGAAATGAAATTACGTTTTATGATTAGCCTCTACATAACTTAAAATATATATTTAATATTTAAATTAACACCACAACAAGGCAAATATAAAAATATATTATAATTAGCGATGAAAGCTCTCAGTCGGCTTGAATTATTTCAACTTCTTGAATAATTACCGTCATATTTCAACAAATTAATACTCAATTAAACCATGTATAAACCTTCCTTTTTTAATCATTATATCTGTTAATGAAACCGCATTAAAGTCTATTACGTAATTTAAAAGATCTAAGCTAAGAGGGACAGGCGGCGCGCGGGAAGCAACTTTGTTTAATACTATGTAGAGATATAAAACATTACTATTTTTATTTTTCTTCATTTAATCTACACATTGCTCTAACTATAACAAGTGTTATCAAATCATTTTTACTTGCAAAAAGTTAGTATATTTGGTGTTAAAGGTTAGTACAATTGGAAGTCTTGATTTTTCATCAAATTTTATGGTAAAATACATAATTACTATATCATATACGTATTAGTACGTAAGTTTTTGTATGTACCTTGAAATAAAAAAAATTCATTTCATTTCATTTTCATTCATTTCATTTCATATATAGAAAATATCTATTGATAACACTACCGCTCAAAAGCCGAAAAATACCGGGTCTAAAAGAAATCAAAAAGAGCAAATTGAAGAATGATCTATCCTTTTTAAAACCCCGCTTTGTAAATTGGAATATCTTTTGGCAGAATTATCCAACTTTAATTGCGGCAAGAAATATCTACTAGTGTATCCAAACTTTCGAGCGGTTTGTATATAAATGTAAATAAAGTCATTGTATTCTTAATAAAAATTATATATGTCATCTATATATATAAAAGAGATTTCCACCTATATAGTCACTCATCACGATATCTCTGGAACCATAAGGCGTAGCGACTTGAAATATGGTAGGAATATTCCTTTCGCCGAGTAGAGGTCAGCTAAGAACGGATTTTACGAAATTCAACCCACAAGGGGGGTTGCGGGGGCAATTGCTAGTATGTCTATATATATCTACACTAATTCATATCTTGTTATTGATACATCGGTCACATTCAGTTCAATTCAATGAACTTTATATGACTCCTAGTTATATAAGGTAAGTTCCTTACAATTATACAATACTAGTATCATGCCCCGGCTTCGCACGGGTGCAATGTAGATATAATATACACAAAAACATATTTTACTCGCTGATAATGTAGCTTTCAATTGGTGAAATCATTTTTAAAATCGGTCGAGTAGTTTTTTAAATCATAATAAACAAACAAACGAAACCTTTTGTTTATAATATAAGTATAGAATATAGATAATAATATTCACTTTATTGTCGCAAGTAATATATAAAACCAAAACAGCAATAGCAAGCTTAAATAATTGGCCGTGACAAAAAGCAGCACGCTGTTGATTTTTGTGCACCCCTATTATTAAAACAATGAATAAAAACAGTGCTGCAAATTAAAAAAATAAAAGATTATTATAATTAAAAAAGAAATAATGAAAATCGTCGTTGCAGCCATAGGACGTCCACTGCTGAACATAAAAAAATGGCCTCCCCCAAAGACTTCCAGTACGGCCGATCACTTGCGGCCTGCATCCAACGGCTCCCTGCCACCTTCGTCAGGTCGTCTGTCCATCTTGTGGGAGGCCGTCCTACGCTTCGTCGTCCGAGTCGTGGTCTCCACTCGAGAACCTTTTTGCCCCAACGGCCATAATATATAGTGTCTTAAATTGTCATAAAACTTGATTGAAGTACATGTTTTTAGCTAAAGCCAATACCACATAAAGCACAATCACAAATCAACATTTAGCCAGCTTTCTGAACACAATTCAGAGCGTGTCACCAGTGAGCGAAACGGTGAAAGAAGCGACTTCATTATCATTCCCTTTTATACACCTGAGATATTATCTTTACCAGAATTTCAACCCTATTCCTAACCGCTAGAGCTTGGTTTTCTCTGACCTAAATATGGAAGCTCCAATTCGACACGTTTTGATGGTTGTATCTTTCCGGATCAAAGTAGAGCTTGTACGAATGGAGTGGAAATGTTTTTAGCATTTTTCACTTTTGTTGTGGCAATGCAGTAAACAACTGGACAAAACATTGATTCTCTTAATTTTTATAAAACAGAATGAGTAGGTATCAGTAAATTATAGAGAAAATGCAAAAATGTTCGTGAACCTAATTCAGTGGGTAAGATAGTTAAATGCGAAAAGGTTGCCAAATAAAATCGATATATTTGTACCAAAAATAGGTAAATGGAAAAAAAAGAACAAAAAATAGGTTAATTTGATGTGATTTTACTCATCATATTATTAAAACTACCTACCAGAAAATTGGTAGGTTCGTGACCACTAATCTAGATGAAGTTAGCTGAAAATAAGCCGTTACTAATAATATATTTTTTACGTCAAAAATCAATATAGAGTCGTTTATTAAAGAGGAAAACTTTGCCGAACAGGGAAGCCTGACTCTGGCTCTTGTAGTGTAATTGAAAATATTGTTATTGGATAGTTCTAGTGAAAATATTGACCATTGAAGCGGTCTAGAGAGCTATAGATATTCTATCTCACGAAGTCCGTTTGGCTATGGATGTTGTCAGGAGCGCACATATAAGTACATCCATTATTTAGTGTGCGTGAATGAGTTACTAAGCGCTCCCGAGATTACGCACACTCAAACAATGTATATATATGTATGTGCACGCCTGACATTCATAGTCAAACTAACTTCGTGAGATAGAGTATCTATATATAGTGACTCATCACTTTCAATCCATACGATCGCACCCCCCCATGTGTGCATTAAGCTATCGAGATGAAGGTAAAGCAAACTTCATTATAGGTGATACCTGATCCATTCGACATCAGTCATATGCTGTCAGTTTTATTTTTAGTTCGACTTCTCGTTAATCTAAGACTGTTTAAAGCAAAAAATATATATTTAAAACATTTATTTTTGGAAAAATATTACGTAACTTTAACATTACTATAATATTGTCTTTTATTAACAGTATCACAGATTTAAATAAAAAACTCTATCTGCCGTGACCACGGTTGCTGAGAAGCATCCGAAACGTCGGCATAACCTTGTTTTAATCCGTTATAAAGTATTTTATGTTAACATTACTGTTTGTATTTAGAATAGCTTGAGAATACTTTAAATTTAATATTAATTTTTCATTTTTTTTAATGGCAGTTCTCATTTATAATGTATTTTAAAACATAGCTCCGGGCGTGTCCGACCAAAATTATTACATACATTTCTCATTAACTAAACAAGCATTAATGTTTCCATAAAGGTACATATTTTTAAATTACCAACCTTATATAGAACACAAACAGTTTACAGGTTTATGAACTTCATATGCACGAGTAATTCATAAAAGAGTTTATCGCGCGGCATGACAGGGCATAATAGCTGTAATGGCTCCAACAAGGAATGTCCATGTCGGTATAGCTAGCGTGTAATGAGCGCAGTTGTTACAGAACGGCAAATGTCCTAGTGATGTAGGTATGAAGTTACGATGAATATTTATCGATGATACACTAACTGACCCATGTGGGGGACGCTGGGATCAAACAATTTTTTTAACAAATAATTTTATATACAAAGGACTTCCAATAACAGAATAATTAATACTGCAAAAGGTGGCCTTATCGCTTCTTGGTCAAAACTAAAAAAGGAAATTTGTGGAGTTGAGTTTGAAGGATAACAGTAGATAAATAAGAAATAATATTACAGTAATAATACAATACAAGGAGTCAAATATTATTACTTGTGATGAAGTTATCTTGCGTGGTTCGTAGAATTATTTAGAATTTATTTTATTTCTTGTTGAACATCATATTATATTCACCTATATCAGACCGTTTAGTCAGTACACACCGATACATCAACGCATCAACACGATTTTCTCTAAATTGATTGATATACATAATATGTAGGAATAATGTAGCTTTTTACTAACTTTTCAAAATCGGTTCAGACGTTCTAGAGATTACTGCCTACAATCAAACTCACAAACTTACAAGCTTAACCTGATTTAATTTAATTTGATTACATAATAAAAAATAATCATAAATAAATTAAAACATCAAAAATAAAATTAAAAATTACAATATAATAACTAATTAAATTAAAATTACTTAGATATCTACAGACAGTAAGAGTGTCTTCATAACACAGCTACAGGCTTAATCTAAGTTAGACGCAGAAACTCCATCGATACATCGTATTTACAATATCTATAAACTACATATAGATATTGTAAATACGAATACACACATACAAAATAAAGTAAAGGCAGAACAACCGTGACTACTTTTGCTGGAAAGCAACAAATTGCTTAAATAAATAATAAATCGCATTTTAATCAAATAAAAGTTTACGTATTTTAATGTTATTTTTATAATAATTAATTATTATAAAAATAAACAAGTAAATATATTTTTTAATATACATCGATAGGAATATGCCCATCTCTAGTCAAAATACAGAATTGCTTAATAACTGTCACCGCGAACAGTACTCAGCGGTAACTTGGAGGTAGGAGAATCGTTATATTTATCGATTAGTGCTCTCCTATTAGCATTAACGATTTAGGGAAAACTGTTAGGGCCTTCCAAATAGGTAATATTTGGTTTACGCCTTAAATCTACCTAAAGCACATCAACCAAAGAATACGTTGACACATTGACTGTGTGGCACATACACAAAAAAATATTTTTATATATTATTACTCTCATATAATTTAAATGAGAATTCAAAATGTTAACTCATTATTAATTTATTGCTTTATGTACTAAATATATACATTATCAATTTAAATGAGGTTAAATTAAGCTGTATGATTAATATCTACTACATACCTATTACCTATTATACAGCCAGAAAATGTAGAGTTGAGACTTTAGTCAGCAGTTATTCATTATATTATATTATAATAATTATAAGCTTAGCTTATTATAACCTAATTTAAATTGAAAATATTTAGTACATAAATATATATATATATATACATAGTATAAAACAAAGTCGCTTTCTCTGTCCCTTTGTATGCTTAAATCTTTGAAACTACGCAACGGATTTTGATGCGGTTTTTTTAATAGATAGAGTGATTCAAGAGGAAGGTTTATATGTATAATAATAACAGTTTTTCTGTAGTGTATTTAGTATCAACATTGCACCGGTGCGAAGCCGGGGCGGGTCGCTAGTATTATATAAAAATAACTTATTACCATTTCAAGTCAGAAATACAACAATGGAAATACAACTGATACAAAAAACAAATCCAAAGAAACAATTGTATTCGATATTTTAACATTGGCCTTCTTTTTCTCTTGTTTCCTTGTTTCCCGAGGGCAGATACATTTCTGTGTCTGTTTTATTGATAATTTTCATAACAAGCAAGTAAGTGAATCATTCCGAGTTCGCCGAGTTGGAACCCGGGAACTCGGAGCTAAACATACCTAACACGAATAAAAAACCACTAAGCCACGGAGGTGCAAATAAATTTTGTTAGACTTTCTGTATAGCAAGTATAAACAATTAAACATTCAAACTTATTTAACACCTAGCTAGCTAATTATGCAAAATTGTGAAACGCGAGAAAATGGCTCGAAATAAAATTCAAGGTAATTTCTCTTCGTAACTACACGTTACTCGAGTCTTGGCGCGTGATTTACTTAAAACTGTAATGAAATAAACTGCCTTATTAGGCATTTCAGTCTTTAAGTAGCCGTACACTGTGTATAGGACAGGACATTAAAAGATAAATTATGCCTTTATTTAGTGTAAAACAAGTAGATCAAAGTGATATGGTAAAGGATTATTTTATAAGATTAGATCTTATTCATATTAGGTTGTTACACTTGCTTAAACAAAGAGTATTGTTTCACTTATATGCAAATGAACATTACTTACCTATATGGACTATAAAGATAGTCTTTGCTGTTAAGTTTTTGATTTATTTATTAACCTACTTTTTAAGAATTTTTTAATGACTCTACATTCTATAATAACCAGACGATTCATATATGTTATTGGTTCATTCAAACCTACAATATTATACGTATAATATTAATACGTCCGATATTCACACCGATATATTATTATTGTCGTATCGACAATATCTATCAGTTGTATGAGAAATCATTTGGATTTACATACAAATAACGAATTTACGACTATTTACTTTATCGTAAGCTGGTCATACTTTTGCCTCTTATTACTAATCTATACTAATATTATAAAGAGGAATGTTTTTAACAAATTTGTTAGTTTGTTACGATTACGATTTTTTACCAATAGAAAGGACATACATACAAAATATAGTACATCCACATTGCACACGTGCGAAGCTATCGCTGGTATCGGCTCTTAATAATATGAATATAGATAGCATTTTTAAAGATAGATAATAATTATCACAATCATTTTTACGCCATCATAAGTTATTCGTTATAATCAACTGTAAATTACAAATCCCGACACGAAATATTGTTTATTTTGGAAGCATTCTAAACAAATTAAAATTTCTGTTAAATTTAATTAAAATCCTTTGTGTCTGTCCGTATATAGGGGCTCCCTGGACCGCCTTTAATTAATTGTTTCTTATCAAATTGTAAGGGCACTCGACAGGTTGGGTGCCGTAGTGTTATCAATTTATTAATTATAATAGAATTTCCTTTAAGTTTGCATTCATGTAACTATCTGTTTGACTGTTTATATGTATAAACCTACATTATAATCAAAATATTATTTTTAAGCTTAAAGTTGTGATTCTTTTTTGTATATATTACATATTATTATAGCTGACAAGTATTAGATGGTAATAGAGAAACCAGTACTAGGCTGATGATTTATTTATCGAACCTGCAACCCATAGGCAAGCAAGTGTATCAAGGAACCCTTGAAAATTTACAAAGTCCATTCACCATAGGGAAGTTGCGTTTATATTGTGAACATAATACACATTGTACTACGAATTTCTTTAGTCTCAACATTCGAAGTAATTATACTAGCTTCCTCGTCCATCACTTTAAGTGGTACTCACAGTTGAATTCCTACTCACCTTCCCCAAGACTTACCTTAAATATTTCCTTTATAATTTAATCTAGCCCGTCACACTTCAATATCAAATGTCTCGGGAGCTAACATCTGAGAATGTAATTAAGACGCTCCGGATTGAATCTAATTACTCAGACCCTTTCAAAAATCTGACCCGGCTCAAGGGTTCTTCTTCTCTAAACATGTGCCCACAATTTGCACGTTAGAAACTAGAGAACCCTTGAATTCTTGCCAAGTACTTCATACTCGAATGTGGTTAAGCGTCTTTGAAGGTTTGAATTTAGTAGGGTGTATTTTTTTTACCTTGCTTGCCCGAAAATGGGTGCGTAAGTTTGACCTAGAATTTGACACTATGAAATCTATGGCCGTGAATATGTTTTACAAGATATTGATTGAGTCACACAATTAAGGTCATATATAATTAGATCAAAAATGATAAATATCTTTTTTTGACGGGCCGTTGGCGCGTTGGGTAGAACACCTGCCGTGCGCATCGATAGGTCGTGGGTTCGAATCCCACCAGGACCACATGTTTATAATTTTCTGTAAACATGTTCACCCTACGTCTGGTAAGTTTGGGCATTGCTCGGGTGGGAGAAATATCGAAATTCCGACCGAGTAACGAACCAACGTTCATAGATGGAAAAACCCTGAAGTGCGCATTGCGCGTTTCGGTTTCAGTCTATGGATTTCCAAATGCTCTAAATAAAAAAATCATTAACTGATGTTCTGACTGAGGCTGAGGTATCACCTACCATCAAGTGAACCTCACGCTCGTCTGTCGATATCTAAAATTAAAAAAAAATATTCAAGAATTAATCACGGACCTAGCAAAAACATTTTGAAAGAATGAAATGAATCAGTTCTGCCATAAATAAATATATTATGAATGGTACTACTACTTACAAAATGAGGATTTACACATAATTTGTAACACAGAATAGGTACCTCAATAAAACACAGAAAGAAAAAATGAACAGTTTATACATATACATTTTGTATATACACGGAATACCTCATTAGAAGCGCTTTCACGAAACAAATAAAGCCTCCACTCCCTCTGAGGGGTCTAATTGGCCCCATAGACTCGAACATGACACATAACGCACCTTGGGGTCTTTTATGTACATTTTAGCACAAAACACGTGTAGCGAATTTTTATCTTAGGTATATGAAGTCTTCTGAATTTTACATTATAAATAAATCTAAATATATGCATATAAAGAAAAAATATTAAAGCACCTTATAGAAGCTTTTTTTTCAGTATGTTTTCTGCATTGAATAAATCATTTGCGAAACAAATTGAAAACTTTGTGAGCAAAATCACTTCAAAGTTATATTCCTAACACGTTCCGTTATTCAATTTAAACTACAAAATATATCTTCTGTTTCATGTTTGAAACAACTAAAACTTGCTCAATTCGAATATTCTCAAAGAAATAGCAGAAGATTTCAAATAAACTTATCTGAAAGTAGCTCTTAAAAATATTGCGATTCAAAGAAATACTACTTTGACATATTTAGACGACGAAAGTAAATTGAAAATATTTCCAGCAAGTAATTAAAAATGAAGATGTTGTTTAAATTGTCAAGGAAAACTTAATATAAATCTAATATATAAAATTTCCATGTCACAATGTTAGTTACCGTACTCCTCCGAAACGGCTTTACCGATTTTAACCAAATTTTATATGCATATTCAGTAGGTCTGAAAATCGGCTACTATCTATTTTTCATACCCCTAAATGATAATGATAAAGGTTGACCCTTAAATTTTTTTTTTAATTTTTGGACGAAATTTTTTGTTTTTATTTTTTTATAATGTGGCATTAAAAAATACATATAAACCTATCTTTTCACTCTTCTATTACCATCCCCTGCTTTTTTTTGTCAAAAAATCTAGACCCGTGCGAGGCCTGGCTGGTCGCTAGTATAGGTATATTATCTATCACATACAAGTCTTCTAACCTAAGGTCGAAATTTTTTGCACGATAATTTCGATCAATGTATACCTATTTACCAAGGTGATAATTACCTACCAATGTAGATAATACTATGTATTTTTGTCTAACGACGCGGAAGTTTAGAATTGTGCAATTCAACATCTATATCCAATCAACGATGTTCACGAGATACGAGCTGAATCACAATAATTGAGTTAATTAACTCCAATCACATACTATGGCTCCGAACAGTCTAGAAACTGGAATACGAACTATAGATACATCTTTTTTGAAGTAGCAAGAGTCATCAAAAATTCGTTTTCTTCAACAAAATCAATCAAATCAAAAGTTTTTTTATTTCAAATAGGCCTTTGCAGGCTCTTATGAAACGTCTAGTTGCACGGTTCCAAAAAGTGGGTCTCATGGAGAAGAACCGGCAAGAAACTCCATGGACACTCTTTTCAACAATGGTTTAGCTTACAAAGACTCGGTTACAATAGTAATAATCGGCTGAGAAGTTTATATAATGAACGACGAACAACGAATGTTATATTGGCGTCATTAATTAACTGCAAAAACATAACTTTACTGTTCGATAGATATAGATTAGTTTATTACTAACGTGTGGTTTATTGAAATGAAAACCTCAAAATATATTTAATTTTGCTGCAGGTCACGGTCGAATAAAGAAAAGATAATTCAATAAATCATTAAACATACAATTGCAAGTATAGGTCCTATACTATATTATAGTAGTAACAGTATTAAAAAACGACTATATATATGAACTTCATATACATATTTAATAGCCGGGTTGATGCAAATAGCCCGACAAAGAGAAATATGGAAGGAAATAGGGGAGGCCTACGCCTAACTATATAAAAAAATAATTATAATTTATTATTTAAACAAAATATCTATGTACCTATAGTAGTAATAAAAGCTGCTTTTTATTTATACATATTAAACGCAGGTTGTGACATATGAATATCACATAAGTAAATATGCACCCTCATTAGATACACTTCGTAGCACGCCGCAACCCCCAATAATACCTAAACATAAATATATTTGTAACTGTATCAGGACCCTCATAAAATCGGCAAAATAACCTAACGATTTACAATCAATCTTTGGATATAAATAACAAACTTATTGCGTTAAGTTATAACAAGATAAGTTCAAAAGTTATGAGCATACAAAAAATTCTGATTCACGTACTTTATTGCTTTACAAGTTTATTTTTTCTTTTACTTGAGGCAAGAATGTCGAAAATATATCTGAGAAAAAGCTATAGTAAATTATAGATCTTGACGCCACCAATATTTTATAGTTACCTGAAAGTGTTTTAGTTGTAGTTCTATTGCACTAGTATAAATAGTCACTGTACCCACAGAAACCAAGTCCTGACCTGTAACTTGAGGAGCCTACAGCCAAACCATAATTGGCTCAGTTTGCCAAAGCCACACCTCCCGGCTGTATGTATCTTAGTCTAAGATTTACCTTGAGGTTTCGTAGTAATCTTAACGGCTCGTGCTCTGCGTCATTCACATAACGACAATCTGATTCGAAAATACTTACAGAGCACTTTATTAAATAGGGAAATATCATCCCCTTGAGGGATTTTAGGGTTCATTAAAAAGCCCAGAGTAAGTGTTGGCCATTGAACAAGTCTAAGGTATAAATGATTTCTGGGCTATATTCCGAATTAGAACCGAATCTCAGCTGAGCTGGGTACGGGGCAGTCACACCTTCTTGAAGACTGGAAAGACCTATCATCGCCTTGAGGTGCTTTGTGCGTACATATAGTACTTATATGTATACTAACACTAACAAAATTAATTAATTATCTGATTAAAAAAATAAATAAATTAAATAGCTAGTAGCTCAATAATTTCAACCACAGAACAGAGAAGTAAGATTTCAACCCATTCGATAGCGCCCTCCTGCGGAGAAAGGAGGCCTTAAGAAGGATGTTATCACCGACTTTGTGAAACTAAACATTTATTAGCATCTATAAATGAAACTGAATTTGCAAAATGATACGTGTGTAATTACGATATTCCTTCCTCAGATTCACAGTGCCTGAATAACTAGACCCAAGGAAAGCCATGTTTATCGTAAATCATGTTAAAATATTGAACCTGGAACCCATCGGAACTCATAGTATATTATATAACGGTACGAATGAAGCCGTCAAATGTTACTTTAATTTTTTTTTTTTTCAAATACACCAAATATGTAAACCCAGACTCCTGATGTAGTTATGAACTGTGTTTCAGGAGTCTGTGTCTTCCCAATTGTTTGTATTGTAAACAAAGTTATTTACAAAAATATTAAATTCAGTGACTAAAAGTTAATACAATACCCATTAAGAATTTATGAAATATTGAGCCAAAATATAGAAAATAAAATAAAATATTCAACTAACATTACATTTATATAAGATAAAATTAATTACTAATCTCAATTACATTAAACTAATACTACTAATTTACTAGTAATAAAGTAAGGAAAAAAAAAAAGAACAAGCAATAAATCAATAATTGTAAATATACAGTAAATCAGTAATTATTGATGAGATCTTCAACCACATCATAGTCCATATCCGAGAGCCATTATTTAATGTTGGAAGAAATTGACATTAAACAATATAAATAGCGCATTTTAATGTGATTTTTGAAACAGTTATAGTAATAATACCAATAGGTATTATCTTAGATCAACGATTTGGTGGCATTTCGGAAGCTAGACAGAAACATGATGACACGCAGACAGATTGACAGACCAAATCAATCAAAATAGATTGGGTTGTAGTTTTGAAAAATAGAAAAATATGTTCGATAGATTCACGATAAATAATACTACCCAATTTTTAGGAAAACTTTACTACATCGTAAATAATACTCAAAATATTAGAGAACTAGTTATCCCCGGTTTCACACAGGTGCAGTGCAAAAAAATTAACAAAAAATTAGCCTATTTTACTCGCTGTAGCTTTCTATGGATGAAATGATTTTTAACATCGGTCGAGTAGTTTTTGAGATAAATCGTTACAAAGAAACAAATCTTTCCATTTTGTAATATTAGTATAGAAGTAAATATACTTTATTGTTTTCCTTTAAGAAGTTTGCCAGATGGATTCAAAATACTTGGTTATAAAATCTCAAATATCTGTTCAAAAGATTCTAAACAATGTGAAAGTTTTTAATAATAAGATATTTCGAGGAAAAATTCTTAACAGACAATAAACAATTCAAATTTACAAATTACATCTGAGTTTTGTAAGAAGAGCTTCTAGACCAATTATCGAGAAATTTAATACTTATAAACGTGAAAGTTGTTTGTTGGCTGGTTCTTGTTTTGCGCAAATACGAAGCAGTGGATTGACATGATATTTTGCGTAGGAAAAGCTTAGGAGTAGGAAAAGTTACACAGACTTTTACACTGGGAATACCTACAAATACAATGTCATAGATTTTTTCTTAGCTTCGTCATCCTAAGTCTAGATGTTTTAAAACTAGGTATTGGACACGATAGGAAGTGTTTCGGACCTGTTTCTGTATCGCTTTATCCGGAAAAGGGGTTGCCTGGAAGCAATAAGGATGCCATTAACCAATGTCTTAATTAAGCTTCGTTCATAAGTTACTTTTGTATTTTGAATTATTTATATTTTTTTCGGTGAATAATAAAGATGTATATAAATAAATAAATACTATACTTAATTCAAATATAACTAATTCCTTATATATTTTATTTTGGATTCTAGGTGCTGTAAAGTCTCTAACCATCTTTTAAATAAAATACTGTATACCGGATTAAAACGCGATTTATTATTTATATTGTTTAAATTATTTATCCCGACGTTTCGGATGCTTTTCAGCAACCGTGGTCACGGGGAGACTCCCCTCCGGTATACAGTATTTTATTTAAAAGTGTGATACTCTCTAACCATCTTCACTATTAAAGTTAGGGTGTTTGTGTTTTTTAATTTCAATAGCCTCTGGTACTAGTTTGGGAAAGAATATACTTTTTCTTGCAAGGATTATGGGTTGGTCGTAACTTATGAAACGACGGCATAAAAAATAAAACGCGTTTTAAGTATAAAGTATTTTATTTATATGAGTGATACTCTCGTTTATGAAATCTCTCTCATTTTCATTAAGAACAGAAGTGTTATGAAATAGCGATGGGCTCTACTATATACATTGTAACAGAGCTTAATTAACTATTTCCGTAAGCTAAATATTATTTCTTCCCTAAAACAATTTCCTGGTTCCCAGTCTAATAGTAACTGACAGTTTCTGCGTATATATTGTATGTGTGTTGAGGATTTTATTATTGGAATTAAAATGTGAAGATATTTTATTTTATTTTGATGCCAATCTTATGAACGTTATAGTATATGTTTCGATTAGTAATTATTACTTTATTAAGTAATTATATATTAGCACCGAAGGTCATGGGTTTGAATCCCAGTGAAACTAAATAAAAAAAAAATCGATCGGCCTGGGATTTTTTTATGTTAGATACATATCGACATACAAGCACGTGGTTCACTTGATGGAAGGTGATACCTCAGCCACATAACAACATTCAATGATGCGCTGTCGACCTACCTTTTAGTTTGAGCATTCGGAAATCCATAGAATGAAACCGAAACGCACAATGTGCACTACACGGCTTTTCCTTCATTGAACGGTGGTTCTTTACCCGGTCGGAATTTCGATATGCCTCCCACCCAAACAATGCAAAAATATGAGATGGACTCAATTGTATTTTTTTTTGTTTTGGTTATGTTATATATCTCACACATGCCTAACCTATCATTGTGTATTATATAATACTTTAAAATAATAGATCAAAATGAAAATACTTAGAATCGCTACTAATGTTACGAAATCAGAAGACGAACTTTTCTATTCAAAGACAATGGCATTTTACATACATACATATTTAGAGTAACCCTTTTATACTAACAATGGCTCTTTAACAAAACATTAACCTCCTTTATTTTATAAGCAAAAGTGACTCACAAAATAGATTTAGATTAAATAGCTGACACATGGGACGCGAAAAGATAATAAATGGCGTCGAAATGCGAAATTTAATTTGTTTATTGCGTCGCCTTTATTCGCTCTGCATATGAATAAGATGGCTGATAAGTTTCATCTACCCAGAATAATTTATGAGCAGACGCTCCTTATGTGATCCAATTACCACTTAATTTTAAAGTTTAACGAATAGATAATATGACGTTATTTTAATATCTTTTTAAGTTTAAAAATCCAGACACTTTTAAGTATGAATTCTTGTAAAGCAGTATAATTTAAACAACTTTTTTGCTATAATACAATGTTTTAAACTTTTAACTGAAGCCTTCGTGGCTTAGTGGATTGACCATTGGGTCTAGATCAAAAGCTTCCGGGTTCGAATCCTGGAGAAACAAGTTTAAAAAAATTTTTCAACTGGGCAGGGCATACAAGACTAATCATCTACCTGTAAAGAAAACTGATAAGTAAAACGGACATTCATAGTTGTGTCTGGCCCATGGAATTGAAATAGATATATGTCTTTACTAGTAATATAATAATAAATGAGAAAGTTACTAATAATAATAAATGAGAAAGTTTGTGTGGATGTATAGATGGGTGCTTGTTACTCTTTCACGCGAAAACTACTGAACAGGTATTGACAAATTATAACGATGAGTGTCAAGTAAGTCGGAAAAATTCTGCTATTTGAGTTTAATTAAATAAATTAAGATGATAAAAGTACTTTTTTAATTAAGGTTAATGCCTGATTGCCTGTGATGATTTTAAACACTTAGCTTAAGTAAATAAAAACAAATATTTTTTACATGAACAACTGTTTTCTCTTGACTGTAGTTACCTATCAAAAAGAGTAAGGGGATCCGACCGGAATGACAAAGTTTACAATGGATTAGAACGGAATTAAAAAATCATAATAACTAGCAGTGGATCCGATTAGGGGATCCGACCGGAATAAATCGCTGTTTCGGTGTGCAGTGCATAAATAGTAATATATTATGGTGGGATAGAAGTGTATTGCAGTAAGTAGAAAAGGCCCAAAGTAAATAATAATTTAAATCTGCGCGGATGAAGTCCCGGGTAGAAACAAGTATGCAATAATGTAACGAGCTCTAACAGGGTAAATTAATTTAATTGACGGGCTTGTTGGCACGTTGGTAGAACACCTGCCGTGCGCATCTATGGGTCGTAGTTTCGAATCCCACCGGGACGACATGTTTATAATTTTCTGTAAGCTTTAAGTCTGGTAACTTCGGGCATTATGGAAATATGGAAATTCCGACCGGGTAACAAATCACCGTTCATAGATGGAAAAACCGTGAAGTGCATATTGCGCGTTTCGGATTCGTCTATGGATTTTCGAATGTTCGCAGTAAAAATTAGGTTGACAGCGCATCACTGACTTATGTTCTGCGGCTGAGGTATCACCTACCATGCACCTCATGCTCGTCTGTCGATATCTGACAAAAAAAATAACTGATTTTTTTTATTTTTATTTCAGAGCAGACAACCGGTGGGTTACCTGATGGTAAGTAATCACCACCGCCCATGGACATCTATGACTTGAAGGTCTCAGGTGCGTTGTCGGCCTTTTAAAAATCTGTAGGCTCTTTTTTTGAAGCCAGCGAGGTCATAATCAATTGGAAAAACTGAAGGCGACAATTCATATTTATCATTCTGTAATTTTGTGTATTTGACAAAACAACAATCCTTCAACTTCAATGCTAATAATGAACTTTGAATTAAAACGAGTTAATATATATTTATCCAATTATTTCGTATTGATATAGACCATTAATTATTTATTATTGTTATCCTTACTGGAATGGTTAAACAAGAATGTCCCGTTGAAATTCTGTTAGCAAGGGTTTGGAGAGGGAAGAAAATTTGATGAGCTGTTTGCATTTTGAGAAGTGCGCTCAAATGCGTAAGCAAATGTAATTACTTTTAGTCAAGAGTCGCCCCTCGATGAGTTAGTTGATTGAATCGGTTGATGTGAGTGATTCCTTTCCTTTGTCGCTGACGTATGCAATTTACTAGGGGAGATTCTGTTTGTAAGCAAACTTTGCAAATTTTAGCTGACTTAGTAATTTTCTTTCGATAAAAGTAAAGAAGGGTAAACCATAATGTAGAGATGGTTTATCGTACAATATTGTACTTTCGGAAAATATCTGAGTATTTTTTAAAATAAATTACCATACATTTATGTTAATTTCTATATTTATATAATTACAATGGTATTCATTACTTAAGATATGTATGTAATATATTTTGAAAAAATGCTTCGCAAAATAAATTCCAATCCATTTTAACAATTCTATTACTCATTCTTCTGACGTTTTTTTACTGCGACTATTTTTTAAATTTTGTATTATTGTTGAAACAATTTATTACTTATACCTACTTACATGCACAAAATAGAGTAGAAGAATCATCAAGAGAACGATATTGATCGATTCAATAAAAATAGAACGAATTATTCGAATTTTATTGATTTAAATGAGAATGATTCGATATGAGCTAACAATATCTAGTGGAAATAAAGATAACTCAAAACATAAAATATGAAGAAGTTTTCAGAGACAAAACATATTTTAAGAAATGTTTTTATTGCCTTTGTACTTCCTAGGGGTAACGTCGCGGTCGTGTTAGTGAATTCCCGCGTAGTGGTCATGGGGTAGATACATATTTTGTATAACGACGTATCAACAGTCGGATATGATCATAATACCAAGTCGTTAATTCGTATTTGTAAGGCTAAACTGATCTATATTTTTTTTTTAAAGAACACAACATATTTTCGAAGATAGCAGTCGAAAAATGGTTCATAAAGTTAATTTCTCATAATAATAAGGTCAAGTGTGAAGCATCATGCAGAAATAACGTTGTTCTACATACACGTCGATCTGTATCTATTCCATTGATAATTTTTCCCAACCCCGGCAATCGAACTCGGGACTTCCGGTGATTGAGTCACGAAGGCGGCCATGTAAACTATGTCACTATAATAAACTATGTCATATTCCTGTCTCTTCCTTATAGAGAACAAATAAATCAAAATCAGTGAACAAGTAATTCAATTGAACTTCCTGTGAATATAGCCTAAGAAGTTTCGTGCTAAGTGAAGCGGTTAATGAACAAATGTTTTTCCCGGTCCACAATCAGTGCGCAGTCATTTTTCATCGGAAAAGCTGACAAGCGTTGCCTTAGGGAGCCTTTTTTATTTTAATCGCGGTTAGCGGCGGACAGTTTGACTGTTCTTTTAAGATCAGAGCTTTTGATATGAAGTACTATAGATCTAGCGGTTAATAAATGCTTTAAAGTTGAATGCTTTTTCGTCATTATAAATTATGATTCAGCTATAGTGTTGTGAAGGCTAGTCAGTTCTAAAGCTCCCTTGGTTTAGTGGTAAAGTTATCTTAAGTTATCAGAGACACATAGCGATTTATAATTCGTGATAATTGAGCAGAAATGCATGCATATTACTGCTGGCTGTCAAATAATGAAGAAAAAGTAAGTGAATTCTAGAAAACGTTCATTTTTAAAATTCTCTACTATCGTATTTTCTCCATTAACGCAAAAACGGGGGAATAGGTCCATGATTTCTGAAGTAAAAGAGTTACAGGCTACTTCTAAAAGAGCATCACAAGTCTTGCCTTACTTGTACCTAAATAAAGGAATGGCCAATTATTTGATGATGTCTTTTAGTTTATTTTTTTTATAGTTATGTTATGTATTATAAGAAGTTTTTTTTAAAATAATATATTAACCTTTTATTAGAAATCTATAGAATTTATTAGAAAAATAATATTCTATATTGAGTTTTTCCCCATAACATATGTACATTAGTCGTTTTGAAGGAACGGAAAAGACGGGTAAACCACATCTTTCTTACCACATATTCCATTTGTTTACTTGATAACGTTGATTGTTATAGCGTATAGGGTAAATTATTAATTACCCATTCCATAACTTCCTATAATTCTATATGATCAAAGAAAGCGAAACCACATTAGTTTGTTGTTTGATAGGTTTTGTATCTTAGTAATTATAAAACAACACTGATATCTAAAATTGTTTGATCTTTGTTTATGTTTAATATTAATAATAAGGTATGAAAATGAGGAAGATTATATTATTTATTTTTTTATATAGGTGTTCATCTGATGGTAAGGGGATAGCCATAATCAAAATCAAAATCAAAAGTTTTTTATTTCAAATAGGCCTTTGCAGGCTCTTATGAAACGTCTAGTTGCACGGTTCCAAAAAGTGGGTCTCATGGAGAAGAACCGGCAAGAAACTCCATGGACACTCTTTTTATCACAAGTTGTATCGATATAAAAGTGTTTTTGTCCGCATTTAGCGGTAATAAGGAACAACAAATTTCCATCAGTACTAAGTACTAGACTAATTCTGTTTTAAACAATGATGGTCTAGTCTTACTTAGTAGGAGTACTCTTTCATACAAAACCTATTTACAGGAAATACGTGTAATAACAGTGAATACTTCTTATAACTAAATAGGGAAAAATCCATTGCTTGGTGGTAAAAGCCCCCGAAGGGGTTTGTGTTGCATTCTGTACCGGATATCCGGTCTGAATCCCGGGGAAACAAGACAAGAACATAGCGTCAGAACGTAACGACTATCGAAAAAGTATTCGAATCGTAGTAGTATCGAAAAGTATTTGTTTCATACAAATGACAGCTTGATAATACGAATACTTTTTTAGAAGTTGTTCGTGCTAGGCCCTCTAGACATAAAATCTTTATTACCTAGTCACCTGTAAAGAACAAATATTAGTGAAACATATACATACACACATATACATACACACATATACATCACGCCTCTTTCCCATTGGGGTAGGCCAGATATCACGGAATTCCATATGCTCCGATCCTTACATACCACTTTCGCTTCTTCTACTTTCATCAATGCTTTCATACACACTCGACGGTTACGAGTACTTTTGATCTGGCCCTTTTGCAGAACGTCCCCGATCTGATCGAGGTAAAAACAGAAATATAGTGAAACAGACAGAAATATATCTACCATTTTTAAATAAAATACTGTATAGCGGATTGAAACGCGATTTATTATTTATATTCTGAGAGAAGACTGTCTTCCCGCGACCACGGTTGCTGTAAAGCATCCGAAACGTCGGGATAAATAATTTAAACAATATAAATAATAAATCGCGTTTTAATCCGGTATACAGTATTTTATTTAAATGTGTGATACTCGCGTTAATAAAAGACAATATTATATCTATCATTTATACCAGTAGAGGACTCAGGAATATGTATTATTTGTGATATTTTTTAATTCTTGTCTATATAATATATCTACTGCTAGATATTGACAAACGACCATTGTAAAGTACCTTGTCAGACGTATTCAGACAACCGTGAACGTAACGAGTAAGCCTCTTCACTCGGATTATTCACGTGCAAGCTGAACCCCGTCATAATGAGAGGAATTATGAGTTTTATACTAAAAGAGGCGCGAGTCACGCTTCCTGAGGACTCTCGCCAAAAGAGCTATTCGAAAAGCCTTTTTAAGTGCTAAGTTTTAAAATATAAAAGGCGGTGTGCGTTTAAAACAGAGAAACACTAAACACTCAAAAGTCGCTTTTGCGCAGTTTTATTTGTAGGGAAATTTTCATTTTCTTTCAACGTACACAAAAACATAACTATAAAATATGTATATTTTCTAACTTGGTTAAAATGCAACACCATAAAAACGGATTAAGTTCAGAAAAACTAATACATAAACTTAATTCATCATGCAAAAATCTTTTTTGAACCTTTCTTTTTGAAAAGTAGTTGTCAACGTTTTACTAGATTAATTTGTAGTTTAATTGTTAGCTTGTGAAAATTAGATATACTAGTTCGTATACATAAAGCATTACCTATAGATAATATTACCGACAGTGTGAAGTATATGAAGGAAAGAGATGAATTTTATTGTTTGAAGGTCTTTGGTACAGTGCGCTTTTTCCATACATTTGTTTGATGCTACGTAATGGGACGAGGAAACAGTTTGTTGCATGACACAAGTTATATTTCTCCAAAGATATAGAAGGTAAATGTGATAACTGGAAAATGAAATTGATGGATTTAGATAAAAATTATAATTATTACAAACGTTTGGACAATAGTTCTAAATGTGCATACATATTATGTACATAAACTTCCTATTCATATTGAGAAAATATTTTATTAATAAAATAAACATTGTTGATGGGTCTAGCTAATATTTAATAATCCACAAGAATTGATAGGACAAACGGTCTAAAAATATAATATGAGGATACATAATGAATTCGTTAATAGAAAATATGTTGTAAGTTTTGAACCAAAGGTTTACAACGGCCGAGACAAAAATTCGAAGGTTCTTGGATTACGAGTGGTGAGAATATTAAAAAACTTTACCCTCTCCTAACTTGGATTGTCTTTTTTGAGTCTGTTTACCGCGCGATTTGAGCTTTTGTTTTCATCCCCTAAGGCTGCTTATTGCGTTCCACAAACCTCTTGTCGAGTTTAATAAGCGTGCCTTTTTAAAAGTCTCCTATGATTTTCTTTAAGAATCTGACCAACGTTAGCATTGTCTCAAATATTTTTATAAATTTGACATACCAGCTTTTAAAGAAATAGGTACATACGTAATAATTCAAATAAATAAAAATATAAAAAAATATATTATATTATATTTATTTTGAATGTTTTCTTTGGCACTAAAGTACAAACAAGAATATGTTTTAAATTTTCCTTTTCAATATATAGTATAAGTATAGTTTGAATAAAATACTGTATACCGGATTATTTATCCCGACGTTTCGGATGCTTTTCAGCAACCGTGGTCACCTGTCTGCCCGTGACTATGGTTGCTGAAAAGCATCCGACCTTCGGGATAAATAATTTAAACAATATAAATAATAAATCGCGTTTTAATCCGGTATACTGTATTTTATTCAAACTTAAGATGTCACTTATACATCTACCTTACATATCTACATAAAATATTTCACGTCTCCTTCTTATTCGGGAAGGCAGAGATCACTAATTTCCATAACACTTTCGCTTCTTCTCCTTTCATCAACGCTTTCTACTATTACAAAAAGTAATCTTGTAAATTTTACTTTTGGTACTGTGAAATAATTTCAGGTACATTTACACAAATACATAATGTATAAAGGTTGTAGTATCTATTCAATATGCATTGCAACTGACTGCACTGAATACATAAATTAAGTTGTTTCTCACAAAGAGATCTGCCTCTTTTATCTTTGTACTAGTTATTATTAAATACGGTATTTTTATTTTTATTACAATCTCCTTTGTTGTGTACGGTTCGAAATACAATTTAATTCAAATTTCTGGAGAGACATGGCATTATGAAGGTTTACCATCTATTAAAGTAAGCATCTATTACTTACATAGAATAAATGAAAGACGGATTACCTTATCGATAAAATCAGGTCGGCCATGACGTTCGAAGTTTTAAGATCTAGTTCGATATTTATATTGAACTGATTACTTTTTAAAAATAATGTTCCTGTATCGACTGAACTGTAATATCAAGAGCCCACAGAATAAATAATTAATCATTAAAGTTTAATGAAGCTATAGTTATAGTGTTTTTTTTAACTTTTGAGGCTATGTAGACCACCTTCATGGCTCAGTGGTATGCGCGATGCGATTAGCAACGGTGGTATTGGGTTCGAATCCCGGGGAAACAAGATTTACAAATAAATGTTTCAGTCGAGCAAGGCACAGAAGACACCTACTTGCCTGTAAAGAAAAATTATCAGTGAAACAGACACAGAAATGGGTCTTGGTTATGCCCCACTACACGGAACACGAGAATTATATATGTTGAATGTAGACGTTAAGGGTTTGAATAAGTTCGGAATCTTCCAGAAACGCGCCTATTTTTACATAAAAGCCGGCAACGCATCCTCCACATCTCTAGTATTGCGAATGTCCATGGGCGGTATTTGCTTAGAATCCATTTACCTCCACAAATATAAATAAAAAGTTCAAAACTTGTCACGTAATGTACATAGTAAGTATGCTTATATCGTTTAAAAATGGAAACCTTATGAAGTATCAATTTCAAAATTCTAAACAAGAATATCAAAAAGGACGCTGCTGTGTCCACACGTGCCATGAATAAACAGAGCACGATCGAGCTTTGCATGGAATTTTCAACACGTGACCTTTCTGTTTGCATCTAAAGTAAGGCTCGGTATACGGGTTGAGTTCTAAAGCTCCTTTGTTGAAGTAAATTCATAGAAGCTTCCTCCAGTGATAGAAAAAGGGCTTGACCTACTTTCTTTCAGCTCAGTGATCACACATTCAATATTAATTTTAGTCCTTTCAAATGAAAGTTATATTCAAAATAAGGTGCCTGAAACGATGAGAGGAATATAAAGCCTGTTCTTTGAAAACCATAAATAAAATTAAAAATAAAATAAAAAAGCTTTTTAATTCCTTACATAGTTATTACAGTTTTTGTTAGTATTGTTTTAAATCTTAATTCTATTGTTAGTAAAATATAAAAAAACTATAAAATAAAAAAATAAAGAAAATGTAGAAAAGTAAAAGAACTATTTTATGTAAGGACCGCTATTCGCGGTAAAAGCCTCCTCCAGAATGTGCCATCGGTCTCTATTTTTGGCTTTCCTTTCCCAAGCTACACCTGCAGTTTTCTTCAAATCATCGATCCATCTTTTCGAAACGAAAAATCTTTTTGAAAACCATAATCAACGTTAAAGATATCACTAAAATACTACAATTAATTACGTCAACTAATTAAATTCGAGCGTATCATTTGTTTTGCAGATTTGCATAGATGGCGATAACCACTTGCGTTGATAGTGGAGGACCTACCGGTATGCAAAAAAAGCTTTACTTTCTGTTAATTAAACCATATATTTTGATTTTTGATAGTTAGACCAGAAATAATAGATTCAATTAACCAATTCTCGAATACTGCCGTGCTTACCAGACTAACGCTCAAATGTACTCACGCCTTTACCAAAACATTATAGTTAGCACATGTTTGCAATTTCTCTGCTTCCCATCGTGCAGGCTTAGCATAACCTAGCTCAAACAATTATGAATTACTGTTGTTTCTTGGAAACAGGTAATTATTTAGGCCATCCAAGCTCCGATACCTTTTTAAAATCTGTAGACTTTGTTATATCTGTATAGAGATTTTAGTCGCTCAGAGTCCGTTCTTGTATTTTTTTACAGAGATTTAATTTTGGTTAGTTGCAGAAATAATATAACAAATAAATGTTTAATACAAATTTTGCATTATTAATATTTATTTTATTTATTTCAAGGTCAAGATTTTTTTTGTAATTCAAAACAAATAAAATTATTTAAATAAAATAATTTATATCGGATTGAAACACGATTTATTATTTATATTATTAATGCCGACGTTTCGGATGCTTTTCAGCAACCGTGATCACGGGCAGACTAAAAGATTATATTTTAATCCAATCCACATTTTAATTAATAAAGGTATAAATTACTTTATTTAAATGTGGGATACTCGCGTTAATAAAAGACAATATTAAATAAAACACTTATATAAATTGACCACTTTGGCATTAAATAAATTTCAAAATTAGATATGCTCAGTAACTGACTAGATTTTAATGGGAACGTCTCAAGTACTGGGAATCTTTTGAAGCTGAAACCCGAGGAAGCTAATGATATGAACGGCGAATATTCGTCAAAAAGAGCAACTAGCGTGTCTGTTGGAAACGAATGGAGGTCGGCTCCAATTTCTTGCGGGTGGCGTCACAGCTAGCCTGTGTGCTTTAAGTTAAGAGCTGAAAGCAGACTCCTAGGAATAATTATTTATTTATTAAACAGTAGCTTTGCAGCAAATGTGGTCACGGGTAACAAATTCCTTCATAATATATTATTCGTCATAGTTGCTACCACATTCATAGAGTATCAGCCAAATTATTTATTAATGTAATCTTTATTTCAAAATAAATTTTCAAATACCGTTGCAGAATCAAACCATGTATTTTGATAATGGCGGTGTCCTCACTAAGCAGTGATTTCTTCCAAATAAACAATTGCGTGAAACATAAAATACAAAATACGAAATTTAGTGACATAGAGTGAAAAAATACAAAACCGTCAGAATAAAAGAAAATTGCAAAAAACCTTAATTTACTAAATTATTACATTAAAAAAAAAGAAAGGACAAAAGTAGTTTATCATAAATTTTCCTACATAGATGTCATTTTCTGAGCGTTTTTATTTGCACAGGCAAGGAGTTACACAATCAATGATCTGTCCCAGTACTTGTTTCCAGGTGCATAAAGTCATTATTTTATATGCTTTAAGCTGAAGGCGAAATGCAGAAGTCCGAATTTCGAATTTCCGCCCATTTGTTTTAATAATGAAAATGTTGTTTAAATAGCATCATAAAAGAAATATAAACCAATGAAAATCTAACCTGCTAACTAATAGTTAAAATAAATCATATTTAACGTCAGGTTTTCTATAACTTGTGCCATACTCAGCGCAACGGAACTGAAGCAGCGATCTACGGAAATTGGCCTGCGTCTGCGAATTTAGCGATACACGACTTGAATTTTACTATACGATACGATAGATACCTTTAGATAATCGTCTTCGCCTCACATTTATTAAGATGCTGTGGAACATTAGTTATACTTGGTTGATAGAATCGCTAAGAATCGAACTAGGTAGGCAAAATAAAGGTAAGCTAATAAGTTGGGGTTGGATTTTTTATATGAGAAATATACAGTCAAATTATGGCTTAGTTGATGGTATATATACGAATGATGCGCTAAAGACAGGCTCGTTGGCACGTTCGGTAGAACACCTGCCGTGCGCATCGATGGGTTCGAATTCCACCGGGACAACATGTTTATAGTTTTCTGTAAGCATGTTTTCCCTAAGTCTGGTAACTTCAGGCATTGATCAGGTGGGAGGAATATCGAAATTCCGACCGGGTAACGAACGAAGACATTTTAAAATTAGGTAATACTTCGTAGATACTATATTTAGAATAGATAAGACAAGTATCATACTAAAAAATATGAATTAATGTAATTTGGCAAATAAATATATGTAATAAATAAAATAACCACTAGTGATGGTAAAAAATTATTTATTATTTACCAGTAATTAGTGCCACGTACCACGGAGACTGTAGGTTCTAATATCTATACCAAAATCGAACGGAACGAAAAGAAAGAACAACCAACTTCGAAATTTAACTTATTAAGAAACATTTTCAATTATACTTACGATCATAGTAATGTCAAACGAAAGATATAATATCTAACTGCGATCGGATTCATAACAGGAAAATGTACGATCCGTCAACCGAAACTTCGTATTATGTTTTGGTAATTGGCCTCCTGATACTCGTGAATAATATAACAACTAAATCGCGTTTTAATACTTCAAACGCTTTTTTACTTAAATGTGTAATACCCACGTTAAGGATAGCTGTGACGCGGACGTTAGCATTTTTTCTAATGCTCTTTAATGTATTAAAGTATTTTTATCGTCCGCGTCCGCCCGAGAGAAAAGCGGCTACGGCACGGGGATAAATAAACTAGTTTTAAAAAATAAATATTATAAGGAATAAAGATGTGTTTGTTTGTTTGTTACGATTTAACTCAAATACTGCTCAACCGATTAAATTATATATGTATGTCTACATGGCACCATTGTTTGTATTAAAATAAGAACCAAAATAATGATCAATTTGCTGAGCTGTGATCTTAGTATCTATTACGCGTAATACAACGAAAAAGAAGAATTAATTTGTAAAACATTGATAAAATAAAATACGAAGACAAAGAACTCAAATTATTTATCTCGTGCTTCTCAATTACATTGACATTACAAAAGCTTTCGTTAAATTTCCCTTCAATTAAAATGTAGATGTCTCCAGAGCAGTTGAGAAGTCATAACAAACTGATCAATTGTGTAAATTGAGCCAATTTCTTTACGCAGCTATAACTTTAAGTGCTCTTTTACTGAGAATCACTAAGCCTTAAGGCAATCTATAAACGTCTTAACGGAAATAAAATACACGTTTATTTTATTTCTAAGCATACTATATTATTTCCGACACTTAAAGGCGAGAATTACCAAATGGAACATATTAACGAATTTGACGGGCTCGATAGAACAACTGTCGTGCGCATCGATGGGTCGTGGGATCGAATCCCACCGGGTCGACATATTTATAATTTTCTGCTAATGACTTCCCTACGTCTGGTAACGGTAACTTCGGGCATTGAAAGGGTGGGAGGAATATCAAAATTCCGACCGGATAATAAACCACCGTTCACAGGTGGAAAAACCGTGAAGTGCATATTGCGCGTTTCGGTTTCAGTCTATGGATTTCCAAAAGCTCGAAGTAAAAAGCAGGTCAACAGCGCATTACTGACTGATGTTCTGTGACTGAGGTATATGAGGTATGAGGTAACATACCATCAAGTGAACCTCATGCTCGTCTGTTGATATATAACATAAAAAAATAAGTGAATTCCCAAGTCTCCTATTGGAGCTTGGGCCAGCCTCATTTATTTCTGTTTCACCGATCATTTTTCTGCACCGGCAAGACAAAAACAACGTTATTTTAACCTCGCTTCCCTGGATTCGAACTCAGGACCTTCAGCCTATCACTGAGCCACGGAGGCAGGCAATATAAATAATAAATAGTGTTTGAAGTCCTGTCTGATTTAACTGTCAAATTGTCAAAATAGTTTAACCAGTCTAAAAAGTAGATACAAACTTGAGTCACGTCTTGGAATAGGTACTGCGTCCTCGACCACAATGCGTGGTGCGGTTCTCATGTACAACGCCTCGTCAGTAGACACCCTTAGTGGTTCTAATACCACGCACTAAAATCTGGCTATCCTAGAAATAATAAAACGACAGCCCGTTTTATTACTTCAAGACACAAATTTAACTGCTAAAACTCGATCATTATCAGTAACGACATGACAGTGAATTTGAAAAGACATTAATTTGAACGAAAAAATATTTTATTCCAACTTATAGGCAAATTATTTTTGCGACAGTCGATATAGGTTGGCATTTTCCCAGTAGATGCTGAGCTGTCCACGGTGTTATGAATGAATTACTATTTTATTCATCCACGAAAAATAATTATTTAATTAAATTCATTTATTTTAGACCAACAATTTTAACATAGATAACATTTAAAATTTAAATACAAATTAGGAAAATACATATTATATTAAAGTAACAGAATCTGCTTGTATTCGAAACCACAGAACAGAAGAAGTAAGTAGAAGTGCGATGTGTCATAATTTGTACCGGATCGAGTGTCGCCAAATTCACACAAATGAATGGAGTATTTAATACTGCACACAGTTGCAATTTTTCTTCGATTGGTTGTTTTTATTTAACTCAAAACTACATAAAGCACACTGGTCCTACAATTGATAATATATCTTAGTACTTCGCGATAACGGTTACTTTGTAATATTGAAACAAACTAATAAATAATTCCTCTACTCCATAATAGATGTCGTTATTCTTCATGCACGCAATAATGATTTTAATCATCACTTCAAAAAGTCGAAAACTGTGTCATAATTTGTCATAAATTTAATAATTTCGTCATTTCCGGCTAGTGTAGGACAGGTTTAAAAACATTATCGATGTTTGATACATTATTTTTGTTTACGATTTAAGTGCTATGTTGTATGATTATCAAATTATACCGCAGTATAGCGCCGTTTTAAACAGGTGTTAAACCAAATAATAAGGTATTTTATTTTTGATACAATTTTTATTTATTTTTTCAAATCAAATTGTAGATCCGCCTTTGCGAGAAGGTATAAGTTAGGTTTAGAATGAATTGAAAAAGTACTTGTAGGTATAATATTCTTTTTTAATTTTCAGTTCTGTATTACTAATAGTCTGAATCATAAATCACATTTGTATACCAGGGTGAATCAAAAAGTTCTTAGAAGTGCATATATATGAAACCTTTTTGGATCAAGTTCGATATTCAAATTAAAGAGTGTCTATCACACTATATTTATGCAGACTGTCACTTGTTTTTGTCAGTTCGTTCGCATGTAATAAATTTTTTTGTGCAACGAGTTGCTAAAAAGTCAAAATTATGGATAAAAGTGAGTTACGTGCGGTGATAAAATATCTCAGTTTGAAAAAAATGTCTACGAAGGAAATTTTTTTGGACATTCAGCAGACATTAGGGGGTGATGCTGTACCCTATTCTACGGTTGCGTACTGGGTGGCTGAATTTAAAAGAGGTAGATCAAGCTGTAAAGATGACCCGCGTTCTGGGCGGCCTTCAACCTCCGTTACAGAAGAAAATGTCAAAAAGGTTGAGAATCTGGTTTTGGAAGACAGAAGAATGACTATAAAACATATAGCTGAGATCCTAAAGATATCTTTTGGTAGCGTTCAATCCATTTTAATTGATTCACTGGGGTTCAAAAAAGTGTCTGCAAGATGGGTGCCACGAATGTTAACCGACGAAAACAAAAAGCGACGTTTGGAAATTTCCAAGCGTAATCTCGAAATGTTCCAGCGTGATTCGGATAATTTTTGCCGTCGTCTTGTCACCATGGATGAAACGTGGGTCCACCATTTTGATCCTGAAACTAAAAGACAAAGCATGTCTTGGAAACGACCATCCTCTCCATCCATCAAGAAATTTCGAGTTGCTCCTACCGCTGGCAAAGTTATGGCCTCTGTGTTCTGGGATAGTGAAGGAATCCTTTTTATTGATTACATGCCAAAAGCCTAGACGATTACTGGACCCTATTATGCAAATTTAATCCCGAAAGTGCGTGAAGCGATTAAAGAAAAACGTCGTGGAAAACTGTCGATGGGCGTGTTGTTCCTTCAAGATAACGCTCCTGCTCATCGATCGGAAGTTGCGCTCAACGCAATCCGCTGTGCTGGCTTCAATCTCCTTGACCACCCACCATATTCTCCGGACTGAGCCCCAAGTGATTTTCACTTAT
Source organism: Anthocharis cardamines (assembly GCA_905404175.1). Lineage (NCBI taxonomy): Eukaryota > Metazoa > Arthropoda > Insecta > Lepidoptera > Pieridae > Anthocharis > Anthocharis cardamines. Next base: position 7,281,436 of record FR989961.1, read on the forward strand.
TTCCAAAATTAAAAGAGGAAATTCGTGGAACAAAATTTCACGATAATGACGCGGTTATAGCTGCCGTAGAGGACTTTTTCGAGAGTCAAGAAAATAATTTTTTTTCACAAGGAATAAGGAAGTTAGAAACGCGTTATTCTAAATGCATTGCATTGGAGGGAGATTATGTAGAAAAATAAAATATTATTATTTAAATCTTTGCATTTTTTAATATTGATTCCAAGAATTTTTTGATTCACCCTCGTAAATCACTTAATGAAAACACGATTGCTAGTTAAGAAGCTATATTAATATTCTATTTTATTAACGCGAGTATCACACATTTAAATAAAATACTTTATAAGGGTTAAAATGCGATTCATTATTTATAAATATTATTTATCCCGACGTTTTTTCAGCAAATGTGGTCACGGGCAGACTGAAAGCTATGACAGTTGTCTGATGAAATATCACAAAGTTGCCATATTAACGCTATCTATTCCAACGGAGTTACTGGTATTTACTGTAATTCTCTATATCGTGGCAATATTGACATACCATGTTCCCTTGTTTTTAAGTATGTTTGACTTGGGGTTTTAGATTTTTAATTATCAGATCCCAGGTGTTGGAAAGTTTCAAACCATCTTCTCTGTTGAAGTTAAGGTGTTTTTTAATTTTAATCGCCTCGTGTACTAGTCTGGGAAAGGGTCTACTTTCTCTTGCAAGGAAGAGAAGTAGTTTTTCTTCAAAAATTTCTGTCATTCCGTTGGTTAATTTCAACTCGAAGAACGGGCAAACAAGAAATAAAAACACTTTCGATTTTTTTAATAATTTATTAATTAAGGTATTTAGGACTGCGATTTAGCTATCGTGCTATTAAAAATAAAAATGATAAATTTTAATATTTTATAAAATTATTACTGACGCGTTGTATATCGATAAAAACATTCGACCTAACACATCACTACTAAGTGAGTAGCGATAGGACATTCGAGAATAGCGTTGACACTTGATATGACAAACGATCTAAACTGAACTTTATATGAAAGGTATAAGGATGATTTTAGCTTTTTTTTCTATTAAATTTATGGTCAATTAAAATTTTAAGATTTATTGAAAAAATATATAAATTTGTACTAAGTGATGGTTAGAAACACCTCCGTTACTAAGACTTTTCCTTCTGCTATCATTCTTACACTCTAAAATAGAACAGTACGGCATATTTACGAAAAAAAGTAATTTTATGACACGACCGACTCATCGCAGTGTTATGACACGACCGACTCATCGCAGTGTTATGACACGACTGTGATGGGTTAAGGAAAATATCACTCAATAGTGACAGGCATACCACGCCTACTTCGCAATTCTACTTATTTTTCCCTGTTCTGTGTTCGAAACATAAAAATTTGACAGTTGGTGTTTTTTATACGGTAGACCTGTAGAATAATGAAGGTTTATTGAAAATAAAATCCCTTAAGGGATTTATACCTTTATTTTGTCAACTCAATTTTTTATAAAAAATCCAGATTAAAGCTAGTGTAATAAAAATGAATTAAATATTTAAATAAAATACTGTATACCGGATTAAAACGCGATTTATTATTTATATTGTTTAAATTATTTATCCCGACGTTTCGGATGCTTTACAGCAACCGTGGTCGCGGGGAGACAGCCTTGTCTCACTAAACAATATAAATAATAAATCGCGTTTTAATCCGGTATACAGTATTTTATTTAAATGTGTGATACTCGCGTTAATAAAAGACAGAATTAAATATTGTTAAAAAAATATAAATACGCGATTTAATTATACGCGTATTTATAAAATATAGGTATATATAACGACGAAAATTTGAATCGTTATTGTTAAAATGATGATAATATTATAATGATCTTTTTTCCCCACAAGTCACAAACCTTTTAACATTATCAAATCCTTTCCGTACTTTGCATGATCAGGCCTGTTATTCCTTTTTTATTAGGGTCATTCTAATGGCGATTTTTGCTATAAAACGAAAAGCATGTAGTAAGCAAAAATGTAATATATTCGTACCTATTGGATTTTCCGTTATGACTTTCGAAAGCCATAAAAACCATAACGGCTACAAAAAATATCAATAAATGCTCCAAAAAATATCTAAACTGTGTAGTATTCTTTTATTATTCAAGCCATTTGCTAAGCCATTTTTAAAGCCATTTATTAAGCCATTTGTCAAGCCATTAATAAAGTTTTTCATATACCCATTATTTATACAGCACTTTGGTATATAAAACGTTGAAAATAAATATCTATATTTTTGATTGAATACCAAATGAAGTAAGTATCTAATGTTTGTTTCATACATCAATTACCATAATATTTTTCTTTCAATATTTTCTGAAACAAATCAAATAAGAATCGTGACTCGTATATTTCCGACGATATATTTCGTATAATTCAATCAATTCAATGTTAAGTAATACTTTCAAGAATATCATGACAGAAAAATATTTATGATAATATCATTATAAAAAATAAGAATTTGATTTAATATTTTGGTTAATACAAAGGGTATAGCAGAAATACTTAGTTTCTGAGAAAAAAAATATCGTGAGAGGTTCTTATATATCTCCCTCATGACTGAAAGCAGAGATTTAAATCACAGGTATAAGTACTTTGGATAAAGAAGTATTTAAAAGGTGAAACTAAGTCCAACGTCAGTGCCATTTCCATATAGTTAGTCTGCTATACCCTTTATTTACTTACAATGTTCATGTTCTTTGACATATAGATTGAAATTGGTTTGGGTAACATCAAAACTTTGTTTCATCGAAATCGGATGTTAATGTCGGGAAATTTATAAAGTTTAAATAGCTTGCAAAGAAGCTCAGTCTGATATAATAATTGTATTGAACTTGCAAGAAACTATCAAGCGTAAAAATAAATCTGACGGGCTCGTTGGCGCGTTCGGTAGAACACCTGCCGTGCACATTGATGGGTCGTGGGTTCAAATCCAAACAAGACGACATATAATTTTCTCTAAGCTTGTTTGAAGAATATCTAAATTACGATCGAGTAACGAACCACCGTTCATAGATGGACAGTGAAGTGCACATTGCGCGCTTCGGTTTCAGTCTATGGATTTCCGAATGCTTGAAGTAAAAAAATAGGTCGACAGCGCATCATTGACTGATGTTCTGTGGCTGAGGTATCACCTACCATCAAGTGAACCTCATGCTCGTCTGTCGATATCTAACATAAAAATCTATGAATGGTATTTTTATCCACATAAAATATTGTAACGAGATTGTGAAAGAGCTCCAGTAAGTCTTTATACTCGTGATAATAGTGCTTCCTTCAATGCCCACGTTTACCTTCAGGATAAATGAGTTTTCATCAAGGTACATCTTACTGGACGATAATCGATTAAATAACAAAGTGCACGGTTATAATGTTTATACTAGCCGTGGGATCTCAAGAATAGATTATCTAATATATAAAATTCTCGTGTCACAGTTTTCGTTGCCATACTCCTCCGAAACGGCTTGACCGATTTTGATGAAATTTTTTGTGCTTATCCGGTATCTATGAGAATCGGCCAACATCTATTTTTCATCCCCCTCAATGTTAGGTGTAGTCCACCCCTAAATTTTATTTTTTTATTTTTTAGACAAAATTTTTAATTTCTATTTTTTTATCATACAACATACAAAAATACATACAACCCCTGCTTTTTTGTCAAAAAATCTTGACCCGTGCGAAGCCGGGGCGGGTCGCTAGTATATATATATATATATATATATATAAATAATAAAATATATAATATAAATTTTTACAATTTATAAATATTTTATAAATTGCAAAAATAACTACTGGGTTCTTGCTGGTTTCTTCTCAGTAGATTATTCCGATTTGGTTATTTCAATATAGGTTAATATACAAAAAACATTTTCAGTGCTCAACTATGTAATTAAGGAAGTCAAATTTTAATCCTATTAATAGAATTTATAGTCAAGTTACAATATGTTACTAATTATAATTTGAATAAAAAAAATTACAAATAAAAGAAAAAAATAAATAAAGAAAAAGTAAACCTTTTTCATATATAACAGTGGCGTCACCTGAAACTGAATACAACTCAGCATACGTTGGGGCTCAATATAAGCCCCAACACTGATTTTCAGTGGTTCCGGCGGAGGGGCGCTGGCACAAGCAACAAAAATATGAAACAAACGCTAAAGCAATAGACATACTGTTGTACGACAGATTTAGTATGTATCATACCGAAGCGAGTTATATTATGTACGCAAAATCTTAACATCGAACCAAGCCAATAATTTTATTCATAATTGTTCTCCCTCTCACGGTTGAAGTCTTATCCTTTACAAATTCCTTCATATCACCCCCATAAAGTTAATTATGCTTTACGCTATTATTATTATCTGAATTTTTAAGTTTTAAGCCAATTTTAGCAAGCCTGTTAACCTATCATAACTGCCTCAGTGCATCAGTCATATGACCCGAGTTGCCGGGTTCGAATCCCGGAGAAATAAGATATATGTAAATATTGTTTTGGTAGAGCAAGGCATAAGAATATCATGCGTGTGTTACCTACTTTGTATAAAATTAAATTATATTGAAAAATGATTTCATACTTTATTTACAGGCGTTTTTGGACCCACTGAAGGAGTCGAAAAGTGCCTCTGCTGAAGGTGAAGAAAGACTTATTAAAATAGTCATATACCTACATAACATATACCTTAGAATTAAATATACGTATGTATACCTAAAGGTAAAATTTAAGTAAAATAAAGTTTATTATTACACTATATTTCCTTCCGCTAAAATACCAATATTGTACCATACTATATAATACATAGTATGAATGTCAATCCCTTCTATGAAAATACCTGCACTTTGATTAAAAACACGTATGAGATAAATACCAAACAACGATACGAAGCGCACACCTAAATTAATCTCGACGAAGCGAGACGGCGCGTGAACGCTTGATATTACGCGTCATTACGCTCAAGCGCGATTTTTTCCCTAATTCAAAATATACAGGTATTAGACGATGTTCTCATTTACTGAGAAATTGTTCTGAGATTACTTCGAGTGTGAAGGAGCTTTGATACGCGTTGTTTTTGCTTGAAATCTCAAAGAAAAATGTAAATTGAGTTATGTCTTTGAATTCGTGGAAGTGGTTTTGTATAGCAATCAAAGTTCATATAATGTAAGGAATGGAATAAAAAGTTTGAATTTATATAATAATAAAATTAATTTCGATGGGCGTAGGTTAGCATGCCTATCTTGTTTTCTGATAGGTCGCGGGTTCGACTCCCGTCGGTTTGAACATGTTTATAATTTTCTATAAAGTGTTTCCCCTACGTTTGTTTCCTTTGATTCCTTAGGGTATTAATAGGGAGGTCCTACTTCGAAGTTACGACCGTGAAATACATAATATTACGCGTTTTAGTTACTCTTATGGATTTCCGATATTTTTTATCTGATGCCCAATTATCTACAAACATTTTGCGAAACAGTATTCGTATCGGTAGACTGTCATTTGTTGAAAATCTCAATTCATTTCTCATACAAGTAACAGAACTTTCTCGCAAGTAACAGATCGAATATATGAATGCTTTTGCCTGGGCCTCTGATCATTGTATTATATACACTAATATTATAAAAATAAATAATTTGTATTTTTGTATGTTTTTATATCTGTCTCGAAAACTACTGGACCGGTTTAAAAAATATTTCACCAATAGCTAGCTTAATTTCAGCAAAGCTACATTATGAGCGAGTAACATAATCTACATTGCACTCATGCGAAGCCGGGCGTGTTGCTAGTTTTTTATAAATTCATTTTGTGATCCATAATCAAGTCCGCCAAATGCTTTCTATATATAGTTTTTATACATATTTTAGTTAATGAACTATGTTAAAAAGGTTTTTATAGCCCTGGTTAATTAAGTCATTACTTAAAATTGTTGTTCGCAGCCCTATTTATCAGTTAAACTCCTGAAAGCAGAAAGTTGGTGAGTTTATAATTCCTCTAGGACAGGGGTGTAAAGGATTAGAGCTACGAGTGCTCTGAGGGGAGGTAACCCCAACTCAAATCTCACAACGCTGATAACATTGTATTTCACTTCGATCAACAATATACATGTCAATGGTATTTCAGCTTATTTGCTACTTAGATAAGATTGTATTTATTTGCATATGGAATTGGTACTAAGTTGTCCTTTTAATATGATTAGAAGTTTTCGAGTGAACGCATCAACTAATGTTCACCTGGGGTCACGGAAGTGCTTTTCGTCGTATAATTGTACTCTTATAATTTCGGTCTGGACAGTGCTAGAAAGTCACGATATGATATCAATAGAGTACTTATTAAATATGCCAAAGACACATATTTTGACTAAGATGTAGGGTTTGTAGAAAACTTATGAGTTTGGCTCTATAAGAACTGATAACTTTTTTTACAGTACCCAGTCGTCTTGGCGCTACTTCATATGAAAATGTTTTTGGTACTTATCATGGAATTTTTCATAGATTTAGTATAGATAGGATTTTTCTTTTTTAATAAAGGTATATTAATGTAATTTTGTTTACTGCGACCTATATTAGGAATTTATTTAAGCGAAGTAGGTACCCATGGAACAATTCAAATGGAATTTGTTTTTGTATTTTAATAAACTTAAGAAAATTAATATTTTGTCGAATTTTCATTCCTGACCCATAGTTTCTTTTTAAATCTATGCTTTATGCTATGACATTTTATCTACGACTTCTAAATTATTTATAATTCCCGGTTATAATAATATTTTAGTTCACGGTGAGAAAGAAAGTGACTAATTCTAAATATTTTTTGCGTAATGGTAGCAATAAAAGTTTTAATGGCGGTCTCCTGTGATAATCGCGGATGTAATTTTAACTTGCGTTAGTAAAACGCCGAGGATTCCAGATTAATCTTTGAGAAAAGGACTATTCTGTGAGTACTCGATAACATTAGACTATATATATGTTTTTAAATATAATATCACACCTTAAGAAATAAAGGAAAATAAGCCGAAATTCTTCTTTTTTAGTAAATGCTTAAAATGATTTCTTTGGACAATTGTCTTTCCTTTAAAATAATTTTAAACTAAGTATGTAGTTTATGTCACAATGTTAATTATTTAATGACAATTGTTTTAATGGTAACAATATGTTGTTAAACTATTGTATGAATTTTCCTCTAATTATAAAGATGCGTTATATCTTGAATTATAACAGTATAAAAACTTATACTGTTATAATTCATTTATATTTTTCATCTGACTTAGATTTTGACTTACATCTATATTAATTATTATAAGAAAGTAATTAGTTACTGTATTGTATTGTACATAAATAAAAATACTAAATAAAAACTAGACAGCGTCGAAGATGTGTACAGAATGCGATCTTGTAGCTATACAGAAGAGAAACAGTATACATAGAAATAATTTTGAACATTTTGTCAATCTGTCTGTTTGTTCACCCTAATCTCCAAAGATACTGAACTAATTTTCATGTAGCTTTGACACATGGATTGAGCTTAGTCTGGGGCAACATTAAATAATTTGTTTCATAGAAATCGGGTATCGGGAAGAGAAGATATCTTCTGCATTTAAATAGCCTGTTCAGCTTAAGATTAAGACCATGCGAATGATGTTGCGGGCACTATTTAAGTAGCTAGTTATAATTATAAGCTTATCATCAAAGAACAGCTTAAAAAGACTATATAAATTAAATCCAATTAAGTTGTTTATTGTTGGTATGTCTTGTTTATTCAATTCGTATATTCGGAAAAGAGAGTAAATGTCACCTTGCATCTAAAATAGAGTTTTAATTATAATATCAATATTTCATGTGTCTTAGGACTTATTTTACCATCACATATTCGTTTTAAAAGACGAATGGAGTCAAGAATAGTCATCTGTGCGACGCCCTGTTTGGCATTTGTCGGCAATATTCCTTTCATCAAGGATAATGAAACGCAGACGGCACATGAGATTCCTTATGGCTAAGCATAACTTGTTACTTCTGATTTATTGCTAATGCCTCAGTTTAAATTCGGGGTCAATGGCATCGCTATATCTATATAATGAGTTTTATTCGATTACATAAATATATCCTTGAGGATATTATCTACAATATATAATATTAAAAAGTGAATTCCCGAGTTCCCTAGACAGACCCATTTCACCGATAATTTTTACAGGCAAGTAGGTGATCTGCCTTCTGTGCCCTGCCGGGCTAGCATGACCGTCACGAGATATATCTCGCGCGAGAGAAGACAAACTAAGATGTTAAATATCTCAATATATTATATCTCGACATCGACAATTTTGATAGAAAAGATATCTCGATCGACAAATGTATCTATGTTTGATATTAAAAGTTTTAAGTGTAATTGTCATGTTAGACCCGAAAGAAATAAAGTGATAGTCGATTGAAACACGAGAAAACGGTAGACAAAATTTTGTCGCGCTTGTCATGCTAGCCCGGCTGCCCAACCGAAACAATATTTTTTTATCTTGTTTCCTTGGGATTTGAACCCAGGTCCTCCACTTATTAATTATTACGAAGTGACGTTGTAAGTAATAATTACACCTACTTAAAAAAAATACCAATGGCAAGCTCTATTATTAGTGCCCGTTACAAACTATAAATAAGTAGTGTTTTTGAAAAGCTATCATAATTTCTGTCTAGGAAGTTGGAAAAAATACTATTAAGTACAAATTAGTTTGCATGAACTATGTAAATAACAATATATAGATACCTAGTCATTTCTTATGCCACGGCCCACGGGAAATATTCTGATAAGTTATTCTATCACGACTATTTAATATGATTGTAATTCCTTGGAAAGCGTCTCACGTGGCTCGGAATTTATATTGGGTCTTCCGGAGCGGTCACAAGAATTTGAAGACGCCAACACAATGTTATTTTATGGGTGAAGCAAACCCGATGGGGAGATTTATTGACTTTTGGCCTTAACTTTTGTTGAAATTGCGTTGTATGAGGCTTTTAAAATTTCATTTATCGTCTGGAACTTACATATAATACCTTCTCCGCCAAATAAGATAACTTTATATATTTTAAGTCGTAATTTTTTTTAAATAATTTTGTTATAGTCACACATGATTTCGTATCAAACTAACTGCTAACGATAGCATCATAAGTTAAATTGACACAAAACAAGTACTAAAAAAAAATCTGGTCTTAGAAGGAATACAGTAATGTTGCGATCAAATAAACATAAGTATTTTATTACTTAACACATCAGTTTAGATATATAATTATACCCAATTTTTTGGCAAGGCACGTCTGGCTTCAAAGAAGCAAAAAACAACGAACTTATATAAAAAAGGGGTTGTAGGATAACGAAGACTTAATGAAGTAACTAACACCAACCACAGCACACGATTAAGGCTGTATCGGGTGTCACCTGCAACCTTATCACCCAACTTTATAAGGGGAATCGTAATTATTCGCTGGATACCGTTGTTAATACCGCAAGGCGTTTTGTTTCACGGGGGTGGATTATTTTTGCGTCTTTTATATTTTTTAAAGATTAATGAATTTACAGAGCCTTGGAAATTTTATTATTTTAATTAGTCATATTAGTAAGTGGGGTGTTTATTACTTACTAAACATGATACAAGTATGATATACATATTATTAAGTGACTAGTGGGTTACTTTTCTGTCCTTTATAAAATATTACAAAAAAACAATTAAATTCTCCAACAAATTCTACAATTATTCGAGGCTAAATGTCTAATAATTTTAATAAATGTCTTAATACTGCCATTTTTCATAACTTATCTAATAAGTTTAACTCCCGATATAATTCAGGAGCCTTTCGAATTTTATCTGTAATTAGAAAAATACATGCTTCAAAAATCAAAACGGAAACTTAATACATATTTACTACACAATCTAAAATTATTTTAATTGAACCGTAAGAAAAGAAGAAAGAAGAAAATTGTTTAGTTGAATAAAAAGCTAAATACAAGAAAATATTCCGAACAAAATTTCGTTTCATTATATTTTCATACCTACCTACATCTTAAAACCTCATGTAGACGCATTATACTGTAAAATGTTTAATACAAAAAGTTTTACGGAATATAAAGGACAACCAAGCCTCGTCTCTAGAGAAATTCTGATCATATTAAGAATTCATTGATGTTACATTTTTTGTATAAAATTCTAAACAACATTGTGCTTTCACCGATATTGTATAAAATTTTTAATCATGTTTCAAAGAAAGGATTTTATATACAAGATACTAAAAATACTTTTTAATAAACATCCATGAACCTTTTTCTATATAAAATGTTATTTTTTAATTACTTAGCAACAACGAAGCCATATCACATAGAAACATGCTTAATATGTATATTATATTCTTAAAACCTACTTACTTAGTAAATATTTAGAATAAAGTTCGTCTATCATGGTTCCAAACTCAAACCAAGTATTGAACCTGACTATAGTGACTTTCTTGGATCAGACAAACACAATGGAAATTCATATAAATAACCAAACAAAATCTTAATTAATTTTGGTGCATTTACAGTTTGTTCAATAAAGTACCTATATTTTAAGCTAGTTAAAAACGTTTTCTCCGCCTTATTAAATTTCTTACATACAATTGAATTAATTCTCTTGTTGTTTATACAATATAGTTTCAGGTCAAAGGTAAAATTGAACAAAGAACAAAATCGTATCTTTGAAATCATCTGTTGTCTATGTATGAAGCTAAGAAGTTCTGTGATCAACTATTAACTCAAATAAAGACGAATTATGTAAAAACATTAAACAAAATATAGATTTATTATTTACGCATAACTTTTAAAGTTCATACATTAAATAGACAATTTCACAGACGCGATTTTTGTTCTTGGGACCCATCGAATTGTGTAATTGATGGGAAATGAATATTGCGCATTTCACAACATTACCTACACATAGATAAAAAAGTATCAACAGCGCAGCTGATGTTCTGTGGCTGAGATATCACTTATCAAAAAGTGAGTATCACGCTTGTCTGTCGATATCTAACATAAAAAAAGATTTCAAACTTATACGACACTGGCATTTTAAGGTGGTTTTTTCAATCAATAACATCTGTTTAATATCAATCGTACCAATTATGTAAGAAAAGCTCCTTAGCTTTGGAAATATTTCATCAACACTTTACGACCAGACTCCGATGTTGGTTTACGACTTATGAGCGAGCAAAACAGTACTTTCTAAAACTCTTGGGTCAGCGTATAAATTCTCAACATCTGGAATTTATTTACCCTTGACACTAGAACTTTATGACTGCGTTAAAATTAACACTACACTTTGCAGTATATATTGCCTTAAAGAACCATTGTACCTTTGATAGTTTGATCGCGTGACGAATGGTATGTGTTGATGATATTATAATGAGTGAAAGAAGAAAATTAAAAAAAAGAACATACTGCGCTGCCCCAAATAAAAAAAGAAGGAAACAGGACGGAAATAAGAATTATCTTAATCATTTTTAACGAAAAATAGAAACAAATTGAATGGAGTGTCCTATGTCAGTCAGGGTAACTAATTATTTCAACTCTGGAATCGATTTAAATTACATTTTTGATAAGCAAACACACTTTTTCTGTTTAAATTTTGGTCTTAGCGAGAAATAAAGAAAAATAGAACAATATTCCCTTTAATGAAATCGGTAGCAAGATTGACTCAAGATCGTAAAGAGCAGACGGGACTCAGGTTGATATTTGAGTTGGTGAACTAAAATGGCCCCTTTCGACTCTCTCGAGTTTATAAAACTTTGCCTTAGCCTCAATGACAGCCTAGAGAAGTTTTCTTTTGTACTCTTAAACAAATATTTTTTAAATATTTTTTATAAGAATGTGTATTTTAGAAATTTATAAATATTGATCTGATGCAATAACATTATAACATTTTTTTGTTTATTCACAAAGCCGTTCAGATGAAAATGCGCTTCATCGGTGAAGATGACCTTTTTCGAAATGAGTATGATTGTAATTAGTTTCACAGTGATAACACGTTATTTTCTTGTAAAATGTAACGCTCCATTTTTATTCATCATCATTTTATCATAGGTGATAGTTGTCAAATTTCAGAGTTGCTATATTTCCGAAAAAAATACACAAAATTTAAATATGCGCTCTTCTTGAGACACCTATCATTTATTTAGTACATGTAAATTTTAAGCAAATAGTTTTATAAGTATGCATTAAACTAATTCGCAGGTTATAAATAAAATAGGTTTCTAATAAATATAAAATAATACCCACAAAATCCCCACATTTACCTTTACAAAGATTTCATACTCCGTTATACCTTTCTAGAAATACATTTCCATTAATATTACAGTAGGTTCATTTCATAATAATACAGCGTATTCAAAAATACCTTTGTGATAACCTCTTTTGTACTCCAACGGTTTGTGGAATTCTAATTTTCCATAAAGAATCTAATACCGAATTTTCGGAAGTAATAGGCATCATTGTATATTCGAAGTATTTTTCATATTTAATCATTTAAATGGTTAATATACATACGCTAACCCAATTTATAACAAATGTCATATATCTACTAATATAATAAATACAAAGGTTTTTTGCGTTTTGTCTTTTATTTCAAAAACGGGAAATGGATTGTCTTTATGTTTACGTAAGAATATTTTAGTGAATATTCGGAGCAAAAAATATGCATGAATATTTAGGCTATATTGGAATGAAAGATATAAAACAGACTAGAATAAAATACACAAACGTATTTCATTTGAAAAAATAATTTATGCATTTTATTAGTACAGCTTAAAGGTTTTTTTTTGTTAAAATATATTTTTCTATACGAAACTTACAAAACCATTATATTACGGTTAAAAAAATTAAACATCAAATTCCATTTTTTTGGATATCAAAATATATTTTACTAAATTTCGCCTAAATTGCACAGATTTTTTTTGTAAATAGCTTCAGAGAATAGATTATTGAAAATCAATTTACTTTTGAGACTTGTATTATGTTCAAGCCATATTAATAAAAAAGTCGTATCCAAATTCTTCAGAAAATCCGAATATTATTTTTCAGACCATCTCTTCGCTTTCTCAAATATATTTCTTAGAAGTCAAAAGACCATAGGCTATTTCAAGACATTGTAAATTCTTCATTAAGACTTACGCAACATCGCCCGTTTTTCCTTGCCAACTCTCCAAAATGTGATTTTTTTATAATATCTGGTTCGCTGACGTCTTGTGAATGGGTCTGAATAGAGCCTTTGTATGACCTTGTACAAGCCATCTCCGCCGCGGGCAATACGGTATGATGGAATTTTTAATAGGGCCGGTCGTTTTGCGTCATGACAATTTTCGTTTATTGTTACAACACAATGGCTGACGTATAGTGGAGGGTTAATTGGATATGAATTTTGAACTTGCTCTGAGTAATTTTACATGAATGGATTGAGCGAATTATTAATATATTATGTATAGAATAGGCAGTGGTACAAGGGAAATTACAACCGAACTTAAGTGGCTGATTGCTTTCCTTATATATTTTTGAGAAGATAGGGTAAATGGCAAGCCTCACTTGATACATCGGTGATCACTTATTATCATAAGTAATCACTGATTGTGATAATCCGCATGCAATATCTGTAGAATAAACATTTCTATGCAACAGAAAATAATCAAATCGACTGCATTCCAGTATCGATACATCTAATATATAAAATTCTCGTGTCACAGTTTTCGTTGCCATACTCCTCCGAAACGGCTTGACCGATTTTGATGAAATTTTTTGTGCTTATCCGGTATCTATGAGAATCGGCCAACATATATTTTTCATCCCCCTAAATGTTAGGGGTAGTCCACCCCTAATTTTTTTTTTTTAATTTTGGACGATTTTTTTTTGTTTTTATTTTTTTATAATATGGCATTAAAAAATACATACAACCCCTGCTTTTTTGTCAAAAAATCTTGACCCGTGCGAAGCCGGGGCGGGTCGCTAGTATAATATATTTTTATAAATAAAACTACATACATGAGATCTATTAGATGGAATAAAATAGATTTTTTTTAAATGCTATCTGTGCTCCATTTGAAGTCATCAAAAAAATGACTATTCAGTAACGCGCGAAATGAAATTTAATTCCCCTAAAATATACTTCCATTCTTGTCTTCAACATCACAACTGGTCAATAATATAATGTATCAATCTCATAGCATAATAGTGTATGCTGACTGATGGCAGTAATATGAATGTTATACTGAATCTTACAGAAATTCAGAACCCAGTTCCAACATAATTCCCCGTATCTAAAGCTCATAACATGCACACGTCACTATCACCCAATTACGCAGGAATACTAAATACGTACATAATATATCGTACAACTCAAAATTTGCATTGCATTAACTCTCAGTTCTCAGCAAACTGAGCTGATAAACACTCCAGGCTCCAGCTGACAACTATAAATTGCAAGGAAGGTGTTCATAAGCAGTTTTGTTTGTACTCCCATTGTACTGCGCTCAAGGAGTTTGTTATAGCTTTGTGTTAATGATACTCTATGACAAGCGGAAGGGGTATGACTTGTGAGAAACTGGCGTAGTAGCTTTAGCCGTGACTTGGCGAGTTAAAAATGGTGGGCTTTTATACACCGCCTCCATGACTTACAAGTTTCGGGTTCAAATCACAGGGAAATAATTAACTTGTTGACGGACAGAACGCCTGTTAATGTCGTTTTTCAATCATCAAACATCGGTACTGATGACGACGTCAGAGTTTTACCTGAATACAATAATTATGCCAATTACGCCACCACTGACAGAATTTCTATCTTATACTGTCTTAACTGGCCAAAATAATTATGTATGTTGTATAAAACAACTGTCGCTGATAAATAATTTAGTTTTTGATAGTGGACTGTATAAAGAATAATAATATATAATATAAATTGAAATCGAAATGACGCACGTTGAAAAAGTGTGAACAATTGAACAAAAAGCCGTTACCACTAACCTTAATAATTCTCCACCTCCTTTCCTGGCTTGGATCCAGTCCTTCAGCTTTGATGCACGGCACTTCTAACTTTAAAGGATTCGTTACGAACCAAAGAAAGAAATTATTGTAAATTATAACAATATATAGCAGGAGAACAGTTTTAGTGATCCGGATGTCAACACCTCTTCAGAGGGGTGAGCACGAACAAGTATCGAAAGAGTATTCGTATCGTCGAACTGTCATTTGTATGAAATTTCAAATAATTTCTCATACAACTGACAGATGGACGATTCGAATACTTACTCGATAGTCGTACGTGCTAGGCCCCCAGTACGAACGTCGAACGTGCACTGGTTGGAACGCGCGGCACAGCCGTTGAGCTTCCGCGATTTTCACCTCACTCAAGAAGAGGGTAGAAAATAATCAAAGTATTGTGGCACTCTGTTTATTGCCAATGTTCACACATTGATCTAACAATGTATTAAAACTTGTCATGTCGCAGCAGGATCAACTCGTCGAGTAATGTATGTATATTGTATAGTGATAGACAGATCAACATGTTAAATATATTTTCGTTGAGCAAATCAAAGAAGGTTGATCACCTACACGCCTATAATAACAATGATCAGTGACATGGACACAGAAATGTCTACCAAATGCCACAGTAGGAGGTTCGGGAATTACATTGTTTATACAATATTCTAATTTTGCGTTATTAAAAGAAACCTGTCTGACTTTAAGTTTCAAAATTAGTTTAGAATTTGAATGAACTAGGTATTTAGAAGTTATTATTATTAAATATGCTGATTAATTCACAGTAAGTAGTTCCGTTAAGATAAGAATAAATTACAAAAAGCTACGCTAGCCCATTCTCACTGAGATTACTAAATCAAAATAATAAAGCTTACATCTAATGAAATAACGAAAATCGTATAGGTACACTTGTGTATCCGTCCATTCATCGGCCACAGGCTTTCCCTAAATCTATCAGATGAAGAAAGTTTTTGTATATAAAAGATACATTATCTTTTTTATATGCAAACGAGTTTGAATACTTGGTGTTAAGTTATTAATATAAGATGATATACAAGCCTATTGCCGGCCTATCAATTGATAACTCTCAAACACAAGAATGAAACTTTTTTTTACAACAACACAGCGTTTAGAGTCACTTGAAGTGTAGGGGGATATAAGTGAAGTATTTTTTTTCTTTTTTATAGTATAGGGGGCAAACGGGCAGGCGGCTCACGTGATGGTAAGTGATCACCGCCGCCCATAGACATCCGCAACACCAGAGGGCTTGCGAGTGCGTTGCCGGCCTTTAAGAAAGATGTAGGCTCGCTTCTTGAAGGTTTCCAAGTCGTATCGGTAAGAAAACGACTCTTATTTACACGTGTTTAATTGTTACAATACAAAAACTAACTTGAGATCGAGAATCGCGAAAGAACATATGTATATGTATACCTACATTGATATGTATGTATGTGGTGACATATCCATACTAATAATATTCATATACGAACTTACATGAGTGTGAATAAATTAACAATCTAAATCTTAAAATTTCTAGATATACAAATTAAATTAAATATATTTTATTAACATTTAAAAGATTTTACATAATTCGTCTTTATTTGAGCAAATATGTAGTTAATCATTATTATTTTGACAGAACTTATAAGCTTAAAAACTTTTTAAGGAAATAGCAAAAAGGTTAGTCGACATCACAGGAGACTGAAGAGCTGGCAGCTACCTCGGACAAAGAATTAGTCTTGCCATTCAAAGGGGGAACGCTGCCAGTATCTTCGGAACCTTGCCTAAAGGGACCCCTTTTATTAATATATTTTAGTTTTTATAGTATATATTTTAAGGTTTTTAGTTTTAGGTTCTTTGTTATTTTATAATTGTGTATTTTTTTTTATGTTTTATATTAATAATGATATTAACTATAAAAAAAAATATCTTGCAAACTGGGAATTTGATCTAATCAGTATATATAGGTAATGAAGCTTAAAAATATAATAAGACTATTTCACAGATACGATTATGTTCTCGGGACCCGTCGACTTACAACTTTTGTGCTAAAATTGCTCTAATCATCTTTATTTCAAACATTTTAAAAACAGGATTTTTCTTGCAAATTCCAGACTTAATTCCAGTGGATAGCTTATAAAGACTAACGAAGGTCATTATTAAGTTAGTATCAACTAGGATTTGCCTTCGCTCGCATGAAAACTCGAGATATTTTCCTGGTACAAAATCTCTCGATTATTTCGTAGCGTTAAAGATTTCTCTAAACAAAATCTCATCAAAGTTATTGAACCCAGTGGCGAGACCACCATCACCAGCCGAAAGGCCCGACTTGAAAACTTTAACGTAATACGTGTTTATATATTTTTATAACTTATATAATTACGTAATCAAATAGGTAAGTTATATAATATTATTACGTTAAGGGCATTATTAGCAATAGCTTAAATGTTTACAATATTGTGTGTAGGCTTTTCAAGAAAGATTAACATATTTTCATATATTTTATATAAAATCATTGACATATTTAATTTTAATAGTATGTTAATGCTATAATTAATAAAAAAGCACAGACACATCATTTGGATGTTTCACAGATCATTCTTGCCTGTAAAGCAAGAAACTTTGAAAAAAAAAGTGATGATCAGCCTTCTGTACCCGGCCCAACCGAAACAATTTTATGTTATTTAACTGACTATTGAATATTGAAGTTACTATTAACAGCACAGATTATATATATAGGTGTCACTTAGGGCTTAAGTGAGAAAAATGAATCGATACATTAATTTTTAACTTAGTTTCGTTGTATATATTATTATAACACGACAGTATTCTGAACTCTACACAGTTTACACACTATTTGCATATAATTATAAGTGTATTCACTTATAGTCACTGCAGCTCCAGTTTTAGTAGTTTAGGTTTCTTTTTAGGCAATTTTCGTCTTTTCTTTATTTTTATTTATTATTTAATATTTTTATCATTTAGGTAATAGGTTAAATTTTACTGTAACTACTGTCATTTTTGGCTGATGCCTCAACATTGATGAGGTACTAAAAACCAGCGCTATGCCAAGAGTATTGACAGCACAAGCTGAGTAACCTCACCACTTAGGACGCAATGAAACAAAATTATCTTTTAAATGTTTAAATTTAATTTTATTTTTTTATTCTTTGTTACCTTATCAATTTATTCTTATTCTTAAAAAAAATATTTTATTAAAAAACAATTGTTTTCTCTTGTAGCTTCACTTACACTATTGCAACTATGTATACCCTGGAGCAAGGTGTAAGCGTGATGTAAGTCAATTTGTTATCGTCGTAGCACCGTAATCCAGTTTAAACCGGATCGATCCAGTTAGGTGTTACCTTGTTTACCAGATTACACCCGCCTTTCCACTCTAACGCGTACTTGACGACTTTAGTTTAAAGCAGGGACTGAAACCGGTTAATTTTTATTTTCCAAAATACGTGTCTGACTGAGATACCATGATATTAGTTTTAAAGAGTAATTCACACTAAGCTTACCACAGTATTTTTTTTTAGTAAATATGAATAAAAACGAAAGAATATAAACAAAAGCCTTTATTATACCGGTATAACTCCCATAGTAAATTAACCGGTATTCAGTCCCTGGACTTTAAAATGAATGAGTGAGAATAGTGAATTCCTGAGTCCCCTTTTTAGACACATTTTTGTATCTTATCATGTTCCCTTCCCGACCGAAACAATTTTTCTTGCATCTCCGGGTATTGAACCCGGGAACTGTGTACAAAAGCAACGCACGTAGACATGAGTCGGTCCGGGTCATTAGTTTTATTAATCTGTACTGTGTATTATGTGAACAATTTTTAAAGTACTATTCTATTAGCTATAGTTATACTAAAATTTGCTGTTGGCTTTGCTCACATAAATAAAAGGATAAAAACTTTGTTTTATGTTCTTGGTTTACAATAACAGACGGTCAAGTGGAGTTCCTTTCACATTTATATTATTAGTGTGGATATCATTAGGCTCAGTTTGAGTTTAAAGAAGAACTGTAAAGTACAATATTATGCTGCCAACCTATGTTTTACTTCGAGCAATATGCATTTCAAGTACGGACGGTGGGTCGATACAAGATCGGAATACCATGAATTGAAAAGATGTCGAAGATTTGAGATCCAGCAGGATTCAAACACGTGCCTCATCGAAACCCAAGTCAGATATAATATCAACAAGTTCGTCAAATATAACGTACTAAAAGTACAGTTAACCAATTATTCGTACTGTCAAATAGCCTAACATAGTGAGTACGGTTACGCCATTACTTTTAATAACATCCGATTTTCTCACAGGACATTCGTATTTATCGCAATGGTTAACTCTGGGTCATAAAGTCTCATATCGCTTGGCACATTCCCAACCGAACGTGTGTATAACGAAAATCCACTTCCAGCCGGGCTAGCATGACCGCCACGAGATATATCTCGCGCGAGAGAAGACAAACTAAGATGTTAAATATCTCGATATATTATATCTCGACATCGACAATTTTGGTAGAAAAGATATCTCGATCGACAAATGTATCTATTTTTGATATTAAAAGTCGAGTTTTAAGTGTAATTGTCATGTTAGACCCGAAAGAAATAAAGCGATAGTCGATTAAAACACGAGAAAACGGTAGACAAAATTTTGTCACGCTTGTCATGCTAGCCCGGCAGTTATGCTTTGGGTAACTAGAGAAATGGTGGTATATTTTTAAATTTTTCGAATAAAACTCATTGAGGTACCAACTGAATGGCCTTGGGATAACTTGCAACCTAATAGTTGACACTAGTATGAGTTATAATGAGATATTTTGGCATATTAATAAATAAATAATTTTTATAATAAACTAGCAACACGCCCCAGGCTTCGCACGGGTGCAATGTAGTAGATATTAATATAGCTTTCTATTGGTGAAAGAATTTTTATAATCGTTCGAGTAGTTTTTGAGTTTATTCATGACATACACAAATACAAAAAATAAAAAATACCTACATATCTTTCCTCTTTATAATATTAGTATAGAGAACTATTTAACTCCATAGATACAAGTGCCAATTTAGGAACTACTTTCAAGATTATCACACCTATCTTTATATGAATTGAGTCTTTATATGACTACTTTAATTACCTTGATTACCTAGTACTTTCTTATTTAAATACTTCCGGTGAGTGTGATGACAATGTCAAAAATTTTACCTATTGTGAGGCAATTTTAATGAAGTTGTCTCAACACCTTTATTAAATCCTGACTCTGAAATAATATACGTAAATTAAGAAAATTCTATGCAATTCTAAACAGTAGCACCTAAACGCTTATTTCTAAAAGAAACAGTAATAAACCGTTTGTCTCATAATGTCTCTATTGCTAGCCGGAAAACGCTTCATATTCCACTTTATTATTGTTAGCAAACACTCATATTGGGGGATGTTTTACGATAGCCATAAAGTAGGGGGATGAGAGTAATCGAGTTTTCAGTTGTTGCGGTAACGCCCGCTTTTATAAAAATGTCAGAGGGAAATAAAACCATATTATGTACATAATATATGTATGTGACGAGCTTTTGAAATGTACTTTCTATGTTAGATATCGACAGACGGTTATGAGGTTCACTTGATGGTAGGTGATACCTCAGCCACAGAACATCAGTCAATGATACGCTATCGACCTACTTTACTTCGAGCATTCGGAAATCCATAGACTAAAACCAAAGCGCGGAATATGCACTCCGTGAAGTGCCACCGTTCATAGATGGAAAGCCGTGACTTTTCCATCTATGAACGGTGGTTCGTTACCCGGTTGTAATTTCGATATTCCTACCACCCGTTCAATACCCGAAGACATGCTTACAGAAAATTATAAACATGTCGTCCCAGTGGGATTCGAAACCACGATCCATCGGCACGGCAGGTGTTCTACCGAACGCGTCAACGAGTACGTCTAAAACTTTTATAAAAGAGGGGGTGATCCTCCCGATGGTAAGTACTGATGGTTTGCAAGTATGTTGCCAACCCGAAGGAGAATGACAAGGATATTTTTGCAGGTCCCTACGTAACCGGTAATAGGTACCTCTGATGATAATTAATTCCACGTTGTGATTATGCGAGGCATATATAGTTTTAGGAGGGAGTATAAAATAGCTGATTTGTGCCCAATGAGCAGCAAGTATAATAATAAATGGTAATTGAAGTTCTCAGTCGACAGAATTAAACAATATTTTACTAGCGATCCGCCCCGACTTCGCACGGGTGCAATGTAGATATACTATACTTACTTATTCACTTATCTTACTCGCTGATAATGTAGCTTTCTATTGGTGGAAGATTTTTTTAGTTCGAATAGTTTTTGAGTTAAATCGTTACAAATCTTTCCTCGTTATTATATTAATATAGAAAAACATTTTACTTACTCCTTTCCGAGAGAGGCATTGTTTGGCTTATCATTTTTCATTAAAGGCAAATATTTGTTTTGTGCCACTTATTCCATGACAAAAACATGTTTTAAACTTGTTTCCTCTGATTTTCAAAAAGGGTTTACTCTGGAAATTACTGTTGGTGATAACAAAATAAATTACAAGACAAAATATACCTAATTAGATAAGATAAGATTAGAAATTTAAAATGTTATATACTTGTATATTTTTGAAAGCATTTTGTGCTTTAACCGCTAAACACCATTTGCTATTCATCCGAAGAATGGCAAAAGTAGATATATTTTTTAATTTTTTGCGAAGCCTTAAAGTACCGTTAACATTAGCAAAACCTATTACAATACATGCCAGCTTTTCTCAATTGAAGCAAATTGAAGGGACCGAAGGGTGTGGAGGAAAGACATCTCTAAAAGATTATTTTTCCAACCCTCATACCGATTTAAATTATACTCCTGATCGATCTTCTCTGCTATCCTAATTTTATTTCCTATTTTTTTTGTTTTATATTTTTTGATAAATGTAAATTTCCGAATCTTATAGTGGGGCAGACACATAACTGTGTCTGTTTAACTTTCTTGTATTTACAAGGAACGTAATCAATCGTATGTGCCCTGCCCGACCGAAACTATGAATTTTTATATCTTGTTTCACCGGGATTCGAACCTGGAACCTTCGATTCTAAATGGAAATCGCATAGTAGCTCAAAGTAAAACGTCATTATATTTTGTACGTTTCCAGTGAGCTGTCGGTAATATCAAGTTATAATACGTCACTATGAATTTGCTGAAAGGCTTTGTTTGTCTTGAAGCAGCGCTTTGTTCCGATGATTGATCGATTTTATACGTAAATAGTTATTTCAAGGACAGTTTCACTATCGATACCGTGTACATATATAGCAACAGCATTACTAAACGACTAGAGTTTGTACACACTTAATATAAAGTTAATACAACAAATAGAATAGAACGAACAAATGAACTCGTATATGTTATAGTATTATTTGTTTTATTTTTATTACAATAATATTTACTGCCTCGTACTTGCCGTTTAGAACTGTCGACTATTTAGTATTGTAATATTGTCTTTTATTAACGCGAGTATCACACATTTAAATAAAATACTGTATACCGGATTAAAGCGCGATTTATTATTTATATTGTTTAAATTATTTATCCCGACGTTTCGGATGCTTTTCAGCAACCGTGGTCGCGGGAAACTGCTGATAAATAATTTAAACAATATAAATAATAAATCGCGTTTTGATCCGGTATACAGTATTTTATTTAAATATTTAGTATTGTGTTTTGTTCGTATGAACTATTGCCGAACTTCTTAGAAACTATTGCCGATTTCTTAAATCGGCAATAGTTTCTAATTTCATATCACCTATAACAAATTTAATTACAATATTATTATTAGTATTTGATTTTTTTGAAAGCCTCGTAACTAAAATATATAATTTTAACATATATAAAATTATATCACGCTCATTTACATCTGTAAAAGCTTTTCAGAATATGATGTTGGAGTGTAACGGCTCAGCCGGTCGATATTTTTTAAAATCCCTCCATCTCCTTGACTTAACTTAATTTGCGCTCTGATCCAATTTCCTCTGGGAACGGCGCTTCGCTGATTATTAAGATATCCTACATCTCCATTCCATTATTCTCACTCAATATTATCTATCGATGGCATACTCATGTCTGGAGTTATAATAATGAAACACAAGGGTTTTATTTCGTATAGTAACCCGCCCTTAGCACGAATGCAATGTACCTATACTATACACAAAAAACTAATTTCAAACTTTCTATTGGTGAAAGAATTTTTAAAATAGGCCCAGAATTAAATCGTTACAAACAAACATACAAACAAAAAAATATTTCATCTTTATAACATTAGTATAGACAAGTATATTCTATTTAAATAAAATACTGTATACCGATATAGACAGTCCTGTCTCCCCGCGACCACGGTTGCTGAAAAGCATCCGAAACGTCGGGATAAATAATTTAAACAATATAAATAATAAATCGCGTTTTAATCCGGTATACAGTATTTTATTTAAATGTGTGATTCTCGCTTTAATAAAAGACAATATTAAGTATATTCTAAAAAATAGTCTCTAATCTTTAGGCCGTTAACGCATCCTCAAGAACTTTTGCCGGTTTCAGGTGAACCGCCTATCCGTTTGCCTCCTCTTATATAAAAAAAGCTTCACGGGGAATATTACAGATACCTATCTATATAAATTATTTTTTTTATATGTCCTGAAAAGTCTGGATCAGCTCTTGAATTATCAACCAACTGTACGAGATTACGGCACTTTTTCAGTCAATTAACATTATTAAAATAGATTTTTTTAAATTACCTACAGATTCTTCAAAAGGGCCAGGTCAAAAGAACTCAAAACCGACGAGCGTGTATGAAAGCACTGATGAAAGTGGAAGAAGCGGTATGTGGTATGGAAGGATCGGAGTATATGGAATTCCATGATCTCTGCCTACTCCAATTGGAAAGAGGCGTGATGTATATAATACATTATTGTTATGTACATATTACTTCTTATCTCAAATAGCATAAATTAGCTATAATAATAGCAAATATTCAAAAATATAAGAAAAAAACATAAAGCATTATTTCTACAAAGAGAAATTGTATTAAATACCCAAATCAATTATCCAAGCATAAAATGTTCCAAGAAAAATGGAATTTACATATAAAAATCATTCTTTGATGTTACGGGATTACGTGATATAGTATATTTTTATATTTTCACAAAGCTTTATTGCTACTCGGAATACTATTTTTCCCTATGAAGCAAAAAAGGATTAGGTGAAATAAAAATAAGGATAATACGGATAGGAAGCAAATTTTACCCTGCCATAGTAAGTGAAATACTTCATATATTTAAATAATAAATATACAGAAAGGAAGGAATTACCTTTACAAGAAAATGTATATTTTAAAGGGTGAATGAAAAAAATTAAAAAATGTGTGGATATTAAAAAGTAAGTGAGATGTATATATTATCATTAATACGGTCTTGGATTACAGTACAAAAGAAATACACAATTTTTAGATAGTAATATGTTGTTAATTGGCATTGTGAGATAGATATGATTTTTATTTACGCACTAGCAACAGGCCCCGGCTTCACACGGGTGCAATCTAGATGAAGCCTATGTTACTCGCGAAATCTGTCCAGTAGTTTTTGAGTTTATTCATAACATACAAAATTACAAATCTTTCCTCTTTATAATATTAGTTTACGCATTATTAGTCAACTAAGTGTGTCAAAAGATCATTTTTACTACTTATACTCTGGCTCAGTGGTCCCATGTTTTGACTCTCGGTGAAATAAAGAAATAAAAATATATTAGTTGGCCAGGACAAAAAATAATTTTTCCTGTAATTGTTCAGTGGTTTCAGAAATGTGTCTGTCCCATGTCCCAATAGGGAATCGGGAATTCAATAGTGTCAAAAGATCATTTCAACTTAAAATCCTTATCTCCTTTGTCTTGAAATCGAATATCATCCAGAACTGTTACGCCCCGAGGAAATTAAAGATTCTATCCGGAGCTAGGACTTAATCCCGTAGTAATAGTAAGCCGGAAAATTGCAAATTAAAGACTTGAGCTGATAAACAAAAATGCTTCTTACGTGCTCAGATTACAGTCGATATTCGTGAAATGTTATATTTTTATGGTTAAGATAAAAACGCTGATTTGCCGCGGTTGTAGATGGATTCAATTAATTAAGGATGCCTATATCGAGGGTTCGTGGTTGAGCTTTTCAATAGCAATATAGGCAATAGCAATATAGCTGGAAGTGAATTGATGAATTTCTGGATGATGGAATAAAAGTCGAAAGTAAAGTATATGCGGTGAAATATTTTTTTATTAATTTTATCGTAGGTTTCTATTTTAAACCATAACCGAATGTAATAAAATATTATAAAAAATAATACCTATATATCTAAACCTGAGGCTCAAATTTGTCAGGCTTAAATAACAGAATACTTCGATATTACAGCTGCATACATACAAAACGCGAATTGTCTTTAAAATCGGAAATCACGGGTTCAAATCCCAGGGAAATGAAATTTGAACAGTCTAATTGATCACCTACCCACCGGTAAATAAAAATGATCATTGAAACAGACACAGAAATTTGTTTACCAAATGCATACTTGAGGCCTCAGGATTTTACTGCAATTTTATGTATTTGCGGCATTAGCAGTAGAGAGTAAACAAATATATAATCTGAATCAAAAGTAAAGTGCCCAAGGTTGGTAAATAAGTTTTACAGCTAATCAAACTCGTTCCTGGGCTACACGACATATGCTTAAGCACACATAAGCTTGTAGTACGAGTAGGTACATAGTTCCCTTCGCATTCATAATATGCATAGCATAGTATAGTAGTCCTTCAGTGTGCAAAAGGCCGTGCTTACTGGATTTTTTGCAGTTTTTTAATG
The DNA here is from genome assembly GCA_905404175.1 of Anthocharis cardamines. Classification (NCBI taxonomy): domain Eukaryota; kingdom Metazoa; phylum Arthropoda; class Insecta; order Lepidoptera; family Pieridae; genus Anthocharis; species Anthocharis cardamines. The sequence goes on from FR989961.1 coordinate 7,307,425, forward strand.
TAGTTAACTTGTTGTTTAAAGATATATTTAATATTTTCGTTCCAATATGATAGAATACCCTTTTTTAAATGATTTCATTGTAAGAGGATAAATGAAAGTTTCATTTATGATCCGCAAAAGTAAGAAATTATTAATGATGAAATAACTCATGAGATATAAATTATTTAATTAATTCCGACACTAACCGATAGATATAATTAATTAAAAAATAACATTTTGCTAGTTTTGTTTTTTTAAAGATTTTTTGTTATGTTTTAATTAAAATTATTCAAAAATCTGTGCATTTTTTCTAATTTACTCACGCGTATCGGGATATCGGTATTCAGTATGGCGTATGAGGTAACAAAATGCTCAATGCTATTTGTTCCGGGACGCGCCTTAATTCGTTGCATCATTAATAAATATTATTGTGAGTCAATAAAACAAATTTTATACAACAACGGCGAAGCAAAGAGCAAAATTATAATATAAGCTCGCAATAAAATAATGAGCTAAGCAAATTCAATTTCCCTCTTAGCATTAAAATGCATTTCGCGTCGCGATACAATGGCATATTGCAGAAAGTTCACTTAATTTCTTCAATTCAAGTAATGAAAATAGCGTCAGCTTGACTCCACTGAGTTTTGCTAACATTTACTTGCATTGTAGGAAATAAGAAACTGCGAGTTTTCTTCATGAATTGTAAATACTTTAAATTGTTGATTGTGTTCTAAAGAAGATTTTATAGTAGGAAACTAAGGAACGAGTTTCTTTATTTTGTATTTTATTTATTGTGTATCATATAATAAAGTAGAGTATACAAAAAATTATCGATTCTTTATTACGATGGAAAATAATATTTTGATGATTTCCTTGATAGATAGATTCCTTGGTGTGTATCTAAATTTTATATATATTTAAATTTTTGAAGAGTTGATATGATGATATCAAATGAATTCAAAATAATATAATTAAAAACCTGATTAAACCTATTCAGGATTATATTAAATACCTAACTACTTTAAGGAAAGTCTTAGGTATTTATTTAAATTGGTTTGAAAATATTTATCAATTAATTATATTTTACATATAAATTATGCTTTCATTCGGTCCCGGTATAAATAAAGTTTATAAAGCAACTAGTAGAAATATTAAATAAATAAATATTTCTGCTATTTATAGCTTACTATTATAGATACAGCAGCTTAACGCGGACAAGATTGGCGAGCACTGTGGCTCAGCCTTGAAATTTGCGGATTTGCTATGACACGCCTAAGGGCATCTCCTGCGAGACACGTACCTCGGCTTTAAAATTATATGACAACACTTTCATACAATTTAAATAGTCATGACAAAAAGAACATTATTCTACTACACATTGCTCACAATCGTCAAATTTTTATAGATACCACTCTCCGAACTAAAACATTCAAGAAACTAGACAGTAATCAAAATTTAAAACATTTACGAATATTATATACAAGGCATTAAAGTACGGTTCTCTTGGCTCAGCCAAAGGTCATATATGCAAAATCTTATCTTATTTTTTTTTGTTTAGTTAAACTTTTTATTTTGATTGTATTTTAAGAAAAAGTGTCTGTACAAGTAGCGAGCAGTGCCCTTTGATATCACTGCGTATGTTGCATATGTGTTTGTTTCATTATGTATGTAAAGTTTTAACCTCAAGTTGTGGACCAAATAAATAAATAAAATATACATTTTTGATGTTTAATAAGAATTGCAAACTACAAACATATTCTCATGTCAGAGCCGAAATAACTCTCTACTTAACTGTCTTAGTTATTTTGATGCTTTATTTAGCTGCCATAACTTACTACCCGCAACATAAATAGGCGGCACATAATGTGTAAGTAGGGTGTCATAAAACGTATAAGTGTTAAACAATGTTATCAACACTAAGTATCTTGTAGCCGACCCTAAATTTTCTACGAAATTAGGTTGGCGATACACATAGTTTTTTTATAGCTACTTCTTAATTTGAAAAATAAATTAATATGGAGTACTATTAGATCATGCCATCATCCAACACATTGTAATGTGACATTAATAAAATCTTATTTTAGGAACGAAATAAAATTGATATCACTACTAATATTAAAAAATGCAAACGTGTTTGTAGATTTATCTTTATTTTAAGCAACAGCGAGAAAAAAGCCTATTCAATCCTTAAATGTTGGCAATATATCTGCAGGCCTTTTGGTATCTGATGGTATTCTACTCGTATTAAAAGAAAAGAAAGTAGCAGAAGAACTTTTACATAAGGATGCTTAAGAGCAGGAGAGGATTAACGTTGGCTGGCTGTCCCAATTTTTTGATACCAGCGAAGTCGCGGGGAAATCGATAACAATATAATTTTACCAAAAAGAAAAGATATTTGTTTTTATATTGTATGTATTCATAAATATTATCAGACTTTCCTTGATTTTGCATTGCGTCGGATGTTTTTTGTAGAGATTATTAGATGTACTGATAGCTTCCACGCAATACAAAACAAAAGAGTTGCGACTTTGATATTTCATGTACGGCATAGCAGCAATGACATTCTGAACGAATTACTAGTCTAATTTCTCAGACACTGGACCAGATTACTTGTCTCAGTCTATATAACTAATATATGTATATATTTAACATAGGCTAGGCGTTCAGAAAACTTAAATAATATTTACTAATTACAAAACTAAAACTAAAAACTAAATATACCTATCACCTGTGATATATTAGGAAAAAGTACCATATTTTATGTTATTAATTTTTTAAGTAAATAATAATCTATATTAATATTATAAAGCTGAAGAGTTTGTTTGTTTGAACGCACTAATCTTTGTGTTGGATAGTCCAATTATCGAGGAAGGCTTTAGGCTATATAACATCACGCTGCGACTAATAGGAGCGAAGCATATTTGAGGAATGAATAATTAGTACGTTCTTCTACCACAAGAAATTAAAACTAAAAATATAATTTACGCAGAAGAACTTTAAAATATATTCTTTTAAAAACTTCTTAATCGCGATCATAATAACAGAAATTGACGCGGACGAAGTCCCGGGCAACAGCTAGTAATAAATAAAGGTTTAACAATCCTCAAATACGTCCGTAAAAATAAAAATGTATGTTCACTATAAAGGCGAAAATAGTCCCAAGTGTGTTCTAAACTTAAATATCTCCCAAATACTAACTTTGTAGGACGGTTAATGTTACACTTAATTGTTGGTAAAACCGAAGTTTTCCAAGGCGATAACGCTCCGGTACAGCCTCGTTCCGCTTGCCAAGTTATGCACAATTAAGACTAAATCGACTCCGGAAGTTGCAACAAAATTTTATATACATACGTGGCATGTACCTACATGGTATAATATAAAATTTAATGAAGTTCTTATTTTTTTAGTATTACCAATACATTTTAGTGACAAAATTTATAAAGATAGCAAGCAGTGGCGGGACTACTATATTTACCAGAAATTGAGAGGGGACGATAACAGAATACTTAAATGTCTATCTGTTTCTTCACTCAAAATCTACTGAAATAATTTTCATGCAGTTTTCATAAGATAAAACTTTATCTAATGCAAAACAAAATGTATATGTAGTGAATATAGGAATAGAATACGTTAATACTTTATTCATCAGAAATGAACTTAACTAATTAAACATTGTATATTTTGTGTGACAATAATTATTAAAATAATAAAATATCTGTTATATGTAGTTGCATTCCTACATATACATTTTGTAATCTTGTATAGGCAAAAAGCTAATTATCGTGTAAGCTAAATGTCGTGTCTTATATTACTAGTCTTCTTCTTCTTCCTGCCCTGTTCCCTTTTTTTATTTTAATTTGGGGTCGGCGCAGTATGTTCTCTTTCTCCATTCTCTCCTTTCACTCGCCATATCATCAGTCACACCTTTCAAACACATATCATTCTTCATACGGTCAATCCATGTCTTTTCTGGCCTCCCTCTTCCCCTATACCCATCCACTTTCATATTTAAAACTTTTTTAGATACATTTTTTTTTTCTTATATTACTAGTAAATAAACAAAATAAGTTAGTTTCATAATAGTCGGATATCACGAAGAAAGTGATCGACATTTAAAGATAATTGCGTGCGAATGGCACCAGCTATTCAGATAAAATTGTTTGAAACAGTCGGTCCTAGTAACTCCAATGTGACAGAACATCTGCGTCGTGATGGCACGTTCACACCCCACGTCTAGACTTTGCGGACGACTCGTTAAATTGAATTTATTTACTCGAACAGGAGTCTTAAATAGAAGCCTAGATGGTAAAACCCTTTTAAAGCTGATCCTGAATCTCGCAGCGTTTCCAATGCCAATTTATTTTTAAAATAAACATCGCGTCACTATTTTATGTTCTATTGCTTTAAAAGTTTTTTGTTTATTTATAGACTAGCGGACCCGACAGACGTTTTTATGCCAGAATGGTGGTTTAAAAAAAAAATAGATTTGAATATGCCCACTTTTATTCTATAATGTCAAGTTTGTCGCTGATTTGCAGTGGGCGTCAATTATTACAAATAAGCATGAGCGTGCGTGACGTGAACTATCAATTGCGGAAGATGGCGGAATTCCGAACGTAAAATGAAATACCTGAAACTTTCTGATGTTTTAATAGTTATTCTCTTATTCAAGACACATACGAGTCCTACAAATAAGATATCATTAAAATCGGTGCAGCCAATCTTGAGTTAAAAATGGTGTAACATGACTTTGTTTTTTACAGATAGAAAGATCGACATACGAGAATAGGGTTTACTTGATGGTAGGTGATACCCCAGCCATAAAACATCAGTCAATGATGTGCTGTTGACTTACTTTTTACTTCTAGCATTCGGAAATCCATAGACTGAGACCGAAACACGCTATATGCGCTTCACGGTTTTTCTGTCAAAAGTTTTATTCACTGTTGCAGTTCTAAGTTTTACATTGCAATTCGTACCGTAAATTTAGGTATATAATATATATCTAAATTATATATAATATATAATATATTATAATTATATACATGAGACTATATTCTAGAAATAGCACAAATATCTATAAACTGACTTTAATATATTCCTATGTTAATGCTTTTATTGTCGTGAGTAGCGAGTTTCAGCATAAACTTTTTATGGATTAAAACGCGAAAATAACATACATTTAAACCCGGTATAAGTATTTTAATTTAAAGGTAAATAATTTAATGCTTTTTTTAATTTATTTTTTTAAATAAATAAGAATACAGCTAAAAGTACTGATAATAGACGATAACAACGAAGTCACGATAAAAGTCCACTTTCAGGCTTTTTGAATAAACACTTTCTTTTTAAAGAAGGTATGCCTCATCCAACAGAATAAGAAAGCCAACTATTTTGATGCAAAGATATACTTTAAATTTCATCAAATTAAAAGCAGATTTCTAATTAAATTTGTCTGGTCCTCTGATGTCTAACTTGCTCATCGGAACTCACTAATTATCTGAATAACTTTTAAAACTTTCGAAAATGTCAAATGTTGAATCAGTTTAACTGACACTACTTTTAATTCATTATATTTAGGTATCGTATTTTACATACAGTGTAACAAACAGTCGGATTATAGCCCCCATTGAAATTACATCATATTTTACGAAAAAAAAATCGATAAGGTATAGTTTTTTTAATGTTAGATATCGACAGATGACCATGAGAATCACTAGATGGTAGGTGATAACCAAGTCACAGAACGTCAGTCAATGATGCGCTGTTGACCTATTTATTACTTCGAGCATTTAGAAATCCATAAACTGAGACCGAAACGCCCAATGTGCATTTCACGGTTTTTCCATCTGTAAACAGTGGTTCGTTACCCGGTTGTAATTTCGATATTCCTCCCAAACGTTTAGTGCCGGAAGTGACCAGACGTTTATTAACATGTCGTCTCAGCGGGATTCGAACCCACGGACCGCAAGGTAGGTGTTCTACGTAACGCGTCAACGAGCCCGTCAAAATAGTATTGATTTTATTCGACCTAAAGCTTTAATCATATTTTGATGCCTGAAAGCCTTTCATACCACGTAGCGTATTTAATGAAGTGTATAAATAATTCATTGTACAATAATCAACCTATGTTAATGAACACGCTGGTTCGTAATGAATCGTTTATGACGCTTCATACAACTGAAACGTGTTCTCATTTCTATTAATATTATAAGTATACTTGCATCATAAATTACCTTCGCTGTAGTCATACTACGCTGTAGGTGAAGCTTTATTTGGTGGTTCTGTCCATAAATCACTTCTACGTGTTACACTACGCGTAGGTATGCTACGCGTGTCGGCCGTAGAAGCAAATCAAATCAAATCAAATCATTCTTTATTTGCGAAAATCAGTACATGACGTGGTGTTAACTATTATATATATTGGATCCATGATTTTCCGCCAAGTGCTATGGCATGCAAATATTAATTTAACTAACTAATAATTAAAGCTAGTCATACATACTTATTTCTAAAATAAACAAAAAAATGAATCTATTATATTGAGTTTAAAATAATAAATATCACAACTAAATTATATAATACATTCATCGGAGAAAAAATCAGTTATACTATAATAACACTTATCACTAAATATATTGTTGAGTTTCTTTTTGAATAGTTTTAAAGGAAGGGACTTAATGGTATAAGGTAATTTGTTATATATTTTAGGCGCTAGAAAAAAAATGCTTTTATGTTTAAGAGTAGTTCTACAATATGGTAACTGTAATCGGTAGGGGTCTCGAGCTGGACGATTATTCAAAGTTATTTCAAATTTGTCCAAATTATTTTTAACGAAGACAGCTGCTTCTAATATAAAAAGACAAGGAAACGTTAATATTTTAAGTTTCTTAAAATAGGGTTTACAACTGTCTCTTGAAGATATACCTACCATAGCTCTTATGCATCGTTTTTGTGCTTTAAATACTGATTCTCTTAAACTAGAATTACCCCAGAATATAATTCCATACCGCAACACACTAGCAACAGTTGCATAGTACGCCGTTATAGTAGTTTTCATTACGGATATTTTAGACAGTTTGTAGAGTGCATATGCACTTTGATGTAGTTTTTTAATTATATTTTCAGAATGAGTTTTCCAAGACAGATTATTCTCAATGGATATTCCTAGAAATTTTGCAATTTTAACTTCTGTTACTTCTGAGCTCTTATATTTAAGTTTTATTTCTTTTTTTTTTAGGACTCGATTTGAAAAAAACATCACGTGTGTTTTCTGTAGATTTATTACTAAGTTATTATTTTCCAACCATCCAATAACTCTATCTAACGTTGAAATAATTTCGTTTTCCATTGAAATACGATTTGTGCTAGTTATACTTATAGTGCTATCATCTGCAAACAATACAATTGGATGGTTAATGTACTTCGGAAGATCGTTTATATATATCAGGAATAATAAAGGCCCTAGAACACTTCCTTGAGGTACTCCATATGTAATATTACGTAGTTTAGAGCGTGTGATTTTTTCACGGGCTGAAGTTGTACAAATTCTTTTTAATTCTATAAACTGATTCCGATTTTTGAGATAAGATTCAAAAAGAGCTAAGATCTTACCACGTATGCCATAGGCCTCTAATTTTTGAAGTAGTATGGAGTGATCTACGTAGTCGAATGCTTTTTGAATATCCATAAAAATAGCACAGGTAGGCTTTTTACCGTCCATTTTTTTAATTATATTACCAATAAACTCATATATAGCCATATTAGTAGTTTGGTTTTGTCTAAAGCCCTTTTGGGCATCACTAAGTATTTTATATTTTTCTATATATGTATAAAGTTGTCGATAAATGAACTTCTCGAAAATTTTGGAAAAGACTGAAAGTAGAGAGATTGGCCTGTAGTTCTCCATATTATCTAAACGGCCTTTTTTGTGGAGTGGTATTATTACTGCAGTTTTAAGGCGATTAGGAAATACTCCATTTGTGATGCAAAGGTTAAGTATATGGCTAAGTGGGGAAGAAATTTCTTGAGCCACAAACTTTACAACTTTGGTTGATATCCCATCATAACCAATGCTTTTTTTGTTTTTTAGAGATTTTATTATATTTGAAATGTCTTGTGGAATAGACGGGGGCATAAAGAAAGAATCAGAATGGAAATTGTGAGATGTATAGTTACTCTGCAAACTAGTATCAGATTTTTTATATATTCTAATACGGTCAATAAAATAATTATTGAAAGAATTAGCTATTGTTAAAGGATTTGTAATAATAGTATTATTTAGTTTAATTTTAGTAATATTATTTAAATGCAATTTATTTGTTTTATTTGAATTTATAACATCCCACGTGGCTTTTGATTTATTAGTAGATGATTGTATATAGTATGAATTTTGGGCGCGTTGTGTTAATTTAATAATTTTTTTAAAAGTTTTTGTATAATTCAGTAATAGATTTTTATTGTTTGAATTTGGTGACAATCTGTATTGCCAAAGTAAAGATATTTTTTTCCGGCTGCATCTTTTTAACCCCTTAGAAATCCACTTTGGCTTTTTGTTCCTTTTAATGAAAATTTTTTTGTAGGGAAAACAGATATCGTAGAAGCTGCTTATTTCATTTATAAACAATTCATAAGCTACGTCAGCATCATCGTTTTCATACACGTTTGAAAATGATAGACTACTTAAACAATCTCTAAACTTAGACAGATTTTCTTGGTTGTAATTACGTCGTTTTATTACCCATTGTTTAAGTCTACATATTTTTTCGGCGGGAAATTTAAAAATTTGACAGGTGTGGTCAGAGAGACCCAGTTCCATAACATAACCTTTAGAGTTTGTGACATTATGCGCAAAATTATCTATACATGTCATGCTTGCGATTCTAGTTGGTTTCTTTATTTCTATATGTAAACCGAATCCTAAAAGTAAATTTTCAAAGTCTAATGATGCTTTACTTTTCTGTAAGATATTGATATTATAATCTCCGCAAAGTATAATTTTTTTATTATTTATTTTACAAATTTTGTATAAAAGTAGCTCAAGATTTTTAAAGAATATATCTATGTCAGTACCTGGTACCCGGTATATACATATAACAATAGTATTTTCTTCAATTATCTCTACTCCACAACATTCAAAAAATTTACTAACAGATAGTTCTTTCACAAAAACAATTTCTTTAAATTTTAAATCTAATCTAAGTAATATACAGACACCACCACGACGTATTTCCCTTGAATAGCAGCTTCCTATGGTAAAATTAGGTATAGTAAGTAATTCTGTATCCTCCTGCAGCATGAAATGTTCGGTGAGACAGATGATATCTATCTTTTTTCTTTCAATTTCTAGATTTTCCAAATGTATAGTTAATGTTTCGAATTTATTTATAATGCCTGCGATGTTCTGGTGTAATATGTGAAGAAAGTTACATCCGAAAAAAATTGTTTGTTTTACTATGTTGTGAGGTGTCCTGAACGATTTCTCTGCTGGGAAGCTTACATGTAAGATCTCTTTGCAGATCTCTAACAAATTCACATAAATTTGTTATTATATTTTGTATTCCAAGACCATTAATTAGTCCAGTCCAAGGAGAGAACATACTGTGAGTTAAATTCCTGTTAGAATCCAGATAGTATGCATATTTATAGGCTTCTATATCTATTTGCAACATATTTACGAACATTTCTATTTTATAATTATGTATAGGAGCACCTGTCGCGTACGTTGGAAAGCATATAATAATGTTTGTGTTGGTCAAAAGCTCGAGCGATTTTCGTATTATACCTATGAGATTATGAAAGTTTTCAATTTTTTGAAAATCGCTTTTACCAATCATTATTATGCAGTAGTCATCCTTGGTAAAACTCCCCACCTTTTGTGTAATACCACGCAAGAGTTCCTGCATGCCAGCGTTTGGCTTAGAATAATGACAAATTTCAAAAGAGTTACCAATCCTTTCATCTAATAATTCTTGTAACTTATTAGAGTTATCACAACTGAGAAGGCATAATCTTTTTTTGATTTTTTTATTAGTTGCTGTTTGAGAAATGCTTTTATTTTCCGTACTTGGTTTATGAGTTTCTCCGCTGGTATCAACTTCCTTGCTTGGTTGGGCCAGTAAAGGTAGGTTCTTTCTTGGAAAGGTCAAATATTCATTTTTTTCACTATTGGCAACATTTTCAGGATGAATTTGGTAGTTCTCACTATTGGTAATACTTTCTTTTAGTGTTGCAATATCTTGTTTTAACAATATATTTTCGGACGTTAAAAAGTTTACTTTTGATCTCAAATAATCTAATTCTTCTGTAAGATAATGCAGCTTTGTACAAATGTCGTGTTGGTTTTGATCTTCCATTGAAATATCGTAAAAAGATCGGGGGCTATCATTAATATTTTGTGACGCCGTGTTTTTTGGATGTAGATTTATACTTTGCATTGGTGAGAGACTTAGCGACTTACGTTGTGTATTTTGGTCGATATTACGTTGTATCAAAGTGTTTTCAGAAATATTGTTTTCTTTATTCTTACATACATCGCAATTCCACTTCAGTTTATGTTCAAGTTGCATCAAATTAAAGCGCCTGGGAGAAACATTCGCGCAATCCAAGTCGTATTCCTTTTTGCAAGTGAAGCAGGTTAAGGTATAATCATCAGCATTTATAGTTATATTACGTGTCTTACGTGCTGATGACATATTTATTTAAATGCAATATTGTAATCCAACAAGTTTTCTCCAAAAAAAATATAAATGTAATATATTTAATATATTATATCCGAACTTATTATTTCTATGATTCGTTTTCCAAAATTACCCACACGTTCTTAACTTTGTTAAACTGATATTATGTTTCTGTTTTTATTTTTTCTTGCGTATTATTATAATGTGTTTAGTTTTTAAATTATTTTAGGTAATAATTATCATTTCACTAATTTAAACTAGCAATATAAAACTTCCTTTTTATTTCACAGCACTGTTATGATTTTTGTATTAAGTTTTGTCATCCAAGATACACGTTTTAAATTATTGTTTTTCCTTGTCGTGTATCACTATATAATACTTTTATTTTTAGTAGAACACTTTTATAAAAAACACAAACACTTAAATAATTAACTAACTAATTAATTGGCGGATAAACTGAGTTATTACGCGGCTTAGGGGCCGTCCATTAATCCATCCATTAAAAGCAGCGTAGCTATCAGGTATGGTATCACAATACGTAAGCTGAGACAAAATTGACTATGGAGAGCACTCCAGACTATATTATTAGCAATTAATAATATAGTCTAATTTCTAATAAGCTAACTGCTATACTAACAGTGGCATACAGTAGAAGTAATACTAAAATATTCATTATTTCTCTAAGAGTCTACAGTAAATGTAGTATGTATAAATATGATTCCCGAGTACCCTAGTCCCCACTAAGGGACTCGGGTATTCACTTTGGGGAAGACCCATTTCGGTGTCTGTTCATTTTTCTTTACATAAAAGTAGGTGCTGTAATCCTGTCTGAGCGACTTTTTTTAAAATCTTGTTCTTGTACCCCGGTGTTCAGTCCCAGGATCTCCATCGAGTGTTAAACGCATTACACTTACCACTGAGCTATGAGGGCAGTATAGCAATATACATTGACAATATTTTATTTTGTTGTGACAAGCATCACAAAGGATCGGATTTTATATAAAAAAATGAAATTTTTGCTCTAAATATATTATTCTGAAAGAAAATCTCAGCTAGACCAAAGTTTGATGTCACAGTTAGTTTTTTTTCTCTATTATAAGTACATATATTTTCTTATCAAGCACATAGTCTACTTTCATGATAATATATAAAGAAAACATCAATTCCTATGACATATTTTTTTACGGTTTAATAATCATTTATTTTCTCTTAAGATTTACATAATCTCTTACAGAGAAAATTAATTTTAAAACGTTACAAACATTCGATTAGCATACATAGTAAAACAACAAATAAAGCAAATATGTAGGCAGATATAGAAATAAAAATAAGCGCAAAAAATTTAAGTGACGAATGATTGGGAGCGTTATGAATTATGATGGTATGACTGTGTGTGTTTGAGTTTGTGTGATTTTTCTATCGTTATACTGGGGTAAAATAAATCCTATCGACACTCTTCCTTTTATCAAAATACTATTACATTCATGCAGTTAACACCGTTATTGCTATACTATATCAGTATGCATATAATCAAAAATATTAGAAATTATTTTCGACCGCATTTATTCAATTAGTGTTCCAAAAAATATATTTTCCTTCGTTAAACAGGGACAAAGAGTTTTCTTTTTATTAAAGTATATTTTCAAATTAAATAGATATAATACTACAAATAAATATTTAAAGTAACAAAGAAAACAAATTTAAAGTAACTCTACCTCTATTATATTAACGCGAACGTTACGCTACTTCTGCAGTTTTCATTGCAATATTAACTGTTCTTGTCTGTGTAATATCAGTGTCCCATGTGGCTGAGAGAGCGTTTGCGTAATATTTTTAAAATAATTTACAAATAAAAAACTATGACTTTTGTTTACTATAATAATATAATTGTTTATTTACCATTTTTTTTAGTGTACAATTTTAAACCTGGCTCTGACGTCTAAGGAGATCCTGTTTTAACAAGTCAATGACTTATACAATGACACAATATATGTATATACATAGTTAATAAGAGCTTTTTATAAGATTAGAAAAATAATAGTAATTAAGTAATTTTAGTTTTTTGCCAACCAGAATAAGAGATAGATAGCCATAGAGAATATGGATTATTTATTATGTGTATGAATATTGGGCGCACGTACGTGTGTGAAGGTGTGTGGGGGGGAGTTGTATGTATATGTGGACATGTGAGTGATCTTTACATTTATATATATATAAAAATCGCCCTCATAGTCGAACCTTGACAGAATCTAACATCATAATCAGTCCCAATGCCTACTCTACGGTTATAAGAAATTAATTCTTATAATTATTTTCTCGTATATATTCTGGTAACATTCTCGAAAGTTAATTGAAATTAAACCAAAGTCCAATAGAAGTTTTCGCTAAAAGTAAGGACCATTCTCAGTAATTAATTCATTTTGTCAAAGTAATAAATCTTCTAATAGTTTAGCAATTCCATTTATAGAGAGCTAACAATTAGAATTCTTGAGTGCTTGTTTATTGAGTTTTCAATTTTGTTATTATTTTAATGAATAATAATAATATAAAACAGTTTGCATAAAATTATTTATCTGACGAGAGGTATAATTATAAAATTGTTTATTCATTATGAGTATTTGAGTATTGCATTATAAATAACTAAAAAACATAATATATATATAATATATGTTATCGTTCGTATATATAGGCCATGCCACCTCACTTATACGTTTATTGTTACTTTACTGGGGGTCCAAGATACAAGCTTACTTTGGACCCCAAATCTACTGTGAGTGTATTGTGTACCCAATTGCGCTCCGATGGGTCACGGGTTCGAATCCCGCTGGGACGATATGTTTTTAATTTTCTGTAAGCATCTCTTCCCCATGTCTGGATACTTCGAGCATTATGGGTGGGAGAAATATTTAAATTCTGATCGGGTAACGAACCACCGTTCATAGATTGAAAAACCGTGAAGTGCACATTGCACATTTCAGCCTCAGTCTATGAATTTCCGAATTCTCTAAGTAAAAAGTAGGTCGACAGTGCTTCAATGACTGATCTGTGACTAGGGTATCACCTACCATCACGTGAACCTCATGCTTGTCTGTACGATACATATAGACGAGTGTCAGGTTCACTTGATGGTAGGTGATAGAGAACATCAGTCAATGATACGCTTTTGATTTACTGTTTACTTCAAGCATTCTGTAATCCATAGACTGAAACTGAAATACGCAATATGAATATTTCCTTTTTTCCCTCTATGAACGGAGGTTTGTTATACGGTCGGAATTATGCTCTCAGCAAAATAAAATTTTTAATCAATGATGTTCTACACTTTCAAAGAGATATTCGTAAGGACCACTCCACTATATATGTGCACGTGTTGATGTAAAATCTTAAGTTTAAAATTATTTTAGTGAATTATTTCTCACGATTTCCAGGGACACTCTAATAAAATTCTAATTAACATCACAGTCGCCATTCAGCATTTATTTATTTTAGAACAACATCACAAAACGTTGATAAAATTTATTCGAATCACAAATGTCGCTCTGAGTCACCATTAATTGTACGGTAACTGAATTGATTAAACGAAAAATAATAAAGGAGGCATCCAACAAGGCATCCACTCAGACATTCAAATGTTGATCTCGCTTTGTTGACAAAATACACAATCAATTTCACGTCATTCAAACAGATTGTAATACCGCGTCACCTACAAAATTGAATATTAAAAATATATTAACGTAATAATACTATTTAAGAATATTAATAAATATCAGAGAGAGAGAGAGATAGGTTTATGTGCACAAACAACAACAAATTAATAAGGATTAATTACAAAACTAAACCTAACAAGTAAACAATAAAATAAAAAATAATAAAACAGGAGTATGTATTTGAAACATAAAAAAGTGGATTCCCGAGTCTCTTAGTGGGGCATAGGGCAGACCCATTTCAGTGTCTGTTTCACTGATCATTTTTCTTTATACTTGCCTGTAGGTGATCAGCCTTTTATGCTCTACCGGACCAAAACAATTTTTTTAACTGGGATATGAACCCGGGACATCCGGTGTCAAACGCATTGCGCTTACCACTGAGCCACGGAGGTGGTCTAAAGGCGGTTATTAGAGGAAACTTATTAGTAATTTGCATACATATAACATCATCATAGTTCGTTATTCAAAATTGGCGTTATTATCAGAACAGAAGAAGTTTTCCCTGTTATGTGGTTATTATGGTCTTGTTATTGTCACTCATGTAAAAGCGGGACTTCTACATGTAGCAACTGCTATATATTTATAACCCAACAAAATTAACTTTAAAAATTATGTTTGCAATAACTTGAAACCATATGTAAGCCATTATTTTATTAGACATTCAGATTTACGTAAGAATATAATATTCATTGACTTAAACTACTAAATTTAATAAATTCATAATAAGCATTGCTATTAAATATCTCAATTGTGAAACCTATTTACAACAATAGCGTAATCCACTCCACTACTTGTCCAATAAAAGAAGTAATCTCGACCTAGAAAAGTTTCGTTGAGTAAGAGCGCTGGTTCATGTTTCTGGAAAACTTCTATTGTGCAAATTACTGTAAGTGTTAATTTTTTGTTTAAATTTAATTGGGATTTGAGACATAAAAAAAAATATTTTTACCAAGACCATTCTTACTCCGTTTGATGTCTTGTTTGAATGAAATACTTAGTAACTGTCGTTTCATTTCCAAAAATGTCACCACTAACCACTTTAAGTTGCTGAAATTTTTCAATACTAGCATACGCTCGCGTCTTAGTCCACATGAATCTTGATTTATTACGGACAACCAAAATTTGTTACATTGAATAGTGTTGAAAAAATAAAATTAGTCAGTCCCTTGGAAACTAATTGCAAAAATTCCCTTATAAAATAATTTTATTCTTATTTTTTTTTCAAATTAATAACCATAAACATTTTCCACCCTTATTTGTCACCGTTGGTTTATGTATTTGCAAATTTTCAAGAGTCGAATTCTAGTAGTTTAGACTGGGTGTTGTAAGGCGTACACATATATTTAGTACATATACATTGTTTTAGTGTGTGTAACCTCGGGAGCGCACGTTAAACATGCGCACACTAAAACAATGTATTTATATAGTAGGTGCACGCTCGACAACATTCATAGCAAAAGGGCCTTCGTGAGATAAAATATCTATGCCTATGTATAGAAGATATATAGCAAATTTTCGTTAATAACTATTGAACGGTTTGGACTAAGCGTTGATAAATCAATCATGAGCCACTTGGAATAATGTTATTTTATAAGAATAGTAAAAAACTAATGTTCTCAAATATACCATATCGTATCTAATAAGCCAAGAAAATGAAGGCATTAAAACGCTTGCTGTCGTCTTTTACGATTTTAATCTTGAAACAAATTCCTTTTGCGTAGATTTACGGTGCGCGTGAACTCGACTCCTAATTAATTTTGTAACATCTTTTACAGCTACGTTAACTTTTAATCGAGACGAACGAGCAGTTTTATGGCTTTATGTGCAAAACTGACATTAAGTTTTATTTAATAAGCGAGTAATACAGGTGGAAAATTGAATTTAAAATAATTAACAAGAGTAATGAGGGGAGAGTAGGAATAGAAGTTTTATATAGAGTAATAGTAATAATTGGTTTATTTGTGAGATCAGTCATGATGTTAGTCAAAGACATTATACAAAATTCATTTTTCAAGTGGACGTGCATGGCCAAAGCCAAAACTAAGAGTAATAACGAATAGTACTGAAGGGAATCTCGAGGCCGTTCTTTTGATGAAAACTAAAATTGCATCATTGGATTTTTGAAAAATCAATATTCCTATCCAAGAATTGAACCCGTTGATTGCAATAAAAACGGTATATTTTTAAGAAAAAAATATTATTATTTAAATATAACTACGTGCGAATGCAGTATGTGTACTATCTAATTTGATATATAATTCAATTAAAACTTAAATCGTACAAATGATCTCAATAGATCATCAATCATAAAGGGATTTTGCAGAGAACTTTGAATTACACTCTCGAAGTGAACTACTTATTAAATTTGATTATTGACGGCTTTATAACTACTAGTAACACGTCCCGGCTACGCTCGGATGGAATGTAGATACTAGATATACTATACACAAAAATATGTAACGTCTATTGGTGAATATTTCATTTTAAATCGGTCCAGTAGTTTTTGTGTTTACTCTTTACAAATATAACAATAGTGTAGATCAATATATATAAGTATATTATAAAAAACTCTGCACAAAATTATCAAAACTCCAAAAAAAATTTTTGAATTATTGTATTGGTAACACAAAGTCATTATAAGTTAACCAATGAATACTTCATGAGTTTTACTAACAGGCTACCGCACTGTATGAAACTCAATATTGAGTTCGATTGTTTGTGTAATATTACGCTGACCTACTTCTGATTGTGTTATGTTCTGACAGATAGATGAATACAATATTAATAAATCGATAGTAGTCAGTGTTGTAAATAATTTGTAGTTGCCAGATGTTCTATAATAATACTACACTATACATATAGTATATACATCGGAAATGGAATGACAAAGGACAATTATATAAGAAATAATACTATATAATAATTATATATAAAATACGCTTGCTACAAAATAAGTTGTTATGTATGACTCTCCTGGAAAATTGCCATTTGCGAAGTAAATACGAGTATGTATTCTACTTCGAGAATTCGGTATTTTATATGTTATTCTATTCTCTATCCGTGGTTATGCTTGAAGCCAAGTAATATCTAAGCTAAGACGGTTGGTACATTGATTTTTCTTAACGATTATCATTTTACTTAAAATTTAGAGAAAAACGAGCCTGTCAAATCAATATACTGCTATAGAGAGTGGACAAAGACACATATTTACAAAGAGATTTTGCACAATCCAATCTCAACCCACAAACAAAAGGAAACATAACTATTTTTTTCACTCAGCCGCTTTGATAAAGGCTGATTCAAAAGGACAACGGTACACTCCGCTGCTTCGAAGGTCTAATCGAATTAGCTACACTACACATACTTAATTATGCAAGCTTTATACGCCCTACATTAGAATAGGACCCCATCAAGGATATATCGGCAAGTTTAATAGAATATATATAATTCGAATTCAAATTCAAAAATCATTTATTCATTCAGATAACAGAATGTACACTTATGAACGTAAATAATTAATAAAAATATATATATATATATATATATATAACATGTTATATTATATTAAATGCTTCTAATTTTGCATTTACTACCGGTTCTCAAATCAAGGGCGTAGAACGGACGAGAAGAACTGGCAATAAACTCTCCGCCACTCTTTTTAATCACTTCTTATTAATATGTATCTATTAATATGTATTAATGTGTATTATATGTAGCTCAAACTGAAACTTATTTATTCTATAAAAAATAATACAAAACACATTAACTATAGTAAAACTTAAAACTAGGGAATTTTATGGAAAGGAGACCACTCAGTTTGTGCTACACCACTTTAAAGCGGTGCAGCGCTGATTTTCAGTGGTCCTATCACAATGCACAAAGCAGGAATTACAGTTCAATAACTATAATATAAAAGGCTTATGTAGTTTTCTAGTGGTGAAAGAATTTTTAAAATCGGTCCAGTAGTTTTTGAGTTTATTCATACCATACAAAAATACAAATCTTTAGTCTTTATAATTACCTAGATAGTGTAAATAAAATGATAATGTCATGATTCACTGTTAGTAAAAATAAAAAATAAAAATAATTTCAAAAAGTCAAAGGCGCAGAGGGTAATATAGTTTTCAACGGATTATCAAGGGTTAGGCTGAATCCAGAATTAATTATGGGAAAAACATTCGGGATCTTCCGGACTTATGTGATTAAAAATGGTCCTCGTTTTTGTAAGGTATTATTTTAGGATCGGCGTTAATTCTGGGCCGGACCGGATCGTACCAATTTATTTAAAGAGCCCTCTCATAAATAAGCTAATTACGTCCGGTACACTTAAGGTAAGGAAAAATAATAGTGTGGGGATATTTGGTTCGTTAGGTACCACCTACGATGTGATGGGTTCTTGTATGGGGTATTGAAGGGCTCGTTGGCACCTGCCATGCGCCAACCTGCCGACCGATGGATCGTGGGTTCTAAAGCAGCAGTATGTGAACACCACTGTAGATAAGCCAAACATACTTTTCGACCAACCGAAAATCCTAGTAAGAAAAAGTAGATTCTTTCCCAGACTAGTACGCGAGGCTATTGAAATTAAAAAACACTCTAACTTCAATAGAGAAGATGTTTTGAGCCTTTCCAACACCTGGGACCCAGTAATTAAAAATCAAAAACCCAAAATCAAACAAACTAAAAAACAATCGCGTTTTAATCCGGTATACAGTATTTTATTTAAATGTTTATCATTTTCTGTAAGCATGTCTTCCCCACATCTAGTAACTTCGAGCATTGATCGGGTGGAAGGAATATCGAAATTCCGAACGGGTAACGAACCACCGTTCATAGATGGAAAAACCGTGAAGTGCTTACTGAAGGTTTCGGTTTCAGTCTAAGGATTCCCGAATTCTTGAAGAAAAAAGAAGGTCGACAGTGCATCATCGAATGATGTTTTGTGGCTGAGGTATCACCTATCATCAAGTGAACCTCATGCTCGTCTGTCGACATTAAAAAAATCATTTTAGGTTAATACAGTCACGTCCTTTAAACTTTTCTTATTGGTTATATTAAGGACTTATAGTATTTCTTGTGTTCCTTGCACAGTACTAAACTTATACACTAGCTAGGGGTTTTTTTAAACCTTCGCATTAGGTCAATGCTCTAATACTTGGTCACAACATTGGCACTGGAAAAGGTTAAACAATTAAAAGCAGAAAGCTGTTTTCTGTATGGTATGTGTATCGAACTGAAACCGCGAATTAAATTAAACAAACTGTCAAATGAAACGCAAACTCCGTTGACCGATGTCGGGCTGTCGGGTCTACTCTGTTGACATAATTGCTAATGTGTTTGTCATGTGTTTACAATTGATCGCATTGTCGTGTTCAACATCACTCTGTATTTAGATCACATTAATGTTATAAATTATTGTTGATTTGGGCCATTGATATAGTTTGTTGATCAAAGATTTGGGCATATAACATTGAATAAAATGTCGAATTTGAACTAACAAATCTAAATAGTGATTAGTAGATATATATCTTATTTTTTCCAGGGAGAGAGTTCCAATCCTTAGCGGTTCGCATGATGATGGAGGAGGCGAAACGACTTGTGCGGAGTGAAGGGATGTCGACTAGGTAAGGATGGAAGCCCGCCGTACGCCTGGATGTATTTATTTTTAAATTATTATTATTATACCCATTTGTTAATATAATTTAAGTATGTTATGTAAAATATGTAAATAAAAACCATATTCTAGAACAAGAACACCGCCATTTTTTATCTATTATGATATCGACAGGAGAGCATGAGGTTCACTTGATGGTAGGTGATACCCCAACCACAGAACAGTCAATGGTGCGCTGTCGACCTACTCTTTACTTGGAGCCTTCGTAAATCCATAAGCTGAAACCGAAACGTAATGATATATGAACGGTTACCCGATCGGAATTTCGATATGCCATTCGACATGGTTCCCAGTTGCTTCAGGCATTAAACGAGACGCAAATATATCAATATTACATTATGTTAATACTAGTGGACCCGGCAGACGTTGTTCTGCCGCAATGTTGTCTTCGAAATTTTACAGTTATTGTTAGATTTGAATATGTCCATATTTTGCCCACTTTTTTATATAATTGTCTAAAGCTGGCTTCCCAGGGTCCGCAATTCTACGGATGATCACGGTCAGCCGACGACCACGGACGGTAACGCACACAGACAGGGCTCTTCCAACGGCGCGTGTCGGTCTGTGTAGATCTTATGATAGCTTCATTTCAAATGCAAAGTGAAAGAGATTTCAAGTGATTTCGAATACCTTCTGAATAAAATTGGTCCAGTTATATCAAGGAATGATACCAAAAGCGAAAATATATTCCCATTTAAGAACGGTTTGCAATTGCACTCAGATTTTTTCACTGCACCTTTGAAGTTACCGCCTCGCGACGGATACCGGCGCACCGCCACAGACAACCTGTGCTACCACGGACGAGACCCTTCCCACGGTGTGTCGTGCGAGCTGATCCGCGTCCGTCCGCAATATCACCGACCGTGGGAAGCTAGCTTAATATGTCACTGATTTGCAGTAGACATCTGTTATTCCAATAGGCTAAGTATGCATGACGTCAGCTGTCAAGAAGGCGGAGTTCCGAACCTAATTTATTTTAAAATTAATGTTTGCATATATATTTTTTTTGAATTTTCCGATATTTTAATAGCTATTCTTTAATAGATTTTGTTAAAATCGGTGCAGCCGTTCTTGAGTTATAAATGGTGTAACTAACACAACTTTCTTTTATAGATAAAGATGTAGATAGAAAAGCCATATTACGTGAATATTGCGCGTTTGGGTTTCAGCCTATGTATTTGGTTCGAAGTATAAGAAGTCAAGTGGCTTAATTATCACTTACTATCAAGTGAGTCTCACGCAAGTCTTTACATATCTGAGATTTCAAAAATATTTTTTGAAACGCATCCAATTAACAAAACTATAAATCGAATCGATTTCAATTAGAACCGAATCTATATTCAGCTGTAGATAACGATAATGTCTCGATGTAAATCACGTCCATTCGCAATGTAAATGCGAAATGCGAACTGTGGAATTGCATTTTCTTTTATTGCGAGTAATCGTGGTAAAACTCGTTAAGTTTCCGATTTTCGTGATGAGTTCTCCTCTTTCAAGTTTTACACCTAAAATCTTCACTTAAATCTTGATACATAAAGACGCATCAAGCTAAAGTTAGGCTAGACTGTATTTATGAGCTGTTTCGATTGGTTACTCTTATGCTACAATGACCACTTGTAACAGTGGTATACGTAAAATTAAGTTGGGGTTTTAAATAAATTGATATATTCCTTTTTTATTTTAATACTAGCGATCCGCCCTGGCTTCGCAGGGGTGCAGTTTAAAGATAAATTAAGAGAAAATATTTTTTTAAATCGGTCGATTAGTTTTTGAGTTTAATCTTAACAAACAAACAAACCAATATTTCCTCTTTATAATATTAGTATAGATATTCTTATGCAAATATTAGTTCACTTATAATGAGATATACATATGTAGATCTTTCATTACACTAGAGTCTATACAAAATATTTTATTTTGTATTCAATATAAAGTAGATTTATATATAACTTACCTTTTTTAATTGAGATATTGTAAGCGAGCCAACAAAACCAATAACCTCCTTAAATAAAAATACTTTTACAAAATTAAATCTAATTTCTCTTGCGAGTCCAATCAAAGATTCCAATCACGGTCCGCTCGTACTAATGTTCCTCATCTTTCTTACAGCGTCCGATTAGATCGTGATACATCTGTTAATTCCACATGGTTCTAACTTTTACGGTGCTCATGGTGATGTAGGACCTTTTAGAAGTAGCAAACAAACTCCGTGATCGAGTTAAAGAGAAATGGTACAGTCGAAAGGCAATGAAGTTGCAACCTTCTCAAAGCGAAAATGAATTTACAGTGGTTTAGTTAGTGGCGGGTGAAAATAATATTAAATTTTTTTAATAATAGTGAATGTCTTCACTATTATTTATATTATTATTTTACTTCATAGGTGAGGAAGTAGCAATTTCTGTTCAGAAGATCTAGAACTAACTTCATTCTATAGATCTTTCAGTCTTTATCCTTTGGACATTAATGACTCTATTACTAACTAACAGACATAACATAGAGTTAACCAGCGAAATTATGAAACATAGAAGTTTCTTATTCCCTATACATACAGTATGACTACATATCATAAAACAAAGTGCTCCGCCACGACTGTCTGTCTGTTTGTTCGCGATAAACTCAAAGATAACTGAACGGATTTTAATTCGGTTTTCACCAATAGATAAAGTAATTTATAAGGAAGGTTGATGTATATAACTTGTCAAATATAACGATAATTGTTGGAAGTGCAGCCTGGGAGCTTTCTCGAAAACTCTGCCTAATCCCTTTTGAGATATAACAAAATAATGTATGGTAGGATATTCCTCTTTTATAGATCTACAAAAAAGTCCAGAAAGGCATATATCTATATTTTAAAGATCGCTTACTATACCCATTCTATCTTCTAAAAAAATGGTCACGTACAATACGTTGTTGTTGTTGAAACTATTTAGGTAGATACAGTAATTAATCTTACCAACTTAAATACGTTAGTAAGCTTAAACATTTCATATACATTATTATAATCTATTACACCATATAATTTAAACGAATATCTTAGGAGTTATCGCTAAAAATTAACGCTCGCGAAAGCGACCCTACGGGAGATAAGACATGTAGGCACAATACCCGTGCGATGCCGTCGCTAGTTTTGATATTATTAAAATAATATTAGAAAATTGCAAAAGATATTACTTTTTCTCGGGATCAAGCAAATGTAAAACTTTCTTCGAACCAATCAAAATTGATTCTTTGCTTTAAGCATAAATTATCCAGACAGGATATTCGCAGTCATATTAAATTATCGCTAGTAAATCATAAATTACTTAAACTATTTGAATTACTAACTAATTTATTTATTTACTTTATTGGAAAGACACAGAAAAAATATATAATATAAATTAAGCTTAAGTAGGTACAATAATATAATTAGAACAAACATTTCCTTATACTGTTTCACAGCTTAGATTTGAAGTAAAGACGCTATAGTAAGGACGATGGGCATGCCACAACCCCTATAGACTTTTGACGTCACATTTTCACGATCTATTGAGTTCGATGGGCTGATAATATTAAATCCAATTCCTTAACAAGGAATAAATACTATAAATAGTACGTGATTTAGAACACAGCAAAGTACCTATAGATTGACAGAATACTTATTCCATATTTCTGATGTCCTGGTACTTTTTAGACTTGACCGATTTTCATGTGGCTGTGACCACATCCTTTTTTGAGTTCTGGATCCGCGTCAGTTTGCAACCAGTAAATTATGTTATATTTTATGAATGTTTATAAATTTTCATCAATATCCATACTAGTTCTAGTAACTAGTACGAGCCAACTGTAGGCGTAAACGAAGCACGCAATCGGACCTTATTAATGATCGGAGTACAACCGTCTAACTCGTTACTGCTACGATGTATAACGCAAAGCTTTCGATTCCTTCTCCACAGTCCTCCTCGTGCCGGCTCCAGCTACTCTTACTTGACCGGTTTCTTATTTATACAAAAATAAGTGAACTTTTGCTGCTAGATTGCGTGACTTCAGTTCGTACTTCGCTTTCCGTAGAGTCAAGGCAAGAGCAAAAGATCGACTGCTTTCGTGACTGAATGGCATGGGCGAAGCATTTAGCACCGGAGGTCCCAAATTCGATTACCGGTGTAGCGACATCTACAATCTTCGACTATAATCAAATCGTCGTCGAAGACGTCTTATCTGTCTGAATCGCGCTATCTAAGTGTTTCCACACAACAACGCTGACTATATTATATACAACAACTCGACATCAACTACTGGGGCCTTAGGGCCGGCCAGTCAGTGGTTCGACTGGGCGAGAATCTTCCCTTTAGATTGGAAGAGCACACCTCCAAAGAAAGATTGGGTGATCAACAGCGCGTGAACAAGTGGGTACTTGACTGTAAATACAATTTGTTTGCCCCATGCCGCTGCTATGTGTACTAATCTCGATACGATACGATCTTGGTTATTCATTGAAAGAAAAGGCAATCAAATATTCTTTTCATGAACTATTATATTACCAAGGAAATACATTGTACATTAATTGTCTCTTGAGACTCTCGAGCAAATGACCTTGACAGCTCAATTCAATACGAGATCGGCTGACGCTTTTGTAAATTACTTTTCAGAAAAATATCTTTTAAGACGTTATATTTGATAATTTTATATCTGTAGTAAAAGTCACAAATTAAACGGGCGATCATGTTCTATTAAGATGTACAAATTCTATGATTATTTTTGACCATTTAGATGTGTCGCGGATTCTAATACCGACTATAATTACATACAAATACATGCATATATTTCACGCCTCTTTCCCATTGGGTAAGGATCACGGTTTTCCATATGTCCCAGTCCTTGTATACCACTACCGCTTCTTCTACTTTCATTCACGCTCATCAGCTTCAAGTACAATCATTCAGAACATTACCTAAACATGTTTTTCCCAAGTCCGGAGCCGATGCGATGGCTGGCCATGCGTCGTTCTGCTGAACATTGAATATGTGTATGCGGTGATATTACTTATTTTGATTAAGTGTCTAACTGTTGGTCCCACGATAATGATAGAGGACAAACCTTCGTTTTTTATTCGTTTACTTGTCATTATTATAATTAATTACTTCAAGATGTCATGTGGAACATGGTGTAAAGGTTGCAGCTCCTTACAAATATTTTGTAAAACAAACAACTTGGTGATTAAAAAGAGTGGCGGAGAGTTTACTGCCAGTTCTTCTCGTCCGCCCTTGATTTGAGACCTGGCAGTGAATGTAAAATTAGAAGCATTTAATTTTTTTTATTGGCGTTCATAAGTGTACATCGTGTTACCTAAATGAATAAATAATTTGATTTTAATCTTACAACAGACCATGCAATAAACGGGAGGGAAGAATATCGTCCGAGTCCATATAATATGGAAAATCAGTAAAATACATGTTTCTGTACGCTCGAAGTAATAAAACTCACCAGATAATACATCATCGATGTCCTATGATTGAAGTAACATCTACACTCTATTGAAATCTGATGTAGAAATGATTATTTCTATTTTTTAATTACGTCTTTTGCTGAATAGCAAAGTTAATATACATAATACTATAACTAATACAAAGA
Organism: Anthocharis cardamines; assembly: GCA_905404175.1. Taxonomy (NCBI): domain Eukaryota; kingdom Metazoa; phylum Arthropoda; class Insecta; order Lepidoptera; family Pieridae; genus Anthocharis; species Anthocharis cardamines. Next base: position 7,333,071 of record FR989961.1, read on the forward strand.
AGAGAAAAAATATTTTGTTCTCATTTCTTTTTCCTAATTAAAATACTTGGCATTAATGAGCTAATTAACAGGATTAGTTTGCTCAGGCATTTTGAAGAGAGATATTTAATACAAGAATAAAATTAAAAAAGGAAATCTCATTATACACGACAATGAAAAAGTGAAACTTTTGCAAATCATATACCTAAATGCTCGCCAGCTCCCTTTCCACAAGGTGACCTGTTTGCTTCGAATATGTTATCAAAGCGCGCGATATTAGTGATTCTATTTATCACATACATATATACACACGTAAAAGTAAAATGAGCTTACAAATGTAGATACCAATCTTCAATCGTCAATTTCAAGATTCGGGCGCTTCTCTAATGGACCTGCATCGGGCGACATGTATCAAAAAAAACGTGAAGACTGAGTGGCATAACATTAGGGGGGGGGGGGGGGGGAAGAAGCAGTCCGCATTGCACCTTGACGGAGAGGGCATTTCACAGGTGGCGGTAAAAAAGAAAGTGGATTGCTTTGAACGTTTCATTCGTTGTTGTTTCCATAATATATTCTATGTATGGGTGATGCAGGGTTGCCGAATCAGCCGGCCTAGCATGACCGCCACGAGATATCTCGCGGACGAGAAGACAAACTAAAAGATAACATATCTAGATATATTATATCTCGACATCGACAATTTTGATAGAAAAGATATCTTGATCGCAAATATATCTATTTTTGATATTAAAAGTCGAGTTTTAAGTATAAGTGTCATGTTAGACCCGGAAGAAATAAAGAGATAATCGATTAAAACACGAGAAAACGGTCGACAAAATTTCGTCGCGGTTGTCATGCTAGGCCGGCAGGAGACTTATTTTGTTTCAATTTTAATAAACATCGTTGTTTTTTTTATTTTTATTCTTGAATAAGTAGGCGTTTGCGTGGGCATATGCGTTTGCGTTTGCTTGGGCATGATAGTGGTATCACACCTGGTGGAAAGTGCAGATGGGGCTACGATGGTGAATCACGCCTACCTATTAGATGCCTATTAATTCTTTTCTTGAAAAGATCCATGTTATAGAGGGTCCGGAAAGACGCAGGGAGAGAATTCCACTCCTTAGCTGTACGGATTATAAAAGTGGGCGCAAAGCGCCCTGTACGTACTTGCGGTATGTCTACCAGGTAAGGGTGGAAACCCGCCGTTCGCCTCGATGTCCGGTGATGGAAAGGAGATGGCGGAATAAGTTGGTGAAGTTCCGATGCACATCGTCTGTTTAGGTAAGTGTTATTTAATAAGTATACACTTTTTTAATAATCTGTTGCAAAAAAATGGTGTCTTGAGATCTGCACCGGGTGATAGTGAACTTTGCTACGCCACTGTCAAAACAACATAATATTATGCAAAAGTTACTCTGCGTACGCGTAAATAACCCGACCCCATTGTATTTCAAGAGAAATGATTAATTCATTGATTTCCGTAATTAAATGAAATCCTTTCTTAAGGTATTTTGTAATTCACAAACAAAACATAATACCTAGGTTTAGTTAAAATGTAGATTTATATAAAAGCAAGGAAATGTTGCTATAAACTCATTAATCTCATCCCTATTTCCGTAGTTAGGGTTATCATATGTATATTATAAACACACTTTATGCATTATATAAATGGATATTTAATGCACATTTTTATTACCCCTGAAAGTTTCTCCCTCGGTAAATATTTTACCCCAAAACAATTCAATGCTTTATTAACGGTAATAATTATTATGACGCTTTGGTAACGAGTTATTTTATAATGGAAACGTGTATATTTTTATTATCCGTATCCGGGGCTCAGTAAAATGTACCTTGGGTTTGGCATCGAATATCGTGGGTTCGAGTAACCTTGACACAAGTTGAAAAGTTGTTTCATTTGGATAGAGCAAAGATATGGTGAAGGAAAATGATATGACTGTTGCCATAAAATATACCTGTCCCATACGCTAGTAGCGGAAATATTTTGATTACTAGTTTTATTACTTATTCGATAATTTCTCATTAAAGTGAATTTTCGAAGGGAAAAGAAACGTTAGAATTTATACGGAGTTAGTTTTGGTATTCATAATCACTAGAAAAATAGATACAGTTATTAATACTATGGGAGCTAAAATGACTGCAATGTAAAAAAAAATCAATTTCGTTCCAATTATTAAATTTATATTTTTTAAGTTTTATTACAATTTACAGAAAATGACTATGACTAGGTTGTTTTTCTGAAAAAAACAAATTTAGGTTTTCACTATACTAAAGCTCACTATATAATTTGTATTTTATATTTTTACTAGCGACACGCCCCGGCTTCGCACGGGTGCAATGCTGATACTAAATACACTACAGAAAAACTGTGAACGTTGTATAATGTATGCACGCTCCCGCCGCCGCAAACGCTACGTCCCGCATTTTTTAAATCTGTGAGTGAAATTATTCATTTTAATCATATGCTGTAAAGGGCCATATAGATCTATATTAAATCAATAAAGTATTTAAGGTATTTAATTGGATAAGGATTAATGCTGTATTGGTTCAAAACGCTTCGAAAATTAGCTATTATTTGTCGTAAAAAGTAAATGACAAAAAAATTTTATTGTGGGATATCCATAAGAGATAGACATATACCATCACGAAGTTTTCTGTAGACCTTTTCAATGTGTACAATACTTAGTACATTATTTTGATAAATCTGCCTTATAAGGGTTCAGCCTGCGTTTGCAATGTAAGCGGAAAAAATGTATAATTACGACATCACATTAGAAACCTCAAACATAACAGTATTTCTCCACTATTTAATTCATGTTATTATACATATAAACCTTCCTCTTCAATCACTCTATCTATTAAAAACCCGCATCAAAATCCGTTGCATAGTTTTAAAGATTTAAGCCTACATAGGGACATAGGGACTGAGAAAGCGACTTTGTTTTAATAATATGTAGTGATAAAACACTTAATATTATTTGAACATTAGACTACCCTTTTCTGTTTATGTGCACTGAATTAATAAAATATACTCTATATTAATGCATTGTATGACGGAAGTACCGATGGGGATACGAAGCATAAAGGTCACGCGATACATAATAATTTTAAAACAGAAAAGTCATCACGTATTGACCATAAAACCTCGGGTCCATTATGTATTGGGACGTAACACGGGTTTTCACTTTGCGACACATAAATGCGTCTTTTGTTAACACATCTAAAGCTAGCTGTATAAAATTACATATGAGTATATACAACGTCCATTTTCTTATGTCAGATATCAATAGACGAGCATGATATTCACTTAATGTATACTTCACCTATGGAAAATGTTCGGAGTCGAGCAAAAAATGCTCGGCAAAATGTTCGGTGTCGAGCAAAATGCTCTGAAAATTTTTGGTATCGATCAAATTGTTCAGAGTCAGGTTCGGTAACGATCAAAATGTTCAGAGTCAGGTTCGGTGTCGAGCAAAATGTTTGGTGCCGAGCATTCTTATATAATTTTCTTGATCGACAGATACATGGTCTGGTCATCACTAGGTATTTCTATAAAACCGCGGGCCCATTGCGTCACAGTGCATCTTCAAAACGCTTGTCCTATATAATTCTATTTAAAACCAGGATAAATGCACATAAATACGTTACTTTAAAACTGACCATCCTGAAGCCTCCTGCAAATAAATAATAGGAAAATTCAGACTAAAACAGCTAGAAAAGTTTATTCTCTCATAAATCCTTCGTCTGAAGGCGGTAGGTGTTAGACACATAAATATCGGCGTCCAACTTGTGTCCTGCCAGGGTTCCCAATAACCTAGTCCTATAGTTACTTGTAAGTTCCAGATTTCCAAGATATTGAAAAATTCAACTGAGCAGGACACGAGACACTGAACTAAAAATATATCAGAATAAGAATATAATAAAATATCCGTAGGTGAATTAAGAAAAAAAAAACTATTATACAATAAAAATAGACTAATAATAAGTTTTTTATTCAGCAAAATTGTTAATGCGAAAGTATTGGTTTTGATTCTAAAATAAAATAAGTTTAAATTTACATCAGAGTGAAACCTCATACAAACTCTGTTATGAAATAAATTGTGCCAAAAATGCAACAACCAGGTACTTAATCGCTTAAAATATGAAATTATGTCTAAAAATTGTATCAATCCTAACAAAAATTTAAGCATATGACTCAGTATTATGTAAATACATATAATTGTAAGCATTTAACTCTATAAATTATTGTGTAAATACATGGAATTGTTTCATCCGAAAGTAGATCAATTAAACAATTCACCGTTTATAGGAGACAGTGTCATATAATTTGAAATGTTTATAGAAAGGAAGTTGACAAAAAAAACCTTTTCTCACGGTAACCCTAGCTCAGCCTTAGATGATAACGTGCGCTTTGAAGTCGTTTCGCGCGTAATACAGCCTTCGGTTCAATGAACTTTCAAACGCCCGTGCTTAACTGTATGGAAGACGAAAAATATAATGCCAACGTGCTTATGTTATTTATGTTGTTAGAGTTTAAAGTTTATCTAAAACGTGCTGGAGTTCGGCGTTAGCGATAAATTACGCTGAGTGTTCAAGAGAATTTTATTTTGGTTTGTTGTCGCTTAGAATTTGCATATGAAATGCAGGGTTGCCGTCTATAGAATTTAAAAGCAGTGCGAAAGAGAATACTTTGCTTACTATTGCGGTGTGAAATTGCTTACAGTTAAAATGTATTGCTGGGTTTAAAGCATTCCTAGATTAAATTTATTTAAATTTAGTAATATACAAGCCTACAAATATACACATCATAAATCTACAGGTTTACCATAAGTATAAAATATAAATTTTAAAACAAATTGATAATAATATACCAATTTTATTTAAAATAATAATAGCAATAATTAACTATCAAGAAACCAATAGATAATCCACTACTAATAGAATCTAAATTCTATTAACCTACATAAACTGGCAACAATCATGTACGTGATCTTGTTTTAGCACCTAGCAATTTCCTGAGGCATGAGGAACATTTGCTGAGTTGGCAATTTTAAGAGAAATTCGCCAGGAACGCGAGATCTATAAATCTATGTATCTGTAGAAAAATAGAGGTCATGACAACATTACCAGTATATTTCCATTAAAACTAATTCTAATTTTGAAATCATTAGGTATTGCTTACCTCGCAGTTATTGTTAAGATGCAAAAATGTTTATTTTTTAATAAAGAATTTAAACATTAAATATACATTTTAACCACGAGTGGCTAAAATAATTACTTAGACGAATTAAGGACTTCATTAATACTTAAAACAACCGTAAACAGAAAATTTAAAATATAACTCAAACATCAATCTGTCACCATTTCAGTACAAATAATAAATCAAGTAATTAATATACTTGTTTCGACAATGGAGTGAAGGTGTAAAACTTTCTATCCCTTACAAGATTAAGAACTTGCCAAATAAATCAGCGTCGTCTAATTTATCAGCCCGTGAAGAAATTTCCCTTTCGTGCCAAAGAAAATCGCAAATTGATGGAATCCAGAAAATTCCAAGTGCGATGCCCAATGAAGCGTAGATTGTAATGAATTTTTTCGCTGCTCATTCATTACTAGTACTTTTAATGTTCGTTCCGAAAGTAATAAGTGCTGTAAATATTGAAAGTATTCTCCTGGATTTTCTTTTAAATTATCTAATGTGCCTATTGACAACTATAATAATTAATAAGTTACAGATTAATTTAAACTACACAATTTTTAAAATGAACAAAATATTTTCAGTTGTTGAATTGAATTTATACAATGTTTTGTTAAACTATAACTCATAAAGACAAGTTTCCTTTATATTCATACAATGGATAAAAATGTACATATTTTATTCAATCCCCCATTCATAGAAATGGATGGATTCATGTTTTTGATCTGTATTTTTTACTTAATTCTTTGATAATGTTCCTTCAAACACGTGAATAAGAGACATTTAAAGTTAAAAAAAAAACAATATAACGGATTAAAACGCGGTTTATTATTTATATTATTAATGCCGATGTTTCGGATGCTTTTCCGCAACCGTGGTTACGGCAGACTGGCATAAATAATATGAAAATAAGCCGCGTTTTAATCCGTTATAAAGTATTTTATTTAAATGTGTGATACTCGAGTTAATAAAAGACAATATTATTTTAAAAGTTCTTCTAAGTTAACGTATCGTTTTCCGGATGAAACGCTATTAATTAATTATATTTATTATTTAAACCGCATTAAGTTACTCCGAGTACCATTCATGGTCTAAACGATATTTACTATGAAAATTTGTTTTTGATACAAAAATTATATTATCCTTTACGTACAAAAGGTAGGCCCCGCCCGCACATGTTAGGTGCATTTACTCGAAAACGATCACTAAAACGTCCCAAAAATCAAATATTACGATTTTGCAGATACTTAACACTGGAATATATTGAAGAAAATGTAGCAAGGATAAGAGAAATGTGTGAAAATGAACCATTTCTATTCGAGTCCAATCGAGAGCCGGTCGAAGTATTATCTTAAAACAAAATACAGCGAAAATCGTTTCGGCTCAAGTATTTCCTTTTTGACCTCACATTTGAAAGGAAAACAATGGAAAAATAAATTCGTAATATATGACACGACACAGACGCATTCTTCCTTTTATATCAAAGATTAACTGTTCGAGGCATTGTCTTTATTAATTTTTTTGTAGGGTACTGTTTGTTCAGCAATATATATCATAGCACGGGTAAACGCTGTAAATAAATAAAATACTTAATTTTGTAAATTATTATATTCTAGGTTAGTTTTTTAGCTATAATTATCTGTTTTTTTTTTTGTATGCTGTGTTTTGTGTGTGTTAAATAAATTATATTATTATTATTATTAAAATCAGCGCAGTGTCCAGCGTATACTGATTGTGAGTGGAGTGCGTACCTATACTCATTGCAACATTCCTTGAAACTATCCTATGAACCCGGTCGGAATTTAGATATTCCTCCCACCCGATCAATGCCCGAAGTTACCAGACGTCGGGAAAACATGCTTACAGAAAATTATAAACAAGTGGTCCCGGTGGGATTCGAACCCACGACCCATCGATGCGCACGGCAGGTGTTCTACAGAATGCGCCAACGAGCCCGTCAAAGTATAGCATTACCGGATTACTTATTTTACTCCTTATTATTTTAACTTAAGGAGTACGTTATTTAACTCTCTTATCTGTCAGTTAATATTGGCGGGCATAAAACTAGGAAGCAATTAGTAGTGCAGTGCTGTCGGTCTGGCTAGCGGCCAGCAACGCGAGCCAGGACCATTGTCTGTCTGATTGATCCTACAGGGCTGTGGGAAACACCGCTCCAAAATGTCCGGGGCTTACATGGAATAACATATCGTTTATCGAACATGGTTCTAGAACAATCAACTCTAATCTTAATAATGTATTTCTATAATATTCCAATTATAGGCAATTTTAAGTTCCTTAAATATTAATATTAATGTTATTTTACGGTAGAATAACTTTATAGAAACAGGATGCGCCCTTTTTAAGAGAAACTTTAAACACTTTGATTCCGACTTCAAAATTAAATGGAAACAAAAGAGTCATAATTATGTACCTTCTTAAATGCAAGTATTAGTGCATAGCAAAGTTTCCTAATGGAATCAGGTAATTAAAACTTATATATTTTTTTGTATTTATTACTTTATTTATTCCATAACAAAAAACATAACATAACAATGCCTTAAATACAAATATTAATAATTATAATCATAAACTGAATGTATGAATGTAACTTATTGCTATGTCTTAAACAGTGTTGTCATAGTGAGGGGTAATTTAAAAATCCTTACCTTAGTATCTAAAATATAAATGAAATTTAATCGAATACCTGATGCGATGGAAATAGCGTAGTGTTTGGAACGGAGAATTCTACGAAAACGTGGTTTACAACTCCCCGCAATTCGCAGTGTCCTTCACATTATCTGAGTGTATATTAGCAATTTCGATTCAATGTGCTGAAACTTGATCTTTGTACTGTACATTGTACTACTACCTATAAAAATTATATTATTATTATTCATACTATGTTTGTTTCCTTATCCGTTTCATACCGCAAAAGCATACAAGGAGGCATACATTGGATCGCTTTATCGCAGAAGACACCTATAGTATTCGTGAATATATAGCACCTTGCTTAGAACACCGGTGCATGCATGTCTTTCTGTCTTTTACCGTCTACATTTTAGAAGGTGTGCTTTAGAGCTCCATGACTTAGTCCCTCCATCCCAATTCCACCTCCGGACATCTAGACGCACATCGGGATATTCCACCAGTTCGCACCTCTAGTTTCGCTTCTTCCTTTTTAATCAAAACAGCAAAGGAGTGGAACTCTCTTTAAGCGACTGTTTTCCCGGATCACTATGATTTGGATCTTTTTAAGGCGTTTGTGAATAGGCTTTTTCTAGGTCGGCGTGCTCTACCTTACATCACATCACCACTTATCATCAAGTGGGATTGTGGTCAAACGCCTGCCTATCGTTAATAAAAAAAACCTTGAAAACCAAACTGACACCAAACGAAATCTATGTTTTTTTGGGAAATCCCGTTTAAAGTTATCGTAACGTGTACGAGTGCCTAATAATGACATAGTGACACTTGCGACATTTAGCGGCATAAAGTTGGCCTTTTCAAGTTGTGTTTTTTAATTTTGAAGACGAACAATAATCTCACAAGATGGCGTTGAGAGTTGAAAATTGACAGTTTTCGTTAACGGTTTGATTAACAAGTTACCATTAGTAACAACTTATTTTAGAAGCGTAATAATAACGGCATAAAATACGTTGTATTATAATTCTAATAACGTTGATTACAATATTATTCACTCTTTGGTACTTTAATCTCAATATCCAATATTTATCAACCGCGCGGAAGTAATTTGGTTGATATTATAACGTTATTTCGTGTTGCCAGACACATAAAACACGACGAAATTGGTAGGGTTTGGTAGATAACTGGATACCAGCCAGCTTTCACCGCGGGCTAAACATTGAAATCGAGATTATTACAATAAATGGAATTTATTTATAGCAATACTGTTAGATATTAAATTTACCAGAAAACATGGTCATGCAATAAATTAAAAAAAACACCAGCTATTTAGTTAGTAGATAACTGGATATAAATAAAAGTAAAAATTAATAGACGTTGTTTTGCCTGCAAAAATATAGTTATCCCTTTTTGGAACAAAAACAGACCTTATGAACAGCAATACGATTATTAAGTTTTTAATGAAGGACAAACTAACTAACACTTTAGCTGGGATTAAAGGAACAAATAGGTATAAGGTATGTTTTTCAAGCTTATAGCTAATTAAAATGTTAATTTCTGTAATGTGGTCTTAAAAACGATTGCTAAAATTGAAAAATTTTAATTAAAAATTCTCAACTTTTTAGCGAACATCCGTGGATTACATTAAGTTGCCAAAAACAAACGTTAGGGGCGTAGTAAGTTTTAATTGCTTTTGTCAAAGACAACGAAGCCGTAATTAAAATATTACTCGAGACTAGAGCGACAAAGAGGAATGCTGAAAAGATTAGCAGTATACATTTGGAGCATTTATGTTATCGTTAAGAGATTCGGTAACTGTTGCTCACTTCGTTACTAGTAGTATGCGAAAGCAATATTATGGTTTGTTTACATTTATTTCACACTGTAACGAAGAAACGATTTCACTTGATTTTTGAAGAGTAGGCTATAGGGTTTTGAAGTTCTAGGTTAGGTTATGTCGGTATGGTGGGCACCGCACACGAGTCGAACGAGCGATGCTGCGGCAGCGGCCGACGAGTGCCAGAACCGAATCCTACTTAGTTTACTTGGCTTACCGTGGAATACTGAAACGATAATGATTCATAATTTGAGGGCTTCTTAAAATGTTTCTATCTTTTATTTTACCTTCGTAATGAAAGGGTTAGAGATACTTTTAAGTACACCTGTTGATTAGCGTTCGAGAATTAGGCCGTTAATAAAACAAATTGTTAACTCACGTTGGTAACTATTTTATTAAGCCAATGGATTTTTTGAAGATGTTGATTTTATCATAATAAGTGATATTCCATTTCCAAAAAATCCACCATGAACGTCGAAATATTTGAAATGTTATCGAATATTTATGAGAAATGACCCCATAACTCATGGAGCTTATGGGAAATTTCAGCCTCCCCTGACGGAATATCATTATTGGTAACCAAATGAAGCAGCCTAAAAAAACCTCAATTTTTCGCAAAGGTAACCAAACTTCATAATTACCGAAGAATTAGTTTTGAAGTATTTTTTGCGTAACATAAAGGTATTAGTAATAGCATTAAATCCATCGAGCAACTATTTCACCTCGCTCATGATCCTACGATTTCGTAATAAACTGCCAACCTTCAATAATAAAAAGGAACTAAAAGAAAAAGAGAAGAAACATTTCAATTCTATTTCTTATTTTTCGAATTTCATTTTATTTTTCAGTGTTTTTAATACGATGACCTTAACAAGAATACTGACTTAGCTCTAAGGAAAAATTGTTTTCTCGTAAACAATTTCACGTTATTGTCGAAACTCGAAACTTTATATAACGTGTTTTGAATATTTCATTGTTTAACGCGATCTGTACGCAATGACTTTATTGTTGAAGGAATAAAGAGTACATTGTATGGAAATAAAGCTTAGTAAAGCGTAATTAATAGTGTTGAGCAGGACATACAAGAGGCGGTACATTTGTCCCGGACATGACGTCAAAATGTAAGAGCGGCTCGAAATTATAAAATGTACTACTTCAAATTTTATGTCGCGCTCGTTTTTTCTCGATGTATTTGGGTGATAAATAACCATACAGAAAACCCATCAAATGTCATATTAATACTCGCTAGTACAAATTATGCTTCGAGCTTCATACGCCTCGCCTCATTTGAAGTGGGACAATGTATTGGCTCAGAGTGAAAAAGACAAACTCTTTTTGAAGTCCTGTACTACCCAACACTAGTAATTAAGGAGAGGGCAACAATCACGATTTCGCTCAAGTTTGCATATGCAGGGCTTGGCTAGAAATGAAAGACCCGAAGTGGCCGCTCCATATGGCCAAGAGTTTAGAATAGAGAATTTAAGCCATTTGTGTTAGCATATTTGGCAAACAGTGCAGCGGTTAGCGTAGTGGTAACGTAGTGGTATGCGATTTTATATGAACTCGCACGTTCAAATAAATAAAATAATTTATTTATCACATCCCTTAATTGCGACAAAAATTGAAAAGAGCCAGAAAAATGATGACATGACAAGTTACCATTTTCCATTACCACCTACCATTGCAATTTGCAATTTTCTTCTATACTTTAAAGGTTCTATTGTCTGCATCTTCGTGAATTAACAACATCTAGGAAAAGGATCTGAGCCCAATAAATTCACACGTAGCCAGTAATTCATGTCGGATTCGCTGATTTATTTCCTGAAACCTCACGTGTAAATAAACATGGTTCAAGGATAATTAATTAAGGAAATATTACTAAGGGGTGATAGACAAAGGTTGTGTTGGTTTTCGAAATCGTTCAGCTTATTTTAGGGAAGTATTACCATATACCGATAAATACTTTTCCCGAAATACTTAATCACAGATTGATTACTCGGGTTAGTAAATATTTCTGATAAATAATTGTTTTATTTAGTATTTTCGGGGCTTATATATTACATTATATTGTAATGTTTTTCCGTGACCATACAAATAAAAACAATTCCATGCTCCACTTTAATCTATTTACAAGAAATCTATAATTCATCGACTAATCAACAAACATACTTTAGCATTTATATTAGTATAGTAATACTTTTATAAAAATACAAAACATGTGACGGGCTATTTTTTAACTTACATACTATGTATCGATATTTTTTTTTCGGAAATCCATAGACTGAAACCGAAACGCGCAATGCACTTCACGCCTTTTCCATCTATGAACGGTGGTTCGTTACCCGGTCGGAATTTAGATATACCTCCCACCCGAACAATGCCCGAAGTTACCAGACGTGGGGAAAACATGCTTACAGAAAATTATAAACATGTCTTCCCGGTGGGATTCGAACCAACGCCCCATCGATGCGCACGGCAGGTGTTCTACCGAACGCTCCAACGAGCCCGTCAAAATTTTAGTATTTGATGTTTCATTAGAGATTAAAGACTATTTATTCTCTAATGTAAAATTTATTTGTAATTAAATTATTTAATACAATGATAAAACCTAAAACAGCTGAAATTGCATACAAATATCAAATTGACATTACGAATACTTTATCGCAAGGTGCTGTTTACCTTAGAAAATACCATAAAGTCATATGTAATTTTAATTAGGATTCATATAATAAACTCAAGCTTCATCAAATAACAAAGTAGCATTTGTTGTGTTCTCCTCCTTGAAGATTTTTAACTACTGAATATGAACTTCAGACGTACTTAAGTATTGTAAGAAGCTGGCTTAGCAACTGTCAAAAGTAATATGATATTTTATACAACAACTTAGCAAGTAATACATCATCGGTCAGCAAACTTGGCTTAAACTTTGATCGTTGAAACTTTGGCGTCACATGTCTTACACGGGGTGTGACAAACCGTAAGATATCTTAATTAAAATGTTACTGTATTACAACAACATTTAAAATGTACGCTTCTTCTCAAAGAGTCTTATAAAAAAATGTCTTGGAAATTGACATATAGGCATTTTTATGGTTAAACGTGAGTATGTTTAAATGAGTAAATTAATATTTTTTTAATGCGAATTGACTACTACACGGAAATCAGTTGAATAGTTTCGCAGATTAGCGTGTACTCACAGACATAATATGTATAGTTTATATGTATTATATTACCCCTTTTAATCATCCCCTCTCAGGTTCTAGTATTCAATATTCAGAGTTGTCAATTCTACTGTTTTATTATATCTATATAGCACAAACCATAGTGTCTAGAATCTGTTTTATCATACGATCCCAAGTTGTCGCCAACCCTTACTCCGTTAGATCGTGTGAACTCTAGATAGCGCTAGTGGTGTGGAATATGCTACATTTATGCGGCTTAAACTTAACAGTGTTGCTTCGATAAGCTCACTTCTATAGTTCCTTGAGCTAACAAGCCCAGTACTACCTCTCGTAATATTTTATTACGAATATCGAATAGATATAGAATAAACATAGACATAGTCATAACATTTCTTTATATTAGATGAGGCAACTTTTATATTTGGCGGGCTCGTTGGCGCGTTCGGTAGAACACCTGCCGTGCGCATCGATGGGCCGTGGGCTCGAATCCCACCGGGATGACATGTTTATAATTTTCATTAAGCATGTTTCCCTACGTCTCGTAACTTCAGGCATTGATCGGGTGGGGGGAATATCGAAATTTCGACCGGGTAACGAACCACCGTTCATAGATTGATAAACCGTAAAATACACATTGTTTCGGTTTCAGTGGGCCTAGCACGAACGGCTATCGAAAGAGTATTCGAATCGTCCATCTGTCAGTTCTATGAGAAATCGTTTCTTTCATACAAATGACAGCTCGACGATACGAATACTTTTTCGCAAGGTGTTCGTGCTAGAACCTCAGTCTATGGATTTCCGAATGTTTGAAGTAAAAAAGTCATTGACTGATGTTCTGTGGCTGAGGTATCATCTACCATCAAGTGAACCTCAGGCTCGTCTGTTAATATCTAACATAAATAAAAAGGCAAATGGACAAGCGTGTCACAAACGCATAGATTTTTAATTCAATAAAAAAATATTGTTTCGTAAACTCATAATAAATCGGTCGATCGGTAACAACGTCAAAATATAGTTAACAATTCCATGTAATATATAAAAAAAATATTGTTATTTTCTCATGATCACGCGGTGTGATGTTGTACACAAAGGAAACATAACCTGAAATAATTTCATAGAGTGTAAGCGATCGGCCAATATTCACTCTGGTGCTATATATAGGAAAATATGAAACAGCATAGGTAACATATAGTCTAGGAGTTACAGATTATAAATTACAAAATATATATTATACATCTCAAAAAAATCGCAAAAATGATAAGATTAAAGATTTTGATTTAAACAGTAAAAATATATACAAAATATAATTACAAAAAAATCAAATGAGCGAACTATAATGTATTCAGTCCGCGACCTATACACCCCTAGGTACTGAACGTAAGCAATGTTGGTATCACAATCATAAAATACTCTAATCAAATTTATCACTAGCTCCTATAGTATTCACTATAAATTCACAACAAAGCCGCGGTTCGCTGGACGAGAGCAAATTGACAATGAAACGTGAACGCGCTCCGATATTGATCGCGAGCTGGGTTAATGCCTCTATCTGAGAGGAGAAAACACTCATATAAAGTCTAAGATATGGGACAAAAGACTAATATTATAAAGACGAAAGCTTTGTTTGTCTGTTACGATTTAACTCAAAAACTACTCGACCGATTTTAAAAAATCTTACATCAATAGAAAGTTATATTATCAGCGAGTAGGCTTTTTTGTGTATAGTAAATCTACATTGCACTCGTGTGAAGCCGGGGCGCGTTACTAGTGTATAATAATTAGGTACACTCCGTAGCTCAGTGGTAAGTGCGATGCGCTTAGCACCAGAGGTTAGAGGTACTTGCCTGTACATAAAAATGATCAGTGAAACTGACCCAGAAATGGGTCTGCCCCATGCCCTATTTTTTATCTATACTATTATTATATTATATTTAGTTTGGGAGGTTTTGGGGGAAATAGTTTTTAAAATTCGTTCTGTAATCTCTGGATCTACGGAACCAATTTTAAAAATTCTTTCACCAATAGAATTTCAAACATTATCACTCTTAAACATTATCATTCTTTGTGTATCTATATTGCACCCTTGCGAAGCCGGGTGGGGGGGCGCTAATTGCTAATGTAACATACTCGTAATTAAAAAGATATTTGGCACGTTTATAGACACTTCTATTATATGAATACTAGCGACCCGCCCCGGCTTCGCACGGGTCAAGATTTTTTGACAAAAAAGCAGGGGTTGTATGTATTGTTTAATGCCATGTATTATAAAAAAATAAAAACAAAAAAATTCAGGGGTGGATTACCCTTAACATTTAGGGGGATGAAAAATAGATGTTGTCCGATTCTCAGACCTACTGAATACGCATATAAAATTTGGTAAGAATCGGTCGAGCCGTTTCGGAGGAGTATGGCAACGAAAACTGTGACACGAGAATTTTATATATTAGATTTTTCTGTCAACGCATTATTTTAGCCAAACGCGGTTTCGTTGCTAGTATTTTGGGTAACCCGAACCGCAATGGTGAGACATTTTTAGATTTACGCCGCTATCACCGAAATTAACTTTATTAACGAGTTTACCACTGTTTTTACGTATTTTCTCGATATTTCTGCCGTAATCGAGTACACTGTTGCGTATTTAATTAGATAAATCACAATTATATCTCGCACGAAGTTGTGGTAACCAACAATATTAGTGTTATACGTTTTTGAAAATATATCCTTGTTTTATATGTTTACAATAAATAAAAAGATATTCAATTTATTTACCTACCTACATAATGTACAATATTGAATTATTTTAAAAAGACAGATGAAAATAGACAATAATATTTTGACGGGCTGGTTGGCGCGTTCGGTAGAAAACCTGACATGCGCATCGATGGGTCGTGGGTTCGAATCCCACCGGGACGTCATGTTTATAATTTTCTGTAAGCATGTCTTCCCACGTCTAGTAACTTCGAGCATCGAACTGGTGTGAGGAATATCGAAATTCCGACCATCGTTCATAGATGGAAAAATGGCATATTGCGCGTTTCGGTTTCAGTCTATGGATTTCCGAAAGCTCGAAGTAAAAAGTACATCGGCAGCCCATCATTGACTCATGTTCAATGGCTGAGGTATCACCTACCATCAAGTGAACCTTATGCTCGTCTGTCGATATCTATAAAAAAAGAGAATTGATTTACTATAATTTAAAGCACTGATAAACTGAGCATGACTTAGGCTATTGTTATCCTGCCTTAACCTTATTCCTCCTACTGGGACCACGAGCTGCAACCATTCAAACCACAAACATTTTGCTATAAACCTTTTACGACAATTGCCTCTCCATATCCCTGAGTATATGCTCAGGAATCAATAAACAAAATTACTCAAGAAACCACTTATAATATTGGGTATTCGTGTCATAGCCAGAAGCTATCTGCGTTTAACGGCCATCCTCGAAAAAATTGTCATGATTTACAATCATTTTCTCTTCGGAGGAAGCTATAAAATGGTCCCCTGTCGTACCCAAAAGGCTTCGCAATCGAGTGGTAATCTGAACAAATATTTGGACGACAAAGTGCCTTAACTGTCCTCGATATGTTAAGATTTATTCGAAGTAGAAATATTGTGTATTAGAGTCAATAAGGCAAGGCAATAATGAAAATTATAAAATTAATGAATACTAATATGCTGCAATGATTTGACTCGTTGGCGTGGCATATACATTGCGTTTCGATGGTTGCTGGTTCAAATCCAGCCGTGACATATGTATTAATTTTCATGAATTGGTTATTTTGGGTATTATACGTTTGGGGACTATCGAAAATCTAACCAGATGGCGAACCACCGTTTATAAATTGAAAACCTTAAAGCATATAGTATGTTTAAGTTTCATTCGATTTTCGAATTCTCGTAACCAAATGATGATTTCGGAATGATGTTCTGTGATTGAGGTATGATTATGATGCAAATATGGGTAACATAGGCACATTTTATATTTCTACTTATACAGATTAAAAACTATTGATTATATGTGTTACAATGTCAATACATTTCAGTTAAATTAACATCAACTGTATGCATATTTAGCAGATACCGAGGCCAAGTTTGGGAAACTTAAGCTAATAGTATGCAATATTGTCACAATGAGTTCTGATTGCAGTCCCAGCGGCTCTTGCCGATAGTATGAAACTTGGAGCTGACAGCAAGCGATTAGATCAAGTCGCGTAGCACGTACTATATTGGATGAACGTCAAACTTGACGTATTGCTGCGTACCGTGGTGGGTCTTTACTCATTGTGTGGTGTATGTCAAAAGCTTACAGGATTAAAATACAGTAATCCCCTATGACATTGTGGATTGGTTCCGCTTTATAGGAAAACGCGTTGTAGGAGTATTGTCTAGAATGCGTTATGTACAAATTATTCACGTTTAAATCGAATATTACGGAAAAACAATGTTGTGAACGAGATATTTTGTGTAAATTAATATATTTCACAGTACAGTAAATATACGGGAAATCCCCGCGTTACATAAGGAAACACATGTTATACGATGGACATGATCGTGTTATAGGGGGAATTACTGTAAATGTAATAAATACTAGTAAAAGCTTTTTTTACTTATCTTTTTTTATTGAAAAGCAAACACTACAGTTATGACATTAAATCAACTATTCTACCAGTTATATATTTTTTTTCGATATTTGTGCTTTGTTTTACCGAATTTTTTTTTTTATTTGTATTAGATTATATCTCTATATCTTATAACTTGAAACATAACGTTTTGTCAAGCCAATACATTATGATCTATGTCTTATTCTCGTACGCTGACAAATGCTACGAAAACCTTTCTAGTAAGTGAATAGTTCAGTCCATAGCCAACTAGCCAACAGTGCAAGCAATGTGTACCTACACGTCTTGGCGTTACTGTTACATAATAACCAAGAAAACTAAAATAAGAATACTATAACAAATCAACATTTATCGAACTTTACCTTATCTTAAAAATCTATAGGTACATATAAAAGAAAGTTGAGTTAAAGTTGTCCACCTACCATCTATTATATATATGTATTTATAACTCAAGAAAGGCTGCACCAGTTTTAATGATATCTTATTTGTTGGATTCCTCTATGTCCCGAATAACAGAATAGCTATTAAAATATGGGAAAAAAATTAATTTTAATATAAATTAGGTTCGGAACTCCGCCATCTTGACAGCTCACGTCATGCATGCTTAGCTTTTTTGGAATAACAGATGTCCACTGCAAATCAGTTACATATTAGACATTATACATATAAAGTGGACAAATGGGCATATTCAAATCTAAGAATAATTGTATAATTTCGAAGTCAACATTGTGGTAGAACAACGTCTGCCGGGTCCACTAGTAAATAAATGGAAAAATATATGAAGCTACATTCGGAATCAAATTATCTAAAATGATAATGTAAAGTGTCTTCAGAGCAGACTTAGCAGGCTCTATTTGTTACTCCATATTACAGCATAGCTTCGAATCGTTTAGAAATAAAAGAAACCAAAACTCGTAGTGACCAAAAGCTATAATTTAAATCAAAATTATCTTTAACAAAAGACACTTAGGCCTTCAAACCTGGACGGGCTCGTTGGCGCGTTTGTTAGAACACCTACCTTGCGCAAGGTAGGTGTTCTGTGGGTTCTGTGTGTCGTGGGTTCGAATCCCGCCGGGACGAAATGTTGAAAGAAATATAGAAACTGCTGAAAGAAATATAGAAACACCGTTCATAGATAGAAAAACCGTGATGTGCACATTGCGCATTTTGGTCTCAGTCTATGGATTTCTGAATGTTCGAAGTAAAAAAGTAGGTCGACAGCGCATCATTGTCTGATGTTCTGTGGCTGGGGTATCACCTACCATCAAGTAAACCTCATGCGTGTCGATATCTAACATTAATAACAATATACCATAAATACTACAACCGATGTCTTCAAAACAATAGAATCATGATGAGATAATATGATCTATTGATGTGGAGTTTATTAAGACTTTTCTAATATAATTTCCGTTCATGGATCTACTGGAAAAAAAAATTCCCTGCACTAATATTGTCTTTTATTAACGCGAGTATCACACATTTAAATAAAAATACTGTATACCGGATTAAAACGCGATTTATTATTTATATTGTTTAAATTATTTATCCCGACGTTTCGGATGCTTTTCAGCAATCGTGGTCGCGGGAGACTGAAAGATGACAGTTGTCTTATATTTGAAAATAATAAATCGCGTTTTAATCCGGTATACAGTATTTTTATTTAAATTCCCTGCACTAGTTTCAATGAAAACTGTTTGAATTTTTATAAAAACAAATATCGAGATATCCAGACAGAATAATGCGAGTTGTGAGCTAAAATTCATGTTGGACAAAAAGTTGTTATTCACAATGGGAGTAATTCGTTTTACCCTGAACATTGTACATGTAGAAAAATATTTATGCTCGAACGTACTTGACAGTTTTATTCGTGGTTCGTTAAAGGATATAGTTTATATTTTGTAGCCTAGGTTTTTAATATATGGCAACATTTTATTCACATACTACCAAAAATCTCAACGTATATTCTATATTTAAATAAGTCAAACTGTTTTTATTTTTTATAGTAGACAACACTCCCCGCTCTGACTTCGCATGGATGCAATGAAGATTTTCTATTTATTAATATTTAAGTAGTCCAGTAGTTTTTGAATTTACTCGTTACAAACATACAAAAATACAAATCTATCCTCTTTATAATATTCGTAGATGTTTGGTGATGGTTGGTGATTCCTCACGGAGGAATCCTCAACCAAATAACAGTCAATGATGCGCTATCGATCTATTTTTTTACTCGAGCAAATCCAAAGACTGAAACCGAAACGCGCAATGTGCACTTCACGGTTTTTCCAACTATTAATGGTGATTCGATATTAATTAATTTTGATATTCTACCCACCCGAAGTCACCAGACGTAGGAAAAATATGTGTAAAATTTAAATAGACAAATAATGTAGGTGTAGCCTACGAGCCAACGAACTCGTCAAAGATTAGAATTTTCTTTTCTTTTTATAGACGTTAAGCCGACCATAGAACAGGAAAAAATCTGTTCTGTGAAACCAACTATTAATATGACCGTAACCTGTTTTAATTAGTATGTAACGTATAGATTATTTATTATATGAATTGTATCCGATATGGTCTAGTGGCTAGGATACCTGGCTCTCACCCAGGAGGCTCGGGTTCGATTCCCGGTATCGGAATTATATTTTATATTTAATTTGATATTTGATATATTTTTTATCTATTGTGGTACTTTAAGCCAAATACCAAAGTTGTAATTAACTTATTTAAGGGCCTAGCACGATTTTATCAACGCGCTTATAAAGTTGTATAACTACGTCATAAAAGAAGAAGAAAAGTATTTATTTACAATGCGAACTTAATAAATCTATACTAACAATAAAAAACAAAACATATGCATAATAATTGTTCTATTTTCAAATTTGGCAATCAACTGTCATTAACAGAAAAGTTCAAAACGCAAGAAGCAGCCTTAAAACTCTTCGGTGCTACTACGGAGTATAATTATAAAATAATAGGTATATTATTTCCGGTTGTGGAAGCAATGGTCAGTTGAGTTCCTTTTTGTATAGGAATTTATTGTTGTAAAATATTAAAAGAGAAATTACGATTCCAATTTCAAAATTCCCAATTCTGTATCCAAATTCTTAGCGATAAAATAAATAATATGCTAATTAAAGTCACAAATCTACTTTAATTATCGCCGTTCCATTAATTACGATTCAGATTGAATGAGATCCGAACCGTATTAGAAATGTAAAACAGACGAAATGAGTTTTCAGTTTGGCAACTTGAAGCACACTGTGCACTGGGCATCCACTGCATGACATACTATCTTATTTAAAAAAATATATTCTCCTATTTCATATATCATAATATATTCTCCTATTTTACAAAATTGTGGAATGAATTGTCGCCTTCAGTTTTTTAATGAATTATGACCTCGTTGGTTTCAAAAAACGAGCTTACAGATTTTTAAAAGGCCAACAACGCATCTGAGACTTTCAAGACGTAGATGTCCATAGGTGGTGGTGATTACTTACCATCAAACCTGCTCGGTTGTCTGCTCTGAAAAAAAAAATAATTTTTTTTATCAAGTTTTTTTCTTTACCATATTTTTTTACAGCTGAGTACTAAAATTGACAGGTTCTTGACAACTTTCATGGATGGGAAATTAATTCCAAGGGATTAGAAAATTTACCTAAAGTAAATTCTTTATTTTTCAGTAAAAAAACAGTAAGTTTCTCACACACAGTTTCTTAATCATATTAATCATTAATTATTATTATAACTGTCTCTTCCTAAAGCTACATAAAGATCAGAAAGTAATAGTATCATCTTAATTTGATTTTTAAGACCAGTTCTGTCGTACTTACGATTACTTCTAGATTACTTAATCTAGACTAAAATGAAAAATGTGAACACGTTTTGTCCAGGCATTTGAATTTTTTAACCGACTTCAAAGAAAGAGGAGGAGTAGTCTCCCGCGACCACGGTTGCTGAAAAGCATCCGAAACGTCGGGATAAATAATTTAAATAATAAATCGCGTTTTAATCCGGTATACAGTATTTTATTTAAAAGAGGAGGTTCTCAATTCGTCTGTATGTTGCTTTTTTTTCTATGTATTTTACGCGATAACTCCGCAAGTTATGCATGAATTTGGATGATTCTTTTTTGCAGTCGGTGCCAGCCAAGACAGGAGAGTTTAATCCTGCTTTTCCAACAAACTTTCGAACGATACGGAGCGGTAGCGGTTGGCTGGCACTGGTTATTGTATTGAAGTCGGTTTTTGTTTTTTGTTTAAAAATAATTTTCGATTTTGAAATTTATTTTCCAAATTTAAAAAAATTGAGGTATTTGTAAATACAAATATATGAGTATACAGTTATTATTTTATTATTTGGAATACCTTTTGAAAACATGTATTAGGTGAAAAATGGCGCAAGCAACTTGCAGTGGAGAAGCGTCTTTAGCATTAATTAGACACGTCTTTCGGCCTAAGTTTGAACTGAGACTATTGTGCTAAATAAGTTCAGCGGCGAATAAAAATTGAAGATATTTCAATTCAGATAGTCTATGTTAGATATCGACAGACGAACATGAAGTTTACTGATGATAGGTGATACCTCAGCCACAGAACTTAAGTCAATGATGCGCTGTCGACCTACTTCTTACTTCGAACATTCAGAAATCCATAGATTACAGATACGCGTAATGTGCACTTCACGGTTTTTTTCCATCTACGAACGGTGGTTCGTTATCTGTTCGGAATTTCAATATTCCTCCCACCCGTAACTAGACGTGGGGAAGACATGCTTACAGAAAATTAAAAACGTGTTGTCCCGATCGAATTTGAACCCACGACCCATCGGAACGGCGCACGGTAGGTGTTCCACCAAACACACTAACAAGCCCGTCAAAAAGTCCATCTTCTCAAAAAACAATCTAGAGTCGAGAGCGAGGTTTTAATGTGACATTATATTTATTATCTATACATCACATAACAATTAACATACAAAATGTAGATCGTTAGACAATTTTAAAAATAAATAATAATGAAATATTGCAAAAGTCATGAATGAGAATGACGCCGAATTGCGCCAAGATAAATATAATTTATTTAATCCACCAAGATATATTAAATGCTCATGTGAAGAAGATAATCGTTGACACCTGATAGTAATCATTCCATAAAAAAATCTATAAATAAATTTATTAATGTTTCATACAATTTTGTATTTACTTAATCTCGTCATATCCGATATGGTCTAGTGGCTAGGATACCTGGCTCTCACCCAGGAGGCTCGGGTTCGATTCCCGGTATCGGAAAATATTTTTTGCTATACATATATAAACACTTTTTTTCTGATTTTCAAGAATATATTCTAAGTTTGAATTTAAAAAATATACCACAAATCGGGAGAGTACTTATACTATTACTGTTGTTCACGTTTATATAGAATTTTTACTAATAGATGGCTTATGGCTTAGATGGTGTTATGGCAACTTTGTGAAATTCTCCATACATTTTTATACTATAATATTTCTTTTATTATGACCGTGATCACGCTTGCTGTAAAGCACTCGAAATATTAAGATACCTAATATTAATCTTCTTTTTTTTTTTAAATTTAATTGTCTATTTTTAATGTCTTTCTAAATTTTGTATAGACTTATATATAGATCTTTATTATTTACATATATGTAGATGTGGCGAATAAGTTGTTTGGGCTTAGCCAATTAAAAAGTAATATTTTATGATGACCTTCCCAAGTTGGTTGCTGGTTCAGTAAATCGCTGCAATAAAGGAAACCCAGACAATAATTAATGATGGAGACTTACTTGTCATGTAGTTCCCTGCAGCTTGTGGTCGACCACTTTTCACTTTCTCCTTAGTTTGATTGAGAACACATTAATTTATTTTTAACAGTTCAATATTTGTGACCGTGCGCGCGCGCTTACATCCGTCATTCGAATCACACACAGAGTAAAGAAATTGTTTATATTAGTAGGGAATGGAGCGATGGTACAGCGTCGCCAACCATCAAAAAACTACGCCTGAGTATACCAATAACACAGCGATTGGCGCGAACATAGCTCCCCGCCTTGAAAGGTCATCTTTCAAATAGGAATAGGTATAAAATAAAACCTAACTTAATGTTACAAATATACTTTAAAGAAAGAAAACCCTATGATAAAGGAATGCCAGAAAAAATATAAAATAAAACTATACCTACTAATATTACCTACGAGAAAACATTCTACACTAAGAGAGAGCCGGTAAAGGGCACAAACGTATAATCGGACGTTTGAATATACCTGACTTAGTACGCACCAACGCGACACGATGACGATTATCTTTGCCTGGATACGTTTTCTCTACAACACCTAAAGGCCAATGAAGAGGTGGAGAGTTATTTTCCATAAGTAACACAATAGTGCCTTCTTTAACCGGGTGTTGTTCCGTGTTCCATTTCTCACGCGTTTGTAACGTATGTAAATATTCGTTACTCCATCTTTTCCAATAAGATTGGACTAACTTATCTAACAAAAGATATCGCGAGAGTAGATGCGATTTCTCTTCTTCGATATTAGAAGCAGGCAAGTAACGTAACGGTTGTAAATTAAGAAAATGAGCTGGTGTTAGTGCAGAAGGCTCAGACGGATCTTCGCTCAATATACCTAACGGCCGAGAGTTTAGAACGGCTTCGACTTGACTTAAAATCGTTAATAGTTCTTCATATTATAATAATTGGCAACCGATTACGCGGAAAAGGTGCGTTTTAACGCTTTTAATTGCTGACTCCCAACTACCACCAAAATGTGGAGCATTAGGTGGAATCATTTGCCACGTGATACGAAATTCAGTTAAAGTTGACCGAAAACTCTCACAGAAAGAGTTGGAAAAAATAAAGTTTTGAAGTTCGTTCAAATACGTACGAGCGCCTACAAAATTAGTTGCGTTATCAGAATAAATAGTTTGAATCGGACCTCTGCGCGACAAAAATCGTTTAAAAGCGTTAAGAAAAGAGTCAGTTGATCTTGTCACTAGACATATAAAAACACAAATATAAATCTTTTGACTTTTACTACCCCGTTTGCGAACAGGGGTGTATGAAAGCGGACCAACATGTAAAATATCATTTATAGAAACGTCTTTATTGGTTTTAGCCATAGAATCGAGTACCATCCTAACTTTAGTAGTCACAGATGAGTCACGGAATACACCATGATGCGGAATTATATAGCCCACAGTGTCACATGGATCGACTACGGGGGAGATATAATCTTTTTCTAAATATTCAGTGAATATATTATTATAAGAAGTACCATATGAGACCGGTGATAGTAACTTCCTCTCAAGAGACATAAATCGCCTTTTAGCAATATCGGCTGAAGAACCTAAGTTAGTAGGATCCTTCTTAAAAGGAAGCGCGACAATATATCGACCGGAAGAATCGCGACACGTCGTCCTTTTATAAATTTCTTCGCATTCTTCTTCTTCGCTGCTAAGAAAGGCAGAAGGCTTAGATGGTGCTTCCTCAAGCTCCCAGAATTTACGCAAAACGTTATCTAGAGGTGCGCCTGAGAACGCGCATAAAGCGACAGGCTTTACATTATTAAATAGTACAGGAGCTTCCCCCATAAGAATAAAACCAAAAATTGTTTTAATCGCATCAGGAGTACCAGGTGGACCCTGAATACGTCCCTGCATAAGCAGTCTAGGAAACAGCTGAGCACCGATCAACATATCAACCCCACCGGGTTCATAAAACTTGTCATCGGCGAGCGGTATATTAGCGAGATACGCTAACCTCGATCTATCGATATTTGAAGTCGGTAAATAATCAGTAATATTTTTTACGACTAAAGATTTAATAGGAATAGTAGGATTTTTATCGAAACGAGAGGATATAACTAAACTAGTTGCCCCTATGATCTCGTTCGAACATCCACCGAAACCGTTCACGGAAACCGGTTCGGAAAACGTGTCATACACTAATGACAGACGTTTACAACATTCCGTTGTTATAAAATGATTTTGTGAACCGTTGTCTATAAGACAGCGCACAATATGCGAGTTACCACGCGCATCAAACGTACATACGCGGGCAGTAGCGAGCAAGACCGTAGAGGGTTGCGCTACGAAATTATTAGTTTTCTTTTGCAATGAGCATAAAGAAACAGGTGCGTAAACAGGGTTAGGCGCATCTGTGTAGTGCGGCGCGACGAGCGGGGTTGCGCTGGCCGACGATGAGTCATTAGAACTCAGCGGCCCAGCGGCGCGGAAGTCGATACTCGACCCATCGGTCGTAGCTACGAACGGCGTCGGCTGCGTGTTCGGTACAGTCAGGAGAACTGTACTGCTTTGTTCATTTGAACGCGGGAAATGTAGTAAGGAATTATGTGAATTCGAATGACAAACGTTGCAATTTTTGTTAGAATTACACTTAGAAGTTTTATGTTTCACGCTTAAACATTTCACACAACAATTAAAATTTTTAACGATATTAAAACGATCTTTAGGTGTAAGCTTTAAAAATTCAGAACAACGATAAAATTGATCGTGATCCACCCTTTTACACAACGAACAAACTGAATTATTAAATGAATTATTTTTGTTCGAAGTAACAAATGATTTTACATTTTTAGGAGTAGGTATTTTATTTATCTGCGAGTTATTACTCGTAACTGGCTTGCTAGACACAGGATTCGTGCGTTCTAATATCTTACATTGTTCTCGTAAAAACGTAAGCAACTGCGAATAAGAAGGCAATTTTTCTGATCGGACATTATTTTCGAATAGGCGAATGTTTTCGATATCAAGTTTTTTCAAAGCTAAAAATAAAAATACAAAATCTAATTTATTTGGAATATCGAGTTTTTCAAAGGCAGAAATGGAAGTGGCGAATTTATCAAGAAAACTATTGAGTCCGTCAGTTGAAGTTGTGGTCAAAGTTTTAAAATTAAAAATTTGATTTAGATATGCAGTGCCAAGAGAACGCACATCTTGATATTTTTCAACTAATGTCGAATAAATAATATCGTAATTATCACCCGTCGGATTGATTCCGGCGATCGCGGTGAGTGCCTTGCCAGTCAGCTGACCGCATAGATAAAACACCTTCTCTGACCTTGAAATTAATTTGTTATTATGCACTAAATGATTATAGCATTCAAAAAACGAAGTCCATCTGTTTGGATCTCCGTCAAAATGAGGTAACTGTATTGGCGGCAGATTTAATGTTTGCTGAGGCACAGATATAGGTTTTGCCTCTTTAGAAGTGTCTTTAATTTCATGAAGAACACCCTGAATATGTGCATATAAATCTTCAAAGGCCTCCCACGTACTAAACGTAGGGATGTAGTTAGGATCATAATCCATTTGTTCCGAATTCAATTTTTCAACAACGTTATTAAACTCCGTGCGAAGTGATTGTATATTAGAAGTTTTAATTATAAAATTTCTTTTCTGTTCTGAAGTTTCAAGATACAAAGATAAATCATATAAAGACTGAATCCTAGAAAAGTATGCAACCTGTCGAGCTCGCAGTATTAAAATGTTATTAGGAATAGTCATAGTTTTCTCAGAATCATCATCACTCTGTTTACTTTTAGATCTCGTATCCATGATGTAATAACGTTAAAATATAAAATATAAGATTCAGATTACAGTCACCTAATGTTCGTATAAAACGTGTGAAGAAGCGTGTGCCTTATGTCAATAACTATAAGACTTAAAATTAAGCGCGGCAATATACGGCCCTATGCGGTACAAACACTTGAAAAATGAAACCGACCCTCAAGTGTAATTAATTATGTTACGTATGGAACAATGACGATTGTTTCGTATTAATAGTTCTAACGAATACAACGTAATTATATTAAGTTAAAAAATTAACTTATTTTGGTATTTCACGATTCGCTCAGGTACATTCAAATAATAAATTATAAAGAAATACGATGAAAACCCATCGGCTTATCACCGCAGCGGAAATAAAGGAAAAAACCACCGTTTTATTCCTGTATTATATTAAAATAGGTTTATTAACGTAGGAACTTCCTATCGGCTAGTCCTAATCTAATAATACCTATACCTAAAGTGCCTATGAGGTCAGAAATATAACCTAACACTACGAAGCAAATTAGGGGCGAAAATGAAATGTATACCTAACTTTTACGTGAAATACACGGCTATTTTGAAGGACCAATAGTAATGAAAAAATAGAATACGGCTCGAAGAGACCAAATGTTTGGGCTTAGCCAATTAAAAAGTAATATTTTATGATGACCTTCCCAAGTTGGTTGCTGGTTCAGTAAATCGCTGCAATAAAGGAAACCCAGACAATAATTAATGATGGAGACTTACTTGTCATGTAGTTCCCTGCAGCTTGTGGTCGACCACTTTTCACTTTCTCCTTAGTTTGATTGAGAACACATTAATTTATTTTTAACAGTTCAATATTTGTGACCGTGCGCGCGCGCTTACATCCGTCATTCGAATCACACACAGAGTAAAGAAATTGTTTATATTAGTAGGGAATGGAGCGATGGTACAGCGTCGCCAACCATCAAAAAACTACGCCTGAGTATACCAATAACACAGCGATTGGCGCGAACATAAGTCAAACCTCTTTCTTATATACTATACTAGAGGAGCCGACAGCTAGAATGTTGGCTTCAAAGAAAAAAATCTAGACTGCAGTGGACATCAATTATTACAAAAAGCTTGCGTGCGTGACATAAGCTGTCAATTGCGCAAGATGGCGGAGTTCCGAATTTAATTTAATTTAAAATTAAATTTTATGCATATTTTTTTCCTGAAATTTTCCGATATTTTCCTAATAGTTATTCTGTTATTCGGGATTTAGACGAATCCAATATATAAAATATCATTAAAATCGGTGTAACCGTTTTTGAAATATAAATAGTGTAACTAACACAACTTTGTTGTATACCTATATCAATAAGATAATACAGATTTAGAATATAGTACTTTACATAATATTTTGGTGACGTTATTCTGCTGGAAGCAAAAAGACTTCGAAAATGTACTCTTATATCGTAAATAATGACTTTGAATTACTTTTCGTTTTTTTTTTGTATTAGTTCCTCCATGATGTTAATATTATTAATGAATGATGTAGAATATATTTGGTGTTTACTTATTAAATAATTAATATAAAAAATAATTACCCATCGTCGTGTATAATGGCGATAAATCATTACTCAAATGTCTAGGCAGTAGGCGTATAACTAACATATCAATCGTTAACAATGAGGATGACGCGGGCCATTGTGTTCAATTCCGTTGTACAAAATATTAAAAAATTCCATCACTCGACCCCTACGGCAATGTCATATACTGTATTGACGCATGGGGTATTCAATATGTAAAATATGGCTTTTCGGCCTTTATGAAATTTATAAAACCTTGAATTATTTTTAATTTTACATAATATCTGCATCTTAGGCCTTAGCCTAATAAAGGAAGCGCTTACGATGACGTCAATAAATGTCAAAATTAAAAGCTTATTACAATTTAAGTAATTTTTTATCATATCTATTCAAAAAGAGATAGTTGGTTTCGTGTTAAAAGAGACTGAGATAGTCTTTTAAATTCTAGGGATTTAAATTTCGAATGTGGATATTGTTAGTAAATGTTTCAATTACCAAAGAGCTCGAATGTTCATGACATTGTATGAAAACGTAACTGGCTGTCAAAAAATATTTTTCATTTTTTGTAAAAGTAAAAATGTACATAATATTCTTTCTTTTGTTATTGTTTGTTCAAATTCTGATTTTAGAAAATAATTAAATTTATATCTTCCTCAAGTAGTGATAATGAAAGTTCTTTCTGTATGTGTATTTCTGTTTCTTATTGTTCCTAACTGTATGTAAATAAATAGACTTAATTCTACTTCTGGGTAGCCGCAGTGTGGGTGGGTGGGAGTGACGATCTTCGAAAAGTGGCGGGAAGACATTGGATACGAAGAGCAGGGGCAGAGGAAAATGGCGCGCTTTAGGAGAGGTCTACGTCCAGCAGTGAATACAGTAGTGGAGTATAGGCCGAAGAAGAAGAATTCTACTTCAAGAGTTGCACTTATTTTCTCATACAGGTGATAAAGATAGAGTGTCCACCCCGGGAGCAACATTATTTTAAACTCGAGTGACGTACTTTGAATCACTCGCTCCACTCTGGATTCAAAAAACACTCTCACCTTAAAATAGTGGTTTGCTCCTTCGGCAAACAATCTGTCAGGAGTAAATGAAATAAAAACGTCCTCTCGTTCGTTACGTTTTTTTTTACAGCGGCACAAAGTGTTGTGTAGATATAATTACATAATTATATCTAAATATATAGATATAATTACATAATTATATCTAAACGAGGTCACAACAAAAGTAATCTACGCGATATGACTTGTGAAAGTTGAACAATTTTCCTCGACGCTTCGCCGACTCGGAATTGTCACTGGCCTGATTGTACAGACTAATAACGTAAACTTTTCAACAACACAGCGCAATCTTCCTGCAAAACAGGCACAAACGGAGGTAAACATAGTGTTAAAATTACACAGAAGCTTGGTGTATTTCCAGCGGCGAAACTAAGCAAGGTGATGCAGTGCCCCAGAACAATTAATTTTCTGCAATTGTTGAAGTTTAGTTCTCCATCTTCAAAAAACCAAGCATATCATCTCGATGTCTGGAAGTATCTTCGCACTTTCGGGACTAAGGACGGGCTTATTATAATAAGGAATCAGCTGTAACCCGCAGTTTTTCGACTTGGGAAACTATAAGAAACGAGCTTATCCTTTTTTTTTTATTACAGAGAAAACCACCATCAAAAAGTAACCCTTGGACTCACCACCGACCTTGAACTGCGACTTAAGAGTCAGATGTGTTGTAGGCCTTAAAAATTTATAGGTTCGTTACCAGCAAGGCCTCTGGCAGATGTCTATGATCGTATGTACTGAACATCATTTGAACCTCCTGCCCGTTTGCCCCCTATTCAGTAAAGACAAAGAGGCTTTTCTTCAGATACATTCAGTGAAAAACGAAATCCCTTATAAATGCTTTGTTATTCAATAGCATGGTTAGTAAAAGAAATTTACACAAGATTTATTTATTTAAATTTAATTTTTAATATTAAGAAATATCAAAAAATAGAAGTTTAATAAAAACCTCTCATATAAACTTTTTTGGCTTCCTTGAACATGTATCATATTTTCCTAATTATATTCCGCTCCCTTCATGTTATACTTTCAACAGAACATTTAATCTCGGATTTTGAAACTTGCCAAGTACCAAACGGACGGTTATACTCGTAATTAATTAACAGCACACATTAAGGTGCAATGTTTTATAACATCCTGTGGCTTGGTACACTGCGGAAATCTATACTTCTATACTAATATTATAAAGAGGCAAGATTTTTGTATATTATGACTAAACTCAAAAACCAATGAACCGATTTTGAAAATTCTTTTACCAATAGAAAGTTACATTATCAGCGAGTCACATAGGCTATTTTGTGTATAGTATATCTACATTGCACCCGTGTGAAGCCGGGGCGCGTTGCTAGTATATTATAAAGAGGAAAATTGTTTGTTTCTTTCTTATGATTTAAGTCAAAAACTACTCGACCGATTTAAATTATTTGACCAATAGAAAGAATTCGTACATCAATATTGCACCCATGCGAAGCTGAGGCGGATCGTTGGTTGAATAATTTAATTGGATTTGATTTTCAAAGTTGTAAACTTATTGAGTTTCATATTTTTTTCCTAGAATTCGAAGGACGAGAAACGCTTCCATTTGAGCTACAGAGGTATTTAAATGTCAATAAAGATAGCTTTATCTAGACATTTAATCTTTTAAAGTCTACGAAAACACAAACACACCATACACAATCTACTTGCAACATTTTTGTTCTCTTTCGTTCTGTGTAAACGTAGGCTCGACCGTCGCTGGCTTTTCAAATACACTCACAATTCAGATACTTTCATTTTTACCGATGCATAACCTTCAGTAAACGAAGCCGCTACTTATCTACCGAGAACAGGATATTCAATTTCGCGAGTGGTTTTTTTCTATATTTGCGGGGGACTGACAATAGACATAATGGCTTTGATTCTGAAAACTTTTAACGTTTTCGTCTTTTATGATGCTCGTTGTGGAATACCTTTGTGTTCCCCTCGCGCGATTTTTATATGGTACTTTCAATTACTAAATGTACAGAACTCAAAGTTGTTTGAAAAATGATTTAATGGAGTTTGTAAGAGCTGTCACCGACATGATATTAAATGCAATAATAATAATAGTAGTTACGTTATGATTTATGACATCAAAAGACGAGCATAAATCACAGGATGGTAATATTTTTTTTAACCTACTAGCAATCTGCCCTGGCTTCGCAGGGGTGCAATGTAGATGTACTAAAAAAGCTTATGTTACAATCTACAATGTTAAAAACGGTCGAAAGGTTTCGAGTTAAATCGTAACAAATAATTTTTTCCTCATATGTTATTAGTAAAGATTTGGGCATGGATATCCATGGACTGAATCGAAATGCTATGAACGGAGTTCGGATCCCGGTCGGAATTTTTATATTTCTCCCAACACGTTAAGGAAATATGTTTACAGAAAATTGTAAATATTTCGTATTGGTGCGAACCCGCGACCAATGGAACGCAAAGTAGTTGTTTTACCAAACGCGTTAAGCTGGCCTAGCATGACAACCACAAAAAACAAAAATTTCGACCCGTTTCTTGTGTTTAAATCGATTACCTTTTTATGTCTTCCGGGTCTAACATGACACTTACACTTAAAACTCGACTTCTAATGTATTTGTCGATCGAGATATCTTATGTCTTAGTTTGTCTTCACTCGACCGCGAAATATCTCTAAATGGTCATGCTAGGCGGGAAGGAGAGACCATCAAGATTTTACTATATCTGCTTCGTATTATTTTACGGCAGACTCAAGGACTGAGCAGTGTACACGTCGGTGACTGACAGATCCCGGTTCATACATTAATGAATAAAATTTATCTGAAAATTTTCCATCTGACGTCGCTTACCCTGATTGCAATGCACGAAAAATAAAAAATTCAAGCAAAATATTCGTGAATATTATTGAGGGATATCTAAATGTACCGCTGAATCGAATGTCCGATCTGAATTCAGGTTTTTAATTGACCTGAATACATGAAACAAAATGTGATTCCTATTTTTATATAAAGGTTCCTATATTTTTGTATGTGTAATACATATAAACTATTAAAATCTCATCACATAGGTACACTCTTTATAATATAATATAAATCGCGGTATCACTTTCGCGAATTCGATTTCCATGCAATACTAGTGACATCTTTAAAGTGTTTTGTTTGTTAAGCGTTAAATGAAATATTATAAGATACTTCTTAATTCAGTGAAAATATAATTATGATATGTTTTTTTTTTTTTTTTTTTTTTTTTATATCAGAGCGGACAACAGAGCAGGTGGGTTACCTGATGGTAAGTAATCACCACCGCCCATGGACATCCGTGACTCAAGGGTCTTAGATGCGTTGTCGGCCTTTTAAAAATTTATAGGCTCGTTTTTTAAAAGTAACGAGGTCGTAATCGGATGGAAACACTGATGCTGGTAGTTCATTCCACAGTTTAGTTGTACGTGGAATGAAGTTGCGCGTGAACCGTATCGTGCTCGACTTCCATTCATCGAGGTGATGAGGGTGATACAACTGTTTGTGACGTGTAGTGCGATGATGGAAGTCGGCAGCTGGGATGATGTCAAATACTTCGTTAGAACACTCCCCGTTGTAGATGCGGTAAAAAACGCTCAGGGATGAGACGTCTCTCCTAAGAGCTAATGGATCAAGCCGTTCGGTAAGGTCTCGGTCACCAACGATTCGAGATGCCCTTTTTTGTATGCGGTCAAACGGAGACAATTGGTACTGGGGCGCTCCAGCCCAAAGGTGGGAACAATATTCCATATGTGGCCGTACTTGCGCTTTATATAGCTGCAACCGGTGGGCCGGTGTGAAATATTGTCTCGCCTTGTTGAGCACTCCGAGCTTTTTTGAGGCCAATTGGGCCTTAGCGTCCAGATGACCGCGAAATTGGACATCACTCGAGATGTTGAGACCGAGGATTCCGATACAGGGCTTGGTATTTAAAGGAGTATTCTGAAATGTAGGTGTAGCGCCGAATGGGTCCTTTTTTGTGGAGAAAGCACAGACTTGCGTTTTGGAGGGGTTGAAGTGGACAAGATTTATATAGATGTATATATGGTATGTACATATCATAATTATATCTCTTTGATTGACGTTAGAGCAATTTCATTTCTTGTTTTATTTATTCTTTCAATTAATCTTTTTACTTCAGCTTCACTGCCAAAGCTTTAAATCAATAAATGAAACACAAGTTTAAAAGCAACATTACAACCACCAAATTAATAAAATATTGTAAGATTATCAAGCTCAAATAAAAATACATTAATCGTATCACGATCACTAAACAATATCTAACTCTAAATAATTTAATAAACCCGTAACTTTATCTTTAAAAACACAAAGAACTTTAAACTCAGCTTTCATTACAGAAAATAATAAAACCTATGTTATGTTAGAACAAAGTAAAAGTAATTTACTTTGTTACAGTACAGTAAAAATATAAAGCGATTACCTAAGCACTTAAGATCCATCTGTCATACATTTCATTTCAACAACAAATAAGAGACTTAAAGGGAGTTTCATATTCTTCTCATAATGAATAGAGGGAACATCTTTTTTAAAATCGTAGGATATTTTAAATATAATTATGACCTGGCAATATAAGAAGCGCTTTCAATATATATTTATTTCTAGGTCAGTCAAGTATGTTTTAAGTGTAGATTTTTTCAATATCTATGATATTAAAATACTTTCTGTATGCTCTTTGAAATTTTAAACTACATATTTTTTTAATAGCACAACATTATAAAATAGGAATTTAAAAAAAAGTATAAAATATGTAATATCCTCGCAAATATTAAATCAGGGTCACTGTAGTAAACGCTACGCAGCTTCGTTAACAATGTAGTCGGAGCCGCTTAATTCTTTCTTTAAAACGCGTAATAAACGAGAATTTACCATATTACTGGCAACACTTTAAAAGAAATAAAAATAAGTTCTTACAACCTTAATTATTATCTCTATATCTTTCTAATCTGTAATTTATATAAAGAAACGGAAGTAGAGGAGAAATATAAAAAAAATTAAATCCTAGGAAGTAGAAGTCTAGCCTATTATTGGTAGAGAGCAAAATGCTATGGAAATCCGTAAATAATATTCGACGGTCGACGACCTTTCATTCCGATGGATCACAGATCAAAAACCCGCCAGGATAAAATGATTATAATTTTCTGTAAACATGTTTTTCTGCGTTTGGTCGCTTTGTACTAAACGGGTGGTAGGAATATCGAAATTCCAACCGTGTAAAGAACCACTGTTCATAGATGGAAAAATTGTAAGGAACACATTGCACACTTTAGTAAAAAAAAATATGCAAAATTGTATTATTGCCTTATGTTCTGTGAGGTCACCTACCATCAAGTGAGCCCGACTCTCGTCTGTCGATAACTCATAAAAACGTAAAGTTTTCGTATTCAATATTAAGTCACTTAAGGGTAATCTTCTATGTACCTATATTATTATCTCGTCGGATCTTTGGAGCGCAGAATACGATAATTTAGAAGTTTTCGCTCTAATTAATAGAAGCAATGGAGCAGATTGGAAATTAATTTAGATATATTTTGACTTTAAGATTGTTATATAATCATAGAATTAAGATCAGCTTGCTAAATACTAACCGACTGGTGGTGAATTACAACAAAGCGGATAACATAAAAACCTTCGTCTTAAAAATATACATGTAGGTACGTGCACACTTTCATGGTGATCAGTAAAACGCCATTGGACTTTAGCTATTTCAGATATACAAACATCCATTTTTATATATTCAGACTAAACCCCGGCTTCGCACGAGTGCAATGTAGATACTAATGTGTCGTTATATTTCAAAAGAATAAGACAACGTTTTCGATGAAAGCTCTCAGTCGGTTTGATTTCTTCCGACATGTTGAACAATTATCGTCGTATTTCAATAAATGAACAAAAGACAATAATAAACTTTACGTATAAACCTTCCTCTTGACGAAATGTATTCTCTATTTATTGATGAAACTCCGTTGAGTACGGCGACTGAATGTTTTCAGTGTTCACAGGTTGAGTAGTTTAAAAGATGAAAGCGTACAGAGGGACAAACGGCAGGAAGCGACTTTGTTTTATACTATGTAGTAATTAGAGATTAATCTTTTTAATCTAAATCGCTTTCTTAGTTCAGTAGCTTAGTACTTCAATTAAATGACGTTTAAACGTTAACTGGATTAAAATGCGATTTATGCATAATATATCGCTATGCTTTATGGCAACTGATTTACTTTTTAAATAAGAGGAGACAAACAGACAAGCGGCTCATCTGATATCAAGCGATCATAGACAACAATAATACGGTCTTGAAGATGCGTTTACCGTTTAAGAAATATTTTACTAAAATATTGTTATTGATAATATGTTATTTTCATTTAAATATTCGCATTAGCATAATATAATAGCCAACGATGTCCTGACATCAATAATGTGTCGCCGACTTATTTTGTCCTTCGAGCTCTTGAAAATCTATAGATTTAAACTGAAACGTATTCAAGATATACTCATCTTTATAATAATACTAGCGACCCTCCCCGGCTTCGCACGGGTCTTGATTTTTTGACAAAAAAGCAGGCGTTGGTGATAAAAAATTTTAGGGTTGTATGTATTTTTAATGCCACCTTATAAAAAAATAAAAACAAAAAATTTTAAGGGTGAACAACCCTTATCACTAAGGGGTATGAGAAATAGATAGTAGCCGATTCTCAGACCTACTGAATACGCATATAAAATTTGGTAACAATCGGTAAAGCCGTTTCAGAGGAGTACATTAAGTAACTAACATTGTGACATGGAAATTTTATATATTAGATGAATGCTTATGTTAGAGGAAATCGGCATAAATTTTGATTTAGCCGTCTTTGAAAATACAATTTTTCGTATTTACTATAGACTTAAACAACTTGATTCTCAGTAGAATGAATATACGATACTGCAACCTTTTGTATTCAGAAATCCCTTAAGCTGTGCTGGGGGATGCCATTGTAAGCCTTTGCAAGACGTTTCAACCGTAGACATTGCAACCACTACTAATGTTTTGCAAAACACTTTCTTTTATCGATTTAATTATTACAAGATACTTCTCATAAATTTAAAAAAATCGTTTTCACTCAGTATTTAATTATTATTTACTTTTTAAACATAGTTAACTATCATAAAACATAATTTATATTTTAATATAAGCGTTTTACTGCGATAATTTAAAGGAATTCAGAACTGATCTTACCTTTTATTTTACTGTTATCACCCCTGTGGCTCAGTGGTATACGCATCGCGCTTAGCATAAAAAGTTACAAAAATTTAAATTTACATTTTTTTTAAATCGCAATACATATTTAAAAAAAATTGTTTGTTGACTTACTTGCCTGTAAAGATAAATGATCAGACACAGAAACGTGTCCCATGCGCCACTATGAAATATATATATTTATTTTTAGTTTTCTGCGTTATAGTGTAGCCATTACAAATTATTATTTTTATTAACTCGATGTCTTACTTACCGCGGAATACTGAAACGGTAATAAAAAGTTGAGGGCTTCTTAAAATGTTTCTGTCTTTCATTTTTCCTTCGTAATTAAAGGGTTAGATGTACTTTTAAGTGCACCTCAATGTTGATTAGCATTCGAGAATTCGGCCATTAGACTCTATCTGCTTCGGACAACCACTCCAAGGATCCACATTTTGCCGACAGTTTTCCGACAGTTTTCCGACATTTTTCCGACAGTTTTCCGACTTGTGAAAGTTCAAGCTCCTAAGGGCGGCGGTAATCATTTACTACCACGAAAGCTACCTGCCTTGCATCTTTTTATAAAAAAAACGTCGAAGCCCCGACTTAACAACAGTAAGGGTAACGTCAAAAACAGACACGAGCTAATTGTGCGGATAAAAAGTCTACACGCAGTCGGACAAGCGGCAAAATGTGGCGAAGTGGAATTGCTCCTTTGATGTATCGTGCTCGCCAAACAACATTTTTAAGGTTATATATTTTTGACATTTGCTGGAAAGCCTATATATTATTATCGTGTAGTGTATACATAATATTGTGATAGGTATGTGTTTGTGTGTGGAAATCAAGAAAACTAAAAGTAAATTTATTTTATAAAAGCATTAGATTGCGTTATTAGAATAAAGATATTTTGTTATTCATTGTACATCAAAAAAATATATACGCATTACGATGCACGATACGCATACGCAAAAATTATTCGCAAAAAATTAAAAAGTCTTCTGATGGCGTAACTTTTCATAAGTAAGTTATCAACTTATAATTTATAAGCTCAATAATTATTATATCAATTTTACTTGTTACTTTGAGCAGCAAACTCTGAGAGACAAACAAAGAAAAAGGTATAAATCACTTGAAGTCGCATCTGCGTTTGCAAGGCATATTCGCCATGCTTGCTCCCCCTCTCTACCCGCCCGCGCGATCCGAAATTGCGACACAATTATTATTCCAAATTGCTTGTCTAGTAGTATACATATAAGTCAATGATTTTAAATTGTAATATCTTTTTGTGTGTTTGAATAAATGTTTTCTTATTCTTATTCTTATGTATGATATTACCGAATGAGTTGCAAGCGTTGAGCACTAGCTCTTGAGATGGCTTCAATTATCATTTTCCCTGGATCTTCTACCGAACCCTCATGGAACAAGGCACTTTCAGAAACGAATAAATAATCAGAAAATTATATGGAAGAAGTTATTATTCAACTTAACTATTACTAACGATCTTACATTTCTTAACCACGAAAAGAACTTTTACTTATCTTTTTCCTCCATTTTCTGGAAAAGAGGAAAAATTTACTTCTTGACTTCACACCACATAACTACGCGCTCAAGATCTCATGCATTCTTAAGTAGGCCTAAGCCTTTTTACAAGTGGAAATAAGAGACTTAAATATGCGACCAAAGAACGTTCGGCCGTAGAGCTGAAACTTGAAAGAATATATTATATATTCAAACATTAAGCAGTAGGAAATACATAATGAGCTAAAAGGCTTGTCAATTTTTTTTATGTTAGATATCGAGAGACGAGCATGAGGTTCACTCGATGGTAGGTGATACCCCAGCCACATAACATCCGTCAAAAATACGCTGTCGACTTTATTCTTCAGGCCTTCGGAAATCCATAGACTGAGACACACAATGCGCTTGACGGTTTGTCCATCTATGAACGGTGATTCGTTACCCGGTCGGAATTCGATATTCCTCCCACCCGATCAATGCCTTAAGTTACCAGACGTGGGGATGACATCCTTACAGAAAATTATAAATAAGTCGTCCCGGTGGGATTCGAACCCAACACCCATCGATGCGCACTGCAGGTGTTCTACCGAACGCGCCAACGAGCCCGTCATCATGCAGCATGATCATATCCAATTACTTTCTTTTATTTATACGCTTTTTCGAACCGTCATCTCTAACCAAATCTATAAAACTCAATTCGTTCCACTTTTCTTTTAAACTGAAATTGCAAACGTTGTCATTTTTTTTAATAGAATAGGGGGCAAACGACTAGGTGACTCACGTCATTCAATAGACATCCGCTATATCAGAGGGCTTGCAGGTGCGTTGCCGACTTTTGAACATTATAATTTCATGTATATATTATCGGTAAGGAATAATAAGAAAACAATTAATACTTTCTACATTATATTTATTATAATTTGGACACGAAAAAATTAATTAACGTGGTCCAGTAAACGTGGTCACGGGCTGAAAGGTGACAGCTATCTGATTTGAATTTTCACAAAGTTTTCTCAAAGTGACTCATGCTTCAAGCAATCCCACACAAAATAGGGCATCGCACAATTAAGCAGCGAACAATAGTGTGCCTTTATCCACGATATCGGTGTTTTAGCGCGCCCCTTGTACGCGGGATTCTCTCTAAGCTGCCATGAGCAGATATCGACGTCCAGTATAACTTGATCTGTGATGTGATACACAAGACATAACAATATAATTTTGTTTTATATTTGGACCACAGCATGTTTCCTATTTTTAAAATGGTTTTTAACATTTATACACATAATATATAACAACAAATATCTAAATACTAACAATTCCGCGCAAAATAACTCGTTCTCTAAATAAAACCTGTATTCTGTTGCTCGCTGATAATGTAGCTTTCTATTGGTGAAAGAAGTTTTAAAATCGGTCGAGTAGTTTTTGAGTTAAATCGTAACAAACAAACAAATCTTTTCTCTTTATAATATTAAGTATAGATATAGATAAGTAACCGCAAACTATTTGCGTAAGTTCTTTCTGCTCAATTTATAATTATTATAATATCGAATAAAGAAATAAATTTATCTTAATAAATTATATAAACAAAAAATTATAGAGAATGGAAATATAAATCATACTGCGTCCAAAAAAGGAAACAGGTCATAGAGAAGAAGAAAAAGAAACGGATATTTTACATTTTTCGCTCAAATATTCCAAATATTATCCTCTACTAAGAAAAGAACAAACTCTTTCTATTTATTCTATTAGTGTAGAAATACAATAGCAGACTAAATAAACACTAGAAACACATATCCAATGTATGTATTTGGAATGTTTTTGTTACATGCTTATATCTATTTCAGACATCTACGTTTTCCATTTATCCTTTATACGTTCTCACTTAGAATTTGTAAACGGTTTATTTAAAAAATATTATGGGATTCTTGAAAAGAATTCTTTATAAGAAATATTCAAATATTTTTTATAAATTAAAGACAATCTGTAAGTTCCTTTACTGTTTTGTTTTTCTGATCTTCCTTTGATGTAATAAAATATAGACCTGTATTAGATAAAGCTTACCTAAGTCGTATTACGAATCATTAGACACGAGAGATCAAGTTATATCGGTCGCTCACCCCGCGACGCGGTTCCCTATCTTATACCTACAAACAACTATATTATACTCAAGTATATATAACACTAATTGTTTCCGAGTCCTGTATAATATTTGTATTCTGTGGAACAAAGACATGTCAGGTAATATAAGGGGAGGATTCCTTTTATAAAAGGAGAATATTTTTTGTAGTTATAAAGCAAGACGAATATTTGTTGTGACTAGCATGCTCACTAGACCTCAAGTTCTGGTTTTAGATGTCCTGGTCAAACAATAAAACTGAATATTTAAAAATAAATATTTAATTGGAAAGGGCACGGAATCCCTTTGACGGGCTTTTTTTTCAGATATCAATGCACAAAGGTTGTGTAGAAGTATTAATTAAATATAATTCAAATTATATTTCGTATTGAGGTCCCGAATAGCAGCCAACGGGTTAAAAACACAGACAAATTATAATTATCTGTGTAACATATGAAAATGAACATTTTTATGATATCTCATTTTCGTTCAAAAGTATAATATATTTCGTGCTTTTTGAGAGAGTAAAAAACTGTAACCAAATATTTATATAATTACTAGCTGACCCGGCATACGTTGATTTGCCATGTAAATAATTTCTAAAAAGCAGGGGTTGGTAATAGAAGAGTGAAAATTTAGGGTTGTATGTATTTTTTAATGCCACATTTAAAAAAAAATAAGAACAAGAATTTCGTCCAAAAATTTAAAAAAAAATTTAAGGGTGCACAACCCTTATCACTTAGGGGTATGAAAAATAGATAGTAGCCGATTCTCAGACCTACTGAATACGCCTATAAAATTTGGTAAAAATCGGTAAAGTCGTTTCGGAGTTGTACGGTAACTAACATTGTGACATGGATATTTTATATATTACAAGACTTAACACAGAAACGTAGCCAGAATCCGGTAACATTCCAGATAATCCGATATAAAAACATCAATTCCGTAACAAAAATTATCAATTTAGAATCACTTCACTGCAACCGTCGACTAATTTCCATTACGTATCACAATAAGAACATTTCGCATGCAAATTGAACTCCATTGAAGTTTCTAGCGACGCAAGTTGAAATGAGTAATGCATGCTTAAATGCATATTTGCATACACCATCGCATAAGTTAATTCTACGTCAGCAATAATGCACCATTTACAGCAAAAATTAGTGAGATCGTTTTGATTCTGATATATTTTATGTCAAGTTTTTGTATTTCTTTACCTATAAAACATTTCTTCCTGGTAGGATTTGAACCTGACTCATCAGAACGCAAAGTAGATGTATCTAACTCGCCAATAAGCCCGTCATCCCGGCCTTTAAAATGTTTAAAATATATATATAATAGTCTCTTAGTTTTGATAGTAAGATGATATCGGCAGGTCCCGAGAACAAAATCGTATATAGATCGACGGTTAAAAGGTAGGGTATAACCGACAGAAACCAAATTGTTCAGAGGGCCTAGCACGAATGACTATCGACAAAGTATTCGAATCGTCCAACTGTCAGTTGTATGAGAAATCATTTGAAATTTCATACAAATGACAGTTCGACGATACGAATACTTTTTCGATAGTTGTTCCGTGTTCGTGCCCACCCCTCAGGAGAGTAGTTTAAAGTTCACTTAGTGGCACTTCGTAAACGTAGTTTTTTGTTTGGGCATAAGTGACAAAAAAGTCCTCAAAGTCAGAGAGAGCATTCGAAAGAGCAGAAAATTTAAAGTGGGATGACATTCATAAGTCATTTTCAACCAAAATGTCTCTTATTACCATTTAACCGTCGAAATATTTTAACTGATTTTTAAAAAATCGTCTTTATTTGTAAATAGTTGATCATTATTATTTACACAGAATTTCTAAGCGTCATACTGTAATAAGACTATTTCTCAGATACGACTTTGTTCCTGGGGTGTCATCTAATGCCTAACCACCATCTCTTAATTCTATACTGCAGGCATCCTTAAGAAACGAGACAAAGCTAACCATGATGTATCGTATTGTCGTATTTTTTAGTAAGTTGATACATTAGTTTTGGAGTACCAAAAGGTAGTGGGACAACTTCAGTAAGTCAGCTACCTTTTTTCTTCAATGTCCACCAAATATCAAACAACAAATACCAGTACCAGGTTTATTATAAAAAAATAAGAATCGGAACGCTCACATTTTAGCGCGTCTAATTTTATTTATTGAAAAAGATCATTGTAGATCTCCATGTAAATTGGGGACAAAATAGGATTGAATCCATGATTATCGTGTAATACGAGCGTTATCCTTTAAGCTTACCGCAAATAGAATTGGCTCGGTATAGGAACTATTAGGCCTAGTGCTCACTCTCATCGGATAAAGATAAACGATTCGAAGAGAAAACGGATCTTCCATAGCGGTTATACGAAACCGTTCAGGCTTACTTAGATCTGTTTGAAAAGCGTAGTAAAACAGCTCTGCTTTTAGTTAACGTATTTGTAACAGGAAATGAAACGGGCTGTTTCGTAAAGCTTTTAAATAATGAGAGAAAAATCTATATACATATTAATAGCTCTAGGGCTGTTATTTATATGATTTTCAATAAGCATTGAGACACAATTGACATCACACATCAGATTACTCTTCCATTCTACCCCAAAAAACCTAAATTTAAACAAATTACTATTATGGGAATGAAACAGCCTATTGAAAGTAAAAAATAGATGATCTTTCAAAAATAAAAGCGACTCGAAAAACAGATTGAAAAAAATGGAGCATAGGCAAAAACAATAATTCTACATATATTTGGACATAGCTCCATATGGCGTTTGAGATGAATGTATTATTAAGCAACAATTATAATGAAATAAATATTAATTTTATGTAATTCAAAATATAGGTGTGATTTTTTGCCTATCATTCACGATTATTAGCAATATAACTCTTGTAAATACCACAGGAGTGTATCTTACGACTAGGAATAGAAAAATACTGTATGCCTATCCCCTTAACTAGATAATATCTTCATGCCCAGTTAGGTTTAATGTTTAACGATATCACCTATCAGAATTGCCTCCATTTAGACTAAATACCCAGCGTTTGCAAGGTTTGCTAAAGACTTAACTGTTTCTATCACAAAAGTCAAGCTATAAGCTCAATTAATTGAAATGTTTCAATTTAAATATAGGTTACTTAAACAGGTTAACTTATTTATTATTTTGATAGGAAACAGAATATAAACAGTGTCAGATTAAAATAAAATTTTCAATTAGGTATATAAATATGTCTAAACAACACTTAAGGTATTTTTGAAGTGAAACTTCTTTATCGGGGTTGGAAAAAAATTTAGTGTAACATTTTTTCGTTACGCGTCACATTTTTCCGTTACGCGCCATGTTGCTTTTTTATCAAAGTTTAGTATAGTGACGTAAAGAATATAATGTAATATATTATATTAATAACAACAATATGGGATATTTCACGTGAAGCGGACAGGGAAAAAAAAGTGAGGTTCTGAAAATCGACCACATTCGGCCCATTTGTACTTCTAGTAGGTATGAATGTGTAC
Source organism: Anthocharis cardamines (assembly GCA_905404175.1). Taxonomy (NCBI): domain Eukaryota; kingdom Metazoa; phylum Arthropoda; class Insecta; order Lepidoptera; family Pieridae; genus Anthocharis; species Anthocharis cardamines. The sequence goes on from FR989961.1 coordinate 7,377,156, forward strand.
GCAAAATATTTTTTTTGTATAGTGTATATTTACCAAGTTATAGGTTTCAAAAGAATTGTCGTTGATTGGTACTACAATTTTTCGAAAGTAATTTTTCGAATATAACAAATCTACTATAAAATATTTTACATAGCGATACATATTAAAAATATACTGTTCTTTTTGACAGTAAAAAAAAATTAAAAAATTAAAAAAAAATTAATGGCCAAAACCGGAAGTAAACTTTTCAAACCAGAATTACAGTCACTTCGACCATTTTTTTTTTATTTTTTTTTCTTTCAAAATATAGCTTAAATGATAATGAAAGTACACTAGAAAATGTAAAATGGGATCTCTATTAGTTTAGGAGATACGTTGAATAATATACACCCGCGTCGCAAGGGGCGTCATATGTAGCGCTTGCAAGGTTGAGCAGTTTGCGCGATATTGCAACTTTATTAATATTTTATATCGTTTTAGCGTATATTTAACCTCATTTAATGATATGAAATAAGTTTTATTAATATAATATAATATAAATATAACTACATAATACAAATATAAGTTAATAATATATTATAAAGAAAAAACGTTTTTGGAGCAGTAGAAAAGTTTTATTATTTGCGAAACGTGACTAATAGCGCCATCTGTTAGTAACGTGTAGTACTTTTTTGTCTCAGAGTCAAACGGTCAAAAACCTATCTACAAGAAAGAGATAGAAATATGACGCCTAGCGGTTTCGTAACTTAAACTTTAGTGTTGCTTTAACCGCTCAGCGACTTGTGCACGTTTTAATCTGTGACAGTTGTTATTATTAATGGCGCCGTACGGTGATCGATGTTTTAACCCATTTCACTTGGTACTTCATCGAAAATTTAAAAATTTTAGGAAAATATCTAAATGTTTAGCTCAAAAGTGGAGTTTTTCACAAGATCTTTACGTATGTGCCTCCTGCAGGAAACGACTTTTGACCGAATCTCCTCCAGTAGCTAATGAAGACATTGTGCAATGCAGTCAAACATCTAGTGAACCTTCGCAAAACAACTAATAACAACTGTCACAGATTAAATTCGTCATATTTCTATTTCTTTCTTGTAGATAGGTTTTTGACCGTTTGACTCTATCTGAGACAAAAAAGTACTACATGTTACTAACAGATGGCGCTATTAGTCACGTTTCGCAAATAATAAAACTTTTCTACTGCTCCAAAAACGTTTTTTCTTTATAATATATTATTAACTTATATTTGTATTATGTAGTTATATTTATATTATATTATATTAATAAAACTTATTTCATATCATTAAATGTGGTTAAATATACGCTAAAACGATATAAAATATTAATAAAGTTGCAATATCGCGCAAACTGCTCAACCTTGCAAGCGCTACATATGACGCCCCTTGCGACGCGGGTGTATATTATTCAACGTATCTCCTAAACTAATAGAGATCCCATTTTACATTTTCTAGTGTACTTTCATTATCATTTAAGCTATATTTTGAAAGAAAAAAAAATAAAAAAAAAATGGTCGAAGTGACTGTAATTCTGGTTTGAAAAGTTTACTTCCGGTTTTGGCCATTAATTTTTTTTTAATTTTTTAATTTTTTTTTACTGTCAAAAAGAACAGTATATTTTTAATATGTATCGCTATGTAAAATATTTTATAGTAGATTTGTTATATTCGAAAAATTACTTTCGAAAAATTGTAGTACCAATCAACGACAATTCTTTTGAAACCTATAACTTGGTAAATATACACTATACAAAAAAAATATTTTGCGTACACATTCATACCTACTAGAAGTACAAATGGGCCGAATGTGGTCGATTTTCAGAACCTCACTTTTTTTTCCCTGTCCGCTTCACGTGAAATGTCCCATATATTAGTTTTGAAGTTTGGTTTGAAATAAGAATAACAATATATTAATTTGAAAGTGATAAAATCTTTTTTCTTAAGGCTTAAGCCTTATCTACCCCATTTTCGTGAAGTTGCAAATAGTACAAAAATGATATGTCGTAAAGAAGTTTCACTTCTTACCTGTGTACTCTGGTACACACACACAAATTTTTTTAGTACATTACTACCTTACATCTATCACAATAATGTTTGACATTGACAAATGTATCTGTTATTTTAGTGACAATTGACAGCTAATTAAGGCCGACCGGTTACTTTCGCGCCCTCTTCCCTTGATTACTGCACGGCGACGGCAACATAAAACAAGGCGGTATGGTCGAAAGACTTTGCTGCCTATGGGGTTGCCCTATGGCTCACGACATCAAAAAATTGGGCAGATAGAGTTTCTCATTCCATTTACCAACTTTCTTTAAAATATCATGTAATACAATATTGACGTATGTATCAGAATATAGTTACTAGTGCTTTTTTAATTTTCTATTTTCTAGTACTGTATCAATTTAAAATTACCAGTACATATTAGATTTTGGAGGATAGTATTGTATAAGACATACCGCGAAATACTGAAATGATAATCAAAAGAGGGCTTCTTAAAATGTTTCTGTCTTTCATTTTACCTTCGTAATGAAAGAGTCAGAGATACCTTTAAATACACCTCAATGTTGATTAGCGTTCGACAATTCGACCGATAGTCTCTATTGTATAACAGCAAAACATTTAAAAATACATTAGAAGTAAACGCACATCTGAAAGCAATGCAAATTACATAGAAGCGAAAACGCGCTAAGAAATTATATAATTCTTAGCGCGCGATCTGAATTTAATTTATTGTTCAAAAAAGGGCACTTTCGTTTTGAATAGCGTGCCATGAAACCATATTTAATACCTGAACAATAAAACAATATTTTGTGAAGTTCGATTCTTTTCATTAGAGAAATTGTTTATACCTACTACCTAGAATTCGTGTTTTAGAGGGCATAAGTACGTCCTAAGCCCTTAAACGAATTTCCATTCTGGACCGTAGTGAAGTAAATAAAGCCTGCCAATTAGTCTCACATACACAAACACCATAATTTGTTTTATTTGAGAGAAAATACCAACGGGTAGAATGATTCCTGCCCGAGTTTATTTGCTTGATTTTTTACAAGTCTTTAAAAATACCAATCGCATTTCCGTGAGTAAAAATCGAGTTTTTAAAGATATTTTTACGAAAAGCTTTTAATTTAAATAAAAGTCTATTAGATGTTTATCTCAATTATAACCCTAATAATATTATCAAAGGTGTTATCAAATAGTTTATTACCATTTTACAGTCTATTTTCTTATTATTCGAAATAACGGTTTCAATTTCAAGATTCTAAGAAAACAATAGATGTATAGTTGTATACTAAAATTTACAGTTTTTGTAATTAAATAAGAAAAAAAACATATTTTTTCCTAAAAATAAGTAGATATTTCATTGCGTACTTGAACTCTGACAATAAAACAAACATATAAATGTAACGTCCAAAACACGCCTCACTGAAGACAACAGAATCCCAAACAAAAGCGCAACCACAAAAGGTGAACGCATCGTTAGTTGCACAAGATTTATCAGAAACTCCGCACCATAAGTTATAGCTCATCCCCCTGTCCCTAACATGTGTGATCTGACGCTAAAATGCTGCTAGAGCCTTGATAAATTCAGCAAGAAGGCTATTAGTATTGTTCCAGTGTTACGCCCTCTTATTCACCGAGAGTTTTTGTAACATTACTATCCGCTCCGTTATTAACTCTATTAATAAAGGTTTTTTATATTTAATCTATCACATTCACAATCACAGACGTGAAGATAAATAATTATTCTCAAATTTCGCAGAAATGAAGATTAGTCGCTACTGTTGATAACATATTCTTTTCCATTTACAATAATTTAGAGAGTCTAATAAATATTAGTTATACATATTCGTAGTACCTACTAAGTAGATAAGTGTATGTAGGTCTATTACCAAAATCGAACGCAGCTAACGGAACGAAACGAAAGAACAACCGAGGGCATAGCACGAACAACTTGCGAAAAAGTATTCGTATCGTCGAGCTGTCATTTGTATGAAATTTCAAATGATTTCTCATACAACTGACTGATGGACGATTCGAATACTTTTTCGATAATTGTTCGTGCTCACCCCTCCGATTTCGTATTTTAACTTATTGAGAAAACATTTTCAATTTTATTTACGATTATAATTACGATCATAGTTATGTTAAACGAAAAACATGATGTCTAGTTGCGAAAGACGAATTGATCATCGAATTCATAATAGGAAAATTTACGATCCATCAGCCGAAACTTCGTATTTTATTTTGTTGATAGGCCTCTTTTACTATTTTATTATTAGCCATCTAGTTGTACCTACTATAAAAACGGCATTCTAAATATGAATAAAATATAGTATTGGTATGTTACTCGTATATTGTAGTTGGTAGACACTGCAACAGACAGTGAAATGGCGCCATTTTGCAGAGGCGCGCCGTCAACGGCACGTGGCCTGCAGTCTTTATTAGCGCGGTTTCAACAAATAACCGGCTTTGCCCGTCTACACTTCGCCCGTTCACGTCACTAGATTTACTATTCTAACTCACTTTTAACTCTTTAATAAATTTTCCTTTACTTTTATCGGAATATTCGTATCAATCTAATATATAAAATTTCCATGTCACAATGTTAGTTACCGTACTCCTCCGAAACGGCTTTACCGATTTTTACCAAATTTTATGTGCGTTCAGCCTACTGAACCTATCTGAGAATCGGCTACTATCTATTTTTCATACCCCTAAGGGTTGTTCAGCCTTAATTTTTAATTTTAGGATGAAATTTTTTACTTTTATTGTTTTATAATGTGGCATTAAAAAATACATACAACCCTATATTTTCACTCTTCTATTATCAACCCCTGCTTTTTTTTGTCAAAAAATCTAGACCCGTGCGAAGCCGGGGTGGGTCGCTAGTAATTTATAAAAATGACATCGCCCTGAAAGTAAGAATGAGATTTGCAAGTTTGAATATCCGGACGATGAATGGAAGAGAAAGAAAGTAGCAGATGTATTAAAGAGAAGACAAGTGAAGGCATGTTTGCACGAAACGAGGTGAACTTAAAAAATATTGATTGTGTAAAGAATGTCGATATATTTGAGGGGTGTGACTGATGCTTTAATGAAAGAAGATAATAGAAAAAGGGAACAGGGCAAGAAGAAGAAAACATAGATAATATGTAGATAGCTAGATATATTTCGCGAGTTCAGCATAAACTAAATACTCAAATGCTTAAATAGGGGTTAAAGAATCAATTTATAGAATTCATCAGTTTTATTACTTATGATGAAAAAGTTTTGGGAGGCCAAAAAAAGGGTTTGACTGTGTGAAGAATACGAGAGAGTGAGATAACCTTGTTGAAGAGAACTACCTACTAATAGTAATAGGAACTATCTATATAAATAAAAATCAATGTATGTTTGTCCTCTAAGCACTCTTAAAACCTAACCTAACTCACCCGAAAAGTATGAAACTTAAGTGAGTTGTTCTGCATACGCTACGGTTCCAGTCCCAATAAAATAAAAAGAACTAGTCGATGCTCCAGAACATCAACATCTACACTCACTTTACGTGTCATTGCAACGCAGTTGTATTATATTAATTAATAATATTTCTGTTGTATATTATATAGTAATTACATTTAAAACTTTATTTAAAATATATCTATAAGACCACAAAGTGATAAAACCTTTTTGTTGTGACAGTAAACCTAAGTTATCTAACAATTATTTCGTTAACATTCCATTTCTAATGTACTAAATTTGGGCTCTAATTGAAGTTAGAATACTCAAGACATCGTTAGAGAAAACTTGTGAAACTCTAACTTCTAAATAATATCAGCCAAATAAATCTGTAGTATCTCTTGATTTCTTAGTATATTTTTATATTCTGTTCTTCTTCTTAACAGAAAATAACAGTTTTCGATGTGGTCGCAGCCCGTCTTAACCATAAGCTCACATTCTGTCGATATCTATGCTAATTATATTAAGAGGAAATATTTGTTTGTTTGTTACGATTTAACTAAACACTACTCGACCGATTTTAAAAATTATTTCAATAATAAAAAGCTACATTTCACCGAGTAATCTCAAATAAAAAGTGTTAAGCTTTATGTACTTGTAGACAGGAAAAACCTCCGATCACAGCAACTATATTATAGTTGCTTGTAAAACATCGTTACCTTTTTTAATAAAGGTTGTTTTTTGTTATATTTTAAGTACTATACATATATAGAGAATACTTTCTCCGAAGATTTTTGTCTTCAAGGACGTTCATAGATACAAATATTCGCTAACTCTGGCTAGCCAAGTCAAAATAGACAGTCGGCCTCTTCCTCGAAGTTGGATCTACCTAATAGTATTATGCCGATGTATCTTATCCATGTTCATACGTACTAAATTTATAAATTATCTAATATATCCATGTCACAATGTTAGTTACCGTACTCCTCCGAAACGGCTTTACCGATTTTTACCAAATTTTATATGCGTATTCAGTAGGTCTGAGAATCAGCTACTATCTAATCATAGTCATATCCCTAAGTGATAAGGGTTGTTCACCCTTAATTTTTTTTTTCTTTTGGACGAAATATTTTGTTTTTATTTTTTTATAATGTGGCATTAAAAATACATACAACCCTATATTTTCACTCTTCTATTACCAACCCCTGCTTTTTTTTGTCAAAAAATCTAGACCCGTGCGAAGCCGGGGCGGGTCGCTAGTAATATTATAAAGACTCCCACATTTAAAGGAAATAATCTTATTAAATATTATAATTATATGTAACTTAGTTAGTTTTTTTTAATTAGTATGACGACGAAAATCTAAAGATGATTATAATTAAAACTTGCAGTTTGATGCTTACAATTTGCACACTACTAAAAATAGTTTCGTTAATTGTGCTTTCACTTTATCTGCTACGCTCTTAGGGTACGACTTTCAAAGTGCAGTTTCAGTTTGTTGGCATTTTCTATTACATAGCGGAGAGAGCTTAAAGTTATCTTAATTTACTTAAATTTTAATTGAAATACTTTTTAAAATACATTTTTTGTTTTTTTTTATACAAACAATTGTACAAAAAAGTTCATACATTTACGATCCAATCATTTATAAATAAAATGAAATGGGATATATTAACCCTACTCGTATGAAATATTTGTTATTATATCACTATTTCTGAACCAAACTTTTACTTAAAGCCAGACTCATATTTATTTTCGAAGAAAGTTATAGTACCTACGGTAAACAAGTTAACTTGTTCAAAAGAACTCATATTAATCACGAGCGTAGCCTAACAGATAAGAACTAGAATAACTTATCCTTGTACAATATAACTAAGCTAACAAAACACTTAAATGCGATGCTACAGAAAAAGCTACTTTATCACAAAATTATTAGAGTTAAATTTGCATTAAGTTATTAAACATTTAGTTCTAACGCCCAATAGGTACTATATTTCCTAATTCAGAAGTTACGAAGAAACATATAAATCTAGATAAATAATAGAGATCGCAGAATTTCTTTTGAACAGCTTTACGAAGACAATACAAATAGCTGACAGGTAACTGATAGTAATAAATGTAATAAAATGCGTGTGCACGCTTTTGTTGGGACATTCCTGCTAGATCACATATTACTCCGTATCTAATTAAAGCGAATGTCTTAAATATGGAGTACCGCAGACGGATGCATCTAGCTACTCTTCTCTTTGGGGTCGTGACAACTAAGAATCCAATATATCTATTTAATAAGCTGACTTGGTTAGAAAATTTAGTTTATAACACCAGGGCTTCACAAGTTGTGTTAAAATTTCCAAAGCATTACACGGCAGTCTTTAGAGGTAGTTTTAAATATAATGCGACTAAGTGTTGGAATAACATACCTCCTCCTATAAAAAGCTCGAAAACAGTATTTGGATTCAAATATTCCTATAAAAAAATTCTATATTCCGAGTACATTAACCAACCTTAGTCGCATCGATACACTGAACAGTACTATATATTAATATTATTTCACATTTATTATATTTTATATTATCTCACGTATATATGCACATTTATCTTCAATATTGTTTCTTTATATTTATGATAACGAGCATATAATTAAGTATTTAATTTAGTTTTTTTTTAATGATTATTTTTTTCTTTACTTTTTAAATTCTCTTTTGTGTTTACTGGCACACAAACAGTTACTCAGGCAGATGCTGAAAATCAGCGCTGTAGCCAGTACTGGTTAACAGCACAAGCTGAGCATCGGCCTTTTCTTTCGCCACACAGCATATTTAGTGTAGGATTAAGAATGTAATCATTAAGAATGTAGCCTAAATATTAAGAATGTTATGTGTGTGTTTTTAAAATTTGTGTGTGGCATTGAATAAATGTTTCTTATTCTTATTCTTATTAAAATTATTCTAGGGTACACTTCTAAAACCCAATTATTATGAAATTAAAAGTTGTAAGTTAAAATAAATTTTAAAAGTATGGGACATCATTACCTCAGATATAGTTACAAAGAATATTATCTCATATATTTTTATCCCTAAAATTTTAAAATTGAATAACACAACTTAAAACTTATTTTTTAATGTTAAGTAGATATCGAGAGACGAGCTTGAGGTTCACTTGATGGTCGGTGATGCCTCAGCCAGAGAACATCAGTCAATGATGTGATGCTATGACCTACTTTGTAAAAAAAAGAAATCCATAGTCTGAAACCGAAACGCGCAATATGCACTTCACGGTATTTGCCATATATGAAAACTTCATACTTATTGGGTTAAAGCTTATACAGGGTGTATTATGCATCAATAGATTGCTTAGTTAAGCAAAAACATACTAGAATTTAAAATATAAATCTATTTATTTATACAGTACCAATTTATTGTACTATTGATTGTTGCAACTAATCAGCAAATATTTTAAAAGCTCCGGTTTGTATACATATACCTCATCGTCAAATTGTGTTATGGTTTCATCCATTTTCATGAGCTAAACCTGTCGTTAGCTGGAACATGATAGGAATCAAATGGAATTGGTATAAATAGGAAGGTATAGATATTGCCCATCGGTCGTATTGCACGAATAAATGGTCACGTATTTTAGTCTGGATTATTTAGACGATCCAATATATCTCTATTGCGATCGACCACAGTTTTACTAAACACGTTATTGTGGGACACATTTTAGAGAGAAAACGACTAAAACTAAATATTTTCCTCTCTCACTCTCTCCTCCAAATTTTTTTTGTTGGTGACTTTGAAGCTAAAACTGATCTTACAGAACTAATTTGAATTTGATCGTGTGTTCTTCAAATTTGAAGAACATAAATAATCTCATTACCCACTCATTTTCAAATATTTCAGACTATCAACGCGTTCCGGCTTCACATGCGTGCAATGTAGTAGATATACTATACATAAAAAATAGCCTATGTTACTTGCTGATAATGTAGTTTTCTAATGGTGAAATATTTTATTTAAATCGGGCCACTAGCTTTTGAGTTTATTCATATTTATATATATATAAATACAAATATTTCCTCTTTATAATATTAGTATAGAAGTATAGATATAGATGTAAGAAATAAAAGTAATTTCAACTATTTGGAACAAGAATTTAATTTTAAGCGTTCAAAGCAATACCTACTTGTAAGCTGAGAATCAAAAGCCAAATGCAAATCCCGAATCGTGCAACGTTAATGTAGTTTGGCACCGACAGACACGGCAGAAACATGGTTTGGGTAATATTAACCATAGAGTTTCTTAGAAGTAGAGCTACCGTAACTAAATTAGCAGTATTTTAAAATAGCACCATAACCTATCCCTATGCACACGATTACTAGCTGAAGTATCAAAAGCTTACTTCAACCCTGCAATATTGTAATGTGACTTAGTTTTAACATGCATTATGCCAATGAATTTGCCTCAGACAACTCTTTTCTTGAGTCCGCTTTGCCGATGCGCAATTGTTTCATAGGTAACAGTTATAACTATATGATACTTTTCAAAAATACCTCGTGTTTTGAATAACAATAAGAGTAAATTAATTCCGGACTTGTTATTCGCATTTATCTTTCTGCTTTCTACAATCTCATATCTCAAGAAAAGGAAAGATAGAAATATATATTTTTATCGTATTACAGCTCTTTCGCTACGTAACGTTCCTTACCCTAGTACGATTCCATTGTAACAAACAGCCTAGGCTTGAACAAGCGCAGTTACGAATTAGTACGAGAAGGGATTACGTGTTGGATCTCTCCAAGCGAGGAGCTTTGCAATCAAACTGAGATCTCTATATGGGCGCTTTGTCATTATATAAATCTATAACGTACATACGTATAAGATAATACTGCGTATTGTTCAATATATACATATATACAGTGGCGGATTTACCAGCAGGCTGAGTAGGCTGGAGCCTAGGGCGGCAAATTTTAAGGGGCGGCAAATTTAGTTCATACATTTTTTACTTCGGTTTACAAATTTAAAAAAAAAATTATTATACACACAGATAATACAAATTTCGAAAATTGGAGAGAAATTAAAATATTTAACAAAAATCGAAATATTCTCATATACAGTGCTAATTAATAAATATTTCAACATCTCTGCATGAACAATTCCTAAACGCTTTACTAATTATACATTAATGATTATGAACTTTTAGAATATCGCGATTCGATATTATAATTGAAATTTAGTAATTTTTACATATATTCTTCACTAATTTTTTCTCCGTGTACCTAATAATTATGAGATCTGCTTACCCAATTCAAGCGATATAATATCGATGGTCTAATAAAAATACTGACTAAAAATTAACTAATTTTTATTAAATAAAAAACTAGTTCAATATCTTATAGAGATCATATTCATCAAATAACTGATCTGTGAACGACTGTGACTTGACAATAAAAAAATTCCCTCCACAAAATATGAAGTGAGACAATTTGCTTATTAGAAAATTGATACATTTTATCAGTTAATTATTTTATTTGCAGTAAGAAAAAGTTTGGAAAATCCAAATGAGCAGGCCTTAAGCGCTCATGTCGTACACGAATTATTTAAATTAAATGTTTAAAAGCCAACTTTTTCAGAAAATGCCAATCGGAATGAATTAATTATAATAAGATAAAACAATACTCAGCTGCAATTGTTTATTCAACGGCTTCTCTCCAGTTAAACAAGTATATCAAAAAAAAAATTAAGTGAAAAAATTATTTTTTCGAAAGTTATCGTGTTTACCTACTGTGAACCCGATCATCCAAAATCCATACGATATGGCATTCAAATTCAAATTCAAAAATCATTTATTCATTTAGGTAACACAATGTACACTTATGAACGTCAATAAAAAATACATATTAAATGCTTCTAATATTACATTTACAGCCAGTTCACAAATCAAGGGCGTAGAGCGGACGAGAAGAACTGGCAAGAAACTCGCCGCCACTCTTTTTAATCGCCAAGTTTTTGTTTTACAAATGTTTTATAAGGGGCTGCAACCATTACACCATGTTCCACATGACATCACACAATTAACTAAAATTATCAAAAAAATATATATAAAGGAAAAAATAAAAAAAATAAAACAAAGATTTGTCCTCTATCAGCAGTATGTATGGTGAAATAGGAGCACTCACATTCTAGTGGGAACAACACGCAAATACATAGACGAAATAACTAATATCACCGCATGCACGAATTCAAGTTCGACCTGTCATCACAAGTAGCACCCGTTCACGAGCATGACGCATGGCCAGCCATCGGCCCCCTCGCCATATTTTAGGGAGAGAGACAACCCGACGCATGGACGCCGCCACAAGCAATGACATTTAAGCGAGCATGACGATCCTTGAAACGTGAACTTGGCTACATAAGAAAATAATAATAATAGTAATTATTCTGACATAATTTCGTACCACATGGATCACGGTTTGCTTCCACTTTACATTAGAAAAGTCGTGGATGTTGACGATCGCCCCCGAGTCTGGAAATGTAGCCGAGAGATTCAGTCGCGTTACTTCTTTATACTGGAGCAAATCATATCCAAGCACTAGGATCGTTTAAATATTCATTTATATTATAATAAGCCTTAGCAAGTAGCTTTACTTTAACGTACGATTTGAATTTATTTAATGACAACACTTGTATCTCACTAGGGATTTTGTTGAAAAAACGTATACAATTGCCTTGGAAAGAATTACTCGTTTTATGCAGCCTTGTGGTTGGTGCACTAATTTTGTCTTTATTACGAGTACTATAATTATGGAAGCTATTATTCTTTTTAAAGATATCTATATTTTTACGCACATATAAGATATTCTCATAAATGTATTGACTTGCCAAAGTCAAAATATGTAATTCTTTAAACTTTCTTTGGACTGACTCCCGTGGGGATAATCCGCAGATTGCTCTTATAGCCCGCTTTTGCATCACAAATATTGATTTAATATCAGCTCCATTACCCCACAAAATAACTTCCTTTTAAATAAAAATTTGCGAATTCAAAGTCTCGCAAAAAAAGTATTGTAATGCTTTTATAATTTAACTTAAATCATAATGCTATCAAATAATAAAGAAAATATATATTTATTGTATTGTTTTTAAACTGTGAGTGTAATAATAAATAATAATCAACGTTCGCCAAATGTAGGTTTTTTACGTAAGCTTAATTCATATTTTGTAAGTATTGTATAGTTTTAAGACCTACCTTACCTTACTTTAAAAGTGGTATACGATTGAGATATTTTTTCCTTAAAATAATGTTTTTTGATAATTCTTTGCTGTAAAAATAATCAAGGATCTAACACGGTACCATAGTCCAATAATAATAACTATATGGGAAAAGTTGATGTAACGAGGATGATGGAGCACAAATTATAAAGTTGGAATTTTATTGATAGAAAATTGATATAATTGTGGACTAAGATATCAAAATTTAGAGGCGGCAAAAATTGAATAGCCTACGGGCGGCAAATCTATAAATCCGCCACTGCATATATACCAGTGGCGTAACTAGGTGGACAAGGGCCCCGGTGCAGAGGAAAAAAATATCGCAATAACAGTTAAATCGTAACAAAGAAGCAAATCTTTCCTCTTTATAATATTACTTAGTATAGATCAAGGAGCTGCCTACCGCTCTTTCCAAAGCCCAGGGGGCCCCCTCAGCTCAGGGCCCTGGAGCACTGCACCACTTTGCCATATGATAGCTACGCCACTGATAGATACATAATTATGTATCATCTAATAAATAGCTTAGATTAAATGGCATATAAATAATTTATTATAAGTAGGTATGTCATGTGTACGATACGGTTGACATGTGACTTATCATAAATTCATTAGTCCCAGTGTGCTTTCGATATGAGTTGATTATATGAAATATTTAAAACAAAATAATATGAATATTGTAAAATAGGTACAAAACTGCGTTGTTCTAAAGTTAGAGTAACTCCGTGTCTGGTATTAGGTAGAGCTGTAATACTGGTAAACCACAAACAAACAATAGATGTGAGAAACAGGAGTTTTTGACTGCAAGCCACTATGCGTATAATTAAACTATGATATTTCTGAATAAAATTCTCACCTAGCGTTAAAGAAGATGTATAAAGCTTAGATCTCTCCTAGGAATAGGTAGTGTTCTGTGGTTTAATTTTTAAATAGATTTTCCTAAGTGTCATCTTTATTTACATAAACCCTTTAAGTAGGTACTACTTTTACAACTAAGCTGCACGTACGTACTAATAGATATAATATTAAATGAATTATAGTACTTGAGTTTATTTTTCGCAACTAAACTTAACAATATATCTACTAGCAATATGAAGAGGTTTCATATATAGATATAATAATTAAAAAATAAATAAATAAAAAATAAATAAAAATTCTTTATTTACACAAATTCACATACACCAAATATGTAAACCCAGACTCCCGATGTAGTTATGAACTGTGTTTCAGGAGTCTGTGTCTTCCCAATTGTTTGTATTGTAAACAAAGTTATTTACCAAAATATTAAATTCAGTGACTAAAAGTTAATACAATACCCATTGCGAATTTATGAAATATTGAGCCAAAAAATAGAAAATAAAATAAAATATTCAACTAACATTACATTTATATAAGATAAAATTAATTACTAATCTCAATTACATTAAACTAATACTACTAATTTACTAGTAATAAAGTAAGGAAAAAAAAAAGAACAAGCAATAAATCAATAATTGTAAATATACAGTAAATCAGTAATTATTATTGATGAGATCTTCAACCACATCATAGTCCATATCCGAGAGCCATTCTTTAATGTTGCTTTTAACTCTAAAGTTATTATAACTTAAAATATTATTAAAGTCATTGTTAATTATTTTGTAAAGTAGAGGAGCTAAAAAGTTATAATGCCTTTGTGCAAATTTAGTTTTAAGAGCAGGTGTACGAATGTCAATGCGTCTGCGATTAGAGGCAATATGCATCTTTGGGACCTCAATACGATGGTAACGGCGGAGACACTGATAGACGAACAACTTGCGCACACTCAGCACATTTGCTTTCTTGAACAGTTGTGTCGTTGGATAGTCAATTGGTAACTTTAGTGACACTTTTAGAAGAAGAATTATCTACTAAGAACAAAATACTCATCAATGAACCCTAACGCCTTATTCACATTTTGTTACTTCTTAATATAACACGTAATGACAGACTAATGTAATTAAGCCACTAATGAGCATTTGATCTCACCATATCACCTACGTGTATACATATATATATATAGAAGCTATAAGCCGTGTATTGTGAACACCCTCGGGACATCGGGTGGTTCTCCGCATAACGTTGGTAATTAAGGCCAATTAGAGCTGGTAACACTGGGAGTAACGTCAAATAATAATATGTCATTTAGGTGGGACAGAATACTTGATTATAGGGATAGATTATAAGAATGAGTTATTAAAATGATAAAAACAAGGCAGATGGGTCTGTGTGTTGTTGCTTTGCATGACATTGATTTATTTTTTACATTTATAAAACATTTTACGTTCTTTGAAATATTACACGTTATTTATTTAAATTAACTAAATTCATAAATTACACAGATTAAACTCGGACCTTAATATTTTAATCATTAACAGCTCTTAGATTTTACGGGTAGGTATATAAAATAAATGATAAATCGCGTTTTAATCCGGTATAAAGTATTTTATTATGTGTGATATTCGCCTTAATAAAAGACAGCTCTTAGATTATTATTTATATGTCACTAACTGATTTTCACCTTATGACATTTCGATATTTTGGAATTTTTCACGATATAGAATTAATTGGTATCTCAAGTTATTTAAGATCAAGTTAGTAAAGAAGTTCTAATTTCCTCCTGGCTTGGTAGAGCTCGTTAAGCGAGATTTGTATTCAAGAGGACAGGGCGAGCCAGTCCGAAGAATATGGGTCCCTAGGCGACTAATGCGACAGTATTACGGACCTTTTCAAGGATTAGCTAAACAAATCCAACCCAGTGATTCTCTTAAAATTAGCATACCCGTTTTCTGTTTATTAAATTCAAGCTTAAGTTAGTACTTGGTTGGTTATTTGTAAATGAAATATGCAATTTACTATGCATTATCATAATAAATAAGAGAATAGACTTTCCTTACACGTAAACAGAAAACGTTTTCACTATATTATAAATACTAAACCATAATATTGTGGAAGAAGTGAGGTGTAGTCTTCCTCCAACCTAAAGGGGGGATCCTCGACCAGTCGAACCATGACTGGCCTGCCCCAGTGGTTTATGTTTTTTTTTCGTCTCCTGCGAGACACGTACCTCGGCTTGGGCTGCCGTAGGAAGGGAGGGAGCCTGAAGGGCTGGACGATAGCTCACCCGTGTGAGGGATGCGCGGAACAAGGATCCTCGCGAAGGCGCTGTACGCGGGTTTGAGGTGAAATGTCCGCCCGGGCGGAGTCTAACCTAGCATTGGCTACAGTGATAGGATCGTCAGGATCCTCTAAAACGTGTCTGGGTCTCACAGCTGGGTCTTCTCCAGAGAGCCTTATCGGGATATGGGTAATAGTCGGTTGCATTGCGAACCAACGAGTTGGGGTGGAGTGGTTTATGTCAAGATGTTGTATAATATATACTCAGCGCTCCGAAATATTTGTATAGCGCGATTCAGGATTAGACGTCTTCGTATTGTTTCTTGTAGCGGATCATAGATGTCGCTACAATTTCTACATATTATGTGTAGACAGATACGTGTTAAGCGCGCCCACTTTAAAGGTATTAAGACTATTAAGGCCAGTTAGAGGTATAATATAAACATAGTAAAAAAGATTTCTAGTCTGTGGCACATTAAAAACCCTATCCTAAGACCCTTCATTAACATTTAAAGTGCGGCAAACGTTGAAATGCGATAAGAGATTATGCAAATTCAGATCAAATTGTTAGTGGCCAAGGATTTTCACGACTAATCCTTGGGGTAATTAAATGACGGGCGATGTCGTTCTGCAATGGGTTACGTCCATGTGTCCTTTTATCCTATTATTCCATCAATCGACAATCAGATTAATTTTCTTATTACCAACCACGGCTGAATATCTGCTTGAAATGAAACAGGGCCAGCGCGTCCATAATGGTATCATATATCTCGAAATTAGATTTTTTTTTAATGCTAGATATCGACAGACGAGCATGAGGTTCACTTAATGGTAGGTGATACCTCAGCCACAGAACAACAGTCAATGATGCGCTGTCGACCTACTTTTTACTTCGAGCATTCGGAAATCCTTAATCCATTGACTGAAACCGAAACGCACAATATGAACTTCACGGTTTTTCCATCTATGAACGGTGGAACGTTACCTGGGAATTTCGATATTCTTCCCACCCGATCAATGCTCGAAGTTACCAGACATGGGGAAAACATGCTTACAGAAAATTATAAACATCTCTGAAGATGAACCTACGACCCATCGATGCGCACGGTAGGTGTTCTACCGAACGTGCCAAGGAGCCCGTCAAAAATTGAATTTTGTGATTGACGATCCAGAGGTTGCCATATTTTCAAGTCATTTGACGACGATCCTCAATTTTTTTTATCTTAGATCGCATTTTTTGATATTTTTGAATAGTCTATAAGTGCTTATCTCCGTCGCTTAGATTGTAATTAGTTATTAATCTCCCACCATCCGCGTTTTACAATTTTTATTGCATTATGTTTTGCCGACAAAAAGTTGTTCAAAATTTGAAAGGGTATATTAAGACCATGTTGTTCCAATGTTGACCAAAAAGTTGTTCACGCCGAGGCAAACTTTTTCTAACTACTAATTTCAGTTCCTCGATACCACTCGAAAAAAACGAAACATTTTGAGCTACCTAGTGTAACTTGGCATAACTATAATGCAAACAGGACAAAGTTAAAAGTCCATATGTACCTACACTGTGATGAATGTGTCACCTTGTCTTTTAACAATGAACTTTATTTAAAGAAAAAATGGCCCAGATGATTAATTTACCAACTGTTTCTTTCTAGCCGAAAGGCCGAAACAGTTGGAAAATTAGAAAAAAACAGTCACAGAAAGACTTATCTCGCAATAGACCATAATATTTTACGAATGTTACTCAATGTCTCACGTGGCAATCAATTGTGTATCTTAGGAAAAAGACAAATTGAAATAAAACACAAAGAAAATAAAATAAATTTTCTAATTAAACAACAATAGCAAATAAATATCGCATCAAAACAGGCTGGAACTGAATATCAGTATAATTTTATTTCACCGCTTCTTAAATCTGATTATACAGAGAAGCTGTTTCAATTTTTATATTTTTAAAGAAAATTTTATTATAAAGTATGATATTCTTTATTTTATTCGTTTGTATCTTCGCCAGGCGCTCCTACAAGGTACCATCTGGTTCGCGCGCGAACCGCCATATTTCTTACAAAACGTTTTTTGTCGTCGAGAGATGGCGCTAAATCAAATAACAGATCCGTTTTATATGGCAACAATAACGCTGTTTTGTAGGAATTTGCTATTTCATACAGGCACTGGAGACTCTTTATTCTAACATCCTGCAATACACAAAATATATACACTGTTATAGAGTAAAAGTATTGAAAATAACGACTGACCGTTATTTTTAATGGCAGGACATAAATATTAAAGCAAATCAAACCATTTTAAATAAACTTTTAAAAATTATTTTGGATCGTCAGTAACTCAGTAGTTTAAAGCTATCTATGACCTATGTTCGAAAAGTTACTTTTACTGAGAGGAGCCAATTACGATAGTTGACTTTTAAATGCCATAATATATATAATAGACTATATTAAATTGTGAAAAGACAATATATAGCTAATACTAATTTTATTTGAGTTTTAGAACTGCTGAAATACATCATATACTTCAGCCAGTATGGAGACACTCTTGAGAGACGGATTTATCTGAATGCTGTTTATACAGATTACAAGTATATAGAGTGAATCTTTCAGTGGATATTTTAGTATCGGTGTATTACCTTCTCTTAATAAATATTATATTACAATATGTAACTGAACAAAAATAAGAAAACAGATGGAAACAATCTAAAGCAGATTGCAGATTTTGGACAGCCTAAGTTGCTGAATTGACAAATGAGTCGTATAGAATCAAAGGCGGCTATCTGACATTTTTGGTCCGGCAATCTACCAAAATAAAATAAGTTCTTGTCGTTTAGACTGTTATGATTTTTTATATATTTGGTTTTATCTTTATTTGTTTATATTCATAGATACCTTAAACATGCAATGAATGATACCTAATACAAAAATAAAGGAGAAAAACGTTTTCTTTTTTAAATTGCTAACAATTAGCCGTAAGTCAGATAGCCGCCTTTGATTGTATACGACTCAAATATAGAGGCTGATAAACAGTAATGAATAGTATAACTTACCATAGATTTGACATACTCTGATAACTTAACAAGCCGCGGTAATATAGTCTGCAAACTCTGGGCCACAAGGACGTTTTTCGTTTGTACAAAGTATATGAGAATATCAATCATTACAATAAGTAGGTCCTTATTATCATACTCCAAGCCATCGACCACCAATGGCGTTATCTAAAATATTAAATTCAAGGAATTAAAATTACTTGAGATTTGTAAAAACAAAACAAAATGTCAATATATTTTTTTTTAATATTAGATATCGACAAACGAGCATGAGGTTTACTTGATGGTACATGATATTGTAGGTGATACCACAGCCATAGAACATCAGTCAATGATGCGCTGTCGACCTCATTTTTACTTCGAGCATTCGGAAATCCATAGACTGAAACCGAAACGCGCAATATGCAATACACGATTTTTCCATCTAAAAGTAGTAGTGTACTAACTTTGGCAACTTCGCTATTAAGTACACTTTTGGGTGCTTTTTCTAGTACATACGCCCAACTCAATAAATACGCTTCCTTCGTTTCACCAGTGAATGGTCCTAATTTTTCCGACAACGTTGCGAAAGACTGGAATATTCGCTGTCTATAAAGAATACTTGTGCGACAATGCATCTTAGCATTGAGGCAATCTGGTTGATCTGTCATTATGAGTTGGACTGCCTCCGCACCTTGCTTGCAACATTCAGGATTTGATATTGATAATAAAATCTGTAACAATAAAATTATTATCTATACTAATATTATAAAGAGGAAAGATTTGTACGTATGTTTGTTACGATTTAACTCAAAAACTATTCGACCGATTTTAAAAATTCTTTCACCGTTCGAAATCTACATCTTCACCGAGTAACACAGTCTATATTTATTTTCAGAAATAATTACGGTTCCCTACTAAAACTTGGATAATGTAACCCAAGGTATAAAAATAAGTTGTAGGGAGTAATCTCTGGATCTACTGAATTTCCAACCATCGGAAATCACACGCGTTATCTTAAGAACTTTTTATTACAACTAGTAAATATTAATTCAAATTAAAATTTAATTCAAAAATATGTTTTGTATTTTTTTTTTACCTTTTGCAGCCAAAACATAAACAACTCACTGCCTCTCAATATTAAAGCTTTAGTTATCCATCCAAACAATTGTATTAATGGTGAACAAATATTCTCATCATCTTTACTGCATGATGATAAATGAGTTTTCAACAATTCATATAACAATTCAAACTTCTGTCCGAATTCTGCTTTATTCAAAAAATGTGCCACTAAGCAACACGCTCTAGTTCTTACAAATTCACTGTCACTACTTAAAGCATTTTTTAATGATAATTTCATTATATCATCAAACGTTGAGTCGTAAACATTTTGATGTAATGATCTGTACAAACACTCCAATAGAGGGAAATAAACATCGTCACTTTTACACTTTTCCACTATTTTTGAGCTATGCCGTTCCAAAACAGCTATCTGTTTCTCACTTGGTAAACTACAAACTGTATTAGAAATTAATGTATAGCCATGTTCTAAAGATTCTTGAGATGCTGATTTAATTTCTTTCAATAGCCAAGTTAGTATTGAATCTATTAAGCCATGATCGCTTTCTATTTGAGTAACTTTTTCTTCGGTATACAGACTCGCATTGGAAATTGATCCATTCAATGCCTTCACCACATTATAGGCATTTTTATCATCCATAGTAATTATTTTGAGCATCTCTTCTATAATCACTTTAGTGAAATCATCTATACTGGCTAGGTTTGACAGTAAATTAAGACGTTTCTGTAAAATGTCTTTATCAGCTGTAATATTATCTATGTTACATTTTCCTCTCACTACCAAATCCATTATTAGTTCAGGGTATTTTCTTGCAATTGCATTTGTTGTTTCCACACTAACAAGAAGGATATCATCATCTTCTGAATGTTGAATGATATGTACTAAAATTTCTACAAATGGCAACACCAGATCTGCTCTCAATGCCTCTATCGTTCTGCTTAAAGTTTTGAAACCAGCCATCTGATATTCTTTTGTAGGTTCGCTAACCGCTGTGAGGCAAAGTGGCGTTATTTCATTGACTTGTTTTTCAATATTGTTTAATACATCCCATCGTTTTGCAATATCATACAAATCGCCTAGAAAATCTAAGCTTGCTACTTGTAATTTTATTGATGTTTTGAACTCATAGTATGAGATAATAGCTGGAATCATAGACTGCGCCACAATAATACAAGATTCTTTTGAACAATTCGCAGTTGACAACAATACTCTGGTGGCTTGCACAAATTGAGATACAGTTGTTGACTCAGCAAGGGATGTCTGCATTGATATAAGAATTCCTTTAACAAAATTTTCAAAAGACTGATCTGTATTATGAGAAGTAGCTAAATTAGCGACAAGTGTTGATAAGGCTTCATGAGCTGCCATTTTTAGCTCTTCATCAGTCTTATGAGATATTTCTCTGTAAATTGATGACCAGAGTGCTTTTAGGAATGGTACATAAGTCTCAGGTTTGAATGTTTTACAGCTCTCGGTCTGAAAAAAAGACAAGTATTTTATATTACTGTTCAGTTCGTACCACTTACTAGAACAAAGAAAACCTTTGTGACCCAACCACATAGTTTTATTTATTTACACATATAAAGTCATTATTTTTATAAATAAACATAAATTAACTTATTTTTATAGTACAGGGAGCCGTAATGCTGCTCCCTGTATTATGCTGCTGTTAAATAACCACTACTCATGTGAACCCACATCTTGACTACACTGAGAAGTGAGTGTATTGTTGACATTATAGGTGAGAGAGTATGTTCACTTCTTAAAATTTGCCAAATGAAAGCTTCTCATGGCAGCTTTTAATTAAATTAGTCAATATAAGATACTTACCAACAGCCTCAAAGAATCCAATTTAGCTACCCTCAAACTTGAGTCTAACTTCTCAATCAACAGCACTAAGCACTGTTCACCAAATTCCTGGACTCCACATAAGCATGGGCAAAGAGCTTTGGCCAAATCATCGCGAGACACAGCTGCTGGATCATCAGGAGACGGATGAAAATCAATTGGGTAGTAACATGATATCACTTCAAACATTTCATCAACTAAATGCCCAAGTGGTATGTTTGCTAAGAAATTCGGCAGAAAGTTGAAAAGAAACAATAAATTTCGTGGATCTCGTTCACCATCCATTGATGATATTACACCAAATACAAAGTCAGGACCTAAATTTTTCACATCTGAAAACAGAATAATTTGAAACACTTATTTAATAAATTTACGGCTTTATTTATAAACATATTATAAGCTTATAGTTAAAATATGTTTTGTCTCGCTCTGTTGAATATAAAAATACTACAGGATGAAAGAAACAAAATATATTTTAATTGTATCAAGCATATAATGCGTTTATGAATAAGGCCATTGGAGTTTTATTTTGGTTGTATATTTAAGTTTAACGAGTCCTATATTTAAAAAATGGATATCTTCAGATAGATTAGCAACAAAAGAACTAATACATTACTTTACAAATAAAATACTCTTTTTTTAGGGGATTTTTAGAGTAGAATACAGAGATATTTATAATTTCAATGTAAAACATAAGCGGACACATTATTTATAATATATTACTTACAACCAATATCTCTCTCCAATACTTTTTGCAGAGTTAAATAAATATTAAGTCTATCCTGTCTTAACTGGGACTGACAAGCAATTTCCCTGAACAATGTGGTGAAATATTCTCCAGCAAGCTTCACATCAAAGTTCCTCATATCTATAACTGCCAAAAAACCCTCTAAAACTGCTGGAATTACTCTGTGATTATCTTTCAGACGATCTATGTAAAACTTGGCTATAAAATTTATTTGAATATCTGTTAAATAATCTTTAGGAATTTCTTTAAGCAATTTTGTAAAAAAAATCATGCCCTTTTCTCTGTTTTCTGCTTCATTGTGAGTTAAGACTCCAGCCATATTTTCAACAATTCTGGTGATATCTATATGTCCAGATACAATATCTGTAAAATAAACATAAGAATATTTAAGTAATTTTAAAAGGTCAAAATCCTTAGTATATAATATGACTTAAACATTATAAGTAATTAGTAAACACTAACAACCCGCCCCAGCTCTGTATGGGTAGTAGAGCATATTATGCCTAGGTCATGTTTTATCTGTTGTAGGGTTGTGCGTGTGAAAAAAATGAGATAACTCCTAAGATATTCATTTAATTTACATGAAGTAAAAGTATAATAATGGGCATGAAAGGCTTAAGCTGACCAGCGTA
Source organism: Anthocharis cardamines (assembly GCA_905404175.1). Taxonomy (NCBI): domain Eukaryota; kingdom Metazoa; phylum Arthropoda; class Insecta; order Lepidoptera; family Pieridae; genus Anthocharis; species Anthocharis cardamines. Next base: position 7,400,333 of record FR989961.1, read on the forward strand.
TTTATGTTAAATAAGAATGAATACTGTATCCATCTAAATAGCTTTCCAAAAAAATAGATATTTGCAATTGTCGACTTTTTTGACTCATAAACCTAAACCGTCCTCATGAATCACTCTAAATATTGATGAAAACTGAATGAAAATCTGTTCAGTTGTTTTTGAGTTTCTTGCGAACAGACAGACAGATGCGGTGGAGAACTTTGGTTTATAATATGTAAGGATCTGTCCCAAAAAGCATGCCTTTTGTAACATGTTTATGGTAATAGCAATTGTAAATCCTGCTTTTTAATACTATACAAAGTATACAAGCATTCTGCTTACAGTTACTAAGCCAATTATTGTTAAAAACTAAAAAAGACCAGTTGTGTAACACAATACATATTAGGGCAGCGATAAAATATTAATTGTATTTTTACCTGTGATTATGCTTGGTATATCATTGAATATATTAGTCTGTTTAATTATTTCTTCGGCCAAACCTTCTTTGAACCAAATGGACTCCATTATATTACTTTTAATATTTGTGTTCTATATCACTTTCTTGAAGATTTATATTTTATATGAGATATAAATGTTAACTTAATTTTAAGAAAACTTAGATCTGTAATTTATTGTTCATCATCACCAGGTACCAAATATATATATTTTTTGTAGAATTATAAATAAATTTACAATTTAACAGGTTAGAATTTTTTTCCTCAGATTTTGAATATACTATTACATTATACTTGCATTATACAAGACACTGACACTTGACAGTCAATTGATATTTGACAATTCCCTGTGATTTTGACTGTTGTCAGATTGAGCTCAGACCGCTCAGACTCATGACCAGACTTATTAGTCTGTGGCTCAGTTTTATATTAGGTTTATGGAGGGTCTCCCTCCATAATTAGGTTTTATTCAACGAGGAGAATAAAATATACATACTAAACAAATATTTTTTATATCACCACCATAGAGTATACCTTATTGATCACCACTTACACACCTCTAAATTCCACATGTACATGACTTTAGCATGGGTTGCATCGTAGACTGATAATTGATATCGGTTTTCATCATCGTTGTTACAAAAACGGACATCTCTAGATAGTAGATACTAGAGGTGGGTCGTTGACGGTTTTTATGTTAACGTAATGAAACTGCTAATTACAAACTGATAAGCTGTTAAAAAAACAGCTAATTTTATTAGTTGGTTAATGGTTTGCAGTTAGCGACTACGCATTGAATGTTCGTTGAGCTAATCCGCGGTGCGCGTTGCGTTCGAAAATCGTTGAATAAAACAGTTAATATATTTAGCGGCTTTTGCGGTAAACGAAAAGCAGCTAATTCGTTAACATAAGAAAAGCTGCTTGTTGAATTAACGCACACTGCCCACTCCTAGTAGGTACTAGGTACTAATAAGTAATATTTTGATTTTTGACGTCTGATGTAATGTGATTGTTAATTTCGTATCTCTATTATTTTTTGTGGTAATTAGTAATATCGGACTGTATTGCAAATAAAAATATTAAGAATACTCGGTCACAAGCTTGTAATTATGTCTCAAAAGACGCTCATAGATTTTGTGGTTAAGTATCACACTCCTCGTTTGCTGAACAGTGTAGTATTTTTTCCAAGTAATGGAAATTCATTCCTTGGAAGAAGGGTTGCATTTCCTATTGCGCCCGTCTCAACATCAACACCAAGAATTCAGTCACCAAGAAATTTCAGTACAAGTGCAGTCAAATTTACTGGAGTTCCATTAATGGATAAACCAAAGGAGATGGAAGGAAAATTTCAACTTATGTACACATGCAAAATATGTAACACAAGAAATGCAAAATTTATTACAAAGTTGGCATATTTCAAAGGAGTTGTGATAGTAAATTGTGATGGTTGTGTAAATAGGCATTTGATTGCAGACAACCTGAATTGGTTTTCAGATATGAATGGAAAGAAAAATATTGAAGACATCATGGCAGAAAAAGGTGAATTAGTACAGAAGATTATGTCTGAAGACTTAGAATTTGTTGCAAAAGAATTTGTTCAAAGTGTAGAGAAGCCAGAACTAATTGGTTGATATTAATGTAAATTATTTTAACTATGTATTTATTTTCTGTTGTTTATATGATTTAAGATAGTCTTTACTTCCAACTATTATATTGTTTAATATAAAAATTATACCTCCAATATATTATTTTTTGAAATCCTAATAACTATAATTACAAAAATACAAAACCGGCTAGGTTTTTCTCTAAAAAGGGTAAAAATAAAATCAAAGGAAACATTATGATTAACTTTTAGTTACATTTATTTATACTTCATTGTAGATGAACATTATTGTAAAACAATATTTATATGGCAAAACTTATTGGAAAAGTATAAAGTACTAAAAAATTATATAGTTTGTGCTTAGGTTATGTAGCACCATTTGTGCTCTTAATTGTATTTATTGGCACCAGATGGTAATCAAAAATTAATAAAATAAAATTATACAAACTCACTAAAAATATCTAGTTTAAAATAAAATATTCATACATAATATGATGTCGAAACAATTATACAAAATAATACTTGTTATTAAAATTACACTTATTTATGCATTATCTTCTTGTTTTGATATAGTGCTTAAACATTATCAAAATTCTTTTAAGTATAAAATTGCCCTGTAAGATTTTTTCAATAGATACACTTAAAATTATTATTCTAGGTCAGCTCTGTCTGTTAGACAATAATACTATTAATAAAGGCACTTCGAAATCACAAAGTAAATTTTTTTATAGAAAATATAGTTATTCAATTTTTATATGAAGGAATGTTTGAACAGTCTTTCACTTAAGTTAGCAAATCTCCCAATATGTGAGTTACCCAATTAAATATCTTATTCTGAATAATGTTACAAATACAAATATCACTGCATATAAACTAATAATAAAATATATCTGGGAATGTAATATGGCATATTTTAAATTATAATCAAGATCACAAGCAGATCAGATTAAGTCATCTATGGAATGATAAAAGTAAATCTTATGATCTACAGTCCAAATTTATTCATACTTTGTGACATTAGTACAAAATAAAAATGACTGCAATTCAATTCAATGCTCATTTGCTATTACAGCAAATATAATTTCATTCAGTCTCTTCTAAGTCAAACTCTTTTTGGACGGCTAACAATTGCATAATCAGTACCATTACAATTATTATGAGTCACATCTTCCAAACCAATTTGGTTTTGAAGTACTTGTGCCTGAGCTGCGGTAGGCACTTGAGGGCCAGGTGTATTTGGTTTTCGTATCATGCCATATCCTAAATGAGAGTCATCTGCCAGTCTTGCAGTTTGCATTACATTCTCTACTTCATCATAGTCATTCCAAGTATCTTTACTTTTCGAGTCATTAAGAGCTAATGTTGTAGGTCTCGCCTCAATTTTCTTGTATCTAGATGACCTATTTAACTTACTTGTTGATCCAAAATACTGCAATCTATCATAATTTTCATCTTCTGGATCAACAACAGGACTAGGTAATAAAATAATTCTCGATGTTTCAGGTCCAGATGTGTTTAGGTTATCTTGTGATCGTGAAATTAACTTCATACAGTGTGGACTATCACCTAAGTTTGGAGTAAATTCTGTGTGGTCTGGGTCATCAATTCCTAATGTTTTCCAAGCTTCACATCGTACTTCAACCTTATCATATGGCACTAAGGGAGGACTTTCTTTCTTAAGTTGGTCAATTGGTTCATAATTATCAAGCTTCTTGTATTTTCCAAAGTCGATACTATCATCAATGGAAGTCATTATATCTTTACCTTTTGGTAAATTGATTATTTTTCGTGGTGGTTTCTGAGGTTTCGGTTTAAGTGCTGGTTTTGGCATTAAAAGTGGAGCTGACTCTCTTTCAGTACTGGAAGTTTGTTGACTTGATATTGAAGTACTTTTAAAAGATAGGGAACTTAAATTCAAGTCATCTGGTCTAGCTGCTACTAATGGGCTCCTTGAACCAGGAAATAAGTTAACACTAGGTTGAATATTGAATTCAGAATGTTCGGGGCTATGCAAGTTATCATTCCCTATCATTTGTTTCATTGTTTTCATTTTCAATGACAAGCATTTAAAAATTTCTGACTGATTAGGATGTTCTAAGTGAAAAATACCTTCTCCAGTATCACATTTCCTGCCAGCTTCAAATGTAAATTTACCCTGTCTATAACCATAGCGTCTTATATACCTGTATGGCCAAGTAGCATACAATTTATTGTCATTAACATCCCTCAACTCTACTGCAGTGGCTGTGAGTAAAAGCAGATATCTAATAGGCTCTAAGCCACACCTGATTGAGGCTTCAGAAGAACACATTTTCACTGAAAATACACCTTCACCTGATGAACAGTAGAGATCATTATCTTCATCACAACTGATAGGACTAGATGATATGCCTTTAAAAGCAACCGACTGTAGTGCAGTAACCCATTCTAATGTTTCTGATTCTGATTGAGCACATATTTGTTGTGTGAGAGTCTTAGTCAAAATGGTAATTGTATTAAGACTAGAATGTGTTATTTTGATACAATTTTCTAAAGTAATAATTTTCGGAATGGCACCAGTAGTCACATCATCTTTATTGTCGTATATTTCTAACCTTTCTATGCCCTGTTTGCTTGCATTAAACAGGATGCAATATTTCTGTTGCCAGTTTTTCTGAAATATTTTTTTTATATTTAATGAAAATGTTGTTAATAGCATGCATTATACATATATGAGCTTTTATTTTAAACACAAACTTTACTCATAACACAAAATTGTATATTATATGCCGCCTAAAACTAAATTATATAAATACATTTACTAATAAGGTAATATACCTTATGTATATAAGAAGTATATGCTTTAACAGTGGAACTATTCCTAAAAAGATTAATTGGGTCCATGAGATATATTAAGAGTTGATTGTTGAGATTGTTTATTTCTTTGAGCTTTTTTTAAAACTCAAATGAAATGCAGGACAATGTTATTATGCTTTATATACATGTATTTAGTAATATGTATAACCTACCTGCAAGTGACTCATTAGTCATTAGAAAGCACCCTGCCATTTAGCTCTAAACGCGTTAAAATGTTATAACTGCCAAATACGAATTATTTTTATAAAGTAATTAAATTTAAAAATACCTTTTTGGGGAATTTACTGAAAACATTTCCCCCGGCTGGAGGAAACAATAAGCAACCCGATTTTATCTCATCGTCCTGTTCCATGATGACGTAGTTTTCCTTAAAACTGAAATGCGTGTTTTCACAGAAGGTCGGAAAGGCTTGCACATTACATTTCACAAATATCCACGTATAATACTTACTTACTTAATAACTATGAAGTGGAAATTAAAAATAAAACAAAAAAAGTGGTAGATAAATGAAAGAAATGACAGCGTCACAGCAAAATGCAAATACAGAATATATTCTTCTAGTATATACAAAGTACTCTGTGACATATTCTGTAGTCCTTGTAGGCATAAATTATCTATTTTTTTAGCCTACGCGCAGACTAGAGCCACGGGCCACCGGTGGCCGCCACTAGAAGCGGCGTCTAGACGCCACCGGTGGCCGCGTTTCAGCCACTGTAAAATGTATGAAATATCGCGCCCGCACGTTGTGGCGGCCACCGGTGGCTAGAAGTTCGATGGCGGCGTGTTTGCGCGGATGCCCTGAAATGTATGAAATATTACGCCCGTAGCTTGTGGCGGCCACCGGTGGCTATGCTGTGGTCACGACTAGTGGCTCTAGTCTGCGCGTAGGCTTAAACTAGTTTTGTTTTTCTTAAAGGTCTCGTTGCCAGACCATAAAATCTTAAAAAAAAAAGAAATTATAATATAATTTTTAGATTTGACAATATACCTATGTTTTCTCAATTCTCTATAAAAATTAAAAATTGATAAATTTTGTAAATAACAATGATTACATACGTTTTTATAAAACTTTCTTAATATATGTTGTTACGGTTACTGGAGGTTAAAGCCCATTACAGACCTAAGTGTTAAAAACATAAATATTTTAATTATTTAATAAGTAAAAAATTGTTCAAAACTGTGTAATGGCTAATAATTTGAATCCTTTAGATGGCACTGCTCATTTGCTTGACGAGCTTGATAGTATGTTTTATTAATTCAATACTTTTTTCATACCTATAACTCCCTTGTTAAATTTTATGAAATTTCATTTTGTTTTCGTTAAGAGAAACTAATGGTGTTGCTACGCGATGGAAGGACATTGATTGGCTACTTACGGTGTGTGGATCAATTCGCTAATTTAGTACTGCATAAAACAATTGAAAGGATACATGTGGGAAAAGAATATGGTGATATACCCCGAGGAATCTTTATTGTGAGAGGCGAAAATGTAGTACTGTTGGGTGAAATTGTTAGTATTGTATTACTTAGACTAACACTATATTCAAGCTATTATTTTGTTTCTATATTAATCAGATTTTTGGACATAAGTTGAATACTATAAATTCATTTAGGATAATCCTTTAATTTTTAATTTTTTTTTTAGTTAATGCTTTAAATACCAGATAGTTTCTTTGTACTTCTATTGCTCAAATACATATTTTTAATACTGCCTTTTATCAAAATTCAGGATAAGGATAAGGAAGACAATTTACCACTCACTGAAGTATCTGTAGATGATATATTAGATGCTCAAAGGAGAGAACAAGATGCTAAGATTGAACAACAAAAACTTCTATCAAAAGCTTTGAAAGATCGAGGACTCAACTTATTAGCTGACTTAGGACATGATGATATGTTCTAATTGAAAAGTCATGGCTTCATTAAAATTATTTAAGTTTTATCATAATGTAAATGAGTTCTGATTAATTAAGAAAATTTTCCTGCATTGTTATTTTATTTTTAGTTGATTTAAGTAGTATTAATATCTCTAATTATTAATTAGTTAATTACTTCTTAATTTACTACAAAAGGTACTACTAGAATCTGATTCATACCTTACAATAGTCCTATAATTAAATATTTTGCTGAGTTATCTTGTTGGATCGAAAGTTTCATTATCATACAATATAATATATCATACATTACTTGTGAGATACATTATATTTTCATGCGATGGCTGAGTCAATCTTTTTATTTTAAACATAAAACATTTTTAATATTCATATTGATATGTTCACTATAAGATGTTGTTAAGTTAGCTAATTACCTAATTACTTTAGAAAGAACAATCCTTAAGTAGAGACTGAATAAATTGAACAACATGGATCTCACAACTTTTTACGATAGAAGAACTGAGTTGCAAGACTTGGTTTTTTTACAGTTTATGTTTTTGATGGCATTTTAATTACTTCAAAGCATCAGTTATTTTTGGAGTCGGTGCCAGCCAAGAAGGACTGTTTAATCCTGCTTTTGCAACTCAAACGGTACGGAGCGGCATCGGTTAGGTGGCACCGACTTCAAAAATAACTGTTAAGAAATAATGCTTTGAAGTAATTAAAATATTATTTTTTAGTTGAAGTTAGTACATAGGTACTATTATATGTAGTTGTAGTTTTGAAATAATTTTATACAGTAAACTACAGTAATTTTAGGATTGGTTCATTAATTTGTTGCTGAGATTATCCCCTTCATACAAACAAAATTCTACCTTTAGAGTTACCATTCACCATCTGTATAATTTATCTAAGTTACAGACTATAAATGCGAAGCCGATTATTATACGGACGCTGTTAAGTAATACAGTGTCAACCTACATGGTTGCCATTTTTAGAAAATTGAGTTTAAAGTTTTAATTAGGTTTTATTAAATTTCTTTTAAAAAATAACAGAAATAATAGAATTTTGTAATTATTGTTACACTAAATGTATATCGTTTTTCTTGGTAGCAATCAAAGTAATCGAATTAAGTGCATTATTGTTAAATATTCTAAACATTTTAGGGTTTCGTGCCCACTAGTTATTCAATATTTTTGCAATTAAAACGATTTAAATGATATATTTGATTAATGATCACAGATAAATTAATCACAAGAACGAATGCAGAGTAGTATACTACATTATAATACTAAAAAAATAGGTATTTACCCATAAACTTGCTCTTCTAAAGTAACTCTTATTTCAAATTAAAATTAAAACATTTTTTCAATTCATTCTTTACAATTTATAATTTTTACTTTTAAATTTGTCATTTTTCAATACCCGATTGCTCATTAATTAATTAGGTACTTCTTAATTATAATTTGTTTCTGTAGAAACAAAACATCGTTAGATTACATTGTCAAGTCTTACGTTTTTAATGTACCTATCTAGTTATGTACCTACCTACATATTGTTACAATAATATTTTGTAATGTAAAAGTTGGTATCCCGATCATTCTTAAAGTCTATAAATACTAGAATCCATGGTCGTGTAATAAATAAAAAAAAATATCAGCGAGTGACTTTGCGAGTGACCGTTGTGAACTTGTGACAAGTGACATCTAAATTCAATTTTTCAAACACCAATGAAGAAAACAATGGATCCACTGGAGTGAATTCCGAAGAAAGTTAAAATTTAGTCCTTTATTTGATAAAAGTTAAAAGATGGTGGCATTAATGTAATTACGTGGATTTTATCTTAAATCTGTGATGTAGTTTTTCCACTAAGAACTGTGCCATAATAGTGTAATAACATGTGACAATAATTTTTCAGTTTTCATACTTCTTTATGTTATTATTGCTAGAAAATCCCAATAAAATGAGTAATTCGGATATTAAACTTATAGAGCGATTACGGCAGGAGAATTTAGAACAATTTTTTACATTAGTGCGTATGCATTTATCTTTTGTTGTGGATATAAACACAGACGAGTACGTTTAACACATTTATTTACATTATTTACTTATTTAAAGCAATTATAACATTAATTATATTTAATATTAAATATACTTCTTTACAGTGTCGATTGTTCGACGGATAAACCAAAACAATTTCGATGGAATTTCCATAAGAAGTATAAAAATTCAGGAACACTTTCTAGTCATGGTAACACAAATAATACCAAAAATAATCTAGAAGCTAATTCTATTACGGAGGAAGGGATTTCTAGACTCAATGAACTCATTGACTTCCTCTCAAAACCAGATAGTAAGTTAAAGCGATTATCAAGAACCTTTATTAGAGAGTAATAAGTCTATAAAAGAAATTGAATCTCTTTGTGACTTACTTTTTATATATCAGTAAGAATTGTTAGAGCTCAATATCATAACATTACCTATGACTTAAGTGAAGAATCTTTAAATAGAATGAAATATAATTTATTCATAATATTTTTATCTCAATGATTTATACCCACAATTGCTTAATGATGTCTTTGCTATACTGTGACTGGGAAATCCTATATATAATTCATGTAGATTCTGTATAAGAATATTGATTAATTATCCTGTCAGATTTTGATATTATTTCATTCAAAACTTTAAATAGTTACATACCTATAGTCATAAATATTTTAGTCCCAGCAGGGAGTAAAGTAACTTTTAATTTTTAGGAAGTATATAAGTTTTTCTCAGCAAATTATATCAACAATTATTGAAGGTATATTCTTAAAATATTTTAATCTACTACTGTATTATGCCTATCATGAGTCATGACTAACACATTACTTTATGTATATATCTATATTTATATTTAAATTCCAAATACATATTAAACATTACAGATGTTACTCAAGAAGGAATATTTCGTAGGACTGGCTCATTGAATCGTCAGCAGGAGTTAAGGCAGCTCCTGCACACAGGTTCAAACCTAGATCTGGATGATAGCAAATTCTCAGTACATGACTGTGCGTCAGTTCTGAAAGGGTTTCTGGCAGAGTTACCTCAACCATTACTTATGGATCAATATTACCAAACATATTGTACATTGGCAGGTTGGTTCTTATATTATTTATAAGATGTAATGAAATCCGAAAAAGTAACTTCCTGGATACCGGGTTGTTTCTTATTACTTCAAATGTTGATGTAAATGACAATTTATCAGGTTTTTACAAAATCTGTTAAATACTTTACTAACCTTTAGCGCTCCGCATATTTTTGTACCACTGCCTACTAGCAACTTTTGGACATTTTCACAGAAAAAGTGAAACGGAATCTTATTTTAATTGAGAAGAATTACATGTGCTTTATTTGATGTACAGTGCATGTGTTAACAAGCCAACGCCGACAATACCACAGCATCTTAAGCGAAAATGGTCCTATAGGCAATAGAATGCTAAGGGTTTAAAAGTGTTGCATAAATGGTTCTTTGATAAATAGGTCTTTTCTTTTATACATAAATAGTATGATATTTCTACTTTTCTTCACCTGCATGCAATGCAAGAACATTTTTGTTAGAGAAGTTCATTTTGAGTAATAATTCACAGATCAAATGTATCAAAGCACAGCTTTCCCCTATGTTTTCTAGCAAAACTAATATTTTAACTGTACTCCTACAGCTCAATATCCCCCAAATGCTGAATCATCAGAGACTAAGTTACTGACGGCATTGCAACTACTGTTGTTACTACTTACACCATCACACAGAAGTTTCCTTGAGAGGCTGTTGGGATTATTGCGTCTTGTGGCTGATAATGAAGCGAGTAATCGAATGTCACCAGACACCCTTGCTACAATGTTCACACCACATCTTTTATGTCCAAGGAAGGTAAAAAAATAATTTATTTTATTATTCATCTGTATTTAAATAAAATATAAGCTTGTTATTTAATACATAAATATAATACTGAATACTTATTAGTCTTCATTTGTATCAAACTGAGGGAAATTTCGGATTTTAGTTGTAATTTTTTTTACAAAAAATTTTAAACAATTTGCAATAGGTTAATGGTAGGTGATACCTCATCCACAGAATATCAGTCAATGATGCGCCGTGGACCTACTTTTTTACTTCGCGCATTCGGAAATTCATAGACTGAAACCGAAAATGCATTATGCACTTCACGGTTTTTCCATCTTCAGCACCCGGTCGGAATTTCGATATTCTTGCTCGAAGTTACCAGATGTGAGGAAGACATGCTTACAGAAAATTATAAAATTGTCGTCCCGGTGGGATTCGAACCCACGACCCATCGACGCGCTCGGCAGACTGAAACCGAACGCGCCAATGAGCCTGTCCAAACTTTATTATTTCACTCAACATCTGAGCCATATTACAAATCAGTAGAAACTAGGGCTCGTGTTTTTGTTCGAACTATCCGACTACTCGGATATGTATGATACCGGGTATCCGTGAGACTGAAACTTCAAATCCGGATAGTTCGGGTATCCGTTTAGTTCGCGTACCCGAGTAGTTCGGATAGCCGGATAGCTCGGGTGCTCGAGTAGTTCGGATATCTCGATGCAGTCCAAAACATGCCAAAATGTCTAACGTAATTGACCACTTAATTCCCAGGATATCTTGAAAATATCATCTCAAGCTTTCGTATGTACTTTTATTTAGATACCTAACTGCTAAGATTAAATAAAAACTGTATTAAGTCTGAGTCTTACTGTTTCGTATTGATTCTTTAAGCCGTTCGAAAAATACAAAGAACTATCTATGTACATAAACTGTTAATTAGCTACCAAATAGCTTCAAAATCTCCCGTACCTATTAATCGTAGATTCAAAATGCAGTCTACTACGTACTTCAAAAGTAACAACAAATATCCGTATTTTTGCGTATGGCACTGCGATCGCCTCATAATTAATTTATGAAATATAATTTAAATTGAAAATACTTGTAATATTTTAGAAATAAGGAGCACAATCGTATTTGCAAAAAATATTTGCATAGAAAAACGAACTGTAAACTCATACAAATAATCAGCACAATCGAATAAGCAAAAAATAATCTTTAAGTTATAAAATACTCGCATAGGAAAACGATCCGCATTTTCTTAGAAATAAGGAGCACAATCGTATTTACAAAAAAAATCTTTAAAGTAAAAAATACTTGCATAGGAAATGGAACCGTATTGATTTAAAAATAAGGTGTATTTTATACTTTAAAGTATTTTCAGTTAATGCCGCCGTCGACCGTTATGATGTCCTTGTAACGATACTGTTGACAAAAATATAATAGAATAGAGAAAAATAAAATAATCTAAAAATTTTATAGCTTTATTTTACCGTCTGAACAATCGAAAAATTTGTTTAAAATTAGTTATTTAGTAACCGACTTCTTTGGGCGCGATTTTGACCCACTTTAAACGGCCAGATTTCGTTCAAACTTTGTAGATTTATCGAGGACCGATGACAATACACTAATTTGATAAAATTATTCCATTTTTTCAATTTGCAAATTATGATTTTTGTTAATTTATCTGCAGACGCGATGCCATCTATGCGACGATACGCGCTACTAGATGGCGCTGTGACTAGAAATTGATATTAAGCGGCATTTAAAACACTGCGTTGTATAAACTATCGGTCACGCCACGCGCATTCTGGCTACTGTCACAAGGTGGCGCTGTACTTAATACTATATTATTCCATAAACTTAATTTTAATTTTAATAGTTTTAAATTAAAAAAACAAGCTATTATAAATAAACCATACTAAAAAGTAGAAAATAAATAATAGTTTAAAAAAAACTAAAAAACCGAACTAATAAGCTAATAAAATATTTATAACTATTGACACCATGCACTCCACGCTTTTTTTTAAATAAAATATATTTTAAATTTAAATTTATTTTCTATTTTTTAGTTCGGTTTTTTATAAAAAGCGTGTTTTTTAGTTTTTTTTTAAATTTTCATCAATCTCCTTACTATTTCAATATTCTGATCGCGGCTATATTCATCTCTTATCATTTACATATTAATCTCTCAGTGGTAGTAGAGTTAGGTATTAGACTGTAAATACGGTATATGGTATACGGTAATGGTTGTTAAATTAATTTAAATTAAAATAAATCTTAAATAAACGAAATCACCTCTAATTAATCTGATTGATCGAAAATGCAGAAACACGTCGTTATAATTTGGCCAATTTTATAGCTTAAATAATATTCTGATGAATACAAAATAATACTGTAAAGTTTCATCAAATTCCGTTCAGAAGTTTTTGCGTGAAAGATTAACAAACACACATTCTCACAAAGTTTCACATTTATAATATAATATTATTATATTATCTTTTAGGATAAATACACATAATAAATACAATAATACACATACAAACTACTGTGATTAACTGTAAATTGCTTATTTTAATACATTTTTATAAACTACGTTTTTTGTTTCTAAAACTACCACCATCCCTCTCATGATACCCTGGTTACTTTGAAATCTTTGACTGTACGGGATTTTTTTTCTAATCATATGTAAATGATTCCAATAAATATACGTATAGTAAATATATTAATAGATTTGGTTGGACTTCCTTGCGAACTTTCACCCCTTATTTCATCCCCACATAGTTGGAAATTTCAAAAATGCAAGAACACATATTTATTTATATCTTATCAAGTGCCTAAATACAACGTTTCATGGTATCATCTTCGATATTTAACGAACTTCCATACAATTTTTCATCCCCTATTTCAACCCCTCCAAGCCTATATTCGCGATAAAAAGTCTATGTCTTTTCCCAACCTCTAGTCTACTTCTGTACCAAATTTCAACAAAATCGGCTCAGTGGTTTAGGCGTGAAAGCGTAACAGACAGACAGACAGACAGAGTTATTTTCGCATTTATAATATTATATTAGTAGGGAAGTAGGTATATCTCTTTATTTACAACTAGCAAAACGCCCCGGCTTCGCACGGGTGCAAATAGATGAAAAAAAAGCGTAGCTTTCTATTATATATATATTAGTGAAAGAATTTTTAAAATCGGTTGAGTAGTTTTTGAGTTAAATCGTAACAAAACCCCACAAATTGAACAAAATGACATAGTACTACCCCTCGCCGTATTGCTCGATGCCCTGCGTTGAGCCACAGCGGTGCGAAGCGGACGGCGTGTATTTTTTGTTTACATTGATATTTTTAATTTCGTAATATCTTTTGAATGGAATGTCCGATTTCAATATTTCAAAAAGTAATCAACAGCTATTGAAACAGTCTTAAATATGAAACAATTTATTTGGATAAGAATTAATACAGAGGTATGGATAGCAGGGTCTGATTTTGATCGGCATTTCTATCAACTTTTAAAATGTACAAAAGTAGTTATAGTAACATAACTACAATAGTTAGACATATGGTCTCGCGAAGTTTTTTGTAGATATTTATATGTTCTATAATATTGTAGAACTTTATTTTGTTCTATCATCAATACTTTTCGCAGCGCATGCGACGAACAACATTTTTTGGCAAATTTTTTTACACCTCGGGTTGGTTTTAGTAGGAAATTCTAAGGATCTCTATTTTTTTCTAGTAATAAATATAGCCTATGTTACTCAGCGATAATGTAGCTTTCTATTGGTGAAAGAATTTTTCAAATCTGCCAAGTAGTTTCGGAGCCTATTCAATTCATACAAACAAACAAACAAACAAAAAATCAAACCTTTCCTCTTTATAATATTTGTATAGAAAATGTAGGAACGACTACAAAATTCAAAACAAACGATACTATTGAAAAAGGCTAAAAAACAATATACACCGCTCGCTATGGATGCGCATAATCAAAGTAACGCGCGATCATTGTCCGCAATGGATAGCCTCACTGCGAAACACACTGCCACAGTTCTTTCATTGCTTTGCGGTGATTCACTTTTGTATATTCTAATAGTGGTGTGCTCGATAGGACAATTATTTTTTGTGTAATAATGTGATTGAACACTTTCTTTGGCTTATATAAAGTTTCTATACAGGTTCATTTTAAAAATAAGAAAAAATCAATTTTATATAATATTATTACCTTAAAATATCTCGTGCATGATTTGGTAATCTCAAAAAGATACTTTTAGGTTTCCCAAACAACCACGGCTACTAAATTCAAATTCACGCGTTTAAGTCACGTAGTGTCATTATTCATATTCATAAAACTAAATAAAAAATTTTTTTTTAGAATAATTATGATTTATAATATACCATTTTGATTTTGCATTTTAGTGAGACTTACTTGTTTATAAAAAAAATGTTGCAATTAAATAAATAATACACCGTTCTTAAAAGAAAACAAATTACTTAAATAATAAATTGGTACTGCATATTTTAATTTTGTTATAACATTTACTTAAAAATTCACTTACCACGTATGTTACATTAATTATTTAAGTTTTATTTTATTTTTAAATTTATTCCGTATTATAGGTGTCAAAAAGGTTTACAATAATTCGCCTTAATAAGCAATTTGTGTGTGCATATTTATTTATCATTTTAATTAATGTTATTTTTTTAAATAGACTTGTTTTAGACAGATTTTTAAAGACAAAAAATATGGAATATATTTTATTGAACGATGAATAAACTTTAATTCATAGAAGAGGTTTTTATAAAAAAATTAAAGAGAGCGCAAACAGTTTGATTGTTTATTGCTAAAAATAACTATGGTTTTAGATAAATAAAATACAATCCCTTTTATGTAAGTAATGTAATGTTAGCAAAAGTATAACTTATCGATATCCATAACTATCGACAGGTATTTTCACATCCCTATGGTATGGCCTTCACGGCCGCTCGCGGCGTCCTTTGTGTTGACGCGGTATGTTTTGACTAAAATCGGCTTCTTTTGAAAAAATTTGCACGCGCGAAGTCGGTTTAATACAAAGTTGATATTATATCAAATGTATCAATGTCGGTTGCCTTAGTCAATTGCTTGTTTGCCGCGCTTGCATATGACGCTGCGCTCTCTCCGTATTATACCGGTACTCGTCTCGAGAATTAAGTTAGATAAGTGTTTTGTTAATAGTTTTAATTTAGTATCTAGTTGTGAAATTTTAGTTTTTTTATGACCGCACTGGGCTTTTTTCTGTGGGGTTATGGTATTTGACCGTGAATGTGATAGTGACGAGGAAATAAAAAAGAAGATTGTTAATGCATTTAACAAGCTACATACCTACGCACGAATTGTATTACAGAATAGAAAGAAGTTAGTCAGGTTAGGCAACGTCAGTATTTTATCGTAGTATTTCGTATTTCTGTTGGAATTAATTTTAAGGTGAATCTTAACGCAATACCTACGTATTTTCTACGTGTATGTATGAAACTAGTATGTTTCATACATACATAAAAATATATAATTACTCGAACTGTTTGAAGAGCTCGGGGAGTTCGGGTAATTCGTAAATTTAGGTACTCGGGTACGCGAACTGTTCGAACAGTTCGGGCGGCCGGGCTTGAAGTGTCGAATGAGACGGGTCCGAGCAGTCCGGGTAGGTCGAACAGGCGAAAAAGTGGTAGCTCTAGTAGAAACTGAAAATAGTGTAGTAAATTAGATTAAATAATAAGCTAAATATTTATTTCTGTCAAATACAGTATTCATTCATACATTCATTCATTTTTGACGGGCTCGTTGGCGCGTTCGATAAAAACCTGCCGTGCGCATCGATGGGTCGTGGGTTCGAATCCCACCGGGAGCACATGCTTATAATTTTCTGTAAGCATGTTTTCCCCACGTCTGATAACTTCGGGCATTGGTCGGGTGGGAGGAATATCTAAATTCCGACCGGATAACGAACCACTGTTCATAGATGGAAAAACCGTGAATTGCATATTGCGCGTTTCGGTTTCAGTCTATGGATTTCCGAATGCTCGAAGTAAAAATTAAGTCGACAGCGCATCATTGACTGATGTTTTGTGGCTGAGGTATCACCTACCATCAAGTGAACCTCATGCTTGTCTGTCGATATCTAACATAAAAAAAAAATTCATTCAAATATATTTCCAGCTATCCCCCGAGAACTTTCATGCGGATTCAATAGCTCTGTCGCCGGTGATTAGCTTCATGATACGCCACTCGTGTCGGCTGTTCGAGGCGCCCGCGCAGCTCGCCACCGACGCGGCCGCGTACTTCGCGCTGCGCGACCGGAAACGCATCATGTCGCCCGACGTCGACCTGGATGAGAGTATAACGGATAGGTACGTTGGTTATCTTGACTGATCTCAGACTCATTTAATCCATAAAAGTATATTGATGATGATGATGAGTTTCAATGCAGGGCAAGCCCAAAAACTGGACTCCTAAAAAATTGGTAAATTTTTTGTTTTTTATTTTACTTTTATTGTGGTGAACTCCCAAGCCTTGTTGTATTAATAAACTCGCCAATTTTAATAAAACACACAGAAAGTATTACTACTTAACAAAAAATTACACATGTCATCGATAATTACAGTCCTCAAGTGTTTGATTTAATAAAATTCACATATAATAGAATTTCATTACTCAATTCAAGTTTTAAGTTTTTTTTAAATCAGTTTTTACATAAATGCGTGTGAACATTCGTGAGGTGACTAGGCCACGGCTGAAAACAGCGTGGTGAGTTTACCAAAACCTTACCACACCATGCCGAGTAAAGTGGCTTTTTCATTAGAGGTGGTTATGTATAATAAATGCAGTGGAAATGAGAGCTTTGAGAAGTATGTGTGGTGTAACTCTTCAGATAGAATAAGAAATAGCGAAGTTCGAGAGCTTTGTGGAGTAAAAGGCGATGTAGTGACGAGAATTGAGAAAGATATGTTGAGGTGGTTTGGGCACTTAGAAAGTATGGATTTATGAAACTGGTTTGAGTGGTAGAGTCGAGAGTGGTCGACCTGGGCGAATGTACCTCGACCAGATTGGGGGACCGTTCTTCAAAAGTACTCGAAACCGATGAGTTTGTATGAAAGCATTGATGAAAGTGGAAGAAGCAAAATGGTATGTAAGGATCGGAGCATATGGAATTCCGTGATCTCTGCCTACCTCAATGGGAAAGAGGCGTGATGTATATGTATGTATGTATGTATGGTTATCTACTTAAAATGTTTTAGTTAAGTTTATTTATGATGATTAAACATATTCTATTCTAAATTGTATAATGTTCATTAAAAAAAAGACAAAAAAGATTTATTTTGTCCAATATATATTGTTGTACTCCTAGCATTGACATAGTATTAAATAGACTTCAGGTCGCATACAAAATTCACGAAAAAAGTGTACCGATTATTTAAGTCACGCTCCTTGTCAAATTTTGAAAAAATAACACTGCTCAATGGGAACAAAGAAAAGAGTGAAGTCGAAATATGATTTTATGAAACACCAATGTGTAAATTATCATTTATCTAGTAGGGTACAAATACTATAATATATTTGATAAACAATAATATAATGTTTTATATAAATAGTAATTCGTATGTTAAATAATAATATCCGCAAAATGTTCCGAATATATACAGATTGGAATATTTTCTTTTCCGTTTTAGCGTGAAAGCGTAACAAACAAAAAAAAAACACTTTTGCATTTATAATATTACTAAGGATGCTTATCCTTAGATAGTAAGAATTATTTTAGTACTAATCTACTCCATGCATCCACTATTCTGTTACACAATAGTATGCGCATGTGTTGGCCAACCTTGGCCAAACATTTGTAGCGTTCATTTAAAACAGATAATTTTGTTCAAATTTTCAATTATTTGTTAGTTTGAAAGCTTAAAATATATCTTATTTTATATGTACTAACCAAAAATAAGACTCCGTCCGTAAAATTGTTTTTTCGGGAATTATTTTCGCAATTTTTGAAGACAAACTGCGTCATTGTGAAACGTCTTAATATTGGCCGTGCTTGAAGAGAACTAAACAAATTAGACTCTCACATTTCAAGTGAGCCGATATTTACCGGCACGGATTTTTTGCGTCGAGCCGATATCTAGTATATTGTTGATCGAAGACTCCTAGCTCCTACATTATTATTCCCTGTGTTTTGAGCAGCTAGGCTCTTCCAAGTGCATCAACATAAACATTACAAATTATGAAATTAAAGTAAACGTGACAAAAAACTAAATAACTAACAAAACTTAATGTAATCTAATAAAAAAAAATAAAAAAGTATTAAATTGTGTGTTTGATGCATTATAGAACGGCAGCGAGCACAGTGTACACGTTCGTAGACCGCAACCGGACGCGCGTGGAGAACGAGACGAACCCGACGGACACGGCGCTCGCGCAGCTGTACGCGCACATACAGGCGCTGCCCGACTCGCACCACAAGCGGCGGCTCGTCAAACACTTTAACAGGCAGAATGGATATGGTATGAACATCTATATGTATAAAATTGTGTGGCATGTGGCACCTCTGAAACGGCTCGACCAATTTTAATGAAATTTTATGTATGAATATATTAGGTTTTGACGGGCGCGTTCAGTAGAACACCTGCCGTGGGCATCGATGGGTCGTGGGTTCGAATCCCACGGGGACGACATGTTTAAAATTTCGGGCATCGAGGAATATCGCAATTCCGACCGGGTTACGTTATGATTACGTAGTGAAATATATGTAAATATTATTTCTTTTCCACCGTTATTTCGTATTATCGTATGTAGTTGAATTCTAACTGATTACGACCTTACGTTTCAAAAAACGAGCCTATAATTTTTTAAAAGGCTGACCACGCATCTGTGACATTAAAGTTGTCGATGTCCATGGGCGGTATTGGTATGGGTGGTATTGGTGGTATTTCTTAGCATCAGGTAACCCGCCTGCTCGGTTATATGTCTATAAAAAAACATTTTAATATATTTATTATGTATACAGGTACTCCAATACAAATTCAGAGGACGGGCAAAGTGGCTGGTTCTAGAAGCTTCGGAGATTCGATCAAAAGGCACATTTTCAATAAAGGCCTTTTAAACAAAACACCAAAGAAAGGATCAACATCAATGATTAATACCATTGAAGAGGTTTGTTGATTTTTTACGCTAATATGCAAAAAATGCTTTGTAATAACTTTATTTTCTTTAACATACAGACATATATTTGTTTTAAGGGACTTCTTTAAATATCATGTAATATCTACTTACATCTTGAAGTATAAAGTACTTCAAAAAAATTAAAATATACAAAATATTATATTAAAATTCAAATTTTAAAATCTTACGAGAGCTCATAAGGGCATAGTTTATTTTATTATCTCGATGATATCACCAATTCAAAATAATTTCATATTAATAAGCAATATTTTGAGACTATCATTATTATACATCTTTGTTTACATGATATAATTAAAAAAAAATAAAGAAGATAACAAAACATATAAAAAGTCCTTGTAACAAATATGTCTGTTTGTCTTATATAACATGTCTATGTTTTTCTGAATTAACATATCAATATTTGTCTTAAAAACAGCATCAGTGTAACTAACCTAACCATTTAATCACCCTTCATCCCGTTAACCTGTTTTTTCTTATTAATTTTCAACCACGTGCTAAACGCATGCCTCATTTCCAGAAATCCAAAGGAAAATTGAAATTCTCAGACGATACCAAAGATGTATCCCACAAAAATATCGTTCTTAAGAACTTAGCTCATAAAATGGCCAGTTCGGAATCGTTAGACGACGATTACGAGTCTGACGTGAGTAATGAAAGCACCCTATCCGACGGCGCCTTGAATAAATCCAAAAAAATGAGTCCAAAATTCGTGTCCGAGCCCAATTTGAGCGTGCTCGACTCCAACGATGAAACACCGAAAAACACAAAAAAACGATCAAGACTGTTCAGATCTAAAGTTATATCGCAGCAGAATAAAAAGTATCAAAAACGTTCCAATATTCGTAGTACACCGACGTCTTGCGTGTCGTGCGTGGAAGATCAAGAGACCGCCTCGGATAGTGACACGTGTACTCCAGAGGTTACTCCGAGTAATAAGCTCTATTCCAACGAGTTAGAGTTCAAAATGAATTACTTGACGAGTACGCCGGGGGTGTCGGAGGCGGCGTACGACGACGACTGTTCCACGCCGTACACTGTTCACTTCAGACGGGCCTCGATGTCGCCGATAACGCAGTCCACGCAGAAGTTGTCTAAGGCGATGCAGGTTTGTGCTTCGCATGTTCCGTGCATGTTGTGTTTATACATAACTAATTGTCTTAAATTAATTTTAACTTTTTATTGTATAAAAATATAGGAACCCTTTGAAGAGGTCTGGCTTTAGTAATGAAGCAGATATGTAAGATTTTTAGGAATTTCATTACTGCTCCAGAGCTTCATAATAAAATTTTCCAAATATTTTCCCTGACAATTATAGTCGATCTAGAAAGCATATCGATGAGTAAAAGCCTATATGTCGTAACAAACATTTTTAGCGAAAATCATTTAAATATACAGTTCGATTCAGTTTGTCATTCTAAATCGAACTTCGGCTACGACATATAGGCCGTCGATATGCTTTTCGCTGTACCCAACTCGCATATCCCTCGAACTCTCCGAATACTCCTAATGCTATTTATTTGAGTATGGATGGAAAGAATAATTATCAGTATGTTTGATGTTTTGTGAAAGATCTGAATGAATGTTGTTAAATATAATTATTAATGTTATTTTTTTATTTTTATTCTAATTTTACATTGTAATTTCAGTAGTGTAATTGGTTTTGCCGTTCTACTAAATCGATATATCGGTAATAATAGACGAGGAATTCCACTTATTAGAATTTCAGATGTGGAATTTCAATGGGGGTTAAAATAATCAGTTGAACAATTTTCCCAAACTTTATTATATTTTCTATGGCAGATTTCAACATTAACGCGTAAATCTTGATGTAGATGATTACTTCCGGTCTATTTTACCGAATGCTCGAAGTAAAAAGTAGGTCGACTGCGAATCATTGACTGATGTTCTGTGGCTGAGGTATCCTGAGGACCTATCATCAAGTGAACCTCATGCTTGTCTGTTCATATCTAACATAAAAAAAGACTAAAGCTGGTTGTTTCTATCTCAATCCTGACCAAATGTTGATATTATTTTTGTACTACCTTGCCATATAAACTATTATTATTTGATATTTGATTATTGTTTATTTATTTTTCCTACATCGTAAATCACCTCGTAAATTCTCGTCTTCCAGGAGTCAATAATGACGCCTCGTTCCCGAAAGCCCCTGATCATCACCTCAGAGCAGCGAGACAGTCTTCCCGAGACACGAGGTCTAGACAAGGACGAAGACAAGTCTGATATCTACCGGTCTCTGTCTCCCAGGAACGATAGCGATTTTGTCTCATCCGAAGACGAAATGACGAGGTCTACGCATTCTTGTGAAAGGTATTCATATATCTAGTTTAGAATAGTTTAGAATATTAGTCTAGCTATGAACCAAGTAATTTGGTTCAGAGGCCCAAGCATGAAGAACTCGCGAGAGACTAGACTACTACATACTACTACTCGTAGTAGCGGGACCACCATATAAGCCCAAAAGTCCGGCTTGCCCTATTAATGTAACTATATAAAGAAAAATAAAATATAATCCTGTTGCCAAGCTCTTTTTAGATAACTTTTTTCTTTGATATACTTACTTTTTGTTTTTATATTTGAAAAGAAAATATTTATTATTTTCGTTATATTATTTTTAGTAAGAATTATTCTTATTTTTATTCCTCATTAAGTCTGCTCAGCCCATTGCTCTCCATCGCTATCAAATCCCAAAAGTCCTGTCCTTTTGCAGTCCTTAATGCAACTATATAAAGAAGAATAACAATGCCTTTAACGTTATCATATACGTCATATAATGACGTAATTTTGGGCTTGTATGGTGGTACTACTACCACCTACTAGTCATATCGTCAATCTGTAAGTTGTATGAGAAATCAGTTACTTAAATGTTTCATTAAATGATTTCACAAAAATATTATTTTGGTCCTCGTGGCCGGATGCAGACATAATAAAATTATGATATAATAAACAATTGAAGTCGTGAACCTTGAATCATAAAAAGTATTCAGAAGATTAATAAATTAATAATCACTTTATTTCCCTTTTAAAAAACTTACAAAATATAAGAAAGAAAACAACTTTATATCAAGGACTGAATGGGGTACCGTAACCTTTATAATTCACCGGAATAATACCGGTATAAAATAAGATATCAAAATATCAACCTTTTTAAATGGAACCTTTATTTAACCCATTTATATTTCGGTAACCTAAATGACCAACCTTGAACCTATCGTGGCCCCAGACAAGTTGCGACTTGAATTAGTGAGACAGAGTTTGAACGCGTTTTTATTATCGTTACATCAAGAAAGAGATTTCCCGCGCTTATTTATATACTACTTCGCATGGAACTTTTTAAATTTTAATGTTTATAGATAGTGAGAATCTAAACATATAGATTTAGGTTTTCTTTGGAATTTCGTTTCGTTTGGAATTTCGCTACCGATATTTAACCTTTTAAACCGTTTTAAAAGCATACCGAAATAAAGGTATTGAATTGAATCGGTATCGTTATGACAAATTTCATATGGGTACCGTTTCAAAAAGGTAGCCCATATCAATCGTTTATTCAGTCCTTGCTTAATATAGAGTTCACCTTGCGCTGCTGCCAATAAAATTCCTCAAGTTCCTTTGTATAATTAATCTTATAGCTATCATTCTACTTTCACCATTACTGCCATCTTTAAAATTAGTATATTTTTTGTTAAATTAGTATTTAAAATTCCCTAAAAACGATGGATGTGGGGTACTTGCAATTTTTTATATGGGGACAGTTAAGTAATATATAATAGTGTAAGTAATTAAAGTTTTGCAATTATTTACAGGTCAAATAATTCAGCAAGTGCATCGTTACCACTCAAGCCGTTCGATACTCGATCCAATTGTTCAGACTTCAGTCCTCTCTTGTGTGAAACATCGAGATTCGTTCTCGCACACGAAACAAATCGTATCGATTTAAACACAACACTAATCGAAGACTTACCAAAGAAAACCGATGATCAAAAATCGTTATCGGAACCATTCAAAGAGTATTTATTAAGCAGATCGGTGTTGACGGCTAATCCGATCGATTTATCTATTCTAAATAAATCCGCAGATGAGGATAGATTGACCGATTCATTGATGTACTGTCTCGATGGGAACATTCCGTCTGATTTGACATCGTCGATCGGTAATTTGGCGGTGGATGGTGTATCGAATAGGTCGCCATTGAAGAATTTAAACGGTGTTGAACTCAGTCCGAGTAGGAAGAGGTGTGGAGGTGCGATAGATGTAATTATGGACAATAAGAAAGTGGTTATTGAGAAGGAGAATCTAAATCAGCATTTTGAATTACGGGAAACTGACTTGTGACTAAATTATACTATATTTTGAATGCATAGGCGCTCATAACATTGTCTTATATTAACGCGAGTGTCATACATTTAAATAAAATACTTTATACCGGATTAAAACATTTATTCCGGTATAAAGTGTTTTATGCATAGGGACTGCAGCAGAATTATTGTCGTCTTCACGAGGGAAGGGAGGTGACAGCGCGATACATTTTGTATATCTGTCTCTTTCTACCTCGTCAAGGACTCCTCAATAAAGGCCCATTTACATGATGCCAATTTCTTGTATATTCAAGAGTAATAATTGACATACAAGTATTGTAAACAACTGTTTACAATCGGATATTACGTGCTGTTTACATCAAGAATAGTATTGAAACAAAACTTGTATAACAGATTAAGAATGTTACGTGTTGTTTAGACCATGCAAGTCATTTATTGCTTCAATTTAATAGCAGGCAAGAAACTTGCATCGTGTGAATGGGCCTTTATACTGCTGAGATGGCAGGATGGACCCTGTATGCATGGGCGATCTATGGGGCCTTATGCAAACATGTTACTTTTAATATTCGCTGGTAATTCGGCGATTTGGTATTTCCCAGCAAACTACCTACAGACTGATATATGTATTTCTAAAGAGTAGTATAGTCGCCTCTCGGCTTAATGTACGTATATAAGAGAAAAATCTACGGATTTCGGATAATGCTCTAATCTAAAGCCGTCTTTCAATAACAGTCAATACGTTTAGAATTGATTTCTCAAGTATTGTAGCTTTTCAGAAGTGATAAGTATTAACTACATGTATCGTCGTTAAGTGTGGCCGCGCATTAGTCCACCAGTGGCTACATAATATTTTATACTTTTTATATACCCTCGATATGTAATTAGTCCCTGCGTCTAGAGGTCGCTACCGGTGGCTTCATATGCGTCAACATTAAAGGTGCTATATGAGCAGTTACCTTTATCCTACATATTATATTTAAGCCAAGAGTCCTGAGTTAGTACTTTAAAAGAAGTGCCTTCTTAAAATATTGTTATTTTTAATTTTGTATGTACCTATCTGTTTACGTTTTGTAAATAGTTATACTTAATATTAAATACGTATCGTATAGTGATTATAATAAATATTGTCATATTATATTTTGTTTCATTTTCAAACTATATATTTCATATAAGGCAGATTACTATGAATGCAATAATAATTATACAGGTTAGGTAACAGTAGAACTGGCAACAGGCTCGGTAAAAACAGTTGACGAATTTGCTAGTTACCGATTGTCTGTGGTTGCTGAAAAAAAATAATAATTTAATGACGGAAATAAAATTGCAATATCTACAATCTACATGTAGCGCCACCAACTTATCTTTATTAATTTTCATTCAATTTTACAATCGTTCAGCCGGTCTAGCATGACCGCCACGAGATATGTCGCGGACGAGAGAAGACACACTAAGATGTAAGATATCTCGATATATTATATCGATAGATAGATTATATATCTCGACATATCTCGACATCGACAATTTTGATAGAAAAGATATATCTATTTTTGATATTAAAAGTCAAGTTTTAAGTGTAATTGTCATTAGACCCGAAAGAAATAGAACGATAATCGATTAAAACACGAGAAAACGGTCGACAAAACTGTGTCGCGGTTGTCATGCTAGGCCGGCTGATGTGATTTTTCTAGTAATTTACTAGAAAAATCACAACTGCAAGGAACCTTCAGTAGTTTTTTATCAATTGAATAGATGAGATATTGGTACTTTAACTTCTATTATTCAAGTGATAGTATTCCATATTTAGTGCCTATCCTATATATAAAAATACATAGCTGAGCTGTAACGGATGTTTTCAGACTCACTATTTTAAGTTAACATTATCTCTAGTTCTATCTCTTTCTATAGTAATGAACAAATTTATTTAATTATATTATCAGAAAGCAACATTAATGTTTTGACGTTTGTGAGTGGCCGTAACCTTTAAATATCATAATGTTATCGTATTGTAAATATACTATACGAAGAAACATATTATAGCCACTACATATTATGTAATATTGACGGGCTCGTTGGCGCGTTTTGGTAGAACACATGCGCACTGATGAGTCGCGGGTTTGAATCCCGCTCTAAATTTTGATATTCCTTCCACTCATTTAGTGCCCGAAGTGACCAGACGTGGGGACGACATGTGTACATATATTCAAAAAAATACACATGTCGTCCCCATGTTTGGTCACACGGGTACAGTGGGTGGATTCATAGATGGAAAAGCCGTGAAGTGCACATTTTGGTCTCACTCTATGGATTTCCGAATGCTCGAAGTAAAAAGTAGGTCGATCATTGACGGAAGTTCTGTGGCTGGCGTATCACCTACCATGAAGGGAACTTCATGCTCGTGTGTCGATATCTACCATAAAAAAACATACTGTAATTGTATTACTTACTATTTCTTAACCGAAACAGATTTCGTTTTTTTTCGTATCTGTTTTTTTTTTAATTTATCTTTTATACATACACCATTGCATTCCTTTGCTTTCGTAACGACTACAGGAGCTTTGTATTTTTGCTGCTTTTCAATTTTTGGTTCATATTTTTGCGGCACTTCATAAATCGGTGTTGGTTGATAATATTTAAGTTGTTTTTCGACAACAGGAGAAGGCTTATATTCAATTTTTTTTTCAATAATTGGAGATGGCTTATATTTCATTTTTTGTTCAACAATTGGAGTGGACTTATATTGTTTTTCAACAACTGGAGACCGTTTATATTTAACTATTTTTTCAAAAATCGAGGAAGTTTTATTTTTACGGTTAGTTTCAACCGGAGGTTCGTATGGCTTTTTTTGAGGTTTTAGACTTTCCCAACGAATGAAATCTCTTAGGCGTTCTTGTTCATATTTTGCTTGTTTCTTTCTTTCAATTTCCTTTTGCTCTTGTTTATGTTCTTTAACTAGCTGATTGAGAGCTCGTTTACGCCTGTACCAACGGCATATAGGAGTTCCTAGTGTCCTTTTCGGAGATGGTGGTGCATTGAACGTGTTTCTACTTCGAAAACGTACTGTTTTTAAAATATTAACCACGGTTTCCCTTTTTACGGGAGCAGCAATTCGTCTCTTTGGTTTTATAAGTGATATTGTTATAGGCACCGGTAAATTTCTCGATTGTTGTACTATAATCTGAGGCCTGTTGATGGAAACATAGTAAATGTTTGAGCTATGAGATCAGGACACATCAGAATAACTTCAATAGTCAGTTTCAGACAAACGATAATTTAGTAAGTTAATAATATAGCAGTATACATCTCTGATAATGTAGCTTTCTATTGGTGAAAGAGTTTTTCAAATCGGTCCAGTAGTTTTGAGTAAAATCGTAACAAACAAATCTTTCCTCTTTATCATATTAGTATAGATGAAAATTACTTGACTTTCCTGGCAGATCTTCGGTTTTCTCGGATAGATGAGGGCATGGTCTGCCCCTATCCGTCCAAGGGTGACACTAGTTATTAAGCTTTAGCCATGTTGGTGTATTAAATTTTTACCATATTTTTACATTTTGAAATAGCAAAATATACATTTATAAATCTATAATAAACTCCAGCCACATTATTTTATTGTCATCAAAACAGTGCCAAATTACCGAATTGCTTTGCTGCCAAATATGTCAGATGTTATCTAGACTTCATTTAGAATTATTTCCATGGATCTGCTAGTTTTGGTTACAGACTATCAATATAAATGTATATAATTATATATACAGACGCGTACTCATATAAAACGCGTGGACAACCGTAATGAACGATGTAGCTTTGAAACGCAAAAAAGATATATGAAATACAGTATTTTTACAATATATTATCATGTTGAATAGGTATATTAAAAAATGATGATGAAATATTTATAATAATGTTGATATGTAAAAATGCCGGTAATAATTATTGAAAATAATATGTATGTGATGTACGACGATCGAACACAATCCTTTAAGTAGCATTGGTGTTGTGAACTTTAACAAAAATTAGAATATTATCATAATTAATTATTGTATTTGGGAATTAAAAGATAAAACAATAAAACGATTTCTCTTAAGATAAAGATCTGGGGAAATACATTTCCATTATTACTCGTCGGTTTATCTATATCGCGATTATGTTTTTCGCATGTTTACGATATATACCTATATAATTTTCATAGATGGAAAAACCGTGAAGTGCATATTGCGCGTGTCGGTTTCGGTCTATGGACTTCCGAATGCTCGAAGTAAAAAGTAGGTCGACAGCGCATCATTGGCTGAAGTATCACCTATTATCAAGTGAACCTCATGCTCGTCTGTCGATATCTGACAAAAAAAAAGAAAAGTTTCAATCACTAGTACTGACCGGAAAATGTGCGATTGAGATGCGCCCGATCTGAGGGGTGAGCACGAACAAGTATCGAAAGAGTATTCGTATCGTCGACTGTCATTTGTATGAAATTTCTCATACAATTGACATTTGACGATTCGAATTCGATGTCGATAGTCGTTCGTGCTAGGCCCCCTGAAAGTGCAAAGTACTGTCGAGCCGGTTATGTCTGATGAGTGATTAAGATGCGGGCGGTCTGAAAGATTATTAAGACATTGTGTTTTGGATATTTGTGATAGCAGATTTATGAGCCATGTATGGCGTATAATGCAAGACCATGGAAGTTCTTAAATAAGATAAATCTCTCACTCTTTCTCTATCAACACACTTTTCATCTGCTGCTGCGGCTGTCATGGATCTCAAAATAAATTAACTTGACTGAGCCTGAATATCTCCCTTGGCAATTGTTATAGCAGATTTATGAGCCATGTATGTCGTATAAAGCAAGACCATGGAAGATCTCAAATAATATAAATCTCTCACTTCTCTCATTTGATTTTTTTTGCATTTTATGTGAGAACTTCAATGTTGTAAAATTGGAGATGAACTGGGGCACGAAGCGCAGTGAAGTGATCCAGAAGCCCCAATATTAAATCTGGATTTTTAAGGTGTCCAAATATAATATCTATATCTATACTAATCTATACATATTAAAAAGAGTAAAGATTTGTATTTTTGGATTTTTGTATATTATGATTAAACTCAAAAACTACTGCACCGATTTTAAAAATTCTTTGACCAGTAGAAAGCTACATTATCAACGAGTAACATAGGCTATATATTTTTGTTTCTACATTGAAAGTGTGAAGCCGGGGCGCGTTGCTAGTGTTTATATAAAAATGTTAGACTTTTATTTCTGGATTGTTGCATCGTGGTTCCGACGATTCTAATATCCCTCGTTAATTAATATTCCATGTTTTCTATTTATATGTTTCGTATTTTTCCTGATACTTTGGAGTCCCAGACCATACAATGGCGTGACGAAAAGAACTATTTTCCACGATTTTCCACGGAGCGAAAGTTTTTGGCCAAAATTCGAAAAATTCAAAAATGGAACGTCACACTACCACCCCCTGGTAGCTCCTCGAGTAGTTGACCAAAGTTTGTTCGAACACCACCCCCCTAAATATCGCCGTTTGGGCGGGCCATTCAATTTTCCGTTGTATGATACTTTGCAAACAGGGCTCGGAACAACTTTTCACTTACGCCGATGAGTTGCGCAAGCCCATAGAAGGGCCTATGCAAAATTTTAGCGATAAGGGTTTATAAATGGCGATTTTAGCAAAGTATGGCTGCCATCTTGCTTGGGTCCATTTGGTCTAATTGACCTCTTCTTACCCGACTAACACCAGTTCTGGGCCAGACCGTCGAAACCCCCCTAGCCGTCACCGTTTGAGCGGGCCGTTAAAAGTTTTTTTCAAATGACGCAACCCTGGAGTTGGCTTTAATTTTCCTCAAGTTCCATTCGAGACCTCTACACGACCGTGCATCAACCTTCTCTCCATCTCTTACGATGTCGCTATAAAGGCATGTCAATGAGTGAGTGAGTGGTAGTGTAGTTTTACATAATATAATTTGTAGATGTATATATGTATAGATATAGATATACGTATATAATGAACTGATATTAAGTTTAATCAACGTTACGAACTGAGATGTCGCAGTGACTAGTATGATATTGGTTTGACATGTTTCCTTGTTCGATATAATTTATTTATAGTTATTTTTAATAAAGTGAATAAAAAAATATACTCGCGAAAATGACTTGCGGCAAAATTTCTAATTTGTGTTCAAAAGTGAGTGCCGTGAAAAAGAGTTTTTCGGTTAGATCGAATCTCGGATTCTTTCAAAGAAACTTTAGCGTAAAAAGTCGTCATTTAAGTGTAAGTATTAACGAGTTTTAATTTTTTTTTCTCCTGTTGGTTATTCTACATTTTTGTAGATACGTAGATTTCTTATCAATCCCTAAATTTATTAATATTAATTTAGACACAAAAATAAGTTTAAATAGGACAATGAACAATGATTATATTAATTTAGAAAATAATAATATTTTAAAATTGATAAACAACCTAGGTTTATCAATCAATATTTTCATATTTCCTAAGAATTCTGCGCTTTCTTAGAAAATTATTATATTTCGACGCCCGACGACAGCCTGTTGGCACATTCGATACCTAGTAAACCTACCTTGTATTCTAATCGTCGTAGGGTCGTGGATTCGTATCCCGTCGGGACATTTTTATTATTTTCTGTAAATGTCCCTTCGTCCGAAAACTTTGGGCATTAAACAGGTGGGAGACATATCGATTCTTACCGGGGATGAAGAACCACCCTTCAGCGATGGAACAACCGTGGAGTGCATAATGCGCGTTTCGGATTCAGTATATGGATTCAGGATCAGAGAAATTATATTTATTTTTTAAAATTGCAAACATCTGTTGAAAAACTTATTTCAAGATCAATCACGAGTGTCTGTCCATTTATCGCAGCCAATTTTCTCCAAATAAACTGGATACAAAAGAATAATGAGTCTAATTCTCGGTGGCAAATTAGAAAATAAAAAATTATATTCTTTCGACAGTCATATGATCTTATTATGTTCATGAGCAGCATAAGGTTCACTTGATAGTAGGTGATACCTCAGCCACAGTACATCAGTCAATGTCAGTAAATTTTACTTCGAGCATTCGGAAATCCATAGTCAATACGAAACGCGCAATATGCACTTCCCGGTTTCTCATCTATGAACGGTGGTTCGTTAAATATAAACGTTCATAACATAAATATAGCCAAATTTAAATGGCTTATCCATATTTAAAAGGATATATATATTTTTATTATATATTTATATTATACGTATATTTTTATTTACTTAATAAAATTAATCAGCCTTTCCCCTATCTTCCCTTTACTTCTACTGAGTAAAAAAAAAGGAAACCTAGATGAAAATTCGGACTTTTGTTTCCACGGAAGCCCAAAAGAATCTTGTCCGGAAATTTATTGAAAATCATTATAGATACATTGCTTTGATTCTTTTATTTTTCTCTAAACATGTTAAAAGCTTTCAAAATTAATTATATGTCTAATAAATATAATTAAAAATCAGTCCCAAATTAATTAACCATTTATGTTAATAAACTTCCTTAAATTGACATATTGTCGCAAGTAATTTTCAATGATTAAGTTGTACGTACTTCGGTTAACATCTTACCTGGTACAAGAAGGGCCTCATCAAAGGTGATTATTAAATGAGGATATGAACATGAAAATTATATTATTGAATACTATTAATATTTAGGTTTCGCAGCGAATAATCATACAGAACTTTTCGATTAGAACAATTGCTCAGATAATCGCAAATGTTCACATGTAAAAGCGTTATCTGGATTACTTGCTTAGACTTAACATGCGCTGAAAGATATAGGAGCAATACTGTCTCATATAAAAAACGATTGTATCATCAAAACGCGTAAGGAATACCAAGAGTATTTCTCCTACTCAAGGCGTAGCTAGGAATTTCGTCAACCACAGTCGTGGGTGGGCAAAGAAGTTTCTAGGGTGAGCATAAGCGCAACTAGGGAGGGTGGTCCTCCTCACTAGAGATTTCCATATTATTGTGGATCGATCTAAACCAAGTTTTCTCTGAATGTGTAAGATAGTCTGATAGATATATATATTGAAATTTTCGGAATGAATTATTTAATAAGATATACATACGTTAAAATGTATATCTTATTAAATAATTCATACAATGATTATGATATAAAAATCCAAAAGACGGAATGACTTTCATGCAGTGGCGGCGTATGACCTAAATTTGATGTGGGCAAGATTAATTTTGCGGGGCCCTCTGCTAGTGCAAAAGATGGTTTTTTTTTTGGAAAAAATTTTTTTTGGTACGCTCTCGGCTTTTCAGTAATTCATAAATTTTAGAGGCGCGAGGCCCCCTGGGTCGCGAGGCCGTAGGCAGTGGCCCACGCCTTACGCCGTCACTGCTTTCATGTACCTACTGTTATTTTTTTATTTTTTATGACATCGACAGATGAGCATGAGGTTCACTTGATGCACTGTCTTTTGATTTGCAAGACTAAACTCACCTATATAATTTACTAGTAAATTCAAAACTTTAAAAAACACATATTTTTTTCGAAGATAGCAGTCAAATAATGGTTCATGAATTTAATTTATCCAAAGAATAAGGTCAAGTATAAAGGCGATCATCATGCAGAAATAACGTTACTCTACGGACATGTCGATTGGTGTAACAAATGGCAGTATCATTTTTCTATAGCATATTTTATTGCCTCAGCGACAATTCTAGGCTGACGGTAATTTACTTCAATTCCCATTTGGTATCTGTATCAAATCAATCAATGAAATGAATGAATCAATCACAGATTCAGGCACGGGCCCATTAGCGCGTTTGTTAGAACATATACCGATGGGTCGTGGGTTCGAATCCCACCGACATGTTTATAATTTTCTATAAGCATGTCTTCCCCACATCTGGTAACTTACGGCATTAAACGGGTGGGAGGAATATTGAAATTTCAACCGAGTAACGGACCAACGTTCATAGCTAGAAAACCCGTGAAATGCTTATTGCGCTATTGTTTTTTCTGTCTATAGATTTCCGAATCGAATTAAAAATTAGGTCGACAGCGCATCTTTGACTGTTGTTCAGTGGCTGTGGTATCGCCTACCACAAAGTGAACTTCATGCTCGTCTGTCGATACCTAACATAAAAAAGACGCATCCAGCAAATAAGAAATTATAAAATCTGTGTAACCGTTCTAGAGATGTAAATGGTGTAACTAACACGACTTTGTTTTTTTGTTTTATATATATATAAGATAGATATATTCTGTAGATAATGATGAAATTGATAATATCCATTGTGAGTAGTAATAGGCATATTTTCCTCATAATAACCTTCTTGAAAATGTTGATATAACGTGCAGTATTTATTATATGCTATACGTATTTACATCGTAAACAATAAATGTTAATAAAATTATTACATAAAACACGTAGTTGTTAGGTATTGACGCTCAGTCAAACATTAAATGAACGCTTATACATACATACATTAATAATTACATATACCTATGTACATCACACCTCTTTCCCATTGGGGTAGGCAGAGATCACGGAATTCCATAATATGCTCAAAACGGAACGCATATAATACAATTTAATACCTACTACGTCGATGTAAATTTAAATTATACGTCTATAATACAAATGTATAAAATTCTGCAAAACTAATGCCGATGATTAAGATGTTAGATGTAGTAGGACTTAGTTACTATTAGAATCAATCAGTTTACTTCAGCTGATATTCGTAATTATATGTTAAATGCCAAAAATATAGACAGAGTTTTTCATGACTTCTACATCGATATTGATAAAAATGGGCATGATGATTTATGCTGTGTATACACATACACTTAGGTATAGTGACAATGTTTTATTAAAAGATTTATTGACTATTTGAATGTTGAATGAAACAGCAGCAAAGCTCAATTAGTCAATGATAAGTATAATAATAAAATCGTCAACTGTTTTTACTACAGGAATTTAGTAGCATTTATCGGTATAAGTTCTTGACTTAATTATTTTGTTGGTACACACAACATTTAATTTGTGGTATCAACGCTGATAAATGTTCTCATTTCGTTTATCATTGTATGGATTCATACGCGCCAACTACTCGTGGCAGTTCTGAGTCAATTCCCAGTAGGAGAATATTTGTTATTACAAATGTTTACTTAGAAAATGTAAATTACCAGTGAAAACTTTTAGCTTCAATTTTTGATTTTTTTACTTAACTTGGTGGGCTTGTATTTTTAAATTTAGAACATCATGTTGCGTGTAGGATATTGGATCGCAAATGGAAGGAGGTCTTATTCTGTTATTGGTATTGATTCGTTATCTGTTGGAAAAATAAACTTAGGACAAGAGGTATGTTTCTGAAAATTTATATACTTATTTAGTACATAATGAACTGCTCTTAATAAGTTTCTTGTCTTATCAGCTGCTTGGAAGCTGAATACATCATTAATTATGTGTATTAGAATATCATAAGGTTAAAAAATAGATAAGGTGCCAACGCGTATAATAATATAATAATAAATATTTGTGTGGAAGCATTATATTTGCCGTAATTATATAACCATGAGCTAATTTAATAATTTTATAGAGTATTATATGCATGATTCTATATATTTGGAATCTGAGAAGAGATTTTGAAAATAACCCTAAAAGTATCTATTACTTATTTCTACATGATAAATATAAAAACTTTGTATAAAATAATATAGTATCTACAATAATAAATAATAACAAGTAATTTTAGGTAACAAGATAAAAGATTCGTTTTAAATATTTTGCTTAAAATAATAAGTACCTACATCGATTTGATTTGATCGTAATGACTGCATTGTGTGTTATTATCAGGAAAAGTAAACGAGGGTAAAAGGTCAACATGGAAACATATATCAAATTTGCATAAGATTTCGGGGTTAACAACCTCGCTGATTGATCCTGTTAACCATATAAATGTTTTTTTGTTACTTATTTTATGTGAGATAATTATTTACGCATAGGCGTAGGTACGTGGTTATGCTTAGATTTTAGATTAGCTGATTTTGTACTAACATTAGAATTAAGTTATTTCTAATAATTTATGGCTCTTATAAACTGTTTAAATAAATAAATAAAAATAATGTTTATAAATAATTAAATATATCTACTGAATTTATTTTCTTAGATTTCTAAATGAATTCAGTATATAATATCGTCGTTGCGCCTGCCAAATTCCATATGTGATTTTTTTTTATTTTTGGTTTTCGCACAAAAAATACTCTTCGTTTTATTCTCTATGTGTTACTAAAATCATTTTTGTGATATTCGAACTGGATATGAGTTTAACTAATTCCATATATATTTTGACCGGTAAGAAAAGCTCCGTATGTGAATCAATAATACCTTTTTCGTAGTCTCCCAAAACTATACAAAAATCACATATGGAACTTGTCAGGCGCAGCGACGATATATTAAATTCTATGTCAATACGTAATTCAATCTAAAAAAAAAGTAATTATTGTATAAAAGTAACATTCTTAATCGATATTCATATTTTAAAATTGGAACGAACGCAAAAAACTAAATTTGAAAGCGATTGTCAATTGAAAATATTCATCTGCGGGAATTGTTATATTGGCGCCAATTTATTATTCGCAATTTAACAATTAACATAAACAACAGTCAACAGTTTGTATTAGTATTTAGACCTTGAAACAATAAGTGCATTTCCGTATATGATAAAGCTACCTTAATCAAGTATATATTATTATAACCTATTAGAATATATTTCTATGATGCGGTTGAGACAAGGTTCATATCAATTACAACACGTGGTATTTGCGTGAGTAGGTACGTTTATTGTACTGTAAATAAAGATTTGCTTGTTTATTTTATAATATCTTGTTACACAGATACTGCTGTTTCTTGATTAGGTATTAATTCATTTTATCTGAAGAGTATGATAAAATAATGTTTAATGTACGTATTATGTTTTGTGTACCACGTTTATGCTTTATAAAAGACTAGCAACGCGCCCCGGCTTCACACGGGCGCAATGTAGATGTACTATACACAAAAAAATAGCCTATGTTACTCGCTGAAAATGTAGCTTTCTATTGGTGAAAGATTTTTTAAAATCAGTCCAGTAGTTTTTGAATTTATTTGTAACATACAAAAATTCAAAAATACAAATCTTTCCTCTTTATAATATTAGTATACTCGTAGATAGTATAGATATAGATAAATTGAGAATTTTATTTTTCAGAAATTTGAAAGACAATTAAAAAACGTAGGTTCTTTCTGTGCGACTAACGTTTTTTTATATTTTATATTCCCAGAATTTTTAATTGTTGGTACTATCTTAAAATTGGTTCCAGTTCATAGTCAATAGATAGTAAAGAAACTTATTTACAAAGCAGTAAATAAATAAATCTATCTCAAGAAACTGCTTTTTATATAAAATCTTCATCAATCCATAAAATCATCTGAATTCCGATGTCAACAACTTTTTAAATTGATGGCCAGATTTAACTTCGATCCCTTTTTATCTTTTTTCTAACAATGTTCTTTACTTAAAACTTTAGCCCAGTCGAATTAGGATTTGTCATCCAAAAAATTATATGTAAGTAGAAATTTTCCTTCGAAAATCGTAAGGTCTTCAATTTAATAAAAACACTCCCCCTAAATTCAAGATGACGGATGATGCAACAGGATGCTACTCCCGAAAACCAAAAGGCAAAATGTAATCTGCCAGTGGGTCACTGGTACTACCAACGATTTCCGAAGGAAAATTGCTACTTATAATTTTTTGATGTCCCTCGTTTTTGATCCAATTCGACTGGGCTTTTAATTACATAAAAATGGATTAAGTTAGGTAAATAGGTACGATATTAATTTTATATCTAACAGATTCGTAATTGTATTGGTTATTCATTCAATAATTAATAAACAAAACAAACGTTTCAATTCCTTAAATAACTTTTCAGATATCTTTATACTTTTATTGTTATTCAAAAGTAACAAAATACCTATTTGTATATTTCTGATCGTTAATAATATGACAACTATTTTTAGCTTATTATATTCCAATCCGATGATAGCCATATGATATGAGATGATAGAATTGATTAATAAATTATTTCACATTAAAAATATTATTGATCACAATTAAATATAGCCTTTGTAACTTAGGAATAATGTAGCTTTCTACAACTGAAAGAATTTTCAAAATCGGTTCAGTAGTTTAAGAGGTTTCTTCCTACAACAACCTAACGATAAAAATTCAATTAATAAATCACAGTTTCATTATTGAAAGCTTTTTATTTAAATCTTTTTAATTTTATTTATATCTTTTTTTAATGTAAGAAATCGATAGACGAGCATGAGGTTCACTTGATGGTAGGTTCTACCTCAGCCACAGAACATCAGTCAATGATGCGCTATAGACCTACATTTTACTTCAAGCATTCGGACTGAGACAGAAACGCGCAATTTGTACCTGACGGTTATTTCATCTATGAACGGCGGTTCGGGACCCGGTCGGAATTTCAATATTCCTCTACCCGTTCAATGCCCGAAGTTACCAGACGTGGGGAACACATGCTAATAGAAAATTATAAACATTTCATAACGGTGGGATTCGAACCCACGACCCATCGGTGCGCACGGCAGGTGTTCTACCAAACGCGCCAACGATTTTTTGGCAAACTTATGATATTTTTAATGTTGATTGTTGATACTGAAGCACGTGTATCAAGAGGGTTATTGGAAGCACGCGTTACCAATAAAGTGTTCGGAACCGATCTTTATAGGCTCGTAAAAGAAAAGGGACGTTTTTACAAGCGGCCGATACTTACAAAAATCTTATATCAGGAATCAGACCTTCATAATTTTAAGTATAATAAGGCTTTGAACAAGGGTTTGAATTACCGCAATAAGATTATAGGTATTGAAAGATAATATTGGGTATGATAGTAAAGTGATTTTAGTTAAAATAAGGTCTGTCCCTTAAGGTCGAACTTGAATTCGTGCATGCGGTGATATTAGTTATTTCGTCTATGTATTTGCGTGTTGTTCCCACTAGAATTTGAGTGCTCCTATTTCACCATACATACTGATAGAGGACAAATCTTTGTTTTATTTTTATTTTTTTCGTTTATATATATTTTTTGATAATTATAGTTAATTGTGTGATGTCATGTGGAACATGGTGTAATGGTTGCAGCCCCTTATAAAACATTTGTAAAACAAAAACTTGGCGATTAAAAAGAGTGGCGGCGAGTTTCTTGCCAGTTCTTCTCGTCCGCTCTACGCCCTTGATTTGTGAACTGGTAGTAAATGTAAAATTAGAAGCATTTAATATGTATTATTTTTTATTGACGTTCATAGATGTACATTGTGTTACCTAAATATCTACTATTTCTCTAATTTTTAAAAGAAAATGAATAAAAGAACGTTGAATAATCAAACTCTAAATAGCAATCATGTGATGTGGGTTAACACTGTATTGATTAATTATTATCAGCGTCTAATTATTCCTTAAATATGAGTGCGATTTAATTTTCATACCAATAACCAAAATTATATTACAGGGTTCTAACGTGGACAAGCGAACATTATCTAGTACAGAACGCAAACAGCGCACATTTTCAGACAGATCACAGCTGAAGTATGCCAGGCGTCTGGTTGTCAAACTGGGGAGCGCTGTCATCACGAGAGAAGATGGAAATGGCCTCGCTCTTGGACGATTGGCTTCTATTATTGAACAGGTGATCTTAATTTACTCGAACATTTTTACCCGTTTGGCTTGTACAACTTTCTTCTGTTTTTGTAGGAAAATATCTCTGACAAGGAGACGGCAAGGGTGTGGGATATTTAATTTATGTAATTATGTTTTTTTCTCGATAATGGCTGAGAGGCTGTGAATACAGAAATTCGGTTAAGTAAGAGAGGTTAGGAAGGCACCATAGAAATTTAGCGCATCCTAAATAGATACTGGGTACGTATAAACCCAAAAGCCATTTTGGGTATATTGATTTGAATACCCGACAAGGAGTGAAAAATGAAAATGATAAAATGAATAAGTGTAAAATAGTGCCCGAAAATAAGATTTGGCTTAAAGGTCTCGTTACCAGGCCATAAAATCTTTATAATAATAATAATACCCGACAACCCTTGCCGTTTCCTTGTGAGATGAAGACCTCTGATGAATATATAATAATAATAATTATGTTGAGCTATTTGCCAAAGTGAAATGGAAATATCATTGTTTTAATCAAAACTATTGCTTTTAAATTATTCAGGTCGCAGAATGCCACCACGAAGGCCGAGAGTGTATCATGGTGACAAGTGGCGCGGTTGCTTTCGGAAGGCAGAAGTTAACACAAGAACTTCTTATGTCTCTATCTATGAGAGAAACTCTTTCACCAAGTGATCACACTAGAGAGGTAAATATAATTAAGCTTTGGAAAGCTTTAAATTAGTAATTCTCTCTACGTATTCATTACCTTTAGAGAATCTTTCAGTGTTTATTTTAAAACCCGTTTAAAATTAGATTAAAAGTAAAGAGTGTGCAATGATATACAAACTAGAACATAGATTTCAAATCAAAAGATTGGCGTATATCAATTATATAATAATATTTATAAAAATATAATATTATTTACTAAAAATGCTACTAATATTATGCAATAGGATTAACTAACAAAAACATCAACTTAAATCCTAGAACTGAGAGTATAAATATGTATTTGCTGTGAAACATGCATAGAGCTAATCTGGTAGATGACCTATACATTTCAAATAACAGAATTATTCAATCAGATTTCTTTTTGATATTTTTCAGACTTCTGTTAGTTCCATATAAAATATTATATTTATTAAATGTGTACAAAGCTAAATTCTTGTAAATGTATTCATACTGTTTTTTACCGCAGACTGATGTCGCTACAATATCATTAAATCTCATTTTTTTTAAAGATTTTAGGGCCTGGTTTAAAATCTCATATTCTAAAACATCCGGTTTATCGTTGATTTCGATAAACTTAATTTCTCGTTGATCCGTACTAATGCCTACATCATTAATTGCTAATATGATTAGACAACAGTTTAGGAGGTGCTGAATAATAGTAGTTAATCCGCAGGTGTGAGTAAATCCACACAGATTAAACGAGGTTACAATGCAGCTACATTAGTGATTGGGAAACAACATTCAGTCAATAATTAATTGTTTCAATTTGTATTATGCAGTTTAAGCAGCGTATACTGAATCAAATTGTTCATTTGAAGTGCTAGTGCTTATATTGGGATTGAGTGTACATAGCTTTCACAATACATATTTTTGTTCAGTTAGCTTAGATAATAGGTACATACATATATGTATAATTAATTTTTTTTTATATTTTCACTGAACATTATATTGTTTTTTTTTTAGAAAAAGCTCTTATTATATTTAATCTGTGGTGATCATAATATTTAAGATTACTTTTATTAAGGTTAATTAACTAAACACTAAATTAGTTGCAAAATAATACGTATAAAATAGTTGCTAAATTAGTTGCATATTATGTTATCGTTTCGCCCGCTGTTTCATCCAAGTTGAAGGTCCGCAATGTTTCAGTTTGTTATTCTGTGAAATGATACATCTTTATATCAATTTTCAACAGATAATTCATAAGATTTTCACTAGTAAATAACTATAGAGTATAAAACTAAAGTATCGTTGAGAATAACACAATATACGAGTAATACTTAATTCTAATTCTGAGTAGGTAGTATCCGCATGACCATTTAATATCAGGAGTCTATAATCAGGTAAGAAAGAGCATTTATTAATGAATATTAATTAAAACGGTACTTATTGTTAAAACCAAATATCATACCTTATATCTATACTTTAAAAGTACATTAAAAGATAATAAAAAAGTAATGGACAATTATATTTACAATTTATTCCATTTCACATATTCTGTGAAATATTTTCTCAGTGGTGAACATTAGGCGTATTGCCGAGAAATATTGAAATAAAAAACGGTTTATTCTAAGGGAACGCATTACTGGGATAAAAAGTAGACTTTATGTTAACCCAAGTTATATTGCACGCTCGTTTACGCGTGATCAAGTAATAAACAGTACAAGTACATAAATCCTAAAAAATATACAATACATTATCTGCTAATACTATTAGTATATAAATAATAATAATATCTAAATAATAATAGCGCCAGTGAAATTGAAAGGTAATTGTTTAGTTTGGTATGGGCATGTTATGTGGAGAGATGATTTTTTATCTAAAAAAATTTTGAATATGAAAGTGGATGGGTATAGGAGAAGAGGGAGGCCAAAAGAAACATGGATTGACTGTGTGAAGAATATATGTTTGAAGTGTGACTGGTGATATGGCGAGTGAAAGGAGAGAATGGAAAAAAAAAACATACTGCGCCGACCCCAAATAAAAAAAAAGTAACAGGGCAGGTAGAAGATTTCTTTTTATGTCAGATATCGACAGACGAGTATGAGGTTCACTTGTTGGTAGGAGATACCTCAGCCACAGAACATCAGTCAATGACGCGCCGTCGACCTAATTTTCACTTCGAGCATTCAGAAATCCATAGATTTAAATGTGCAACTGTGTGCAATGTGCACTTCACGGTTTTTCCATCTATGAACGGTGGTTCGTTACCCGGTCGGAATTTCGATATTCCTCCCACCCGATCAATGCCCGAAGTTATCAGACGTGGAGAAAACATGCTTACAGAATATAATAAACATGTCGTCTCATCGATGACCCACGACCTATCGATGCGTACGGCAGGTGTTCTACCCAACGCCCGTCAAAATCAAATTATTTTACATTTCAGTTTTAATAAGAATTATATTAATATTGTTGCGAGCTATGGGGTTTCGTGATAAATAAATGCCGCTCTTCTCCACTTAAGATTTATTTAACATAAAACACGAAAGAAAAAAAATTAAATAAAAATAATTAATTAAAATTACACTACAAGAGAAATTATTAAACGAAAAGAAAACACTTGAATTACACTGCACATAAAACATTGACTCTGATACTCTACGCCGTATTAGCTTTCGAACTATCGCACTTGAATCTCTCGTATATCGCAGAAGTTCACGGTATCGCTTTCCGAACTTTCTTCAGCCTGTCTCCGTAACAATAATATTATACATTCGTAATACGACTGTAATGTAAACATATGCAGCAGTTAATAGTATGTAGATGTAGACAGAAGTAATTCATTGCAGGACGCTGGAAGTACACTGGACCCGCGAGCGGCGGCCGCGGTCGGTCAGTCTGAGCTAATGGCGATGTATGACGCTATGTTCTCACAATATAACGTGAAAATTGCACAGGTAATATCAATTTAACTTTTTGAATGTATTTTTAATAGATATAGAAATGTCTAGCTGAGCATATTATGTGGATTGAACATCTTCCATATTGTATTATTCCATAGATATTTCTTAAGGCTTCTATTAATTTTATACTAAAGTAATCTATAATTATATGTAGGTATATAGTATATACTGTTGCCGAGCTCTTTTTATTAACATTTTTTAATATATTTTTTCTGATTTTTTGTTGTCAGTATTGATTTAATATACAAAAAGAAAAGACGTTACAACTTACAAGTCAATTATCCATTTTTTATATTTTGTCACCAGTCTGTATGAACTATTCGCTCTCCATCGCTATCATATACTAAAAAAACAGACATAAAATCAACGAGCCTAGAAAAAAGTAATTTTATTTTTACAGAAAAATACGAATATATCTGAGATTCTAACCCACGACCCATCGGAACGTAAGCCAGGCGTAAAACTCCACGCGCCAACGAGCCCAACATAAATTGTTCATATTTTTGCAGTTTCAGTGAAAATTTGAACTGAAAAAGTTGTAAAGGTTACGAGTCAATTAATAATAATATTTTAATTAAGCTGTCTATATCTGACTCGCTTTGATAACGTTTGGATATTATTAAAATAATTAATTACAGTTTCAGACTTAATTTATGGAAAAGTATACTTCATGTAAACAAAATGTTACAAAGGCATTTTCTCTGCATCTATAAACAGTATAAATATAACACAAAATTGCCATCTGTATATGTTTGTTAGTCCACCTATTTCTCCTAAACTGTGAAAATAATTGCCGCCTTCAATGTGTCCAACTAATAACGACCACTTCAGTCGAGACATTATTAATAGATCTACATAAAGCCGACAGCGCATCTGTGACATTTAAGTCAATGTGCGATAGTGATTACTTACCATCAGTTTCGGTTGTCTTCTCTGTAATAAAAAAAGAACCCGCAGATTTTTGGTAAAGTTATTTAGAAGTTTGGTATAAAAATACACTGATGAAAAAAAAAAAAAATGAAGATTGATTCACAGTAATCCATTTTTATGTTTAAAATATTAACTTCATATCTGAAGCAATTTTCTACAGGTCTACATTAATATTTATCGAAATAAATACGATATTACGAGTAGTTATTTGATCGAACTTAGCACAAGAAAAATATGATTCATTTTAACCATAATATGCCACAGACTGAAACATGTATCATAAAGTCCTAGACTTATGCCACAGACAAACGTACGTATATATCATAAAGTCCTAAGGCATGAATAGTGCACAAAAGCCACTCATGTTTCAGAATAACTTAGTTGTCCCCTTTTGTTGAGATTCTTGTCCGTGATAAATTAAACAGTTTAAGAACGAAACTATTTTAATATCGGTCGCCTTAAAACACTGGCTCCTCAGTATACTACCATACATTACTCAAGCGAGAAGAAACTTCGACTTTAATGCGAAGCAATTTCCGCCAGTAGGAATTAGTGGCCGAGAAATAAAATTCGCTTTAGTAAGGAAATATTTTGTAACGGAATTAGTTTTAAACTTAATTTATAACGTTTCACTCTGCGTCTTACGAAATAAAAGAGATTCTAAACTAACTTTTCTATTGGATTGCGGTTAAAAGTTATTTACAAGATTTATGTAACTATTTTTATACAATTTATCTGCTTAAGCATGTCTTGATTTAAGCCTAAATTTTAAGATAATTCGATGTATCTTTTCGAATACAATTTTTTTTTAAAACGATGATTAAGCAATATAATTACATTTTAATTGCAGCCTTTTTTTAAGTCAGTAATCTAAAAGGGATTGTTTTCTCTTTTTTCTACAAAACAATTCTTTTATCCTTAAATCTTTGAAATCTGCATAATCCCTTGAATAACGTTCAGTTACTTAATGGTAAGTCACCTTTTTGTTCCATGACA
Organism: Anthocharis cardamines; assembly: GCA_905404175.1. Classification (NCBI taxonomy): domain Eukaryota; kingdom Metazoa; phylum Arthropoda; class Insecta; order Lepidoptera; family Pieridae; genus Anthocharis; species Anthocharis cardamines. The sequence continues at coordinate 7,444,820 of FR989961.1, forward strand.
CGATTTAATTCAGAGAGTTCATTAATTATTCGCGCATAATCCTTATAAATGATATCTAATAATATTATGATAATTACCGGACAGCAAATTCCTCCACAGCGACCTACTTATTTGTAATTTTTTATTACGGAGCAGACAACGAGCAGGTGGGTTGCCTGATGGTAAGTAATCACCACTGCCCATGCACATCCGCGACTCAATGTCGCAGATGCGTTGTGGACCTATTAAAAAATTATAGGCTCGTTTTTTGAAACCAACGATATCGTAATTAGTTAGAAATACTAAACGCCGCAATTCATTACAATGTATTGTGTGCTCGTCTTCCATACGCCAAGGTGGTTCGGATGAAATAATGTTTTTGTGACGTATCGTACAGCGAGTTGGCAGCTATTAAATTGTATCAATTATGGCAATTCTTAAGGTATTTGAATACTAAATTACAGGTGTTAGTAACAAAACCGGACTTCTACAATGAAGAGACGAGAAAGAACTTATTTTGCACATTGTCTGAGTTGATATCATTGAATATAGTGCCGATTGTGAACACGAATGATGCAGTTAGTCCACCGATGTACATCCACGATGACACTGTTGTACCTGGAACAGGGAAGAAGGTGAGAATTATTTTATATTCTTGTAAAGAAATTGTAAACTGGAAATAAACTTTGATGACGTTTATAAGTCCATTACTAACCTCGTACAGGATTAACGAGTTTAATAATGTAATTAAAAAAATAAGTACATATTAAATTTTATTATTAATTTATTAAAAAAAATTACATGATAATCTTATGTAGTATATTATCAAGAAAATAATTAAAAATATTTTACCACTTTTAGTACGTTAGATTTTTATAAAATTTACAAAAAAAACAATATAATTTATACCTACAGTTTAATGTTTTGTACTCCACATAGTACATTAGTCAAGTCAGAAATACTTGTATTGTGTAGGTACTTTATGAAGTACAATTACTGAATGAACCTGCATCCTCGGCCATATTGGAATATGTTATTTAAAATAATCTTGGTTGAGACTGAGTTTAAACAGAGTCAATATTAATAATTCTCTGGAAAATGTTCATGTTTATTCATATAAATAAAGCGGTTTATAATAAATAAATAAACTATGCATACTCTAATGGACGAAGTGCAAAATATGCAACTGTTTACGTTTCAAACTTTACATCAAATTATATTATTATCCTAAAATATTTATGTCATAGTTGGAACTAAAGTCATAAACATTTTTTGGATTTATTTTATTCTAGTGACCGTGTTATTATTTCTAAAGGTTAATAATTGCATTAGTCAGTTACATATGTGCATAAATTAAAAAGGCCGACAAAATTTACGAAACGTCCGGAAATCGGACATAGTGTAGCCTACAAAGGTAGGTATGTGAAGGATTTTGGTGTACTGATTTCAAATCTGAGCTGTACTTTGAATTACTGTCTGCAGATTTTTTTATTTATTATCACATATACAACGATGCTTTTAGGTTCGGCTATATCCAAAAACTGGGGGATAGGGCAGAATTGCTTGAGTAATTTGGGATTCCAAACTACTGCAGCAGTGGTTTTTGGTGCACCAAACGTCTATTTTTTAGTCCTAAAAATTGTCGGCCTTTGTTATTTATAAGTAAAAAGTTCCCTCTAGATATGATTAGATCACGCTGTACCGCAAAATCAATCACGTTAATTTACGTCAAGTAGTTGTTTACTTAGTGGAAGGTTAATGTGTAAACCTGATTACGAAATGAGGGTTTACTGTTACGACAAGATGCTTTCCCCAGTTATGACACCGTTCAAATGTTATGCTAAACCCTAATGTACACTCAAGCAGCCGTGCCTTAAAGAGTTCTTATTGTAGGATTTTATTATTGTGTACTGCGCTGTGGAATGATGAAAATGTTTTTACGCACTCGGCTATTCTTTGTCTTACGGAAAAGATTCAAGATGTTTATAAAAACAGCTTGCTTATCTTAAAAGTAACGTAAATATAGCAATTTACGTTACAAGTTTTTTATTATTTTAGGGAATTGGTATAAAGGACAACGACAGTCTGTCAGCTCTCCTGGCTGCGGAGATCCAATCAGATCTTCTTATCATGATGTCAGATGTGGATGGCATCTATAATAAGCCGCCTTGGGAAGATGGTGCGAGGATGATGCATACTTATACGTCTAGCGATAAAGATCTAGTTCAATTTGGTCAGAAATCAAAGGTGAAGGTTTTATTTTATTTAGAATATAAAACATTATTATAAGACGTGGTTAAATTGTTTTTTTTTATTAGGCTATGGATTTTTGTTCAATATATTAAATATTTTTTTTTTTAAACAAAACATATGCCTACACTCAATAAACTACATATTTACATATATAATTGTCATAAATATTTTTTTAAGATCTAAATTTCTCGTCCTCAAATAAATATTTAATTATAACGTCAATTAGGAACATGGAAGAGACAGTCACCCACAACTCAGGGTCACATAGTTACGATTTTCTAATAAGAAGAACTAATGAAAAACACTATGATTTTCATTCATATATTTCGATTTAAATTTAATAATGTCTTAAAGATATTATTTTTCAGGTCGGTACAGGAGGTATGGATTCCAAAGTGAACGCAGCAACTTGGGCCATGGCGCGAGGCGTGAGCGTTGTTATTTGCAACGGAATGCAAGATAAAGCTATTAAAACCATTATTTCTGGCCGGAAGGTCGGAACATTCTTTACGGATAGTCCCACTACGTCAACCACTTCTGTAGATGTTTTGGCTGAAAATGGTAAGAACGAGATTTAAATGGAAAAATAAAGAATGAAAATAATCGCTTGTGTTATTTAAATTTTATTAATTACTCATTCTAGCTCGTTCTGGAAGCCGGGTATTACAACAGCTATCTCCAGCAGAAAGAGCATCAGCTATACACTCTTTAGCGGATCTCCTCCTCGAAAAGAAAGACTTAATACTTGAAGCCAATTCGAAAGACTTAGAAGAAGCTACTAAAGGTGGTTTAGCAAAACCACTCTTGGATAGATTAGCCTTGAGCCAGGGGAAACTGAAAACATTATCGATTGGTTTGAAACAAATCGCCGACTCCAGTTATGAAAATGTAGGGAGATTGTTACGGAAGACAAAATTAGCTGAAAACTTAATTCTTCGTCAAGTTACAGTTCCTATCGGCGTATTACTTGTTATTTTCGAATCTCGACCGGACTCTTTACCTCAAGTGGCAGCATTAGCGATGGCTTCAGCAAATGGTCTTTTGCTAAAAGGCGGAAAGGAAGCAGCGTATTCAAACAAAACCTTAATGGATTTGGTTAAAGAAGCTTTGCAAACTGTCGGAGCTCAAGATGCGATATCTTTAGTATCGACGCGGGAAGAAATAAGTGATTTATTGGCGATGGAGAAACATATAGATTTAATAATTCCCCGTGGATCATCAGATTTAGTTCGCAGTATTCAAAAGCAATCGCAACACATTCCGGTTTTGGGTCACGCTGAAGGGATATGCCACGTCTATTTGGATAAAGACGCGGATCCATCAAAAGCTTTGAAGATTATCCGCGATTCCAAGTGCGATTATCCCGCTGCTTGTAACGCGATGGAGACTTTATTGATTCACGAAGATCATTTATCCGGTAGTTTGTTTGCGGATATATGCAGTATGTTGAAGAACGAGGGGGTCAAGATTAATGCTGGGCCAAAATTATCGAATCATTTGACTTTCGGTCCGCCCCCAGCGAGGAGCATGAAGCATGAATACAGTGCTTTAGAGTGTTGCCTCGAAGTTGTTGCGGATATGGATGAAGCGGTAGATCATATTCATAAGTTCGGCAGCTCGCACACTGATGTGATTGTTACGGAGAATGGTAAGTTGTTTAATTAATAGATAATAATTTGTACTAATAATTATAATTTCAGGACAAACATATGAAAACGATTTCTTCTATTAAAAGAAATATCCTTTAAATTATATACCTTAACTATTTAAACCATAGAAAATATGCTTCGATTACGTCTGCTTTGAAATTGAGTTTTAGTGGACTTTACAAAAACCTCTTCGCAGAAGTTCTCGATTTTACTTTCGACTCGATAGCCCTTTAGTAAGAAGCTTCTTACTCAATTATCATTGATACTTGGCGAATATTGAGATAATTGTACCTGTACATACATAGATCTGAGATCAGTATAGCGTAGGGGTCACTGTATCCGCTTATGTCATCACATATATTTAGTTTTTAAGTTGTCACAAATTAACCTATTTTACTATAATATATCACTTAATACCACACCTTTTACTATGTTGTATTACTCAATACTACACCTTTTACTATGTTTATTACTCAATATTACACCTTTTACTATGTGTATTACTCAATACTACACTTATTACTATGTTTTATTACGCAATACTACACCTTTTACTTTGTATTACATACTGAATCAGCAGTAAATTACAGATAGTACGGCCAGAAGGTTCCTAGGGTCCGTGGACAGCGCGTGCGTGTTCCACAACGTGTCCTCGCGGTTCGCTGACGGCTTCCGATTTGGCCTCGGTGCCGAAGTCGGTATCTCCACGGCTAGAATACACGCTCGAGGTATGTCATAGGAACTTTATTCGTGTAAACTACATTCTTTTTCAGCCTATCGATGTCCACTTCTAGACGCAAGAATTTACAAATCCTCCACGTTAAATTTTAGGCTCTTTTGTTTTGTTTTTTTAAACTACCGCCGGTTCGGAATTTTAGTTCTATCAAGAAGAGGTAGCAAGAATCTCAATGGAAATGTGACCAATTTTCACAGCATTTTTTTAATAGATTTATATTTTTTTATGTAAGTTGTTTACTTTAACATTCTTATAGTTTTATAAAGTTCATTGATATATACATGATTTCATATTATATACATAGCTTTGCATCCTTTACTTAAATCATGCGATTTTGTGTCTAAACGGGCAACACTTCTACAATATAATAGTGGCTTTATTAGTGTAGCCTGCAATATTTTCCGTATCGCCCGAAATTGTCAATAATATGTTGGGTAGTGCCGAAAATGTTTCAAATCGGGTTTACGATATTATTGGGTAAAGACCCAAAGTATAAAGATAAAGGCATGGTATTTTGTGGCACCTAACAGTCCTTACTTGTAAAGCGAGACCTTTACACAAATAAATTACACAAAAAGATATTTAACAATTTCTTTTTTTTTATTCCGTTCAACGCTTCGATCAACAATATACTATGTCAATGGTTCAACGACTTCTTGTAAAAATATCATTTTAAATAAAGTTCAAGTGTCAGAATGGAGTTGATTTTCATTAGAGCTTTAGATACTTTTACAATACGACCGCTGGGACAAACTGAAAAGTAATAAAAGATCTTGATTTCGTGTTATTGTTGTTTTGTATTATTTTTATTTAGATTCTTTTTCATCCTTTCTTAATTTAAGCGTAGATTTTTTTTCAATTCAACATTGTATCCTTTATACATTGAGATATAATAGTATGTATTGTTGATAGAAGCCTTTATACGAAAAACAATAATATTTTAAGACCTATGAGATTTTTTATCTTTGTCTTACTTTTTATGTTTTAATATTTTGAACGATTTTTTGATGTTGTGAAATTAAAACTATAATATATTTAACTAGCGATCCGCCCCGGCTTCGCACGGGTGCAATGTAGATGGTCAAAAATTCTAAGCTATCCTATCTCTTAAGTTGGACCAAACTGCTCACGGTGTGCCAATTTAATTTAAAATCGGTTAAGTACTTTAGGAGACCACAAACATCGTGACAGGAGATTTATATATATATATACATTATTGTAATAAAATGTTAACAAACTTCTCATAAATATTACTGCAAAGTACTTACAGAGTTATTAATAACCGATTCCTGCATTCTGTTTATGAATTTGTACATTATATTACCATAACAATGTCTCCGAAATAATCTACACATTTAACAAAGGAACAATGTTTCTATAGTTATTTGCACGCAATCGTTCAATACAGAAATCTAGAGAGAATCGGAATAATAATGAATTAATTTTTTATCTTAGGTCCCGTGGGAGTTGAAGGTCTTCTTACTACAAAATGGATTCTAGAAGGTTCCGATCATACAGCTGCTGAGTTCAATGAGGGCAAACGACAATGGATCCATGAAAAACTGCCCATCAATTGACTCGCATACTTTTATATAATAATGAGATTTTTGTATGGAAATAAATATATAATATAGACAAACTTAGTATTTAGTAAATCAATTCGTTAGTCCACTTCAACGAATTTACGTCACTGGAATAATTGCTATTCAAGTTTGATTAGAGAAGAGACAAGTCAGGGATGTATACTTAGTGAATGGTACACGCCCATCCTATGCTTCCCTCAAAGCTCCATTTATAGTACTAGTTTACTATAGCCCTAATCATTAAACTGTGTAACAAATCAGTCATTTTAATAAATTCAAGTAAAAAGTGTTGTGCTGTTTTTACTAACGTGAAGAATAAAAACATGTATATTTTAACATATTAATAATAATAAGAAAAACTCTTTATAGTACACAAACAATACTATTTTTTTACATACATGATATAATTATTATATATTATATACCTAATATCATATTACAAATTGCATTAAACGGGATGGAGGAATATCGAATTTCAATCTGGGTTTCGATAAAAAAATCGTGAAGTGCACATTATGCGTTTCGGTTCAGTCTATGGATTTCCGAAAGCTCGAAGTAAAAAGTAGGTCGACAGCGCATCGCTGACTGATGTTCTGTGGCTAGGGTGTCACCTACCATCAAGGGAACCTCATGCTCGTCTTCTTTAAAATTGAATAACTTTAAAATATCATACTTTTTGGCAGTACACCTTCGATATTATGCTTCTTCAGTCTGGTAAATTATTTAAGTTAATAATAAGTTTAACTTCTAATTATTGTAAATTGGAGGATTGTAACACGTTTTACCGCATGCAAAAATGTTTTTTTATATAGTTCCATTATTGTGTCTTTACTCTAGGAGATAATAAAAAATGGCAATACTGAGTATCACACCTTATGTATGTTAAAATATAATAGCATATTATATTGATAAAGTTTTAATTAAACGTTGGAAATGAACTGGTGTTTCAATAATTTTATTTTATTTTGCTTCACCTTTTTATAAATTAGTATCAGTGTATTGCAACATTATTTACAATTTATATCGTAGCTCAGCATTGAATTAATTGTGTAAAGGTCGAGATTCAATTGAACAACGAGTTGAATTGCAATTAGTACAGCACAATCATTGATTTTGAAAATAACAGCGTAGACATAGTAGGTATTTTGTACCTTTAAGTTTTGTCGTTTGCAATTATTTTAATGGTTTCTTTACACTATATATAGTATCATAGTACCTACTTACATCTATCTACTTTAGTTAACGTGATGGATGCAGAATCTACCCCACATTTTTACGTTTAAAAACAAATAATACTTCTATAAATACATGGCCCGTGCTCATTTCGCTGGGCTCAATACAATATCTCTCAGCTATAGCAGGTTTTTTTCTAACTTATTTAACACATTATTCATCGTTATAATTTAGCCAATTAACTCAATATCGTTATAAATTATAGCCTATACATTATTCTGATGTATAAACAATAATACTGTTCAGTTTCATCAAAATCCGTTCAGTAGTTTTTGCGTGACATAGTAACGAACATCCATCCATACATCCTCACATAATATTAGTACAATAGGTATGCGAAATGAACATTATCACCCCCACATCACCAAACCGATTTTGATATTTGGTATAGAGAAAGCTCGAACCTTTGCCAGTAAAATAATCATTATTAAAAAAAATATAGAATTAAATAGTTTTTAATAGAAATGATTGATTTTTATGCACGCAGTATTGTTTGGGCTGTCTTGACTCTTGACATGCTATCCGCAAACTGTGAGAAATCTCAATATAGATCTCATATAAAACATCGTTTATTAATCATTATTGTGGTCCTGAATTCTAATATTTTAGAGATTACATACATATAGATAGATAGACAATTAGAGGGGAGGTGAAACATTCCGTAGCCATCCATGCCTAGACTCCGTTATGAGCCGAGCCGCTACCTTTACGTATTAACATGCAAAGCTTCATATTGTGTTTGTAGTCGTATTGTTTTCAAAATTATACTTTCTATAGCATTGTCTTGGAACTGCAAACAATACTCGAGCTTTTCAATGAAAAATAAAATTTTCTTCGCAATGAGTGAGATGTAAACTGGATATAAAGTTTTTTATTAGAAATTGAATGAAATCATATAAATGAACAAATGTTTGCAATATTTAGTAATAAGTAAAAGGGCGTTGCCAAGGGGGGTAGGGAGGTACAGCTACTAGAGAATTTTTTTTTAGTGAAATACAAAGATACCAAAGTCCTAAGCAGAATCGCTTCATGCTTGTCCTATTAATTATCTTCCATTTGACTCTTTCCAATCAGTGTTACCTTAGGGATTTTATCCTTAGATTCAAGAGATTTTTCCGTTCGATAGCGATTTTCTAAAAAAAGTTATCGTTTCAAGTTAAAAATCAATCTTGCAGTAATCCAATCGCTATAGATAAAGCTTCTGTTCTTAGTACAATAGCGGTAGGGGTAATAAACACTTGAGCTATAAATATTATATCTCACGAATTCAGTTTGGGTATGAATGTTGTTAGGCGTGAATATATATTATATATATATATATATATATATATATATATATATATATATATATATATATATATTTTAGTTATGTCCTAATTTTTAGTTCGAGCATTCGGAAATCCATAGACTGAAACCGAAACGCGCAATATGCACTTCACGGTTTTTCCATCTATGAACGGTGGTTCGTTACCCGGTCGGAATTTAGATATTCCTCCCACCAGATCAATTCCCGAAGTAACCAGACGTGGGGAAAACATGCTTACAGAAAATTATAAACATGTGATCCCGGTGGGATTTGAACCCACGACCCATCGATGCGCACGGCAGATGTTCTACCGAACGCGCCAACGAGCCCGTCAAAAAAATGTATGCATAAATCTCGGGAGCGTACGCTAAACAATGTACCTTTATGAGCACGCTTGAAGCCTGCGTTGGCAGAAGGTTACTTTTGTAATCTTTTAGGTGGTTTTTAACTCCTTCGGGTTATTTTTAGGTTACACGACTAGACAGGTTACGATCTGGGTTTCTTGACTTCCCAGTTAAACAGGTTTTACTATGTACCTACGTGTCATGTCATACACCTTCATCATCCTTCTTTTACGCAATTTCATAACTAGAATCAGAATCAGAACATAGACTTATTTTGCATAGGTTTGGTGAAGAATAGATATATGTACCTATATATGTATCCTGGGAAAATATACCGATGTTTCTATGCGCGAGCGAAGTATTAGGAAAACGCTAATGTAACTTAATAATAGGTCATTAGTTGGGTTAGAAATGGTCGTGACAGAAACTCCTGACGCCTGCGGTTGAAAATCGAAATTATTATTAGTTAGTTACTGAGTTCAGCATTGAGGCAATCATCATTTATCGTAATATTCTCCGTAACAGCTATAATGTTTGCATATTTTCATAGTATACCTAAGCATATTGATTTGATTTAGGGAATACTACATTGGTTACGGATTTTCGAAACATATCTGTTAATAATAAGGTACTTTATTATTGTCTTTTATTAACGCGAGTATCACACATTTAAATAAAATACTGTATACCGGATTAAAACGCGATCAGTCTCCCGCGACCACGGTTGCTGAAAAGCATCCGAAACGTCGGGATAAATAATTTAAATAATAAATCGCGTTTTAATCCGGTATACAGTATTTTATTTAAAGGTACTTTATTGACATGGTACTATTGCAAAAAGACAGGTATTTTATAAGTAAACAACAAATTTTTGTTCTTGCTTCTCATTCTCATTTAAACACGGGCGGATAATCTCACAAAGACAGTAATTTCCTATATTCTTCGCGGTAAACGTGATGTTAATCTAAAAGCGTAAGAGAATGTCTTGTCTGTAATACCTCGTTACTCAGCAAATGAGTATTCATTATGGTAGAATTTTTAAAGCACAAAATGAAAAATTAGTTAAAGTATAGCTAGTTTTTAAAGGATTAGGTTTTCGCAATCAAATCCCTTTCATAAAGATGCCTTGAATGCTAGTTAGACCTATACAGGGTTTATTATTTATGTTTTAAAGGTTAAAATTAACAGTTACAACATAAATATGCAGTTACAAGGTATTTATTTTATTTTATTTTAGATATCGATAGACGAGCATGAGGTACACTTGATGGTAGGTGATATCTGAGCCACAGATCATCAGTCAGTCAATGATGGGCTGTCGACCTACTTTTTACTTCGAATTCAAATATTATTTATTCATTATTTATATTTTTTTACACAAATTCAAATTCAAATTCAAAAATCATTTATTCATTTAGGTAACACAATGTACACTTATGAACGTCAATGAAAAATATATATTAAATGCATCTAATTTTACATTTACCGCCAGTTCTCAAATCAAGGGCGTAGAACGGAAGAGAAGAACTAGCAATAAGCTCTCCGCTACTCTTTTTAATCGCCAAGTTTTTGATTTACAAAATATTTGTAAGGCGCTGCAACAATTACATCGAACATCCGAAAATCCATAGACTGAAACTGAAACAATATGCACTTCACGGTTTTTCCATCTATGAACTGTGGTACGTTACCCGGTCGGAATTTCAATATTCCTCCCACCCCTTTAATGCCCGAAATTACCAGACGTGGAGAAGACATGCTCACAGAAAATTATATCATGTCATCCCGATGGGATTCGAACCCACGAGCCCGTCAAAATTTAGTTGTCTTATCTTATTGTTTTGTTTAGAATCTGTTATAAAATTAATTGAATTTAGTTAAATAAACACGAACAATAAATATTAATAATAATTCAACTATCATATCACAGACTATGGATTTAGAAGGTTTTAAGAGTGGTTCCTAACAGAATAGCATATATCTATTCATTTCAAAATATAATCACTCGCTCTAAGGCTCTAGACACCCAAAAAAGTTTTTTTTAAATGAATACAATACCTACTCAATATTTATAAATAGTGCTTATATATGACCGGTCATTGGTACTTAAACAAACACATATCTCATTTGTATTCAGAGCATAATAGCATCAAGCGTCAGATTGGAAGCTAATCAAAATCAGCGTATCTGTGGCAATCAGCATCCCATTTGACACATACTGCCACAAAGCCTTTGCCTGCAAAATTCGAATTGGATTTTTTAAAATCTTTATACGAGCGTTGAAGCCAGCTATGTTTTAGTTTCTTTTATAAATACGGATAGCGCATTTCGGTTTCAGTCTGCTTTATGAAGTTCAAATTTTTTTAAAAAGTGACAAGATTGACATGATTTCATTGCTGTCCTGTATCACAATCAAAGCTCATCTATCTATATGATTTATGATCTTTAATTTTTGAGAAAATAAAGAAATAATTAATTTAATCAAACATAATACTTACACATACAGCAATACTTCAAGGGACAACAACATTTATATTAATTAAATCACCTGTCACTAAATTATATGTGATGTTTGCCGCTTCAGTAACAAAAAAGAGTAATACTATTAACAAAGTACATAGAAGAACAGGCCTTATAGGCGCACTTGGCATGGTTTCTCTGGGGTAAGAGTAGTTCTTCCCCCAGAGAAACCATGCCAAGCCTTCCCCAACCACCGCGGCGTTGCTAGTATCTATGGGAATGCACACTCTGACGCTGGAGTCATAGCGCACTCTCTCGCATCCAGACGCTTTTAGAGCGTTATTACCGTTCGCTAATAAGAGCAAGCGAAACAACGTGAGGGGAGGAGTCAGCCGACTGTTTAGATGTGTGTGTCACACCGATACATTGCCGCGTGCTCTACATTTAAAAAATAGAACTACTTTTTCTGTGCCAAAAGTTTGAATGGGCCTGTTCTTCTATGTACATATATTGTTTGATATTAATAAAGGTACTTGCATGTTTTATATTTTTGTTGTCCTTCGGCAATCACATACTAAACTATAATTTGAAAACACTCGTCAGTATACGTCATAATCTTTTGCAAAGTTGAATTTAAATTTTAAACATCAAGCTAGAGCAGTTTGATTTATGTCTGCCTGTATGTAGTTCTAATTTCGACGTTGTTTGCATTAGAAAAGCAAATTTATCTTAGTACTTGTCGTTATTTAGTTTACTAAGAACACTCAGAAGTTGTCCCCTTTGTAGGGAGTGCGTGATAGTATTAGACCACGACAACCGTGATCTGTGGGAAGCCTAAATAGAGATAGGGTACCTTAAACGAACAAAGAGCTTAAGTGGAGTGAAATTGTAAATAGAAAGTTACAAAGCTAAGGCAGCCATAATGTTGAGATTTTATGTCACTAGCGGTGCTGTTCTAGTGACTTTTATTTCCTTAACAGTTCAGTGGGCTTGCGTTTACGACAATTTTTAACGCTTTTGCTTCTGTGTTCCTACTTTGTGAAGATAAGGTTTTTTATTGGAATGTAATCTCTACAAAATATTACAAGTTTGTTGAGTTTGGCTCCGACAAATAATCAATAGCTAAGGATTTTTTATCTTATACTTATTAATATTTTTAATACATTTTATTTTCATTAATGCAGTCTTTAAATAACAGTTTAGGTGTAGACTAACTGATATGTAGACGTTAGATATAGTAGTGTTACATTTACAGAATAAATAAAAATAGTTAAAATATTCCCTTCGCCAACACTAACACAAGTTAAGCAGTTAATTATCACCCAATGAATTGTCTTTATGGAGATTGTCTTTGTTCTCATGTAACGGCGACAAAGAACATCTTTTACGCCGAGTACTCACTATGTTCGAAAAAATAACAAAGTGTGTTTATAAGCAATATTTTTAGGATTATATGATCAAACTTACATTTTATTATTTCTTAAAGCAATCCCTACCTGCAAATACTCTGTAACATTAATTCAGCAAATATGTGTATGACCAATTCTCATTTATTATAATTAAAAAAAAAAAAAGATACATTAATTAATATAAAAAAATGATATTACATATAATACATATTGATTCCATTCCGATATTTCAATGTCGAATTCATGTTCATTACCTCAAATAGCCTTCAAAACTTGTAAAGTTTTCGTTTAATTCCACTTACCTGCATTGTTGTATGTAAAAAGCATCAACTCGTCATAAATCACCATAATACGATTATTACCGGTCTACCTATCCTTTTTATAATATTAGTACCTATCTATGATTGTTTGTTTGTTTGTTTGTTATGATTAAAACTAAATACTACTGGACCGATTTTAAACCGAAAAAAATATTTAAGGTCTTTCGAAAGTTTGAAATTTCGCAATTTCGTTTTTTCAGAACGAAATTCTCCAAATAAAACCCTCTTTTTATATTAGTAGGGATCCATGTGTTCAAACCTTGCGCCGCGCCCTGGTAAAAATAAGGGGAACTCAATCTTCGTGGCTGTAGTTTACGATGAACAGTCTAATCCCATTACTTTTCGACAAAACTCTTACTGAACATGAATTTAGTTTTTATAGTAAAATGTTTTGTATATATCACGATGTCTAAAAAAATATTTTCACATGAAATTTTTATATATTTCTTATCTTTCTTATATTAAATTTTGTAAAATCCATTAGTTTCTTCTATTATATTGTTCCAAAATTATAAAAAACGAAAAGAGATTTTTGACGGGCTCGTTAGATCGCTCGTGAAGTGTACATTGTGTTACCTAAATTAATAAATAATTTGATTTGAATCCCGCCGGAATCACATGTAATTTTCTGTACGCATGTACTCCCCACGTCTGGGGACTTCAGGCATTAAACGGGTGGTCCTTCCACCTGGTGGTCTACCATACCTAAATTCCGACCGGGTAACGAATCACCGTTCAAAGATGGAAAAACCGGGAAGTGTACCGATTCGGTCTCAGTCTATGGATTTTGAAATGCGCGAAAAAAAATGTTTAAAAGCTTTTAAGCATCTGACATAAAAAAAAAACTATTGTTTTTCTTTCATTTTATTTCTTTGCTGTGAGTATATGTAATATGTTTTTAAGTACCATTTAAAAATAAAAACCAAAACCTACATAATAGAATAGTAAAAGAAAAACTACTGGAGTTACATGTGCTAAGTAAAGTATTTCTTGTAATTATTCTTGTTTCGCCAATCTTTTTGATTATATTTTCTGGTTTTTGTCAAGGTTATTGTGTTATTCACTTATTTTAAGGCCACTAATCTAATACCTAAGCAATAATATAAAGCTTTAAGTTCGGTTTTTTTCGAGTTCGACAGTTTTTTAATAATATTACGCGTTCCATACACAAGTGTTGGAAAAAGTTTCTTTATTTGAATAATGTATAAAATAGAACCTTCTTAGTCTTGTTGGCACATTCGTATGCAACTTGTTCTAGAACTAGGTATATCACAAACATTGAGATAAAGTCATTACATAAAACAGCCATACAAGGTATTTTTTTAAATACATAAACAGTTTCACGTTCATGAAATGATACGGTACAATGGAAAGACTCCTTTATATGGCTATAGACTATTTTGGGAATGTTTATCTGTGACCTTTAGATTTAATTTTATTTACTAACTAAATTAAGTCATACATTCCACTCGTGTAGGTAACAATTTTTATCCAAAATCTAACATAATTAGATATTAATCGATTATATCGCAGTTATAAACGTTTTATGATCAAGACACAATAAGTAGAGTTACACTTTTATAATTGTTAATGACCCTCATAATATTTGAGTCATATTTTTCTACTCGCTTAAAATGTCATGTAATAACTTTACCAATCACAGAATACCAAATATGTAGGTGGTAGCATCACGTATCCTCATCATCATCATCATCGTCTAGTCTTATCTGAAAATAAAGTTAGAAGCAACTTTTGTTCGCATTAATATTATCAGATGTCTGTCTTGTCTTATAAGAAGTCTGAAAAGCATCTAGTTGAAAACTTTCTTGTATTCAGATATTGTTTATGAGTTCGTGTTGAAAGTTTCAAACTTAAACGCCATAAGTTTTCTAATATTTATTTTTTGTAATTTATTAGTATAGAATCTATATGAATTATGAGACATTTGGCGCTAATCGAATTTGTTTTTTTGAGAAGATCTCAGCAAGCAATTTTATTTTTTTTGTCTCTAATATTGCCGAAACCTTAATAAAGTTAACTCCGTTCCAATATGCCACGGTGAAGCGTTATGCGTCCAACTAGTAAGTAGTAAGTACTAGTTGGACGTAAGTACGTAATATATTTTTTTACACCATCTGAAAGTAGAGATTTCAAGGAACAAAAAGCGCACCGACTTTTTGAAAAAAGCTGATATTTTGACATCAGAATTTTCGATTGAAAATTAGGGTGCTTTTTTGAGATTAAGTTAAAATAAGGCGAAAAAATAAATATTTTAAATCAAATAAATTACAGTGTATTTGGGACATAATAAGGTAAGTTTTCACCAAATTTCGTAGAAAAAAAAAAAAAAAAATTTTTTTGAAAAATATATAAATAAAATACCAAAATACCAAAAACTTGGTTTTTTGAATTTTTCACCTAAATTTTGAGGTTATGTGAAAAAATTGTAAAAACAAAAGTTGTAGATCTTTTTATTACCTACAACTTTGCCATTTGACTTCTTTCCATAGGACTTGTAGTTTAGCCGGAAAACGAGATAAACCGTTTTTTACCCTTAAACCCCCCCCACTTCCACTTCCCGAACTCGGATCAACCGTAATTTATTTTTCCTTTCATTTTGATCATATTCCCCTTCTTTTCTAATGGGTTTCATCCTACTGTAATTTTTTTTTCACTTTTTACCATTTTTAAAGGCTTCGGCACTGGTCTAATAACTTATGGGCAACTATATAGGTACCCATTTTGACTCGATTTTTACTGACTTAAATTATCTGCCAGAAGATATTACATTATGTAAGTATACAACCTGAACATAAACCTTCGCCTTTTCCTTTAGTCAGTATTCCATAATCGTTGATAAAATAGCGAATAACGGACGAATAAACAAGGAAGGTATCAAAGATACAATTGAGTGAAATATTTTATTACAAAGCGAATAAACAAGACCTTTAATAATAATTGTTCAGTAGCTTAATTAAGAATCAACGGTCCTTTAATTTTGAGTCAGTGTTTCGGAAATAAAGCTCCGTTGAACTTTACTATGGGATCCGTTTCGATACCCATGTAAATGAAAACCTCGAATATTAGTTTATCTTTGCGCATATATTATTTTGATTTGTGTTAAATATAAGGGCTCGTAGTCCGTTTTTAGGCAAACATATATAATTAAATAACAAAATGAATATAGAATATTATGTTAATATTATGTCCCCTGAGCCTTTTGGAATATTCATTTACGTTTCAATTGTTTCTCTCACTTAGAGGCAGTTAATGCCCTCTCGTGAGAGTTATTAATTTGACATTGTTATTAAGTGAAAATATAATTATGAGAAAAAATATACATTATGCGATTTTACGTTTTCATTTTCTGTAGCATTATTAAATTGGTAAGGAAATTGTGTATTTAATATTTTATGATTTTCCATATTATAATTTTCGTACAAAAATAATTTAAATCTATTAATTTTAAAGACTAGTACCTAAATATTATAAAGCTTCGATTACCTGATAATATATGCAGTAGCGGGACTACCATACAAGCCCAAAAGCAAGGCTTGCCTTATTAATGCAAACTTAAAAAGAAAAATAATAAAGCTCTTAACGTAATTATATGTCATACATAACTTATGTGATTATGTAATTATATAAGTTATATGTATATAAACACGTAAAACGCGGAGGGTGCGGTCCGCCCCGGGCGGCACTTTGACGGGGGCGGCATTTCACAGGAAACGATAAAAAATTACATCTGTGGAGGAAGGGAGGTGTGGTCTTCCGCCAAAGTAAGGGGAGAATCTTCGACCAGTCGAACCACTGACTGGCCGGCCCTAAGGCCCCAGTTGTTGATGTCGAGATATTGTATATATACTCAGCGCTCCGAAATATTTATATAGCGCGATTCAGGATTAGACATCTTCTATTGATTCTATTCATCCTTCAAGGTTTTTTTTGTATTTTTTTTGTTGTTGTTTGTACTTTACCGTGATGACAGTGTTTCTCTTTAGGTTAGTGTTATTCACGAAGAGTACCATTTTTACCATGCCCCAAATTTTATATGTATATATAACACTAGTTTACAAAATTTAACTTTTTGTCTGTTGCCGTGAATTTTGTGGGTGATTTTGTTTACTTATGACATGGTCTTTTCAAATATACCCTCAGAAAATTTTGTGCAGCTCGAATATTTTTGTTTTCGACGTTCATCTTTTATGCTGATTTATTCGTTAATAATGTGGGTGTTTCAGTGTGTAAAGATTAATTTCATAAGTTTTTGCGACATGAGTGGTTCAAGCAGAAGTTCTTTAAACTACCAACATTATTTTTGCTATATATGTGGAGAATATGTGCTAAAAATATAGAAAAGGTGTATCAGAGTGCGTTAAAAACTCCTATTTTTTCTACTTTGGGATGTCGCTGGATAAAAATTACAAGTCTTCGGCTCCTGATTGTGTTTGTAAATAGGGGGTTGAATATTTAAGATTATGGAAAGGCAGAAAAAAAGGTAGTTTTAAATTTAGAACTTCAACCATTTGGGTAGAACCACGAAATCATCTGAATGACTGTTAATAAGTAACAGTAAAGGTTTGGTTAGTGGGCAGCAATATTTAGTCTAAAACTAACTAGTAGCTCGTAATAGAATTATTTTGCCGCCATTACATATTCAAATGAGGATCATGAAACAGTTTTTTAATGCACTCGATAAAAATGGGATCTACTTTTCCTACATTTGCCACAAATTTTCTCAGCTCACTATGAAAAAGATTAAAGCCAGTATTTTTGAGAGATCCTATATCATACAACTTCCAAAGATACTGAATTTATAAATTCTATGAGTAATATAAGCTTGAATTAAGAGCATGGACAGCTTTCGTATCGATGATGCAGAACTTTCTCAGAAATAGAAAGTCAGAAAATTAAAACTGAACTTTTCAGAAAATTATACTGTCTTCTACAGACCTGCTTTTACAAATAAAAACTCTGAGATGCAATATGAGCATTAAATTCCACTTCCTCCGTAGTCATCTAGACAGGTTTTCAAAAAAAAATAGGAGACATGAGCGAAGAGCAAGGAGAGCGTATGCATCAAGATTTACGCGTCATAGAGGAGAGTAATCAGAGTTTTTTTGGATGTCTGACTAATGCTGGTGCCTTATACGTTATTTCCCTAAGTCCACACATAAGAGAAGAGCTTTAAAGCGAAGTTTTTTGGAACTCAACGATTGTTTAAGTTATTTAATAAGAATTTTTCTTAGTAAATACTTATAATTTTCATTTTTAACCGTAACTACCCGAAACTCATAAACTAGAGCTGATAAAAAAAATCTACTTATATATTTGTAACTAGCATATCATAAGTAGTCGACAACAGCAAAAATTGTATCGGCAACAGATACACTGTAAACTAGTGATAATCAATTGCAAAAATGAGGGGGCGGCAGATATGGGATCCGCACCGGGTGCCAGTAACTTATGCTACGCCACTTGCACTGGCCTGAAGTGAGAAAAAATAAAAACATGTCGAAATTTATGGGGCCTGTGATCGGGGGGAAAGATATATGGTTCAAAAAAGTTAACGGAATGGTTCCCCAGAGACTGGAACTGAAACAAAGGCAGGACTCACAAGGATTGGGTAGACTCATTTAAGAAATAAGCCAAATATTCTTGGCATTCGGTATAGGCATGCAGACGAAGAGGTTTATAATTATTTTCTTAAATAATGCATTTTAACACTATGGTTTTGGTTTATGGTTTAAGACAGTACATAATATACGTATGTATACAGGACTCGCTTAAGAAACAATTACTTATTTCTTACATTTAGAAATTATTATATACAAAGATAAAGTGTAAACTATTAATATATAATCACTAATACGGGCGGGCTCGATGGCGCGTTCCGTTCGGTAGAACACCTGCCGTGCGTATCGATGGGTCGAGAGTTCGAATCCCACTGGGACGACATGTTTATAATTTTCTGTAAGCATGTTTTCCCCACGTCTGGTAACTTTATTTATTTATTTATTTTAAACTCTTTATTGCACAAAAAGTAGTGTACAAAAGGCGAACTTAATGCCTAAAGGCATTTTCTGCCAGTTAACCTTGGCTTTGTGGAGAGGTGTGTAGGCAGTGCAATAGTAAATAAAAGAAGAAAATGGAAAAAAAAAATTAAAAACTATTTTATTAACTAAACAGAAACAAATAAGAAAATTGTGAAAAATGGAACAATTAGCAGGTTAATAATTTAAGATAGTACTCTTCGAGCCTCTTCCTGAAGACGTTTATAGACGGTGCGTCGTGAATGTTTCGTGGTAAATTATTCCATAGAGATATGGCGGTGACCGTAAAAGAATCAGAATAATGAGAAGACTTATGGACTGGAAAGGAGAGAGTTTTATTACTCATTGAGCGCAGGGTACCGCTGTGTGCACTCAAGTACACAAAACGTTGTTTGAGGTAAGAGGGAGTAGAAGGATTGTGAAGAATGCCATAGAGAGAAGTAAGTATGTGAAGATTGCGGCGGAAGCGGATGTCTAGCCATTTCAATTTAGTGCGAAATTGGGTGATATGGTCAAATTTACGTAATCCGAAAATATAACGTATGCACAAGTTGAGAAGACGGTCTAGCTTATTTAAGAGATCCTCAGTCAGGTCAGGGTAAACTACATCTGCATAATCTAGGATAGGGAGCAACATTGAATTTACCAAAGTAATTCTTGTTGTTTGAGGAATAAAGTTTTGGTAACGCTTCAGGCCATGCATTGCTCCAAACATACGCTTACGCATCTCGTTCACTTGGGCCACCCAACCAAGATCATCAGAAATAAGCAGTCCAAGATTCTTAACTTGACGCGCATACTTTAGTTTTGTACCATTAAGATGGACGTTGGGTAGTTGTTGAAGATTTAAGCGGCACGTGATTTTGGTAACTTCGGGCATTGTTCGGGTGGTAGGAATATCGAAATACCGAACGAGACACCTTTCATAGATGGAAAAACCGTGAAGTGAAACAGTCTATGGATTTCCGAATGCTCGAAGTCACTAGGTCGACAGCGCATAATTGACTGATGTTCTGTGGCTGACGTATCACTATCAAGTGAACCTCATTATCGTGTGTCGATATCTAATATAATTTTTTTTAAAAAAAAAATGCCTAATTATAACGATGAGTGTCAATTAAGTTGGTAAAAATCCAGCTATTTTCGTCCAGCGAAGTGGACACGCGGGTCAGCAAGTATTTCCATAATATTAAAAATCTGCATTTAGGTTGCTCATAATAATTTATGTATTTTACATTTCTGTTAGATGTGTCAGAGGAGAAATATAAAGAAAATAATATTCTCGCACTATATAATAGCTGCGGGATATTTTCATTCGCTTCAAATCCGAGAACTCTCATAAATTGTCAGTGAATTGATATTTCGCTTCAATTTTATAGATCTCCAGTATTCTTCGAGTGTAAAATTGAAATATTTGACTGTAACATTGAATAATTGAAGACATGAGTGGATGAAGGGGGTATGATAAAATATGTAAATTATCGAGAAAATGGGCAAAAAAGTTTAGTTACATATTTTTTAGATAATTATTAACTTTCTTGATTGTTTATTTAATAACTAAATTTAACAAATAAAATATATATATTGTTATGGAGACACATAACACCTTCACTCAAAGTAAAAAGTAAGTATGAGTTCTAAAAAATGTACATAGCCCCTTCATCCACTCATCCCTTCATCCAATTATTGTACTTCGATTGAAAAACTTGAAGTAAAGTGACACTTGGAAATATTCCTATATTTTTCAAATTAGTTTCACAAGGAGTGTAGAAGCGTAGTAACGAATATTATGCTCAACAAATATACATATATATATATTTTTTAATTAACAAAAAATAGACACGATTTTTTTGGATTTATAACTCGCTTACATACAGTTTGAGAACTGGCAGTAAATGTAAAATTAGGAGCATTTAATATGTATTTTTTATTGACGTTCATAAGTGTACATTGTGTTACCTAAATGAATAAATGATTTTTGAATTTGCTTTACACTTACATTTACGTGCAGAGAATTTCATACTTTATATAAGACGCCATATATGGAGGATATATTATCAGTTGGCGTGTGATATAAAGCCTTTAAATTACCAAGATAGCATCTAAGCGGTGTCGTAAAATCTCGATTTTCACAGTAACAGTTTTGAGACCCAGTGAGACTTATCTGTACTATGGAGGTACACCTAATAACCTCTATCTAAGATTACGATATAGCCTCTAACTAGAGCTAGTAAATATTTAGCATTTCTTGAATATTTTTAACAAATTGATCCTATCTATATGGTTTATTATTGACCTAGGAGTACCTAGGTCAATAATAAACCATAGTCATAGTCATTTGAAATTGTATACAAATGACCCTCGACAATTTGTCATTTGTATACAATTTCAAATGACTTCCCATACAATAAATGTTCCTTCTCGAGCCCCTGGTAATTAAATCTTGACGGGCTCGTTGGCGCGTTCGATAGAACACCTGCCGTGCTCATCGATGGGTCGTGGGTTCGATTGCTACCGGAACAACATGTTTATAATTTTTTTATGCATGTCTTCCCCACGTCTGGTAACTTCGGGCATTGAACGGGTGGAAGGAATATCGAAATTCCGACCGGGTAACGAACCACCGCGTAGTTCATACCATCAAGTGAACTTCTCGTCTATAGATATCTAACATACAAAAATACACAGATTACTATTATATATATTAACGATATATATTATATACCTACCTATGTTTAAAATCTACAAAACATTTAAAATGATTCTAACATGTGCGGGTACTTTTTAAAATGAATCGAAAGCATATTCCATATTCGATCACTCTTCATTTCCTTTCAAATTGAAATGTAGATCAAATTTTAGATTTTCACGTAAAGTTCTTCTGTGATATTGAAACTGCTTCACAAATATGAATCTCACTGTAGAGTGCATTCATCACAAGAGTTTACGTTGAATGATTCAACGGGGCCAGGACCGAACTTAGGGGCTCCGGCTATGGCCCCCCACAATAAAGACCTCAGATTTTTTTTTTAAATTTCCGACGAGTACCTAAACACAAGTAAACAAATTTTCCTTTGATATTTTTTTTCGCTGTTTTACCTACTTTACTTTTTACAAACATAATTATATTGATATTAAATAGTAAAAAAGAAAAAAAAATTGATTTGGAAAATAATTTGGGGCCTCCACTCCTTTGTTGCCCCAGGGCCTCCAGAACTTTAAATCCGGTCCTGGTTGAATCGAATATCGTTTGTGCACTACAATGTTTTGTCACGTAACCGTCAGCGACACAAGAATCGCAGTTTTTGATTTTTCAAAATCATTCAGAAGAAAATATATTTGAATAAAGTCAACAACTAGAATTTAAGCGTTACAGACTCAGCTCCACTGGACTATGGTAAACACAATTCAACAAAATTTCGTCTACATTACCAAGTCATATTAAACTAAAATAGATTTTGGGTTGTGTCATTAATTTTGATTTTAAACAGAACTCTTCATATTAATGGAGTTTGTATCTTAAAGGCTTAAACTTTCTGGGTAATTTTGGACTTTATGGAGTTCATTATAAAGTAATATTGCCTAGAAATGTTATCTTCTATGTAAATTATTTTGAAACTTCAAATCACTGTTAAACAAGCTCACTAATAACTTTTTGATACAGACAGCTGATTTACAATTGTTTATGTTTTGATATTGCTTAAATAGGTATTATTTTTATTTAAATAAAATCTTGCCTAAAAATTATGTTACTTACTATTAGATAATCTTGAACTAAGAAATATTTCTAACATCTATTACGTAACTCAGAAATTCTTGGAAATGCACTTTTCAATATAATTGAGTAATTATTATTTTATAACACGGAGATATGTAATTATAATATTATGTGTAAACGCAGGTATATTAGTTATATTTTAAAACTAGAGTTTCTTCTATTTTTCCTTCTGCCAGGCATACGAATATTATTAAATTAATTTTAACTGAGAAACAAGATTAAAAATATTTGTTTCGGTCAGGCAAAGTAACTGGCTGATCAACTACTTATCTTTAAAGAAAATTATCAGTGAAACAGACACAGAAATGGGTCTGACCCATGCCCCATTAGGGGACTCGGGATTCACTTATTTCTTTTTATCAATATGAACTGTTGTGAACCTGGACAGTTACATGAGCTAGAGTTTACACAAATAATTTCTTGAAAAACATTCAATATCAAACGTAATCATGAACTGTGGTCGATTATCATTCTAGCACAAAATTACAAATCTTTGTAATCTCTTGTCTTATTACAAAGACAAGAGATTAGAAAACCCAGTCAACAACAAAGTGTTTCCAGTTTATCTGTTTTGCAAATTACTGGGCGCAACGAAAACGTCTACCTTCCATTTATCTGAGACGTTGCGAGATTATCTACGCCAGTAAGTAATAAAAAATACAAGGTTCGTGGAGATTTTCTCATGCATATCGTATTTTTGCGAGTTTCGAAAAATCTAGGAGACGGGATAGATAAATAAGGATTAAGAGAGTATTACTAACTATAAACTACTATTCCTACTTACTATTATTATTTAATTTTCGCAAAATTTAGTGTTTTTATGGTTGGTATGGTTTATAATAGGTTTTTAGTTTTTTCTGTACCTATTTCGTCATGATCGTAGAACAACGACGGTTCTGATTTTTTACGATTTTAGTTTTATTGTATAAAATCTTTAAAAAAATGTCAATTCTCACCAGAACAAACAAAAAATTGGAGTTTGATAAAAACAATCAAGTTATTGCCTAGAATACCAGCGGTTCTGTTTTTTCAACGCAGTACAAAAACCCGTATTATATCTTCATTGTACTATGTCGTCCCCTCGGCCTCCCCCAACGGTAATCAGTTTCAAATTAATATTAAAAAGACACCTAACATAATATTGCCGAGTTTGAACACGAAAAGGTTAGCCGTGTTTTAATTATGCATTAATAACGACTTATCAATCTTTAAAACGCTCTCCTGTAAAGTAGCTGTTTTGCAGATCCGCCGTTGTTCTACGATCATGACGATTTGACAGATCGAAACAAGGTTTTCTTTTTAGAAACAAATTTTATTACTTTACATAAGGTTGATTACCTAATTAGCTTTTAATAAAAAATATCAGTGAAACCGACACCAATGTATAGGTATGCCTCATACCCCACATTTCATATTTTTATTGAACTATAAATTCCGTGTTTAATGTACGCATTTAACTGTTGTTGTGTTCTTTTAAATGAATTATTTTCCTGTTTTCTGTAATCGGGTAACAAGCGAAATCTACTTCTGACGATTTTCGGTTTAGCATAGCATTTGAATACTGTAAAAGTAAGTAAATTTAATTGTGTGAAATTCGCATTAATAAAATATAATATTATTTAAATTGAACTATGTACACGCACACAATATTAAGATTCTAATTATTGTCCTTGTGAGTTGTCTCGTCCGAAAGCATTAAAGCAGACTTAGTACCCAAGTTTACGGCTGTCACTTTCAAGTCATTCTAGGGTCCGTAGTTTAAAAGCTTTCCTTTGTTACAACACTTGTTTATTTTGCATTTCTAATAATTTGACTTGGATTCCTATACTTATACGAGCAAACTCATTGCTTTACTGAATTTCAAAAGATGATACACTTAATCCCGTATTCCTATCCGCTACTTATGTCCAAAGAACTTCTTGAGAACTATCAAATGGTTTTACAAGTATTGAAACTAGAGTCAAACCTGAGCTATTTCTTGGAATACGGATCTAACAATAATTAGCTAAGACCTCAATGTCAGAAAGTTCACAACTGCACGAATACTTAAACACTTTCTGCCTCATACAGGATCTGGATGGACAATCCATTCTGTGGATCCAGCTGTCGAATTTTCCGAACCAATACTACCTACTTAGAAACCTTCTAGAAATGACAATACATGTTCCTTAAAGTTTGGCAAGCCCTCAGTTGTAGGTATAGCCCTGACCGGCGACGATGATCATTAACCATCACATGACGTGTGACGTGAAAAAATATATTTAAAGCAATATATGGAGGGCACAAATATCTACTGCAATCAAAATCACTACACATAGCTAGAAGCATTTAAATAAAAAAAATATAAAAAAGAAGAAGAAAGCTTGAAATAAAAAAAGTAAGTGTGCGTTTTACCACAAAACTGAAGTAAAACTTCTTTTGGAACAAAAAAAAATATATTTTTTATTCATTATTTTCATTCACCTTTTATTATTTTCATTATTAAAATAAAAATAACAAAAAACGATTTTCTTTCGTTTTGTACAAATCGTATACAGTTTTTACCGCAAACCTGTCCTAGTCATGCTTTCACCTGTTTACTGTCAAAACCCAGCGTGTATTTAGATTTTTATTTCCACAGAACAGGGAAAAATATTTTTATTTCAAATATCAACACGTCACTCTCTGACGAACTTCAGTTTAGCGGCGGAGGTACCACCTACCATCAACTGCGCGCCACGCTCTTTTGTCGATATCTAAATTAAATATCATTTGAACTATTGTGACAACGTAACATAAGTTTTTATACCTTACATATATCTAAAATCGGTTGTATATATTTTTATGTTTGATATCGACAGTCGAGGGTGAGACCCACTAGATGTTCGGTGGTACCTCAGCCACTTCAGTCATTGACGTGTCGAATTTTTTATTTCGAGCTTTGAGCCAAACTCTCTTTCTAGCTGTTATTTGAATTAAAAATATATTTAATATAATTAAACCTCCACACTACATAGTTATAAATCATACATTTAATATGCATTGCTAACAAACATGCTATAAATTCCTCAGTGACGACGTATTAAGGTAATAAATTAAGATAAACGTATTTAACTACAGCTTTTCCTAAGACACTTGGAATGACATTTAAGCTTATGGCTGTCGTGTTATATTTTTAGTGTAAGAACAAATATTATCTTATTGTAAGATTAATGTCTGCCTTTTTTTACACAATAATAAGCACCCGACGGAAGTAAGGCTGTAATTTTTATATACGTTTATGGCTCCTAAAGTTTGCATAATTCATACATTATTTAATCTGGATACCAAAACTCCTCGGTGGCTCAGTGGTAAGTGCGTTGTATTTTGCATCAGAGGTCTATGGTTCGAAGCAAAGGTACATAAAATAAACATGTTTTAGAAAACTACCTACTTGAATAAAATTACCTGTGAAAATGGACCCATAATTGTCTGCCCCATGCACTCTAGAGGTCTCGGCACTTAAAATATCATAAACAAAAGAAGCATTTTGTTAAACTGAAAAGCAATTACTTTAGCGTGATAACATATAACCACACAATCTGCTTGAGCCGATTTGAGTCTATCGTAGCGCTTCCTAAGCTATTGAATTGTTGAAGATTATTTTGAACAGCTGTTTGTCTATGATACCCGAAATATGTTTTGATAGGCTGATCGTAAAATAAGATTACACTCACCTTAACGTTTGGAAACGGTTAGCTTCACTTGATTATGATAATACCTGCATCAAGTAACGATGTACTGTCTTATTATTATTTCGAACTTCGAAAATCCGTAGACAAGGCAAAACCCACGATTAAATTTCACGATTGTGCATTTTTACATGCACAATTCCTCTTATGCTTTTTTTCGCATATTCCTCTTATGCTTTTTATGTTTAAAGTAGCCAGACACAAAATTATAAATATATATTCAACTTCTCACACATCGAAATACGAAGCAACGCATATAATGAATTTATTATGCCTGTCGTAGATTTAGCCTATTCGCAATAAATAAAAATTATAAAATTTAAAAGTTTTAATCCACTAAAAAGCAAAATCTCAAAGCGGTATAATAAAATCAGCCATCCACAAGACGAGAGCTAACTTGAAACTATCTTATGAACAACTCTAACTTCACGCCACTCAAGTTTAATAGTTTTAATCTCAACATCTCTGGGATTTCGTCAAGCATATTACTTTGTCTAGTTAAAGAGATAAGATATAATGTAGAGAGCCATATTGGACATTTCGATAGGATAATTAATTCTATAACCAGTCGTGCAAAGTAATCCGTAGCATGATCAAACTGGATCATACACCGTAAAGGCTATAACGTTATGTATTGCGTGTATCAATTATAATTGTTGTGCCATCCATATTTAATGTTTTTTTGACATACCAACAGAGGAGCATGAGACTCAATTGATGATGTGCTGTCGACCTAGTTTATACCAAAAGTATGACACTAAAACGCACATTCCGGTTTTTCTATGTATGAGCATTGGTTCATACCGGGTTGGAATTTCGAAATATTTCCCACCTGTTTACGTCCAAAGACGTAGAAAACATGTTTACAGAAAGTAATAAACACGCCATCCCAGCGGGTTTGAATCCGCGACCTTTCGGGACGAAAGGTTGGCGTTATATTCAAGCCAAGTTATTCGTAGCCGTGCGTAGCGTTTACCTTCAAATATAGACACGATGCTTCTATTTATAATTAAATGTTGTATAAGTAATCCTCTTAGGCCAGGAATGGGAGTATAAATGATTGTTTCTATTACTCCTTTATTCTATTCTATAATTTATCTATAATTAATATTATGCTTAACAGAGTATGAGGAATGAAAATCTAATGTACCTACTCATAGCAACATAAGTTTGACTTACATTTTTTTTATGTAAGATACCGACAGACGAGCTCAGGTTCCCTTGATGGCAGGTGATATCTCAGCAACAGAACATCAGTCAATGATGCGCTGTCGACCTACTTTTTACTTCGAGCATTCGGAAAACCATAGACTGAAACTGAAACGCGCAATGTTCACGATTTTTCCATCTATGAACGATGGTTCGTTACCAAGTCGGAATTTCGATATTCCTTCCACCCGATCAATTTGCTTTAACTCAGAAAAAAATAATAAAGTATTTTTTAATAAACAAAGGTCCCTTTTTTATACCTTTTCAATTTTATCGTTTTTAATACATGTACATTACTTGCCATTCAATATACTAAGCAATTTGTAGTCGAGTCATCTATGGAATGCACGGAGTGTAAGAAAGGGTACAGAGAATATGAAAGGTAAATAAAGACAAACTTATATTTACTGTTAGATTCGGAAATTTGAAGCTTTTTAATAACGCAATAGAGTTCATTATGAATTGATAGAGACGGTGCCTATTTGGTATATCAAGACAATAAGGAACGCGAACCGCGTGGTCAATTTGGCTATTGAAATATTCCCAACCACTTTATTCACAAGACACAACGATAAAGGTTTTTATTCATCGAAATAATCAATCATGGTAAGCTTCTATACGTACTTCTTAAATGTACGCTGTGAAATAATTTATGAAAATATATATGTTTATGCAGTAAATAATTTATTTATGTTAGATATCGATAGACAACCATGAGGTTCACTTGATGGTAGGTGATACCTCAGCCACAGAATACTGATATTCTGTGACAGAGCATTAAAAACTGATTTTTAATGCTCTGTCAATCTAATTTTTACTTCGTGCATTCGGTAACTTATCCTGACAATTACTAAAACCAATAAATAACTATTTGGTACAGTAATTCGGAAGTGAAGTGCGTACACAAATTTCAGCGACTTTGTTTTTTATACCATGTATGTTTTAATCAGTGGCGGGACCACCATACAAGCCCAAACGCCTGTTTTGCCTTATTAATGCATTAAAAATAAATATAATAATGTCATAAGTCATATATAACTTATACGATTACGTAATTATATAAGTTATATAAATATATAAACACGTATTATGTTAAAATCGGCAAGACAAGCTTTTGGGCTTGTATTGTAGTCCCGCCACTGGTTTTAATATATGTATATAATATTTAAAACTTTAAACATATTGATAAATTGATTTTAATTTATTACTACTGAAAGGGGAGGTATTTTCGTCCCATTTTCTTCATTAGTACCTATAGCCATGCGAAGCCGTGTCGCGTAGCTAGTTACATATAAATATCATGTATCATCTAGCGTTTGAAAAACAAAGCTTTTGAATTCATATTTTATTATGTAGATTAGGATATAAGCTTTCCTTGATAATGTAATATGAAATTCTATTTGGCCAGATATAAGATGTGCGAGTGTCACTATATTTTTGATTTGAATTCAATACAAGTAAAAGCCATTGAGATTTATAAACTAGTAACAATAAATATTTATTGATATCTATTCTATCCTTTATATGAATTTTATATATTAAATTACTGTAAAGAACGTCTAAGTGAATATTAACGATATACATAAATAGATGCAAAGGACATTTGAAATATAATATTGGTATTTTATTATCGATGAGCAATCCGCCGGCTGCACAAGGGTGCAATGATCTGCATACAAAAATAAATTTTAAAGCCTTTGTTACTCGCTGTTAATGTAGCTATTGGTGATAGAATTTTTAAATCGGTCGAGTCGTTTTTTAATTAAATCGTAACAAAGATATAAATATACATACCTGCATATTCAACATATTTTATATAAAATACTAGTGGACCCCGCAGACGTTGTTCTGCCACAATTTTGGCTTCGAAATTATATAATTAAGGATTTTTCAAAAATTTTTTTACATACAAACCTTCTCCTAAAAATTCTGAAGACAACAAAAAAAAATTAGCTCAATCGGTCCAGCCGTTCTCAAGTGATGCGAGTACATACATGCGGCATTTTATTTTTATTTATATAGATAGATAATATGTTATATTTGCAGACTCTATTGTTTAATTATATGTATTGAAGAATATGCTCTTTGGAAATATAAAAACAAAATATTCATATTTATTTTTATGTTAGATATTGACGGACGAGCATGAGGTTCACATGATGGTAGGTGATACTTCAGCCACAGAACATCAGTCAATGATAATGCACTTCCGGTTTTTCCATCTACGAACGGTGGTTCGTTCCACGGTCGGAATTTCGTTATTCCTCCCACCGTTTAATACCCGAAGTGACCAGACGTGAGGAACACATACTTACAGAAAATTATAAATATGACGTCCCGGCGGGAGACGAAACCGGGACCCATCGAAGCGCAAGGTGGCCAAACGCACCAACGAGCCCGAAAAATGTATGTAACGTATAAATGTTTTTAAACTATTATCAATCAATCAATCAATCAAAAACACTTTATTGAACACCACACGTAAAAATAATAAGATATACAAAAAGTCAAAGTGAGTAGCATACAAAAGGCGGCCTTATCGCTGAGAAGCGATCTCTTCCAGGCAACCAGAGAAATTAAAATATTAAATAAACATAACATAGATTAGGGTAGTGCTCTAAAAAGAAAACATACAAATAAGAAAAGAGATAAAGTACAAGAGATAAGAAACAAGTCATAATAAGTGAACTAAAAGAATAATAATAATAATAATGTTTTCCGAAAAATCATAACAATATGTTTTAACAAATAATAATAATAACCCACAACAATGAAAAATATGTATATATATATTCGCATGTGTGTGTGTACACACAACATACATATATACACAATACTCCATAAAAGTAAGACTACTTCAGAGACTGAAGGAAATGCACCTTGAGCAAGCTTTTAAACTGTAATTGAGTCTGAGCTTTCCTAATGTGAAGAGGTAAATTATTCCACAACTTAATCGAATATATAGAGAACGAAGAAGAATACATTTTGGTGTTGTGAAGAGGCATAAAAAGGAGTAAGTTATCAATTGAGCGTAAGTCTAGTTCGTGAGAGGCGCCCAGAAAGATAAAACGTTTTTTAAGAAAAGATGGAGTTGTAGGATCGAAGAGAATACGATATAGAAGAGAAAGTATATGTATGTCCCTGCGTTGTCGAATTGGTAGCCAATTAAGTTGAGAACGATACTCCGAGATGTGATCAAACTTACGCAAACCGAAAATAAATCTAATAGCGTAGTTTTGAAGCCGTTCCAATTTGTTAAGTTGCTCCTCAGTTATATCTAGATAGCATGCGTCCGCATAATCTAGGATTGAAAGGAGCAAAGATTGCGCCAGGACTATCTTAGTTGGAATCGGTAAGAAATTGCTTAACCGCCGTAACGACGCTCCGGCAGCAAACACTTTCCTACTGACCACCTGTATCTGGTTTGTCCATGACAGGGTCTGATCCACGTAAATACCGAGATTCTTTACGCACGAGCTAAAAGGTACCGTGACACCATCTACAGAAACTGGCGGCAGATTTGACCAATTAATTCTCGAGATCATACTTGAACTCCCAATAATAATAACTTGAGTTTTTGCAGGATTAACTACTAAGCCATGCGGCCTGCTCCATTGCACAATCGTAGCTAAATCAGCATTAGTGGTATTTATAGCATGATGAAGATTCTCAAGTGAGGCTTGGGTATAAATTTGTAAATCATCAGCATAGACATGGTAAAGAGAAGATACGTTGATAGTGATAGTTTTAATAAAGATAGAAAAGAGAAGTGGTGAAAGCACACATCCTTGGGGAACTCCGGCAGTAACACTGCACCAAGACGAGAGGTGTTCATCAACACGTATACACTGTCGACGATCGCTCAGGTACTCTTGAAACCAAGCGGAAACCGAAGGAGAAACGTTAAGAGAACTTAGCAAACTTAACAGGATTTCATGATCAACAGTATTAAAGGCGTTACTGAAATCAAGAAGAGTAAGGACTGTGAGTTGCTTATTGTCCATACCCAAACGAACGTCATCAGTAACCTTAACAAGGGCAGTAACCGTACTATGACCAGGTCGAAAACCAGATTGGAAAGGATCGAGTAAGGAGTACTTAGTAAGGAATTGGCTTAGTTGATAATGCACCAACTTTTCAAGGATTTTGGAGAGGAAGGGCAGGATGGAGATAGGACGGAAGTCAGAAAAAGTAGAGGGATTATTCTTTTTAGGAAGGGGAATAATATAAGCGTCTTTCCAAATTTGTGGATAAGTACAGGATGTGATGGAGAAATTGATGATATGTGTAATCACAGGACATATTATATCAAGGATGGGAATAATCATAGCACGGCCGATACCGTCACAGCCTAACGCGTTCGACGAGATGGACAAGATATTCCTCTTAACGTCTCCATCGGTCACCGGTGTAAAGTTAAAAGGTGGACAGCTTGGGTTAAATTGAGTGGTAAGAAATTTTATTGTGCTAGATTTTATATTACTATCAAGAGAAGAAGGTGAAGAAGAAAAGTGTTGATTTAAATTTTCTACGTTTATATTACTTATATACAGAATTTATACTATTCAGATTAATATATACAGATATTATACTTCAATACAGAATTTAATTTTCTAGTTCTAAATACTTCAGGAATCTTGCACACAACCCTTACTTATTATTACAGCGACTATTTTACTTATTATTACTGTTACTGATTTGGACAAAAGTCCATGAAAACTCCGGCACTCCTTTGATAAACGACTCTCACTTAGCCGTGTGAGACTTACGAAGGTATGAAAAAGGAAAATTAATGATATCTCTTCACTGTAGCGACCAGACTCAGCACATTGCGATACGATACAGTATATACTTTGTCAAGACTAGTATAATACTTTGAAAGGGTCAAACGGACATTTTCATAAAATAAAATATATTTTTTATTCAGCTACATATGTGGCTAAAGGTGTAGAGGCTTTATTGCCCCAGTGGCATGGGGGGGGAGGGTGCGGTCAGCCCCGGGCGGCACTTTGGCGGGGGCGACATTTCACCGTAATGATTTTTGTTGTTACGGTTTAAGAATTTTATTATCTCAAAAGAATTACAAAAATTCACTTACTGAGACTAACTTATGGTATATTGTGCTATTAAGCGCAGTGTACAGACTTACGTTAATATTATTGTTTCACATATATATATAACATTCACAACCTAAATTAATACAATTCCAAATCACTAATATTCATCACAACATAATAGCTTCTTAATAAATTACATAAAATTAACTAGTGGGTAGTTTACAATATTGATAATTAACCAAACACTCTGTTCCAGTTTGCACACAAACGATATTCTATACAAAACAGTAGTACTAAGTTTAAGGCATGTGCACAGCACAACGATATTTACTGCTTAAATATAATTTTACTTAAAATATATGAATTAATTTAATTTTAAATGAATATGTTACGAAGTGTTATTTTTATTAAACCCTTTATTTTGTGGTATTTTTTTGTGTGTGTGTGTTTTTTTTTTTTTATATCTATTTAAGAAAACTCCTTATAAATATGATTTTTTAGTAATGTTTTGAAATTATTTAAAGTTTTTGCCTGTTTTATTTTGCTTGGTAATTTATTGAATAATTGGGCCCCTTCAAACATTATATTTTTTATCCCATAGTTTGTTCTAGGTTTATTTACGTAAATGTTATTTATTTGTCTAGTTATAGTTTTATTTTTGTTTATATTTTTTACAAATTCTATTTGTGTATGTATGTCCTTAGTTAGAATTTTTTGTATTAAGATACATGTATTGTATTTATAAATTTGTGGTAAACTGAGTAATTTCGTTTCTTTGTAAATTTTAATAGTTGGCGCTAAATAATCATATCGGAATAATATTTTTATAATTTTGTTTTGGGTAGTTTGTAGTACTTTAAGATTTGATTTAGCTGCTGTTCCCCACACTTCGACTAGGTATTCTAATTGAGACTTTACCATAGAATTGTAAATAATGTATCTTACTGGTTTTGGAAGACACGGTGCTATGCCGCGGAGTCTACCTGCCAGTGATATTAGTTTACTCCTGATGTGTTCTATATGATGTTTCCAAGTTAATTGATTATCAAGTATTAAGCCAAGATATTTTTTTTTGTTTACTTTGTTAATTTGTTCATTATTAATAGTCAAAGAAGGATGCTGGCCAATTTTTTTGTTTTTTGGTGCAAATATCATATAGTTAGTCTTTGACGTGTTAATAGTGAGTAAATTAAATTGTAGCCACTTATGTAAGATTTGAAGATCATGTTGTGCTTTGTTTATTATAGGAACTATGGAATGACCAGAGTAAAATAAGCTGGTGTCATCAGCATACAGAGTGATATCGCCTTTAAGACCGATTTCTTTTATGTCGTTTATGTAGATTAGGAACAATAAAGGTCCGAGTATGGATCCTTGTGGGACGCCGTAAGTAATTAGTTGCGGTTCACTCTGAATGCCATCTATTTTTGTAATTTGGTATCTGTTTTCTAAATAAGATTGGAACATTTTATAGGCAGATCCAGTAATACCTATAGTTCTCAATTTCGATAAGAGTATCTGATGACTGACGGTATCAAAGGCCTTTTTTAAATCTATAAAGATACCTAGAGTAATCTCTTTTCTGTCCATGCTAAGTTTTATTGATGTGACTAGATCAATAGCTGCTGTGAGGGTATTAGATTTAGGCCGAAAACCATATTGCTTT
This sequence comes from Anthocharis cardamines, assembly GCA_905404175.1. Classification (NCBI taxonomy): domain Eukaryota; kingdom Metazoa; phylum Arthropoda; class Insecta; order Lepidoptera; family Pieridae; genus Anthocharis; species Anthocharis cardamines. Next base: position 7,479,568 of record FR989961.1, read on the forward strand.
TTAAATAGAATTTTTTTCGATTCAAGAAATTTACTTAGGCGTGTATGCAGAATTTTTTCAAATACCTTTGATAGAATCGGCAGTACAGATATCGGTCGATAATTCCCAGGATCCATTTTACTCCCGGACTTGTGAATTGGGCTTACCTTGGCTATTTTTAGTGAGTCTGGAAACTGGCCATTTGTTAAACATTTATTAATGCATCTAGTCAAATTTGTAGATATCAGGTCTTTTACACATTTCACCGTCTTAGCAGTTACCCCATTTATATCAGCACTTGTGTTCGAGGCTAAGTTACCAATAATTTTTACAACTTCTGCGACAGTGGTAGGTTCTAGTTCAGGTAAGTTATGTTTATTAAGTTTCACATTAACATGCAAAGACGATTCAGTGGCAATATTATGGTATTCGTTTGGGATTTGTTTGGCAAGTTCAAATCCTATATTTGAGAAGTAAGAGTTAAAACATTCACATATTTTCAGAGTGTCTGTGGTCGTACCTAATGGAGTAGTTAATTTTAAAGGAGTTGAGTAATTTTTTAATTTATTGCAGGCCATATTATTAATTAGTTTCCACATTTTTATAGGTATTTTCTCACAATTTTTAAACATGTTATAATAATACTGGTTTTTAGTTGATTGAATAGTTGTATATACCGTGCGTTTTTGTAGCAAGAACTCTTTTCTAAGATCCTCATTTTCAGGGGATTGTTTCAGATTATGCCAAAGGATGTTTCTTTTATTTATAGAAGTGATCAAATTCTTATTAATCCAGTCTTTATTGGGTGGGTTTTGTAGTTTTGTTTTAGATATTTTATTTTGTGATATCGCTTTTAGTAGAGCATTTTCTAAGAGTGAATATTCATTATCAAGGCCGAACATAATGTTTTTAACACTTATGTATAAACTACTATAATTTAGTGCTTCATATTTTATCCGCTTTATATGTTCACGTTTCACCCTCTTTACCTCAAGATAGATTTGTCTATGATCCGAAAATGCAGTTTCAATCAGAGCCATATGAAATACGTTATCATTTAACGATGTACTGACATGGTCTATAATGGTCGCAGTAGTGCCTGTTTTACGTGTACAGTGTTCTTTATCAATTTTATTCAAGATTTTCATCCCGTTTTCTTTTAATATAAATTTATACTCTTTTATGGATTTTTCTTTACTAAGTAGGTTAAGGTTAAAATCTCCAAAAACTATGACTCTATTCCGTTTTGACAATTGATGATTAAAAGTTTCCAAAAAGTTATTTATATTTGAAGAAGGCTGCTTATATACAGCTCCGATATCTAGAGACAGGTTATTTAAGTGAATCCAAAGGTAGTGATTAAAATCTTCGCATTTGTCAAGTATGAATTCATGTTTTAAATTCTTATGTACATATATCGAGGTACCTCCCCCTTTTACTGTTTTTCTGTAGTTGTAATAATGTTGATAATTTGGAATTGTAAGTCTTTGGGCGTCGTCCTCATTTTTTATCCAGGTCTCTGTTACAATTATAACATGTATAGTTGTTTTGAAGGTTTCTACAATGCATCTAAGCTCATCATGTTTACCTTTCTTAACTAGACTGCGAGCATTTGTATATAAAAAATTTATTGATTTTAGTGTAGTGTTATATCCGTATCCCTTCCCGTATACGTATTTGTTACTTCATATGTAATAGATTCATCCCTTATCTTTTCTACTCCTTTTGATTTCTTATCTAGTTTTTTGGTACTTGCTTTATAATTTTAGGGACTCCTTTAATATATTTGATTGTGAGATGTTCTTCACCATTGTCTTGTCGTTTTTTTAGTTCGTTTTGGAGGTTAATAATATGCTTTTTCTGTTGCGGAGTTTGATCAGAATAAATTTTGATACCCTCAAAACTGTGACTACTTTTTTCTCGTAATATATATTTTGCCGTTTCATCAGAAAGGAAGCACACTTTTACAGGGCGTGTCTTTTTAACGTCAAATTTACCAAGCCGCAGAACTCTTATGTCTTTTGGACTATCTGGATAGATAGTTTTAATGATTTTGTCTACAGCAGCCTTATCAGCTTCTTGTCTTGCTTTCCAGTCTCCCGAATGTTGTTCAGCTATACCCACGACAACGATATTCTTGCTCCGCTCAGTGCGTTCCTGAAGTTCCTGAATAACTTCATCGTAGGTATTTGAATCGGTAGCGTGGTTAGTGAGATAGACTTAAGTTGAATAACTTCATTTTGTAGAAACTCAATTTTTTCTTCATTAGATTTCACAGTGTCTTTCAGTGTCTTCACCTCAGATTTAAGGTTATTGGTTTCCGTTAGAAGGTATTCTGTTGTACTTTTTATCTCTTGCAATTGTTCCCTTATGGAAGACGTATTCTCAGTTATAGTGGTTATGTTAACGTTATGGCACTTACTTGTTTATTTAAGAATATCTAGAATTTTATTTCGAAAAGCGTTAAGCTGTACTGTAAAGTCATTTTCTGGCGCTTTTCTCTTTCGTGTTGATATACCTTTAAACTCCGGGGCAGTTGTATCCAAAACAATAGTAGATAAATCTGGCTGAGAACTACTACCCCCTTCGTAGGATACCATTCTATGGCATACATTTTTCTTAGGTGAGTGCTGAATACTCATTTTTTAATATCGCTTCAATTATCGCTTCTTTTAGTAGGTTTGCACCTTTATGTTCTGCGATGTAATTGGTTGTTAGATGCTTGCAGTTACGCACACAAATGACACTATTAAGCAAATACAAAAAATACACTTATTTATCAGGGTAATAGCACTCAAAATCGAGAAATAAAAAAAATAATAAAAACTAATTAAATAAAAGTAATATGAAGACACGTCCGTTCACTGCGCTATCGAACGTACGAAAAAAAAAAATGTTGTTGTTAGTAGGTACTTCACCGTAATGACAGAGTTTCTCTTTAGGTTCGTGCTATTCAATAAGAGTACCATTTTTACCATGCCCAAAGTTTTATATAACCAATTTCAAAAATAAACAAATCAATAAATTAGGGATCCGCACCGGGTGCTAGTGACCTATGTTATATGACCTAATACATTGGGTATTGCTCCGCTAAAATCATAGTGGAATAATCTGCCTAGATTATTCCAGAATTTAGTTGCTCTGTACATGAAACTTCCACGGAAAGCCGCTGTAGAAAGCCGTTTTGACGAGAAACGGAGTTATGTGAACACGCGAAGGGATGGACCAAAAATGTTTGTATCGCTGATTGACTACTCGATAGAATTCTTGGGTGATAGACAACATCTGTGTATTTTTTGGAAATCATTAAGGTTTACATAATTTAATATGTAGTTCTGTACTAAGATACGGCCGGATTCGATAGAGAAATGTCATACGATAAAAACAGTTCGCTATAGTGTTGTTGATATGTTTTTCAAAACGCAGATTTTACCGTATTTTTACTTTGACCATTCGAAAGTTGTGCTTTTGGTATAGTTACAAAGAAAATATAAGTTATTTGTCAAACCAACTAGGATACTACATTAAAAGTATTTTGTGTCAAATTTCGTCGTAATAAAAGACAATATTTATTTTTGCTATCCGAAATACACGTCGCTATCGCTTAGTATAAGGCTGGCTAGTACAATGCAAATATTGTACGCTCCATAATATTATTCTGCCAGAATACCGTGCACCGGTTTATTTTAAATTAAGTTGCACGGTACAGGATAACTTTCAACAAAGGTGCCTATTGCCATTGTGTGAAACGCTTATGAATTCAAGAGCAGTATCATATTACTCAGTTTCACATATATAAGTGATTATTTAAGATGACACACATCTTTGTATTTAATATTATCTTTTATTAACGCGAGTATCACACATTTAAATAAAATACTGTATACCGGATTAAAACGCGATTTATTATTTATATTGTTTAAATTATTTATCCCGACGTTTCGGATGCTTTTCAGCAACCGTGGTCGCGGGGAGACAGAAAGATTACAGTTGTCCGAAACGTCGGTATACAGTATTTTATTTAAATCTTTGTATTTGTTAAATATATATTCAGTTCATAAATACTGTTTTGTTATTGTTAACACTCGATTAAATGTCAATTATACATTCCTAATTTAAAAAATCGAGCATTCGCAAAAAGAAGTTTCCAAGCCAAGTTTATAATTTCCTTATATTTTGTGTCTCAACTCTCAAATATCACACTAAACTACAAAATATAAAAAGTAATGTGAGTTACGTTAGTGCACGTGTTATTTGCTGGACTTGATTGCGATCAATACCTGAGTAAATGCTTTATCAAAGTTCGAGTTACTAAAATACTTTTCTCAGGATATATTTCCTATTATTTTCGTTTCATATAAAAGCAAAACCTTCGAAAGCATATACAGATATCTTAAGAGCACCGCGGGGCAAAATAAAAGAGATAAAACAAATTATTTTAAGAATCCGTTTCGCCGTTTTGTTTTGTGTTTTCATAAACATATTTGTGAAGCGTGTAATGCAAAAATATTAAATATAGAGGAAAGCATTGTATTTTTGTGAAACCTTTTATGCTGTTTGTTTACTATTGTGAAAACTTTTTGATATTTTGACATACATGTAAAAGCCGTGAAGTGCATTGTGCGTTTCTGTCTCAGTCTATGGATTTTCGAAGGCTCGAAGCAATAATTAGTTTGAAAGCGTATCATTGACTGATCAAAAGTTCGACTGTCAATATCTATATCTATACATACAAATAATATATATATATATATACTTCTATACTTATATAATAAAACTGTAGAGGTCGAATGTCTGTAAATAGAAAAAAAAATCTTAAAACCGAGTCAGAGGGATGTAAGAAGAGAAATAGAACAAACCCAGATTTTTTTAAAATTTTTTGTTTCTCTGTATGTCTGTTTGTCTGTTTATACGAGCTAATCTCCGAAATTACTGAACCAATTTTCACAAATGTATTAAGCAAAGCCCGGTGCAAAGTATAGGCTTTGTTTCATCAAAATTGGTTGTCGGAAAGAAAAGTTATCATCATTTAAAGACTATTTTAAAGGCACCATATCAACAAATTGCAATGCAAACTGAAGTTCGCGTTGAACTTTTTCGAATTATCAGATGTCAATAACGGTTTGATATGTACGTAAATCCACTTTCAACTGAATATAATATCATATGAAGAAACCTTTCTCAAAAGCTCAGTTTAAGGTGAAGCCTACGCGAACGAAGTCGCTGGCATCAGCTAGTCTAACATAAAAAGGGCAGCATTCTTGAAGAAAAATATATGTATATATTTTGATCGTATTGGTACCGCTGGTATTGCACCCATCATACATACCTTGGTCTTCTCTACTGAGATCACTTGAATTCTGGGTCAGATTAAGCACATCCCTTGGGCAAGGATAAGGGCAACAGGCGAGCAGATGGGGCCTTGGGATTTTAGTGAGTATGGGTCCATTGTACCACCAGAACTCGACACTCCCTGTGCCACTTTGCCATTTTAAGCCGGTCAAAAAAAGGGCTAGGCACACCCCTTACTTAGCAATAAAAAGAAATGTTATGTTGGCTCGCATTATACTAAATCATTCTAGTAAGGTTACAATGACCGACAATTTGATAAATTATACGTGTGTTATGTTACGATAAACGTATTAAAGTCCCTAGGGGCTCACCAACCCAACAAACGCGGCGGATTCTATTGTATATATTTCATAAAGTAATTTATATGTAAAACTAGTATGATGACTATTTAATTAAAACATTTTCGTGGTCTTTAATTACGGGTTGAATATTTCCATTTATACAGAATTAGATTTAGCCGTCGCGGTCGACCGAATAAAACAGATTTTGCACGCGGCATTCTTAGCGTGTGATACGTATGTATAATTGTATATGGAAGTCAGCGTGTGTATAACTTATTGTTGGCTTCCATTATAATATAAATGAAACTATTAAATATCCTGTCCATTTTTAATCCTAAATAGTCTTATAACAATCTCTTTATTATTCTGTTGTGTCACCCATAAGTCAAAAATTATTGATTGCAAAAAAGAGGGAATAAGTATTTATTCACACATTTTTCTACACGTACATATATTTGTATGTAAAAAATTCATCCAAATACGTTCTTTCGCTAAAGTATAATTGAGTAGCAAAAACATGTAAGGCTTTTAAATGGGCCTCTTGTAAGACTTGAACTCAAAGAAGTGATTGAACAACACCTTATCACTAGTAAAAAGGTTAGTTATTATACGAAAAATGTTTGGAAAAGCAGCTAAGAAATATTTTTAAGCCAACTTTAGAGTTATACTTAATATACATAGTTATAAAAAAATATAGCCCAGTCAAGCGATACTTACGATAAAATTGTCGTCAACTTTATTGAAAGTTACGCAAATTTCATTACCGTAAACAAATTCATTTAAGTTTTCAACAGCCCGTGACAACATTCAATTCCGAAATTTTAAGTTGGATGTATATTCTTTAATTACTCAGAATAAATAATATTTCACCTACCTATACACAGTTGTTTGACTACTATCCTACCTGATGTTATGTGGTGATGCTGTCAGGGTGGTAAATTACAACTGTCTAGAAGATGTCTATTTGCTTAGAAGAGAGTTACAATTTTCGGGGAAGACAGACGCAGGAAGAGTATTCCAGATTTCTGCGGTTCGCGTAATAAAAGATGAGGATAACGACTTGTGCGGAGTGTTAGTGTAGTGTTACTTTGCGTAACCCGGATTTGAATTCCGACGGGATGACTCATCAACAATATTTTCTTCAAAAATTACTCTTCTCTCCTGCGAAAACAATGGATAAGTAATGATACCATTGATGATATACCAAACATGATAATTCAATATTATTCAAGCAAAATTCTCTACTAATGATTCAATTTATCATCTCCGAGTAACGTCTAAAATAGCCGAGCTCTTAATGTATACATTTTAATGATATGCTATCTTAAAAGGTCGGTACTCATTAGAGACAGACGCGCTTACGTTGAGTCAACATTTAGTAAAATATGTGTTTATTTACATATAAGTATAAGGAGAATAATTTTGTAATGAATTTTGAGAATGCGTTATGGTTCAGAGGGCCTACCGTGAAATCTTAAAGCAGGTAATTCTACTATAAAACATTAAAATTTAAAGCAGTTATTATGGCTTAAGTACTCCCCTACAATGAATGTTACAAATATAATATAATAATTATAAAAAGAATGTTTTATAAAATAATTATGTATAAAATATATACATCAATTAAATTTATTATTAACTAGCAAAACGTCCCGGCTCTGCAAGAGTGTAATGTAGATGTACTTTTCACAACAATATGTTACTCGCTGATAATGTAGCTTTCTACTGGCTAAAAATTTTTTTAAATCGGCCGAGTAGGTTTTGAGTTGAATCGTAACAAACAAACAAATCTTTCCTATTTCTTTCACCAATAGAAAGCTACATTATCAGCGAGTAACATTAGCTTTTTGTCTGCGTTGCAGGTGAGCGAGCGTCGCGTCGGAAAACTCTCGCAACTCGTGGTACGGTTTCGGCCACTCGAACGCTTAGTGTGCGCCGATTCCATAGAAAATGGTCAATGGTGTAGCATTTTGTGACTTTCAGTGGCAGCCATTGACATAGTGTATTGTTGATCGAAGGTGGCAGCGCTAAGTTGTAATTGCCCGTCAATATTCACACTTAAAAACGGAGGGTGAATTTATACGTTATTTTTTAAGTTTTAAGTATATATATAAGATACCAATTTATAAAGAGTCATTAACTTAACTCCTGTTATGTAAGGGTAATTTATTACAGCTTTCTATAAACTTGATACACGTTCACTTAATTAATACGACGTTCATGCTCTGATTATTTTGCGTGTTAGTCCTGACTTAGGTAATTACTTCATACTTAATACTTGACTTGGCTAATACCTTAATGTTAGGGGAGATCCGTAGGTAGATTTTATTTGAAATAATACTTATAAAAATGAGTATTCAAAAGCAAATATTAATGTTGAATCTATCTTTTATTTTTTTCTAATCAAAGTGATGTCATTAATAGTTACATGATTATTTACCATCGGAGGGATTGAATCCTGGGAAACAAGACTAAAAAAGGTTTTGATCGGGCAAGGCATAGAAGACTGAACACCTACTTGCATGTTAATAAAAATGATCGATGAAACAGACACAGAAATTTCTTTTTTTTATAGGATAGGAGGCAAATGGGCAGGTGGATCTTGTAATGGTAAGTCATCACCGCCGCCCATAGACATCCGCAACACTGGCTTGCAGGTGCGTTGCCGACCTTTAAGGAATGTGTAGGCTCGCTCCTTGAAGGTTCCCAAATGGTATCGGATTGGAAAAACCGCCGGCTACAGCTGATTACACAGAGTGGTTGTGGGAGGTAGGAAGTCTCTTAGGAATCGCGCAGTTCCAGTTGTATGTCCCATGCCTTAAGGTAGAGGACTCGGTAATTCACTATGGTGTTTAATTTTAATATTATAAATTACGTAAAAATAACCACTTAGTTATTAAAATAATCAAAATTGTATTTTATAACTTATGAGTTTAGGTACCAAGTAAACATTAGGAGCACATGCATAGTTTATTTCTATCCTAAACTACAATAACAAAATTATATGAGATCTATTACTATAACTTACGATAACACTTTTACATGTAACACTTTTCTGTGATATGTGATGAAAGTACTTTGTGTGTTTCACTGGTCTATAACAATATTCTACCTTTTTAATAACATCATTACTCCATGAAGAGGATCGAGAGGTTTATGAAATAGTATCACACAGAATTCAAAGTGGACCCACTGGGACCCATTAAGAGATTACCCCAAGTTTATGCCTATTTAATTTATATGCGAGATCACACATCCCATACATCTTAATATTTACTCTGATAATGTGTGTGTAAAAGGATAAAATAATTTAGGAATTTATGTGCAAAACGTGTAAAATGTGTGTTTTATACAATCGGTTAGGCTTCTATACAATTGCAAATTTATATCTCTTACGTTTTGGGTTTGATATTACCCTAGAACCGGCCGTAAGAGTTAATACAAAATACCTATATTTCGTCGTGAAATATAATTACGCTGGAGATTTGAAGATCAACAATACGTATATAGTATAGTAATTCAGGCGTGATCCATTCCACAATTTATAGAAGTTGACGATCGTCACGAATAAACTGCTCCGAACGACACTAAACACCAACTTACGGAGGGGTGGTTCGATGACGTCGCAATTAGTAGCAGTAACAGTGACAATGAAATCACTTCACTGCTACTCACGCCGCGGCCGGTATATAACTTTAAATTACGAAAACTTTTTGCAAAACCTCTTTAAAAAAAACTTTTTAATAATTGCAAAATATAAATAGAAAGTACAATTAACCTTTGTGTAACGATTCTTGTCATCGTATAACCTTTGAATAACGTACAATCATTAATGACGCGCTAGATTCAGACACGTTCAATTTATCGTAAAACAATCCAGGGATTCAAACTGTCATAACAAATTGATTTTTGGTTTGTAACGTTCCTAAAGTGCGTGAGTGCATTACCTTGTTAATACGAATCTAAGACGAACCTAACCTCTATATAATAAATCTTGGTAATATGTAAAAAGTTACTTGGTATAACGACTCTTTTCATATCTCCTTCAGATTTTTTATATAAAGGTTTCAATGTACATATATGAAACTGGGATTTCAATACGTGTTTTCTAAATTCTTTGAGGTACGAAAAGGAGTTATAAGGGATTTATTTTATGCAAGAAATAACTTTTACCAAATACCGTTTTACCTTGTGCTGCCTTTTTAACGATAAAACATGTTTTATGAACCCAGTTTTGCTACGATTATTTGTTTGTTGTTTGCTAATAAATGAAGTTTCAGCTCTCTGTTGCAAAATATAATTTTCCACATTTAAATGTATTATATATTTTATATTATTTAAATAACATAAAAGTTGAATACTTTATATTAAAACAAAACCTAAGACAAGATTTATTGGTGCGATTACTCGATTTTAATTGTTGGGTTATTTTTTATGAATTACTCGCAATTTTTCAAAAAACATCAATTAAAAAATAAAAGAAGGCAAGCCCCTGTAAGAAAAAGGAAAGTTGAAATGAGGATATCACTAAGATAAACAAAAATATCTAAAAATCTTTCATACAAAACATTAACAGACAGCACAAAACATTGAAATTAACAAATTATTATGGTGTAATTGAAACTTTTAAATTTCAGTAATTAGGATACTCTATAACTTTTGACGTATCGTCTTAGGTATATTCACCAATAATTTAAATAAACGTATTTACCCATTAATCTCGATTTTCATTCTATCGTATTTCTATGTAATTTATTTCATTACATGTTCAGTACATAAGTGTCCCGGGGGTTTGTTTACATTTATTTACAATAGCACTTTGTTATTCTAAAAGAAATCATCGAGGAATACTTCAGATTCAAGTCGTAAATCGTTTTATTTCTTTACAGCGCTTTGTACTGTGTAAGTGACTGTCTCCAGGGTCCAGTAATACTAAACATTGAATCAACGAGATGATTCCCAGATCTTTCTATTTATTGCCACACTGAACATAAAGAGTCTATAATTATTATAATATATATAGTACAACGATGCCATAAAGAGCCCTAGAAATATGGGCAGATGACATAAAAAAGATTTGAGGGGACGCTTAGACAAAAACAGACCTGTAGGATTATTCACGATCATTCGAACACTTTCCGTTCCGATATTACAAGATTTCGTACCGATATATCAAGCTTTCTATCATTTTATACTAAGATTCTAATCGGAAACTCCCGAAGAATGCCGATGCTCAATCCTATGGGAATTGTGAATACCATTTTCATATCCAGTAAATACGAAACAACTTTCAGTGAGAGAGCGTAGCTTTCCGGGCGGATCGATTTCGAATGATCGTGAATAGCCCTACAGGACAGAGGGAAATGAAGCATGTTGGAGGAGGCCTTTACTCTTAGAGAGGTTCTTATCACAAAAAACTTAGTAATATATTTAAATTTAATTTAAAATTATTAACTCAAATATTATTCACTCTAAATTTAAATATGTTTGTGTTGTGTTGTGTGTTATATTTATATAGTACAACGAACTACAATAGTACAATCACAAACACATTAACTCATTATTTAAATAAACACCTATACAATGATTAACAATTGTCTTTTCTTTTTTTTAAATGCTTTTGTTTGAGCGAAAGGAAATTAGGCTTCTTTGAGGGAATAATAAATAGGTATAGTCGCCGCGTACTGCTCCTATTCCTTGGTACGTATTACCTTGATCTTAATCGGATCATCATTTAACATGAAGTGGGAAACAGCTGCCTATTTATGTATATAAAAATATATATATTTAAAAAGTATGGGCGCTTAAAACTTTCAGTAAAATTGACTGAATAGTGAAGTTGAAAATTAGAATCCAACCCTAAGAAAGGTGACTCACACATTATTGGTGATTAGAAAATCAGTAGACTATATGGATTGCCACATATACGAGTATATAGATGTTAAATAGTAATAATCAGTACAGAGCCGTATTTAAGTTTTAGGTACAATCAACAATAGAATTAGGTACTTATCTAATGTTTATAGGTTTGAAAATTGTAGACCGTACGTGCAGGTAAGGTCTTCGCCAAAGGCAGCTTTCCTAAAAAAAGTAAGTCAAACGCAAAAAACTTTTTTTTTTCGAAAGGACACTATTGTTTATGGCACATATGGCCTTATAAAACTAACCGGACTTTTTTGGGCGAGCGCTGAAGCGCTCGCCGTGTGTCTGCAACTAGACCAAGGGCGCCCCATGGGGGGCTACGACCTCGGCTTGGACCGTCACAGATTGGGAGGGCGCTTGAGGAGCGGGACGGATTCTCACCCGAGTGAGAGGTACGCGGAGCAAGGGTCCATGCCTTCGCCGGCGAGGGCGGTGTCGGATGTGTGGTGTGTCGTTATCGCGAGTGGCTTGGAACCTGAGTACGGCCTAAGCTAGGTCGTCGTCGGGGTCGTTTAGAACGTTACGCGGTCTCCTCCAGTGGGGATTGTCGGATGGGAAGTAGTCAGTGGCCCGGGCCACCAGTGGGTTGGGGTGCAATGCAGCTTTCTTAAAGTAGCATTGGGACGCTTCTTTAAAGTACTGATTTAAGGTCGGGAGTTCGAGATCCGTGTGGAGGTTTGCATTGCGCAAAAAACCCAAAGTCACTCAGACTTTGGGTTTTTTGCGTTTCGTTTGACCGATTATTTTTCATTTAACTTATTCCATTTTAAGTATGTAACCAGTGTTACCTTAGCGAATACTTCGCTAGATTTTTCTAGTTTTATTACAATTGGTGGTGGAGGTAATAACCACCACTTACCAGTATTTCATGTGCTCTTGATTGTCCCTTCAATTCATACTTTTCCTATCCTTCATATCAACTTGACCTTTTCTGGGCCATGAGCTGGCGTAATTTCGGTATAAGTCAGGCCCTGGCCAGCCTGACCTTTAGAATTTCACAGAATGCTGACCAAACCGAAATTCAAGGGTTCTGTCATGTACAAGTGGATATTATTAATGGTGTATTGAAAATTTTAATGAAATCTATTTTGCTTTACAAGCTTAACAGATTTATCAAATCTCTGATTCAATTTCGAAAACATCTATTGTGTTACGGCTATTGAAATTTCTATTGTAAAGGAAGAACTCTATTATAATGTAGGTAAATGTTGACGAGGTATGTAAAATGCTGCTTCAGTATTCCGTGATTCTGATTTTAGGCGACAGAGAAAATTAAATACACGAAAATCAATAAATATCGCAATTTATAAATAAGTAGTAAGAAGCAACGCCAACTTTCAACCATGCTAATTAGTTTTCGAATTTGTAAATATTTGCATGAAACAAAACTATGAGCGTTATTCTTGAAAGTTCACAAAGCTTTTAGACCAGTTTTAATTGTTAAAGAAATATTATTTATGAGATTTCTTGGCACATCGAACTCTTAATTATTCTTAATGTATACAGACCATCTCCGCGGCTCATTCGTACCTAAGTGGGAAACAAGTTTTTTTGTGTAAAGTACATCTACATTGCACCCCTGCGAAAGCCGATATATATAAAACAAAGTCATGATATTTACATAATTTATAACTCAAGAACGGCTGCGCCGATTTTATTGGTATTAGTTGGATTCATCTATGTCTCGAATAACTATATAAAATATCGGAAAATTTCAGGAAATAAATATATATGTATGTTGAAAATTTATTTTAAAATTAATTAGGTTAGGAAGTCCACCATCTTGCGCAATTGACAGCTCACGTCACGCACGTTTATAGCTGTTTTGTAATAATTGATGTCCACTGCAAATCGATTTAATTAAAGTGGAAAATGACATATTCAAATCTAGATATATATTTTTTATTTTTGAAGCCAATCTGGCAGGACAACGTCTGTCGGGTCCGCTAGTTTCATATAAATGTTTCATACAACTGACTGACGATACGAATACTTTTCCTCTACGAGTTCTATTGTCAAGGAGTCATGCAATAATATTGCTGTCAAAAATGGCCCTGAAATATTACTGCTGTTAATATTAAAGCCTCCTGCGTTTAATAAACAACTTTTTTCGGTCTCCACAAAGATTCATCAACGTACAATCAAATTATTTAATCACAATTAAGTTACAACTCTCGTCTTTTGTCACGTTCCCTTACAAAACAAATAGAGAAATATTTTGTTGAAATGTTTCCAATCCCATTCTACAATCCACAAAATAAATAAAGCGCGAAAAATGTAGCAGACGTTTCTAAACGGAGGTAAATCGAGTTTTAATGGCACCACCTGATATTAAGAGCTGAACTAATTTAAATGCAAGGTGTTTCACGATTTTAAACTCCGGTAATTTAATCATTTTGTTTCTGTTCGGAAGTCATTAGTAAAAGTTCGGATTTAATAACATATATTGCATCCATATATCTGAACAATTGTAAACTTGGGGACCAATCATTAATGAAAATAGCTTATTTTCATCTCTCTCAAAAGCCGAGCAACGCACATGTCTTCATCCTCTGTCTATTTCGGATATTTAATTTTCGGATTCTAGGCGGCAGTATTTCCTTTATGTCTATGACATCTCGTTATTTTCGCTAATAGAATTGAAAACGCTCTTTGTTAATTTAAAAAAAAACCAAACGAATTATGAAAACGAGTTAACAAAATTCGAAACATAAAAGTTCTCGATATGAACACAGCGTGTCCCCCGAATTATATGATTACAAACGCATGATATGAAGTGATTGATTACTAAAAAAATAATTAATTAGTGAAAGTGTATTATGATGTGTGGAACTTGAATAAACTTTATTCTAAAAATAAATGAACATTTTGTCATTACATATATTTCCCTGAACGTCGAAATAGTGAATACACTTAACAACAGCAATATCTGCTGTTTCTTTAAAACAGCATACCTCAACTTTAATGACCTAACTTCGACTCAGGCTTTCTCCTGGCGTCTGTTACAGCAATTAAAAGTTACTAATAAAAATAAATCTCTGTTAACTTCAACTTGGTTCATTTCCTTAGTCTTGCACGAAATTTGTGTAATGCAAAACTAACTTTCAGCTCTATGCATTAAGATTTTAACGGAGTTTATTTTACGGTATGAAAACATTTAAAACAATTACTTAAGTGGGTAACAATCTAACAGAGAACTCTTTTGTGTAATTTGATATCTTAGTACAATAAATTCCATTACGATATTTTAGTTCAGAAGATTAAATAAAAAAGCATTTCGGCAAATAACGAAATAAAAAAAAGTTGAGAGGTGTCAAGGGACACCCGGATGGAACGAAGTTATATATATATGTACTCTGTCTGTCTATTCTTTCATACACGTCATAGATGCGCGGGACTATAGCAAAAAGTGTCGTGACAACTTTTCGTAAGAATTTTTTCCGTCTAGCCCCCTTTCACAACGCGCGATAAGGAACTTCGTCGTTCCAAAAATGAAACTTGAATGTTGAAAGTTGAAACCGTTCTATTTTCAAAAAAAAGTGTCGTGACAACTTTTCGTAAGAATTTTTTCCGTCTAGCCCCCTTTCACAACGCGCGATAAGGAACTTCGTTCCAAAAACCTTAGGAAAAAATAACTGGTTACGCTGACTTTGAGTGTAAATCAAATCAAACCTTCCACTGTATAAAAATATGTTTACATAAAATTTCAACAAAATTCATGTATTATGTGAGAAGAAAAACACTGTATTATATAATATTTCTTAATAAATTTACATTGATTAATTCAAGTTTTTGTATTAAAGTTATAAACGTTACCCTCAGGCGACAATAAAAGAAGTTATCAACCAACGGCTCACCAGTAAAACCGTCGGAAAGACAAAACTTTCTAATTGAATGATTGATTGATTTTCTTACAAAGAGATTTTTGTTGTCAAAATTATAACGCCCATAATGTTTAGATGACGGGGAAATTAATTCTGCTGGAATCACTTTTAGAATCAAACGGAAGTAATATAAGCAAATATGCAGGGTATGTGTACTATTGTAATTCAAATGTTATATTATTATACAGGAATGTAAGGTATCGCATTGTAATTGTTGACGGACTTCTGTCAGGGGTTCTATTTGTCATGGGTGTCTCGAATTTCGATTTGTTGTGAGTTCGAATCTCCAGTATGATATAACTCTCTCCGTTTCTACGTGGAAAACCAACTGGTTTTCCACGTAGAAACGGAGAGAGTTGTGATCGTACCAGTGTAACACGACTGCCCATTCAGACGACTATAATATGTAAAGGTTAATCTTACTGTTTACTAAAGCCTACAATAAGGAAATAATGAAACAGTAACAGTCAAATATTTGTGTATAATTTTATGAACACATGTTATTTCTACGTTTTAGATTAGTGGATGAGGGTTGATACTCGAAATTTCACAGGCAGAAAAGCCTTAAAGTGGAGTTTGCGCATTTTCTGCGAGTCTAGATTGCCGAATGCTTGAAGTAAAAAAATTATTGACAGTGCATCATTGGCTCAATATTTGATTATAAAAAACATTATTATTCCAAATTTTATAAACAAATTTTAGATCTGTTTAACACCTTTAGAAGAAGGTATAAGTTGAATAAAAATCAAAAATTATAGAGCCTATCAAAGAGAGCTAACATTATAATTAACATAGTTAATAGGATGTATGAAAATATCGTGGTATGATTCATGTAGGCAGTTGATAATATAAGTTTCATTGTTCATCTACCCAGTTGTATGTTTGTGTATTGAAACACGTATCGCACGAATAAGCTTCGCATAATAGCAATGGCCTTTGCTGGTTGGATTTATCGTTCCGTTTATTGACTTCTGTTGAATTTCGATAAAGCTTTATTTTATATTTAGAGTTGTAATCATAGAAAAACAAGGAAATTTAATTATTTAAAGTTCATTCATTGAATTCATTCTTCCGGTTCATTACTTAGCTTCGTTTACACATATATTGAAAAGTTGAATTTAATTTATTTTTTATGCAATCGGATAATGCTACATGATTGAATGCCGATTCGTCTATAATATATTATATATTTTAATCAAGGAATAAAAGTTTCTGTTTCTTTACATCGTTAACCTAATTTTTTATATAATAGATGGCAAACGGGTAGGTGACTTGATGTATTTGCAACATCAGAGGGCTTGCAGATGCGTTGCCCACCTTTTAAGAAATCTGGGGGCACGGTAGTGCCCCCGCCAAGTCGAGCAAAAAAGCGGCACGGCCGTACTATCCTTTTCTCGAAGTAGTTCGGGCCATTTTCGACCCCCTATAACTTCGTTGTGGATAAAACTAGAATCCTGAATTTTCAGTCAATAAGCAGGCATTGTATAAAGTCGGTATATTTCAAATATCATTCTGTTTGAACCAGTAGTTTAAGAATTATAACTAGTCAAAGTTTGATAATTTGTCACTCACTCACTCACTCACTGACTGACCGATCATCAAAACTCTAAGGCACTTCTAGCAGACATAGAAACTTGAAATTTAGAATACAATTAGTGTTTAGTCTATAAATCAAGGAAAAACTACAATATTTTGAAATTTCGGTCCAGTTTTCTAGATATACAATTTTTTTTTGTATTTCTGTATGTAATGAATAACTTAAAAAACTACTGGACCAATTTTAAAAATTCTTTTACCGTTAGAAAGCTACATTATCACTGAGTAACATAGGGTATTTATTACTAGAAAAAAATAGAGATCCTTAGAAATCCCTACTAAAAACAACCCAAGGTGTAAAAAAATTAGCCATAAAATGTCTTTCATCGCATGTGCTGCGGAAAGTATTGATGAAAGAACAAAAAAACGTTCTACAATATTATAGAACATATGAAAATCTACAAAAAACTTCACGAGACCATATATGCAACTATTGTAGTTATGTCACTATAACTACTTTTTTACATTAAAAAGGTGATAAAAATGGCGATCAAAATCAGACTGTTATCCATACCTTTGTATTAATTCTTATCCAAATAAACTAAGAAAAGGACTATCTACAAAAAGAAATGAGATGCCATCAAAAACATAAATTGTAAAAAAAGCCAAGTCTTGCAACTCAGTTCTTCTATCGTAAAAAGTTGTGAGATCAATATAATACCAAGTCGGTCAATTTATTCAGTCTCTACTGAAGGATCCTTCTGTCTTAAGTAATTACATGATAAGCTAACCTAACAATATCTTATAGTGATCGTATCAATGCCAATATTAAAAATCTTTGATGTTTAAAATAAATAGATTGACTTGGCAATCGCACTAAACAATCTAATTTAATATAATATGTATTACTTGTGAAAATAAAAAAGATATATTGTGATTTCATGCGATAGCCGAGCCAATCTATTTATTTTAAACATCAAAGATTTTTAATATTGGTATTGATATGATCACTATAAGATATTGTTAGGTTAGCTTATCATGTAATTACTTAAGACAGAAGGATCCTTCAGTAGAGACTGAATAAATTGACCGACTTGGTATTATATGGATCTCACAACTTTTTACGATAGAAGAACTGAGTTGCAAGACTTGGCTTTTTTTACAATTTATGTTTTTGATGGCATAACATATTCTATACACTATTGATCGTAGGAAAGTACATGGAAAAACGACCTTTAAAAATACTAAACGATATATAAATATAGTAAACTAAACACGAGAAAAAATAATGTGAAGCAAAAATGTCCTATGTAAATAACTTTCCAAACAATGATAAAATGCGTATATTGATACAGAAGTAACATTAAGGTTGGCGTCTGCAAAATTCCATTGTCCCCTTTATTGACTGTAAAGGCGATTCCTCTTTGTCAAATAGCTATTGTGTTTATTTGAAAATATTGCGTGACATCTGTCTCCCTTACCTCATGTAACCATATAAGAAGTTCATAATGTGCACGGAATATTTTTAGGATACCGTTGCAAAATCCTGCTATATTCCAAAAATGTTACTTGTGATTATAATAATTTAATTAATAAAGTTTTATTTGAGGCTTCGCTGATATAAAAACGTAGGATTTTTAATATTTCCATAATCATCAGTCACAACTTCCTGCTTTTAATACAAGAAGAACAAAGCTTTTAGCTTTATTCATGTGTACATTGTATTTTATCCTGTAAATACATACAGAAATCTCTCTGTGTACACTATCCCTAAATAATCTTAAGTTCTGTTCACTGTTACTATACAGTAAATTCAATGTTGCTTAAATAATTATGTTGTTGGCAGTTTTTCAGAACCGATAACTTGGGAACCTTCTAAAAACAAGCCTATTTATTCCTTAATGGTCGGCAATGTACTTGAAGTTGAAGCCTTCTGGTATTGTAGATGTCTGTGGGTTGCGGTTATTAATTGCCAATAACAAATATAAATAAACAAATTTCAGTTTTTTTTAAGTTCACTTAGGATATTATAATATCGAATATAATAAATTATCTCACAATTCGTTTTATAAAGATCTTACACTTACATATTGATTCAATTTAGCGTATTGTTCTGTGTATCACTGGATACAAAACAAACATACAAAAACAAGCTCATATGATATACAGACACTATTTAGACTCACAGTGATGCATATTATAGGAATACTATTGATTATAGGAAATTATAATCACAGAGAAAATGATAAATCTCGAGATAAAATTAAATCCCTATAATTTCAAATAATATTATAACAACGATTCGGTCTTAGCCAGCTTTTCGACCACATTTGTGTAGAGCAACTGTCAGACGAGCCGAGATTTATTGCAAACGTGACCGTCGGTTAGACGTTCATTTTTTATAATCATATTAGGATTACGCTATAACAAACATTTTCTTTGCATTTGCTATTTTTTGCAGTTCATTCATATTTTTTTTTTCTTAAAAATGAATTTACTTTAGATAAAATATAATACTTGAGACTATTAAAAGTACAGATCTCAATATAAGTTTGCTTAAATATTTTGTTTCAACCGCGGGTTTCTGTGTTAATTTAAGATTATGTTACTGTGCCGGGTTGGACTATTATTCCATTTTACTGTGAACACTCACATATACAATATATAAATTTGATATATAAATTTATATATTGTATATTGTATAATAAAATATATAAATTTGATATTTTAAAATACAATATTTTAAAATATCAAATTTATATATTTTATAGGTAATTTATATTTATATTATAATACTCTTTGATGTAGAAAAAACTTAATGTTGTTTGGCAAAATGTATAAAAAAGTCTAGGTGATTAGCGGTATGAAATATAATTTACGACCTATTCTCATACCTACCAAATATACATAAAAAATAAATAAATATATATATAGAAGGAAGATTGATACGAGAGCTTATGCATACAGGAGAGAGACATTCATCAACTATACATAAAGGAGTTTGAGGGTTACAATCAATCTTCACTTACTGTAAAGCTTTGGACCCATCCGGGCCGTCATTATTTCGCCCATCGATTCTCCTTCCTTCCTAATTGGAGTCGATTTTTTTTTCAAAGCGATTAGAGCAACGGGTCATTATTAATAGGCGTATTGTATTTTTCTGGCGGAAAGACTCTAATCGGACACGACCGGCTCTTGATATTTAAGAATATTTTGCAAAATAAAAACAACTTTTTCAGTTTTTAATTACGTTTTAAGCCGATGTTTTGACGTTTACGACTTATTGTTTATGGAAAATTGATGGATCATTTACCGGGCAGTTCTTTAAATAATTATTTTTTAAATTGTATTAATTTGTTAGGAAAATAGTTAACATATTTATTTTATATAATAAATGGATCGAACGAATCGATGATTGACATACAAATATTAAGAAAAAGAAACTAAGTCATATGCATCATTTTCATGTAATCTCTATCGTTCTTCTAAAATTTTGAGCGCGAACGTGTATTGGTTAGTTTTATAGTCCACTAGCAATTGCCCCCGCAACCCCCCTTGTGGGTTGAATTTCGAAAAATCCGTTCTTAGCTAACCTCTACTCGGCGAAAGGAATATTCCTACCATATTTCAAGTCGCTACGCCTTATGGTTCCAGAGATAATATCGTGATGAGTGACTATATAGGTGGAAATCTCTTTTATATATATATAGAAGAAGAAGAAGATAGAAGATAAGATTATGCAGAAAAAAAAAGGTTTTATTTTCCAGTGCCAGATAAATGAGACTACACTACTACTTGTATAATGCGTACTGCCGGACTAGAATGACAGCCACAATCAAATTTTGTCGACCGTTTCTCGACAAATATCTCTACTTTTGTCTTCTAACGGACTAAAGGAATTACAGATAATTGTATTTTTTTGATAATAAATATGAGTTGCATCTCGTTTTAGCACACGACATTCATAGATGTTTAACTGAGACAGGTACCAATCACAGTTGTTTTATAATTGCTTGGCTATTACTAGTATTTGTAGAACAGTTGATATTTAATATTGCATGATATTTTCAATAACAGATATATCACAACCCGCAGGAACAACTGTTAACTGTTAAGTATCTTTAAATACCTGTGATTTATATCTGTTACGATAAATACGCCTCACTCCTTGATCTAAGCCACGATGAGTATTGAAACGATAATCAAAACTTTAGGGCTTCTTAAAATGTTTCTGTCTTTCATTTTACCTTCGTAATGAAAGAGTTATACTTTTAAGTACACCTAATTGTTGATTAGTGTTCGCGATTCGGCCATATGTGGTTAAAGTTACGTAATATTAAAAACAGGGTCTAATCACGCGCGAGATTTAATAGGAACTTCAAATCTGAGGTTGTAAGGGTTACCTTCAATAAATTATGAAATTGCCAAGGATTAACCCCGCCCTAATGCGGGTCGCTAGCTTTTGGGCGCGGAAGATTAAATGGTTACTATGGGGTGCTGTTATCACCTACCTTTTACTTGACATTTAGATATATGGGTTAGTAATAGTATAATTTATTATGTGTAATGAGAACTGTCCCAATTTTATACAAATTGTCACAATTCTGCTAATTTAAAATGCCGTTTAAATTAATTTCCTATTTCTATAAATATATTATGTTTTTTCTTTCGTTTTCTCTTCTAAAGCCTTGCTTGTTCAAGATTAATTTACTAATTAGACTGTTTTTCGAAACTTGAAGAACAGCTTGTTATCTATTGTGACCTTTACTTTATTTTATACTCAAGGGTATAATAATTCAATAAAATGAAACTAATAGCCTTTATACTACTAACTAAGATATTTATTTTATTTACCAAATTTTATTTATAATATGATATCAATTTAAAATATAATTATTATAGAGTTCGAGTTAATAGTAAAATTCTATAAAGCTGTTTTTAGTGAATATAATACTATGAATCGTACTATGAATAACATCGCTTTCACTTCATTATTCTTGACATTTTTGTAACATATACCGAATAAGTTGTTAGTAATTTTTGTGACATGTGTGTAAAATACTATTGAGGCATTTTTATATCGCCAAAAGCGTTTGGTAGAAAACCTTGCGCTCCAATGGTTCACCGGTTTGAATCCCACCATGAGGATTTTTTTATAAGTATGTCTTCCCAACGACTGGTCACTTTGGGCATTAAACGGGTGAGAGGAATAGCGAATTTTCGACCGGTTAACAAGTCGTTCATAGATAGAAATCCCGTGAAGTAATAGTAGTATATACATAGTATCACATTGCGCGTTTCGGTCTCCGTCTATGGATTTCCAAATGTCTGTCGTGTGAGAAAAAGGTTCCCTGCGGCTTCGAAACTATTTAAAATAATTTCTAAGATGGATATCGCAACTCACATACTCGTATCACTGAATTACAATGGCTTAAAGTATTATACCGTATTAAGACATAACATTTTGTGTGTGTGTAACAACATATTTACATGGAAATAAAAGTGAGTCCTTATTCAAACTTACGTTGTATAATAAGGTTGAACTTAATACATTTTGCAAAATATCTTAGTTTAAACGGTACCTACCTAGAAAAATATGTTCTGATACAACTTCAGACATTAGTGTACCGAAATAGGGATCCTAGTACCAAAATTTGGAGCACAAAAAGGTATTTCACCCGTAATTAGCAAACCCTCAAGCTTTAGAACGATTCAATTACGCCATCGACCGTAATCCTAACAACAAGTCAAGCTGTTCTCTGTTACAAAATTGTTACGCACTTTATAAAAAAAAATACTACGCAGATGTTTTACTTAGAAGGGTGTTTAACGAATGCGTAAATATAAAGTTTTTTTAATAGAATTAATGAGTACGTTGTTGAATTTGTTAATACACGCCATCCTTATAACTATGGGTTGTGTTTGTGTTCAAAGTACCCGGCATTTCCCGGCATATTATAATAAAAAAATATGGAAACAATTTTTTTTGTCTCTTATATGATAGTATATTATATATACTTAGGTATATTTATTTATATTTGTGTAAACAAATAATATTAAACCGGGAACCAGCATCTTAATTTCCTTTCACTTCTCATTATTCCATGCAAGGCTATTATAAAAATTTATGGTCGCCATAAAGCTAATGCAATTAATTTCCCAAGTTGTATTTGCGGCCAGTTAAGCACTGCTTATTTGCATTGTTGAGAGATTATAGAATTTTCTTTATTTTAATGTAGAAACTTTTTGTACGAAATACCCTTATCCCGGCGGCTAAGAGGACGAACGACGCTATAAGTCTTCCAAGAGAATTCACGCAACATATTTATTTTATAATACATTTGAATGTATTTTGGTAAATATAATATCATAAGTGGGCACTTTGTATCGGTGCTATTGTATAGTCAGGTTTTCATAGGACCATTCACTTCTCTAAGATAACAAAAAGGTTAAGATATCTTGATTTCATGCTGTTTTCGTATAATATTTCTATCCAACACAAAGATTAACACAGAAATAACGTAAAACCATCTTTGATCCTTATAATATTTAGTGATAACACACAACTTACATATTAAAACATACTTAAGCATGTAACAAGTAAGTACCTAACAAAGGTTGTATAAAAAATTTTTTAACTATGAAAATGAAGCTGTAGAAAATGCGATTTTTTGAAACAAACAAACACACATTTTTGTACAAAGAATTAAGTGTGTGTTTATCACGTGCCCTCTAGAAAATACAAGCTGTTATTGAAACATATTCAATTCTTCGTAAATATCATATTTTTTAAATATTAATTAAATAAGTTCGCAACTGTTTGTGAGCGTTTGGCCTCGGTTTAATAGCAACTTCTGTAAGTTTTCAGGGCAAAAAAACTGTAACGTATTTCATGCAGTTAGCTGCATCCAGCTTAGTTAGATGCGAATCGTTAAACAAAGTTGAATATAGGTTTTTCTATTTGCAGAATATATAGAGAATCTAATTATATTAAAGTTTACATGCAATAGTTTGTTTTCTATGTCTTTATCGCTTATCGTTTGTATGTATAAGTGTATTATATAAAGGAAAAAGTTAATTGAATGCCTAAAATACAGCTTTTGCAATGCTCAAGCGGCACTTGTTTCACGGATAATTTAAGGAAATATTATGTCCCTTCCCTTCCTAATAATTTACCGTAATGTATTCTATTACGCGCCTTATTACTTCGAACATGTTGTGATATAACAAAACAAAAACAAAAAGATTTTATCTTTATTCCAACCAACGGCATACGAATCACAAATTATTTTACCTACAAGAGTGGTAGTACAATCAGAGGGGTTGAGTATACATATGTATTACAATATCTGAATATCATAAGTTATGTTAAGAAATATTTTTATCTATATACATAAAAATTAATGAAAGTATGTTTGTTCTCTTTATACTCCTGAACTATTTATCCGATTATGATGAAACTTGCGAGTTGTTGTATATGACCGCGAGAGTCCCTGGCTTTTTTACGTGGCAATGGCATGCCGGGTACAGCTAGCATATACTAATATTATAAAGGGGAAAGATTTTTTGTTACGATTTACCTCAAAAATTACTCGACCGATTTTCAAAATTCTTTCACCAATAGAAAGCTACATTATCAGCGAGTACATGTGCCATTTTTTGTTTGGATTTAGTAGTTTGTAAGTACATCTACATTGCATCCCCTCAAGCCGTGTATCTTAAGTATCTAAATAAATATATATAATTGGGTTCTTAATGGAAGATAAGGGATTTTAAAAGTTCAAAAACATATGACTATTAATGAAGACTCATAACCAACGAAGAACCTAGACAGGTTAAGACGAAATTAATACTTTACTGAAACTTTATTTTGTCAATCTGAGTATTAATTGAGATTGAAATTTTATTTGAACAGTTGAATTATTCATGTAATATAAAGTTTTAAATTTTCTACTTTACAGTACTTTTTTAGACTATATAATATTATGTCTAGTAAGCCGATTCTATTCGATCTATGAGTAGTCCTAATAAGCCTAAATAAAATAACTTGTTAAATATAAAAAATAATTATATTGTACTTAAAAACTAAAAATAGTGAAAGTGGTGGATATCTTCACTCAACTTTGAATATTTGTCGCACTGTATGGAAGTCCAAAATTTTGCAGCATGGTATGGTTTTTTGGAACAGCTTAAGTCGTCTCTGTAAGATATAGAGGTTATTTAGGTTTAATTGCTCAATACTTAAGTAATAATTACTTTTTATAATATAAGTGAATATAGTGAAGAGAGCACGATACAACCACAATGAAGGTCTAGATTCTAGATAAACTAACTGGAAAATAAAATCCTTTCAGTGAGACTTTTCAATTTAACGGCAATAGAACAGTTTCTGTACACAGTGAATTGTATTATACGACTGGTATGCCTTTGTGGGACAATTATTAGATTTATTGTATTTTAAACTAGCTGTCCGACCCGGCTTCGCACGGCCTTATGAACAAAATGAGACCAAATATCCCCTTTACAATACTAATAAATGAAAATCGATGTGTTTAAAAGTTATTTCTATAGTTTCTGAAATTACCAAATTTTCCACGTACTTTTTTAAACTTTTCTTTCCGTAAGTACAAAGTATTAAAAAATTAAAAAAATATGCATGAAATAGGTAAAGTCTTTCTCAAATTATGGCGTTACCAAGGGAAACAGGGATTAATTTGTATTACATAGTATAATAAATCACCGGTGTACAGTCCAAACGTATATTTCTATCTTCAATACAGACTTAACTTTTCGCACATGAATATATATTACTAGCTGATAATGTAGCTTTCTATTGGTGAAATAATTTTTAAAATCAGTTCAGTAGATCGAGACATTACCCGCTCGCCTCACAAACTCACAAACTTGGCCTCTTTATAATTTAAGTAAAGATAATTTGTTAAAAAAAATAGCCTTATTTGTGAGAAGTAGGTGATACCACAGCCAGGGGAAATCAATTTATCAACTATGCATAGCTGACCTCTTTTATTTTTACGTTTACTCTACGACAATTGGATCTTTTATAGACTGAAACCGATACGAGCAATTTACGCCATTTTTATCTATTAATCGTGGTTTATTCCTCCCAGGAATTGGTGGTCCCGATAGAGGTCGACCTAGGGGATCATACCCCGATTAAATCGGAAATGTTCTTAAAAAGAATGTCTGTATGAAAGTTGAAGAAGCGAAAGTGGTATGCGAGAATCGGAGCATATGGAATTCCGTGATCTCTGCCTACCCCAATGGGAAAGAAGCGTGATGTATATGTATGTATGTATTCCTCGGAACCGTTTTAATGTTATTCTATTTCAGTTTCAGAGGATACATCAAGATAGAACGGGAACACTCTGGAAGTACTTTGCAACATTTAGACAGATATCGGACCGTCAAGTTAGTGGAGATTTTTTAATGAATTCTCTCCTGAGAAGTGCTACTGAGCAGCCGAGCGTGCGTGGGAACACCGCGAGAGTTCCACTTTGGAGATCCCAGCGCTCTCTGATTTTATTCGCCGAAGATGGCCACCGTGGAGTTTAGTCGGTAGACCTGTGACGTATGGAGTCTGGACATAATGGAGTGAAAGTCTGACATAACCCGTTGCATAATGAGAGTTTCTAATTAACACTAAGAAACCACGTCAAAACATTTTCTTAATTAGATGTTCTCATTGACATATTTATACTATGTCAGTGGATGCTCGATTCAATTTTCAATGGAAAACGAGATAAATTGTTATTTCCTATAATTATTCTTCTACATTTTCCTTTCGAAGTTTTTTTACTGAGATTTTTCGAAGGCACTATTTTCTCAGATTTATTGAAGACAAATAGGACAGGATGCGTTGTGATAGATTTACGGGATCGAATAAATTATACGAGGTACTACATTTTTCTATCAAAAGTGTTCCTTTACAAGGTCTCTGAAAATCCATGCTACTTAGCCCATCTACATATATATTATACTTACTAATATTATAAAGAGGAAACATTTGTATTTTTGTTTGCTACGATTTAAATCAAAAACTACTCGACCGATTTTAATGTATTGTACCCATGCGAAGCCGGGGCAGATTGCTAGTCATGTTATTAATATAGAGAATGGTTAGGATTACTCAAAACTAGACAATAGATTTTGGATTATTATAGATTAGTATCGCGCCCCAGCTTCACACAGGTGCAATGTAGATCTACTGTACACACAAATATATACGTATGGACTATGTTACTCGCCGATAATAGCTTTCTATTGGAGAAATAATGTTTAAAATCACTCAAGTAGTTTTTGAGCTTATTAGTGACAAACAAAAAGATGACAGTTGTCTGATTGTCTTTGTCATCTTTCTGTCTCCCCACAACCACGGTTGCTGAAAAGCATCCGAAACGTCGGGATAAATAATTTAAACAATATAAATAATAAATCACGTTTTAATCCGGTATACATTATTTTATTTAATCGTCTGTCGAGTTTGCTTGTCAATAATAAATAAATTTATTTAATTATCGAACAAATTCAAAACCTTTAAATCTATGAATTTAAAGTACGAGAGATGTGAATTTGTCGTTGCGTCGTCGTTCCATCAATCCATATCCAGGACTGATACCTATTTAGACTCATGTCACTCCTTGGATACAAGTATGTACTTCAATTCGTGCCTTGATAATGTAATGTATTTGTCTGTCTTTCCCGATTCCTACAATCTTGACATCTTTAAAGCCAGAGTGAATAAGCCTCTTCTAAGTAAGCAATAAGCATGCTCCCATTTAGATCGCATCCGCGCCTACAATCAGGCAGGATTGCGGTCAAATGTTTATTAAAAAAAAAAGTAATCTGTCAACACGAAACGTGCGGAAAATAGACGATAACTAATAGATAATACATTCGATATCGGTGAATGAAGAAAATTAAAATCCTTTTCTGTGAGAGAATATATACCAATGTATGAAGCAAGGCCAGCTATAAAGGCTAGTAATTGATATTAAAATATAAATTCAAAGAACATTTCAAGCAAAAATTCGAAGAGGTGTTCAATCGACAATATACATAGATAGTTTTTAGTATTTTTTTGGTCACAAACAGTGATCCTAACAAACATTTTTTAAGTAGAACTGATTATAACTATATCAAAACTCAACTATTTTACATGTAAAACTATATAATAAGAATTCAACTTAAGTCCCCCTTCTCAGCCCACAGGAATTATCATAAAGATATAAATGTCATGAAGAATATGTATGGTATGTCTCATAACCATAAAGCCGATATGGCAATGACGGGCTCGTTGGCCCGTTCTGTAGAACACCTGCCGGGCGCTTCGATAGGTCGTAGGTTCGAATCCCACCGGGATTACATTTCATATAATTTTCTGTAAGCATGTCTCCCTCACGTCCGGTAACTTCGAGGATTGAACAGGTGGGAGCAATATCGAAATTCAGGCCGGGTAACTAACCAAAAATAATGATTTTTCGTGCTTGATATGAGAGTAAGTGAAATTTTCTTTAGTATAAACAATTCTAGTGTAGACAACCGAGAGGCAATTCATTAATGAACATACCACACGTTGTATCATATATATTCTAACTTGAAACTTGCTTGACGGGTATTTGTAATTAAATGTTTGAAGGCCTAAATATTAATGCGAAGAGCTGAATCACGAGGGCACCTCAACATGAGTACCCGTGTGGAGGCGTTCTCATAATAATAATAATAATATAGCCATTTAATCCCAAAAAGATAACAGTACATAACAGACATTACATGCATTAAAATATTAAAATGGAAAAAAAAACTTTACAAGGTAAAATTTAAAAAATAGGTATATAATTTGACAAAATAAAATAATAAATCTGTACAGTTAATATGAGGTAAGATGTCTTAAACAATTTCTTTTAATTTATTAATTATAATGGTTTTAAAGATTTATAGAAATTGAAAAAGACAATAATTATATTATGTTTGGATTTGATAGTTATTAAAACATTAAAATATGATAGTGGATTTTTCGATATTTTAAAAAACATAGGTGCATAATAATTTACAGGTAACTCTTAATTTAAAGTTAAAATATTCTCAAATAACATAAGATTTAGGTAGTTGTAAATATATATAATTCTGATTTTAAAGTCCGAAATATCTCTTGTCTAATGAATAAGTGTCAGTTACAGGTGAGACCTAATATTGAATTCAAAAAATTCAAAATTCAAAAATCATTTATTCATTTAGGTAACACAATGTACACTTATGAACGTCAATAAAAAATACATATTAAATGCTTCTAATATTACATTTACTGCAATATCAAAAATGTTGATGATTTTATTAATCGAGCGAGTTTTAAACGTATTTATTCCGCCGCCAAAGGTAGTCTTTTAAGTGCGTGTTTCAGTTTCATTTATGTGTTTGCGAATATTCGAAGTTAATTATTATATACATTTGTATTTACCTATTGGTTGATAACGCATTTTTGTCATTGATAGCTCGTGTGGAAGTTACCTGAGCTGTGTATAACTAATTTTAAGCAATCAAGAATTCTCCTTCATATAAATCATATAGCCGCTGCGCCGGGTGTACAATGTACATACTACAAAGCAAATACATATTTTTATGTTTACAAAATTTTATATCATTTTATGAGCAATAAAAAAATAATTTATTAACACCGTAACTTCAATAATGAAAATGGTTTGAGATTCCAGCTATGGTTAGTTTGGCAACTTTGTGAACATACAAATCAGATAGCTATCACCGCGCAGCGTGCCCATGAACATGTTTGCTGGAAAGCATTCGAAACAACCGGATAAATAATATGAATAACAATAGTAATAGCATTTTAATCCAGTGAAAGTCATTTGATTTAAAATTAAAAAAACATTTTTTTTTTAATTTTTCTATTTTGTAACTTTATATTAAAAAAAGAAACATCTGTTGTCAGGTTTCAATATGATTTTCAATCGAAGTGCGAGTCAGTGCATATAATATTGTTACGTCACGACATACCGTGGTTCTGCCAATTTTATTATGAAACTAGTTTACAGGGAAGCAATATTGAGACGTGTTTCGTAAGGCGTATATGATAATTATGTTTAAATATTCATAGCATCAGTCGCTTACACTCGATAATTTATAACAGACAAAGAGACCAAAGAGGTTAACTATAATAAGTTGTGTATAATCATTTATAACGTAAGATTGCCTTATTATTCATAATTATACTCATCTTAGAACTCTGCTCCTACACAAAAGACGTCTATAACTTATCCCAAAGTACGAAAAAGGCGATCTTGCGTGTGAATTACAGTAATATATTTCATCGAAAGATAAAATTGTAGGAACTGTGATGCCCTTTTATAATAATTCTTCGCAGATGTTCATTGTTATTAAGGTTGGATGGCGGGGTGTGCTATGAATTTAAATAACTTAAATTGTAATATCACATAATATCACTTTATTAATTACTAGCACCGCGCTTCGGCCTCACACGGGGGCAGTGTAGATCTACTATACACAAGTCTATGTTACTCGCTGATAATGTAGCTTTCTATTGGTGAAAGAATTTTTAAAATCGGTCCAGTAGTATTTGAGTTTATTTATAACACAAAAATACAAAAATACTAATCTTTCCTCTTCAAAATATTAGTATAGATATAGATTATTGTGTATGTGTAATTTTACAGTTACATATTATTATCATACAATTATGTTTTACTCAATCATATAATTAAATAATTGAAGAAAATAATTTATCTATAATGTGTGTTTGTATTTTAATTTTATGTCTGTATGTTGTTAACTTTAATTGGAGTAAATTGGTAAAACATTTTGTTTATTGACGAAAAAAGGAAGAGGTTCAAGTTTCATAGACGAAGATGGTGGTATACCTCAGCCAAAAAACATCAGTCAATGATGCGCTGTTGACCTACTTTTTACTTCGAGCAATCGGAAATCTATAGACTGAGACTGAAACGAGAATTTTGCACTCCGGTTTTTCTATCTATGAAGGGTGTTGGGTCGGAATTTTAATATACCTTTTCAATGCCCGAAGTGACCAGATGTGGGAAATACATACAAAAAATTATAAACATATCGTTCCGGCGGGATTCGAACCTGCGACTCATCGAAGCTCAAGGTTTTCTACCAAACGTGCCAACAAGTCTGTTTTGCTACCATAGAACAGATAGCTGACACAAAAAGCACGTGTATACCTTGCTAACAAAATATGGAATAAATTCAAGAAATAATCGATTTTATTTAAATATTTTCAGGCTCGTTGTCTCGTTAGGTAGTACACGTAACGTTGTAACGAAGGTTCGTGGATTCGAATCCCATCAGTATAACATTCTGTAAACATCTCTTCGTAACAAAAATCGTCCTATCGGTCACTTCGATCATTACACGGAAAATTCCGACCAGTATACCACCGTAACTATTTATATTGAAACTGTGTACCTAATATGTCACTGTCAACATATTAGTTTAAGGAAATAATAAGCACAGGCATGCTATGTTGTAAAATGAAAAAAAGCTTTGTTTTGTAAAAAAATAAGGTGCGTCTTACGGATAATTTATGTGACACGAACACGCGACTTTTTATTGCATTCCAAAACTGTTTCATACATTTAGGTTATTACATATTGTAATTTTAAGAAAGTAATTTATAACACTAGTGTTTGTTCGTTATACTTATGTATGTTCCATCATATTTAAATAATTAAAATTAATAGATAAGTAATAGAATTACCCATCGAAGATTAAACGTCATTTCCTTATAAGGCAATTATCAGAAATCATAACCGATGAATTTTCAAAGAACATTCAATCAACTCGCTGAAAGACGATGGCTCTACAGCGTAGAACCATCGTAGCAAGGCTCGTAGCGTCAGTTGATAACACAGTGCTACGCTGTACACACGCGACAGGCTACGAACTTTCTAAACTTTCGACGCTTGAATTTTCGTTTATCTGTGAAACGTTAATATAGTAATATTTGAAAAAGTTATCAAATATATAAAAACAAATAGTTATGGAATAACGACGGAAAAAAACGGATATTTAGTTGCTTGTTTATTTGTCCCACAGTTATTGTGAATATCACAATGGGGTGTATAATCATAAACTGTTGGAAGTGGAAATACTGGTAAGTATTATATTTTCATACATTTTCGTAAAGTCTTAACATTATTTAAATTTATTTGTTGAGTACGCACCTGCCAACCAAGTGTTATGCATATGCATTTAAGAGTGCAGATCGAAGTTACTACCAAGTTACCTTTACCATTTTTTATCATGAAAATCACCGTAAGATAATTCTCATAACATTTTTATTAAAAAATAATAATGAAATATTTACTTTAATTTTTTTGTTTACAACAAATATGTATATAAAAATATTATTTAATTTTACTTTATATTCTGAATGAGTTCATTACGCTTCTAAAGCAAAATTTAAGATTATTAACTTCTGAAGGAAATTTTATA
Source organism: Anthocharis cardamines (assembly GCA_905404175.1). Taxonomy (NCBI): domain Eukaryota; kingdom Metazoa; phylum Arthropoda; class Insecta; order Lepidoptera; family Pieridae; genus Anthocharis; species Anthocharis cardamines. The sequence goes on from FR989961.1 coordinate 7,512,029, forward strand.
GCACTTGATATTATCGTTGATGATAGAGAGATGTTCACGCAAATTGTAAGTAAAGTATGGAAAATAAATTAATCTCTTTATAAACTAAAATTATTTCATTATAATTGTTTTGATTAATTAATAAAAAAAATTGTTTATTCATTATCAAAAAGCATCACTAAGAAGATAAGATTTGAGCACCCTTTTCTCAGCTCTGCCATACCAAAACAGATACAATAATATACACTTAATTTAAGATTTTAAAAATTAAATAATTAAACATAAACGAGGATAAACTTTAAGTAGGCGGGATATTATTTCTTAAGTATTTTTGTCTCTAACTTTAACCTATTATTTTCATTTAAATAAAATACTGTATACCGGATTAAAACGCGGACTCCCGCGACCACGGTTGCTGAAAAGCATCCGAAACGTCGGGATAAATAATTTAAACAATAAATCGCGTTTTAATCCGGTATACAGTATTTTATTTAAATGTGTGATACTCGCGTTAATAAAAGACAATATTATTTTCATTGTTATGTTAATTTTTTATTGTATAGAAATCATCGATGATTAGTTAAACGTATCAATTTATTTTTGGAAATTTCGATCAGCATTTTCTAAAATCGGTTCGTATACTACCGAAAAGTAATAATAGAAATAAAATGTAGATCTAACTCCAAAACCTACAAGTTTCTTACTTGCCTACTTCATACAAAATCTGCGAATAGTGGAATTTTTACTTCGAATTGTCAAAGTCAGCATAGATGAAATCTTCTTGGATAAGATGGAATTTAAGAAAAATGTTTTCAATTATTCAAAACGCAAAGACGTTTCGAAATGTTCTTATAAATTGTTATCGTGAAGATTTTGTTGGAGAATAAATATCTATATAATATACTAGCTGATGCCAGCTACTTCGTTCCCGTGGGCTTCATCTTAAGCTGTGCTTTTGAGCAAGGTTTGTCCATATGATATATTCATATCCACTAATTAAACTAGTATTTCATTTCTATATCGAACTGTTATTGACATCTGATAATTCGAAAAAGTTCGACGCGAGTCAGTTTGTATTGCAATTTGTTGATTTGGTGCCGTTAAAATAATCTTTAAATTATGATAACTTTTCATTCCGACAACCGATTTCGATGAAACAAAGACTATATGTTGCGGGTTGCCCCGGGCTTTGCTTAATATATTTGTGTAAATTGCATGAAAATCAGTTCAGTATCTTTGGAGATTAGCCCGTACAAACAGACAAACAGACAGAGAAACAAAAAAATTAAATAAAGTCTGGGTTTGTTCTATTTCTCTTCTTACATCCCACTGACTTGATTTTTAGCATTTTTTTCTATGTGACATTTGACCTCTACAGTTTTATATGTATAGATTTGTAATGAAAATTCTATATTTGTGACGAAAGTCCTTCTTTGTGTAAATTCAAAAATTTAATAGAATTTACACAAAGAAGGACTTATGAAGAGAGTTATGAATCATTTTCAAATATACTTTAAGAAATTTCACTTCGTAATTTCTAATTTCTAGGAATTTGTTTGTTAAACAGAGAGAATTATTTATAAAAGTATTATTTTTAACTAATCGGTTTTAGAAATATTTAGAAAATATACTGTTGAGGGCATGTAACAATGATCCTGTCTTTCATGTTTTTTTTATATTAATGAAAGAGACAGCAAATCTTTAGTAAACCCTAAAACATTTACAGTATTTCGCACTTAGTTTATAAAAAAAAATGACTGTAAGCGCAGTGTTTGTAGCACAATATTTAAAACATTTAAGCTACAAACATTTTTCGCAATTGACTCGTTTTAACTTTAAAAGAACTTAACCAACTAATCCGAAATTGAACGAGGCGATAGAAGTTTCAAACCACACGTTCGCCTTTATATTTCCTAGCAATTAAAAACAAAGTTAGTATAAGCTTTACATACGTTTAATCAAAAGCGAATAAAAATATAAAATTCAGATGGTTTTGTTTGTAAAAGTGTTTCATTTCCAGTCATATGAACACTTAAAGCACTTCTGAACAACTTTTTCATTAAACATTTTTATATATTCTACCATTTCTAAAGACGCGAGAAATTAAGAAAATTTGATTTATTTATTTCAATGAATAAGGCGTAATTTCAATACTAGCGTGTAGACCTTGCATGTTTTCAAGCAAATACTTAGCTTGAGATTAAATAGAAATTGCGTTCAATGAGACTACGTGCAAAATAAATATTATTATTAATCTATTCAAATACGTGTATAAAATTATAATGTCAATCAAATAAGATGAATATATAATAATAAATATTTGCCTTAATCAGAGAAGGGGTAACTAGTTAAATTATTAAAGTATTACAAAATTGTAACTTTTAATAGTTCGAGTATCATAGTCAATTTTCTGTCATATTTATGTGTCCTTCGTATTAGAACTGATGATAAAATAAATTAAATGTTAGATTTCATGATCTTTTTTATTTCTAAGACCAAATGTTTATAAAAGAGATTGTATGAATATTGATCCTATCGATTTGTGGAATAAAATAGCGAATGTTTATTTTTTGAATTTTAAGCTGGTTCGAGTTCCGGGTGAGGCGAGCAAATTTTAGAAACTTTTTGAACGCAAATCTTTGAATAAAGGAATGTCTCTTTAAGAAAAATTATATTAAGGATTTAAAGTGTCCCTTGTGTCCATTGATTTCACCCTCTAAATTTGTATGTGTTTGTTCCATTCTTTTCATCTAATTTTATTGTGCAATTTTATTCATGTTGGGGTAGATAGCGCTGGTACTGGGTTTGAGGATTTATAAAATATGTATTATCGTTTCTAAATTATTGTCAAGAAGAAGTAAAAAATAAATGAAAAGGTGCAAAAATGACAATATATATACATTTTAAAAGCTGTTTATCTTCATCTTAACAATGAAATATACAAAATGTTTCACATACAACATCCCTACTTTGAGACGGTGAAAGTTACAGACTATTTTCACGCCATTAATAGTAAAATGATCTCACATTATGAGCGAGCAGTATGGAGAAGTCTTCACCCTCTGCGCACATATTATTACTATGTATATAATATTATAGTGGGAAGAAAGGGAGTGCTGTTACGGAAGTATTAAAGTTTCTCTAAGAAATTTTAATCTTACACTATTACTGTTCCATTTTATGTGAGATTGTTTTGTCTATTTTGAAATCATTGAAATGTACTGAAGGACCCGAATTTTGGGGCGTTGTTCTTGTGTTGACATATAGTATACACTAAATCTGTTTAACCTTATCCACTCATTATTTCAGCTCTATTGTTTTGGCCCGGCTTAAGCTGATAATACGGTTAAAATGCCGTTGTGTGTTTTGTTATGTGTAGCGCAGTTCTGTTGAAATATGTAGATAAAACACAAAGGTCAAATAATAAACGTGTCATATTTAATATTATTTGCTTGGTTTTATAAATCGTTTTTTCATTATTTATCAATAGATATATCATAAAACTTTATAGTATAAGCCTATTTTGTCATATTTAAAATAGATTAGATGGATATGAATAAGAAATGAAATGAAAAAAGCTTTTATTGGATACAAAAAATTAAAAACGGAAAGTAGAATGACAATTTTGTGCAAAAGTGGGGTGGTCTTATTACTAACAGTGATTTTTACAGGCAGCCATGATAGGAGATTAGTAGGCCGATAAACTATTTTAACTTTTACTTGAAATCGCGTTTTAATGCGTTATAAAGTATTTTTTTTATTTGTTTAAAAATTATCGTTGTCGTCTTATAACATCAAGGTCTTACGACCACATACAAATCCAAAGTCCTAAGTCCCCTAGGTGGGGCAGAGGGCGTCTACAGTGCTCCGCCATCGCGTTCGATCTTGAGCTACGCGCTTCACCTCAGGCCACGTCAACCCTATTGCCCTAGCTTCAGCCGTCACGGAGCGTCTCCAGGATTGTCACACTTTTCACGTTGGAGCGAAAAAATTTTAATTTCACTCCGCGGGTCAATTTCCGTGACTGCCATATGGGACGTAGTTGCGCGAAGGTTGCTCGTGCTTTGGCGATCCTAGAAGTGATGTCCTCTTCATTTCCTCCAGATTCTGACACGACACTACCGAGGTACGTAAACTGCTGCACGCGCTCAATCTGTTCCGAGCCTAGTGTGAGCAGTTGTGAATTCCTAGCTTCGGTGCGCATTTCTTGGGTCTTCGGGCCTTCGGCACTACTAATTACCTATAAATAACAGTATGTAGGTCAAATTATATTTCTTTGATTAATCTATATACAATTAGTAGGTAAATTATAATATATTTAAATAATACTAACAATACGGAGGGTAAATAGGGTAGAACTAGTGTTCTTTGACAAGTATATCGAAAGAAGAGATCTATATTATATTTTTCTGGAACAAACGCTTTTAATAAGTTGATCGCAATTCCAATTCATATATACCTTAGCGTATGTTCAAATCATCCATCTGAGAGGCTATGCAAACTGATCTTGAAATTGCAATATGAATATTGATTGCTCTAGGGAATCAAGCATGTCATACAATTTGCTATGTAGATGCGTCAATATTGTTATAAATGTAAACGTCGGAAACGCATTACAATAATTAATATAGTCAGAGCGAGATAAAAAACAATATTAAAATCGAGATTTGTTATTTATCCCGACATTTCGATGCTCTTCAGCATACGTGGTCGTGGGTAGACTGAAAAATGACAGCTGTATGTTACAACGCCATCTCAGATTTGCTGTGATTTTATGTTAGATATCGACAGACGAGCACGTGGTTCAGTGGAGGGGCCACAGAATATCAGTCATATGGCTGGGGTATACGCTACCATCAAGTGAACCTCATGTTTGTCGATATGTTTGTAACATCAAAAAAAAAAGTCAGTGATGCGCTATCGACCTACTTTTTACTTCGAGCATTCGAAAATCTATAGACTGAAACCGAAACGCGCAATGTGCATTTCACGGTTTTCCCATCTATGAACGGATGTTCAACGCCATAAGTTATCAGACGTGGGACAGACATGCTTACAGAAAATTATAAACATTGACGGGCTCTTTGGCGCGTTCGGTGCCGTGTGCATCAATGGGTCGTGGGTTCGAATCCCACCAGGACAACTTGTTTATAATTTACTGTAAGCATGTTTTCCCCACGTCTGGTAAATTCGGGCATTGATCGGGTAGGAGGAATCTCGAAATTCCGACCGGGTAACGAACCACCGTTCATAGATGGAAACATCGTGAAGTGCACATTGCGCGTTTAGGTTTGAACTAGACCATATACTTAATACTTCCATATACTTTCAAGTATTTAAAAACCTGGGTTTCGACCCTGGTATATTTACGAACTCGTGATTGGAAGCCCTGGTATTGAATTTGGCAAGTATATCTGATCGCTTGTTCTAGTATCGCTGACAGTACTGATATAAGGTTACAATGACCCAGTCAGTTCTAAGATAAAATTATTTACTCTCTGAGATATTATCTTTGATTTTTAACTAAGCTAACGAAGTCGCAAATGAAACGAAGCTCGCATTTCTATTTTACATTATTATATTTAAGATTGTGGATTCAAAGAAAAAATATTAAGAAGATACAGTTATCTTATATCATGCAGATCATGTTTCATTCACAAAACAATTTTATGATCGTATCATCCCGAAAACATTTTATGAGCAACGATCGTCACATAAAAGATACACCATAAGGATTCCCATATCCTTTCTAATAAAACAGGCATACTTAACTAGATACATATGTATATGAAAACGCAACATTAAATCCTTGAGAATTGCATTGAAAAGGACTAAAATTTGATACATTTTTACACGCAATTTAACCCAAGAAAATTTCGTACACACCACAATTTATAAGCAAGTTCATTCATCACCTTGATAAGTCAGATTTTGCTTTAATGACTCTTAAGATGGATTATATAAGTATCTGCTATGAGTTGATATTCGTAGAAAATAAACTAAACCTGTATGAAAAAGTATTGAAAAAGTTATTTTATTTATAGTATATACAATATTATAATACTACATCATACCACAATACAGAAGAAGTGAGCTAGACAGAGTGAAATTGCAACGTTACCGAAGTATAAATATTAAGTATAGTTAAAAAACCAAGTTTAGCTGTACTCAGTGAATATATTCAATTTGAAATTTAAACAAAATATGAATCCATATAAAAGATTAAAAATATAAAACCTTTAAAAGCCATTATGTTTGTATGTGTGCATCGCAATAACAACTACATGTAGCATACTCTTTATTTTAAAAATGTATTTCCTAACGTTTGTAAATTAAACTCTGGTAGTCCTCTTAAACATATGTTTAACATAATCCATATACTCGTACAATTCGAGAGCAAAAATATTACCACAAAGCGAAATAATAAGCCAGCTTTTGTATCGCGGAATGAGTTATTAGAGGATAAGAAACGTTGTCTGTTTCAAAGCGTTCTGAATTACGAGTCGTACGACTAACCAGGCGTATATAATTTAGATGAAGTGGTCAGGTAATATGGAACTCGTTTGAATTGTTTGAATTTAATCCAAATTCGGTTCGAACTGTTTTTCAATTAGGGATTTGTTCTGTTACCTACAACTTTATAACAAATATGAAAATTAAATTGCAAGAGTAAGAGGTACAATAGGTGATCTTATTGCTAGAGTACTTTTAAGGACTACCTTTGGGTGACAGATATATCTTAAAAAAAATATGGGGACGGTGCAAGAAATACATTAAAAATGGATGGGAGTAAAGTATAATATATTATTGAATATAATATATAGAATATAAGATTAATGAATAACGTCTAACCAATTCAGGAAAGGCTTGCTTTGCTTTTGCTTTGGGCCCTCCTAATATTAGGTGCTTTTATTTCATTATACTAATAATAAAATTGTATATAAGCATTATTACTTAAATATATATTTAAAATAGCAGCACCCGCAGGTATAGCAATTTATATATTCATTTAGAATTTTTAAAAAATTAAACTAAACCTTGTATGCTTTATTAAAATATATTTTTTAATTTGTTTAATAATTCCGATTATTATTATTATCAGACTTTCATATAATCTTATAGGCCAGTCAATAAGAGGAAAAGTAAATACTTTTGCTTTAAGTCGTGAATTGATATGACGTTCGGTAGAACACCTGCCGTGCGCATCGATAGGTCGTAGGTTCGAATCCCACAGGAACGACATGCTTATAATTTTCTATAAGCATGTCTTCCCAACGTCTGGTGACTTGGGGCATTGATCGGGTGGGAGAAATTTCGAAATTCCGACCGGGAAACATATTGCGCAATTCGGTTTTAGACTATGGATTTCCGAATGCTCGAAGTACAATAAAAGTAGGTTGAACCGGAGGTTCTGGGTTCGAATCCAGGAAGGAGAAGGCTCATCACCTACTTGCCTGTAAAGAATAATGATAAGTGATATAGACTCAAAGCTGCGTCTGCCCATGCCCCACTAGGGAACTCGGGAATTCACTTTTATGTACTTAGTTATCTAACTATCATAGAAAAAAATAATACTCAGGTAATGTAAAGAAAACAATAAACTCGGTTCTCTGTTAATAAGGAAAAATGTCTGCAATTATACTATTTTGCTTTAAAAAACAAACAGTATGCAATGCTTATTGTGTCTATTTTTTACCGGAAAATGTTTGAAGCTTCGAAGTGAATTGTGGAACATTAAATATAACTCTATTCATTTAGCCGTACTATTATGTTAGTTTACGACTGGTTTAAGTTTTTTATAAGTACTTCATCTGATAGAATACTTATTAAAGTATTGGTGACCGCCGCCATGGATCAGTAATATTCTTATTGAGATTAGCACCAGAGATCCTGCGTACAAAGGCGATTACTGCCTGTAAAGAAAAATTATCAGAGAAACAGACACAGAAACCCACATACACCACAAGGGGACTCGGAATTTAAGTATAAAGTATAGGTCTTATTTTAGTAACATAATTAATATATTACTAACTATCTTAAAAGTCAAGCATGATTACTGGATACTGGTAACATTGAAATCTCTTATAAATAAAATAAGGGAAAGTCCTAAATAATGATTTTATCCGAGAATATAGTTCGTATTTTGTACAGGCCCTTTTAATCTCTGGCTAATTTTTGCTTTGAAGTATATAAAATATTATTGTTTATTTTTGGTTTATGTTTGTACATACTATATGTAGGTATAGTTTTGAAGTTGGTTTTTTTTTTAATTTTATATTTCAATTTTTTGTAAGAAAAATATTTTTTAATTTTATTAATCCTTATCAATCCTTATATAATATGGGTAGGCCTACTAAATGCGGCTCAAATGAGGCAGCGTCGTTTGATAGAAAGTATTGACGAGAGGAAATATCTTTTTAAGATGATCGCGTAACAAACACAAAAAAAAATCATACAATATATTTTTAATGTTTCTATGATAGCAGTTAAAACAACAGAGATTGAAAGCCCTCATCAAAAACTTTTGCTGAAGGGAACCACAAACCAAAACATTATCTGTGTATATAATTTTGTTTTTGTTGATTTTCTCAAAAAGTTACAAATCAATTTCGATACATTTATATGGTACACCTCTGAAATATAACCTACAAAACAAAAAGAGAATCATCAAAATCCATGCATAATTGCGGAGCTATCGCGTAACAAACGTACAAACATACAGTCGAATTGTTCTCAATTTTCCTCCTTTTTTGAAGTCGGTAAAAAATGAACTTTTTCATCCAATAAAACTTTTTGTTAATCGATATCTAATATTATATATAAATTGTATATTCAGCATGGATCCGATTAAAGCGTTTTTGGCCCTAATGATCAAGCCAACTTCTTAGTGATCTTAAAGAAGCGTATAAAAAGGTTTAGTAAAAGGTTAACAAGAATGGCTTAAAGCCAAACGAAGTAAAGCTTCTTTTAGTTCCGTAATTACATCTACAAAAAAGCTTTGTTATTAGTTGTATTTTATATTTGTTTCTCCACTTCGTCTTCATTAAATACGTTGGTGAGAAAGTCAGATATTAATAAATAATTCATAGATTTTAAAAAATAAAATTGTAAGGTTATGTACACAATTTTCTGTTTTTTTTTTCAATATATTGTCCATTAATCAGTCGATCTTAAAGTATATATTTACGAATGTCCGCAACAGGTACAGTATGACAGATGTGGTCTAAGGATTAAGGTCGAACAAAATCAAATAATAAATAAAAATCAATATAAATTTTATCAGATTAAAGAAAGCGGGAAATCATTGATTTTGTAACTCGAAGAGCTTGCAATTTTTTTTATGTGTCGTTACGTAGTATAGTTATTCATGAGTATCAGCTGAAGATGACTGAGGCTATATGCTAATAGCAATTATGATAGATAAAATATAAGGGTAAACAAAAAATAAAGTGGTCATCATTGTAGTTTAATCTATCCTTCTAAAACATCGTAATTCAATGTAGGACAAGCTTTATATGAATACTTTGTAGCACTTAATCCAAAAACACTTAAATAAGCTACAATATTATATATTCTATATAAAAATAGCTCTAAAACAAAAGCGGACTTTACCTATATACTCGTATAACACAACACGAATACCCTTAGGATTTTAAAACTTTTATTTTTTGCTACAGGCATATTTGTAGCTTCTAATTAGAAAATTTAAATTAATCAACTTCAGTATAAAGCTACATGGTATTGTGACGTGTCTGATAAATGTTTAATGTGGAGTCATGTTTATTTTAATTTGTTTTGCTTTGTATGCTAAATAGGTACGACGTGGCTTTGTTCGAAATTAGAATCACACTCATAAAATGCTGCATTTTGAAAACATAACATAATTATATTATAAATATTATGTAACTGTAAATCTTTGCTAACTTTCTAAATTATAATATTTCCTACGAAGCTAGCTTGGCTTTTTTTTAAATTATATTCATCTTCATAAAATTATAACAAAACCGTTATCGTTGATGTCTTTGCAATATAGATAAAGTAACCACACTGTCCCTCCATAAAATAAATTCTGAAACCCCAAAAAAGGTGTGCCAAATGTCATCAGTCACGTCCGATAAAAAAACTAGACAGACATATAAAGATACGATAGATTGATGCTCAGGGGTGAACTTTAGTGTGGGAAATGAAAGTATTGTCGTAAGAAAATATTATGGTTTTGCCTTTCCTAGATCTTAATAATCTCTCCAAGAAAAGCTACAGGTCAACAAATCTGTACATAAAATCTTTTTAATGAAATCTTTGCTCGCACTTCTTTGATTGAGGCCTGTCAACGCCTTCTATAGAAATTCATTTTAAACCTCAATATCAAAAGGATGAAGTGAAATTCAAAGCATGAAGCGAAATTTAAAAATCTCAAATTATGGCTGGCGTATAGAGAAATCTCCAATGCTACGGTGATGCTACGATGGCAAGCTACGTCTTTGCTACGGAGCTACGAGTACAATGTTAATTAGCTCTCTCTTGTAATTGCGCTCGTTTTACGCTTCACGATCGTAATATCGCGGCGCATCAAGCGTGTAATAGCGGGCGTCATCAGAGCGCTCAGAATAATCAGTGAGAGTTAAATTTTGATATGAATAACGTATGAGATGGATTTATTTGACTAGTATATTTTACTCTTTGAGTTTGAGATTATATGTTATTCTTTGAGTCTAAAATATATTAAAAAAAAATAGTTTCTTTAAAATAAGCACTTGATAAAATTGTGAGTATTCACAGAGTAGTTACGGCTTTCAAGATCAAATCGCAATCTTCACAATGCGGCTAAGAGATCGACAGTTGAACGATTAATTTTTAAAGGGCACTGTTGAAGTTTAGAACCAATTTTGGATGAATTAATTGTGATTATGTTTCGTTGTAATATAGGACGAGGGATTTACTCAAACTTATTTATACCATAAAAAATACAAAACAATTAAAACTATATTAAACTTAAAACTAGTTACTTTCATGGCCTGGCAATAATTGACACCTAAGAATTGTAAGCATCTGTTTACACGCGTATATTATCTGCTGTTTATACCAAGAAAAGTATTGAAACTTCTATAACATATCAAGAATGTTACGTGTTGTTTATACCATGCAAGTAATTTTTTGCTTCAATTAAATTGTATACAAGAAACCTTAGTATTATGGCACATAGGGTCTTAGTATTATGGCACAATTTCTTGACGATAGAACGGGACACAGCTTTACTTGGTGAATTGCACTAACCCACTCTCTCGTAATAATACTGTTAAGAGAGTGTAGTACTAAATCAGCCATGATGTGTGTCCTGTTAGGTATCACTTTCTGGTCTGCCTGTCTATCAAAATTTAGTGTTTGTCATAATTAAAACAAAAATAATTTTTATTTAGTTTTAATAATTAATAATATCCAAAAGGTGTGTGTAATATCAGACGAGGCATTTTGAATCAAAATTGCGGCAAATTTTACAAACTTTTGCTCATTAAACGATTTGTAATGAAATAAGTTAAGTAAGTTATTTAATTAAAAGTACCCAAATAAACATTTCTGACACAATGAAAAGCTCCGGCGGAAGAATGAAAATGTAAATACATCATACATAAATCGTTAATATGAAAATGGAAATTGAATTTTAGCAACAATACCCAAGTTTAAAAAGTTTAGTTATATCCTGGCAACACCTGTATTAAGGAAATTTATTACATCATATTACATTTATTTGGGATATATTATTACCTTTAGGTGCACGGAAACATCAGCTTTGTGTTTTTTTATTATATTAGAGGAGGCAAATGGAATGGAGAACGTACCTCGATCAGATCGGGAACGTTCTGCAAAAGGGCCAGGTCAAAAGTACTCGTAACCGACGAGTATGTATGAAAGTAGAAGAAGCGAAAGTGGTATGTAAGGATCGGGGCATATGGAATTCCGTGATCTCTGCCTACCCCAATGGGAAATAGGCGTGATTTATATGTTTGTATGTAAATGGACTGGCGGCTCACTTGATGGTAAGCGACTACCGCCACCCATGGACAGTCGCAACACCAGAAGTCTTGAGGATGCGTTGCTGGCCCTAAAGGTGAAAATGTCTGTTATATTTTTTACAAAATTTAATTTATATATTTTAGGTTCTAAGTAGGTATATATATTTAATGTCAATAAATACATAGTTTTAGGCACTTTTTCCCCATCACCAGAAAATTAATAAACTGTACTGGCTTTAGACGGAGTTATGGAACGTAATATTTACTTATTCCACATTATTTATTTGCCGAGAAATTTACGTAGCGTACGCCTCTGAATTTTAGATTTCAATTAATGTGTTTTCGTTGAGATAAAAAATTCCATCCCATCGTTTAGAGAGTAAATAAAAGGGAAATAAATTTCCCGTTACCGGCATTTACGGTCCAACCGCTCAAGTGAAGTTCAATTTCCTGATTGCGTTTCACTGAACAATGATCATACGGGTAAGATTTTAATGAAATATCTCATTTTAACATCACATAATACAGCTTGGTAATCGAAAACTTGATATAATTCCAAAAAAAATTTTTAAAAATATTTTTTATTTCAAAATTTCGAATCCTTTTAACAAGCGTCCTTTTAACACGTAGGGATAAATAAATATTATGAATAAATTAGACAATATTATTATAATTTCATTTTTATTCAGTAAAGTGGAAATAAGTTAGCGAAAATCACGTAACTAAATAAACTTATAAATTTTCTTATTAAAACATTAATAAATCATTAAAATACAATCAATGTTCTATAAAAGATTCCGTTTTGGGTCAGTGTGGTCAAATGAAAAATGTACTAACGACTGACTGATTATTATTTAGAATGGAATGATTTCGTAGTATGCACGTTGCGTTAAATATCGGAAGTCAAAGGTTTGGATATTTGGGAGAATAAGGATTTCAGGAAGTCAGGCATTTGTTATCTACAATTATCCTTCAACTTTAGCACCCAACCTTTTCAATGTTTATAATTAAAATCGGTGACCTGAAAGAGATCACTGAATTGTAGCGATAACACCAACTTTTGCACTTTAATTACACTTATTTAACAGCTTATAAATAAATAAATAAGAAAAATTATGAGTGAAAAATATTCACAATGTCATGACCAATCAATATAAAAATATAAGTTTATGCAAACTTCTTTGATGTTGATGATAAAAAATTTGGTAAATATATCCATCGTGAAAAGGGCTTAAGCGCTTTCCTATGTTTAGAGAGAGGGCTTCAAAATGTAAATTGCTCAAGCAAACTAATCACTTCCATCTGAATTATTATGTAAATGCATCTTATTTTAGCCTTGACGTTGATTTTACCTTTACAGAACACACAAAATAAACCAATACTACACCTAACGACTTTCATCGTGAATAATATATTTATTACTAGAACTTTAATTGGTATTTAGGGGTCGATGTTTGTATATTATATACGTATTAAATACATATATGCGCGTGTCATAGCTTATTTTCTTAGTAAAAATTATGAATTAGTCGACTCGGTATATTCAGAAAACGTACGGAAATTGAGAATTTTCTTATTCCAGATAAGTTATCTGAACGAATTAATAGTCCAATTCTGAGATACTTGAAGTTACATGCCACGTTCATAAAGTTCATAATTTGATATTTAATGAATTAATTTAATAAAAATTATCCGTGATACTAATATAATTACCGATTAGCATCAGTGATAGTTAACATAAAAAATCTTAACAAAATTCAAATATTATTCATGGTATCAAAACAGAACCTTCTGAAAGTGAGAAAAGACCCATTTACATGATGCCGTTTTCTGAAGCATACAATAGAAATAATTGAATGCCATAATAAACGCAATAATTGACATCTTAGAATTGTAAGCAACTGTTTACACGAAGATATTATGTGCTGATCGAACATTTTACGTGTTTGTTGGACCATGCAAGTCATTTATTGACAGGCAGTCATTTATTGTATGCAACAGGCAGGAAACAAGCATCGTATAAATGGGCCTTAAGACTCGCACTTGAATGCGTTTTTACATTATAAAAAAAATATCGGCCAATGGAATCCTATTGTGTAAGATATCCTCTTACATCTTTCATCTCGGATTAGTGACACTGAATCCGAAATGAGGTCTCAATTACAGATCACAATGGCGATAACATCATCTCTTACTAATGTCTAGAAAATTAATGGCTGTTCTGAAGATTAATTCTATTATTAATATACCTACTACTATCCAGTATACTTTTATAATTACTGACAGACGCATCTCAATGGTAGGGGCGATGAGTTTGATATCGGAGGTCATGTGTTCGAGTCCCGGGATACAAAATTATTAGGGCATAGAAGACCGATCATCTATATGTATATGTACATATAAACAAGAAGAATAATTAGCAAAACAGACACCGAAATGTGTCTGCCTCATGGCCCACTAAGGAACTCAGGAATTTATTAAATATATTTACTACAATCTCTAAGTCCTATCCAGTTAATGTGTATTTTCATTATCTATGTTTTATTATATAATAATCTTATTCTTCTTTAATCTTGATATTTGTATGTATCACATTTTTATATTTTGGTACCTAAACCAACCTAAACAAAAAAATTCAAATATGATTTCTTTTTATAATTCGGTCGATTTTACGAATGCACTTTTTAAAAATAGGTCGATAGCACATCACTTATTAATACCCGATGGCTGTGGGATACCTCACGTTCGTCTATCAATATGGGATATTAAACAAATTCTTATTATTTATGAACCGCCCAGACAGGTGGTAACATTTGGGTATTCTAATTTAATATTTATAAAAGGTACGTGAGTAAATATATACAAAATACTGTGAGATGTTTTATGCGACACGTAAAGGCAATTTCGATTTAAGTTGTTTCTTGCTTAACATACTAAACACAAGAAAGATTAATCTTTATATCATGCCAGAAAAATGAGCTATATAAATGGATTTTTACGATCTGTACCTAATGGCATTTGTGTGAATAAGTGTAAAATTATATTTTTTTGTAAATATTCGATATATTCACCTCGGGTGGGTTTTATTTGAGACTCACAAAGAAAACATACTATAAGTATAAATACCTAAGTACTTAACG
Organism: Anthocharis cardamines; assembly: GCA_905404175.1. Classification (NCBI taxonomy): domain Eukaryota; kingdom Metazoa; phylum Arthropoda; class Insecta; order Lepidoptera; family Pieridae; genus Anthocharis; species Anthocharis cardamines. The sequence goes on from FR989961.1 coordinate 7,527,159, forward strand.
TAATGTAAGTATAAGTAGGTATAACGGGTAACGTACCGTCTCAGTTTATGGATTTCCGAATGCTCGAAGTAAAAAGTAGCTCGACAGCACTTAATTGACTGGTGTTCTATGGCTGAGGTTCATACCTACCAACCACCAAGTGAACTTCATGCTCGTCTGACGATAACTAACATAAAAAAATAAGGACACATAAATCATTATTTTCTATGTTACAGCAGCAAACTACTTTGGCGTTTAGTTATCTTCATAACAGGAATGCAAAAACGCTCTAGAAATCAGAATTTTACGAGCATAGCATGAGAAATTGAAACGTCTATTCAATTCCACTTAACTCAGTTTGGTATTCTGCCAATTCAGATTGCGAGCGGTGAACAATAACGGTACTCATGTACTTGCCGATCTTATTGTACCGATGCTAAATAGTTTCTCATTACAGCTGCAATAAATAATTCATTCAGCATGAATACAACATTTTATGATTAAACTCCACCTGAGTTGAAGATGCCATTATGGAAACTTCTGTGGATTTTACCTAATGGTCTCAGAGTTCAGAGATTTTTCCGTTACTTTTTCTATTCAAAAACAAGCAAACCTAGCATTTCTTTAATTTTCTTCACCCATTAAAAATCTGACAAAAACATTTCAATACCTACAGAGAATCAAATTGCTTCAAACCAGATCACAACTACGTCAAACTAATCGAATTCTAATCAAAGGTTAGTACAATAAATAACTTTAAATCCATTCAGTTCAAAAGAAACTAAAGTCACCTGACGCTAAGAACTTCCTAAACATTGCTCAAAGAACTAAAATAGGTATGTAACTTAAGTCAGTTATTTAGTAAATAACAAATGGTGGCGATTTATTCTTGCGTAATTAGAGATATAAATGACTGTGACAGAGGAGAAACCATGGAGAAATGCGGAGCTGTGATAACTTAAGCGAACTTGCCCTGATGAACGTCGCGTTCATTTTCTTTAATGATATAAAATAGTAATAGCAGATAGTGGTAGGTACTACGACTATTATTATTATTTGTAAGATAGGTATTACTTACTTATCTATATTATTAACTTATCTAAGTTATGATTCTATAAATTTTGAATCCTTCCATATATCACAAAACATACTCGTCGCACAAAATATAAATGTTGCCGAAGACAAAACGAATAACGTTCATAAATATCATAGATTTTCTAAGAATATGAACATATATTTGCGTAACACTAGTCTTAGAATTAGTACTAGTCCTAGTAGTAAAAGTAAATTTGGTTCAGACCTCCGCCATCTTTCGCAATTGACACCTCACGTCACATTCATATCATGTCAACATTATCTGTGTATATATTTTTGTTTTATGTATGTTAATTTTCTCAAAAAGCTACGAACCCATTTCGATAAAATTTATATGGGAAGTATGACTTACCAAACAAAAAAAGAATCATCAAAATCCATGTTGGTAGAGTTATTGCGTAACAAACATAAAAAAAGAAAAACACAATCGAATTGAGAACTACCTCCTTTTTTGAAGTCGGTTAAAAATCCGTTTTTTTTATGTCAGATATCGACAGACGAGCATGAGGTTCACTTGATGGTAGGTGATATCTCAGTCACAGAACATCATTCAATGATGCGCTGTCGACCTAATTATTATTATAGTTAATATTTCTTTTTATGTTTAGTATTATTAAAACTAATAACATATAAGGATATTAACTGTTACGAAAATTGATTACAATCACGTATGAGGAAAATATGAATATCAATTAATAATGGATTCGAACAGCGTGGAAAAATAACATTTCCTCATCCACTCAATGGCAAATTGATTGAAATATACTTCGGAAGTTAGATATGTGTTTTGTTTTGTTCTCTCTAAGTAGAATTGTTGTTTATTGTTATATTGAGAAAGAAATTTGTAGCCACTTGAGGTGATTTGTAAGATATTCTTTAAGATTAGTACTTTTCACGTCTATCCGATGTAGTCATCCACAATTTAGTTTTTTAATTAACTATTGGTTACTGATTAATTATTTTTTTTGTTATCTTCGAACATCGGATAAAAATTACAATGATTTAGACTGCAGGAATGGTAAATGTTAAAAATAGCCTATAGTACTCGCTGATAATATAATATAGATTTTAATGACTTTTTAAAATCAGTCCAGTAGTTTTTGTGTTAAATCTTAACAAACAAACAAACCTTTTCTCTTTATAATATTAGTATAGATATAGATTAAAGTAATAGTAGTATTTGTAGTTATAATAATACATTCACACAAATACTCAAAGGTATAAGAATAATATTCATTGAATAATGGAACTCCAATCATGTCTCCCTTAGAAGCATGGGATATCGGATTAACTAATCAATTTGAGGACGGATATTAGCAAAAGGTATTAGCTTTTTGGTATGCATAAAACTAATGTGTTACTTAAATTACCGCCTCCATGGCTCGGTGGTTAGTGCGATGCTTTCATCACTGGAGGTCCTGGGTTCGAATCCCGGGGAAAAATGTTTCGGTCAGACAAGGCTTAGAAGGCTGATCAGTGATCATCTATTTAAATAAAATACTGTATACCGGATTAAAACGCGATTTATTGTTTAAATTATTTATCCCGACGTTTCGGATGCTTTTCAGCAACCGTGGTCGCGGGAGACTGAAAGATGACAGTTGTCTTATATTTGAAATGTCACAAAGTTGCCATATTTAATTCAATTAAATTAAAAATAATCTATTAATTTAGGTAACACAATGTACATCTATGAACGTTAATAAAAAATAATACATATTAAATTACTAATATTACTAATATTAAATGCTTCTAATTTTACATTTACTACCAGTTCACAAATCAAGGGCGTAGAGCGGACGAGAAGAACTGGCAAGAAACTCGCCGCCACTCTTTTTAATCGCCAAGTTTTGTTTTACAATCATTACATATTAACGCCATCTATTCCTACGGAGTTGATATTTACTGTAATTTTCTATATTATGACAATATTGACTAACGGTGTCCTCTTGTTTTTTAGTATGTTTGATTTGGGGCTTTAGATTTTTAATAACTGGATCCCAGGTGTTGGAAAGTCTCAAACCATCTTCTCTATTGAAGTTAGGATGTTTTTTAATTTCAATAGCCTCACGTACTAGTCTGGGAAAGAATCTACTTTCTTTTGCAAGGATTTTTGGTTGGTCGAATCGAATCCTTGCAAATCGAACTTGCAACTGTCATCTTTCAGTCTCCCGCGACCACGGTTGCTGAAAAGCATCCGAAACGTCGGGATAAATAATTTAAACAATAAATCGCGTTTTAATCCGGTATACAGTATTTTATTTAAATGTGTGATACTCGCGTTAATAAAAGTGATCATCTACTTGCCTGTAAAGAAAAATGATCAATGAAACAGACAAACATAGGTCTGCCCCATGCCCCACTAGGGAATTCACTTATCAAATAATATAATATCCTACTACTAGCGATCCGCCCAGGCTTCGCACGGGTGCAATGTAGATGGTCAAAAATTCTAAGCTATCCTATCTCTTAAGTTGGACCAGACTGCTCACGGTGTGCCAATTTAATTTAAAATCGGTTAAGTAGTTTAGGAGTCTATCGCGGACAAACATCGTGACAGGAGATTTATATATATATTAATATTTCATCACTGAATTCTCTTCTTCGTATTTTTTTTATAAGAGGCAAATGTGCATGTGACGTTATGTTTAGAGATATCCGCCGCCTATATACCCGAAGATACTATAAGTAACGATATAATATTTTCATAGAAAATCATAAACATTTGAAATCCGACAAGATTCGAACCCATGACCCACTGAAACACAAGATAGATGTACTGCCCATTGTACCTAAAAGGCCATAAAAACGTAATATTTCATAAAGCTTGTAAGTTGTAAGAAGGTGTTTCATATATGATGTTCTCTATATTCTATACGCATCGTGTTCTAATAACGTTCTTTGAGACGAAAGGTTTCTATGTTATTGCTTGGAGTGTATTTTTTGTAGAGATATTAAAAACTTAATATCTCTCCAAAAAATACACGATGTAAATTATGTTTTAGCGAGAAAATTCACAGAATATGATTTCAGAAGCTGATTATAGTTAATTTGAAGTGATGAATTCTGAAGTGCCTTATAAAATAAGTAATGTTATTAAAAATATTATAAGAAAAAATGGTTGTATATATTTTCAAATACTTTCTGTGTTCAAAATAAAATAGAGTTACTGAATTTAAATAGTTCTCACGCCACCTCCATCAATAAAGACATTCTAAAATAATAGATCTTGTTAAAGACACTTTAAATTAATATTACTTTTCAAAAAAGAACGAAAAGTATTAAATTAAATGGTTCTTCACTTGCAATTATTCAAATTTCTCTTGAAACACTTTTGATAAATTATCCGTACTCATTGACTCGTAATAAGTGTCATAGACTTTGTAATCTAAAAGCCTAAAAGCGTATTTAATATTCAAAGATATTATTTTAACAATAATACTAAGTGAACCTAAACGCTACGATGAATCATAACGGACTTGGAGCGTTTGGTAGAACACCTACCTTGCGCTCCGATGGGTTGCGGGTTCAAATCAAATCGAGACGTTTATAATGATCTGGCAACATGTCTTCCAATATTTTGTCGACCGTTTTCTCGTGTTTTAATCAATTATCTCTTTATTTCTTCCGGGTCTAACATGACAATAACACTAAAAACTCGACTCAAAAATAGATATATTTGTCGATCGAGATATCTTTTCTATCAAAATTGTAGATGTCGATATATCTTACATCTTAGTTTGTCTTCTCTTGTCCGCGACATATCTCGTGGAGGTCATGCTAGGCCGGCTGGTGACTTCGTGCATTGCGCGTTGCGGTCACAGTCTATGAATTTCCGAATACTCGAAGTAAAAAGAAGATCGACAGCGCATAAATGATTGATGTTCGGTTCGGTGATGATCAGTGGCTGGTGTATCACCCACCATCAAGTGAACTTCATCCTCGTCTGTCGATATCTAACATAAAAAATAAAATAAAATCTTTATTGCGTACCATATAATTTTAAAAATAACAAAAATAGAAAAAAAAAAAACAAAACATGTTTCTTTCAAGAAACCTGTATTCGCTGACCGGAATTATATGTATACAAACAAATAAATAGAACTAATATATTTGTCACAGAGACTTAGCACTTGAAAGAACGAAGAGTTTCAGTCTTTCTGATTTCAGTGGGAAGAGAATTCCAAAGATGTGCGTATACAGTACAGGAATTGTTAAAAACGAAGTTCTATGAACAGATGTACAAACCAATAGATTATGGACAGAACAAAGTTGTAATTGATGCTTAAGGCTAAGATATGTATAGGAGTTTAAGGATCAAATAAGATGATAGAAAATTAGAAGTATATGGGAATTTCTACGCGAATAGGGAGCCACTTGAGCGTGATATTCAGACACTTGGTTGTATTGGCGTAGTACAAATATAAAACGAATATAAGCATGCAATATGGAAATATACATATGGGTATTGACAGACCAGCGTGAGATATTTGATATACATGATGGTATATTATGTTACCACCAATTAATGAATTTTTGAAAACGTGTTTAAAATATATTCCAACAAGATTGACCTCGATAGCGAAAATCAATACCTGCAAAGATATACATATTTTATGATCAATTAGTACTCGATATCGGTGAAATTATAGAAATAATTTCGATAATTTTCAGTTTGGAAAGAACAATTTGATTGATAATAATAATAATAATCTTTTGATAATAACTCTATTTTGGCTTAGAAAACTTGTTACTTTTATTGCGCATTATAGCTTTTTTAAACAGGTTGATATTTATTTAACAAGAGTACAGAAAATTATATCAAACGTGATAAGTCCTAAATATCTTATTTATCTATACTAATACTATTATACTAATACTAATAATATTATAAAGAGGAAAGATTTGTATTTTTGTATGTTATGAATAAATTTAAATAAAATACTGTATACCGGATGAAAATGTGTGATACTTGCCTTAATAAAAGACAATATTTTATTATGAATAAACTCAAAAACTACTGAACCGATTTTCACCAATAGAAAGCTACTATATCAGCGAGTAACATAGGCTATTTTTTGTTAATGTTATTAGATTTACAGGTGTGAAGCCGGGGCGCGTTGCTAGTATTTTATATTTTTCTAGTAAGTTTAATCTTTCCGCTCATCATCACATATCAGTATATCACAAGGAATAAAGCGATATTTATGACTGATTAATGAAATGAAATACATATATCTTAATTGCACTCCGAATTATTTTAAAATATAACCTTATTTAAAAACAACAGACGTCAACGGCAATGGGCGGTCTTATAACTAAAGAGTAATTTCTTCAAAGAGATATATAATAATATCATTCACTCACACATATTACACGTTTCTTTGTCTTTAATTCGAGCCTTTATACTAGTATACTAGGTGGCCGCAATGCTTGCTTCGCAACGGCTTATTGGATCAACATTTACATTACCAAAGCTTCGATATTTTAAAAAATAATCTATGGTTCAAATGGACGCTGTTAAGCAATACGGTGCCAACCCAGATGGTTGCCATTTTGAGAAAATTGAGTCTGAAGTTTTAATTAATTTTTATTAAATTTCTTTTAAAAATAACAGAAATAATAGATTTTTTTTGTAATTATTATTATTACACTAATTATATATCGTTTTTCTTGGTAGCAATCAAAGTAATAGAATTTAGTGCACTATTGTTAAATATTTTAAGCATGTTAGGATTTCATGCCGGCTTTTTCAATATTTTTGCTATTAAAACGATATACATATATCTCTTTTGAAATATGTACTCCAGCTCATAAAGAAGAAAATTTTGATACCAATATCAAAATTTAAATTTTTGTCATTTTGTGGGTTGACACTGTATTGCTTAACAGCATCCAAATATGGAAATTCGGGCATCGACAAAACCTTAGTAATTTACTAAAGCTTACTCGTACAAGACACGAATATTTTTCAAATCGACTAAGTAACTGCTGAGATCTGCTTACAAACACAAACACATTTGAGTCGCTCCATGGGAGCTTCGCTCACTCCTCAGGAGTACCAATAAAATCTTTATACCCTTAGTTTTGGGAATCAGCTGAAAAAGGAAAAGAAATAACTTATTCTTCTTTAACATTATCCACTGCTTGATATTGGTATCTCCGCATAATATTAAGTTCATCTCCTTCTTGGGAAAACCACATCGAGCCACCTCCAACCACCATTTCTATTACATGTCTTGTGATCCGCAAGCTATTCTACACGATGTTTGCCTTGACGTGGCTTACATTCTAGCTCATATTGACTCTACTGGCCGCCCTTCTGTATACACGACCAGCCCACTCTATTTGCCTACATACATAGCCTATGTTAGTTACTTTACATTTTTAATTAAAGCCTCTTAGTTTAAACAATATAGGAAGACGTAACTGACAAAGGAAATTACGTCTTCTATTCTGTTATTTATTATTATTATGAATGAGTATATGGATAACTTGTATAATTTAGTACTTTAAATTATTATTAATTTGGCATCAGAAGGATTGTCTTTTATTAACTCGAATATAATTTTAAAATAAAATACTTTATACCGGATTAAAACGCAATTTATTATTTATATTATTTATCCCGACGCGGCGGACGTTTCGAGTGCTTTCCAGCAGCGGTTATGACTGACTGAATGTATGTTCGCTGTCCTGTATATTACACGACTTATTTTATTTTAAAAAGAAAATTAAATCTTATGTTCACAATACATTCTATCATATTATATATTCCATAATATCTATTTTTAGTATTTTTTAATAATATATAAATATAAGGTCTCTATTCTGATATATTTCGATTTTTTATTATCTTCTTGTATTTCACAATCAATATTTCGTATATTTTGTAGTTGTATAATATTTCCCAATTAAGTATTCAATTTCTAAATGGTATCTGAACGTTAAACGAACGTCACAACAACGGACAAAACAACAGCTAACAAACAACTTAATACCGCAATTATTCTCTTAGTTTTATTTTCTTTTAAACAAAATTGTGTGCACAATTTTCCTGAGTGGTTCTGAATATCCGATATTGTGTTGGCAATGGTGTGTTAAGTTTATGCAACTTGTATATTTCGAAGACATTTCTGTGCGAAATTCCTCAAGCCTGCGATACTACTATCAATGTGCTAAGATTTACTTAAAATGTCTTTTAATACTTATTTAATCAGTGTCTCAAGTTGAATTTCGAATTAGGAAATGTCCGGAATTGGCTTCCATTACTACTATAATTATGTAGGAATTTACTTCGAATAGCGCTGAGTTAGTTATAATTAACTCATGAATGCTTTTAAATAAAATACTGTATACCGGATTAAAACGCGATTTATTATTTATATTGTTTAAATTATTTATCTCGACGTTTCGGATGCTTTTCAGCAACCGTGGTCGCGGGAGACTGAAAGATGACAGTTGTCTTATATTTGAAATGTCACAAAGTTGCCATATTTAATTCAATTAAATTAAAAAACAATCTATTAATTTAGGTAACACAATGTACATCTATGAACGTCAATAAAAAATAATACATATTAAATGCTTCTAATTTTACATTTACTACCAGTTCACAAATCAAGGGCGTAGAGCGGACGAGAAGAACTGGCAAGAAACTCGCCGCCTCTCTTTTTAATCGCCAAGTTTTTGTTTTACAAATGTTTTGTTTTACAACCATTACATATTGAGAGTGAGTTTAAATAACATACTTTATACATAATAAAACACTATTTATTATTTATCCGTAGGAATAGATGGCTTTAATATGGCAACTTTGGGATATTTTAAATAGCATTATTGACTGATGTTCTGTGACTGGATTCACTTGATGGGTAGGTACACCTATCTCATGCTCATCTGTCGATATCTAATATGAAAAAAGCGAAAACAAAAAATCCACGTTTTAGTCTCCATTGAAATCCATTTGGCTATTGGTCGTAGACAATAAATATAGTAGAAGTGGAGTTTTGTTGTAACTGTGAGTGCATCAATCATTTGATATTGCTTTCTCGTCCGACGTAAACCTAATCGAATGTTACAAATGTGAAAGACAGGTTTATTTTTCTGTGACACAAATTGCTTAGTGTTAGATAAAATGTATGTATTTTTTGAATTTTGTAATGCTCATCATACATAGTTGGTAACACACTTTGGCTTATAATTATAATAATTAACTACGTAATATATACACATTTATTTATTTTTATTTTTATTACTACTTATTTTTAGATTATTATCAAATTCTTAATTATATATCTACGGCCTTATTCATAAACCTTATTATAAGATTGATTATAGTTAAAATATGTTTTATTTCTTTCGTTCTGTAGTCTTTTTATATTTTATAGAACGAGACAAAACATATTTTAACTATATCAAGCTTATAATACGTTTATGAATAAGGCCGCTAATATTAAGTTAGAAAACAAAACTATCATGAAATTGAGTGATAATTATGAGATGATAGACGTTGTCCTGTCATAAAGATGGCTTCAAAAATAAAAATAAACTATTTCTAGATTTGAACAATATGCTATTTTCTCACTTCTTTTCTAGTAACTATGTCACTGATTTGCAGTGGACATCAATTATTACAAAGAAGCTATACGCGTGCGTGCGTGACGTTAGTTGTCATTTGCGAAAGATGGCGGAGTTCCAACTCAAAAAAAAATTAAATTAGTTTTCTGCATATATTTTTTTCTGAAATTTTCCGATATCTTAATAGTAATTCTGTTATTCGGGACATATACGAATCCATAAAATAAGATATCATTAAAATCGATGCACCCGTTCTTGAGTTATAAATGGTGTTACTAACAAGACTTTGTTTTATATAGATAGATAGATATAGAATATAGATAATAAAATCAAATCAAATCAAAATCATTTATTCATTTAGGTAACATAATGTACACTTATGAACGTCAATTAAAAATATATATTAAATGCTTCTAATTTTACATTTACCGCCAGTTAAATATCGTAATCGAAGAAAAATACTACCTAAAAGTTCCCGATGGCCGTTTCATGGGGTTGAATGGGCAAAAGAATTAGTTTCTTTTTCTTTGTTTTGATCAAGTTAATCCAATACCTGTTTTGTAAAAACTAACCCAAGAAATAACTTTGAAGGAAGCATTTTGTTTTTGTTAATAAAACTTTCGTGATAGCTTCAGTATTTCTGACCAAAGTCATCAAAGTTTAGGTCGGTATCACACCTGCAGACCCTTTTGGTGTTGTTTCAAATGTATGGTAATCTATGGTAGCATTCTCTTATTATCACATGAGCCTCCTACTGGCTTATCCATTATTATAAATGGGATTTTTTTTATTGTAGTACGTACATATATTTCTTCTTTCAGGCAGAAATTTATGAATTTATTTCAGAATAATTAATATTATTATTATTTTCTTATGTAGCCAAGTTCACATTTCAAGGATCGTCATGCTCGCTTAAATGTCATTGCTTGTGGCGGCGTCCATGCGTCGGGTTGTCTCTCTCCCTAAAATATGGCGAGGGGGTCGATGGCTGGCCATGCGTCATACTCGTGAACGGGTGCTACTTGTGGTGACAGGTCGAACTTGAATTCGTGTATGCGGTGATATTAGTTATTTCGTCTATGTATTTGCGTGTTGTTCCCACTAGAATGTAAGTGAGTTCTCCTATTTCACCATACATACTGCTGGTAGAGGACTATTTTTTTTTTTTATATATTTTTTTTTCGTTTATATATATATTTTTTTTGATTATTATAGTTAATTACTTAAAGATGTCATGTGGTGTAATGGTTGCAGCTCCTTACAAAACATTTGTAAAACAAAAACTTGGCGATTAAAAAGAGTGGCGGCGAGTTTCTTGCCAGTTCTGGTCCGCTCTACGCCCTTGATTTGAGAACTGGCAGTAAATGTAAAAATAGTAGCATTTAATATGTATTTTTTATTGACGTTCATAAGTGTACATTGTGTTACCTAAATGAATAAATGATTTTTGAATTGAATTGAATTGAAACAACTATTTGATTTTTATAAAAAGATAGTACGTATATAAGTGCGGTATACTTTGATTGGCCACGATTGAACCACGAGCCTTAGCACCTATTTCTAATGTGAATAATAATTAATATTCATTGAGGAATTTTATATGCTCAAATCTAGGTCTTCAAGGCTTGATAGGAACATAAAGTTTTATTTTTTTATGTTAGCTATCGATAGACGAACATGAGGTTCACTTCATGGTTGGTCTACCTCCTACACACAGTGTAGTCCTCAGCCACAGAACATCAGTCAATGATGCGCTGTCGACCTCCTATTTACTTCCATCATTCGGACAAGTTCTACAATTGTTAATTTAATAACATACTAAATCAACTATTGTTAACATAAAAAAATTGAAGCTTTAGATCTTGATTGATCTTGATTCAATTTCAACAATTCCCTTATGGGGCAGGTATATTTTTGTGTCTGTTCAATTGATATTTTTTGTATATAAGCAAGTTGGTGATCACTTTTCTGTGCCAGGGCACAGAAAGACAACACAAGACAAGACACAAGAGAGACAAATTGTCTCCCCGGAGTTTTGAACCCAGGTTTAGTTCTTAACGCAATGGACGTCTCAGTGAGCCACCGATGCGATCTTTAAATTGTTGTTAATGTATGTTTAGTTCAAGATCAAATTCTAGTAATAAAACAATTCTATCATCACTTTACAAAGAAAGTTTATATCTCGACTGGAGATTTCTTCGACATTTTGCTCTAACAGGGATACAAATAATCCTCGACAGAGGCACCTTGCATTTACATATTTTTGCGATAGATTCAATGCCGAATATTTACCTTACATATTTCACTATAGAAATATGGTATACTGAATATGAAGGCTACACTCTTTACTTGATTCATACGTCGAGAAAATCTTTGAAAATAAAGTTAAGTCGGTATAGGATTCAATATAAAAGCTTACGACGTAAGTGCTTTTTAGCTTAATGTAAACGTACAATGAGTTTTTCGATTGCGACTTCATTCATAATGCTGTACTAGTTATTTTAAACTAAATAATGTTCTATAATGAATTAGCATTAGGTACCCGGCTTGTGATGCAATACCACGTAAAGTGAAAAACTGTTTTTTGGGCAAGAACCTTGCGCGTATGCAGAACAACTCAAAGTTTCATTTTAATCGGATTGATTTTTATTTATATAGATTTCTCAAACATCTCCACAACTGTGTCTGTAACTAAAGGTATATATAATCTATACTAATATTATAACGATCTTTCTTCTCGTCAATACTTTATGCCAAACGACGTTGTATCATTTGAGCAGCGCGTTTAGTAGACCTACCCATATTCTATAAGGATTAATAAATTTAAAAAATAGAATTACTACAAAAAAATTAAATATAAAATTATTTAAAAGAAAACAAAAACCGATTACAAAAATAGTTTTGAAATCGGTTTTTCTTGTTGAACAGTAAGCGAGATAATAAGGTCACTTTGAGGTAATCGGTCTATAGGTTCCTACTAATACTATGTACAAACTTTAATTAAAACGTAAAAAATCGACAATATTATTTATATATCAACTAGCGATCCGCCCCGGCTTCGCACGGGTGCAATGTAGATGGTCAAAAATTCTAAGCTATCCTATCTCTTAAGTTGTACCAGACTGCTCACGGTGTGCCAATTTAATTTAAAATCAGTTAAGTAGTTTAGGAGTCCATCGCGGACAAACATCGTGACAGGAGATTTATATATATTAAGATTTACACGCCAAAAATGTCGCTACCTCTTGTGACCGATTAGCTCAAAGTGACCATATTATCTCGATTTCTGTTCACCGAGAAATATACTCTCGCACGTCGACGAGAGCCGGACTTCTTGAAACGTTGACTTCAACGATCCATAGTAAATATATCTTACTCATAAAATAACTCTCCGCTTTTCTTTTGTGACATGAAAAATTGTGAAACAAGTATAGACGTGGAAATTAAATTGAAGTGTTACCTTTCGAAATTCAAAATTCAGAACGAGGAACGGAAGTTAGAAAAAGATTTGAAGGAAGATTTAGTAAAAGAGAAAATATAGTGTTCAAGTTATAATACTTATAGTTCTACTTTTTAGTATTTTGTTTATTTTTAATCAACCCGATTCCACAGTAGAAGTATAAGAATCAGTATAAGAGAACTTTATTCGAAAGATGCTATTGAATGACAACCTTATAAACTCGATAAGTCAAAGCGAAAAATCTGGTACATTTTAAATAAAGAAGACAACGAATTTGCAGGAAAATGAAAAAATCGTGGAACTTCAGATTCACGAAAAACGGTTTTGTCTGGAATATTCAACGAAATTCACACTGAATATAATGTCTAATATCAGTATGTTATTCATTGGAGGCTTCTTTTGATCTTCTTTTGAAATGTTTTAATTTCGTACCTTCAACAAAATATTAAAATGAAGCTCGGAATAAGGACAATATGTCTACACATAGTATGTCTACATATATACGTTTTCTGTTTTGATAAAATTATATTTAGGCAATAATTTGTATTTTATTTTTACTTTTTTATATAAAGACAAGTAAATTATCATAACTTTGTGAGTACACTTGTCTTGGCGAGTGTACGCATACACTACCTCTTAGTTGTTCTTAGATTTAAGAATAGATTTAGGTACTTGATGATAAATAACAATATTGGGTACTTAAAAACAATAAGCCAGTCTTACACAATATCGAAAAAGTAGGTACTAGAAATTTGTACAACTCCAGTAAAGGCAGCATTCGATCTGCCCTTGACCTTACTTACGGTAATTACTAGAAACAGATAAAAAAAAATATGAATAAATATATATTTTATTATATCTACACTAATAATATTATAAAGCTGAATAGTTTGTTTGTTTGAACGCGCTAATCTCAGGTACTACTGGTTCGAATTTAACAAAATATTGCGTTGGATAGTCCAATTATCGACGAAGGCTATATAACATGCGACCAAAAGGAGCAAAGCATCAGTGAAAAATGTTGTAAACACGGGGAAAATTATCCATATAAAACTGCTCGACCGATTTTATTATCATGCACCCGTGCGAAGCCAGGGCGGATTGCTAGTTATTCATATGGATTATTGGAGGTTGACCTGTTGTACTAGAGAGGTCTACCTTTACTAGTTTTGGTCACTGACATAAAGGCACGAAAGCTGAGTTGAGAAATATCAAACAAGAGTGAGGTATAGAAAAGCGGTATTATGGCATATGACATATCCTTAGTAGAGCACTTTCACTTCCCAAACAAACGTTTATCTCCTTAGATTAAAGCTTCAGCGAGCTAAAGGCTAGAGATACTGACCTTTGAAAAAGTCACAAGGTGTAGATAAAAATAAATGGAAAGACATCAAAGGCAACCTTTAGTATTTTGGTGAACATAATCTATCACAAGCTAAAATGTTCTTAATTAAAACAAAAGAAATGCGATAAAGAAGTTCCAGAAAGTAGGTATATATTTTATAGGTTTGTATTCTATCATATAAGTTTTTAGGTACTTTTAATATTGTGAGCACAAATATACATTCAAATATGAAAAATATTTTATTCAACGATAGGTAATATATACTTTTTTATTTTCTATCGTTGAATAAAATATATTTCTTTTTGTCGTGAGGTAAGGTTTATTATTGAATTTATTTAAATGAAAAATAGCTTCAATAATTCTTTTATTAACGCGAGTATCACACATTTAAATAAAAAACTGTATACTGGGATAAATAATTTTAACAATATAAATAATAACTCGCGTTTTAATCCGGTATACAGTATTTTATTTAAACTTCAATAAATATAATTGATATTTATCAATTAGTTTACAGTTTTCTTTTTCAAATTTTATTTTTACAAATAGATGGCAACTTTGTGAAAATTTAAGTTAGATAGACATAAAATAATTGTATTTATTATTCCAACTGAAGGACAAGCAACCATGGTCATACAATTTATAAAAAATAAATGAGTTTCAGTATGGCCGTGACCAAGCTTTCTGCAAAGCACTAGATAAATATATTCACTATTTTAATCCGGTATTTAATTAATTGGCTACATGAACAACTTCTGTTTCTAAGGAATTGATACTGGCTTTAATTGTCTATTATATGTATAACTTAATTATTTATTATTATGTAATAACTAAAAGAGTCCTTGTTTGAAATCGTGTATTAGATTTTAAATTTCTTGATCGTTGGTGTTATTGAGGTCCAAACTATATCATCTACATTCTACAATCAAAACCATTCCACATCAGTTACTGCGATTATAACTTCCCTACAAATAAACGTTTCATAATCAACCTTTTCCTTCTTAAAAATAATTTTAAAATAACAAATATTTTTCCCATTACATTAATTGCGATTATAGATTCCCTTCAAATAAACATTTCATAAGCATTTTCAGGACATTTTCCTCCTTAAAAATAATAAATATTTTCCCCATAACATTAATTCGTTTTCTAGTATTATGGGTTCCGTTAACGATATTCTTACGTTACTTCATATAATTTTATGTTACCATTCAACAAGTTTTTCATTACATATATGATTACAAGCAGCGAGAACGCCTTGTACACACGCACAAGAAATTGCTTGTAACACTTATTCGGAATTCCGTAATCGTTCTGACCTCGATGCTACGTGGTTATTGGTTTTCTCCGAAATAATGACGATAATACATTGAATAAGACAGGATGCTTAAACACATAACTAAGTATAATGGGATAGGTTCCTCGGAATGTTCGGATCAAGGTTTTATTAATTCTCTAGAGTAGTATTGAAAATATACACTGGTAAGAGGTAAGGACTTATTTTAGTAATCATTAAATACTTCTTGGATATTTGACATGTATATTAATATCTAGGAATGAATGTAATGTTAATGTACAATACACGACCTATTTTTTTAACATTTAACGTTTGTTTATTTGTATGTTGGGGATATTCTCTGGAAGTGAACCAATTTCAAAACTTAATTAATTTATGGCAAGCCTTAACAGGCATACATTACTCTTGTCTATAAATACTATTAATTATATTTTATGGTCGTTATCACGATATCTATCTAGCAATTCTGAGTAAAATCCCTAAAAAAAGCATTATTTGGTTGTGCTGTCTAAACGGCAGTTTATATAAGTAAAACTAAGCAAGGTAGACATCAATCCGCGTGCTTTATTGTTAACTAAAAGTTTTATTTTTTTATATTTAAAAAGATTATTCGGTCTACACCAAATAAATTCTTACAAAAATTATTAATTTATCATAACGAATATCAATAGAGGTTAATAATAATTATTACCGTTAAGAGTATACCATTTGGTTATGTAGTATTGGAGATAATTTAAATATACATACGTACATACATACATATACATATACATCACGCCTCTTTCCCATTAGGATAGGCAGAGATCACGGAATTCCATATGCTCTGATCCTTACATACCACTTTCATCACTGCTTTCATACACACTCGTTGGTTACGAGTACTTTTGTAAAGATACATATACCTACATATTATGCGTAAAACTTTTTTTTTTTGTGAAACTGAGTGAAGCGATATACATCTCGAGTAGAATTTACAACAAAGTAGATATAATGATCGCGATGTTAATAAAATAATATTATTTTATTATTATAGTAACAATAATATTATACAAATGCGACGATAAATTAAATACAAAGAACAGATATCGTAATATACATTAAAAAATAATAGAAGTATGAAAAACAAATTGATTTAAGATACTCGCAAACCGAGATAATATAAAGTTGTTAGAGATAGGTGTTTCGCGGCTGAAGTTGCTCCTGTCAAATCCATACTCGCCTCCGTATTTTATAAATGAACCGGGAAATCTGAAGATATTACGCGAACAAAAAATGTCTAGAATGAACTGATAATATTGAGCTATAAAATAATTTTATGGTATAAACATAATTTAAAAAAAAACTGTTTTATCAAATGAGTGTAATATTATATTTTTTAAAAATTCTTAAGCATTTTTCTTATTGTTCCAGATCCGATCTTCTCGAAATATGGGCCTTCTGGAAAATATTCAAGGAAATAATGCAAAGAAAACCTCCCAACCATTTCATGTCCAGGATTGTATCAACTTTAGATAAACGGTATACGCAATACAAGGGTACAAGAGATGCAAAAATATGTTAAAATAATTCGCTTCAAATGTGCACTATCAACTTGTTTTCAACAATGTCAATAATACTACGTGAAATTGAAGCCAAATAATTAACAAAATGACCAATTCGCACTTATTTAATAATTACTCATCAACGAATAACACCCAGTCATATGACATAATTGAGCTAGATAAAGATGAGTGTGCGGTCGCTGATGATCCTAAATATCCTAGTAGCTTGGGCATAACACTAGCTGTACCAGAATGGGAGGCTATTTGCACGGCCATTGTACTCACACTCATTATTATTTCCACCATAGTCGGAAACATCCTCGTAATTTTGAGTGTATTTACTTATAAACCACTACGGATAGTTCAAAATTTCTTCATTGTATCGCTGGCTGTAGCTGATTTAACAGTTGCCATTTTGGTTCTGCCACTTAACGTTGCTTACTCAATTTTAGGACAATGGGTGTTCGGCATTTATGTGTGCAAAATGTGGCTGACCTGCGACATAATGTGCTGCACGTCATCGATTTTGAACCTTTGTGCGATCGCCTTAGACAGATATTGGGCAATTACGGACCCGATAAATTACGCTCAAAAGAGGACATTAGAAAGAGTGCTCCTCATGATCGGCATCGTGTGGGGCTTGTCCCTCATAATTAGCTCGCCACCATTATTAGGATGGAATGATTGGCCCGAAGTATTTGAACCGGACACGCCTTGTCGATTGACATCTCAACCAGGATTTGTTATATTTTCCTCGTCCGGATCTTTCTACATTCCTTTAGTTATAATGACGGTGGTTTATTTTGAAATATATTTAGCTACGAAGAAAAGGCTGAGAGATCGGGCTAAAGCTACGAAGATAAGTACTATATCGACTGGAAAAAATAAGTTAGCGGCTAAGGATAGTGATCCGCATGACCAAGACTCGGTAAGTTCTGAGGCTAATCACAATGAACATCAGGGCGTCACGCGTCTTGTATCCGACAATGAAATAAAGAAAAAGTCAAAAAAGTCAACGCCTAAGAAAAAACCCAAACGTCGATATTGGAGTAAAGATGATAAGTCACACAATAAGTTAATTGTACCAATTCTGTCCAATGAACATTCTGTTAGCGATATGATCGATAATGCAGAAAATCGTAACACTTCATCGGAGAGTAATTCCAAAGAGACTCACGACGAAGATTTAGAAATCGCTGAAGTCGGCTCGACCAAGTCACAAAAACGTTTCAGATCTAATCAACAGAACACCGTATATCAATTCATTGAAGAGAAACAACGTATCTCATTAACGCGAGAGCGTCGAGCTGCGAGAACTCTCGGAATCATAATGGGAGTGTTCGTCGTATGTTGGCTTCCATTCTTTGTCTTATATCTCGTGATACCGTTTTGTTCGAGTTGCTGTTTATCGAACAAGTTCACGAACTTTGTAACTTGGCTTGGCTATGTAAATTCAGCGCTAAACCCCTTAATATATACGATATTTAATATGGACTTTCGGCGAGCGTTTAAAAAATTGCTTTGTATAAGGCCATAAGCTCGTGCCAATTGTGTAAATAAATCATTTATTTATTAATCTTGCTCAACGTATGAGTTTGTTTGATGTAAGTATGATGTAGTATTAATCGACAACTTGTAGGTATTAAATAAGTAAATTCTCACAGAATACTTAATAAATTGTAATATCTTTTATAATAAATTGTATTGCTAAGTAGAATTTCTCAAAAATTACGATGTTTATATTAATATTACAGTATTAGTACTTCGTATATACTAGATGATTATTAACTACAATTCTTATGCTATTAATGATTAGCGAATATAACATTAAAATCAAATGAGAGTAAAGTAAGTATATATAGTATTGTACATACTTAAAGATTACATAATTGTACATATCTTGACTTATGTAAAAATAATCAGGTTATATCTGTCTAGTCAAAACGTAATCGTGAATAACGAAAGGAAGATAATTATTACGTTTTAGGTACGTTAAAGGTTTATGAAGCTTTTAAGTTCCTTTAAATATGAAGTTACTTTTACAAAGTATATCCCTTTGAAATAATTTGAGCCCTTATTTAAAAGGGATATTAGAGTTACAAAGTTTATGTTTGTTATTCTGGATTTTGTTACAATAAAATAGTAATTTTATTTGGTATTTTATTGCGTATCCCATCATTAAAGCTATAATAAAATAAGGTATTTTCTTGTTATAGTAATTCTTTGGATATCACGAATACGAGAAAAAGATAAACATCTGACTTATTAGGATGTCTTTGCCTACATACTCTATTAAATCTGCAATTTGTGCTACATGGTGGGCCTTTTCACGGTAGACTATCTTTCTTTTTGTGTTAGATATCGAAAGACAAGCATGAGGTTCACTTGATTGTAGGTGATACCTCAGCCACAGAACATCAGTCAATGATGCGCTGTTGACCTACTTTTTACTTCGAGCATTCGGAAATCCATAGACAGATACCGAAACGCGCAATGTGCACTTCACGGTTTTTCCATTTATGAACGGTGGTTCGTTACCCGGTCGGAATTTCGATCAATACCCGAAGTTACCAGACGTGGGGAAAACATGATTATTTAAATTATAAACATGTGGTCCCGGTGGGATTCGAACCCACGACCCATCGATTCGCACGGCAGGTGTTCTACCGAACGAGCCAACGAGCCAGTTAAAACTGTCTGTCAGTTGTGTAAAATCCGTTGCAGATTTACAAATATAAAATGCAACACTCGCGTAGATACAAGCATATTATATTATCTATACTAATCTATATCTATACTATAATATTATAAAGATTTGTATTTTTGTATGTTATGAATAAACTCAAAAACTACTGGACCGATTTTGAAAATTCTTTAACCAATACAAAGCTACATTATCAGCGAGTAACATAGGCTATGTTTTGAGTATAGTACATCTATATTACACCCGTGTGAAGCCGGGCGCGTTGCTAGTGTACTAATATAGTGAATGTAATAAAGTGTAACAATTTACAATATAGTAATAATGATGAACATACACATCATTTGACATAATATGTTATATTATAACATATTATTTCAACTGCAACTGCTACTGGCCGTCTCTGTTTTTCAGTGGTACATGCATTCATTTTTGCACCGAAGGTCCCGGGTTCGAGTACCGGGGAGAAAAACAAAAGAAAATTGGTCTCGAAGCGGTCACCAAGTAGGTGATGAAAAGAAAAATGATGAGTGAAATAGACACACCACAGAACAGGAGAAGTTATGAGACACACAATGTGTCTGCTTTACTCGTCATTATGCCCCGCTAGGAGACTCGGGAGTTCCATTATACGAGTAAATATGTTATAAATGAATTCACAATATACAAGATGTTAAACTATGTTTGAAATGATAAAAATATTACTATTTCAATATTTTTTTAAAATATACGTACATAGGTATACGGTAAATAATGAAACCAGGCCTATGTTAAACTATTCTCGAACAGAAACCTTGTTAAACCTCAGAGCAAATTGACAAAACTTTATTTGACTATGCCTACATACTTGAAATGTAGATTTAATTTGTACAACTATGTTATGAATTTTCGCTTACCGTGTGAGCTATACGTGCTTGAAATATCTGAGTTGAATTCAAAGCAAGTGTGATATTTTTACTTATATAACATATCGTCATTCTTAATGCTAGGAATGGAATTTTGTGCAGATCCCTGTTTTCCATACATATTATTTTATATTGAATTTTAAAATTAAAATAATGAATAGGCTGTATATAGATCCGCGTGACCCTAGACCACGTTATCAAGTAAGACCAGGTGTCAATCACAGATATCTTAATTAAAATGATCACTAATAAAAGTGTTTTTTTGTAATTTAATATAATCAAACTCGTGAATTATTTTTTTTAGATATCGACAGACGAGCTAGAGGCTGACTTGGTGGTAGGTAACAGCACCTAGGAATCAATCAATGATGTGCAGTCGACCTATTTTTACGAGCATCCGAAAATCCATAGACTGATAACAAAACACACAACATGCACTTCACGATTTTTCTATCTATGACCGGTTGCCATCAATAGAAAGAAATTGTAGCGACACCTATGATCCGCTACAAATATCAATACAAAGACGTCTAATCCTGAATCGCGCTATCAAAGTTTCTGTGCGCACTAAGTATATATGTTACGGCTAATAGCCGAAGTGCGGCTACACCTAGTTTTACCCGGCTACAACTAGGTGCAGCCACACACCGGTGGTTAAACTTAGGTGCATCCTAGAGCGAGCGAGGAGAAGACTCTAAAACGGAGAATAAGAACCGGTTCTGGCGACTTCTAAACAGCGAGAAGCCTGACGTCATCACTCCTTCCTACAACATCAATCAGCAGCATCCAGTCACAGCCAGCCAGCACCTTCGGCTACATCGGGTATCCTGTCCACTAGCATGCAGCGAGCGCGAATGCCTGGTCAACACCCTCAGCCACCTTCAGCACAGCACACTGCACTTCGGCCGGTCAGCAAGCCGAGCATATCTCTCCTGGTCGACGCAGCAGCTAGCTTCGAACACTGCAGCACTCCGACTCACTTGAGCAACATGCAGCATCATCGCACACAGTTCCGACTCACCGCGAACTCTGCGACATCCGATTCCGACTCACTGGAATCTCGGGCAATCTGGCACTGGCAAGCAACACACAACACAGCTGTTTCAACAACTCGATCGACCTCCGGTCTTCGGGGGGGAGTACTGTAGCGACACCTATGATCCGCTACAAATATCAATACGAAGACGTCTAATCCTGAATCGCGCTATCAAAGTTTCTGTGCGCGCTAAGTATATATACAACATCTCGACATCAACCACTGGGGCCTTAGGGCCGGCCAGTCAGTGGTTCGACTGGTCGAGGATCCTCCCTTTAGGTTGGAGGAAGACCACACCTCCCTTCCTCCACAAAATCGTTCGTTATCCGATTGGTATATTATTATTATTTCTCCCACCAAAAAAAAGTTATAGTTGTAATGTATGATTTTTAGAAGAAATAAATAAATTTAAATACTAAAAGTGGCCTGACGTAAGAAAATAGGCTTACAGAAGGCATTCCGGAAGGATTAGAAACCGCAATCGATCGGAACGCGAGTCGTACTGTACTGTATTTTTATTTATACAGTTTCGTGATCACTAAAAAGAGGATGACTATTAAAAATATATAATTTAAAACGTATCCTGCAGCTAACATTATATACGAGTATATAAAGTTAATTCACTTTAGGAGATGGGATTAACCACGAACCCCCGACAGCTCTCTACATTGGCTTTTGTCTTAAGTCTGCGATTTAATCAGTTGAACGAGCTCAGGGGTAAGTCGGAGACTTGCATTTTTTTACTTTCTTAATCCTTGCCTGGGATAGTTGGGTCACCGAATACAATTTGTATATTTCTCTCTAAGCAACTGTATTTTGCTAAAATTATTTGGCTATATTTTTTTATTATTAACTATCGTTTATTACACGAAGTTTTTGGACACATAAGTCGTCTAGATATAAGTGGGGGTAACTTAGTTTTAGAGTAGATTTTACAATATTAGTGTTCGATCAATTTGATAGTTTTAAGTAGGTAGGAATCAGTTGCCACTATCATTGATTCTTCCTACCCTCAACTCTGTCACGGATCGAGCTGCCAAAGCTACGTGGGCCCCTCCGCCCGCACGGGCCTCGCGGCTCGGCCGACGAACCGTCGGTGAAGGTGCTGCGAACTTCGTACTCGAAGCTTTAAAACCTCAAATATTAAACGTGTAATTCATTTATTTAAACATTTATACGTCCGTGACGTGAAGCACAAAATCTGGGATATCTGGGCCCCGCATCGTATGCTGAGGTGCAAGATTCAAGCAGAGACAGGAGGAGGATCAAGGTTAGTGGTATTGATTCTTAACCTATTAGCTAGCACATTGATCAACGCCCCTTTTACCGACAAAATTAAAATACAATCCACTATATAATATCGAACCCTTTCACCAGCGAAAGTGGTGCGAACATCATGGCGTTTTATCTAACATAAAAAATATTATGCACGTAAAAGAAAAATATATATTATTTATGAAAACAATTCTAAATTTCTTTCAGTTTCTACTCCAATTAATAGATAGCGAAACATAAAAAAAATATCAATTAAATATTCAAGACGCAAAATAAGACCGTTGAGAACAGGCCAATTACTGAATACAATAGAAGACGAGAATTCCTTTTCATAATATTCAGCTGCTCGACAGGGAGTATGTTACTAACTTCACACTCGCATTGTGTACAATTTACATTGTAGTAAATTTATTCATCTACCCACAGAATATTTAATAAGCAAAACATGTATGTTTATTTTTCGATAAAACTTTGTATTAAAATACCAAGCGTTAGTTAAGTATAACTTTAATCAAATACCTGTTTAGCAGTAGCGGGATCACCATAAAAGCCCGGCTTGTCATATTAATGCAACCATAAAAAGGAAAATAATAACGCCCTTAACGTAATTATATAAGTCCTATATAACTTATATGATTACGTAGTTACGTACAAACATATTCATCACGCCTCTTTCGCATTGGTGAAGGCAGAGATAGCGGAATTCCATATCATCCGATCCTTGCATACCACTTTCGTTTCTTCCCCTTTCATGAATGCGTTCATAAAATCTCGTCGGTTTCGAGTACTTTTGACCTGGCCCTAAATTATATAAGTTACTAGCGAGCCGCCGCGGCTTCGCACGGGTGCAATGTACATGTACAAAAAAAATGCTTATGTTACTCGCTGATGTAGTTTTCTATTGGTGAAAGAATAATCAAAATCGGTCGAGTAGTTTTGAGTTTATTCATAACATACAAAGATTCAAAAATAAAAATATTTCTTCTTTATAATATTAGTATTGAAGTATAGATATATATAAAAAAGTCTTGCGTTAAAGTATTGTATTGCACTACTTGAAACCTTGCGTCGCATTTTATATAATTATTTGAGTCATATGGGATTACTTTTATGGATTTAGAAAATTCGATATTAAACTTATATTAGTAAAAAAAACTAGTGTATCAACTTGATAGTTTATTTAAAATAAGTAACATTTCTTCAATAGATTCGGAGATTCGTTACATAAGTGTATATACATACAAACAGTCTAGTCCTCTATGTACTATTATTATGTTTACTAGAATCATGGCTTGGCTTCTCCTGGGTGGGAAAAAACGATTTGAGGTTTTTCTTTTTTATGCCATACATCGACAGACGAGCCTGAGGATTTCTTATTTAATCTGAGGTAGTAATGTTTTATTTTTGATTTGTTTGTGCCTACCTAACGAATATAATATGATTGTTTCCTATTATGGATTGTTTGGAAGAAATCGCTGCCTAGCGATAAGACTTATCTAGATTAGTTATGTTTTGTAACATTGTTTAATTTTTGGTACAATAAAGAATATAATAATTTAATAATAGAATTCCAATAACATAAATAGATTACTTAACTTAGTAACTTAGATTAGTAAACTGACAACACTGTTATCTAAAGCAAGGCATGCAAGTATTATAAAATCATCTGTTATCAGTTGTAAAGGCTCCAATAGTCATTAATCTTCAGTTCGGAGACGGTCCAGACGTGCGTCACGCTGGCTGTGCCCCTATCAATCTCGCTACCCTAAATTATTGCCACAATCTAACTTTTACACTGTTTTTGTTATGTTGCTCAGTAGGGCTATTCACGATCATTCGAAATCGATCCGCCCGGAAAGCTACGCTCTCCCACTGAAAATTTTTCGTATTTACCGGATATGAAAATGGTATTCACAATTCCCATAGGATTGAGCATCGGCATTCTTCGGGAGTTTCCGATTAGAATCTTAGTATAAAATGATAGAAAGCTTGATATATCGGTACGAAATCTTGTAATATCGGAACGGAATGTTTTCGAATGATCGTGAATAACCCTACTGACCTATTTAAATTTTTGAGTCGAAACTTAATTGATACAAATACCTCTTAGAGATAGAGGAGCAAACAAAAACATCGCTAAAAATGGTTTCATCAAATTTCATGTTTATTTTGAAGTAGGTAATAATTTTATGTGTTTGGCATTAAATTCTCTCTTTGACGGGCTCTTTGGCGCGTTCGGTAGAAAACCTGCCGTGCGCATCGATGGGTCGTGGGTTCGAATCCCACCGAGACGACATGTTCCACACGTCTGGTAACTTCGGGCATTAAACGGGCGGAAGGATAACGAAAATTCTTAGATGAAAAATCGTGAAGTGCATATTGCGCATTTCAGTTTCAGTCTATGGATTTCTGAATACTCGAAGTGAAAATTAGGTCGACAGCGCATCAAAGCTAATGTTCTGTGGCTGAGGTATCACCTACCACCAAGTGAACCTCATGCTCGTCTGTCGATATCTGTAATAATAAAAAAAATCTTCATCAATCTATCAAATGTTTAAGTACTCCAAATATACGTATGGTAAAACAGTAGAAACGGCAACGCTTTATATTTAATATATTTATTTACCAGAAATTGAGAGGGGACAATAACAGTAGTGTATAATATAAAATAATATTGTTTTTTCATGCTTATTTTATTTATAGATATATATTTATAGATTGATTAAACCTAACCAAGAGCAATGTTTCGCTGCGATATTGGATGTTGGGATGAGAAGTTATCGTCATTGAAAGATAATTGCTTGCCAACGAAGTCGTGGCCCGAAGCAACTATGAGTAAGTATGTACATAGTAGGAGCAACGTTGATTTAAATTATAGAGTAAGAACATAATATTCTTATATAGACTTGTACATTTACCAAGATTATCTCAGTGCCCTCATCAATAAATAAGATGATGACAAAAAACTGGTGTTATATATTACTCAACACTATTTTGGACACGTTTTAAAATAATAGACCTTAAGACTGAAATGCCTTTAAGTGCAATGTGTCATTACTGTAAAAAAACACTTCAGTGTTAGTCTAATTCACGAAGAGAAAATTTCAATACCATTATTCGTTTTGGTTTAGGTAATCTTATATATTTTGCCCTTTGATGTCAGCTGTGCTTTTTCTAATGTTCAGTGAAAATCCCAACCTTCGTCAAACTCTACACTCGATATATAACAGATCTAGGTACATTGATTTTTATTTTATATGAATCCTGGAAATATTTGAAAAGATTTCCATGATTCCTGAACGAGTGCATGTCGCGCTTTGTGAATATTGAGTTGCTAGTACAAAACTGAGTTTCCTGAACAAATAAAGTCTGAATTTTAAGCTATTTTTTGAAGTCCATTGTAGAACATGGCTGCATACAAATGTTTGTGGGGAAAACGCACAACCGTCAAAGGCTTCGAGAGAATTTCTGATCGGATTAAAAAGCGTTTTCGGTTTTATTCGTAGAATCGTTAAAGTTTGTATACTTTGTTAATTAGAAGTTATTCAACACGTCAACACTCCACATGGCCTGACCATCAGTTTACCACTTTTGCATATCAAATATTATTAAATCCTATGAGTATCCAGGATGAATTAAAAATAATTTTAAACTCTTTTTAATGTGAAAAGAATCATTTGACTGCATATCTTTTGATGGTTTCAACGCAGTCTGGGGCTCCTTTTAAGACTAACATCATTATTTGTAAATAACTTTTTCACTTTCGCCTTGAAAAGACCCAGATAGTATGTTGGCAAAAATATGAACACTGACAGAATTCCAGCATACCAGTTCTCTCGATGAAGTAGGTGGAGGAAGTTCGTGCGTCGTTCCTGGGATGGAATGGTGGAAGGACGATACTGATAAGGTTGTGCAGCTCTTCAGTACACTCACCAAAATCTACGCTTTAGAAGATCGACAATCTAGCAACTGCTCTACGGTGTTCAAGGCCTCTATTATATATATTATTTTTATTTTAGATATCGACAGGCGAGCATGAGGTTCACTTGATGGTAGGTGATACCTCAGCCACAGAACATCAGTCTACTAATAATACTACTAATGATGCGCTGTCGACCTAATTTTTATTCGAGCATTGGGAAATCCATAGACTGAAGCCGAAACGCGCATTATGCACTTCACGGTTTTTCCATCTATGAACGGTGGTTCGTTACCCGGTCGGAATTTAGATTTTACTCCCACTCGCTTAGAGAACATTATAAAAATATGGTCCCGGTGGGATTCGAACCTACGACCTATCAATGCGCACGGCAGGTGTTCTTCCAAACGCGCCAACGAGCTCGTCAAAATATATAACAAAAAAAATTCAAAGCCAAATAGTGTGACAATGAGAATAAACTAAAATAAGCAAAAACTTTTGCGAAATTCTTTAATCGTGTTTTATTTTCTTTACACCATACGTAAATGTATTAAAAAACAGGTTTTTCTAAAAGCGTCAAGTTTTAATGAATATTAAATACTAATGATGTTTACCTAGCACTCGACGCCTCACGTCTGTATTATCGTTTATTCAAATACACTGCTAACAAGATTTTATAAGCATTGAGAGACGTGAGCTTTTTCTTAATATCAAGATTATATTAAGGTTATTCGCTAAAGAATTAGGTAAGAATTGTTGTATTAAAAATATCTTGGAACTCTTCTTAAAAAATCTAGTTATTATAATATCTTATCATAAATTGTTAAATAAATTAAAAACCTTTTTATAAATTAAAATTTATAAAAAGGTGATTTTTCTATACTTATTATTACAGCAAAAATATAGCCTTTGATACTCGCTAATAATTATGTTTTCTATTGGTGAAAGAACTATTAAGATCGGTCCAGTAGAGTTTATTCGTTACAAAAATACAAATTCTTTATAATATTATTTTAGATCACATTATTATGTGTACTGTCTACATAAAATATAATAAATAAACATGCGTTTAAAATTGTTTTACTTTAATCAAAATCTCATATTTTTTTTGTTTTGAAATAGTTTGCAAAAATAACCGAATTCGGCTCGCTTTTTGTGAATTTATACAGAATTGAGTGGTTGATAGGGTATAAACAAATTTTGTTTCACATTTTTTATTCCATGGATTGGTATTTGAAATTTCGCAGTAGAATAAAAATATTCAAAAAGCAAACATTTCTCTAACATATTATATGAACCTAAATAATTTTCTCGTTCCTTTACGCTATATAATTATCGAATTTCTATTAAGCATTTTTTGATAAAGCGAAAAAAGGCGTGGAATATATTTTTAATGACAGACGTGCATTAGGTTCACTTCATGGTAGGTGATACCCCAGCCACAGAACAACGGTAAATGATGCGCTGTTGACTTATTTTTTACTTCGAGCATTCGGCAATCCATAGACTAAGACTGAAACGCGTAATGAGCACTTGACGGTTTTTCCATCAATTAACGGTGGTTCATTACTCGGTCGGAATTTCGATATTCCTTCCAACCGTATAATGCCCGAAGTGACCAGACGTGGGAAGACATGCTAATAGAAAATTATAAACATATAGTCCCGGCGGGATTCGAACCTTCGACACATCTATGGGGTAGCAAGAAAGATGTTCTAACTGTAGCCCGTCTAATCTGTATGTATTTACATAATAACTTTGCATTAAAGTTGTTACGGTTCTTTGTAGTTGGAAGCAAAACGAAAATGTTGAACTAAATGATTTATGTCTCGGCTCTTGACATTCTAAGCTAGATCGGAATTGAGGTTTTGATTTAGCACCGAACAAATATTGAGAAACAAAACCCCAAGTACAGTATGTTTTATGACGCATAAAAAATAACCTTCATAGCTTTGATTTACGAAGATGAGCGAAGTTTACACTATAATATTTGCTACCAATATTTACAGCTGTTATGGTTTTATTAGACTGTATATTACAAGCGATTTTGTTTTAAAATTAATAACTTTATAAAACTATGTTTTTTATGGTGTACAATAAAGTATTTAGTCATTTCATTTTTCATTTCATTTCATTCAACTTTATAAAACTAAATAAAAACATAAATCATTAATTATTTTTCTCTACTTCGACAGTTTTATTTTATTGATAGTAAAGTTTTCCATAGTCTTTTTTTATTTTATTTTATAGTCTTTGTCATTGATCATCACAAAAAATGCATGACTTTAAAACTGCTTAAAGAACACTTATCGCGGTACTTTTTGCATTACAGTATAATATATATCTATTCAAAAAAATAAACAACATGAATTAATTCAGCCTAAGTCACAGTGCTTCCAGACAAAATTAATTGTTAAATTTTTGTATTATGAATAACTATGATATTGAATTGATAAAACATAAATAAAATAAGCATTATATTAGAAAAAAATGTAATCATTTTTTAAATTAAATAAATAAATTACGCGTAACACTTCATCCAGTACTTCACTAACACACGCAAGTTGAACTCGTAACGTACACGTTTTCTTGACAAGTCACACATCTTCTGTCTTCATTCCACATCCATATAAATGGATAATTCAGTGGTACATATTTAATGTCAAGTACTTAATCAGTAGGAAAGCACAGACTGCCCACTTTTTGAAAATCCGATGGGCAGTCATCCGGTTGGCCAAATCTCACATCAATATCATAATATTCGTTTTCCACTTCATTATTATTGGTGTCATCACTATAAGAGTCATCGTCATGATGAGTCTCATTGTAATTAGTAAGTCCTTCGAAAACTATTGCATCTGGATCGTGGTAAAATGGATAGTATACATTACGAGTGCTCACTTCCACTATTAAATACAATACTAAAGTCACCGGCAATTTTGCCATCGTGTGTGATTGCCAGAGATTGATGACGAAATGTGCGAAGGTAACGTGTCGACACCTTTTATAGCGTCACCCATTTTGAGTGAGAGTACGCGTATGAGTTATTCTTAAACAATGTTTTTTATATGTTAATATTCGCTCGTATACGCTGTTTTGAAAAAGAATTGGCGACAGAATAGAATAGAATATACTTTATTGTACACAAAAACCACTACATATAAACAATAATAACCACAACATACAAACAATAAAAACTATTTAGCTAAATATTGTACAAGAGGATGGCCTTATCGCAATATGCGATCTCTTCCAGGCAAACCTCTGGAAGGGAACAAGTAACAAAATAGAGTAGAAGGTGCAGCAAGAATAAATATAAAAATAAATTAAAATAATATATAGTTACAAAAAGTACTTCTATCTCAATTAGCTAACATATATCATTATAAATTAAAACTTACTAACATAAAAAAACAACATGTGTTGAACCATTCAAAGGAACCTCTGTCTAGAAAAGTTTGTTGATAGTCTCCATGACTCAAGCCAATTAGTTTATCTGAAATTAAGGCAGCATTTTAATCAATCGTTCTATCGAACTAATCATTGGAAATTACTGAAATTCCGCAATACCCAAATCGTAGTAGCACTCAAGTATAAGGGTCGCATCAGTAAGGGCTCCCAAGATACAGATTATACTTAGTTGAGGCCAAGTTTAAGTCAACTGGTTGATAGTAATTAATTCAATTAATCTTAAACTAAACGCATATAAGGATATCCTTATTAATTATTTACTTATATGATAATGTCTATCAAAAGTTTTAAGGATATATTGTAATTTTACGTAGAATTTGTACGTAGGGAATAATAACATATAAAAATTGATTTTCAAAAATTCTTTTTTTAAAAATTTAACATATATATAATAACTAGCGACCCGCCCCGGCTTCGCACGGGTCTAGATTTTTTGACAAAAAAAAAGCAGGGGTTGGCAATAGAAGAGTGAAAATATAGCGTTGTATGAATTTTTAATGCCACATAATAAAAAATAAAAAAATCCAAATTATCCAAAAAAAATAAAATATTTTGTGTGACACCCTTATCACTTAGGGGTTTGAAAGATAGATAGTAACCGATTCTCAGACTTACTGAATATGCATAAAAAAATTCATAAGAATCGGTCAAGCCGTTTCGGAGGAGTATGGGAACGAACATTGTGACACGAGAATTTTATATATTAGATATAAGAATTCAAACATTATATTAGGTATGTATACAATATTTTAAATATAGAATGAATCACATTTTTTATGATAATTTAATATGAGTGTGTATAATTGCCAATAAAATACGTGCGAATTTTATTAGTAATAATTTATAATAAACTTATTTATTACGAAATTATCTATTTAAATTACATAATACTTTAAGTGTATTTTAAATGTTATTTTGTATATCACTTATTAGAGTGGAGTAGAGGTTTAATTTGTTTGTAAGTATATCGGTAATATGTAGAGGTAATCTAAAAGATAAATATGAATTATTTCATGTATTTCAATCTGTATTTACATTCCATTTAGTCAAATTATACAGAATATAACAAAATTTTCAAATATAGGCCGAAAAAATACACTGTTAGTTGTCTTTATTGGCGTGCGCTGGTTTGAAATTGGTTTAGTTAAAAGTATAATCGGTAAAAAATACGCCTTTACTTTGTATATTGAAATTGCTATATTTTTTATAAATCTAGGTACGAATTCAATAGAATAACATACTTAAAATATGAAACGAAAAAAATTATTTCCTTCCACCTCTATTTATTTTTTGGAGCACAGTACATATCGCGTTTTGAACTTTTAATATCACTAAAAAAATAGGTAATATTTTTAAAAGACCTATATTTTTCTGAAACAAACTCGTAGTAATTTGACAATTAATTTCGCAAGAGGCAACATTAGAGTATCGGATTAAACAACATTGTCAGAAGATTTCGACGGGGTCATTGGCGCGTTCGGTAAAACACCTGCCGTGCGCATCGATGGGTCGTGGGTTCGAATCCCACTGGCACGACATGATTATAACTTTCTGTAAGAATGTTTTCCCCACGAAAGGTAACTTCAGGCATTGAACGGGTAGGAGGAATATCGAAATTGGGACCGGGTAACGAACCACCGTTCACAGATGGAATAACCGTGAAGTGTAGGTATATTGTGCGTTTCGGTTGCAGTCTATGGATTTCCGAATGCTCGAAGTAAAAATTGACTGATGTTCTGTGGCTGAATTATCACCTACCATCCAATGAACCTCATACTCGTCTGTCGATATCTAACATAAAAAAGTAAATTATATTGTGCAGTTCAATGCAGTGAGTAAAATTATTCCAATTAAGCTAATACATAGTTTTAAGAGAGTGCCGGAAGTATGAATAACATTGTCAAGCAATACAAGGTCTTGCAAACCGGACCTCCTGCTCCTATGAATTATTAATATTATTTTAGTTTCTTTTGTATGCCGTGCGAGATTATAAGCTACAAGAAATGATTAATCAACCTAACCTATTATAGAGCAACATTCCTTTTGAGTTCCTTTGTCCTTACTGTATTTTAACAAACTTTAGGACCCTTAAGCTTATAATTATACGTGTTTGGACATACACTTCTTTTTTTCTAATATATAAAATTCTCGTGTCACAGTTTTCGTTGCCATACTCCTCCGAAACGGCTCGACCGATTCTTACCAAATTTTATATGCGTATTCAGTAGGTCTGAGAATCGGCTACTATCTATTTTTCATACCCCTAAGTGATAAGGGTTGTTCACCCTTAAATTTTTTTTTTATTTTTGGACGATTTTTTTTGTTTTTATTTTTTTATTATGTGGCATTAAAAAATACATACAACCCCTGCTTTTTTTGTCAAAAAATCTTAACCCATGCGAAGCCGGGGCGGGTCGCTAGTAATTATATAATATCGGTTTACAAAAATGATTTTCGGTAAAAGAATTTATATGAATAATATTAAGCTCACATAAAATTACAAACTTTTTTATATTTACTTAAGTATCTTAAAATCATACTCAAATAGTATTGTTTTTCTTGATGATAACATAAATAAATAATTTCTCATCAATATGTAAAACATTTTATATATGGTTGAATAGAATATGATGAAATTTAAATAAAATATAATACTTTATAACGGATTAAAATGCGATTATTATTTATCCTTAGTTTTTTATGCTTTTCAGCAACCGTGGTCACGGGTAGACTGAAAGGTCAGCTATTATCACAAAGTTGCCATATAAACTAACTAAAAGTAATTTTCTTTATTATGGCAATATTGACTAACTGTCCTCTTGTTCCGTTCGTTATTATATGTAAAGTATTTTATTTAAATGTGTGATACTCGCATTAATAAAAGACAATATTATGACAAAAATCGTAAGAAAGTAGACAAATAAAAATACTCTTAAGTTATTGTTAGGGGAAACTTTACTTACTAAGATATTCTCTGTGTAAACATTGCCACTATCAAGATCGTCCTTATGACGTTTGCAATCTAATACAATCTCTCTTTGATAAACAATTCTCGAATATATTCTGCCCACGTGCCCAATAATAGCGTTTTGTGAGTCCTAACTAGTAAGTTGTCGATGCGTGTCGTGTCGTATCATAACTCATAAGGTTATTTGTAAGCCTGTACGGATTTTATATGCTTACTAGCGACCCGCCCCGGCTTCGCACGGGTCAAGATTTTTTGACAAAAAAAGCAGGGGTTGTATGTATTTTTTAATGCCACGTTATAAAAAAATAAAAACAAAAAATTTCGTCCAGAAATTAAAAAAAAAATTTAGGGGTGGACTACCCCTAACATTTAGGGGGATGAAAAATAAATGTTGGCCGATTCTCATAGATACCGGATAAGCAGAAAAAAATTCATCAAAATCGGTCAAGCCGTTTCGGAGGAGTATGGCAACGAAAACTGTGACACGAGAATTTTATATATTAGACAAGATAGAATGAGGTTTCAAATTTCAATTTCTTCACTAGCTCACAGCATCCTGAATCTTCTTTCATTAAGAGAAGAAGAAGAATCCGTATTCGATGGAAGTTGCCATTGATTTAATTTGCCAATTTTTCTGAATCATGTTTGACAAAAACGTTAACTAACAAAGTCAAATTATTGTTTTCTGTGATTGGCTATTCACATTTTGATCGACAAATCACTACATGTTCGTCGATTGTTTTATTTATTCGCTTGGCTATTAAATATGGGCACGGCGACTCGGCTTTTAAAAATTATCTGGGGATTTTTTTAAACGACGGACCTTAATATAAAAAAGTTCTTTATTATATTTTAATGGAAGGAATATTTTTATAGGTTTAGGCACGTCATAAGACAATTTGCGAGATATGACAAAACCGTA
This sequence comes from Anthocharis cardamines, assembly GCA_905404175.1. Lineage (NCBI taxonomy): Eukaryota > Metazoa > Arthropoda > Insecta > Lepidoptera > Pieridae > Anthocharis > Anthocharis cardamines. The sequence continues at coordinate 7,561,653 of FR989961.1, forward strand.
CGAACTTTGAAGGCAATTGTAATCAGTACGCTCCTCACGATCGATGGGTCAGGAGATGAATGTGTCAAGTTGAAGAACAGTCTAAAATATACCTCCTCCCATTACTTAACTCAGCGTACAATTACGAATGAAGCACCTAGAATACGCACAATTTCCTTACACTATATACCTGATATTTATATCAAGTAAACTTTTAAATAAACGGATTAAAACGCGATTTATTATTTATATTGTTTAAATTATTTATCCCGACGTTTCGGATGCTTTTCAGCAACCGTGGTCGCGGGGAGACAACCTGTCTGTCGCGTTTTAATCCGGTATACAGTATTTTATTTAAATGTGTGATACTCGCGTTAATAAAAGACAATATCAAATAAACTTATTATGCAATCAACTTGAAAACGTTATTTATATAATAATTTGTACCGAACTTAAAATTCCAGAGCAATCATTGATTACATATTTTATGAGACGTAACATAACATTTTATGATTATGATTGTCTTTACTTTTCTCTAGGTACTTTAAATCTAGTTACATGGAGATATTGATATAATATAGACAAATTTACTCATAATGCCTTAATGACATGTATAAATACTATATAGTGGTATTAATACAATTTTTTCAGATATGTTTCATTAGATACTGGAAAATGTTTTGCCATATGAACGATCTATATTTTTAGTAAGTATACAAAAATATTGGGAAACGGGAAGTAAAGTCATAGTCAGTCTGTGAGGGATCTAACTGGATCATCTGGAAACGGAAAAAATAATGGGGATCTTTAGATAATCACATTGGGCCCAGGATGAATGTACTTACTAAAAATATCGAATTTTCATATGGCAATACATTTTCCAGTATTAAAAAAAATCTAAAAAAAAACACGAAAAAGACTTTTTGTAGCACTACAAGTAACCCTAACCCCTTAAACAAATATAGACTAAATTGTATTTTATTTACGCGAGTATCACTCATTTAAATATAACACTTTATAAATTAAATTACTATTTTATTAATGAAATATGATACAAAGTAGACAATCTTACCATTTTCTTAACTACCTACTAATGCCTACATATCTTATTATTTTTCTATTTATTTCAGGGTTGCAAAGAATTCACTTCGTTTTACCTAAGAGTTGTTCAACAGGAAATATAATTGAGACAGCATTAACTCAGACAGTAATGAGTACTTTTGTGACTTTGAGCTTTGCAGTTTGCTCCTCTTTATCACTGCAAACGTCTTTTATACGTAACAAAAATACCAGGTAGCAAATGTCTTATGTCAATTACCTTAATTATATCATTTCGAAAACATTAGAATAAAACACTTTTACTCATCTTAAAGGCCGTCAACGCATCCTCAAGACCCCTGGTGTTGCGGATGTCCATGGGCGGCGGTAGTCACTTACAACATCAGGTGAGCCGCCTGCCCGTTTGCCTCCTCTACTATAAAAAAAATATTATATACAACTTACTTCATTAGATTATAAGTAATTACATAGGTATTTTACGTTAAAAAATGTCCGCTAACTTGCGTGCCTCTCCCCAAATTTATTATTTAAGTATGAGTTACGTCCGCCCTTCAAGTAATAGCTGGTATTATTCAGTAAGCTACGACATTTTTGGATTCCGTTGTTCGAATATTATTTGCATTATTTTTTATAATGAGGGCTGTCAAAAATATTGCCATCAACGACACGTTTTTGCGTACTTTGATTATCTGGCAGTTTTTAAATAATAATTTCTTTTCGAGATAAAATTTTCTTTCTAAATGAAACGTTACCGTTTACATATAGTTTACATTATATTTTCTATTATTAATGCGAGTATCATACAAACATGGTCACAAGCAGATTGTTTGCTGGAAAGTCGAATCGTCGCGTCGGGACAAAGCTGTACTAATACAAAGAGGAAAGATTTGTGTTTTTTTTGTTTGTTACGATTTAATTCAAAAACTACTGGACCGATTTTAATAATCATTTCACCAGTAGAAAGCTACATTATTAGCGAGTAACAGGCATATTTTTTTATATTTTTATATTGTACCTACATCTACATTGCACCCGTACGAAGCCGGAGCGTGTTACTAGTAATTAATATAATGATTATAAAATATATTATAAATTGCGTTCTAATCTAGTAAAAATAAATTTTTAACTATAATTTAAATTTTTACCAATATCTTAAATAAATACAGAATAAAATAATACCTAAACAACCTCACATTTTATTTACTACAGAAAAACAGCTCATCAAGGTTCGCAAATATATGAAACTTTATTGCCTCAACATGTCATTTGATGTAAATATCTAATGAACTTCTACCACGGAACCTTCGCCTAGAAAGTCACATTCATACCGATTCCCTTTATTATATATGTATATGTATGTATGTACGTAATGAAAGGCATTACTACAATAATCTTGTTATTAGGAACTCGTTTTCATATGTCTCTTTATGATTGATATCGTGCAATATTATCGAAGATATCTATTATTTAGATACTAGCTTTGATCGAATACAAATTGATTCTGATATTTTATTATTTCTTTATTTACTTGGAGAAAACACAGCAATAGTAAATAATAAACCTTAAATAATTAAAAATAAGAAAATTTTTCATTGATTCACTATACAAAATTTAATTAATTTAATCAATATAATGTCCATATAAATTTATGTAAGAAAAATAATACAATAAATAATACGGATATATTACGTATCAATGAAGCTCATTATTATTTTCAAATAAATATACCTTTATTCAAAACCGATAAGGTATTTTTTATCATTTTTAATCTCTAAATAATTGAACTGAATTTTTGTATAACTTTCATAGACCAAATCGATGATAAAGAATAAGTACACTACCGAGAAAGAATTTAAATAAATATTGAACAATCATAACGATTTAATAAGGCTTTTAAAAATCAAATTATTAAGTTACTTATATTTGAATTTGAAATTCAATTTCGATAGAAAAAGAAAACTAGAAGTCGTAGTTGTTTGATTAGATAGGATCCCAAAGGATTTTAACAATTCCGGACTTTGTCAAGGGTTAAAAACAGGAAGAAGTTAGTAAGGCTGTTGTTAGATGACAATAAAAAATCTATTTTCTCGGCGGTCGCGTTCATGTGTTAAGTGTTTTTTATGTTTGTTATATATCGACAGACGAGCATGAGGTTCACTTGATAGTAGGTAATACTCCAGCCACAGAACATCAGTCAATGATGCGCTGTCGACATACCTTTAACTTCGGAAATCCATAGACTGAAACCGAAACGCGCAATGTGCACTTCACGGTTTTTCCTTACATGGATGGCACGGTGTAAAGTCTAAGTGTAAACTCTTTTTACTACTTCTATTACATACTTTCTTGCAATGAACGAAGTGAGAACCGCGAAATGTGTAGTAGTACCGCGGCCAGTAAAGTGTTTCATTGCAACAATATAGTAGTTTGAAACGTAGCGGCTAAAGATCTAAAACTAAAATTTACTGCAGCTGACACATCAATCACAGGCGAAGAATACGTGTCATATAAACACGCCCTTATGATTTATTATAACCATTAGCGTGATATTATGGAGTAAAAATGTTTGACAACAATTATAAAATTCGGTAAGTCATTCAAACAAATTGATTTAATAAGTAATTTTAATTTAACGAGCGCATTAAGTAACAAGTTGTAACAAAGTGGTTTCCAAATATTCAGCTTAAATGAGTCACGGTTGACCACAACTTGGATTAGTCCGAACACTGTCGTGATGTTGCAAAATTATAACTACATTGTAACTGTATTGTATTGAATGACGTAAGCTATGTAAAAGGTGATGCAATTTCAGTCTCTAATTTTTATTAACGACAGGCATAAAAAGGATATATTAGATCATTGAAAAATTCAGGGGGTCTAGAAAAGCGACAAATTGGTAAGACTAGGTACTTTCTTACCATTTTCATATGGTCGTTTTAACACAACGTTCGGTTTTTTTTTTAAGAATATCGTCTGACCGGCATCGTGAAAAATCTTTAAAACTTCTATCCGACTTTTTATTCATAGCTTAATTTTTTTTAAGATAACCACACTTAAATCTTTTATTAAATAACATTAGGAAACTAATGAGATTATCTATTCATGAAATTAAATAGCTGAAAATCCAACCATAACAACTCAACTAAAATAGCTTTCTATTTGAGAACCAAATGAATAAAATAAACAAATATGTAACTCGTTGTTTCTGACACAAATAGACTTCAATATTTGCTAAGGTCCAGAACTCCCAGAAGAATAGAGGTTTACACGGGAAACATTTATTTCTCCTACGATTACTATTAATGGGTTAGGCTGACTCCTTATCATTAGGCGACACAGCTTCTTTTTATTTGGTCTCGTGAATTGTACTAGCATCGTTCATGGACACCACTTTCTTTGGGTTTCCAGACAAAAGGCATTGTATGCCAATTAAAGAAAGACAATAAATGCAATATCCGTAAAATAGGTTTCAATGTTGGTGAAGTTGATCATTTTAAGTTAAATTTTAATAATTATTCATAGTGTATATCACACGTTTTTCATCTTTATTGAAGTCAATTTTCGACAGCCTAGTATGAGACTCACTTGATAGTTTATATCTCACCCACAGAACATCAATCAATGGTTCGATTTTAACCCATTTCTTACTTTGAGCTTTCGCAATTCTATAGAATGTAACCGAATCACGTATTAAGCTCTTTAGGGACTTCCATGTATGAACCCTGGTTCGTTATCCGGTTGGGAATTCGATATTTCTCCCACTCGTTTAATGAAAATTAACCGTCTGTGCCCAAAAAAAATCCCCGGTGTTTAAACCCAGGATTTCCGGGGCTAAACGCTTCGTGCTTATTACTGAACTACGGAGGTGGTTAAAGAAAAAATATAAGCCACCCGCAGCGAACCCGATACGCTATTATATTGGAGTGAAATATTATTTATGATTTCTAAGAAAATAGTCGACATATTTCTTACGTGTAAATACTTATAAAACAAAATCAAATAACATATTATGTCTGTATCACAGAGGCTTTAGGCTATAAAAGAGAAGTTAATTATTATTGAAACATACAGACTGCTTCAAAAAGAAATAAAAAGCTTTTCGGAGTTGTGTGGTATTATATAATTTATGATAAGAATAAAACAAGAATGTTCTGGAGCCTTGTATTTAAAGTAATTATATTAACATGCCATTATAATATTTACAAAATAGTGTGAATAAATAAATTTCTTGAATTCAGAAATAATACGTAACATCTTTCAGAAATGAACAATAAAAAAGCAAATCAAAATTAATATTGCGTTTGTTATCGCGACCTTCACACGTTAAAGTGAAAAAGTTATAATGTATTAAAATTAAATTTATTGAGTCTCGTGATCACGTTTACTTTATATTATAAAGTATTCGAAACTTAACAGCCAAAATGTTGCGAATTTTTAATAATACTGTATTTTTGTACGTATAATAATAAGATACTGGAATAATAATAATATACGTATAAAAACAATAATATTACTCAATACAACTTTCTTTTATTTATATAAAACCATAAGCAAAAGCGAATCCCAGATGTTGAGGATCATACACCTTCCCTGTTGGACCTTCTGCTGACCTCTCATCCGGACAACTACTCGGTTTCCGTCGAGCCTCCTCTTGGTTCGTCGGACCACTGTCTGATCCGGAGTACAGTGCCGGTGACGCGCCTAACACGGCCCCGCTTTGCGGGCTGCCGCCGCGTGTGGCACTACAGGTCAGCGGATTGGGACGGGATGCGCTCTTTCTTCGCGTCCTACTCCTGGGGGCAAATTTGCTTCTCGCCGGATGATCCAGACGTCATTGCTGACTCTGTCACTGATGTGGTGCTTCAGGGTATGGAACTTTTCATTCCTTACTCTTCGGTGCCTATCGGCGGCAAGTCCCAGCCTTGGTTTGGTCGCCCCTGCAAAACGGCATCGCGCCGAAAGCGGGAGAGCTATCAAGCCTGGGTTAATGCATCAGCGTCTCGTGATTTAAACACCAGCGCACTCAAAAAGGAGTATAATTTTGCACATCGGCAGAATTGGCGAGAAATTAGTCCGCCTTCCTTCGGGAACACGTGCGTTCTGGTCTCTCGCTAAGGCTGTCTTAGGGAACTTCTGTCAGCCTTCCCTTCCACCCCTGCACAGGGACGATGACTCGTTGGCCCATGCCGCGAAAGAGAAAGCCGATCTTCTGGGCTCTCTTTTCGCGTCCAACTCGACCCTGGATGATCAAGGAAAGCAACCACCGGCTATCTTGCGGTGTGATACCAACATGCCGGAGGTTAAATTCCGGCAAAGTGCCGTGCGTAAAGCACTTCTTTCCTTGGACATTCATAAGTCGAGTGGGCCCGATGGCATCCCTCCGATCGTGTTGCGGACATGTGCTCCAGAGTTGGCACCGGTTCTAACGCGTCTTTTTCGGCATTCTTACTCATCAGGCGTCGTCCCGAACTCTTGGAAGACTGCTTTGGTGCATCCGATCCCTAAAAAAGGCGACCGCTCTGATCCGTCCAACTACAGACCTATAGCGATTACCTCCTTGTTTTCCAAAGTAATGGAGTCCATTATTAACTGCCAGCTCCTGCGGTACCTAGAGGAACATCAGCTAATCAGCGACCACCAATACGGTTTCCGTCGGGGTCGCTCAGCCGGTGATCTTTTGGTTTACCTGACACACCGATGGGCGGAGGCAGTTGAGAGCAAGGGGGAGGCGTTGGCAGCTAGTTTGGACATAGCGAAGGCCTTTGATCGGGTGTGGCACAAGGCGCTTCTTTCGAAGCTCCCTTCCTATGGGCTTCCTGAGAAATTATGCAATTGGGTCACCAGCTTCCTGGCAGATCGGAGCATCAAGGTCGTTGTCGACGGTGCATGCTCGGACTCCAAATCTGTCAATGCTGGTGTTCCACAAGGCTGTGTGCTATCTCCCACTCTGTTTCTTCTGCATATCAATGATATGCTGCAGATTAGCGGCATTCATTGCTATGCGACGACATGGACGACAGCACAGGAGATGCCTCATACTCCGGCCGCGCCAATATTTCTCGGGAAAACGTCGACGAGTGCCGAAACAGACTTGTGTCTGAAGTCGAGTCTTTGTTAACCAAAGTCTCGGAGTGGGGCCGACTAAACTTAGTCCAATTCAACCCCAAGAAGACACAAGTCTGCGCGTTTACCGCTAAAAAGTCACCATTCGTCGTATCTCCTCATTTCGAGAGTACTCCCCTGACTGCCGCAGCTAGTATTGGAATACTTGGTGTGGACATATCGAGCGACGTTCAGTTTCGGGGTCATCTGGAAGGGAAGGCCAAATTGGCCTCTAAAAAGCTTGGTGTGCTCAATAAGGCGAAGCAATACTTCATGCCGGCCCATCGCCTGCAACTTTATAAGGCGCAAATTCGGCCACACATGGAGTATTGTTCTCACCTTTGGGCGGGGGCTCCCCAGTACCAGCTCCTTCCATTTGACCGCATCCAACGTCGAGCGGCTCGAATCGTCGATGATCAGGCTCATTCCGATCGGCTCGACCCTTTGGCGCTGCGTAGAGATGTAGGCTCGCTCTGCATCTTCTATCGCATTTATCACGGGGAATGCTCGGAGGAATTGTTCGGTTTAATCCCGGCCGCTGAATTTCGCCATCGGACATCGCGTCAAAAATACCACGCATACCATCTTGATGTCTGGAAGTCCACAACTGCGCGATTCTTGAGACACTTCTTGCCTCGCACAACCACTCTGTGGAATCAGCTTTCGCCGGCGGTTTTTCCGAACCGATACGACTTGGAAACCTTCAAGAAGCGAGCCTACATCTTTCTTAAAGGCCGGCAACGCACCTGCAAGCCTTCTGGTGTTGCGGATGTCTATGGGCGGCGGTGATCACTTACCATCACGTGAGCCGTCTGCCCGTTTGCCCCCTATACTATAAAAAAAAAAAAAAAAAAAAAGCATACAAATTACAAAGCAATACTTACTTTAAAAACCAAACGCGCCAACGAGATAAAACGCCAAAAAAATACAAAGCAGATACACAAAGCACCTTAAATACTGGCTAATATTACATCCAGTAAGACTTAAATAAATAATTCTTTAGCGGTGTTAGTAATATCAAAGTTTGATAATATCAAAGTCGAAGTTTTATCATTTGAATGTCATCAGAACCATTTTGTTCTGATGACATTCAAATCATATGGTAACTAAACTTACTTGATGGATTCGTAAGCGATAACTATTAGATGCCGCACATGGAAAAAAGTGTCATTAGTTATTGAAATTGAATTCGAGTTTCGAAGTTTACTGATAAAATAAATAAGTAAATATGTTTTGAGTTTCAAACTTAGAATTCACACACTTTTTATTAAATAATTTTATACATTCTGAATATCGAAACATATTTTAATTATGCATACAAGGTGTCTCATTTATCATTCAGTAATTGTTATTTAAAAGAAGTAAACCTCTGATGGTAGTGCGGATAATATTCTTTAATAAAAAGTAAGTACTTGTGAGAAATATTACTCGCAGAAAGTGACCGTTATTAAATTGCATCGCTTGTGTAAGCACCTCGCGATTGTTGCCAGAATATTTATGGTGCAAAATGATAATACTGCTAAGTAATAATGTCTTCTTTTAAAAGGAGAATTGTCCTTTTATTTGGTCTTGCAATTCGGATTTCTTAATTAAAGTGCTGAGCCCCGAAATAAGAATTTAATATAACGAGTTCGAGACTATTTACACCTTCAAATGAAAGCTTTGTTTTAGCGTGATTATGCGATCGTGTGTTTAATCGAGACTTTGGATAGTCCCATTTTAAATATTCATTTGTTTTGCTTTAAAGTTTAAAGTTTAAAAAACGTATTCATAAACAGTATTTAAAACTAAAGTTGAGCTATTTTCACAGTTATAATGGTTATTTAAATATAACTAGTAACACGCCCTGGCTTCGCACGGGTGCAATACAGATGTACTTTACACAATTTAGCCTATGTTACTCGCTATCTATTGGTGAAATAATTTCCGCTTGAATCATTGTGTGTAGTAAAAACCGCATCAAAGTCCATTGCGTAATAGTATAGGAGGTACCAACGTTTTCGAGAAAGAATTTTAGGTCAGCTGATTTTGTGATATGTCGTCCATCTTGCTTTTTCGGTTAGAGTCTGGGCTGTCTGGCAGGCGGTAGCGGTTGCGTTCGTTTGTGCGCATCCAACCTGTCAGGTGATAATCCTGGATTTTAAAAGCATTTTAAGACGCGTAATTTTTAATTTTTTGTTTTTAAATAAGTCTACCTGACATACTTTTTTTATTGCCAGACATTTCTGACGTTGCTAATTATGTGCCATACGCGATTTTTTATTTATTTTTTATAAAAATTTCAAAGTATTTTAGAATGTCTGTAATTTTAATATTATGTTATTTAAAGATAATAAAAGCTTGAAATTAATTTGCCAGACATTAATTCGGTTGTTAAACCTTGAAAATAAAATAAAAAAATCATGAAAAGTATTGCAGTACGAAGCTAGCAGTTCGAGAGAGACAGTTGGAGAATAAGACAGAGAACCATTGAAATTTTAAGATTAAATTATAGTAGGTATAATATATATATTATACATATAAAAGATAAAATTAAATATATAAATTTGTACTAAATGATGGTAAGAAACACCTCCGTTACTAAGACTTTTCCTTCTGCTACCATTCTTACACTCTAAAATAGAACAGTACGGCATAGTTACGAAAAAAAGTAATTTTATGACTCGACCGACTCAACGCAGTGTTATGACTTATGACGCGAAGCGAATAACGGAGGTGTTTCTTACCATCACTTAGTACAAATTTATATATTTAATTTTATCTTTTATATATATATAATATATATATATTATACCTACTATAATTTAATCTTAAAATTTCAATGGTTCTCTGTCTTATTCTCCAACTGTCTCTCTCGAACTGCTAGCTTCGTACTGCAATACTTTTCATGATTTTTTTATTTTATTTTCAAGGTTTAACAACCGAATTAATGTCTGGCAAATTAATTTCAAGCTTTTATTATCTTTAAATAACATAATATTAAAATGACAGACATTCTAAAATACTTTGAAATTTTTATAAAAAATAAATAAAAAATCGCGTATGGCACATAATTAGCAACGTCAGAAATGTCTGGCAATAAAAAAAGTATGTCAGGTAGACTTATTTAAAAACAAAAAATTAAAAATTACGCGTCTTAAAATGCTTTTAAAATCCAGGATTATCACCTGACAGATTGGATGCGCACAAACGAACGCAACCGCTACCGCCTGCCAGACAGCCCAGACTCTAACCGAAAAAGCAAGATGGACGACATATCACAAAATCAGCTGACCTAAAATTCTTACTTTCCAAACGTTGCAGGCTCCCGGACCATAATTTTAAAGATCGAAGCATATATAGGGACAGACATACAGCGGGAAGCGACTTTGATACTAAGTAGTGACAACAAACATCTTATTGTTTTAAAAAAGTATTGAAACATTATGAAAAATTAGTTTAAGAGCGTTCCATATTATAAATAATGAAGTATCAGGTAAATGAGCATAACAGATGAACAGACATATTAGACTAATCATATAAATCATAAGGTTTCTATTCTTCATCAAATGTAAGAAATTCTAAAATGCTCAAAATATCATGAATTAATGAAATATTTATTCATTCATTCATTTGATATCATTAATCATTACTAACTACTAATTAGGGTAACAAAGAGTATACAAAATAGAACAATTTGTTATATCATTTTATAAATCAGAATATATCAAATAGAAAATAATATGTTTGTGAGAAATTGAAAACTAAAGGTGTAATTTTTTAGTACCTACGTCATATCTTCTATCTATACATATAATAAAACTGTAGAGGTCAAATTTCTGTACATAGAAAAAAAATGCTAAAAACCGAGTCAGGGGGATGTAAGTCTAAGAAGAGAAATATAACAAACCCAGATTTTTTTAATTTTTTTGTTTCTCTGTCTGTTTGTCTGTTCGGGCTAATCTCCGAAGATACTGAACCGATTTTTATGCAATTTGCACAAATATATTAAGCAAAGTCCGGGGCAATATACAGGCTTTGTTTCATCGAAATCGGTTGGCGGAAAGAAAAGTTATCATCATTTAAAGATTATTTTAAAGGCACCATATCAACAAACTGCAATGCAAACTGAACCGCGTCAAACTTTTTTGAATTATCAGATGTCAATAACAGTTTGATATGAATATGTAATAGTTTTATTATTTCGTCACATTCAATATGTATTCGTGGAATACTGGATATGAATATATCATATTATGAAGAAGCCTTTCTCAAAAGCTCAGCTTAAGATGAAGCCCACGCGAACGAAGTCGCTGGCATCAGCTAGTATATTATATATTCACAAAGATAACTCAAAAACAGTCAATAACTCTTACCGGAATTAAACTGACTTGCTATAAAGCACTCGGAACATAGGAATAAATAATTCAATAAATAAATCGCGTTTAATCCTTTAACAGATTGTTCATACAATGTGTTCTTCGAAATATTAAAAGGCAATATAATTTACTGATTGTAAATACTTCGTGAAAGCCATAATTAATAGGGAATTGTATATAACATTATACAACTGATTGATCTATCAACGCAAGGAGTATTAAGTGCAAAATTTGACCTTTTCTACTATAGATGGAGCTGAAAATAGGTGTTTTTTAGAAAATACACCTTTGAAAGGATAAAATGAGGATTTAAATGTGTATCAAAACCCACTGTTATTGAAGAATTTATAAAAAACAGACGATTCTCTCTTAAATGAAAAATAAAAACTTGATGTGAATGAATCAGTCACTGATGCGCTACCGATCTATATTTTTACCTCAACCATTCAACCGCATGCTATCTAATTAACAATTACACTAACAGGAAGTAATTGGGTAGAAAAATAGGCAAATAAAGACGACAATCACGCAAGTTGGCGTGTATTTTATATTATCACGTCATTATCAACTCGTTATGCCTTAACTTAGAAAATATGATTCTATTAATTCAGACTAAGTCACGAGTTACCATGATTTATCGCTTATAATAAATCTATTCATTACCGTAAACCGCCTGATAGTGATCGATCATCCCCACTGAAAGATTGAGTACATTAACTAGCATAGAATTACTAAAAATATTAAGTAATGTTAAGAATTTTACCAAACCATAATATTACATAACTTCTCCTCTCCTATTTGTCAAATTGACTGAATAGTGCAAAACTTGATGAAAATAATTGAATGATAATGAAATGACAAGCACAAACTCTTACCACGCAAGGGCTTGAAACTACATATTTCTTCTAATTCAAATAATAGTATTCAGGTAATTTATATATTTTTTTGGCAAACTTCCTAGAAATATTGATACTTTCTAGGTAGCAGCTTAAATACATAAATGCATGAATTTTATATTCAAACGTAAAGAAATATTTTTTCCATTGTTTTTTGTTACGTTCCCTAATGGGATGTAAATTTGTATGGGGATTTAATTACTTTTCACGTCGAAACCAAAAAATGGTATTTATAATTCCATCCATGTTTCAGTTTTTTAACTCATGTTACTGAAGGGAAAATCGTGACACGCGCGAGAAATAAAATTAGCCACAGATAATATAAAGATTTGGAATTTTTTTTTAAACATTATATGCATCAACAATGATGTATTTTTGGTAAAATTAAGAGCAAAAAGTTTTTTTTATTCATAACCTAATTAATTAATATCACATTAATAACAATTAATCAGAATACATTAAGTAAAACACAACTCTCTGATAAATAATAGCTGGAAAATTTTACACTGACTATTTTCACAGGCTAATCTTTGTTTTCTGTGCCAAGAGAAAAATTAATGTCGTTTGTTTGTTGTGAAATCGTGATCGTAACTTTTTTAATGTTGGATTTTGCGTAAGCTGGTTTGGTATAAAGGATGTTCTAACAACAGGAAGCATTTAAACGAAGGGAAGTAGCACAAACCATACTTTTTAGAGAGTACAAAAATATTACTGATAACACATAGGTCCTACATATATCATATTATCTGATCATTAATAAGAATTTTATTAGAGAAGATTTAATATTTTCTTGAATGGGTATATTTCTGCGATAATGTTGTTTTAATGCTCAAACGAAAGTCCCGCTAATGACTTTTAAAAAAAATGTAATATAATTCTGTAAGTTTCTAAGAAAAACTAATTCAGTGCACAGGGAATAATTTATTTAATATAACCACAATATTTGAGGGGCTCCTTATCATAGAAATAATATTTTTACATCCATGCTTAATAAAAATCCTGATAATGACCTACGGCAAAATCATATAAAACTACGAGTATTTTATTAATAAACGTTTCAAACTAACAATGTGTGATAATATACAACTTTTATAACCATTTTAAAATTATTATTAATAATAATCGTTATAATAGTCGTGTAATAATAATTTTAGGCAACACTACTTACAAATATCATTTTGTGGAGAACTAAAAAAACACCTTTACTTTTGGCAAAGCTTGTGGCTTCCATCCGCCTCTCATTTGCTTGTAATATACTTCTGATGTTTTTTACTTATATTTTAAATATAGTACGAATATTGTTTATTATACGCTTCTATTATTTAAGACTAGCAATCCGCCCCGGCTTCACACGGGTGCAATTATCAGATCATGATAATAAAATCAGTCGAGTAGTTTTATATGGATAATTTTCCCCGATTTGCAACATTTTTCACTGATGCTTCGCTCCTATTGGTCGCAGCGTGATGTTATATAGACGAAAGCCTTCCACGATAATTGGACTATCCAACACAAAAAGAATTCGAACCATTAGTTCCTGAAATTAGCGTTCACACAAACAAACTCTTCATCTTTATAATATTAGTATAGATTAAAGTATAGATTAGTAGTCCTATATTTCTAGTTTGGGCAAGCGGTGCCTTGCCCAAATAGCTTAAACTCTACCGATCATAAAACTTGTCTAACTTAAGAAACAGATGTTACGGAGTACAGTTTTTGTGAGCACTCAGTGCTAGATCAAAATATATTATCAAATTCTTATTGTTGTTACAGAAGTACTTGAGATCTAGTACCTTAGTTGGCATTACTTAACTGCGCACGTTCATCTGCTAACCTATGTCGATGGTCAAGTGCTTTTAAATTTAAATCACCACTTGTCGATCAAAGTTTAAGAATTTGTTGAAAACATAAAAAATTGTGGACGTTTGAAGCCTGTGCAGAGGATAACTGTAACGACAGCGCAGTTGGAGCTGCGGAACCTACGATAGCACTTCCCGGAGCTCTGACCTACAAGGCGACCAACAGGCGACCTAGGAGGAGTACAACAACAATAAACAAGTAAAGTAATTCCAATAAATTTTGAAAAATACTGATTTATAGAAAAGTAAGTAATGCAAGAAAAACATCGTTTACATGCCACTTAAACTGATAAAGTCGTGCTACAGAATTTATTATTAAATTGGGCATACCAAAGGTTGCTGTCATAAAGCCATGTTGTTGCGTTTAGTTCAGTTTGCGAGTGTCCCGGAGGCCCTTTCAGTTTTTGAATTGAATGTCACGTCCATCCTTCACATGTTATGAGTCCATTGTCCATATTCCCTAAAGAAATATACTCATGTAATTAAAAGCGAACGAAGCGAAAGCGAAACGTTTTTCTGAAAATGTGTGTCAATAAATTATTTATTTAATATGATGAAAACAAAAATCCATAAACAAAATAAAAGATATGTATATAACGAGAATCTTAAAAATATTATAAAAATTTGTGAAGGATTTGTCCGTGCGACTGGTCCATGCTTCAGGGGAGCCCAGAGCTGGTACCTATTTCGCCCAGCGAATCAGCCTCGCCATTCAGCGAGGAAATAGTGCTAGTATCCTGGGAACCATACCGCATGGCAGTTTTCTTGAGGGTGTATATATATTATAATTAGTTAAGATCTAGGTTATTGTTTTATTTGTATCCATAAACTATTTTATATATAAGCAAAAAAAAGGATTTTAGTTTTTATGACGGGTTGAATAGGCCTCGTGCCGCTGCAATTATAGTTTTAGAACTAGGTCTAAAACGCCCCGTACCGCAGGAATGGAAAGTACTGATAAATCAGTGCCGCTGTGAATGTGTTAAAAGAAGTCAATAGATAAATAAAAAGAGCTGGAACTTTACAGACATGTTACATACAGATAGACAAGATAATGCCATTTTAAACCTGTCTCCGAGAAATAATTTCCGGTCACTTAATTTACATTTGGAAGCTACGGATTCTATCCTAAATATCCATTACTTTACATATAAATAGGGTAACATTGGCCAACCATTACCACAGTACCCATATCAGTTGTCAAATTTACTCTGTTCACACGAAAATAACGGAATAAAATAACACATTTTCACCAATTGTTGTGTCTGTCTAATCGAACCACGTTTTGGTCTTAGTTTGCAAGATACGTTTCCTTAAGGCTTCATAATATTATGGATATCTATTAGAGATGAGATGTATTGACGATACCAGGTTTAAAAACCATAAGCCAAAAAACAGTACCAATCGCAGTATCAAGATACTGTGATTGGCACTGGCATCTGATACTTAATACTGGCAAATACTTTCAAATATTTAAAAAAACCTGGTTTTCGATCCTGGTATTTTACGGACTCGTACTTGGAAGCCCTGGTATTGAAATTGGCAAGTATACCTGATCGCTAATGTCAATTTTCCATGAGTATCAGTATCTTCTGTTTCCTTAAAGCCCGGCACCGCATCTACCTTTTATTGTTACGTACAGCGTTCATCAGTCGATATCAAAGAGCCTTCTGCTTGTTTATCCCATCCATAACCAATCTATAAATGAAATACATTAATATTGGTTTCCTCAAGATAAGAGTCATAATTTACCACCTTAGTTTGGAATTAAGATCGTGGGACAACCGACAAAAGCTAGCCAAAGCACCTCATAAAATAAATGATCTGTGCCAAAATGATTTTTAAGTACATTAAGAGTCTTCTTTCTGTTATAAGATATCATTTAACTAAGAAAACCGTTTTTATATTTGACAACAAACAACTTCAGTTGCCGATTAAAGAATATTAAAGATTTTTGTTTTTTTTTATGTTAGATATCGACAAACGAGCATACTATATATATATACTATATACGATTCACTTGATAGAAGGTGATATCAGTCAATAATGCGCTGTCGACCTATTTTTACTTCGAGCATTCATAAATAGGAAATCCATAGACTGAAACCGAAATGTGCAATGTGCACTTCACGGTTTTTCTCACCCGGTCGGAATTTCGATATTCCTCCCACCCGTTCAATGCCCGAAGTTATCAGGCATGGGGAAGACATGCTTATAGAAAATAATAATCATGTGGTCCCGGTGGAATTCGAACCCACAACCCATCGATGCGCACGGCAGGTGTTCTAGCGAACGCGCCAACGATAGCCCGTCAAATGATGAATTCAAAGCACTTAATGGAATAACATAGATCCTGTGTTATAAATAGCTATGCCACACTAACTGATATTTGTATTGTGTATAAAATATGTGAAAGCTAAATAAATCTTTCCCATATTTCCATCAAAATATTGGCGTAACGACCTTTGAAGTCTCTTTCACAAAGTGAAGGAATCGTGTCGAGCGAAATCATTTATTATTATGTTCCCCACTTTATTTCGTGAAAGAATATCGTAATAATACATCTTTATCATGATAAATTTACTCTGTAGCTCAATAGTATGCTCGGTGCTTTTTGTATCGTAACATGGTCTTGGTTTCAGATACCAGGGTAAGGAATATTTTTAATCGGAAAGAACATCTAATCGCCTCCTTTTAAGTAGAAAATTGAACAAAAAGTAGAAGAATTTAATTCAATTTATTTGTAGAATTAATTTTGAGTACATTTTTAATACAGACAAAATAAATTATGTAACGATTTAGAAATACAGGTACAATGACCAGGTATATTTTATGCATACAAAAATTAACATAAAAGCGTCTATTAATTAAATTGTTATATTATAACAAAATTATAAGACAGAAATGCAATTTGCGATTTTGAAAAGGGTCGAACTCACAAAGATATTAAAATTTATTCAAACAAGTCTGTTTCTTCCAAATATATTCTAAGTTGCACACCTTATGAATACAAAATTCCCGGTATTAAAATTCTGAGCTAGTTTTCAATGCATACAAATACTACTTCTTCCTTCATACCCACTAAAAATTTCATCACTAACACAAGAAGTCCGAGAATTTGTAGCTTAAGATTTCTTTTTAGATTACACTTATTTATTTGTAGTTCATTTGCGACAACAGTTAGTTTAATATATATAAACGTTTTATTTTCTAACTGTTTTGTTCTCTCTAAAAAGTTTTATTTTAACTATTCCTAATTACAACCCGCAAAGTAGTCTTTTAAACTAAACAAAAAAAACAACACGAAATATTCACATAGACAATAGTTTTTTTCCAAAAACGTAGCGTTATCAAAAAATATCTAAAACACTTCTGAAGTTGAATTTTAGGTAGGCTTTTTTATCTGATGACTATGCCATATATTTGGCCGCAATGTGATGTGGTAATAATTTGAAAAATATAAACCATTTACTTTAAGACCCTAATTTTAGTTCAATGCTTACAGGTTAAGACACAAGGAGAAGAGTTTCGTTCTAACGTGTTAAAACTTATTTACCGAAGAGTATTTTTGCATTTACCCATCCGCTGCATCAGGGGTAGTGCAAGGACACTGGGAGTAAGGAATTGACCCTACCAGTCTACCTGATATGAGCAGAGGCTCCGGGCAGCTGGGTCACTGGAACCTTCGCACTAAAACCCCTCACCCCTCAACACACCATAATTGGGTCCACGAGAATAAAGATACGTAAGAATGTCCTAGTCAACTGTTGGTAAAAAGGGCTTCCTTTTGTTATATATTGTTACGGAGATAGGCTGAAGAAAGTTCGAGAAACATCTTTGGACTGGTTATGGCCCCCCGAACATTCTAAACGATGTGTGACAGGGACGACATGCACATAGCAGACAGAGATAGAAGATCGAACATTCAAACGATGTGTGACAAGGACGCATACGGTGTGCGACAGAGATACTCGCGTTCTGAATGGCGTGCGACGGGGACGGAATATTGTGCGCAAAAGAGAGAAAGGCGCGCGCGAATAGCGCGGGAGTAATCATTGCCTAGAAACTACTAGTATACTTTGCGTAAGCGTATAACCGCGTGTATGTTCGAGAATATTAGAGACGCAATACGAGCGGGTTATATAAGCGGGAACAGTCGCAACGTTAGTCAGTTCGGAAAGCGATACCAAGCGATCAACTGCGATTTACGAGAGATTCAAGTGCGATAGTTCGAGAGCCAGTAGAGTATAAGAGTCAGTGTTTTGTGTGCGGTTTAGTGTTTTCTTTTAATTTAATATTTCTCTTAGTGTAATTTTAGTTTATTATTCAATTTCTTTTGTTTGTTTTCGTTATAAATAAATCCTCAGTTTAGAAGAGTGGCAGTTATTTATCCCGAACCCCTATAGCTCGCAACAATATTAGCATTATTATGATTAGCTAGAGAGTTCATGAATGCGCTCTCCAAAATACTGCATATAATATAACGATTAGCAAACTGTAGAAACACTGGCTACAACAATGACAGGTGAACAGCTATTTGCAACAATACTGTTCGTTTTTCAATTGAATCTAAAGTTCAAAACGGAGAACTTGTGCTGAGTGAGAATCTGCTTCAGTGTGAAATACTGTACGATGCCGAGTTTTCTATTGTATCGTCCGCCGTTGTATAAAAATACTTTAAGCCGCTTATTATTCAAAGCTTAGACCTACAAAAAATTATTACAAATTATTACTACATACATACTAACTTACTAATTTATTTATTTCATATGCTATAAGACAAAACATGTGGGACGTTGGTACTTATAAAAATACTTATATCGTAAAACCAAAGTTTATCCTCTTTCGGTAGTATATAAACAGAGATCGTATATGAAGTCTTCCAGAATGTGTTTCTGGAACTTATTAAATTCCCGGATACTGTACTTGGGGTTACTTTTAATGCTCCCTCTGGAAAGTCGGATAGTATCACATGTACAAAGTATACGACGTGTAGATTGTTGAAATGGGATCATTTATGATCTCTGAATTTACTTAGTCTGTTAGGATAGGATTACTAATACACATAATGGTAAAAAATATTTTCTTAATATACATAAAGAGAGATGTCCCGAGTGGGGAATGGGGCGTACACATTTATTTATTTGTTTTATTGAACATTTTATACATGCAAGTATCTGTCTTTTGCGCCATTTTTTGGGGTACTCAAAGGGTAAAACGGGACCCTATTTCTAAGACTCCGCTGTCCGTCCGTCTGTCACCAGGATTCACTTCTCATGAACCGTGATAGTTAGACAGTTGAAATTTTCACAGTCACATCATCATGTATTTCTGTTGCCGCTACTATACGAGTACTAACAAATACTAAAAAATAGAATAAAAAAAATATTGAAGGGGGCTCCCATACAACAAACGTGATTTTTTGTTCGATATTGATAACGGCAACGGTAGACGCTTGAAATATTCACAGAATATTTAGTTGTATATTCACTTGAAAAATAATGAATTAATGAATGAATACTTTATTTTACAAATCTTATTGAACTAAACTTAAAATTAATTGTGTAAGGGGCGACCTTATCGCCAGATGACTATTTCTTCCAGGTAACCCTGACATTTGAGAAGAAACTAATTGTAAAAATGGATAGAGAATAATAACATCAGTACTAAAATTAACAGAAATAACATAATTAAGTTAAAATAAAACAAATATTTAAGGGGGACTCCCAAACAATCAACGTGATTTTTTGCCGTTTTATAGATAATGGTACGAAACCTTTATTGCGTGATTCCGACTCGCACTTTTTTATCTCGTTTCCAAGAGGTTTCCAAGAAGTTTCTGAGCTACGGAGACGGCTACATACATAGTGAAGCTGAAATGCATACATACGTCCTAGTTACATAGTATGATAATACATACTATGACAATATTTGGCCATTAGTTGAGTATTAATGACGAAAGCTAATAGCTAGTATAATATTTGACTGCATAATTCAGAAATCTAGATAAATTAATATACTGATATTGGATTAGGGTGAGGTTCATAAGGCGATTCCATATACATACCTTTACAAAATATTCCCAATTTCATCAAATGACACTTGAACGTAGTAGGTATTTTGTAAAGAAATCATAAGTTGTAAAGAAAACCTAAGTTTATATGATCTCTTCAATGATTTTTTATATTGACCGCCTCCGTAGCACAGGTATATTCGTGTTAAGCACCGGATGTCCCGAGTTAAAATCCCGCAGAAATACTAAACCTAAGTCACTTTGAGCATTTAGATCATAGTGTTTCTTTCAAGTCCTCGTCTACGCGATTCCTTATATTTAGTAATTCCTTAGCGCGCAACCACTATGTGAAACCAGCTGTTGCCGGCGGTTTTTCTGAACCGATACGACATGGAAACTTTCAAGAATCCAGCCTAAATTTTCCTCAGTTTGGCAACGCACTTGCAAGCCCTCTACTAGTCTTTGGGCGGAGGTGATAACTTACAACCAGGTAAGCCAGGTTGGCCGTTGGCTTCTTATTCTATAAAAAAAGTAAAATTCAAAGTCCTATAAAAGAACACTTCCAAAGAATAAAGAGGTTTTCAATTTGACGTAGCGTTTGCGTAGCGGAAGAATATCGTTTACTAAGAGATGTGTGTTTCGGGTTCAAAGGCAGTCATTAAATAAGGATTTAGTGAACGTCTTCAGGGAAAGAGATGGAAATTATCTTCAATCAAGTTCAAATAAGATGACCTGATTAACGAAAATCATTGTTTGTCCATCATATAGATTAAATCCCCAAAATAATAATAGGTTCTGAAAAGCCAGAAATCATTTCAAGTTTGTTCGTACTATGTATAATTGTATTTTGAAGTGAGTGCCAAGTTATAATTTCATAATTAAAAAGTTATTTCTAACTTTACTTAGTGCTTGCAATTTTGATTATTGTTTCAAACCAAACTCGTTATTTGAAAATAACAGTCCCGGAAAAGGAAATGGTATTTTATAATAAAAGCCAATTATATAAATGATCCTTGTATGTATATATAACACATAAAGACATATAGAAATTAATAAAATACGACGTAATCAGAGCTAAGTCGGAAATTATTGCTGGGAGAGGCTTCGTAGCATACCCTAAGATCACGCATATTCTCGCTATCGTATATATCCTGAATAGAGTAGTACCGAGTACAACTGGCGGGCTCGTAGTCAAATATAACGCACCGACAATCCAAAAAGGTGCTAGATTCTTTAGTTCTGATAGATAAGCTCTCCGGACGATATCAGTGTTTGGGAATATGCCTTTATTTACCCAAGTCAAAGCTGCAAGCGGACTCAGTGCTAGGAGTTTCACAGCAAGCAACGCCGCGTGCACCATATACGTTTGTGTTAGGGGTTGATCTAAAGATATGGTGATATTATGCATGGCTTTCTTAATTTTAACAATATTATTTCCGTTTTGTGCATATTTAAAGTTCTTTTAAGAATGTAGAAACTTATTTGCGAGCTTCTTTCTCAATGTGAATGACTAAAATGACGTTAGAATGATGTTTGTTTGTGAAACTGTCAAATTTTTAAATGACATAAAACAGATTAAAAATAATTAAATCTATATATATATAAAAGCACAGAACAGGGAAAAATCTTTTGTTCTGTGTATAAAAGAGATTCCCACCTATATAGTCACTCATCACGATATCTCTGGAACCATAAGGCGTAGCGACTTGAAATATGGTAGGAATATTCCTTTCGCCGAGTAGAGGTCAGCTAAGAACGGATTTTACGAAATTCAACCCACAAGGGATGTTATAAAGGGTTCTATTGTTAGTTTTGTGTTTTTAATATTGTGTAGGTTGTAACACGTTTCTCCTTATTTTTAACTGTAATCATACACTCCTCAGTCTATTTCTGTCATTTTCGAAAGTTATTTTTACAACGAAGAACAAAGCAATAAAAGGATAAATTAATGAAGGGATTTATTTAAACAAGTTCCAAAAACAGATTTACAATATTGAATAAAATTAAAGGCTTTACGTAAATGTCAAGAGTCACTCTACGTGAAGTATCCAACAAAATGTGCTACCTGAATTATATTAAACGTTTTTGTTAAATTTCAGCTTAGAGTTAATTTAGATAATTTCAACCACTCACAGTTGTGCGATAAAACATTCCGTTCAAACAACAATACTAAGTCGTAAAATATGCAATAATATATTATAATTTAAAACGAAACTACCGAATATATTATAAGCATGATTTTTTTTAAAAGCTGCTTAACGATGGAAATTGATTTATATTATTTCGTTCAAATCGCCTTCCTATACTCATACACAACACACGCACCCATGTAACTTGTAATTGTAAATGAGACAAAGAAAGCTAATTCCTTAAGCATCGTAGGAATTCTCATTATATAGCCTACAGCAGCTATCAGCCTCGCGACAACAAAAACTCTCAGAAGCGTCAAAGCCGTCATTTCATCCGGTGATGTAGTCATATACAATCCAGCCACCAACCAAAAAGGAGTCAGATTCTTTAAATCGCTTATGTTTGCACGCTGCACCTTCTCCGGATGACAGACGATGGCCGCCAGGGGCTTCAACGCCAGCAATTTCAAAGCCAATATTGCAGAATAGAGGTAATAGCTCTGCATAAGTTCGCAACTTTGGGATTTAGCAGACATTTTCACGAAAATATTTTATTATTTTTATATCTATAAAGTGACAATGATAAATGGCATGTGTGATTAACGAGATTTGACACGACGTCGTTTAAAAAGATCTGTCCACATCCATATATCTATTTGGTGCATTTTAAGGCGGTGTTTAGACTAGCGAGAAAACTGTGTGGGAATTTATTGGCTGAAATCGGATCTTGCGAGTATATTTTGTGTCGTATTAATATGTTGTACAATGTACATAGTATTGAAGGTGGACTTGAAACTGTTATGTTCATATTTAATTCTCAATTAATTGCTGGATCAATAACTTTTATTAAATAAACGAACATATGCCACGAGATTTGTTAAGTTGCTTTCCCGCCGCGTAACAATACGGTCCGCGTCAGTTCTGATAAAAGAAAAGTGAGGTTTATTTGAAATTAAATAGTGTTTAGTATAAAATATTTATTTTAAACTAATTTAATTATTATTTAAATAAAATACTTTATACCGGATTAAAACACCACTTATTATTTGTATTATTTTTTGTTTCGTTTCGAGTGCTTTTCAGCAAACGAGGTCATGAGCAGCCTGAATCTGAAAGATGTCAACTTTCTTATTTTAAATGTCACAAAGTTGCCGGTAATAAGGATTGGGTATTTGCTATAATTATCCTTTAATGTGTATTTTATATTTATTTAAATCCGTGATACTCGCGTTAATAAAAAAACAATATTATAATTATTATACCGATTTCCATCGCTCTGCACTGACGCCCATTACCTCAAATGGATTGCTCACGTACTTATAGATGTATAATTTATTTTTCAGTTTAAACACGTCTAGATGTTCAGTTTAATGCAGCTCGTTTCCAATATTAAATCGAATACCTAGACTATTAGATTAAATTCTTATTCGAAGACAGACATTATATGCGTCTAGAATAATTAATAAACTTAACCGAACATTAGTACTTGAAAAGTACTTGCTAGTGACGTCTGTTGGGTTGTAGCTCTATACATTCTAGCTAGGCTTCTAGGTTCACTTATAAGCTTTAATAAATATTGATTTTTAATATAAATTATATAATTTTCAGTACTTATGTGAACGAAGCTATAATGGGAGATGATTTCCGTCAATGTCAAAGATCTCTTACTTTAATATTACTAAAGACTCATATTAAATAAAAAATCTGAGACTAAAGATATGTAAATAAAATCATATTATTGTTACATCAATTTCACTTAGTCCCAAAATACAGCAATTTTCTTCTTTTTATAATTTAAATTAAAAAATATTAACAAAATAAACTGGATACTGTAAACCTACGTAGTAAAAAATAATTTCAAATCCGTTTGGTATTTTCATAGATTCAAGTTACATTTTACAAATAAACTCTTCTTTTTTCTTGTGGTATAACAATGTCATGATTTACACTTTTCTATAAAAAATATTGACGATGAATTCATAGGACTGTATTTAATTTCATTAAAATTTTGAATCTAGTATCGAGTATAGATATTCTATCTCACGAAGTCCCTTTGGCTACGAATGTGTCGTGCATATACATATATAGTAATCTCAGGAGAGCTCAGTAACTCAGTTCTTCTTCTTTTCTTTCTTCTTCTTCAGCATGTATTCATCCACTGCTGGACGTAGGCCTCTCCTAAAGCGCGCCATTTTCTTCTGTCCCCTGCTCTTCGCATCCAATGTCTTCCCGCCACTTTTCGAAGATCGTCACTCCAGCGTGCAGGCGGTCTTCCCACACTAAACAACGCACACTAAAACAATGTTTGTATGTGGACGTCTGACAACATTCATAGCCTACGGACTTCGTGAGATAGAAAATCTATACTTGATTTAGTTCTAAGATTTCTAACGAACCAATGCTCTATTTTTTGTTAGTATAGTGCTTTGAAGTTGAAATACCGGTCGAATTGGAATTGGACCTCCCTCGAGAACCCTCTATAAATCAATGTATCATAAAACTTTGTGCAGTTTCCGTGGGAATGTAAAAAATACTAGTTTTCGATTAGGTTTTCCTGACTAGAGTTTTTTCCTAACTTTATTTAACAAAAATTTTAATTGTAGTTTTAGTTATCTCTTAATGCATTTTACAAAAACATTTTGTATTCTATTTTCTTCAAAGCTAGCCCTAAAAATTAATTTGTATAATTCCATGGAAAGGTAACGGAAGTCTGTATAGCACGTAAATCTTAAATTACTTTAAAAATAAAAAAAATATATATATTTGAGAATTAATGGAAATCTTAAAAATATTTCTTGAATCTCTAGTAGGTTTAATATCTCGTTAGTATTCCAAAATAAAAGCATAATTTACTTAAGTACCTTTATGACGCAATTATTGAAATTATACTTGTACTTTCTTGAAAAAAAAACGCTTAAGGAAAAAAGTTTGCGGTCATTTTCAAAGCAATTTTCTCCATAATGAAGATATTTTAGGAGCTCGCCCAACAACAAGTTGCCCTAAGTTGTTTTGCAATTCAAATCGGGCCTTCAACGGTGACCGGGGTACGAATGAAACTTTTTAACAGAATCATAATTGGATTGGATTTATAACGACATAAATAAACCTTTTCATTGGAAATAATTATTCTGTCAAATAAAACCTTTTTTTTCAGGCTTTTTATTTAGCTGCACCTTATCACCTCTGTCTATAATAAAAAATTAAAAGCCTTTATTTTTTTGGCATATGTTATGCAGTTCAATTAGAAAACAAAATACCAATAAGTTAAAAAAATAACAGATTATAAAACAACATGTCAAAACAGAAACAAAAATAGAATACACTTATTTAACCCTTAACCACCTAGCATCTATTATTGTCACACTACCACCTAACATACGTCTGTGAGGCCCCGGAGCAAAATGATTCTCGTTTGTAAAATTTTGTGAAGTAAATTTTAGTCTTTAATTATAGGCCAGTTTAGGAACACATTAAACTATTTATTAGAAAAATAAAGGAACATTAAAATTAACATTTTTGTTTTAAATCTCAATTCAGTAATCAACACTTCCTATTTTAAACTTAAAAACTAACATATTTGGAAAATGAGATCTATAATAACTATATGTGTTTGTGTATGTATATATAACAGTGGATAATATACGTGTATGTATATTGTATATATTCAAGATTATTTTCGTTACATTTTTTAATTTTATTATTATTATTATTATTTTTTTTTTGAACTACCCATTTCTTCTAGTTTGTATCACTTGTACCATGTGGTTGCCTGGAAGAAATCGCTGCTTAGCGATAAGGCCGCCAGTTGTACTTTTCCTGTATGTGTTTCTAATTTTTTAGTGCAATAAAGTTTTAAATAAATAAATAAATAAATAATAATCACATAAAGGAAGGACATCACTGCATTTTTTTTTTAAATTCAATGAGGGAATCTTCGGGGTCTGTGAGACGTATGCTAGGTGGTTAAGGGTTAAAAATAGAAAAATTTGAATGCATACATATTTTAAAATTCTTTTAACGTTTAAATTAATAAATCAAGTAAATAATATAATTTTAAGTTATTTCTTGCAAAAAGCCCTTTGATGTGTCAAAGAAACAAAGGCATCCTCCAGATTTGTATATGATTGTTCTCTATCTTTTGTTTCTTTCATATAATCAATCAAAAAATGTGCCTTTAATATAATCAAATATAACAAGGTCAACTGAACATAGATACTTCCAAGCAGGGACTGAATACCGGTTAATTTACTATGGGAGTTTAACCGAAATAATAAAGATTTTTGTTAACATTCTTTCTTTTTTAGTCATATTTAATGAAAAAAATAGTTTTGTGTTATTATTTAGATCTAATATCATGGTATATCTGTCAGACACGTATTTTGGAAAATAAAAATTAACCGGTTTCAAATCTTGCTTCCATATGTAATGTTGGATGCGTAATTCGTATGATAATGCAGTCAATGAGCTGGTATTGAATGAAATTATGAAGCTTATTTTTAAAATTCACTTTTAAATACGATCAACACTATAACATTCTATACTTTTTTATAAGATATAACTATAATAAAATCTTTTTTGTTTTAAAACGAGAGTTATTCATTGTAATATAATGGAAAACCGTTAGTTCTTATTGCTCAAAACTAATTTCAAATTTAAGAGAGGTTTTTGTTTTAAAATATTTTTTTTTACAAAATTATCTTGGTAATATAACAAATACTGCCTCTATAAATAAGCAGTGGTACGATAACACAGGTAAATTGGACTTTTAATATCATAATAAGAAGACTAATTTATTATGAAAAAAAATTGAAACATATTGTAAAATTAACACAAATCTGCATCATATCTTCTGAAATTTTAGAACTTTACCAAGATAAAAAAGCGTGATGCTAGGTAATACTTGAGCCAAAAGAAAGCAATAAGCCTTTTTTATTCAATTTTTTTTTACAGACCTTCAGGCAAATTGCACTTCATATCTTTTTGTCTTTAGAGAGTACTTAAAAGACATTTCATTTTCTACGGCTAGCGCTTTAAAATAACACATGATAAGACAAAAAAAGTATGTTCCGGTCTCAGCAGAAATTTAACCACCATCAATGATTCGATATTTCAAAACTGAATGAGCCAAAGTGTGAATTAGTAAATGTAATGAGAAGCTATAAAATGGCTCGTAGCAGTAGCGCTGTTGAAGCCAATACAATCTTGCCTGTCACTGTACAGCACACATTTATCGCTTACAGAACTGAAAGCAGTGACGTCTCACACCATTGACGTAGATATATGGGGTATAATACAAGTCATCCTGTCCGTTCTCCAGTTATATTTCACGAAGCAAACCGTCCACGCCTCTCCTTGATTGTAACAAAACAAAATGGCCTGTGAAAATTTATGTTTGTACGGTGTAAAGCGCTCGTTGGAATTTAATTTTAGTTTTAGGTAAACCGTATTCTTATAACATGTAACTGAGAATGTAGAAAGTTAACATCTCTGCTACGTGTACCTCTACATATGTATAATTGATATACCAAGCTTATGTTATGTGATGAAATTTAAGCTGCTATCTACACACATTCTTGGTCTATAGTTGGATAAACACGAATGAGGTTGAAGTTCTTGGCAAAAGTCTATACTATAACAACATATAAATATAAGTTAAATTAAATTATTCAACAAATCGATCGATCGAAATTTTTGCTAATGTATTTTTTTATGTTAGATATCGACAGACGAGCGTGAGGTTCACCTGATGGTGATACCTCTGCCACAGAACATAAGTCAATGATGCACTATCGACCTACTTTTTCATTCGGAAATCCATAGACTGAAACCGAAACGCGCAATATGCACTTTACGGTTTTTCCATCTATGAATGGTGGTTCGTTACCCGGTCGGAATTTCGATATTCCTCCCGTTAAATGCCCGAAGTTTCCAGACGTAGGGAAAACATATTTACAGAAAATTATAAACATGTCGTCGCGGTCGAACCCACGACCCATCGATGCGCACGGAAGGTGTTCTACCGAACGTGTCAACGAGCCCGTCAGAATTTATAATGTTATATGGTGGGTATCGATAAAATTTAAATACATACACATATATATATATATATATATTATATATACATATATATATTGATATATAATATCTCAAATTATACTTATATTATGTATATTATACTAATTAATTGTCTAAGCTAGATAAATGGTTATTAACGGTTGACTTAAATTAATATACTTCCATTTATTGGAGAATGTAAATGAATAGCTTTAAACTTGGGTATCGATTAATTACTGAAGATAAGCAAAGCAAAGGAGACTTGAACTCTTTTTTTACTAACAATCCAAAAAAAATCATTTGATCGAATCTCAGTTCAATAAATCATGTAATTACTCTCCCGTCCTAAGATACTAGATAAAAACGTTCAAACTCTTTTTACAAATCTGTTTTCAAAGTTCCAATGACTTTACCACACTCGTTATACCCCGAGCGTCATTGTGGGCTATTGCTCAAAGATTTTTTAGAATATACTTATTTATTTCTAACCATGTAAGTACATATTAACATTTTAAATTCTGAGTTCGATTCCAGAAGAAATTAAGTTAAAAAGTCTATGGCATAGACATACTTCTGTCTTTTTTAATGTTAAAATGTTATTATACATATAACTCAATTTTTACCTTTGTCATAATGTTGAATTTAGTCCTTCCATTATTTTTGAAAAAGTCCGAATGAAGTTATAATGTGTCGCTAAGCTCGTTGTATCTCGGGATCTAAAATGACCTTCTGTGAAAAATTTGAGAAGCTTAGCTATTATATTCCTATTTTGAAGTATCTTCCAAAGACCTTAAATCTAATAACATACATATTTTACTATTTGCGGCGCGAACGTTTAAAGTGCCTTATTCATGAAAGGCGTACGGTCAGTTATACCATAACTGTCTCCTAAGAAATAATCTAAGACTGACTTACTCTTCATATACTCATATAATTTATATATTATACTTTTTAATCATAAAGATAATTATATAATATACCTATATTTTCCAATATTTTTGTAAAAGTTTCTGTCTGTAGAAAAAGTATTCTAAAGCTTTTCCTAAATAAACTTTAGTAAATCCTTGATACTGATTTGATACAATAAAAGATTTCATAATACAGTAGTTCATGCAAGTCGATCCAGTAGATTAAGTAGTTTTTCCTTGAACAAATTCCAAAAAATATAAATTTCTTACAATTCTTAATCCTCTCAGTTTTATATCAATACCGTATAGCAATACGGGAATATTGCTATATTATGTATTGCAATTATTAAGTACATGACAGACCACAGGAGTTGGTTTGGCACATATCAGCGGTTACGGCTGTCAAGTGATGTCAGATACAGAAGTAGCTTGACCATTGATTGCTAATTGCTATAGGATACTATACAATATTTACATAAAAACAAAATAAATGTTCATCAATATATATGATTTGTGACCCTGAAATTAAATCTATTACTCGTTTATATAAAACATAGTCGTGTTAGTTACACAGTTTATAACACAAGAACGGCTGCACCGATATAAATGATATCTTATTTATTTGATTCGTATATGTCCCGAATAACAGAATAACTATTATATTGGAAAATTTCAGGAAGAAAATTAATTTTTAAATAAATTAGGCTTTGATTATTTAAATAATCTAAGAAATTAGGTTTGGAACTCCGCCATCTTTCGAAATTGACAGCTCACGTCACACACGCTTATTTGTAATAATCGATGTCCACTGCAAATCAGTGACATACATTATAGAATAGAAATGGGAAAAGAGGCTATTGAAATCTAGAAATATTTTTGAAACCAGTTTTGGCAAGACAACGTCTATCGGGTCCGCTATTACTGTATAGAGTAATGAAAATTATGTCGTTTGCTTGTGTAGTGACATATCTACAAGTAGCGCCTACAATCAATACGAAGACGTCAATAATCCTAAATCGCGCTATCAAAATTTCTCCGAGTTCTGAGTATATGACCTCGACATCAACCACTTGTATACTTGTATAAAAATCTTAATGATCGAAACTTGGACAGCTTGCTTCTTTATACATCACGTAAAAACTATCGTGAGCATTTAAATTAAAAATATCCCGCTCTAAACAAAAATACCCTAAAGGTTGTCTTTCTTAATAAGATTTCATCTCATATTTATAGTATAATAGAAGGGTTCTATAAGAATGTAATTACGTCGACGCCAAGCGAAGTATGTGGATCGCCTCAGGAATTTATTGATTGATAGTTGAGAGCACGAATCTACCATCCATCTTTATTTCCTTTGACTGTATTGTAAATGACATCCAACTCTTTTATGCCAAGACTATTACGCATAACACAGTGCTTTCTAAGTGAGATTTCAAGTTTTAAACAATGCACTTGTTTTAAAGAATTTTCTTGAAGGTTTCCTTTAGCCCTAAATATAAATTACTCCCGAGGCAATTTAATAAGTATTTATAAATCTTTCTAGAGAGATTTCTATGATTTATTCATAATATTGTATTTTATTAACGCGAGTATCACACATTTAAATAAAATACTGTATATCGGATTAAAACGCGAAACAAGAGGACACAATTAGTCAATATTGTCATAATATAGAAAATTACAGTAAATATCAACTCCGTAGGGCTAAATGGCGTTAATATGGCATCTTTCTGTCTGGCCGTGACCACGGTTGCTGAAAAGCATCCGAAACGTCGGGATAAATAATTTAAACAATATAAATAATAAATCGCTTTTTAGACCGTCAGTATTTTATTTAAGAGATAAATATCATGTTATATGAAAACAAATTTCAATATACGATCAAAAAAATTACCCATTATTACTGAGTTCGCATGTATATCAAACGAGGTCAATAAAATTTATATCAGCTATAAATTTTTACACCTTCTGGCTTCGCTGATTTCAAACGCTTAACTTTCAGGCAGTGGGACGGGAAATCCTTATAAATCACACTCGCAATATTATGAATCGTTTCAAATTTCAACGCTCTCGATTGCGAGTTCGTTGAGCTTCGATAATTTTTATAATAAATCATACAGGATGGCTGGTTAGGAAATAGAATATGTTTTTGAGCAATATTCAAATCAAGTATTGATTAAGTACACCTTTTTTCATAATTAAACTTTTAAAATCGGTAATAAAAACAAATTATTCCATTTTTAAAACTGCTGTTGATTGCAACATTTTATTCATTTTTTTGGCTAATTTTTTAATTGAATCAAATTTTCTGTTGTTGGTGTTAATCATTTTCTGAGAGAAATATACAGTATAGCTAATCCCAAATATTAATAAGACATAGACTTCAGAAATTTTGTTAATTTGTGACTATAGAGTACAAGAACCTAAATTCAAACATGTTGAATGCAATTTGAAATTTTATATATTTTTTTTCTTGGATGGCCATTAGTTCTGCAATAAGCCAATTAAAGGTTATCCACTTGAGAATACTAGATGGCCGCATGCGATGATGCTTGCTATAACACTTCTAGCGGAATATTAGAGCGGAGTTAACACTTCCAAAGTTTCGGTATTATTTAACAAAACCTTGTGTCTAAATAAAAAAGAATTTACTTAAACACAAACATTTTTCAAATCAGCGAAGCGGTTCTGATATCTGTTCAGAAACAGAAATGCCATTTGGGTCTTTAAGAAGTTCACCGACTCCGCTCCAATAATCTAATAAAAAACATAACTATAACTGTCGGAAATGAAATGGAATTAGTATCTTGCGGCGACCGAATATTTCAATGTTCGTAGGTAACTTGAAATTAGCAGTACAATTGGCAGTAATGAATATTTTTGAAAATGTGTAACGTCAAATTCTAGGCTACCTATCCAAATTTCATACTTCAGGTAACCTTGACTATAAAACTCTGAATAACTTAACGTACAAAGTATAATAAATGGGCCAGTTCTGTAAAATGAAAAGTAGCCGCCGCGACAAGACTCCGCACTTTACGCAAATTGCTCTATACTCTGAGGTAATTCTCACCTATATATTCATTTAATGGACTAAAAATAGACTACACTATGAGTTTTCTTTGATATAAAAATAATACCGACGATTATCTATGAAAGCATTGGTGAAAGTGGAAGATGCGGAAATGGTATGTAAGGATCGGAGCATATGGAATTCCGTGATCTCTGCCTACCCCATCGGGAAAAAAGGCGTGATATACTACGTATTATATTATACGTATATGTGGTATGTAAAAATATTTTATTTTACTTTGTGTTCGTTATTATACCGTCTACTGTGTCAATTCTTTCAACGTCTCCGCTGCTAAATTGTGGAACTTCTTACCTGTGGAGATAAGGTTAAGTGGTAAGCTTAAGCAATCACTTTTTTATGAAACTCCTTCGTAATCATTTTATTTCTATTGCACTTGATTCTGTCTAGGGAATATGAGTGTTTTTTCTTATCTCGTGTAATGTTCAACTGGTTGTAATAATGTAAGAACTAGTAGTTTTTATTTTTAATTAGTACCTAAATTAAAGTTATTTTTTTACATACATAATAGAAAACGTTCTTAAGAGGACTAAAAATGCATCCCTTTTTACTATACCTCCTTGAAATGTATGCTGTTTTAATATCGATAAAACTACAAATATGTCTGAAATAAAATTTTGTTACGGAAAATTTCCGCAACGCTTTTAAAAACAAGCTTCTAATTACTTCAGTATTCTTTCTTTCTTACGGAAAATACTATATTCTATAGTTGACCTCACGTGGCTCGTAAAGTTTACGGTGATCTCTCCGGGTTACCTTTATTAAAAATCCCTAAACAATAATTATGAATTTGGACCGTCTTCAAACAATAATACCTTCAGAAATGCTCAGCAAGCGAGCACAACTTCACAAAGTATTTACTCGCTCGTACAGCCTATTGTCATCGATACTCGCTTTGTTTACGCTCACAGCCGAACAATGACACACCGATGAGGTAACAAAAGGGAACGTATCGTAATTCCCGTCTAACAATATCCATTTGCGTAATACGAGACGTATTTACATGACGGGGAAAGAGGAAAATTGCTTAACATTTAGATACCGCTGGGAATGTACATTTTTATATTGTACGTACTCGTTTTCTTTGGCAAACATAACTTAATATTCGTCTCAATATAACGTTTATTTAATTCTGCTACACCATGTGTTCCTTCTTCAACACATCCTACTTAGTCCAAGAGCCCACTGCAAGATTTCTACCCGAATCGGACTTACGGACAAATTATATACGATTCGATGGCGAATGTTGTGTTGATAGGGCTGCCGGACATGATAAATCTTGACCGAAGGGTTGATAAAAAGGCCACTTACGGTCAATTTTTTCATCAAGGTTTTTTGGTCAAAGTCAAAGGTGGCAGCCCTATTGTTTCATGTTCAGGAAGGTTCAAGCTACAATTTAAAAAAAAAATCGTATGTTCGATCTAAACCGGCAAACTACGAAAATGGGTGGGGGTGGCAATACGCCTAACAGGGTGGTGGGTGGCAACCTGGTATTTCTTTAAAGCAGTCAACCTCCCCTATCGATAGTGGGCTCTTTATCAACCCTTCAAATTCAAATTCAAAATCATTTATTCATTTAGATAACACAATGTACACTTATGAACGTCAATAAAAAATACATATCAAATGCTTCTAATTTTACATTTACTGCCAGTTCTCAAATCAAGGGTGTAGAATGGACGAGAAGAACTGGCAATAAACTCTGCGCCAATCTTTTTAATCGCCAAGTTTTGTTTAGTTAAGTTTTGTTTTACAAAATGTTTGTAAGGAGCTGCAACCATTACACCATGTTCCACATGATGATGTTCACTTCGGTCAAGATACAGGGTTTATCATGTTCGGCAAACCACTACTACATTCGCTATCGAATCGTATATAATTTAATATTGTCTTTTATTAACGCGAGTATCACACATTTAAATAAAATACTGTATACCGGATTAAAATGGGAGGGGATGGTACACTTGGCCATACTGTGTTTAGAAAAATAACCCATACTGATAAGTACCTCAATGGTGATTCCCACCACCACCCTTGCCAACTCTCTTCTGTCGGTGTATGTTTGTTTCAGAGAGCCCACCGCCTCTGTGATGCTGCCCACCTCAACGGGGAACTGCAGCATGTTAAGCGAGTACTCCGTGACAACAAACTGCGGGTGCCTCCACAGCATCACAGAAACAGGAATAAACCACAAACAGTACAACGTCAACCAGCCTACCTGCCTTATGTGAAGGGTGTTACAGACAGGATTGGAAGAATCTTAAAACGAGCTTCTATTAATACAGTTTTCAAGCCACACAAGAAGATTCAACAGTTCTTGAGACCAATAAAAAGTAATATTCCTTTGCAAGATTCAGGTGTATATAAACTGGATTGTGACTGTGGTTTATCCTACATTGGGCAAACTAAACGTAGCATTTCAAACCGACTTAAGGAACACATTGCGGATATCAAAAACAGACGTCACTCTAAATCAGCAGTATGTGAACACACACTGGATAAACCAAACCACTACATACGTTTCGACCAACCAAAAATCCTTGCAAAAGAAAGTAGATTCTTTCCCAGACTAGTACGTGAGGCTATTGAAATTAAAAAACATCCTAACTTCAATAGAGAAGATGGTTTGAGACTTTCCAACACCTGGGATCCAGTAATTAAAAATCTAAAGCCCCAAATCCAACATACTAAAAAACAAGAGGACACCGTTAGTCAATATTGTCATAATATAGAAAATTACAGTAAATATCAACTCCGTAGGAATAGATGGCGTTAATATGTAATTATTGTAAAACAAAAACTTGGCGATTAAAAAGAGTGGCGGCGAGTTTCTTGCCAGTTCTTCTCGTCCGCTCTACGCCCTTGATTTGTGAACTGGTAGTAAATGTAAAATTAGAAGCATTTAATATTAGTAATATTAGTAATTTAATATGTATTATTTTTTTTTTTTTTTTTAATGACGTTCATAGATGTACATTGTGTTACCTAAATTAATAGATTATTTTTTAATTTAATTGAATTAAATATGGCAACTTTGTGACATTTCAAATATAAGACAACTGTCATCTTTCAGTCTCCCGTGACCACGGTTGCTGAAAAGCATCCGAAACGTCGGGATAAATAATTTAAATAATAAATCGCGTTTTAATCCGGTATACAGTATTTTATTTAAACGTATATAATTTGTCCGTAACGCCGATTCGGGTAGAAATCTTGCAGTGGGCTCTCCTACTAACGTACCTATTCCTATTCGATATAAATGAGAATGTTCTATTTATACTTCTTCTTTAATATCAGGCTCGTTGGCGCGTTCGGTAGAACACCTGCCGTGCGTATCGATGGGTCGTGGGTTCGAATCCCACCGGGAGCACATGCTTATAATTTTCTGTAAGCATGTTTTTCCCCACGTCTGGTAACTTCGGGCATTGATCGGGTTGGAGGAATATCTAAATTCCGACCGGGTAGCGAACCACCGGTCATAGATGGAAAATCCGTGAAGTGCATATTGCGCGTTTCGGTTTCAGTCTATGGATTTCCGAATGCTCGAAGTAAAAATTAGGTCGACAGCGCATCATTGACTGATGTTCTGTGGCTGAGGTATCACCTACCATCAAGTAAACCTCATGCTCGTCTGTCGATATCTGACATAAAAAAAAATATATACCTTCATTTGCTTGGGAAATTTATTTTATTTGTGCATGATATCGATACCTCTGGGCTCAAAGGGCGTATAGCACAAAACAGCTACTTTTCAGGAGAGCCAAAAAACCGAAAAAATAAAACAAAATTAGCTATAACTTTTTTGTCTCAATGATTATATAAAAACAATCTATGAGAAAAATGCTTATATTTTCCTATATTTTAAGTAAATATTATTAAATGAAGCCTAAGTATAATAGTTTCCAAAATAGTGTTTGCTTTACTACCTAAAAAAACAACAAAATGTCTTTTAAGCCCATTAAAAAACAGCTAATATTATTAACTTAGGCAGTAAATCTAACCTTACGTAAAAAAGTTGTATAATATTATGTAGTAAATGACAATAGCAATATTTTATTATGTTGTAAATCACAAAGTTTGAATTTAAAATTGTACAACTTTCATAATAAAAATGGTTAAACGGGGTGGGGGGTACCCCATCCCGTCCTGATGGATTATTCCCATAATCCCTTTTTAAAAATTAAAGAGTTATTGTTAATATTATAGTTTTTATAATACGTAATAAAAGAGCAAACAAGTAAGTTTTAAGCAATTTTTGAGTTATCATCATAGTTAGTCATCTTTAGAATTATTTTCTTCTTCAGAATTATTTTCATCTTCTGTATCTTCTTCATGAAACATTTTCACTTACAGTGTCTTGGTCACTGTTTATCCTTTTTATATATCTGATATGAATTAGACACGTTCTTTAATTCTTGAGGTAGATACACCCTGTTTGTTCTTTGTCTATTGTAATGGGATGGCACTGCAGGTAGCGATTCAATAAATTCCTTCACTTTAAGGTTTTGTGGGACCGACATCTCTCTTCTGGTATATCATAGCATCCTCTGCTGCATTTGCTCTTTATACAGGGATTATGTTTAATTTCTTTTTCAGGAACGATTTTCCCACTACTGTTTTCGTAAGACTTTCCCTCTACCTTTAATTTCTTGAGGATCTTACGTTTATTTTCTGACTTTTCTTTCTTATTAATTTCTACATCTTTCTTATATCAATTTCTTCTTCACTACTACTTTCTGATTCTTTTCCAGACCAATTGTTGGAACTTCCTGAAGAATAATCTAATTTGTCTTCATCTGACAGGAAATTCATATAACATTTTACTCCATTTTCTGGCTTTATTTTCATTTTGAACTTCAGTTTGATTTAGGCAAGTATAAATATCCGAATTATTAAAGTTTTTCTGTAAGTTTCAGGAGTTAAAGGCGTTCTATGCAATTACAGAAGGAGATATCGGCGACTGCTGAATAGGTAAGTGACGTGCGTAGTATCATAATCTTGTTCTTGGTTTGTAATTTTAGGTGTAGAAATAATTACGGCGTCAGATGCTACAACTATAGCTGAGGATATCGGTGGCTGCTGGAGAGGTAAGTGCGAAATATTATAATCTCGTTCTGGGTTTATCATTTCAGATGTAGAAATACTTACGGAGTTAGATGCTATAACTATAGCTGCAGATACCGGTGGCTGCTGGAGAGGTAAGTGCGAAATATTATAATCTTGTTCTGGGTTTATCATTTCAGATGTAGAAGTACTTAATAATATAGAATAATGTGCTTTACACCCTAAACTTCAGGAAATATTTATAATTATTTTGTGGTAGTATAGTACAGGTGCTGTTATGTTGAATGGTTGTAAAGAACAATAATGAGAATAAATGCGCAGTAATGTAATTTACAGCCCGATTTCTTGTTTAAATTTGGTATAGCAGCCCAAAATTGATGGGTTGTAAAGAACATTTTTGTGCGAATTTGGCAACTTCGTATATACCAATCGATAGAGAATGAAAAACTGAATACGATGGTATTATTAACTCCATTTGCCCCAAAATGTGCTTTACGCCCTTTGAGCCCAGAGGTATCGATATCCGGCATGTGTTTCAATACCACGTAAAGTTAAACAGTGTTTGTCAAAGATTTGTCATAATCGGTTGAATAGTTTAGAAGTACATAAAGGACAAACAAACTTACATTGATTTCTATTTCTATAGCTTACCAGAACTAGGTATAATATGTATAATCACTGAATTTTTTTTTTCCAGGCCAATCCATTTTTAGTTTCTCTCGATGAAAGTCACCCTTATTTCTGGAATCCTTTAAATGATTATTTAATATATTTATAACAACTCCAGATTAATTTAAAATGTAGCTTAGTCCATTCCCAGGAGAAGAAGTATCCGGACATAGAGTACCTAAATCAGACAGACCCGTGAAGAAGGGATTAACCCTCATAAGCCGACCGGTATTCTTCCTAACTTTATTGTATTCACTGAAATACGAATTTGTCAGAATAAAGCCTGGTCATATATTGCCGCCTACGCTTGACGAATTAAGCTGTTTCTGTTTTATTTATTACTAGTAACACGCCTGGCTTCGCACGGGTGCAATGTAGGTACTCTATACAAAATATAGCTAAATAAATTAATAGCCTATTTTTTGAGTTCAATAGTAAGAAACAAACATACAAACAAACAAATCTTTCCTCTTTATAATATTAGTATAGATTGAGGAAAAAACATTTCCGCAAGGCTATTATTATAATCGAGTTTCTATTTTAATTGAATATTATGTTTAAATAAGTTTATCTAATATATAAAATTCTCGTGTCACAGTTTTCGTTGCCATACTCCTCCGAAACGGCTTGACCAATTTTGATGAATTTTTTGTGCTTATCCAGTATCTATGAGAATCGGCCAATATCTATTTTTCATCCCCCTAAATGTTAGGGGTAGTCCACCCCTAAATTTTTTTTTTTAATTTTTGGACGAAATTTTTTGTTTTTATTTTTTTATAAAGCGGCATTAAAAAGTACATACAACCATAAATTTTTACTTTTTTATCACCAACCCCTGCTTTTTAGAAATAATTATTTACATGGCAAATCAACGTTTGCCGGGTCAGCTAGTTATATATAAATATATCTTACATGTCTTAATCCCTACTAATATAATAAATGTGAATGTAAGTTTGTTTGTTACGCTTTCACGCCAAAACTACTCAACCGATTTTTATGAAACTTTGTACACATTCTTAGATGTATTAGAAAGGACATAGCATACTTATTATTAAAAAAAAAATACGGAGGTTAAAAAAAAATATTTTGGCAGACTCGGGCAGAAGCTAGTATTAATTAAAGTACCTTAACAAAAAACAAACAAATGAAGTGAGTTAAAAATTAATGTTATTAATTTTTTAATTAAATAACATTAATTTAAAGTATTTTTACTTTATTACGAATTAAAACGCGATTTAATATTTATGCCGACGCGACGCGGACGTTTCGGATGCGTTTCAGCATTATTTATAATATAAATCGCCTTCGAAGCCGTTATAAAGTATTTTATTTAAATTTGTGATACTCGCGTTAATAAAAGACATAATATATTATAATTAATGTCATTCAAATGTTCGTTCCATCGCATCGTTCATAGAATCCTTAGATAATGAGCATCCCTACTTTAGATTTCGAGTTAATAATAATTAATAAGAGTGTTGGAAAGCTAATTAGAATAATTTTGCCGTATAAGTGAATCATTACTTAAAAATAATCTCATTGGAAAGTAAGTATAACAGAAAATATATCCAATTTTTTTTGTTGAAAAAATATATATTTAGTTTAAAACGTTATAACTTTTAATAATGAAATATAATTAAAACTTTAAATACAACAATTTTCCTTTGTAACTTAAATAATATCTGTCTATTAAATAATTTTATGCTCGCTTTTAGACATGAAACGTGACAACTCAATATTGAGGAGACACTTCGTAGTTATTCACAAAAACTTAAGAGAGGTAAACGAACTTTACTCTTTAACATTGAATTCTCTGAATGATAAAGTTTCAGAAGGCTTACAATCGATATTCTATAAAACTCTTGGTAAGTTGTAATTGACACGCCGAGTAAAGAGCAACGCCAATGGAAGAAAGTCTGATCAGAATATTAAATGACTTAGGTAAGTTTGGCTTAAGATCCTTCTTAGTGGTGGCAGAAAATGGATAAAAGGATATACTTTACGTACAGTCAACTTGGGTAAACTAGAACTAAATACTCTTCAGTTTAAAATCTCATGCAAAACTTCAAATTGAGTTTCAGTTATTGAGAAGTCTGGAAGTTATATCTTTGCAATTTTCAGCTGTATCTTTACAATACAATATTCAAACACTTAAATTGAGAATTTTCGTTTCTGTTTTGACTGCTACTTAGTAAATAAGTAAATAATAATAATAGTATTTTATTCTGATAACTAGCTGATGCCCGCGACTTCGTTCGCGTGGGGATTACTTTATGCTGAACTTTTGAGCAAGCTTTCTTCATACTATATATCCTCCATCCTCTGTACTTGGTGATTTCTTTTCGGAAAGAGCTATCAGAGTAGTCATTGACGGTTGCTTTTGCATCATATTATCGACATGTTTAATGGTGGTTGAGGTTGGGGTTCAAATGATGATTTGAAATTCAAAAGAAATACCATAGTAATTGAAAAAATTAACCTGACTTTAAAGAAACTTTAGGGAGATGCATATCAATCAAATTTTACGTCACCAAAATGCAGATATGTGTCTTTTTTCCACTAATCAGAGTTCAGTTGAAGATTGGATTCAATGCATTTTCCGTCTTAAATATATGCACGAAAATTGTACGGGGATTTGAAAATACTTGCGACACATCGAAAAAACGCCAAGAAAATGTCTAAATACGAATAAAATGAAGGTATGGAGAAATATAAACGTAAAATGAATAAAAATAAATAGTATGGCTATGGCAAATACTTAATTTTTAATAAATTTAATTAGTGTGGAAGATACTATATCCACCTCTATATTTATTTCATTTAATTGATCACTTTTAATTTCAGATATTTTTGTTTAATTCCCTTGGAAAGGAAAGGATTGATGAAAATGCGAAATAAACGATCTCATAAGAAATACATTTTTATATAATAGAATAGTTCAATAATACATTTTCTATTTTCAATATTAGTTCTTTTAAAAATATAAAAAAAATAAATACAAAAAAATATTTCCCTGAGTGATGATTCGAACTCGCATCTGAAATTACGTAGTACGACCGTATATATGTCCACTATGCCACGAACACACATCGAAAAACGGCGAAATTATCAAACTATTTCATTTACATATCCAACTGTGATTGACATCTGACAATTCGAAAAAATTCAACGCGAGTCAGTTTTCATTGCAATTTGTTGAAATGATGCCTTTAAAATAATATTTAAATGATGATAACTTTTTTTTCCGACAACCGATTTCGATGAAACAAAGCATAGGCTTTGCCATATAGATGTTGCCCTGGACTTTGCTTAATATATTTGTATAAATTAAGCGAAAATCAGTTCAGTATTTTCGGAGATTAGCGTGAACAAACAGACAGACAGACAGACAAGAATCTTAAAAATTGCATTTATGCATTCTGCTACCCTTCTTTTATCACCCCTCTTAATTTCTGGTAAAAATATTTAGTGAAGCGTAATTTCGATCCTACTCTTTTATTATATGTATATATATATATATATATATATATATATATAGGTAGATAAGATAATGATAAAAAAATTGAAATTTTGAATACTATTGTAGTATATCTTATATCAGTATACCTCTTGGCAAAGACCTCCTCAAACTATTTCCATTGTCTTCTGTTTTCCCACTAGCCCGCCTAGCATGACTTGCTATTATCAAGAGATATCTCGCGGACGAGTGAAGACAAACTAAGTTATAAGATATCTCGACATCGACAACTTTGATAAAGAAGATATGATCGACCGACAAATATCTCTACTTTTGGCATTAGAAGTCGAGTTTTAAGTGTAAGTGTCATGTTAGATCCGGAATACATAAAAAGATAATCGATTAAAACACGAGAAAACGATCGACAAAATGTTGTCTTGGTTACCGTACTAGGCCAGCTGATGATCTGCCTTCTTCTACTCCTTTTACCATTTCTTGGGTACCACTCTCACCCTATCCGTCTTTTAAAGATATAACTTGTTGTAAATTTACGACCTTTACTCTTAGCAACATTATACTAATAATAAACATTTTATTAGAAGACAGAACCAACTTTAGCACACACTGAAACGTAAATTGTAAACAATAACGGTGTTCGGTTTACGATTCGTATTTTGAAATCAAAATTGCACCATTAAAGAGATAGGGCTACGAGATTCTCCTGAAAAGGGAATCTAGGCCGTAAAATGTAATTCTTGATGTGACATCACGAAACACTCGAGAAAACGGCGTATAAGTGCGTGTTGAACAAGAATCGCTTCAATAATCACTTTTACTAAAATCTTTTTCAAAATTTCTCCAAAAAACATTACATTATGTAGACAGTTACTTTTTGTGGGCCGTTTTCTCTTGAGGATACGGATATTTTATGTCGTCTTCAAGCAACTTTATATGTAACTGTAAGTTAAACAACCTTGTAAACTTTCATCTAATGAAATAGGATCATAATATAATTACAATTATCATAAATATTTCAGTGTTATGTACTACTTTTAAAGACAGCAGTTTGAGCTGTAGAGTACAAATAAACTCCGAACGAATCGCATTGCTATACCACGAAAATCCCATGGTTCGTATAATCCAATACAGTAGATACTATGTACAAACTTTTACTCTGCTTATTAAAAATTGAATAAAACAAAAATCTTAATAATGCCTTAGATACCATCAATTATTCTATGTCACCGTACATCAGGGGTTCCCAAACTTATTTTGGCTACTGGGCAGTAGCCTTAGAGAATAAATTATTTTTAGTGCCCCCATTTTTTCACCTACTTAAAAACCACTATAACTTCAAATTAAATTAATTAAATTGTGAGCTATTTTAGCGGAGATTAAATATTCATTCTAAACGAGACTTTTACTATAACCCGAC
This sequence comes from Anthocharis cardamines, assembly GCA_905404175.1. Lineage (NCBI taxonomy): Eukaryota > Metazoa > Arthropoda > Insecta > Lepidoptera > Pieridae > Anthocharis > Anthocharis cardamines. The sequence goes on from FR989961.1 coordinate 7,604,726, forward strand.
CGATTGACATGATTTTTTTTATTTATTGAATAAAACAGGACTATGAATTTCGCAGAGAGAAATATCGAACCGAGTTTGAGCAATCTCTTAATTAATATTAGTTGATGTTCACAAGTTGTATTCGAGAGACGAGAGCTCAGTCGGTGTCCAAGAGTCCTCCTAGCTAGATGAAATTACAAATCATCCCCCAAGCCCCCAATTTTTTTTTTAGTTTCTTACCCCTTTAGACCTGCAGCGCCCACAAGGGGGCGTTATCGCCCACTTTGGGAAACACTACCGTACATAATTATTCAGCCCAAAGTTTAATCTTATTTTTCAATTTACTGAGATCGTGTTCAAAATAACCTTATTTAATCAGCATTTTTATGTGCACTACGAGCAAATGGATGTAATAAAAATGTCCCTTTAATTTGAAATATGTATGAACAAATTCTAATATATAATATGAATATCAAAAAGACATTGTACGTGATATCAATTGACTAATCGTGATCCATTTTGAACTATGAATGAGTTCGGGCTCTGACGGGCTGACCGGGTAACGAACCACCGTTCATAGATGGAAAAACCGTGAAGTGCATATTGCGCGTTTCAGTTTCAGTCTATGGGTTTCCGAATGCTTGAATTAAAAATTAGGTCGACAGCGCATCATTGACCGATGTTCTGTGGCTGAGGTATCACCTACCATCAAGTGAACCTCATGCTCGTCTGTCGATATCTGACATAAAAAAAAAGTAATTAATATAAGTTTATTTTATTAGTACCTACTAATTTATTTATATTTAATCATTATTTAGAAAAAAAGTTACTTGCTGTATTACATGTTTCTTAAAGATAAAATCACAATAGACCCAATTATTCGTGCAGTGGGCTCATCCTATAGACCAGTGCCGAAGCCTTTAAAAATGGTAAAAAGTGAAAAAAAATTACAGTAGGATGAAACCCATTAGAAAAGGAGGGGAATATGATCAAAATGAAAGGAAAAATAAATTACGGTCGATCCGAGTTCGGGAAGTGGAAGTGGGGGGGGGGGGGGGGTTTAAGTGGGCCCAATCCGTCTTACTTTCCATACAAAAGCTCGTACGTGATTATGGCGATGTAACCGATTTTTCTTTGAAACTTTTGAACTAAAAGGTATCTCGTGCACTATATCTAGGTTTCTATTGAAACAAAATCTCAAAATTTTCAGAAATAAATTCAGTATAAGCCTCCAAAAATCAGCTTTTTTGCTAAAAAAATACCTGAACTTTGGGCGTTCATAATGTACTCATAAATTGTGAAAGTAAATATTTTGTTATGATAGAAACCTTGCAAATATAATGGAGATTCTAAATTACAAAAAAATATTTCATAAACTTGTAAAGACTACTGAAAAACACGTATTTCCTAGAACAAGTTTTATGAAATTTCCGCACACTATTTTTCGTTCAATGTTATCGCGTTCTCACTCACTCGTTAGCGGTAGAGGTATGCGCTGCATGAAACAAAAAGCTTTTCAACCATGCTCGCGTTGACGATAGACGAACCGGGAAGGGCCCTCTTAAGGGTAAAAAACGGTTTATCTCGTTTTCCGGCAAAACTACAAGTCCTATGGAAAAAAGTCAAATGGCAAAGTTGTAGATAATAAAAAGATCTACAACTTTTGTATTTACACTTTTTTCACATAACCTCAAAATTTAGGTGAAAAATTCAAAAAACCAAGTTTTTGGTTTTTTATTTATATCTTTTTCAAAAATTATTTTTTTTCTACGAAATTTGGTGAAAACTTACCTTATTATGTCCCAAATACACTGTAATTTATTTGATTTAAAATATTTATTTTTTCGCCTTATTTTAACTTAATATCAAAAAAGCACCCTAATTTTCAATCGAAAATTCTGCCGTCAAAATATCAGCTTTTTTCAAAAAGTCGGTGCTCTTTTTGTTCCTTGAAATCTCTACTTTCTGATGGTGTAAAATACAATATATACTTTTTTAACAGCTGCTACGAAATAACAGGTCAGACCCTACTAGAACCTTCCCCACTTCTCTATGAAATACATTTTTATGGGCTAAAATTTTCCGTAGGTCACTCAGGTATACAAGTTATCTTAAAAAAGCAATAAATAGACATCTATGCTTATAATTGAAAGAAGATTTTGCAACTTTCTCAAAATATTGTAGATGTCTTATTAAATATTAACTTATTTGGTTTTTGGTTTTTGCATTTTCTGAGAACATTTACCATAGTAATGTATATATTTTTTTACACCATCAGAAAGTAGAGATTTCAAGGAACAAAAAGCGCACCGACTTTTTGAAAAAAGCTGATATTTTGACGGCAGAATTTTCGATTGAAAATTAGGGTGCTTTTTGATATTAAGTTAAAATAAGGCGAAAAAATAAATATTTTAAATCAAATAAATTACAGTGTATTTGGGACATAATAAGGTAAGTTTTCACCAAATTTCGTAGAAAAAAAATAATTTTTGAAAAAGATATAAATAAAAAACCAAAAACTTGGTTTTTTGAATTTTTCACCTAAATTTTGAGGTTATGTGAAAAAAGTGTAAATACAAAAGTTGTAGATCTTTTTATTATCTACAACTTTGCCATTTGACTTTTTTCCATAGGACTTGTAGTTTTGCCGGAAAACGAGATAAACCGTTTTTTACCCTTAAACCCCCCCCCCCACTTCCACTTCCCGAACTCGGATCGACCGTAATTTATTTTTCCTTTCATTTTGATCATATTCCCCTCCTTTTCTAATGGGTTTCATCCTACTGTAATTTTTTTTGGTTTCAAAAATTATATCGACCCTGGTCTAATAGGCCCAAATAGGTCATTGTTCTCCAACTACTAACTACTCTTGTTAGCAGTTATAACTGTATTGTAATACCACTTAAACTATCGTTGGGCTATTAATTTTTATATTGTTTTACATAATATGCGATTCGCTTTGTTATCGTACATATTAGGCTACATTTTGCCGACTGAAGGTCCGTTCACACAGACCGGCTCGGAGTGAAGAGCAAATTTTGATAGCAATTAAAGTAGTTTTGGAGAATTGAAAGAAGGTTTATTTTTACATTTCACTTCTTATGTTATTGAGAATTCTTGAGAGTCAATCTAATGGTTTAGTATAAAACAAGAAGAGTAGCCGACCGGCTCGGTGTGCCCCTTGAAAGTGCGCCCTTGAAGCATCAGCTCGGCTCCGAGCGCATCCGCTTTATCAGTGCTCTTCCAGCCGGTCTGTGTAAAACGGTTTGGTGCGCTCTGACCAATTTCAACAGCATAACAATATTTGTGTGAAAAGATTAGCGCCATTCGATGCTCTCCGAACCGGTCTATGTGAATGGACCCTAAAAGAAAAGAGTAAAAATATATTTTCCATAAAACTACATCATTTTGTCAAACTTTAGTACATAAGATAGTCATACTAAAGCTGATGACACAATAAAGTTCGAATGCTTGGTGATTTTGATTAAAAAATATAAAAAAGCTGCTCTCAATATCCAGTACATGTGTATATGTATATACGTAAATCTTCTGGGAATTGATTACATTTTTTATCGCTAAGGGATTATCATTTGAAACGCTAGACTGGTTTCAACGAAGGCTTAAGAAAACAAAGAGATCCAAGTCTGTAGAATATTTCGGTAAATTCTGAGCCTAGCACAAATAACTTGCGAGAAATTATATGTATAATTTTAGTAAACTATAATAGTAAAAATTTTTGCTCGCTCATAACGTAGATCTGTATTGGTGAAAGATTTTTTTTGATTTTAAAAGTACTTAGTTTTTGAGTTTATTCGTTACAAACATACAAAAGTCCATAAATTCAAATCTTTCTTCTTCTTTCTTAGTGTACATAAATTATATAATTTCTCATACTGACAGATTGATGATAGAAATAGGTACTTTATCGCAAGTCAATGTTAAATTCTGATCTTTTTTCCTAGACTATGAAACTTATAATACAATTTAAAGAACGAGAAATAATGTGTCGTTGCCAACATGCTGGCTGCAAGCCAGATTACCAGAGGAATTTACGACCAACTGGACATGTATACACAAAATTATTTGATAGGATAATACCGTCATAAGCGTCCATTACTGGCAGAACTGAGTAACTAGGTTTTTTCGTGTTAAAAGTTGATTTTCCCACAAAGAAAATCTTCGTATTTAACCTTGCAAATTGTACTAACAAATATGGATTTAATCTCAGAATGAATCCGAAATAAATGAATATTATTATTATTATAAACTGACTAAAAGACCTAAAAAACACAGAAGCTTAACGACTGGGACTAAAAACTGGAAACTTTGACGGTAAGTATGTACATACTATACTGGGTGTGAAGTTATTTATGTGTTAATTTTGTTCCATACTTTAAAAAAAATGGCTTTGTACTTTCGGAAATAAGATGATGGATTGTTTATGGTTTGTATATTTTCAAAGAAAATATTTTGAAGTTCACTTCCAAGTTGAATTAATATTATTATTAGTAAATAGTAATAATACTTCCATTTGATAATATATATGTATGACAAAGGACGAATCGGTGGGCGTTCATACATACTTTCTATAACAATAATTAGGTACAAAATGCCTAAGTACATATCTCAAATGTTTGGCGAATATACATAATATGTATATGCGTCCTAGTGGTGTGTCAGTCAGTATTTTTATAATAAAGGAAGCCCTTGAGAGGATAATTTAAATTATTACAACTTAAAGATAAATAACTATAAAAAGGGAAATAGAAATAAGTACGTCACCACAGCAGCAACCAGAACAATATTCTTCTCGCACACATACGCACTATCACATGATTATTAAATAACAATATTAAATATTTATATCGCGGCGTGAATACTAATTATTAAGCGACCGAAACTTCCCTATGAAGCGCTTTTCACAATTATAAGAACACACGAGCACGCCTAAATCCAACCAGGTTAGGAAAATTACAACGATGTCAAACACGGCTCGACTGTCAAGAGTATATCGCGGTTATATTATACTACCCTCAACATTTAATTTTATTAATAATGTTCTATTCCGAACAATATAACATCATAAATTTCATAAATTTTAATTTAGAATTATATAATTTTATCTCAATATCACAAATGGGTTACTAAATTTCAATAGTCGATTTAACCCGTTCGATTCTTCCGGAGAAAGCCGCCATAACAAGACTTTTTTTTTCGTTTATTTTTTATTATTTTAATTAATTACTTCAAGATGTCATGAGGAACATGGTGTAATGGTTGCATCTCCTTACGAACATTTTATAAAACAAAAAACTTGGAGATTAAAAAGAGTGGCGGAAAGTTTATTGCCAGTTCTTCTCGTCCGTTCGCCCTTAATTTGAGAAATGGCAGTAAATGTAAAATTAAAAGCATTTATATTATAATATGTAATGATTGTAAAACAAAAACTTGGCGATTAAAAAGAGTGGCGGCGAGTTTCTTGCCAGTTCTTCTCGTACGCTCTACGCCCTTGATTTGTGAACTGGTAGTAAATGTAAAATTAGAAGCATTTAATATTAGTAATATTAGTAATTTAATATGTACTATTTTTTATTCACGTTCATAGGTGTACATTGTGTTACCTAAATTAATAGATTATATATATTTTTTTTTTTAATTTAATTGAATTAAATATGGCAACTTTGTGACATTTCAAATATAAGACAACTGTCATCTTTCAGTCTCCCGCGACCACGGTTGCTGAAAAGCATCCGAAACGTCGGGATAAATAATTTAAATAATAAATCGCGTTTTAATCCGGTATACAGTATTTTATTTAAATAAAAGCATTTAATTTTTTTTATTGACGTTCACAAGTGTAAATTGTGTGACCTTAATGAATGTATGATAATTTGATTTCATTTGATTCTATTTAAGACATGAGTAGGCGCTTTAGAAAAAGTCTTTTAGTTGTATCGTTTCGGAAATACCAATGGTTTAGTGGCTTGTGTGTACAGCATCGTAAAGGATTTAAACCAGAATAATATTATGAATAATAGCATATTAATCTATCGTACTAATGAAAATTGTTGTCTCATTTCCTCGTTCGTTAGTTTCCGCCCTTCTTTATTAGTACTTCTTGCTTACAGACCCACTGACGCCGGCTATTTTATCATGATTTTACATAAAATTATTACGAGGCGAATGAAAGCGACGATCAAGCATAGACTGTCTATACATTACTGAAATATTGACATTTAAAATTGATAGGGGTGCTTACGTTGCCAAGTAAGGTTTAACTGTTTTAAAATCTTTCAACAAATTTTAAACCTGAATAAAGCACATTTCTTTCGAAATCACAAATTCAAGGCTCGTAGGTGCGTAAGGTAGAACACCTACCGAGCGCATCGATGGGTCGTGGGTGCGAATGCCACCTGAACGACATATATATATATTATGACATATTATGTTCTGTAAAAACGGTCCCCACGTCTGGTAACTTTGGGCATTGATTGGGTGGGAGAAATATCGTAATTCCGACCGGGTAACAAGCCACCATTCATAGATGAAAAACTGTGAAGTGCATATGCATGATTCGGTTTCAGTATATGGATTTCCGAATGCTCGAAGTAAAAAGTAGGTCTACAGCGTATCATATATTCTGTAGCTGAGGTATACCTACCACAAAGTGAACCTCATGCTCGTCTGTCGATATCTAACATAAAAAAACAGGACAGTTTTGACATTGGGCATACTTGTTTATCTAAATCTCCTTACACCTGTGGTTCAGTGCTTAGAAGATGCCGGATTCAAGTGCTGGGGAAAAAATAAAAAAATAGTTAGTATTTATTTATTTAAAATTTGTACACTAATAAAAACGAGTCACACTTGACTCTACCTTTATTTCACCTTCAGCGTGGTCTAATTTATTCCTAAAACGTATTCACAATCATTAGTGCTATCTCAAGTAACTTATTATCTGCACCAACACCAACAAATATTCTATACGAATCAAGCAATATAATTTAAGGTACTTCTAATTGGAGGTAACGACAGTCTCGCGAAATGGGTAATCTAATTACGGATCCAAATTCAAGTAAAGAAATAGGTTTAATTATTTCAGCCTCTGTTTATTACGTGAATAACGCCTAGAGAGATACTTTGAACTTTGTTTTATGCTAAATTCTTTAATTGTATTCTAGTCGTTCCTTTGAGCCATTAAATCCGTTACGAACTGCGAACTCGAGACGTTTGTGACATTTTTTTTTTCTTTTTATTTAGATAAACACTTTACGTAAGCGTCTTCACGTTTCTTACATTCATCACGCTGAATTACGTCATGATTTTCAATTTGACGACATCAAAAGGGATTTGTTTTACCAGCTTTTCATTTTGTTTCGAGTTTTTTTACTGCATTATAATTTTTATACAACCGTCGAAGCTTAATATATCATAACATAAAGCTGCATTTAGTAAAATAATTAAAAAATACAATTCACGGGAAAAGGTATTTTTTTTATTGAAAGTACAACCATTTGACTGCGTTTCTGCGCTTCTGATGATTAGTGATAACGCAGTCTAGAACATATAACAATCGTTTCTAACAGTAGAGGTATATTGAGTTAGGTTTAAACTGCGCTAAAATATGTAGCTATAGCCATATATTGCTCCAGCAATCAAACTGTTTACAGGGTTATTTTAAATTATATCTAGAAACTTCATTTTTATACTATTATTTCAGTTTTATTATATAGCTGTTATATTATTATTATTATGCCTAAACACTATTAAGAGACCTATTACTTCTCCATGAGACCCACTTTTTGGAACCGTGCAACTAGACGTTTCATAAGAGCCTGCAAAGGCCTATTTGAAATAAAAAACTTTTGATTTGATTTGATTTGATTTAAGAGGTCCTTAATATAACAATAAAATTATTATTGATATTATATACAGTAAAATAAATGTAGATTAAGTTATTAACGTTTGTAAGATTAGATTAAGTTTTATTGTTTATGTATTAAGAAAATAAAAGGATTTTTATTTTAGTTTATATTATTATTAAGAGTATAATGAACTATAATATTTATAGTTGACGCTACTAGGCCTCATGGCTCCAAGCTGTAACATAGTAAAATATCATCACATTGGAGGACTTTTAAGATATATTTTAAATTTTTATAATCATATTACAAACAATCAATGCCAGCCGTTAGTGCCATAGTCTTAGCCGATAATACCCAAAGTGATTTATATCGGCCTTCAGAGGTCCACAACGATACACTAAAGCTTTAAATTTAAACCTGTCCAAGTGAGAAGCACTATACCAGCTATCTAATTCATTTCATATTGTTGAATTCTCAATTTTCTAAAAGAAATAAGTTTGAGGATCTTCGATCTAACAGCTCGACGCTGCGGCCTAGGCTGCGACAGAGATGAATAATTCAACAGTTTTTATATGAAATATTGTAGGTATTCCAAATTCAAAATCAATCTATCAACCACCTCGCTTGACACCCAGCTTGCTTTTGAGCACAAAATTAATAGTTAACGAATTGCTAAAAGCACTTTTTTTGATTTTGAATGAACACGAATGTCTTTGGATAAGGCCTTAAAAGGATTTAAAAAATAAATATTTTTCTATCGTAATTAAAGAGAAAAAAAGTTGTAAGTAGTGTGTACATAGCTTATATAGTACAACAGTGCAATGTATTCTGCGCCATTCGCTATAAGAGGAAGTAAGGTTTCCGTTCCATTATCCACGATGTCTTGAAGCCTGGTTCAGGGTGGAAAAACCATCCGATATGCGTGTTCCTGCAAATTTATTGCAGAGGAAGACAATATACGTAAACCACTCGAGTCACAAGACGTGGAAATTCTACTTATACTATGTTTTTAACACTCAAAATATTATCTATATTTATAAAAATATTAATAATATTACAAAGAGGAAACATTTGTATTTTTGAATTTTTATATGTTATGAATAAACCCAAAAACTACTGGACCGATTTTAAAAATTCTTTCATAAATAGAAAGCGAGTAACATAAATACTTTAGGCAACATTTTTTACATTGCACCCGTGTGAAGCCGGGGCGGGCTGGTAGTTAAAATATACATTTAAAGTGAATACTTTCTCTGCCCTGTTATCTTTTATTTGTGAAGTTTACTTTTCCATTATCAGTCACCCTCCAAAATTATGTAATAAATAATAGTACTGAATATATCTAAACTTAAATAGAAATCTAAAAAAAATCGACATAGCTTCATTTTAATTTTGTTAATAAATAAATAATTCCAAGTATTATGTAAATATAACTCATATAATCCACTTTATATGCTCAATATCAATATTAAATTCATGTCTAAGACCCTTCTGAAGAAACCTGTAATTTAGACATACGAAATGAGCGCACCACATTTACTTTCCATTTATATTAAAACGATTGTGAACCACCTGTTCATATGTTATTAACGAATGTCATTATCTGGTTATTCGAAAAGAACAAATTGGTTTCTTCCTCAAATACTATAGTGTTTAATACATCAACATCATCCGGCTTCGCACGGGTGAAATTTATATGTACTATACACAAAAATACAAAACTGTCACTGTCGATAATGTAGTCGCTGATAATATAGCTTTCTATTGGTGAAATAATTTTTAAAATCGGTCGAGTAGTTTTTGAGTTAAATCGTAACAAATAAACAAATATTTCCTCTTTATAATATTACATTTATTTACGTTTTTTTGATGTTTGTCGCAAATTAAATTAAATTATGATTTAAAATAATTTCTTATATACTTGATACAAGGGCAAGGTGAAAAGTTCTCGGCCTGACATAGAAAGGGCATTCCAATCAGTAAAAAATTATGTTTCTCGCATAGGTGCATCTTTTAGTAGTTCCTATGACAAATTTCAACTTGTTTCTGTCAAGTAGTTTTGTTTACACTTGCTGATCCAGTAAACGTCTTGCACGCATTTCGTTAAAACGGTTAATTTTGAATATCGTGCGGTCGGAAAATTCTTCATTTTTGATGAATTTTCCCCCAAGGAAATTCACCCAAAGTTGATAAAAGTTTACGGGGACTCTTCTTCTTACCAGTAAACTGCTCAAAAGTGGGCAGTTGAATATAAACGTGGTCACATGTTCCTTGAAGATGATCCACGTGAAGGATGGCCAAAAACTGCAACCTCACCGGAAAACATCGAAAAACTGCAATGATATCGTATTACACGATAAGAGAGTGAAAGTGAGTGAGATAGCTGAAACTGTGGCGATATCAGACGAAATAGTATGAAACATCTTGCAAACAGAATAAGGCATGCAAAAGCTCTGCGCAAGATGGGTGCCGCAGTTGCTGAATACTGATCAAAAGCGATTGCGCGAAAGTTTTTCGCAGCAATCTTTGAACAGTTTTTAATAGGGATCCGATCGATTTTGAGCGGCGATTTATCACCATGGATGAGACATGGGTTCACCATTACACGCCAAAAACAGAACAACAGTCGAACAGTGGGTGGAAGTCTGTTGTTCAGTGCTAAAGAAAGCGAAGTCGATCGCATCTGCTGGAGAAGTTGTGGCCAGCTTATTTTGGGATGTGAAAGGGATCTTGTCAATGAATTACCTTGAAAAAGGTAAAACAATTACAGGCGAATATTACTTTAACCTTCTGGATCAGATCGATGCCAAAATTCGCGACAAGAGATCTGGTTTAAAGAAGAAAAAAAATATCTTTCACCAGGACAACTCATCTGTACACAACGGTGCATTGGCGATAGGAGAACTGCGGGATTTGGGTTGCGATTTGCTTGGCCTCCCCCTCTATTCTTCTGATCAGGTACTCTCAGACTTCTATCTATTCAAAAACTTGAAGAAATTTGTTTTTGGGAAGCGCTTTGCATCCAATGAAGAAGTTCAGAGGGCCGTAGATGGATATTTTCACAGTCTTCCAGACTCTCATTTCCGGGAAGAAATACTGATATTGAAGAAGTGCTGGACCAAAGTGCATTGAAGTCAAGGAAGATCATGTAGAGATATAAAATCATTTTTTTAACTGAAAATCGGAGTCTTTGATTGTCAGGCCGAGAACTTTTCACCTCACCCTCGTATAAAAACGTCTGTTCCTTTGAGCATAAAACAAACCTTTCGCGGAAATCAAATATCTCCTCAATATACGGGGACATTTGTTTGCAACGATATTACAGTTGAAACACAACATGTACCCAAACTTCGTTCAACAGT